>OV702283.1:431062548-433562548 GCA_916181665.1 Avena sativa | reverse complement strand
AATCATTAATCAACCAACAAGCTAGTGAAGTATAGAGGCTATACTAGGGACTTCAAATTAAGTTTACAAATCACACAAGTATCAATGTTTCCTTGTTAATACTATTATAGCATGAATGTAAACATTTATCATAAACACAAAGATATAATAATAACTACATTTATTATTGCCTCTAGGGCATATCTCCAACAGTCTCCCACTTGCACTAGAGTCATCTAATCTAGATTACATGGTAATATACCGAACACCTATGGCAGTTTGGTGTTGGTCATGTTTTGCCCTCGGGAGAGGTTTAGTCAACGGATCCGCCACATTCAGATCTGTGTGTACTTTGCAAATCTTTATATCCCCATCCTGGATATGTTCTCGAATAGCGTGAAAACGTAGCTTGATGTGCTTCAGCTTCTTGTGCGACCTTGGTTCTTGCGCATTGGGTATGGCGCCCATGTTATCACAGTAGATAGACATTGGGTCCAGCGCACTAGGAACCAGACCCAGCTCTGTAATGAACTCTTTCATCCATATCGCTTCTTGTGAAGCCTCTGAAGCAGCCATGTATTCCGATTCAGTTGAAGATCTCGCCACAACGCTTTGCTTTGCACTCCTCCAGCTAACTGCTGCACCATTCAAAATAAATACGTATCCAGATTGTGATTTAGAATCATCCGGATCGGTGTTCCAACTAGCATCGGTGTAACCATTAACAACGAGCTGTTCATCACCTCCATAAGAAAGAACCATATCCTTAGTTCTTCTCAAGTACTTAAGGATGTTTTTGACCGCTGTCCAATGATCCACTCCTGGATCACTTTGATATCTGCTAGTTAAACTAACAGCATATGCAATGTCGGGTCTAGTACATAGCATGGCATACATTAGAGATCCTATGGCTGAGGCATAGGGAGTCTTACTCATCCTTTCTCTATCTCCTGCCGATGTCGGACTTTGAGTTTTACTCAAGATCGTATTGGGCAACATGGGCAAGAACCCTTTCTTGCTTTCTTCCATTCCAAACCTCTTTAGAACTTTGTCCAAATATGTACTCTGTGACAATGATATTTGGCGTTTCGATCTATCTCTATAAATCTTTATGCCTAATATGTAAGCTGCTTCGCCAAGATCCTTCATTGAAAAACTATTATTCAAATATTCTTTGACACTATTAAGAAGGTCTACACCATTCCCAATCAACAATATGTCATCCACATATAGTATTAAGAACGCTACAGAGCTCCCACTCACTTTATTGTAAATACAAGCTTCTCCATAAGTTTGTATAAAACCAAAACTTTTGATCACCTTATCAAAACGTTGATTCCAACTTCGGGATGCTTGCTTCAATCCATAGATGGACCGTTGAAGTTTGCATACCTTGTTAGCATCTTTAGGATCGACAAAACCTTTGGGTTGCATCATATACAACTCTTCATCAATATCTCCATTGAGGAATGCTGTTTTGACATCCATCTGCCATATCTCATAATCATAATATGCAGCGACTGCTAACATAATCCTCACAGACTTTAGCTTCGCTACCGGTGAGAAAGTCTCATCGTAGTCAACTCCTTGAATTTGTCGAAACCCTTTTGCGACAAGTCGAGCTTTATAGACAGTAACATTACCATCAGCATCTGTTTTCTTCTTGAAAATCCATTTGTTCTCGACAGCCTTCCGGCCATCTGGTAAGTCCACCAAAGTCCATACTTGGTTTTCGTACATGGATCCAATCTCGGATTTCATGGCTTCTTGCCATTTATTGGAATCTAGGCTCATCATCGCTTCCTCATATGTCTCGGGGTCATCGGTGTTATCCACCAACATGACACTCATAACGGGATCATACCAATCTGGAGTGGTACGAGTTCTCGTTGACCTCCGAGGCTCTGTAGCAACTTCAACCGAAGTTTCATGATCACCATCATTAGCTTCCTCTCTTATTGGTGCAGGCACCACAGGAACTTCTTCCGGTGCTGTGCTACTCGCAATTTCGAGAGAAGGTTCGACAACCTCGTCGAGTTCTACTTTCCTTCCAGTCACTTCTTTCGAGAGAAATTCCTTCTCTAGAAAGGATCCATTCTTGGCAACGAAGATTTTGCCTTTGGATCTATGATAGAAGGTATACCCAATAGTTTCTTTCGGGTATCCTATGAAGACGCATTTTTCCGCTTTGGGTTCAAGCTTGTCCGGCTGTAACTTCTTTACATAGGCTTCGCATCCCCAAATTTTAAGGAACAACAATTTAGGTTTCTTCCCAAACCATAATTCATACGGTGTCGTTTCAACGGATTTAGATGGTGCCCTATTTAAAGTGAATGCGGCTGTTTCTAATGCATAACCCCAAAATGATAGCGGTAAATCTGTAAGTGACATCATAGAACGAACCATATCTAAGAGAGTTCGATTACGACGTTCGGACACACCATTACACTGTGGTGTTCCCGGCGGTGTCAATTGTGAAAGTATTCCGCATTTCTTCAAATGCTCGCCAAACTCGTAACTTAGATATTCACCTCCACGATTAGAACGTAGAAATTTAATCTTCTTGTTACGTTGATTCTCTACCTCACTTTGAAACTCCTTAAACTTCTCAAAAGTTTCGGACTTATGTTTCATGAAATAGATATACCCATATCTACTCAAGTCATCCATGAAGGTAAGAACATAACGATAACCACCGCGCGATGCTACACTCATTGGACCACACACATCGGTATGTACGATTTCCAATAAGTCCGTAGCTCGCTCCATCATACCAGAAAATGGAGTCTTAGTCATTTTTCCCATCAGACATGCTTCGCATCTTTCAAGTGATTCAAAATCAAGTTATTCAAGAAGTCCATCGGAATGGAGTTTCTTCATACGCTTCACTCCAATGTGACCAAGACGACAGTGCCACATATAGGTCGAATTATCGCTTGATTTCAAACGTTTAGCCTCAATGTTGTTGATATGTGTATTTCCACTATCGAGATTCAATAAGAATAGACCATCTATCAAAGGTGCATGTGCGTAAAACATATTACTCATATAAATCGAACAACCATTATTCTCGGACTTAAACAAGTAACCGTCTCGCAATAAACAAGATCCCGATATAATGTTCATGCTCAACGCAAGCACCAAATAACAATTATTTAAGTATAAAACTAATCCCGATGGTAGATGAAGGGGTAGCGTGCCGACCGCGATCACATCAACCTTTGATCCGTTTCCCACGAGCATCGTCACCTCGTTCTTCGCTAGCTTCCGTTTATTCTGCAGCACCTGTTTCGAGTTACAAATATGAGCAACCAAACCAGTATCAAATACCCAGGCACTACTACGAGTACTAGTGAGATACACATCAATAACATGTATATCAGATATACCTTTCTTCTTGATGTTGCCGTTCTTCAGATCCGCCAAGTACTTTGGGCAATTCCGCTTCCAGTGACCTTCTCCCTTGCAGTAAAAGCACTCAGTATCAGGCTTAGGTCCAGCCTTGGTCTTCTTCGTCGGTGTGGTAACTTTCTTACCACCCTTCTTGAAGTGTCCCTTTTGCTTAGACTTGCCTTTCTTGAATTTGGTGGTCTTATTAACCAACAACACTTGGTGCTCTTTCTTGATCTCCACTTCTGCAGATTTCAACATGGCAAAGAGTTCTGGTAACGTCTTGTTCATGTTCTGCATGTTGTAAGTTCATCACAAAGTTCTTGTAACTTGGTGGTAGTGATTGGAGGACACGGTAAATCCCCAAAGCATTAGGAATCACTATACCCAAGCTTTGAAGTTTGTTTGCGTGCCCAGACATCTTAAGCACATGCTCACTGACGGAGATGCCCTCTTCCATCTTGCAGTTAAAGAACTTTTCAGAAGCCTCATAGCTTTCAATTGCCGCATGAGTCTCAAAAATCAATTTGAGATCCTCGACAATATCATATGGGTCTGAATCCTCAAACCTTTTCTGAAGCTCCGATTCCAAACCATACAAGATAGCACACTGAACTATGGAGTACTGATTCTTCCGAGCGAGGTAAACATTCTTTACTTCATCGGGAGCATCATCTGCAGGTGGGTCACCCAGCGGTGCATCCAGCACATAGGTCAAATTACCAGCTGTGAGGACAATCCTCAAATTGCGGAACCAATCCGCGAAGTTGCTTCCATTGTTTTTCAACTTTTCTTTCTCTAGGAACGCATTAAAATTGATGGTAGGGGCTGCCATTGATCTACAACATATTTGCAATAGTTTAGACTAAGTTTATGACAAATTGAGTTCAAATTAATTAATGTAATTAAACTAGGCGAACTCCCACTCAAAACAACATCCCTCACATTGTTTTAGTGATCACACGAACCAAATCCACCATATCAACACCGATCATCAAGAGAGTTGACATAGTTTCAATGGCGAACAATCGACATGTTCATCATATCTACTATATGATTCATGCTTTACCTTTCGGTGATCCGTGTTCCGAGACCATGTCTGTACATGCTAGGCTCGTCAAGATCAAACCTTAGTTTCTGCATGAGCAAATCTGGCTTGCTCATGTTGTATACACTTGCAGAATCTAACACACCCGATCATCACGTGGTGCTTCGAAACAACAAGCTTTAGCAACGGTGCTAACCAAGGGTGAACACTTTATGATTTGAAATTCATGTGCATGAGGGATCATCTTATAATGCTACCGTCGTCTACTAAGCAATACAAGATGCATAAAGGATTAACATCACATGCAATTCAATATATATATGTGATATGATATGGCCTTTTCTTCTTCGTGCTTCCGATCTCTATCTTCAACCACGAACATGATCTCCATCATCACCGGCATAGCATCAAGGTCAATGACGCTTCTCCATGGTTGTCATCCACCGGCTTCAACTATTACAACTACTTTGAATAGACACGCGGGTCTTAACATAAATTAAAGACAACCATATGGCTCCTGCCGGTTGCCAACTTACAATAAGGAACATTGCATACATCAAATATAATCACAATCATGGCCATATCACATCATTGCACACCCCTGCAAAACAAAGTTAGACGCCTCTAATTTCTTTGCATATTTTACGTGGTTTGGGGCTTTCAATAAGTGTCGTTCTAACTTACGAACATGAACCACAACATTGATACTAGTATTGTTAATCACTCGTTGTAAATTGGATCTTAACTATGCTAGGAGAAACAGGCACCCGCAAAGCCACTTATGCAATACAAGTTGCATGTCAAGCGTGGAGCAAGTCTCATGAACGATGTCATGTAAGGTTAGCCCGGGCCGCTTCATCCCAACATACCGCAAGATGCAAAGTACACAAGAAGCAATCGACAATAAAAGCATCAATGCCCATAATGACTATTGTGTTCTACTCGTGCAACAGATCTACATATAGACACGGCTCTGATACCACTGTAGGGTTTCGTAGCATGGAAAACAAAATTTTTCTATCGCATACAAACAAACAAGCCAAGATCTATCTACTAGATTGTAGCAACGAGTCGATGGAATAACTTACCCTCGAAGATTCCAAAGCGTTTAACGAGAGCGGATTCTCGTGGGTGATGTAGTCGTACTCTTCCCGATCTCAAGATCGTGTAGACGATCCTTCCGGCGCTGCGTTCCGGCAGCGCTCCCGCAGTCAGTCACACGTTCGGTACTCGACGAAGACCTTCCTCTCCCTTGTTCCAGCAGGCAGCGGAGGTTGTAGCACTCTCCTCGCGATTCCGGCAGCACAATGGCGTGGTACCGGAAGTAGAGGGGAGATCCCGCAGGGCTTCGCCTTAAGCCGGAGCGAGTATGGTGGAGTATGAGAGAGAACTATTAGTGGTCTAGGGTTTAGACACACCAATTAGAAGGCTCTAAACCGAAGGCTAGGGCAATTAGAAGCTCTAAACCAAAACGGCTCTAAACGGGAGATTAGAGGATAGGAACTTGTGTGTCTAGAGGAGGAGGCCCTGCCCCTCCTCTTATAGGTGGGAGGGCGGCCAAGGGGAGGGAGTCCCTCCCCAAGTCGGCCTTGGGTGGCGCGCCGGCTTGGAGAGGAGACTCCTCCCCCAAGTCGGTTTCAACCACCTCTTGCTTGTTTCCCACAGTTTCCTGTTTTAGCCGTTTGACTTTCAAACTGGCCATTTGATTTTTCTGTTTTAGGATTCAATTTAATCCTTTATTTGGAACAGCAAGAACACTTAGTACATGATGCAATCATTCCAATATGTAATGACACATTCATGTACCCCTCCCCTTTCCCGGAGTGCCGGACATTCCGGAACCTTCTAGAACATTCCCGATGAAAACACCGGAATCATTTCCGAACTCCGAAACGGGACTTTCCTTATATGAATCTTATTCTCCGGACCATTCCGGATCACCTCGTGATATACCGGATCCCATCCGAGACTCTGAACAACATTCGGTATCTTTCTCATAATACCATAACTACTCAAAACAACGTCGAATCCTTAAGTGTGTCTCCCTACGGTTCGTGAATTATGCAGACATGATCGAGACACTTCTCCGAACAATAACCAATAGAGGAATCTGGAAATTCATATGGCTCCCACATATTTCTACGATTACTTTGCGATCGAATGAACCACTTACATACGATACCAATTTCCCTTTGTCTCACGATAGTTTACTTATCCGAGGTTATGATCGTCGGTATCTCTGCATACCTAGTTCAACCTCGTTACTGATAAGTACTCTTTTCTCGTTCCCGTGATATGTGATCCCTTGTGAGCCAGTCACATGCTTGCAAGCTAATTGGATGACATTTCACCGAGAGGGCCCAGAGAATATCTATCCGTCATATGGATGGACAAATCCCACTCTTGATCCATGTGTCTCAACCAATACTTTCTGAATACTCAATGCCACCTTTATAGCCACCCAGTTACGGTGTGGTGTTTGATGTCATCAAAGCATCTATCCGGTAATGGTGATAGGAATGATCTCATGGTCGAAGGAATTAGGTTACTATGTATCAGAAAGCATATAGCAATTGAACTATTGAAATGACTTGATCTTCATGCTATGCTTATCTATAGGAGTATGTCCACCATATCATTCTCCTAACGATATGATCTTGTTGTTGATAACATCTCAATGTTCATGATTGGGAAACCACAATCATTAATCAACCAACAAGCTAGTGAAGTATAGAGGCTATACTAGGGACTTCAAATTAAGTTTACAAATCACACAAGTATCAATGTTTCCTTGTTAATACTATTATAGCATGAATGTAAACATTTATCATAAACACAAAGATATAATAATAACTACATTTATTATTGCCTCTAGGGCATATCTCCAACACTCATAGATGCTCGTGAAGCGCAAAAGAACAAGGTGGACAGATCAGGTGATGAGACCAAACGGCCATGGAATGTGGCACTGCTTCGCCCCTTCTACACTTAGGAGAGGCAATGCATGTATCACTCTAACTCTCATATGTCGGACATTTGTGCCGGCTATGTGCTGATAATAAAATGGTATGACTCGAAAAAACTTACTCGGGGACTGCCCCTTATGATTTCCCTTTCAATTATTTTATGTCGGCTTGCGTGACACCCAAAGCTTATCTCGGAACAAGTAGTGTTTACTCGGAAAAAATCAACTCTTCGACTATGTTGTTGTCCGAAAATACGGCTTCATGGCAATCAAGACGAAAGGATGCATGACGAGTAAACACGAATTCCAGATAAATACAAGGAGAAACGTGAGTCGACCCAATGTCTTTTGCCTAATCCCCTACAGGTTATATTGCATTGTGTGTTGAATGATCCTCGACCAAGTGATCTAAGTTTCATACCCGCTAACTATATCCTTAGTACTTTGAGACTCTAATGTCGAACGCCAAAAAAGGTAGACAAGAGCCAAAGTCAAGGAAAGGTGAAACCGCAAAATGAGACTCGGGGACTTGCCCTTGGATGATTCACACTCAGAACATAACAAGATATTTAAATCCTTATCAAAATGCACATAACCAAACATAAGTGCAATGTATATTACATTTGTACCCGGCATATCGGGGATCTCATCAAAGTTCAAGTATTTGTCCTATTCAGTCTAAGAAGCAGCAGGACTCGGAGGAGCAGTCTTGGAGCTAGGAGCATCGCTTGGAGCATCTGCCGAGTCAGGGGCATCAGTATCCAAGTCTTCAGGGTCGTTCGACTCGGTGGCCTCACTATCAGCACCCTCCTCATCAGCAACTTCGGCAAGTGGGTCGCCAAGGTCGAGGAAGCTGGGCCTGTCGCACCAAGCGTGTACCATAGTGTACTCGATCATGGCGTAGGCTCGCTCCTGGCGTCTCTTGATCAACTCAGGATCATTCAGCCACTTCCCGTCTCCCCTTATGCGTGCAAGCACATCAAGATTGATGTCCTCGTACCAGGAGAGCACGAAGGAAAGGGCCTTATCAGCTGCAGCTCGGCCGACTGACTCACGCCACTTATCTAGCCTGTCCTCGGTGTGAAGCAGTTTTTTAGCAAGGGGATCAATGAGTGCAGGTGCATCCTCATCCGGCCAGAGCATGCGAAACGCATTAATAGCTGATTTGAGCAGGTCCACGCCACAGGACTTGAGGGTCTTGACGTGCTCCCACAATGCTTCAAGATGCTCATCGTTAGTCACCTCGCCATCAGCTGGAGCACCAGACTCGGCTCTCACCTTCTTCATGGCCTGAATGGCGAACAAATTGGCCTCAGGAAAATTCCCTGCAAGCAAAAGACAATCTTAGCAAAGTAACAAACAAATATGACAAGGTCAAGAAAAGAAAGCACAATGCAAAAAAGAGTAAGAATTCACTATCGAGAAAAGAGTTAATGGTGCCGAGTTTGGTTTGCCAAGCCTTGGCCTTGGCTTGGAGTGCGTCTAGATCCATGTTCGCCGACTCAACCGCCGACTCGGCCTCCTTGAGAAGCTCCCTGGTTTTCTAGGCGCTGGAGGCATGTTGGCCGTCTTTCTCGGCAAGCTCTTCCTTCAGCCCCTTCACCTCGGCTAAGTGTTTCTGCTCCATGTCGGCCATCAGCTTCTTCAGCCAGGTCACCTCATCTCGCTCCTTCTGGAGTTTGGCTTGGTGCTTCTCTACTTATTCGGAACAAATTACTCGTCAGCAGGAACAGAACTATCTTGACCCATCAGAATAACAAGGCAAGAGAATGGCACGAACACAAAAAAGCACGAGGAAGGCTAATAACTTAATCTCTGTCTCGCTGATTTGCGAGTGGAGCGAGTCAATAGTGGACCTGGCAGAAGTTGTGGAAAAACAATGAGAAAAAATTGAGAAGATGAAGCAAACAAAGATACACATGTTAAAGACATGGCGAGTAAGAAGATTACCTTGGCCTTGGCTTTCAATTTGCAGCTTCTCATAAGCAAGTTCAAGATTGCGATGCTCCAGGAGGAGAGCTTGATGCACCTTGGTGCGCTCATTATTCAGGGTGTAGGTGGGAGTGGGCTGCCCACGGAGTCCACTACCCAAGCCCACATAAAAGGCTATGCGGGACACCCGCGGGTAAACAAGAAAAAATGGAGGGTTTCCGTGGGAAGCCCACGATCGAGCGCGAACATTAAAAAAGCTATTTCGATCTAAATTAATATTTTTACATTTGTCTAGATTCAAATATATCTAGTCATATTTAGTGCTAGATACATCCGAATCTAGCCAAATATGAGTACATTAATTTGGATCGGAAGGAGTAGGAATTTCTCAATCAAGCAAATATTATGTCTAGTAGAAAGAATGGCGAGTCACTAAAAAGTGAAAAAAATAATTAATACATTTAAGTGCTAAATATTGATCGTATTATATACTAAAATATTTTTATAAATATTATACAAGCAACAATTACAGTAACTTATTTGCGGGTATATGTGGGTATACGCGGGATAGTGGACACCCGCATAAGTTTCACGGGCTCTCGTGGGACACCCACTTAAATTGTGTGGGACTGTGCGGGCGTATGCGGGCTTCCCGCGGGCAGTCCCACGTGCGCCATGACTCATTATGCGTCAGCTGCACAAAGGAATGAGACACTGAATAAATGGAAGAGTGAAGCTCAAATATGGATAAAGCATGACTCCTATCTTAGAGCTTATAGCCGAATAAGTTCCTCATTCGGCAGTAACCTTGCGGACTAGGGATTGAAAGTCTAACATGCGAGTTTGGCATAAGGAAATAAAAGCTAAGTTATTGCTTAAGAGCGTACAGCCGAGTAAGTTCCTCACTCGGCAGTAACCTCGGGGACTAGGTGATATGTATAAAAGAAATACTTATCAACACAAAAGAGTAAGAAGGTTATTTACCTCATTCACTTCATCCGCGCGAGCCATTAAGGTGTGGCCTGCTGGGCCATATCAGAGACGGCCTTGGGACCCAGCTTCGGCTTCTTGCCAGCGCGGGTGCTGATCACTTGCTCGCCAGCCACATTCCACGCCACAACATAGGGATCAGCGGAACAAAGGTCATTCCCGCTGAGCGTCCGGGTGAGAACTTGCCCCATCTTCAGGATAGTTCCCACATTGGCGAGGGTGGAAGCGACACTAGTATGAAGGGCAATAGCTTTAGAGCCATCACCTGACCCGGCAGCCGCAGACCCGCTCGGTTTACCCGTTGACGCGAGCATTGTTGCTAATGTCAGGGGAAAATGATCTGAGGAGCGGTACCTGGAGCACAAACTAAAGTTGTTTGTTTGGTGGAGGTGGTATTGCCTGACGAGGTGCAAGCTGGACCAGGAGCCGTAGGCCGGGTCTGGTTCTTTGATAGAAGAGGAGAGTGAGCAGATTTGTTCGGAGAAGAAAGGGGAGCCGACTGACTAGGCTCAACAGTTTTGTTGGCACCAAGATCAGGAAGTTGTTCATGCGCACCAGCTTGTGGGCTGGTGCCAGAGGAACTTGTGGCGGAGGCTTTCTCGGCACCAAGATCAAGAAGCTATTCCTGGCCAGCACCAGGGGTGTTGGGCCGAGCCTCCTTCGCCGGGTGCGCCATCGGGTCTGACTGACACTGAAAAGCATGAGCCTCAACAGTGGGAGCCTCGACTCGGACGGGGTTCTGCACCATAGATTCAGCCGGAACGGGTGCAGGCCTTAGCGGCGAGGCGATGCTAGGAGCAGCCTGGTTAGCCGACAGAGGCGCAGCGCTGAAAACAACAAGACGCGCATAAGAAAACAGAAGCAACGCATAAGAAGGAAAACATAATGTAAGTAGAACACAAAATCTTACCCGGTGACAACCGGATCGCACGGTGGGCGACGCGTGACACGGCGCCCAGCAGATTTGCGAGTCTCAGCCAGCGTGGCAGCAGCAGGAGCAGCAGGAGTGGCCTTGCTTTTTTTAGTTGGCTGGGTACTAGAGGAGGCCCCGCGTCGCTTATTCGGCTTGGCGACGGGGATCTTCCTGACTCCGCCCACGGCGAGAGGAGGAGTGTCATGTACCTGGCCAGCTGCATAAGTAAATGACAGGCTTACTCGAATATGTTAGGGGGCTAAGGTCACAAGGCATGTACCTCCAAAATCGTACAATCATCCTCATCATCGTCATACCAATCTTGTAAGGGGTTTTGAGATTGACTCTTACCCGATGTTGAAGCAGCAACCACATGCGGAATGGGCATGAATCACTCCAAATTGTACTCGACTTTGTCGGAGTCGGAGCGATCCTCGTTGTAACCGCAAGGAGGGACAGTACTGTAATCAACCTGGTGAACGAGATTCTGCGAAAAACAAATAGAATAAGTATCGAAAACTAGACTGAAAGTAGCAAACAAGCTAAAGAAAACTTGACAGTAAAAGTGACTCGGAAACTCACCCAGGGGACAAGCTTGACCGACTAAACGGAGGGCAGCTCCAAGCCCAATCATCCGCCAAGTTCAGTTTGAAGATCGAGCTTACTCGGCGAGCCACGGAATCATGGGTAAGCTCCTTCGTGGAGTGCCGAGTGGGGTCGTGGGAGCCACTCATGAAGCACATCTTGTGGCTCCTGGCTTGGATAGGGCTTACCCGGCGTGAGATGAAGGTTCACATGAGGTCCGTGTCGGCGAGATGAAAGTTCTCATCCGGCAACAACAACCTTTCCAAGATCACATTGGCCTCATTGACCGCAGCGTCTTGGTCGCGCGGGTTAAGCGGCCAGAACTTCTTGCCGGGGACCTCGTCCCAGAAAGAGGGAGTCGGATGTTATCGGTGGACCCGCTATTTTTGACATAGAAGAAAGTCCTATGCCATTTCTTGTAAGAGTTAAGGCCAATGGCCGGAGTAAAGATGGGAGTCTCTCCTGGGTGTGATGCTAGCGGAGCCGCACCGAGTCAGCCTCTTCTCGGCTCGAGGAGCGCCAGGCTGGGGAACGAGTTGGACCCTAAAACTAAAGTACTTGGCCCACAAAATAACTGTAGGCCAAATCCCAAGGTAGGCCTCACAAGAGGAAATGAAGCAGAAAAGAGAGCCAATAGCATTGGCAGGCAAATGATGGGTCTGGAGATGGAAAGTGGAAAGAAATAAAGAAAAGAAAGTGCTAACAGGCAAGGCAAAACCTCGCTCGAAGTGAGAGAGGAAAACCACCCTTTCATTAGCGTCGGGTTTGGGGGAGATCTCACCGGCGGGAAGACGGCAGTCAACCTGGAGCGGGATGCGCCTGGTGGAGCGGAGCCATTCGAGCTCCTCGGTGGAGACCTCCGTGCCCTCCCAGTTGCCACGCTCGCCAGCGGGAACCTCCTGCTCCTCGGCCCCTTCAGCGCCGTCCCGTGCGTCCATGATCCTCCTGGACTCAATCTCCTCCGCCGTGGGAAGAGGTTTGGAAGAACAAGGACCCATAGTGGAATAAGAAGAGGAAAAGGGCAATCGCTAGGCAAGAACACAAGGCAGGAAGAACCGCAAAGGGGGCAGTTGGATTTTAGAGGCGTAAGGAAGAAGAAGAGACAATGGGGGCAATGAGCTTGTGGGGGAAGTTATAATCCCCGCACCCCTACTTAAGGGCAGTAAAAACCCCAATCGTGGGATCCCCCTGCGCCGTGCGGCCAGCGTATGGCCGTGTACCCGGCCGAGTGAGACAATCAGTAGGCGCCACGTGACAACGATACACGGAAAATCTCCTGCCATGTCATGAAAGGAAGGACAAGGGACGCAGACCGATGGGACTGCCACAGTGACGGGGAATAACTGCGCAGCCGTCACTGTGTGGTCAGGGCTTGGAACAAAATTTGAGGCAAGTTACCATGATTACCAGCTGTCAGTGACTGAGGCACGCCGAAAATGACTCGGAATTGTCCAAAATGACTCGGCATGAGGCAAAAACGGGACAGAAAGTCAAAGAACAGACCCGGAAACTATCAGATAGACTCGGAAAAATTCGAAATTGCGCCAAACAGTGAGCCATAAGCGAAGAATACGGACAAAAGAAAAAGTTCCAATTACATTAAAGGAACCTGGAGACGCCTAATAGCTAGAACTGCTCGACCTCACCAACTTCGGGGACTAATATCGGGGGGATAACCCCCGGTAGGGTCACAAGGGGTGAAACACCGCCCATCTTAACTTACGCCGAGTAAGTACGACCGGGTGAGAGAATTGTATGCGGACGACATAGAAACTATGTCGGCTTGTATAAGACAAAGATGTTAACCTTGGAGGAATCAACGAGCCGAGTCTCCCGAGGATGGGCCGAGTCAGATAGGACACATGGCACCTTTCCGAGTGAGGCTCAGAAGGGACCATGGTAAAGCGTGGTCAAAAGAGAAGGGAGACGTCGGGTGACACAAAAGGAGTCGGGTGACGCCCAAAGCAAGGACTGACGTACAAAGTTACTGCGTGACGCCAAAAGGAACAGGAGGCGACGTACCAGAAGACCGTTAGCTGTCTAGCTTTGTGGACTGGGCCACTGGGCTTAGGGAAAGCTCATGACCCGGCCCACATTGTAGGGACCAAGATCCAAACAGTAACCCTAGAACCCAAAGGGGTATAACCTAGCTAGCACTACCTATATAAGGAGGGGCATAGCAGTAGTAGGAGGAGGTTGGACCAAGTAGGGAACTAGTGCACAAAACACTAGTTCGTACAGCTCGAGGAGCACTTGTAAACCTCTAGCATCAATAAAATTCCTAAGTGTGGAGAGTTCTTCTTGTTATTCGTGCATGGCTAGACCGTGCACACCCTCCCCGGTGACCACAAGCACCCATTCGGCCCCCAACTTAAGCCTACCCATGGCATCTGTCGTGACACCACCTCGACACCTAGCCCCCTCTGGAATCGCCGGAGCACCGCCGCCGCCAGTGGCCATTTGTGCCGCCCATCCATGGTCGCTTGATCGAGCACCGTTGGATCTAGATTTAAAGGCGTAGAACAGATCACTTAACGAATCGTTATCAATCAATCTGGCCCGTGCGATTTCATTTAGATCTAACGGCTCGTGTTGGTCGATCAACACGAAGCGCTACGGGCCAATCAGATGCGCCCACGTGTCTGTGACTTTGTTTTAAAATCTGTTTTTATATCTATTAGAGTTTTAAACTTGTAAAATTCATATCTTTAGTTCTGTTTGGCCAAATTTTGCAAATAATGTATCAATGGATTCAGAAAATTAAATCCTACATTACTGTGGGCTTAAATTTGTATTTTTCTTCATGAAAATTAAGTTTATTTGCAGAATCTAATATAGGCTTATTTTGGCTATATAATTATTTAGAAAATGATTTTAAAGCAAATTTAAGTTTATTTAGACTATAAATATATGGTTTTGTGTTTAGTACTGCTTGGTTTGAATAGCTTAGGGTAGAAATTCATTCCATTGCATTTGCATGCATTCATGTATATTTTGCTTGAATATTTGAATGTGATTTGGTGCTATCATTTTATGTGTAGATTTTGGTGCTAGTGGTGATTGTGAGTGTGAGGATTGTTGCTACTCCCCCAACTACCAAGGCAAGTGGTGCTTCATGTAATTTTTCATATTATTTTGACTATGCATTAGAGATATTTTGAGTAGGGCTTGCATGGAATTTTCTAAGTATATATGCTATGCTATGCCTTGGGAAATCCTAGTAGGTGTAGTCTTGGTAGAATTTTCTTTAAGTTCAGATACTTGTTATGTTATCATGCTTAGCCTAGCTACTAGCAAACAAGGGTGGAATATATTCATGCTATTGAAATTTTGCCAAGTCTTTGACTTATGTTTTGATTAATAAAACAACTAAGTGAATGAATCACCTGGGTGGAATGGTATGATGGTTTGTGTTGAGTGGTTACACAAGGCCCATGTTTATGGTTTACCTTGTGTATCACACTTGTGGAAAGCCACCGAGGAACAACGGGATTTGAGATACTTAGTGTTTAGAAGCTTCTAGTGCAACCACATGGCATATGGGCTCTGCCTTGATCATATAGGTTGCAATAACTTAGCCAGATGGACAGATGGTGGTAGGGTGATAGGATGGAATGCGTCCATGGTGGTCTAAGGGAAGGCTTCTTAAAGATCTCGTCTCGATGCATGTTGAGTCTTGTGGGGAAAGTGCACCACCTCTTGAGAGGGTAAAACCTAAGTACTTAGTCGTGTCCCTGGCAACGGACAATTTGAGCATCAAGACATTGAAGCTATCAAGGATCTCCTCATCCCAATTTCTAAGTTAAAAACTTGTGGTTGACAAGGGTTAAAGGTTTACCAATGTCTATTGGTAGTTCCTTGGGAGTTTTGACAAACAAAAACTTAGTGATTTCAACTGATAAGGAAAACCTATTTTGAGCAAAGCAAGCCTAAGCTACACTTATCCAAATTCATATAGATGATATAAATCACTATTCTACTATGGTATCACTTGCCAATACTATTACAAATGTATTGACCCACTGTGGCTGTAACTTATGATGTTGCAGGTTACTCTGATGGAGATTAGGGTTGTGAGTCTACACTTAACATGCTTGCATGTGGCACATGAATATGAAGACTTATAGTTATTGGTTTCAGAAAGCTAAAAAATGAATATTCTCGGAATTGGACGAGACAAAAGCCAAAGTTCATATTTTCCCTGGAGCGATACGGAGAATCGAAGACAAGACGAAGGAGGACACCAGGGTGGCCACACCCTAGGTGGGCACGGGGCCACCCTGGCCGCGCCCACAGGGGGTATGGCCCCCCTGGACCTCCACCGACCTTGCCTCCTTCGCCTATAAGAAGCCCCCGACTCAGAAACCCTAAAGAATCAACCAGAAAGCCACGAAAAGTTTCGCAGCGCTGCCGCCACCTAAGGGGAGATTTGGGGGACAGGAAGTCTTTGTTCCGGCACCCTGCCGGGACGGGGAAGTGCCCCCGGAGCCATCTCCATCAATCTCCACCACCATCTCCATCGCCGTTGCCGATTCCCATGATGAGGAGGGAGTAGTTCTTCCTCTAGGCTAAGGGCTCTACTAGTAGCTATGTGTTCATATCTCTCTATGCATGATCTTGTGGTCATGAGCTTTGTAATCAAATAGATCTACTCTATTACTCAAGTGCTTCAATAGATCTCTTCCCTCCCCATGTGTGTGAAAGTGACAACGTGCACGCCATGGTGGCACTTAGGCTAGAGTCTACATAAATACTCATTGCACTTTAATAGATCTATGTTTTTCCCCATGTGTGTGAAAGTGATATCAAGCACACCATGTGTGGCACTTAAGCTAGGTTACATATATATTTATTTTGAGTTGGTTGTCTCTATGAAATTATGGTGTTTGTTGGAACCATCTAGCGCTCAAGGTGACAGTGTGGGGTTATCTAGATGGGGAAGGCAACCTTTAAGGAGTGCTTTTGTAGCCCTACCATGGATTAGAGTGTCCAACCGGAGAGTAGTTCAGGGTAGTATCATGAAGAGAATATATTTATTGAGAGTGTTCACTAGTGAAAGTATGATCCCTAGGCCTTGTTTCTAAACATTGAAATATCGTTTGCATCTAGATCTATTGCATGTTTGCTTGCTTCCATCTTTATTTCAGTTTTCCTTTAGTCTTTCCTCCATGTCAAACTCCATCAAAGCTATTTTCTGGCACCGTTACAACTTGTATTTCACTATCTATTCGCCGAACTAGTGCACTTGTACACCTAACAAGTGTATTGGGTGTGTTGGGGACACACGAGACTTCTTATATCTTGATTGCAGGATTGCTTGAGAGGGAATACCTTTGACCACTTCCTCCCTGAGTTCGATAAACCTTGGGTAATCCACTTAAGGGAAACTTGCTGCTGTTCTACAAACCTCTACACTTGGAGGCCCAACAACTGTCTACAAGAATAGAAGTGCGTAGACATCAAGCTATTTTCTGGCGCCATTGCCGGGGAGGTTTTGGTCCTTTTACCTTACCTCACGTCAAGCTATTTTCTGGCGCCGTTGCCAGGGAGGTAAGGTAAAAGGTACTCACATACTCTTTGTGTGTGAGTGCTCGAAGTTATCCTTTAGATTTTGCAATTTTGTCTTTTTGTTTCTTGTTTTCACTAGTTAGGCTTAATGGAAAACAACAACAAAAATTAGAGAGCTTTATAGTATCTATCTTGAGTTAGGACATGAAGTGTTTGAAGAGAAAATTAAAAAAACTATGGAACTTTATTTGCATGCTAATAGCAATGTTATTAGTATTAATTCTTTGAACACCATTATTGCTAATGCTATGGAAACGTCTAAGCTTCAGGAAGCTAGTTTTTATGAAAATGATCTTTTTAGTTCCCCAGCTTTGGAAGATAGCTATTCTATTGCTTATGATGATACCAAACCTCCAATATATGATGATTACAATGATGAATATGATATTTTCAGTACACCTACTATTGAGGAGAAAATTAGTTATGATTACAATATGCCTCCTATATATGATGATTATGGTGATGAGAATAATAATGATACCTATTTTGTTGAATTTTCTCCCACTACAATTAATAAGAATGACTATTCTTATGTGGAGAGTAATAATATTTTATGCATGTGGCTCATGATAAGAATGTTTTATGTGATAGTTATATTGTTAATTTTGTTCATGTTGCTACTGAAGGTTATTATGAGAGAGGGAAACATGGTTTTATGCATCTCAACAATATTAAGTTTCCCCTCTTTTTGTTGAAAATCTTGAAGTTGCACTTGTTTTGTTTTCCTATGCTTGTTACTTCGTGCTTTCATGACTTGTTTCTTTACAAGATTCCTATTCATAGGAAGTGGTTTAGACTTAAATATGTTTTGAATTTGCTTCTTGATGCTCTCTTTTACTTCAATTCATATTAATTATGTGAGCATCTTCTCAAACTATCAAGCCTCACTTAAAGGCGTTAAAGAAAAGTACTTGTTGGGAGATATCCCAAGAGTTTATTGAGTATTTGAAGTTATTACTTCAGTAATGACCTCTCCTTATCCTTTTTGTTTGCTTTTTTGTGCCAAGAATGACCTCTAATGAGAGGTAAGTAAGATTTGGGGAGTTGCTGTCCCGAAACAGATTTTTGTGCTCCACCATAAACATTCTTGAGGAATCTATGTAAGTCGGATTGAGCTGAAAATTTACCAATAAAAACCCCAGTATGTTAGCTAACTTTCGTTAGTTCAACACTTTTTTATTTGAGCAACAGAAGGTCTTCGAAAACATCGGTTTCTACCTGCTGGTCTGTTTTAATAGATTTCTGCCATTATTTGCATTTGCTTCTTATTGATTCCTGTTTGGGTTCTTTTTGGGAAATTGAGCTTTTTAAGGGAATTGCTACAGTAGATTGTGTTTTTATGTTCCAAAGCTAAACCCACGGGTCTATTATCTTTTTAATACACTAATGTTGCTAATAAAGATTGTGTGAAGTTTTGTATGAATAAAAAATTTTAGGTGTAGAGAGAGAATGATGTAATGAGATGAAGAATGGACAAAATATCAAGCTTGGGTATGCCACCCCGTGTCACCCCAAGAAATATTCAAGAGGTACAAGCATCAAAGCTTGGGGATGCCCAAGGCATCCCCTTCCTCATCAATAAAAATCTCAGGTCTTTCTAGACACTTTGTTTTTATTGTTTCATGCACTATCGTGTTGTTCTTGGAGCGTCTTTGTTTTTTTTTAGTTTTAGTTTGCTTGTTTTGCTGAAATAAGTTGGTTGGATCACAACACTTATTTTGGAGAGAGACACACTCTGTTTTCATTGCCTAGAACACTCTAGTTTTCATTCTTATTGTCTTCTGAGTGTTCTCTTTTTCTAGCACTGTGTTTAGCCTTAGTTTTCTAGTGTTTTCAGCTTAGAACTTTTTAGTTCTTCTTTGTGGATTTGTGATACAAGATCACTGATCTTTATTGATTATTATCTTTGTGAGTTGTTTCAAATAATTTGATTGGTGTTGGAAAAGGGTAGAAAGTTTCATGCTTATAGTGGTACAAAAGGGAGCTTGTTTTGACTATGGCTTAGACTTTATCATGTCATGCTAGATGTTTTTTTGACCTTATGCTTAGTGATTATTGTTGTAGCATGACTTTTTCCAAACAATTAGGATTGATTAATGTGCCTTGAAAGAATCATGCGTTGTTTTAGCATACAAAAGCATAGTATTGTGTTATTCTCCTTTGATGTTTTGTTTGGGTTGACTTGGCACATGCTCACACAATGTTATGACTATGAACCTGTCACCATAGCCTCTATGATCATTTAGTTTTTGACTTATGGTACCACTTTATGCTTTGATTTGTAATTTTTTGTCGCTCTGCATGATTATGGCCATTATTGCTCTCTTAGTTGGTCTTTCCCAGTCTTTTGCTAGCCTTCGCTTTTGCGGAGTAAGCTCTACTCATGCATCCAACTGTAAGATCCCTCCTTTGTAAAGGAAAAGGATCCCTGTGATTGCAATGCTAGTCCCTGGATCATTGCTAGCATCCACAGTTTAAGATGAAGTACACAGATACAAAGGTCATTTATTACATCCATTCCAGAGATAAAACATAGTCTTTTACAACTCAAGGCCACAGGCCTAATACAAGAGTTTGGAATAAGTAAATAAACATAAGTCTTCATCTTCATGTGCCACAGGCAAGCATGTTGAGTGTAGACTCATGACACCTAATCATCATCGGAGTAACCTGCAACATCACAAGTTACAGCCACAGTGGGTCAATACTTTGGAATAGTATTGGCAAGTGATACCTTAGTAAATTTTTAAGTGGACTTTAATACTATATGCAATTTGGCTAAGTGTAGCTTGGCTTGCTTTGCTCAAAATAGGTTTTTCCTATTAGTTGAAATCTCTAAGTTTTTCTTTGTCAAAAACTTTTCCCAAGAAACCACCAATAGACATTGGGGTCCTTCCCCCTTGTTCACCCACAAATTTTTATTTAGAAGTTGGAGTGATGAGATTCTTGATAGCTTCCATGTCTTGATGCTCAAGTTGTCCATTGCCATGGACTTGGCTAAGTACTTAGATTTTTCCATCTGCAGAGGTTGTGCACTTTCCCCACCAGACTTGGTTTCCCAAGACAGGACCTTTCAGAAGCCTTCCCTTAGCCAAATGGACGTGTTCCAACCTATCATCCCACTACCACCAACTGTCCAAATGACTAAGTTCTAGCAACCTATGTGGTCAAGGCAAAGCCCATATTGCCAAGTGGATGCACTATAAGCTTCTCAACACTTGGCCTCTAAAATCCCTTTGTTCCTGGGTGGCATACCACAAGTGAGATACACAAGGTAAACCATGTCCATGGGCCTTGTGTAACCACTCAACCAAAAACCACCAATCAAGTCCCATTCCACCCAGGTGATTCATTTACTTAGTTGTTTTATTAAGAAAAACATAAGTCCAAAGACTTAGAAATATTTTCATCATAGCATGTATAAACTTTACCAACCCTTGTTTGCTACTAGCTAGGCTAAGCATGGCATAGTAACTAAACTTAGAAATTTCCTAGCAATTCTACAACTACTTAGGATTTCCCAACATGGCATTTGGCAAAATAGTAACATGCAAGACTTAGCAAAATATTTCTAATGCTTGTACAAAATATAGGGGTGGAAATATTCATGAAGTACCACTTGCCTTGGTAATGGGGAGAGTAGCACTCTTCACAATCACAATCACTAGCACCAAACTCTACACAAAATGATAGCACAAAATTACACACAATTCATATACAAACATAAATATATGCATGCATGCATAATGCTAAGTGATGATTTTTAAAACTCCACCAAGCAAGTGCATAGTACTGAATCAATACTAAGTTAAAAACTTGCTAAATCAAGTTTATTTTACACCAAAACAATTCTCTAAATAAATTCTATACTCAAAATAGTCCTAAACAAGTTTCTGCAAAAGAAACCATTTTAACAGAACCTAAACTTTAAACACATTGCATAAACAGAAAGGGCTTGTCTCCCTGATTCCAACGGTATAAAATTTGCAAAAATCTAACGTGGGAATCAAAAGTTATAGCCTAATCAAATTTGAATCCAAATCTGTTTTAAATTCTGTTTTAAACTCAAACCCTAGCCACGCGTCTTAATTCTATTGGTTGATACCATTTCGCTCAGGATCACCCTCCCGCGCCGTCGGCTACTGGCTCTGGCTCAGGATCTGACGGCTCTGGATCAAACGACCAAAGCGGGGCGGCGCTGGCGGCGGCTACTGGCGGCGGCGAGCTCAATCTGCGGCGGCGCGGCGCTACAGGTCGTCCAGAGAGGCAGGAGGATGCTCACTAGGTTCGCAGCGTCGAGGAGAAGATCAACTTGGCAGCGGCTTGATGAGGGGCGCACGGGAACGGTCGCTGGGGCTCGTCAGAGTTGCGGGCGGCGTCTGTCGCTTACTGTCGAGGTCGCTGTCGAGGCTCCGTGTCGTCCTAGCACAAGGAAGAGGGTTTAGAAGATGCGCAAGTGACTAGCGAACAAGTTGGTAACAAAGCGAAGGCAAGGGGCGCTCAGTTCTTACCGCTATTGCTCGCCGGAGTCGAGTGGCGGCGCTGGTGGTTGCGGGCGTGAACGAAAATGATGACCTGGGTCACGAGCAAGCAAACCAGAGGCGTTAGCAGATGCACAAGATCATGCTGGTTGCAGTGGTTTGAACGAGAGGCAACGGGGCGGTCTGAGCTTACCGTGATTCGTCGCCGGAGCGTGTCTGTCTGCGGCGGCGCAAGTGCGATTGTGGGCAGCCTGGTGGCGATGTGGAGGCGCTGAGTGAGGGGAAATGACCGCGGTGCAGAGGGGGTTATGTAGGTGAGAGGGGAGCGGCGATTAAGCGCGGAATCAAGGGCAATTAAGCGAGGAATCAACACGGCAGTGATGGGCGGAGGAAACGTCCGGCGACGTGGTCGGGCGCGATTTGGGGAAGACGAGGGTGAGCTGTCGAGGTCCACCAGTCAGCGAGTGAGACGGAGAGGGGGTGGGGTCCGAGTGTCAGTGCCTGTGTGGGTGCGTCTGTGCGTGCGAGTGAGAGAGAGGGAGGCCAGGTGGGCTAACTGGGCCGGTTGTGCTGTTGGGCTAGATTAGGAGCGCCTGGCCCTTTTCTTTTCTTTAATCTTTTTCTTTTTTTCCAGAATGAATTTCAGGAATGGTTTTCAAATGAATTCAAACTCCATTTGAATTAAAATCTATTTGGGATTTTTGCAGTGTGCAACAGTCTCAATTCTAGGTATAAAACCATGGGGTCACTTTTAAAAAGGCTTGGTCATTTTTGGAGAAACAAAATAACAGGGACTTTGCACTTGATTTGCAAATGTTTGAAAAATGGTTTTTGAAACCATTTCCATTTTGTAAAGTTTAGTTCAAATTCCACACTTAATCCATTCAACAAGGGAGATAAACAATCTAGGTTTAAAACATTTAAACTCTCAAATGGGGATGGCCATTTGATATAAGTTTGTTCACATAAAATGATAGCACTATGTGCTTCTGTTTTCTGAAATGAGTTTTGAAATTGATCTCAATTCTATATGCATGCATGAATGATATGCAATCTTTGAAATCATGATTTTAGGGATGTTACAAATCTAACCCCCTTAAGGTGAATCTCGTCCTCGAGATTCGGATTGGCTAGCAAATAGTTGAGGGTGGTCCTTCCGAAGATCATCTTCTCTTTCCCATGTTGCTTCCTCTTCGGAATGATGATTCCACTGCACTTTGCAAAACTTGATAGTCTTTGTCCTTGTGACTCTTTCTGCAGTCTCAAGAATTTTGATAGGTTTCTCTTCATAAGTGAGATCACTTTCTAGTTGAACTTCCTCCAAAGGTATAGTATCCTTCAAAGAAGTTTCCTCCATTTCTGGGTGACATTTCTTAAGCTGACTCACATGAAACACATTATGGACAGCTGATAGAGATTCTGGCAATTCAATTTCATAGGCAACTTCTCCTTTGCGACTCAAGATCTTGAATGTCCCAACATATCTTGGTGCCAATTTTCCTTTGACTCTGAATCTTTTCACTCCGCGAAGTGGTGACACTCTAAGATAGGCTCTATCACCCACTTCGTAGGTGACTTCTCTACGCTTAGGATCCGCGTAGCTTTTCTGTCGGGACTGTGCTATCTTCAACCTGTCCTTAACCAATTTGACCTTCTCTTCGGCTTCTTTGATAAGATCTGGCCCGAATAAACTTCTTTCTCCTACACTATTCCATAACAATGGGGTGGTACACTTTCTTCCGTAGAGAAACTCAAACGGTGCCATCTCAATGCTGTCTTGATAGCTATTGTTATAAGAAAATTCTGCGTAAGGCAGACTTTCATTCCAACTGGCTCCATAGTCTAAGGCACATGCTCTCAACATGTCTTCAAGGATTTGATTTGTTCTTTCTGTTTGTCCATCTGTTTGAGGATGGAAAGCGGTACTGAATTCCAACCTCGTTCCCAATGACTCATGTAGCTGTCTCCAAAAATGGGAAGTGAATTGAGTTCCCCTATCAGACACAATACTCTTGGGCACTCCATGTAGACATACAATTCTACTCATGTAGATTTTGGCTAACTTAGCACTTGTATAAGTTGTCTTCATGGGTATGAAATGAGCCACTTTAGTTAGGCGATCCACTACTACCCATATTGAATCATATCCTGACCTGGTCCTTGGTAATCCGGTAATGAAATCCATACCAATTTTGTCCCACTTCCAATCAGGAATAGGTAGTGGTTGAAGCAAACCTGCTGGTTTCTGATGCTCCGCTTTCACTCTACTACACACATCACACAAAGCAATATGTTCGTCGATGTCCCTCGTGAGATTGTTCCACCAAAATCTTTCTTTCATGTCCATGTACATTTTGGTGTTACCCGGGTGAATAGAATACGGAGAGTTGTGTGCTTCCTGCAAAATCAGTTTCCGCAACTCCGGATCTTGTGGAACACAGATACGTTTCCCATGCCATAAGGTACCTTGTTCGTCTTCATGGAAACTTTTAGCTTTCCCTTGGCCAATCTTTTCCTTAATCTCTTCAATTTCCTTATCAGTCTTCTGAGCTTCTTTGATCTTGTCCAACAAAGTGGGTTGAACATCCAAAGACATGAGATGTCCTTCAGGCACAATCTCCAATCTGAGTTCTCTGAATTGGGTACACAAATCGTCTAGTAATTCTCCTTTGGTAAGGCCATTTACAAATACCTTACGACTTAGAGCATCTGCTGCAACATTTGCCTTACCGAGGTGGTATTGCAAACTTAAGTCATAGTCCTTGATAATCTCTAACCATCTTCTTTGCCTCATATTGATTTCCTTCTAGGTGAAGATATACTTCAAACTCTTGTGATCTGTGAACACTTCACAATGCTTTCCCAAGAGGTAGTGTCTCCATGTTTTGAGTGCATGGACGACAGAGGCTAACTATAAATCATGAGTAGGATAGTTCACTTCATGAGTTTTGAGTTGTCTTGAGGCATAAGCTACAACTTTACCGTCTTGCATAAGTACGGCACCCAAACCTTGATGAGATGCATCACAATATACCTGGAAATCCTTTTCCAAATCTGGCAGACATAAAACTGGTGCTGTCACAAGTCTCTTCTTCAACTCCTGAAAGCTGAGTTCACAACCTTCAGACCAAGCAAACTTCTTGTCTTTCTTTAACAATTCAGTCATGGGCTTAGCTACCTTAGAGAAATTCTCAATAAACCTTCTGTAGTAACATGCTAAGCCAAGGAAACTACGAACTTATTTCACGGACTTGGGAGATTCCCATTCCATCACAGCTGAAACTTTAGCAGGATCAACTGCTACACCATCCTTTGTCATAACATGACCAAGAAAACCAACTTCCTCTAACCAGAACTCACACTTGCTGAATTTGGCATAAAGTTTATGCTCCCGTAATTTCTCAAGTATCAAACGCAAGTGTCCTTCATGTTCTTCTTTGCTCTTGGAGTAGACTAAGATGTCGTCGATGAAAACGACAACAAACTTGTCAAGAAATTCCATGAACACCTTGTTCATCATATTCATGAAGTATGCTGGAGCATTGGTCAAGCCAAAAGGCATCACAGTATACTCATACAATCCATACCTTGTGGTGAATGCTGTTTTTGGTATGTCTTGTTCTCTTATCTTGAGTTGAAAATAGCCTGACCTTAGATCAATCTTTGAGAACACACATGCTCCTTCAAGCTGATCAAATAAGTCATTGATTCTAGGCAAAGGATATTTGTTCTTGATAGTTACCTCGTTGAGTGAACGGTAATCTATGCATAACCTTTGACTTCTGTCTTTCTTCTCCACAAACAAGACTGGGGCTCCCCAAGATGAAGAACTTGGTTGACTAAATCCTTTCTGCAACTGTTCTCCTTCTTGAGCTCTTTCAGTTCATCAACTGACATTTTATACGGTCTCTTTGCTATTGGTCCAGACCCTGGTACCAAATCTATCAGAAACTCCACATCTCTATCTGGTGGAATTCCCGGCAATTCTTCCGGAAACACATCCGGATACTCACTCACAATTGGCACACTGTCCATGCTAACCCCCTTAAGAGAATTAAGCATACTCCTTTTTGCTTCAAAACTGGTCTTGAATCTGATCCTTTTGTTTTTTGGAGTTGTGAGTGAGACAGTATGGTTGGCACAATCTATCACTCCTTTGTACTTAGTCATCCAGTCCATTCCCAGAATGACATCCAATCCTTGGGAGTTTAGAATTATCAAGTTAACGGGAAAATTATACTTCCCAAATTCTATAACTAGATCATGACATCCCGAATTCACTATCATTTCTCCACCAGGAGAACTTACTTTAATAGGACACCCAATAGTTTCTACCGGCAGTTCATTTCTTTCAACAAATGCTCTTGATATGAATGAATGAGATGCACCAGTATCAAAGAGTACAAATGCTGGAATATAATTGAGTCTGAACTTACCGGCAACAGCATCAGGCTCCTCATAGACCTCCTCCACATTGATGTGGTTCACCTGACCTTTCTGGAAAGGATTGGGCTTGACAGGTCCTTGAACTTTCTTTTCGGGGCACTCATTTGCATAGTGTCCCATATTCTTGCATTTGAAGCATTCAACCTGACTGATGTCTCTCTTAGCAGGCTGACTTCCACTTCCACTTCCATTACCACTGTGGTGGCTCTTATGTCCACTCTTGTGGTGCTTGTACTTGTCATTGTCATGACTGCGGTGATGCTTGTTGCCATGACGGTTGTGGTTGTGGTGCTTGTTGAATTTCCCATGCTTGTGGGATCCTGAGCTTCCGCTGTCATCATAGTGAGATCGTTTGTGAGTCGATCCCGAGATGTGCTTGTCGGAGTGCTTTCTCTTTCTACTCTCGACTTGCTTCATTTTATTCTCCAATATTGCAGCTTTGTCACAGAGCGACTGATAAGTGGGAACATATGCCACAGCCAGTTGCAGATTCAGCTCATCATTCAAGCCTTCCAGAAATTTTTCCTTTCTCTTGGCATCTGTGTCAACCTCATCCGGTGCATAACGCGCCAGATTGTTGAACTCCTCAATGTACTCAGCCACGCTGCGGTGACGCTGCTTCAGATTGTGGAACTCTTACTTTTTCAGGCTCATTATTCCTGATGAGATATGAGCAGTGCGAAAGCCATCCTCAAAGATAGCCCAAGTCACCTCATCTATAGGACTGGTGATCTGAAAGTTGTCCCACCAAGTGGCGGCTGGCCCTTCCAGCAGATGTGCTGCAAATCTGACTTTTTCAGCATCCGTGCAGCCCACGGTTACTAAGTCCTTGTTTACAGAACGTAGCCAATCATTGGCCACCATGGGATCAGTCGTCCCTGAGAACTTAGCTGGCCTCAATCTCAAGAATCTGGTGAGCATATCAAAGCCCGGAGGGTTGTTGTTATTGTTGTTGTTATTGGGGTTGTTGTTGTTGTTATTGTTTTGGTTCTGAATGAATGTTGTCATCATCTGCATCAGCTGTGTTTGAGCAGTCATCATTTGTTGCATTTCTGGTGTGATGTTGTTGTTGTTGGGGTTGGGGTTTGCACGACGGGGAGGCATCTGTGGTTTGTTCAAATAGAGATAAGAATGAGATACCCATAGATGTTTTCATGCACATTACATCACATAAGCAAACACATAGCATGCAACACAAGATAAAAGTTCAACAACAAGATAACAAGTTCACAAAGTAAAACACACAAGTAGCAAGCCATCCACATGTCGGATGGTCCAATAACAAGTTCTCAAATAACAAGTATGATAATAAAAGATAAACGAGTAGTCAAGTCTACTCATCATCATCAATCTCCTCCTCGACAAAGGTAAGACCTGCGTTCTCCATCGCGGCCTTGTTCTCCTCAATAGTAGTGGTCAAGGACTCAATCTTGGCCTTGAGAGCCCTCTTCTGGGAACGAAGCCTCTCTATCACCGTCTGCTGCTGCTCTAGCTCGAAGTCCTTGGACTGCAGTTCTTCAGTCATGTCCCGGATCTTCTTGTTCCTATCCTGGACACGTTTCTCCTGACTCTTGAACTTCCTGTCCTGGGTCTCGAACTTCGCCTCCATTTCCTTGACTATCTCGTCCTGCTGTGCGAAAAGCTTGTCCTTCTCGCGAAGCTGCACCTGGAGCTCGTCGTTACTGAGCATGACATTGGTCCTGTCCGTGTCCACGTGCCTAATGAGAGACTCTAAGTCCTGGAGGTACAAACGCATCGGCTCTGCGGCGTCCCTCGAGTCATCCTCGAAGTCGATGGACTCTCCATCCTCATCACGTCTTCCGAAGACGTGGAAGTGGGTGCCTCTAACCTGTCGGGAGTGTCGACCTAGCAGACGTCCTATTAGGTCCTGCATAACTACCTCCATGCCTCTCTCCCTGTCATCGTGCATAAGCTTGCAGACGATGGCCTCCGTAGTAGGCTCTGTCTAGCGTCCGGGCTGATTCACCTTGAAGCCCCAGAGGTCCTTCCTCTCAAACTTGGTGAGTGGATGCACCATGATGGTGGGAAGAGGGAGTTTGCGCAATGTGGTAAGCTCAACGATACGAGGACCAAAACGGGTAACCTGGAACTCCTCAACAGTGCTGATGGTAATAGGCATCTATTTATAAGATAGAAAAGTTAGAACAACACAATTTAAGATAAAACAAAGACAAACATCACATACATATCCTTGGAAAACAAAATCACACAAGTCATGCATACATGAATCCATTACATCAACCAAGGTCCAATCTTATTTAAGGTATCATTTTGGAAAATAAGGTGATAGGTGGTGGTCCAACTAACGAAGTACGTTTACAATCCTATCTCACTGTATCTGTTGGCTAACACAATGTTCCTAGAGGCAATCGGCCTATCTTGCTCACATGATTCCATCACTAAGTCTATAATATCTCCTCTTAAGGTTTGGTTGGTGGCTTCCAACTCTTGGGTAAGTTCCTTCTCTTTTATCAAGTCTTTTTGGAGGTTGAGCATTCTGCACTTGACTCTAGCACTAAGTTCTTTGATAGTCCTCCAAGCTGCTTCTCTTGCTGACTCAAAGAATGTGGTGTGCACCACTGTGTTGGTGTACATGCATAATCCTTTTTCTTTGTGGTTGTCTTCCTTGTTTTTATACAAGTGAAGTTGCACCCACCAGTACTCAACTCCTTCATCCATCACTGGAAAGCCTTTGTACACAGCTGCACCATGTATTTCCATTGCCACCATGAGGTCCTTGAGAATTTTGGGAAACTCAGTCTCACACTCCAAGGTCATGGTCATGAGTGGTCCTTTCTTTACGGCTTCGTTGATGGAGTTCATCTATAAATAGAGATGATAAAGAGAAGATTAGAAAAGTTTACGAGAAGAATAGACAAGTGTAGAAGTAGTTGAAATTTTTCCTTAGTGGTTTCCAATCCTAGGGTCATAATTCTACAGGCAACACAGTGCTCTGATACCATCTGTAAGATCCCCCCTTTGTAAAGGAAAAGGATCCCTGTGATTGCAATGCTAGTCCCTGGATCATTGCTAGCATCCACAGTTTAAGATGAAGTACACAGATACAAAGGTCATTTATTACATCCATTCCAGAGATAAAACATAGTCTTTTACAACTCAAGGCCACAGGCCTAATACAAGAGTTTGGAATAAGTAAATAAACATAAGTCTTCATCTTCATGTGCCACAGGCAAGCATGTTGAGTGTAGACTCATGACACCTAATCATCATCGGAGTAACCTGCAACATCACAAGTTAAGCCACAGTGGGTCAATACTTTGGAATAGTATTGGCAAGTGATACCTTAGTAAATTTTTAAGTGTACTATAATACTATATGCAATTTGGCTAAGTGTAGCTTGGCTTGCTTTGCTCAAAATAGGTTTTTCCTATTAGTTGAAATCTCTAAGTTTTTCTTTGTCAAAAACTTTTCCCAAGAAACCACCAATAGACATTGGGGTCCTTCCCCCTTGTTCACCCACAAATTTATATTTAGAAGTTGGAGTGATGAGATTCTTGATAGCTTCCATGTCTTGATGCTCAAGTTGTCCATTGCCATGGACTTGGCTAAGTACTTAGATTTTTCCATCTGCAGAGGTTGTGCACTTTCCCCACCAGACTTGGTTTCCCAAGACAGGACCTTTCAGAAGCCTTCCCTTAGCCAAATGGACGCGTTCCAACCTATCATCCCACTACCACCAACTTTCCAAATGACTAAGTTCTAGCAACCTATGTGGTCAAGGCAGAGCCCATATTGCCAAGTGGCTGCACTATAAGCTTCTCAACACTTGGCCTCTAAAATCCCTTTGTTCCTGGGTGGCATACCACAAGTGAGATACACAAGGTAAACCATGTCCATGGGCCTTGTGTAACCACTCAACCAAAAACCACCAATCAAGTCCCATTCCACCCAGGTGATTCATTTACTTAGTTGTTTTATTAAGAAAAACATAAGTCCAAAGACTTAGAAATATTTTCATCATAGCATGTATAAACTTTACCAACCCTTGTTTGCTACTATCTAGGCTAAGCATGGCATAGTAACTAAACTTAGAAATTTCCTAGCAATTCTACAACTACTTAGGATTTCCCAACATGGCATTTGGCAAAATAGTAACATGCAAGACTTAGCAAAATATTTCTAATGCTTGTACAAAATATAGGGGTGGAAATATTCATGAAGTACCACTTGCCTTGGTAATGGGGAGAGTAGCACTCTTCACAATCACAATCACTAGCACCAAACTCTACACAAAATGATAGCACAAAATTACACACAATTCATATACAAACATAAATATATGCATGCATGCATAATGCTAAGTGATGATTTTTAAAACTCCACCAAGCAAGTGCATAGTACTGAATCAATACTAAGTTAAAAACTTGCTAAATCAAGTTTATTTTACACCAAAACAATTCTCTAAATAAATTCTATACTCAAAATAGTCCTAAACAAGTTTCTGCAAAAGAAACCATTTTAACAGAACCTAAACTTTAAACACATTGCATAAACAGAAAGGGCTTGTCTCCCTGATTCCAACGGTATAAAATTTGCAAAAATCTAACGTGGGAATCAAAAGTTATAGCCTAATCAAATTTGAATCCAAATCTGTTTTAAATTCTGTTTTAAACTCAAACCCTAGCCACGCGTCTTAATTCTATTGGTTGATACCGTTTCGCTCAGGATCACCCTCCCACACCATCGGATCTACTTAAAACACATGGCTCAGATCTACCCATAACGATTCGTTAAGTGATCTAATCCTATATGCTGGATCCAGATATGACGGCTCTGGATCAAACGACCAAAGCGGGGCGGCGCTGGCGGCGGCTACTGGCGGCGGCGAGCTCTGTCTGCGGCGGCGCAGCGCTACAGGTCGTCCGGAGAGGCAGGAGGATGCTCACCAGGTTCGCAGCATCGAGGAGAAGCTCAACTTGGCAGCGGCTTGACGAGGGGCGCACGTGCACGGTCGCTGGGGCTCGTCAGAGTTGCGGGCGGTGTCTGTCGCTTGCTGTCGAGGTCGCTGTCGAGGCTCCGTGTCGTCCTAGCACAAGGCAGAGGGTTTAGAAGATGCGCAAGTGACTAGCGAACAAGTTGGTAACAAAGGGAAGTCAAGGGGCGCTCAGTTCTTACCGCTATTGCTCGCCGGAGTCGAGTGGCGGCGCTGGTGGTTGCAGGCGTGAACGGAAACGATGACCTGGGTCACGAGCAAGCAAACCAGAGGCATTAGCAGATGCACAAGATCATGCTGGTTGCAGTGGTTTGAACGAGAGGCAACGGGGCGGTCTGAGCTTACCGTGATTCGTCGCCGGAGCGCGTCTGTCTGCGGCGGCGCAAGTGCGATTGTGGGAAGCCTGGTGGCGATATGGAGGCGCTGAGTGAGGGGAAATGACCGTGGTGCAGAGGGGGTTATGTAGGCAAGAGGGGAGCGGCGATTAAGTGCGGAATCAAGGGCAATTAAGCAAGGAATCAACGCGGCAGTGATGGGCGGAGGAAACGGCCGGCGACATGGTCGGGCGCGATTTGGGGAAGACGAGGGTGAGCTGTCGAGGTCCACCAGTCAGCGAGTGAGACGGAGAGGGGGTGGGGTCCGAGTGTCAGTGCCTGTGTGGGTGCGTCTGTGCGTGCGAGTGAGAGAGAGGGAGGCCGGGTGGGCTAACTGGGCCGGTTGTGCTGTTGGGCTAGATTAGGAGCGCCTGGCCCTTTTCTTTTCTTTAATCTTTTTCTTTTTTCCAGAATGAATTTCAGGAATGGTTTTCAAATGAATTCAAACTCCATTTGAATTCAAATCTATTTGGGATTTTTGCAGTGTGCAACAGTCTCAATTCTAGGTATAAAACCATGGGGTCACTTTTGAAAAGGCTTGGTCATTTTTGGAGAAACAAAATAACAGGGACTTTGCACTTGATTTGCAAATGTTTGAAAAATGGTTTTTGAAACCATTTCCATTTTGTAAGGTTTAGTTCAAATTCCACACTCAATCCATTCAACAAGGGAGAAAAACAATCTAGGTTTAAAACATTTAAACTCTCAAATGGGGATGGCCATTTGATATAAGTTTGTTCACATAAAATGATAGCACTATGTGCTTCTGTTTTCTGAAATGAGTTTTGAAATTGATCTCAATTCTATATGCATGCATGAATGATATGCAATCTTTGAAATCATGATTTTAGGGATGTTACACCAACTCCCAAGAAACCAAGTTATTCCAAAGTGTCCACTATAAATTCCTATGCATGGTGTGTTACACCATTCCAAGTATATTCTTGTTTTCATCTATCTTCCAATTAAAAATTATTTTGTGATGTGAGAACTTAGTGATTAAATCTCTCACGAACTTGATGGAACACTTTATTTTTCTTGCCCTAATAAACTTGAACCATTGGGTCATCTAAGTTGTATATGCTTGCACTTATATGTTGGAATTAGCAGAACCATGTTGTCATGGGGAATGTTGTCAACATTGCACTTGTACATTGTACACAGTTGATATCATGCTCTTTTGTTTATGGATGTCGTTGGTGTGAAATAAAAGGGGAGCTTCTAAGTCCATGGAGTTATGTATTTTGTGTTAGAGAAACGTCTAGGCCGCTAGCCTAAGCCATGCATAATCATGGTGGAAACTTGCAGCATCACCATAATGACATCTATGAAGCATTCTTCTTATAAAAAATATATGAGATTCAGAAAAAGAGGAAAGAGAGAAAAAAAGCACCATATTCCCATGTTAAATAAGAAGATTGCTGAGATGCACATTGTCTGCTTGCCTTGTCATTTTGTTATGGGAAATCTCCTGTAGCATGTGCAAGGGGTACCCGTTGGCGGTTCTCTATGATACGCATATACTTACTATGACAAGAACCTGCAAGTAACTAAAGTTGAGTAGCATGAGGAGCGCCCCTCGTACTCAAGGGACATGAGATTGCCATCTTATACTTTGTCAAGCATATACTCCATAGTTTGTTCACTTTAACCTTAATCACTTCAAGATGCTTATGAATTATGATAGGGGCAATGAGAGATGAAAGCTAACAAGTACCATAATTTTTGGAAGCTCTTTATGAAACTTGAAATCCCCACTTCCCTTTATGAAGGGCCTTTCTTCCACCATTATATTGAGTGTCCACCTTCTATCCTTAGGCACCAATTAAGAGAGCATAGTTGCCATTCTTAGTTCTATGTGCATTGTCCCAAAACTTATTGATTGATTCATATTGTTGATATTGCTTGTTCTTGAACTATTTGTATCTAGTCACTCTTATGAACTTTGAAGGTGTCCAATGCATCTATTTGCTACTCCATGAGGGACAATCTAAATGCCACTATGCTATGTTTTTTGTATGTGAAACAAACAAACGTTTTTCAATGTATGTTATTCATGATATTTGTTTGTAGCCTTTCATATTGCATGCTTAGTTACTTTGTCTTACTATTAGAACTCCATCTTTCATGCTCATGTTTAGACTTCTTTGATCCTAGCTTTCAATGCTTGAAAATGGTTTGATCATGATTGTGATGGTTCATGTCACCTAAAAAAATATTAGTTTTATCACTTACCTACTAGAGGACGGGCAGGAGTTAAGCTTGGGGATGTTTGATACGTCGTAAACATATCTATAATTTTTGATGCTCCATGCTTGTTTTATATCATTTGTCTTATGTTTTGACTACACTTTGAGGTATTTTTATACTCCTTCTGGAACTAACCTATTGACAAGATGCCACAGTGCCAGTTGCCTATTTTCTGCTGTTTTTGGTTTCAGAAAGCTAAAAAATGAATATTCTCGGAATTGGACGGGACAGAAAGCCTGTAAGAAGCCTCCGACACAAAAACCCTAAAGAATCGACCAAAAAGCCACGAAAAGTTCCGCAGCGCCGCCGCCACCGAAGAGGATATTCGGGGGACAGAAAGACTTTGTTCCGGCACCCTGCTGGGACGAGGAAGTGCCCCCGGAGCCATCTCCATCGACCTCCACCACCATCTCCATTACCGTTGCTGATTTCCATGATGAGGAGGGAGTAGTTCTTCCTCGAGGCTATGGTCTCTACCGGTAGATATGTGTTCAACTCTCTCTCTATGCGTGATCATGTTGTGGTCATGAGATTTGTAATCAAGTAGATCTACTCTGTTACTCAAGTGCTTCAATAGATCTCTGCTCTTCCCACGTGTGTGTAAGTGATAGCGTGCATACCGTGGTGACACTTAGGCTAGAGGTTACATAAATACTCATCGTGCTTTAATAGATCTACGTTTTTCACCATGTGTGTGACAGTGACAGCGTGCGCGCCGTGTGTGGCACTTAAGCTAGATTACATATATATATTCATGAGTTATATTTGAGTTGGTTGTCTCTATGAAATTGTGGTGTTTGTTGGAACCATCTAGCGCTCAAGGTGACAGTGTGGGGTTATCTAGATGGGTAAGGCAACCTTTAAGGAGTGCTTTTGTAGCCCTACCATGGATTAGAGTGTCCAACCGGAGAGTAGTTCAGGGTAGTATCATGAAGATAATATATTTATTGAGAGTGTTCACTAGTGAAAGTATGATCCCTAGGCTTTGTTTCTAAACATTGAAACATCGTTTGCATCTAGATCTGTTGCATGTTTGCTTGCTTCCATCTTTATTTCAGTTTGCCTTTAGTCTTTCCTCCACGCCAAGCTCCATCAAAGCTATTTTCTGGCACCGTTACCACTTGTATTTCACTATCTCTTCGCCGAACTTGTGCACCTATACACCTGACAAGTGTATTGGGTGTGTTGGGCACACAAGAGACTTCTTGTATCTTGATTGCAGGGTTGCTTGAGAGGGAATACCTTTGACCACTTCCTCCCTGAGTTCGATAAACCTTGGGTAATCCACTTAAGGGAAACTTGCTGCTGTTCTACAAATGTAACATCCCAAAAATCATGAATTATAAAAACATGCATTGCATTCATGTTGTAATAGAATTTAGTGTTGGCACAAATTTTTTCAAAGCTTAAAATCAAACAAAACCATTTAAATGCCCATTTTTACTATTCTTATGGGGCATGGTTTTGTTTTTATTTTCAAAGGACCAAGGTTTGATTGTTTAAACAGAAGTGTTTGACACACATTTGAGTGCAAGGATCACACTAAAAAATCTACAAAAGATTTGAATTCAAATAAGGTTGAAAAGGGTTTGAAAACCATTCCTGAAAAATCAAATAGAAAAAGAAAAAGAGAAAGGAAAAAAATAAAACCAGCGCTGCACTTTGAGCCCAGCTCCAGAACAGGACCAAAAGGCCACTCGGGCCGTTTCCCCTTCCCCCTCTCTCTCACCCGCGCTCACCTTACCCCGCACCCGCTGACAGTGGCCCCAATCTAGCCCAGCATCGTCTCCCCCAAATCTCGCATGACGACCATGTCGTCGTCGCCCGTTACCTCGCCGAATCAATTCGATTCAATTTCGTTGATGCATGCAGTAATTCGCCCGGCCCTCACATACTAGTTAATCCCCACACCACCATGGCCATTTCCCCTCAACTCCCCTCAACAGAACGCCACTAGTCTGCGCACATTTGAGCTCGAAACACCTCTATCCGATGAACTCCGACGAGGTATTCCGGTGAGCACCGTCCACCCCGTCCCCTCTCGTTCATGCTATCGTACTACCCTTGCTCGTGCGCTTCTTCTCATTCCTTTTATTCATCTGCTCGTGACCCAGAATGTCGGCTACGTCCAGCATCGTGGGCACCCGACGCCGCCCTCATCTCCGACGAGAAATCCCGATAAGATGTGACCGCCCCTTGGCCTCTGAATCAAACGATCATGTTCGCCTGAACCTTGTGCATGTACCGATACAATTGGTTTGCTCTAGGGTGATCCAGAGCGTCGCCGTCGTCTTCGCCAACTCGTACCCGACGTTGTCCACAACTCCGACGAGCCCCAGTGACCATAGCAGCTCGCCCCCGTCCGAACCAAGGCCACGTCGAGCTTCCTCGCGACCTTGCGATGCTAGTAAGCATCACCATAGCCCCTAGCCCCCTCTAGAATCGCTGGAACACCGCCGCCAGTGGCCATTTGCGCCACCCATCCATGGTAGCTTGATCGAGCACCGTTGGATCTAGATCTAAAGGCGTAGAACATATCACTTAACAAATCGTTATCCATCAATCTGGCCCATGCGATTTCATTTAGATCTAATGGCTCGCGTTGGTCGATCCGCACGAAGCGGTACGGGCCAATCAGATGCGCCCACGTGTCTGTGACTTTGTTTTAAAATCTGTTTTTATATCTATTAGAGTTTTAAACTTGTAAAATTCATATCTTTAGTTCTGTTTGGCTAAATTTTGCAAATAATATATCAATGGATTCAAAAAATTAAATCCTACATTAATGTGGTATTAAATTTGTATTTTCCTTCTGTAAAATTAAGTTTATTTGCAGAATCTAATATAGGCTTATTTTGGCTATATAAATTATTTAGAAAATGATTTTAAAGAAAATTTAAGTTTATTTAGACTATAAATAGATGGTTTTGTGTTTAGTACTATTTGGTTTGAATAGTTTAGTGTAGAAATTCATTCCATTGCATTTGCATGCATTCATGTATATTTTGCTTGAATATTTGAATGTGATTTGGTGTTATCATTTTAAGTGTAGATTTTTGTGCTAGTGGTGATTGTGAGTGTGAGGATTGTTGCTACTCCCCCAACTACCAAGGCAAGTGGTGCTTCATGTATTTTTTCCTATTATTTTGACTATGCATTAGAGATATTTTGAGTAGGGCTTGCATGGAATTTTCTAAGTATATATGTTATGCTATGCCTTGGGAAATCCTAGTAGTTGTAGTCTTGGTAGAATTTTCTCTAAGTTAAGATACTTGTTATGTTATCATGCTTAGCCTAACTAGTAGCAAACAAGGGTGGAATATATTCATGCTATGGAAATTTTGCTAATTATTTGACTTTTGTTTTGATTAATAAAACAACTAAGTGAATGAATCACCTGGGTGGAATGGTATGATGGTTTGTGTTGAGTGGTTACACAAGGCCCATGTTTATGGTTTACCTTGTGTATCACACTTGTGGAAAGCCACCCAGGAACAAAGGGATTTGAGATACTTAGTGTTTAGAAGCTTCTAGTGCAACCACATGGCATATGGGCTCTGCCTTGATCATATAGGTTGCAATAACTTAGCTAGATGGACAGATGGTGGTAGGGTGATAGGATAGAACGCGTCCATGGTGGTCTAAGGGAAGGCTTATGAAAGATCTCGTCTCGATGCATGTCGAGATGGGGAAAGTGCACCACCTCTTGAGAGGGTAAAACCTAAGTACTTAGCCGTGTCCCCGGCAACGGACAATTTGAGCATCAAGACACTAAAGCTATCAAGGATCTCCTCATCCCAATTTCTAAGTTAAAAACTTGTGGTTGAACAAGGGTTAAAGGTTTACCAATGTCTATTGGTAGTTCCTTGGGAGTTTTGACAAACAAAAACTTAGTGATTTCAATTGATAAGGAAAACCTATTTTGAGCAAAGCAAGCCTATTCTACACTTAGCCAAATTCATATAGATGATAAAAAACACTATTCTACTATGGTATCACTTGCCAATACTATTACAAATGTATTGACCCACTGTGGCTATAACTTATGATGTTGCAGGTTACTCTGATGGAGATTAGGGTTGTGAGTCTACACTCAACATGCTTGCCTGTGGCACATGAAGATGAAGACTTATAGTTATTTACTTTATGTTATGAACTCTTGTACTAGCCTTTGGCTATTGAGTTGTAAAAGACTATGTTATCTCTGGAATGACGATGTAATAAACGACCTTTGTATCTGTGTACTTCATCTTAAACTGTGGATGCTAGCATTTGATCCAGGAACTAGCATTACAATCACAGGGACATTTACCTTATAAAGGTGGGGTCTTACAACAAACCTCTTGGCTTGCCGGGATAAAGATTGACTCGGATTCGGGTGACGGCTTGATCGACGGTTTTCTGAGGTGTTCCAGTGCTACTCTCGACGGGATTGCTTGCCGAGATGACCCTAACTTAGATAACACGCCAGTTGCCTCATTTTCTGCTCTGGGTATGTGGTGAAACTCACATCCGCCAAAATATCCCGAAATATGTTGAATATGGAAACGATATAGTGCCATATTTGCGTCTAATGCATCCCAATGCCCAGATACTTGCTGAATGACCAAGTATGACTCGCCAAAGCACATGATCCTCCTGATGCCAATTTCCTTAGCCACTTTTATCCCGTGAACAAGTGCTTCATACTCGGTGACATTGTTGGATGCAGCGAAATGGATTTGTAACACATACTGAAGGTGATCCTTCTTTGGTGAGGTGAGAACTATCCCGACGCCAAGACCCATTTTGTCTTGGACCCGTCAAAGTGCATCTTCCAGTAGTTCAGGTCTGGTAACGGCGGTTCATACTACATTTCCATCCCTTCAACGAAAAAGTCCCCCACTGCTTGAGATTTAATGACATCTCGTCAATCGTACTGTGGAGTATATGGTGCTAGCTCTATGGCCCATTTTGCCACTCTACCACTGGCGTCTTTACTGCCCAAAATATCCGAGATAGGTGCCTCACATATCACTCGGATTGGGTGCTCCTAGAAATAATGCTTTAGCTTCTTGGCTGCCATGTACACCCCATATGTTATTTTCTGATAGTGGGGGTAGTTTTGTTTCGACATAGAGAGCACTTCACTCAATTAATAAACTGGTCTTTGGACTGATTTTCCCTCTTCTTCACGCTCTACCACTATCACTACACTAACCACTCGATTAGTTGTTGCGACATAGAGCAGCATTGGCTCTTTGGATAGTGGTGAGACCAATATTGGTGTTGTTGCCAACATCTTCTTAAGTTCATGCACAATGCTATCAGTTGCTTTGTGCATACAAACTTGTCTAACTTCTTCTTCAGTTGGTATAATGGTAAGGCGTTTTCACCTAGACGACTCACAAACCGACTCAATGAGGCCATGCACCCTGTGAACTTCTGGACATCATTGAGGGTTTTCGGCAATTCCATTCTTTCAATGGCCCTGATCTTTGTCGGGTTAGCCTCGATTCCTCGGCTGGATACAAGGAATCGGAGTAACTTTCCAGTCGGGGCACCGAAGGTACACTTTTCTGGGTTAAGTTTCATCAGAAATTTTCTCAAGTTTGCGAATGTTTGACGCAGATCATCGATTAGAGTGTGACTTTGCTTGGTTTTTATTACCACATCGTCGACATATATTGAACATTTTTGTCAAGTTGATCTTGCAAGCATTTTTGCATGCATCTTTGATACATTACACCCGCGTTTCTCAATCCAAATGGCATAGTACGATAGTAATAAGCCCCGTACATGGTAACGAAAGTCGTCTTTATTTCATCATCCGGATTCAGTGGTATCTGGTGGAAACCAGAGTACGGATCTACAAATGATAACAACTCACATGCAGCAGTAGAATCAATGACTTGATCGATTCGGGGCAGTGGAAATGGATCTTTTGTACACGCCTTATTTAGGTTCGTGTAGTCGATACACATGCACCATACCACTGCCATGTTTGGGTCATCCTTCTTTTTCCCGACCAAGACTGGATTTGATAGCCAATCCGGATGAAGTACTTCCATGATACACCCAGCAGCTAAGAGTCTGGATATCTCGGCAGCTATCACTTTCCTCCTATCTTCAGTTGCTTCACTGGCTTGGCATCTGGCCTTACATGTAGAGAGTTCTCAGCCAACTCCCTTGAAACACCTTGCAAATAATGTGTAGACCATGCAAAGATATCATGATTCTCACGGAGAAAGTTTGTGAGCTCGCTTTCCTATTTGTCATATAACCCGACGACAATGGTCACTATGCGCTCCGGGAAAGCCTCATCAATCTGTATCTTTTTTGTTTCCTTAGTAGCTTGGAAGGACACACTGCCATGCGGGTTAGTTAGTGCCGGCATAGACAATTGTGCTGCCTTAGCCATTGCCCCAACCTCCATCATTTGATGATTTTCCTATGATATCACCAGAGACTCGGCCAGTGAAGAGTCGGCTGAGGCGCATGCGATAGATCGCTTGTAGTCACCTTCAACTGTGATAACTCCACATGGACCCATCAACTTCATCTTTAGATAAGCAATGTGAGGGATGGCCATAAACTTTTCCATAGCTGGTCTGCTGAGTAACACATGATATGAGCTGACAAGGTCTACCACCTCAAATTCTTTGGCCTCAGTTCGACAGTTCTCCCTATTGTCGAATAAGACATCCACCCAAACTTTGCCGATTGGCTCGCACGATAATCCCGTCACAATTCCATGGAATGTCGTCTTAGTCGGCTCCAGCATGTTCATGGTGATTCCTAGCTTGAGCATTGTATCCTTATACATGATATTGATGCTACTGCCATCATCTATCAACACCTTGGAAAACTTCAAGTTGATATCAGGGCTCATAAAAGTCGGGTCCAGCACTAGGGCGTAACCTCCTGGAGCTGGCATGATCTTGGGGTGATCCTTTGTGCTCCATGTTAATTCTTGCTCAGACCAATGCATATACTTTGGTATCGCTGGCATTGTGGCATTCAATTCCATCATCCGCCTCTGCTGACTCTTCTTGTCATTCGGCTCTGTAACAAACACAACATAACTCTGGTTATGCTCTCTGTACTCATTTCGACCTCCATGGCCAACATTAGCGCCATCGTTTCTTTGGTCGTGTACTTGATGCACTGCTTCTCTCCTTTCTTGGTTACGGTAGCTCGGCTGCTGATTCTCATATCTCGGCTCAGTGTCAATAGTCTGAGTGTTTCCCCCTGTGAGTGGTGGGGGGAGGTGGTGGTAGCTACTGAGTTGCTGAGTCTACTCTATCACCCTTTTTGAACCAGTTACACTGTCGAGTTGTGTAGTTTGCTAGCTTACTCGGACTCGGCGTGTGAAACTTGCATGGTTGATCCAACATCATCTCGTAAGTGTACTTTTGACTTTCTTGCCAAGGCTTCTTCTGTTCATATGGCTTTTTTCCATCGTTCTTTGGTACCCAATGTTTTTGCCCACTTGTTCTTTCTCGCTGGCTGTTGTCGACATCAGGATGATGTTGACTTACAACGGCGACTTGAGTCGAACCATACCTATAATCCGGCCTCTCATCTTGCCTCTTGCTTCTGTATTCATTAGGGTCTTGGCGCCTTTGTGACCCGGCTGCATCATAGATCCGAGTCTCTGTGTTCCCATCCGCCGACATGAGGAGAGGTTGAGTCGAATCTCCCAGTGCATATGAGTCGGCGATTTTTATTGTCTTGGCTAAGCTTGCAGGCATATCCTTTGCAACCTTTGCCACATCACACTTCCATTTCGGCACCCTTGTGAAAACCACACTTAGCCTGAGACTCGATTACCCCTTCGCAAGAATTGCGCATAGTGCACCACCTAGTGAGAAACTCCATGTTCGTCTCATTTGGACTTTGTTTGCACATAGCCAATTGTTCTGGGTGATTCTACCTATTTATGTGCTCGTGAAGTTGCTAACAAAAGCTTCTTGAAAGTCGACCCAGCTGTTGATACTTCCAGGTGGCAAGTTATTCAGCCACACCCTTGCTGGTCCTTCCAGCATCTGCGGTACGTACCGCACTGCTCATCTCAAATTACCCTGTGCAATGTTTACAACAGTCCCGTAATCGATAAGATAATCTTCTGGTTTGGTGCTACCATCATATGTCTTGGTTCCTCTTGCCAACTGGAAGTCTAGCACTGGTGGCTCTCTCATGATCCTTGGGCCAAAGCATGGTGGAACCGGCGGACCTTGTGATTCGACAAGTTCTGCCATTTTTATTCGGTCGAGTATTAATCTTGCATCATTCGACTGGAGGTTTCTGCATCCTAGACTCGATCCCAGCGCATTGTACATGTGATCCGGCATTTTATTCCCAGCATTTATCATGGCCGAGTAACCATCGTTGTATCTGTTTGCATTTTGATCTACAGGTTGTTACGCCGCTCGCCCTGCGTCTTGTTGGTACTTTTCTGGCTGTTCCGGTGGCGGATTAGGAGGTGGCTTTCCTCCTCCTGCCAAGTGACTTCCACGCCTAGGCTGCGTCGGATAGTTCTGGCCCCCATTGTCATTTCTTTGTCCGACATGCCTTTCTGGGCCAGTGTTCCCTTGGTTTTCATTTCCCTGGACTGTGTTTTTTCTTGTGCCTTGAGCACGACCTGGGTTACCTTGAGCGACTGTCGGGTCATAAGCTACCACTTGCTTCTTTCTTCCCAAATCTACACTTTTTCTTGCCTTTTTTTGGCGCGTCTCCCGACGAGGAATCTGCATGCCTAATGGATCTGGCCGGGTTTGGCGTTGCCGAGTGAACAAGCTGTGATCTGCCGGCAACACCTGGATTTGCTCTATAGTACACTTCATTCAGCCTGACAGCTGCTCTTACCATCTCGTTTACCCTATCCTTCTATTTTCTCTTTGCCTCACCCGTTAAGTGAGGTAACTCGGCCATCGCCGCTTCTGCAGCTCTGAGATTAGCAGCTGCCATGTTATATGTTGGCCATATGGTAGTTTCATGGCTGCACTCTGGAGTTATTTTGGATGTGGCGTCCGCTGCTAGCTCATCATTGAGGTTCCTTCCCCTTATTCTTGCCGTGTCGAGCCAGGTCTTAGCACCCTTTACTCGATTTGCTGAGTTATACTCTAGGAGGGTAATCTCCAGATCCTGCTGCAGCCTGGCAACCTCTTTAGCTCTTTCCAACACCATTTTTATAGTTTATTCTAACCCGGCTTGTGCTCATGCCGAGTCAGCAGCTGGTGCCACTAGTTCTGCCAGTTTATCTATCGCTTCCTGCAACTCTTTTGCTCTCTTACTCGTCGCTATGTTCTCCGGTCTCTCCAGTGGTACCTTTGCAGTTCTTGTTTCCCTTGGCGTGGCTTCCGGGTCATATTCCTCGGCTGCCTCGTTTACCACTTGGACTACTAGAGGTGCTGGGGGTCGTGACAGAGCTGGTGCAGTCATCATTACCTCTGTAGAAGCGACCTGACAAAGTTTTCCTGCAGCACGAACCGCAGGCGGATCCGGCGCCAAGAAGACTCGCTCGGGGTATACTCCATGCGCACCATGACGTAGACTTGATGCTCTCCGAACTTGATGAAGCGACCGCCCCTAGGGAACGGCCTTGTGCCAAAGCAGCCTACATTGTCGCTGACGAAGTTGAGCGCGCCAAATCTCTGGATGAGGCCCGAGTACATGTGCTCTCCCGTTGAAGCGATCATGTTGCTCGTCCGGATGAAAACTCCAGCAAGCACCGCTGATTGCCCCATGGTGGGCACCAACATTCGTGGTGGTGTCACGGCAGATGCCATAGGTAGGCTTGAGTTGGGGCCGAATGAGTGCTTGAGGAATCCCGGGAGGGTGTGCGCAGTGTAGCCGCACACAAAGATCACGAAGAACCACCAAGGACTTGTGATTTATTTCTCTTTCTAATTTACAAGTGCTCCTTGAGCTGTTTTGCCTACAAGTTACAAGTAAGAACTGTGGTTTCCAGCCTTGGGGAACTAGTTGCGTCTATCCCTAAACCCTAGCTATGCCCTTCCTTATATAGGCAACAGGAATAGCTAGGTTACAGTCTAGGTCCTAGGGTTTACTGTTTGGATCTTGTCTTTATCTTGCAAGACGGGTCAAGGGGCCATCCCTAGGCCCTTGACCCAGTCAGCAAAGGTATACATCCAACGGTCCTCCTGTACATTGCCGCCAGCTCTATGACATCATACTTTGTTTTATACTTCACTTGATGCTTTTAGCGTCACCTGGCTCCTTTGTTGTCACCCGGCGACGCCCTTCTATTTTGACTCTGCTTTAACGTGGTCCTTCCTGGATCTCACTCGGAAAGGAGCCACGGGTCCTCCGTCACTCGAATTCCCATTGTGAGACCCGGCTTGTCGTTTCCTGCAGGTTTAAGTTCCCTGTCCTGTACGGGCCGACATACTTCTTATGTCGGCCTTGTACATGCTTCATGTCCTAGCAGTTAAGACCCGGCCGGTGTTTGCCCGACTCAGCTAAAGCCAAGCTGGGTAATGTTTTAAACCTTATGACCCTATTGAGGGTTATCCCCCCGACATATGACCCGTGAGGTCAAGCACCTGAACTGGTTCTAGGGGAACATTTTATGCATGGGGGTTGATACCCACAAGGGCCAGTACAAAGCTTACATGCAGCGCCATGAGTTGGCCCACACCTAGCAGATGATTCTTCACCATGTGTCAGGGGCGTCAGGACTCCCTCCAGCTCCTACTGCTCCAGCCCCATATGCTCATTGGAACACCTCTGGTCTCAACTATGGGGATCTCAAGCATCACTTGTTTCCTGCTCCGGCAAGGGAGCCCACACCTCGAGCTGATGATGATGATGAGTATGATGATGAGGGTAAGGACGGCGACGGGAATGAGGACGATGACAACAAGTACTCCGAGTGATCTTTTGGGGCGTTAGCATCGCTCTTCTTCCTTTTTGGTGTTTCGATGCCAAAGGGGGAGAAGTAGTTCTATTTAGATCTCCGTGGATTTGCATGGGTCTGGCTCAAGCATTTGCCTTTTATGGTTTTCTTATCTTGTTTGCTTCTGCCCATTTAGCGTTGAACTTATATTTGTGTTCGGTGATGACCCACAAGTATAGGGGACCGCAACAGTCTTCGAGGGTAGTATAACCCAATTTATTGATTCGACACAAGGGGAGCCAAAGAATACTTATAAGCCTTAACAATTGAGTTGTCAATTCAGCTGCACCTAGAAATAGTCTTGCTCACATTAGTTTATCAGTAGCAACAATTTTGTAGTAACAATAGCAAAGTAACAGTAGCAGTAAAATAAAGGCAGTAGTAACAATAATAGCAAACAACAGGATTTGAGTGCGGTAGGCATAGGGATTGATGGACGGGTGTTGCATGGACAAGACTATTCATGTAATATCAAGATCTAGGGTATTTGCAGATAAAGAAGATAAAGCATCCAAGTACTAAACAATCATAGGCATGTGTTCCATATATAGTCATACCTGCTCGCAATGAGAACTTGCACAACATCTTTTGTCCTGTCAGCCCATTGCAGCGGGGCCTCAAGGGAATCTACTAGCAATTAAGGTACTCCTTTAAATAGAGTACTGGAGCAAAGCATTAACACGCCATGAACACATGTGATCCTCATATCATAGCCATCCCCTCCGGTTATCCCAATTTCTGTCACTCCGGGGCCTTTGGTTCCGGACAATAATATGTATAAACAACTTGCAGATAAGATCACAAACAATACTATCATCATGAATCAATAACATGTTCACATCTAAGATCATGGCACTTGGGCCCTAGTGACAAGCATTAAGCATAACAAGTTGCAACAATGTCAAAAAGCACTAACAGATACTAGGCACCATGCCCCAACAATCTTATTCGATTACATGATAGATCTCATCCAACCCCTACCATCCCCATAGCCTACAGTGGGGAATTACTCACTCATGGATGGGGAAACATGGATGGTTGATGGAGAGGCATCGGTGATGATGATGGCGATGATCTCCTCCAATTCCTCGTCCCGGCAGGGTGCCAGAACGGAGTTTCTGGTTCCAAATCGCATTTCTGGTGGTGGCGGCGCACCGAAACACTATCTGGAAAAACGTCGAACCCCCCTCTGTTTTTAGGTCAGAGGGCTTATGTAGGCGAAGGGGGAGACCGAGGGGGTGACCAAGGTGGCCACACCAGCCCCAGGCGCGGCCTGGCCTGGACCACGCGGCCAGGGGGTGTGGGCCCCTCGTGTCCCTCCTCTGTCTCATCTTCTGGCTCCGTGAGTCTTCTGGTAAAATAGGAGTTTTGCGCTATTTTCTGGGATTTTTCCTGAAAGTTGATTTCCTGCACAAAAATTAGATACCAAAGCAATTCTGCTGAAAACATCGCCAGTCCATGTTAGTTGTATCCAAATCACACAAATTAGAGGAGAAACAATAGCAAAAGTGTTTGGGAAAGTAGATACGTTTTGGACGTATCAACTCCCCCCAATCTTAGCTTATTGCTTGTGCTCAAGCAATTCAGTTGAAAACTGAGTGCGATAAAAGAAACTTTCACGGACACATTTGCTTTATGTAATGTAAATATTCTCAGCATAAGATCACTACTTTAGACAAATCATAATAAGTAGTATGCAGCTAAGTCTACTCAATAGTCATGCAAGCTATGAAGAGGTTCCAACACAATAATAATAAGTTTTTTTCCATACAATCCCCATAACATAGGGATCGGGTTTCACTATCATCAGATAACGGAACATACAACCACACAAGATAATTGTCTTGACCCATCTAGAGGGTCCAACAAAATAACGTCACTTTTATTACAAGTTTTAAATCAAAAGGATAGAGAAATATAGGAGGCTGGAGACGCAAGAACACCGCCCACAGGCTAGTGAAAAGTTTTTTAGGCAAAAGCAACAAACGTAACCATATCAGGCAAGCCCCAGAAGCCATTCCAACATCATCCCATTTTTCTTCTTTTTCCCCTTTCCCTCTCCAATTCGGCCGCATCATCTGAGTGATCCTGAGGAATTGCCGGGAGCCCCAAGAAAGGTACAGGAGCAGCATCCATCGTCGCAACGTCAGACAAAGCATTCTGCTGCAGAACATCAGCTCCAGCATGTAACATCCCCTACTCTTCTTCCCCATGCAAACCTGCCCAATAACGAATGAAAACAAATGCATATATAACCAAATCAACTTGAGAACTAATAAGCTTTTTTTCAAAGCAGGCCATGTTCCTAAGCTTCCAAATAGCCCAGCAAATTGCTTCCAACGCCGTTATCTGCACATTTCGACTAGCTCCCAGGTAATTAGGAGCCCACCAGAAATACTGAGAAAAGGACTCAGGCCTATTCTCAGCACCAATTGATTTAGCAACCACACCCCATACATATTTAGCAGCCACACAGGAAAAGAACAGATGCCCAATGGTTTCCTCCTCTCTACAAAATCTGCAAGTGGAGTCCCCTTCCCATTTCTTCTTCTTCATGTTATCTTTAGTGAGAATAGCATTATTCCATATCACTACAAGAAGAACCCCTGGATAGCAATGTATACTTAGCACCGCTCTAAATATTCGTTGCAAAAATTCTATCATAGATACGCATATATGTGTGGTAGGAAGATCCGTTGTCCATTATACAGATCCAACGTGTGAGAAAAAGAGCCCAGCCCACTAACCACGAGTCCCTTAATTCCTCTAAGCCACCATCAACATGAACGCATGGCCACACCCTACAGTCCCACTCCTCCCAAAACCTAGCCGCCTCCCTCTGCTCCTCCAGGGCGCCTCACTGCTGATCGCGATCCCTCCATCGCCGGTGACCAGTGACAACTGGATTGCAGAGTGGAAATCATGGGGGCGACATGGGATCCCTGGTCGAGTTCCTTGTACGACCAAATTCTGCCATGCTGGCGGCGTCCTGGCTCTCCTTGGGGTGGGAACACAGGCGTCGAGAAGAGCCTCTCATGTTGATCTGTGTCGAGAGCAACAATTCCGCGACGGCAATAAATGTTGATATGGACGATTCTGCGACGGGGACATCAAGCTTTTTGGATGACATGGAGATGAAGAGGTTCGGGATGGACTACTTTTCCTATTACCACAGGTAAGATATTCAATCATGTGTGAGCTGGGAGGTTCTGCCAAGAATTAGTCTTACGTGAAAAATTAGGTCGAAATCTTTCTTGTTGCCGCAGTGTTATCACTCAGGTCATGCCTGATGCTCGCAAGGGTGAACAGACAAGAAGCGCAAGAGTTGTGCAGGCCACTCGTTCTGGTTTCTTGCCACAGGATATCTCATATCGGTCAAGAAAGAAATTTTGCATCTGGAAGGTAAAGTTAAGACGAAATATTGTCCTTTGAAATTGGCGATGCAGGAGCTATAACTGACAATTTGATGCACTGCGGGATTCAGGCTATAATATCACCATCCTCAATCACGTTGGTTCAGAGTCTCTTCAGGTATGGTGGATCAAATTTGTTGTCAAATTTCGAAGCTGATTTTGCCGCAGTGCTATCACTCATGTTATGTCTCATGCTCACTAGGGTGAAGCAGACAAGAAGCACAATAGTAGTGCAGACCACTCGTTCTGGTTCTTTGTGACGAGAGATCAGTCAAGAATTTTTGCATCTGGTAGTTAAAGTTAAGACGAAAGATTGTCCTTTGAAGTTGGTGATGCAGGGGGGCTATACCTGACAGTTTGATGCACTGCCAGATTCAGGCAATAACATCACCATCGTCAATCATGTTCGTTCAGTGTCTCTTCAGGTAAGGTGGATCTATTTTTTCATCAAATCTTGGAGTTGTTTCTAATTTCCTTGTTTAATAGCTTTTCTTGAGTCCAAAGAACTCCATTTTCTTTACAGGAATTAAGCCAACGGGCAAAGGTCAGCAGTAAGGGGTTTGCGTCACTGGAATGATGTAGCTTTAACCCTGAATAATGCACAAAAAAGGTTGGATTTTCTTGATAGGCCTCAAAATCTGTACACTCTATTGTTGCATGAACAGTGTAGTTATTAAAGAATTAAAGATGGATATTTTAGATCCCGGCGTGGTTATTTCTTTTTCAGACTTCAGCCTGTATTTCCATTTATGTGGCAACCACCATGATTTGTATGCCGGACTAGCTCTTCAAATGAAAATCGTAGCAACAATTATTGCTTACTAACTTATCTTTGTCATGTTATCTAAACATTCTCAAGAAAATACTAGGTAGAATTCACGATACTGTTCAAGCTACTTTTGCCACATTGCTTACTAACTTAGCTTTGTCATGTTACCAAAGTGAGTACTAAAATCTAATTTCTATTTGCAGGTCCGACACATCAGAAGACTTGCTATTGGGATATCGGCTCTGGATATTTCAGGCCAAATATTAGACATAACATATTTAGAACTAGTAGAATATCATGTTTTATTTGATGCAAGATTGTAATTTTTCTACTCTTCATATAATTTCAATACATGTAATGGTGTTCCTATAATAAATATTGAATTATTTGTGATTCAATGCATTCTTATTTAATGAATCAATTGTGATGTGGTATGCGTTATGTGGACTATATTCTTTAAGTGAGTAAAATTTTTTCCATCTTCTAGAGCGACCAAACCATCCATCCATTCAGGAAAACTGTTTTTGTGAAATTATAATTTCCTGTATATTATATCTCTACCAACGCATATTGCCGATGTTGGAATCTGTAGCAATTCTGCAACGCCTGTCCCATTGCTTACCAACACATGTATATATGTTGCATTACACCCTTGCAACGCCCAAACACACAACGCATTTTTATTCGTTGGTAAAGTCGTTAGCAACGCCTATATGAGCATTTAGATACACATAAGTGTGTTGTTGTAGAGGGGGTCTTCTTGTAGTGATATCAACCACAACCAGATTTTAATCTTCAAATGTATTTTTGCTTTCCACATATGTTTAAAGCTCCTATCAATCCCAACATTGGACAAATGAGAATACATGGTTTTGACTGAGAATCTACCAGATTTAGTCCACATCCAGACAGGTTGATCTTTCTCCTAATTCAAAACCACTCCACGTACCAAATTTCTCAACTGATTATATTGGTTCATACCATCACCATTCAACCATCTCCTAAAAGAGCAAATCCACCCTTTATCAGCCATACCAGCAACAGTAATCACTTGATTCTGACAAACATCAAACATATCAGGAAACTTAACTTTCAGAGGAACATCCAAACACCATGCATCATGCCAGAAATCAGTCAATTTCCCATTTCCAACTTTCATTCTCCTGCCTGCCAAATACAAATCTTTAATTTTTATCAAATCAGCCCAACATGGAGAATCACTCTGTCTGTGTTTCACAGCACTAACCCCCCCCCCTTCTCATATATTTTTTCCTAACAAAAACTTTCCAAGGACTCTCCTTAGCCTCCACCACCATTTACAGAGCAAGCTAATATTAAACAGTCTAATATTTTTGATCCCCAAACCCCCTTTCTTTCTAGGTCTCAAACAATTTTCCATTTCACCAAATGATATTTTCTCTTACCAATCCTGCCATACCAAAAGAAAGCTCTAGTATGCTTCTCCACTTCCTCCACGTTTGATTTATGCAAAAGGAACATAGACATGGGGTAAACAGCCATACTGGACATACAAGCGGTAATTTTCACATGCCTGCCCCCAGAGACAACACACCCCCATCCAACCATCTAATTTATTTTTCAATCTGTCCCCAATGAAACCCATCTCAACCACTGTACATCTTCTACTGCAAACAGGAAGCCCCAAATATTTAATAGGCCAACTTCATTTTTGACAGTTAAACAGCTCTACATAAGTAAAAAGCTTATCTTCATCCTCCAAAACCATCATCACCTCACTTTTCTCAAAATTAATCTTGAGACCAGACATGGATTCAAATAGATACAATAACAATTTCAAGTTTCTGGCCCCCTCAACCTCATCCTTAATGAAAAAATAGTATCATCAGCATACTACAAAATAGCAATTCCTTTTTCAAACAGATTATAAACCAACCCAGTAAACAAACCACTTGCTTGAGCATTCAAAACCATCTTAGCCAAACATTCCCCAGCAAGGTTAAACAGGAAAGGAGAAAAAGGATCCCCCTGTCTAACCCCCTTAAAACTACCAAAACAAGGACCAACCTGCCCATTCACTTTAACACTGAGAGTCCCTTGAGTCACAACACTTATCAACCAAATCAGCCAATCTTCACTGAAACCTTTCTTACAACAGTAAAACAAAAAATCCAAGTTGACTTTGGCATAGGCCTTTTCAAAATCAATATTTAGGATCACACCCTGTTGCTTCTGAACTTTTGATTCCTTCAATATTTCATGTAACAAAGTAACTCCATCAGCAATAAATCTTCCTTTAATAAAAGCAGTTTGACATGTATCAATCAGTTTCCCTATCACTGGTTCAGTTCTTATTGTCAATGTTTTTGTGAAAATCTTGAACGGGACCTGGAGCAAACAAATGGGTCTATATTTCTGAATGCAATCAGCATCATCACTTTTTGGTAACAGAGTAATTATACCATAGTTAATACTGCTCAGATCTATCTTATGTGCGTAAAAGTCACAAAACACAGCCATAAAATCCTCCTTGATAATGGAACAACAATGTTGATAGAATTCAATAGGAATGCCATCAGGGCCAGCTACCTTATTTTTTTCCATCTGATCAATAACCTCCTTAATCTCTTTCTCACTAAAAGGCATACCCATCCTTTCCATATCCTCATCATTCAGTTTCTCCCAAGCATTCCAATTGTCATCAGCAAGTTTGACAGAAAAAACCCCTGCAAGACCAAACAGACTCTTATAATAGGCAGTACCATGCAACAACAAGTCATGTGTTCCCTGAATCTCTCTACCCCATCCCTCAAAGAAAACACCATCTTATTCCTCCTCACCCCATTAGCAATTATGTGAAAGTATTCAGTATTATTGTCACCTTTTAACAACCAATTATCCCTTGACCTTTGCTGCCAAAATTTCTCTTCATTCTCATAAATCTCCATCAATTCTTTCTGAATTGAAGCTTTCTTTTTCAACTGCTCTGCATTGAGTAAGATTAACTCCTCAATGGCTTCTAAATCTTGCAATTCTTCCACTAGATCTTCCTTCCTCATCTTCTCCAAACCACTAACATGAGCACCCCAACCTTTCAAATCATTTTTGAAAATTTTCAATTTTTTCTGCAAACTGTCAAGACTATTCTTTCCTCTAACATGCTTTCTCCAAGCTTTCTCCACTCTAGGCAAAAACTCAACATTTTGCAACCAGTTTTTCTCAAATCTGAACTCCTTGTTGCTACCTTCCTGCCCTTCCATAGTATCTAGGATCAAAGGACTATGATCAGAAACTTCTCTAGTCAACTTATGTACTGTGGTGAGAGGAAACAACTTCTCCCATTTTTTGCAAACAAGGATCCTGTCAAGCTTCTCCAGAGTAGGTATTGCCTGATTGTTAGACCAAGTGAACTGCCCCCCCAGACATTTGAATTTCTCTCAGGCCATAAGCATTAATAATAGAATTAAACATGCGACTCCATTTGTCCAAACAATGACCCTTATTTTTCTCAGACACAAAACAAATCACATTAAAATCACCACCCACCAGTAAAGGGATTGACTAGTCCTGACAAACATCAGCTAATTCTATCAAAAAATCTTCCTTATTTTCCTCCTGAGCAGCCCCATAGACAACCACCAAATGCCACTGGATCTTTATTTTTACATCAAACACTTTCATCTTAACATGAAACCTTCCTACAGAAACATCCAACTTGGTCAATTTGGAGGAATGTAGGTCCCCCAAAATGCCACCAGATCTCCCCATAGAAGGTAACCAACTCCAGGAAAATTGATTCATAGGATCAAATTTCCTTAAAAAGTCAGAACAATAATCTTTCTTAATAGTCTCCTGCAACCCAATAAAGTCCACTTTTTCCTGTCTTAACAAATCACTCAAATAAGCACTCGCACCTTTCTTACCCACACCTCTAATATTCAAAATAACACCTATCATAAGACATTTCTTCTCTCTCTTATTCCAGTCACAACACCACTCATAGGGTGATAGTTGTGCACCTTCACAGCAGCATCATTTAACTTTTTATTCCTCCCACCAGAAATAGACCTCAAATTTTTCCTGTTCTTTCTACAAATAACAGGAGTAAATTCCCCTTCATCACTATCATTATTTTTCCATTCAAGAAACAAAACTTCCTCACTCTGATCCACATCTTCTACAACCTCATCTTGTTTTCTACGATTCAAGTTGTGCCTAGCAATTTCTAAATCTTTCAAAGAATTAACATGTTCTAAAGATATAGAAACAACATCAATCCCCATATCCAAAGCTCTATTAATGATATCATCATCATCTAGAATAGCAAAGGAATTATAAAAAGTTAAGTTGGTACCTGACAAATCTCTGCTAGGCTGTTGAGAAAGATGCCTTTCCTCCATGCTTCTAATGCCACCTTGATCAGAAATCCTTGAACTCATCCTCACCAGTTGCTCATCACCAGCACCAACATCAGTTATCCCTTCAGGTTGAGACCCCACACTGTCCTGAGTAGAAACAACATCAGGCTAAGAGACCCAACAGCCACCACATCCTGCTCCTGAATCTCCACACCACATTCTGTGAATTATTCCTCATACAAACTTCCTCAGCACCTCCATCAGTTTCAGTAGACGATCCAAATGAATCTCTAGCAGAATCACCACCATCACCTTGCATAGCAATATCACCATGCGCCCACCCTCATCCTCCATCAAGTGCCCATACTGCTCCTTGAGCTCATAATACTTATCACTACCTTTCTTTCTCAACAAGCCTCTGATAAAATCTTTAGAATTTTGAGGACCAGCAGCAGCATGATTGATAATATCACCAACCACAGGAGGAGCCAAATTCGGAATCACTTCCATGTGTACAACATCTAAACCAGCAACAGGATCCACAACATTTTCCTGAATACTGTCAAGTTGCCTACCAGACCCCTATGTCCCCATAGAACCTTCCCTAGTCTAGATATTTCCACTACCAGAATTACCACTATCAACATTTTCTCTGATAACAATTCCACCAGTGTTCCTACCACCACCAGAACTAGCCAAAATATTAGCTATCCTAGTTCCAAAAGACATTTCACCAGAGTCTTCCTGATCAACCACTACATTTTTACCTTTGTCCAAAACAGACCCACCAGGGATACCAACAGTACGTTGATGACCACCATTTCCTCCACCAGCACCACCAGATGTGCCAGCCTGATCCCCTTTAGCACCGGCATGCCTGTTCTGCCTAACATGGGAAAACTGGTGACAATGTGACTGATAGGAGAACCGATGGGGATGTTAGGCAGAACAGGCATGCTAGTGCTAAAGGGGATTAGGCTGGCACATCTGGTGCTGGTGGAGGAAATGGTGGTCATCAACATACTGTTGGTATCCCTGGTGGGTCTGTTTTGGACAAAGGTAAAAATGTAGTGGTTGATCTGAAGGGAATATGCCCTGAGAGGCAATAATAAAGTGTTTATTATGTGTATTCCAAGTATATGATAGATGTTTATTTTGCATGCTATAATTGTATTAATACGGAAACGTTAATACATGTGTGTTTAATAAACAAACAGAAAGTTCCTAGTTATGCCTCTCTCATAAACTAGCTCGTTGATTAACAAGATGATCAAGGTTTCCTGATCATGGACATTGGATGTTGTTAATAACGGGATCACAACATTAGTGTAATGGTGTGATGAACATTCATCCGAAGTATAGCATTACGATAAAAGTCATTGAGTTTATATTGCTATAACAACTTACGAAGTGATCCTAATCCTTAGACCATGAGATCATGTCAATCACTAACACCGGAAGAGTTTCTTGATAACATCAAAAGTCACACCGTAATAGGGTGATTATAAAGATGGATTCAGAACTAATAAAGTGTTATGTTGAGGCTCATGGATCGAGAGTGGAATTTGTTCATCCCGATGACGAATAGATATACTCTGGGCCCTCTCGGTGATATCACATTGATTAGCTTGCAAGCAAGTGATTTGATCACTAGAATGTTATATCACAGGAACGAGAAAAGAGTGCATGTCGGTAACGAGATCAAACTAGGTATGGAGATACCGATGATCGAATCTCGGACATGTAATATATCGTGAAACAAAGGGATTAAGATACTAGCGTAAAAGGTTCCGACGATCACAATAAAGTCATCGTTGAATGTGTGGGAGTCAGTATGGGTCTCCAGATCCCGCTTCTGATTATTGATCCGAGAGGGGTCTCGATCATGTCCGCATTATTCACGAACCGTAGGGTGACACACTTAAGAGACACCGACATCCAATTGGAGCAAATGTTTCATGCCGAAAGAATGAACAAGCGCAGGAATTTATTTCACTAGATACCGAAACAGGTTTTCGGGTGAAATTGCATAAAGTGGTTATGCATGTGAAATAGAATTCTAGCAAGGGGTTATTTGTGAATGTTTGTCATTAAAGTAATTGACAAAATTCTGAATAAAATAAAAGAGTTTTATTTAATGAGAGTTTGCATTAAATTTGGTGGAAATTTAATGGGAATTTGAGTGGACTTTTGAGTGGAGGGATTTTAAAGGGCATTTTGTGAGTGGAGTGTCCACCCACATGAATGAAGGAGGGGAGGGGGCAGCCCCCATGGCCGGCGGCCACCCCCTTGGGTGCCCCCCTCCTCCTATAAAAGGAGCCCCCCTCCTCACTTGTCTCTCACACCTCCTCGTGAAGGATCTCTCTCCCCCTCTAGAATTTATTCCCCATGGTCTCGGACTAGCGAGATACATGTTCCCGGTGGCTATTCGGCAAGAAAGAGTTGTGCTTCCGCTGCATCGCTGGAGCGAGGAGGCGGAGGTTGCTCGGTGCCTTGAACGTGTGTGCGAGCACGGATGCGCTGCTGATTTGCGGCGCTAGGACTTCCTCTCGATCTTGAGATCGGCAAGAGATCGTCTACATCAACCACGAGTTGAACTCGTTAAGCTTTGTCGGTCTTCAAGGGTATGTTCTCTACGGATATACATCCGCCCGTTGTTTGTATCTAGTAGATAGATCTTGGTATATAGTTCACATCGTAGGAAATTTTTTGTTTTCTATGCTGCGAACCCTACAGTGGTATCAGAGCCGGATCTATGCGTAGATACTTTACACGGGTAGTACACATATGAGTATGTGGGCGATGATGATCATGTTGTTGCTCCTTTGTTGTAATTTTGGATATTGGTGGCATAGTGGGATGAAGCGGCCCGGACAAACTTTACATGTCCTCGCACATGAGACCTGTTCCACGCTTGACATGCAACTAGTTTGCATAAGTGGCTAGCGGGTGTCTGTCTCTCCTACTATAGTCAATATCTATTTTGCAAGCGAGTTGTCAACAATTTGATTATCCTCGTTGTGGTTCATGTTCATAGGTAAGAACGGTTCTATCTCGAAAGCCCTAAGCCACGTAAAACTTGCAATGGATAAATTAGAGGCGTCTAGTTTAGATTGTTGCTGGGCCAGTGTTATGATATGGTAGTGTTGTAAGTAGAAGTATGAGATGATACTCTTACAACACACATAGCGTGTAAAATCCATAGACCTTGGATTTACACATATAGGTATGATAGTGATCATACCACGATACACATGATAGAGATCATCTGCGGGAACCATATAATTTCACTAATAAACATATGATGTTTGATAGCATCTTATATTGCTTGTTTAGCGCTTTGTTAGCATAATAAGATGATCCCTCATTTAAATATCAAGATAAGAATGTGTTCTTCCTTTAGTATGCACCGATTATGTTTTCGTCGCTCCAAGACATCACGTGATGATCGGGTGTTCTTGGATCCACGACCATATTTCGAGTGTAAAACAGTTACACACGCGAATACTAAGGTTCTAACTTGGCGAGCCTAGCATGTACAGACATGGCCTCGGAACACGGACCGAAAGGTTAAGCATGAGTCATATAGTTGATATGATGCCCATTTGATGCTCGCCTTTGAAGCTATACCGACTCACGTGATGATCGGACTTGGTGTAGTGGATTTGGTTCATGTAATCACCAAAAAGGCACGAGGGATGTCGTTTTTGAGTGGGAGTTCATTCGATTAGTTGAACTCAATCTATCATACACTTAGTCTAAACTTTACAAATTCTGTTGTAGATGGCACCACCTGCTTTTAATTTCAATGTGTTCATGGAGAAAGAGAAACTAGCAACGAACGGTAGCAACTTTACCGAATGGGCCATGAATTTGAGGATTCTCCTCTCTGCTGCACAAAAGCAATATGTGCTAGAAGCGCCGTTAGGCCCCCCACCTTTAGATGATGCCCCTGACGAGGAGAAGAATGTCTATCAGACTCGTCAGGAGGACCACAACTTAGTTCATTGCGGCATATTGTATGGGCTAGAGCCGGAACTTCGAAAGCGTTTCGAAAACGGCAATGCATTTGATACAATGGGTGAGTTGAAAATGATTTTCGACACACATGCTGCTGTAGAGAGCTACAACGCTTCAGAAAAGTTCTTTAGCTGCATGATGGAAGAGCACAGCTCCGTTAGTGAGCATGTACTCAAGATGTCGGGTTACGCCGATAAGCTTGTGTCCTTGGGAATATCGATTCCCATTGACTTAGGCATCCATCGTGTTCTGCAGTCTCTGCCACCTAGCTATAAGAGCTTCGTGATGAACTATAATATGCAAGGCATGAAGAAGTCTCTCCCCGAGCTTCTGTCAATGCTTAAAACTGCAGAAGTGGAGATCAAAAAGGAACATCAATTGTTGATGATCAATAGGAACACTGGTTTCAAGAAAGACAAGAAGGGAAAACGGAAGGGAAGTAAGGGCGGCAAGCCTGTTGCCGCGCCTGAAAAGAAACCCCGAGTTGGACCTAAGTCTGATTCCGAGTGCTACTATTGTAAGGGGACTGGCCACTGGAAGCGCAACTGCCCCAAGTATCTGGCAGACAAGAAGGATGGCAAGGCAAACAAAGGTATATATGATATACATGTTATTGATGTGTACTTGACTAGTGCTCGTAGTAGCACCTGGGTATTTGATACCGGTTCAGTTGCTAATATTTGTAACTCGAATCAGGGGCTGCGGAACAAGCGACCGCTAGCAAGGGGTGAGGTCAAGATGCGTGTCGGCAATGGATCAAGCGTTGATGTGATCGCCGTCGGAACGTTGCCTCTCCACTTACCGTCGGGATTAGTTATAAACTTGAATAAATGTTATCTGGTGCCTGCACTGAGCATGAACATTGTATCTGGATCGTGTTTGATGCGAAGTGGTTATTCATTTAAATCCAAGAACAATGGTTGTTCCATTTATATGAATGAAATCTTTTATGGTCATGCACCGATGATGAATGGTTTATTTCTATTAGATCTCGATGATAATGTTACACATATTCATAATGTTGATGCTAAAAGGATTAAACTTAATGATGATATATCCGCATATATGTGGCACTGCCATCTAGGTCATATTGGCGTTAAGCGCATGAAGAAGCTCCATTCGGATGGACTTTTGGAATCACTTGATTATGAATCATTTGATACATGTGAGCCATGCCTTATGGGCAAGATGACTAGAACGCCGTTTTCCGGTTCAATGGAACGGACGACAGATTTATTGGAAATCATACATTCTGATGTATGTGGTCCAATGAGTGTGTCGGCGCGAGGTGGATATCGTTATTTTTTTACTTTCACGGATGATTTGAGTAGATACAGTTATATCTACTTGATGAAACACAAGTCTGAAACCTTTGAAAAGTTCAAGGAATTTCAGAATGAAGTGGAAAAACATCGTAATAGAAAGCTCAAATTTCTACGGTCCGACCGTGGAGGTGAGTATCTAAGTAACGAGTTTAGCACTCACATGAAAGAGTGTGGAATTGTTTCACAACTCACACCTGCCGGAACACCACAGCGAAATGGTGTGTCGGAACGTCGTAATCGTACTTTATTAGATATGGTTCGATCTATGATGTCTCTGACGGACTTGCCGTTGTCATTTTGGGGTTATGCACTAGAAACTGCTGCATTCACTTTAAATCGGGCACCATCTAAATCCGTTGAAAAGACACCGTATGAATTGTGGTTTGGAAACAAACCTAAGCTGTCATTTCTTAAAGTTTGGGGATGCGATGTTTATGTGAAGAAACTTCAACCGGATAAACTCGAACCCAAAGCGGAAAAATGCGTCTTCATAGGATACCCTAAAGAAACTATTGGGTATTCCTTCTATCACAGATCCGAGGGCAAGGTTTTTGTTGCCAAGAATGGATCCTTTCTAGAGAAAGAGTTTCTCGCGAAAGGTGTGAGTAGTCGGAAGGTAGAACTCGAAGAGGTTGTGGAACCTTCTCTTCAAAGTATGGCGAGTAGCGCAGCGTCGGAAGTTGTTTCGGAGTTGGCTCCACCTGTTGAAGAGGGAACTAATGATAATGATCATGAAACTCCGAAAGACCGAACCTCGCAGGTCAAACAGGACGCGTGCAGCTCCCGAGCTGTACGGAAATCCTGTCATGAATTTCATGGTTGATGAAAATGATGACCCTGTGACGTATGAAGAAGCGATGATGAGCCCGGATTCCAACAAATGGTTAGAAGCCATGAAATCCGAGATGGAATCCATGTATGAAAATCAAGTTTGGAACTTGGTGGAATTACCTCACGACCGAAAGGCTGTGGAGAACAAATGGATTTTCAAAAGGAAAGCTGATGCTGATGGTAATGTGACCGTCTATAAAGCTCGACTTGTCGCAAAGGGGTTTCGACAAATTCAAGGAGTTGACTACGATGAGACTTTCTCTCCCGTAGCGATGCTAAAGTCAGTTAGGATTATGTTAGCAATTGCTGCATATTTCGATTATGAGATATGGCAGATGGATGTCAAAACCGCGTTTCTCAATGGTAATATTGAAGAAGAGTTGTATATGATACAACCAAAGGGTTTTGTCGATCCTAAGGATGCTCACAAGGTGTGCAAGCTTTAGCGATCCATCTATGGATTGAAGCAAGCATCACGAAGTTGGAATCTCCGCTTTGATGAGGTGATCAAAGAGTTTGGATTTGTCCAAACTTATGGAGAAGCTTGTATTTACAAGAAAGTGAGTGGGAGCAATGTGGCATTTCTGATATTATATGTGGATGACATATTATTGATCGGAAATGATATAGATCTTTTAAACAGTGTTAAAAGTTATCTAAACAGCAAATTTTCAATGAAGGACCTAGGTGAAGCGTCATACATATTAGGCATAAAGATCTATAGAGATAGATCTAGGCGCCTAATAGGGCTATCACAAAGTACATACCTTGATAAGATTTTAAAGAAGTTTAAAATGGACGGAAGTAAGAAGGGGTTCTTACCTATGTTGCAAGGCAAGACATTGAGTAAGACTCAAAGTCCGGCTTCGGCGGAAGAAAGAGAGATAATGGACAAAGTCCCCTATGCTTCAGCCATAGGCTCTATAATGTACGCCATGCTATGTACAAGACCGGATGTGGCACATGCTATTAGTTTGACTAGTAGGTACCAATCGGATCCAGGTTCGGAACACTGGATAGCGGTCAAGAATATCCTTAAGTACTTACGAAGAACTAAGGATATGTTTCTTGTATACGGAGGTGAAGAAGAGCTCGTCGCTAAGTGTTATGTCGACGCTAGCTTTGACACCGATCCGGATGACTCTAAGTCTCAATCCGGATACGTATTTCTCATGAATGGCGGAGCGGTTAGTTGGAGGAGCTCCAAACAACCTGTGGTAGCGGGATCAACAACGGAGGCCGGATATGTTGCTGCTTCGGAAGCGGCTCAAGAAGCAGTTTGGATGAAGGAGTTCATATCCAAACTAGGAGTGGTGGCAAACACGTTGGACCCAATGGTGATCTATTGTGACAACAATGGTGCCATTGCCAATGCCAAAGAGCCAAGGTCTCACAAGCATTCCAAGCATATTAAGCGCCGGTTTCACTCCATCCGCGAGCATGTCAAGGATGGAGATATAAAGATTTGTAAAGTACATACGAATCTCAATGTAGCAGATCCGTTGACTAAAACTCTCCCTAGAGCAAAACATGATCAACACCAGAACTCAATGGGTGTTAGATTTATCACTATGTAACTAGATTATTGTCTCTAGTGCAAGTGGGAGACTGAAGGGAATATGCCCTGAGAGGCAATAATAAAGTGTTTATTATGTGTATTCCAAGTATATGATAGATGTTTATTTTGCATGCTATAATTGTATTAATACGGAAACGTTAATACATGTGTGTTTAATAAACAAACAGAAAGTTCCTAGTTATGCCTCTCTCATAAACTAGCTCGTTGATTAACAAGATGATCAAGGTTTCCTGATCATGGACATTGGATGTTGTTAATAACGGGATCACAACATTAGTGTAATGGTGTGATGAACATTCATCCGAAGTATAGCATTACGATCAAAGTCATTTAGTTTATATTGCTATAACAACTTACGAAGTGATCCTAATCCTTAGACCATGAGATCATGTCAATCACTAACACCGGAAGAGTTTCTTGATAACATCAAACGTCACACCGTAACAGGGTGATTATAAAGATGGATTCGGAACTAATAAAGTGTTATGTTGAGGCTCATGGATCGAGAGTGGAATTTGTTCATCCCGATGACGGATAGATATACTCTGGGCCCTCTCGGTGATATCACATTGATTAGCTTGCAAGCAAGTGATTTGATCACTAGAATGTTATATCACAGGAACGAGAAAAGAGTGCATGTCGGTAACGAGATCAAACTAGGTATGGAGATACCGATGATCGAATCTCGGACATGTAATATATCGTGAAACAAAGGGATTAAGATACTAGCGTAAAAGGTTCCGACGATCACAAGAAAGTCATCGTTGAATGTGTGGGAGTCAGTATGGGTCTCCAGATCCCGCTTCTGATTATTGATCCGAGAGGGGTCTCGATCATGTCCGCATTATTCACGAACCGTAGGGTGACACACTTAAGAGACACCGACATCCAATTGGAGCAAATGTTTCATGCTGAAAGAATGAACAAGCGCAGGAATTTATTTCACTAGATACCGAAACAGGTTTTCGGGTGAAATTGCATAAAGTGGTTATGCATGTGAAATAGAATTCTAGCAAGGGGTTATTTGTGAATGTTTGTCATTAAAGTAATTGACAAAATTCTGAATAAAATAAAAGAGTTTTATTTAATGAGAGTTTGCATTAAATTTGGTGAAAATTTAATGGGAATTTGAGTGGACTTTTGAGTGGAGGGATTTTAAAGGGCATTTTGTGAGTGGAGTGTCCACCCACATGAATGAAGGAGGGGAGGGGGCAGCCCCCATGGCCGGCGGCCACCCCCTTGGGTGCCCCCCCTCCTCCTATAAAAGGAGCCCCCCTCCTCACTTGTCTCTCACACCTCCTCGTGAAGGATCTCTCTCCCCCTCTAGAATTTATTCCCCATGGTCTCGGACTAGCGAGATACATGTTCCCGGTGGCTATTCGGCAAGAAAGAGTTGTGCTTCCGCTGCATCGCTGGAGCGAGGAGGCGGAGGTTGCTCGGTGCCTCGAACGTGTGTGCAAGCACGGATGCGCTGCTGATTTGCGGCGCTAGGACTTCCTCTCAATCTTGAGATCGTCAAGAGATCATCTACATCAACCACGAGTTGAACTCGTTAAGCTTTGTCGGTCTTCAAGGGTATGTTCTCTACGGATATACATCCGCCCGTTGTTTGTATCTAGTAGATAGATCTTGGTATATAGTTCACATCGTAGGAAATTTTTTGTTTTCTATGCTGCGAACCCTACATGATCAGGAAGACTGTAGTGAAATGTCTTTTGGAACTAGGATAGCTAATATTTTGGCTAGTTATGGTGGTGGTAGGAACACTGGTGGAATTGTTATCAGAGAAAATGTTGATACTGGTAATTCTGGTAGTGGAAATATCCAGACTAGGGAAGGTGCTATGGGGACACAGGGGTCTGGTAGGCAACTTGACAGTATTCAGGAAATTGTTCTGGATCCTGTTGTTGGTTTGGATGTTGTACACATGGAAGTGATTCAGAATTTGGCTCCTTCTATGGTTGGTGATATTATCAATCCTCCTGCTGCTGCTGGTCCTCAAAACTTTGAAGATTTTATTAGAGGCTTGTTGAGAGAGAAAGGTAGTGATAAGTATTATGAGCTCAAGAAGCAGTATGGGCACTTGCTGGAGGATGAGGGTGGGCATGGTGATATTGCTATGCAAGGTGATGGTGGTGATTCTACTGGAGATTCATTTGGATCGTCTACTGACAGTGATGGAGGTGTTGAGGAAGTTTCTATGAGGAATAATTCACAGAATGTGGGTGTGGAGATTCAGGAGCAGGATGTGGTGGCTGTTGGGTCTTCTCAACCTGATGTTGTTTCTACTCAGGACAGTGTGGGGTCTCAACCTGAAGGGATAACTGATGTTGGTGTTGGTGATGAGCAACTGGTGAGGATGAGTTGCTGATCAAGGTGGCGTTGGAAGCATGGAGGAAAGGCATCTTTCTCAACAGCCTAGCAGAGATTTGTCAGGTACCAACTTAACTTTTTATAATTCCTTTGCGGTTCTAGATGGTGATGAAATCATTAATAGAGCTTTGGAGATGGGGATTGATGTTGTTTCTATATCTTTAGAACATGTTAATTCTTTGAAAGATTTAGAAATTGCTAGGCACAACTTGAATGATAGAAAACAAGATGACGTTTTAGAAGATGTGGATCAGAGTGAGAAAGTTTTGTTTCTTGACTAGAAAAAGAATGATAGTGCTGAAGGGGAATTTACTCCTGTTATTTCTAGAAAGAACAGGAAAAAGTTGAGGTCTATTTCTGGTGGGAGGAATAAAAAGTTAAATGTTTCTGCTGTGAAGGTGCAGAACTATCACCCTATGAGTGGTGTTGTGACTGGAACAAGAGAGAGAAGAACTGTCTTATGATAGGTGTTATTTTGAATATTAGAGGTGTGGGTAAGAAAGGTGTGTGTGCTTATTTGAGTGATTTGTTAAGACAGGAAAAGGTGGACTTTATTGGTTTGCAAGAGACTAGTAAGAAAGATTATTCTTCTGACTTTTTAAGGAAATTTGATCCTATGAATCAATTTTCCTGGAGTTGGTTACCTTATGGGGGAGATCTGGTGGAATTTTGGGGGCCTACGTTCCTCCAAATTGACCAAGTTGGATGTTTCTGTAGGAAGGTTTCATGTTAAGATGAAAGTGTTTGAGGTAAAAAGACAGATCCAGTGGCATTTGGTGGTTGTCTATGGGGCTGCTCAGGAGGAAAATAAGGAAGATTTTTTGATAGAATTAGCTGATGTTTGTCAGGACTAGTCAATCCCTTTACTGGTGGGTGGTGATTTTAATGTGATTCGTTTTGTGTCTGAGAAAAATAAGGGTCATTGTTTGAACAAATGGAGTTGCATGTTTAATTCTATTATTAATGCTTATAGCCTAAGAGAAATTCAAATGTCTGGGGGGCAGTTCACTTTGTCTAACAATCGGGCAATACCTACTCTAGAGAAGCTTGACATGATCCTTGTTTGCAAAGAATGGGAGAAGTCGTTTCCTCTCACCACAGTACATAAGTTAACTAGAGAAGTTTCTGATCATAGTCCTTTGATCCTAGATACTATGGAAGGGCAGGACGTTGGCAGCAAGGAGTTCATATTTGAGAAAAACTGGTTGCAGAATTTTGAGTTTTTGCCTAGAGTGGAGAAATCTTGGAGAAAGCATGTTAGAGGAAAGAATAGTCTTGACAGTTTGCAAAAAAATTGAAAAATGTCAAAAATGATTTGAAAGGTTGGGGTTCTCATGTCAGGGGTGTGGAGAAGATGACTAAGAAAGATCTAGTGGAAGAATTGCAAGATTTAGAAGCCATTGAGGAGTTAATCTTACTCAATGTAGAGCAGTTGAAAAAGAAAGCTTCAATTCAGAAATAATTGATGGAGATTTATGAGAATGAAGATAAATTTGGGCAGCAAAGGTCAAGGGATAATTGGCAGTTGAAAGGTGAAATTAATACTGAATACTTTCACAGAATTGCTAATGGGGTGAGGAGTAATAAGATGATGTTTTCTTTGAGGGATGGGGGTAGAGAGATTCAGGGAACACATGACTTGTTGTTGCATGCTACTGCCTATTATAAGAGTCTGTTTGGTCCTGCTGGGGTTTTTTCTGTCAGACTTGCTGATGAAAATTGGAATGCTTGGGAAAACTGAATGATGAGGATAGGGAAAGGATGGGTATGCCTTTTAGTTAGAAAGAGATTAAGGAGGTTATTGATCAGATGGAAAAAAATAAGGCAGCTTGCCCTGATGGAATTCCTATTGAATTCTATCAACATTGTTGGTCCATTATCAAGGAGGATGTTATGGCTGTGTTTTGTGACTTTTATGCACATAAGATAGATCTGAGCAGTATTAACTATGGTATAATTACTCTGTTACCAAAAAGTGATGATGCTGATTGCATTCAGAAATATAGACCCATTTGTTTGCTCTAGGTCCTATTCAAGATTTTCACAAAAACATTGACAGTAAGAACTAAACCAGTGATGGGTAAATTGATTGATACATGTCAAACTGCTTTTATTAAAGGAAGATTTATTGCTGATGGAGTTACTTTGTTACATGAAATATTGAAAAAATCAAAAGTTCAGAAGCAACAGGGTGTGATCCTGAAGATTGATTTTGAAAAGGCCTATGACAAAGTCAATTGGGATTTTTTGTTTTACTTTTGTAAGAAGAAAGGTTTCAGTGAAGATTGGCTGATTTGGTTGAGAAGTGTTGTGACTTAAGGGACTCTCGGTGTTAAAGTGAATGGGCAGGTTGGTCCTTATTTTTGTAGTTTTAAGGGGGTTAGACAAGGGGATCCTTTTTCTCCTTTCCTGTTTAACCTTGCTGGGGAATGTTTGGCTAAGATGGTTTTGAATTCTCAAGCAAGTGGTTTGTTTACTGGGTTGGTTGATAATCTGTTTGAAAAATGAATTGCTATTTTGCAGTATGCTGATGATACTATTATGTTCATTAAGGATGAGGTTAAGGGGGCCAGAAACTAGATATTGTTATTATATCTGTTTGAATCCATGTCTGGTCTCAAGATTAATTTTGAGAAAAGTGAGGTGATGATGGTTTTGGAGGATGAAGATAAGCTTTTTACTTATGCAGAGCTGTTTAACTGTCAAAAAGGAAGTTGGCCTATTAAATATTTGGGGCTGCATGTTTGAAGTAGAAGATGAACATGGGCTGAGATGGGTTTGCTCTTTTAGGAGATGGTTGAATGGTGATGGTATGAACCAATATAATCAGTTGAGAAATTTGGTAGGTGGAGTGGTTTTGAATCAGGAGAAAGATCATCCTGTCTGGATGTGGACTAAATCTGGCAGATTCTCAGTCAAATCCATGTATTCTCATTTGTCCAATGTTGGGATTGATAGGAGCTTTAAACATCTGTGGAAAGCAAAAATACCTTTGAATATTAAAATTTGGTTGTGGTTGGTATGGCATAATGCTACTCTCACTAAAGATAACATGAAGAAGAAGAAATGGGAAGGGGACTCCACTTGCAGATTTTGTAGAGAGGAGGAAACCATTGGGCATCTGTTCTTTTCCTGTGTGGCTGCTAAATATGTGTGTGCCGTGGTTGCTAAATCAATTGATGCTGACAATAGGCCTGGGTCCTTTTCTCAATATTTTTGGTGGGCTCCTAATTACCTAGGAGCTAGTCTAAATGTGCAGATAATGGCATTGGCAGCAATTCGCTGGGCTATTTGGAAGCTTAGGAACAAGGCCCGCTTAAAAAAAAGCTTATTAACTCTCGAGTTGATTTGGTTATATATGCATCTATTTTCATTCGTTATTGGGCAGGTTTGCATGGGGAAGAAGTGCAGGGGATGTTACATGCTGGAGCTGATGTTCTGCAGCAGAATGCTTTGTCTGACGCTAGATCGATGGATGTTGCTCCTATACCTTTCTTGGGGCTCCCGGCGATTCCTCAGGATCACTCAGATGATGCGGCCGAATTGGAGAGGGAAAGGGGAAAAAGAAGAAGAATGGGATGATGTTGGAATGGCTTCTAGGACTTGCCTGATATGGTTATGTTTGTTGCTTTTGCCTTAAAAACTTTTCACTAGCCTGCGGGTGGTGTTCTTGCGTCTCCAGCCTCCTATGTTTCTCTATCCTTTTGATTGAAAACTTGTAATAGAAGTGACGTAATTCTGTTGGACCCTCTAGATGGGTCAAGACAATTATCTTGTGTGGTTGTTTGTTCCGTTATCTGATGATAGTGGAACCCGATCCCTATGTTATGGTAATTGTATGGGGAAAAATGATACAAGTAGTTCAAGAACAAGCAATATCAATATTATGAACCAATCAATAAGTTTTGGGACAGTGCACAGAAAACTAAGAATGACAACTATGCTCTCTTAGTTGGTGCATAAAGATAGAAGACGGAGACTCAACATAAACGTAAGAAGAAATGCCCTTCATAAAGGGAAGCAGGGATTTTCAGTTTCATAAAGAGCTTCCAAAAATTATGGTACTTATTTAACACATCCCAAAATTTTAAAAACTTTGAAATGTGGAAAAACTTAAACAAATGAAAAACTAAGTCTTGGAAATTGAGAGGGAACAAAAACCCTTTGACTATTTAATATAACTCCTTCAAAACAAATGTTAAATAAAACAATTTTATTTGTGAAGTTGTATGCATGTTTTCAAAACCTCAAAATCATGAAGCATGCATGGTTGCATTTTAAAACTAAGAGAAATAACTTTCTTCTCAAAATTGAATTGACCACTTAACGACATGAAACTTTGGATATATTCCAGATTTAAAATATACAAAGGAATTCCTAAGTGAGCTAAAGAGATAAAAGGCAAAATTATTAAACCATAGAAATTAGTTTGACTCTATTTGAAGCTCTAGATAAAATGATATGAAATTTGTAAAAATATAGGAAGAAAAAAATAAAGTCAGGTTAAGGCAATGACTAAAACAAAATAAAATTATTCTTAAATGAGTGATAATGATAAAGAATAAAATTATAAAGATAAGGAAATTGGTTGAACCTTTTTGGAGCTCTAGAAATAAACAAGAATTGAAAAAATATACTGTATAGGCCTACGTGCCATGCTCAATTTTTTTAAAAATGAATTTTACTTTATTAAAAAAATATTTCAAATACTCTAATTAGAGTAAAACTATCAACTTATATTTTATATAATTTTTTTACAAAGGTTTGGTATAAATTTGAATCAAATTAAAGAAACAAATTAGAAACTAGAACATAAAACAGAAAAAGAAAAGAAGAAACGTTGACGGAAAAAAAGAGACAGACCAACCTAGCCCACCAGAGATCAGCCCAACCAGCCCTCTATCTCACTGTATTTTTTTCTCCCTTTATTTTTTTGTTGGGCTGAATTCTAGCCCTACCAAGCTGGTCGTCTTCCTCCTAGTTCACGTACACAAAACCTGGAACGTTGCTTTCATGGCCATTGACCTCTTCCTCTCTTCCCCCATCAATTCTATTGACCGTTTCTTGTCGAGTTAAACACAAAAGTTATTGCAAATTCAATGAGAAATTCATTTAGGGAAGAAATTTCGCATTTAGGTGAGTAATTACATCAAATCGAACCGGTGCTCTGAGTGTCATACGTCGGCATACATCTCCCGACCTCCCTCTCAGACCACCTTAGCAAAAACCGAAGCGAACATCATATTCCTCTAGTCCTCCATCATTTTTGTTCTCAAAATTTCTCGAGATAAGCTCTATAAAACACACACGGTTGATGCCAACTTCAGCCCTAAATTTGAGTTCATCGTCAGATCTTGTCGTCTACGTTCTCCGCGCCGCCGACGTCACACGTTGCTCCAGCCGTGGATTGTCGTCACCATTAGAGATGAACGAGCTCTAAATTACGTCAAGTAGCATCGCCTCGACGTCCTATACACCTTTCACATCTTCTTTAACTCCGGATACGTTCCTAGCAACGGGAACGGCAACGCCAAGCCCGTGCCCACAAATCCGGTGAACTTCTCCGGCGAGCTTTTCCGGTGAGCCATCCTGGACCATTAGATCTTCATCTAAAGGTCATCATAGATCACTTAAACGAAGGGGTATCCTCCAATTAGAATCTGCCAAGTGTCATATCTATTCCTATTTTCGGATTTTTAGACATAAGAACACACAAACTTATAAAAAATCATATCTTTAGTTCGGTATTTCCAAATTTAGCAAATAATATGTCTATGGATTCACAAAAACGAGTAGAACACAGTGGATACATAATTTGGTATTTTTGAGTCTGTTAAAATCGCGTTTTATACAGAACTATTTGTGTAGTATTTTTAGTATAAAAATTGTTGTGTAAATTATTTTTAAGTGAATCCTTTTGCAAATGGTTGCATATGTAATCTTAAAAATATAAAATGTTCAGAAATCACTTAGTAATGTTCAGAACCTTGTTATAAAAATTTGTACAATAAAAATTGCCATCTTGCATGTTTGCATACTTTGCATAATTTTTGTGTTGTCATTAGTATTGATCTTGTGATTGTTTTGTCTTGGTTGTTTTGCTTGATAGATTGTGTTGATTGTCAAGTGTGTTATTGCAAAGAGTGTAGCAACACCACCAACTACTACGGCAAGTGGCACTATCATCCATGTCCTACTATTTTCATTACACTTAGTGGAATTTTTGTAGTATGCATGATAGGGCTACTATGTTACTATGCTATGCTAAGTCCTATTAGGAAATCCTTTATACCTTCCTTAGTGAAAACATCGTAGATGTAGTATGCTTAGCCATGTTATAGATTCGGGGTGGAATACCATGTTATGATTATATGAAGTGTTGGAAAATATGTAGCATTGCAACGTTGTGCATCATCTCGCGCTTCTCTTCAGCGATGAGCAGGGACTCGGCTATCTTCGCGCCTTCCACCGCGCACGCCATGGACCGCTTGTAGCAGCCGGCCACAGTGATCACACTATTCGGCCCCGACAACTTAATTTTGAGGTATGCATAATGGGGGACCGCCATGAACTTTGCGAGGGCAGGGCGCCCAAGAAGAGCACATGGTAGGTATTGGCGAGGTTCACCACCTCAAACCAGACCGGCTCGCACCGGAAGTTCTCCTCCGAACCGAAAATGACATCCAGCCGGATTTTGCCCAGCGAGACACACGGTGGCCTAGGTCTTGGGCTCTACGCATAGCAGCCGGTGGCGTAGCATCGTGCCCTCTCGACACCCTTCTATGAAGAAACCAATTGCTTGGTTCTCCACCACCCCTTCACAGGAGTTGTGCAGCTTGGTCCAGCGGGCGAGATACTCGCGATCCGACTCGCGGTCTCCTTGGACGCACAAAGAGAGATCACGAGGTCTACCCGGACGCTTGTAGGTGTCGTTGAAGTTCCGAATGAAGACCTTCTCGAAGTCGGTCCAGCCATTGATGTTGTTGGGAGCGAGGCTGTTGATCCAAGTTCTCACCGAACCGGTCAACATGAGAGGCACATAGCGTACCGCCACGCTCTTGTTGCCGTGGGTGATTCCGACTGCCGTGGCGTAGTCGGTCAGCCAGTATTCCGGCTTCATGCTGCTGTCGTACTTGGAGGTGTCTCGTGGCAGAGAGAACTTGTCAGGGAACAGTTCCCCCAAGATATGCGGCCCAAAGCAGACCGGTCTGGTTACGTTTTCCTCCTTCGTTATGCGGGCTTACGCTAGGAGGTCAATTCTGTCGCGCCACGTCCGGCTCAACCGGATTGGGCGCTCCCACCCGGCCAGCGAGGCGGGAAGGAGGAGGGGTGGAGGGTGGCCCTAATTCGCCGAATGCGGTGGCGGTGGTGCCGCAATCGGTGGGTGACTCGTGGCGTACTTGTCGCCGCGGGGTTGGCTACTGCCGGACTGGCGACTCTTAGAACGCGTGCGTGCATGAGGTTGGCCCGGAGACGCAGAGTACTCGGTCTGGCGAGGCCCGTCCTGGCTGCCTCTAGCCGGATGGTTCCATCTGGAGCCAGATCGTGCCTCGTACGCGACCCAAGCAGCCTCAACCTGCTCGTCAGCCACTCGTAGCAGGTGTTGCACGCGCTGAAACTGTCGGATCCATTCCTCCCCCTCTAGGTAGGGTAGCTCCTCCGCAGCTCATGCTGCCCGGACATTCGTGACCGCGATGTCATACACCGGCGGTGGGAAGTACATGTGAGGCCCCGTATCGACATCTTGCTCGAAGCGGGATCCCAGTTCTCCCCGTGGCGCTGCACAGATCCCAGTCGGCTAGGATCTTGGTTAGCCAGGGTTAGGCCATGGGCACGGCGGTACTCACGGATGTTGCTTTCCATCTAGTACTTGGGGGAGGCCAGGCCTTGCGCCTAGAGAAGCAAACGCTCTCGCGCCGCCTCGATCTTTGTGGCGGCCTCCTCCGGGTCCTCTCCCAGGTCAACTAGAGCAAGGAGCTCCTGGATAACTTCCTCCACCACTCCCTTTACATGCAAGGGAGTGGACGTGCCGGCTACGTCGCTGGTGCGCTCATGGGCCGGTCGACGGTGGTGGCCCGAGCCAGCCATCAACACCTCTACGCTGCGAGGCGCGACGAGCGCATCGCCGGCTGAGGGCAGCGACTCGACGAAGGAGACGATCTCCCGAGGGAAATCCTCCGGCATGGTGGTGACGTAGACTGGCAGGTCGCTAAACAGCAGAGCGGAGCCGCCCGCCGGAAAGATGCATCCGGCGAAGCAGCGGGCGTTGTCAATGACGCAGTCGAACTTGACCAAGGTGATCACGAGGTCAGGGGCCACTCGCTCGCCAGATGAAGTACGGGGTCCTGTGCGAAACGTAACTCCGGTTGCCGCCATCTTTGCCCCACGGTGGAAGCCACCTACCGTTTGTGTGGAAATGGCAGTGCCTGAGCAGGCTAGATAGAGGTATGGGAGCAAGCAGGGAAGCGAGCGACGGCGTCCGCAGGCGGGATTGGGCACAAGAATGCATTGAGGACACAAGAAGTACCCAGGTTCGAGGCCCTCGTTGTGAGGTAACACCCCTACTCCTGCCGATCTGACTTTCTCGATGAACACCAAGAACTACAAAGGCTCCTTGAGCTGTATGGATGTATCTAGTTTAGAAGACGAGGGACCAACCCTTGCTACGTTGCCCCTGCCGCCCTTATATAGGACTGAGGCGGCATGGGGAACGACTGCTGACTGGCGGGTCCCACAAGCGGGCCCAGCCGACTATTCTGGCACAGTGTTCTTCCTCCCTAACGTCTGCTACAGTGCCACGCCCCCTGGCCGGCATGGAAACAGTGGAGGCCGCCCCGGCCGACACGGGCGGCGACTCCTCTTCCCGCCTGACACGGGTACGGGTCATCCTCCCTGGCGTCCGTGCCGCGGGCTACGTCCTCATGTCTTGTCGCCGCCTGTCAGAGGTGGCGGGCTACTGTGACGCGTCATCTGGTACTTCTCTTGTATGGATCGTCCGACTCATGGTCCTGTCTTCCTGGCTTGATCGTCCGGCTAGATCCTCCTAGCCGGTTGGCGGTCTTGGTCCGTCTTGTTCTATCCGACTGGGATGATCCAGCCGGCTAGGCGTCTTGGCGGTGCTTTTTATCCGGCTATCTAGTTTGCTGGTTTGTTCTTCATCTGGCCTTCCTTCTGGTGTCCTTTGAGTTTTTTACATCCGGCTGTGATCAGCCGGCTGGCAGTTATATTGCCTCTGAATCTTGTTCGGTTAGCCTACCCGAGGGTGATCCCCCCGACAATAATCAAAATACTCCCCACTCTAAAGGCACATTCTTTCTATCAAATCTCGAGTGTCCATGTTTCTATTTGGAGTAGCCCATGGTGCAAAGATTGGGCTAACATCTATGATTTATTGATCATCCAGCCAGATAACTATCCTTATTCAGCTCATGTTAACGATATGTGGGTTCCTAACCAGCAAGCATGGAATCACCATCTCATTGACACTCTTTTCCAACCTCCCATGGCTACAACTATTAAAAACACGCCTATAATTTGTTCACAAGATGAAGATTTCTTATGTTGGAAGCTCACTCCATCAGGTAAGTGTAATTCTAGAAATGCATACCGTGCTTGTCTTCAAAATTTGCATGATCAGGGAGAACCAGAGCCAAGACAGGTGCAACCCGCCACCAAACAACATCTAAGTCAATTCTGGAAAAATAAAAGCATAACACCTAGAGTGCAAAATTTTGGTTGGAGACTCCTCCAAAAAGCTATGCCCACATGAGCTCGAGCTGGTAAGTATAGAAAACACATAAGTAAATTATGTCGTAGGTGTGGAGTAGAAGAAAGTGATATTCATCTCTTCTTCACTTGTCCCTTTGCCAGAGCTGCTTGGTTCAGTCAACCTTGGTATTTAAAATCTGACATCCTTCTTTCTGGTGCTGATTCTCTTACGCAAATTCTTATAAATTTTCTAAACATGAATCATCCTCATGGGAACTTGGAAAACATTCTTACTTTCATGTGGTGTATTTGGAAAGCAAGAAACGATTGCTTGTTTAATAGGAAAGAGAGTCACCCATTGAAAATCCATCATATGACAAATGCAATTAATAGAAATATGGAGATGTTGGATCCTTTGCATGTTACTATTTGCAGGTATGAAACAAAAGGAATGACAATCAACTCTCGTCGTGGTGCTGCCCCAAACATGCAGACAAGATGCCCGATCTCATGAAGAAACCTTCAAGCAAGGTGAAACAATCAAAACAGATCTGACTATTCAGGGAAATAAAATCTTTACATATGCGGCTTGGAAAACAAAAAAAGTCCCAGGATCTCAGGGAAGAACTACTACAGGAATTGGGGTTTATTGCCTATTTCAGCAAAACAATCTGAGTGCAATAGTGTTGATCCAGGCCTCATCCCCAATGGCTCCATCACCTCTTTAAGCGGAAGCAATAGCCCTGCTTTTGGCGACCCAGCTGGCGCAGCAACTCCATGCCCACAAAGGTTACATTTCTAACTGACAACCTAACACTGGCAAGAACGGCTGCAACATCAAGAACAACTGTCTCTGAAGTTCCATGGAAAATTTGCGAGCATATTGCACAATATTAGAAGGCATCCATGGACCTGCAATCAACTATATACCATGTGAAAAAAGACATCAACGGTGTCGCTCATGACTGTGCACATCAGGCTATTAGACAATCTTAGTCTAGGTCTACTTTTAGTTGCTCTAATTCAACTCATGTTTCTGGCAATTGTCCCGTAGTTCTAGTCACTCAAAATCTTATATTTGGAATTTGTATTGTACACTGTACATTGCTTATGAGCTGAATGCGCCTCCCTCTGTTAAAAAAAACCGAACACGGGATCCGAAACGCAGGCGCGCAGCACATTTTCCAGTATGTCTCCACCATTCCCTTCACACTCACCAGCCCTCCCCAGAAACCGCGAGAGCCTCCGAGTCAACTGCCCAGACTTTCCCGACCACCATCATGCCACTACAGTCCATCCCACTCCACCTTCTCCTACTCCTCCTCGCCAACGTCGTCGTCGCCTCCGCGCGGCTGCCAGGCGCCGCTTCCAAGTCCAAGTCCACGCACGAGCCATGCGCCTCCTCCACGGCCTGCCCCGCCCTGCTCTCCTACACACTCTACGCCGACCTCAAGCTCGCCGACGTGGTTGCGCTCTTCGCCGCCAACGCCATCGACTTCGCCGTCCCCGACGCCGCCAGCTGCATCCTCCCAGGTCCCAGCCGGCCTCTCCCTGGATGCACTTATGTGTTCCATAATATATAAACATAACCATCAGAGAGAATTCATAATAGCCCGGTTCTATGTTCTCAAGTAAAAGCCACTACCAACCGATGAGACCATCACATCGAAGGTGGTAGTGGCAAGAGTCCAAGATTCAAGCAGGCGACCAAAACCATGGACCAGCTTCAATAAGCATGGAGAGGGGCTCTTCGGTGCAGGTTCTGGATGCAAGTGCTCGCCCGACATTGTCGTCCATCCCACCAGTCTGCTGGAGGCGGTGTTCCGTCGTTGCCAATACGTCTTCCTCCTTCGTCCTTTGTCCATAGTTACTTGTTAGTTTGATATGTTGATCCTTATAAAAAATAATAATATTGTGATGACTTAATGGAATTGTCCGTCACATTAGTATCCCGGCTCGAAGAGCTTTTAATCACCAAGGGAAATAAATAATCATGTGTAAAGATTTGTGCATTTATCTGAGTTGTTGTGTATGCTTGAGGAAACATTTTGTCCTCACTGGAATACACAAAATATTTTTGTAATATTTCTCATGAGAGAGAGATGTTGTTTTGTACATAATAAGGTTAAATATCCAATGAGAAAATTACATGATGTACATGAAAAATCGTACTCTTCAGATGAGATATACTCTTAAATTCAAAATACAGCACTTTATTTAATGTTAACCACGATTTTCATGACTTGCATGTGAGATCTTTCATTTAATGGAATTTGTCGAGAAGGTTTCAGTGTCGTATGTGAGGCGAAGTCCTTCGTTTAGTAGGGTGAGGTGGTTGGCATGCTGGAACCAACTAGAACTTGTTTTGTAAGCTTTCTCCCGTTGCAAGGCACGGACATATTACCTAGTTAAAAAAAAATGTACGTACTCGGTCGACAAGGAACATGGACGATTCCTGATCGTAGACGATCCCTGGGGCCGACAGCGAACACGGGATCCGGAGCGCAGGCGCGCAGCACATTTTCCCAGTACGTCTCCACCGTTCCCTCCGGAAACCGCGAGAGCCTCCGAGTCAACAGCCCAGATTTTCCCGACCACCGTCATGCCACTCCCGTCCACTCCACTCCACCTTCTCCTACTCTTCCTCGCCGCCGTCGCCTCCGGGCGGCTGCCAGGCGCCGCGTCCAAGTCGACGCTCGAGCCCTGCGCCTCCTCCACGGCCTGCCCCGCCCTGCTCTCCTACACACTCTACGCCGACCTCAGGCTCGCCGAGGTGGCCGCGCTCTTCGCCGCCGACCCGCTCGCCATCCTCGCCGCCAACGCCATCGACTTCGCCGTCCCCGACGCCGCCAGCCGCATCCTCCCTGCCGGCCTCTCCCTGCGCGTGCCCGTCCCCTGCGCCTGCTCCAACGGCACCCGCAGGACCACCCCCGTCCGCTACGTCTCCCGCCACGGGGACACGCTCGCCTCCGTCGCCTCGCGGGTCTACGGCGGCCTCACCGCCCCCGACTGGATCCGGGAGTCAAGCGGCATCCTCCTCAACGCGGACGACGCGGTGGACGCCGGGACCGCGCTGCTCGTGCCGCTGCACTGCGCGTGCTTCGGCGGGGTGGACAGCTGGAACGGGGTGCCGGCCGTGTACCTGACGTACGTGGTGGCGAAGGGGGACACCGTGCCCGCCATCGCGGGGAGGTACCGGACCACGGCCACCGACGTGATGAGCTCCAACGACCTGGCCACCGCCGACGTCGCCGCCGGGGACATCATCGTCCTCCCGCTGCCAGGTGAGCCGCCCGCGCGCTTGTCAGCCGTGTCGTGTCTTGATGGATCTCGTGAGGCGTACTGCTACGTGCTCGTGCGTAGCTGCGTGGTTTGGTCAGACAGATGGGTGTCGACAAATGCGGTCGGTGAACATTTATCATTTAGCTCTAGGTAGACATTGATGCGCATTTGCGCACAAACCTTTGATTGAAATGCCATTCCATTCTGAGCAGTGGCGCTGTAGTACTCACCGTAGTAGTTACTCGCCTGGCCTAGGAAGAAATCCTAACTTAGCTCTTCCCTGCACCCCAAATCTGACGCACTTGTCGTCGGTGTTCATAGATGACATGATTTTATACTAAGTGCACGGGTGCTCCGGCCCAGGTTTTGAAAAAGATCCCTACTCGCATGTTTTATTTTCCACGGCTGCTAGCTTTCGATCATGATCAGGCTACTGTGAGGAATGAAAGACAGGGAAACTGAAAAGCATATGCATGAATATCGTCCTGCTGTCAATATCGTGCAGAAAGTCCTCACAGTGAAAATATTCCTTGTCAAGTGCGCTCCATCATGTTTCCCCGGTGTGGATTGGAGTATGGACTAACAAAACCCTACTTAAGAATCCCACTTTGTCTTGTCTGAAGAAAAACTCAAGGTCAAACTACATTCATCCCCATCCTCAAATGCTCTGTCAGATCAGGATGAGGACAGCATCCTGATCCTTATTAACGCATGGCTAGTAGGCTATCACTAATCTCTCGGACATTATTTGCTCTATCATTTGATAGTCCATGCAGTAGTATTTCACTGACATCGTTCCATTTCCCTGTGCGTCCAGCATGCAGCTCGTCGTTCCCCACCTCCACGTCGGACCACGGGCTGGCCGTGGCGAACGGGACCTACGCAGTGACTGCCGATCGCTGTGTCCAGTGCAGCTGTGGTCCGGCGGGCAACTTGGAGTAGGCACCCACTCCCACTGCCGACTTGCCTTCCAATTTGCCTCAGATTTCTTACTGACGCCGCCGCTTCTCGTTGCAGCCTGTTCTGCGTGCCGGCGCCGCCACTGGCGGACGCGGCGTGCTCGATCATGCAGTGCGGCAACAGCACCATGATGCTCGGCGACTTCACGCTCGTGATGACCGCCGCCGGCTGCCGCGTCACCTCCTGCGGCTACGGCGGCTACGCCAACGGCACAATCCTCACCACGTAATTCAACGTCACACATCACCCAGATCCTCCCCACTTTACGTTTCAGATACAGCTCTGTTTTACGATCAAACGCTCTCTGCATCTTTCAGGTTAACCACGACACTCAAGCCCCAATGCCCAGGTACGTGGTCGATTTTCCTTGCGATAACTAATCACTATTTTCCGGTAACTGTATCATTCTGTCATGGGAAGCTGCCAGTCTTCTTCTGACGCGTTGTGCCGTTCATGGCTTCCTGCGTGCAGGCCCGCACCAGTTCCCGCCGCTGGTCCCGCCGCCGACGTCTTCCTTCTTCGAGACGTACCTGGGCCCTTCGCCCGCGCCGATGCCGTCACAAGGTGGAGTCGACCCGACGATGGCACCAACGGGCAGCCGGGACGCTGTCGCCGCCGGCGCTCCAACGACGGCCCGGCACTTGGGCGAGCTTACGGGAGTGTTCGCGCTCTGCCTTCTCGTCGGCATGCTGTTGTAACTTAACACGGATAGATAGATCGAGCGGGCGGCCCTGAATGGAACTGAGACGGGCTTCTTGGGATGATGGTTGAATCTAGTCTAGTCTTGCGAGAGAACGACCTTCGATTGATTCTTTTTGTACAGGAGCACCTGGCTGTTTTGCTGGGCGCTGTCAGCTGTGCTGTACCAATTTTTTTTTGCTGTTGCTGGTCTCATTTGTTGTTCCCTCCCCTGTAAAATTGGGAACGCGCTTGCTGAATTATCTGTAGCGCGATCAAATTGCCTGCTGCTGATGTGACCTGAAGCAAGAGTACATTATGTGATCATCGTGGAACGCGATTGCGAGATAAATTATTACTCTCTCCGACCCATATTAGTTAACTTCAATTTGAATATATTTATCATAAAAACATGTCTAGATACATCTAAATTGAAGTCAACTAATATGGGTCGGAGGGAGTACTATATATTACGATAATCTATTATTATTAATTTGGTATTGTTATTTTCTATATTTTTGTATATGTACTCGATTAAACTTTGAAATCATTGACATTTTACTATATTAATACGTAATCTATTTCGGGGACAATCAAGAGAACTTATCCCTGCCACTGTTTCACGCTGGATATTTAGTTGTGTCACTGGTTTATGGATATTCACTTTTCTTTTTTACATGCACCGCCATTAGTCAAAGCTCTTTGAACAGCCTAGTCATCAAGCCCAAAATGAACAAACTTCCCAGGCTCTGATTGGATAGAAGCAATCAAGCATGACTTTCTCTCAATATTAATAGAGCTATTACTATTGGTACCACAACTTGCACCCGTATTGCATTTTTGTCCCACTTATTGTAAATTAAACGTCTTAGTACCACAACTTGCAAATTGGACTGAATTTTCGTCCTAGCCAGTCTACTCCTGACACGTAGATGCCAACGTGGTCAAGTACATTTGCACAGAACCCCTTGGTTTGTTTGTTCTTTAATTTTCACGACCCACCTAGATCGTTTAGTAAGAAGCGCCCAGAAATCATTTGACCTGCTCGTTCCTCAAAAAAAAATATAGAACGACCCGCTCTAGTGAAATCGCGAGACGGCGGCGACCGGCTCGACGGCGGCAACCGGATAGACGGCGGATGGAGACCAAGTCGACGGCGCAAGTGTTCCTCGATAGCATGGCCAGGTCCTCTGGGCCTGTTCGCCGAAGGCGCGGTTTAGGGGCGGCGTAAAATTGTCTGCACCTTGATGCAGATGGGGGAGGGCGGCGCCCTCGCCTAAACCTGCGCGCGGAGGAGTAGGAGGTGTGACGTGGGGAGGAGGAGGTGCGCGGATGGGAGGCCGATGTCTGCCAATTTTACGGAGCCAGCCGGAGGCCTCTGTCCAGGAGCAGGAACAACCCGTACATCAGTGGTTGGTCTGGCATCACACAATGTCATGCATCAAATTAGAATTTGCTACTCTGAAGGGATGGTCTACCGATTAAATCTTGCTATTTATTCTTCTATCAAATATCCATGCAAATTTTACTTTGTTGTACACGTGCAAATTATAGTTCCACATGAAGACGCTGAAAGAAGAGTACAGCTCGATGTTGTTGACCTAGAGGAAAATCAGTGCTTATTGACCAGCATAATTTACCTTGTCTACATGGGTTTTGCATATGAAAGCCTTCCATCTCTTAGTAACATCAAGCTTCCATCCTTAGGTTAAGCCTCTTTAGCATAGTGGTCTTTTATTTTCAGACTGCAGTCTTTCACTTGTGCTTCTGGACTAATATATTAGACAGATCCACCTACATGGATGTTCTATACTGTAGGTGAAGGTAGATGAAAGACAACCAGCTAGCTGTTCAACAAACTATATGTTCAGAACTCAGAAAACATCCACAGGTTTTTTGTTGGGATAAGACGAGGCACCCACAAGTTAAAAAAGAAGTTAATATTTATATTTACTATGTAAACATTCGTGTAGTACATTCAAGTTACTCTTTCTTAACAAGTCACAAATTTTCTGCTTAACATAATTTGACTATTTGTCTGTTAGTTTTTCGTCACACTGTCAAAATGGAGGAATTCTGTTGCTGCTGGTCTTCAGGCGTGAAAACCTGCTGTTAGTGTTGTCCCGGTCCGCTGTGGGTGGAGAGTGACTCAATTTGGTTTCTGAACTGAAGTACAAAGATAATCCAAAGTTAACGAGAAGGATAAGAAATGAATGTACTATTACTGCCAACAAGAAAGCAGAATGCCAACAAGTAGAATATGTGTCTGTATGTGTGTATTGAATTTGCTCAATTTTAGAGCAAAGAAGAATGGCAACAAGTAGAAGACGGAGAAGGAGAAGAAGTGAATGTACCAACAAGTAGAATGTGTGTGTGTTGAGTTGTGATCACATCTGGGTAAATGTGTCAATGTGTGTGTATCTTATAATCTATTGTACAATGTATGAGCTACAGTACCTGGAAAATATATAAGTGTTTTGGTCTATATTATCTGAGAAATATATGAGGGAATTGGCCATATTACAAGAGCAATCTGTTTTTCCATATTATCTTAACAAAGTATGTCCAATATTATAGAAAACAATGGAAAAGCTACATAAATGCATATAATCCGTAGTAATCCATATAAATGGTACAACTCCATATAAATTATGTAAATACACATAATTCTTCTAAAAGCTACAGAAATGCATATAATCCATATATATTATATAAATCCATATAAATGATACAAATCCATATAAATTATATAAATCCACATAATTGCATAGAATTCTTCGAAAAGCTATAGAAATGCATATAATCCATAAGAATGCAACATAAGAAATGCATATATTTGAAGCCCACCCCACTCAAAAACTCTCAATACAAATGTCAATCAAAAGCTGGTGCATTCTGACTGAAATGGAATTCTTCTATATTGACATGAGGAACTTCTACATTCAGATCAGAATTGAACTTTCAATACCAGGCCTCTTTTTACCCTTCCCTCTTCCTCTTGTACTGCTGCTACCTTTCTCTAAAGTTCCTCTTAGTTCTGCCCTAGGTGCATTTCTCCTTCCTCTGCTACCTTTTCCCCTCAACTTTCCTCTAGTAGATGCAGTTGTGACCCTGCCTCTTGCTGCTGGAATACTTTCTCTAGCAGCAACAACAAAAGCATTCTCTGGTAGTGGGCCAAGTAACCTCTCGATAGGCACATGTTCGACATAGACCAAAAAACTTCAAGTATCTGAATTGATTTACAGTGTACACGCTCACAAATTCACAACTGAAACTATAGCGCCATGACAAAGGATTGACCAACAACATGCATACCAACTGAAATAGTTTTTACGAGCATTCACAAATAAACATGCACAATAGCAGGAGCCAAGCTAACTTAATGCAAGAGAACCGTCAGGGAGTAGAGATTGCAGTAGTGGTGGTAGGACTGGCTCTGAAAATGAGAAAGCGTGACCTACCATTGTTCTCTAGTATTTCTGCACATAACATCAACTTCACGACAAAGCTACCGACGAGGAGAAGGATTGACCCTGCAGCTCCCTGTCACGCAAGGAGATCGTCGAGTGCGCGGCGTGCCACATCCATTGCCATCCCGGCGGCGCGCCACATCTTTCAGCGATCAATGTGATTGACACAGTTCATCGATGTGTTTGTACTAAGGGGTTGAAATTTACAACTCTAATAGATCTCCTATGTTCAGAAGTTTTTAGCCTACTAAACGATGTGCTTGTACTAAGGACACAACTTGCGCACGATTTCACCCCCTAACACCAACTCAGATCGTCCCGATCATGCACCCACCACCGCGACACCCTGCAGAACCGCCGCGAGAGGAGAAGTGCGAGGATGAGAAAAATGAAACCGTACCATACGGCGACGGATCTTCACCGTGCTCCCGGTAATGCATGGCGACGGGGATCTAAAGAGGGAGAGAAGGAATCGACGTCGACGATCGCTGGTTCTTCCCGTACTGCTCGCAGCCGCCGCGGCGTAACTTCCGCCTAGGCTGTTTAGGACGAAGAGGTAAGGTAGATAGGAGGGAAAACTGGAGGGAGATTGAGGGCCTGCTCGTAAAATTACAATCATCACGCGTGCAAGGACCAGCTACATAACTTCTTTGATCTCTCTAGGACTTCAACGCAAAACGAAATTTCCACTTTGGCAGCCACGTACAAAATTCGGACTGTTAGGACTAAAAGTGTTTAGGCTAAGCAAGTTGTGGTACTAAGATGTCCATTTTACAAGAAGTGGGACTAAAATGCAACCCGGGTATAAGTTGTGGTACCAATAGTGTTAATAGCTCATATTAATATGGGTATGCTTTGATTTGGCCATAATTTGGATCGTGTTGGACAGAAACATGATATGCCATTTTATCATCTCCTGTAGCCTAGATTCGATAAAAACTTAATAGTATACACATAAAAGTAAGATTATTTTTTGTACTCCCTCTGATCCGTAATAACTGTTGTTGATTTAGTGCAAAATTGTACTAAATTAACAACACTTATTATGGATCATAGGGAGTACAAGTTTTAGATTTTTGTAGACATTTCAAAAAAATTTGCTACAGTCTGAATCATCGTGGACTCCGAAAGTTTAGATGTCATTCTATCTTTATTTGTATCTTATATTGGGCCAATTTGTACAGTAGACACATATGATTATGCTTGATGTCACGTAGTTTTTGGTGATTTACTGGGCAGTTAGAAAGTTTTGTCACAAAACTGGAATTCGAAATGTGGTGGTTCCATATGACTGGCCAAGGGTATTTTGAGGGAAAAGAAAATAGCTTGTGCCCGCCAAAGAGATTTGACCAGCGGCAACGCATGCCAACTTCTTATGAAGCAAAATCCCACTATCTCCTATTATGAAAATATCTTTTCTTCGGCTTTGAATAATTTGCATATAATTTGCATGGAACATCCGTCGGGTACATTCCTCAACCTTGATGATCTTTAGCTGGCCAAGTACACAACCACTATACCTCGATCAAAATTAGCCTCTTATTTTGCATATTCTTACACTCCCTCCGACCCAAATTACTTGACTCAAATTTGGATCTAAACTTGTTTTATGTTAGATACATCCGAATTTAGACGAAACCAAGTCAACTAATTTGGATCAGAGGGAATACAACTTTATGTTTCACTACTTCGTATACCCTTTTGTAGTAAAGTTGCTAAAGATATTTCCTCTGTAACGCGTGAGTATCCTTATGGTTTAAATATATTGCATTGGTGACACTTAACTAGAAGTAAAGCAACGACACAACTAGAATTTCATAGTGAACTAATGGCGTTACCATATAATTCTAAAAATAAATCAGGGTGTGATCAAATATGTATACCATAGACGTGCAAAATCTCAATTTAAAATAATGTGTATCTTGATCTACACAAAAATACAAAATTGTAGATCTGAGCATATAGTGATTTCAAATCAAAAAACAATGAGACCTTGTCATTTATGTGTAGCTCAGAATACAAAACATTTCGAATTCATATTTTACACGTTCATTAGATTCATCATTAGCTACTTTTAGAAATTTATTTCAAGATTTTTTAAAATTATAAATACAGTTTTTATTTTTTAATACGCAGTGAGCACTTGAGCTCGGGAGCCAAAAAATACTTTCTGGATGTTCCCTCCCTTTGTTGGCTCGTGCACCTCATAATCATGACACTTCCTTGGAACTCTCCTTCTTCGTCTTACACGTTCCAATTTGTACTCCAGTATGTTCCATGTATTTTGTATCACTTGTTGGCATAAATAGCTAATTGTCATTGTTTCATAACAAAATAGCTATGCCTATCTAAATGAAAATTTGAAAACGCTTATGGAAATCTTGTGTCAAAATTCAAAACCGAGCTTATGCCCAACTTAGAATATAATATAACCTCTCTTTTATCAAAAGAGGGAAAATGCCCCGACTTTGCATCGGTCAATGCATATAGATTTTTAATTATTAAGGTTCAGTTCGTACAAAGGAGCAACTTAAGGGTCACAAAGGATCGATACATGCACCAACCAAATAAAGAGAAAACATAACATGGATTGGTACTGCATCCACATGCTACACTACAAAAATACCCCATACCCTGTGTTTTGGGGCGGCACAGGCGAAAAGTACCTACAATAGTTAGATGTGCAGCAGATGGGCAATCATGGCACCATTTTGTCACAACGACCGTTTTTTTGCCGCTGTCGTGTGATTCGCGGCGCCTGTATGCACTGCAATCCACATTTGTTGGGTCCCACGACCGTTTACCCTTTTCCCTTCACTCTTTTTGCTTGTCCCGCATAGATTTCGAATGTCCCCGCCTGAAATTGGACCGTGGCGGCCCTCCTTAGGCAAATATTTCCCTTTCCCCCCAAATCTCTGTTCCCCTCTACACACAAAACTCTCGACTCCAGAGACCACCAACTGATTACGCCATGAGGCCGGTCGACGACGGTCTTAAGTGACTCCCTTCCACCACCCCCTCTATCTCCCCTGCAGCCGGCCTCCGCCCCTCCGGCGTGCATCACTGACGTCGTCTAGTTCACTATGGTAAGTCTTTCATGGTACTCTTCTTTGTTTCCACCGCCCCTTGTGTTTACTACCTCCATCTGTGCATTGGGCATGACTCTGTTTCCATCATTTTACCATCCGATAGATGGGACGACGAGGGAAGAGAAGGGCTTCTTCACGGCAGGAAGAAGCCCCAACTGTAATAAATTCTACTTTATCCGCTTCTAGTTACTCTTAAATTTCACTTACAGCCTGCCGCACTAGATGAGCCCAAGGATAAACAGGAAGATCCTTTGTTTCAAGAAGGTCAGATAGTTGTAGAAGAGGATGAAGAGGCAGAGGAAGAAGAACAACAGGATAGTACCGATGATGACAACAGCGGGGATGAAATAATAATGAGAAATATGAAGAGGAAGAGGCATGGGAAGACACAGATAAAGAGGAAAACGAAGGTACATTGTGCAATCTGAATTTTAGTACACAATGATGCTAACAGAATTTTAGTCATAGTGCTATAGCTGAGATTTGGTCATCGTGCTAACTAAATTTTAGTCATAGTGCTAGATGAATTTTAGAAACATTGCTAGCTGAATTTTAGTCATAGTACTAGCTGAAATTTAGTGCACGTAACATAGATTCCTACCCTGAGTTATATGCATGCATTCTTGATACATGCAGTACAAGTGATGAATGATAGGAACGTGAGGGCTCCTACTAAGATGAGGTCAATAACAAGGAGTAACGGGAGGTTCAAAAGTTTCATCAAATTCAACAAACTAGGCCAGCCTTGTGGGATTTCTACGGCCAATTTTGCTAACTATATTGTCTACCTAGAAGAAAAAGGTGACATATCCTATAGGTTTACAGACTGGAGGAAAGCTGGTAAGAAGAAGAAGTTGTGGGACACACTGAACGTAATCATAGTTTTTCCTGTTAACCCTTCTTGCAATTTTACATCAGTCTTATTATCTTGACACATGTTTCTGAAAATGTAGAAATATTTTGATAATGATACTTTCTGTAAATTTGAGTAATAAGGTCAGCTCGAAAGAAATGGCAGTGATTTCCAAAGCACACTGAAGAAGATGTATTACGGACCTGCCTTGACCGTTGAGGAGAATGTTGCAAATGGTTGTGGAAATAGAATGTCACACACTGATTGGGCAGCGTTTTGTGAGTATTGGAGTTTGGATTCCACCAAGGAGAAAGCTTGAAAGAATGCAGAAAACCGTGATAATAAAACAAATACCTTCTGGATCAAGGAGTTTTGCCAGGGCGAGATACGGGTGAATAGCATTTAAGTTGTCTACTTATACTTGGTATCCATTTTATGAATGTTGTTTTGCTTCATATCATGTATATGAATGCGTGCATCTTTGATTAGGAGAAAGCTCATGATTTTCCAATTATAAGAGCCGAACTGTACAAAGGAACACACATGACCAAAGACAACATACATGTTGATGAACTGGCTGAGAGAGATATTGTAAATTAGTATTCACTATCTTCTAACATACAATGTATATATGTGATGGTTAGTGCTAATGCTAGTACGAACAATATTCTTCGACAATATGCAAAGATAACTCCTACTTGTTCCAAGCCTTGAGTACAAAGATATTGAAGAAGGTGAGCTTTATGCCCGTGCCTTTCCAAAAATACAGGAGGCGGAGTTTGTGGATTGGGGTTGTTACCTCATGCCTGTGATACATTCATTTACTATTATATATCATAATCTACTACTATTCATTGATATATTTCATATTAAGAGGTTTTACTTATGTCACTTTCATCTATTTTTGCATGTTGGATGATTCTTGGAGGATGAACTGCCGGAGTCAGGATTCTGATGGAAAAGGCGGTGTTTTGATGCAATTTCGCGAAGATCAGAAAAATACCAGAAAAACTACAGAAAACTATATTTTTCCAGAAGACCAAGGATCCCATAAGGGGAGGCGGAGTTGGGACACAGGGGGGCCCACACCGCCTAGGCGCGGGCCACCCTGGGCCGCGCCACCAGGGGGTGTGGCCACCCTGGCCCGCCTCTGGCTCCGCCCTCTTGCCTATATCTTCTCCACGAAACCCTAAAGTCAGAGGGAGCGACCACGGAAAGATTACGCCTCCTCTGTGGGGCAGAAACTACAGAGAGAGAAAGAACTCTTCGGCAGATAGATTTCTGCCGGGGAAATTCCTTCCTGGAGAGGGGAGATCTGTAGGGGTTCGTAGCATGGAAAAAAAAAATTTCTACCGCATGCACACAAACAAGCCAAGATCTATCTACTAGATTGTAGCAACGAGTCGATAGAGGAACTCACCCTCGAAGATTCCAAAGCGGTTAACGAGAGCAGATTCTCGTGGGTGATGTAGTCGTACACTTGCCGATCTCAAGATCGTGTAGACGATCCTTCCGGCGCTGCGTTCCGGCAGCGCTTCCGTAGTCGGTCACACGTTCGGTACTCGATGAAGACCTTCCTCTCCCTTGTTCCAGCAGGCATCGGAGGTTGTAGCACTCTCCTCGCGATTCCGGCAGCACGACGGCGTGGTACCGGAAGTAGAGGGGAGATCTCGCAGGGCTTCGCCTTAAGCCGGAGCGAGTATGGTGGACTATGAGAGAGCCTTGGTGATCTAGGGTTTAGACACACCAATTAGAAGGGGCTAAACCAGCGGCTAGGGCAATTAGAAGCTCTAACTCGGCGGCTTGGGAGAAATCCCTAGGCTGTGGCTAGGGTTTAGGTTTAGAGGGAGGCAACTTGTGTGTCTAGGAGGGGAGCCCTGCCCCTCCTTATATAGGTGGAGGGAGGCGCACAAGGGGAGGGGAGTCCCTCCCCAACTCGGCCTCCAAGTGAGCCGGCGGTGGAGGGGAGGAACTCTCCCCCAAGTAGGTTTCCTACTTCCCCTCCACCTTCCAAAATAGCCGTTTGACTTTTCAAATTGGCGTTTGACTTTTCAAACTAGGATTTGATTAAACCCTTTATTTTGTTCAGCGATGACACCTAGTACATGATGCAATCATTCCAACTTGACATGACACATTCATGTACCCTTCCCCTCCGGAGTGCCGGACATTCCGGAACCTTCTAGAACATTCCCGATGAAAACACCGGAACCATTCTCCAACCCCGAAACAGGACTTTCCTTATATGAATCTTATTCTCCGGACCATTCCAGATCTCCTCGTGATATCCCGGATCCCATCCGAGACTCCGAACAACATTCGGTCTCTTACTCATCATTCCATAACTACTCAACAACATCGAATCCTTAAGTGTGTCTCCCTACGGTTCGTGAATTATGCGGACATGATCGAGACACTTCTCCGATCAATAACCAATAGAGGAATCTGGAAATTCATATGGCTCCCACATATTTCTACGATTACTTTGCGATCGAATGAACCACTTACATACGATACCAATTTCCCTTTGTCTCACGATAGTTTACTTATCCGAGGTTATGATCATCGGTATCTCTGCATACCTAGTTCAACCTCGTTACTGATAAGTACTCTTTTCTCGTTCCCGTGGTATGTGATCCCTTGTGAGCCAGTCACATGCTTGCAAGCTAATTGGATGACATTCCACCGAGAGGGCCCAGAGTATATCTATCCGTCATATGGATGGACAAATCCCACTCTTGATACATGTGTCTCAACCAATACTTTCCGAACACTTAATGCCACCTTTATAGCCACCCTGTTACGGTGTGGTGTTTGATGTCATCAAAGCATCCTTCCGGTAAAGGTGATATGCATGATCTCATGGTCGAAGGAATTAGGTTACTATGTATCAAAAAGCTTATAGCAAATGAACTATATTAAATGACTTGATCTTTATGCTACGCTTAACTATAGGAGTATGTCCATCACATCATTCTCCTAATGATATGACCCTGTTGTTAATAACATCTCTATGTTCATGATCAGGAAACCATGATCATATATTAACCAACAAGCTAGTTTAACAAGAGGCTTTACTAGGGACTCTTTTATATTTACAAATCACACAAGTATTAATGTTTCCTGTTAATACAATTATAGCATGGTATGTAAACATTTATCATAAGTATGAAGATATGATAATAACCACTTTATTATTGCCTCTTGGGCATATCTCCAACAGTCTCCCACTTGCACTAGAGTCAATAATCTAGTTTCAAACCTTTGTGTATTCAACACCTATGGCTTTCCGGTGTTTGTATGTACACGATTGCTAGTGGTCAACTGATCTCCGGATCTGACACTTCCAGGTCCTTGTGTAATTGCAAGTCTTTGCGTCTCTACGCATCACTCATTCTCTAATGAGATGGCTTCGTACAAATTTGGTCCTTTGGTGTGACCTTTAGTTCTTTGGGGTTAAAACAAGTTGATAATATTGTCGTACAATATATCTTCATAGTACTATCCCACCGTGAACTACACCTAGTTTGATAACAAACTACTTGACACAAATGCCCTCTTTTGCTGCTATAATAGCAGTCATATACTTAGCCTTTTGTTGTAGTATCTGTCACAATGTCTTAACTTTGGAACTCATCCAAATCCATTATGGAACTTACTTTCCATCATATTGTGCCACCCTTAGTTTAGATTGAGATAAACTTAATTTGTACTTGCGACAAAACTAGTATCAATGTAATTCATTTACAATGAACTAACCATCTATTTGTCACTTCTACAAAATAATATATTCTTATTTCTTTTACAAGATCATAAGAATATCTTTACTATTGTCCAATAATCATCTTATGAATCATTCTGGTATACGCTCATAACATTTAGAGCATAGGACATATCTGGATTTGTACACATCACAGCATGATTGATAAAATACTCTTTGTGATTTTATACATCAAGTATCAATCTATACTTGAATCTTTGTTTCACTTACTAAGTGTCAACACACTTGAATATATCATCAATATTGAACTCATTCAATCCTTTCTGTGCGACAAGAACCTTTCTTGTAGTTTCTATATTGAACTCATTCAATATCTCATCTATGTACTTCTGGCACAACCATATTGGCGTCTATTGTGCCAAATATTTGGGTTTTGCCCAAGTCTTTCATCGGGATGAAATTCTTAATATGTGTTAATAAAAGATACATTATTTCCAACCAACAATATGTCTTCCACATAATGTATTAGAAATATGTCTTAGCGCTCCCACTTAATTTCTTACAAATGCAAGCATCTTCATCATCTCTGACGAATTTAAACTCCTTTAACAGTTTCATCATGGTGAAGATTCCAACTCCGCGATGCTCACTTCAACCATTGAAGTATGCATATGCTTTTAGCATCCATTGAATTAACAAAACCCTATGGACCGTGTTATGCACATGTCCTAGGTAACAATTCTATTAGAAGAACTTGTTTTGTTTATTCAACTACCATATAACAAACTTATATGTAGTGGTTGCTACATTAATCCGTCTAGACTAAATATCGCTATGAAAGATCAAATCCTGTCATAGTCAACCTTTGAACATTGTTGTGAACTCTTTCCCAACATGTCGACTATTTCATAGATGTGAAACATCCATGTCTATTTTACAGATCCACACATAACTGTAAGGTCTTACACCTTTCTCGAGGGTCCTTCAAGTTCAAAACTTGATTTCTCGTGTATGGAACTATCACGGATTTTATGGCTTCAAGCCATTTTACGGAGTCAGGGCCCATCATCACTTCTTTGCATGTAGTCCGTTCATTATTCTCAAATAATGATTCAACCCTCAGATCTTGGTATTTGATTGTTTACTCGACCTACTTGTTTCAATAGGAACTTTAGACCTTTGTGTCCACAACCTTTGAGGCACGTGAGCCATGAGCATTGTTGCTGCCTCCGGAACACTTTTCGGCGCTGCGCAACTCTGCACATATAGCTAAGGTTCTTTTAACCTTATCAAAGTTCTATTGTCCTCCCACTTAACTTTTCACGAAAAATTCCTTCTCAAAGAAACTTGACGTTCTAAGCAACAAACACTTTTGTCTCCGGTGTTATGGAGGAATACTTAACAAAGACAGGTTCATCCGACTTTGGTTGCAAATATCTTTCTTATGCATAGCATACCAATGTTTTAAGAAAGTACAACTTGGGTTTTATCCCAAACCATAACTTTATATGGTGTCAATTCAATGGATTATGATGGAGCTCTTTTCAGTGGAAAACGGTAGTCTCTAAAGCTTTTTAATCTTTAAAATATAATGGCAGTTTTATGAATTACACCTTCGATCTTACCATGTCAAACAAGGTTTAATTACATATCTCGAACGCTCCATACTCTTATGGTGTTTCGGGACATGCAAATCCACGGAACGATTCCTTAAATCTTAGGTATTATGCTAAACTTGTAACTCAAATATCTTCCTTTATGATCTTATCATAAACTATTTATATTCTTGTTACAATGATTTCGCACTTCATCTTGAAAATCTTTGAACTTTTCAAATGTTTCATACTTCATCCTTATTAAGTAAATATTCATATATTCACTCAAATTTTCGGAGAAAGCATATGAAGTTGAAATCCATCGCTCTTGACTACACATAATGGAATTTGTACAACAATATGTACAAGTTCTAATAAGCTAGTCATTCGTTCCCTTTTGGCCTATGAACGAAGTTTTAATTATCTCTAGGAAAGTTTCACAAGCGTCATTTGATCAAAAACCAAAAGACTCCAAAATTCCATCCACATGGAGTTTCTTCATGTTTTCTTTCCAATATAATTTAAACGGCGATGTCACTTCCTAAGTGATCATTCAATCAATTTGTCTTTCGACATTTTTAGCACTAATTTTATGGATGTGATTTCTCCAACGAGATTTGTGAATCAACCATCTTTTATGGATTACGGCAATTATTTGAACAACCCTTTTGTTCTCATAATACCTGATATAACAAATCTTGAAGGCAAGCTTTGATGTTTTACGATCAACACAATAACCCTTTATTTGTTCTCGATGAACATCATCACATATTCTTTTGCTAGTTACTTAGGCCATTGTAGTTCATGAATTGTGTTGTTTCGTATGACGATTCACACCAACAAATTCAGTATCAAATACTTAAGAACAAAATTGTTTAATAAGCAAAGAATATAGCCATAACATGTATATCATCTATATACTTAAACTGAACAATTCTAGTCTTTTCTTTTCTGCCATATATTTATGAGATTCTCTTTCAGTATTTATTTTCTGTTTGAAAGAATCTATCAACATCAATAGTGGAGTCATACATATGACACATAGTTCAAAGCGTGTATAATTAAATACCAATGTCTTTGGACTTGCACTTTGAAGTAGATCACCATCATCAAATGTTTGGTGTGCTTTCAAATTCCATTCTTTAGTAATCTCTTGGTGTGGTAAATATTTTACCTACATCAAATATTCACCCTTATCATGAAATTATTCATGATCAACTAATTTTAGCTTATAAAGATGAATCGCGAGTATAATGTTGCTCTCTAAAACCTTTTGGTGGATTAGGACAACTAGTGTCTCCAACCTTTTGCAAATTCTCATTAAATATGAGAACATGACTTTTTGCCATATTATACTCTATCATGTTGTAACCAAAACTTCGTTTCAGATATCACAATATATTCCACACATCATGGTTCCTGAAACAACTCTTTCAGATCCTAGATAACCTTGATATTAAGACAATCCTTTGAATATCAAGAATCATGGAGACAAACATGATACTCATACACTAACTCTTGGAATTGTCACTCTTGTTTTAATACCAATTATTAAACTTCATGGAGTAACCGGAACTTACTGAAAGTTTGCAATAGGACTTTTAAACTTTAGATTAACACTTCAAAACAATACGATACCAGTTCGTAAAGTAACTAACCAGAATTCTATAGTTCTATCATCTCAATTAAAACTAAGCGCAAGGTGGTAAACGGATGCCAATGACTACAACAACTATGCAAATTCACTTTGATTTAATTTATGATAAATAGTGTTCAACTTTTAATCATATTGCCGTTGAACTCCCACTCAAAACAATATCCCTCACATTGTTTTAGTGATACATGAACCAAATCCACCACATCAAAACCGATCATCACGAGAGTTGATGTAGCTTCAATGGCGAACAATCATCATGTTCATCATATCTACCATATGACTCATGCTTTACCTTTCGGTGATCCGTGTTCCGAGACCATGTCTGTACATGCTAGGCTCGTCAAGATCAACCTTAGTTTTCGCATGAGCAAATCTGGCTTGCTCACGTTGTATACACTCGCAGAATCTAACACACCCGATCATCACGTGGTGCTTCGAAACAACGAGCTTTAGCAACGGTGCTTACTAAGGATGAACACTTTAAAACTTGAAATTTGTGTGCTTGAGGGATCATCTTATAATGCTACCGTCGAGAACTAAGCAATACAAGATGCATAAAAGGATTAACATCACATGCAATTCATAATATGTGATATGATATGGCCTTTCTTTTTGTGCTTCCGACCTCCATCTTCAAGCACGAACATGATCTCCATCATCACCGGCATTGCATCAAGGTCAATGACGCCGCTCCATGGTTGTCGTCCACCAGCTTCAACTATTACTACTACTTTGAATAGACACGCGGGTCTTAACAGAATTTAAAGACAACCATATGGCTCCTGCCGGTTGCCAACTTACAATAAGGAACATTGCATACATCAAATATAATCACAATCATGGCCATATCACATCACAACACACCCCTGCAAAACAAAGTTAGACGCCTCTAATTTTCTTTGCATATTTTACGTGGTTTGGGGCTTTCAATAAGTGTCGTTCTAACTTACGAACAAGAACCACAACATTGATACTAGTATTGTCAATCACCTGTTGTAAATTGAATCTTAACTATGTTGGGAGAAACAGGCACCCGCAAAGCCACTTATGCAATACAAGTTGCATGTCAAGCGTGGAGAACGATGTCATGTAAGGTTAGCCCGGGCCGCTTCATCCCACCATACCGCAAGATGCAAAGTACACAAGAAGCAATCGACAATAAAAGCATCAACGCCCATAATGACCATTGTGTTCTACTCGTGCAACAGATCTACATATAGACACGGCTCTGATACCACTGTAGGGGTTCGTAGCATGGAAAACAAAAAAATTCTACCACATGCACACAAACAAGCCAAGATCTATCTACTAGATTGTAGCAACGAGTCGATAGAGGAACTCACCCTCGAAGATTCCAAAGCGGTTAACGAGAGCAGATTCTCGTGGGTGATGTAGTCATACACTTGCCGATCTCAAGATCGCGTAGACGATCCTTCCGGCGCTGCGTTCCGGCAGCGCTTCCGCAGTCGTTCACACGTTCGGTACTCGATGAAGACCTTCCTCTCCCTTGTTCCAGCAGGCAGCGGAGGTTGTAGCACTCTCCTCGCGATTCCGGCAGCACGACGGCGTGGTACCGGAAGTAGAGGGGAGATCTCGCAGGGCTTCGCCTTAAGCCGGAGCGAGTATGGTGGACTATGAGAGAGCCTTGGTGATCTAGGGTTTAGACACACCAATTAGAAGGGTCTAAACCAGCGGCTAGGGCAATTAGAAGCTCTAACTCGGCGGCTTGGGAGAAATCCCTAGGCTGTGGCTAGGGTTTAGGTTTAGAGGGAGGCAACTTGTGTGTCTAGGAGGGGAGCCCTGCCCCTCCTTATATAGGTGGAGGGAGGCGCACAAGGGGAGGGGAGTCCCTCCCCAACTCGGCCTCCAAGTGAGCCGGCGGTGGAGGGGAGGAACTCTCCCCCAAGTAGGTTTCCTACTTCCCCTCCACCTTCCAAAATAGCCGTTTGACTTTTCAAATTGGCGTTTGACTTTTCAAACTAGGATTTGATTAAACCCTTTATTTTGTTCAGCGATGACACCTAGTACATGATGCAATCATTCCAACTTGACATGACACATTCATGTACCCTTCCCCTCCGGAGTGCCGGACATTCCGGAACCTTCTAGAACATTCCCGATGAAAACACCGGAACCATTCTCCAACCCCGAAACAGGACTTTCCTTATATGAATCTTATTCTCCGGACCATTCCGGATCTCCTCGTGATATCCCGGATCCCATCCGAGACTCCGAACAACATTCGGTCTCTTACTCATCATTCCATAACTACTCAACAACATCGAATCCTTAAATGTGTCTCCCTACGGTTCGTGAATTATGCGGACATGATCGAGACACTTCTCCGATCAATAACCAATAGAGGAATCTGGAAATTCATATGGCTCCCACATATTTCTACGATTACTTTGCGATCGAATGAACCACTTACATACGATACCAATTTCCCTTTGTCTCACGATAGTTTACTTATCCGAGGTTATGATCATCGGTATCTCTGCATACCTAGTTCAACCTCGTTACTGATAAGTACTCTTTTCTCGTTCCCGTGGTATGTGATCCCTTGTGAGCCAGTCACATGCTTGCAAGCTAATTGGATGACATTCCACCGAGAGGGCCCAGAGTATATCTATCCGTCATATGGATGGACAAATCCCACTCTTGATACATGTGTCTCAACCAATACTTTCCGAACACTTAATGCCACCTTTATAGCCACCCTGTTACGGTGTGGTGTTTGATGTCATCGAAGCATCCTTCCGGTAAAGGTGATATGCATGATCTCATGGTCGAAGGAATTAGGTTACTATGTATCAAAAAGCTTATAGCAAATGAACTATATTAAATGACTTGATCTTTATGCTACGCTTAACTATAGGAGTATGTCCATCACATCATTCTCCTAATGATATGACCCTGTTGTTAATAACATCTCTATGTTCATGATCAGGAAACCATGATCATATATTAACCAACAAGCTAGTTTAACAAGAGGCTTTACTAGGGACTCTTTTATATTTACAAATCACACAAGTATTAATGTTTCCTGTTAATACAATTATAGCATGGTATGTAAACATTTATCATAAGTATGAAGATATGATAATAACCACTTTATTATTGCCTCTTGGGCATATCTCCAACAAGATCGTCACCATCAACACCGTCATCAAGATAGACTTCATCGAGATCATCATAATCATCATCTATACCATCATCTCCATCAGCACCCTCATCACCACCTCGTACCGCTATAACAGTTGTGTTGAATCTTGCATAGTTCTTAGGGGAAACTTTCCCGGTGTTGATTACTCTTGTAGTTGATGCTTGTGAGTAGAACCATTGAATTATTGTTTATGTTCAGATTGTTATTCATCATCATATCATCTCTGATCTTGATTCATATGATGTCTCGTGAGTAGTTCGTTTAGTTCTTGAGGACATGGGAGAAGTCATGTTGTTAGTAGTGGAATTGTGTTGAGATATTATTCAATGGTTTGATATTTAAGTTGTGGTGCTATTCTTCTAGTGGTTTCATGTGAACGTCGACTACATGATACTTCACCATTTATGGGCCTAGGAGAATGCATTGTGTATTTGGCTACTAATTTTGGGGTTGCCGGAGTGTCAGAAACCTAAACCCCCGTTAGGAAACCTTTGCACAAGGGAGTGTAGGATCTCAGAGTTTAATGTTCTGGTTAGGATTTTATCTTAATTGCTTTCTTATAGTTGCGGATGCTTTCAAGGGGTTTAATCACAAGTATGTATTAGTCCTAGTAAAGTTAGTACATTAGCACAGGTTCACCCACACAACACTTACCCAACCAAATAAGACTACTCAGCTATATGAAGCGAAAGCACTTAACAGTATTCCCATGTGTCCTCGAGAACGTTTGGTCCTCATAAGTAATATCACTGGCTTGTCCTTTGCTAAGAAAGGATTGGGCCACTTGCTGCAATTATTCTTGTTGTCTTTATTTACTTGCATTTTATTTGTCTGCTTATCAAAACCCCTAAAAATCCATTTGCTAGTATTTACAAAGAACCCTTGAGCCAGTACCAGTAGTCAGCACCTTCTGCTCCTCATTGGGATCGACACTCCTATTTATCGAAAGTACTACGATACACCCCCTATACTTGTGGGTCATCAAGACTATTTTCTGGCGCCATTGCCGGGGAGTGAAGCGCTATTGAAGAGTGGAATTGGTAAAGGAAACTTCTACTGTGAGTATTGTTTTTTATTTCTGTTTGTTACTTTATTTCCAATATGTATAACCCTCTTGGTTTTATATGTGGGAAAACTACTACCACTGCTAGGGTAGTAGATGAACCACCACCTGTGGAGATAGATCCTTATAAGATACCTATAGGAATTGTTGATCGTGTTATGGATAATTATTATTTTGGGGATGGAACTGTCCATCCTGGTGACACTTGCTTTTTATCTATGAATTATGCGGGTTGTTTAAGTGTGCAGGTATCCTTATAAGAAGCTACTATCTATATCATTGAAAGGAAGAGCTGAAGAATGTATAAGTTGTTGAATAATGGACAATATATGGAATGAGAGGAAATAGTACCTCTCTTTTATTCTAAATTCTATCCTCCTAGTGAAATTCATAAGGATAGGAATCAAATATATAACTTTTGGCCTCGTGATGGAGAAAGTACAACCCAAGCTTGGGGGATATTGAAGTTACTAATGCTTAAATGTCCTATTCATGAAATCCCTAATAATATTGTTATTAATAACTTCTATGCAAGGCTGTATCTTCATGATAAATATTTATTAGATGATTCTTGTGCTGGATCATTCACACGTATGAAGGAAGAAGCTAAATGAGATCTTCTAGACCTTATTCAAGAAAACACTAAAGCTTGGAAGAATGACAAAGGAAGAGTGAGGTATAAATTATGATTATGAATGCATTAAATATTTTATGGGAACTCATGACTTTCATGATATTAGTACTGAGTATGGTCTTGATTCTCAAGTTCTTGCAAATTGTTTTAAGGCCTTTGCGTCTTACATAGAAAATCCCAAAAAGGAGTGGGACAAGTACCATGCACCTTATAAAGATGTTGTTAGTCATGTTCCTGTTAGAAGCACTGAAGTTTGTACTATTGATCCTATTTTGCCTGAACTTTATATTGAGAAAATCCCTTTTCCTGCTAAGGTAAAGGAACATTCTATCATAGCTAATGTGGTTAGCAAAAGTACAAAGAAAGATGTTGAACCTGATGAGCAAATAAATATTGAACCTGTAGTAACCATTGTGAAAGATCTTGTCACTAAGAATGTAGAGGAGCAGCACATTGTCTTCTGTGAAGATGCTTCTAATATTGTCTCTCATCCTAGTAAAGCTAGGAAAACTAGTATCCATGTGCTTTCTGTGAGAATTGGTGATCATTGCTATTATGGTTTATGTGATATTGGTGCTAGTTCTAGTGCTATTCCTTATGAGCTTTACAGGGAGATTATGCATGAAATTGGTCCTTATGAACTTGAGGACATTGATGTGGTTATTCACCTTGCTAATAGAGAGACAGTCTGTCCACTTGGCATTGTAAGATATGTGGAGGTTCTTTGTGGTAAGATCAAATATCCTACAGATTTTGTAGTACTTGGTTCTGAAGCTAGTAAAACTTGTCCTATCATTTTTTGTAGACCCTTTCTAAACACTTGTGGAGATATTATAGATTGTAAAAAGGAGAAAGTTTTAACTAATTTTGATGGAGAATCTTATGAGTTTAACTTTTCCAAATTTTCCAAAACTCCTTATGAAAATGATTTGCCTAATGAGGATTTCAGGGTTGAACAACTTTGCTATTTCCCTTGCTCCTAACAATGCCTTGCAACAGTATATGGAAGATCATGAAAATGAGGTTTTCATGAAGGAAAGAAATGAGATTGACGAGATTTTCCTTCGTCAACCTGAGATACTTAAGCATAACCTTCATGTGGAAGATTTGGGTACCACGGTACCACCTAAAGGGGATCCTGTTTTTGATTTAAAACATCTACCTGATGATCTTAAATATGCTTATCTAGACGATAATAAAATATATCCTGTTATTATTAGCTCTAAACTTTCAGGAAAGGAAGAGGAAAGATTATTGGATGTATTGAAGAAACACCGAGGAGCTATGGGGTATACTCTTGATGATTTAAAAGGGATTTCTCGCACTATATGTCAGCATGTAGGGTTCGCAGCATAGAAAACAAAAAATTTCATATGATGGGAACAACTATGTACCAAGATCTATCTACTAGATACAAACAACGGGCGGATGTATATTCGTAGAGAACATACCCTTGAAGATTGACAAAGCTTAACGAGTCTGAACTCGTGGTTAATGTAGACGATCTCTTGTCGATCTCAAGATCGAGAGGAAGTCCTTAGCACTGCAACTTAGCGGCGCATCTGTGCTCGCACACACGTCCGAGGCACCGAGGAACCTCCGCCTCCTCGCTCCAGCGATGCAGCGGAAGCACAACTCTTTCTTGCCGAATAGCCACCGGGAACATGTATCTCGCTAGTCCGAGACCATGGGGAATAAATTCTAGAGGGGGAGAGCGATCTTTCACGAGGAGGTGTGAGTGAGAAGTAAGGAGGGGGTGCCTTTAATAGGAGAGGGGGGACCCCAGGGGGGTGGACGGCGCATGGGGGCTTCCCCCTTGCCCTCCCCTCATTCATGTGGGTGGACACTCCACTCACAAAATTCCTTTCAATTCCCTCCACTCAAAATTGCAATTAAATTTCCACCAAATTTAGTGCAAACTCTCATTAAATAAAACTCCTTTTATTTATTCAGAATTTTGTCAATTACTTTAATGACAAACATTCACATATAACCCCTTGCTAGTATTCCATTTCACATGCAAAAGCACTTTCTGCAATTTCTTCCGAAAACCTGTTTCGGTATCTAGTGAAATAAATTCCTGTGCTTGTTATTCTTTTCGGCATGAAACTTTTGCTCCAATTGGATGTCGGTGTCTCTTAAGTGTGTCACCCTACGGTTGGCGAATAATGTGGACATGATCGAGACCCCTCTCGGATCAATAATCAGAAGCGGTATCTGGAGACCCATACTGACTCCCACACATTCAACGATGACTTTCTTGTGATCGTCGGAACCTTCTATGCTAGTATATTAATCCTTTGTTTCACGATATATTACATGTCCAAGATTCGATCATCAGTATCTCCATACCTAGTTTGATCTCATTACTGACATGCACTCTTTTCTCGTTCCCGTGATATAACATTCTAGTGATCAAATCACTTGCTTGCAAGCTAACCAATGTGATATCACCGAGAGGGCCCAGAGTATATCTATCCGTCATCGGGATGAACAAATTCCACTCTCGATCCATGGGCCTCAACATAACACTCTATTAGTTCTGAACCCATCTTTATAATCACCATGTTATGGTGTGACGTTTGATGTTATCAAGAAACTCTTCTGGTGTTAGTGATTGACATGATCTCATGGTCTAAGGATTAGGATCACTTCGTAAGTTGTTATAGCAATATAAACTCAATGACTTTGATCGTAATGCTATACTTCGGATGAATGTTCATCACACCATTACACTAATGTTGTGATCTCGTTATTAACAACATCCAATGTCTATGATCAGGAAACCTTGATCATCTTATTAATCAACGAGCTAGTTTATCAGAGAGGCATAACTAGGAACTTTCTGTTTGTTCATTAAACACACATGTATTAACGTTTCCGTATTAATACAATTATAGCATGCAAAATAAACATGAAAGGATACGGATGTCGCCTAGAGGGGGGTGAATAGGCGATTAAAACTTTTCCTAGAGTGGCTCAACAAAGGCGGAATAAAACTAGTGTTTACTTTGTTAAGCACAACCTAGAACAACTAAGGTTCACCTATGTGCACCAACAACTTATGCTGAGAAATACAAGCAACAAAGTGATAACAAGATAAATATTACTTCAAGCACGAAGGCTATCACAATGTAAAGTGCATAAGTAAAGAGTTCGGGTATAGAGATAACCGAGGCACGCGGGGACACCGATATTTTACCGAGTTCCTCCCAACATGGAGTACGTCTCGTTTGGAGAGGGGGTGGTATCAAACCACCAACGCCACAAAAGGCCTCCCTTATTCTCCGGTGAATCTCACCCCAACGGGATCGATCCACGCTTCCACTATCGGTGCACTTGTCGGTGGCAACCGGAACCTCTCACAAGGTTGGGGAACTTCTCCACAACTTAATTAGAGGCTCCAAACAAATGCCACAAAAGGCCACAATGCCACCAAGGCCACAAAACCGTATAGGGTTCCAAGAACCCAAGAAGGACAAGCTCCAATGAGTCACTCAAACCAAATCCTCTGAGGAGAACACAAACCAATGCACCAAATGCAAATGGCAAGAACACCACAAAGGTGTTCAAATCCTTCTCTCTCAAATTCCACCAAAGCTACAAAAGCTTATGGGGGAATAAGAGAGGAAGAACAATGGAGGAAATCCACAAAAGACTCCAAGATCTAGATCCCAATATGTTCCCCTCACTTAGAGGAGAGATTGATTGGCGGGATTGTAGATCTAGATCTCCTCTTTCAAATCCCTCAAGAATATGCAAGAATCATCGGAGGGATTGAGAGAAAGCAAGCTCAAGAAGGTCAACAATGGAGGGGAAAACTTGCAAGAATGGTTGTGGAACTATTGGGGAAGAAGGCCTCTTAAATAGGCCCCCCCAAAATCCAACCGTTGAAGCCAAAAAACACGAATCCCGGTACTACCGGACTTTTTCCCGATACTACCGGACATTCCCTGGGGATCCCAGGTCGCCAAACGCACCTTATTCAGTACCGACCGGTACTAAGGGGCGGTACTACCGGACCCTGGTCCGGTACTACCGGTCATCCCTGAACGAAAACGGCCATAACTTTTGCATCCGGACTCCGATTTTGATGATCTTGGGCTCGTTTAGAAGAGGACAACAAGCTCTAAAATATGATGCAAAGAAACATTATAGTACATCAAGGGAGGATAGATCCAAATGACGAAAGGTTTAACCTCTATCAAAAAGATGAACCGATAAAACCTCCAACATCAACAACGTAATAGAAAATGCATATGAAATCCGTTTTCGATGAACTAGAGCTTGTCATGGAGATTAACACAAGCTCTAAATACTCACATGGATAAGACAAAATAACAACCAAATATGATGATGCAAGTATGCAAAGGTTTGATCTCTCTCCGAACGATGTGATCGAGTTACTCATTCGAGAGCCCCTCTTGATAGTACGGTTATCTATCCTAAACCCGGTCTCCCAACAAACATGAGACCGGCAAAAGGGAAAACCTATCAATATTATACCTTTGCCTTGAGCAATCCATTTGAGCTCGATGTAGACGATCTTGTCCTTCTCAAGATGGACACCTTTCTTGATTCCTCATCATCGATCCATGATCACCGAGGATGGCAAGCATCAAACATGAGATCTTCTATAGGTGGCGCATTTTGAGCTTGCACAACACATCTTCTTCTCATTTCATATATCTTGAAGTCAACACATGCTTCAAGCAATGCCAATGGACAATTCCTACAAGTATAACTTAATACACACATTTGTCCATAAAGATTGTCATTAATTACCAAAACCACACATGGGGGCCCACATGTTCATTCAAAACATCTATCATATACTTGGAATACACATAATAAACACTTCATTATTGCCTCTCAGGGCATATTCCCTTCAGTCTCCCACTTGCACTAGAGACAATAATCTAGTTACATAGTGATGAATCTAACACCCATGGAGTTCTGGTGTTGATCATGTTTTTCTCTAGGGAGAGTTTTAGTCAACAGATCTGCTACATTGAGATCCGTGTGTACTTCACAAATATTTATATCTCCATCCTTGACATGCTCGCAGATGGAGTGAAACCGACGCTTAATATGCTTGGAATTCTTGTGAGACCTTGGTTCTTTGGCATTGGCAATGGCACCATTGTTGTCACAATAGATCACCATTGGGTCCAACGTGCTCGCAACCACACCTAGTTCGGATATGAACTTCTTCATCCAAACCGCTTCCTGAGGCGCTTCCGAAGCAACAACATATTCAGCCTCTATTGTTGATCCCGCCACCACAGGTTGTTTGGAACTCCTCCAACTAACCGCTCTGCCATTGATGGTAAATACGTATCCGGATTGAGACTTAGAGTCATCCGGATCGGTGTCAAAGCTAGCATCGACATAACACTTAGCGACGAGCTCTTCTTCACCTCCGTACACAAGAAACATATCCTTAGTTCTTCGCAAGTACTTAAGGATATTCTTGACCGCTATCCAGTGTTCCGAACCTGGATCCGATTGGTACCTACTAGTCAAACTAATAGCATGTGCCACATCCGGTCTTGTACATAGCATGGCGTACATTATAGAGCCTATGGCTGAAGCATAGGGGAATTTGTCCATTATCTCTCTTTCTTCCGCCGTAGCCAGACTTTGAGTCTTACTCGATGTCTTGCCTTGCAACATAGGTAAGAACCCCTTCTTACTTCCGTCCATTTTAAACTTCTTTAAAATCTTATCAAGGTATGTACTTTGCGATAGCCCTATTAGGCGCCTAGATCTATCTCTATAGATCTTTATGCCTAATATGTATGACGCTTCACCTAGGCCCTTCATTGAAAATTTGCTGTTTAGATAACTTTTAACACTGTTTAAAAGATCTATATCATTTCCGATCAATAATATGTCATCCACATATAATATCAGAAATGCCACATTGCTCCCACTCACTTTCTTGTAAATACAAGCTTCTCCATAAGTTTGGAGAAATCCAAACTCTTTGATCACCTGTTAAGGTCCCAATCTTTAATAAGATTGATCCCTCCTGTGTTTACAATGCTAGTCCCTGGATCATTAGCTAGCATCCACAGTTAAGATGTAATATCAAGAAACAAAGGTCATAATATAACTTTATAACCAGGAATAACATAAGTTTATTACATCAAACATAGCTCATTTGGCTATTACATTACATTGCAGCGGAATAACTATAATCATGGGGTCCTTCATCTTCAAAGTGCCACAGGCAGATGTTGGTTGTAGACTTTGTAATCCTAATCAATCAATCTTCACTAAAATCAATCAAACCTGCAACATTACAAGTTACAGCCACAAGGGTCAATACATTTGAATTGTATTGGCAAGTGATACTATGGTAGTATAGTGGAGTCTAACATCTATATGCATTTGGCTAAGTGGAGTTGAGGCTTGCATTGCTCAAAATAGATTTTTCTTATCATTTTGAAAATACTAAGTTTTTGCTTGACAAAATCATTTTTCTCAATCAAAGATTTCAAGATCCTTGTACCAAGCCATCTCTCCATCAATGATTGAAGAATTCAAACAACCCTTGTTCAAACCACAAGATTTTAATTTTAGAAATTTGAATGATGAGATTCTTGATTGCTTCCATGTCTTGATGCTCAAATTGTCCTTTACCAGGGACATGGCTAAGTACTTAGATTTTACACTCTGCAGAGGTGGTGCACTTTCCCCATAAGACTTGGTTTCCCAAGACAAGATCTTTCAGAAGCCTTCCCTTAGACCAAAATGGACGCGTTCCAACCTATCAAACACTACCACCCACTGTCCATATGGCTAAGTTCTTGCAACCTATATGATCATGGCAGAGCCCATATTGCCAAGTGGTTGCGCTGAAGCTTCTCAACATTTGACATCTCAAATCCCTTTGTTTCCTGGGTGGCATTCCACAAGTGAGATACACAATCCAAGCCCATGGCATTGTGAACCACTCAACCATTCTCCACCAAGCAAGCCCATTCCACCCAGGGGATTCATTAACTTAGTTGTTTTATTAAACAAAAACATAAGTCCTCAGACTTAGAATATTTTTCCATAGTGTGAATATATATTCCACCCATGTTTTCTATTAGCTAGGCTAAGCTTGATAGTAGTAGGAATATTTAACTTAGGAAAATCCTACTAAGGATTCATTACTATGTTTTCCTATAGCAAGATCTATACTTAGCAAAATCCATGCAAGTTTACTTAGCAAAATCACTAATGCATAGAGAAAGTAATGGGACAAAAGTATGAAGCATCACTTGCCTTTTTGGTAGGGAATGGTGGTTCACTCCTTGATCTTTCTAGTCTCACACTTCACTACAAATCAATCAAGCAAACACAAATTCAATTCACATTCCAAACCAAAGTCAAACAAACAATTCTTCACACACACAAAGTAATGGAATCTAAGTCATGCATGGGAGCATGCACAAGATAGTTTTATTTTGCAAAGGGGGTCTCTCTGGGGTTTCTAGACTTTGTAAGATCCAAATTGGTCATTTTACCAAAGTGGTAAAGTCATTAGCAAGAGGGTTTTGTCCAAAACTATTTTTAATTCCATTCATCATTTCATGTGGTGAAAAATGTTTTATCAAAACCAAACTTTTAAGTTTTTCACAAAATGAGTTGCTATTGCAAAACTTGGTGTTTTTAGGTCAGTAGGTTTGGTCCAAACTATTTTCTCCAAAGTTTTTACTCAAAATCATTTTCATACACAAATCAATAGTTTTATTTAGCTAGAAATGGACTAAACCAATAAATCCATTCTAAACTTTTCCAAATCCATTTTTCAAATCATGGGTTGGTTCCTAGGGTCAGTAAGGTCACAACAATCCAATTTGCAAAGGTTTTATCTTTAAATTCAATTTTAAAAAAAATTTATACTCTAAACAAGCATACAAAAGTTTCTGCAAATTCAACCAGGATAATAGATACTATTTGCTAAACTAAGGGCATGGTTGGATAGGTCTTGTTCTCCTGAATTCATTGATATAAAATTTGCCAAATTTGGACGTGTGGTTTGAAAGTTATAGGGTTTTCAAATTGCTACTTAAATCTGTTTTTCAAATTCTGTTTTAAAACAGATCCTGCCACGCGTCGTTATTCTACTGGATGATACCGGTTCGGCAAGATCGGGCGATGCTGGCCGTTGGATTTAATTATCATCGCGCGGCTCAGATCATTCGATACCCCTTCGGTTAAGTGAGTCTATCATGCTCGTTGGATCTAGATCGCACGGTGCTCAGCTCGCTTGCCAGGGATGGGCGGCGCTTGACAGCTGCGCGCGGCGGCGACGGTCAGACGACGGCGGGTTCGATGCTACAGGAAGCGAGGGAGAAGGAGAGGGGGCTCACTGTGATCGTCGTGGCACGGGGATGCTCAACCTGCCACTGGTTGATGAAGGGGCGCACGGGATTGGGCGGAATTCCTCACCGGAGTTAGGGCCGGCGCCAGGAGTTTCTGTTTGTCGACGGGGACGGGGCTGTAGTCCACCAGAAAGCGAGAGAGTGGTAGGGTTAGATGCGGGCGAGTGTACTGATCACAGGCGTATCATTGGAAGGACAAGGGGTGGCCAATTACTACCTGGAAGCTTCGTCGGAGAAAGAGGCAGACGGCGGTGCTGCAGGTCGTCGTCGAAGTCGAGGTTACAGGGCACCCGCGGTTGAATGATTGGCACGGTAAGATGCGCTAGGATGCGGTGAGCGTGCTCGTGTGTTCGGGGAGGCAGGAGGTGGTGTGGCTCGGCCGTATTCGTCAGTGGAAGCTCGTCGGAGACGAAGCTGTTCGAGGGGAAATTGAGATGGCCTGGAGGCGGGTTTGGGGAAGGAAACAGAGGGGAAAGGAGGAGGGAGCGTGGGCGATTAAGACAGCATGCTCGCGGCGAGAGATTAAGGCTGCAATAAGGCGTATTCAATCGGAGAATCAATGGCAGCAACGGTGGCGAGTTAACGCGAGGAGGAAGAAGGGTGAGCTGGCTGCGTGGGGCCGGCTGATCAGTGAGAAAAGGAGAGGAAAGGAGGGTCCACCTGCCAGTGAGGGTGTGGGTTAGGTTTGCGGTGGAGAAAAAACGGTTCGGGGGGAGGAACAGGTGGGCTAGATGGGCTGCTGCTGGGTTAGTTGGGCCAGATTGGTGGGCTGTTCTATTTTTTTCTGTCTAATTCTTTTTCTTTTTCTATTTCTATTTCCTGTTTTGAAATTCAAACAACCAAACACATTCAAAATGATTCAAACAATCATCAAGCCTTTCAAATATGAATTTGGTTCTGTTTTATCAATATAAACCAAATTCCAAAAATAAAATAATTTTTATTCTTTTTAAGACCATTCATTAATTTAAATAAAATGGTTCATTAGTTATTTAATAAAATAGGGTTTGATTTTATTAATAACATCTTTATTTGAAACCTAAATATTTTCAAAACCAAATCAGTAGGTTTTATTTGGGAAATATAGAATACTTGGAAACTTGTTTTAAAACAAAATAACATTTTATTTTAGAGTCCATTATTAATTAAATATAATAGACTTTCATTATTAAATCAAATAGGATTTGTTTTATTGAGATATTTATTTTGAAATCCAAAATAAGGCCAAAACATTTTAGTAGGTTTTATTTGTGAATATCTAATATTTGGGAAAACTTATTTTAAATAATTTAATAAGTTTTGATGTTTCAATTAAATTGGTAACACCTTTTATTTAAATAAAGTTGGATATTAAATCCTTATTACTTTATTTAAATCAGCTTTTGCTATTTTAATTCAAAACAAAATGTTTTAAATCCAAAGCTTGGCCAAGGTTTAATTTGGCTTTACAAAATAATCTTTATTTATAAATCCATCTTTTCTTTTGAATACCAAATCTCTATTAAGAGATCCAAAATAGTATTTTAAATATTTTTATTTTCCTTTAATAAAAGTTTATCTTTTTAAATCTCTTTAGGATTTATTTGATTCAAATTGGTTTGAGGTTCCATTTGAATTCAAAAAGTTTCTTCTGGCCCCTGAAAATCAAACAAAGTTTTATTTTATTCATTTATTTTCACATTACAAGATTTGGAAAATCTTGGGATGTGACAGGCTACCACCCTTAAAATAAATCTCGTCCCGAGATTTGGGGAGGTTAGGGGTTACAAGCAGGTTCAAAACAACTAGGGTACTACCACCCTTAAAAAATTTCAAACAAAATTACATATTGGCCTTCTTGGGATCCTGGGAAACTTCTCTAAGCAAACTTTTGCATTGTGTCCTTGGTTTCCATTCTTGACTCATGAGCCAAGGTTGAGATCCTTCATAGACTTGTTTAACTTGTTCTCCATCCTTTCTGGACAATTGTTTGCATAGTGGCCTAGTTCCTTGCATTTGAAACATGTGACAAGGCTGAGATCTCTCATAGGCTGGTTTATCTTATGCTTCATCTTTTCTGGACAGTAGTTTGTATAATGTCCTAACTTTTTGCAGTGTTTGCACATCACTTGGCTAAAATCCTTCCTTATCTTGGGTTTCACTAGCTTTTGTTTGTCTTCTTGTCTCTTCTTCTTTTCTGGGCATTCACTGGCATAGTGTCCCATCTCTTTGCAATTGTAACATTGCAACTGGCTTATGTCTTTCTTCTTCTTTTTGGGTCTCTCCAAAGCTAAGAGTTCTTCCAGTTCATATTCTTCATAGGTGGGAGATATTTCTCTCTTCTTGGGGCATGGATCTTCATGTTCCTTGGATGCAAGATCTTTGTCTCCACAAGTATTGCTAGCTTGGGTTCCTTCTAGAATAGCATCTTGGTCATCCTTGTTGTCATTAGCTCTTTGGGAAAAGTTCTCTCTCATGTTGATTATTTGAGTAACCAATCCTTGCAACATTTGGGATTGAAGTTTCAAAATCCTTTGTATGGCTGGGTCTAGTCCATTGTTGTTGGCTAATAGCTGAGTTGTCTCTTGGCTCAACTGGTTTTGGGTTGCTATAAGTTCTTTCATGCTATCAGCTTGGTTGGTGTTGATGTCATCAACCTTGGAGTCTTTTGGAGTAGTCATCTGTTTGGGTTGAAGGGAGATTAGAATAGGTAAAAGGTTTTTCTAAGGAATCAATTCTAATCACACACATCACAATTCGCACAAGCAATGTGCAAGCAATCACAACCAAACATTTCACTCAAACAAGGTTCAAGCACGTACTTAGGCAATAAAATATTTTTGTTACACCTCACAAGTTGGTGGGTTTGACTTAAACTAAATATGGTGGTCCATCTATATGGTTCACTTGTGATCTTTCCATCCTTCTTGGTTGCTTCTTCTTACTTGAGATCATGGTTTCCTTGAGAAAAACTCTTGGTTGCAATATCTCAAAGTTGTTGATGGCTCCTTCTTATTTTGCATTCCCTTAGTCTCTAAATCTTGAGCAAGATTTCCTTGTCTCACTTGTAGTCCTTAGCAGTTTCCAAGTTGGAAGTCCTTGGGGAATATACTGAAGATGTTGAAGTCATTAGAGTTGAAGAAGTTGAAGTCATTAGAGTTGAAGATGTTGAAGAAGTCTTTTGCACATAGTGTAGTCCTTGGTCATGGGTAGGTTTTTCCATCAAGTTGAAATAGAAGAGAAGTAGAGTTGAAACCAAAATGGTTGAGGAAAGGGTTTACAAGTGTTTTTGTAAATAAGTTTTTGGAATAAGACAACTCCTATTTTTCTAAGGGTTTTTGTCCAATCCTAGGGTTTACAAATCCTACAGGCAACACAATGCTCTGATACCATCTGTTAAGGTCCCAATCTTTAATAAGATTGATCCCTCCTGTGTTTACAATGCTAGTCCCTGGATCATTAGCTAGCATCCACAGTTAAGATGTAATATCAAGAAACAAAGGTCATAATATAACTTTATAACCAGGAATAACATAAGTTTATTACATCAAACATAGCTCATTTGGCTATTACATTACATTGCAGCGGAATAACTATAATCATGGGGTCCTTCATCTTCAAAGTGCCACAGGCATATGTTGGTTGTAGACTTTGTAATCCTAATCAATCAATCTTCACTAAAATCAATCAAACCTGCAACATTACAAGTTACAGCCACAAGGGTCAATACATTTGAATTGTATTGGCAAGTGATACTATGGTAGTATAGTGGAGTCTAACATCTATATGCATTTGGCTAAGTGGAGTTGAGGCTTGCATTGCTCAAAATAGATTTTTCTTATCATTTTGAAAATACTAAGTTTTTGCTTGACAAAATCATTTTTCTCAATCAAAGATTTCAAGATCCTTGTACCAAGCCATCTCTCCATCAATGATTGAAGAATTCAAACAACCCTTGTTCAAACCACAAGATTTTAATTTTAGAAATTTGAATGATGAGATTCTTGATTTCTTCCATGTCTTGATGCTCAAATTGTCCTTTACCAGGGACATGGCTAAGTACTTAGATTTTACACTCTGCAGAGGTGGTGCACTTTCCCCACAAGACTTGGTTTCCCAAGACAAGATCTTTCAGAAGCCTTCCCTTAGACCAAAATGGACGCGTTCCAACCTATCAAACACTACCACCCACTGTCCATATGGCTAAGTTCTTGCAACCTATATGATCATGGCAGAGCCCATATTGCCAAGTGGTTGCACTTGAAGCTTCTCAACATTTGACATCTCAAATCCCTTTGTTTCCTGGGTGGCATTCCACAAGTGAGATACACAATCCAAGCCCATGGCATTGTGAACCACTCAACCATTCTCCACCAAGCAAGCCCATTCCACCCAGGGGATTCATTAACTTAGTTGTTTTATTAAACAAAAACATAAGTCCTCAGACTTAGAATATTTTTCCATAGTGTGAATATATATTCCACCCATGTTTTCTATTAGCTAGGCTAAGCTTGATAGTAGTAGGAATCTTTAACTTAGGAAAATCCTACTAAGGATTCATTACTATGTTTTCCTATAGCAAGATCTATACTTAGCAAAATCCATGCAAGTTTACTTAGCAAAATCACTAATGCATAGAGAAAGTAATGGGACAAAAGTATGAAGCATCACTTGCCTTTTTGGTAGGGAATGGTGGTTCACTCCTTGATCTTTCTAGTCTCACACTTCACTACAAATCAATCAAGCAAACACAAATTCAATTCACATTCCAAACCAAAGTCAAACAAACAATTCTTCACACACACAAAGTAATGGAATCTAAGTCATGCATGGGAGCATGCACAAGATAGTTTTATTTTGCAAAGGGGGTCTCTCTGGGGTTTCTAGACTTTGTAAGATCCAAATTGGTCATTTTACCAAAGTGGTAAAGTCATTAGCAAGAGGGTTTTGTCCAAAACTATTTTTAATTCCATTCATCATTTCATGTGGTGAAAAATGTTTTATCAAAACCAAACTTTTAAGTTTTTCACAAAATGAGTTGCTATTGCAAAACTTGGTGTTTTTAGGTCAGTAGGTTTGGTCCAAACTATTTTCTCCAAAGTTTTTACTCAAAATCATTTTCATACACAAATCAATAGTTTTATTTAGCTAGAAATGGACTAAACCAATAAATCCATTCTAAACTTTTCCAAATCCATTTTTCAAATCATGGGTTGGTTCCTAGGGTCAGTAAGGTCACAACAATCCAATTTGCAAAGGTTTTATCTTTAAATTCAATTTTAAAAAAAAATTATACTCTAAACAAGCATACAAAAGTTTCTGCAAATTCAACCAGGATAATAGATACTATTTGCTAAACTAAGGGCATGGTTGGCTAGGTCTTGTTCTCCTGAATTCATTGATATAAAATTTGCCAAATTTGGACGTGTGGTTTGAAAGTTATAGGGTTTTCAAATTGCTACTTAAATCTGTTTTCCAAATTCTGTTTTAAAACAGATCCTGCCACGCGTCGTTATTCTACTGGATGATACCGGTTCGGCAAGATCGGGCGACGCTGGCCGTTGGATTTAATTATCATCGCGCGGCTCAGATCATTCGATACCCCTTCGGTTAAGTGAGTCTATCATGCTCGTTGGATCTAGATCGCGCGGTGCTCAGCTCGCTTGCCAGGGATGGGCGGCGCTTGACAGCTGCGCGCGGCGGCGACGGTCAGACGACGGCGGGTTCGACGCTACAGGAAGCGAGGGAGAAGGAGAGGGGGCTCACTGTGATCGTCGTGGCACGGGGATGCTCAACCTGCCACTGGTTGATGAAGGGGCGCACGGGATTGGGCGGAATTCCTCACCGGAGTTAGGGCCGGCGCCAGGAGTTTCTGTTTGTCGACGGGGACGGGGCTGTAGTCCACCAGAAAGCGAGAGAGTGGTAGGGTTAGATGCGGGCGAGTGTACTGATCACAGGCGTATCATTGGAAGGACAAGGGGTGGCCAATTACTACCTGGAAGCTTCGTCGGAGAAAGAGGCAGACGGCGGTGCTGCAGGTCGTCGTCGAAGTCGAGGTTACAGGGCACCCGCGGTTGAATGATTGGCACGGTAAGATGCGCTAGGATGCGGTGAGCGTGCTCGTGTGTTCGGGGAGGCAGGAGGTGGTGTGGCTCGGCCGTATTCGTCAGTGGAAGCTCGTCGGAGACGAAGCTGTTCGAGGGGAAATTGAGATGGCCTAGAGGCGGGTTTGGGGAAGGAAACAGAGGGGAAAGGAGGAGGGAGCGTGGGCGATTAAGACAGCATGCTCGCGGCGAGAGATTAAGGCTGCAATAAGGCGTATTCAATCGGAGAATCAATGGCAGCAACGGTGGCGAGTTAACGCGAGGAGGAAGAAGGGTGAGCTGGCTGCGTGGGGCCGGCTGATCAGTGAGAAAAGGAGAGGAAAGGAGGGTCCACCTGCCAGTGAGGGTGTGGGTTAGGTTTGCGGTGGAGAAAAAACGGTTCGGGGGGAGGAACAGGTGGGCTAGATGGGCTGCTGCTGGGTTAGTTGGGCCAGATTGGTGGGCTGTTCTATTTTTTTCTGTCTAATTCTTTTTCTTTTTCTATTTCTATTTCCTGTTTTGAAATTCAAACAACCAAACACATTCAAAATGATTCAAACAATCATCAAGCCTTTCAAATATGAATTTGGTTCTGTTTTATCAATATAAACCAAATTCCAAAAATAAAATAATTTTTATTCTTTTTAAGACCATTCATTAATTTAAATAAAATGGTTCATTAGTTATTTAATAAAATAGGGTTTGATTTTATTAATAACATCTTTATTTGAAACCTAAATATTTTCAAAACCAAATCAGTAGGTTTTATTTGGGAAATATAGAATACTTGGAAACTTGTTTTAAAACAAAATAACATTTTATTTTAGAGTCCATTATTAATTAAATATAATAGACTTTCATTATTAAATCAAATAGGATTTGTTTTATTGAGATATTTATTTTGAAATCCAAAATAAGGCCAAAACATTTTAGTAGGTTTTATTTGTGAATATCTAATATTTGGGAAAACTTATTTTAAATAATTTAATAAGTTTTGATGTTTCAATTAAATTGGTAACACCTTTTATTTAAATAAAGTTGGATATTAAATCCTTATTACTTTATTTAAATCAGCTTTTGCTATTTTAATTCAAAACAAAATGTTTTAAATCCAAAGCTTGGCCAAGGTTTAATTTGGCTTTACAAAATAATCTTTATTTATAAATCCATCTTTTCTTTTGAATACCAAATCTCTATTAAGAGATCCAAAATAGTATTTTAAATATTTTTATTTTCCTTTAATAAAAGTTTATCTTTTTAAATCTCTTTAGGATTTATTTGATTCAAATTGGTTTGAGGTTCCATTTGAATTCAAAAAGTTTCTTCTGGCCCCTGAAAATCAAACAAAGTTTTATTTTATTCATTTATTTTCACATTACAAGATTTGGAAAATCTTGGGATGTGACAGGCTACCACCCTTAAAATAAATCTCGTCCCGAGATTTGGGGAGGTTAGGGGTTACAAGCAGGTTCAAAACAACTAGGGTACTACCACCCTTAAAAAATTTCAAACAAAATTACATATTGGCCTTCTTGGGATCCTGGGAAACTTCTCTAAGCAAACTTTTGCATTGTGTCCTTGGTTTCCATTCTTGACTCATGAGCCAAGGTTGAGATCCTTCATAGACTTGTTTAACTTGTTCTCCATCCTTTCTGGACAATTGTTTGCATAGTGGCCTAGTTCCTTGCATTTGAAACATGTGACAAGGCTGAGATCTCTCATAGGCTGGTTTATCTTATGCTTCATCTTTTCTGGACAGTAGTTTGTATAATGTCCTAACTTTTTGCAGTGTTTGCACATCACTTGGCTAAAATCCTTCCTTATCTTGGGTTTCACTAGCTTTTGTTTGTCTTCTTGTCTCTTCTTCTTTTCTGGGCATTCACTGGCATAGTGTCCCATCTCTTTGCAATTGTAACATTGCAACTGGCTTATGTCTTTCTTCTTCTTTTTGGGTCTCTCCAAAGCTAAGAGTTCTTCCAGTTCATATTCTTCATAGGTGGGAGATATTTCTCTCTTCTTGGGGCATGGATCTTCATGTTCCTTGGATGCAAGATCTTTGTCTCCACAAGTATTGCTAGCTTGGGTTCCTTCTAGAATAGCATCTTGGTCATCCTTGTTGTCATTAGCTCTTTGGGAAAAGTTCTCTCTCATGTTGATTATTTGAGTAACCAATCCTTGCAACATTTGGGATTGAAGTTTCAAAATCCTTTGTATGGCTGGGTCTAGTCCATTGTTGTTGGCTAATAGCTGAGTTGTCTCTTGGCTCAACTGGTTTTGGGTTGCTATAAGTTCTTTCATGCTATCAGCTTGGTTGGTGTTGATGTCATCAACCTTGGAGTCTTTTGGAGTAGTCATCTGTTTGGGTTGAAGGGAGATTAGAATAGGTAAAAGGTTTTTCTAAGGAATCAATTCTAATCACACACATCACAATTCGCACAAGCAATGTGCAAGCAATCACAACCAAACATTTCACTCAAACAAGGTTCAAGCACGTACTTAGGCAATAAAATATTTTTGTTACACCTCACAAGTTGGTGGGTTTGACTTAAACTAAATATGGTGGTCCATCTATATGGTTCACTTGTGATCTTTCCATCCTTCTTGGTTGCTTCTTCTTACTTGAGATCATGGTTTCCTTGAGAAAAACTCTTGGTTGCAATATCTCAAAGTTGTTGATGGCTCCTTCTTATTTTGCATTCCCTTAGTCTCTAAATCTTGAGCAAGATTTCCTTGTCTCACTTGTAGTCCTTAGCAGTTTCCAAGTTGGAAGTCCTTGGGGAATATACTGAAGATGTTGAAGTCATTAGAGTTGAAGAAGTTGAAGTCATTAGAGTTGAAGATGTTGAAGAAGTCTTTTGCACATAGTGTAGTCCTTGGTCATGGGTAGGTTTTTCCATCAAGTTGAAATAGAAGAGAAGTAGAGTTGAAACCAAAATGGTTGAGGAAAGGGTTTACAAGTGTTTTTGTAAATAAGTTTTTGGAATAAGACAACTCCTATTTTTCTAAGGGTTTTTGTCCAATCCTAGGGTTTACAAATCCTACAGGCAACACAATGCTCTGATACCATCTGTTAAGGTCCCAATCTTTAATAAGATTGATCCCTCCTGTGTTTACAATGCTAGTCCCTGGATCATTAGCTAGCATCCACAGTTAAGATGTAATATCAAGAAACAAAGGTCATAATATAACTTTATAACCAGGAATAACATAAGTTTATTACATCAAACATAGCTCATTTGGCTATTACATTACATTGCAGCGGAATAACTATAATCATGGGGTCCTTCATCTTCAAAGTGCCACAGGCATATGTTGGTTGTAGACTTTGTAATCCTAATCAATCAATCTTCACTAAAATCAATCAAACCTGCAACATTACAAGTTACAGCCACAAGGGTCAATACATTTGAATTGTATTGGCAAGTGATACTATGGTAGTATAGTGGAGTCTAACATCTATATGCATTTGGCTAAGTGGAGTTGAGGCTTGCATTGCTCAAAATAGATTTTTCTTATCATTTTGAAAATACTAAGTTTTTGCTTGACAAAATCATTTTTCTCAATCAAAGATTTCAAGATCCTTGTACCAAGCCATCTCTCCATCAATGATTGAAGAATTCAAACAACCCTTGTTCAAACCACAAGATTTTAATTTTAGAAATTTGAATGATGAGATTCTTGATTTCTTCCATGTCTTGATGCTCAAATTGTCCTTTACCAGGGACATGGCTAAGTACTTAGATTTTACACTCTGCAGAGGTGGTGCACTTTCCCCACAAGACTTGGTTTCCCAAGACAAGATCTTTCAGAAGCCTTCCCTTAGACCAAAATGGACGCGTTCCAACCTATCAAACACTACCACCCACTGTCCATATGGCTAAGTTCTTGCAACCTATATGATCATGGCAGAGCCCATATTGCCAAGTGGTTGCACTTGAAGCTTCTCAACATTTGACATCTCAAATCCCTTTGTTTCCTGGGTGGCATTCCACAAGTGAGATACACAATCCAAGCCCATGGCATTGTGAACCACTCAACCATTCTCCACCAAGCAAGCCCATTCCACCCAGGGGATTCATTAACTTAGTTGTTTTATTAAACAAAAACATAAGTCCTCAGACTTAGAATATTTTTCCATAGTGTGAATATATATTCCACCCATGTTTTCTATTAGCTAGGCTAAGCTTGATAGTAGTAGGAATCTTTAACTTAGGAAAATCCTACTAAGGATTCATTACTATGTTTTCCTATAGCAAGATCTATACTTAGCAAAATCCATGCAAGTTTACTTAGCAAAATCACTAATGCATAGAGAAAGTAATGGGACAAAAGTATGAAGCATCACTTGCCTTTTTGGTAGGGAATGGTGGTTCACTCCTTGATCTTTCTAGTCTCACACTTCACTACAAATCAATCAAGCAAACACAAATTCAATTCACATTCCAAACCAAAGTCAAACAAACAATTCTTCACACACACAAAGTAATGGAATCTAAGTCATGCATGGGAGCATGCACAAGATAGTTTTATTTTGCAAAGGGGGTCTCTCTGGGGTTTCTAGACTTTGTAAGATCCAAATTGGTCATTTTACCAAAGTGGTAAAGTCATTAGCAAGAGGGTTTTGTCCAAAACTATTTTTAATTCCATTCATCATTTCATGTGGTGAAAAATGTTTTATCAAAACCAAACTTTTAAGTTTTTCACCAAATGAGTTGCTATTGCAAAACTTGGTGTTTTTAGGTCAGTAGGTTTGGTCCAAACTATTTTCTCCAAAGTTTTTACTCAAAATCATTTTCATACACAAATCAATAGTTTTATTTAGCTAGAAATGGACTAAACCAATAAATCCATTCTAAACTTTTCCAAATCCATTTTTCAAATCATGGGTTGGTTCCTAGGGTCAGTAAGGTCACAACAATCCAATTTGCAAAGGTTTTATCTTTAAATTCAATTTTAAAAAAAATTTATACTCTAAACAAGCATACAAAAGTTTCTGCAAATTCAACCAGGATAATAGATACTATTTGCTAAACTAAGGGCATGGTTGGCTAGGTCTTGTTCTCCTGAATTCATTGATATAAAATTTGCCAAATTTGGACGTGTGGTTTGAAAGTTATAGGGTTTTCAAATTGCTACTTAAATCTGTTTTTCAAATTCTGTTTTAAAACAGATCCTGCCACGCGTCGTTATTCTACTGGATGATACCGGTTCGGCAAGATCGGGCGACGCTGGCCGTTGGATTTAATTATCATCGCGCGGCTCAGATCATTCGATACCCCTTCGGTTAAGTGAGTCTATCATGCTCGTTGGATCTAGATCGCACGGTGCTCAGCTCGCTTGCCAGGGATGGGCGGCCCTTGACAGCTGCGCGCGGCGGCGACGGTCAGACCACGGCGGGTTCGACGCTACAGGAAGCGAGGGAGAAGGAGAGGGGGCTCACTGTGATCGTCGTGGCACGGGGATGCTCAACCTGCCACTGGTTGATGAAGGGGCGCACGGGATTGGGCGGAATTCCTCACCAGAGTTAGGGCCGGCGCCAGGAGTTTCTGTTTGTCGACGGGGACGGGGCTGTAGTCCACCAGAAAGCGAGAGAGTGGTAGGGTTAGATGCGGGCGAGTGTACTGATCACAGGCGTATCATTGGAAGGACAAGGGGTGGCCAATTACTACCTGGAAGCTTCGTCGGAGAAAGAGGCAGACGGCGGTGCTGCAGGTCGTCGTCGAAGTCGAGGTTACAGGGCACCCGCGGTTGAATGATTGGCACGGTAAGATGCGCTAGGATGCGGTGAGCGTGCTCGTGTGTTCGGGGAGGCAGGAGGTGGTGTGGCTCGGCCGTATTCGTCAGTGGAAGCTCGTCGGAGACGAAGCTGTTCGAGGGGAAATTGAGATGGCCTGGAGGCGGGTTTGGGGAAGGAAACAGAGGGGAAAGGAGGAGGGAGCGTGGGCGATTAAGACAGCATGCTCGCGGCGAGAGATTAAGGCTGCAATAAGGCGTATTCAATCGGAGAATCAATGGCAGCAACGGTGGCGAGTTAACGCGAGGAGGAAGAAGGGTGAGCTGGCTGCGTGGGGCCGGCTGATCAGTGAGAAAAGGAGAGGAAAGGAGGGTCCACCTGCCAGTGAGGGTGTGGGTTAGGTTTGCGGTGGAGAAAAAACGGTTCGGGGGGAGGAACAGGTGGGCTAGATGGGCTGCTGCTGGGTTAGTTGGGCCAGATTGGTGGGCTGTTCTATTTTTTTCTGTCTAATTCTTTTTCTTTTTCTATTTCTATTTCCTGTTTTGAAATTCAAACAACCAAACACATTCAAAATGATTCAAACAATCATCAAGCCTTTCAAATATGAATTTGGTTCTGTTTTATCAATATAAACCAAATTCCAAAAATAAAATAATTTTTATTCTTTTTAAGACCATTCATTAATTTAAATAAAATGGTTCATTAGTTATTTAATAAAATAGGGTTTGATTTTATTAATAACATCTTTATTTGAAACCTAAATATTTTCAAAACCAAATCAGTAGGTTTTATTTGGGAAATATAGAATACTTGGAAACTTGTTTTAAAACAAAATAACATTTTATTTTAGAGTCCATTATTAATTAAATATAATAGACTTTCATTATTAAATCAAATAGGATTTGTTTTATTGAGATATTTATTTTGAAATCCAAAATAAGGCCAAAACATTTTAGTAGGTTTTATTTGTGAATATCTAATATTTGGGAAAACTTATTTTAAATAATTTAATAAGTTTTGATGTTTCAATTAAATTGGTAACACCTTTTATTTAAATAAAGTTGGATATTAAATCCTTATTACTTTATTTAAATCAGCTTTTGCTATTTTAATTCAAAACAAAAAATTTTAAATCCAAAGCTTGGCCAAGGTTTAATTTGGCTTTACAAAATAATCTTTATTTATAAATCCATCTTTTCTTTTGAATACCAAATCTCTATTAAGAGATCCAAAATAGTATTTTAAATATTTTTATTTTCCTTTAATAAAAGTTTATCTTTTTAAATCTCTTTAGGATTTATTTGATTCAAATTGGTTTGAGGTTCCATTTGAATTCAAAAAGTTTCTTCTGGCCCCTGAAAATCAAACAAAGTTTTATTTTATTCATTTATTTTCACATTACAAGATTTGGAAAATCTTGGGATGTGACATCACCTCATCAAAGCGGAGATTCCAACTTCGTGATGCTTGCTTCAGACCATAGATGGATCGCTGAAGCTTGCACACCTTGTTAGCATCCTTAGGATAGACAAAACCCTTTGGTTGTATCATATACAACTCTTCTTCAATATTACCATTGAGAAACGCGGTTTTGACATCCATCTGCCATATCTCATAATTGAAATATGCAGCAATTGCTAACATAATCCTAACTGACCTTAGCATCGCTACGGGAGAGAATGTATCATCGTAGTCAACTCCTTGAATTTGTCGAAACCCATTTGCGACAAATCGAGCTTTATAGACGGTTACATTACCATCAGCATCAGTTTTCCTTTTGAAAATCCATTTATTCTCCACGGACTTTTGGTCGTGATGTAAGTCCACCAAGTTCCAAACTTGATTTTCATACATGGATTCCATCTCGGATTTCATGGCTTCTAACCATTTGTTGGAATCCGGGCTCATCATCGCTTCTTCATACGTCGCAGGGTCATCAATTTCATCAACCATGAAATTCATAACAGGGTTTCCGTACAGCTCGGGAGCTGCACGCGTCCTGGTAGACCTGCGAGGTTCGGTAGTACTCTCTTTTGGAGTTTCGTGATCATTATCATTAGTTCCCTCTTCAATTGGTGAAGCCAACTCCGGAATGACTTCCGGCACTGCGCTACTCGCCATACTTTGAAGAGAAGGTTCAATAACCTCTTCGAGTTCTACCTTCCGACTACTCACACCTTTCGCGAGAAACTCTTTCTCTAGAAAGGATCCATTCTTGGCAACAAAAACCTTGCCCTCGGATCTGTGATAGAAGGAATACCCAATAGTTTCCTTAGGGTATCATATGAAGACGCATTTTTCTGCTTTGGGTTCGAGTTTATCCGGTTGAAGTTTCTTCACATAAACATCGCATCCCAAACTTTAAGAAATGACAGCTTAGGTTTGTTTCCAAACCACAATTCATACGGTGTCTTTTCAACGGATTTAGATGGTGCCTGATTTAAAGTGAATGCAATAGTTTCTAGTGCATAACCCCAAAATGACAACGGCAAGTCCGTCAGAGACATCATAGATCGAACCATATCCAATAAAGTACGATTACGCCGTTCTGACACACCATTTCACTGTGGTGTTCCGGCAAGTGTGAGTTGTGAAACAATTCCACACTCTTTCATATGAGTGCTAAACTCGTAACTTAGATACTCTCCTCCACGGTCGGACCGTACAAATTTGATCTTTCTATTATGATGATTTTCCACTTCACTCTGAAATTCCTTGAACTTTTCAAAGATTTCAGACTTGTGTTTCATCAAGTAGATATAACCGTATCTACTCAAATCATCTGTGAAAGTAACAAAATAAAGATATCCACCTCGCGCCGACACACTCATTGGATCACATACATCAGAATGTATGATTTCCAATAAATCTGTCGCCCGTTCCATTGAACCGGAAAACGACGTTCTAGTCATCTTGCCCATAAGGCATGGCTCACATGTATCAAATGATTCAAACTCAAGTGATTTCAAAAGTCCATCCGAATGGAGCTTCTTCATGCGTTTAACGCCAATATGACCTAGATGGCAGTGCCACATATATGCGGATATCTCATCATTAAGTTTAATCCTTTTAGCATCAACATTATGAATATGTGTAACACTATTATCGAGATCTAATAGAAATAAACCATTCATCATCGGTGCATGACCATAAAATATTTCATTCATATAAATAGAACAACCATTGTTCTAGGATTTAAATGAATAACCACTTTGCATCAAACACGATCCAGATACAATGTTCATGCTCAGTGCTGGCACCAGATAACAATTATTCAAGTTTATTACTAATCCCGACGGCAAGTGGAGAGGTAGCGTTCCGATGGCGATCACACCAACACATGATCCATTGCCGACACGCATCTTGAACTCATCCCTTGCTAGCGGTCGCTTGTTCCGTAGCCCCTGATTCGAGTTACAATATTAGCAACTGAACCGGTATCAAATACCCAGGTGCTACTGCGAGCACTAGTCAAGTACACATCAATAACATGTATATCATATATACCTTTGTTCGCCTTGCCAACCTTCTTGTCTTCCAAATACTTGGGGCAGTTGCGCTTCCAGTGGCCAGTCCCCTTACAATAATAGCACTCGGTATCAGACTTAGGGCCAACTCGGGGTTTCTTTTCAGGCACGGCAACTGGCTTGCCGCCCTTACTTCCCTTACGTTTACCCTTCTTGTCTTTCTTGAAACCAGTGTTCTTATTGATCATCAACACTTGATGTTCCTTCTTGATCTCCACTTCTGCAGTTTTAAGCATTGACATAAGCTCGGGGAGAGACTTCATGCCTTGCATATTATAGTTCATCACGAAGCTCTTATAGCTAGGTGGTAGAGACTGCAGAACACGATGGATGCCTAAGTCAATGGGAATCGATATTCCCAAGGACACAAGCTTATTGGCGTAACCCGACATCTTGAGTACATGCTCACTTACGGAGCTGTGCTCTTCCATCATGCAGCTAAAGAACTTTTCTGAAGCATTGTATCTCTCTACAGCAGCATGTGTGTCGAAAATCATTTTCAACTCACCCATTGTATCAAATGCATTGACGTTTTCGAAACGCTTTCGAAGTTCTGGCTCTAGCCCATACAATATGCCGCAATGAACTAAGTTGTGGTCCTCCTGACGAGTCTGATAGACATTCTTCTCCTCGTCAGGGGCATCATCGAACGGTGGGGGGCCTAGTGGCACTTCTAGCACATATTGCTTTTGTGCAGCAGAGAGGAGAATCCTCAAATTCATGGCCCATTCAGTAAAGTTGCTACCATTCGTTGCAAGTTTCTCTTTCTCCATGAACACATTGAAATTAAAAGCAGGTGGTGCCATCTACAACGGAATTTGTAAAGTTTAGACTAAGTTTATGATAGATTGAGTTCAACTAATCCACATTAAGAATGAACTCCCACTCAAAAACGACATCCTTCATTCCTTTTTGGTGATTACATGAACCAAATCCACTACACCAAGTCCGATCATCACATGAGTAGGTGTAGCTTCAAAGGCGAGCATAAAATGGGTATCATATCTACTATATGACTCATGCTTAACCTTTCGGTCCGTGTTCCGAGGCCATGTTTGTACATGCTAGGCTCTCCAAGTAAGAACCTTAGTATTCGCGTGTGTAACTGTCTTACACCTGAGATATGGTCGTGGATCCAAGAACACCCGATCATCACGTGATGTCTTGGAGCGACGAAAACATAATCGGTGCATACTTAAGGAAGAACATATTCTTATCTTGATATTTAAATGAGCGATCATCTTATTATGCTAATAAAATGCCAAACAAGCAATATAAGATGCTATCAAACATCACATGTTTACAAGTGAAATGATATGGTTCCCGCATATGATCTCTATTATGTGCACCGTGGTATGATCACTATCATACCTCTATGTGTAAGGCCAAGGTCTATGAAACTTACACGTTATGTGTGTTGTAAGAGTATCATCTCATACTTCTACTTACAACATCACCATATCATAACACTAGCCCAACAACAATCTAAACTAGACGCCTCTAATTTATCCATTGCAAGTTTTACGTGGTTTAGGGCTTTAGAAGATAGAAGCGTTCTTACCTACGAACGTGAACCACAACGAGGATAACCAAATTGTTGACAACTCGTTGCAAATTAGGTATTGACTATAGTAGGAGAGACAGACACCCGCTAGACACTTATGCAAACAAGTTTCATGTTAAGCGTGGAACATGTCTCATGTGCGAGGACATGTAAAGTTTGTCCGGGCTGCTTCATCCCACTATGCCACCAATATCCAAAATACAACTTAGAAGAAATAACATGATCATCATCGCCCACATACCCAGTGTACTACCCGTGTAAAGCATCTACGCATAGATCCGGCTCTGATACCACTATAGGGTGCGCAACATAGAAAACAAAAATCTTCCTACGATGGGAACAACTATGTACCAAGATCTATCTACTTGATACAAACAACGGGCGGATGTATATCCATAGAGAACATACCCTTGAAGATCGACAAAGGTTAACGAGTCCGAACTCGTGGTTGATGCAGATGATCTCTTGTCGATCTCAACATAGAGAGGAAGTCCTTAGCACCGCAACTTACCGACGCATCCGTGCTCGCACACACGTCCGAGGAACCGAGCAACCTCCGCCACCTCGCTCCAGCGATGCAGCGGAAGCACAACTCTTTCTTGCCGAATAGCCACCGGGAACATGTATCTCGCTAGTCCGAGACCATGGGGAATAAATTCTAGAGGGGGAGAGAGATCCTTCACGAGGAGGTGTGAGTGAGAAGTGAGGAGGGGGTGCCTTTTATAGGAGAGGGGGAACCCCAAGGGGGTGGCCGGCGCATGGGGCTGCCCCCTTTCCCTCCCCTCATTCATGTGGGTGGACACTCCACTCACAAAATTCCTTTAAATTCCCTCCACTCAAAATCGCACTCAAAATTGCAATTAAATTTCCACCAAATTTAATGCAAACTCTCATTAAATAAAACTCCTTTTATTTATTCAGAATTTTGTCAATTACTTTAATGAAAAACATTCACATATAACCCCTTGCTAGTATTCCATTTCACATGCAAAAACACTTTCTGCAATTTCACCCGAAAACCTGTTTCGGTATCTATCGAAATAAATTCCTGCGCTTGTTATTCTTTCCGGCATGAAACTTTTGCTCCAATTGGATGTCAGTGTCCCTTAAGTGTGTCACCCTATGGTTCGCGAATAATGTGGACATGATCGAGACCCCTCTCGGATCAATAATCAGAAGCGGGATCTGGAGACCCATACTGACTCCCACACATTCAACAATGACTTTCTTGTGATCGTCGGAACCTTCTATGCTAGTATCTTAATCCTTTTGTTTTGCGATATATTACATGTCCGAGATTCTATCATCGGTATCTCCATACCTAGCTTGATCTCGTTACTGACATGCACTATTTTTTGTTCCTGTGATATAACATTCTAGTGATCAAATCACTTGCTTGCAAGCTAACCAATGTGATATCACCGAGAGGGCCCAAAGTATATCTATCCGTCATCGAGATGAACAAATTCCACTCTCGATCCATGAGCCTCAACATAACACTTTATTAGTTCTGAACCCATCTTTATAATCACCCTGTTACGGTGTGACATTTGATGTTATCAAGAAACTCTTCTGGTGTTAGTGATTGACATGATCTCATGGTCTAAGGATTAGGATCACTTCGTAAGTTCTTATAGCAATATAAACTCAATGACTTTGATCTTAATGCTATACTTCAGATGAATGTTCATCACACCATTACACTAATGTTGTGATCTCGTTATTAACAACATCCAATGTCTATGATAAGGAAACCTTGATCATCTTGTTAATCAATGAGCTAGTTTATCAGAGAGGCATAACTAGGAACTTTCTGTTTGTTTATTAAACACACATGTATTAACGTTTCCGTATTAATACAATTATAGCATGCAAAATAAACATCTATCATATACTTGGAATACACATAATAAATACTTTATTATTGCCTCTCAGGGCATATTCCCTTCACAGCATGCTATAAACATAGAGCCTGATGCAAAACCAGTTGTTGAACACCAACGCCGTCTAAACCCTAAGATGAAGGAAGTGGTAAGAAGTGAGGTATTAAAACTTCTTGAGGCTAGTATTATTTTTCCTATTGCTGATAGTAGATGGGTTAGTCCTATTCATTGTGTCCCGAAGAAAGGTGGAATAACTGTTGTGCCTAATGAAAATAATGAGCTTATACCTCAAAGAGTAGTGGTTGGTTATAGTATGTGCATTGACTTTAGAAAGGTGAATAAATTCACTAAGAAAGATCATTACCCTCTGCCTTTTATTGATCAAATGCTAGAAAGGTTGTCTAAGAAGACTCACTTTTGTTTTCTTAATGGTTATTCTGGGTTCTCTCAAATTGCTGTGAGAGCACAAGACCAAGATAAAACCACTTTCACTTGTCCCTATGGAACTTATGTTTATAGGCGTATGCCTTTTGGTTTATGTAATGCTCCTGCTACCTTCCAGAGATATATGTCTGCTATCTTTCATGGATTTTGTGAAGAAATTGTGGAAGTTTTCATGGACGATTTCTCCGTCTATGGAACTTCTTTTGATAATTGTTTGCACAACCTTGATAAAGTTTTGCAGAGATGTGAAGAAACTAATCTTGTTCTTAATTGGGAGAAATGTCACTTTATGGTTAATGAAGGGATTATTCTTGGACACAAAATTTCTGAAAGAGGTATTGAAGAGACAGAGCCAAGGTTGAAGCAATTGAGAAAATGCCTTGCCCTAGGGATGTAAAAGGTATTCGTAGTATCCTTGGTCATGCTGGTTTCTATAGAAGGTTTATTAAAGATTTGTCCAAAATTTCAATGCCCCTTACTAATCTTCTTCAAAAAGATGTACCTTTTGTTTTTGATAATGATTGTAAGGAATCTTTTGAAGCTTTGAAGAAAGATTTGACTACTGCTCCTATTGTCCAACCACCTGATTGGAATTTACCCTTTGAAATTATGTGTGATGCTAGTGATTTTGATGTGGGTGCTGTTCTTGGGAAACGAATAGATAAAATGTTGAATGTTACTCATTATGCTAGTAAGAATCTTGATGCTTCTCGAAAGAATTATGCTACTACTAAGAAGGAGTTCTTAGCTGTAATCTTTGCTTGTGATAAGTTTAGACCTTATATTGTTGATTAAAAAGTTACCATTCATACTGATCATGCTGCTATCAAGTACCTTATGACAAAGAAAGACGCTAAGCCTAGGCTTACTAGATGGGTGTTGCTTTTAGAAGAGTTTGATCTGCATATTGTAGATAGGAAAGGTGCTGAAAATCCTGTTGCTGATAATTTGTCTCGTTTGGAAAACATTTCTTTTGATCCTATGCCTGTTAATGATAGTTTTCCAAATGAACAGTTGGTTGCAATAAAGGTAAGCCCGCAAGAGAGTCCTTGGTATGCTGATTATGCTATCTTCATTGTTTCCAAGTATTTGCCTCCAGACTTTACATCCCAGCAGAGAAGGAAATTCTTTTATGATTCGAGGCATTACTTTTGGGATGACCCACACTTATATAAAGAAGGAGTAGATGGCATTATGCGAAGGTATGTTCCAGAATATGAACAACAAGAGATATTGAGAAAATGTCATGGCGGTGCTTATGGAGGACATCATGCTGGAGATAGGACCGCACAAAAGGTTTTACAATCAGGTTTTTATTGGCCTACTCTCTTCAAGGATGCAAGAAAGTTTGTTTTATCATGTGATGAATGTCAAAGATTTGGTAACATTTCTAGACGCAATGAAATGCCTATGAATTATTCTCTTGTTATTGAACCTTTTGACTGTTGGGGATTTGACTTTATGGGTCCTTCTCCTCCTTCAAAAGGGTATACTCATATTCTTGTTGATTTGAATTTATGTTACAAAGTGGGTAGAAGCCATACCTACAAATAGTGCTGATGGTAAGACTTCTTTAAAAATGCTTAAAGATGTTATTTTTCCTAGGTTTGGTGTGCCTAGATATCTCATGACTGATGGAAGTTCTCATTTTATTCATGATAGTTTTAGAAAGACTCTTGATAAATATGATGTTAACCATAGAATTTCTTCAGCTTATCACCCCCAAACCAGTGGGCAAGTAGAACTTTCAAATAGAGAAATTAAGTCTATATTGCAAAAGACTGTTAATAGATCTAGGAAAAATTGGGCTAAAAAGTTGAATGACGCTTTATGGGCTTATAGAACTGCTTATAAAAATCCTATGGGAATGTCTCCTTACAAAATGGTTTATGGTAAAGCTTGTCACTTTCCTCTAGAATTAGAACACAAATCTTATTGGGCAGTAAAAGAACCAAATAGAGACTTTAAACTTGCTGGTGAGAAAAGATTGCTTGAATTAAGCACCTTAGATGAGTGGAGAAGTGAAGCTTATGAAAATGCTAGACTCTTTAAGGAAAAAAGTAAAAATATGGCGTGATAGGAGAATTCTAAAAAGGGAGTTCCATGTTGGTGAGATACTTATTTTGTATAGGTCTCGTCTCAGATTTTTTGCAGGGAAACTACTCTCAAAATGGGAAGGACCTTTTGTTATTGAGGAGGTGTATCATTCAGGAGCTATTAAAATATCTTTTTTGAGGGACAACACTACACAGGTGGTGAATGGTCAGAGGCTCAAACATTATATTTCTGGAGATTCTTATAATCAAGATGTTGATATCATTCAAATGGTGACTCCGGAACAATTTATTAGAAACCAAACTCAGGAATCTGCAGAGTCCGTCTGCGAATAGGTAAAGGTGCTGAAAAATAAAGGTTCGCAAAAAACTCTTTTCTTTATATTTTAGATGTTTTTATTCCATATGGAAGGTTACAAGACGAAACAGAGGAGGAAATGGAGCCCGGGTGGACCACACCCACTGGTGGCACGGGTCCCACCTAGTCGTGCCACCAGGGTGTGTGTCAACCCCAGAGCCTGTCTCCGTCCCGTTTTCACACGGTACCTTCCTTATGTCGTAAAACTTCATAATATATAATCACTCGGACCCGTCGAGGTTCATATATCGTGTTCTCGTCGTGTTTCCGTTTCGATCTGTTTTTGCCAGGAAACAATCTCAAGTTTAGAGGCATCATGGTCTCCGCTAACGACAAGGGCAAGAAGCCCGTGGAAGATGATCTTTAAAACCCCAAGGAGGAGGAGGAGATCTTGGTTGAGGATGAAGAAGAAGTGAAGGAGGACAAGCATCCGGATACCCGCGCTACCGCTGCAAGCATTGGAGTGATGGCAAACCTTATCAAGCTCAGGAGGACAACACGGATGTCTACAGGAGGGAAAAATCCGCGTCATATCCTCTCTCCATAGTAACTTCCTCCACGCACCAAGAACCCCTTCCATACTCTTATACATGAGCAACAATACCAAAGGTCGCCCAAAGGGAAGTTTCCCTCTAGTTTGTATATGCCTCGTTCTAACCATGTAGGGAAAGAACACTCTCAGGAGGAAAAGTGGGGAAAGAATTACAAGGACTGGGATTCTCGGTCCGACATGATCATGAACCGCATTGAGCATAACTCGGAGATGATTCATACTCTAGCCTTTGGGATTGAGGATTTGAGGGAACTGATTGAAAAGCTTATCGAGAGGATAACACCACCACAGAAGGAGTGATTCGTCATCAGGTTTTGGCATCCCCTTGGCTTGTTCCAAGCTTGTGTGAGTGCCACGGTATCACATTATTATCTTTTATCTTTTTACCTTTTTAGTAGAGTCATATCATGTTTAGAGAAGTTATAATATAGGATGGTTTGCATTGTGGAAATATCTCTCCTTTAGTTGGTCATCTATGTATCCCTTGGTGTGAGTGCCTTTATGGAATATTAATGAGAAGTGTCATCTTTTACTTTTTGCACTTCTTATTTTAGTTTGCAATCTCTATTATATGATTGATCTTGTTGATCAGTATTGGTATCACTTTGGGAGCATCAAGTAAATCTAAATTGGTTTTGGCAAACCAAGCTTTGGTCAGTAGCAACACGTTTTGAGGTTTGAAAGGAAAAGAGAAAAGCACTTACATGTATTTTTAATTAACTTTCTTTCTTTCTTTCTTGATTGGCTCATAAGTTAGTATTCTTTAGTTAAGATCTTTTGTGTTTTCAAGGAAGATTGCATGTTTGGTTTTATCACTTGTGTGTTTTCTTGTTTCCTTCAACTCTTTTGCTTGCTACCCAGCCTTGCTAGCCAAAAACTTGTTTTGAGAGGGAATACTTATCATGCATCCAATCCTCAAAACCAAAACCTATTACATTTGTGTCTACCTATTAGCATTATTGCTATTCCAAGTAAATTCTCGAGTTTCATCTACCTTTCAAATTAAAAATTCTTTTTTTATGTGAAAACAAGTTAGTAAAGCTCTCACGAACTTTATGGCACACCTTATTTTCTTGCCCTTAATAAACTTGAACCATTGTGTCATCTATGTTGTATATGCTTGCACTTATACGTTGGGATTAGCAGAACTGTGCTGTCACGGGGAACGCTTTCAACACTTGTAAATATCTACCGCGTTGATATCATGCTCTTTTGTTTATGGATGTCGTCAGTGTGAAATAAAAGGGGAGCTTGTAAGTCCATGAAGTTATGTATATGTGTTTGAGAAACGTCTGAGCCGCTAGCCTAAGCCATGCCTAATCATGGTGGAAACTTGCAACATCACCATAGTGAGCAATCTATGACGCATTCTTCTTATAAAAAAGAGATATGAGACACAGAAAAAAAAGAAAAAAAAGGGGAAGAAAAAAGAGGAAAGAGAGAAAAAAGCACCATATTCCCATGGCAAATAAGAAGATTGCTGAGATGCTCATTGTCTGTTTGCCTTGTCATTGTGATATGGGAAAGCTCATGTGTCATGTGCAAGGGGTACCCCGTTGGCGGTTCTCTATGATACACATGTATTTACTACGACAAGAACTTATCGGTAACTAAAGTTGAGTAGCATGAGGAGCGGCCCTCGTACTCAAGGGACATGAGATTGCCAACTTATACTTCGTCAAGCATATACTCCATATTTGTTCACTTTAACCTTAATCACCTCAAGATGCTTATGATAGGGGCAATGAGAGATCAAAGCTAGGAAGTAACATAATATTTTGGAAGCTCTTTATGAAACTTGGAATCCCTGCTTCCCTGTGCGAAGGGCACTTTCTTTTACTTCTTAGTTGAGTGAGTAAAGCTATCCCTTTCTATCTCTAGCAAGAATTTGAGTTGTTATGTTTCAATCATTCATATGATGATTTATTTAATCATGTTCCTTATCTTCCTTGTTTTGCACAAAAATATTATCTGAATGAGTATTACTTTGAAAGATATCATTGTTAAAAGCCTTTTATATTGAGCAAAAAGACTCTTGTTACAAAACTTCATTGCAAAAGCTTTGCTTGAAAACTATTTGATTTACCAACTGTTCTCTGACCAAGAACAAAGTTTGCCATTACCAATTATGATTTGTCTTTATGCATCTTTATTGTGACTCCCGTACTTGTTGCAAGCTAAGTTATATAAAGGTGAGTTGCTTTCTACTATGAGTTGTGCATTGGTAAGTGTGATGCTACTTGTCCGTATTCTTTTTATCACTTCACTCCATAAACCCGTGGACATTTTTCTTGAGCTCAGTTTTCGCTTAGGAACAAGCGAGGTCTAAGCTTGGGGGAGTTGATACGTCCATTTTTCATCACTATTCTATATCATAATATACTACTATTAATTGATATATTTCATATTATGTCACTTTCATCTATTTTTGCATGTTGGATGATTCTTGGAGGATGAACTGCCGAGTCAGGATTCTAATGGAAAAAGAGGTGTTTTGATGCAATTTCGTGAAGATCAGAAAAATACCAGAAAAACTACAGAAAATTATATTTTCCTAGAAGACGAAGGATGCCAGAAGGGGAGGCGGAGTTGGGCCACAGGGGCGCACACCCCCTAGGCACGGGCCACCCTGGGCCGCGCCACCAGGGGGTGTGGCCACCCTGGCCCACCTTTGGCTCCGCCCTCTCGCCTATATCTTCTCCACGAAACCCTAAAGTCAGAGGGAGCGACCATAGAAAGATTCCACCGCCTCTGCGGGACGAAAACTACACAGAGAGAAAGAGATCTCCGGCAGATAGATTTCTGCCGGGGAAATTCCTTCCCGGAGAGGGGAGATCGTCGCTATCAACACCGTCATCAAGCTAGACTTCATCGAGATCATCATCATCATCCATACCATCATCTCCACCATCACCCTCATCACCACCTTGTACCATTGTAACAATTGTGTTGAATCTTGCATAGTTCTTAGGGGAAACTTTCCCGGTGTTGGTTACTCTTGTAGTTGTTGCTTGTGAGTGGAACCATTGAATTATCGTTTATGTACAGATTGTTATTCATCATCATATCATCTCTGATCTTGATCCATATGATGTCTCATGAGTAGTTCGTTTAGTTCTTGAGGACATGGGAGAAGTCATGTTGTTAGTAGTGGAATTGTATTGAGATATTATTCAATGGTTTGATATTTAAGTTGTGGTGATATTCTTCTAGTGGTGTCATGTGAACGTCGACTACATGATACTTCACCATTTATGGGCCTAGGGGAATGCATTGTGTATTTGGCTACTAATTGCGGGGTTGCCGGAGTGACAGAAACCTGACCCCCCATTAGAAAACCTTTGCACAAGGGAGTGTAGGATCTCAGAGTTTAAGGCTGTTGTTAGGTTTTTATCTTAATTGCTTTCTTATAGTTGCAGATGCTTGCAAGGGGTTTAATCACAAGTATGTATTAGTCCTAGTAAGGTCAGTACATTAGCACAGGTTCACCCACACAACACTTACCCAACCAAAGAAGACTACTCAGCTATATAAAGCGAAAGCACTTGACAATATTCCCACGTGTCCTCGAGAACGTTATCTTGTATTTTTCTAAGAAAGGATTGGGCCACTTGCTGAAATTATTGTTGTTGTCTTTATTTATTTGCACTTTATTTGTCTGCTTATCAAAAAACCCTAAAAATCCGTTTGATAGTATTTACAAAGAACTCTTGAGCTAGTACCACTAGTCAGCACCTTCTGCTCCTCGTTGGGATCGACAATCCTATTTATCGAAAGTATTATGATACACCCCTATACTTGTGGGTCATCATCCTGCAAGGTGGTTGATATTGCAAGAACATCTGCGAGGTGTATAGAAATATCAGAGGAGAACTGTGAGCTTAGGTCGACGGATTATGTTATTATCTCTAGGTTGGATGCCTAGGAGGAAAGAATAAATGCAATGTAGAAGAAGTTGGATAGTCAAGAAATTTCTGATAACCAATCTTGCATAGCTGGGAGAGCACTCCTCGACCAGAAGCTAGTGTGCAATCACCTCTTTGAAGAATGTCTGAAGATGTGCAGCGTATCCTAGATGTGGCACTTTCAGATGCCATAGATCTCAGAATTGCTGAAGTGGCACCTTGCTGTGTTCTATATCCTCGTGGTTTTGTAATTACCATCCCATCAACTGTTAGAAGTGCTGAAGTTGTTCCTCGTACTAGAAGAATTCAAACGCCTACTACTTCTTTATTGTTGATTCTTGTTGATGATGTGCTAACTTGAGCAGTTGGTGATACTGAAGTGCTAACTCCAGATGGTGGTGGTGGTGCTGTTACACCTCTAGATGGTGGTGGTGCTGCTGGCACACATCCAGATGATGCTGATGATGCTATAACTACCCCTCCATATGTTGCTATAACCACCCCTCCAGATGCTGCTGAGGCTAAGTGCATCTCCACTCGCCTACCCAGGAGGCTGATCCGGACGCCGAATTTTGGTCCGGGCGCCGAAAATCGGCCCAGTCGCGTACCCAAGGACCTGTTTTCGTCCGAATTTCGGCATTGTTTTGGTCCGGCCTACCCAGGCCGTACCCAGGATCCCGGGTACGCCCTGGGAACGTCGGACTCAGCGAAAACGGGCGTGGGCCAGCTATGTCGGCGAGAGAAGGCACCACTCCCACCAATTCGCCGAGCTCCCCGCCCTTTTCTTCCCCCTCCCGCCTTTTCTCCCCCATTCCCCACGCCGAAGCTCCACCGATCACCGTGCCCGCCATGCTGCCCAAGAGTTTCGTCCAACCCAGATCGATCCTCGGCGAGGGTCCGGCGGAGAAGAAGGCGAGGAAGCCGAGAGCCCCGCCAACTAAGCCGGAGGGCATGTCCTCGGCGGAGTGGGTGAAGAGGGAGAAGGTCAGGCAGATCTCGTCGGCCGAGCGGAAGGACAGGAAGGAGAGGGCGAAGCTTCGGCAGCAGAAAGCGGAGGAGGAGAAGGCGATGGTGAAGGCGGCAGCGGAAGAACAGGCGATGGTGAAGGCGAAGCAGGCAGCAGCAACACGTTCGGCGTTGATGGCCGCGCTGTACCCACCACACTGGGGGAGCCAAGAGAGCATCGGCTCGCCCGCCGGCTTCTCGCCGATCTCTCCGGCCAACTTCCAGGAGAGCCAGGCGGCTACTCGGCAGAGGTACTCACCGTCGCCGGAGTTCGACGACGGCTTCAACCCGAACATGCTCTTCCCCTGCCTGGCGCCGCACCACCCTTCGCCGTTCGGCGTGGACATCAACGTCCCCTACTCGACCTCTCCGGCGTACGCAAGCCCTGCTCTGCGCCGCGGACCGCTGCCTTTCGGCGGAAGCTCGGCAACCTTCGGCGAGGCCGACGCGCGCAACCTGTTCGGCGGAATGCCGGGCGCACTTCCGGCCGGCATGACGCCCGAGGCCTACATGGAGGACCTGATCGCGACAGGCTCGGCCTCCAACCACCCTCCTTCTTCACAGAAGAGCAGACCCGTGCCGACGCCGAGCGCGACATCGAGTCCCAGGACCTCGTCGATGCCGAGGAGACCCAGGCCGAGCAGACCCAGCCAGAGGACGCCGAGACTGAGGTGAAAGGCAAGAAGGCGAAGCAAGTGGCACAGTTGCGTGGAAGAAGTCGACCGCACACAAGCCAGTGGGGAGAACATGGACAACAAGGTACTCGCGAACATTAACTTTGTCGTGCACTCTCTTTACACTCTCGCGAACATGGACAACTTGACACACTTCCATTTTGTAGCTGCGCCGTGCACTTCTTCTGTTTCGAGAGGACATGAAGATGGAGTTCAAGTTCCATCATGTCTTCGAGAAAATCGAGCATTGCGAGAAGTGGCAGGACACTCGGCTGAGTCTCTCCAAGAGCAAGGATGGCGTCTACAACCCCGAGGCCCCAGCGGCTGCTGCCAGTGAAGGAAGACCTGAGCTCGGCCAGAAGAAGGCGAAGATGGTCAAGGCCGCCGGACCTCCCGCCGAGCGTCTCCAGGCTTCGATCTTGAAATGCCTCGCCGACACAAGGGCGCAGGCCGAGAAGAGGGCTGAGAAGAGCGAGGAGCTCTAGAAGAAGCTGATGGATACACAAGGGGAAAAGGTGGCCCTCATCAAGGCCAGCCTCGCCGAGAAGAAAGCCAGCCTCGCCGAGAAGAAGGACAACTACGCCGCCAAGAAGCACCACACGGACCTCAAGTTCCTCATGGGCGGCGATGACACGTCGAAGATGAGCTCACCGGTCAAGGCCTGGTATATGGCGCAACGGTAGGCCATCCTGGAGGGCATGACCACGGCTTCCCCTGCTTCCACGCCGAGCTCTGCGCCGAACGTGCCAGCGCCGAACGCTCCCACGCCGAGCTCTGCCTCAACTTCCTCCAACCCAGGGGACTTCACCGGCGAGACGGACGACAACGCCGCATCGGCCACGCCTCAGGAGCCCATCCCCATCGATGACTGATCGTTGCTTCCCCTGTTATGTAATAAAAATATGTCGCCGAACATGTAGACGCATCTGTCGAACACCTTGTGGCCGAGCACTCGTCGGCGGGAACTATACAGATTCAAATATATAGCCGTTTTTTGTCCGCTTGGGAGCTCGGCCTGGGTAGCCGAGTGGGAAACTGGGCGTACCCAGGCCGAAAACTTGCGCCGTCCGATCGGAAAAAGGTCCGGATTTCGGCCTGGGTTCGGCCAACGAGTGGAGATGCTCTAACCCCACACTGCTGTTGTTGCTTCGAAGAGATCTGCAGATTCATCTGTTGGTGGAAATAGTTCCAAGAATAAGAAATCAGGAGGTGTTCATTCTACGCCTCCAGTTTTCATGCCCTTGTCCCAGGCGATCATTGCACAATTCAGTACTTACTTCTTCCTATTACCGTGCTATGCATTGCAATTGTTAACATCTGCACTTTTATAGTCTGAGAACCACCATGAAGAGGATGTTCTCAAGTCTTTGAGTTCGACTAACTGCACAACCCAGGTATATATCTTCTGTACGTATGTTAGCTATCAGAAATGCACATGTTGTTGATGCTACATTAACTTTCTATAATTTGAATCAAGAGTGGGTCTGTGATCCATGACAAGTGATAGGACGGTTGCATTTACGAAGTTAAATTGCACAGACAAGCATGCACTGTGGGATGATGGACAATCATTAGGGTATTACTTCGCGATCCTGATTGTTGTTGTAGTGGAAAAGGATGTGCCACTGTGTAAGCCACTCGGAAAGGTTAAGAATTTGGGCTAAGATGTTAACGTCAACATTGCGTGGCCATATGCAAATGTATGTGAATATTGACTCCTAGCTACCAGACTTATCAAATGCGCATATCCTGACAAATGTGTATCTACTCACTTCGTAGGTCACAAATGTTTATCAAATGTCCAACAATAGACCTATTTATATTCTTGGATCGAACAAAATTATGTCTGGTATTTTAGCTAGTATATATGCTACTACACATATTTCCTTGTTTACAGCAAAGTGATTTATAGTTCTTTTTATTCCTTGTTTATCAAGGGTTTGCCGCATACTCAACCGAAGACCAAGCAATCAGCACTTCACCATATCACTTTTCCTTGTTTATCAAGAGTTTGTCGCGGACTCAACTAAAGACCAAGCAATCATCACTTTACCATATCACTTGTTACCATGGACGAGATGGGTTTCTTGCTGGTCGAAGATTGAGTTAATCCGTATGATGTCGATTACACTAAAATTTCTCTTCAAAACTTGTGTGATGGATGTGTCAAAACTGATTATGATGCCTTTTGTAGTGCTACGATGCATATGTTGGATACTCTGTTATGCTATATATTCGAATTTGCCCTGCGATTTTTGAAAGCATCACGTGTGATTTGGTGTAAATTAGAGAAACCCTAAGTATAGAAACCACTAGCTAAATTGTTGCGCCTAGAAGCATAATTGGGAGCACTAAAAATTATGGCGTGCACGAGTTATGTAGGGCGGCACCATATTGTGTCGTCGTCTCACAGTTGCCACGACATGTACGCAGTGCCTCCCTACATGGGCAGCGACCTAAACGCTTTGCTTCCGCGGAAACGCTAGCTCGACGGATCACGCTGTATCGAGCCAAAAAATCCGTCGCTGTTTTAGAATCTCTGACGCAGTTATCCTGACGGCTTTTTTTTCGTACCAGCGAGAGCGTGACGACTAAGGTTGTGCCTCGGCGTTTATAAGCGTCAGTGTCCGAACTCCGTGTTGTAGTGCAATCTTATGATCAAAACGCTAGCTGCACTCGCGATATAAATCAAGTGCCACCAAAAGTTTAGTAAATTGCATTGGAGCCCGAAGGTCGACAAACTTTGTAGGTGTGTCCAGTTTAGTCAAATGACTTGCAAAATGTGAATATAACACCCTAAACCTTCACCACTGGTCCAAACAAAGTCGATTTGCCTACCTACCCGCGAAGATCCGCATCGGTGCCTACCATCTCACCATGTCCCAGCTTTCGTCGTTGTTGATGTGTCTCTGCCCATTCACCTATGCATGTGTGATGCTAAGACCAGCCACTATGTTGCGTCGGTTCAACAAATTTTCTGCCAAAGCTTGGAACCGCTATGAAAAAGCTGCAGTGTATGGAGGACCCACTATTCACTTTCTCTGCATGCATGCATCCTGGTTTCTCCTCACATTTCTTCCACTTGGCCCCACATTTGCAGGCAAGAAGCGAACCAAATTTTTGAACCGCTTCTTTGTGTCAGACTGCACAAGCCGATTCCTGAAATCTATAGAACCAGTTCAAGAGAAGGTGAGAGAAGGTTAGGAATCGCTTTTTTCATACGCTGTGGCTAGTCTAAGTGGTGAACTCCTGAACCCCGCTAGACATCCGTAGGAAGTCCTTGCAGTTAAGGTGCTAAGGTAGCCAACACGGCTCATTGCAACCTAGGATAAGAGATAGACACTTGTAGAGAGAGGCCGAGATCTTGTGACTAGGGATCGAGGCGAGTCACAAAATGATAAACATAATGATGTAAAAATAAGGATGACACTATGGGAGCTTGTCTGCTCGTAGCCTAGTGTTTAATTCATTGTATGTGGCTTGCTCATAGCTCATTCACGAAATTGGATTAAATATACTATACATAGTGCGGACGATCTGGAGCACGGGCCACACATAACATGTTTTTTGAACGTTCAGAAATGTTATTTTAAAGTTTCAGAAAATCTGATGAAAAATTCACATAAATTCATGAGGTATTACCGTGGTCCAAATTTTTTTCACGAAAACTTAAAAACGTTTGCATTTCGATGCATTGAAAGAGCAAAGGAGTAATTCATCTGATCAAAACACGAGTATGACTTGTTTGGTCTGCACATCTCTGACACGGCAATTCAAATCTGCTCCTGTATGCACAGCCCGAATGCTGTTTCCTTTGTGGCATCCAAGTAACGAGCTGCCGTGCCCATTACTCTTGGGTTTCCATCGTTCGAGGTGAAGAGAAATAGAAATCCGCGCAGCAACCGGTGGCGTAAGCGCGATCCAATGTTCAAATTGCTGCTCCTGCATCTCTCCCCGACTCCGATGAGCGAACCGATCCCGGAGGCCGCCGTTTCGTTGGTTGCTGCAGGTGGCTTGGGCTTCTCCGAGGGCACTCCGTTGGATCCACGCACCCATTTTTTTTCCCGAGCCGCTGCCATTGGTTATGCGGCGTGAACAATTCGCCTCTTTTTTTGGCGATGGGCTGGGTGCCTGCCTGCTTGGGTGTATCTGGTGCCGGTGGTATGGGAATACAGTTTAGGAACCAAAAGAGGAAATTGTTGCACCTGAACCATTTGGTATATTTTTCCTTTGCGAAATTATACCGATCTATTAATAATCATCAACAATGATACATAGAAACCGAAAAGTAATAAAGTTATAAATAGATCACTAAACCACATAGCGATGTAATGTTCAATGGTGTCCGAATTCATTATCTAAAACTGTAAATTGTATAGAGGAATGCATGATAGTTTTATTTTGGAGCAACCACGTATTTTATTAATAGAAAATCAGATTAGATGAACAAATTGTGCAAACTAAAAGATAGACCATGAGAAAACAGTTGTCCTAAAAACTCTACGCACAGAAATCTAAAGGATAGAAAAATAAGAAGCGATCCATATGATTTCATGCACTCGCGGAAACCACCAGTCACCGCCAACCTCCACCGACGCCAAGGCATACGCTAGAAGAGACATCGAGCCTCTACAATTGACAGATCCAAAAAAGCACCATTGCCAACGAAGCTTTGTGAGTTGATGAGCACGTCGACCAGGGATATCCCCGTGTTGTCTTGAACTCAGATCCACCATATCCCATCCACAAAGTCGGGGAATAAAGCCAGATCCTACATCTTTGGACCAACATCCTCAGTCCAGAGCATCCACCTCGCCCGGCCCATCGTCATTGTAGACGACAAACACCAGCGACACACCGAGAAACTAATCTCGTTAGTCTGAAGAACGAAGAGAATACCAAGCTACCGATCTAAAGGACCAGAAGCACATGTTGCCATCAACTTCGCGACACCATCGTGAAGGTCGCCGCCAATTTGGAGTAGAGTTAAGGCAAATTTATTCGCCCGAGCGCCGCTCCCACCTCAACGACGCACCACAACAGACTAAAACTAACCCTAACTATTAGGACAGAACGAAAGAACGAGACCCCCTTCCTCCGCCGTCGGATGGCAAGCGGAGGAAGAGGGGAATGGCGCCCTGGCCGGCGGAGATCGGGAGGAAAACTGGGACAGCGCCGCCCTCGCATGAGAATAGAGGCCAAATAGTTTGTGTCAGAATGCATGGCCGTTTTTCTAACTCTCGTTCGCCTATTCGACCCGAGAACCATCAATATGACATTGAGATACATGCAAAGTTTCACATTTTTTCCAACTCTTTAACTAAAAACATTTTTTATATTATAAATTATTGGAAGCTACAACTTAGCCTTAAGTCAAACTTCTCCATAAACAATTCTATAAGAAAACGTGTCAATTTGTAGACATCAAGTATATTTTTTTGATAAGGGAATATATTAATATCACGAAGATATCAATTACACCCGGGCAATGCAATCCCCCCCTCCCCCCCCCCCCCCCCCCCCGTAGGAGGGGCCCCCGGCACCATCTTTGCCCTTTATTTCTTGGAGATTCGTGCTACAGTTTTTACAGAACAACCCTCCCACCTTACTTCTCAAGTTTATTGCTGTTTTGCTTATTAGCCCCCAGTTTTTTCATGTTTTATACATTTTCGTCACTGTCTTCAACGAAAGAACGTGATTCACAGATACATCTTTGTTTAATTTAATTAGCCAGTTTTAATCAGCCAATCTAATTAATATAATTTAATTAACAATTTCTTACATAATTATTTTTTCAATAATATTTAACAATATTTCATATAATTTTTTTTAAGAATTTTTCTAGAAATATCCGTACAAGTTTTATATTTTTTTCAACAATTAATATAATTTGTTTTTTCAACAATCTCTTTTGATAATTTTTATTTTTCTATTTTTTATTTAACAATATTTAGACACTCTTACTTTGTTTCATCTTAGATTCAGAAGTTTCATACAAGATTCACACATTTTATAAACTTGTCGTACAAGTTTTATATTTTTTTCAACAATTAATATAATTTGTTTTTTCAATAATCTCTTTTGATAATTTTTTATTTTCTACTTTTTATTTAACAATATTTAGACACTCTTACTTTGTTTCATCTTAGATTCAGAAGTTTCATACAAGATTCACATGTTTTACAAACTTGTTTCTGGCAAGAGATATTCATATAATGTAATCAACAATTTCTTACATAATTTTTTTTTCAATAATACTCAACAATATTTCATAAAATATTTTTTTAAGAACTTTTCTAGAAATATTGTACGAGTTTCATACTTTTTCCAAGATAATTTTTTTAAGATACATGGGCAACACCGAAACTCAACTGAATCTTCAATAGAACTTTTTTGAAACTACTAACAACAATCAAACTTGATTATTATTTTTGTAAGAACGTTTGTTATCACTAATAACAACAATCTGCATCAACCAAGATTAATACCAAGAACGTTTCATACAAGATTCACACAAGATTCACGAGATTTCACACATTATATAATCTGATTTCATAACAAGTTTTTAACACTATCTCACTGTCACTCCTCTCATTAACAGATCTACCATGATTTTTATTTGCAACCAAAGTATTTTTTACGTTGATTTTCTTAAATCCACATTAATAAGATTAATATCAAAAAAAAATATTACACATTCACCGTGGATTTTCAAGTGTGTCAAGATTCATAAAAGATACATACAAGAATCCCAGAATATTCGTACTTCCAGATTTGGGGAAAGCAATTTGGATAAAACTATGTTTCATCTTGACTGATTCATACAAGATAATTTAGGTACCAATATTTTCGGTAGCAATATTCGACCAATATTTTTGGTAACAAACAAACATTTATTTCATACATGATAAAATATTTTCAACAAAAAAAGTCATGGAATTTTTCTTACATATTATTTTTCACAGAATTTTCATGTAATAATTTTTCACATAAGATGTGAAATGGGAGGAGACCCTTGAACAGTTTCACACAAGATTCATGAGATATTCATATAATTTTTTCAAGAGATATTCATATATTTTATTCACAGAATTGTTAGAATGTCTACATATGTTTCTGCCAAGAATCATACATGATTCATATAGTTTTTTCAAAGATTATCAAATCTGGTAGGTTTTATAGGATTTATACATCACAGACATTGATACAAATTAAGAGAACTAATCATACATATCATACATACAAGATCCAGCAAAACTTCAAAGATTCATACAACTTTTAGTAGATTATTACACACATGGTTTAGTCAAGATACAAGCAAGATCAAACAACAGTTTCATACATGTGTCACCTTTCAAGACAAAACAAGTAGTCTCATGATATTAATCTGATATTAAGAATCATTCAAGGAATTATACACGTTTCATACAAGAAACATAAAGAAAAAGGAAAAAAAATCATACACATCTCATACACCTGTCAAGATCCAAGCATGAAGAAAAAATAAAGAAAAAGAAGGGCCTCTGGATCCGGCCACTCATACAAGATTCACACACAGATTCGTGTTTTCGTACATAATGCAACAAGATTCGGGAAGCTACAAAATATGTAAACAAACAAGATAATGCTACCTAATTATTGGTCGAGCACTACTTTAGCAGAGAAAACCCGTTGATAAACATGAAGTACATAGCAGTTTCATAGCAGATTCATACCCAGATCCAAGAATGTTTTTTGTAAGATTTATCCAATCCTATATGTTTCCTCAAAGCGAAACCATTCCAAATCAATAGAAACTTTTTCGATCCATACAAAATCCATAGATGTTTCATACACTATCAAATCTGAAAAACAAGAAACAACATAAACACAATTTTTCGTCCAAGAACCAGCATAACAAAAAACGAATCTCCAAAAAGAAATAAGAAATCTTCCTCCAAAAACAAAGGGAAACAACACATCTATGTGTGGCCATGGATCTAGGCCCTCCAAGTCAAGATCCATGCCTCCAAGCCTAGATCGGACAAGGAGAAGGAGCTGTGCATGCTCGTCGTCGACGGTTGGCCGCTGCGCGTCGGCGGTGGGAGAGGATCACGCTCGCGCTACGCGTCGGCGGTGGGAGAGGACGAGGCGTCAGAGGGTAGGTGACGAGGCGGCGCTGGGAGGTGCTGGGAAGGGAGGCATGGGCGTGTGGGTTAGGATTCACTCTGGGATGGAAGACAAGCCAGGCTAGGATTTTGTTCTCTCCTTGGGGGATGGCGGGTTGATTTAACGTTTTCCTAGGGGCTTTTTTACAAATATATTGAACACGTTGACTGCCAGGACTTTGCACGAATCTCTAATAATTTTGTGGTTGTGATGGTGCCGGGGGCCCAACCTAGGAGAGGGAAATCCGCTCTCATTACACCCTGTCTATGCACCGGCAAGATGTCTGAAGACATCAAAGATACACACCCAAAGAAGAAGGTAAAAAGGAAAGAAATGAAAAACTACAATGATCAATTACTAACACCGACGACACTCTAACCATAGTCGGAAACAACACCTAGACTAAAAAAGGTTCTCCAAAAGCAAAGACTCTAAGAAGAAAACAATGCACAAGTATTCATGTTGCCTGATCGAAGATCTTGGGTTTTTATCCTTGAAAAATTCCAAATTCACCCAAAAATTATGCCTTTAACAAGACCATTACCAGATATACAACACATAAATGCCAAACTTTGTGTTTTCAGCCTGAAAATTGTGACTCGGTACTCGACGAGCACCATAAAAAATGCAGCCCTCTAGTGCTCCCGCTCCCGCTTGCCCATGTTGCAGTTACAATTCACCAAACACCCAACACGCACTCTTAATGGCATCTAATACACTCTCCTGCCAAAGATTCACGACCTCCATCTGCACTGAATTTCTTCACCACTATCAATACCATGGGAATTTGGACTTATACATATTCCATAACACCGTTAAGAAAGCGAAGCTTCGTGTCGCGCCCTTTTTTAAGCACCGTTGGCTAATAATATGGGCACACACGACCATAGCCTTTTCTATCTATATATCCAAGGGCGACATACGCCAATTCCTATAGATCTTCGTCAGGGCAGCCGGAACTTGTTGGCTCCAGATTAAATAGGTCGACATCCGGTAGAAAGACAACTTGGCGGAAGAAGATCGCTAGGGCCTAGCCACCATTATTAGGCCAAAGCCAGCATCCCCATGCTTCCAGCTTTTCGATCTAGATCTTCAAACAATGTTCAATGACACTGCATCGTGCCATCGCATCCGCGAAGGCCTCAATCTTAGCGATGCGCCAATCATGGTAGGAGACGAGGACCATCCACTTCTGGCTAGATCTAGCGACGTCCAGCCCCATCGCTTGCAATATGGTGGCATTGCGTGCAGCCTCCAGGCCCAGCGACCACACCGCCCAAGCACTCATCGTGGCCACAAACGTCTTGAAGAGCTAGGGCCGCCGCCACATTCGGGATCAGAGGTGCCTTTACCACGGCCAAAGCCGGCGACAACGATGAGGATGAACAATATGGGGGGCTTACGATGGCGCTAGGGTTAGGCCCCTTGGTCGCCACATGGGGGGCTGCACGGGGTTCAAGGAACAATCACACATCAAGTATGTATTGCATGCGAATATATTTCATGACAAATCTACCGAAACTAATATCATATTATAGATGATCATATATTTTCATAGTTTTTCTCAAACCTAATTTTCTTTGACTTAGGACACAACATGAACTTTATTATTAGAGATGGACGGAGTACATCCTTTGCATTGTATCAATAACTATTACATTAGGTTGATATTTTATTTGATCTGAAAAATTATGGAATAGATTGAGAAGTAACATTTTCTTGTCCAATACTAATTTCATGCATTAGATTAATTAATTATCACATTATAGTAAATATTTTGGGATCAATACGAACAGGTTACTGACTCGATCGAGAAATAAAAATATCACTCGACTAACACTTAGGAAAGATCTAAGAGAGGGGCGATTATACCTTACACACCATATAGGTTGCATAGTTCACCCTCTCTCTCCTCCATGCTTTATGGAAGTTTATGTCACTCTATCCCCTTCCATACTTTATTAAATGTAGTTCTAAATTAAATCTTCTATAGATTTTGAACCGTTTGAATATATGAGCTCCTACTAAATAGCACTTAAAAGTAAGACCAATATTAGATATATATGGAAAATGTTTGAAAATCGACTTTTGAAACATGTGAAACGTTGAAAGGCTATATCAAACCTGATGTTTTTTAGAACAGTCAATTTCACTCGGTTTCAAACTTCCTCCATCATAGTTAAAAATAATTGGTAATTTCCTTCAAGTTCAAATAATAAAATATATTAATGAATAACCAAAATAATAACACCGAATTTTGAGTTCGGTTCCTAAAAGAAGAACGTAATGGTGCACTAAAATAATATTGACAACAGCTAGGAGACATAATATTTTAATGTTGTTTCATTATGCTTTATTAGGTTTCGAAGTCTATTATTATGTTTTATTGTGTTTCAGATTTTAAGTTCTGAAATTCATCGAAACAAAACCTATTTTGAACATGTTTAAACGATATCATGAAAATAAATACACATTTTTTAAATAGATTGTTAATATGATAGTTATTTTAAAACATATTTCCTTTTTAAATTGAACAGTAGAAAGCAAAATAGTGCTAAATTGTGACATGCTGAGAAGAAAGATTCTTGCACACAAGGGCGATCCCATGGAAAAAATAACGACGAGCACATAATATGAGAAGTGTGGAGAATCCAAATCTCAAAGAGGATGGACGGGTCTAGCATGCATATGACCTAGGGTGCATGTTGGAGTTGCATTTCTCCAAGATCTAATGCAAGTGACTAGGGTATTGGTTACGGAAAACAAAAGAATACGTCCTACATGAACCACACTAAGATCTAATGCATGCTGGAGTTACATGAATCCGCCGATCATATCTCGTGCAAGGATCACAAGTGTAGTCATTCCACTGGTACCCACCCCACTATCCAATCCGCTAGAGCTCTGCTAACCAGAGCTATGAACTACCTGTAAGATTTCCGCAGCCTTTTGGTGTATGTATGTGGAGAAATCTCTGCGAGGAAGATTTATACATATATATATATATATATATATATATATATATATATATATATAGAGAGAGAGAGAGAGAGAGAGAGAGTTGCGCCTCTATGTGGAGAATAATTCCTTGTTATGAGGGGCGCTCTCATTGGGTTAGAGGGGGCAGTCTTCGTCCCTCCCTTGTGCACCGCCAGCCCAAACCCTAGGGCACCTCCCATGTGTGGCCGCCTCCCCCTAGGGAACCCTAGGGTGCCTCCCTCCCTTATGGAAAAGGGTAGGTGGAAGCCACCCTTTCCTTCCTTTGATAAAGATACATTTCCATTAATTACGAATATCCCAAAATTTCATATATCTATTTAGGACAATTCCAATCACTTTATTAAGATATATATGCATGCATATAATAGAAGGAAAGATCTTAGACCTTCCTTAGATCAACTCTGACTATTTATGGAAATATTTGGTGCATGAGCCCATGTGCCTCATGCATGAGGCCATGGAGGCCCATGATGCCACCCTTCTCTTCCGGGCTTCACCTCCGAAACTCCTCTGGATTTCCCGATAAAAACCCTAATGAATATTTCTCTTCGATAAAACCATTCCGGAACCTTCTAGCACTTCCCAAAAGAGTCAATTATATCTTATGTAACTCTATATAAACCACCAGAACCATTTTGATCAACTTCAAAACACTATCACTCTCGATCATTTCCGATATTACTTCGAAACTATTTCAACATCTCTCTATCGACCACATACATACAAGGAGTACTTATCGTTGATTGAATAAACTTAAGAGTGTACCTAGCAGGTTCGTGGATATATGGACATGACTCCAAAACATTTCCGGGTCAATAAACAATAGCGAGACCATGGACACTCATGATGGATCCCATACAATAAGAGAATATCATCGAGTGAACCCGTTACTTATCCATATGTTAATCCCTTTGCTTCGTGATTCTAATGACAACCCGAGGTGATACTCTCGTATCCTTGTGATTCATCTCATGGTCACTATACTCATTAACCTAATTCCGATTTCATTCCCTTTACTCGTTACCATATTTCAATATCCTTATGATCACCCTCATAAAGTTTCTATGCATATGATAGGTTGGCATAGTAATATCGAGAGGGCCTGAAGTGTACCTCCCCATCGCCAGAAGCAGCAAGATACATTTCTTGAACTATCCAAATCCCTAGCCATACATTCACAATATATATACCCAAAAATCACCTTTAATAACCATCCTTTCATAAACAATATTTTGATGACAGTTAAAACATATCTTCTAGTATATGTATTTGATATTCTCATTATCTAAGGGTTAAAACATAATACAATTATATCATGGTGAACTAATGACTTGTGATGATAAGATCTCTAAGTTAATCATATAATTGGATCCGTTCAACATCACTGTTATTATAATAATGTGCTCCTATCGTTGTCGATATCCTTGTTATAAATAACAATACCCATGACCAAGAAATGAGATAATCTTACAACACATGATCTAGTCCTAGGGCAGGACTAGGAACAGCATGGTGTTTACTTATATACACATGCTAATCAGTTTTTCCTTTGAATCTCATATTCAAGGAACATAGGTATAACATATTGAATAAACATTAATATTTTATTCGTGAAAACACAAAAATATTTGCATTTAGATTCATTGATAGAAATTTAATTTAATTTACAAGCCTAACAAAAGGCCGAAACACCCATTTACGCACCCTACACTCAAAACAAGACTACAGCTAAATGGGAGAAATTTGTTGAGCGCTTCTCCAAGACATCGTAGAGTGAGCTCCTCCGCTAAACAGAACCCTTGCCGATAAAAGTCGTAGTGCTTGTGCATCATCGAAGTTATCTAGAACTTGTCGGCCGCAGCCAAGACTCGTTCCGCCTGATTCCCGCGAGCCAACGACGGCTCAGTAGGGAGCATTGCTGCTTCGGCCTCAGCCCAAATCCGGGGTATGCCGTTGGTGCGACGGCTAGCTCCCAGCAACCTCAACATATATGCAAGCATGCAGTCTTCAATGGCCCGCCATCAAGCACAGAGGACAACCTAGCACTTCCCGTTCGGTGGCTTGCTCGTGCTATCCGAGGAAGATTATCGTCGTGCAAGCCACCTCGATACCACTCGAGAGACCGACACACCATCCGCACCGCAAGACACCTCCCATGTGGCCAACGTTGAGATCCATGGCAAAGAACTATGTCCCAGACCAGAGAGTCAAGTCCTCAAGACTTCGCCTCCATGGAGGGTGCGACATCGTAGTGAACTTGGAGTTTATCAATAATCGGTTATTATTGCCTCTAGGGCTATAACTCCTTTATAGGGATCATGGATGTTTCCGTCATTCAACTTGCGCAACAATCCACTTGGCATCCTTCTAACCAATGTATGTACATGTCCACATGGCTCATAGTTACATAATGCTCCCTCTGTTTCAAAATATAAGATGTTTTAGCTTTGTGAAGCAAATGTATCTAGACTACTTTTAATATGTGTGTTCACTCAGGTTCAGAGTGAATCTAGACACTAAAATAAGTCTAGATATATTTTCTTCACAAACCTAAAACATCTTATATTTTGAAACAGAGGGAGTATAATTTTGGTACAGTAGTTAGAAATATCACCGTCCATTGTTGCTCGGTAACCAGTTACAATCTCGACTCGGAGTAAAGTATTTATAAGGGAAATGACACATGTCATCTATGGGAGGACGAGATTCCATTGTCTTGGTTGACACTCATGGGTCACGATGGATGACATGTGTAACACCCTGTCCACTATGCCCTGGGATGTCACTCCTGATAGCTTAATAGGATATTTAGACTAGCCCCACAGACAACACTAGTCTTTTCTGCGTACTTTGTCCTCACTCATGCGCACCCAGTACCCACTTCCTGGTCGGTCACTCATCCTAGAATTGCTGTAGGCGAAGCACGCTTAACCTTAGAGTTTCTTTTTCGAATGAGCTTCTGGAAAAGAAGTTGCAACTTGTCGGTATGAGTATCCTATCAATCCTATTAAGTCATGTGCTTGGATCTCACATACACCCACTCTTTAGAAGATCGATGCCCTCATCGATCAAGCACACCCCAGGAACGTTTCCTCTTGGCACGCGTCTATGCGTTCAGTGTCGGCACATATGCCATGTCATGTCCACTCCGGGCCACACGCGTCATGCTCCACATGTCCTGCGACTGACCCTCATACACCCGTTTAACCGCGAGGACCGGCTCTGATACCACTTGTAACACCCCGCCCACTGTGCCCCGGGGGTGTCACTCATGATAGCTTAATAGGATATCTAGACTAGCCTCACAGACCAACACTAGTCTTTTCTGCGCACTTTGTACTCACTCATGCGCATCCGGTACCCATTTTTCGGTAGGTCACCCATCCTAGAATTGCTCTAGGCCAAGCACGCTTAACCTTAGAGTTCTTTTCGAATGAGCTTCCGAGAAAGAAGTTGCAACTTGCTGGTATGAGTATCATATCAATCCTATTAAGTCATGTGCTTGGATCTCACAACATGTGGACCCACCCACATGCGTCCATATCTTCTCTGCTTCCTTGCCTTATCTCTTGGCCCAAATCCCCTAGGCCAAGGCTGCTCGGTTTATCTCTTCGTGCACGCTTCCCCAGCGTTGCATCCAAGCACCAACATCGTCGTTTGCCCCCAAGAACCCTGCACTGCCGGTTGAGGAGAGTTGCTCCCGCCCTGCACCCTGGACTGCTGGTTGAAGAAGCGGCCTCCTCTAGGCCCCCACATCCCTGCAGATCCTTCACCTCCTTATTTTTCTAGCGCCCCCATGAAGATCCATGGAGGTCGTCATCCGGCGCCAAATCCCTCCTACATCGAAGACCATGCGTCCCCGCGCGCGTGTTCGTCGAGGTCGGAGTGTCCTACTTCCCGTGTGACCGTCCCCGGTGGTCCACTATGCGGGCTCGCTATAGAGGCACGGTGGCCTTACCATGGAGGCACGTCGCCGCTGCTACATAAGCATGACAACCTTGCTACAAAGGCACGGTGGCACTGCTCCAATTGGCGGCCGGCATTGCTACAACAGGCAAGCCTCCATGCTACCGGTGCTGAGATGGCGTTTGCTGCGAGTGGTGTGGTGGTGGTGGTCGTGGGAGGGGAGGCTCTGCAACCAACGGCGTGAGGCACTGCTACAAGGGGTGGCCGAAGTTGGTACCGTTGTGACAACGTCTTCTCTGGTGCCGTCACCTTTTGCTACAAAGAGGTTCTGCTACCAGCGGCGGGAGGCGCTGTTACCAGGGACGACTCTAGGGGATCGCGACCCTGGCAACGACCAGGGGCCCATGACCGGGAGGGGCCCAAAAATATGTACTCATATGTATATACCCGGTGGCATATACATATGCTTTGGAAATTATTTTTGCAAAGGCCCACTGCCTACACCGTGCCTGCCATCAGGATAGCGATCAGCTATACTTGATCACGAGAAGCCGAGAAGCGCATGACGACATGAGTTACGACGCCACTCGATCGCGATCTCCCTTCTCCTCTCCTCGACTCATGACTCTTCGGTGGTTCAGCTGGCCTCCGGAGACTCGATCTAGGGCCCTGACTCTTCGGCGGTTCGGGCGATCTCCGAAGACTCGATCTAGGGCCCTGAAAGAAGTTTTCTAAACTGAAACTATTGAAGAATTGTTTGTACTACAAGACAGGTTAAACGGCTTGGCTACATGTTGTATTGAGAAGGATATCTTGAATAAAATTGATCTTGAGATTATACTCAATGATTTTGCTTCTAGAAATGCCTGGAGAAGCTTTTTTTGTGAGGCATTGAAGCAATATTATCATTAGAACTATTTCTTATTCGAGGTAATCAAACTAGCAACAAATACTTATTATATTTTGAGACTAAAATGTATGGTTGGATGTTAGATTTTATTTTGAAAGTGACAATAGATACATATATAACATTTTTTCTTGATATGTCTATATATACATTAGCTTTGGGGGCTATGCCGTTGACTTTTCTTAGGGCTCCAGAAAACATAGAGCCGGCCCTGGTTGTTACAAGGGGTGGACGGTGTTTCTACCGCTCCAACGACGTCTTCACCGATAACCGTCGGGATCATGATGACGAAGCAGGGGGACGAGATAGGTTCAAAAGGTGGACGGTTTTCATTTTGTCGAAGAGAGAAGGAGAGGTGCACGCGGGGTCCTCCCCTTGTTGACCACGTGAGGAGGCACGTGTCGGCCTCCCAACCCCGAGATTGGGGAATTGATCCCGGGGGACGATCAGCACCATCTTATGTATAAGCTGTTGTCGAGAAGTAGGTTAGCCAAAACGGAAAATAGGTAACACTGGGCCCGCTGAAACGGGACTATCGTAGTCCAAACTGTTAGAAAATAAGCACACGATCACAGATTCGCAGATCTCTATACCTCATACGCTAGCGTCGATTCAACGGAACCGAGAGCCTGAATATGTTATGGCCGCAATGCATCATTGCAGCTCCGATCGTTCGAATTCTCGGGGCCATGACCACCCCACCGTCGTTCACTGCTCTACGTTAGCTTTGTTAATTGGCAGGACTATGCCCAAGTACAACCAAACCCTTAATTCCTCCGGATCAGTGTCGAGTTGCTCATACGCATGTGCACGGACACGGTATAAAACACAACAAATCCAACAAGACTTCCTGCTTACTTCACTTCACAGTCGTAGCGTGCCACGCTCGCCACCGACGCTCCAAAATGGCAAGCATCCCGGTGGTTTTGCTTGTCCTGCTTCCGGTACTTCTCTCCTTGGTCGTCGCGGCGGCGCGTTCCGATGGAGGCTTCGGCTTCCAGGCCACGCTGACTCACATCGACGCCGGCGCGGGGTACACGGAGGCGCAGCTTCTCTCCCGCGCCGTGCGCCGGAGCAGATCGCGCGTCGCCGCGCTGCAGTCCCTGGCGGCGACGGCCGCGGACGCGATCACCACGGCCCGCATCCTGGTGCTGGCCAGCGAGGGCGAGTACCTGATGAGCATGGCCATCGGCACGCCGCCGCGGGAGTACTCGGCCATCCTCGACACCGGCAGCGACCTCATCTGGACGCAGTGCGCGCCGTGCATGCTCTGCGTGGACCAGCCCACGCCCTTCTTCGACCCGACCAAGTCCCCCACCTACAGGAAGCTGTCCTGCTCCTCCCCGATGTGCGACGCCCTCTACTACCCGTCCTGCTACAAGGACACCTGCGTCTACCAGTACTTCTACGGCGACAGCGCCAGCACCGCCGGCGTGCTCGCCAACGAGACCTTCACGTTCGGCACCAACGGCACGCGGGTCACCGTGCCCAAGGTCGCCTTCGGGTGCGGCAACCTCAACGCGGGCTCCCTCTACAACGGCTCCGGCATGGTGGGGTTCGGCAGGGGCCCGCTGTCCCTGGTCAGCCAGCTCGGGGTGCCCAGGTTCGCCTACTGCCTCACCTCCTTCATGTCCACCGTGCCCAGCCGCCTCTACTTCGGCGTCTACGCCACGCTCAACAGCAGCAACACCAGCGACGCCGGGCCCGTGCAGTCCACGCCCTTCATCGTCAACCCGGCGCTGCCCACCATGTACTACCTCAACATGACGGGCATCAGCGTCGGCGGCGACCTGCTGCCCATCGACCCCTCGGTGTTCGCCATCAACGACGAAGACGGCACGGGCGGGGTCATCATCGACTCGGGCGCCACGCTCACGTACCTGGAGCAGGCCGCGTACGACATGCTGCGCCAGGCGTTCGTGGCGCTCGTCGGCCTGCCCCTGGTGAACGTCACGTCGCCGGACGACCTGGACACGTGCTTCAAGTGGCCGCCGCCGCCGCGCAAGATCGTGACCATGCCGGAGCTCGTGCTACACTTCGAAGGGGCCGACATGGAGCTGCCGCTGGAGAACTACATGCTCATCGACGGCAGCACGGGGAACCTTTGCCTGGCCATGGCGGCGTCGGACGGCGGATCCATCATCGGCAGCTTCCAGCACAGCAACTTCCACGTGCTCTACGACAACGAGAACAGCTTCTTGTCCTTCGTCCCCGCGCCCTGCAATCTCATGTAGTCGCAGCCCTGCTCACGCAGCCACGTTTAGTTCCTTAATTAATTTCCTATTGCTGTACGTTTATTCATAATTCCGCCATTTACGTTTCTGTTTTTATAGTATGTCCTAGCTTTGGTGCTCGGCGGGATTTAACAGTAGGTTGATGATCTGTATCCGCGATATTTTGGTTGATGTATGGTTTTACCATTATCCCCACTCACGCTGCATACCACTTCCTCTCTTCCAAAATAATATTCTCTCCATCTGAAATTAACTGACTCGCTTTTTTATTTTACAAAATTTCACTGATCTATTAATAATCATCAACAGTAGTAAAAAAAACCTAAAAATAATAAAAATTACAAATAGGTCAAATGACCACCTAGCACGACTACAAACGCTAGCGCGAGCTGAAGACGTGCCGTCGTCATCGCTCTTCCAACACCTGAGCCGGGCAAAGCTTGTCGTAGTAGAACTTGTTGTAGAAGACAGACGAAAAGTCGTCGTGCTAAGGCCCCGAAGGTCAACACACTAGAGCAGCAACCATCGTCAATGATGACATCCATAGATCGAAAAAGAATGACATGAAAACACACCAATGCACACGAAAACCAAACAGATCTGTGGAGATATGCCGAGCACACGACTCCACGCGCCCTCCGCCGGCGGTAGATGCACCACTGGGTCGAGGATAAGGCGGAAATGAACTTATTCTGATTTTAGGATATAGCCGCCGTCTCACTATCCTAAAAAACAAACAAAAAAAATAGTCTCATCAACGAACAAAAATCTCTTGTCGATGAGACACCATGGTCCCGCGACACCTCCAAGGCCCCAAGTCCAACATAGACGTATGGGACCGGCGGAGACATAGCGGACAGCCGGCGTCACCGACAAGGGGAATAAGTAATAAGCTCATGTTTTTCTTAAATTAATAAACTCATGTAGTATGTCCCATTTGTGTGCAAGTCTTTTCCAAGAACTGTCCTTTTTTCTAGAGATTCTTATTAACTAATCCAAATGAAATATTATTATGAATGCATGCATGACAGGAGGTGGTGTTTTTCCCGAGGGGTGCATATGAACCTATTATGAAAAAATTGTAAAAACAATTTTCAAGATGTAAATTTTTCTGAAATAAATTTAATCTGGACATCCACACATTCTATGTTCACACACAACTTTTCGAGAGAAAAGAACATTCTATATTGCTTGTGTAAAAATACAAAACAAATCTACGAATAGTCATGTTGGAGCATAGAAAAAATAGGACATAGAAAAATAATCCTTTTCTTTGAAAACTTGTGCCCCGGCATATAAGGGCTTATAGCTCCCATGCGACGTCTTTACGCGGAATTGGAAGGAACACGACATCGTTGAAAAGTATAGCTCGCATGCGACGGTATCCTAGGGCCACACGGGCCAACGGTCCTTAAGGACACGTTTAACTTTGTTCCAAGATTAGGGTTAAGCCAAACCAGTCGGTTGGGACAGCCAGTCAAGCCAGTCAAACCAACCGCTTCCGACCGAGAGCGCGCGTCACACTGACTGTAGCTTCCCCGACGGCGGCGGCAGACCTCACCCATCGTTCTCGGCGCTGGCGGCGGCACGCCAATTAATTTAGGCCGCGGCGCTTTTGTTCGACGGCGAAGGTGGTGAGTGCCATTTGAAAGCTAATTCCTCCCCCATTCTTCTCAATTCGAGATCTGAGCGTGCCCATTGATGCTAGATTGTGGAGGCGAGGGTGTGCTGAGCGGGGCGAGGGGGAACGAGATGGAGCATGGAGAGGGGACTTCTAATCGGTATATCCCGTATCTCTGCACTTAATTTCTCTAAGGTTGAGCTCTTTGTTCGCTTCCGCTAGCTCACAGTGCCCGCCAAAAATAGGGGAGACGATGTTGCGCGCCAAACCTTCGAATTTCGCATCAATTTCTTTCCCTCTAGGGCTATTTTAGTTGATGGCAGCACGCAGCTCATTGAGAGAGACACAGTTGTTAAATGGGAGGTGGAATTAGAACATGTTGATCCCCAAGTGCTAATAAACATGGGAGAGGAGGCGGTGAGGAAAATGGTGGAAAAAATTGGGGATAGTGTGGTTTGGGAGCCAGAGCAAGAAGTTTCTTTGTTACGATTTGATGATTGCAAATGTGACTATGTTAGGGTTAAGACAGGGGAACATATAGTTGATGAAATCGATGAGCGAAACGGTTGGACAAGCAAAATTGTTCTGTTTTTAGCAGAGCTCATTGATCTGAAACCTGATTCGAGGGTTGGATATGTGGCCTCGAAGCTGGCTGCTCAGATGGTCGAGGATGATTGGGCTGCACAAAGGCAAGTAATGCCTATACTTACTGAGTTGGAAGTGTTAACAGTGGAGGATGATGCTAATGCACAAGGGGATGCTGCAGATGCTAATGCACAAAGGATTGTAACTGTTGACTGGAATTCAGTTGAGATACATGACCGGACCGATTTGGTCATTACACCAATAGATGACATTGAAATGGCAAAGCTTTTTGGCATTCCTATAGATGACAGAGACAAAGAGAAGAAGAGGGATGAAGCTGTAAATGATGGTGACAACCATTTAAGACATGAAGAGGCAGATATAGATCTAGAGTTGTTGGAAAATGCTACAGTTCATGTAGATGATGCACATGATGATGAGTTAGTAACAGTTTATGACAAAGAGGACCCAGTTATTGAAGTTGGGAGATTGTTTCCAAGCATGGATGAATTCAGGATGTTTTTCAGGGCATATACAGTCAAACGTGAGTTTGCTACCAAGACTATGTGGACTGATAAAAAGAAGTTCTATGCAAAATGCGTAGGTTATGATGGTGGTGCCAAGCCTTGCAAGTGGTATATATATTCTAGACGCCAACCTGATGGAAGAACAATAAGAGTGAATCAAATTCCAAAACCTCATACTTGCATTACAAGTTCTCAAACAGTTACAAAGATGACATCACAATTATGGGTTACAGAAAAGATCAAGCCCATTTTAGCCACAACACCAAACAGCACTGCAAAGAGACTGAAAATAGACTTGGAAAAGCAGTACCCCATTAAGCTGAATTATACTATAGTGTGGAAGGCAAAGTAAAGGGCAATGAAAGAGCTATATGGTGATTGGGCAAATACCTTTCGAATGCTTTATAACTTCAAAGCCGAAGTAGAGAAGAGGTCACCTGGCAGTGTTATGGAGATAGATATTGAGGTAACAGCTAATGGGAAAGTCTTCTTCTCTAAATTCTTCATGGCTTTAAAGCCTTGCATCGATGGCTTCAAAGCAGGGTGCCGTCCATATTTGAGTATAGACTCATCTTTCTTGACTGGAAAGTGGAATGGTCAACTAGCAGCATGCAATGCTTTAGATGGACACAATTGGATGTTCCCTGTAGCTATTGGCATGTTTCAGTCTGAGACAGAGGCATCATGGACATGGTTCATGATGCAGTTGCAAAGATGCATAGGGCCAGTCTCTCCATTGGCAGTGCACACAGATGCATGTAAAGGTTTAGAAAATGCAGTGAAGATTGTTTTCCCTCATGCTGAGCAGAGGGAGTGCTTCGGCCATATGTGGATGAATTTGATCAAAAAATTCAGAGGAGATGATTTTGGACGCATGTGGCGAGCAGCAAGATCTTACACCAGACAGACACATTCATATCACCTTGAGAAGATTAAGGCGGCATGCTCTGAGGAGGATAGGGTCAAGTTTTGTACATGGTTGGAAACCTACCATTCTCTTTTATGGTACAGGTCTGGTTTTAACACTGCCATCAAATGTGTGATCATATCAACAATAATTTGGCAGAAAGTTTCAACAACAAAGTGAAGGAGTTAAAAGACTTGCCTGTCCATGACATGGTTGACCAGATCAGGATCGGGATCATGATCATGAGGTTGTGGGAATTGAGAAGAAGGCTTGGTGATGTTCTTTAAGGAGATAAGCTTCCTGATGTTGTGCAGCAGGTGGTCAACAGGAGCAGAAATCTTGCACATTTGCGTGTTGAGAAATCCTCATTGTGGGGTGCTGAAGTCAGAGATACAAAGACTGGCAGGAGGCATGTTGTTGACACTCAATTGCATGAATGCACATGACTTGAGTGGCAACACACTGGGAAGCCTTGTGATCATGCCATACTTTTTTTGGCCTCCAAACACAAGCTAAATATGCACCCATATTTGCATGAGTATTATTATGTAGCAAAATTCAAGGCTGCATATGGAACACCAATTCCAGCACTTACAGATCAGTCTCAGTGGCCTGAAGTGGACATTCAGTTCTCCTTGTGTCCTCCTTTGATGAAAAGAAAGGCTGGCAGGCCCAAGCAGAGTAGATTCAAGGCTTGGTTTGAGAAAGGTGGGAGCAGCAAGAAGGGAAAGAAAGATGCCAAGCCAAAAAGGGCCCAAAAAGGTAACAAGAATAGATGCAAACTCTGTGAAGAACTTGGACACCGAGCTGACTCTACCAAGTGCAGATACACTACTGAAAAGCCAAAGTGTGTTCATCCAAAATCTATCCCATTTCTTGTTGATAATTTTTCTCCCCCAGCTAACTTGCTTGTTTTCAGGAGGAAGCGTGGAGAAAAAGGCACACCTCTTGTTGTTGACGAATGCTGGCCAGTGAAAAGGGCAAGAATCAATGGCCAAAGAAAGAAGAGAACTAACCAGATCATGTTTGGTGCTACTGAGGTGCAATCTGAACTTGTTTTGGAGGATGATGTGCAAACTGTTGAGGCTTTTGGGCACACCGTTTCTGATTTGGAAGCTCTGGTGCAAAATGAGGGGCAAAATGAGCATGTTGTTGAGGCTCTAGTGCAAAATGAGCCTGTTGTTGAGGCTCTGGTGCAAAATGAGCATGTTGTCGAGGCTCTGGTACAAAATGAGCCTGTTGTTGAGGCTCTGGTGTAAACTGGCCATGTTGATGAGGCTCTGGTGCAAAGTGACCATGTTGATGAGGCTCTGGTGCCAGATTGTGTTGTTGAGGAGGTGCAGGAGGTGAAGGAGACTCTTGGACGTGCTGTGGGGAGGCCAGATGGTAATGGTAAGAAAAAGAAGAGCATAAACCTGTTGTGTGGTGTGAAACTTGTGAAGGAGAAGAAAACGAGGGGTAAGAAGATCCAAAAGAAATAGACTTTGAATTTGGCAGTTGTTGTTATTGTAAACATTTGTTATTGTAATAATTTGGCAGTTGTTGTTGTTGTAAACATTTGTTATTATAATAATTTGGCACTTGTTGATAATTTGGACAAAATTCAAATATGATGGTAAATTTGAATTTCAACAAATGTAGCTATGTTTACTTTTCTATGTTTGTATGAGCTTCCAACGTTTTTATCATATGTACAGTACAACTCATCCTCACCCTGATCCCTTTTGTGAAGTACAACTAACCCTGACCCAAAATATGGTAGAAATGGGCTCCAAAGCTAGGGTAAACCACCTCATTTCTAAGCAAGTTTTTTTTCGACCATTTCTAAAACCAAGTTTGGTATTTTTACTCACAACTATGTCACATAACATGACACCATGCGAAGGTTTTGTATTTTTTTTTATTTTTTTTTTAATTAGTTATGCACATTTGAATGTCTGGTCAAACTTTTTGAAGGGTTTTCATAAATATTCTTAGATAGGGGCTGAGGCTCACAAAACTAGCATTGGATCTCTGATGAAATAGCATGTTGTGAACCTAAAAATGATTTTTGCAAAAAAATCATCAGCATGAAATCATGTACCTGTAGTTCATATCTTACCCACTTCCAGCCGATTCGGCAGGATTTGTCTTTTTTCACCAGGAATGGAATAAAAGGTTTGAGATACTCAAGTTGGGAAATTGTACATGCTAGGTGGTCTAGTATTTTTTAAAAATAGGATGTTACCATTTTGAAACTTCAATTTGGTGGTTGCTTCACAAATCCCCCCTCCCCTCTTTCGGCACTCAAAAAAATAGAAAATGGATTTTCTGTGTGTAGAAAAGGAAAACTTTGAACTATAACATTGTTAGTCATCCCATTATACACATGCATGCCCAATATGGGCACATTATCACAAACTATGCCTTGATTCTAGGCATATCATTGGTCATTTGATCCGAAAGCCAGAAAACCTCGGAGGAGATAGGTCATTTTGTGAAGGTTTTTCTGAAATATGATCAATAGACCAAGTTTGATATTTTTCCTCACAACTATGTCACATAACATGACACCATGCGAAGGTTTTGTATTTTTTGATTTTTTTTGAATTAGTTATGCACATTTGAATGTCTGGTCAAACTTGTGAAACCTCGTTGACTGAATCCTAAACCCAGCTAAACCTAAGGCCGAATGAGGAACGTAGATCTAACCCTAGCGCGACACTGTGGCTGTTCGATCGCGTCTTCTAGAAGGATTCCGCGGGGTGGCTCTGGGCGATCCGTGGAAGGGCTTGTTCTGCAACCTGATTGGTTGGCGTCTCTTAGAAGGATTTCGCGGCTAGCTCTTGGCGATCCGTGGGATGGATGATTCTGGAATCTGATTGGCTTCATCATTTTTCCATGAACAGATAAGGTACAGCGTGGCACACTCCATTGACCGTTGGACCGAGCGTTACATGCGAGGGAGCTGGGCGGGGCGGGCTGCACCATGCATGCAGCTGCCTCTCGCGTCGCGGTCTAGCTATTTTGCGTGCAACAGCGCTGCAGCGTATTTACTCCCTCCGTCGCATTAAATATGTGTACAACTTTGTTCATTCAAACTTACTCCCCTTAGGTTCATGCGCCATAGAAAAATTCAATATTTATAAACTTTGACTATGCATATAAGGCTAGTCATAGTGGGAGTAACTTGGATAGTAACATAGTCCTACATGTATTGTCAACTAAGCATTTAGATAACATGGCATGCAATTAAATAATGAAAGAGAGGTTTGTGATAACTAGCTATGTTACCATAACATTACAAATTTTAAGACAAAATGAGTCTACATTGTAATAAACGAGACTTTGCATGATACCATATCTATGTTATTTTGCACTATGGAGTAGTAACTTAGACAAGTAACATATGCATGTTACTACTCTAAGTTACTCCCACATATGCATGTCACTATGACCAGCCTAAGAAAAAATATCAAAATCTAAAATATATAATAAATATAAGGTACAGCGTGGCATACTTCATTGACCGTTGGACCGAGCGTGACATGCGAGGGCGCTGGCGGGGCGGGCTGCACCATGCATGCATGCTATGCAGCTGCCTCTCGCGTCGCAGTCTAGCTATTTTGCGTGCAATAGCGCTGCAGCGTATTTACTCCCTCCGTTGCATTAAATAAGTGTACGTCTAACAACCTTCTTCAGTCAAACTTACTCCCCTCCGGTTCATGCGCCATAGAAAAAGTCAATATTTATAAACTTTGACTACGTATATAAGAAAAAATATCAAAATCTAAAATATGTAATAAATATAATTAGATTCACCATCACAGATACTTTTATATTATATAAAATTGATATTATAAACTTATTTTTATACTACCTCTATTCCCTCCAATTGATATCCCTCTGATTACTCCCACCGATTTTTCTTCTCACCCGTTGAGTTTTCATGTATGAGTTTTTTGCATGCGGTGTGTAAAAACGGGCCCGTAAAAACGAACGAGTTTGTTGCATGCGGTGTGTAAAAACGAACGAGTTTGTTGCATGCGGTGTGTAAAAACGAACGAGTACCTTGGTCCTAGATTTCTGCATTTATTACCGAGTAAATCAATGCCAAATTCTATTTTCTCTTTTATTTTTCACTTCCAATGAACAAATACCTTGGACGTTTTTTCTCTCTTTCCTATTAATGCATGCATGCATGCAGGGGTGGGGGCGACGGTGCAGGGTCACTTCGCATCCTAGCATTTTTTTGCACTGACCGTATTGATCACGCACACGGCTACGCCCGCTGCTTACACGCAACGCAGCGCACGCGGCTGCGCCAACGCTAGATTCCCACGCCGCCCTTCACGCCCCGCCCTCAATAAATAGGCAAAACGCCTTTGCCTCCTCATCTCATCTTGCCCCTCATATTCAACCTCGAGCCTGTCCCTTTGCCTCCTCCCAGCCCCCAAACCCAAAAAAACACTCCGGCGACCATGGCGACCTCCCCCCCCCCCCCCCCCCCCGCTTCCCTTCGAAATCCGAAGTAAGTGACGAGGACAACCACCCGGACCACAAGCAGGTCTGGGAGCAAGAGGCGCCCCCGCGCCCGAGGCGGGGCAAAATGGGGGGGGCGACGCAAAGCCCCGCCCTGCCCCTGGGCCCAGGGCCACATCGTCCACAACCCTCTCCCCGGTGGCAACCTCCCCGATGAAGGCCCCTCCGAAGAGTATTGGAAGGCGGCGGAGAAGGAGGAGGAGGTGGAGCTGGCTGCTTACGCCAAGTGGGAGGAGAAGCAGGTCGTGCGCGCCTTGAAGAAAAGGCGCAAACAGGAGGAGGAGGACCGACGGGAGGCCAATCGTTGGGCCTTCCAGGAGGAGCAGCGGCGGCGGGAGCATCGGGAGAGGGTGGCAGCTTGGAATGCTGCGGCGGTGGCTTGGAGGGCGGCGGCACCCACCGCCTCCACCGCCGATGGAGTAGGGCGGCGAGGTTGACCGGCAGCCGGGCTAAAACCCCGTAGTAGCTAGGGTTAGGGTTTATCCCAGGGTTTAGGCGCCTAGTTGCCCTTCCCTTCTATATTGTGTCAACACCCGGATTTTTCAATCCTAGATGCCTGTTATGCCATACATCGCAATCCCAGGATTACCATTTTTGCGAGACATAACAGAATTGGATAACATAGTACTTCATCCATTACAAATGATACATAAGTTCTTACACAAATAGGGATCTCATGATCCAGTTCTTAATACAACATCAAGCAGCGGAATACGTAATAATAACGGTAGCGTAGGCGAAGCTCCATCTTCGGGGTCACAGGCAATGCTGACGATGGGAGATGATCCTAGTTGTCGTAACCGTCCTGGGGTCCATCTTCCAGGTACTCCTCTTCATAGTCTGGTCATGGGAATAGCCAGGGACAAAGCCATGAGTACTCTTTAAGTACTCGCAAACTAATACTAACAGGTAAGGGGTTTTTGGATAATAGGACACTAGGCTCTAGGGTTGTTTTGCAAAAAGCCAGGTTTATCTCTACTAAGTTCCAAAGCTAGTCACAATTTTATAACTCCTAAGTGGGATCTTGTAATTCAGGTCACAACTCTGTGGTGGTCAAGTCAAAGTCTCAATTCATTTCACAAGTCATTTTGAAAAGTCTGACGGGGGAACAGTATGGCCACTCCAACTGTCCATAACCGCGGACGCGGATATTCGAATAGTTTGACACTCTGCAGAGATTATACACTTTCACCACAACATTCGATACATCCGTTAGGAACAAATCCTGAATTCACCATACTCAGTATGCGGATAATCAATCCTAACCTTTCAATTACACGCCCTAGTATAAGCACCTCTCCTGTGAGTTTGGCCTCCCAACCATGACCAGCTGTCATCTTGGGTACTACACAGGTGGACAATCTTCACAAGGTAGCCTCAGCTCAGACCTTGGCCGGGAGGGAACTAATACTAAGGTATATAAGTTTCCAGTCAAGCCCTACCCAATATTCGGGTATTGTGGTTGTACGCTAAAATTGGAATGGTATCGCATCCAGACAACCATCAGTTTTATAAAGGGCTAAGGCTCATGCCTCAACATTTTCATCACCAAAATCATCAAGTGTTTGGAAACACATGTCCAAAACATTTCAATAGAATGATCCATCATTCCAAGGTTTTCATAACCATTTTTCCACCAAGTATTCCCATCTAAAAGTTGATCAAGTTTTATGCTTAGCACTAGCATCTACAGGTGGGGGTAGTACTAATGAGGGGTGGTAACTAGTGGAGTTTCACTAAGTCCAACCTTATATCTTAGGCTGATATCAAGGTTTCTAGCTTAGGCCAAATTTTATGCTCTTTAAGCAACCTTCAGCACAACTGTCTAGTATCTACCAAACTCTTAGGTAGACTCTAAGTAATCTTTGATAAAGAAATAAAGTAAGAAGCTTGCACATAAAACTAGGATTTGGTTTATCAAGTGGGTATGATCACATATGCTTAAGGCATATAGTAGTCATATCACAAGTATGGGTTTGTGGCATCAGTAGGGTATCTGGCAAGGGTTAGCTTGCATCACTATCAGTATAAGCTTGCATAGGTATAGTATCTTGCAAGTGTTAGCTTGCAAGGTTACTAGCTTGCATAGGTATAGTATCAGCTTGCCTTGTGCAGAGCAGTGGTTGAAGTTCTCCTCGGCTTCCTCTTCGTAGTATCCTCCTTCCTCCTCGTATCCTTGGTCGGTACTAGCGTCTATGAATAAATACGAGGTACAAAATCACCAAACAATACTTAACTACTTGCAATCATCACACACAAGGGTCATATAGATGATCTAGCATCATCTCTAACATTACAAGGTTAAGGCTTGGTTTAAAACTTTTTATTTTTAGAAAAGTAATTTCTACTCATTGAAAAATTACTTAAGATTTAATATCGTCCAAACTAAACATGGGATCATGTTGACACATGTCATCACCACATATTGTAGTCCATGGGAATGTGATTTAAAGTGGTGTCACAATTTAATAAGGTTTTACCCTTTTATTTTAATTAATTAAAGTGGCTAGAAATGCTTATGTAGCATTCTTTTATTACTTGAACAATATTTCTGCAAGTAAACCTATATATTTTTATATATTCTGAAAGGTATGGTTAAATGTGATTTTTGAGAGTTGGAATCAACTCAAAAGCTATTATGGTTTAAATTTGAAAAATGTTTGAATGCAGAAAAGCTTCTGCCTTGTTATTTTTACTATGTGTGATCTACAAATCCAAATGACTTGAATCCAACGGGCTTGGATTAAGCATTAACAGACCTTTCCAACAAAATTGGTTTCATTCAAATTGGTGCATTGAATCGATCTGGGTTGATTTTTGAAGTTGAGTGCTGAAGTGTGTTTGAATTAAAATAGAAAAAGATTTAATTTGAATTGCTGGGCTGCGCGGGAAATTCTAACGGGCCGGCCTGCTAAGCGCAGTGCTCCCGCGGGCTGCTTAAGTGGGTGTCCCCACTCGTCAGTGACACGGGGTTGGGCGAAGCGGTATGGGGCAACGTGGATCGTTCTATCTAGTTTAATCCAACGGCTGGGGGTCATCATCGACGCGAGACAACTCCGGCGAGAACGAAACCTAGCGCGGCCAGTGAGGGGTTCTGGGGGCTCACCGGGGTACGGGCGAGGGTCGGCGAGGCGGGCGAACGACAAAGTCGACGACGACGAACCTCCTGGTACCGGTGGCTTCTCCTGGGGCGGCTCCAATCGCTGGCTCCTTTCTTCTCCAGAGGCGGCGGGCTCCAGTGAAATTCCGGAGAGGTGGTGCTCGCCTTGCTCTGAGAACGGTGTGGCACGGTCAGTGAGGAGAGGGGAGTGAGATGGTGTGAAGAAATCGAGCGGGGGTGGCCTCTATTTATAGTCGAGCGAGGGGACCGTCGGGGCGCACGGTGAGCTCGTCGGGGGCGACGTTACAGGCGGCTAATGGCATGGGCAACGGTAGGGGACGGTGTTGTGTCTCCTGGCGATGCTCAACGACATGGCCGCGAGGCATGGGGCGGTGTGGTTTGGTCTGGAACGGCCGGTGCTCTGCGCGGCAGAGGCGGCGTCTTCGACGGCGGGCGGTGGCTGTATGGCACGGGGCGGCAAACGGGGATGTCTGGCGGTCTCCTGGGTCGGTGGTGATCGTGTGTGCACGCGGTGAGGGCGGCGCGCGGTCTGTGGACGCTGGTCGAGGGTGGCGCTCTGGCGCACGCTCGGCATGTTCTGGGCGCGGCTTGTGCGCGTGGTCCAGGGCTTGGCAACGCTCGCGGCTGGGACAGGGAGTGGCGGTGGACGGTGGGCTTCCTTCCAGACAAGGTTGGCACGGCTAGTTCTTCCTCTAGCCTGTTGTCCACAATGGGGTGACATTGGGGTGCTCGGCTGTTCACCATTAATGGCAATGGCAAGCTCACAGGGGTGCTAGTGTTGGGCTAATCTTTCTAGATGATCTATTGAGCTGTGTGTGAGCTAACTAGGGAACAAGTTAGGCAAGAATCACTGCACACTATAGTGTTTGATGTTTTGTTTGATTTGTGTCTGCAACCTGTTTGATGAAATGGCCGCATGAAATCAAGTTTTGAATTTTGAAATGAATTTTGGTGGGTTTGCTAGATTGGTGCTGGTGAGTCTGCAGATGCTTGGGTTTTGAAAGTTGAGCTTGTTTGAGTGGGTTTTGGAAAAGTGGGATCTTCCCATATGATAAAGATTCAATTTTGAATTGTCATTTAAACTATGCATTTGAAAGTTTCTGGATGATCACAAAGTGGGCATTGATACCTTGTTATGAGTACATTCAAGGGGTGCAAAGATCCAGAAAAGTTTCTGTTAGGTTTTGAAAGTTTGAGACAGCCAAAGTAGGCATGGGAGTTAAATTGGTCAAAATGACCATTCACTTAATATATTTGTTTTGATTTACTTCTCTTTAGGAAAGGTGTGGGAAATGTTTTAGATGATGTTCATTTCACCTAAGAAACATTTTACAAGCAATGGATCACACAAACAAGGTGGTTTTTAAAGAAATTCAAAATCCATGCATACACATATACATGCATTCATGAGTTTATTTAGAAAAGTTTTTGTTAACCCTAATCTTGATGATTAGTGTTTGATGATCTAAGTTTGGTATTTTTGAGATGTTACAAACCTTCCCCCCTTAAACAAAATCTCGTCCCGAGATTTGAAAAAGGACGAAAAGATTACCTAGGATTTGAAGAGATCTGGAAACTTCGTCCTGATGTGATCTTCGCGTTCCCAGGTAGCTTCCTCTTCTGTGTGGTTGCTCCACTGAGTCTTGAGAAACTTGATGCTTTGGGTTCTGGTAGTTCGAAAGGCTTCTTCCAATATACGGATGGGTACTTCGGGATAGGTTAGGTCATCGTTTATCTCTATGGTCCGGTGATCAATATTCTTGAACACTTCAGTCTTCTCGGGGACTTCGAGACACTTGCGAAGTAACAAGATATGAAACACATTGTGCACAGCTGACCTCTTCTGGTAGTTCCAGTTGATACGATACTTCTCCTCGACGGTTCAGAATTTTGAAAGGTCCTATATATCTGGGGGCTAACTTTCCCTTGAGTTGGAAACACTGCATTCCCTTCAATGGCGACACTTTCAGATAAACAAAATCTCCTATGTTGAAGGCGAGGTCTCGACGTCTCTTGTCGGCGTAACTCTTCTATCGGGATTGGGCTGTCTTGAGGTGCTCACGAATCTTCTGAACCTTCTCTTCTGCTTCTCGTAGGATGTCGGGTCCGAAAATCTGACTCTCTCCTACTTCCGACCAGTTCAAAGGGGTGCGGCACTTTCTTCCGTACATGAATTCAAATGGGGCCATTTGCAAACTGGCTTGGTAACTGTTGTTGTATGAAAATTCTGCAAACGTCAGACAGTCTTCCCACTTGGATCCATATTCTAGCACACATGCTCTAAGCATATCTTCGAGTATTTGATTTACTCGCTCCGTTTGTCCATCGGTCTGAGGGTGATACGCGGTACTGAAATCTAGGCGGGTTCCTAAACCTTCTTGGACTTTCTTCTAGAATCTCGAGGTAAACTGAGTTCCTCGATCCGATACTATGTTCTTGGGGACTCCATGCAAACTAACGATTCTAGCGATGTACAACTCTGCTAGCTTCGAACTCCGATAGGTGGTTTTGACGGGCAAGAAATGGGCGACTTTGGACAATCTGTCCACTATGACCCAAATAGAGTCATTTCCCCTACTAGAAGTAGGTAGTCCAGTGATAAAGTCCATTCCTACAGAATCCCATTTCCATTCCGGAATTTTCAAAGGTTGCAACAATCCAGCGGGTCTTTGATGTCCGGCCTTGACTCGCTGACATATATCACACTTGGCGATATAGCTTCCGATTTCTCTCTACATCTTATGCCACCAAAATTGCTCTTTCAAATCTTGATACATCTTAGTTCCTCCGGGATGGATAGAATAAAGAGTATCATGAGCCTCCTTCAAGATAAATTCTTTTAACTCAGAATCTAATGGTACACAAAGGCGTTCTTTGTACCACAAAACTCCTTCTTCATCCTCGGTGAATCCGGGTACTTTGCCTGTACCGATACGACGCTTTATTCCGTCGATACTGGAATTTCCTTTCTGCGCCTCTTTAATCTGACTGATCAAAGTGGGCTGAAGTTCTATGCTAGCCAAAAATCCTTCACTTACTAATTCTATTCGAAAATCTTCCATCTCCTTGTGCAAACTTGGTTGCTCCTTCAAAATCATGGAGTTCAAGCGGCACGGCAATCTGCTAAGGGCATCGGCTACCACGTTGGCTTTACCAGGGTGATAGTGAATATCCAGGTCGTAATCCTTGATTATCTCAATCCATCTTCTCTGCCTCATATTCAGCTCCTTCTGAGTGAATATATACTTTAGGCTCTTGTGATCCGAATAAATCTCACAACAGTTTCCCATCAGGTAATGTCTCCATGTCTTCAGGGCTAGAACTACGGCTGCAAGTTCGAGGTCATGGGTTGGGTAATTTTGTTCATGTTTCTTCAATTGTCGCGATAGATAAGATATAACTTTGCCTTCTTGCATTAGCACACATCCGAGACCAATCTTGGATGCGTCACAATACACATCGAAGGGCTTCGTGATATCCGGCATGATCAAGATTGGGGCTGAAATCAATCTCCTTTTGAGTTCTTGAAAACTTGCTTCACATTTGTCTGTCCATTCAAACTTCTTGTCCTTCTTCAGCAATTGGGTCATGGGTCTGGCGATACTAGAGAATCCTTCTACAAATTTGCGGTAATATCCCGCCAATCCGAGAAAAGCACGAACTTGGGTTTGAGTGGTTGGGGCTTGCCAATCTTCTACATCTTTCACTTTGGCAGGGTCAACGGCAATCCCTCCGGCTGATACAATGTGACCGAGGAATCCTACTTCCTGTAACTAGAATTCACATTTGCTAAATTTTGCATACAGCTGATGCTCTCTAAGGGTTCCAAGAATGGTCCTTAGGTGTAGCTCATGTTCTTCTTCTGATTTGGAATAAATCAGAATGTCATCGATGAAAACAACGACAAACTTATTCAGGAAGTCCATAAAAATCTAATTCATGAGGTTCATGAAATAAGCGGGGGCATTGGTTAATCCAAAAGACATGACTGTATACTCATACAATCCATATCTGGTGGTAAAGGCAGTCTTTGGGATATCCTCTGCACGAATTTTGAGTTGATGATAGCCAGTTCTAAGATCAATCTTAGAGAACACTTTGGCACCGGTCAACTGATCAAACAAATCTTTTATCTTAGGCAAGGGGTACTTGTTCTTGATGGTGACATCATTCAACTTCAGATAATCCGTACACAAACGGTTACCTCCATCCTTCTTGTCCACAAACAAGACAGGTGATCTCCATGGGGACGCACTTGGTTGAATAAATCCGATTTCCAACATGGAATCCAGTTGCTTCTTCAGTTCTTCTAGTTATGACGGGTTCATACTATAGGGTATCTGGGCTATGGGTCCTGTTCCGGGGATTAGTTCGATGATAAACTCGATATCCCGATCTGGGGGCATACCGGGCAAAACATCTGGAAATACATCGGGGTATTCGCAGACTATCCGGACTTGGTCAATGGTAGGTTGGGCTATACTCTTGTTACACTTGAATTGGCGAGGTAAGGTTTCAGATATATGCTCGACTGATATTCCGGTGGTACTGGTCATGGTGATGGATTTCTTCGCACAGTCAATCAATCCTTTATGTTTGGACATCCAATCCATTCCTAGTACTACTTCCAAACCTTTAGTTCCGAGTACTATTAGGTTAGCATAAAAATCTATGCCATGGATTCGGATAGGGACGGCCTTGCAAATTTGCCTAGCCTTGGTGGTTGATCCGGGAATTTGTACAATCATCACATGCTTCAATTTGGTTGGTTGAATTTTACTAGTGCAGGCAAATTCTTCGGTGACAAATGAATGCGATGAACCAGAATCAAACAACACTCTTGCAAGTACTGAATTAACAGAAAACATACCCATCACGATGTCTGGCGCTTCCTGAGATTCTTCAGCATGCATGAGAAAAAGACGGCCATTGCGGTTGAGTGAATTCCCTGGGGCAAATCTCCTCCCTGGCTGGACACGACGCTGCTGCTGAGCTGGGACATTGGCGTTGGGGGATGTAGCATTCTTCTTGTTGGGGCATTCGTTGGAATAGTGGCCTTTATTTCCACAGTCATAACAGGTCACTTGTGACTTGTCCTTGGCTGCGACAGACACAGCATTGCTTCCAGTCCTCAGGGCAGTGTTGGGGTTGGCGGTAGCATTGTTGGTGTTTAACTTGGGTGGGGCACGGGTGAAATTGCTAGAGTTGCCGGGGTTGTTGTGATTTCCTCCGGGTCTAGGGTTTCCACGGTTGGGATAGGTTGGACGGGTCATAGGGGGTCTGTTGGTTCTTGGGGCAAATCCTGGAGATGGGTTGGGGCGATACTTTGGGGTCTGATGGGTTCCTGGTTGATGCATCATGCGACGCTTGCGGTTCTCATTGGCCTGGTTGATCTTTCCTTCCATCTGGATAGCAGAGTCGACAAGGGCAACAAAGGGGATATTGACTAACACTATCTGCATCTCGTCATGCAGACCATTCGGGAATCTTTCTTTCTTCTTGGCTTCGGTGTCTATCTCGTCCGGGGCATACCTAGCTAATGACAAAAATTTGTCATGGTATTCCACTACAGTCATCCTCCCTTGCTTCAGCTCTCTGAACTCGTCTCTCATTCTCTTGATCAAACCTGGTGGCACATGGGTTCTGCTAAACTTGACCTTGAATTCCTCCCAGGTCATCATCTGGCCTCCGGTCATTGCACGAACACTGTTCCACCATGTCCTGGCATCTCCGGCTAGATAATGGGTGGCGAACAGGACTTTCTCGTTGGCTTCCACTCCGGCGACTTCTAAGTTGTTTTCCATGGTTTGCAGCCAATCATCGGCGTCTAGGGGTTCTTCTGACTTGGTGAAAACGGGTGGGTTGGTATTCTGGAAATTCTTGAGCTTAGATCCGTGGTTGTCCTGATTTCCGTGGCCTTGGTTGTTGTGGGCTACCTGGGCTATCTGTTGCAGAGTGGCTAGGTTGGCTTGACGTTCCTCTCTTTCAGCTTCACGGTCAGAAGTCAACATTTGCAGGATCTGCAACATCGGGTCCGGGGTTGAACCACTTCCTCCACGTGGCATCTGAAGATTGATATAGATCATGAGAAAAGAGGGAAATTTCTAAGGTTTTGGGTTTTTGAAAAGTTTTTAGAGTTTGACTCAGGTTTTTCTAGCAACTTGCTTTTTCATTCATTCATTCACTCGATACAACGCACACCACAGCAAGGAAAAACAGATGGTTTTAAGAACCATTCTGGAATCTACGATACAGTGGGACTGAATACTACTCACTACGCTAGTGCTCAGTGCTACTACTCCTCGGAGTCTGTGGCTTCATCATCTTCAGCATCATCGATGAAGGCGAAATCATCCTCATCGGTGAAGAAGTCCATGGCCTGATCCTCCAGAAAATCATCGTCATCGCTGAGATAGGAGTAAGGGTCTACACGAAGATCCTCTCCGGCATTCTCCCTTTCCTCTAACTGCATGTCTCTCTCGTGGATGGTCTCTTCCAGAGATGAGATGTGATGGCGAAGACGGGAAATAATGCGCTCCTTGTCGAGCTGACGGCGGCGAGACTTGCGATCCTTTGCTAGCATGGCGATGGTCTGGTCCTTCGTCTTGATGATGGCAGACTTGTGGTTGCAATAGTCACGGCAGTTGTCCAATTCCTGCTGACGATCATACATCATGAAGCTAAGGTGGTCCAATTGAGTCTTCAGCTCGGGGTGGTATGGGGCTTCCAATGGTTGGCCATTGGCATCACGCCTTGGGCAAAACTCAAAGAGAGTACCCTTGATCTGATTGATGCTCTGCCCACACAGACGGGAAAGAGCTTCCTGCATTGCTCTGGCAAGTCCATCGAGCCAGTTGTTTTCCCTCAAGGTAAACTGAATTCCCTCCGCAGTAGGAGGTTCAATCTTTCCTCGGAGACTTGCAACAATTAGCCACTACAGATCTTCTCCTCCTTGATCATTGAGCTGAGCTCCGAAGAACTCGGGATGCAGACGCTCCAGAAGTTCCGAAAGCTGATCCAGATCCCTCTCAAAGATAAGGTCTCCTCCATTCCCAAGTTGGTAAAACTTGCTGTACTTCACGTCCATATATAAAAATACAGGATGAGTAGATTAGCAGAGTGATCAAGTGTGTCAAAATTTTATCTATTTTGCAAGAGTTTTTGGGGAACATGAAGTTTTATTAAAGAATTAAAGAGGTAGGAATGAGAATAAGTTTTCGTAAATATTTGTGTTCTTTGGTTTTGAAACTAAGTTTTTGGTTCAACGTCCAATCTAACTAGGGTCTCCTATGGTCGGGATGGCTCTGATACCAACTTGTCAACACCCAGATTTTTCAATCCTAGATGCCTGTTATGCCATACATCGCAATCCCAGGATTACCATTTTTGCGAGACATAACAGAATTGGATACCATAGTACTTCATCCATTACAAACGATACATAAGTTCTTACACAAATAGGGATCTCATGATCCAGTTCTTAATACAACATCAAGCAGCGGAATACGTAATAATAACGGTAGCGTAGGCGAAGCTCCATCTTCGGGGTCACAGGCAATGCTGACGATGGGAGATGATCCTAGTTGTCGTAACCGTCCTGGGGTCCATCTTCAGGTACTCCTCTTCATAGTCTGGCCATGGGAATAGCCAGGGACAAAGCCATGAGTACTCTTTAAGTACTCGCAAACTAATACTAACAGGTAAGGGGTTTTTGGATAATAGGACACTAGGCTCTAGGGTTGTTTTGCAAAAAGCCAGGTTTATCTCTACTAAGTTCCAAAGCTAGTCACAATTTTATAACTCCTAAGTGGGATCTTGTAATTCAGGTCACAACTCTGTGGTGGTCAAGTCAAAGTCTCAATTCATTTCACAAGTCATTTTGAAAAGTCTGACGGGGGAACAGTATGGCCACTCCAACTGTCCATAACCGCGGACGCGGCTATTCGAATAGTTTGACACTCTGCAGAGATTGTACACTTTCACCACAACATTCGATACATCCGTCAGGAACAAATCCTGAATTCACCATACTCAGTATGCGGATAATCAATCCTAACCTTTCAATTACACGCCCTAGTATAAGCACCTCTCCTGTGAGTTTGGCCTCCCAACCATGACCAGCTGTCATCTTGGGTACTACACAGGTGGAAAATCTTCACAAGGTAGCCTCAGCTCAGACCTTGGCCGGGAGGGAACTAATACTAAGGTATATAAGTTTCTAGTCAAGCCCTACCCAATATTCGGGTATTGTGGTTGTACGCTAAAATTGGAATGGTATCGCATCCAGACAACCATCAGTTTTATAAAGGGCTAAGGCTCATGCCTCAACATTTTCATCACCAAAATCATCAAGTGTTTGGAAACACATGTCCAAAACATTTCAATAGAATGATCCATCATTCCAAGGTTTTCATAACCATTTTTCCACCAAGTATTCCCATCTAAAAGTTGATCAAGTTTTATGCTTAGCACTAGCATCTACATATGGGGGTAGTACTAATGAGGGGTGGTAACTAGTGGAGTTTCATTAAGTCCAACCTTATATCTTAGGCTGATATCAAGGTTTCTAGCTTAGGCCAAATTTTATGCTCTTTAAGCAACCTTCAGCACAACTGTCTAGTATCTACCAAACTCTTAGGTAGACTCTAAGTAATCTTTGATAAAGAAATAAAGTAAGAAGCTTGCACATAAAACTAGGATTTGGTTTATCAAGTGGGTATGATCACATATGCTTAAGGCATATAGTAGTCATATCACAAGTATGGGTTTGTGGCATCAGTAGGGTATGTGGAAAGGGTTAGCTTGCATCACTATCAGTATAAGCTTGCATAGGTATAGTATCTTGCAAGTGTTAGCTTGCAAGGTTACTAGCTTGCATAGGTATAGTATCAGCTTGCCTTGTGCAGAGCAGTGGTTGAAGTTCTCCTCGGCTTCCTCTTCGTAGTATCCTCCTTCCTCCTCGTATCCTTGGTCGGTACTAGCGTCTATGAATAAATACGAGGTACACAATCACCAAACAATACTTAACTACTTGCAATCATCACACACAAGGGTCATATAGATGATCTAGCATCATCTCTAACATTACAAGGTTAAGGCTTGGTTTAAAACTTTTTATTTTTAGAAAAGTAATTTCTACTCATTGAAAAATTACTTAAGATTTAATATTGTCCAAACTAAACATGGGATCATGTTGACACATGTCATCACCACATATTGTAGTCCATGGGAATGTGATTTAAAGTGGTGTCACAATTTAATAAGGTTTCACCCTTTTATTTTAATTAATTAAAGTGGCTAGAAATGCTTATGTAGCATTCTTTTATTACTTGAACAATATTTCTGCAAGTAAACCTATATATTTTTATATATTCTGAAAGGTATGGTTAAATGTGATTTTTGAGAGTTGGGATCAACTCAAAAGCTATTATGGTTTAAATTTGAAAAATGTTTGAATGCAGAAAAGCTTCTACCTTGTTATTTTTACTATGGGTGATCTACAGATCCAAATGACTTGAATCCAACGGGCTTGGATTAAGCATTCACAGACCTTTCCAACAAAATTGGTTTCATTCAAATTGGTGCATTGAATCGATCTGGGTTGATTTTTGAAGTTGAGTGCTGAAGTGTGTTTGAATTAAAATAGAAAAATATTTAATTTGAATAGCTGGGCTGCGCGGGAAATTCTAACGGGCCGGCCTGCTAAGCGCAGTGCTCCCGCGGGCTTCTTAAGTGGGTGTCCCCACTCGTCAGTGACACAGGGCTGGGCGAAGCGGTATGGAGCAACGTGGATCGTTCGATCTAGTTCTAATCCAACGGCTGGGGGTCATCGTCGACGCGAGACAACTCCGGCGAGAACGAAACCTAGCGCGGCCAGTGAGGGGTGCTGGGGGCTCACCGGGGTACGGGCGAGGGTCGGCGAGGTGGGCGAACGACGAAGTCTACGACGGCGAACCTCCTGGTACCGGTGGCTTCTCCTGAGGCGGCTCCAATCGCTGGCTCCTTTCTTCTCCAGAGGCGGCAGGCTCCAGTGAAATTCCGGCGAGGTGGTGCTCGCCTTGCTCTTAGAACGGTGTGGCACGGTCAGTGAGGAGAGGGGAGTGAGATGGTGTGAAGAAATCGAGCGGGGGTGGCCTCTATTTATAGTCGAGCGAGGGGACCGTCGGGGCACACGGTGAGCTCGTCGGGGGCGACGTTACAGGCGGCTAATGGCATGGGCAACGGTAGGGGACGGTGTTGTGTCTCCTGGCGATGCTCAACGACATGGTCGCGAGGCATGGGGCGGTGTGGTTTGGTCTAGAACGGCCGGTGCTCTGCGCGGCAAAGGCGGCGTCTTCGACGGCGGGCGGTGGCTGTATGGCACGGGGCGGCAAACGGGGATGTCTGGCGGTCTCCTGGGTCGGTGGTGATCGTGTGTGCACGAGGTAAGGGAGGCGCGCGGTCTGTGGACGCTGATCGAGGGTGGCGCTCTGGCGCACGCTTGGCATGGTCTAGGCGCGGCTTGTGCGCGTGGTCCAGGGCTTGGCAACGCTCGCGGCTGGGACAGGGAGTGGCGGTGGACGGTGGGATGCCTCCCAGACAAGGTTGGCATGGCTAGTTCTTCCTCTAGCCTGTTGTCCACAATGGGGTGACATTGGGGTGCTCGGCTGTTCACCATTAATGGCAATGGCAATCTCACATGGGTGCTAGTGTTGGGCTAATCTTTCTAGATGATCTACTGAGCTGTGTGTGAGCTAACTAGGAAACAAGTTAGGCAAGAATCACTGCACACTATAGTGTTTGATGTTTTGTTTGATTTGTGTCTACAACCTGTTTGATGAAATGGCCGCATGAAATCAAGTTTTGAATTTTGAAATGAATTTTGGTGGGTTTGCTAGATTGGTGCTGGTGAGTCTGCAGATGCTTGGGTTTTGAAAGTTGAGCTTGTTTGAGTGGGTTTTGGAAAACTGGGATCTTCCCATATGATAAAGATTCAATTTTGAATTGTCATTTAAACTATGCATTTGAAAGTTTCTGGATGATCACAAAGTGGGCCTTGATACCTTGTTATGAGTACATTCAAGGGGTGCAAAGATCCAGAAAAGTTTCTGTTAGGTTTTGAAAGTTTGAGACAGCCAAAGTAGGCATGGGAGTTAAATTGGTCAAAATGACCATTCACTTAATATATTTGTTTTGATTTACTTGTCTTTAGGAAAGGTGTGGGAAATGTTTTAGATGATGTTCATTTCACCTAAGAAACATTTTACAAGCAATGGATCACACAAACAAGGTGGTTTTTAAAGAAATTCAAAATCCATGCATACACATATACATGCATTCATGAGTTTATTTAGAAAAGTTTTTGTTAACCTAATCTTGATGATTAGTGTTTGATGATCTAAGTTTGGTATTTTTGGGATGTTACATATTGTACCCCTTTTCTTTTTATTGTAATGTTATCGGGCTATCTAATATAAATGTTATCTAATATATTATCTATCACGTGTTTTACTCGTGCCCACAATATTTATAATTTGTTATCACTCAACTTGTGTTTTATTGTATTGTCATTTGTCAAAACACCCAAAACAACAAGTGCATAAAACAAAAGACACAAAATCAAGTTCTCATATAATACTCGTGCAATATTTATAAAATGAGTGAAATTAGAAAATCTCAAAGGGAAGAATAAGTTAACGTTATGATGGTTGATTATTTTCAAACAACACATGGTTCATTTTTAAACAACACATTTACATATTTACATAAGTTAAATGGGCGCCCAAGTTATGTTAGTTAAATGGATGGTCTTGGACTTCATTTATATATTTACTTTCGCAAAAAATAAAAGATTGTGACCTGAGCACGAGTATCTGCAGATCCACACGTCCCTATTTAGATTGTAATGTGAGTACCATTTTTTTGCCCAATCTACAAGTAGTTACTATTGAGCCTGGATACGACCATTTTGGTCTGGCTAAGTTCTATTTGGGCCTGACCTTTTTCAATCACTCCTCGTCAATTGTTTGTTTAACTTTTCAACCCCTCCCCCTCCCCTGCACACGGGCACCCCCTGCACACTGATAAAACTAAAGGAACACTGACGAAACTGACAAAACTGAAGGAACACTGATTTCGAAAACAGAGCAGCTCAAAATTAGCCCGAATTTGTGTTGCATTTTATTCAAGCCAAAGACATAGACCATTACATCCATTACAAAGCATCACTCGAACACTGATTGCGCTGTCTAATCACTAATGATCAGGAGATAAACTAATCCGAGAGAAATTACACAAAAATAAAAAAAACGGCCATCAGATTGTCCTGCTTCTTCAATTCGATGATTTGCCTTAGCTGCTTGTTCATCTTCTTCAGCTCGGCCTTCACTTCCGCATCCACCGTAGTACCAGCGGAAATGGGGTTGCCACATCCCAATTGCTCCACCACGGACGGGTTTTCGAGCTCCCGGGATGCTACTTCCACCCCAGTTCGCTCGATGTACTCATCAAGCCACTCAAAATGCCCACATTTTGGCAGTTCCTGAAATCGCAGAGATGAACCCTAAATCCCAAATTCGATAAAATGCATGAAATTTCGAAAGAAAAGCGAGAAATTGGTGCTCGGAATACTCAGATCTCACCTTTTCCGGCTCGGGCTTGCTCTCACACTTCACAAATTCCTGGCCCATGTTGTCGTTCTTGTCGGTGGATGTGACAAGCCGCTTCAGAGGCGCGGTACGAGGGCAATCGGGGCACCTCCTCATCGGCACCACTGGTAGAGAACGCCCCATGCATCCCGGTTGGTAAGGGCCATTAGTCCCGGTTGCCCAACCGGGACGGGGCAATCAGAACTAAAGCTCTAACCTTTAGTCCCGGTTGCCCCACCAACCGGGACAAATGGGGGCACACGTGGCGGCATCAGAGCGCGAGGGGGGGTGGAGCATTTGTCCCGGTTCGTAACACGAACCGGGACAAATGGGGCACACGTGGCGGCATCAGAGCGCGAGGGGGGGTGGAGCTTTAGTCCCGGTTCGTAACACGAACCGGGACTAATAACCTGCTGCCGCGGCAGAGATTTGGCCCATTTCTCTGCCGCGGCAGAGAATTCATTTTGGCACATTTTGTTCCCGCGGCAGCATTTTCGCCACTTTTTGTGCCGCGGCAGAGAATTCATTTAGGTTGTTTTATTGTTTATTTAGTGTTTTGCACTTATCAATGAAGGAACCTTATATTACACAAGATCATCATGACAACATTTTACATTCAATACACGGATCGAGTTCATGCACTACATACAAAAGTTGCTATTCGATGCTACCGGCCAATTCCTTGAAAGTTGCTATTTTTACAATCCCTATTGTCTATACACAGCCGAATAGTATTCTCCTTTTGGGTCTAGGACTTCTGCATCCAAGAATCCCGCCAATTCCTCCTGTATTGCTCGTATGCGATCCTTTGGCAGAAGACCGTCCCGTAGACGTTCGATCTGATTTAAAAAAGGAGTCAGCCTATATGAATATGAAACTAAACACAATTTGATTGTAATTAAAAACTATAGAAATTGTTTACATACGTGGAGTTGCTCTAAATTTCTGCCCTTCTCATCGCACGTCTGCCGGATGAACTCGCATACATAGTATCCACATAGATTATTACCTGGTCCCTGCGTCAGGCACTTTACGACAACAGAGTTCAATCAAAATAATAATCAAGCATGATAATAACTGTATCAAAACTAGAATCAAAGAGATGCGCGGATATAGCTAGTGGTGCTTACATCTAGTGGTTGAAATGTAAGCTCCTCTTTCCAAACACCCCTAGCCTTCTTGGTGAACCGTTTCCAAGCGCTGCCCGGCGTAGAAAACGAATAAAATAAGTTATTAAGTACTTGATATCATAAAATTCACGAACGTTGCCGATATAGTGTCGTAATGATTAGAATTACCGCTGGAGAAGTATCTGCATGTCCTTCCACGTCTCAAGGGGTTTATGTTTCGAGTCCATGACTAGTACACGCCCTTTGTCAAGTTGAATGATTAACAGAATATAGTGGTACCTGCGAATGCAGAACTAATCAATTATATACTTAACATCGAGTAAGCGAAATAGAAAGTGTATACAAGACAATAACACTCACTGGAAGTTGTAAGGAAATAGTATTTCCCTTTTGGTTTCTTGAAACCTTAACGCGTGTACTATATTATCCTCCGTATCCTGGGGGCTTATTTTGAGATTAGCTTCATGAACCCAATATGGGTCAATGAAGCCAATGTCATAGATTTGTCCTCTGCTGCATTCGAGAATCTTCATTCTGCATATTAAAGTATGATTATATACATGCAATAAACAAAATAATATAGATGGAGACTAAGTTAATTACAGAATTAGTACTTACAGACAATAGGCACTCATGATCGATTTGTCCAAGGCGTCTTGATTAAATAATTGAAATAGTTCATCAAATTCAATGGATATCATGTCATCCCTTTCTTTCCCATGATGCTTTTTTGTAACCCTCAGCACTATCCAGTTAGCCCCGGCCTTTGTGGCATGCAAGTACCAGTTATGCAATCTTCGCATTTTTGTTGGAAGATTGTTTAGCTCCTCAGGTTTGACGAGAGGTTTTCCGTACTGGTATTGGTATGCTACTTCACTCACGGGGAAGAACTCTAACTGGGATAAGTACTGGGCAATACTCATACCTTGAGCAGCGGCAGCTTCTCCGTATTGTGCAACTACCTCTGGATCATACTGCTCTTCGGCCCCATATTTGCTCGACCCCACATTGGTTTGAGAAATCACCTTGAGAGGGGCGCAAGTCTGTTTTGCTTGTTCTCCGAGCTGGGAAACAGATTTCCCGCTTGCATCAGTACTGCTCTTCGAGGCTTTTTGTGCCGCATGTGACTTGAGAATAGAACGCTCATAGTCTGATGACAGCTTTGGCTCGGGTTGATGAAGAGTCTTTAGCATTTTCAACACTTTGGCTTTTTCTTCTTTGGTGCTGGGGAACTCTGGCTCTTTCGGCCGCCTCAGCTTAGCGAAAAACGCTGTCGTTTCCGCATCAACGATCTCCGCAGTCTCCTCTTCAGTACAGTCATAAGCTCTCTTGGGAGGAACCGTTGGTACTTTTGGAAGAGGCTCTTGTTTACGTTTCGGCGATCGCTTACGACGCACAGTAGCGGTACGCTTACGCTTTTTATCCTGAGGCGCCGGCAATGGCTCCTGCTTTTCTCATCCTCTCGATTGGCAAGGGGTCTTCTTTATGTCGTATGTTATATATACACCTCCCTTCCGAGTCCAACGTGCCCCCATGCCCGTAAAACCAATTCCTTGCACGTTCTACCCAATCATCTGTCTCTGGAGTGATCTTTTTAGCACGCAGTTCTTCCTCAAGTTTCTCCCACTTAGGAATGCCAGCCCTGTAGCCACCTTGCCCCATAGTATGGTGATACTTCTTGTTAGCAGCATTCAGCTTATTCTTTGCAGACATTTCCTTAGCTTTTTCCGATGTCTTGTATTCCACAAACTCAGCCCAGAATGGTTTTATCTTCTGAAACTGAGTCTTCTTGAAATCCGGAGTCTTCTCTTTCACGACATAGTCAAGGTGCAATCTTTTATTCCAGTTGGTGAAACACTGGGCCATCTTCTTCAAAGCCCACTCCCTGACCTTAGCCTCCATGGCTCTCCCATGTTGTAAGGCGTCCTCAACTGGATCCTCCGCATTTGGATCCAGCTCTATCTTCGGTAGTTTGAAATTAACCATGAGCCTCTTCCACAGTAAATCTTTGGCGTGGTTAGGGACAAATAAACATGTTCCCTCTTCATCCGCTTTAGCAGGCCTATTCCAATTTCTAATGGTGATCGGGATTAAGTCCCTAACGATTACTCCGCATTGTGCCACAAATTTGGTTGCGACAACTTCGGGAGTTGTCGGTCTGCCGTCTTCAGCGACATCTTCGATCCTAAACCTCTCATGGTCTTGCAACTTTTTGGTTGGGCCTCGTCTGCTCTTTTCAGTAGATTCCTTCGATCCGGAGGGCTAAAAGAAGAAAGATCGTCGTTACTATTTCTATATAGATAGCAGATGATTAATTAATGAATTGATTTATATTACATGCACCTCGCCGGAGCGGTCGTCTTCTCGATTACACAAGGCATCGCCTTCTCCCTCGCGGAAGGCAACACCTTCAACCTCAAACAAGTTGTCTACTCCGGTAAAAAGAGGATCACCCTCACCGGAGTTGTTCAGAAACGTTGATACGTCTAAATTATCTTCCCCACGGATCACACCTTGGATCAACTCTTCCTTTTCTTCGTCTCTGACGTGTGGGTCCATATTTTCTGCATAGGTGGAAAAACGAATAAGTCAAAGCGGCTAAAGGAGAAAGTTACGAATAAGTCAAAGCGGCTAACGAATATTTTCCGGATCGAAGGTGAAACCCTAATATATACATACACAATAATAAAAATGAAGAGAAACCCTAAACCCTAAGGCTATGAGAGGGGAACATGAGTATAAGGCTACAAAAGGTCTTCGATCTATCTATGGTCTTGATCTCGGTCTTCAATCTCAATCTCGATATCCTATTCTACCGAGAAGAACCAAATCACCGGAAAGAAAGGGAAACAATCAACACATGGCATCGATGCAATGCTCAAGCAATGATGATGATACGACAAGTTAATGTGCATTGGAATGTAACCCTAAAGCATTCTCGACAAGTTAATCGGGGTTCCGAGGGGCGCAAACCCTAACTCAAGGAACTCCGGAATCACCTGTTAGGGTTACTAGGGTGTTCTAATTAAACTTGTGATTTAATTAGATCTATCTATGGTCTTGATCTCGGTCTTCGATCTCGATCTCGATATCGTATTCTACCGAGAAGAACCAAATCACCGGAAAGAAAGGGAAACAATCAACACATGGAATCGATGCAATGCTCAAGCAATGATGATGATACGACAAGTTAATGTGCATTGGAATGTAACCCTAAAGCATGCTCGACAAGTTAATCGGGGTTCCGAGGGGCGCAAACCCTAACTCAAAGAACTCCGGAATCACCTGTTAGGGTTACTAGGGTGTTCTAATTAAACTTGTGATTTAATTAGATCTATCTATGGTCTTGATCTCGGTCTTCGATCTCGATCTCGATATCGTATTCTACCGAGAAGAACCAAATCACCGGAAAGAAAGGGAAACAATCAACACATGGAATCGATGCAATGCTCAAGCAATGATGATGATACGACAAGTTAATGTGCATTGGAATGTAACCCTAAAGCATGCTAGACAAGTTAATCGGGGTTCCGAGGGGCGCAAACCCTAACTCAAGGAACTCCGGAACCAAGCGACCATGGTGGTGGCTTGTGGTGTGTAGGTGTTGGCTTCCTGTCGCGGCGGTTTCGATCCGGGAGCTTCTCTCCGGCGGCTTCTTGGCGGCTGATGCTTCGTCAACACGTCGGACTCAAGGGCAGTAGGGCTGCCGCTCCTTCGCTGCTTTGCCCTGTGTGTCGGTCGTCCCCTGTGGCAAGGTGCGGGCCGATACCGGAGCTTCTTCGTCGATCTGGAGGAGGAAGAAGATGGTGGACTTGATTGCTTTTTCAAGTTTCTTTTAGGGTCCTCGGTGCTTATTTTCTGGGCCTCTGTGTAATTTTTATTTCTTAGGCCTCCTGTACTCCAGCGACATTATTGCAGCAATATATTTCGGGTGCTCTGCACCCGTAATCCGTTCAAAAAAAAATCAATCTAATTCGGGTGCTCTGTTTTGCCGCCAGCAGCAGAGGGAGGGGGAGGACAGAGAGGCAGGGACGGGCGGCGCCGTACCTGACGCGCGGCGGTGGGGGAAGGAGACGCGCGGCGGTGGGCGCGTCGTCGACGGTAAGCAGAGACGCGGGCGCGGCCGGCGGTCGTCGGGGGAAGGAGACGCGCGGGCGGCGCGGTCTTCGGCGCGCGGGAAGAGACGCGGGCGGCGGCCGGAGGCGGAGGCGTTGACGACGGAGCCGCTACGGGGAGCGCGCGGCGGTGGCGGGGGCAGCCTGGCGGCAGTGGCGGGGGCAGCCTGGCGGCGTCGTCGGCGGCGAGGGCGCGGGCAGAGGCAGAGAAGTGAGTGGGGAAGGGAAGAAGAAGAGGAGGCACGGTTATAACTAAAGGGCCTTTAGTCCCGGTTCGTGGCTCCAACCGGGACTAAAGGTGCATACGTCCCGGTTGGAGCCACCAACCGGGACCTATAGTCCAATTTTCAGCAGGTGAAGGGGAGCGCGCGCAGGGGGCTCTTCCGTCCCGGTTGGTGGCTCCAACCGGGACGTATTCCCCTGTTTTCAAATTTTTTCAGTTATTTTCTCTCTGTTCCCGCCTTTTTTTTATTTTGGGGTTTAAATTTGTAATGTTTTTTAAATGATAATTAATTTGGAATTTAGAAAAACTTTAAACATAAAAAGTGTTTGGATTTGAATAAATAATTCGAAACCATTTTCTGTTTTGAAAAATAATTAATGTAACCATTTAAAATATGAACCATTTACAATTAAAAATGAATTAACTTATATTTTTTTAATATCAATTTGGAATTTAGAAAAACTTTAAATATAAGAAGTGTATGGATTTGAATAAATAATTCAAAAACATATTCTATTTTTAAAAAATAATTAATGTAACCTTTTAAAATGAATTAACTTATATTTTTGAATATTAATTTGGAATTTAGAAAAACTTTAAATATAAGAAGTGTATGGATTTGAATAAATAATTCAAAAACATATTCTATTTTTAAAAAATAATTAATGTAACCTTTTAAAATGAATTAAATTTAAATATAAGAAGTGTTTGGATTTAAATAAATAATTCAAAAACATTTTCTGTTTTAAAAAATAATTAATGTAACCATTTAAAATATGAACCATTTACAATTAAAAATGAATTAACTTATTTTTTTTAATATCAATTTGGAATTTAGAAAAACTTTAAACATAAGAAGTGTTTGGATTTTGAACTTATATGCCGGTTTTTTTTGAATTTATTATGCCCGTTTTGAATTATCTGAATTTCTAACTATGGTCGAACCGGTGTGCATGAAGATAGGGGACGGGCATCGTTAGAACTTGCATTGGATCTCTGAAGAAACCACATATTGCGAGTCTAAAAATGATTTTTTCAAAAAATCACGGGCGATAGATCATGTACCTGTAGTACAAACCGGACCCACTTCCTGCCGATTCGGCAGACATTTGTCCTTTTTACCCGGGATGGACGAAAAGGTTTGAGATGTACCGGTTGGGATATAGTCCATGTAAGGTGGTCTAATATTTTAGGAAAATAGGACGGTAGCATTCTGAAACGGCATTTTGGTGGTTACTTCACAAAACGACCCGTTTTTTGCGCTCGGAAAATGGAAAAGGGATTTTCCGTGCGACAAAAAGGAAAACTTCCTCCTGCAACATTGTTCTACATACCAATGTCCACACACATGCATAATATGGGCACAACATCACAAACTATGCCGTGATTCAGCACATAACATCGGTCATTTGGACCGAAAGCCATGAAACCTCGAACATGATAGGTCATTTTGTGAAGGTTTTTTCGAAACATGATCAATATACCAAGTCTGGTATTTTTCCTTTCAACTATGTAACATAATATGACATCACGCGAAGGATTTTCATTGTTCGGGTTTTTTTTGAATTTATTATGCCCGTTTTGAATTATCTGAATTTCTAACTATGGTCGAACCGGTGTGCATGAAGATAGGGGACGGGCATCGTTAGAACTTGCATTGGATCTCTGAAGAAACCACATATTGCGAGTCTAAAAATGATTTTTTCAAAAAATCACGGGCGATAGATCATGTACCTGTAGTACAAACCGGACCCACTTCCTGCCGATTCGGCAGACATTTGTCCTTTTTACCCGGGATGGACGAAAAGGTTTGAGATGTACCGGTTGGGATATAGTCCATGTAAGGTGGTCTAGTATTTTAGGAAAATAGGACGGTAACATATGATGATAGTTGTTATCATCATCTTCTTCTTCACCATCTTCCATCATAACCCCTCTTTCCCCGTGCTTGGTCCAGCAATTATAGTTGGGCATGAAACCTTTCATAATCAGGTGGCCGCGAATGATTTTCGAGGAAGAGTACTCCTTGTTGTTCCGACATTGAACACATGGACAACGTATAAATCCATTCTCTTTGTTTGTCGTAGCCACATCGATAAATTTATCCACGCCTTTGATATACCCGGCTACCCGCCGGTCACCGTACATCCATTCCCGACCGTTCATCTGCATCATATAAGTAAGTTTATCAAAAAACAGGATATCATAAATAGTAAAATAACCAATTCACACCGACACATGAATTGTATCAATGACCTAGAAAAGATAGGATTGCTAACCTCGATCGAGGAAAATAAAGAGGAGAAAGCTCAAGTGCGTCTCGGACACCTTCTATATTTTTGTTCTATGAGAAATTCAACTGGATTTTTCACTCAAACATTTCAACAAACACCTTCAATGCATGCATGAGAAAAAACTAGCACACACCCTCACACCTTACACCATTCGAAAAAACAGAGTGGAGGCAGAGGGGGCTGGGGCGTTGCATTTATAGAGGGCAAGGGGTATTTAGTCCCGGTTGGAGCCAGCAACCGGGACTAAAGGTGCGTGCCACGCCACGTGGCTGTGGCCAAACCTTTAGTCCCGGTTGGTGGCTCCAACCGGGACGCATGCCCCCTTACCAACCGGGACCCATGCCCCCTGGCCCCGTGCCCGCTCCAACCGGGACGCGTGCCAGCATTAGTCCCGGTTGGTGGCGCAACCGGGACTAATGCTCCCAGGGGTGGCGAACGGATGGCCCTTTTTCCTCTAGTGCACCGCACCATACCGAGGCCATGAGCGGAGGGAGGCTGAAGCAGAGCTCGACATTCCTCGTCGGCGTTGCCCACTTGCTCGCCGGAGAAGAAAACGGAAGGGGATGAGATGCTGGAACGGTGGCGGGAGTGCTCGGATGCGGGGACGGATCGGGGCCAACGGCTCTCTTCAACCACAGCGTGGGTCCCACGATATGAGGTGGACATCAGGTGAGTTCCGCCGTGACGTGGAGAGGCTGTGGGTCCTACTGTGCTCAGCTGATTCGAATTCGTTGACGGTCTCGTGGGGTTAAGTGGAAGTGTCGCACGGGAGCTATTTGCCGCTTCAGAAGTGTCGCATGCGAGCTATTCTTTGCAACGATGTCGCGTTCCTTCCAATTCCATGTAAAGACGTTGCATGGGAGCTATAAGCCTGACATATAATGTCCGGTTGTACGTATGTACTTCTGAATTTATTGATATTTTAAAATGTCTTTTCAAATGGATTCCTTTACATGCCTAAGCTGAATTGCATTTCCGAACATGACATGGGTATAATATTTGCTCGCCTACAAGTGGGAACATGACATCGTCGTGATTGGATGGTTTGGAGGACAGTGACACCCCTAGCCCACCAGAATTTAAATACTAGGTTTGATATTTAGGTGTCTCATAAAAGATGAAATATTCTTCGGTGGAAGACAGACGACGTTTTCGTCGATAGCGAGACGTCCGTGGTGACTTCGTCAAGCTCAAGACTTATCCTTTCGGAGATGCTCATAGGAGCAGAGTGTGCGTGCGTGCTTTTATATGGGTGACTGTATGTAAGCGTTTGTGTTTGTAATTGGTTTAGCAAAAAAAAGTTCTTGGCTGAGTTGTCTCCTTTGTCTTTACTTGCAAAACGCATGTTTGTCACGTGCTTGCTTATAAACACGTTTCTCGTGAGTATGCGTTTTGGTTACTACAGAAATCACCGAAATCACGAAAATTAAGGAGTTTAGGTGATATCGGTTTTCGTTTTAAAATATTTCTCGAACTCATTTCAATATTAAAAACTAGAAAATATGTTGATATTTATTTAAACTCGTGTGTGCTATACTGCTATGAAATGTTTGTCTTTTATACTGATTTCCATGCCGTTCTTTCGAACGGGCCGGCTCATTGTGCGACGCAATTGGATATCCCAAGTTTGCACTTTTGAGTCCACTCAACGCAGAACCACCACTATCTGGACTTATCAGGCTAACTAGCTAGGTACGGCGTGCCGCCGCGCGAGCTATGCCTTCATATGCTGCACCTTATTACACCCTTTTGGTGGACGATAATTGCGTAGTGTCAGGAAAAAAAGAGGAGCTAACTTATCTCGGTAATATTGCATGCTCGAGCCATCTGTTCACTTCAACTTGTTTTTAGTAGCTTGAACAAAAATAACTCCAATTATATCCTGCAGGTCCATAAAAAATATTCTAGAGATTTGGAATTACGTATGGTCTTGGCAATAGATAAAATTTGAACACAATGAACTTCCTAATAGAACAGTTTTTTCAATTACCAAAAACAACCCTTTAGCCCAAGGAACCAAGGGATTTGATCACTTCAACATAATAACAAAAATTTTATTCGAAGACATATAATTTATAAGGTTGGAACTCTTTTGTCTCTGAGTCCAATTCTACAGGTTTAGAATATCCAGTAAAACCACCACAAGTATCTGAAATTGACGTATAGCGGCACGACAGCGCCTTTGAAGTAGCCACGAGTTGAAGGGTAGAAGACATATCTATTCTTAGGGTCCGGCGATGTGAAGGTGTGGTATGATTTAGGGGATAAACAACATAATATAATGTTCAGAAGTGAATAGACTGTTGCTTCAAGGCAAGAAAATATTAGTGCTCATATTGATTCAGACTACATTACATAGATCATCCAGAGGTATACACAAGTGTCTTATTAATATAACTGGCATGTACCATACTAACCAAATACAGTAATTAGTGTATAAGAAGCAACACACCCCACATTTTACTCAAGAAAACACATGAGATCATAACTTAATACTGAATCGCAAAGGTTTGGATAAGTCAACTTTATTGTAGCAGATTGGCACTTAGACATCCTTCCCTGCTCTATTTCAGGACCATCTCAAGAAAACACATATATGAGATAAGTCAACTTTATGGTAGAAACTTTTCTTATGGCTCCTTCTACATGACGGATTAAACACCAAAAAATTATTGGCCAGGAAGGACATACATCTGCAGCCATACAATTGTGCTACTCTCCATGCCCCTTTCCTGTTCAATGGATTATATCTATCCACGGAGAAATAGAAACATGTCAGTCTTTGAACCTTATGAAGACATAAATAATAAGCTAAGTCTACCCTTCTCGATGGAAATCATGATCTTTGCCTCCTAGAGCATATGGATCGTCAGAAATAACAAAACTTTCAAGGACCTGAATCCAACTTCTGCAAGCTGGAAACCTGAATGAGATGCATCTCCTTGGCTATAGGATGAAAAAGAAGCATATTCAAAGTTTCAAAGATTGGCTTCAAACTCGGCTTTTATTTTTCTCCATTTTATAGTCCCCTTCTTTCCTATGTACATGTTATGTTATTCTGCAAGACTGTAAATATTGTCCTATAATATTATAAAAACTGCAGTGGGAGTCTTTCCCCCTATTTAACCCTAAAAAAACTCATTGTATATGTGAATAGGATCCAGTGGCAGTGCAGGGGAAGCCCATGTCGTAAGGAAGAGCATGGTCCTCTGAAATAGAGCAGTACACAACTTTGGTTGATTAAAAAAATTCAACTCGGTGCTTTGGTTGAAAAATTTATACAATATAACATGGACACACAGTATAGTAGCACCAAACAAATGGTTTGTTGATATGGGTTTTTCCATGCCCATATAAGCAGAGGAAGAACCAAAACCTTCCAAGGAATCAATAACATAATTTCATAAGGGAAGACAGAAACATCAAACCATTGTCATTGGCCAAAAATCTACAGTAGAGATGGATCAGAGCAGATCAAGCCGGTGTTAAATTAGGTAACGTAACGTAATGACGTGGGAAAAAACAAAGAAAACTTGCTTACGTGGCATGTTGCTGAGGTGGATAGGCTGCATGTTTAGAGAAATAAGTTAGTGGGGTTGATCTTCTTAGTTATATAGGATATGTTGTTGGCTCATGGACTTGAGCACAACCCCTGTAGTCAAAGGCAGAAGGAAAGTTCAGTTAAGAACAACCTTTTAGTCAGCATTTCATTTATTTTGTTTTCCTAGACTGAAATATGTGGAGTCTGTCAATGTCTAATTTTAATCTTGGACGACAAAACAAATTCTTATTATAAGAATGAAATATCAATTATGTCATCATAATACTAAACCTACTGAAGATTATTAGTATTGCATAAACCTGAATGGTAATATCAGCACGAAAAACAAAGTCTACATATATGAGGGGCTACCGGGCTTATCCTGGGGGTCCAACTTTACTGTAAGATGTGTGCAGCGAACTGTGTACATTGCAAAAACGCTCCAGTTTGTCCACTTTTTAGTCTGAGATCCGTATGCAATGAACAAGAATATGCAACAGCTCCTGAGCCATGACTCCTGGTGGAAAGGAATTTCTATATGACCCAAATAATATAACCGAATTAATCGCTTTTGATCATTCACACAACAACTAGACTTTTTACTAAACATGATCTGATCAACAAAATTCCGGATCTAACCATTCTTACAACAAACAAATCCAGATCTGACCCAGAACATAAACCAGAAAAATACAGCCAAAAAACGAAAGAGGAGGAAGTCATGGATCCAGATCACGACGCCATGAATCCAGCCCTTGTAAATGACGACGAAGCCCACACCCTACTCGTCACGGAGGCGCTACGCTCCACCTCGTCACCGGATCCAAGCTAGAGACGTGCACGAGATAAGGCTGCAGGCTACGGTATGTCGGCGGCGTCGATTCTGTTGGAATTCCAGCCGAGGTAACCCTCGAAGACCTCCCTTGGTCGGGGAGAAGCCTTCTCCTCTGCTCGGTTGGACTGGTGCTAAGAGAGATGGTGCTCCTAGAGTATGAGAGAGAGAATCTGGGAGAAGGAGGAGGAAAAGTGTACGTGTACAGTTTCTTTCCTATAGGGGCAAGATATGTATAATGTCAAGGTTGTTGTTGTCAAATGATAGACACAAATCTTGGAACGCTGGTGGCCCTTGGATAAGACGGGAACACCCACGCCTATGAAGAATCGCTGCGTTCAATATCAGCATATGGTGAATTCTCACTTCTATCTTACTTGCAGGAACCAAACATCACCAATAGTGTTACAGAACGGACCCCCCTAAAGTGCAGAGCTGCATGAGTCTTGATGCTAATACTCACATGCTTTACATGAGTGCTCGGACCTTTCTCATTTTATTCTAGAAAAGCAACAAACATCTACGCAACTAAAACAACTTTTTTTATTGATGGAATGCTAAAGCAACAGAATTGGAGAAGTTCGATATATGACCAACTGACCATACAGGAATGAGCTACATTCAACCAGATGCATCCAGCAAGTGGAAGCATGTCTGTAGTAAGAGTGAGATAATTATACTTCGCAGATAGCTTAAGATGCAACAATTTGTGTTAAGCTGGGAGAATACACAACTGTTGGCACATGTGACGATGGAAGGAAACAAAATATACAACCTGCAAACACCCGAAATTCATGTCTATACTAATTTCTACAGGAAAACTAAAGTAGAATGATTTAGGGAGGGGATTTAATTACCTTGGTTCTGAAGATTTAGTCAGTATCCATATAACCCTCTCTCTGCAAACATTAAGAGATGACACATACTCCACAAAGCCCTCCGTTGTGCTGCAGTTGGAGGTGACACACAAGCTCATCGGTGGCCCTACGGAACTGCGTGTGCATAGAAAAATTGGTGATCTCATCTCTTAACTAAAATGACACTTATGGAGATGATTAATGCCTTTTGTTGTAGGGATATGTACTCCTATGATTTTTGGTGATCTCATAGCCTAATCAAAAGGGCCTCTATAGAGATGGTTAATTCACTTTGTTGCAGGGATGTATAATGTAAAACAAAACTATGCTAATTAGTAGTTCTACTGACAAAGATATACAAATAAGAATATGGTGGTACCAGAGAAACCAATCATTAACAATTTTAGCTTTGGTGCTTCAATTTTAGCTTTGGTGCTTGGATTCTACAGCTACAGGCATGGTATCTCCTCACATGAAACATATGTTATAAGAAAAATAATTTCATTTCAACAACTGCCTGTAGCTTGACATGCTTCTTCCAGCTCACTTGTAGCTCCATATCTTCCTATAGCAAGCCAAAAGCAACCGTGAGAACCGAGACCTCAACTTAACATGCCCAAACAAACCAACCACCCAGCTCACCTTCTCAGATAGCACATGATCTCAAGAGCCACCATGTGCAATCGCCTCCATCGCCCAAGGAGTCCCCAATTCCCGAACTCCTGCAGGAACACGCTGCAAACAAAACAACATTAAATCCTCCAAAATTCGAATAAATTTATACAAATTATTTGTATAGAGTCCACAAAGAGAGGGATGCAGTACGCACCAGGAAGCCTACTCAAAGGATTAGTAGGCATCCCCGGAGGGGAAGCGAGAGGATTTTTCACGGCTCGATAGAGAATTCGATAAGCCAATGATTTTTTCGTCTTATATAATACGGTTAACCACCATGTTAACTAATCGATCAAAACAGACTTAGTTGTAAAGCTTGGTATCTGAGCTAGTAGATTGTTCCCAATGTACGGCATCTGAACACCATCCTCTTGAACGTTTGATTTGAATTGCATTTTCTTATCAGGTAAAAGAATAACGACGAGTATAAAATAGTCTCCAGATGTAAATTATGATCTCGGACTGAACCTTGTAGGAAGCTCATGAACATCTTGAGCCAGTATATCTGCCACTGATGAGATTATAGTCCTCTCAAAGCCTCCTTTCACGTCTGCAGTTTACACATCAAGTAATTGTCTTAATTATCTCTTCCAAGCAAAATGAAATACGAACAAACTGTGTTTAAAATAAGAAATGATCAATGCTCTCACCAACTACGTCGAAAATGCGATGCTCCTCCCCATCTTACTTCTGCCGACAACGTATTGTTCCTGGATAAACATACAGTTAAAGTTGATTCTTACTTTTGCCAGCAACAGCTGCTCATCTACACAAACGTTAAATTATGAAGAATGTATAAGCATGGCAATATTGGCCAACAGAATTCAGAGTGCAAAATATCCAGCAGCAAGCTAGAGAAGCATCCTCACATGCAAGCTGTAGACCAGGGAGGATCTTGAGCATGGGAGCTTTCCCAGCAAACACGGCCGCGACCCGCACCTCGACCTGGAGGTTCTCCTTGGAGCCCCCCCATACCTGCCCACCGCCCCTCCGGCTCAACTGCGACATAGCCTCATCGTCGACACCGCTGTCGTACAGGTCCCTCGCCCTCCGGAACAGCATGGAGTCGCTGGAGCAGACCCCGTCCTCCTCGGCTGTGTGGTCGGAGAAGTTGTTGTAGCCACAGTCCTCGGTCAGCCCCCACGACAAGATGATCTCCTCCTCGTCCTCCTCAGAGTCCACGGCCAGGAGCACGGTGTGGCGGCCGAGGAGGCCCGAGTGGCGCATGGCGGTCGTCTGCACAGGCGGCAACACATGCTCTTGGTGGAGAAGAGGCTGATGCACGACCAACACATGCTCTTGGTGGAGAAGAGGCTGACGCACGGCCGGCCGTGCATCACGGGGCTCCTCGGCACCGTCGCCCCGTGGAGGAGCACGGTGGCGTCGCGCTGGTGTGGGGGACTACAGGAAATAATTGCTACGCCGACGGCCGGCTGCCGTCGGCACAACGTCAAATTGCCGTCGGCACAGGCTGTGCCGATGGTGGCCGTCGGCGTAGCCCCTCGGCGTACGTTCTCGTCGGCACAACCCCTTCCCCTCGGCACAGCGTCTTCCAGCGGGTCCTGCGTGTCAGTCAACGGCCGTCTTGGCTAACGGTTCAGCCTGTAGCTACGCCGACGGCCAAACCGTCGGCACAGGAATATTTTTTTATTCCTGTTCGGTCACCCAACCGTTGGCCGTCGGCATAGCCTAAAATATATTTTTTATTTTTTTATTTTTTTTATTTTTTTAAATCTTTGAATTATTTGACTTCTTAATCTTCCGCTTTAATCATTTTAACACTATTTATAGTTAATAATTGATTAAATTGTAGTCTTAGTCAAAGTTCCCGTTCGGTCACCCATCCTAGCACTACTCTAGCTCTAGCACGTTTAATTTCCTCGTTCCTTCAGAATCTCTTCCCGCAAAGCAATTTACTCATTGTTGTCAATACTATGATATAATTCCTATTAACTCTTATATCATCATGTCATATGGTTGTATTTTTTAAAATTACAAGCAATTATTTAAGTAAACAACAATGAATAAGTAAAAATATTATTGAATTCAAATAAAAAAATAATGATTTCATTTTTTTTGTATTTTTTATTTAATATGGAATAATTAATATCTTTAAATCTGTAAATCGGAATTCGGCAAATAATATGTCTAAATTGATTAGAAAAATGAGAGGAATCCAAATATGATATCAATATCAACTTATCACAAACTATGCCGTGATTCTTATCATAATTTCATTTGCCCGTTTAAAACGGCACGCATAAAGATTCTTAGCTCGGGACTGAGACTCACTAAACTTGAAGTGGATCTACGATGAAACAACATATGTTGAACCTAAAAATGATTTTTATAAAAAATCATGAGCATCCGATCATATACCTGTAGTTCATATATGACCTACTTCCTGCCGATTCGGCAGGAATTTGTCTTTTTCACCAGGGATGGACGGAAATATTTGAGATCCCCGTGTTATGAAATTATCCATGTAAGGTGGTCTAGTATTTTTGAAAAATGTGACGGTAGTATTTTGAATTAGCCATTTGGTGGTTGCTTCACAAAACCGTCCTTTTTTGCACTCGGAAAATGGAAAACAACTTTTTGGTGCGACGAAAAGGAAAACTTCCTCCTGAATCATTGTTCGCCATCTCATGATGCACACTTATGCATAATATGGACACATTATCACAAACTATGCATTCATTCTAGCCATAACATTGGTCATTTGGCCCGAAAGTCAAGAAACCTCGAACGAGATAGGTCATTTTGTGAAGGGTTTTTGAGACATAATCAATATACCAAGTTTAATATTTTTCCTTCTAATTATGTCACATAATATGACACCACGCGAAGGTTTCACATTGTTTAGATCGTTTTTGAATTTATAATGCCCGTTTTAAACTATATATAATGTTTTATATTTTACTTAATTTTTGTTTATAAATGTGTAATATTTGAGTGTAGATAGATAGATTTTTTTCTGCAAATTTTGATATATTATTTATATTTTTCTGAATTAGAATGATTTAGTTATGATTTTTCAAAAAATAATGAAAAAAAAATCTGGAGGCCTATGCCGACGGCCTGGCCGTCGGCACAGACCAAACAAAAAATTTCAAAGAGCTGTGCCGACGGCCTGGGCTGCCTAACGCCATTTCCGTCATCGTGTCTGAACTGGGGCTACGCCGAGGGCTATATCTACGTCGAGGGCCACCGTCGGCACAGACCTCGCTACTACGCCGACGGCCACACTACGCCGAGGGCTACCCTCGGCACCGTCATCTACGCCGACGGCCGTATCTACGCCGACGGCCGGGCTGGTTGGCTGGCCAGGGAAGGCAGCTACACCGACGGCCCCGACCTTTGGCCGTCGGCGTAGCCGGACGGCCGTCGGCGCCTTAGTTCTTTCCTGTAGTGACGGGGTCGGGGGGGAAGGTGAGAAGTAGGATTAAGAGGAGAGGGGAGGCATCAAGAAAAGAGGAGAAGATTCAGGAGAAAACTAAATAGGAAGCACGTGTCCTTGATAAACTAACAGCCATCATGAAGATAAGCAAAACCATGCCGACATGCATAGAACCCAGCTGTGCAGCCCAAGCATGCAACCAAAATAAACAAACGTTCCAATAGCATAGAGCCAAGAAAGCTAATGATTCAAAGGAAGAAAACAAAAACCTGAGTCAACTTCAAGACATCTCTGTGGTAAGTTCACACAAAAATACTACATCCAAGGGGCATCCGATAGAATTTTTTTTGAGAATGACATGCGGGGACCACGCAAACCTAACCGGGACACACAAACGCTACAAAGCACCCAGGAACACACACAAACCCATAAGCACGACACGTGTCAGCGGCAAACAAATCGAACGACCTCTTCAAAAATCTAAGAAAAAAAAGACGTTAGTTGGTTTAGGATATGTATATATTGCTCCGGACAGGGGCTTGCTTAGAAACCAGATGGCCATGTTTTTTCAGAAAGCCAGTGCGCCATATTTGCCTCTAGTGAAATACTTTCTCTGTTTCATAATAAGTCTTGCTAGTTTAATAAAAATATTATATTAAATCTGCAAACTTATTATGGATCAGAGAGAGTAGCGTGGGCCGCCGGTCTACAACTCACACACGGCCGCTCGTAATGACATGAATTTCGATGGAACTTAAGTGACAATTTTAAATGATTCTTGGTGGAGTTGCCCTTTAAAACACTTGTTCATTCAGATGTATCACTTATAACTAACAAGCACAATTTTCTTCAAAATAAAAACAAGCACAATTAACAAATTAAGCTACAACTGAAAATACGTGGTAAAGATGAACAACACTGTAAAACCCAATTAACAATGAAATACTTACATGTTATTTATGTCCTCGTGATGAGAATATTAAACACTTATTGTTTCCGTGCAAGTTCACACGTTTAACATGGTTATTCATCCATGTAGTTTCAAACTTGCATACACCTTGCGGTGTTGTAAATATTATGTATTGGATAACACTCTATGATTATGGTCATATTGCTTTTCCCTCTGAGATCAGAGTAATAATTAATAGAGGCATTCGAAGTGGCATCCCTATATCATTATGAAAGGTCAAATTCTTGTATTTACAATTACGAGAGAATTTTACGGGATACATTTGTAACAAACACCACAAAACCACAACTTTTAGGCTAGGGTTACACAAAACCATAATCGAAGAAAAAATTATATAAAACCACAACTATTGAGGTAAATAGTAAGTAGTTTCTAGTATCTAAATATTAGACACTTTGACACCGTTTATGAAAGCCTAGGCCCATCGGCCAGGATTCCTGTGGCATTAGAGGAGGTTCTCTTGGCTTTTCCATGCAAACCAGACCGGACTTGAACATAATCGCTTCAAAGGTTTCCCATTATTTTTTACTTTTGGACAATATTAGTTCAATTCACCATACTTCAAAATATACATGTAGTGAGTAAGCTGGAATTAGCACATTTTTTCCCAGCCGTTTGAAGTTTTAGCATTTTTAGGTAACTTTTATCCCAATTTTCTTCTACATTTTAACTATCAAAAATTCATGAAAATTACAAACTGAAAATACATGTAGTGAGGAATCGAGAAAGTTCCAAATCATTCTACCCAACTGATGGGAAATTTTCTTAGTTTTTCTAACTTTTGGTCAAAATTGAATCAAATTTGGAAGTTTTTAGAAACCTTGAAATTTCACTTTAGCTTAACCTAGGTTTGTTGCCGGAAAAACTATTGGAGTTTTTCAATACTCTAAAAAAAGTTGAATTTTAAACTATTGTTTGTCAAAAGTTAGAAAAATTGCGAACTTCCAAACGGATATACCCGGTTATAAAAAGGGAGAGAAATTGACCACTCTTGTAACGTGGGCCTGAGTAGTGAGACTGGATAGCGAGACAATACATGAGATCTAGTTTTTTCGAAACAACAACTTTCTATGATAGTAGTGGTTTACTGTTTTTTTGTGAAACCCTATCCCAATGGTTGCCGTTTTGTGATATTTGCTCATCTTTTAGAAAACGAAAGTTGGGGGGCTTGACCTTGATGACCATCACTAATTTGCAGTATGAATTCTTTCTTTCTGAATGGATACGGTAGGAAAGATGATGTGAAGAAAGCAACAGGGCATCCAAGCCTTGTGATACCCTGGAGAGCGATTCTCACGACTAAGGAAAGCAAGATGATTCTGATCAACTCGTGTTTGTCGAGTCTCCCCATATACCAGATGGGGCTATGCTTGCTTCCAGAAGAAACCCATGCGGACTTCGCTAAAGAGTTGTCTCGCTTCTTCTGGGCTGCCAGGGATGACCAACCGAAATATCACATGGTTAAGTGGGCCGAATTATGCGCCTCCAAGATTCTTGGGGGCATAGGCATCCTCGACTCGTTCCGTTTTAATGTGGCCCTGATGCTAAAATGGGTATGGCATATCGTTAGGGACGATGGAGGGCTCTAGCTAAAACTTATCAAAGCCAAGTACCTCTGGGGAAGCCCCCTTTTAGCGTGCGAGCTGAGGGAGGGCTCCCAATTTTGGAGAGCCATTCAGGATATCAAGCAGTTCATTCGCCGAAGGGTGGCCTTTAACATTGACAGCGGGACGAAAGTCCAACTTTGGCTCGACCCATGGTGTTGGAGTCTCCTCTCAGTGAGGAGTTTTCGGCCATGTTTGCCATTAGCGCCAACCCCGCGGGGTTGGTGGCCGAGGCCTTCCGAGAGGGATGTTGGAATATCTCGTTCCGACGGACCTTTAGTGTAAAATCCCAGCATTAGAGCTTAGAAATAAGTGATGGGTTTCGCAGCATAGTAAATCAAAATTTTCCTACGGATGCGAACAAGAAAGCCAAGATCTAATCTAGGAGATGTAATCAAACGAGAGAGATTGATGAGATCTTCATACCCTTGAAGAAATCGCACAGCGGAAATGCTCAACAGAACGTGGTTGATGTAGTCGTACTCGTCGTCTCCTCCTCGCGATCCGATCCGATCCTACGCCGCAAGTGGCGGCGCCTCCGAGAGATGCACACGTACGGTGCAGCGACGTCTCCTCCTTCCTTGATCCAGCAAGTATGGTGGAGAGATAGATTGGATCTGCAGCACTACGGTGTGGTGCTTATGGTGGAGAGTTTCTGCGGCAGGGCTTCGTCTACGCGCAGTCGAGAGAGAGAGAGAGAGAGAGAGAGAGAGAGAGAGAGAGAGAGAGAGAGAGAGAGAGAGAGAGAGAGAGAGAGAGAGAGAGAGGAGGGGCAGCAGTTGGCGGCTAGGGTTGGAGGAGTGGGAGGGAGGATGCGCCCCTGCCCTCCTTATATAGGGGGCTGGTCGGCCCCCCTTGGCCCCTCCTCCAAGCCCTAGGGCGGCGGCCCCAAGGGTGGAGTGGGGGGCAAGTCTTCCCCCTTCCTTCTAGAAGGCTCCCCTAGGATTTCCCCTAGGGATGGACGGCTGGGCCTTGGGGGCCTCGTGCCCCTAGCCCAAAGTGGCCAGGGAACTTCCCCTTAGGCCCACGCAGGCCTCCGACAAGTGGGCCCACGTTGGTCCCACTCCGGAACCTTCTAGAACCTTCCGGTACAATACCGATAAACTCCGAAACGATTCCGAAATCCAAAAATTGCTTTCCTTTATATGAATCTTATTCTCCGGAACATTCCGGAACCTCTCGTGATGTCCTAGATCTCATCCGAGACTCCGAACAAAAACTCATAAACCAATCATCCATTCTATCCTAGCGTTGATGCACGTTAAGTGTGTGACCCTACGGGTTCGAGAATATGCAGACATGATCTTCTATCAATAATCAACAGCGGGATCTAGAACCCATATTGACTCCCACACATTCATCGATGATCATATCGGATGAACCACGATGCCAGGATTCAATTAATCCCATATATGTATTCCCTTCGTCACGCGATATTTTACTTGCCCGAGATTCGATCGTTGGTATCGACATACCTAGTTCAATCTCGTTCACAGCAAGTACTTTACTCGTTCCGTAATCCGATATCACTTTGTGATTAACTCCTTAACCACGTGCTTGCAAGTGGTGTTGATATCGATTACCGAGTGGGCCCGAAGTATATCTCTCCGACTCGGGAGGGACAAATTCCATCTCGATACATACAACCCAACAAGTACTTTCCGATCACCTCAGAGACACCTTTATGATCACCCACACATAGGATGACGTTTGATGACCTCAAAGCTTTCTCCCGATACCAGGGAGTTGTATTATCTCATGGTCTAAGGAATACAATACTTGACATAGGAAAAAGCTTCGCAAAGATGAACACGATGACAAGATCTAATTGCTCTGCTTAATTTGGGTCTGTCCATCATATCATTCTCCTAATGACATGATCTCATTATTAATCGAAAATTCATGGCTATGGTTAGAAAACCTTAACCATCATTAATCAATGAGCTAGTCCATAGAGGCGTACTAGGGACACGGTGTTGTTCATAAACCACACAAGTATCAAAGTTTCCGCTTAATACAATTCTAGCATGGAATATAAACTTTATCATGAACAAGAATTATAATAATAACATCTTTATTATTGCCTCTAGGGCATAATTCCAACAGTCTCCCACTTGCACTAGAGTCAATAATCTAGTTTACATCTGGCAACAATCTAACACCCATGGCATTAAGGTGCTGATCATGTTTTGCTCGTGGAAGAGGTTTAGTCAACGGATCTGCGACATTCAGATCCGTATGTACTTTGCTAATCTTCAGATCTCCATCTGCTATATAATCTCGAATTATATGAAAATGGCGGTTGATGTGATTGGTCTTTGGATGATATCTTGGTTCCTTAGCCAGTGCTATGGTGCCAGTGTTGTCGCACAATATCTCTAGTGGGTCCAAGGCACTTGGAACCACACCAAGCTCAGTGATGAAGTTCCTGATCCAAACTCCTTCACTTGACGCTTCTGAAGTAGCCATGTATTCCGCTTCTGTTGTAGATCGCGCGATCACGCTTTTCTTGCAGCTTCTCCAGCTTACAGCTCCACCATTCAAAATATAAACGTATCCTGTCTGAGATTTAGAATCATCCGGGTCGGTGTCAAAACTAGCGTCGACGTAACCTTTTATGACGAGCTGCTCATCACCTCCATAGACCAAGAACATTTCTTTAGTCCTATTCAAATACTTTAGGATGTTCTTTACGGCTGTCCAGTATTCCACTCCTGGATCACTTTGGTATCTGATCGTCAAACTAAGAGCATTGGACACATCCGGTCTAGTACATAGCATGGCATACATGATAGAACCTATGGCCGAGGCATATGGCACTTTGCTCATAGTATCTCTATCGTTTACCATAGCTGGACACTGAGCCTTGCTCAATATCTTACCTGACAACATGGGTAATGAACCTTTCTTTGCTTTATCCATTCTGAACCTTTTCAGAACTTTGTCTAGATATGTACTTTGGCTTAAATCTATTAGGCGTCTTTGTCTATCTCTATAGATTTTGATGCCTAATATATAAGCAGCTTATCCTAGGTCTTTCATTGAAAAACATTTATTCATATAACTCTTCACATCGTTAAGCATACCAATGTCATTTCCAAAAATCAATATGTCATCCACATATAGTAATAAAAATTTCACCGAGCTCCCACTCACTTTCTTGTAGATACAAGCTTCGTAGCAATTTGGAACAAATCCAAAACTCTTGATCACTTGATCAAAACAAAGGTTCCAACTCTGCGATGCTTGCTTCAGTCCATAAATGGAACGCAGAAGTTTGCACACCTTATTAGCATCCTTAGGATTGACAAAACCTTCGGGCTGCATCATATACAACTCTTCATCAATGTTGCCATTGAGGAACGCAGTCTTGACATCCATCTGCCATATTTCATAATCATGAAATGCAGCAATTGCTAATAAAATCCGAATGGACTTAAACATCGCTACGAGAGAGAAAGTCTCATCGTAGTCAACACCTTGAACTTGCCGAAACCCTTATGCGACAAGCCGAGCTTTATAGATAGTAACATTACCATCCGCGTCCGTTTTCTTCTTGAAAATCCATTTGCACTCAACGGACTTATGGTCGCTAGGAGGGTCCACCAAAGTCCATACTTGGTTTTTGCTCATGGATCCCAATTCGGATTTCATGTCCTCTAGCCATTTCTCAGAGTCTGGGCTCATCATTGCTTCCTCATAATTCGCAGGTTCACTGTTGTCTAACAACAAGACGGTTGAGACAGGGTTTCCGTACCATTCAGGAGTGGCACGTGACCTTGTCGACCTGCGAAGTTCAGTAGTAGCATCGTTCGAAGTTTCATGATCCTCGTCATTAGCTTCCTCTCTTGTTGGTGCAGACGGCACTGGAACAATTTCAGGTGCTGCGCTACTCTCCAACTCGAGAGAAGGTTCAATAACCTCGTCTAGCTCTACCTTCCTCCCACTCACTTCTTTCGAGAGAAACTCCTTCTCAAGAAAGGATCCGTTCTTTGCAACAAACACTTTGCCTTCGGATCTGTGGTAGAAGGTATACCCAATCATTTCCTTAGGGTATCCTATGAAGACGCATTTCTTCGCTTTGGGTTCGAGCTTGTCCGGCATCAACTTCTTCACGTAAGCTTCACATCCCCAAACTTTAAGAAACAACAACTTAGGTTTAGCACCAAACCATATTTCATACGGTGTCATCTCAACGGATTTAGATGGTGCCCTATTTAAAGTGAATGTAGCGGTTTCTAATGCATAACCCCAAAATGATAACGGCAAATCTGTAAGAGACATCATTGATCGCACCATATCTAATAGAGTTCGATTTCGGCGTTCAGACACACCATTGCGCTGTGGTGTTCCGGGTGGAGTGAGTTGCGAAACGATCCCGCTTGCTTTAAGATGCGTGAGAAAATCAAAACTCAAATATTCACCTCCACGATCGAATCGTAGAAATTTAATTTTCCTGTTACGATGGTTTTCCACTTCGTTCTGAAATTCTTTGAACTTTTCAAATGTTTCAGATTTATGTTTCATTAAATAGATATACCCATATCTACTTAAATCATCAGTAAAAGTGAGAAAATAGCGATATCTACCGCGCGTCGAAACACTCATTGGTCCGCATACATCGGTATGTATGATTTCCAATAAGTCCGTTGCTCGCTCCATTATTCCGGAGAACGGGGTTTTGATCATCTTGCCCATGAGGCATGGCTTGCACGTGTCAAATGATTCAAAATCAAGAGACTCCAAAAGTCCATCAGAATGGAGTTTCTTCATGCGTTTTACACCAATATGACCTAGACGGCAGTGCCACAAATAAGTTGTATTATCACTATCTACTTTGCATCTCTTAGCCTCAATGTTATGGATGTGTGTTTCATTGCTTTCGAGATTCAGAAGAAATAAACCATTCACAACAGGTGCATGACCATAAAAGATGTTATTCATATAAATGGAACAATCATTATTCTCTGATTTAAATGAATAACCATCTTGCAATAAACACGATCCAGATATAATGTTCATGCTCAACGCAGGCACATAATAACACTTATTAAGGTTTAAAACTAATCCCGAAGGTAAAACTAAGGAGAGCGTGTCGACGGCCATCGCATCAACTTTTGATCCATTGCCAACGCGCATCATCACCTCATCCCTTGCTAGCCGTCATCTATTCCGTAGCTCATGTTTCGAGTTACAAATATTAGCAACTGAACCAGTATCGTATACCTAGGCACTACAACGAGCGCTAGTAAGGTAAACATCAATAACATGTATTTCAAATATACCTTTAATGGTGCCAGCCTTCTTGTCCGCTAAGTACTTCGGACAGTTGCGCTTCCAGTGACCCTTGTCCTTGCAATAGAAGCACTCAGTGTCCGGCTTAGGTCTAGACTTGAGCTTCTTCTCAGCAGGGGAAACGCGCTTGCCGCTGCCTTTCTTGAAGGATTTCTTTGCACCCTTAGCTTTCTTAAAGCTAGTGGTCTTGTTGACCATCAACACATGATTATCTTTCTTGATATCCACCTTCGCAGCTTTCAGCTTAGCGAAGAGCTCAGTGATTGTATCAGTGGAACCAATTTGATTGTGAGTAACTACAAAACCTTTGTAGTAGGAGGGAGTGATTGCAGGACTCTATAAATCTTGAGCTCTTCTGGAATCTTGCAGTCCAGTTGCTCAAGACGTTGAGTGTAGCCCGACATCTTAATGGCGTGCTCACTAATGGAACTCCCTTCCTCCATCTTGTAGTTAAAGAACTTCTCAGAGATCTCATATGTCTCAGAACGGGCCTAAGTCTGAAACATGGTTTTCAGTTCCTCAAGTATCTCAAAGGGCCCGGCGAACTCCTCAAAACGATTTTGAAGTTCTGGTTCCATAGCAAACAACATGGTACTCTTAATCACTCCATAATCATCTTTGCGTGACTGATAAACAGCTTTTTATCAGCCGGCGCATCAATAGCAGGGGCGTCACCTAGCGATTTCTCAAGTACATAGTCCTTTTGTCCGCCAACGAGAATGGTTCTCAGATTGCGAAACCAGTTGGTGAAGTTAGACCCATTGTTCTTAAGCTTTTCTTTCTCAGCAAAAACATTGAAGTTGAAGTTGGACTTAGCCATTTGATCTACAAAATTTGCAAATACAATTTAGACTATGTTCATGATAACTAGTTCAACTTAATCAAATTACTAGATGAACTCCCACTAAATTCAACATCCCTCAAGTTGTTTAGTGAACACGATCCAAATTCACCACACCTAATCCGATCTTCACGAGAAGAGATGTGGTTTCAATGGTGGGCAACAAAGTGTCGATCATATCATTCATATGACTCGTGTTTAACCTTTTGGTTCATGTGTTCCGAGGTCATGTCTGTACATGCTAGGATCGTCAAGTCAAACACAAGTATTTCCGCGTGTGCAAAACTGGCTTGCACCCGTTGTATGTGAACGTAGAGTTTATAGCACCCGATCATCACGAGGTGCTTGAACACGACGAACTTTCTCAACGGTGCATACATGGGAAGAACACAATTTTATCTTGATCTTTAAGTGAGAAATCATCTTATAATGCTACCGTCGCGATCTAAGCATAATAATATACATAAAAGGATAAACATCACATGCATATAATTTTATGTGACATGGTATAGCCAATCTCCACGCAATGATCTCCATCTTGTGCGCGCCAGCATGATCTCCATCACTCCACCATGATTGCCTCCACCACGAATAGCAACTACAACTATTGCTAACTACTTAGCGATAAAGTAAAGCTATTACATGTCGTATAAGAAGTTGACACGCAGGTCATACACAATTATAAAGACAACCATACGGCTCCTGCCGGTTGTGAACTCATCGACATGCAAGTCGTGAAATATTACAAAACATGATCATTGCATACATCTCAATTCATACACATCATGTCTTGGGCCATACCATATCACAAAACACTCCATGCAAGAACAAGTTAGACGCCTCTACTTTGTTGTTGCATGTTTTACGTGTCTTACGGGAGTAACAAGCTAAGATCGATTCTTACCTACGGAAAGCCACAACGGTGATATTATGGTTGCCAACATCCGTTGTAAATCCCATGACTACTATAGTGAGACAAACTGGCATCCACCAGCCGCTTGTGTGGAATAAGCCACACGACAAGTGCGGAGCCGGTCTCGCGAACGAGGTCGCGTAAAGTTGGCCTGGACCGCTTCGATCTCACTATGCCGCGCCATAAGAAATACACAACAAGAGGTTTGCAACAGAAAACATCAACGCCCGCAACAAGCATGTTGCGTTCTACTCGTGAAACACATCTACGCATAGATCTAGCTCTGATACCACTGATGGGTTTCGCAGCATAGTAAATAAAAATTTTCCTACGGATGCGAACAAGAAAGCCAAGATCTAATCTAGGAGATGTAATCAAACGAGAGAGATTCATGAGATCTTCATACCCTTGAAAAATCGCACAGTGAAAACGTTCAACAGAACGTGGTTGATGTAGTCGTACTCGTCGTCTCCTCCTCGCGATCCGATCCGATCCGATCCGATCCTACGCCGCAAGTGGCGGCGCCTCCGAGAGATTCACACGTACGGTGCAGCGACGTCTCCTCCTTCCTTGGTCCAGTAAGTATGGTGGAGAGATAGATTGGATCTGCAGCACGACGGCGTGGTGCTTATGGTGGAGAGTTTTTGTGGCAGAGCTTCGCCTACACGCAAAGAGAGAGAGAGAGGACGAGGGGCACTAGTTGGCGGCTAGGGTTGGAGGAGTGGGGGGAGGCTGCGCCCCTGCCCTCCTTATATAGGGGGATGGTCGTGTAGGGGTTCGTAGAATGGAAAACAAAAAATTTCTACCGCATGCAAACAAACAAGCCAAGATCTATCTACTAGATTGTAGCAACGAGTCGATAGAGGAACTCACCCTCGAAGATTTAAAAGCAGTTAACGAGAGCAGATTCTCGTGGGTGATGTAGTCGTACTCTTGCCGATCTCAAGATCGCGTAGACGATCCTTCCGGCGCTGCGTTCCGGCAGCGCTTCCGCAGTCGGTCACACGTTCGGTACTCGATGAAGACCTTCCTCTCCCTTTTTCCAGCAGGCAGCGGAGGTTGTAGCACTCTCCTCGCGATTCCAGCAGCACGGCGGCGTGGTACCGGAAGTAGAGGGGAGATCTCGCAGGGCTTCGCCTTAAGTCGGAGCGAGTATGGTGGACTATGAGAGAGGACTTGGCGATCTAGGGTTTAGAGGCACCAAGGGGCGGATCTTGGCCGGCGGCTAGGGCTTGGGGAAGCCCCAAGTCGGCGGCTAGGAGAAACACTAGGGCGGCGGCGACTTGCAGGAGGCCGGCGGCTAGGGTTAAGGTTTGGGTGGTGTTGGGTGTAAGCTAGAGGGGAAACCCGGCCCCTCCTTATATAGATGGGAGGGCACGGCTTGGGAGGAGGGAGTCCTCCCCCAAGTCGGCCTCCTTGGCCGGCGGGTGGAGGGAGAGGAACTCCTCCCCAAGTAGGTTTCCTACTCTCCCTCCACCAAGCAAAACTGTCGTTTGACTTTTCAAATTGACGTTTGACTTTTCAAACTAGGATTTGATTTCTCCCTTTATTTTGCCAGCCATGATACCTAGTACATGATGCAACCATTCCACATTGTCATGACACATTCATGTACCCTTCCCCTCCGGAGTGCCGGACCTTCCGGAACCTTCTAGAACATTCCTGATGAAAACACCGGAATCATTCCCTAACTTCGAAACAGGACTTTCCTTATATGAATCTAATTCTCCGGACCATTCCGGATCTCCTCGTGATATCCCGGATCCCATCCGAGACTTCGAACAACATTCAGTCTCTTACTCATCATTCCATAACTACTCAACAACATTGAATCCTTAAGTGTGTCTCCCTACGGTTCGTGAATTATGCGGACATGATCGAGACACTTGTCCGATCAATAACCAATAGAGGAATCTGGAAATTCATATGGCTCCCACATATTTCTACGATTACTTTGCGATCGAATGAACCACTTACATATGATACCAATTTCCCTTTGTCACACGATAGTTTACTTATCCGAGGTTTTGATCGTCGGTATCTCTGCATACCTAGTTCAACCTCGTTACTGATAAGTACTCTTTTCTCGTTCCCGTGATATGTGATCCCTTGTGAGCCAGTCACATGCTTGCAAGATAATCGGATGACATTCCACCGAGAGGGCCCAAAGTATATCTATCCATCATATGGACGGACAAATCCCAGTCTTGATCCATGTGTCTCAACCCATACTTTCCGAACACTCAATGCCACCTTTATAGCCACCCAGTTACGGTGTGGTGTTTGATGTCATCAAAGCATCCTTCCGGTGATGGTGATAAGCATGATCTCATGGTCGAAGGTGTATCAGAAAGCTTATAGCAATTGAACTATTAAAATGACTTGATATTTATGCTACGCTTATCTATAGGAGTATGCCCATCATACCATTCTCCTAATGATATGATCTTGTTGTTAATAACATCTCAATGTTCATGATAGGGAAACCACAATCATCTATTAACCAACAAGCTAGTATTATGAAGAGGCTTTACTAGGGACTCTAATTTAGTTTACAAATCACACAAGTATTAATGTTTCCTGGTCAATACTATTATAGCATGAATGTAAACATTTATCATAAACACAAATATATAATAATAACTACATTTATTATTGCCTCTAGGGAATATCTCCAACAGTCTCCCACTTGCACTAGAGTCAACTAATCTAGATTACATGGTAATATACCGAACACCCATGGCAGTTTGGTGTTGGTCATGTTTTGCCCTCGGGAGAGGTTTAGTCAACGGATCCGCCACATTTAGATATGTGTGTACTTTGCAAATATTTATGTCACCATCTTGTACATGTTCTCGAATAGCGTGAAAACGTAGCTTGATGTGCTTTAGCTTCTTGTGTGACCTTAGTTCTTGCGCATTGGCTATGGCGCCCATGTTATCACAGTAGATAGACATTGGGTCCAGCGCACTTGGAACCACACCGAGATCTGTAATGAACTCCTTCATCCATATCGCTTCTTGTGAAGCCTCCGAAGCAGCTATGTATTCCGATTCAGTTGAAGATCTCGCCACAATATTTTGCTTTGCACTCCTCCAGCTAACTGCTGCACCATTCAAAGTAAATACGTATCCAGATTGATATTTAGAATCATCCGGATCGGTGTTCCAACTAGCATCGGTGTAACCATTAACAATGAGCTGTTCATCACCTCCATAAGAAAGAACCATATCCTTAGTTCTTCTCAAGTACTTAAGGATGTTTTTGACCGCTGTCCAATGATCCACTCCTGGATCACTTTGACATCTGCTAGTCAAACTAACAGCATATGCAATGTCGGGCCTGGTACATAGCATGGCATACATTAGAGATCATATGGCTGAGGCATAGGGAGTCTTACTCATCCTTTCTCTATCTTATGCCGTTGCAGGACTTTGAGTTTTACTCAACGTCGTCTTGGGCAACATGGGCAAGAACCCTTTCTTGCTATCTTCCATTCCAAACCTCTTTAGAACTTTGTCCAAATATGTACTTTGTGACAATGATATTAGGCGTCTCGATCTATCTCTATAAATCTTTATGCCTAATATGTAAGCTGCTTCGCCAAGATCTTTCATTTAAAAACTATTATTCAAATATTCTTTAACACTATTAAGAAGGTCTACATCATTCCCAATCAACAATATGTCATCTACATAAAGTATTAAGAATGCTACAGAGATCCCACTCACTTTCTTGTAAATACAAGATTCTCCATAAGTTTGTATAAAACCAAAACTTTTGATTACCTTATCAAGACGTTGATTCCAACTTCGGGATGCTTGCTTCAACCCATATATGGACCGTTGAAGTTTTCATACCTTCTTAGCATCTTTAGGATCGACAAAACCTTTGGGTTGCATCATATACAACTCTTCATCAATGTCTCCATTGAGGAATGCTGTTTTGACATCCATCTGCCATATCTCATAATCATAATATGCAGCGATTGCTAACATAATCCTCACAGACTTTTAGCTTCGCTACTGGTGAGAAAGTCTCATCGTAGTCAACTCCTTGAATTTGTCGAAACCCTTTTGCGACAAGTCGAGCTTTATAGACAGTAACATTACCATCAGCATCTGTTTTCTTCTTGAAAATCCATTTGTTATCGACAGCCTTCCGGCCATCCGGTAAGTCCACCAAAGTCCATACTTGGTTTTCGTACATGGATCCAATTTCGGATTTCATGGCTTCTTTACATTTATTGGAATTTGGGCTCATCATCGCTTCCTCATATGTCGCAGGGTCATCGGTGTTGTCCACCAACATGACACTCATAACAGGATCATACCAATCAGGAGTGGTACGAGTTCTCGTTGACCTGCGAGGTTCTGTAGCAACTTCAACCGAAGCTTCATGATCATCATCATTAGCTTCCTCTCTTATTGGTGTAGGCGCCACAGGAACTTCTTCCGGTGCTGCGCTACTCGCAAGTTCGAGAGAAGGTTCAACAACCTTGTTGAGTTCTACTTTCCTTCCAGTCACTTCTTTCGAGAGAAATTCTTTCTCTAGAAAGGATCCATTCTTGGCAACGAAGATTTTGCCCTCGGATCTATGATAGAAGGTATACCCAATAGTTTCCTTCGGGTATCCTATGAAGATGCATTTTTCCGCAAGCTTGTCCGGCTGTAACTTCTTTACATAGGCTTCGCAACCCCAAACTTTAAGGAACGCCAATCTAGGTTTCTTCCCAAACCATAATTCATACGGTGTCGTTTCAACGGATTTAGATGGTGCCCTATTTAAAGTGAATGCGGCTGTTTCTAATGCATAACCCCAAAACGATAGCGGTAAATCTGTAAGTGACATCATAGAACGAATCATATCTAAGAGAGTTCGATTACGACGTTCGGACACACCATTACGCTGTGGTGTTCCCGGCGGTGTCAATTGTGAAAGTATTCTGCATTTCTTTAAATGCTCGCCAAACTCGTAACTTAGATATTCACCTCCACGATCAGAACGTAGAAATTTAATCTTCTTGTTACGTTGATTCTCCACCTTACTTTGAAATTCCTTAAACTTCTGGAAAGTTTCGGACTTATGTTTCATGAAATAGATATACCCATATCTACTCAAGTCATCCGTGAAGGTAAGAACATAACGATAACCACCGCGCGATGCTACACTCATTGGACCACACACATCGGTATGTATGATTTCCAACAAGTCCGTAGCTCGCTCCATCATGCCAGAAAATGGAGTCTTAGTCATTTTACCCATCAGACATGCTTCGCATCTTTCAGGTGATTCGAAATCAAGTGATTCAAGAAGTCCATCGGAATGGACTTTCTTCATACGCTTCACTCCAATGTGACCAAGACGATAGTGCCACATATAGGTCGAGTTATCACTCGATTTCAAACATTTAGCTTCAATGTTATTAATATGTGTATTTCCACTATCGAGATTCAATAAGAATAAACCATCTATCAAAGGTGCATGTGCATAAAACATATTAGTCATATAAATCGAACAACCATTATTCTCGGACTTAAACAAGTAACCGTCTCGCAACAAACATGATCCAGATATAATGTTCATGCTCAACGCATGCACCAAATAACAATTATTTAAGTATAAAACTAATCCCTATGGTAGATGAAGAGGTAGCATGCCGACCACGATCACATCAACCTTTGATCCATTTCCAACGCGCATCGTCACCTTGTTCTTCGCTAGCTTCCGTTTATTCTGCAGCACCTGTTTCGAGTTACAAATATGAGCAACCGAACCAGTATCAAATACCAAGGCACTACTACGAGTACTAGTGAGATACACATCAATAACATGTATATCGGATATACCTTTCTTCATGATGTTGCCGTTCTTCAAATCCGCCAAGTACTTTGGGCAATTCCGCTTCCAGTGACCCTCTCCCTTGCAGTAAAAGCACTCAATATCAGGCTTAGGTCCAGCCTTGGTCTTCTTCGCCGGTGCGGCAACTGTCTTACCACCCTTCTTGAAGTTTCCCTTTTGCTTAGACTTGCCTTTCTTGAATTTGGTGGTCTTATTAACCAACAACACTTGATGCTCTTTCTTGATCTCCACTTCTACAGATTTCAACATGGAGAAGAGTTCTGGAAACGTCTTGTTCATGTTTTGCATATTGTAGTTCATCACAAAGTTCTTGTAACTTGGTGGTAGTGATTGGAGGACACAGTAAATCCTCAAAGCATTAGGAATCACCATACCCAAGCTTTGGAGTTTGTTTGCGTGCCCAGACATCTTAAGAACATGCTCACTGACGGAGCTGCCCTCTTCCATCTTGCAGTTAAAGAACTTTTCAGAAGCCTCATAACTCTCAACTGCCGCGTGAGCCTCAAATATCATTTTGACTTCACGGACAATATCATGTGGGTCATGTTTCTCAAACCTTTTCTGAAGCTCCGATTCCAAACCATACAAGATAGCACACTGAACTGTGAAGTACTGATTCTTCCGAGTGAGGTAAACATTCTTTACTTCATCGGTTGCATCAGCTGCAGGCGGGTCACCCAGCGGTGCATCCAGCACATAGGTCAAATTACCAGCATTGAGGACAATCCTGAAATTGCGGAACCAATCCGCAAAGTTTCTTCCATTGTTTTTCAACGTTTGTTTCTCTAGGAACGCATTAAAATTGATGGTAGGGGCCGCGATTGATCTACAACATATTTGCAATAGTTTAGACTAAGTTTATGACAAATTGAGTTCTAATTAATAGTTAAATTAATCTAGGTGAACTCCCACTTAAAACAATATCCCTCACATTGTTTTAGTGATCACACGAACCAAATCCACCACATCAAAACTGATCATCACGGGAGTTGATGTAGCTTCAATGGCGAACAATCGACATGTTCCTCATATCTACTATATGACTCATGCTTTACCTTTCGGTGATCCGTGTTCCGAGACCATGTCTGTACATGCTAGGCTCGTCAAGATCAAACCTTAGCTTCCGCATGAGAAAATCTGGCTTGCTCACATTGTATACACTTGCAGAATCTAACACACCCGATCATCACGTGGTGCTTCGAAACAACAAGCTTTAGCAACGGTGCTTACTAAGGATGAACACTTTAAAACTTGAAATTTATGTGCATGAGGGATCATCTTATAATACTACCGTCGTTAACTAAGCAATACAAGATGCATAAAGGATTAACATCACATACAATTCATAATATGTGATATGATATGGCCTTTCTTCTTGTGCTTCCGGTCTCCATCTTCAAGAACGAACATGATCTCCATCATCACCGGCATAGCGTCAAGGTCAATGGCGCCGTTTCATGGTTGTCGTCCACCAGCTCCAACTATTACAACTACTTTGAATAGACACGTGGGTCTTAACAGAATTTAAAGACAACCATATGGCTCCTGCTGGTTGCCAACTTACAGTAAGAAACATTGCATACATCAAATATAATCACAATCATGGCCATATCACATCACAGCACACCCCTGCAAAACAAAGTTAGACGCCTCTAATTTTCTTTGCATATTTTATGTGGTTTGGGGCTTTAAATAAGTGTCGATCAAAATTACGAACAAGAACCACAACGTTGATGTTTGAACTATCAAGTGCCGTTGTAAATTGGATCTATACTATAATGGGAGAGACAGACACCCGCAAAGCCACTTATTCAATACAAGTTGCATGTTGAGCGTGGAGCAAGTCTCATGAACGATGCCATGTAAGGTTAGTCCGGGCCGCTTCATCCCATCATACCGCAAGATGCAAAGTACACAAGAAGCAATTGATAATAAAAGCACCACCGCCCATAATGACCATTGTGTTCTACTCGTGCAATAGATCTACATATAGACATGGCTCTGATACCACTGTAGGGGTTCGTAGCATGGAAAACAAAAAATTTATACCGCATGCAAACAAACAAGCCAAGATCTATCTACTAGATTGTAGCAACGAGTCGATAGAGGAACTCACCCTCGAAGATTCCAAAGCGGTTAACGAGAGCAGATTCTCGTGGGTGATGTAGTCGAACTCTTGCCGATCTCAAGATCGCGTAGACGATCCTTCCGGCGCTGTGTTCTGGCAGCGCTTCCGCAGTCGGTCACGCGTTCGGTACTCGATGAAGACCTTCCTCTCCCTTGTTCCAGCAGGCAGCGGAGGTTGTAGCACTCTCCTCACAATTCCGGCAGCATGACGGCGTGGTACCAGAAGTAGAGGGGAGATCTCGCAGGGCTTCGCCTTAAGCCGGAGTGAGTATGGTGGACTATGAGAGAGTCCTTGGCGATCTAGGGTTTAGAGGCACCAAAGGGCGGAGCTTGGCCGGTGGCTAGGGCTTGGGGAAGCCCCAAGTCGGCGGCTAGGAGAAACCCTAGGGCGGCGGCGACTTGTAGGAGGCTGGCGGCTAGGGTTAAGGTTTGGTGGGTGTTGGGTGTAAGCTAGAGGGGCAGCCCAGCCCCTCCTTATATAGGTGGGAGGGCACGTCTTGGGAGGAGGGAGTCCTCCCCCAAGTCGGCCTCCTTGGCCGGCGGGTGGAGGGAGAGGAACTCCTCCCCAAGTAGGTTTCCTACTCTCCCTCCACCAAGCAAAACTGTCGTTTGACTTTTCAAATTGGCGTTTGACTTTTCAAACTAGGATTTGATTTATCCCTTTATTTTGCCCATCCATGATACCTAGTACATGATGCAACCATTCCACATTGTCATGACACATTCATGTACCCTTCCCCTCCGTAGTGCCGGACCTTCCGGAACCTTCTAGAACATTCCGGATGAAAACACCGGAATCATTCCCCAACTCCGAAACGGGACTTTCCTTATATGAATCTAATTCTCCGGACCATTCTGGATCTCCTCGTGATATATCAGATCCCATCCGAGACTTCGAACAACATTCAGTCTCTTACTCATCATTCCATAACTACTCAACAACATCGAATCCTTAAGTGTGTCTCCCTACGGTTCGTGAATTATGCGGACATGATCGAGACACTTCTCCGATCAATAACCAATAGAGGAATCTGGAAATTCATATGGCTCCCACATATTTCTACGATTACTTTGCGATCGAATGAACCACTTACATACGATACCAATTTCCCTTTGTCACACGATAGTTTACTTATCCGAGGTTTTGATCGTCGGTATATCTGCATACCTAGTTCAACCTCGTTACTGATAAGTACTCTTTTCTCGTTCCCGTGATATGTGATCCCTTGTGAGCCAGTCACATGCTTATAAGCTAATTGGATGACATTCCATCGAGAGGGCCCAGAGTATATCTATCCGTCATATGGATGGACAAATCCCACTCTTGATCCATGTGTCTCAACCCATACTTTTCGAACACTCAATGCCACCTTATAGCCACCCACTTACGGCGTGGTGTTTGATGTCATCAAAGCATCCTTCCGGTGATGGTGATAAGCATGATCTCATGGTTGAAGGAATTAGGTTACTATGTATCAAAAAGGTTATAGCAATTGAACTATTAAAATGACTTGATCTTTATGCTACGCTTAACTATAGGAGTATGCCCATCATACCATTCTCCTAATGATATGATCTTGTTGTTAATAACATCTCAATGTTCATGATAGGGAAACCAAAATCATCTATTAACCAACAAGCTAGTATTATGAAGAGGCTTTACTAGGGACTCTAATTTAGTTTACAAATCACACAAGTATCAATGTTTCCTCGTTAATACTATTATAGCATGAATGTAAACATTTATCATAAACACAAAGATATAATAATAACTACATTTATTATTGCCTCTAGGGCATATCTCCAACAGGCCGGCCCCCCTTGGCCCCTCCTCCAATCCCTAGGGCGGCGGCCCCAAGGGTGGAGTGGGGGGCAAGTCTTCCCCCTTCCTTCTAGAAGGCTCCCCCTAGAATTTCCCCTAGGGCTGGCCGGCTGGGCCTTGGGGGCCTTGTGCCCCTGGCCCAAAGTGGCCAGGGCACTTCCCATTAGGCCCACGCAGGCCTACGACAAGTGGGCCCATGTTGGTCCCACTCTAGAACCTTCTAGAACCTTCCGGTACAATACCGATAAACTCTGAAACGATTCTGATATCCAAAAACTGCTTTCCTTTATATGAATCTTATTCTCCGGACCATTCCGGAACCTCTCGTTATGTCCTGGATCTCATCTGAGACTCTGAACAAAAACTCATAAACCAATCATCCATTCTATCCTAGCGTCGATGCACGTTAAGTGTGTGACCCTACGGGTTCGAGAATATGTAGACATGATCTTCTATAAATAATCAACAGCGGGATCTAGAAACCCATATTGACTCCCACACATTCATCGATGATCATATCGGATGAACCACGATGCCAGGATTCAATTAATCCCATATATGTATTCCCTTCATCACGCGATATTTTACTTGCCCGAGATTCGATCGTTGGTATCGACATACCTAGTTCAATCTCGTTCACAGCAAGTACTTTACCCGTTCCGTAATCCGAAATCACTTTGTGATTAACTCCTTAACCACGTGCTTCCAAGCGGTGTTGATACCGATTACCGAGTGGGCTCGAAGTATATCTCTCCAACTCGGGAGGGACAAATTCCATCTCGATACATACAACCCAACAAGTACTTTCCGATCACCTGAGAGACACCTTTATGGTCACCCTCACATAGGACGACGTTTGATGACCTCAAAGCTTTCTTCCGATACCAGGGATTTGTATTATCTCATGGTCTAAGGAATACAATACTTGGCATAGGAAAAAGCTTCGCAAAGATGAACACGATGACACGATCTAATTGCGCTGCTTAATTTGGGTTTGTCCATCATATCATTCTCCTAATGACATGATCTCATTATTAATCGACAACTCATGTCTATGGTTAGGAAACCTTAACCATCATTACTCAATGAGCTAGTCCATAGAGGCGTACTAGGGACACGGTGTTGTTCATAAACCACACAAGTATCAAAGTTTCCGCTTAATACAATTCTAGCATGGAACATAAACTTTATCATGAACAAGAATTATAATAATAACATATTTATTATTGCCTCTAGGGCATAATTCCAATAGTCTCCCACTTGCACTAGAGTCAATAATCTAGTTTACATCTGGCAACAATCTAACACCCATGGCATTAAGGTGCTGATCATGTTTTGCTCGTGGAAGAGGTTTAGTGAACGGATCTGTGACATTCAAATATGTATGTACTTTGTTAATCTTTAGATCTCCATCTGCTATATAATCTCGAATTATATGAAAACGGCGGTTGATGTGCTTGGTCTTTGGATGATATCTTGGTTCCTTAGCCAGTGCTATGGCGCCAGTGTTGTCGCACAATATCTCCAGTGGGTCCAAGGCACTTTGAACCACACCAAGCTCAGTGATGAAGTTCCTGATCCAAACTCCTTCACTTGACGCTTCTGAAGCAGCCATGTATTTACAAATGGATTTAGGAGGAGAAATTATTGATAGGAATATTTTTGTGAAGCAAAGCACATGATGATATATGTGGATAAGTAGTATGTCTAGGAAAGTAATTCCTCAAGTAAGAAACAATAATTATAAAGAGTGGTACATAGGGACTCTTGATAAACACTAAACCTTCATTCTATAATCAACTTAATAGTCACCTCATCTATTTGATCTATCATCCTCTTTCCAAATGGTGTATAGGAATGTTTTCCTATATCAAATCACTCAAGCATATCTTTGCCATTTCAAAACATTAAAACCATATGTGCTTAGAAGCTATCTTTATCAATTCCTTTCCATAAGATATTCTAGAAAATACTTTCTATTTTAAAAGGTGATATCATTAAAGATCACAAACATAAAGACAATATGTTTGGCCATTAATCTTTATTCACATCAACAAAATAATATAAGTATATTAAGTACCCTAAACCCTAGGGTAAACATTTAAAATTCAAACTGTAACCCCTATATTAGTTATAATAAAATATATATATTGCTATTTCCTAAATTCATGAGAATAATATTAATCATATTAATTCCCTAGAACATTATGTATCATATAATAAGAAAAGGATCACAATATATATATATATATTTCCCTTCAAACTATAATTTAACTAGAATTAAGTTCTATCATTAAATAAAGAAATATCAAATAATAAATCCATGGGTTATTATATAAAGGAAATTAATAACAAAGACCTTGCAAAATATTACAAAGGAAGTATATAAAGAAAATAAATAAATATAACACTATATAACAAAAGCTCACAAAATAACTTTAAATACCATTACATTTGTTAAGAGTAAATAAAAATCATTTTATAAGATCTTATGATAAAAAAATAAATCTCTAAAACCCTAAGTGATAAATTGTTGTAATCAATAAAGATGCTTTCCAAATAGTTTAAATCTTTGAAAATAATAAATAAATATTGGAACAATTAGTTTCATAAGTTTCTGCAGTAATTTCTTATTTCTTAAAGTTTCTGAATTTTTAAATCCTTGTAAGAATTCAAACTGAAAAAGAAAAGGAGAAAACATAATTGGAAAGAAAAAATAGAGTAACCAACTCCTGGCCCATGGCCCATTTCCTCTCCACCTATTTGCTACTCACGCGCAAGTCTCAGCAATGAGCCACGACCCAACTGGCCCAAGTCCACAGCCATACCGCTTCGTTCTTTCTATTCGTCGTCGTCTCCGTTGACGGATGCGGGAAGCAGCTCGCTGTCGAGCTCCGCCACGCCGGCGAGCGTCAAGATGCGCGTCGCCGCTCTAGAATCTCTATAAGAAGACCACATCGTCGCGTGGAGAAACCCTCCACACCATCTTACTCTATCTCTTCCTTCCTCTCTGTTTTCTCTCAGTGACCGATACCCTAGCCTCAAATCCCGCCGGAGCTCGTCGATGTAGACCTCCCCGAGTCTATCTGAGGTGCCCAGGAGGATCGCCTCGCCACCCTCGTTCTCCCTGGCCAGGTCACGGAAGCCGGAGAGTACCCAGTCGACCCAATCGACATTTCATCTCCATCGCCGACCATCTTCGTCAATCGTCGGTTGCCGCTTCCACAGGGCTCCTCCGGTCACGCCATCGCGCCCTTCAGCTTCACGGTGAGCTACCGGTGCTCACGCACCTTCTCGATTTCCTCCTTGCTTCCTCGTTTGCTCTACCACTGAGCACTGTCCGCCACCTCCACGGTAGCTCGTCACCGATGTTGCTACAGCGACCAAAAAGTGGCGGAGCCTCCATCCCAAGGTTCCTCCCAGTCGCCCGTGTCCAGCGCACACACTCTCACTAGCCCGCGCACCTCCAATCGATGACCCCGAGCGTCAACTGTGAGGAATTCCATTGATGAGGTCATGCTGACATCATCATGAGCCAATAAACCATTTTAATTTTTTTAATAATTTCTATAATTCGTTTCTGGAAATTTAATAACCTAGTGGGCCCATTTGTCATTGAGTGTGAATAGAAACAGGTGGAGTAACAAATGTGTTAACTAGCCTGGGCATGTGATGTGACCCTTGGCCCACTAGTCAGTGACTAAGGTTAGAAATAGCCCTGGTGAGAAAAACCCTTCACCCCATGCTGACATCAGCATTACATCATAAACCATTTAGTTATTTATTTTAATTCCAGAAAATGATTAAATCTTAAAAATTCAATAACTTTTGTTTTATAGTTCAGAAATTTGTGTTTAATATATGAAAATTTTCAGAAAAATAAAATCTACAACATAAAACTATTATCAAACGTTATTTTGTTAATTATTTAAATAATAATTATTTAATAAATATTTATAAGTAATTAAACTTTGATAATTTATATTTTAATAATGGTAAATGATAAAAATATAAATAATATATAAAAAATTCTTAGAAAAATAAGAACTATAACTTAAAACTATAATCATGTATTATTATTTCACTTAATTCAATGTCTATTAATTATTATATGTTTATCAAATAATGAAACTTATAAAAATCATATCTTATTATTTAAAATTCATAAAAATACATGTAATATACCAAAATGATCACAAAAATATTATCTACATGTTAAAAATATAACATTCCACTTTTCAATTAAATAAAAACTTAATACTGTAATAACTTGAATTTAAATCTAATTTCCTTAATTAATAAATCATAAAAGGGTAAATAAAATTTGTTAATATCTCTAAAATTAGCCAATTGAGTGTAATAAATAGTATTAGTCTTGAATATTAATAATATGGAGTCAAAATGGTTCAACACATTTTAAATACAATCTTATTGAATTATCATTCAACTATAAGTGTAGATCATTTTCTAAAAAAATTCTTATCAATTATAAAACCTTCAAGAGTGATATTTTCAACCAAATAAAACCTTTTATCATTGTTTCACTCACAACTTTATAATGGACTGAATCCAAAGATAATTCATAAGTAGTAAATAATATTGTTTACTTGTTCACAAACCATAACCACACCTTATATGGAGATAAATCCTTTTATACATTTATAATGTTAGGAAACCACTACTCAAATAGAAGTAATGCTATTCTTAAATAACTTTAAGGAAATATTATAAGATGATCAAATACAATATCATAAGCATTACACCTTAAATCCATCCATGTTCTTAAAGTTAACTTTAGTCTACAAGACTTTAAGTATAACGCTAAAAACCTTATTATGTGTTTTATAGTTAAATTTGGTCTATTATAATTAAGTCGTAAAGCATCTCAAGTCCAAACTATTCAATCAAGCACAAAAAACATCAACCACATTGATTAACCACAAAGATTGTTTAAACCTTAGAAAATAAATCTTTTCTTCAAATGTTATTCTTTTTGCCACTTCAAACAACAAATCTTATATAAGTAGTCTTTGAGTAGCATACCTCAATAGTATATCTTGCTGTTGTATGATATTATAATTACATGTTGTTTCACACACACTCACAAGCCTTAATAAGAAGCACAAGTGTGAAACCTATCTAAAAGAGCAACACATTACAAAGGAACCATTTCCAATATCCAAAACCTAGATCAACATTATCCCCAGGATCGAGTTTATCAAATTGTATTACATTACTTATGAATAATAGCATCTTGCTTCTTTAAACATTAGTCCTTATCAGACCAATGATGCTGATTTTAGATATTGGGTTTTATATTGTCTTGAAGACCGTGAGTGCATAATCTTGCAATCACAAAAGGCAAGTTCACACTTGTTCATGTCCTTTGATTATTTTCTGTAAAGCATTTTGCAAATCCAGTGTTGTCATCACCTGTATTTCAAAAAGGTCAGAAAATTCTACTATGAAGGTTCCGGTGCTAAAGGAACATATTACCTAGGACTTAACAACCAATGTCGCCAGTGATTCTTGCGCCGTATATTACGCGTTGACCATGATATTTGGAATGGGACGGAGAAGTCAGCTGTATCTTTTCCCTCTTGCATAGAGCCGGATGTGCGGGTCGTGGCTATTATCTCTGTAGCGTGCATTAATTGGTAATTCATAGGAGATATGCAGCATATGGGTGGGAACCCTCAACGTCCCACGATAGTTCCGACATCTGAACGGTCTATACTTCCAATTGCCGTAATTCAATAGGTGGGATGGCGTACACCAAGGAGACATGCGGGGTCACGAAGAAGACAGTGATTGGCTTGGATCTTAGTCTGGGACTCATATCAAGGAAGTGTGAACGGGTTCACGGCCCGGATGTGCAACAAAACTAAGATCTCTCATGGGTAAAGTAACGCACCTCTGTAGAGTGTAAGAACTGTAACTGGTTACTCCCTGTTTCGGGAAGGAGCTACGAACGCGGCGGGAAAGGAACTCCATGAAAGTTCTGGTAAACCCATGAAGGCTGACGGACATAGCTTTTCAGAATAAAAGCAACCATTGAAGAAATGTTTACGAAAACTTGCATTGCCTACGTCTATGGTCTGTGACTGTAGATATAGTGCATCAAACACTCCTTTTTAGTGAACTTGCTGAGTACGCTTGTACTTAACGTATATTCTTAACCCTTGCTAGATTCTGAAGCCAATACAGACGACGTCTACATCAAGTTATGCTACAGGAATCTTCATCAACGGCTCAAGCCCTTCATCGAAGTCAAGGAAGACAATATACACATCAACTCAAGTGAAGACGAAGTTACTGATTAGATAAGGAATATAATATCTAGCCATAGAACCTACTTCTGTAGAGTATTGCAATAGCAGAAATACAAGCCAAATAGTTAGATGCTAATATTATTAGCATAATAGTTATGAGATGTTTATTTTGGATTCTTCTTTGTAAGAAGTTTCTTTCTCTCTCTTTAACCTAGAGTGTTCTCTGGATCTTGTGTAAAGAGTTGAGTTGTAACCTATAGTCATGTCTTGGACCTGCTGTGTTTCTGTTGTACCACTTTGAGGGATGTAATACTAGTGAACGGTGTTTCATTGGTGTTATGTCAACGACTATAGTGTACTACATCATGCAGTGGTATGCTGGGTCACCGCATTTAGCATGGCCAAGGCGACAGATTTTCAGAGGCTGCTAACCTCGCTACCGGCAACGCTATCTGTAGTCCGAGATTTGGTCTCTTGTCGGCTGACCCCGTCAGGGGAATTTTCGGTTAGCTCGGCCTATAGGGCCCTGTTCCAGGGGCCGGAACTTAGTTGGTATATGCCCCTATGGAAGGCCCCTCTCCCTCTTAGTATTCGGATCTTCGTGTGGCAACTTCTCCGTGATCGCCTCCCCTCGGGAGTGGAGGTGTCGAAACGGAACACCTAAGACGTGCACCCACATAATGTTCACTTGTTCGGCCGCTCAGTTCCTGTGGAGCTTCGTCCGAGACGCTCTTAGACCTTCTTGGGAGGCCTAGGACCTTGGGGAATTTCTACAGACTGAGGTGAACCGAGCTGGAAGGAAGCGTCGTCTCTTCTGGCTCGTGTTTGCGTCCATGGATTGCACCCTGTGGAATGTGAGGAACGAGATGGTGATCGAACGGATTTTTCCCTCTCGCGCTTCTGACTCGATTTTCTCTTTGATCGCCTTCCTGCAGCAGTGGTTCCCTCTAGCGAGACTCTGGGACCATGAGCACCTGGACGACATTTTGCGGGCTTTGAGGACGGCGGCACACCCCTTCTCGGCTTCCGCTCAGGGGTGACCTAGGCTCTCGTCTGTTTTTCTCTTTCATAGGGCCATGTTGTGCTGAAGCCCTAGCGAACTATCCTTCCTTTCTTTTTCGGGCTCCAGCCGGCCGTACTTTGCGATGAATCTTGATATATCTAAATGTTGTTTTATTTATAAAGCCGAGCGTGTATGCCCGTTTCGAGAAGCATTGTGATACCAACTAGGATTAGGCATCAATAAGTCGTTACTCGGTTTACTCGACTGAGCCTTCCGATGTGACAGCGTGACATTTTTGGTTCTGATCAACACTAAAATCCTTTTAGAAAAGCAGGCGGGGAGAATTCAGTCAGTTGGCCCATGTCACATCAGTGCACAATTGCTTCCGTCATTCGTACCTCACTAACTCCTCGATTCGGTTCGTCTATGATATGGTTTCATGGAACTGTCGTACCGGTCTCATGGCTTCAAGGAAAATGTAACCTTGTCTCAAAAAAGAAGAGGGAAAATGTAACCTTTATCGTCGTTTTCCAAACCTGAAACTGCAACCTGTAGCCGTGTTGTACCGCGCGTTGCCTTTTGTGACCGCTACTATTCACTCTGTTTTAAAATATAGGATGTTTTAGGTTTGTAAAAGAAGTATATCTAGACCACTTTTAGGTATAGATTTGGACATATACCTAAAAGTGGTCTAGATATACTCCCTTCACCAACCTAAAACATCTTATATTTTAAAACGGAGGGAGTATATTAATATATATCCAGTCATGTCACATCAACATCAGTCCAGCCAACATTCCATGATCCGCAAAGGAAAGGAAAGCATAATTCGATCCGTGGCGAGCAGCAGATGGAACCTGGGGATCCACGGGCACACGTATGCTTTGTTTAGTGTCTTAAGTTCAGTAAAGGCTACGTACAAGCCACGTACCTAGTAGTTCATCAGCAGTAATCTGAAGATGTCATCTCGATGTATCTCGTCTGCAACGATCACAAGTAGTGGTGGCCGGCGGCGACGGTCTGTACACTTGGAGACGCTTGATGACGCCATCTTGTAGTGGATCGCTTACGTCAGGGTTCAGGCATGGCAGATCGAGACACTTTGATATTCACCATCTTGTAGAGTAGTGTGATTAGGTTCGAGTTAGATCCGGACATGGGTCGATCCTACTTAGCTTTCCTTTAGTAGAATATATTTGATCTCTTGCAGGATTCCGGCGGCGCGCATTGGTAGGGCCCCGATCTCTTCTCACCGGCAAAGCATACTTAGGCACAGATTCGCCGCTAAACTCGGCGGTCACATCAAGAATTTTGGCCGCGATCTAGTGGCGCGCGCGTACGTGTGCCTCTCGCGGCTTGGTGAGGTGCAGGTCGCCAAACTCCACGGCGATGCTCCAAGAGCATTCCCCCGACTTTGGTGCTTCGTCCACCATTGAGATTCCAGAAGAGAATTTTCTAAAGCCGCGCGCGTGGACCAGCATCGTCTTGGCCATGGCGGTTGCTTTCGTGCGCTTCAGGCAGCTCGCGCCCTTGCACCCCATAGGTGCAAGAATATCGATCATGGATATATATGGGACGCCTTGCCGCGCAAACTACTAGATAGGATTCGATCGGGAGCTAGCTAGCTAGCTCAATCCTAAGCATGACGCAAGCAATTGCAGCGGTAGCGCTAGCCGTGCCGCTGCTCCTCGCGGCATCGCTCTACGCTACCACGCCGGCGGACAGTACCGCGGCCTTCTTCGCCGGGGACGTCCGTGTCGACCTCACGCACGTGGACGCCGGGAAGCAGGTTTCCAGGCGCGAGCTGGTCCGGCGCGCCACGCAGCGTCGCAAGGCGAGGGCGGCGGCGCTCTCCCTGGCGAGGAGCGGCGGGCGCCGCGCCGGCAAGAGCGCGGACGGGCAGCAGCCTGGCGTGGCCGTGCGTCCGTCGGGCGACCTCGAGTACCTCCTCGACCTCGCCATCGGCACGCCGCCGCAGCCCGTCTCGGCGCTGCTGGACACCGGCAGCGACCTCATCTGGACGCAGTGCGCGCCCTGCGCGAGCTGCCTCCCGCAGCCGGACCCGCTGTTCAGTCCGGGCGCCTCGTCATCGTACGAGCCCATGCGGTGCTCGGGCCAGCTCTGCGGCGACATCCTGCACCACGGCTGCCAGAGGCCCGACACCTGCACCTACCGCTACAACTACGGCGACGGGACCACCACGCTGGGCGTCTACGCCACGGACCGGTTCACCTTCACGTCGTCGTCCGGGGAGCGGGTGAGCGCCCCGCTCGGGTTCGGCTGCGGCAGAGTGAACGTCGGCAGCCTGAACAACGGCTCCGGCATCGTGGGATTCGGACGGGACCCGCTCTCGCTCGTGTCGCAGATGTCCATCCGCCGTTTCTCCTACTGCCTCACGCCCTACTCCAGCGCCAGGAAGAGCACGCTCCTGTTCGGCTCCCTCGCCGCCGGCGTCTACGACGACGCCACCGGCCCCGTCCAGACGACGAGGCTCCTGCAGAGCCGCCAGAACCCGACCTTCTACTACGTCCCATTCACCGGCGTGACGGTCGGCACGAGGCGGCTGCGGATACCGCTGTCGGCGTTCGCGCTGCGGGCCGACGGCTCCGGCGGGGTGATCGTCGACTCTGGCACGGCGCTCACGCTGTTCCCGGGGGCGGTGCTGGCCGAGGTGGTCACGGCGTTCTACGTGCAGCTCAGGCTGCCGTTTGCGAACAGCAGCGGCCCGGACGATGGCGTGTGCTTCGCGACGGCTTCCAGTGGGAGGCGCACGTCGCCGGTGCCGGTGCCGGTGCCGAGGATGGTGTTCCACTTCGAGGGCGCGGAGCTCGACCTCCCGCGTCGGAACTACATCCTGGACGACCAGAGAAGAGGGAGCTTGTGCCTCCTCCTGGCCGACTCCGGCGACTCGGGCTCCACGATAGGCAACTTCCTGCAGCAGGACATGCGCGTGCTCTACGATCTGGAGGCGGAGACCCTGTCGTTCGCTCCGGCGCAGTGCTGACGCGCGACCATGCAATCGTGCGTCCTCTGCTGTCCCGCGCGCATGCACCGAAGGGAGTGCGCCTCAAACAGAGAGACACGCGGAGACAGAGCTTGTATTTGTATGTAGTAATAAAATGGTAAATATTTTGTTGAATGGACTGAGATTGACTACCCGGTTCTTCATTTCTCAAATAGTTGCACATAAAAGTTTGACTACGCGGTACGCGGTTGTTTCTCTTTTCAAATTTGAAAGAAAACATTCAATCATAATATAGGACCGTGCTAATAAGAGCATCTCCATCCGCCTTCCGAGGAGGGTGTTTTCAGACGCGATATTTCGCCCGGTCGCGTATCTAGGACGCTGAATTGTGTCGGATTCGGCCAAACTTTCATCCAGCGTTTTCAGGCCGAACTCAAGCCGCTGGAACCGTCTAGGAACACCGAACGCAACGAACGGGTGGGCAACCCTATCGGCAAGACAACCCCGTTTCCCCCGCGACTCGACTTTCCCGAGGCAGAGAGCTTTCCCCCAGCTTCCCCCGCCGCCATGTCGTCGCTGGCGAAGCCCCAACACGCCAAGCCGAAACCACACTTGTAGATAGGTTCGCTGTCATCGCCGCATCCTTTCCCCTCGGCCTAGGCTTCGCTTCGTCATTTTTCCTTCGCTGCAGCTCGGCTTCATTCCGAGCTCCCATCGCCTCACTCGTGAAGTGTTCAGCGTTTTGCCTATTCGGCCATGGACTCACCCTGTTGCTAGAGGAAGAGATCGTCGCAACCGCCGAAGATGCAGAGCACATGCAGATCCTCACCTCTCTCGCACGGCTGTACATGCATACTGTAGCTCTGAAGTGTGGAGGCTCGGCGAAGGGTCGCCGGAAGGGCAAAGCAAGGCAGCGGATGGAGGGCTACTACATGTTGTATGCCGACTACTTCGTCGACGAGCCGCTGCATGAAGAGGCCGTGTTTCGGCACCATTTCAGGATGAGCCGGAAGCTCTTTCTCGAGATCATGCATGCCATCCGAGACTTCTACCCCTATTTCGTGTGCAAGAAAGACTGCCCCAGCATGGTTGGGTTTTTCTTACTGCAAAAGTGCACAGTGGCGATAAGGTTGCTTGCATACGGAGCTCCGGGTGATAGTGTCGATGACTATCTCCGTATGGCCGAGTCCACCACCATCGATTGCTTGTACAGGTTCCGCGCGGTGGTGATTGCAGTGTTTGGGCCACGGTACTTGAGAACACACACTGCTAAAGACACTGCTCAAATCCTCACAGTCAATGAAAATAGAGGATTTCCTGTGATGCTTGGAAGCATAGACTGCATGCATTTGCATTGGAAGAATTTTCCATTTGCATGACATGGAATGTACAAAGGCTGCTACACATGGTCTTTAGATCTGGCACTCCTTCTTTGGCATGTCAGGATCGAACAACGACATCAACGTCCTCCAGTCCTCAAATGTCTTTGTCAAGCTTGTTGAGGTTCATGCTCCCCTATGAACTTTGAGATCAACAGGCACCACTACAACAAGGGACACTATCTTGCAGATGGCATCTATCCAAGATGGCCAACATTTGTGAAGACTATCTCAAGTGTGATGCTCCCCAAGCATGCTCAGTTTTCCAAGGAACAGGAAGCTTGCAGGAAGGACGTGGAACGGGTATTTGGTGTGTTGCAACAAAGGTTTGCAGTTGTCTGGTTCCCTGCTATGACCCGGTCGAAAGATCAGATGTGGGAAGTGATCAACTGTTGTGTGACCTTGCATAACATGATCATTGAGGATGAGAGGAAGGACCCAGTGGATTTGGTCGAGCAGGACGAGCCATACTACAGACAGTGACCTTTTGCAGAGTCTGATCACTAGGTGCCACTAACCTGGGTTGCCTTCATCGCCATGCGTTAGGAGATCCGAGACCCGGTAGTGCATCAACAACTGCAGGATGATCTGGTTGAGCATATATGGATACGCAAGGGCAACATGTAGATGTCGAGCATGATCTGGCCAAACTAAGCCAAAGTATGTTGTATTTTTGGTCTATGTCGAACTATGTTTAATTTCATGCCGAACTATGTTTAATTTCAGGCCAACTATGCCGAACATTGCTCTGTATACATATCTATGCCGGACTATGCCAAACTCTGTTTAAATTTGAGCCAAATTTGGGCGAAAACTCGTCGATTTTGCATCGCCTGGAAACTCGGCCTGAGAATACGAGTGGGAAAAAACCATTCTTAGGCCGAAAGTTATATTTGATAGGCGCTAAATAGCACCGGATTTCGGAATAGGAACGCCCAACAAGTGGAGGTGCTCTAACTGTATGGGCCCGTATTACCTTTTCCTAGGAACAGTTATATATTTTTTGGTTTTCAAAATAAGTCAAAATCCATATACATTTTCACGATTGTATTTTTGTCATGACAAATCTTAGAAACCAAATCCCGTATTGATATGTTTTGATGCCTTTTTCTTCTCACACTAGTTGTCATATTATAGTCACTTGGTCACCCGATAGTTGGTTACCAAATAATAATCAAATAGTTGACAGGTTATGTGAACTTCCCTCCACAACAATATAAGCCTTGTGAGTGCGGATTTCCCTAGCGTGTGTGGGTGTCCGGTGACAATCGAATGGCTCGCACCACGCCAAGGTTCGTGTGGGCATTTGTGCAATTTCTCCTTATGAAATGACAAATGAACCCATATCAACCATGTTCTTAACCCAACCTCTAGACTCTCCTACTCGCCCTGTCGAGGTTATACTTTCTGGATATACCCACGGCTACTATTTATACTCAGAGACTAGGGTAGCCCACTTGTGGTTAGAGCTTATGACTCCATGGGCATCCAGTCAACTGCGATGACCCAGCATACAACTGCATGTGTAGTACACTATAGTCGTTAACATGAAACTCATATAACACTATTCCGCAAATATCACATCTCTCGGAGTGATACAATGCAAACATTGTGGGTCCATATTACAAACATACACACATTATTATTACAATACCAAAAGATCAGTACTTCAAGTGATTCAAACTTACAAACCAAACTTAAGAAGTTTTAGCGGAAGATCAAAGTTTCAAACTCATAACCAGAATTTAGCTCAACAAGTTATTATATAAAGTTTGTGCTTCTCGGCTCATCTGGATTATTATCTAACTATGGCAACTACTCGGACGCGTTGCCCTCCACTCCATAGCGTATCTCGTAGTTCACCCCTTCCACTCCTACGGATAGGTCTGGCTCCTCGTAGTAGACATCCTATTGTTCTTCGGTAGCGTACATTGGGGTGTCTTCTGGCTCCTCAAAGTCTAAGAAGGGGATCAAAGGAAAGAGTGAGTAACAACATTACCCAGCAAGTTCATTATATGCAAGGTGGGAAGTTTGATGCTATATCTACCACCTCGAACTATCAGTCCTTGGCACTATGCAGTTTTCGTAAACATTTTTTCAAAGGTTGATTTTAATATCAAAAACTATGTCCATCAACCTTCACAGGTTGACCAGAACTTCATGGAGTTTCTTTCCTGCCGCGTTGATGTCTACGCACGCTTCTATTCTTGTAGACAGTGTTGGGCCTCCAATTGCAGAGGTTTGTATAACAGCAGCAAGTTTTCCTTAAGTGGATCACCCAAGGTTTATCGAACTCAGGAAGGAAGAGGTCAAAGGTATCCCTCTCAAGCAATCCTGCAATTACGATATAAGAAGTCTCTTGTATCCCCAACACACCCAATACACTTGTTAGGTGTATAGGTGCACTAGTTCGGCGAAGATATAGTGAAATACAAGTAATATGGATGATTATAAGTGGTAATTGCAATCTGAAATAAAAAGAGCAACAAGCAAACATGTAATAGGACTGATTATAAACGGTGTTTAAATGCTTAGAAACAAGGCCTAGGGATCATACTTTCACTAGTGGACACTCTCAATAAACATATAATATCTTCTCTTCACTATGCTACCCTGAACTACTCTCCCGTTGGACGGTATAGGGCTATAACAACACTCCTTAAAGTTCGCATTCCCCATCTAGGTAACCCCTCACTGTCACCTTGAGCGCTAGATGGTTCCAACAAATATCGCAACTTCATAAAGACATCCAACTCAAATTATACTCATGATACGCATTTCTGCAACCTTTATCCTAAGTGCCACACGGTGTGCACACTGTCAACTTCACACACGTGGGGATAAGTGGAGATTACATTAATTAAAGCACTTGAGTAGAAGAGTAGCATCTACTTATTCAACTAGATTACAAAGCTCATGGCCATAATAAGATCACGTATAGAGAGAGATGAACACATAGCTATCACTAGAGCCCTTAGCCTCGAGAGAGAACTACTCCCTCCTCATCATGGGAGTCAGCAACGGCGATGGAGATAGCGGTGGATGATGGTGGCTCAGCTGACTGCATAGCCTCGTTGGGAGACCCCAAGAGCAAGGTGTGATGAGCACAGCAGCAAGTTTCCCTCAGTTATGAAACCAAGGTTATCGAACCAGTAGGAGCAAGGAAACAACTCCAAGGTGTTGCTAACAACTTGGAATCCTGCACAACACAAACTCAAGACTTTGCCCCAACTTACAATGAGGTTGTCAATCTCGCTGGTTTGCTCAAAACAAAGGATTAAACGTATAGTATGGAAGGTAATAGTTGCTTGTAGAAAGTAAACGGTAATAGTAGATGATGTATCAATGATAAAGATTGGACCGGGGTCCACAGTTCACTAGAGGTGTTCTCCTTAAGATAGATAACATGCTGGGTGAACAAATTACAACGGGACAATTTACGGGTTGAGAAAGCATAACAATGCATATACTAGACATCATGATTCCTATGAGATTTGATTGGGCATTACAACAATATACATAGACCGTAATCCAACTGCATCTATGACTAATAATCCACCTTTAGGTTATCACCTGAACCCCCTCCAGTATTAAGTTGCAAGCAACGAATAATTGCATTAAGCAATGTATGTAAAGTAAACAATACAATTGTTCCATGAACAAAATATTGTTGCTTTCTCCCTAGTAGCAACAGCACATCTACAACCTTAGAGATTCCTGTCACTTCCCCAGATTACTGGAGGCATGAACCCACTATCGAGCATAAATACTCCCTATTGGATTCACAAGCATCTACTTGGCCAAGATAGCTACTAGCAACACAGAGCATGCAAGATCACAAATAACACAGACATGATAGAATCAATAATCAACCTGACACATGATAGAATAAATAATCAATCTGACATAGTATCTCAATATACATCGGATCCCCGCAAACACAACATGTATGATTACAAATAGATGATCTTGATCATGAACGGAGCTCACAAGATCTAAACATGATAGCACAAAGGAGGAGAAACAACCATCTAGCTACTGTATGTACCCATAGTCCAAGGGTGAACTACTCACGCATCATACCGGAGGCTGGCATGGTGATGAAAAAGGCCTCCGGGATGATCTCTCCCCTCCAGTAGGGTGCCGGGAAGAGCTTTGGATCCCCCCGATCTAGGGACGATGGTGACGGAGGCTACGGACTATTTTGTGGACATTTGATCGGGTGTTTAGGGTTTCTGCATTGGGGTGACTTTATAGGCGAAGAGGCAAGGCGGGAGGGCGCCTGAGGGGCCCACACCATAGGTCGGCGCCCCCCCCTAGGCCGCAAGGCCCTAGGGTGTGGCCACCTCGTGGCCCCCCTCTGGATCTCCTTAGGTCTCTGTGTTCTGTTCGGTAAAATATTGACTTTGGCTTTTGTCCCGTCTAATTCCGAGAATATTTCCTTACTAGATTTTCTGAAACCAAAAACAACAGAAAACAGGCAACTAACACTGCGGCATCTTGTTAATAGATTAGTCTCAGAAAATGTATAAAAATACCTCAAAGTGCAGAGAAAGCAAATCAAATTTGATACTAAGCAAGCATGGAACATCAAAAATGATAGATACGTTTACGACATATCAAGCATCCCCAAGCTTAACTCCTGCTCGTCGTCGAGTAGGTAGGTGATAAAAAGAATAACTTTTGAGGTGACATGCACCATCACAGTCTTGATCAAACCATTTGCAAAGCATTGAAAGCTAGGATCAAAGTACTCTAAACATGAGCATGAAAGATGTAGTTCTAACAATAAGACATAGTAACTATGTTGCAACATGAAAGGATACAAACAAAGATCATGAATAACAATGCATTGAAAGACGTTTGTTTGTTTCACATATATAAAACATAGCATAGTGGCATTTAACTTGTCCTTCATGGAGTAGCAAAACATAAATGCATAGGACACCTTCAAAGTTCATAAGGGTGACTAGATACAAATAGTTCAAGAACAAGCAATATCAACATTATGAATCAATCAATAAGTTTTGGGAAAATGCACATAAAACTAAGAATGACAACTATGCTCTCTTAATTGGTGCATAAATATAGAAGGTGGAGACTCAATATAAAAGTAGGAAGAAAGTCCCTTTACAAGGAAGCAGGGATTTCAAGTTTCATAAAGAGCTTCCAAAAATTATGATACTTGTTAGCTTTGAGCTCTCATTGCCCCTATCATAAGCATCTTCAAGTGATTAAGGTTAGAGTGAAACAAATATGGAGTATATGATTGACAAATCATAAGTTGGCAATCTCATGTCCCTTGAGTACGAGGTATGTTCCTCATGCTACTCAACTTTAGTCACAAGCAAGTTCTTGTCATTGTAAGTATATGATTATCATAGAGAACCGCCAATGGGGTACTCCTTGCCCCATGACACATGAGCTACCCCATATCAAAATGACAAGGCAACAGACAATGAGCATCTCAGCGATCTTTTTATTTGCTATTTGCATAGGTTTTTATTGAGGATGCTTCACAAATTGCTCACTATGGTTATGCTGCAAGTTTCCACCATGATTAGGCATGGCTTAGGCTAGCCGCCCAGACGTTTATCTAACACAAATACATAACTCAATGAACTTACAAGCTCCCCTTTTATTTCACACCGCCGACATCCATAAAAAAGGATCATGATATCAACTGGATAAATATGTACATGTGTTGAAAGCGTTCCCCGTGACAACCCGGTTCTGCTAATTCCCAACTTATAAGTGCAAGCATATACAACATAAATGACACATTGTTTCAAGTTTACCAGGGCAACAAAAATAAAGTGTGCCATCAAGTTTGTGAGAGCTTTAATCACTAGTTTTCTCATAACAAGTTTAATTGGGAAGATAGATAAAACAAGAATATACTTGGAATAGTGTAACACACCATGCATAGGAATTTATGGTGGACTCTTTGGAAAAACTTGGTTTCTTGGGAGTTGGATGCATGAGTATAGCTTACTCAATACAAGTGGAGGCTAGCAAAAGACTAGGAGCGACCAACTAAGAGAGAAATAATGGCCATAATCATGCAGAGCGACAAAACATTATCAATCAAAGCATAAAGTGGTATCACAAGTCAAAAAATAAATAATCATAGAGGCTAAAGTGACTAGTTCATAGTCATAACATGGTGTGAGCATGTGCCAAGTCAACCCAAACAAAGCAGCAAAGGAGAATACCACAATAGTATGCTTCTGTATGTTAAAACGACGCATGATTCTTTCAAGGCAAATTAAGCAATCTCAATTGTTTGGAACAAGTCATGCTACACCAATAAGCACTAAGCATAAGGTCAAAACAACATATAGCATGACATGATAAAGTCTAAGCCACAATCAAAACAAGCTCCCTTTTGTACCACTTAAGCATGAAACTTTCTACTCTTTTCCAACATCAATCGACTTATTTGAAACATCATAGAGAATGTGTGGGTCCAACTACTTTATTAAAGAAAACTAAGCAAACGAAAACCAAAAATGAAAACTAAGATGCTCCAAGAACAATACAAATGTGCATGAAACAATAAAAACGAAGTGTCTAGAAAGAGACCTTAGATTTTTATTGATGAAGAAGGGGATGTCTTGGGCATCCCCAAGCTTTGACGCTTGTACCTCTTGAATATTTCTTGGGGTGACACGGGGTGTCATCACCAAGCTTGAGATTTTGTCCATTCTTCATCTCATCACATTATTCTTCCCCTACATTTGAAAATTTTCTTCATACAAAACTTCACACAATCTTCATTAGCAACATTAGTGCATTCAAAAGAATAGGCCTTTGGGTTTAGTTTCAACACAAGTAAAACCTTCATTAAAACACAAGCTACTGTAGCAATTCCTTTAAAAAGCTCAAGTGATAAAGAATAACTCAAAAAGAAACTGATAAAGAGGCAAATGCAAATAATGGCAAAAATCTATCAAAATAGACCAGCAGGTAGAAACCAATTTTTTCGAAGACCTCCTGTTGCTCAAATCGAAAAGTGTTAAACTAACGAAAGTTAGGCAACAACCTGGGGCATTTACTCAGAAAAATACAGCTCAATCCTACATACAAAGATTTTTCACGAAGTTTTACAGTGAAGCACAAAAATCTGTTTCGGGACAACAACTTCCCCAAATCTTACTTCTCTCTCATTAGAGGTTATTCTTGGCAAAAAATCACACAAAAATGATAAGGAGAGGTTATTATAGAAGTAATAACTTCCAAGACTCAATAAAAATATTGGGTTATCTCCCAAGAAGTACTTTTCTTTAACGCCTTTAAGTTAGGCATAAGAAGCAATAGTCAAGTATTTTCAAATGAAGAAGCATTAAGATCAATACTCAAAATTTCTTCAACTAGGTAAGGTATCTCATACAAATGAGTTCTAGAGGATCCTCTCTCAACACTCTTGGGTTCACTGCTTTCATCAAACGGTTTTTCAAGAACAATCCAATTAAAATTCTTTTCTAAGGCTTCATGCATTCCCAGAAGTTTAAAAGGTATGGGTATTTTAATTTCCTCTCCATTGGGTTGAGTTTTGTACAACTTATCTAATGTACCCATAACATCTACACATGAGCCTAGCATATTAAAACGATCAAATACCTTTTTATATTCTTTAGCAATATTATTGAACTCCTTTAGCAAAGTTTCCAGAATAAAATCTCTTTTTTCAGTTTCCTTAATATATTTAAGTTTAAAATAAACATTATTTGCATCATGGGGTTAAGGTTAACAAACCTAGCCTCCAACATCTGAACTAAAGAAGATGCAGCAATTTCATAATTTGGAGCAAGTTCTGCTAAGGATCAATCCTCAATATCCTCATGCTTGCTAATATGATTAAAGAACTCTTCAATATTTTCTTTCCCAATTATAGAGCCACTACCTATTGAAAGGTCTTTCAGGGTGAATTTAGGGATCAACATGGTAGGCTAGAACAAGGTGACAACTAAAGGAAGAACTAATTTTTTATGTTTTTTATAAGAAAAAGCAAACCAAATGAAACTATTTTTTTTGTAATTTTGGTAAAAAGAAGCAAGCAAAACAAAGCAAAAGAAATTAAGCAAAACAAAAACAAAGTAAAGAGAGTGGTTGTGAAAGACTCCCCTTGTGAAGCTGTCCTTAACTCCCCGACAACGGTGCCAGAAAATCTTGATGGTGGCTCAATTGACTGTAGCCTCGTTGGGAGACCCAAAGAGCAAGGTGTGATGATCACATCAATAAGTTTCCCTCAGTTATGAAACCAAGGTTATCGAACCAGTAGGAGCAAGGAAATGTAACACCCTCAGAATCGGACCTATGCAAGTTTTAGCGAAATCCGCCAAACCCGCATAGAAACGATTCAAAGGTGCCCACCAGGCACTTTCGTGCGGGTGGAAAACGAAGTAATAACATTACACAACAGTCCTCGATGGGACCCACAGAACAGATATATACAACAGCGACTCATCGAGTCAAGAATACAGATATAATATACAAAGATCCAAATCACCTTGAAAACGTTAGAGCGTCCGACTACGGACAAGATGCAAATGGGGCTAAGAGCCCTGAAGAAATAACCAATGGCGTCCATAACCCTGCCCAGGCCAAGCCGGAAGGGTAACCCTGCTAACGACGTCGATCTCAAAACCTGCTTAAACAAAAGGGGTGCCGACAAAGGGCAAAGGAAAAAGAGGAGCGTCAGTACTGAGCCCAGTACACGGCGAGACTAGAATTCGGCGGTCCTCGCCTACATAGGTATGGTGGACTGAAGCGGCAGCGGCAGCATGCACTGAACACCCTATAGAGACTCGATACAACTAGCGGTAATCAGAGAGGGGTAAGAAAGACCTATCCGGATCCAACCTGATACTATCATCAATCAAACCCATCCTGGCGTTTCCCCCTCGCGACCAAACGAGGAAGTCAACCGAGGAACTCACACAGTTGGCATTTTTTTTATTTATTTATTCAGTTATCGTTGCAGCAATTACTAGTCAGGTATAGATAATCATTCTGATAAAATAAGCAGTGGGCACTTTTAGTTAACCATTCCGTGATAGTTGCAACACTTACTAGTCAGATACAAATAGCATGAGATAACCCAAAACCCAGCAGTTGTTGGTACTTTTATTCAGCCATTCCGTTGTAGTTGCAATACTTACTAGTCAGGTACAATGGTCGCAAGCGACACTCCAAACAAGCAATTGTGGGCAGTATTAATTAGCCATTCCATTATAGTGAAGCTGATTACTAGTCATTATAAAGTCAAATTTATAGCAATAAACTTTAGTTATGCTTGTCTATGGTCGAGATACTGTGCTCCAAGTCGTCCATAACCGCGGACACGGCTTTCAGAAAGTTTTAACCCGGCCGGGGTGCACAAATAGCAACACACACACGATCGACCTCGGAAAAACCAAATCAAAACCCAGCGAGGCTTTCACGACAAAGCAATCACAGGATTCAGAAATATTTCAGGGGGCCACCCCATTGAGTAGAACCGCAACGAAGTAAGCTAGCTCCGAGACGGACTCAAGGTTTGCGTTAATGGCTGTAAACGACTGGGAACCCCAAACGGGGATTGTCGATACCGCGAAAACATTCCGCTTACCTAAACAGTACAGTGTGCTATCCATCGCACAATCGTAAATAAAGCAGTAAAACATGGCATAAGTACAGGATCGTAAATAAAACCTCAAACTAGTTTGTGGCCCCAAGAAATAAGACTGAATCAAGCTCTGGCTAAGGGGGGCCCATACTCCCCGTATGTGGATAGCGCGATAAATCAAGGAACAGGTATCAAGTACTCGGGGTCCTACGGGACACAAGTGGGCGTTCGGAAACCAAATATTATCTATCACCCACCGATGCCTCTGCTTACTTCAATTTTAGTTGTTAAACAGGAATTAAAGTGAACGAAAAGTAAAGCTATGATCATCTCCAACATCAAACATGCGGCAATACATCAACAACTGTGGCACTTGACGACACGCAACAGCACTTGAGCAAGCGACTATGACGCGCAAGTCCAACTATCTACCAAACAACAGGTAATAGGGTGTGTCCAAGGCAATATAGGGCTGCAAGGGATATCACGGGTACGAAAACTAGAGCAACGCAACACAGATAGCAATAGATCAACAGGAGGGAAATAAATACTATAAAACAAGATAGGTAGAAAGGGGGAGATGCTCGCCTGAAAACATTGCCGAAGGTTCAACCGAAGATCGGGTCGACACTCGCATCAACTCAACGGCCTTATCCGCGAAGAAGCAAAACGCTAGAAGAAACACCGGATGCAATATTTAATACAACGGCAGAAGATCGGCATGATGCATGTATGATGCATGACATGGCAAGGGTGCAATGCAATTAGGTCACATTAAGCGGAACCGGGGTCCCGACAATTTAATTATATGGTTCGAGTGGTTTATCTACCCCGCCATTTAAATGTTGTTTAACAAGGCAGAATATATCAGCGGTTCGCTACACAAGTGTAAATGAGGCCAATATAAGGCTAGATTTGCCCGCATATGGGCCCCATATTTAATTATTAGGTGAATCGGCATAAGGCCCCCAAACCACTCAAATATGCATGCAAGTATGGCAATTAATATGCAACACGTTATTATTACTTTTATAAAATAGGGTTTCGGGAAGGGGCACACATTAGGGTTCGACGCTCTTGGGGTTCCGGGGTTCGGGGTCGGGGTCCAGGGTTCGACGGAAGCGTTCTCGGACTCCGGGATCGTTCTCAGATTACTGGGGTAGATCTTGGCGCGTCCGGGTGCGGGACTTGGGTCGGTGTCGGGGCGCGTCGGGTTCTTCCGAGTCGATGCCGTTCTTGTCGTCGCGAAGGTCTTGTCGGGTCCTCAAGTCGGGTCGGTCTTGGCTTCGGGGTGAAGTGCTTGTCGTTCTCGTGGCGATCTTTGCGTCCTCCCGGTTCGGGTCTTGGCGTCCGATGGTAGATCTTGGCGTGTCGAGGGTCCGGTCTGATGCTCGGTAGAAGTACTTGTCGCACCATGTTGGAGGCCTAGGGGTACCGTGCGTTCGCGCCGTTGGCACCCGGAAGATCTTGTCGAGACAGGACTTGATGGCGAAACCCACGACTGAAGTTTTGTCTAGAGCCTCCCAGAGAAGCTAGGCACGACAACACCATCGGTGCAACATGCACAACAACACATCACCACCGCTTGTTCCTTAACCAAAACTAGCAACAACAGCACGAAACACGGGCTAACGCATGCCACTGTACGCTGTAGCAGTGGCCTTCCGGTCGGAGACGAGGACGGGTCCAGGACCATGCGCGGCAGAGGCAAGGACGACTCGAGCGGAAGGCTCGGAAACCCATGTCACGCGACGGTCCACGGCGAGGAGGAGGACCGGGCGGAGGCAGCAGCTGCAGAGGATGTTGCGGGGTCGCGCTGGAGAGCTGCCGGGGCGGCTCGACGGCGGGGATGCTCGGTGATGCTCGCGTGTGGGGGAGACGGAGTCCGGCGAGGCGGGGGGAGGAGCTCGGGCAGCAGGGGCTCGACGGAGTGCAACGGCCGGACGCAGGCGAGGCCACATAGGGCGGCACCGGCGTCGGGGAGAGCGGCCGGAGGAGGAGGATAGGCGGCGGACGCGGCCGGCGCACGGGGAGGAGGGAGATTGGCGGCGGTTGGAGAGGGTCGGGGCAGGCTGGACGCGGCGTCGCCGGAGGCGGGGCGGACGGGGCAGAGCGGGGCGAGGGAGGCGACGGCGAGCTTGGCCGGAGGAGGGCCGCGCGGGCGCCGGTGGGGCGGGGCCGGAGCGCGCTCGGGGCCGGAGGGAAGCGAGGAAGCTGGCGGCGGGGGTCGGGGTGGCGCGGCGGTGGTCGGCGACGGGGGGGAAGGGAACTGAGGCGGGGGAGAGGGACCGGGGCGGCGGCAGGGCCCGTGGCCGGCGAAGAGGAGGAGAGAGGTTGGGGGAGAGGACGCTTGCGCGTGGGGGTTGAGGGAGAAGAGAGGAATCGGGGGAGGAGAGAGGGCAGCGCGCGCGTGGGGCTGGGACGCGTGGGTGGGGCCCGGTGTGGGTCCCGCGGGACAGGGGCGGTGGGGAGTGGCCAGGGGGTGGTGGGTTGCAGGCGGGTGGGCACTACGTGCGTGGAGTGCGTGCTGTGTGCGTGTGTGGGGTGTGGTGTTGTGTGGTGGAGGCAGGGTGAGGTGAGGTGGCTGCCTCTGGTTGGGTGGGGAGAGGGAGAGAGGTGAGGTGTCACGAGGGGATTGGGTGGGGTGATGTGGAGGGGGGTTGGGTAGGATAGGATTGGTAGCTGTAGGATTTAGATTGAACCGTTTGTATTTTTCTCTGGGGTGGTCGTTCGGGTCATTCGGCCCGTTCGACTGCCCCGCTAAAAATAATGCAATATTTTATTTATTTAAACGGACCGTTTGGAAAACATATTTAGTCAAAACAAAATATTCCGGCGACCCGGGTTTGCGTGTTTGAATGAAGATGGGGCATTTTAGAAAACAAAAACAGGCTTTGCGAAAATAGTTTTAAACAAACAATGCATGATGATGACGATGCAATGCACAAATTCAACGCGATTTTCTAGTAGTGGTTTTGCGGGATGCCACAGGAAACAACTCCAAGGTGTTACTAACAACTTGGAATCCTGCACAACACAAACTCAAGACTTTCCCCCAACTTACAGTGAGTTTGTCAATCTCACTGGTTTGCTGAAAACAAAGGATTAAACATATAGTGTTGAAGGTAATAGTTCCTTATAGAAAGTAAATGGTAACAGTAGATGATGTATCAATGATAAAGATTGGACCGGGGTCCACAGTTCACTAGAGGTGTTCTCCTTAAGATAGATAACATGCTGGGTGAACAAATTACAGCGGGGAAATTGACAGGTTGATAAAGCATAACAATGCATATACTAGACATCATGATTCCTATGAGATTTGATTGGGCATTACAACAATATACATAGACCTTAATCCAACTGCATCTATGACTAATAATTCACCTTCAGGTTATCATCTGAACCCCCTCCAGTATTAAGTTGCAAGCAATGGATAATTGCATTAAGCAATGTGTGTAAAGTAAGCAATACAATTGTTCCATGAACAAAAGATTGTTATTTTCTCCCTAGTAGCAACAACACATATACAACCTTAGAGATTCACGTCACTTCCCCAGACTACTAAAGGCATGAACCCTCTATCGAGCATAAATACTCCCTCTTGGAGTCACAAGCATCTACTTGGCCAAGATAGCTACTAGAAACGGAGAGCATGCAAGATCACAAATAACACAAAAATGATAGAATCAATAATCAATCTTACACATGATAGAATCAATAATAAATCTGACATAGTATCTCAATATCCATTGGATCCCCGAAAACACAACATGCATGATTACAAATAGATGATCTTGATCATGAACGGAGCTCACAAGATCTAAACATGATAGCACAAAGGAGGAGAAACAACCATCTAGCTACTGTATGGACCCATAGTCCAAGGGTGAACTACTCACGCATCATACCGGAGGCTGGCATGGTGATGATAAAGGCCTCCAGGATGATCTCTCCCCTCCTACAGGGTGTCGGAAAGAGCTTCAGATCCCCCCGATCTAGGGACGATGGTGGCGGCATCTACAGACTGTTTCGTGGAGATCTGGTCGAGTGTTTAGGGTTTCTGCATCGGGGTGACTTTATAGGCGAAGAGGCAAGGCAGGAGGGTGCCCGAGGGGCCCACACCATAGGGCGACGTGGGCCCCCCTGGGCCCTATGGCCCTAGGGTGTGGTCACCTCGTGGCCCCTCTCTGGATGTCCTTTGGTCTCTGTGTTCTCTTCGGTAAAATATTGACTTTGGCTTTTGTCCCGTCTAATTCTGAGAATATTCTCTTACTAGCTTTTCTGAAACAACAAATAGCAGAAAACAGGCAACTGGCACTGCGACATCTTGTTAATAGGTTAGTCCTAGAAATGTATAAAAATACCTCAAAGTGTAGACAAAGCAAAGCAAAGTTGATACTAAACAAGAATGGAACATAAAAAAATATAGATACGTTTACGACGTATCAGTGGAGTCGATGGAGATGGCTCCAGGGGCAATTTCCCATCCCGGCAGGGTGCCGAAACAGAGACTTATGTCCCCCGAATCTCATCTTCGGTGGCGGCGGCGCTACGAAATTTTTCGTGGATTTCTGATCTGGTATTAGGGTTTCTGCCTCGGGTGGTTTATATAGGCGAGAGGGCAAGGTCGGTTGAGGGCCAGGGGGCCCACACCATGCCCTAGAATGGCCTAGGGTGGGCCCGCGCCTAGGGGTGGTGCGGACGCCCCGTGGAGCCTCTTAGTCCCCCCTCTGGAATTCGTCTTCGTTACGTTAAAATATCGACTTCGGCTTTTGTTCCGTCCAAATCCGACAATATTTCTTTACTAGCTTTTCTGAAACGAAAAACAACAGAAAATAGGGAACTGGCACTGCGGCGTCTTGTTAATAGGTTAGTTCCAGAAAATATATAAAACTGCCTAGTGTAAACAAAACATAAGATAGTTGGTACAAAACAAACATGGAGCATCAAAAATTATAGATACGTTTACGACGTATCAAGCATCCTCAAGCTTAACTCCTGCTCGTCCTCGAGTAGGTAAGTGATAAAAAGAATTTTTTTAGGTAACATGCACCATCACAAACTTGATCAATGTATTGTAAAGCATTGCTAGATGGGATCAAAGTACTCTAACATAAGCATGCAAGATATATTTCTAACAATAAGACATAGCAACTATATTGCAACATGAAAGGTTTTACAAACAAAAGATCATGAATAACAATGCATTGAAAGACATTTGTTTGTTTCACATATAGAAAACATAGCAAGAGAGGTAATCAGTTTTTCCTTCATGGAATAGCAAAACATAAATGCATAGGACACCTTCAAAGTTCATAAAGGTGACTAGATACAAATAATTTAATAACAAGCAATACCATAATTATGAATCAATCAACATGTTTTGGGCCAAAGCACATTGAACTAAGAATGACAACTATTCTCTCTTTATTGGTGCATGAAGATAGAAGATGGAGACTAAACAAAAAATATAAAAAGATAGGTCCTTCACAGAGGGAAGTAGGGATTTCAAGTTTCATAAAGAGCTTCCAAAAATTATGGTACTTACTAGCTTTGAGATCTCCTTGCCCCTATCATAATCATATTGAAGTGGTTAAGGTTAAAGTGACACAAATATGAGTATATGCTTGACAAATCACAAGTTGAAAATCTCATGCCCCTTGCGTACGAGTACCGAACCTCATGCTACTCAACTTTGGTCGCAAGCAAGTTCTTGTCATTGTAAGTATATGTGTATCATAGAGAATCGCCAACGGGCTACCCCTTGCCCCATGAAATAGGAGCTATCCCATATCAAAATGACAAGGCAACAAACAATGAGCATCTCATCGATCTTTTTATTTGCTATTTTCATAGGTTTTTATTAAGGATGCTTCACATAATGCTCATTATGGTTATGCTGCAAGTTTCCACCATGATTAAGCATGGCTTAGGCTAGCCACCCAGGCGTTTCTCTAACACATATACAAACTCCATGAGCTTACAATCTCCCCTTTTATTTTACACTGTCATCATCCATAAACAAAAGAACATGATATCAACTAAATAGAATAAGTGCATTGTCGAAAGCGTTCCCCATGACAACATGGTTCTTCTAACTCCCAACTTATAATTTGCAAGCATATAAGAAACATAGATGGGCACAATGGTTCAAGTTTTTTAAGTGCAAGAAAATAAAGTGTGCCATAAATTTCGTGAGAGATTTAATCACTAAGTTTCACATAACAAAAGTTTAATTTGGAAGATAGATAAAAACATGAATATACTTGGAATGGTGTAACACACCATGCATAGGAGTTTATAGTGGACTCTTTGGATTAACTTGGTTTCTTGGGAGTTGGATGCATGAGTAGAGCTCATACTCAGTACAGGTGGAGGCTAGCAAAAGACTGGAAGCGACCGATTAAGAGAGCAATAATGGCCATAATCATGCAGAGCGATAAAACATTATTAATCAAAGCATAAAGTGATATCACAAGTCAAAAACTAAATGATCATAGAGGCTAAGGTGACTGGTTCATAGTAATAACATGGTGTAAGCATGTGCCAAGTCAACCCAAATAAAGCATCAAAGGAGAATACCACAATATTATGCTTTTGTATGCTAAAACAACACATGATTCTTTCAAGGCACATTCAGCAATCTCAATTGTTTGAAACAAGTCATGCTACAACAATAATCACTAAGCATACGGTCAAAGCAACATCTAACATGACGTGATAAAGTCTAAGCCACAGTCAAAATAAGCTTCCTTTTGTACCACTATAAGCATGAAACATTCTACTCTTTTCTAACACCAGTCGACTTATTTGAAACAACTCACAAAGATAATTATCAATAAAGACCAGAGAGCTTGTATCACCTAACTACAAAGAAGAACTAAAAATTTCTAAGCAAAAAGCATAAGAAAACTAAAACTAAACGCAATGAGCAAAAGAGAACACTCACAGAACAATAAGAGTGAAAACTAGTGTGTTCTAGGCAATGAAGAACTAGGTGTGACTTCTAAAAAAATAGGTGTGTTGGGGTCCAACCAACTTATTGCAGCAAACAAAACAAAATAAAACTAAAAACAAAAACAAAGAGGCTCCAAGAACAACATAATAGTGCATGAAGCAAAAGATATAGTGTTTTGAAAGAAGACCTGAGGTTCTAATTGATGAAGAAGGGGATGCCTTGGGCATTCCAAGCTTTGACGCTTGCACTTCTTGAATATTTCTTGGGGTGACACAGGTGGAATCAAGCTTGAGCTTTTGTACATACTTCATCTCATCACATCATTCTTTCCCTACACTTGAAAATTTCCTTCATACAAAACTTCTCACAATCTTCATTAGCAACATTAGTGTATTCAAGATAATAAGCCTTTGGGATTCAGTTTCAACTCAAGTAAATCATCCACTAAAACATAATCTCCTGTAGAAAATTATTTTAAAATCTCAAGTGATAAAAAAACTCAAAAAGAAAGAGATTAAGAGGCAAATGCAAATAATGGAATAAATCTGTCAAGACAGAACAACAGGTAAAGATCGATTTTTTTAGAAAATCTTCTGTTGCTCAAATCGAAAAGTGCAAAAATAACGGAAGTTAGATAATAACCTGGGGCATGCACACAGAAAATTGCATATCAATATGACATTTTGAGATTTTCACGTTTTTTTACAACAAAGCACAAAAATCTGTTTCGGGACAGCAACTTACCCAAATCTTACTTCCCTATCATTAGAGGCTATTCTTGGCACAAAAACCAAACAAAAAAAAGGATAAAGAGAGTTTATTACAGAGTAAATAACTTCCAAGACTCAGATAAACAAAAATAAACTAAAAACAAAAATATAATGGGTTGTCTCCCAAAAAGCTCTTTCTTTATAGCCATTAAGATAAGCATGATGATTTCGATGATTCTCACATAAGAAATGTGGATTGAAGTAAAAGAGAGCATCAAGAATCAAATATAGAACAAATTTAAGTCTAACCCACTTCCTATGAAAAATAATCTTGTAAAGAAACAAGTCATGAAAGCACAAAGCAACAAGCATAGAAAAGCAAAACAAGTGCAACTTCAAAAAATTTAACATAAAGAGGGGAAACTTAATATTGTTGAGATACATAAAACCATGTTTCCCTCTCTCATAATAACTTTCAGTAGCATCATGAATAACATTAACAATATAACTATCACATAAAACATTCTTATTATGAGCCACATGCATATAATAATTATTACTCTCCACATAAGCATAGTCATTCTTATTAATTGTAGTGGGAGCAAATTCAACAAAACAGCTATCATTATTATTCTCATCACCGTAATCATCAAGTATAGGAGGCATATTGTAATCATATTAATTTTTTTCCTCAATAGTAGGTGGACTGAAAATATCATATTCATCATTGTAATCATCATATATTGGAGGTATAATATCATCATAGAAGATTTTCTCCTCTAAAGAAGGTGGACTGAAAATATCATATTCATCATCGTAATCATCATATATTGGAGGTTTAGTATTATCATAACAAATATTCTCCTCTAAAGATGGGGAACTAAAAACATCATTTTCATAAAAACTAGCTTCCCCAATCTTAGACTTTTCCATAGCATTAGCAATAATGGTGTTCAAAGAATTCATACTAATAACATTGCTATTAGCATGCAAATAAAGTACCATAGGTGTTTTAATTTTCTCTTCAAACACTTCATGTACTAACTCAATATAAAGACTATAAAGCTCTCTAATTTTGTTGTTGTTTTCCATTAATCCTAACTAGTGAAAATAAAAACAAGAAACAAAAAGATATAATTGCAGAATCTAAAGGAAATAACTTCGAGCACTCACACACCAGCAACAGTACTAGAAGATAACTTAGTAGCCAGAGGATGTGAGTACCTTTCACCTTACCTCCCCAGCAACGGCGCCAGAAAAGAGCATGATGTCTACGCAAGCTTCTATTATTATAGACAGTGTTGGGCCTCCAAGTGCAGAGGTTTGTAGAACAACAACAACAAGTTTCCCTTAAGTGGATCACCCAAGGTTTATCGAACTCGGGGAGGAAGAGGTCAAAGGTATCCCTCTCAAGCAACCCTGCAATTACGATACAAGAAGTCTCTTGTGTCCCCAACACACCCAATACACTTGTTAGGTGTATAGGTGCACTAGTCCGGTGAAGAGATAGTGAAATACAAGTAATATGGATGATTATAAGTGGTAATTGCAAACTGAAATAAAAGAGCAGCAAGCAAACATGTAACAAGACTGATTGTAAATGGTGTTTCATTGCTTAGAAACAAGGCCTAGGGATCATACTTTCACTAGTGGACATTCTCAATAAACATATAATATCTTCTCTTCACTATGCTACCCTGGACTACTCTCCCGTTGGATGGTGTAGGGCTATAACAACACTCCTTAAAGTCTGTATTCCCCATCTAGGTAACCCATCACTGTCACCTTGAGCGCTATATGGTTCCAACAAACACCACAATTTAATAGAGACATCCAACTCAAATTATACTCATGATAAGTATTTCAGCAACCTTTAGCCTAAGTGTCACACGGTGTGCACACTATCAACTTCACACACGTGGGGATAAGAGGAGATTATATTAATTAAAGCACTTGAGTAACAGAGTATCATCTACTTATTAAACTAGATTACAAAGCTCATGACCATAATAAGATCACGCATAGAGAGAGAGAGATAAACACATAGCTACCAGTAGAGCTCTTAGCCTCGAGATAGAACTACTCCCTCCTCATCATGGGAGTCAGCAACGGTGATGGAGATGGCAGTGGAGTCGATGGAGATGGCTCTGGGGCAATTCCCCGTCCTGGCAGGGTGCCGGAATAGAGACTTCTGTCCCCCCGAATCTCGCCTTCGGTGGCGGCGGCGCTGCGGAACTTTTTGTGGATTTCTGATCTGGTATTAGGGTTTCTGCCTCGGGGGGTTTATATAGGCGAGAGGGCAAGGTCAGTTGAGGGCCAGGGGGACCACACCATGCCCTGGCGCGGCCTAGGGTGGGCCCGCGCCTAGGGGTGGTGCGGCCTCCCTATGGCGCCTCTTCACCCCCCTCTGGACTCTGTCTTCGTTACGGTAAAATATTGACTTTGGCTGTTTCGTCCAATTCCAGGAATATTTCTTTACTAGCTTTTCTGAAACCAAAAACAGTAGAACTGGCACTGCGTCATCTTGTTAATAGGTTAGTTCCAGAAAATGTATAAAAATGCCTCAAAGTGTAAATAAAATATAAGATAGTTGGTACAAAACAAGCATGGGGCATAAAAAATTATAGATACGTTTACGACATATCACGCGTTTGCACTTCCTTTCCGGAACAGGGAGTAACAAGTTACACTTCTTACACTCTGCAGAGGTACGTTGCTTTACCCATGAGATATCAAATCCTTGTTGCATAACCGAGCGTACTTTCCCGTCCAAAATTTTGTGATTTAGGACATAGTAGATGATCCAAGCCAATCATTGCCCTTCTCCGTGACCCCATATGTATGCATGATCCTTCGGGCCGAACTACATCTTCGTTAAGCCCCCTTTCGACCAAGCTATAATCCTAACGAGTTCTCGAAGACTCTATGAGCCGGTGATGCCCCTGGCAAGCTCCATATAAGTCCTACTACACCTCCGGCAGCCGCTCATAGATAATCTAGACACCAAAATTGCGGAGCCTAAGGGTGCCCACCCATATGCTGGATCCTCGCAAGGAATCATAACGTCACATTCAGGTCATTTTGCCTACATATGAAAGGAAGAAGATCCATCTGACTTCTCCGTCCCATTTCAAATCTCATGGTTAATGCGTATTATACGGCGCTAGAATCACTGATGTCATGGGTTATTAATTCCTATGTGATTAATCTCACTACAAATGGAAACCTAAGTTCCATTGCCAATCTTAAATTTACCATCACTTAGGATGATAATAGCATTTCATTTATTTGAGAAAATTAATGGTGTTCCATTAACAATGTAGAAAGAGATAAATAATAAAGTAACTCATTAACACCCACTTCAAAATTCTTGGCTCTCCAACACTTTAGTATTTTTCCTTGTTTTTTAAGAATCTCAACTCTTTGGTAACGGGACACCATGCATAAATATGTATATTGTGAGCGCAATTGAGCCTTTTGGGGCTGCAATATTTGCTTGTGACGTAGAGCCATGAGAAAGTGGATAATTTTACTCATCATAGCATTTAAGCCACATATGTTTGATCAACTCATAGCCGAAATCTGAAAATTAACTCTGGTAGATCGTTCATTGGCCAGTGAAGTTGTCAGCTCTCCATGGAGTGCAACAGTTTTGTGAGACACGCGTAAAGCAATATCTTGCTTGAAATTCATGAAGTAAAAGGTTGTTGGCATAGTATGAATTACCACAAAGCATCCTTTCTATCAAACAACTCTTTTACAGAAGTGTTATCAAGTCAATTCTATTAGGATATGTGGGGTTGAGTACATCTAATATTATCCTTAAGATGAATATGAGACAACAAAGTCATCGTAAAGATGCTTTCTCAAGTTCTAAAATCATGAGAGTTTCGTCCATTAGTTGTTCTTTTCAAACCAAAGGATAATATTAAAAATTCAAATCTAAAATAGTGACACTAGCATGGGAATAAAGTCTATAGGATAACAAGCTTAACGAAGAGAAAGTATTAAGTGCAACCCAAACAAATAATGATATGATCAAATTTAAACTTGCAAGCCAGGGGATGATAAGAATGTGATACCTCCTTTCGCTTGTTTGATTATGTACTCAAGTTTCTTCAATGGTATGTTTCTCATTTCTATATATGTTACTTGAAGTGAATAACCTGCGAAAAATCGAAAAACAAGCAACAGAGCTTCGCACAGAAAATAAAACAAAGTTTAATATAATTTTTGTGTTTTTATTTTTAATCGATGCACAACTGTAAAATAAACATGCAACTAAATCAAGAAAAGAAATCAAAAGAAGAAACGGAAATATGCAATGCAAAGAGGGAAAGGGTTTTAAACCTCACCCAAGATTATGCTTGGCTCGGCTCACTTTTCACCATTGTTGGGCGATGGTGGTGGTGGCTGATTGTAGTAGTTGGAGAAGTCGGTCAAGAAGTTGCCAAAAAAATCAGATTTATTTTTTTATTTCAATATAAAAATAGGAGGCATCTTTGATCTTGCGGTTTTCGGATCACTCGAACGAGACAAAAATGTTAAGAGTGTCGTGACATCTTGAACACTAGGGGACTGAAAATATGTTGATTGATTTTTATTCAAAGAAAAAATATGTTGATTATGTGTAGGCACAAAAGTAGCATTATTTATTTTTTAGCTGAAAGTAGCATTATTTCTAAGAGACTACTCCCTCTATTCATGTTCATGATATAAGACATTTAGCAAGCTAAAACAACTTGCTAAAAACGCTTAAATTATAGAACAAGTAGTAATTTTCTAACAATATAAATGAATCTTGAGAGAGGGCAAAAAAATTATTCAAGCCCTAGGAGCTGAGTCACTCGAGTCGAGTAGTCTTGGACTCTCGGTGAAGTATTCGTTCGGCCTGATCAAGTTTCAGCATTCCCCTGGAGAGATGAACAAGGCGGTGTACAATTTAGCTAAAATTTGTTTAGATTCTAATAGTAGTATGTCTTGGGATGGTGATCCACCCCCATCTCTAATGATTGATTGATGATACCCTAGCCTTGTCACATGTCCCCAGGGTGCATACATGGATGACTCCATCGCGCCTCCTCTAGCCCCACTAACGTCGCACCTCTCGCTGTTGCTGCCGTCGACCCTCGCCGCGACGGAGGTCCCGACCGACAAAGGAGTCCTAGGAAAGGAGGTTGACAATGAAGACCATCGGGGCTGCTGGGGTAGAAACAGTAGGCGCGGCGACGAGCAGCGACCAGGGTGGCGTACCTGGTCAGAGTGGTGGCGGAGGTCCTCCTAGGCGGCGCTTGACTGGTGGTGGGGGTTGGGCTTCGGGAAGGCAAGGGACAAACTCTAGATCTTTGATCTGGGTGGTTGTATCTATCGTCTCCCCATCTCCTCCTCACCATGTCATGGACGGATCATGTGTAGGACCGACCCTGCGCTGCCGCCTCCTTCCGTGCCGCTGGCCATGGCCGTCGGTTGGGCTCGGGGAGGCAGATCTTGTAGGTTGCCGGCGGGTGGCATGTGGCTACTAGTTCGGCTTCAATAATGGCGACAGTCCTAGGGTTCCTCTTGCGACAAGATGAAGATCTACCTGATGCTTCTACTCCTTGATCTTGGTCGGATAGTCGTGTTCCGGAAGGCTTCACCGGCGAACTCCCATGGGCGTGTTATGCCTGGAGTTTGCTGGATCGAGTGGGATTCGATCATGCGCACCCATGTTTTTATCTGACCATTTGGTTTCCTAGGGAGAGATATGAGGCTCTGATGGCTTGTACCATCTACCATCCCCGGGCATGCATTTCTTGTTCCATGGTGAGGTCAGCTGACGGAGAATGTCATGAAAGCCGAGATCTAAGGACTACCATTGGTGATTCGAGTCTTTGTGGAGATGTGGAGCTGACTTTGTGTTTTGTGACTTGGAGAAGCAACATCATAAGTGGGGGCTACGGCACAAGAGAAGTTCGAAGTTTGACCTCTCGAGGTGAAAATCCAAGGTCTGACCTTAATTTGTTGTGCTTAACAATGGACTTGTTGAAGGCAATGTTTGTGAATGAGGACCGTCTCTAGAGTGAAAACCTAAGACCTGTGATCGGGTGTCGATGGCGCTTGTGCACTTTTCACTTCTTGGAGGTGTCGCTTGTGGAGAAGGTGGACTTCCGGTGCTATATTGTCAGTGTTAGAGTTGCTGCTACTTCAAGGAATAAATCACTAAAGCGAGATTTTTCTAATTCTTATTTTTTGGCTATGTGCATCCATAATGCCCTAGAGCAATAAGTTGTTGTACAGGCTAGTTGTAATTAACATCTTCTTGATATTAATATATTTTTATCCAAAAAAAGTTCTTATGATTGATGTACAGAACGATCTTTTTATTCTAGATCCATAAAAATACGCGTTTATTATAAGTGCATGTACAATGGGATGACGCCAGCCTTCTCTTAGGGTTGTCATGCTGTATTTTCACTTAGTTGGAGAAGAGGAATTAAGAAAAAGAGGATTATTTTTTTCTTAGTTAAGGTATGATTACTTAAAATAAGTGAAGACTAATTTATCCATTGTACCTCTTGCCTTCTCTTATCAACATAGTTTCTAAGGCAAGCCTGAAATGCAAGAGATTTTCGTCTGATCGACACTTCAGCATAGGGTATGGACATCCGATCGAAGATTCCGGCATAGGCTGCAAGCGAAGACATCAAGCTGCTACACTTGCCTGCATGAAGAGGACACGATCGAACATGTGCTGGTCCAGTGTGTTTTTGCTCGTGAGACCTGGTATGAGCTCTTCCATAGGAAGGGCCTACTTGCTAACATTCCTGAGAACATTGACCTGTCGGAACCCTGTTGGCTCAGAGAACGAGTACGCTATCAGAACCAGGACAAGAGGAGATTCGACACCTTGGTGATCCTAATATGCTGGTCGTTATGAAAGCGACGGAGCACACGTGTATTCAACAATGTCAGCCGGCAGTTCAATGTTCAGGTCCTTGCTGGTGCTATTATAGATGAATTCAAGCAGTGGTTGATTGTGTGTGTGTGCGTGTAGGTGCAGGTGATGGAGCCTAAAGTCACCGGTAGGAGAGAGTAGGTTTGGTACGATGGTGTTCGGTCTTTCAGCCAACCCCTTGTTCGCAAGGGGATCGGTTTCTTGTAATTAACTTTGATGCATTCTATTTTGAAATAGACTTTCGCCCCGTTATATTAATATAGCAACCACATCGAATAACTTGAGTCTACAGCTAGGGCAAACAGCACAATCAAACCCAAATGAATAAAAGAGAACAAAAGAGAAACTAATGCCGAAAGCGCTAGATCAACGAAAACAATGAAGACCCGCAATCATTGCACCCTCGGAGGATTCCCACCACAATCCTATGCCTTCAGATCACCATGTACAAAGCAACACCTTTAAGAAGGGATGCGACGATGACGACTCTGCTGCCCGGACTGGTCCTAGGATTTCTCCTGGTACACTGATGGGATTGGGGAAGGGGTACCCGACGCCCTTCAAGAAGGAAAGACGGCACCCGCATGCGTCACCGCGTCGGTATCGGCCAAGCCGACAGGGATTTCTCCCAACCCCCAAAAAACCACAACCCTAGCCAATCCAAAGCGCTCCACCAAACTACCACCCACCAACCTGCCCACCACGATCTTGCAATCAACATCGTTGTCTCACAATGGCAAACGCTGCAAGGCCGGTTGTACCGAGAGGAAAGAACTGAAGACAACGGGCACAGAACCACAACCACGCGAGTGGGAACAGCCTCCACCGCCGTAGACGGTAGCCGAACGGACGTAGGGCAAGAGAACACCAAGCCACTTGGTGCCGAAGGACGACAGCAGCACACCCACCCTGAGGACTACCTTCACTGACATTGGCGGGTGCCGACCGGACACGGCAGTAGAGACAAACCAGGCTAGACAGCCCAGTCGAGCTCCAGCCGAGCTCATAAAGTCTCCGTCATCACGCTGCTGCACTCGTCGCCATCCTCTCGTTCGGCACCATAGGCCCAGCCAGGCCCTGATGGATCCGCGAATCTCGTGCCCCCATGTTGCAGCTAGCATGATGTCATCGCCGCCACCCTTGTCACCTGCTGCCTTCTATAAAAAATATGGTGCCTTCTATAATTATGTTGCTTTTCTCTAATTTATTGTGGAGGGCTAAGAGATAACCAGCCTTTACCACTGTATAGGTGTCTAAAAAGAGTATTCGTTCGGCCCACGGGAAAAGAATGAAGCAACGCTCATTTTTCTTTTTCTTTTCTTTTTGACGTAATAGAAGCGATGCAATTCCCTGGATTCATCGAACCCTCTAGCCTGCGGCGGAGCACTCCTCCCGTCCCATCTCTCGGGCGCCGGGCCTCTTTCCACTGAAGCGCGCAACCTCGAAGGAGCGAATTATCCGGCATTGATCTGGGCTTAGATTGATCCCTCTTCTTGGTGAGGAACCCTAACTTTCTCTGGACTGTTCGGAGGGTTTACTGTGGTTTCTCTTTGCTCTAAGCATTCCAATGCAAATGTTTATCCGGGATGGATATTTCGACGAATCATCCAGTTTATTTTCAGGGCACCACATCGTTTATTCGTTTGGTCACATTTATTTAATTATTTATTATTGTAATCAATGCAATTAAATTCGCTGCTGCATATCCATGGGCCATGCCCTATAGTATTTCAGTACAGTTCGTTTCCCGAATTTTTCTTTGCGAGCTTCAATTTTCTTTTATCTGTCAAAATCATGTAATCAACAAAAATGGTATCCAGTAGCAGTATTTAGTCTCCTGACAAGAAACAAGCATGTAGGTGCCAGAGTTATCAGTATCTGAACATCCTCAAAGAACTAACACCTTTTGTTTTACTAACGCCTGACGGCAACTTCTGACAGTTTGCAAGGCACTGACGGGTTCTACTTTATCTTACTGTTGCTGGTCTAGGACCCGAAGATGGAGGATGAGACAATGAGAATTCGTGCTGTTGCAACTCTGCTGAAATTTCTACGCAAATGCATCATAGCAGTCCTCTCATATGGCCCGATGCCTCAACACATCGCGTTTATAATGGATGGTAACCGTAGGTATGCTAAAGCCAGGTGTATGAAGGATGGCACTGGTCACAGGATGGGCTTCTCAGCTCTAATCTCAAGTCTGCTATACTGCTACGAAATGGGTGTGAAGTATATGACAGTGTACGCATTTAGCATCGACAACTTTAAGCGAGATACCAGTGAGGTGCAGTGCTTGATGAAATTGATGGAGGAGAAGATCAATGAGCTGTTGCAGAACAGAGAGGTCATCAGCAGGATGAACTGTAAGATCAGTTTCTGGGGGAACTTGGAGATGTTGAGCGAACCGGTGAAGTTAGCCGCTCAGAAGCTGATGGCAATCACCGCTGGGAACACCGGATTGGTGTTCTCAGTTTGCATGCCATACAACTCTACTTCAGAGATTGTGAATGCTGTCAACAAGCTGTGCGCAGAACGGAGGTATATCGCGCAAAAAGGGCATTCAGGCAGCTGTATTAATGGTCATGCTGCAAACAATGGTGCCCATTCAGATATTTCTGTAGCCGATTTGGATCGCCATATGTACAGCAATGGATGCCCAGATCCTGACATCGTCATCCGGACTTCAGGCGAGGCTCGACTGAGCAATTTCCTTCTGTGGCAAACAACGTTTAGCCATTTGCAGAGTCCAGACCCGCTATGGCCCGAGTTCTCTCTGAGGCATCTTGCTTGGGCTATATTACAGTATCAGAGAGTTTATCCTTATGTAGAGCAAAACAAAAAGATGGCAAAGAAGCAGTTGTAATCTCATCTTTCTTTGGAAGGAGTTCAGGAAGATTACCAAGCTTCTTTCTTAAGGACAAGAACATGCCGTGCAAAAGACTGTGCAAACATTTTTTTTAATGAAATGCAAGCAGCTTCGCATTTTCATTTCAAATAAGAGGTTCACAACAATTTGCATAGCTGAACGACAGCTGAAAAATAACAGCAGGAAAAAAAGAAAAACTTCTTTTCAGCATCTCTCTTCGGTCTTGTGTATCTGCAATTTTGGCCGCTTGTTGTTAAACTGCGCAGCCGCACCTAAAGGCAATCTTTGAACTTGCTCTGCCTTGCCACATTGATGGTTGAAGATTTGATTACCACATTCATTCCTCAGCATGCACCAAACATGGGAGACAAGAGTGTTCTAAAGGTTTGATTAAACTCCCCATGGTTTTTGTTGGCACAAGGTGTAGAATTTGGATTATATATCAACAGGGCATAGATATACCAAGATCCCTTTGAAGTTCAGACTTGTAACTGATTCAACGATGATTTTTGCTAGATCATGTATCAGCAGAGCATATATATAACCGAGCTGTGTTTGAACTCCCAACTGATTCAACGATGATCTCATACTGGACGAAATAAATTAATTGAATGCAATTATGTTTATGTACGTAGTAAATCAACATGATTACCCCCAAACAGACCCCCTGCATCATCTCTATCTCAACAAGATACAAAAGAGGAAGAAAAAGGAAAAAGAGGTTTGTCCGGCGGGTATTCTCCTCCTATTTCTACCTTCATCAGATATGTCAAAGTCTTCTCTTCTCTCTATCGTGGTCTGATCTCACACTCGGAGAGCCTTCCTGAAGGCAGCTATGGTCTGCATTGTTCATGTTCATACCCGGGCGAAAAAACTCATAAATCATACTTCCTCGCTAACAAGCCTGTGATAACTTGTTAACATGTCATCAGAATGAGGTGGTGCTCCAGATTGCATCTTCTCCTTCACCGCATCTCGAGTGCACATCCTTCAGCCTCTCCACTGGGTTGCAGACCCCGCTGCACCTCCAGTCGAACGATGCGACACAGACGTTCCCTGCTTGTGCCTTCCACTCACAGTCTGAAATAGAATTTGTTTCGGAAAGGAAACGTTAGTTCCATGGTCATCCTCTTCAGAGATGGTGCATGGTATATGCAGAACAACTGAAGAAACTGACCTGTTTCTGATCCACAGCACATCTCCCTGTCGTCGATGTGCTCCACATCTAGCCCGATAAACCACGCTCCCAGCGATACATCTTCATTTGCGAATTTGTGCAGTAGTGGCCTGGGTGATATGACAGGCACAGATGGCATCAATAGCAACTCATAGAATGGAGGTACTGCCTGACTAAGCATGAATGCTCTTTAGTCTTACTGGTTGACTGAGATGTAGGTGGCAAGGTCCTTTGAGATGGCATATAACTGCCCGGTGGCATGGCGGAAGTACTTGTTCCCGTCCTCTCCAAACTTCCAGAACTCAGGTTCGTGGTATTTGGAAGTTCTGAAAAGAAGGGCAGTGCAGCGAAGTTTAAGTATTTGTGGGACATGACAATAAGATGTGACATTCCTACTACAGTTATATGGTGTTTCCAGAAGAATTACTTGTCCGAAAGCACCGGTCCTGACTTCATACAACCAATGTAGACCCGGGGCTTCAATTTATGATGGCCAAGAGTTGTTATGAGCGCACCTGCACCACATAAATCGGTTAGTTTTCTCCAAGACTATTGAGACTCCAGAATGTATATACTTATACGGAAACACCATACCGAGGTTCACATGAACATCATCATCCACCTTGACATAGAAATCAGCATCCCATGAAGCCACAGCAGTGGAGAAGAATGTCTTGGTTTTTGCGGTTAGCTTGTGGTACCCTTCAACATGATCCTACACACATGTACAATTTGGCCAGAATTAGCTTCAGTTTGGCAATAAGATTTTGCGTTTGTCGTTTAATAGAAAGGTGAAATGAATTATGCAATTCAACGTTTGGAGAACATCACCAACCAGCCTAAGAAAGTCATCATGAATAGCATTCTCCACGTCTATGGCCTTATCAAGGGCACTGTCTGATGTAGGACTGCAAAAAAAAAAGCATAAAACACCAGTTACTATTTCAGTAGTCATATTTAAATCCATGCCACTGAGAAGTTGTAAATCATATTATCACCATTATGATATGTTTCATGTACAATTTCAATTTATGGTGTGTACACCGCTTCTTCACAAAAGTTAAATAATTCTGAACTATTATCAATAGATTATATTTAAATGTTAAGTGGCATTTGTCTTCTAGAGTTTGAACAAACCTTACATAAAGCCCTTTGAAATGGCATCATAACAAGAATGGGAGGCTTTATGGAGTCCTTTTTGGGGCTAAATATGGAACCTTTGCATGGAGAGTTCATGAAACATTTGCTTTGTGGTTTCCGATTCCTTTTTCAGAAGTAGTGAAGCAGAGTGCCAGTAACCTTACCTATGTCCGATCATAAATCGAATGACGATTCCCTTTTCCGCTTCCAGTTTCTTGAGTTTCTCACCTGGCAAATATCAGCGGGAGATATGTAGTGAGTATTACATGGTACAAAGTACAGCAGGCAAAACAGAGTAGGAATAAATACAACTATCAGTCAGTCAACAAAATGATCCATCCCAGTCCAATGCAAAATGTATGATCGAGTCACCTCAAATTAATCCTAGCTAGTGACATAATTATAGTTTCTGCAACTAATCATATTTGCCAGTATGATGATAAATAATCCCATCTGATTAATTCTACGCATCCATGTCCCTCTGTAATTTCCTAGTTAGCTGCGCCAACATCATCCTGCTCGATTAAATACACATCTCCTCTGCATCGGTTCTAACTAAGCATATGAAATTCAGCAAAAAACAGCTATAGCCAACGCAAGGAAACAATCAGGGAGCATTGGCGAAGTATGAACCTTGAGGCATCCATGTCGCCCTGACAGAATCACGGCGCTTCTTGCTACTGAAGGCGGTATTGATCCCGATCACCACGAAAGCCTTCTTCCTTTCCTTTCTTACACCATCCGTGCCTCCGAGCAGCTCCTGCGTGCTGCGCCTCGCCGCCAGCTCCATCTGTAGTGTGGCAATTGACTTGTCCAAATACCTACACAGAGACAGATCCCAATTAGTCCCCCGTTGGACAATGCAAAAAATGCTACTGCAGCAGGTTCAGAGCATTTTTTTCAGGATTCAAGGCAACTTACTGTATGGCCTCATGAGTCTTTGTGACTTCCCCCATCACGTCCCTGTCGTCAGATGGTTTCTGAAAGGCAAAACTGAAGAGTTTCAGCGAAATATCCATTTTCGCTCTGCACCTCGTTCTGGTGGAATAACATGGTTTATCTTATCTTGAAAAATCTTTTTAGTATTTTTTTCTAAAATAAACAATAAAAAGCAGGTGGCGAGTAGGTGGTATGCTACCAAGGGGCGTTTACAGGTGTTTCTGTCAAAGTTCACAAAACATGCCAGCATATTCTAGAAAACAAATACAGATGCACTATGAAACATATATCTCTGGGACGGCAGGATGAGCATAGGTTTCATCAATCAAAACAACAAACATGAAGAGTCTAGAATTCAGGACCAACCGTCTTGGCAACAAAATGTTCAGACTTGGCCTGCATCTCTCTTTCCTGCGGCCGCCGCTGCACCACGACCGGGCTCTTCAAATCGGGCGCCGCTCCGAACCTGGCAAATCGACCGTCATATGGGAGATATTTGAGCTGCACCGAGCATTGCACCGCGTGACAGATGGATCCAAGATAAGCGGCCAGGGCCACAAAGCGGACCAGCAGTGCCTAAGGTAAAAGTAAAACTAATCTAGGAGGACTCACTGGTCGGTGAAGAGCATGCCGAGGCCGAAGCTGCAGACGCAGAGGAGCAGTATCGTCCGCGACACCACGGGCCTCCTCTCGCCGGCGACGGCGCCGCCGTTCTTGGCCTTCATCTTCCGCTCAACCGTCGTCGTCGCTCTCTCTGTATCGCCAGGCGCTGGTTGGCTGGGGTCGGGATACTCGTCGTGTGTTTGTGTGCAGGAGCGAGAAGGCGATGACGGCTTTTATGAACCTACGAAGTAACCGAAGCTGAGGAGGGAAACAACAGCAGCAACAAGGGGGAAGAAGAAGACGACGGCGACTGACTTGTTTAATGGATCCCGGAAAAATAAAATGCTACGTTCACAATGCAAAGCTGTGAACAGAAGGTGGCTATTTTTTTTTCCGATCTTGTTTTGAGAGGGACAAGAGAAGGCAATTGTTACGTTCGTTTGGGGGAGAAGACGAGGAACAGCTGCACACAAAATCTAGCAAATTAATTCACTAAATTTATTTGCACCAAAACTTTTACTGGATTCAAATTACTTCCCATAGGAGAAAGATTGGTACTCATTAATTCAGTACTAAGTAATATGGTATTGTATATGATATTATTTTTTCAACAAACAAAAAGAGTCTTGCAGAGATTGGATTACTTTCGATCAAGATTCTTTTGACAAGAAGATTATAAGAAGAAGAAATATAGACTGTGAGTGTATTTGCCGACCCAAAGAACAGGGGCTAGGTATTCATGATCTAGAGATCAAGAATATAGCCCTACTTAGTAAATGGCTCTTCAGGTTATTAACTGAAGATGGTATATGTCAAACTCTATTAAAAAAAATATTGGCTCAAAAGCACTGTCCCAAATGGTTTGGAAACCTGGCGACTCTCAATTTTGGGTTGGTTTGATGGCGACGAAGAAACATTTCTTCCACTTCGAAACTTTTTCTGTTAAGAACGGTTCTCAGATAAGGTTTCGTAAGGATAAGTGGCTAGATACCACTACACTTAGCAAACAATTTTCCGCATTGTATTCCATTGTCCGTTATACGAAGGAATCGATTATCACAGTAATGGAATCATTTCCCTCCCCCTAATGTGACTTTTAGGAGAGATTTAATCGGTACAACTACATCGATTAGCAAATATTCAATTATCGGTCGGAGCTGATTAATTTCGTTGGAACTTAAGTGAGAATGGTTCTTTCTCTGTTAGTTCCTTATATAATGCTTTAGTCCAGCTAGTCTTACCGATTTTAGACAATAGGATGATATGGAAGATGAAGATACCACTAAAAAGCAAAAAAAATTGCCTGGTACTTCGTCGAGGGGTTATCCTTACTAAAGATAATCTTATCAAGCGGAATTGGCATGTGAATCCTATGTGTGCTTTTTGTCATCATAATGAGACAATCAAGCACTTGTTTTTCCAATGCAATTTAGGTAGATCTATATGGTCAGTTACCCAAGCAGTTTCGGGCTTGTATTCACCATATAGTATTGCCAATATTTTGGGAAATTGGTTACATGACATTGATCACAAGTATAAGCTATTTCTTCGGATTGGTGCGATTGTCATTATATGGTCGTTATGGCTATATAAAAATGATAAGGTTTTTAGTGATAAGCTTTGTTCTTCCATGTAGGTTATTTACAGATGCAGTAGAAGATATGTATTTTCTCTTAAATAAGCTACATCAGTCTGTCAAACTCAAATACTTCCATTTAATATGTGCATTGTTACGTCATTTTATCTTCTACCGAGTTGAGGTGGCTCTACACACAAGTTGTGATGTCAACTGAAATCAGAACTCAAAACACACTTTTTATATATAAAATGAAACTCATACAATTATTAGGAGTTTTTACACATAGGTCGGCAAGTCTAGAACAAGCAATTGTATGGCTTTTTTTTTTACAGGGGACCGCAACGGCTATTACCATCGGAAGATTGATGGCGGCGCAACCAAGAACCCCTAACCTCGTGGGTTAACCGTCTACAAAAACTTCTAAACATTATGAACATGGACTGGAATGCATTTCAAAAAAAAAAAAAACCGCAAAGTCGATTGGCATAGCAGCTCTTGCGTGGCACTACCTACCAGCATCATCTTGTGGAGATCACAGCCGCCGGTTGAGGCCGCCTTTTCATTCGTTAGGCCATTATTCAACTTTGGTTCTGCAATTTTTACTACGTACGTACCAGGACCAGGAACACTCTAGTAGCTTCTTCTCTGAGGATAAAGTAAGCATTGTAGTACTTGTCACTCTTAATTACACCCCAATGGTTTGAACATTTGTTGAGAGAAGAAAAAAACATTCCCCTGCTGCTTAGTCAAAATCGGCAGCCACAAATATTGTGCACCTGTCGGTCGGGTGCCAGTAGGCGTACGTAGCCTCTAAAGATCGGTACATCGGAAAAACAAACATTTCGCGCCGCGCGTCTCGCCTGCCGGGCGGGCACGTACTAGCAAAGACGGGCACAAAACTAGGACTAAACGCGCAGCCAGCCCGCCGGCGCGATTGATTCGACTGGCCGTACCGTATCGTGCGGACGTACGTCGTCGATCAAATTATAAATCCGTAGGCGCGCTGCGCACGCACGCACGCACGGCCGCGTACGTTGCCCCTGGCGTCACATGGCGGGCGCCTGCCGGGGTTCCGTATCGCGCTCGAGTTTCGCGGGCACGCGACTACGCCACCAGGCCGTGTCCGTGTGTGAGCTGTCGCGCGTGGTCTCCCTCTCCCGGCCGGTCCCCGTCAACGCGCCGTCGAGTGCGCCTCATCACTCGCTCGGCCGAAACGGCGAGGCACCGCGTGCGTCTCCTCGTCAAATCAAATCACACGTTCTTCCTCGCCGCCGGCCCGGCCCGGCTCGATCTAGACAGCTGCGTGTGGTGTGGGTACACGCTTCCTGCTCATCATTAGCGGGCGGATTTTCTGGAACAAAAAGGATGAATTTGGATCAGCACCCGTCCAGGCAGCCAGGTGTACTTACTACTGCTACTACAACTGACGGTACAATGTGGCGTGGTGACACTTTCCAGGTCGCTTTCGAGCCTCTTCTTGGAGATGGGAGTCGTCGAGTACAAACGGGTGGTCGGCACTTCCAAGGCGACCGACGTCCTTTCCCGGTCCGTCCTCGCTAAATCTGATCTACGCACTTTGGGGATAGCGACCAAGCTGGATCGGTACCATGGCTGCCAGCCAATAGTTGGCAAGCCAGGTGATGGTGCCACCACGAAATGAAGGGCACTTGTAACAGCTCGGCCAGGATATCATCACCGAGCAAGAGGACGTGTCGTGTCGAGCCGATCGGACGATGATCGACCGATGGAGACGGCTCCACGGGCCCCTCCCTCGTCTTCTCCATCTCCGCCCTTCTCGGCATGTCTTAGGATCCAGATGGACAGGTGACCCACTTGACTTGAGCCGTGGAGTCCCTCATGATCATCCCGCCCTAGTCTACAAGGCGCCAGAGTTGCACACCTCAGTTACGTCACACCGCACCTGTACTAACAAATGAGAGCCTAAATCAACAGACCGACAAACAATTTCACCCTACTATACAAAGCACCAAGAAAGAATCTGCAGTTCCGCACCCTACCCTACCCCCCCCCCCCCCCCCCCCCCCGCCGCCCGCAACATCATGTCTTACGGTCACGAGAAAGATTCTGCGAGCAACCGCCCACCTGCTTTAATGGAGTCAACTGCATTTTCGACAATAAAAAGGTCTGGCAACAACGATTCGCCGCAGGCAGCTCGTGATCCAATTTATAGTATGTTCTGAACTCGCTCGAGGCAACGCAAACAAACAAAAAGTTAGGATAAACACGGAGTACTGATGCTACGGATCATTTCAGAAAGCAGTCAGTTATTCACACATTAAACACCCAGTCTCCCCGCCGCGAAAATCAACATAATGTACACAAGACCACACACCGGTAGACAAAGACTTCTTCACGAGATTTGGCCAACCTTCCCAACACTTTGACCCTCAATCCACACAGATTTTGACCAACCTTCCAAGTCTGCTCAGAAACATCTTTGACCCCCTTAATCGTCAGAAGAGTGGCACGTCCAGTAAGTCAACCCGCTGCAAAGATGACGCGACGTCAGGACCAATACTGGCCAAGTGAAAATGCAGGCGGGAAAAATAGTTGATGAAACATGCAGCTATATATACCTTATCAACACGAACACACACTGCAGAACGCCAGCAACGCCGGTCCACACAGAAGGGCCCTTCTCTGTCAAGGCATCTTGCACCAGCAGACCCACTGACGCAGCTAGGCAGACGAAAGAAACAACGTATGCAATAAAGAGCCAAAGCTTCAGCCTGTGTATTAAGAAACCCCTGTTAGAGTGATTCAATATAGTACTACAAGTATCTCAGGAGAAAATCTTTCTTCCATGGTAAATTTCATTTACTAGAACATTTTGGTACCCATCATTGGTCTATTATATCCTTATTATGAAATAAACAAAGGAGTATAGATGTAGCGGCATAACCACACTACACAATGCTAGCAACTACAATGTTCTTTGGGTCAAAAGTACTTCATCATTAGAGATTCTGAGTCCCTAAAGGAAGTTTGAGATGGTGCACAATATCGAGGAATAAATGATCCAGGAAATGAAAACCCTTCCCTGCTCCTGAACCTACTGTGCCTTCATGCCAAGATTCCCGTTCATGCAATACTTCCCTGTGGTTTGTTTCAAATTTATTGGAAGCAATTTTAACTAATCCTCATATTGGTTTGGGAGTCGTCGCCCTGAATGAGGCTTACAGCTTGTGTGCAATGGGCGGCATGTTGGTTCAGGCAAAGTAAACAGGCCTTTGTCTCCCAACATAAAGAACATTATATGACAAGCTTTCCTTTATTTCAGATTTTAACATCTCCACAATTTACATAACTATAGAAACAGATTAATCAAGCACTTCTAGTCGGATCATGGTTAGGCTGTCCCTGTATGCCCGTACTAAGAAATTATGATATTTCCTGTGATTAATTGTTAACATATAACAACTAAGTAAGCAACTAACCAAAATAAAATCGACATCTTTGCTCATACAGCAGATTTTTTTTTTCGAGACTGTGCAGGAGAATGTTCTTAAGAAAGAAATAGTTCTACAACACCATAAGCACCTAAGCAGCTAGCAGAAAATTGGCCAGAGAAATTAGGATATAGAACCATAAATTCAAAAATAAGCTAGTCCAATAAGCATGTATTAAATAGTTGTTTCTAACCAACAATGAGGTTCATTTTAAACCAACTGTGCTGGTACCTGCTATCAAAAGTGGCAACTGGATTTTCATGGAAAAAAGGATGCCTCCAGACAGAAATACATATTCTATTCACATAACATAACTATCAAGAAAAACAGGGAGACATAATGCAAGTAACAAACTAATATATAAATGAGGATTGAGAAGGAATGCTTATGGTCAAACTGTGGCGAACATTGGCCATAGGGAAGCCGGCTCTGCCCTTATGAGAGATATTAACTGATTTAGCAGTTAAAACAATCAGAATAGAGGTTCACTTACTGATTTAAGTTGTCTAACATCTATGACCGCCCAAAGAAGCATTACTATGAATTTGAACTACTTAAACTCATAATCAGGTCAGTCAACCCTCAACATGCACTCATGTCTTAGATGACTTAGGAACCTAACCTAGATCCAAGACATAACACCTCTTTCTCTCTTGACATAAGAAGAGCCAACGGTACCTAACTGCGAAGAGAGCTCTCTAAAAGTTAGGTCATCTGGGGTCTGTTCGGTTCGTGCCAGTGCTAGCCCCGCCAAACCTCGGCGAGCCAAATAATTGGGGAACGATTCTGCCGCCAGCAGATTGCCAAAAAATTGGCGCAGAATTGAACAGGAGGATCTGAGGTGGGCTGGGCGCACCAAATAATTGGTAGCTATCCAAACGAGCAACAACGCCTGGTCAATGACCAATTTTTTGGACTGGCAACCTCGGGCTCCAATCCAAACAGCCCCATGATTCCTACTCAAACAGCTGTCTAACTGGGAATCTGTCTGAAATAACACATCTCTGATGCACCTATCATCTATTCAGTCGTGCAGTTAACATTAGTATATATATTCAGGGTTCAATTCAATCATCTAATTTCAGCAACCTATTGTTTCTTTGGCGAATATGCAGCAACCAAATACACAGATCAATTCCATTAATTGGTGCCTAATCTAGCAAAAACCTGACCTCCACTCGTTATCATCCCCATAGGACGAGTAGTAGTCGTTGCCGATGTCATTCTTGTTGACGCAATTGAACATGAGCGCGGCCAGCGACGCGAAGATCCCTGCAAATCCCCCGCACAAACCAATTAATAACGGACCTCGAACCCACGGGCAATTTCATCAAAAACCTAAGCGGAGCGGAAGGGGATCTCGCTGTGGGTTCTCACCGGGCAGGTAGTGGATGAAGGAGACCTGGACGGCGCTGCAGACGACGGCGTCGACCCAGAACCACCAGCCGGCGCCGAAGAGCGCGCCGGCGACGCCCGGCCCGATGATCGCCCAGAGCATCGCCAGGTTCTCCATGGCCGCGGCAGAGCAAACCCTCCTCCAACAACTCACCTTCCTCCGCGGAATCTCCTCGGTTCGTTGCTTCCTCTCGCTTTTCTGACGATTTTTTTTTCCGCAGTGGAGAGGACGGAAAGGTCGGATTGGATATGATAGTGGGCTTGACTAGGAATCGTTCTACGTAATGTGAATCGTGATCCAACTCTAGCTGTGTTCAGGCCGCATTGGATCTTATTGGGCCTCTCATACTTATGGGCCTAGTGGGCTAGACAGAGATCGAGTCACTCACTCGGTGGTGTACTGGTGTGATGCCATCAGGAACAGGAGGGTGGTCAGGACTTGAAGCGACAGGAGAGAGGCGATGGCGCGAGGCGGTGCGTGGGCGGCGTCGGCGGCGGTGGTGCTGTGGTGGATGGCGGCGGGAGCGGGGGCGGTGTGGCTGGAGATCCCGCCGTCGGGGACCAAGTGCGTGGCGGAGGAGATCCGGAACAATGTCGTCGTCATGGGCGACTACTCCGTCCTCTACGAGCACCACCAGGTCCACCCCACCGTCTCCGCCAAGGTAATTTCTTTCTACGCCGCCCGAACGATCGGTGGTATAAATACACTGTTCTACGCTACGAACGAGTCATCCTTCGCATTGGAGACGGATTAGCATTTTCGTTGGTTCGTTTTTTGGGGAAACGTTGCAGGGGAGCCGCCAATTTTATCGACGGCTTGAATTTACAGTGACTGGGTTGGGTTTACATTCTACTGCTTTGATTCGATCGGAAAATTGTAATGGGAATGCATTGTGTAACAGCATGGGTATTGCTTTTGTGTGCCGCTTGATCCGTAATGATGTACTGTAGATCCTTCGCAACGTTGCAGAATGCAGATGTCATGGAGAAATATTATTCGACACCAAAAACAGAAAAACCTGATGGAAGCCTCAGAAAATTGCTGTACCAAGTCATTGGCCATTACCATTTGGAAAGTCATTGGGGGTATTTCTAGAGCACACTGATCTCGGCCCCACATGCTGGTTGTACTGTAAAACAATGCTGCTTTTGTTCGTTATATAAAAATATTACAGATCATTTTACATCGTGTACCGTATGCACAAAATAAACAAGCAAAAATTATTCTGCTACGGGAAACATACAAGGACATTTGTGAACATTTGGTATGATCGATTGTTGACCAGAGGAGTTGTTTGCTTTCAATCAGGGTTCATTATCATCCTTCTATACTGAAATTAAATACATAATAATGGGGCACAATTATGATTCAGTTTGTCCTAGTGCCTTATCCATTTCCATTTTTCTGTCATCTAGAGGTGCTACAGAAACCTTGAATTGTATGTGCTGTCACAGAATGATCTTTGCTTGATTTTAGTTTTAACGGTGTAATTTTGAAGAGTGGGATTTGATTCTTCCAAAAGATAAGCAAAAATTGTGTTTTCTTCAGTGTACTGTATCATGCCTTCCAGTCAGATGATTTTGCTGCTTGAGTGCTCTACTGTAGGATACAGAAAGGCCACAAATAGAGATAATATATACAGTATTTAGTTCACTCAATCCATGATTAGGAAGTACTTCCTCTGTTCGGAATAGGTGTCGTAGATTTATCTAGATACGCATGTATCTGCACACTAAAACGCGTCTAGATACATGCTTATCTAGATAAATCTGCGACACTTATTTCCGATGGGAGGGAGTAGTAGTGAAGACTTAAAATCCACATTTTTATATTATTATTAGATGCAACTTTACTATGGTAGTTGCATCCCATGATCTTATCGCACAGGTACAAATGGCGTATCCTTCTACTAGTCTTCCTTGCATGTTTTTTACTTCCATTGCAGTTTTAACAGCATTTTCATTTCCCCTTGTAATTACTTGGATTGAGATAAACTATTTGTATGTTCTACATTGTATGTCTGTTAACTCTCTGTATCTGTTCCGATGTGAATTATTCTTGCAGGTTACGTCCCCTTTTGGGTATACCTTACATACGAAAGAAAAGGTTCAAATGGACCAGTTTGCGTTCACCACAACAGAAGCAGGAAACTTTTTGGCTTGCTTCTCAGTTGACGGTGATAGCAAGGGTTTAGTGGTCAAACTAAATCTTGACTGGAAAATTGGTATTGCGGCAAGAGATTGGGACTCTGTTGCTAAAAGGGAAAAGCTTGAGGTGAACTGCATTGAATTATGTTATACCTTTGAATTTGGTTATTTTTCTTGTTTGGATAGGGAGTTGAACTAGAGTTAGTTAAGCTTGATGCGACTGTCAAAGCAATCCATCAAAACCTGATCTTGCTGCGGACCAAGTAAGTGTGCTATTCGTCAACAATGCTCGCCAATTTTATCGATGCCAGTATACCACAAGGCATAACTGTTCCGTTAAATACCATTGTTCTCAATGCAGAGAATCAGACATGAGAGATGTCAGTGAGAAGACGAATGCTAGGATCTCGTGGTTGAGCATGATGTCGCTCAGTGTTTGCATTTTAGTTTCAGTCTTGCAGCTGCTGCATCTAAAGCAGTACTTCCGAAAGAAGAAGCTCATCTGAAAATATATACTCCTCTTCAATACGCGTACATTCTACATTCTTTCTATAGTAGATGACATCTAATAAATTTGCCACAATGGATGTCAAACAATTATGTAATCAAACTGTTGGCATTTTACCATCTAATCTCGAGTTCAGATAACATGGTACTGCTACTTTTCGTGTTCAACTTATACTCTTACAAAATGCAAGTTCATACGAACTTCCGTGGACAAGTCAAACATCCGTCGAGTCCAATTTCATGAGGTCACCGGCCCACTTGCCACATCAGAAGAAAGTCTCTGTAATCACTCTGAGGTAAGCTTTCATGGATGAAATCCTCAAGGTTCTTGCCAAAGTTATTCTTGAATGCTACCTTTATCTCGTCCATACCGACATCATCGCTGCCCAAGATGGCCCTTGTAACCAACCTTTTATTGGTCCTTGCCGGTTGCATACTTCTCTGCAGTAACTGACAATGCCAAGAACAGGAAGGAGTCAGGGACCAGGGATGTATACAAATCAAGTACAGAACTGCCTGCCTTTTGTTCTCACCTTGCAGTAATACTTGGAAGGACTGTAGATGCACTTGACAACAACCCTCAGGGATTCTTCAAACTCGCCAGACAAATTCTTCTTCAGTGCCTGCTTACAGATTCATGATTGCCCAAGATTTCAGTAGTGTTCTATCAGATCAGGTGCATGTCATCGGGCCACTGAGTATGCTTACCTTGGTGAAATCATGCCCATATATGTGCTTGTAACTGCAGAAAGCCAGCCTGAGCTGCGGGATGCTCCTCTTGCTGAACATCTCAAGAACAGTGGCCTCGTCGATCGATCCCGTGCCGCCGTTCTTCGCATCGTACAACCGTCTGGCATCGCATTTCGCGATGTGCCGGCTGGGTTCGTCGTGGTGTGACTTGTGGGAGGTCGCAAGAGCCACCAATAGCTGCTCGGATCATTGAAGAGAGACACTGTAAGAAAAACTGAAACCACAATCAGAAGCAAGGAGCTTATTAGGCCTACCCGCTGATAAGGGTGCGAAGGCTCCGTGACCATGTCCTGCTCCAGGTTCTTCTTGTACCTGGCCAGGTACGCCTGCTTGGTGAAGAAGAGCTGCTCCTGCTTGCGCCGCGTGAATATCTCGACAAGGACCCGGTAGTCGGTCGCGACGCTCTCGATGGCGTCCCTCGCCATGGCCGCGTCGCGCTCAGCCGGGTCAAGCATCCACAGGTAGAGCAGATCGCAGAGCTGGAGAGGAAGGCTCATCCATGCTGAGACTGAAAGCAGTTTTGAGACGCTCTACCTATATACTGTAGGTTCTTGTCTTACTCTTACCTCGTTGTCCTGATCGGCCGCGAGGGTTTTCTGCAGCCGAGCGACGAGGTCCTCGCAGAACATTGCGCGGTAGGTGGCCCTGATATGCTGCCTCTCCGACGGGCTCCGGCGAGCCAGGAGGCGGCTCAGACGCCGCGGCTCGTCGCACGCTCCGTGGATCTCTCTGCAGTCGCTCTCATAGCCTGTGGTGGCGGCAGGAGAATGGGAGGCCATGTTCGGGACCCTGCTGAAGCTTTCGATGTACTGAAATTACTGGGTTGGCTAGCTAGGCCGGCCAGCGCAGGGGTTTATAAGAGGCAGCCATTGGTCTTTAGTAGTTTGCTTTTCATGAAGGAAGGAAGGAAGGAAGGAGAAGGAAGAAAGTTATCTCCAATTGGCCAATTATATGGAAGTAATGGAAAGGGAACAGTAGGCAAATCTGTGTCCTACTCAGCAGATGAGGGGTTTTGTGGGCTAGCAGGATTTTCAGTGATGATGGTGATCTTGACTTTCAAGGCCTTTTTAGCTTCTATACGGAAAGCAGATAATTAAATCAGTCACCCAGATGCCATATCCTATGATGCCTTTTTAGAATTTATTTTTTCAAGGATACCGATGCCTTTTCAGAATTGAACATATAGTGATTGATAACCAAGTACTTACATGCATTGCTTGGCATTTTGGATCCTGAACAAGGGGCAGCCAAGTAAGTGGCTGACAGCGGAAAAGATCCTAGGTGCCAAGTACTACCAGGACGCAAATGTGGTAAAGCCTTTCTGACACGCAAAGGTTTCAGAGAACGCCCCCTTTTTTTCTGAAGAAAGGATCGCACTGCTTGCTGCTGGACCGCAAGTAAACTCGCCTGCTTTTGCTTGCGGCCGTGGCGATGGTGGTGGAATATCTTGTGGCACCCATTATTCCGTTTGTGGACTCCCACTCCCAGTAGGCTCTGACTCGAACCCCCTTCTTCGCCTTTTTGGTTCCTGGCCGAATTTTCCTGTCATTTTCGCGAGACTGAGACGGGTCATGCGTGCCTTTTCCAGGTCGAGTTCGGTGCGTGCTTGTGTTTTGGAAAAGCAGGAAGCGAAAGCTCGATCCACCTAGGAAATCCAGTTGTCCGTGTGCTTGTGCTTGTCCGCCTCTCCACGGCGCGCCGCACGGGCGGTATGGCGCGCGCGCGCGATGGCGATACTGAGAGTGACAGTGCGGCCGAAAGGAGACGGGGACGGTGAATTTGGGAGTGCGCGCTTTCGCTTCGACGACGGGGTGCGGCTTTGGCCGTGTGTGCTTCTGCACGCGTGCGTTCATCAAACAAATTTTTCCCTAGCCAAATAGAAAGGACACTTATGACGTGTGTCAAGAAGAAAAAGGGATTTGCTAAAGGGTAGGCGTCAAATGGTGTTTTTTTTAGAGCAACCACCCATTAATCGAAAAACAAGTTACAATAAGTAATACACGTGGAAACTAAAAGACAAACAAAGATAGAATGGTTATCCTGAATTTGCAGATAAAATTCTAAGAAATCGAGACGATTCCTAGGGTTTCCTACAGCCACCGAAGCCATCGGCCGTCGTCCAACTCCAGCGCCGCCGAGACAGACACCGAAAGAGACGTCGAGCCTCAACCATGGCAAGATCCAAAAAAGGCACCATCGTTAACAAGGCTTTGTGAGTCGACGAACAGGCCTGTTGCACGCAGCGAGGCACATGTCGCTGTGACACATTGATCAGGGGATGTCCCGTGCTGTTTTGGACAAAGATCTGCCGCCTCCCATCAAAAGAAGTCAGGGAAGAAAGGCAAACCCACCACCTCCGGACCACCATCCTTGCTCCAGAAAAATCACCTTGTCCCGGCCGCCAGCGTCGTCGCAGGTAACAACGACCGCGAGCGACAGACCGAGAAACAGATCTCGCCAGATCTGAAGAACGACGAGAAAACCAAGCTGTCGATCTGAAGGACCGACCAGCACACGTTGCCATCAACTCCGAGGCTTCGCCGTAAAGGTCATCGCCGGTGTGGGAATAGAGATGAGACAGATTTATTTGCCCGGGACGTCCAATGGTGTTTTAGCCATTGGTCTAACAGAAGAATTAACCTGCTTCTCCACTGACCTCCTTAAGTGGATGAATCTGAGAAGAATAGGGCAGTAGCCTAGTGGTTGGGTCACAGTGGCATATCCTGGCGACTGGAGTTTGATTCCTATCAGAGATGAATTATCCGGAATTCTCATGCCAAGTCCTGCTTCTACTACTCCCTCTGTTTCAAAATATAAGATGTTTTAGGTTTTGCGAAAAGAATATATCTAGTCATCTTTTAGTGTGTAGGTTCACCCAATCTATACACTAGAAGGTGTCTAGATACATTTGTTTCACAAAAGCTAAAATGTCTTATATCATGGAATGAAGAGAGTATATCATTAACACCAAGGGCTATCCTGGTAGGTTTTTATTTTTTTTAGAACGGGGCAGTAGCCCAGTGGTTGGGTCGCAGTGGCGCACCGTAGCGACTAGAGTTCAATTCCTGATGAATCTGAGACGTCTGATCATCAACAATGGAAAATCCCGAGCTTAATATTTTTGTAGGAATGTCACATCTGCTTGCAGCATTTTTAGTGGTGCATAAATTTGCAAAAAATATCATAACAGTTTCAATAGACCCATGTAGCAAAACAAAACATCATATGCAACAAATCCCCAATTTCAGATTGCATCAAAAAGTACAATAGTGTGTTGTCGTTTGCTTCAAAAATTTCAATACGTCCAACATTATAGAAGCACATAGCATTGGAGAATCTATTTGTAGCATACGCCAAGAAAACATTGCAACGTGACACGATATGGATGCAATGAATGTCATATGCGCTTCGAGTATATCAAAACATTGTATGCAACATTGTGAAAAGCGATATCACTATCACTACCCTCCATGGGGTAGGGACATGCAACCTACGAGGGAGCTGAGACAGGACCGCAGGATGAGGAAGGAGGAGTAGCATGCAGAGCATATGTCCACTGGCGGAGCTACATAAAGGCCAAACTGGGCCATGGCCCATCCAGGTTTTTGGCCAAAGAAAATTTAACTACTACTCATAAGGCCCAATTTACTAGAGCTACCACGCTGACTCAAGAAAAACACCACGCGAATAGTCCTCAGGATCTCTGCCTCACACGACTAGAGACCAGACTACACAGTACAGAGCAGAGCACCATGGACTAGGATCAGGGCATCTCCATCCGACCCATCCAGTCGCCCCAAACGATCCGTTTGTGTCTGTTTGGGTCAAGCCACGGTCGATGTAGGTAGGTGATGCGCTCAGATCATTATAGAGCTTCGTTGAGAGACCCCAAGAGGAAGGTATGATGAGCATAGCAGCAAGTCTTTCCTCAGGAAGAAACCAAGGTTATCGAACCAGTAGGAGGAAGGAAACGACTCAAAGGTGTTGCTAGCAACTTGGAAATCTGCACAACACAAACTCAAGACTTTGCCCCAATGAACAGTGAAGTTGTCAATCTCATCGGTTTGCTGAAAACAAAGAATTAAATGTATAGTGTGGAAGGTAATAGTGGTTTGCAGAAAGTAAACAGGAACAATGGAAGATGTATCAATGATAAAGATTGGACAGGGGTCCATAGTTTACTAGAGCATTGTTGTGGCATCCCGCAAAACCACTACTAGAAAATCGCGTTGTTTTTGTGCATTGCATCGTCATCATCATGCATTGTTTGTCTGAAACTATTTCGAAACGCCTAGTTTGTTTTCTAAATAACCCCCGTCTTTATTTCAAATTAAAACACCGGTCTGTTCAGATCCTTTATTTTTTCTAAAAAAGTATTTACAAAAATGTTTTACAAATAAAATTAAAACAATAAAATATTTTTGTCCGGAGAGGCAGTCCGACCGGTCAGGCCAGAGGCCCAATCGGTCCAGACTACCTATAATCCGGTCCACCTAAACTAAACCTAATCCCTAATCTACCCAATCCTAGTCTACCCACCAACCCCAGCTCGCCACCTCACCGTCCCTCCACCTCAGCACTCCACCCCGCCACCTCATCAATCCACCAGCCATCCCCACCCTCCTGGCCCACCTCCTCTCTCTCTCTCTCACCCCAGCCCCACCTACCCCCCTCTCCCTTACACCCCGGTCCCACCCCGCAGCCCACTCCCTCACCCAACACAACACACCCACCCTCTCCCTGGGCCCCACCCCGCACTCACACCACGCACGCGACACACACGCACACCGCACCCACCCCTCTCTCTCCCCTGGCGCGTCCCACCCCCACCTCTCTTTCCCCGTGCTCTCTGCTTGCCGGAGCCGCCGCCTCCCTTCAAGCTCCCCCCCGTCGGCGCGCTCCCACCGTCCTCCGTCCACCGCCTTCGGTGCCCCTCCCGGCGCCGCCTCCCTCTCCTCTGCGCCGCGCCCTCCACCCGCCGGCCGCCTCGCCTCCTCCGCCTCGGCCACCGCTCGTCCCCGCCGCCCCAGAGCTCCGCCTCGCCCCTCCCTCCCCGAGCTCCCTCGCCGGCCCGAGCCACCCCTCTGCCTCGCCGGAGCCGCCTCTCCGGCCTCCCTCCACCCTCTGTCGCCTCGCCGTCCACCGCCCGCGTCGCCGGCCTCCCGCGCATCCTCGGGCCCCTCCCTTCCGACCACCGCCGTCGCCTCGACCACCCCCTCCCCTCGCCGTGCGAGCGCCTCCCCGCAGCACCGTCGGCTCCGTCGTGCTCCACCGCCTCTCGGGCCGCCGCCCTCGCCAAGCCCGCCCGTGGCCCTGTCTACCCTGCCGCGACCGCGCCCGTCGCCGTCGACCGCACCAGCACGTCTTCGGCCGCCCCTGCTGTCACCATTCGGTGTGGTGACATGGCGCTGTTGACCGTGTGAAGATGATTCTTGCCCGCTGCCATGACCACATGACTCCGACGATGATGTTGAGCACGGTGCCACTCGTAGGACCATCGACAAGATCCCCTACATGGCCACTGTAGATCCTCGCCTTGGAGTCGAAGGCCTCCAGCTTGGGACCACCAGACCATCGACACATATACGAGGAGCAAGACCATGGACACCAAGATCGCCTTCACGGATCCGAAGACCCCGGTACCCGGACCACCCAAGTACGACATCGACAAACGAAGATGGAACCATCAAGACCTTCGTCACGGAACGCCGAGATCTGCTACCCGAACCTGAAGAACGCCAAGATCGCCACGAGGACGACAAGTTCTTCATCCCGGACGCCAAGACCAACCCGGAACGCGGACCCGACGAGATCTTCGCGACGATAAGATCGACCGTTGGAAACCAAGTTCTCCTCTTGTATCTGAACCTCGCCAAGCCCGTCGAACCCTGAGACCGACCCCGAACCCCTCCGAAACCCCAAGATCGCCGAGCCCCAATGTGTGAACCTTTTCCCGAGCCCTATTTTATAAATGCTATATATAAAACATGTTGCATATCAAAGTGTCATTCTCGCATGCATATTGTCATGTGGTTTGGGGGCCTTATGCCGATTCACCTCATAATTAAATATGGGGCCCATATGCGGGCAAATCTAGTCTTATATTGGCCTCATTTAAATTGGTGTAGAGAACCGGTGCTATCTCTTGCCATGTTAAGACAACATCTAAATTGCGGGGACCTAAACAACATGAACGATATAATTAATTGCCGGGACCCCGGTTCCGCTTAATCTTGCCTAATTGCATCGCAGCTTTGCCATGTCATACATCATACATGCATCATGCCCGATCTTTTGCCGTAGTATTAAATAGAGCATTCGGTGTTTTCTTCTAGTGTTTTGCTTCTTCGCGGATAAGGCCGTTGAGTTGATGCGAGTACCGATCCGATCTTCGGATAAAGCTTCGGCAATGTTTTCAGGCGAGCATCTCCCCCTTTCTACCTATCTTACTTTTATGGTCTTTATTCCCTCCTGTTGATCTATTGCTATCTGTGTTGCGTTGCTCTAGCTTTCGTACCCGTGATATCCCTTGCAGCCTTATATTGCCTTGGACACCTCCTATTACCGTTGTTTGGTAGATAGTTAGACCTGCGTGTCGTAGTCGCTTGCTCAAGTGCTGTTGCGTGTCGTCAAGTACCACAGTTGTTGGAGTATTGCCGCATGTTAAGGTTGGAGATGATCATGGCTTTACTTATCGTTTAATTCAATTACTGTTTAACAACTAAAATTGAAGTAGGTAAGCAGAGGCACAGGTGGGCAATAGATGTTATTTGGATGTTAACCGTCCACTTGTGTCCCGTAGGACCCCGAGTACTTGATACCTGTTCCTTGAATATTCGTGCTATCCACATACGGGGGAATTATGGGACCCCCCCTGAGCCAGAGCTTGATTCATTCTTATTTCTTGGGGCCACAAACTAGTTTGAGGTTTTATTTACTATCCTGTACTTATGCCATGCTTACTGCTTTATTTACGATTGTGCGAGGAGCACCTGTACTGTTTAGGTAAGCGGAGTGTTTTCGCGGTATCGACAAGCCCAGTTTTGGGTTCCCAGTCGTTTATAGCCATTGACGCAAACCTTGAGTCTGTCTCGGAGTCAGCTAACTTCGTTGCGGGTGTACTCAATGGGGTGGCCCCCTGAAATATTTCTGAATCCTGTGATTGCTTTGTCGTGAAAGCCTCGTTGGGTTTTGATTTGGTTTTTCCGAGGTTGATCGAGTGTGTGTTGCTATTTGTGCACCCCTGCAGGGTAAAACTTTCTGAAAGCCGTGTCCGCGGTTATGGACGACTTGGAGCACAGTATCTCGATCATAGACAACTATAACTAAAGTAGTGCTATAAATTTGACTTTACAATGACTAGTAATCAGCTTCACTATAATGGAATGGCTAAATAAAACTGCCAACAATTGCTTGTTTGGGTTGTCGCTTGCGACCATTGTATCTGACTAGTAAGTATTGCAACTACAACGGAATGGTTAAATAAAAGTGCCAACAACTGCTGGGTTTTGGGTTACCTCATGCTAATTGTATTTGACTAGTAAGTGTCGCAACTACAACGGAATGGTTAACTAAAACTGCCCACTGCTTATTATATCAGGATGACTATCTATACCTGACTAGTAATTGCTGCAACGATAACAGAATAAATAAAACTGCCAACTGTGTGAGTTCCTCGGTCGACTTCCTCGTTTGGTCACGAGGGGGAAACACCAGGATGGGTTTGTTTGATGGTAGTATCAGGTTGGTTCCGAATAGGTCTTTCTTATCCCTCTCTGATAGCCGCCAGTTGTATTGAGTCTCTATAGGTTGTTTAGTGCATGCTGCCGCTGCCGCTTCAGTCCACCATACCTATGTAGGCGAGGACCGCCGAATTCTAGTCTCGCCGTGTACTGGCCTCAGTACTGACAGCTCTCTTTTTCCTTTGCCCTTTGTCGGCACCCCTTTTGTTTAAGCAGGTTTTGAGATCAACGTCGTTAGCAGGGTTACCCTTCCGACTTGGCCTGGGCAGGGTTATGGATGCCATTGGTTATCCTTCAGGGCTCTTAGCCCCATTTGCATCTTGTCCGTAGTCGGACGCTCTATCATTTTCAAGGTGATTTGGATCTTTGTATGTTATATCTGTATCCTTGACTCATTGAGTCGCTGTTGTATATATATCTGTTCTGTGGGTCCCATCGAGGACTGTTGTGTAATGTTATTACTTCGTTTTCCACCCGCACGCAAGTGCCTGGTGGGCACCTTTGAATCGTTTCTATGCGGGTTTGGCGGGAAGCGCTGAAACTTGCATAGGGCCGATTCTGAGGGTGTTACAGAGTGGTATCAGAGCTCAGCAGTTGCGATACCCCACAAGTCCAGCCTGTAGGATAACCTAGCTAACGGTTGAAGTAGAGTGTCAAAACTATTTTTCAAAATCGGTTGGATAGATCTGGTTAGGTCTGTTTTTACTCCTTACCCCTCTGCTGCTCTCCTCTCACCTCTGCGTGTTTTGAACCCACCTCTTATCTTTTCTTCGAGTCCAGGATTTCTCGTGGTTGGGTTCCGTCGTACCTTCAGGGTTTCGCTTCCTCCTTTGATCACGGTGTTCTACCATCCGGACTTCATGCTATCTGAGTGATCCTTTATCTGTGGTACCATTCTTTGTTCCTTGTTTGTGCCTTCCGGTGCTATCTGACGCGACGACATCATCCACGCCAGATCCGATGCAGAGTCTGCATCACTCCTTTGTTTCTGAACCTCGTTTGTCGAGATCTTCAGTCTGCTTCCAAGAGTTGGTTGCATAACCCGCCTATTCGTGTGCAGAGTAATGGTTTGGGTGCGCGATGGACTGATCACCATCCGGCTACTCTTATCATTCGCTCTCGTACATCGAATCAGTGGATCCAGCAATTTACTCCGTCCACGGAAGCTAGAGGTGGCTTTATTTGTTGATACCTCTACCTTCGACCTTTTGTTCCCGGAGTGTTCTCTCGACGATCATGGACAACGACCTCTTGTTAGTGGTGTCGCGAGGATCTACACGAAGCGCGAAGGACCAGATCGTCGGCCTTCTTCCCGGTACCATGAGGCGGATCTCGAGGGCGAGATCCATTGTTAGTGGTGTCGAATTGTGGCATCCCGCAAAACCATTACTAGAAAATCGCGTTGTTTTTGTGCATTGCATCGTCATCATCATGCATTGTTTGTCTGAAACTATTTCGAAACGCCTAGTTTGTTTTCTAAATAACCCCCGTCTTTATTTCAAATTAAAACACCGGTCTGTTCAGATCCTTTATTTTTTCTAAAAAAGTATTTACAAAAATGTTTTACAAATAAAATTAAAACAATAAAATATTTTTTTCCGGAGAGGCAGTCCGACCGGTCAGGCCAGAGGGCCAGTCGGTCCAGACTACCTACAATCCGGTCCACCTAAACTAAACCTAATCCCTAATCTACCCAATCCTAGTCTACCCACCAACCCCAGCTCGCCACCTCACCGTCCCTCCACCTCAGCACTCCACCCCGCCACCTCATCAATCCACCAGCCATCCCCACCCTCCTGGCCCACCTCCTCTCTCTCTCTCACCCCAGCCCCACCTACCCCCCTCTCCCTTACACCCCGGTCCCACCCCGCAGCCCACTCCCTCACCCAACACAACACACCCACCCTCTCCCTGGGCCCCACCCCGCACTCACACCACGCACGCGACACACACGCACACCGCACCCACCCCTCTCTCTCCCCTGGCACGTCCCACCCCCACCTTTCTTTCCCCGTGCTCTCTGCTCGCCGGAGCCGCCGCCTCCCTTCAAGCTCCCCCCCCCCCCCCGCCGGTGCGCTCCCACCGTCCTACGTCCACCGCCTTCGGTGCCCCTCCCGGCGCCGCCTCCCTCTCCTCTGCGCCGCGCCCTCCACCCGCCGGCCGCCTCGCCTCCTCCGCCTCGGCCACTGCTCGTCCCCGCCGCCCCAGAGCTCCGCCTCGCCCCTCCCTCCCCGAGCTCCCTCGCCGGCCCGAGCCACCCCTCTGCCTCGCCGGAGCCGCCTCTCCGGGCTCCCTCCACCCTCTGCCGCCTCGCCGGCCACCGCCCGCGTCGCCGGCCACCCGCGCATCCTCGGGCCCCTCCCTTCCGACCACCGCCGTCGCCTCGACCACCCCCTCCCCTCGCCGTGCGAGCGCCTCCCCGCAGCACCGCCGGCCCCGTCGTGCTCCACCGCCTCTCGGGCCGCCGCCCTCGCCAAGCCCGCCCGTGGCCCTGTCTACCCTGCCGCGACCGCGCCCGTCGCCGTCGACCGCACCAGCACGTCTTGGGCCGCCCCTGCTGTCGCCATTCGGTGTGGTGACATGGCGCTGTTGACCGTGTGAAGATGATTCTTGCCCGCTGCCATGACCACATGACTCCGACGATGATGTTGAGCACGGTGCCACTCGTAGGACCATCGACAAGATCCCCTACATGGCCAGTATAGATCCTCGCCTTGGAGTCGAAGGCCTCCAGCTTGGGACCACCAGACCATCGACACATATACGAGGAGCGAGACCATGGACACCAAGATCGCCTTCACGGATCCGAAGACCCCGGTACCCGGACCACCCAAGTACGACATCGACAAACAAAGACGGAACCATCAAGACCTTCGTCACGGAACGCCGAGATCTGCTACCCGAACCTGAAGAACGCCAAGATCGCCACGAGGACGACAAGTTCTTCATCCCGGACGCCAAGACCAACCCGGAACGCGGACCCGACGAGATCTTCGCGACGATAAGATCGACCGTTGGAAACCAAGTTCTCCTCTTGTATCTGAACCTCGCCGAGCCCGTCGAACCCTGAGACCGACCCCGAACCCCTCCGGAACCCCAAGATCGCCGAGCCCCAATGTGTGAACCTTTTCCCGAGCCCTATTTTATAAATGCTATATATAAAACATGTTGCATATCAAAGTGTCATTCTCGCATGCATATTGTCATGTGGTTTGGGGGCCTTATGCCGATTCACCTCATAATTAAATATGGGGCCCATATGCGGGCAAATCTAGTCTTATATTGGCCTCATTTAAATTGGTGTAGAGAACCGGTGCTATCTCTTGCCATGTTAAGACAACATCTAAATTGCGGGGACCTAAACAACATGAACGATATAATTAATTGCCGGGACCCCGGTTCCGCTTAATCTTGCCTAATTGCATCGCAGCTTTGCCATGTCATACATCATACATGCATCATGCCTGATCTTTTGCCGTAGTATTAAATAGAGCATTCGGTGTTTTCTTCTAGTGTTTTGCTTCTTCGCGGATAAGGCCGTTGAGTTGATGCGAGTACCGATCCGATCTTCGGATAAAGCTTCGGCAATGTTTTCAGGCGAGCATCTCCCCCTTTCTACCTATCTTACTTTTATGGTCTTTATTCCCTCCTGTTGATCTATTGCTATCTGTGTTGCGTTGCTCTAGCTTTCGTACCCGTGATATCCCTTGCAGCCTTATATTGCCTTGGACACCTCCTATTACCGTTGTTTCGTAGATAGTTAGACCTGCGTGTCGTAGTCGCTTGCTCAAGTGCTGTTGCGTGTCGTCAAGTACCACAGTTGTTGGAGTATTGCCGCATGTTAAGGTTGGAGATGATCATGGCTTTACTTATCGTTTAATTCAATTACTGTTTAACAACTAAAATTGAAGTAGGTAAGCAGAGGCACAGGTGGGAAATAGATGTTATTTGGATGTTAACCGTCCACTTGTGTCCCGTAGGACCCCGAGTACTTGATACCTGTTCCTTGAATATTCGCGCTATCCACATACGGGGGAATTATGGGACCCCCCTGAGCCAGAGCTTGATTCATTCTTATTTCTTGGGGCCACAAACTAGTTTGAGGTTTTATTTACTATCCTGTACTTATGCCATGCTTACTGCTTTATTTACGATTGTGCGAGGAGCACCTGTACTGTTTAGGTAAGCGGAGTGTTTTCGCGGTATCGACAAGCCCAGTTTTGGGTTCCCAGTCGTTTACAGCCATTGACGCAAACCTTGAGTCCGTCTCGGAGTCAGCTAACTTCGTTGCGGGTGTACTCAATGGGGTGGCCCCCTGAAATATTTCTGAATCCTGTGATTGCTTTGTCGTGAAAGCCTCGTTGGGTTTTGATTTGGTTTTTCCGAGGTTGATCGAGTGTGTGTTGCTATTTGTGCACCCCTGCAGGGTAAAACTTTCTGAAAGCCGTGTCCGCGGTTATGGACGACTTGGAGCATAGTATCTCGATCATAGACAACTATAACTAAAGTAGTGCTATAAATTTGACTTTACAATGACTAGTAATCAGCTTCACTATAATGGAATGGCTAAATAAAACTGCCAACAATTGCTTGTTTGGGTTGTCGCTTGCGACCATTGTATCTGACTAGTAAGTATTGCAACTACAACGGAATGGTTAAATAAAAGTGCCAACAACTGCTGGGTTTTGGGTTACCTCATGCTAATTGTATTTGACTAGTAAGTGTCGCAACTACAACGGAATGGTTAACTAAAACTGCCCACTGCTTATTATATCAGGATGACTATCTATACCTGACTAGTAATTGCTGCAACGATAACAGAATAAATAAAACTGCCAACTGTGTGAGTTCCTCGGTCGACTTCCTCGTTTGGTCACGAGGGGGAAACACCAGGATGGGTTTGTTTGATGGTAGTATCAGGTTGGTTCCGAATAGGTCTTTCTTATCCCTCTCTGATAGCCGCCAGTTGTATTGAGTCTCTATAGGTTGTTTAGTGCATGCTGCCGCTGCCGCTTCAGTCCACCATACCTATGTAGGCGAGGACCGCCGAATTCTAGTCTCGCCATGTACTGGCCTCAGTACTGACCGCTCTCTTTTTCCTTTGCCCTTTGTCGGCACCCCTTTTGTTTAAGCAGGTTTTGAGATCAACGTCGTTAGCAGGGTTACCCTTCCGGCTTGGCCTGGGCAGGGTTATGGACGCCATTGGTTATCCTTCAGGGCTCTTAGCCCCATTTGCATCTTGTCCGTAGTCGGACGCTCTATCATTTTCAAGGTGATTTAGATCTTTGTATGTTATATTTGTATCCTTGATTCATTGAGTCGCTGTTGTATATATATCTGTTCTGTGGGTCCCATCGAGGACTGTTGTGTAATGTTATTACTTCGTTTTCCACCCGCACGCAAGTGTCTGGTGGGCACCTTTGAATCGTTTCTATGCGGGTTTGGCGGGAAGCGCTGAAACTTGCATAGGGCCGATTCTGAGGGTGTTACAATTGTTTTAGCATACAAAAGCATAGTATTGTGGTATTCTTCTTTGATGCTTTGTTTGGGTTGACTTGGCACATGCTCACACCATGTTATGACTATGAACAAGTCACCATAGCCTCCATGATCATTTAGTCCTTGACTTGTAGTACCACTCTATGCTTTGATTAGTAATATTTTGTCGCTCTGCATGATTATGGCCATTATTGCTCTCTTAGTTGGCTGCTCCCAGTCTTTTGCTAGCCTCCACCTGTATGAGTAAGCTCTAATCATGCATCCAACTCCCAAGAAACCAAGTTATTCTATAGTGTCCACTATAAATTCCTATGAATGGTGTGTTACACCATTCCAAGTATATTCTTGTTTTCATCTATCTTCCAATTAAAAAGTATTTTGTTATGTGAAAACTTAGTAATTAAAGCTCTCACGAACTTGATGGCATACTTTATTTTTCTTGTTCCTAATAAACTTGAACCATTGTGTCATCTATGTTTTATATGCTTGCACTTATACGTTGGAATTAGCAGAACCATGCTGAACGCTTTTAACATTGCACTTGTATATTGTACACAGTTGATATCATGCTCTTTTGTCTATGGATGCCGTCGGTGTGAAATGAAAGGGGAGCTTGTAAGTCCATGGAGTTATGTATGTGTGTTAGAGAAACGCATGGGCCGCTATCCTAAGCCATGCCTAATCATGGTGAAAACTTGCAGCATCACCATAGTGAGCAATCTATGAAGCATTCTTCTTATAAAAAAATAGAAAAAGAGATTGAGAAAAAGAAAAAGATATGAGAAAAAGAGGAAAGAGAGAAAAAAACATCATTTTCCCATGGTAAATAAGAAGATAGCTGAGATGCCCATTGTCTACCTTGTCATTTTGATTATGAGATAGCTCATATATCATGTGCAAGGGGTACCCCGTTGGCGGTTCTCTATGATACATGTGTAATTACTTGCGATGACCCAACATACCACTGCATGATATAGTACACTATAGTCGTTGACATAACACCAATGAAACACCGTTCACTAGTATTACATCCCTCAGAGTGGTACAACAGAAACACAGCAGGTCCAAGACATGACTATAGGTTATAACTCAACTCTTTACAAAAGATCCAGAGAACACTCTAGGTTAAAGAGAGAGTAAGAAACTTCTTACAAAGAATAATTAGGAATAATCAACTCATAAATAATAGACTAGTATCTGAACTATTGGGGCTTGCATTGCTGCTATTGCAATACTCTACAGAAGTAGGTTCTATGGCTAGATATTATATTCCTATCTAATTAGCAACTTCGTCTTCACTTAAGTTGATGTATATGTTGACTTTCTTGACTTCATTGAAGAGCTTTAGATTTTGATGATGATTCCTGGAGCATAACTTGATGTAGACGTCGTCTGTATTGGCTTCAGAATCTAGCAAGGGTTAAGAAGATATGTTAAGTACGAGCGTACTCAGCAAGTTCACTACAAAGGAGTGTTTGATGCACTATATCTACAGCCACAGACCATAGGTCATAGGCAATACAGGTTTTCGTAAACATTTCTTCAAAGGTTGCTTTTATTCTGAAAAGCTATGTCCGTCAGCCTTCACAGGTATACCAGAACTTTCATGGATTTTATTTCCTGCCACGTTCGTAGCTCCTTCCCGGAACAGGGAGTAATAAGTTACAGTTCTTACACTCTGCAGAGGTGCGTTACTTTACCCATGAGAGATCAAATCCTTGTTGCACAACCGGGCGATCTTTCTCGTCCACACTTCCTATAGTGTGGGGCCTAGTAGATGATCCAAGCCAATCACTGCCTTCTCCACGACCCCGCATGTCTCCTTGGTGTACGCCAGCCGACATATTGAATTATGACAATTGGCAGTACAGACCGTTCAGATGCCGGAACTATCGTGGGACATTGAGGGTTCCCAGCCATATGATGCATATCTCCTACAAATTACCAATTAATGCACGCTACGAAGATAACAGCCACGACCCAACATCCGGCTCCATGCGAGAGGGAAAAGATACAGCTGACATGGTTATACCCTACGGGTACCCGATGTTAGCCTACCTGGTCCAGCCTGACGGAAGGCCCACTCGACGACCTGCCCGGGTCCATGACGCCTATGACGGTTCGGCTGGAACGAAGCCCATATGGACACGGAGTCCCAAGCGCATAAGATAAGGAAACCTCAAGACTAGAGTTCGAATCTAACTTGTAACCTACTCGTATCGGTACCTGAGACCTAGTCTCCCCATATATAAAGGCTAGGAGGGTCCAACGAGGAGGGCACGACCTACAGACGCCATACCCCCCAATAGATAGATCTACGATCTCCACCTCCACAATAGATCTACAGATCTAGGCTCTCTCATACTTTCGCATACACACCTCCACGCCAGATTGCATCTGCGCACCCCTGTAACCTCCGGTTCCGCCGTAATCAAGAGCAGACAAGCAGGAGTAGGGTTTTCCCTCTGGGGGCCTGAACCTGGGTAAAACCTTGTGTCCCCGTGTTGCTTGTTTGCTAACCGTTCCGCGATCTCCAGCATCCCCATCTTCTCCAAAACCCAAGTCCATAACAATGGGCATTGATGAGATCAAACCTCGTCAATTGGCGCCGTCTGTGGGAATTGGGGACGCTGATTGTGCGATCGTGACGGTTCCATCCGAAACGATCTACGACTCGTCTTCCGGGCGAGATCTCTTATCATCAACGACAGCTATCTAATCGGTTCATCTGCGTCGGGCGCGTTGAGCATCGTCATCAAAAAAATCGGCGGCTTCGTCACCATGCAAGTCTAATCAATTCAAAAGCCTCAATTTATTTGCCGACATAATCGGAAAGTTTTTGGCTCGCTGTCTGCGGAGGCAGCAACACCGTCTTCCACGTTGCGCAAGCTCATGTTCATGGAGTCAAAGTACCAGTCAACTGCACTTGGCTCGAGAGTTTTTTTGCATACGATTCGGCTACCTGGCAACATACGGCACCTGAGTCCTAGTGGGATCGCTGGTCGAAGCCTTGGGCAAAACCAGATGATTGACGGCCGGGACACTCGGATCGATCCAAAGGCCAGATCTGTGCCCAACTTTACGCTACATGGCAAGTCAAAAGGACAAAAAGGAAAAAACCGAGATCAATAAAAGCTAAACTACTCTGGTCCTTCACGGGTGCTTCTTATCAAATCAGTCCAAAAGAAGGAAAAAGGACCTCACGTCCTCGCGTTGCTTCCAAGAGCCAATTGATTGGTACTATAAAATACAAAGAGAGTTCTGATGCGGCTTTCGGCTGCGATAACCCGATACATCCTTCGGATGCGACGACCCAACGTGGTCTTCGATTGCGACAATCTTCGGATGCGGAATTCGCAGCCACCATCGTGTTGGAGATATGCCCTAGAGGCAATAATAAATGTAGTTATTATTATATCTTTGTGTTTATGATAAATGTTTACATTCATGCTATAATAGTATTAACAAGGAAACATTAATACTTGTGTGATTTGTAAACTTAATTTGAAGTCCCTAGTATAGCCTCTATACTTCACTAGCTTGTTGGTTGATATATGATTATGGTTTCCCTATTATGAACATTGAGATGTTATCAACAACAAGATCATATCGTTAGGAGAATGATATGGTGGACATACTCCTATAGATAAGCGTAGCATAAAGATCAAGTCATTTCAATAGTTCAATTGCTATATGCTTTCTGATACATAGTAACCTAATTCCTTCGACCATGAGATCATGCATATCACCTTTACCGGATGGATGCTTTGATGACATCAAACACCACACCGTAACTGGGTGGCTATAAAGGTGGCATTGAGTGTTCGGAAAGTATTGGTTGAGACACATGGATCAAGAGTGGGATTTGTCCATCCATATGACGGATAGATATTCTCTGGGCCCTCTCGGTGAAATGTCATCCAATTAGCTTGCAAGCATGTGACTGGCTCACAAGGGATCACATATCACGGGAACGAGAAAAGAGTACTTATCAGTAACGAGGTTGAACTAGGTATGCAGAGATACCGACGATCATAACCTCGGATAAGTAAACTATCGTGAGACAAAGGGAAATTGGTATCGTATGTAAGTGGTTCATTCGATCGCAAAGTAATCGTAGAAATATGTGGGAGCCATATGAATTTCCAGATTCCTCTATTGGTTATTGTTCGGAGAAGTGTCTCGATCATGTCCGCATAATTCACGAACCGTAGGGAGACACACTTAAGGATTCGACGTTGTTTTGAGTAGTTATGGTATTATGAGAAAGAGACCGAATGTTGTTCGGAGTCTCGGATGGGATCCGGGATATCACGAGGTGATCCGGAATGGTCTGGAGAATAAGATTCATATAAGGAAAGTCCCGTTTCGGAGTTCGGGAATGATTCCGGTGTTTTCATCGGGAATGTTCTAGAAGGTTCCGGATTGTCCGGCACTCCAGGGGGGAGGGTACATGAGTGTGTCATTGAATGATTGCATCATGTACTAAGTGTTCTTGCTGTTCCAAAAACATGAAAGTCAAATTGCCAGTTTGAAAGTCAAACGGCTAAAACAGGAAACTGTGGGAAACAGGAAACTGTGGGAAACAAGCAAGAGGAGTTGGAACCAACTTGGAGGAGGAGTCCAACTCCTCCAGGCCGGCGCCCAGCCCTAGGCCGAGTTGGGGAGGGACTCCCTCCCTCCCCTGGCGCGCCAAGGCCCCTCCACTCATAAAAGGAGGGGCAGGGCTCCTCCTTGAGACACACAAGTTTCTACCTCTAATCTCCGGTTTAGAGCCGTTTTGGTTTAGAGCTTCTAATTGCTTTAGCCTGCGGTTTAGAGCCTTCTAATTGGTGAGTCTAATCTCTAGACCACTAATAGCCCTCTCTCATAATCCACCATACTCGCTCCGGCTTAAGGCGAAGCCCTGCGGGATCTCCCCTCTACTTCCGGTACCACGCCGTTGTGCTGCCGGAATCGCGAGGAGAGTGCTACAACCTCCGCTGCCTGCTGGAACAAGGGAGAGGAAGGTCTTCGTCGAGTACCGAACGTGTGACCGACTGCGGGAGCGCTGCCGGAACGCAGCGCCGGAAGGATCGTCTACGCGATCTTGAGATCGGGAAGAGTACGACTACATCACCCACGAGAATCTGCTCTCGTTAAACGCTTTGGAATCTTCGAGGGTAAGTTATTCCATCGACTCGTTGCTACAATCTAGTAGATAGATCTTGGCTTGTTTGTTTGTATGCGATAGAAAATTTTTGTTTTCCATGCTACGAACCCCTACAGTGGTATCAGAGCCGTGTCTATATGTAGATCTGTTGCACGAGTAGAACACAATGGTCATTGTGGGCGTTGATGCTTTTATTGTAGATTGCTTTTTGTGTACTTTGCATCTTGCGGTATGTTGGGATGAAGCGGCCCGGGCTAACCTTACATGACATCGTTCATGAGACTTGCTCCACGCTTGACATGCAACTTGTATTGCATAAGTGGCTTTGCGGGTGCCTGTTTCTCCTAGCATAGTTAAGATCCAATTTACAACGGGTGATCAACAATGCTAGTATCAATTTTGTGGTTCTTGTTCGTAAGTTAGAACGACACTTATTGAAAGCCCCAAACCACGTAAAATATGCAAAGAAAGTAGAAGCGTCTAACTTTGTTTTGCAGGGGTGTGCAGTGATGTGATATGGCCATGATTGTGATTATATTTGATGTATGCAATGTTCCTTATTGTAAGTTGACAACCGGCAGGAGCCATATGGTTGTCTTTAATTTATGTTAAGACCCGCGTGTCTATTCAAAGTAGTTGTAATAGTTGAAGCCGGTGGACGACAACCATGGAGAAGCGTCATTGACCTTGATGCAATGCCGGTGATGATGGAGATCATATTCGTGCTTGAAGATGGAAATCGGAAGCACAAAGAAGAAAGGCCATATCATATCACATATATATTGAATTGCATGTGATGTTAATCCTTTATGCATCTTGTATTGCTTAGTAGACGACGATAGCATTATAAGATGATCCCTCATGCACATCAATTTCAAGTCATAAAGTGTTCACCCTTAGTTAGCACCGTTGCTAAAGCTTGTTGTTTCGAAGCACCACGTGATGATCGGGTGTGTTAGATTCTGCAAGTGTATACAACGTGAGCAAGCCAGATTTGCTCATGCGGAAACTAAGGTTTGATCTTGACGAGCCTAGCATGTACAGACATGGTCTCGGAACACGGATCACCGAAAGGTAAAGCATGAATCATATAGTAGATATGATGAACATGTCGATTGTTCGCCATTGAAGCTATATCAACTCTCGTGATGATCGGTGTTGGTATGGTGGATTTGGTTCGTGTGATCACTAAAACAATGTGAGGGATATTGTTTTGAGTGGGAGTTCACCTAGTTTAATTTCATTAATTAATTTGAACTCAATTTGTCATAAACTTAGTCTAAACTATTGCAAATATGTTGTAGATCAATGGCAGCCCCTACCATCAATTTTAATGCGTTCCTAGAGAAAGAAAAGTTGAAAAACAATGGAAGCAACTTCGCGGATTGGTTCCGCAATTTGAGGATTGTCCTCACAGCTGGTAATTTGACCTACGTGCTGGATGCACCGCTGGGTGACCCACCTGCAGATGATGCTCCCGATGAAGTAAAGAATGTTTACCTCGCTCGGAAGAATCAGTACTCCATAGTTCAGTGTGCTATCTTGTATGGTTTGGAATCGGAGCTTCAGAAATGGTTTGAGGATTCAGACCCATATGATATTGTCGAGGATCTCAAATTGATTTTTGAGACTCATGCGGCAATTGAAAGTTATGAAGCTTCTGAAAAGTTCTTTAACTGCAAGATGGAAGAGGGCAGCTCCGTCAGTGAGCATGTGCTTAAGATGTCCGGGCACGCAAACAAACTTCAAAGCTTGGGTATTGTGATTCCTAATGCTTTGGGGATTTACCGTGTCCTCCAATCACTACCACCAAGTTACAAGAACTTTGTGATGAACTACAACATGCAGAACATGAACAAGACGTTGCCAGAACTCTTTGCCATGTTGAAATCTGCAGAAGTGGAGATCAAGAAAGAGCACCAAGTCTTGTTGGTCAATAAGACCACCAAATTCAAGAAAGGCAAGTCTAAGCAAAAAGGACACTTCAAGAAGGGTGGTAAGAAAGTTACCACGCCGGCGAAGAAGACCAAGGCTGGACCTAAGCCTGATACTGAGTGCTTTTACTGCAAGGGAGAAGGTCACTGGAAGCGGAATTGCCCAAAGTACTTGGCGGATTTGAAGAACGGCAACATCAAGAAGAAAGGTATATCTGATATACATGTTATTGATGTGTATCTCACTAGTACTCGTAGTAGTGCCTGGGTATTTGATACTGGTTCGGTTGCTCATATTTGTAACTCGAAACAGGTGCTGCAGAATAAATGGAAGCTAGCGAAGAACGAGGTGACGATGCGCGTGGGAAACGGATCAAAGGTTGATGTGATCGCGGTCGGCACGCTACCCCTTCATCTACCATCGGGATTAGTTTTATACTTAAATAATTGTTATTTAGTGCCTGCGTTGAGCATGAACATTATATCGGGATCTTGTTTATTGTGAGACGGTTACTTGTTTAAGTCAGAGAATAATGGTTGTTCGATTTATATGAGTAATATGTTTTACGCACATGCACCTTTGATAGATGGTCTATTCTTATTGAATCTCGATAGTGGAAATACACATATCAACAACATTGAGGCTAAACGTTTGAAATCAAGCGATAATTCGACCTATATGTGGCACTGTCGTCTTGGTCACATTGGAGTGAAGCGTATGAAGAAACTCCATTCCGATGGACTTCTTGAATCACTTGATTTTGAATCACTTGAAAGATGCGAAGCATGTCTGATGGGAAAAATGACTAAGACTCCATTTTCTGGTATAATGGAGCGAGCTACGGACTTATTGGAAATCATACATACCGATGTATGTGGTCCAATGAGTGTAGCATCGCGCGGTGGTTATCGTTATGTTCTTACCTTCACAGATGACTTGAGTAGATATGGGTATATCTATTTCATGAAACATAAGTCCGAAACTTTTGAGAAGTTTAAGGAGTTTCAAAGTGAGGTAGAGAATCAACGTAACAAGAAGATTAAATTTCTACGTTCTGATCGTGGAGGTGAATATCTAAGTTACGAGTTTGGCGAGCATTTGAAGAAATGCGGAATACTTTCACAATTGACACCGCCGGGAACACCACAGCGTAATGGTGTGTCCGAACGTCGTAATCTAACTCTCTTAGATATGGTTCGTTCTATGATGTCACTTACAGATTTACCGCTATCATTTTGGGGTTATGCATTAGAAACAGCCGCATTCACTTTAAATAGGGCACCGTCTAAATCCGTTGAAACGACACCGTATGAATTATGGTTTGGGAAGAAACCTAAATTGTCGTTCCTTAAAGTTTGGGGATGCGAATCCTATGTAAAGAAGTTACAGCCGGACAAGCTTGAACCCAAAGCGGAAAAATGCGTCTTCATAGGATACCCGAAGGAAACTATTGGGTATACCTTCTATCATAGATCCGAAGGCAAAATCTTCGTTGCCAAGAATGGATCCTTTCTAGAGAAGGAATTTCTCTCGAAAGAAGTGACTGGAAGGAAAGTAGAACTCGACGAGGTTGTCGAACCTTCTCTCGAAATTGCGAGTAGCGCAGCACCGGAAGAAGTTCCTGTGGTGCCTGCACCAATTAGAGAGGGAGCTAATGATGGTGATCATGAAACTTCGGTTGAAGTTGCTACAGAGCCTCGGAGGTCAACGAGAAATCGTACCACTCCAGATTGGTATGATCCCGTTATGAGTGTCATGTTGGTGGACAACACCGATGACCCCGAGACATATGAGGAAGCGATGATGAGCCCAGATTCCAATAAATGGCAAGAAGCCATGAAATCCGAGATTGGATCCATGTACGAAAACCAAGTATGGACTTTGGTGGACTTACCGGATGGCCGAAAGGCTGTCGAGAACAAATGGATTTTCAAGAAGAAAACAGATGCTGATGGTAATGTTACTGTCTATAAAGCTCGACTTGTCGCAAAAGGGTTTCGACAAATTCAAGGAGTTGACTACGATGAGACTTTCTCCCCAGTAGCGAAGCTAAAGTCTGTGAGGATTATGTTAGCAATCGCTACATATTATGATTATGAGATATGGCAGATGGATGTCAAAACAGCATTCCTCAATGGAGATATTGATGAAGAGTTGTATATGATGCAACCCAAAGGTTTTGTCGATCCTAAAGATGCTAACAAGGTATGCAAACTTCAACGGTCCATCTATGGATTGAAGCAAGCATCCCGAAGTTGGAATCAACGTTTTGATAAGGTAATCAAAAGTTTTGGTTTTATACAAACTTATGGAGAAGCTTGTATTTACAAGAAAGTGAGTGGGAGCTCTGTAGCATTCTTAATACTATATGTGGATGACATATTGTTGATTGGGAATGATGTATACCTTCTTAATAGTGTCAAAGAATATTTGAATAATAGTTTTTCAATGAAGGATCTTGGCGAAGCAGCTTACATATTAGGCATAAAGATTTATAGAGATAGATCGAAACGCCAAATATCATTGTCACAGAGTACATATTTGGACAAAGTTCTAAAGAGGTTTGGAATGGAAGAAAGCAAGAAAGGGTTCTTGCCCATGTTGCCCAATACGACCTTGAGTAAAACTCAAAGTCCGACATCGGCAGAAGATAGAGAAAGGATGAGTAAGACTCCCTATGCATCAGCCATAGGATCTCTAATGTATGCCATGCTATGTACTAGACCCGACATCGCATATGCTGTTAGTCTAACTAGCAGATATCAAAGTGATCCAGGAGTGGATCATTGGACAGCGGTCAAAAACATCCTTAAGTACTTGAGAAGAACTAAGGATATGGTTCTATCTTATGGAGGTGATGAACAGCTCGTTGTTAATGGTTACACCGATGCTAGTTGGAACACCGATCCGGATGATTCTAAATCACAATCTGGATACGTATTTATTTTGAATGGTGCAGCAGTTAGCTGGAGGAGTGCAAAGCAAAGCGTTGTGGCGAGATCTTCAACTGAATCGGAATACATGGCTGCTTCGGAGGCTTCACAAGAAGCGATATGGATGAAAGAGTTCATTACAGAGCTGGGTGTGGTTCCTAGTGCGCTGGACCCAATGTCTATCTACTGTGATAACATGAGCGCCATAGCCAATGCGCAAGAACCAAGGTCACACAAGAAGCTGAAGCATATCAAGCTACGTTTTCACGCTATTCGAGAACATATCCAAGATGAGGATATAAAGATTTGCAAAGTACACACAGATCTGAATGTGGCGGATCCGTTGACTAAACCTCTCCCGAGGGCAAAACATGACCAACACCAAACTGCCATGGGTGTTCGGTATATTACCATGTAATCTAGATTAGATGACTCTAGTGCAAGTGGGAGACTGTTGGAGATATGCCCTAGAGGCAATAATAAATGTAGTTATTATTATATCTTTGTGTTTATGATAAATGTTTACATTCATGCTATAATAGTATTAACAAGGAAACATTAATACTTGTGTGATTTGTAAACTTAATTTGAAGTCCCTAGTATAGCCTCTATACTTCACTAGCTTGTTGGTTGATATATGATTGTGGTTTCCCTATCATGAACATTGAGATGTTATCAACAACAAGATCATATCGTTAGGAGAATGATATGGTGGACATACTCCTATAGATAAGCGTAGCATAAAGATCAAGTCATTTCAATAGTTCAATTGCTATATGCTTTCTGATACATAGTAACCTAATTCCTTCGACCATGAGATCATGCATATCACCTTTACCGGATGGATGCTTTGATGACATCAAACACCACACTGTAACTGGGTGGCTATAAAGGTGGCATTGAGTGTTCGGAAAGTATTGGTTGAGACACATGGATCAAGAGTGGGATTTGTCCATCCATATGACGGATAGATATTCTCTGGGCCCTCTCGGTGAAATGTCATCCAATTATCTTGCAAGCATGTGACTGGCTCACAAGGGATCACATATCACGGGAACGAGAAAAGAGTACTTATCAGTAACGAGGTTGAACTAGGTATGCAGAGATACCGACGATCATAACCTCGGATAAGTAAACTATCATGAGACAAAGGGAAATTGGTATCGTATGTAAGTGGTTCATTCGATCGCAAAGTAATCGTAGAAATATGTGGGAGCCATATGAATTTCCAGATTCCTCTATTGGTTATTGTTCGGAGAAGTGTCTCGATCATGTCCGCATAATTCACGAACCGTAGGGAGACACACTTAAGGATTCGACGTTGTTTTGAGTAGTTATGGTATTATGAGAAAGAGACCGAATGTTGTTCGGAGTCTCGGATGGGATCCGGGATATCACGAGGTGATCCGGAATGGTCCGGAAAATAAGATTCATATAAGGAAAGTCCCATTTCGGAGTTCGGGAATGATTCCGGTGTTTTCATCGGGAATGTTCTAGAAGGTTCCGGATTGTCCGGCACTCCGGGGGGGAGGGTACATGAGTGTGTCATTGAATGATTGCATCATGTACTAAGTGTTCTTGCTGTTCCAAAAACATGAAAGTCAAATTGCTAGTTTGAAAGTCAAACGGCTAAAACAGGAAACTGTGGGAAACAGGAAACTGTGGGAAACAAGCAAGGAGTTGGAACCAACTTGGAGGAGGAGTCCAACTCCTCCAGGCCGGCGCCCAGCCCTAGGCCGAGTTGGGGAGGGACTCTCTCCCTCCCCTGGCGCGCCAAGGCCCCTCCACCCATAAAAGGAGGGGCAGGGCTCCTCCTTGAGACACACAAGTTTCTACCTCTAATCTCCGGTTTAGAGCCGTTTTGGTTTAGAGCTTCTAATTGCTTTAGCCTGCGGTTTAGAGCCTTCTAATTGGTGAGTCTAATCTCTAGACCACTAATATCCCTCTCTCATAATCCACCATACTCGCTCCGGCTTAAGGCGAAGCCCTGCGGGATCTCCCCTCTACTTCCGGTACCACGCCGTTGTGCTGCCGGAATCGCGAGGAGAGTGCTACAACCTCCGCTGCCTGCTGGAACAAGGGAGAGGAAGGTCTTCGTCGAGTACCGAACGTGTGACCGACTGCGGGAGCGCTGCCGGAACGCAGCGCCGGAAGGATCGTCTACGCGATCTTGAGATCGGGAAGAGTACGACTACATCACCCACGAGAATCTGCTCTCGTTAAACGCTTTGGAATCTTCGAGGGTAAGTTATTCCATCGACTCGTTGCTACAATCTTGTAGATAGATCTTGGCTTGTTTGTTTGTATGCGATAGAAAATTTTTGTTTTCCATGCTACGAACCCCTACACATCGATCCCAGGAACCCGTCGCTGGTATGACCGTGGTCCGCCGCGTCGACTACGTCCGCCGTATGACCCGCTACCGTGTCAAGTTCGCCATGACAAACAACAAAGCTAAGTTTCCCTCTACTTAGAGATGATTTCTTTTTTAAAACTTGCACTCGAAACACTCGGGGGCTGCGCCCTCTTCGAGTAACCTAATGTGCCATCGGCTCCACGCACTCGAGCACATCGAACGCGACAGCCCGAGTAGCTGATTCTGCCTGACCGTCGAATCCTTGAACTCCGAGTGCCTCGGCAAGGTACTGAGACTAAGGGTAATCAGGCTAACGAAAAGGCCTAGCATACAGTGCAATAGTGTCGACTCGATCGGCACCAGAATCTTACTATACAAGCCGACATGCAAATATTCTTTCCAAGATACAGTTACTTCATAATTCTTTATGTTTTTTGCAGCTTACAAGGACGACAACTGCGCCGAGCTATTCTATTAGGTCCTCCAACAGGAGTCGACAAAACAGCTGGCTACGCCATACACCGAAGACTTGAGTCGAGTCACTCCTCAGATGGTTGCATCTCTTGATGCTACACAGACGCGACGCTGGTCGCGCACCCGACAGAAGCAACAGCGCCGACTTCATCCGGACCGTCGACTCCGCTACGTCAACTCTCGGCTTCCTATGTGTGAGACGCTGACTCGATGCACTTCCGGATCAGTGGTTTTGTCCTCGCATGAGTCTCCACTCGAGTCTGCGACTCGACTAGACACTCGGAGGCTACTCCTATCAGGAGCGCTAGTCGCGCACCCGATGTACTTCCGGTTCAGCGGTACACCCACGAGATTTTCGGATACAACTACATGATACAAGACTCGAGTCTCTGCCCGAGTCTACGACTCCGCCAGACACTCGGGGGCTACTCCAAACTGGAGCGCTGGCTGCGCACCCGAAGCATGAATAGTGTACTATGCCACTAAACTATTCTTCGAGTCCTACGTCGAGTCTACGACTCCACTACGGACTCCGGGGCTACTCCCATAGGGGGATTGATTCAAGCATCCGAAAATTTGTGTCCTATGGACCTGGAGCCAACAACAGCTGAATCAAAGTCTCTGCTCGAGTCTACGACTCGAACAGACACTCGGGGGCTACTCCCATAGGGAGCGCTAGTCGCGCACCCTATGAATTATTCGACTACGATCCTTCGGATCAGAATGTAAAAACTTTTTGGCAACTTTGCCCCAACCAACGCTAAGTGAGTAACATTCTCCTTGGACACCCAAAACACCTCCGCGGTGATAAAATTTCGGATGCTGCGTCTACGACGCAAAGATAAGACCTACAGATACCATCTGATGGCCTGGCAACGCACACGACTGCGCTCTACTAGTGAAAATCCGTGCTAACAAGCGCGAGGAAAATCCCGACGGACACGTTGGGTACATCATTCGAAAACTACTGGGATTATACTACTAAACATCTGCACCCGAAAGATTGAAGAGTCTTCAGCCGAATCTACGATTCGACTGAACACTCGGGGGATACTGACATGGTTATACCCTACGGGTACCCGATGTTAGCCTACCTGGTCCAGCCTGACGGAAGGCCCACTCGACGACCTGCCCGGGTCCATGACGCCTATGACGGTTCGGCTGGAACGAAGCCCATATGGACACGGAGTCCCAAGCGCACAAGACAAGGAAACCTCAAGACTAGAGTTCGAATCTAACTTGTAACCTACTCGTATCGGTACCTGAGACCTAGCCTCCCCATATATAAAGGCTAGGAGGGTCCAACGAGGAGGGCACGACCTACAGACGCCATACCCCCCAATAGATAGATCTACGATCTCCACCTCCATAATAGATCTACAAATCTAGGCTCTCTCATACTTTCGCATACACACCTCCACTCCAGATTGCATCTGTGCACCCCTGTAACCTTTGGTTCCGCCGTAATCAAGAGCAGACAAGCAGGAGTAGGGTTTTCCCTCCGGGGGCCTGAACCTGGTTAAAACCTTGTGTCCCCGTGTTGCTTGTTTGCTAACCGTTCCGCGATCTCCAGCATCCCCATCTTATCCAAAACCCAAGTCCATAACAATGGGCATTGATGAGATCAAACCTCGTCAACAGCTGACTTCTCTGTCCCATTCCAAATCTCATGGTCAATGCGTAATATACGGCGCAAGAATCACTGGCGACATTGGTGTTAAGTTCTAGGTAATATGTTCCTTTACCACCAGAACTTTCATAGTAGGTTATTACCTCATGGTAAATAACCTATAGTCATATTATTATGAAAATAGTGTTTTCTGACCTTTTTGAAATGCAAGTGATGACAATACTATATTTTCAAAATACTTTATAGAAAATAATCAAAGGACATGAGAAAGAGTAAACTTGCCTTTTGTGATTGCAAGATTATGCACTCACGGTCTTCGAGACAATATAAGATCCAATATCTGAAATCGGCGTCATTGGTCCGATAAGGACTAATGTTTAAAGAAGTGGGATGCTATTATGCATAAGTAATATAATACAATTTGATAAACTCGAGTCCCGGGGATAACGTTGTTCTAGGATTTGGATACTGGTTTCTTTGGAATGTGTTGTTCTTTTTAGATAAGTTTCACACTTGTGCTTCTTATTAAGGCTTGTGAGTGTGTGTGAAACAACGTGTGAGTATAATAGTATACAACAATAAGATAAACCATTGAGGTATGCTACTCAAAGACTGCTTATATGAGAATTGCCTTGTCTTCAAATTTTACTTTACAAGTAATGGCATTTATAAGGAACTTAAGTGTTAACAATCCTAATTATACAAGTAAATTATAAAGTAATGTGATTATTATTAATTGTCATCTAATGTATGAAGTGGCAAAAAGGATAACCTTCAAAGAAAAGGTTTCTTTCCTAAGGTTTAAACAATCTTTGTGGTTAATAGAATGTGGTCGATGTCTTTTGGTGTTTACTCGATTAGTTTGGTCTTGAGATGCATTAGGTCTTAATTGAAATAGACCAAAGTAAGCTATAAAATAGATAATGAAGTCTTTATCATCATGTTTAAAGTTTTGTAGACGAAAGTTAACTTTAAGGACATAGATGGACTTAAGATGTAATGCTTATGATATTTGTACTTTGTTTACTTCATAATGTTTTCTTAAAGTTACTTAAGAGTGGTAATATTTCTATTTGAGTAATGGTTTCTTATTATTATAATGGAATATAATCATTTATTTTTTTATAAATTAGTCGTTATGGTTTGTAAACAAGGAAAAAATATTACTTAACTACTTATGAATTCACTATAGTGTTTTGGCATGTTTATAAATTTGTGAGTGAAGTAAGGGAAAAGGTTTTATTTAGTCACAATTTATTCTTGAAGATTTCATATTTGATAATGATCTTTTTAGGAAATAATCTACACTTATGATTGAATGATAATTCAACAAGACTATATTTAAATGTATTGAACCGTTTTGACTTCATAATATCAAAGATTGATACTATTTATTAGACCTCAATTGGCTAATTTTATAAATATTGGCAAATTTTATTTACCCTTATATGAATTATTAATTAAGGAAATTAGATTTAAATTCAAGTTATTAGGGTATTATATTTTTATTTACTTTAAAAGTGGAATGTTATATTTTTAACATGTATACATTATTTTTGTGATAATTTTGGTATATTACATTTATTTTTGTTGTTTACAAATAATAAGATATGATTTTTATAAGATTTATTACTTTATACACACTTAATAAATAATAGATATTTAATTAAGTGAAATAATAATACATGATTATGGTATTAAGTTATAGTTTTTATTTTTCTAAGAATTTTGATTTATTATTTATATTTTTATCATTACGATTATTAAATTATGAATTTTCAATGTGTTATTACTTATAAAATCTTTATTAAATAATTATTATTTAAATAAATAGCATAATAATGTTTGATAATAAAGTTAAATTATAGATTTTATTTTCCTAAAAATTTTCATATATTACACATATTTTTCTAAATTATAAAAAAAGTTATTGATTTAACAAGATTTAATCATTGTATTTAATTTCTGGAATATTTATATTGTCTTATCTATTTGGTAAACAAATAATACCTTTTATACCAAGCCTAGACCTACCCTACTCACAGACAGGTGGGGTACTGGCCATGTCGGCATGCCACGCAAGCAGTGGACTAGTCAAACCGATGGACCAAGTCAAGGTGACGCAGGCACGACGTCATCATGACGTCACACGAACTGCTACTCTCAGATCGAAGTTCGATTGATCGATCGGGAGAGCGCGGGCACGCGAGAAGGGTCTTGTTGGACGCGGGCGAGCACACTGAGCTTAATAGCGGCGACACCGCTCAATTTTGGTCACTGGAGCTACTCCGGCAACCAACAACTGTGGTGGCCGACGACGGTGTACGACGGAATCCTAAACTAGGAAGCAAACGATAAAAAGGGAAGTACTATCATGCTCAGAGCATTACCAGGAAGCTCGTGGAGTGGTTGGAGAGACTAGAGGTGGTCGGAATCGATGGGAACGACGTCGACTAGCGACGGAACACTAGAGACGACAGACTCGATTTAGAGCAAGCGGCTCCGATTCCTCTGGGGAGACGAACGAGTCGAGCATGGCGAACTCATAGGAGAGCTCGGATGGAAGAGGGGTGATCAACTACCAGCGACGACGCATGGCTCTAGTGATCTAGGGTTTCGGCCCTTTGCAAAACAGAGAGGATAAGAGAGAGTGGGGACGAGCGAGTGAGAGGATGAGGACGAGAGGGCTTCACGGTGGCGTTCTTATCCCTCTCCGCGATGACGGCGAGCATCTTGGCGCACCCCGATGCGGCGGACGGTGACACGCACCTGCTTCGGCCGCTGCGCGAGGTGGACGACGACGATAGCAAGGACGAAACGGTATCTGGGCCGGGCCGATGTTGGGCTTTGGTGCAGAGAGCGCGGTTCTGTGAGGCTACACGCGAGCGATGGATAACGAGAGGGGAAAATGGGCCACGGCCAGGAACTGGGCTGAATTCGTTTCCTTTTCTTTATTCTTTCTGTTTCTGTTTTAAGAATTTGTTTTCAATTTGAATTTCCTCAATGATTTAAATACCATAAATTCTGTACAGTATTTTTAATATTCCAAAGGTAATTATACTAGTTGTTTGCCCTAATTATGTTGGTATTTTCAACACTCATAATTACATTAGAAATTATTTATTAAGTCGAATAATTAAGAACTAGGGTTTTAGGGTTTTTAGAATTTTGTTTAAGATCTTAAAAATTCTCTATAACCTTGTTTTCACTTTATTTAAAGTAATGTAGTTTTACAATTTAGAGGATATCTATAGGTTTTATTTATATATATTTCATCATGTGGTAAGACATAGGGTGGTTTATAATTATTGTATCCCCACTTATTCCATGTTCTTATGGAATGAGTGGTTAGAGAATGGATCAAAGAATTGGCCTCATTAATAAATATAGAGTATTTATGAGATGTTGATGAGAAAACTCATTAATAAGTTTAGGGTTTTGAATTATAAGCATTTCCCATAAGTTTTGGATAATTTAATATACTTATATCATTTTATTGATGTGAGTAAAGATTAATGGTTAAAACATATTGCCTTTATGTTGGTAATCATGAATGATATCACCTTTTAAAATAGTAAGGTTATTCTCTGGAATGAGTTATGATATAGAATTTATAATTATAGTTTCTAGGCACATATGATTTTAATGTTTGGAAATGGCAAAGGTATGCTTGAGTGATTTGCTATAGGAAAATATCCCTATACGCCATTGTGGAAATAAGATGATGGATCATACAGATGAAACAGATATTAGTTTGATTATAGATTTAAGGTTGAATGTTTAACAAGAATTCCTATCTTCAATACTTCATAATTCTTAACTTCTAATTAAGGAATTCCTTTCCTAGATATACTACTTCTTCATATCCATCATCATGTGTTAACATGATGATCTTTACTCCACAAGTATATTATTATCAATACTTTCTCCTTCTAAATCCATTTTTAAATCCAATGAGCTTGACACTAAATCTCCACATGATCTTCTCATAGAGATAACTCTCATCACTAGGATACTTATTATAAATCCAAGTCCACTTGAATGTTTACCCTATTACTTCACAATTACTTTGTAATCTCACTTATAATTCTCATAAGCTTGTCACCGAAGCTTTTCATAATCTACTCATATCTATACTTGGTTATATCTAATTATTCTACTATTGATAACCTCCAATCCAACAAGTGGTTACTGTTAACTCCATTCATACTCTTCCTGTATCATCCATCATTGATATTACTCTAATAGATGTATATATCAAATTCTACTTCACCTCAAGTGTTTAGTACTCTCTAAGAGGAATATATTACTTCTATAACTCACTGATGCTCTAGCATCATCTTATTCATAATATATTTCCTTTACTTGACTCAGTATCTCCTTTTCCAACTTCACATTATAACATTGTGAATTGTCATGACTAATCTAGGGTAACATATCTATACTAGGTTTTAATCATGTTACATCCACCAATGTCACTTATATATGATATAATCATTCACTCTTAGTGACTTAAGCATGATCATTATAATCCTTTGATCATTTATGGCTTAGGTTTCTAGTTGGCTAATCAGGGCTTCATCAATACAACATTACAGTTGTATTATAATTATCTTCTTAGTATCTCCGACTAACTATAAGATATTATTCATTGTGTATACCTACTTGATCCAATAGGATTACTCCTTGGTAACCGACTTCAAAATTAATCCTTGAAATCTTCTTTGTTACCATATAAATATATATTCTAGATAGCTCTTCTATCTATTCAGGAGTGAGTTAACTCCCTCAATTATCATATTGATCTTATTCTCTTCCAACACTCCCGTCCTATAGATGATATCTAAAACTAGCATTACCACTTACCTCTTCTTACTTCTTTCTCTAAAGGCTTTAAAATGAATGCTATGATAAAGACCAGAGTTGATAGATCGAGAATTTATAGGCTAATACTTGATAGACCAATAGTTGATTACTCAACTGATGATCAATGGATATTAGAACCTGGTTTAAAAGAGATGATAAGTATTGATATGGAAAGAAAGATAGGTGGGGAATGGTCTTGACTTGATTTCCTTCCTACTCAATACAACTAAAGAGTTAGGTTAGATATTACCATGATACTCATGGTAGAAATGCATGAGATTAAGATAGGTCAATATTTAGTTATTAAATTCTTGTTACTTAGTATTCAGGAGTTGTTGTAACGAATACTATGATATGATCCCTTAAGGATCAGATAATAATCATTAAGCAATGTATTATGGTTTAATTTTATTACATTATATCTACCCTTAGATCAAATCTTCTTTGCCCAAAATAAGTTTTTAGCAAAGGTCATATTGAAACTTATCGCAGTCAACTTGATGATCTACTTAAATTCCATCAAGTTGAGAGAAGCCTCAATCACTTTGACAAGTTTTGTTCAAAAGCGCGAAAATTATCCGGATTTTCTATGCATGAATGCAATGCACACATCTGAGCTCAGCTTATTTCTAAGCTCTAATGCTGGGATGTTACATTACTATGACAAGAACTTACCGGTAACTAAACTTGAGTAGCATGAGGAGCGGCCCTCGTATTCAAGGAACATGAGATTGCCAACTTATACTTTGTCAAGCATATACTCCATAGTTTGTTCACTTTAACCTTCATCACTTAAAGATGCTTATGATAGGGGCAATGAGAGATGAAAGCTAGCAAGTACCATAATTTTTGGAAGCTCTTTTTGAGACTTGAAATCCCTGCTTCCCTTTATGAAGGGCCTTTCTTCCACTATTGTATTGAGTCTCCACCTTCTATCCTTAGGCACCAATTAAGAGAGCATAGTTGCCATTCTTAGTTCTATGTGCATTGTCCCAAAACATTTTGATTGATGCATATTGTTGATATTACTTGTTCTTGTGCTATTTGTATCTAGTCACTCTTATAAACTTTGAAGGTGTCCTATGCATCTATTTTCTACTCCATGAGGGACAAGATGAATGCCACTATGCTATGTTTTCTATATGTGAAAAAAACAAAAGTTTTTTAATGCATTGTTAGTCATGATCTTTGTTTGTAACCTTTCATGTTGCATGCATAGTTACTTTGTCTTATTGTTAGAACTACATCTTTCATGCTCATGTTTAGAGTACTTTGATCCCAGCTTTCAATGCTTGCAAATGGTTTGATCTTGATTTTGATGGTGCATGTCACCTCAAAAATTATTCTTTTTATCACTTACCTACTCGCAGGAGTTAATCTTGGGGATGCTTGATACGTCGAAAACGTATCTATAATTTTTGATGTTCCATTCTTGTTTAGTATCTATTTTGCTTTGCTTTGTCTACACTTTGAGGTGTTTTTATGTGTTTTTCTGGACTAACCTATTAACAAGATGCCACAGTGCCAGTTGTCTATTTTCTTCTGTTTTTGGTTCCAGAAAAGGCATAAAATCAATATTCTCGGAATTGGAGGGGACAAAAGCCAAAGTCAATATCTTACCGTGGGGAACACGGAGCCAGAGTACGAGAGGGAGGGGAGCCACCAGGGGGCCACACCCCCTGTCCGCGTGGCTAAGCCTGGCCCGCGCCTGGGGGGTGCGACCGCCCTGGCTGCCCCTACCTTGCCTCTTCGCCTATAAAGACCACCCGATACCAAAACCCTAAGTACCCGATCAATATTCCACGAAACTGCCTGTAGCCGCCGCCACCATCGTCCCTACATCGGGGGATCTGAAGCTCTTCCCGGCACCCTGCCGAGGGGAGATCATCCCGGAGGCCTTCTTCTTCATCATGCCAGCCTCCGGTATGAAGTGTGAGTAGTTCCACCTTAGACTACGGGTCCATGTAGTAGCTAGATGGTTGTATCTCCTCCTTTGTGCTACCATGTTTAGATCTTGTGAGCTCCGTTCATGATCAAGATCATCTATTTGTAATCATGCATGTTGTGTTTGCGGGGATCCGATTGGATATTGAGATTACTATGTCAGATTGATTAATGGTTTTGTCTTATTTATTCTATCATGTCTTTGTTGTTTGAGATCTTGCATGCTCTCCGTTTCTAGTACCTATCTTGGCCAAGTAGATGCTAGTGACTCCAAGAGGGGGTATTTATGCTCGATAGTGGGTTCATGCCTCTATTTAATCTAAGGAGAGTGATAGAAATCTCTAAGGTTATATGTGTGTTGTTGCTATAGGGAGAAAACAACGGTCTCTTGTTCATGGAACAAGTGGATTGTTTACCTTATACACTTTGCTTAAAGCAGTTATCCGTTGCTTGCAACTTAATACTGGAAGGGGTTCGGATGATAACCTGAAGGTGGATTACTAGTCATAAATGCAGTTGGATGGAGGTCTATGTATCTTGTTGTATTGCCCAATTGAATCTCATAGGATCATGAATGTCTAGTATTGCATTGTTATGCCTTGCTCAGTCCTGTCAATTGCCCTGTTGTTATTTGTTTACCCAGCATGTCATGTTTGTTTATCTTAAGGAGAACACCTCTAGTGAACTATGGACCCCGATACAACCTTTGCCATTGATACATCTTCCACTGTTACTATTTACTTTCTACAAACCACTATTACCTTCCACACCATACAGTAAACCCTTTGTTTTCAGCAAATCGGTGAGATTGACAACCTCACTGTTCGTTGGGGCAAAGTCTTGAGTTTGTGTTATGTAGGTTTCCAAGTTTCTAGCAACACCTTTGAGTCATTTCCTTCCTCCTACTAGTTCGATAACCTTGGTTTCTTACTGAGGGAAAACTTGCTGCTATGCTCATAACACGTTCCTCTCGGGGTCTCCCAATGAAGCTCTGTAATCAACTGAGCCATCATCAACTATGAGATTTGATTGGGAAATACAACAAGATACATAGACCGCCATCCAACTGCATCTATTACTAGTAATCCACCTTCAGGTTATCATCCGAACCCCCTCCAGTATTAAGTTGCAAGCAACGGATAACTCCTTTAAGCAAAGTGTGTAAGGTAAACAATCCACTTGTTCCATGAACAAGAGATCGTTGTTTTCTCCCTAGTAGCAACAACACATATACAACCTTAGAGATTTCTGTCACTTCCCCAGATTAAATAGAGGCATGAACCCACTATCGAGCATAAATACTCCCTCTTGGATTTACTAGCATCTACTTGTCCAAGATAGCTACTAGAAACGGAGAGCATGCAAGATCACAAACAACACATACATGATAGAATCAATAAGATAGAATCATTAACCAATGTGACATAGTAATCTCAATATCCATCGGATCCCCGCAAACACAACATGCATGATTACAAATAGATGATCTTGATCATGAACGGAGCTCACGAGATCTAAAAATGGTAGCACAAAGGAGGATAAACAACCTTCTAGCTACTACATGGACCCGTTGTCCAAGATGGAACTACTCACGCATCATATCGAAGGCTGGCATGAGGACGAAGAAGGCCTCCAGGATGATCTCCCCTCCGGCAGGGTGCCGGGAAGAGCTTTAGATCCCCTCGATCTAGGGATGATGGTGGCAGCGGCTACAGACAGTTTCGTAAAAGATTGATCGGGTACTTAGGGTTTTGGTATCGGGGATTCTTATAGGCAAAGAGGGAGGCCAAGGGGGTGCCCGAGGTGGCTGCACCCCCCCAGGCGCGGGCCAGGGGGTGTGGCCCTCTCGTGGCCCTTCTCCGTCTCGTCTTCTGGATCCGTGTTCCCCACGGTAAAATATTGACTTTGGCTTTTGTCCCGTCCAATTTTGAGAATATTGATTTTCTGCCTTTTCTGGAACCAAAAACAGAAGAAAACAGGCGACTCGCACTGTGGCATCTTGTTAATAGGTTATTACTAGACAACATATAAAAATACCTCAAAGTGTAGACAAAGAAAAGAAAAGTAGATACTAAACAAGCATGGAACATAAAAAATTATAGATACGTTTTCGACGTATCAAGCATCCCCAAGCTTAACTCCTCCTCGTCCTCGAGTAGGTAAGTGATAAAAACAATAATTTTTTAGGTGACATGCACCATCAAAATCAAGATCAAACCATTTGGAAGCATTGAAAGCTAGGATCAAAGTACTCTAAACATGAGCATGAAAGATGTAGTTCTAACAATAAGACAAAGTAACTATGCATGCAACATGAAAGGTTACAAACAAAGATCATGAATAACAATGCATTGAAAGACGTTTATTTGTTTCACATATAGAAAACATAGCATGGTGGCATTCAGCTTGTCCCTCATGCAGTAGCAATAAATGCATAGGACACCTTCAAAGTTCATAAGAGTGACTAGATACAAATAGTTCATGAGCAAGAAATATCAACAATATGCATCAATCAATAAGTTTTCAGACAATGCACATAGAACTAAGAATGGAAACTATGCTCTCTTAATTGGCGCCTAAGGATAGAAGGTGGAGACTCAATATAAGAGTGGAAGAAAGGCCCTTCATAAAAAGGAATCAGGGATTTCAAGTCTCATAAAGAGCTTCCAAAAATTATGGTACTTGTTAGCTTTCAGCTCTCATTGCCCCTATCATAAGCATCTTGAAGTGATTAAGGTTAAAGTGAACAGACTATGGAGTATATGCTTGACAAAGTATAAGTTGGCAATCTCATGTCCCTTGAATACGAGGGGCGCTCCTCATGCTACTCAAGTTTAGTTACCAGTAAGTTCTTGTCACAGTAAGTACATGTGTATCATAGAGAACCGCCAACGAGGTACCCCTTGCACATGATACAGGAGCTATCCGATAATCAAAATGACAAGGCAAGCAGACAATGAGCATCTCAGCAATCTTCTCATTTACCATAGGAAAATGGTGCTTTTTTCTCTCTTTCCTCTTTTCTCATCTTTTATTTTTATTTTTGCCAATCTCTTTTTATATCTCTTTTTTTATAAGAAGAATGCTTCATAGATTGCTCACTATGGTGATGTTGCAAGTTTCCACCATGATTAGGCATGGCTTAGGCTAGCGGCCGAGGCATTTCTCTAACACACATACATAACTCCATGGACTTACAAGCTCCTCTTTTATTTCACACCGACGACATCCATAAACAAAAGAGCATGATATCAACTGGGTACAATGTACAAGTGCAATGTTGAAAGCGTTCCCCGTGACAACATGGTTCTGCTAATTCCAACGTATAAGTGCAAGCATATACAACATTGATGACATAACGGTTTAAGTTTATTTAGGTGCAAGAAAAATAAAGTGCCATCAAGTTTGTGAGAGCTTTAATCATTAATTTTGCACATAACAAAGTGACTTTTTAACTAGAAGGTAAATAAAACAAGAATATACTTGGAATGGTGTAACACACCATGCATAGGAGTTTATAGTGGACACTTTGGAATAACTTGGTTTCTTGGGAGTTGTATGCATGAGTAGAGCTTACTCATACAAGTGGAGGCTAGCAAAAGACTGGGAGCGACCAACTAAGAGAGCAATAATGGCCATAATCATGCAGAGCGACAAAACATTACTAATCAAAGCATAAAGTGGTACCACAAGTCAAACATTAAATGATCACATAGGCTAAGGTGACTTGTTCATAGTCATAACATGGTGTGAGCATGTGCCAAGTCAACCCAAACAAAGCATCAAAGGAGAATACCACAATACTATGTTTTTGTATGCTAAAACAATGCATGATTCTTTCAAGGCACATTAAGCAATACTAATTGTTTGGAACAATTCATGCTACCACAATAATCACTAAGCATAAGGTCAAAAGAACACCTAGCATGACATGATAAAGTCTAAGTCACAGTCAAAGCAAGCTCCTCTTGTACTACTAAGCAAGAACTTCCTACTCCTTTCCAACACCAATCAACTTATTTGAAACACCATAACGAGAACGAGGGTCCAAACTACTTTATTCAAGCAAACTAAGCAAACAAAAACCAAAAACGAAAACTAAGACGCTCCAAGAACAACACAACTGTGCATGAAACAATAAAAACGAAGTGTCTAGGAAGACCTGGAATTTTTATTGATGAAGAAGGGGTGCCTTGGGCATCCCCAAGCTTTGACGCTTGTATCTCTTGAATATTTATTGGGGTGACACGGGGTGGCATCCCCAAGCTTGAGCTTTTGTCCATTATTCATCCCATTACATCATTCTTTCCTTACACCTAAATTTTTTCCTTCATACAAAACTTCACACAATCTTCATTAGCAACATTAGTGTATTCAAAAGATAATAGACCTTTGGGTTTTAGTTTCAAAACAAAAAAAACTTTCAATAAAGACACAAGCTACTGTATCAACTCCCTTAAAAAGCTCAATTTCCCAAAAAGAACCCAGAAAGGAATCAATAAGAAGCAAAGGCAAATAATGGCAGAAATTTGTCAAAATAGACCAGCGGGTAGAAACCGATTTTTTTCGAAGACCTTATGTTGCTCAAATCAAAAAGTGTTTAACTAAAGAAAGTTATCTAACAACCTAGGGGATTTATTCAGAAAATTACAGCTCAATCTGACTTACAGAGATTTTACACGAATTTTTACAGTGGAGCACAAAAATCTATTTCGGGACAACAACTCCCCAAATCTTACTTCCCTCTCATTAGAGGTTATTCTTGGCATAAAAATCAAATAAAAAGGGATAATAAGAGGTTATTAAAGAAATAATAACTTCCAAGACTCAATAAAACTATTGGGTTATCTCACAAGTACTTTTTTTTAACGCCTTTAAGTTAGGCACAAGAAGCAAGAAGCAAGTATTTTCAAATGAAGAAGCATTAACATCAAACCTTGCTTTCAAAGGAGGAGCAAAAAGCAACTTCTCTCTCCTCATAGGGAAGTGTTCAATACCTTTATTGAATGGAAATTGATATTTAATGGTACCTTTTTTCATATCAATGATGGCACCAATAGTTCTAAGAAAAGGTCTTCCCAAAGTAATAGGACACGAAGCATTGTATTCAACATCCAAAACATAGAAATCAATAGGGACATAAGCATTATTAACCATAATAATAACATCATTAACACTCCCCCATGAGTTTTTTTAGCATTATCCTCAAGTGAGACATCCAAATAGCAATCTTCCAAAGGTGGCAAATCAAGCATTTCATAAATCTTTCTAGGCATAATGGAGACACTAGAACCAAGGTCACATGAAGCTTTGATATCAAAGTCATTCACTTGCATATTAATGATGGGTTCCCAACTATCTTCTACTTTCCTAGGAATAGAGGCTTTGTGTTTCAACTTTTCTTCCTTAATTTTAATAAGAGCATCAGTAATGTGTTTGGTGAAAGCCACATTCATATCACTAGCATCAGGGCTTCTAGCATGCTTTTGTAGGAACAAAATCATTTCATAAATATTGCAACCATCAAGATCAAAATAAAACTTAGCATCACTGGTAGTAGACTCATTGGGTTTAGGCAGTCTTATTGTGGTTTAGTGGCATCCATATTGGTGGTGATAGTGCACACACACTATTGTTTCTAGCAATTTCAGCTTCTCTCTCCCACTTAGCATGTAGTTGAGCTAACAGTCTAACATTTTCATCAATAGTAACATGTATATTATGAGTAGTAGCAAAGGTACTTTCCAAAGTTTCAGGTTTAGCAGCCATTTTATTAATCAAAGAGGACGGGGCTTCAGACAAAGAGGAAATATTTTTCTCAACATTCAAAAGCTTTTCCTCCACAGTTTTGTTGAAAGTGGTTTGTTTACTAATGAAGTCTTTAAGCATGACTTCTAGTTCAGAGGGAGCACTTCTAGTATTGTTGTAGGACTTTCCATAGGCATTGCCATTATTAGGAGGATAAGGCCTATAATTATTGTTGCTACCAAAATTATTCCTATAGGCATTGTTGTTGAAATTGTTGTTTCTAATGAATTTCACATCAACTTGCTCTTCTTGAGCAACCAAAGAGGCTAAGGGGAAATTATTTGGATCAATAGGAGCTTTACCATTAACAAGCATAGCCATGATAACATCAATCTTATCACTCAAAGAGGAGGTTTCTTCAATAGAATTTACCTTCTTACCATGTGGAGCTCTCTCAGTGTGCCATTCAGAATAGTTGACCATCATATTATCAAGGAACTTTGTTGCAGCACCCAAAGTAATGGTCATAAAGATACCTCCAGCAGCTGAATCCAACAGGTTTCTTGAAGAGAACTTTAAACCTGCATAAAAAGTCTGGATAATCATCCAAGCAGTAAGTCCATGAGCAGGACAATTCTTAACCAAAGATTTCATTATTTCCCAAGATTGAGCAACATGTTCATTATCAAGTTGTTTAAATTTCATTATTTCACTTCTCATAGATATAATCTTAGCAGGAGGATTGTATTTTCTAATAAAAGCATCTTTGCACTTAATCCAAGAATCAATACTATTTCTAGGCAAGGATAGCAACCATTCTTTAGCTTTTCTTCTCAAGGATAAAGGAAACAACTTGAGCTTAATAATATCTCCATCTACATCCTTATATTTTTGTATCTCACAAAGTTCAAAAAAGTTATTGAGGTGGGCAGCATCATCATCAGAACTAGCACCAGAAAATTGCTCTTTCATAACAAGATTCAACAAAGCAGGCTTAATTTCATAAAAGGTAGCATCAGGAGCAGGTGGAGTGATAGGAGTACTTAGGAAATCATTGTTGTGTTATGCTAGTGAAGTCACACAACTTGGTGTTCTCATCAGAGTTCATTTTTGCAAAAGTGGAGCAAACCAACAACAACAGCAACTAGAGCAGGAACTATTTTTTTGATAAGAGAAAGCAAACCAAACGAAACTATTTTTTTTGGAGTTTTTGATAAAAAGAGGCAAACAAAACAAGGCAAAATAAACTAAGAAAAACAAAAAAAATTAAAGATAAAGGTTATGAAGGACTCCCCTTGTGAATCCGTCCTTAGCCTTCCCGACAAGGGCACCAGAAAATAGCTTGATGCACTCAGATCACTGTAGAGCTTCGTTGGGAGATCCCAAGAGGAAGGTATGATGAGCACAACAGCAAGTATTCCCTCATAAAGAAACCAAGGTTATCGAACCAGTAGGAGGAAGGAAACGACTCAAAGGTGTTGCTAGCAACTTGGTAACGTGCACAACACAAACTCAAGACTTAGCCCCAACGAACAGTGAGGTTGTCAATCTCACCGATTTGCTGAAAACAAAGGATTAATTGTATGGTGTGGGAGGTAATAGTGGTTTGCACAAAGTAAACAGGAACAGTGTAAGATGTATCAATGGTAAAGATTGGACCGGGGTCCATAGTTCACTAGAGATGTTCTCCTTAAGATAAACAAACATGGCATGCTGGGTAAACAAATTACAGCGGGGCAATTGATAGGACAGAGCAAGGCATAATAATGCAATACTATACATTCATGATCCTATGAGATTTGATTGGGCAATACAACAAGATACATAGACCGACATCCAACTGCATATATGACTAGTAATCCACCTTTAGGTTATCATCCGAACCCCCTCCAGTATTAAGTTGCAAGCAAGGATAACTGCTTTAAGCAAAGTGTGTAAGGTAAACAATCCACTTGTTCCATGAACAAGAGATCGTTGTTTTCTCCCTAGTAGCAACAACACATCTACAAATTTAGAGATTTCTGTCACTTCCCCAGATTAAATAGAGGCATGAACCTACTATTGAGCATAAATACTCCCTCTTGGAGTCACTAGCATCTAGTTGGCCAAGATATCTACTAGAAACGGAGAGCATGCAAGATCACAAACAACACAGACATGATAGAATCAATAAGATCGAATCATTAACCAATCTGACATAGTAATCTCAATATCCATCGGATCCCCGCAAACACAACATGCATGATTACAAATAGATGATCTTGATCATGAACGTAGCTCACAAGATCTAAACATGATAGCACAAAGGAGGAGAAACAACCATCTATCTACTACATGGACATGTAGTCCAAGGTGGAACTACTCACGCATCATACTGGAGGCTGGAAGGAGGATGAAGAAGGCCTACGGGATGATCTCCCCTCCGGCAGGGTGCCGGGAAGAGCTTCAGATCCCCCTGATCTAGGGACGATGGTGTGTAACATCCCAAAAATATAAAACAATGATCATCAAACTCTAATCACTAAAATTAGGGTTAACAAAAACTTTGAGTAATCAAAATCATATGAATGCATGTGTGTATGTGATGATTTGATAAATGCATGAATGATCTTGTGTGATTAACCTTAATAGCAATAAATGGTTTAAAGATAAAAATAACATCATATAAAACATTTCCAAGCAGAAACAAATAAAGAGAAAATCAAAAACAAATCAATTAAGGCAAATGGTCATTTTTGCCAATCTTGCTCACTAGGACACTTTGAGTGTTTCTAGCCCAAGATTTCAAACAGAAACTTTTCCAATTCTTTTCACCCCTTGCTAGACCAAGTAAAAGTGAATCAAAGCCCACCTTTCAAACTTGTAGAAACAATTGGCAACCTCATTCAAATCACAAGTGAAAATTGAATCTTTATCATATGTGAAGATCACACATTTTCAAAATCCAACCAAACCAGTGCCCCTTGACTAATCCAACTAACCAGATAATCCCTAGTATGTGCCTAGCAAACCCACCAAGTTTGAATCCAAAATTCAAATTTGAAATTCTTTCGGCCATTTCATCAAACACCTTGTGATCAGCAAACAAACAAACAATAAACACTATAGTGTGCAGTGATTTTGGCCAACCTTGTTCCCTCTCTAGCTCACTCTATACTCTCAGTAGATGAACTAGCCAAATTAACAAGCCTTAGAACCACTATGAGCTTGGCATAGCCATTAATGGTGACCATGCCGAGCCCCTTTGCCACCCCCAATGTGGACAACAAGCTACATGCCTCTCTAGCCTCGCCAACCTTGTCTCACAGACGCAGCACCATCCACCGCCACTCCCTGTCCCAGCCCCGCGCAGCCAGCCCCTGGACCACCCGCCAAGCACGCGCCCAGTTTCGTTGCGGCCATGCCGAGAGCGCGCCAGAGCGCCCCGCTCGACACGCTCGCATAGACCGCGCGCCGCCCTCGCCGCTTGCGTGCGTGATCACCACCGCCCCAGCAACCCTGCAGACATGCCCGTTCGCCGTCGCGCGAACCACGCACGTTGTGCGCCATTAAAATTGCCGTCGGACCCGCCCAGAGCGTCGACGTGTTCCGACCGATCAGCACCGCCCCACGCCTCGCCACCACGTCGTTGAGCTTCGCCAGGGAGCACAGCACCGCCCCTATCGTCGCCCATGCCATTAGCCCGCAACCTTCGGTCCCCTCGCCGCACTATAAAAGGAGGCCTCCCCCGCTCGTTTTCTTCACACCAGTTCACTCCCCACCTCTCACTGATCACACCCACTCACTCCCTGAGCAAGGCGAGCACCAGGTGGCCAGAATTTCACCAGAGTTCGCCGCTGCAGAGGAGGAGAGGCGCTGTCGATTGGAGCCGCCCCAAGAGAAGCTGCCGGTACCAGGAGGATCGCCGTCGTCGACTTCGTCATTCGCCCCCGTCGCCGAACATGGCCGGAGCCTCGGTGAGCCTCCCACGACCCCCATTGACCGCGCTAGGGTCCGTGCTCGTCGCGTCCTGTTCAGGCGTGGACGATGAACTCGAGCCGTTCGATTAGAATTAGATCCTACGGCCTAGATCACCCCGTACCGCTTCGCCCCTCACTATCTCACTGACACGTGGGGATAACTACTTAACCAGCCCGCGCGTGTGCTGTGCATAGTGGTCCGGCCCAGTTAACCGTCCCGTGCGGTCCAACAATTCAAATTTACTTTTATTCATTTATTTTTGAACACAGTTCTGTACCTAGATTCAAAAATCAACCCATCTCGATTCACTGAACCAAAATGCATGAAACCAATTTTTCTCGAAAGGTACTAGAAAGCTTAATCCAAGCCCATTGGATTCAAACCATTTAGATTTATAGATCACCCCTGGTAAAAATAACAAGGCAGCAACTTTTCTGCATTAAAACATTTTTCAAAATTCAACCATAAAAGCTTTTGAGTTGATTCCAACTCTCAAAAATCACATTTGACCATACCTTTCAGAATATATAAAAATATATAGGTTTACTTACAGAAATAATGATCAAGTAATAAAAGAATGCCACATAGGCATTTCTAGTCACTGTAATTAAATAAAATAAAAAGGTTAAATATTATTAAATTGTGACACCACTTCAAATCACATTCCCATGTACTGAAATATGTGGTGATGACATGTGTCAACATGATACCATGTTTGAGATGGAGAATATTAAATCTTAAGTAGTTTTTCAATGAGTAGAAATTACTTTTCTTAAATAAAATAAATAAGACAAGTGTTTTAATCCTTGTAATGTTAGTGATGATGATAGATCACCTAGTGTGACCCTTTGTGTGATGATTAGCAATAGTTAAGTATTGTTTGGTGATTGTGTACCTCGTATTTATTTATAGATGCTAGTACCGACCAAGGATACGAGGAGGAAGGAGGATACTACGAGGAAGAAGCCAGGGAGAACTTCAACCACTGCTCTACACAAGGCAAGCTATTAACTGAGCAAGCTAACACTTGCAAGATATCCTACTTATGCAAGCCTAATACTACTAGTTGAATTAGCAAGCTATTAACTTAGCAAGCTTACACCACGTGATACCCAATCCTAGTTTTACTTGCAAGCTTAATACTTTATTTTCTTTATTAAAGCTTTCTCTTAGAGTTTACTTAGTGACTTATAGATTCTAAGAAGATAACTGAAGGTAGCATAAAGAGCATAAATTTGGCCTAAGTTAGATAATCTTGATATCATCCTAAGGCATGAGATTGAACTTATCTAATCCTCACTTGTTTACCACCCCTAATTAGTCTTTACCCCCACTTATAGATGCTAGTGCTAAGCATAAAACTTGATCAACTTTAGATGGGAATACTTGGTGAAAATGGTTATGAAAACCTTAGAATGATGAATCATTTTACTGAAATATTTTGACATGTGTTTCTGAACACCAGATGATTTTGATGATGAAAATGTTGAGGCATGAGCCTTAGCCCTTAATAAAACTGATGGTTATCTGGATGCGATACTATTCCAATTTTACCGTACAACCACAATACCCGAAATTTGGGTAGGGCTTGACTGAAAATTTATATACCTTAGTATGGGTTCCCTTGCGGCCAAGGTCTGAGCTGAGCTACCTTGTGAAGATTGTCCACCTGTGCAGTACCCAAGATGACAGTTGGTCATGGTTGGGAGGCCAAACTCACAGGAGAGGTGCCTATACTAGGGCGTGTAATTGAAAGGTTAGGATTGATTATCCGCATACTGAGTATGGTGAATTCAGGATTGTTCCTGACGGATGTATCGAATGTTGTGGTGAAAGTGTACAATCTCTGCAGAGTGTCAAACTATTCGAATAGCCGCGTCTGTGGTTATGGACAGTTGGAGTGGCCATACTGTTCCCCCGTCAGATGTTTTCAAAACAACTTGCGAAATGATTTGTGACTTTGACTTGACCACAACAGAGTTGTGATATGAAATTCAAGTTCCCACTTAGGTGTTATAAAACTTCCAACTAGTTTTGTTTGCTTCTGAACTTAGTAGAGGTAAATCTGGATTTTTGCAAAACAACCCTAGAGCTTAGTATCCTACTACAAAAACCCCCCTTCACTTATTAATATTAGTTTGTGAGTACATAAAGAGTACTCATGGCTTTGTCCCTGGCTATTCTCGTGGCCAGACTATGAAGAGGAGTATCAGGATGACGGACCGCAGGAAGGTTACGACAACTAGGATCATCCCCCATCGCTAGCATTGCCTGTGACCCTGAAGATGGAGCTTCGCATATGCTATCGTTACTATTACGTTATTCCGCTGCTTGAATTGTATTAAGAACTGGATCATGAGATCCTTATTTGTGTAAGACCTTATGTATGGTTTGTAATGGATGATGTACTGTAATATCCAATATATTATGTCTCGCAAAAAATAGTAATCCTGGGATTGCGATGTATGGCATAACAGGCATCTGTGATTAAAAATCCGGGTGTTTACATGGTGGCGGCGGCTACAGACTGTTTCGTGAAAGATTGATCTGGTACTTAGGGTTTTGGTATCAGGGGCTTCTTATAGGCGAAGAGGAAGGCCGAGGGGGTGCCCGAGGCGGCTGCACCCCCTAGGCGTGGGCCAGGCCTGGCCGCGCGGCCAGGGGTGTGGCCCCCTCGCGACCCTTCTCCGTCTCGTCTTCTGACTCCATGTTCCCCACGATAAAATATTGACTTTGACTTTTGCCCCGTCCAATTCCGAGAATATTGATTTTCTACCTTTTCTTGAACCAAAAACAGAAAAAGTAGACAACTGGCACTGTGACATCTTGTTAATAGGTTAGTCCCAAAAACATATAAAAATATCTCAAAAGTGTAGACAAAGCAAAGCAAAGTAGATACTAAACAAGCATGAAACTTCAAAAATTATAGATACGTTTTCGACGTATCAATAGGGGGTCCGGTCTGTCTGGCCAGCCCAGCGACGCGACCCATTTGTCTGCCCTGGTTGTGGATTTTTTTTTTGCAAATTCAAACACAAGCATTTCACGCTAAACACAGGCAAGATTCATACTTAATTTACATTCAAAATATAAAAAACAAAATTTAAACTACTAGCCCTAGCTACTAGTCTTTGCGTCGGCATCGCCTCGTCCATCTATGGGTCGAGGTTGATGTACTCTGGCGGAGTCGAGAGGTTGGGCGGTGGCAGTGCCAAGCAGGAGCGGGCGCAGGTGGATTGATCACCTGCCCAGGCCACAGCGCCCAACTGTGTTGGAGGTGTGTTAGCTCCATCCCACCTCTGGCGCGATCGGAGGCGCCCAACCCGGCAGCGGCGGTGGTGGAGGCAGCTGGGCGTTCGCCTCCGCCATCATGCAGGTGAGCTAGAGGGCCTCCTCATAGCCACGACACTAGGCTTCCTCCTCCTGCGCATTGGCCGTGATGGCCTGCTCGGTGAAGACGTCCTCGTCGTAGCCCCGCGCCAGCACCTCGTGATACTCCGATGGCAGGTTCGCAGCGATGTCGTCCACCGCCTCCTGTTTGACGATGATGTCGTCGCCGCCGTCCTCGTCATTGTCGTCCTCGCTGTCGAGCTCGGCATTGGAGTGTTTGACGGTGTCATCCTCGTCCGAGTTGATGTCCGGGACAGGGTAGACCTCCCCTGCCATCAGGTTGTGGCGGATGCCCTTAGAAATTGAGGGAAGAGGCGGAGGCGGAGCAGGTCAACAGCCAGCAGGGTCAGGGTGGGACGCTGGTACAGTGCCCTCGCAGCCTCTCCGCCTTGCCGGTTGCCGCTGCCGGCCGCCCCCAGCCAGGCTCGTCCTCGCTGTCATCAGCCTGATCAGCTCACCAAAGAGCATTATTTTGGAGTGTAAATATTTCGTGCAACGCTGGACACTCAACTCTTCGAATTAAATTGAAGGTTCAATGAGAAGGTAATGGATCTTCTATCCACTAGTTCCAATTTGATTCCTAAATACAAATTCAAAGGATTCAAAGCTAGTAAAATATATGAGATGGTGAAAAAGTATTACCCTATAGATTTTCCCCAAGATGTTTATGCATTGCAACAGCAACTAAACCATTTTGTTGTGGATGCTTCCAAAGATGAAGAGTTAAAAAATATATCAACATTAATTGATATTTGTCGGTGCCTGGTAGAGACAGGAAGACATACTATCTACAATCTGATTGATAGGTTGCTCCGCTTGCTTATAACTTTTCTGGTTTCTACAGCAAGTGCTGAACGTGCATTTTCAAGTTTGAAGATCATTAAAACAAGGTTGCGCAATAAGATGGAGAATGATTTTCTTGCCAATAATCTGTTAGTTAACATAGAAGGGGATATTCTGGAGACATATACCTATAAAGATGTCATTGCAGATTTCGAAACAAAAAGGATCGAAAAGCTAAACTGTAGCATCAACTATCAAGTATGTATATACCTGAACATCGACTGTCTATCTCCTTATGTAGTTATGTGGCATCTTTTGGTGTAGCTCTTTTGTTGTTAGCCATTTGTACATATTATATGTATGAATGTATCTACCGACCTGTAACCGATGACAAACACAATATTGCTGATGCCCAATGCAATGGTATGATTGAGAATGAAAATTTTGTGTTCTTTTCTAGCTTGGCCCGCCCATGAATTTCTTTGTAGCTCCGCCACTGCATCTGTCGTCTTAAATCAATGGGAGAACACTATCAAAAGAGTGACCGCCGACCTAGGAGGGGGAACACCCGTTGCCGATGGTGCGCGGAGGTGCAACAAAAGCATGGAGGGCCGAGTGATATGCAGGGACGAGCATTTGTAGGCGGTGGGAGCGATGTAACAGGTGTTTCCTAGGAGGTAAGACGAGCGGGACCCCATGTGTGGTAACTACGGTTGGCCTCGCGTGGGACGAAGCCGGTTGATGCATCAACCGAGAGATTTTAAGTATTTTCCTTAGTCATTTTGTGCTGAATTTAAGTCGGTCGTATGAAGTTTTTGCTACTTGTGTGAAGCTTCAGCCACTTCTTTATCTGTTCTTTTTATGGTTTTGTATTCGGTGCAATTTGCACTTCTTGTTATTTGCTTTTTCTTGCAATTCCAATTTTTGTTATGGTGCAATTATTTTCTTTGGCAGGAACAATTTGTGCGATGGCACTTTAATAGTGGTATACAAAGGTGACTAAAGCTCTTAAAACTCTCACTCACTTACCCTAGAACTATCAAAGAAAGAAAATGGAGTACAACTCACTTGTGATACGGCCTAGCATGTGATGAATGCATCTAGTGTGAGGGCCACCTTTTTTTCGGATCCGGTGAAGGCACGCGGGTACAAAAAACAAAGAAAGGCAAAAACAAAACACTTATCTATATTGGAGAGCTATGTGGTCGCAAACAATTGACATATGTCACCCTAAATCTCTATATATGATACTATCCACCAGAGGCGGACTAGAAATTTATCGAATCCTGGATACAGCGGAAGACAACTAAATTTTTATCAGACAAAAATAAACATCACGCAAAGTAAATATAGTTTCCACAATAGTTCTAATGCAAAAATACGGGGAAAAGTCAGCAAGCTTGAGGTGATACAATTGATACTCGAGTATTTATGACCCTAAGTCCAAAGTCGGGGGAAAAGGTATGCAATTTAACAAACAAGTTATCCGGAAATGAATTGTTGCGCAAGGGATACGTGTTTGCCCTTCTCTACAGCGTGGATATCTTAAGTTGTGTCTATGGAGTAGGTGTTTAAGTGTTTCTACTAAGGTGTCAAGTGGAATCCTACCAAAATCCTTGTTATTCCTTGTTCAAAATCCTGGCATGGTGTGAGATCGGATCCCACCAAAACTAGAACTTTCTAATATCGTAAGTACTGCACTCCCCTGATGTTCCTTATGAGTGGGAGGCAATAGATTTCAGTCCTAACACAACCGTGTGAAGCTGATGTGCGACGAGCAACAGAGTCCGTCGAGTGTTTGCTCTTGCAGTATTGAAAAGGGTATGTTCTTAATCCAATAGATTCGCAAGTATCATGGTATAGGTTACTGTCTTTATAAACCAAGCAAATTTTACACCGAAATATACTTAAAAAAGGGATTTTGATGATGTTTTGCTATTTGAAATGTACGTAGTTGCTACTATTGCTTTATGGTGTTCGTTTGAATCGTGAAAGATCGCCCGACAGTCTGCATCAACTCGTGGTTCGGTTGAAATTCAGACTTACCGACAGTCTGCATCAACTCGTGGTTCGGTTGAAATTCAGACTTACCGACAGTCTGCATCAACTCGTGGTTCGGTTGAAATTCAGACTTACCGACAGTCTGCATCAACTCGTGGTTCGGTTGAAATTCAGACTTACCGACAGTCTGCATCAACTCGTGGTTCGGTTGAAATTCAGACTTACCGACAGTCTGCATCAACTCGTGGTTCGGTTGAAATTCAGACTTACCGACAGTCTGCATCAACTCGTGGTTCGGTTGAAATTCAGACTTACCGACAGTCTGCATCAACTCGTGGTTCGGTTGAAATTCAGACTTCAGTAACTTCGGGAACCACGATACCACAGTTTCCCAACAAGCAAATACTAGATGTTTCAGTAAATGTTGCATTGATCATTTCTTTTAAATGTTGCCAATATACTGTCGCTTACAAATTCTGAAGCAAACATGTACATCTCCCAAGCTAGCTCTGAAACAAAAGAATGCTTCTTCAGAACAAAATCGTCCAGCTCTGAAGCAAATACATACTCCTTCAGCAGCTGCTCTTCACAGTTTACATATACAACGGACCCTTTTTTTGAGCTTTTCCTTGTTTTAAACAAGCACCTGCCGGTAGGCAGCGAAAAACAAACGGGCTGAGCCAAAGGGAATTTCACAGTTCCACATGCAACGCTCCGGAGAACGACATTGTGAGAAACAAGAGAACTGGAGCTCACAGCTCATCAATGGAGTGAGCTGAGCTCAGCTCTGTAGAAGGGGGTATTGCACATCGGTTGCCCGGCGTTGCCGGGGCAACTACTTGTCATGACACCCCCACCGCGCAGAGCGCTGCATCAGGCTGGTATATCGTGTCTGTTATCTTCGATGGAGGCCAGTACCGGAACACGGATCTCCCAAGGATGTTCCTCACAGGAAGCGGCCCCCTGAAACATCACAGATCACAAACAAATTAGGAATGAATATTTTTTACATAGCGGAAGCTTGACGCGTGGAGTTTGGTTCGGACTTCGGAGCATACCAGTTGTGAGAATCGTAGCTGTTGTTACGGTTGTCTCCCAGCACAAACACATACCCGTCCGGTATAAGCTGCAAGAAATAATAACGGCGATTATTTTTACTACGATCAGAAGGCTTGAAATCTCTGTACACATTCTTATGTATAAATATGCAAGGAAAGACACAACGCTCAGGGAGACGTTTTCTGCTACTAGTGTGCGGTTAAGTAGTCTAATTGATACTTTGATGTCATACTTCATTCTTAAATTTCGGATGCTGATTGCCTTCAGCAAAATAAACATTTCAACGGCATCTGCTCTGCATTTCATAAGTGTAATTTATTTATATTTTTCTCCAACGAGTTACTTAGTTTTGTTTGTAGGTATATAACAGTTCATCAGAAAGATCTTTTCTTTAGGCATAACAGAAAATTCTTACTCCCTCCGTTTCAAAATATAAGATGTTTTAGGTTTGTGAAGAAAATGAATCTAGACTTCTTTTAGTGTGTAGATTCATCCCAAAGTTGAGTGAACCTACGTACTAAAACAAGTCTAGATTCATTTTCTTCACAAACCTAAAACATCTTATATTTTGAAACGGAGGGAGTACTTGCATAAGTAAAGATTCTCCTAACTGACTAGAACCCACATTATCTCAGTTCAGCACAGCAACCACAAACTCGTTCTATAGTAAATAGAAGATCACATTACCCCCGGCTTCTGCATAATAGATTCATACAGTAACCAAAAGTAGGCCTAAATATTTCTCTGCTACCAGTGGGAGGGTATGCAACCTAATTGGTACTTCCATGCAATATTCATCCTAAAATTTCAGATTCTGTTTAACTTGAGCAAACTAAAACATTCAACAGAATCTGCTCAGCAAGCGCTTATTTATTTATATTTACTTGCAGGTGTAGCAGTTGATTAGAAAGATCTCTTTTTTAGTAAAGATTCACCAAACTTATCAGCACTGCAAACTATGTCTAGATATTCAAAGATCGCATCATATTCAAAATGTCTATTGATAGACACTAGGGACTAGACACAGAAAATATCAGTATATATCATACCATTGGTTCCATCTCATAGTTGTGTGGCTCCAGCACAAACTCTTCATCCTGGGGCACCCCATTGACCAGTAACTTGCCATCACGAACCTATCGAAGAACCAAGTGTACAACAGTTAACAAACAAAAGAATCAAACTTTTTGCAGCACAGTAGTAGTAATTAGTAAGAACACAAAGAAACAAACACAAGGCACTACCATTGGGATAAAAGCTTACTTCGACGTAGTCCCCTGCCTTGGCCACAACTCTCTTGATGAACACATCTCCTGAGCTGTAGCCCATGGCCTGCCATACAATTGCATTTCAAGCATCAAATTCACTATGAAAGTATGAAGAAGCTAAATTAGAGAGACTGGAAAGCATCATACCTGAAGAGCTGGGGGAGCACGGAAGATCACAATGTCCAAGATTTCTGGTTCCCGGAACACATACGACACCTACAGATCATATTATTATCAAAATAAGTATCAGACACCAAATAGCAAATACAGCAAAGTAATCATCAGACAATCTTCCCAAAATGTTTACCTTCTCGGCTAGAATCCGGTCACCGACATCAAAGGTGGGGTACATGGACTTGGAGGGGATGGACCTCGGCTCGGCGAGGGAGGAGCTGTAGAGCAGCGGCACGGTCACGGCGGCGAGAGCAGTCTTGGCGTCGTCGGAGCAGGAGCTGACCCACCTCGACAACCAGCTGCTCCTGCTCATCCCGGCGCTCGCACCCATGCTCCTCGGAATTCCAGCAGAAGCGGGAGAGGTAGCTGCAGAAGCACCGATCAACGCCTTCTTGGAGGGACGAATCGAAGGCATCGGCGGCGCGGGAGGAGGTGAAGACGACGAGGGGGCAAGGTCGCTGCAGGGGAGCCACCTCGCGGTCTGCAGGAACGGGAGGAGGTGCGCGGGGTTGAACAGCCCGATCGAAATCGACGAGGAGCCGTACAGAGACGCGGCGCCGGGGATCCTGGCCGTCGACGACCCCTCCGTCGTGCCCTGGGCGAGCACCGACAGCAGTCCCACTGCGAGCGACGGAGGCCGCTTGGAGGAAGAGTACGAACGCGAAGGGAACAGGGCGTGGCTTCCGGCGGCTGCGGTGGCGGCGAGGGCCAGAGGCTTGGGGTGGTTGTGGTCGTCGGCGGCGTCATGGCGGTCGCCGCCGCTTTTCCCGAGGTGCTCGTGCTGGCGGGAGGAGGTGAAGATGCAGAAGGGGCGCCATGCTCCTTCCTGGACGAACCGGCAGCCGGCGGAGGTGGCCGAGGGCCCGCAGCGGAGGCCGAGCGACGTGGCGAGGTTCTGCGCCACGTAGCCGGAGTAGGACACGGTGATGCGGATCGCCATGACGAGCAGGCAGATGAGCCGTCGTACGGAGAGCGAGAGGAGATGGATGGGGCGGTCGGGGTGAAAAGATCTGCGCGAGGAGCTTTCGTCTACTGATTCGAGACCATCACGGAGGGGCTCGACTGGCGGGGCGGCGGTGCGGGGGATGGCGAGGCGAAGGCGAGCCGGAGGAGACCGATGGACCGGGCGGTGCTAGCTCGGGAGAGATAGGGAGGGGCCTATGCGGTGGCGGACGGGTTGGTTTCCGGCGGCGAGTTGGCCTCGCCGGAAGGCGAGGTCAACGGTGGCTGTCAACGAGGGAGGCGGCGAGGCGGTGTGGTGGGGGAGAGAAGGCGGGAGGTGGGTGGGGCGGGTGTTCTATATAGACACCTCGGCGTTTTACTGTTTGATGATGAGGTGGAGGGCCCCTCGCCCCAGCATTTCGGAGACTTTTCTCGCCGAAATTGGAAATTGCTTCGAATTTTCGAGATGAGCAGATCTATTATCTCCTCGTAATCTTCGTTTGGAAAAGAATTCTAACACCTCAATCTTCTAACTGACGAAGATTTCCAATTCTTAAGAACATTCTGAGAATGTGAAATGTAAAAGGTACGCATTGAACATCCTCAAATCTAAAATTGAGAAGCTGTCGGCGATATCCTTGCCGGCAAGAACAAGAACATGTATGCTACTATCAACGTTACATGCTTATATTTTAAAACGGAGGTAGTAACATATACGCCGTTCGAGTGCTAAGGATTCTCGTCCCATTGACGTCCTTCTAATGTAACAAAATGATGGTAAGGCTTTGCCGACTTTTGGGGAAAAAGTGGTACCTACGCACTGGCCGGACCTTAGTGAAGACCAAAAGGGTTCGTCGCCCCCTTCGCCCCTCCCACTCCATTAAGAATTTGACTATTGTTTATAGATATTTGGCCTATTTATTAGTTGAAAATCAGCCTAAAGCTTATACTTCGCCCCCTAGGATGTTGGCCCAAGGTCCGCCACTGTACCAATTGCTTGTGACGAACTTTTGGTTTTAAGTAAGCAAGTATGTTTCGACTAATAGATTCGTTAGAATTTATAATAATTTGTGAAAGGTTATCTTTATTGTGTTTGGCAGTTTGCATTGAGTTTTCCATTATGATCTACGCATATTAGAAGTAGTATATAATCATGTGTTTCTCGAGCGAATTCCTATCCTGAAGTTGTGTATTTATGAAAAATATTATCCCATCTGGTAAAACTTGTATGGAATTATACTACTATCTAGGTGACATTAAATACTTTTCTACTCCGTTGAGCATTTGGTTTGCCTTTGTTAGATATGACCGGCTTCTTAGGCCGTCGTAGTGCGACGAAATATGTAAAGATTAGAGGTTCCGTTGCTCCTCGCCCCCCTTGATTTTTTTGAACCATTATCCAATGGACACACACCAGGAAACAAACGTCCGAAACTTGTACAGAAAAATAATCGAGACTGAATTCAGCCGAGTGTCACACATCACAAATGCATAACTAAGCGTAGAAAGTGAAATTCGCTCTCTTTTGTTTTCTTGAAATTTCCTTGTGTCGCCTGTCCACGCACGGGGCATGCACTGTCCAGTCAGCTCGATCGCACTCGTAATCATCCGTCCAATCGAGTATTCCACTCACGGTTGTTGCGCGTAGTTTGAAGCTCGGAACAGCATATAAGAGCATCTTCACTCGCCTACACATTAGGCCGATCCTGACGTCAAATTTCGGTCCGAACGCCGAGAACTGGCTCAGTCGCGTATCCAAGGATCTGTTTTCGGCCGGATTTCGGCCAGTTTTGGTCCAGGCTACCCAGGCCGAACCCAGGTTTTCGGGTACGCCCTGGGAACGCCGCACTCAGCGATTTCAGCGAAAAAAAACAAAGCGGCGCGTGGACCCGCCGAGTCAGTGACGGAAGCCGAGTCGTCGTCATCCTCGGAACCACGTGGCGACCGCCGGGCAATAACTGCCCGTCGCGTCGGCCACGCGTCGCCGATTTATGGCGCCACGGTCGCCGCCTCGGCTCCCGCGACGGACCGGCGGTCACTAACTTCCCGTCGTTTCCACTTTTCCCGCCCTCGCCGCTACACCCCTCCCGCCCTCGCCGCGCACCTCGGCCTTTATAAGCCGTACTCCTCGTCGGAGATCTTCGCACTCTCTCACAGCTTCCCCCACCCACAAGCCCAACTCCGGCGAGCTCTCACCTTTCCCCCCTCTCTCACCATGGGCGAACGCTACCCCGGCGATGGCGCTGCGGCGAACGGCTTTGGCCGGCGCACCCTCCAAACTTGGGAGGCGCGCATGCTGTACGAGGCGGGGTACATGGCGCCGCCGGACACGCGAATGCCGCCGGGGTGGACGCTGAGCGCCGGCGGCATCCAAATCCCGCCGGGGCCGACGCCGGAGGAGTTGTCGTACGATGTGCAGGAGTACATCGTCGGCATGGACAACCCCGGCGAAGCCGTGAGCGCCGACGACCTCGTCTACTGGGCGCACTTCTTCGAGGAGCGGCGCCAGCAGGAGCTCGCCCGCCACGAGGGGCCGTCGAGCGAGTCCCCGCCGACGCGCAAGAACTCGGCGGGGCGCCGGCGTTGGTGGAGCGCACCGAGGCGTACACTCGCCGTCGTGCTGGAGCACATCAACCGCGGGAACACGCCGCGGCTCGGCTTCCCGCGCAACCCGACGCCGGCGGCCAGGACGGACCGGCGTGCTCCTTCGGCGAACTGGGCGCCGAGGAGGATGGCGAGCATGAGCTCGTCCTCCTCCGCTTCGGCGTCACACTCATCCGGCAGCGCGCCGCTGCGCACGCCGACGGCGGTGAAGCGCGAAGCTATCCCGCCGGTGCGCTCACCACCGCGGACACGCGTGCACGGTATCGTCATCGGTGAGCCGTCTGCGCCCACGCCGCCAACAGGCCACCTGCGCCTACGCCGTCCAAGACAGAAGGCTCGGCGCCAGCCGAGGACGTCGCCTTGAAGATGGCGCTGGAGCAGTCGCTCCGCGAAGCGCCGCCGTTGTTGCCGACGCTGCCGCTCGTCGAGCCCTCCTCACCGGACATCCTGGAATGGTCCAGGAGGGACTGGGAGAAGGCGGAGCATCAGCGCATCCTCGGCCTGCAGCAAGCCGAGGAGCAGGCCGCACGGCGTCGGGCGCTGACTGGGCGTCAGCTTGCCTACCAGGGCGCCCGCTGTACGTCCTGGACGACGACGACAAGGACGTAGGCCGCTCCTACCAGCCACAGAGGTGCGGCGACCCTGGCCAGGGCAGCTCCCGCCAGAACAAGCCGCCGAGCGACAACGGCGGCGGCGGCGAGGATGACGGCCGGGCCGACCCGGACTACACGTCGTTCTACGCCAACTTCGGCATGTAGGAAGGCACCGACGACGGCCTTTTTAAGTTTAGTTATGTACTAGTTTCGTTTAATTTTGATGTAATCCGTCTATATTTCGCCCAACTTAATAAAAATCGCCTTAGTTTGATGAATTTTAGCTAAACTTGGGGACTCGGCCTGGATACGCGGATGGGTGAATGGACGTACCCAAGCCGAAAACAAATTCAGTCTGGCCAAAAAAGGACCAAATCTAGTCCTGGGTTCAACCAAACGAGTGGAGATGCTCTAAGTACAGAAAAGGTCGAACGGGTGCACTGTGAAAGACGACGAAAACGGTCGACTCGATAAGGCAACGGAGCCAGCAGCCATCGACCGCCAGCTTAACGCCACCGGGGGCAGGCACTCCAATGTTTACGGTTATTACCTTCGCAGCACCACGTGATCGATTGGCACCTCCGTTGCTTCCCCGCAGCTTCCGCCGTCCCGATCGATCGCGGTGGTCGGAGGACCACTCGACACGGTGGCATCAGAAAAAAGCGGCAGAATGGGTGGTCGATGAAACCCATGGCGGTGGACTGTGGAGGGTTTTGGATGGAGCAGTCAGCAGTGGAAGGTTCTTCTTTCCCCCGAGATCGATGTGTAAATCCATCCGGAGATCTGGATCGGGAATATAGTACGTATTCAAATGATATATATCCTTGGTCGGAAAACAGAGGGCGTTGCGTTCACATAGAGCACCGGAAGTTGGAAAAGTATGCGCGCGTCCATCGCCGAAGAAGTAAGATAAAATGTAAGTAACGTTTCTTTATTTGCACTAGTTGACAATGCAGTGAAGACCAACAATCTGGAAAGGCAATACATGCATCGGGATAACCGGACACGTAGTCAAACAACACAACAACATGCGACAGCATCAGCAAATTAACAGATTGACGGACAGAAGACAATCACGGCATGGTAAAATAATACTGTACTAGTCAAACCCAGAACAGTGTATTCGAAGTTAAACAAGGTCAGCTTGGCCTCTAAACAAACTACACATGGGGCCCCGGTCCCTACGCAACCACCAGCAAACCGCAAATGAACCGCCGAGCGCCAAAAAGATCCCCATTTACTTGTGGGCAGTCGTAAGCGCTGACGTTACGTTTTTTTCTACTTGTAGGAGCAACACTCCAACACCGAGCCATCACAGTCACACGAACGACGACACCAAAACGTGCTTTAACGATCTACTGCTCCTAAACAACAGAAGAACGATGGTAGACAGGGTCAGATAACTGGACTTTTCCGGTGATTGTTGTTGTTGAGGTTCTAAATTTGTTCAACTCTATATGCTGAAGCTACGTTTTTCCATTTTTTTTTTGAAAAAGAGCATATATTAATATCACAGGATACCAATTACACCCGGCCTCTGCAACAACGCATGCTCTAGCGGCTCTATGGATACACACAACCCATAAAAAAGAAAGAAGAATTACAAAAAAAAAAGTCCCGCTACAGAGAACTAATCCTCAAAGCAACAACAGTGACACCATCAGAACAACACCAGTAGTCCCCACTCCAAACACAACGCGTTTAAGAAGGAAACAGTGCCCAAGCGCCGTCGTTGCCCGATCAAAGATCATAGGTTTTCACCCTGGAGAAAGTCCTTGCTCACAAAACAATGTCTTCAACAAGGTCATTGCCAGGCACAACCAGTTAAGGCCAGACCTTGGATTTTCATCCTGCAAGATAAGACTGGGAACTCCCCCTGTGTTGTCTTCCCGCACCAATAGTCGCTGCAACGAGTCCCAGATCACGCAGCCAGATCGCCGTCGCCACAATAACAAAAATCACCATTGCTACCCTCATATTCCGCTTTACTGACATTCTTCGCATCTGACTTCACCATGGCACTAAGAATGGCACTTGGTGGGAACAAACAGCAGAGCTTCGCAACGCTCCCGCTGAAACCAAACGGCCAGAAAAACAAGGTGCGCACGACCGAATACCTTCTGATACAGCAATCTCCAGGCACGATACGCCCATGGGAGTTCGCCGGCGAAGCCTTCCGGAACCCGCCTCTCCAGACCAGATCAACGAGGGCAGACATCAAGCAGATCTTCGTCATCGTGTGAAGGAAACCAAAGGACCACCACCATTATTAGATCCGACACAGCGATCCCCATACCACCGGCCGGTTCTAGGATAACGGATCGAGGAGGCAACTAGGGTTGGATAGCCGACCTAGGTCTTCCAACGAAATCCCATCGCCGGCACCTCCACCACCAGATCACCCCACTCCGCCGCCATGGAAGAACGGACAAGCCGCCAGCACGGGGGACGAGCGGTTGCTGCGCGCCAGCACTCCGGACAGGCCCGCCGCCCTCCATGTTGCCTCGCGCCGCCGAGCCACCTTCCCCGCGTCGCCGCGGCCTTCCCTCCAAGGTTCGCCGCCTCCCACACACCACCCTCACCACCCCTGTGACGATCCGCCTCCGTGCGAAGGGGATCCGTCGGGGGAGCGCCTCCCTCGCCCACCGCCTTCGACGGCCAGGCGCGGCCACCACCGCCGGCGCCGGAGGCGGCAGCGGCCGAGGGAGAGGAGATCGGAGCGGGGCTTTTCTAGGGTTTGTCGTCTCCGGAGCCGCCCCGCGCGAGGCGACCCGGGAGTCGGGAGTCCAGCTACATTTTTTCATGAAAACATGAACTAATAAGAAGAGAAAAGGTCGTAGTCAGAACAAGAAAGGAAACAAGAAACGAAGTCAGCAGCCCATTCGTTCCTTGGATCAGAAGGAGCCTTCAGTTCAGGGTTGCTGCCGTGCATGAATGACAGCACATCAATAAGAGACTGATCGCACGGAGGAATGACTTCCATCATGCGAGTCAAGTGGTTGATCTTAGCAACCAAGTTCCCCAAAATGAGACAACGGATAAGAAACCGCGAGAATTATTATAAAAAATCACAACTCCGTAGTCAAGCGCCAAACTTGAAAAGAATCCTGAAAATAAGTAGGCTCGCTAGTTCATCTCAAAGGTTCCGCAAAGGCTTGAAATTACTTGAGGTCAATGACAAACTAGCTATACTACTCCCTTCCTCTAGAAATAAGTGACTTGTATTTTTTCTACGTTCGCATGTATTTAGACATGCTTTAGTATATAGATACATCTAAATTTAAACAAAACCAAGTCACTTATTTCTAAATGGAGGGAGTACTAAAAGTCTAGAACCTTGGTAACTATTTTTTTTTTCAACAAGAAACTGTAACAATCTTCTGCATGTATGTATAATTCGTGTTTTTGTTTACAAGTGCATAAGGGATTGTACAGGGGCAAAAGAAAGCAAAAGAGGTATTTACAAAAGGCTATCTATGGCTCACTTGGCATGTCTCTGCTACATACACCCCTCCCCTCCCCTCTGACTCCTCCCCTTGAGAGTCCCACTCCGAGAGACCGGGCCTTCCCCGAGCCATCTCTGACGATGCCGCCGGCCGGAGATGGGGAAGGGGAGGCGCCGGAGTAGATAGGTTTAGGTGTAGCGTCGGCCGTGTGCTAGTGGTGGACAGTTTGCCCGGTAGTGGATGCATAGATGTAGATCTTGGCGCCTAGATTCTGCTAGCTCTAGGGTTCTTCCTCCCTTTGGTTCTTCTCCGGTGGTCGGAGGGAGAAGCAGAGGAGAAGACCACCGCATCTGTTAATAAAGCTGGCGTCGTTGTCCACCGTTTGAAGATCTGTCTCTATGAGCACCAGTCCATCCTGGCCTGCCGTGGTGGCGAGGGGGAGGGCGGCGTGCTGGCGGCGTGCTGGCAGCGTGCGACGTGTCGGTGAAGCCCCTGGCGACCTTGTCTTTGATCTGGTGGTCGGGCTCCCCTGTGGTGGGGGCTGGTTCGTTGGAGCTTTGGAGCAGGGAGAATGAGCTTCTCTGCCTCATCTGGGCCTCCATGGAGGTGGTGCGACGGGGGCGGGACGTCCTCCTTTTTTTCCTTGCCTCCAGATCTCTAAAGGAAGTGGTGGGATGTTCCAGGCATCTCGCCGAAGCTGCGTTTGTCCAAGAGCTACCCAAACGACGGCATCTTGTTGCAGCTGTTATCCATGGCCATCGAGGCCATACTGTCGCTCGGCTGAAGCTGAGCTTCTACTTCCACGTGGCCTACTTATCGCGTCCCTGCGCCCAACATCGAAGCAATTCGACTACCTCAAGACGGGCTCCATAGCCGGCACCGCCCCAAGTGGCTTGTTCCCCAGCGGTGGCACTGACTCCCGGTCGGCAAGGTTCATCAGCTGCGCTGGAGGAGGCCGAGGACCTGATCGCTTTTCAAACTTTTTATTAGGGTCCTTTATGCATATCTTGTGGCCTTATCTCAGAAACCCCTTCTCTCATGGGCATTGTCGTAACTTGTACCCACCGTTGTATTAACACGAGAAGCTTCTAGGGCCTTCGGGTCCTTTTCCCGTTCAAAAAAAACAAAAGGCTATCTATCCTAGTGGAGAAAAAAAAACATCCGTTAGGCTCTTCTTTGAATAAAGCTCTTCACCTGTATAGGTTTGGACTTACATTTAATAAGATGACAACTTTCTTGTCTTACAAATGGCCCAAGCTATTCAGTTTTGCTAGAAATCAGGCGTCTAATTTTTAGTTACGTATCAGTTGCTTCTTTCACCATTGGATATACCTCACGATTTGTGCAATGTGAGAGTTACACTGAGTTGTAACTAGGTTGTAACCGAATATATAACATGAGTTACAACTAGGTCGTAATTGAGAATTAGTACAAAATTTATAAGTTACAATTAGATTGCAACTGAAAATTAGCCTAAAATAGTAAGATGACATCAACACGGAGACATGACTAAAAATCAGGCGCCTGATATCTAAACGCTCCCTAATATAATTAGCTATATAAAGCCTTGTTGAGACTGAGCTTGGTTGCTAGTTATGATACACTTAGGACGACTTTGAGAGGTACTCTCTCCGTTTCATAATATAAGATGTTTTAGTTTTATAAAAAAGTGTATCTAGATATTTTTTTGTATGTAGATTCACTTTAAACCTATACACTAAAAAATTCTAGATACACTCATTTTATCAAGCTAAAACATCTTATATTATAAAACGGAGGAAGTATTTTTTTTTATTGTTCTACAAGATTGAGCCTGAGGGCTATATATGATACACTCCGGGATGACTCGGAGAAGTGTTTCTAGACAATCCGGAGATCTCTTGGCCGGAAAAGCATAATAGTCCATATTTAAATGATATCCTTGGTCGGATAATCGGGTCAGGAAAACAGAGCGCGTTGCGTTCACATAAGGCACAGGAAGTTAAAAATTATGCACGCGTCCATCGCAGAAGAATAATTAAGATAGATGTAACTTTCTTTCGACAATGCAGCGAAGACCAATAATCACTGAAAAGGCACTGCATGCACCGGGATAACTGGACACGTAGTCCAACAACACAACATGCGACAAAAGTAGAGTGTCAAACCCAGAACAGAAGACAATCACGGCATGAAACAGTGTATTCGAAGTTTCTAACAAGGTCAGTTTTATTAAGAGTATATATTAATATCGTAAAGATACCAATTATATCCGGTATGTGCAGCAATGTATGCCCTAACAGTCTTATGTATGTGCACAACCTAAAAAAATTGAAAAAGAATTATAAAAAAATCCCGCTATAGCGATTAATTTCTTGCAGCAGCGATACTAAGAGCATCCCACTCGTTAGGCGAACCCAGGCCGAAATCCAGACCTTTTTTTGTCGGACGAAACTCATTTTCAGAATGGAAACCCTGAGTTTCCCATTCGTGTTCCCAGGCCGAGTTCCCACGTTCGGGCGAAATTCAGTTAAACACGGCGAAATTTGGGCGAATATAGGCGGATTTTATTAATTAGGGCAAGGACGCACATATTACGTCGAATTTAACTAGGAAAATATTAAATTGAAAATAGGAAAAGACCGCCGCCGCCATGGTCGAAGACCGACGCCACTTCTACAGGCCAAGGCGGGGCTGGTTGCCGGCCTGTATGTGCTCCATGTCGGCGGCAAGAGTTCACCCTGGAAAGCTCCACTGGTGGCGAAAAGCCGCATTGTGACGCGGTGGCGGCGAGCCTGGCGGTCCCTCGTGTCGGGCGAGATCCTGGAGGCGCCTGTCGGTGAAGAACTGCCTCCAGAAGATCATGTTGCCAGGATCCTCGGCGAGATTCGGGTCTTGCATGGCGGCGATAGCCGCCTGGATCTCTTCGGCGATGTCCTCGTCGACGGGCATCGGCAGAATAGGGATCCCGCCGAAGCTGAGTTGTCAGCCGGAGGGGAGACGAAAGTCCGGCGGCGCCGTATAGCCCGCGTCATGGAGCAGCCGGGCTTCCCATGTCTGCAGCGTGCGTCGGTCGTTTGCCACCGCGATGTCGCCGCAAAATCTCTCGGCCATGGATTTTCGGCAGAGTTGTGGAGGTAGAAAGGTGCGAGCGTCTGGAGTTCGCCGGAATTGGGAGCGGTGTGCGAGATGTACGCCTTTTATAGGCCAAGGTCGGCGGCGAGGGTGGGAGGGGTGTAGCGGCGAGGGCGGGAAAAGGGAAACGGCGGGAAGGATGACGACGACTCGGCTTCTGTCGCTGACAGGCTGGTCCACTCGACCAAATCACTTCGTTCGACGTTCCCAGGGCATACCCGGGATCCTGGGTATGGCCTGGGAAGTCTGGACGAAAGTTGGACCAAATCCGGACGAAAAAAAGTTCCTGGGAACGCGACTGTGCTGATTTTCGGCGTCCGAACCTAAATTCGCCGTCCGGATCGGCGTCCTGGGTAGGCGAGTGAAGATGCCCTAACACCATCAGAGCAACACCAGAAGTCCACCATCTCTAATAGTGACATCTTTAAAAAGGAAACAGTTCCCAAGTGTCGTCGTCGTCCGATCAAAGATTATTGATTTTCACCCTGTAAAAGTCATCACTCACAAAACAATACCTTCAACAAGGTCATTGTTAGGCACAACCAATTAAGGTTAGACCTTAAGTTTTCACCCTGCAAGATAAGATTGTAAACTTCTCCTGTGTTGCTTCCCCCACTTTCCAATGCCGCATCTACAAGTCACGAATCACCAAGCCAATTCCACATCGCCACTAGGACTCGGACCACCATTGGTATTCCTCTAATTTCGGCTTTCATGGCATTCATCGCATACTGACTTTACCATGGAACTAAATACATGTTACACGATGGCAACATGTTGCAAAGCTTCGCCTCGCTCCTCTGAAACAAAACGGCCAGAAAAACACGGTTGTACGCAACTGAATCCCTCCAATCTGGCAATCTCCAGGCATTATTCGCCAATGGAAGTTGGTTGGCGAAGCCTTCCGGAATTCGCCACTCTAACCAGATCAAAGAGGGTAAGCAACAAGTAGATCCTCATCTTGAAGCGAGAGGAATCATAGGACCACCACCTTTATTTTCAGCAGACGAGCAGGCCCCACGTCGCCCGTCATCTCTACACAGCACCAGCAGAGAAGGAGAGGGCAACCAACCATAAAAGATCGGTGTGGCTAGGACACAGCCTCACCCCCAGCGGCATATGGCCACTGACCCAACCTATCGAAGTCGACAGAACGGCGGCGTGCCTCCATCCCTTCGGAGATCCTCAAGCCCCGGCCAAGACGACCGTGTCGCACCAACCCCACAGTCAGCGCCGCACCTTCCCCATGTGAACACCGCTGCAGACCCCTCCCCCCCCCCCACCACCCACCCACCCCCCCCCCCCCCCCCCCCCCCCACACACACACACACCACCCCACCCCATCTTTGATGGACGGGACGCCACTACCGTCACCAGAATCGGCAGCAGTGGCGGCCAACGCGGTGAGGGATGGGGGAGGGGGTTCTAGGGGAGGACGGAGAGGAGCCCCCCATTTAATTGTGGGTTTCTGATGTCTGGGCAGTCGTAAGCGCTGACGTTACGTTTTTTTCTACTTGTAGGAGCAACACTCCAACACCGAGCCATCACAGTCACACGAACGACGACACCAAAACGTGCTTCAACGATCTACTACTGCTAAACAACAGAAGAACGATGGTAGACAGGGTCAGATAATATCAAATTTGACATATAACGAGGATGAGGAAGAATGATCATGTGGTGAAAATGTCCAGAACTTACATGGAAAGAACTGGACTTTTCCGGTCATTGTTGTTGTTGAGGTTCTGAATTTGTTCAACTCTCTATGCCGAGGCTACGTTTTTTCATGAAAAAAACGAATTAATAATAAGAAAAAAAAAGGTCGTTGTCAGAACAAGAAAGGAAGTCAGCCCATTCCTTCCTTCGACCAGAAGGAGCCTGCTTGTGACTTCAGGGTTGCTGTCGTGCATGAATGACAGCACATCAATCAGAGACCGAGGCACGGAGGAATGGCTTCCATGCGAGTCAAGTGGTTGATCTTAGCAACCAAGCTCCCTAAAATGAGACAACGAACAAGAAACCGCGAGAATAATAAAATAAAACATAATTCCGTAGTCAAGAGCTAAACTAGAAAAGAATCCTGAAAACTAAGTAGGCGCGCGCTTGCAAGTTCATCTCAAGGTTCTGCAATGGCTTGAAATTACTTGAGGTCAATGACAAAGTAGTTGTACTTGCTAAAAGTCTAGAACCTTGGTAGCTCTTTTTTTTTTACAACAAGAAACGGTAACAACCTTATGCATTTATTTGTAATTCGTGTTTTTGTTTGTAGGTGCAGAAGAGGTTGTACATGGGGAAAAGAAAGCAAAAGAAGTATTTACAAAAAAGCTATCTATCATATCCTAGAGGAGAAGAAAAGCACCCGTTAAGATCTTCTTTGAATAAAAATGAAACTTTCTTGTCTTACCAATGGCCCAAGCTCTTAATATAATTAGCTCTATAAAGAAAGCCTTGTTCAGACCGAGCTTGGGAGCTAGCTATGATACACTCGGGACGACTCTAAGAAGTATTTCTATTGCTCTATAAAAAAAAGTCTTGTTGAGATTGAGCTTGAGAGCTATGATACACTCCATGATGACTCGTCTCTCAGAAGTATTTCCATATCATTCGCTGATACACTCCAAATCACCACTCGTTGAGACTGAGCTTGGAGAGCTGTGATACACTCCAAATGACTGAGAAGTATTGCTAGACAGGTCGCTCCTGATATAATTAGCTCTGTAAAGAAATCCTTGTTGGGACTGAGTCTGAGAGCTATGATACAGTCCAAATGACTTCGAGAAGTATTGCTAGACCAATTGCTCCAAATATGATTAGCACTAGAAATAATTGTTGAGACTGAGCTTGGGAGCTATGTATTTCTAGACCAATCACTCCTAATATAAATAGCTCTATAAAGAAAGTTGTGCTGAGACTTAGCTGGAGAGCTATGATATTTATCCGATTGTTTTGTAAATCTTGAGAGTGCTTAAATGGAAGATTGGTAGATCAGACATATGTGAGAAAAATATGAATAAGTTATCAGCCCTCTCTCTATTCTTGTAATTAAAGGTACGGGATGATCCATTTTTGGCCTACTTAGGCCAAATGACAAACTTATGTGAAAGGGAAGGTACGAAATTAGTAGTTCAAATCTACATTAAGTTCATCAAACTACTATGATATATTAGTACTATTTAAGACTATCAAGTACACCCGATATTTGAAACAACTCAATATCACGAGCAAATCAAGATATTAAGGATGCACACTTTAACCAACAGCATGAACCACTACCCTAGCAACACACAGGCTGCGAGAAGGTTCTCCAAAAGTGACACCTTTAGGAAGGCAATGGTTCACAAGTGTCGCTGTCGCTAGATCATAAGTTTTCACCCTAGAGAGAAGGATTGAGAAAATTACATGGAACGCCTTCAACAAAAGTAATGATGTTGAAACACCGCCTTTACTAGGTATGAGTAACGAAGGTCAGACCAAGGGTTCTCACCCTAGATTGAGCGTTAGTCCAGGTACTTATGTAGAACCACAAAACTCAATCAGTGATGTGATGTCCCATCCACTTGCCTACCACATGCATTTATTCTAGCATTGTCATTGCCAAACACAGACAAACAACCATCGTGTGCACGGCGTAGTCAAGATCAGTCGGTAACTTCATAAGCCTCATGCATGAGAATAATGGAACATAACATCTAAGAACATCTTCAACCTAAATGTTGGGAGAAACACTCTTCTAGCATGCATGGGATATACCGTGCATGCCTCTCTCTCTCTCCACTTTATTGATATGTGTGAGTTTGATTCTCTCTCCTATACTACTAGATCTAATTTGAAAAGTTAAAACTTTAATAGCTTTCAAACCAAAATTTCAATTTATGAACTATTTGAATATTCGAGCTTTTAATGAAGAGAGCTTCAAAATAAGTCCAATATGAAATATATTTTCATAGTTTTTTAAAAACAACTTTTGAAACTTGGTGAAACATTAAAAAAGTTTATGAAACCTAATGGAATTTTTATTTAAAAAAATTTGTTTCACTTTGTTCCAAACCTTTTTTAGCAGAGTTAATAAAATATTTATGAGTTATCTTAGAGTTCAATTCGAAGACACAATATTTTGTACCTAGTTTTTTTGAGTTTTATCATGTTTGAATGTGTTTCAGATTACAATCTTTGAATTTTGTCGAAATAAACCTTTTTAGACTAGTTTGAAATATATTGTTGAAATAAATACATATACTCAAAGGGATTCTTAATCTGAAATATATTCTAATAAATTTGTTTCTTTCAAAACACTAGAAATTAAATCCATTACCAAAGGATGGGAGAGAGAGTCCTAGTGTGGGTCAGATTGCATGCAAAAAAGGTAGAAAATTCCATGCAATACAAATCTCAAAGCAAATGTGAGAACCCTCAAGGGTGCATGCATGCACCGTATCATGCACGGTATATCACATGCACGTCGATTTGCCTCTCTCAAATGTTGGGTCTTCCAAATAATGCTCGCATGCACAATTCTGAAGTGATAAATACCACACAACAAAATATTGTGCCTGTATGAGCTTGCTGACTGGCGACGAGTGACATGCGCCGCCAAAAACCCGCGTTAAGGGCCCTTTTGGCAGACCCATACCATCCTCGTCATCAGCAGGCGGTGAACTTGGGAAAATGGGGATCCCATTCAAAAAAATCGCTTGTCCACCATGAACCGCAAGCACACACCAACTCTGATATGCATGTCGGAACAACACCACATTATCCTACATCAAATCGTGGCACAACCGTACCACGGGTCACTGTCGTCGCCATGGCTATCATCTGGGGCTCCGATCCTCCTGCCACCACCACACATGTCGTTGTAGTGTTGGATTTAATTTCTAGTGTTGGATTTGAAAGAATCCATAGGCAGTTGTTACATTTTCCTCGCGGTCGCCGCAATTATGTCATGACCGAAAGGTTCCAGGGTGGCCATCCTGGTTTCCAAGCTCTAACGAGCACGATGTCTATCTAAGGCCAGGCGCCTCGCTAGGCCAGATGACCCCACATCGGGAGGGTACGAGAGCCCGCCACCACTATTCGCCGAATGGGCTTACCCATCACCCTCCTTCGGTGACGGCGGGGTGGACGAGGGAGAGGAGAGATGTGGGCAGAGATAGCAACTACTTCCTCCGTTTGAAAATATAAGATGTTTTAGGTTTGTGAATGAGATGTATCTAGACATCTTTTAGTGTCTAGATTCGTTTGAACCTATACACTAAAAGGTGTCTAGATACATCTCCTTCACAAATCTAAAACATCTTATATTTCTAAATGGAAGGAGTAGGAGCGACCCGAGGGATGACTATTGGTGATGGGGGGAGATCAAAACAGTAAAGTTCACCCGTAAACCAGTTGAAATTGCAAACTCATAGGTGAGCAGTAGTTACAGGCATCACAATTAGGGTGTCATGAGCACATTGTATAGCAAGAAAAATCAGTGGTGGTGTTAATGAGAATTAGAGCTTCTAAAAATCAGTGGTGGTGTTAACAAGAAAAATCAGTGCTGCATTGCATGATTTAGGACGGATTGCAATGCCCTAGCATCCAGGACAAAAAGAACCTTTATTTGGTACCTCTTGATATAGAAATGCTCAAGTTAACACTTAACAGTAATAACACGCAGCAGGTTCACTGAATTAGCAAGCCCGCGCGGTATAGTCAATCGTCTTTGCTTTTGTTCCCCGTGGGATTGCCCTCAAACCGGCTGATCTTGAAATGTTGGAGCTCCACCCCGGCCTCTGCCGCGGTTCTCGCCTCGCCATGGATGGCCATCTCGGCGAGGATCGTCCCGACCGCTGGCCCCATCTTGAAGCCGTGACCAGAGAAGCCGGCCCCGAGCACCACGTCCCGGCCGAACTCCCCGCCGAGGAAGTCGATGAAGAAGTCTTTGTCCGGAGTCATGGAGTACATGCACGACTGACGGACGACCGGCCCACCGGCGGTCTCCACGCGTCCCGGCATGAACTCCTCGATCCACCCTGCCACCCGCGCGGCGGCGTCGGCCACGCCAGAGCTCCAGTCTCGTCTGTCCGGGTCGCACGGCGGCCCGCTGTCGTAGTTGATCTTGATCAGGCCCGGGAGCTCCAGCGACGGCGTGCTGTACACGTGAGGGTCGCCGTGGCTCGAGAAGGTCGGGAACCCGGCCTCCGACGTGAGCTCGCCCTCGTGGCCAGGCTTGATCTTCCAGTAGAGCGAGAGCATGTGGAGCGGCTGGATCGGTAGCTCCAGGCCGGCGACGGACTTGACCAGCTTGCTCGTCCACGCGCCGACGGTGACGATGCACTTGCCGCCGTGGAACTCCTCGCCTTTGCTCGTCACCACCAGGACACCGTTTTCTCCGGCCTTCTTGTTCTTGACGATGCCGACGACCTCCGTGTTGTCCCTCACGACGGCGCCCTTGCTGACGGCCAGCGCCTGGAACATTGCCACCGCCTTGGTCGCGTTGAGAACGCCGCCACCAAGCTCGCTCACCGAAGTGACCCACCCGTCCGGGACGCGGAACACGCCTGGCCACCTCTCGTCCACGTCCACCTCCGCGCCGCCCCCGTTCCTGACGGCGGCGAGGAGCGAGGCGTCGCTGCTCCGGCCGATGGAGAGGTGCGCCGACGGGGTGAGCACGCGGTAGCCAGCGTCCGCCTCCGCGTCACTCCAGAGACGTCGTGCCAGGCGGACCATGGGCGGGTAGTGCGCCTTGGGGTAGGCGTCGCGGATGGTGCGCGACAGGCCGTTGGAGGAGCCGAGGTGGTGGAGCAGGTCGAAGCGCTCGAGGAGCAGGACGGTGGCGCCACGGGACGCCGCCGCGTGCGCCGCGCAGCTGCCCATGATGCCCGCGCCCAGCACGATCACGTCGTAGTTGGACTCTGCGGCCATGGCGCCAACACTCAGCTCGCTTGCTCTGGGCTGTTGCTTCCCCGTGCACGATCAAATCAGCAGCCGAGTGTGCTCTACTTAAGGCGTGGCAAATGATATTTATAAGTACGATCAAGAGAGATTGTGGAGGCGGCCAAGGAGAAAAATCGGTACAAATCAGAATCGAAATCTAACACAGCTAACTGTAACTAGTAACAAAAAGATTCAGATAGTTTTGGGCACTCATGCATGTCCGGACAGTCGTAAGCACTGACGCTACATTTCTTGGACCAACAGCGAGCCATCAGAATCATATGACCTAACCAAAACGTGCCGCTATATAAAATGATCAACACTGGTAGGATAAAACCAAATTTACGCAACATGGATGAAGAATGGATGATGATCCTGGGATGAAACTGTCTAGAACTTGCATGGAAAGAACTGAACTTTCTCTAGCCATCCATGTTCTGAACCTGTTCAACTCTAGGCTCACGCATGTTTTGCATGATAACATTAACTAACAAAAAAATAGGTCCAGCCAAAGTGCGAACTCCAGTAATCATGTCCTCGGTCAAAAACAGAAAAACAAAAGGTAAAAGAGGAAGCCAGCCCATTCCTTCCTTCGACCAGAAGGAGCCTTCAGAGTTCAAAGTTCATCTTAGAGCATCTCCACCCGCTTGTTCATAAAAGAACATTTTCAGGACGTTTTTTTATCTGGATGACGAAATTTCACCCAGTCTTGTTTCCAGGACGTCGAATCGCACCGAATTTGATCCAAATTTCATCCGGCGTTCCTAGTTCGAACCCGGGGCGCTAGGAACCGTCTAGAAATGTCGGATGCAACAAAAAAAATGGGTGGGCCAACCCTGTCGGCGACTCAAGGCCAAGCTCCCACCTTTCTTCTCCATTCCCCGCCAACCCTGTCGGCGACTCAAGGCCAAGCTCCCGCCTTTCTTCTCCATTCCCCGCCAACCCTGTCGGCGACTCAAGGCCAACCCTATCGGAGAATTACTGGAGGCGTGTGAAGCTGGCGTACGATGAGCGCAACCTCTTGGTCCCGAAGTTCAGCAAGATCCACATGGAGCGCGTCGAGAAGGCCATGATCAATAACTAGAGACTCGTGCAGTAGGCGTGCAGCAAGTGGCACGACATTCTCGAAGAGATCAACCGCACACCGGTCAGTGGCGCAAGCATGGATAGCCTGGTACTTCGCCGACCTCTAGCCAAAACTATGCCGACCTCATGCCTCTCCTGGGACACTTCGCCTTGCCTTTGCAGCTCGTCCCCGTGCACTTGGCATGTACCAAGACGACACCAATATAGAGTTCAAGTTCCACCATGTGTTCGTCGAGATACAGAACTGTCAGAAATGGGTGGATAATCGCGTGAGCCTCACCAAGAACAAGGACGGCATGTACAACCCGGAGGCTCCCCCTCCCAGCTTCCGGTGAAGGAAGGCCGAAGGTCGGCCAGAAAAAGGCGAAGATGCTGAAAGCTACAGGACCTCCCGCCAAACGTCTCCACACGTCCATCCATAAGTGCATCGCGGACTCCAAGGCCCATGCCCAGAAGAGGGAGGGGAATGTCGACGAGAGGTGGACGCAGCTGCTGCAGAACCAAGACATGAAGCTTGACCTCCTCAAGGCGAACTTCACCGCCAAGAAGAGGAACACAGACCTCCAGTTCCTCACGGGCGACGAAGACACCTCGGCGATGAGCCCATAGGTCAAGGCCTGATACATGCCGCGCTGCACCGCCATCCTTGATGAGGACGTCATCGCCAACACGCCGAGTACTGCGCCGACCATCTTGGGCACCACTCCTTTGTCGAGCTCTGCCTCCACCTCCTACAATCCGTTGGCGGGCCATGTCCTGGACGAGGAGCCCATCCCCATCGACGAATGATCACCGGATCTCATCTTGTTTTGTAATAATTTGATTGCCAAACCTTTTTGGGGCGTACTTCTGTCGAACACTTTTGGCCAATTTCTATCGAACACCTTTGGGCAAGATTTCGCTAGCAGGAACAAAAAAATTCAAATGTGTCGCTGATTTTTCCTCGCCTAGAAACCACGTCTGGGAACGCGTGTGGGAAAACGGCTATTCTCAGACCAAAAATTACATCCATCCGACGCTAAATAGCGCCAGATTTCGGCCTAGGAACGTCCAACCACTGAAAATGCTCTTGGTGACCAGGTTCCCAAGATGAGACAACAAATAAGAAGCGAACAGGTGCCCAAAGTTCCGCAATGGCCAGGGTTGAAATTACTCGAGGTCGATGACAAACTAGTTGTAATCTTTGTTTTGTAACCACAAGTATACAACCATGGTCCCTCTTTGACAATGGCCAGGCTTGAAATTCACAAACCGAACGAACCAAATAACAAGCGTCAGATAAATTGAACTGATTGTCTGATACCAAGCGTTTGACAAGATAATTGCTCAAAGTCCAGTAGAACATAATTTCTAGGCAGATTAATTACAAGTTGTTTTCCTCATAAGATAGGAGATACATGAGGTGCCCGTATTTTGCAGTTGATTAAGTTACATCTATTGTCTGCCCAAGCCCTTTTTTGGATGTAAAAGGGAATACAGTAAGCGGATGTGGTAGAAAGAAAGAGATCCATGGTGGCACCTCCACGACACATTCATGACCAGAACCAAGGCATACAATATTGTATTTTTTTCGAAATGGGAAGTTACACCCCGGCCTCTGCATCCATACATGCATACGGCCTTTTATTAAAATGTTTCAGTATTCAGAAGTTTCCAAATCATGCCAGGGCCGGCCCATAGGAAGGGTCGCCCCAGGACTCCATGGTCGAGGGGTCTCGGCCCACTTGTTTGTTATTAGTCTACCTTGACGTCCAACACTGTAAAATAATTCAAGAGAAAATATAAATGGTTATCTAAAAAAATAGATGGTTTAAGCTATATCAGGACTCTACACTTATAAAAATATACTTTTAATATTTTTGAATTTTTTTCTTTGATACAATAATTTTGATGGCCTCTTTAAATGTGCAGAATAACATCAGCCCGCATTTGCCTTTACAAGATTGTATGTATTCATTAGTGTAGATTAAGGACGCAATCACATATCTATACCATTTCGCAAGCAACTCTTATCTGATTCCCGGTGATTCTATTTATCCATGTCATACATGTGAGACTATTTTCATCCTTTTATTAATTCAGTGCCTAATATGTTTACTTATCTACTCATTTTTGGCATAAGCATATATACACAAGAAGCAATTGGTAAAATAAGTATGATGGTATATAGTTCGCTTGATTAATAGAAATAAGTGGTCTCGAATGTCTTTACTGTGATGTCAAATATCATGAATCTATTAAATGTATGGATCATTTAATTTTTTATTGCGTTACAGTAATACTTTTTTATTGAATACTAATATTTTAAGACTTTTCTTTGTGAACAAGTGGTAGAGTTTGACATGCATAGTTGAGACATCCAATAATGCTAATCATACATAAATTTTGAGTAATATTTAAAATTTTAAAATATATATTAAATATACCTCTAATATTTTATTTAATAATAAGGTCATTGTTCCTCTATGGCTTTAAGAAAGCTCTAACACTTTAAACAAGAAGCGTATAAATTTTATGGACCGGCCCTGCATGCCGTCACGTCTGCGCCCGCTACGCGAGCACGGAAGAGAGCAGACAGCAGTGCGGCTCATGTAGCTTCTGATACACCGTCTTCTCACCCCCCATCTTATAGCCAGCCCTGCCATGGCTTCGAACTGAGAAGAACATGGCTCTCTATGCTCCTGTTGTTCGACACGTCCTTCCGTACATACAAGGATTGTCCGATGTCAATGTACTTCTCGAACTGAGATCAGTGTGCAAACAAAATGATCCAATGCCTCATGCTGTTCTTGCTTCGTGCTTAAACTCAGCACGTCTCGAGCGGTTCCAAAAACATTATGACTAGAGCTTAGAGTAGATATGTTATGGGAAATGATATTGTTACCTCGGGGGATCGAATGGTCGCTCCTCGCGTCCGCTGTGTCCCCGTGCGCTGCACCTGCGTCCGCGCGTGCGCCTGCTCACTCGCGCGCCCACGCCCAGCCACGCTGCCGCGCCCCACCCTCGCCAGAGTAGCTTCCATTCTCCCCTACCCTTGCCGGAGTAGCCTCCCTGCACCACGCTCCTCCCCCACCCTCGCATTTATGCTATGGTATTTAATGCAATTGTAATAGGGTTTCACTCACATGAATGAGAGAATGAATGGGGGAAGGGGAGAGGCATCCATGGCCGGCGGACAACTCCTTTGGCAGCATCCCCTCCTCCTATAAAAGGCCCTCTTCTTCTCCTCCTCTCCATTGGCACCACCTCCTCGTGAAGGCTCTTTTTATCCTTTAGCAATTTCCCATGGCTTCGGAAGTACATGTTTTGTTGGTTTCTCGGAGTAAGATTTGTCTACTCCTTCGGCTGCTCTACTGGAGTGGAGGTGGGAAGGTTATCGGGAGACATCCATGTGCCCGAGTACGGATGCGCTGCTGGTTTTCGGCGCTCTACAACTTGATCTTAAGATCAACAAGTGATCGACTACATCAACAACGAAATCAGATTTCGTAAAAGTTTTTGGTCTTCGAGTGTGAGTTTTTCTGGATCACCCCTTACTCGTTACTAGCATCTACTAGATTAAATCTTGATGCAATTGGCGTTCTTATCATAGGAAAATTTTATTTTCTATGTTGCGAACCTTCCAGTGGTATCAGAGTCATCTATGCGTAGATATTCTGTACGAGTAGAATATATGGGGATGTAGGCGTTGATGATCACGTTATTGCAACTTTTGTATATATTGGATCTTAGTGGTATAGTGGGATAAAGCGGCCCGGACTAACTCATACCAAACAATGTGGCACACACTTATTGTGTATATGTTTTTGTATTTGTTTAGGGAGTCTTAGTAATTTTTCCATAAAATATATGTAAACAAATGTGGCAGTGGATTTTTCCATTTGTTTGCACTTTGTTTTTCATCCCTAATTACAAAGAGGTCATGGTCAACATCACATTCATGACCACAACCAAGGCATAAGTAGTATATGTAACCTTATCCTTGCGTAGTTCGCAATAGAGTAATTCACCCTATTTTTGTGGAGTCTAGTTTGAAGATGCTCTTTGTGATATGTTAATGCAATTTTGTTGTTCTAAATGCTTGTTTTTAACGACCGAGTAATATAATTTTAGTTCTGAATTTTATTGTTCTATCATATGTAAGAGTTTAGGATTTATCTACAAGTTGTATTACCTACTAAAGTGTAGAACCGAGTGACTCGAAAAGGCCATTTATAATTACCCAAGTTTCTTAAGTGGCCCGAGTGAAATAGAAGGATGAGACACTAGATGTTTGACGAGAGTAGTTTTACTTTTAAGTTTTAAATTCTATCGTAATGGTTTGATTTTAATGAAAAAAATGAATTATATGTCCTTTTGTCTTGTTGCCCTACGGGCCGAGGCGGATAGGGGGGCACATAGCATGTGCGTCTTACATCTGCTCGGACGCAAAACCGATCCAGATTTTGATGTGAATGGGTCCGGCTGGACATGAAAACGGACACGTGATGAAATGGGTCACTCCGTTGGGTGTTGCCCTTTGTTCGGTCGGACAATATCGAACATGCTAGGATGAAATATGTCCCCAATTTAGAGATGTCCTTAGTGCACGGTGGTGTTGAAGTTATACAATGGATTCCGCTATGTATTTTTAGATCATTAAGCGTGCTTGTTCACCGGCGGAGAAGAACTGGATTCTCAAATAAAATAATAAAATAATTCTCAAATAAAAAATCATAATTTAATAGTCAAGAGTCCAACTAGAAAAGGATCCTGAAAATTATGTAATGGCTTGAAATTACTTGAGGTCGGTGACAAACTAGTTGCTCTATCACAAGTCTACAACCTTCCGGTTACAAGCGTTGAAGCCGAGAAGGTTATAGACTACCCGAACGTAATATAGCAAGCATTAGTTAAATCGATCTGATCAGGGCCAATCCACGAATTTCGAGAGCCCTAGGACAACAAAACACCCAGTGACTCTCTATTTAGGAGGCATATCTTTCTTGGGTCAAGGGGGGCAATGGCCCCCTAATATTTATTCTAAAAATTTTAAAGATTGCTTTTCCTAAACAAAAGATTACATTTTAAACGATTTTTATTTTCTATCATCTGAAAAGTTTTTTATTGTTTCTTAATTGACCGACTTGCACATGGTGAAACACTATCGTATACGTGTACCCAGTTCTTAAGTCTACTCTTTTTTTTTGAAAGAAGTTCTGTATGTCTACTCTGTTCTGCATATAGTGCATAACATCATATTCAGTTATATATAAGTTACTATTCATAGAAATTCTTATGTTCATAATATAACTTCATGCCATATTTATCATTCCAAATAGGTCGAGTTAATTTCCCTAAATTTTCTATTGAAGATGACTTTTTTTCTTGGAAAATGAAAGAGTACTATAACTCTATGTGGTTACAAATTGATGAAAGTGCAATATTAATAAATTATATTTTATTTTTATTTTTGAGACATTAGATCATGTGAGAACATGATTATACATGATGCAGTAAGCTACCGATGCCTCACCAACGATGTGCATGGCATATACACAAGATGGGCATGGGTAAGAAAAAAAATCCAGAACAAGTATGAATAAATCCAGACGAGAACTTCATAGGAATTATAAGGCTAATTTTTTAAAATAATACGAATTATTTATTAAATTCCATGAATAATACATAAATTTGAGGAATGTCAAATCTAGCGCGGCCTCGGGGGATTAACTCCCGACCAGTACTTTTCAGGGGTTGAACTCCCGACCAGTCCAGTCGGGGATTGTGGCCACGCTAGATTTCGAAATTACCAATTTCATGTATTATTTGTGAAATTAATTAAAAAATGTATTATTTTAAAAAATAGCAATTATAAGAGCATCTCCAGCATCAGCGTGATAAATTGGCGCTGTAAAATCGTGGTGTAGCGCGCTGCATCCGAATGGAGCGCGAGACGCCGGTGACACCTCCACCGCATGCTGTATTTTACCGCGCACATGTAGTGGCCGAAACAAGAACCTCCACCAGGGCGCGCGGCGCCGGCGCAAACAACATCCATACAACTATACATGTTCAACAAGATCAAAAAATGAAAAAAAAAATCAACAATAAATGATTGGAAACTCCACATGGCATCCAAAATATTATAGTTCAAATGCATCACATAGTTCAATGCAAAGGACGACGAAGTTCAACACCACATAAAACCAAGTTCACAACATCCATGCCTCACACGAACACATCTCAATTATCAACACCTTCATTTTCTCCATTAGACTCTTCGATGGTGGTATTGGCATGCGTCATTAAATCTTTGTTGGCTTGATCACTTGAAGGAGGTATTGGATAAACAATGGAGGCCATGAAACCCCTCGCCGGTGCTCCCATGCCTCCCATGCCACCATAGCCTTCATAACCACCCATGCCTCCATAGCCACTCATTCCTCCAACTCCAGTCACCGGTGTACTCATCGGTGCATCCATGCCTCCATAGCCACCAGGTTGACCTCCCATGCCTCCATAGCCTCCCATGCCGCCATAGACACCCATGTCTCCATAGCCACCCATCCGTCACATGGCATTCATACCTCCAAAGCCACTCATAGGTGCACACATGCCCTTCATATAGTCTCCCAATGCTCTTTTTTTGCCAACACTTTATCGCGAGCAAGGTTTACATACTCCTTTTGCCTTTCATCCATTGCCGAAGTGTCCTTGAAAAAGAGCTCTTTCTCCCCATCCAATAGGCATTGATACTCTTCCTTGGTGCCGGCCGCAGCTGCAGCGGTGGAAGGCGCCCTCACCGCCGATGGACCATGCGGCGCGGTCGGTGTAGCTCGGGACGCTTGTTGGGATTCCCGAATACCGGTACTACGCACAACCGTCTTCTTTATTGGCTTCTTGGCGGTGTTTGGGAGAGCAGCAGCCGTAGCCGACCGCTTGGCGCCCGTGACCTTGCCCTTCGGCGATAGTAGCGGCAGATGCGCTCGGCTGGGGTGCGTCGGCCACAACGACACGAAGAGGACACAAGATGCGGCTGAATAGCTCCCCGCGGCGGCAACTCTGCTAGGGTTTAGCACGGGCGGCCGCGGAAATCCTCCACCGGCGGCTGCACTTGGGGGAATCGACTAGGGAGGGGTCGGCGGCGTCCCACAAGGCCCGTCCAACGCAGGAATGGCGTCGGCGGCCGCGCGGTGAGTGGGGAGAGACGACGGTCGAGGTTGTGAGCGTGAGAGGGTGAATTTCCAGAGCGGGCAGTTGGTCCTTTGCACGAGAGAGAGAGAGAGAGATGCCACGCATGTCAGTCCATACTCAAAATATCCCGATAGCGCAAAATGCAACGCACGATTTTCTTTTACAACGGGACAAACTATACGGCGTCTGCCGAAACGCGCAATTTTTGAGTCAGCACACTAAATTGGCAGTTATTATAGCACACTGTTTACAACGGCTGCTGGAGATGATCTAACTATGGTATATACTCCCTCTGTTTGGGATTATAGGTCCTACGCGCATATCTAGGTTGTTAATTTGACCAATAAAATATAACTTATATATTATAAAAATTATATCATTAGAAAATATAATCTCTAAAGTTTCTAATGGTATAATTTTTATGCTATATTATTTATATTTTGTTGTTCAAATTAGCAACCTAGTTATCCGCGCGGGACTTATAATCCCAAACGAAGGTACTATTTGGCAAGGAAAATCAGACATAGATTAATAGAAGTTTGACCGAATTAGAGATTTTTATAGGCATGCAGACAAATCATAATGTTTTTTCAATAGACGTCCAACTCCATAGTAATTTTGAGAAGATCTCAGGTTTGTTACCACCCCAAGTTTTCACGTCTACTTTTATGGTATAACCCGAAATCATTAACTGTAGTGAAATTGATAGCAACCTAAAAAATGTTTTTATTAGCAAAAATGACATCTAAATGGGCAGTACTACGCGTCTTCCGAAGATAATTTCGCAATATCCGCCGGTCCGCAGGCTATACGTGTCCCCAAAAATGTCTCTTAATCATGTTTTTACTATAGCTGACCCACTTTTGCTATAACTTTACCCGCTTTTGCTACATGTAGCAGAAAACCGTTCGTTCATGAGAGAAAAATAGAAAAGACACATGTGGTCAGAGATCTCGCCGGAGACTATATAGCAAAAAAATTATGCTAATATAGCAAATCCGATTTTATCGGAGACTTTCGCCGGGAGACCTCGTCGGGAACCTTGTGGCAAAAACTTTATGCTTTTGTAGCAAAACCAGAAAACGGCGATAGCAAAAAAATGTGCTAATGTAGCAAAAAAATACCTCACTAGAGATATTGCAGGTGGCTTGGTAGCAAAAAAAAGTTGGGTTGCCGTGGCAAAACCGACTTTGCTGACGACTTTCGTCGAAAATGTAGTAGCAAATAATTTGTGCTATTGTAACAAAAACATAGAACAGAAATAGCAAAAAATTGTTACTATTATAGCATCGCCCTGTAGCAAAATCTCAAAACGCATTCATTGGTTGGTAGGATCACGGTCCTTTATTTGTAGCAATGAAGGTCACTTCTTGTAGCATCGTCGTCCTGCCTATGTAGCACCGTGTCATGGTTCCATAGCAAACACCATCGATCGTGCGTGGCACGCCTTGCGGCAGAGGGGCGGTGCAACGGGGGAGAAGCAGGGCGGCTCGCCCGCTCGCCGAAGGTGTGCCGGTGACGAACGAGAACAAGGTCCATGGGATTTTCCCGGCGACAGGCGCATGAGTTACGGCTATGGCAGATCGAAGCGAGAGGGTGGGGTGCACACGTCGACGGTTGGGGACCTATGACTGGAGCCATGAGGCATGGTTATTGCGGTGTGGGCGTGCTTGCCGGTGTGGAGTCGGTAGCGGATTCCCACGACCTACATGGTGGGCGGCATGCGGGCTGCACGGGAGAGCCAGAGGCGTGGGGATCTTGCGGGGCGACGGTGACGGGTGGAGAGCACGGCGGAGAAGGCGCTACGTTGGCGACGGAGCACGGCGGAGGAGGCGCGGTGGATGGAATATCATTTTTCCATCTAAATTGGTCCAACATGTGAAGCATGTACCATTTACTAGTATTCATAAATGTTGCAATATTTTTTTATCTTCTAGAATTATTATATATTGTTGGGCCTCAAAAGGAGTAGATTCATATGGATACACAAAAACATATTGGGTCGGGCCCTGCATGGTTTCATCATTGTGCGTGTGCGTGCGCGTGCGCGTGGGTGGGCATGGGTGTGTGCGTGTGCGTGTGTGAGGCAGTCGTGGATCTGATCATCTGAGACCAAATATTTGACAAGATGGTCACTCAAGCTCTATTAGAACTCTCAAAAAAAAGCAAGCTCCGCTAGAAGTGCCAGCCAAACTAATTACGGAGTACTACAAACTTTTTTTCTTTATAATGGATGAAAAAAAATCCAAGCAACGAGCGGCAGGCGTGCTGCGTCTTGAAGGAACACATGGTCACACGCATACGGTTGAAAAAAGCAACGACAGCTTGGTAATATTGGTATAGATATGAGGAGGTATTGTACATGGATAGGAGTAGAATGCCCGTGCCTTTCTTCACTTGAATTCCTCGCCGTCCTCCTCCTCCTCCTCCATGCAGCGCGCGTAACATTTATACAGGTCCATTTCCGGCCTTCTGATGCAGCGATCGTTGCATCTGGCAGCGCGGGACAGGCTCCAGGATACCCTGGACCCGGCACCGCTCGTGGCCGCCGCCGTCGCCGCCGGCTCCGCTACCGGCAGCAGTACCGTGAAGAGGAGCAGCACGAGCACGGCCGCCGTCTTCAGCGCGGCGCAGGGGCCGGAACCCATTAGGCTATGCTTTCACCCGTGGATTGCTAGATGTCATGGGCGGAGCATTAGAGCAGAGGCGATGATCCTATTTATATCTAAGCTAGCAAAGCTAAGCTAGGAGCCTGTCCGGCCGGAGGTCAGATCTGACCTCGATCGAGATCAGCAGTCTGTTTAATCAAATCCAGCTCTTAATTGTGGAGACAGTCGTGTCAGTGACTAGTGGAACATATGAGATTACTTATTGTTTGGTCAACTCTATATCACATAAACTACCACTCATTTCTTAGCAAATGCAGTGCTCCAGCTAACTGCAACCAGCGACAGAATATTGTGACTAGTGGTGCCTACTGCGTTCATCACGATGGAACTACTAATACAAGACAGACGAACCTGGATCTAACATTAAATCGGATTACATATTATTTGGTCAACTCTGCACCACATAAACTAGCACTTAGCAAGTAGGAGTGGAGGCAGCCAAGGAGAAAATAAGTACAGTGTGCAAGCCTGACACCAGCTAACTGCAAGTACCAACAGAAGATTCTGTCCCAAAGTTCTGCAATGGCTTGAAATTACTTGGTCAATGACAAACTAGTTTACAACTTTGGCACCTCTTGATAGGAATGCTCATGTTACAAGCGAGTACTGTTTACAATGAGGAGGTTCACATACCGAAGGAACCTAATAGCAAATGTTAGAAAAGTCGGTCTGATGCCGAGCATTTCTAAAGAAGATACATGAGGCACTGCCAGGCAACCTAATTACAAGCTTCTTTTTTTCCCTCACAAGACAGGAGATACATGAGGCCCCTGCATTTCGCAGCTGATTATTAGGAAGTTACATCTAGCGTCGGCCCCGGGCCTTTGACCTCCCTTTCTGCACCACATACAAAATGAAGCGGGTGTAAGGAGATGGCAATTTGACAACAAAATGTTAGTACATGTGACCACAAAAAAGGAGGTTGAGATTGACGTTGCCACATTTTTTTTGCTAAATACTTCTAAAGAAGAAAGACTGCGGAATATAATGTGGTGGATTTTTTTTTACTTACAGATGTGCCACCAAAGCTGGACCCTGAAGCTGTAGCTCCACCTGCAGGTAGACGCGGATAGAATGTCATACAAGTCAGAGAAATGAATTAATGGAAAACATGATATAATTCACACTGAATGGAGAAGAAAATAGCAGGTGAATCTCAGCATGGGCAGTGGAGACACTAACAAATGGAGGCAGCGAACATCACAAAGTAAACCAGGGTATGTGCAGGCATGCTTAGTTGCTTACTATAATGCATAGATCAAGTATACTGGTGCTGCCACTGACAAATTGCAGTAAGGTATAGCATTCAGATAACACATTGATTCTGTTGCAGCTATAACATGCCATAAAGAAAGCAAAATGCAGATATGCCACACTGCTAACAAGATAAGCAGTTTTCCAGCATGCAACTGTGTACAATTTTTGAAAATTCCAATGGTGCTGGTGCTGACAGTTTGCAGCAAGGATACAGACATTCAGATTCTACAAATAATGAATGCAGTTGCAGCTACAAAATGCCAAGAAGAAAGCAAATGGCATGTACCAACTTATAAACATCTCAAACTATTGGGATCTGGGAATCATCAAAGCAATGCAGTGCAGCACATAACAAGCTTATCAGTTATACTGTGTGCAAGCAATATTTCACGTACAACATTTTGTGCTTCACGACCAGAGACATTTAAAATGAGTTAACATATACCTCCGAATGGCGTCGAAAAAAGTGACGTCCCAGCTATAGCAGGTGTTGAAGGGAAAGATGGGGTGATAGTCCCAAATCCAGATGGAGCTGGTGTTGATCCAAGAGTAGGAGTGGAGGATGTCCCAAATGGTGTGGACAGCTGAGCTGACCCAGTTGTACCAAAAAGGTTAGTCGTGAGACTTGGAGTAGTTGGCGTTGAAAAGAGACTTGGAGTAGTTGGTGTTGAAAAGAGACTCGAAGTGGATGGAGCAGAAGCCGGCATGCTAAAAGCTGAGAAGGCACTCGAAGAGGTTGCTGCAGACGGTAGCAAAGATTGCTGTGGTTGGCTTGTCGTTGGTGCAGAAATTTGGGTTGTGGGCTGTACAGGAGCAGGCAAATGCAATGTTGGATGGACCCTTTTGGCAGCTGCTTCTTGCTTGGCTGCTTCTCTTCTATTTGCCTCTAGAAATGGATCACTTGCGTTGCCCAGACGGCGCTGACCATGAAGATATTCAGTTTTCAATGTCACGACATACTGATGAAGATTTTCCACCTATAGAAAAAGTAACATCAGAAAATCGTCAGTCTCAGGACACTACAACAAGAAAAACATAATTTATCCCTTCTATGTCCATATAGTAGTGATGTTACTAGAAAATTCATCAGTTTACAGATTTATATATATAGGTACTAAATGTCAATAGAAAATGACGGATATCATGGGCACAACCACAAAAAATGAACAAATTGAGAGTACATGTTAGACTTCTGTATGAATAAATAACAAGGTGTTACCTTTGAAGCAACATAGATGAAATAGTCATGCACATTGGACATAACTTTTGGAAGAGATTCCACAGAAGTTGTAGATCTTTTACTGGTCTCAATTTGAACCAGCTGCTCTAGCTCAGCAATCCACTTGCAGCACTCACCAAGATACTTCTCAAACTTATTGACAGTTTGTAGCATAAAATGGGAAGGCCTCTTTGGGATGCCACTATAGAAATCACTGGTTGGTGCCAATGCCACAGGCTGATTTGGCAGAGCTCCAGAAGGATTTGAAGAACCACCGGCTGATTTGACGAACCTTGGCCTCAACATCATATATGAGCGAATAGCAAATTCTGTGTTCCACATCATTTCATTGACAACAGTCATTAACTCTTGAACTGATGCCTTCTCTCTCTCAATTACGGTGGCAGTCCCTGCGAGTTCCTGTTAAAGCAAACAAATAGTTACCCATGAATCCAAGGAGATTTAGGAATATGTAGAATGTGATTTATAAATAAATGTATTAGCCTATTAGGAACAGGTATCGTGTGCTCATGAAATACTCCTGAAACTCGATAACATCCCCTATTACCACAGATCTCTTTTAACAAGAGATCATATAGTCCATATTCCTGGCAAAGAAACATGTCAAGGTTCAAGGAAACAATCTGATTGTGAACTAAGCTTTACCATCTAATGATTCAACACATTTAACGGTCAAGCTAATATAGTTACTCAAGCAAATCCCATTACAGCATAGCCCACTCTGCTAAGATGGTAACTTGTTCATCATTCAGGAACTACAAAATATACAACATTTAGGTCAGTGTTTTCTAATTATCTCCGTGTGTCAAGTTTATGATCAAGGATGCAAGGTATTTTTGTTTTCAATTGACTGCCGAAGGTAAATGGGCAGAGTCCTGCTTGCCCATTGTACTGGCCATTAGCTCATTAGTCATCCCATGGTTAAATGGATAAGCTGAAATTTCATTGCTTGCACTGCTGAGAATGTGATATAACATACTAAGATCTGTCTTTTGCCCCCTCAACAAATTATACTGTCCTTTAAAAGTATCAACTGATAATGTGAGATCAATAGTACATTAATCATTTGGGAGAGGAAAAAACAAATATACATACACCCCCTGTGATGAAAAACTTGAGCAAGGGAAATAACCCAACCTGAGCAATGCGACTTGCATCCAGCTCAAAATTGATATTTGAGATTGAGGAGTCATGAAGGCGGCTGCACTGATCCAACCGCTCACTCTCGTCCTTGTATTCCCGTATCTTATCCCTGCAAAATTGATTGTTAGCTAACCACATTCTAGATGTTTTCAGGACAAAATATTCCAAGTAATGCAGAGTGCTTCAATATAACACCAATTTCTTAACAGATGATGGAATGATAAAAAAAACTCACGTAGCGCTAAAACTCATTAAATCGATACCAAAAGCACTTGTCTTTTCCCAGAAACCCCGAGTCAATTATAACGGGAGACTTCAAGAAATCATCTTATCACACAAACTCTTAACTGAAATTGCACACGCACATAAAAATTACTTCTTTCACCCAACCCAACAACAGCACGTTTCACAAAGTTGACCTAGTAGGGTAGTATACAAGTATGCGACAATAATGTTAACAAGGGTAAGTTTGGCCAGTCAGTTGGAGCAAATCTACACATTAACCAAAAAATTTGCAAGCAGTGACGATCCAACCCATCACACAGAAGATAAGCATACTTTTTTACCAGAAAATAAAAATGGAAATTAGGGAAGCCCTACTCGATCTGAAGCAGAGCCTTCTGCGACTCGGCGTGAAGCTCCTCCCACTTCGTGTTGTACCCGGCGGGCTTCCCCTCCGTTGTATACAACATCAGAAGCTGCTGCTGTTGAGGCTGCGCCGTCGATGCGGCCAGTTGCTGCTGCTGTTGCTGCTGCTGCTGCTGTTGCTGCTGCTGCTGCTGCTGCTGGGGTTGCTGGAAGTTGAACTGAAACGGCGAAGGCGATGGGGACGGCGTCTGCGTCTGCGCCGGCGTTTGGAACGGGTTCGCCGGCGCTGGGGACTGGAACGGGTTCGCCGGCGCTGGGGTCTGGAACGGATTCGACGGGGCTGGGGATTGGAACGGATTCGACGGCGCTGGCGTCTGGAATGGGTTCTGCTGCGCTGGCGAGGAGAAGGAGAACGCCATTGCCACGCGCAGCGGAGGGGCTCCTCTCCGGCGAGGGCGGCGCGGGGATTCAGGGGCAAAGGGCAAGGGAATCGAGACGGAGTTAGTGGGCTCTGGGCCGCGCACGGTGGGCTCCGCGAGTTCTTGAAACCCTAGAAAACCGAAAAGGTTCGGGATCGGAGTAGACAACTTGACGGTTTTGTCCCCCGAGAGAGGATTCAAATTTCAGAAGCGAGTCGTAGGGTTTTGACCAGGATTTTTTTTTTTTGCGAAGAGACCAGGAAAATATTAGTGGTACCACACCTGTGATATCATGATACACTAGGATACCATTACCACATGTTCAAATTTATAAGTGTCAAAATATTTCAATACAAATTTGCGGGTTTTCACAAGATGTGTGTTTAGAATCCTCAAAATTTCAAAACCAAATTTGAGATACGCATGGAGAAACAAAAAAGACAAATTTCTATGCATGTATTTTGATTTTAGTTTGAAAATTATAGGAATTATAAACACACATCTTTTGTACAATGACAAATTTATTTCTGAATTTTTTAAAACTTGCATACCTGAATTGTTAAAATTGGGAACATTGGTACCAGTAAGGTGTGGTATCATTAGATATGCGATCGGTTTTGGTCCATACTATTTATTTTCTTTCATATTTTGATGGAAGGACAGGATTACCATTCATCCAAATCATAATGATGAGTCAAAAGCAAATAAGTATTTTCTTCTATAAAGGCTACAATCGGGTGCGAGGCAAGATTCATGGGGAATCCACTGAGTGTCCTACTATTCTCCAATTATATAAGTATTGAGGTAATTGCACAAAAAATGATTTTGGAGCTCAAGCTCACTGGAGCTCTTTATTTTCAAAATCCCAAAATGATATTTCAAAGTTTCAAAAAAAATTAAAAAAGTATTTACATACATGTAATGATATATACCTCAAATTTTTAGTTTTCAATCTGAAATACATTATATTATGAGGCACATGAGAAAAATATACAAGATTTGAGGTGGAATATTTACACATTTAAATCTAAACTTTTGCCTTTTATGTAGCATAGCACATAACATATTTTGGATTAAAACTTTACACACCTAAATTAGACATCATTTCCTATATCTATATTTTTTATATTTTTTGACACTTCGAAAATATGTTTTTTGAATGCTTAAAATAAAAGGTTCTAGTGAGCCCGGGAGCCAAGTCCACGCACTCCGTAATTGCGCCACTAGTACAAACCCTTGTCCACTATGTGCATTTGTGTACAACTTCTGCCTCGTCCTCGGTGTGAAAGTTCATACAAAACGTCCTCTAGTTGACACTTGTCCCTGCCACGCTGGAAACTGGAACCGGCCCAACACTGGAAAGTTAGCAGAAGCCTCGTGTATAACTCGGTTTGCAAAAGCAAGTTCCTGTCTAAATATATCCCATGTGTGGTTTAGGTAATTAATGGCAATCTCTATGGACTAATGTATGATTTTATTTCACTTGTAGATTTTGTTCATTGGAATCACTTGAACCATGTGTTGGTTTCAAGGTAGACGAAAACAAAGAAAAATATCAAGAGTGTCTTGAAGAAGATAGAGTTTTTCATGTACATCTTCAAAACATCACCCTTATGGGGATAGAAGAAAAGGAGTGCAAGCTCAAGATGCACCATATCTAGTAGATCATATGTGTGAAGCTTGCCATCCTTGGTGATCATGAAAACATGAAGACAAGTTCAAGGAAGAGGTCTCCCTATGGTGTATTGGGGAACAATTCGCAAGTCTTTATCGAGCAAGAGCAATCAAGAAAGATGTTCCATCTTAAGGAGGACAAAACGATATTCATCAAGATCAAGTGGAATGCTTAAGGCAAAGGTATGATCTTGATAGGTTTTCTCTTTTGCCAGTCTCGTGTTGTTAGTTGGGAGACCGGGTTCAGGATAGATAGTCGTACTATCAAGAGGGGATCTCGAGTGGGTGACTCGATCGTATCTTTTGGATATATATCAAACATTTGCATTATTGCATCATCTTTCTTGTTTGTTGTTTAGATCTTGTCCATCTGAGGATCTAGAGCTTTTGTCTTCGTAACAAGCTCTAGTTCATCAAAAACGGTTTTCTCTTGAATATCCTATTGCGTTTTTGATCTTGCGGGTTTTGCTGGCACCACACCTTGGGAGGTATCTCACATATACATACATGATATTTTCTCCCTTGGTGGTACCCAATATTTTGGCACGTCGTTATCTTTCCAACAAAATTGGTTTCATCTCGTTTGGAGTTTGGATGCAAAAGTTATCGTGGTTTTGCTTTCTACTGTTGCCTAGACCGGTAGTTCTGACGCGTCACCGGTAGTACCGCTAGGGCATATTTGCCGCCAGTAGTACTGGTGGAAGTTCTGGCCTATTTTCGCTAAGAGATGGTTTTTGTTCAGAACATTTTATCTCTTGAAATGATTTTTAGCGGAAGTTAACCAGAAGTAAGGCGGAAGTTCCGGCCCGCGTCGAGCGAAAGTATCGTTGCTCTAGTGCCGCTCAGGAATATTTTACCGCGGGTAGTATTTGTGGAAATTTCAGCTCACTTTCGCTCATCTCGTGACACCCCACAGTCATCTCTCTGCTTGACCGTGTATTTTATCGGTAGTAGACTGGTAGTACCAGTCGGAAGGTCCTGCCCGCGTCGGGCAGAACTTCCTGCCTATACAATTGGTTTCTCCACTGCTTTCGATCCATTGGAGCCGGGCTGACCGAAACTTCTGGTGGCTCACCGGTACTATCGTCCAGGCACACATATGGGCCAAATGGTCAGATTTTGGGAGCCCTTTAAAATGGGCTTCTCTTCCCCTTCGTGGGGTGAGCTCAGGGGTTGGTCTTTTGCTCTATTTCTCTCCTCCATTGTTGAACTTGAAAATCTTGTCCTCTCCCCTTCCCTCTCCTATGATTCTTGCATCTTTTTGAGAGATTTATGAGAGAAGATCTAGATCTATAACCCCATCAAACCAAATCCCTTCTTTGTGAAGGAAACCTTGGGATATAGATCTTGGAGAGTTTTGTGTTCTCCTATTGTGTTCTTCCTCTCTTATTTCTCCAATAGGTTTTGTAGCTTTGGTGGAATTTGGGAGTGAATCACTTGCCCTTGCATGTGGTGCATAGGTTTGAATTTTCCATGGAGATTCAGCGAGTGCAACCTTGTGGGCTTGTTACTCTTGGGTTCTTGGAACCCTAGACGTTTGTGTGGTTAGTGTGTTGACTTATTGCGGCATTGAGTTGTGGAGAAGCCTCAAGCTTGTGGCGTCTAGTGTCATTTTTGTTGGGAGCCTCCAATTGAGTTGTGGAGATAGCCCCAACATTATACAGGTTCGGTGACCACCCTCAAGTGTCCCTTAGTGGATCATGAGTAGGCCTTTGTGGTGAGCTCACGGGAGAATAGGGTGAGCATGTTGTGGCATCGGTGAGTTGTGCGTGCCTTCACATCTTGGGATAAGGTCTTGGGTGGCGTTGGGTGAGAATCGAGCCACCGCACCTCAAGGTGAGCCATTTGTGGCGTTCAGAAAGCATTGCGCCATCACTCCTCTCTAACGGAGACGTGGCTTCTTTGGAAGTGAACTTCGGGATAAAAACCATCGTCTCCACGTCCATTGGTTATCTCTCAACTGAGCCCTTTACTTATGCAACATTGAGCTTGAAGTATTATATCTTGTTATCACCTTGTTGCTTGTCTTGCTTAGCATAGGTTGTTGGTGCACTTAGTTGAACCTAGTGGTTTTAGGTTTTATGCTTAATAAATTAAATGTTAGTTTTATTCCGCATTTATTAGAGCCTAAACCATAATTATTTTTAAATGTCTATTCACCCCCCTCTAGGCGACTTCATTTGTTCTTTCACTGTCTTTTTTTCAACCCTCCTCCCCCACACGTATCTATCCTTCTCTTCCGCCAAATTCTCTTTGCCAAATTAGTAACCCTAACTAGTGCATGAGTTGGTCGACGGCCTAGCTAGCTACTAGACTATTTGGGCAAGCTGATAGGGGGAGAGTGTGACAGATAGGATCGACGACCGGGGCTAGCAGTACCCGATACGACATATGGACTATGAGAACAAGCTGGTATGAGAGAACGTCGTGTCGAGCTCAACGACAACGGCTTCAGGATCAATGTTGATGGCGACGACTAGGCAAATGTGACTGGTGTGTGGCTTATTAGATCCCACGACTGTAACACCCTCAGAATCGACCCTATGTAGGTTTCAGCGATTCCCGTCAAACCCGCATAGAAACGATTCAAAGGTGCCCACCAGGCACTTGCGTGCGGGTGGAAAACGAAGTAATATCATTACACAATAGTCCTCGATGGAACCCACAAAACATATATATATACAACAGCGACTCAAAGAGTCAGGAATTCAAATTTACAGTACAAAGATCCAAATCACCTTGAAAACAATACAGCGTCCGAGTACGGACAAGATGCAAATTGAGCTAAGAGCCCTGAAGAATAACCGATGGCGTCCATAACCCTGCCCAGGCCAAGCCGGAAGGGTAACCCTGCTAACGACGTCGATCTGAAAATCTGCTAAAAACAAAAGGGGTGCCGACAAAGGGCAAAGGAAAAAGAGAGCGGTCAATACTGAGGCCAGTACATGGCGAGACTAGAATTCGGCGGTCCTTGCCTACATAGGTATGGTGGACTGAAGCGGCAGCGCAACATGCACTAAACAACCTATAGAGACTCAATATACTGTCGGCTATCAGAGAGGGATAAGAAAGACCTATTCGGAACCAACCTGATACTACCTCCAAACATACCCATCCTGGTATAACCCCCTCGAGACCAAACGAGGAAGTCAACCGAGGAACTCACACAGTTGGCAGTTTTATTTATCCGGTTATCGTTGCAGCAATTACTAGTCAGGTATAGATAGTCATCCTGATATAATAAGCGGTGAACACTTTTAGTTAACCATTCCGTTGTAGTTGCAACACTTACTAGTCAGATACAATTAACATGAGATATCCCAAACCCAGCAGTTGTTGGTACTTTTATTTAGCCATTCCGTTGTGGTGAAGCTGATTACTAGTCATATCGGATACAAGTCAAATTATACAGTAAACTTTAGTTATAGTTGTCTATGATCGAGAACTGTGCTCCAAGTCGTCCATAACCGCGGACACGGCTTCTCGAAAAGATTTAACCCTGCAGGGGTGCACCAAAGTTTCCACACGCACCTACACCCTTGTTGTCAGATCAGGTAGGTACAAGATCCCAAAACATACACCCAACGGTATGTCGACGGGGTTTCGGACACGACGTTTCCCAGACCCAAAGTAAGCACATGGGGGCCACCCCACTAAGCTACCCGCAACGAAGTCGGCCGGCTTCGAGACGGACCCAGAGGTTTGTGACAATGGTTGTAAATGACTGGGAACCCGAAAGTGTGACTGGGCTTGTCGATACCGCGAAAACATTCCACATTGGTTCCAAAACAGTACAGGCGCTCCACGCACAATCGTAAATAAAGCGGTAAAGCATGGCATAAGTACAGGATAGTAATAAAGCCCCGAACTACTTTGTGGCCCCTGGTATAATACTTTGAAATCAGGTACTAATCGATGGGGGTGCCCACACACCCCACCTGCGGTTAGCGCGCTTGATCTCGGAACAGGTGTCAAGAACTCGGGGTCCTACGGGACACAAGTGGACGGTTAAAAACCAAATAACATCTATTGCCCACCTGTGTCTCTGTATTATTTACCTACTTCAATTTTAGTTATTAAGCAATAATTAAATCCATGATCATCTCCAACATAAAGCATGTGGCATCCTTTCAACAACTGTGGTACTGGACGACACGCAACCACACTTGAGCAAGCGACTACGACGCGCAAGTCCGACTATCTATCAAACAACAGGTAATAGGATGTGTCCAAGGCAATATAAGGCTGCAAGGGATATCATGGGTATGGAAACTAAAGCATCGCAACACAGTCAGCAATAGATCAACAGGAGGAAATAAAGACTATAAAGTAAAATAGGTAGAAAGGGGGAGAATGCTCGCCTGAAAAACATCGCCGAAGATTTATCCGAAGATCGGGTCGACACTCGCATCAACTCATCGGCCTAATCCGTGAAGAACCAAAGCACTAGAACAAACACCGGATGCACTATTTAATACTACGGCAAAAGATCGGGCATGATGCATGTATGATGTATGGCATGGCAAGGATGTGATGCAATTAGGCAATATTAAGCGGAACCGGGTCCCGACAATTAAGTATATGATTATAGTTGTTCTAGATACCCCGCAAGTTAAATGTTGTCTTAACAAGTCAAAACATGGCATCGGTTCACTACACAAATTTAAATGAGACCAATATTAGACTAGATTTGCCCTCATATGGTCTCCACATTCAATTATGCGGTGAATCGGCATAATGCCCCCAAACCACATTATATGTGTACAAAATATAGGGATCTCGGGAAAGGGTCACACATTGAGGTCGAAGGTCTTGGTTCGGAGGGGTTCGAGGGATCGGTCTTCGGATTCCGTGAGGGAGATCTTGATGTTCCGGGTTCTACAGCCGACAGGGATCTTGGCATGGTGATCATTGGGGTTGCGGCACCGGATCGGTCTTGATGATCTTGTCGCCCCTAAACTTGGTGTCGGTTCCTCCTCGAGAGAGCTTGGCGATGGTCTGCGTGCTGCCGAAGTAGCAAGGCGCGACCACCCAGACAACACCTCCACAACACAAGCATCACCAGTTCACAGGAGTACTACATCGTCAACACACCACATCGCTGCAGCAGATTCACTGCGGAAAAGCACCGAAGATGAAAGGGTAACCGGAGGCAGACGACAACCGAAACACGAATCCTACTGGGACGGTAGCAGCGCGCATGGTGGCAGAAGCGACGAGCTTGAGGCGCTCGGAGAAGCGGCGGAGCACCCACGGAGCGACCAGGACGCGGGAAGGCTCGCTGCTGAGGCGTACGCGGCCGGCGCCCAGCGGTCAAGGTCGACAGGAGCACTGCATCCGGAGGCAGCGGCACGCGGCGCTCTGCAGGAAGGTGAGGAGGACGCGCGGGCCAGGGATGGTTGAGGCCGGCGGCGTGGTCGCGCCCAGGGCGGCGGTCGGTCGGAGTGGCGATGCGTGGGGACGGCGCACTGGGCGGCGGTGCCTACAGGAGGCGGCCGATGACCTGCAGCTTGGCGACGGGGAGGAGGAAGCAGAGGTCAGCGGCGTCGCTCGTTGTAGAGGAAGGCCGGCGATGGGGCCTTGCGAGCTGGGCCACGCGTCGAGGAGGGGCAGGCCTGTGCGGGCTCGAGGAGGCGCTGACGGGGAGGGGCGGCGGTCGGCCGGGAGAGGCGAAGGAGGAGGGAGCCCCAGGCGGCGGTGGTAGCGGTTCTCTGCGAGAGAGGAGGCGAGCGGGGGTCGGGCTCGAGAGGTCCGTGCGGCGGCGCTTGCCTGCAGCAGGAGGGAGGAGGAAGACGCGGGCGGGGATTGCGGCAGAGGTGGGGTGCGGGTCGCGTGGGGATCGAGAGGAGCGGGGGGGGAGTTGGTGGGGCCTAGGCGAGAACGGGGGAAGTGGGGTTGGGGTGCAAGGCTGGCGGCGGCTAGGTGGTTTGGTGAGGTGAGAGAGGGTCAGGGTTGAGGGGCAGGTGGGATTAGGGTTAGGGACTATAGATAGGTTGTAGGTAGCCCCTGACTGGGCCTTGGGCCTGGTCATTTGGCTGCCTACCCACAAAAACATTTAAGGTTTTTATATTTTTTTTGTAAAGCCTTTTGTAAATCGTTTTTAGATAAGTAGAGATATTCGGAAACACCGGCGTTTTGATTTGAAATAATAGTGAGGGGGTTAATATAGAAAACAAAATAAGGCTTTTAACAAAAATGGTTTTAGACAGATAGGTGCATGCTGATGTCATGATGATGCAAAGAGATAAGACACGCAAATTTCTAGTAGTGGTTTTTCCCAGGGTACTACAATTCGACACCACTAACAATGGATCTCGTCCTCGAGATCCGTCTCATGGTATGGGGAAGAAGGCCGGTGATCTGAATCTTCTCGCTTCATGTAGATCTTCACGACACCACTAACAAAGATTCTTTCTTCATGTTGAAATCGGCGACACCACCAACAAGAGGTCATTGATCATGTTCGTCGAGAGAACACTCCGGATAATCACGGACGAAGTTAAAGGTAAGGACACCCCTAACTTCCATGGAAGGAGTAAGAATTGCATCGATCCACCATTCAATATACAAAAGAGAATGATAAGAGTAGTGGTATGGTCGCGACTCCATCCCGCACTCAAAGCATTACTCTGTGCACGAACAGACGAACTATGCAACCAACCCTCAGAATTTAGACTGAAGATCTCAACAAACGGGGTTTGGAAGCAAAGAAGTGATGTAGAGTCTTTATCGGATCTGATGGATATGAGGTCGTCTCATTGAAAAACACCGGAAGATACAAAGAAAATTTTTAGTGAATTTTTGGTCCACCGAAAGGTACAATAGATGAAAGATTCATCAGGTAGCATGAAGAACAGATGTCGAAGCACCGTTACAAGAGGATGGAAGCGAAACCCTAAAGGTACGACGGAAACCCAACCACGAGAAATCCTAAACTCGAATAAAAGATAAGGGGGTAGATTCAAAACACGCGAAGGTAAGAGGAGAATAGCAGAGGGGGAAGGAGTAAAACCAGACCTAATCAGATCTATCCAACCGATTTTCCAAAATAGTTTTGACACTCTACAACGTCCGTTAGCAAGTTTATCCTAGAGGCTGGACCAGTGGGGTATCGTAACTGCTGAGCTCTGATACCACTCTGTAACACCCTCAGAATCGACTCTATGTAGGTTTCAGCGATTCCCGCCAAACCCGCATAGAAACGATTCAAAGGTTCCCACCAGGCACTTGCGTGCGGGTGGAAAACAAAGTAATATCATTACACAATAGTCCTCGATGGAACCCACAAAACATATATATACAACAGCGACTCAAAGAGTCAGGAATTCAGATTTACAGTACAAAGATCCAAATCACCTTGAAAACAATACAGCATCCGAGTACGGACAAGATGCAAATTGAGCTAAGAGCCTTGAAGAATAACCAATGGCGTCCATAACCCTGCCCAGGCCAAGCCGGAAGGGTAACCCTGCTAACGACGTCGATCTGAAAACCTGCTAAAAACAAAAGGGGTGCCGAAAAAGGGCAAAGGAAAAAGAGAGCGGTCAGTACTGAGGCCAGTACACGGCGAGACTAGAATTCGGCGGTCCTCGCCTACATAGGTATGGTGGACTGAAGCGGCAGCGCAACATGCACTAAACAACCTATAGAGACTCAATATACTGTCGGCTATCAGAGAGGGATAAGAAAGACCTATTCGGAACCAACCTGATACTACCTCCAAACATACCCATCCTGGTATAACCCCCTCGAGACCAAACGAGGAAGTCAACCGAGGAACTCACACAGTTGGCAGTTTTATTTATCCGGTTATCGTTGCAGCAATTACTAGTCAGGTATAGATAGTCATCCTGATATAATAAGCAGTGAGCACTTTTAGTTAACCATTCCGTTGTAGTTGCAACACTTACTAGTCAGATACAATTAACATGAGATATCCCAAACCCAGCAGTTGTTGGTACTTTCATTTAGCCATTCCGTTGTGGTGAAGCTGATTACTAGTCATATCGGATACAAGTCAAATTATACAGTAAACTTTAGTTATAGTTGTCTATGATCGAGAACTGTGCTCCAAGTCGTCCATAACCGCGGACACGGCTTCTCGAAAAGATTTAACCCTGCAGGGGTGCACCAAAGTTTCCACACGCACCTACACCCTTGTTGTCAGATCAGGTAGGTACAAGATCACAAAACATACACCCAACGGTATCTCGACGGGGTTTCGGACACGACGTTTCCCAGACCCAAAGTAAGCACATGGGGGCCACCCCACTAAGCTACCCGCAACGAAGTCGGCCGGCTTCGAGACGGACCCAGAGGTTTGTGACAATGGCTGTAAACGACTGGGAACCCGAAAGTGTGACTGGGCTTGTCGATACCGCGAAAACATTCCACATTGGTTCCAAAACAGTACAGGCGCTCCACGCACAACCGTAAATAAAGCGGTAAAGCATGGCATAAGTACAGGATAGTAATAAAGCCCCAAACTACTTTGTGGCCCCTGGTACAATACTTTGAAATCAGGTACTAATCGATGGGGGTGCCCACACACCCCACCTGTGGTTAGCGCGCTTGATCTCGGAACAGGTGTCAAGAACTCGGGGTCCTACGGGACACAAGTGGACGGTTAAAAACCAAATAACATCTATTGCCCACCTGTGTCTCTGCATTATTTACCTACTTCAATTTTAGTTATTAAGCAATAATTAAAGCCATGATCATCTCCAACATAAAGCATGTGGCAGCCTTTCAACAACTGTGGTACTTTACGACACGCAACCACACTTGAGCAAGCGACTACGACGCGCAAGTACGACTATCTACCAAACAACAGGTAATAGGATGTGTCCAAGGCAATATAAGGCTGCAAGGGATATCATGGGTATGGAAACTAAAGCATCGCAACACAGTCAGCAATAGATCAACAGGAGGAAATAAAGACTATAAAGTAAAATAGGTAGAAAGGGGGAGAATGCTCGCCTGAAAAACATTGCCGAAGATTTATCCGAAGATCGGGTCGACACTCGCATCAACTCATCGGCCTAATCCGTGAAGAACCAAAGCACTAGAACAAACACCGGATGCACTATTTAATACTACGGCAAAAGATCGGGCATGATGCATGTATGATGTATGGCATGGCAAGGATGTGATGCAATTAGGCAATATTAAGCGGAACCGGGTCCCGACAATTAAGTATATGATTATAGTTGTTCTAGATACCCCACAAGTTAAATGTTGTCTTAACAAGTCAAAACATGGCATCGGTTCACTACACAAATTTAAATGAGACCAATATTAGACTAGATTTGCCCTCATATGGTCTCCACATTCAATTATGCGGTGAATCGGCATAATGCCCCCAAACCACATTATATGTGTACAAAATATAGGGATCTCGGGAAAGGGTCACACATTGAGGTCGAAGGTCTTGGTTCGGAGGGGTTCGAGGGATCGGTCTTCGAATTCCGTGAGGGAGATCTTGATGTTCCGGGTTCTATAGCCGACAGGGATCTTGGCATGGTGATCATTGGGGTTGCGGCACCGGATCGGTCTTGATGATCTTGTCACCCCTAAACTTGGTGTCGGTTCCTCCTCGGGAGAGCTTGGCGATGGTCTGCATGCTACCGAAGTAGCAAGGCGCGACCACCCAGACAACACCTCCACAACACAAGCATCACCAGTTCACAGGAGTACTACATCGTCAACACACCACATCGCTGCAGCAGATTCACTGCGGAAAAGCACCGAAGATGAAAGGGGAACCGGAGGCAGACGACAACCGAAACACGAATCCTACTGGGACGGTAGCAGCGCGCATGGTGGCAGAAGCGACGAGCTTGAGGCGCTCGGAGAAGCGGCGGAGCACCCACGGAGCAACCAGGACGCGGGAAGGCTCGCTGCTGAGGCGTACGCGGCCGGCGCCCAGCGGTCAAGGTCGACAGGAGCACTGCATCCGGAGGCAGCGGCACGCGGCGCTCTGCAGGAAGGTGAGGAGGACGCACGGGCCAGGGATGGTTGAGGCCGGCGGCGTGGTCGCGCCCAGGGCGGCGGTCGGTCGGAGTGGCAACGCGTGGGGACGGCGCACCGGGCGGCGGTGCCTACAGGAGGCGGTCGATGACCTGCATCTTGGCGATGGGGAGGAGGAAGCAGAGGCCAGCGGCGTCGCTCACTGTAGAGGAAGGCCGGGGATGGGGCCTTGCGAGCTGGGCCACGCGTCGAGGAGGGGCAGGCCTGTGCGGGCTCGAGGAGGCGCTGACGGGGAGGGGCGGCGGCCGGCCGGGAGAGGCGAAGGAGGAGGGAGCCCCAGGCGGCGGTGGTAGCGGTTCTCTGCGAGAGAGGAGGCGAGCGGGGGTCGGGCTCGAGAGGTCCGCGCGGCGGCGCTTGGCTGCAGCAGGAGGGAGGAGGAAGACGCGGGCGGGGATTGCGGCAGAGGTGGGGTGCGGGTCGCGTGGGGATCGAGAGGAGCGGGGGGGAGTTGGTGGGGCCTAGGCGAGAACGGGGGAAGTGGGGTTGGGGTGCAAGGCTGGCGGCGGCTAGGTGGTTTGGTGAGGTGAGAGAGGGTCAGGGTTGAGGGGCAGGTGGGATTAGGGTTAGGGACTATAGATGGGTTGTAGGTAGCCCCTGACTGGGCCTTGGGCCTGGTCATTTGGCTGCCTCCCCACAAAAACATTTAAGGTTTTTATATTTTTTTTGTAAAGCCTTTTGTAAATCGTTTTTAGATAAGTAGAGATATTCGGAAACACCGGCGTTTTGATTTGAAATAATAGTGAGGGGGTTAATATAGAAAAGAAAATAAGGCTTTTAACAAAAATGGTTTTATACAGATAGGTGCATGCTGATGTCATGATGATGCAAAGAGATAAGACACGCAAATTTCTAGTAGTGGTTTTTCCCAGGGTACTACAATTCGACACCACTAACAATGGATCTCGTCCTCGAGATCCGTCTCATGGTATGGGGAAGAAGGCCGGTGATCTGAATCTTCTCGCTTCATGTAGATCTTCACGACACCACTAACAAAGATTCTTTCTTCATGTTGAAATCGGCGACACCACCAACAAGAGGTCATTGATCATGTTCGTCGAGAGAACACTCCGGATAATCACGGACGAAGTTAAAGGTAAGGACACCCCTAACTTCCATGGAAGGAGTAAGAATTGCATCGATCCACCATTCAATATACAAAAGCGAATGATAAGAGTAGTGGTATGGTCGCGACTCCATCCCGCACTCAAAGCATTACTCTGTGCACGAACATACGAACTATGCAACCAACCCTCAGAATTTAGACTGAAGATCTCAACAAACGGGGTTTGGAAGCAAAGAAGTGATGTAGAGTCTTTATCGGATCTGATGGATATGAGGTCGTCTCATTGAAAAACACCGGAAGATACAAAGAAAATTTTTAGTGAATTTTTGGTCCACCGAAAGGTACAATAGATGAAAGATTCATCAGGTAGCATGAAGAACAGATGTCGAAGCACCGTTACAAGAGGATGGAAGCGAAACCCTAAAGGTACGACGGAAACCCAACCACGAGAAATCCTAAACTCGAATAAAAGATAAGGGGGTAGATTCAAAACACGCGAAGGTAAGAGGAGAATAGCAGAGGGGGGAGGAGTAAAACCAGACCTAATCAGATCTATCCAACCGATTTTCCAAAATAGTTTTGACACTCTACAACGTCCGTTAGCAAGTTTATCCTACAGGCTGGACCAGTGGGGTATCGTAACTGCTGAGCTCTGATACCACTCTGTAACACCCTCAGAATCGACCCTATGTAGGTTTCAGCGATTCCCGCCAAACCCGCATAGAAACGATTCAAAGGTGCCCACCAGGCACTTGCGTGCGGGTGGAAAACGAAGTAATATCATTACACAATAGTCCTCGATGGAACCCACAAAACATATATATACAACAGCGACTCAAAGAGTCAGGAATTCAGATTTACAGTACAAAGATCCAAATCACCTTGAAAACAATACAGCGTCCGAGTACGGACAAGATGCAAATTGAGCTAAGAGCCCTGAAGAATAACCAATGGCGTCCATAACCCTGCCCAGGCCAAGACGGAAGGGTAACCCTGCTAACGACGTCGATCTAAAAACCTGCTAAAAATAAAAGGGGTGCCGACAAAGGGCAAAGGAAAAAGAGAGCGGTCAGTACTGAGGCCAGTACACGGCGAGACTAGAATTCGGCGGTCCTCGCCTACATAGGTATGGTGGACTGAAGCGGCAGCGCAACATGCACTAAACAACCTATAGAGACTCAATATACTGTCGGCTGTCAGAGAGGGATAAGAAAGACCTATTCGGAACCAACCTGATACTACCTCCAAACATACCCATCCTGGTATAACCCCCTCGAGACCAAACGAGGAAGTCAACCGAGGAACTCACACAGTTGGCAGTTTTATTTATCCGGTTATCGTTGCAGCAATTACTAGTCAGGTATAGATAGTCATCCTGATATAATAAGCAGTGAGCACTTTTAGTTAACCATTCCGTTGTAGTTGCAACACTTACTAGTCAGATACAATTAACATGAGATATCCCAAACCCAGCAGTTGTTGGTACTTTTATGTAGCCATTCCGTTGTGGTGAAGCTGATTACTAGTCATATCGGATACAAGTCAAATTATACAGTAAACTTTAGTTATAGTTGTCTATGATCGAGAACTGTGCTCCAAGTCGTCCATAACCGCGGACACGGCTTCTCGAAAAGATTTAACCCTGCAGGGGTGCACCAAAGTTTCCACACGCACCTACACCCTTGTTGTCAGATCAGGTAGGTACAAGATCACAAAACATACACCCAACGGTATGTCGACGGGGTTTCGGACACGACGTTTCCCAGACCCAAAGTAAGCACATGGGGGCCACCCCACTAAGCTACCCGCAACGAAGTCGGCCGGCTTCGAGACGGACCCAGAGGTTTGTGACAATGGCTGTAAACGACTGGGAACCCGAAAGTGTGACTGGGCTTGTCGATACCGCGAAAACATTCCACATTGGTTCCAAAACAGTACAGGCGCTCCACGCACAACCGTAAATAAAGCGGTAAAGCATGGCATAAGTACATGATAGTAATAAAGCCCCAAACTACTTTGTGGCCCCTGGTACAATACTTTGAAATCAGGTACTAATCGATGGGGGTGCCCACACACCCCACCTGTGGTTAGCGCGCTTGATCTCGGAACAGGTGTCAAGAACTCGGGGTCCTACGGGACACAAGTGGACGGTTAAAAACCAAATAACATCTATTGCCCACCTGTGTCTCTGCATTATTTACCTACTTCAATTTTAGTTATTAAGCAATAATTAAAGCCATGATCATCTCCAACATAAAGCATGTGGCAGCCTTTCAACAACTGTGGTACTGGACGACACGCAACCACACTTGAGCAAGCGACTACGACGCGCAAGTCCGACTATCTACCAAACAACAGGTAATAGGATGTGTCCAAGGCAATATAAGGCTGCAAGGGATATCATGGGTATGGAAACTAAAGCATCGCAACACAGTCAGCAATAGATCAACAGGAGGAAATAAAGACTATAAAGTAAAATAGGTAGAAAGGGGGAGAATGCTCGCCTGAAAAACATTGCCGAAGATTTATCCGAAGATCGGGTCGACACTCGCATCAACTCATCGGCCTAATCCGTGAAGAACCAAAGCACTAGAACAAACACCGGATGCACTATTTAATACTACGGCAAAAGATCGGGCATGATGCATGTATGATGTATGGCATGGCAAGGATGTGATGCAATTAGGCAATATTAAGCGGAACCGGGTCCCGACAATTAAGTATATGATTATAGTTGTTCTAGATACCCCGCAAGTTAAATGTTGTCTTAACAAGTCAAAACATGGCATCGGTTCACTACACAAATTTAAATGAGACCAATATTAGACTAGATTTGCCCTCATATGGTCTCCACATTCAATTATGCGGTGAATCGGCATAATGCCCCCAAACCACATTATATGTGTGCAAGCATGGCAATTTAATATGCAACAAGTATATTATATATATTACAAAATATAGGGATCTCGGGAAAGGGTCACACATTGAGGTCGAAGGTCTTGGTTCGGAGGGGTTCGAGGGATCGGTCTTAGGATTCCGTGAGGGATATCTTGATATTCCGGGTTCTACAGCCGACAGGGATCTTGGCATGGTGATCATTGGGGTTGCGGCACCGGATCGGTCTTGATGATCTTGTCGCCCCTAAACTTGGTGTCGGTTCCTCCTCGGGAGAGCTTGGCGATGGTCTGCGTGCTGCCGAAGTAGCAAGGCGCGACCACCCAGACAACACCTCCACAACACAAGCATCACCAGTTCACAGGAGTACTACATCGTCAACACACCACATCGCTGCAGCAGATTCACTGCGGAAAAGCACCGAAGATGAAATGGGAACCGGAGGCAGACGACAACCGAAACACGAATCCTACTAGGACGGTAGCAGCGCGCATGGTGGCAGAAGCGACGAGCTTGAGGCGCTCGGAGAAGCGGCGGAGCACCCACGGAGCAACCAGGACGCGGGAAGGCTCGCTGCTGAGGCGTACGCAGCCGGCGCCCAGCGGTCAAGGTCGACAGGAGCACTGCATCCGGAGGCAGTGGCACACGGCGCTCTGCAGGAAGGTGAGGAGGACGCGCGGGCCAGGGATGGTTGAGGCCGGCGGCATGGTCGCGCCCAGGGCGGCGGTCGGTCGGAGTGGCGACGCGTGGGGACGGCGCACCGGGCGGCGGTGCCTATAGGAGGCGGCCGATGACCTGCAGCTTGGCGATGGGGAGGAGGAAGCAGAGGCCAGCGGCGTCGCTCGCTGTAGAGGAAGGCCGGCGATGGGGCCTTGCGAGCTGGGCCACGCGTCGAGGAGGGGCAGGCCTGTGCGGGCTCGAGGAGGCGCTGACAGGGAGGGGCGGCGGCCGGCCGGGAGAGGCGAAGGAGGAGGGAGCCCCAGGCGGCGGTGGTAGCGGTTCTCTGCGAGAGAGGAGGCGAGCGGGGGTCGGGCTCGAGAGGTCCGCGCGGCGGCGCTTGCCTGCAGCAGGAGGGAGGAGGAAGACGCGGGCGGGGATTGCGGCAGAGGTGGGGTGAGGGTCGCGTGGGGATCGAGAGGAGTTATGGTGCAAGGCTGGCGGCGGCTGGGTGGTTTGGTGAGGTGAGAGAGGGTCAGGGTTGAGGGGCAGGTGGGATTAGGGTTAGGGACTATAGATGGGTTGTAGGTAGCCCCTGACTGGGCCTTGGGCCTGGTCATTTGGCTGCCTCCCCACAAAAACATTTAAGGTTTTTATTTTTTTGTAAAGCCTTTTGTAAATCGTTTTTAGATAAGGAGATATTCGGAAACACCGGCGTTTTGATTTGAAATAATAGTGAGGGGGTTAATATAGAAAACAAAATAAGGCTTTTAACAAAAATGGTTTTAGACAGATAGGTGCATGCTGATGTCATGATGATGCAAAGAGATAAGACACGCAAATTTCTAGTAGTGGTTTTTCCCAGGGTACTACAACGACTAGGAGGTAAGTTAAGATATTCTCTTGAATTGGAAGTACAATCTCACTATTTCTCTGAATTTAAATCCAATCATATGCATAATTTAGTGTTACTAGTGCTTGTCTCATTTTCTGTGTAGATGAAGCAATCTAGTGATGATTTGAAGCAAAGTGTGATGCAGCCGAGTTCTAGTTGTGCTGGACACAATGAGTGCAACAATAGTAGTAGGATTGTTAGCGAGGTATCAGTGGAGAGTTTGAATCTCATACATGAAGTGGAAGAACTAAAATATGTCATTTTGAGGCTAAAGATGGACAATATAATGCACAAGGAAGAGCTCAAATATAGGGATAGAAAATATGTACCCATTTATTTGTTTTGTTTGGTGCTTGCATTGTGTATGCTATTTGTGCAATAATTGTAAGGGGATTTGTGTGACTGAGGCATGAATTATGCAAATGAAATAAAGTTAACATGGTTTTCAGTGTAGTTTGACATTGTTGGCTTGTGATATATGTTTCCCTGTTCTTCCCATTGTTTTTACCTCTTGAATTGTTGTTTAATTCTTAGTTGTTTGGCCTGTCCCATATGTGTTCCCTTTATTTCACAAGGCATGCAGTTCCATCATGTCTATCGCAGGAGGTCCACTGGTTCTAGATCACAACGGGTGTATCAAAGGAGAAATGAGCAGGGGGGAAGCAAAAGTGTGTAGGCGGGCGCCTGCACCAACAGCTCCACCTATACCAGGTGAAAGAGCATGTGGACCCTCATGTGTAGTTTTGGTAATTAATGACAATCTCTATGGACTAATGTTTGCATTAAGTTGCTCTTGCATGAATTATCCATTGGAATCGCTTGGAGCGGGTGTTGGCGTCAAGGTAGAAGAAATGAAGAAGAAGAAGCAATGTCCAGGGGCTTTGGGTCTTTTGGAATCATGTAGAAGAAGAATAAAGAAAATAAGACCAAGGGTGTCTTGAAGAAGAAGATGGAGTTCCTCATGTTTATCTTCAAGACACATCCAAATGAAGTTATAAGAAATGAATTACAAGTTCAAGACGCGCCATCTATAAAAGATCTCATGCTTGAAGCTTTCCATCCTTGGCGATCATGGTTCACTGAAGACAAGTTCAAATAAGAGGTTTCCATATGGTGTATGGGGAAGAAAGTTGCAAGTCTTCATCAAGCGAGCGTGAGCAAGAGCAATCAAGAAAGGTGTTCTAGCTTGAGGAGGACAAGATCGTCTACATCGATCTCAAGTGGAATGCTCAAGGCAAAGGTATAATCTTGATAGTTTTTTCCCTTTGCCGGTCTCATGTTGTTAGTTGGGAGACCAGGTTTAGGATAGATAGTCGTACTATCAAGAGGGGATCTCGAGTGAGTAACTCGATCGTATCTTTCGGAGGGAGCTCAAATCTTTGCATACTTAGTATCATCTTTATTGGTTGTTATTTAGATCTTATCCAAGTGAGGTTCTAGAGCTTGTGGTAATCTTCATGATAAGCTCTAGTTCATCAAAAACGGATTTCCCTTTTATATCTTATCGCATTTTAATCTTGAAGGTTTTTTCGTCTTCTCACCAAGGGAGGTATCTCACATTATAATACTTGATATTTTGTCCCTTGGTGGTATCTGATATTTACTATTTGTTAGATTCTACTCATCGTTATGTTTCCAACAAAATTAGTTTCATCCCATTCAAAGTTCAGTTGCTCAAGATATTTGCAGTTTGCTACTGTTGCCTGCGTTGTCTGTACCAACCAGTAGTACCGTACATTTCATCCGGTACTACCGCTTGGCACCGGTAGCTAGTACCGCCCGACGGTACCAGACGGGTCAGAGCCCATTGGCAAGCTGAGGCTCCTTCTTAGGCACGGCCGGTACCACCTGCCCGACACTACCGTAGTGACCGGTAGTACCGCTCCACCTTCGGTAGTACCTGTAGGGTTCGCAACATAGAAAACAAAATTTTTCCTACGATGTGAACTATGTACCAAGATCTATCTACTAGATACAAACAACGGGCAGATGTATATCTGTAGAGAACATACCCTTGAAGACCGACAAAGCTTAACGAGTTCAACTCGTGGTTGATGTAGACGTTCTCTTGCCGATCTCAAGATCGAGAGGAAGTCCTAGCGCCGCAAATCAGCAGCGCATCCGTGCTCGCACACACGTTCGAGGCACCGAGCAACCTCCGCCTCCTCGCTCCAGCGATGCAGCGGAAGCACAACTCTTTCTTGCCGAATAGCCACCGAGAACATGTATCTCGCTAGTCCGAGACCATGGGGGATAAATTCTAGAGGGGGAGAGAGATCCTTCACGAGGAGGTGTGAGAGACAAGTGAGGAGGGGGGCTCCTTTTATAGGAGGAGGGGGAACCCCAAGGGGATGGCCGGTGCATGGGGGCTACCCCCTTGCCCTCCCCTCTTCATGTGGGTGGACACTCCACTCACAAAAGTCCTTTAAATTCCCTCCACTCAAAAGTCCACTCAAATTCCCATTAAATTTCCACCAAATTTAATGCAAACTCTCATTGAATAAAACTCTTTTATTTTATTCAGAATTTTGTCAATTACTTTAATGACAAACATTCACAAATAACCCCTTGCTAGAATTCCATTTCACATGCATAACCACTTTATGCAATTTCACCCGAAAACCTGTTTCGGTATCTAGTGAAAAAAATTCCTGCGCTTGTTCATTCTTTCGGCATGAAACTTTTGCTCCAATTGGATGTTGGTGTCTCTTAAGTGTGTCACCCTATGGTTCATGAATAATGCGGACATGATCGAGACCCCTCTTGGATCAATAATCAGAAGCGAGATCTGGAGACCCATACTGACTCCCACACATTCAACGATGACTTTCTTGTGATCGTCGGAACCTTTTATGCTAGTATCTTAATCCCTTTTGAAAGGACTATATCTTCCCATGATGTTTTTTTTGGTGTTAAATGACAATCCCAACCATGTTTTTAACTATGCTCTTGAGTTTCAGGGGAAACGTCGTTGTTGTCTCATTCTATTGTGATGGATGCTCTCTTGTGATCTTTTGAAGACGGTGGCCTTTTTTAGTCTTCTCCTAGTTTCTTTCTGGTTGATGTTTTTAGGTCACCGTACTATTAAGAGGGGGTCCATGTTGGAGGGCTGTGGGAAATCACTTGTTTTTTTCACAAACCTATATGCACCGCCACAGCCATCCCATTATTCCGTGAGAGAGAGCGTTTTCCTGTTCTGTTGGGGCCTTTTGTGTCTCACCGGAACTTCCGGTCATAGACCGGAAGTTCCGCTCAAACCTTCTTCTGCGGGCTGTTCTGCAGTTTGTTCTGACGCTAGTTCCGCCCAAGTTCCGGTGGCGGTTCAGTAACCTTCTGTGTTGAAGTGTGCTATTTGCCGGAACTTGGCCGGAACTTGACCGGAACTTGCTCGGAACTTTTCCTGGCAAAAGTTCTTGAGCAGAACTTCCGCCTGAAGGCCGGAACTTCCGGTCAGACTCGCTTCGCGACCCAAAAGTTCCGCCCCAAGTTCCGGTGAAGGCTCAGAAAGTTTCTGTTTTGAAGCGTGCTATTTGCCGGAACTTGATCGGAACTTGCTCGGAAGTTCACCGGAACTTCCGGTCTGCTTTGACCGGAACTTCCGGTTGCGCTTCTGGAGCGGGCGTCAACGGTCTGATGACCGTTGGAGCCAGGCTCAGGCGGAACTTCCGGCCTCTCACCGGAACTTCCGGTGAGGTCGCGGGGGCTGTAACGGTTCAGTGCGAGGGGGGCCTATTTAAGGCACCCCTCTTCTTCCTCCTACTCTCTCTTGAATTTTTCTCTCTCCTCCATTAATGCTTGAGCTTCACCTCACTAGATCTCTCTCTCTAGCCACTCAAACGACCTGATCTTTTGAGAGGTGAGGGAGGAGACCTAGATCTACACTTCCACCAAAGAAGAATTGATTTCCCCCACCCATCCTTTGTGGATCTTGTTACTCTTGGGTTTCTTGGAACCCTAGACGGTGTAGGGCATCCCCGGAGCTAAGGCATGTGTTTTAAAGCTTCGAGGTGTCGTTGAGGGCCTCCAATTGAGTTGTGGAGCCTCCCCCTCAACCTTGGTGTAAAGGTTTCAGTTGGCGCCTTCAAGGTCACCGGTTAGTGGATTGTGAGGCCTCCTTTGTGGGGGAGCTCACCGGAGAAGAAGGTGAGGCCTTTATGGCGCTCGGGTGACCTTGTGTGGCCCCGACACCTCTCCAACGTAGACGTAGCTCCTTGGGAGTGAACTACGGGAATTACATCTCCGTGTTCCTTCGCCGGTTACTTCGTTCCCTTCCTTTATTCCTTGCTATTTACTGTTTTTGTGGTTTGTGTTCGCTTTCTTGCATTTAGGTTGCTCACTTAGTTGCATCTCTAGATAACTTCCTTTCTCGTTGAGCCTAAAAGTGTGAAACAAATTAAAATTGGTAGACGCCTATTCACCCCCCCTCTAGTCGTATCAAGTCGGTACTTTCAATTGGTATCAGAGCCAAGGCTCTTACTTCGGGCTTTACCGCCTAAGAGACTATGGCCGACGAAGGGGGTAGTGAAACTGAAAAAGCCAAGAACTTGGCCACTATGTATGACCTCAAGCAATTGGAGTCATCCATGATGTCCAAGTTCGAGGAAATGATGACACTCTTGCAGTCTCTCAAGCCAAACCCCATGGTTACTATTGACACACCCCAATCCAATGAGGTTCCTCCCACCGTTACGGTGTCCGCCCCCGGGGTAACTCCCGCGGCTGCCACCACTCACTTGGGACTTGGTTTTGTTGCTCAAACCTCTACCAAGGTTCCAAGTGAGAACATCGAGGAGCCCGAGAACCCAACTTCCAAAGGGGATAACGGAGGAAAGGACTACTCGGCGATACCCCCACCGCCGAAGTATACTCCGGATCCACCCATTCCCATGCCACACATTATACCTCAAGGAGCACCACCCATGCTAGATACGTCTAATTTCGCAAATTGGCAATATCTAATGCGCTCACATATTTCCAGCTCATCCATTGAGTTAATGAGGATTGTGGAGGATGGATTCTCTCCATTTGACCCAAAGAAGTTGACACGAGGTGAAGTGGTGGACAAGCAACTCAATGTTACAGCTTTGGGAATGATTCAAAAGGCCTTGACTCCAAAGGATTTTGCTCACATTCGCCAATTTGACACTGCCAAGGGAGCTTGGGATCAACTCACCGAGCTCTTTGTTGGGAACGCTAGCATCCAAAGCTCAAAGTTTGATGAGATCAACAACGAGTGCGATGGTTTCGCAATGCAAGATGATGAGACTCCTGAAGACATGTATAGGCGCCTTAAGGTCCTTTGTTCCACTATGAGGGACCTCGGGGCTCACTATGTTGATGACAAGTTTATGAAGAGGAAGTTCATTCAAGCTCTTCTTCCATTTGAAGAACAAAAGCTCAACTCTATCAAAGGAAGAACCAACTTTCACTTAATGACCTCCCAAGAAGTCTTGAGTGAAGTAATTGCCATGATGATTGCTAAGAAGAATGCGGAGTCCGCTCGAGCTAGAGCCATTGGATCAACAAAAGTGAACCTTGCTTTGAAGGCCAAGGCTATTGAAGTTGATGATGATGATACATCAAGTGAGTGGTCTCAAGAAGATCTCAAATGTGCCTTCAACGAACATCTCGCTCTCGCTTCAAGGGCCTTTTGGAACAAGTCCGGATTCAAGTCAAGATCAAGGGACAACTCAAGATTCAACTCACCCAACAAGTCTCCCAAAGCAAGATCGTGCTACAATTGCAACGACAAGAGTCACTTTGTGGCCAAGTGTCCCTTTGAGAACCGTGAAGACAATGGTGGTCGTCTCATTCGCAAGGTCAAGTCAAGATCTCCTCATCCCATAAACAAGAACTACACCGTCAAGAACGCCACTAACAAGGAACGAGCAATTGTGGTCCATGAAGAATATCTTTCGGGAACGGATGAAGATGATGATGATGATGAAGGTCATGGTGGAGAGATTGTGGGGGTTGCTGCTATTGCCACTACCTCAACTCCACGTCTATCCCTCTTCGACTCGCCAAATGAAAATGTCATCTCCTCCAACCAAAAGTGCTTCATGTCCAAGGCCACCGAGGTATCACCAAAACCCACTCCTCAACCCATCTCTAGTGAGCCTTCCTCTCTTGATCTTGTTGGTCTAGAGGTGAAGAAAGAGATGATTGACATGTGTGAATTTGTTGCTACCTTAGATGAAGAAACTAAAAACTGCTTTGAGTCCTTACTTGCACAACTGGAAAATGCTAGAGATGCCTTAGATGAAAAAGAAGAACTTCTTGACTTGCTAAGTAAAAATGAAAGAGACACCGCCGATGAAATTGCCTCTCTCACTCAAAGTCTTGAGGATGAACAAAACATGAGAATTAATCTTGAAGAAAATGTGTCTAAGCTTGTAGATGATCATAACAACACTTTGACCTCTAAAATTAAAGAACGTGACCATGCTCTTGCTTTGATTAAGGTTCTCAAGAAAGAAAATGCTGAGTTTGTAGGTGGTCATGATAAGACTCAAGAGGAGCTTGAGAAACTCAAAAGGGAACACAAAGCCTTGGAGAGTAAATTCTCAAGTCTTTTTGAGGCTCATGAACAGCTTCAAACTCAATCAACTTGTGATCTTTCTAAGTCTTCCGCTGTGCAAATTATAGATTTGTCTAGCTCTCCTAACCCTTGTTGCAAGCATGAGCATCTCATAGAGGAGGTCAAGGTTTTGAAGGATCAACTTGCCAAGACTAAGAAGAAGAAGAAGAAGAAGAACAAGAAGAAGAAAAAGAACAAGGGCATGGCCCAAGGAGTTCCAAATGGCCTAACCCTCTTGCAAAGTGACAACTTTGCCGGAAAGAACAATCCCTCTTATATTCTTTGCAAATCTTATGATGGTCATGTATATGCTAGATATGTGGGGACATCTTACACGCATGATTATCATTGGGCCATTTGGGTGCCAAAGGTTCTTGTCACTAACAAAAGGGGACCCATTGCAAAATGGGTACCTAAAACCAAGGCTTGATTTTCTTGTAGGACTATGCTTCCAGCGGATCGAAATGGGTGCTTGATAGTGGTGCCACGAGTCACATGACCGGAAGCAAGTCTATCATGACCGAGTTGAGACCCAATATTGCCAACACCATGGTCTCCTACGGTGACAAAACAAGCTCTCAGGTTTTGGGTTTTGGCAAAGTGGTGGTAACCCCGGATGTATCCTTGGTTGACGTCATGCTTGTCAAAACTCTTGGTTACAACTTACTCTCAGTTCGTGCTCTTGCCCTTATGGGTCTTTCTTCTTTCTTTAATTCTCATTCCGTGGTCCTCATGTGGAGCAAGTCTCTCAAGGTGGCTTTTGTAGGGTATGTAGAACATGACTTGTACGTGGTGGACTTTTCAGGGACCACTACTCCTCATGCTCTATGTCTCTATGCTAAAGCCGACAAGGGCTGGTTGTGGCATTGCCGCCTAGCCCATGTTAACATGAGAACTTTGCAACGACTTCACTCCGAGGGCCACATCATTGGAATTAACGATGTTTCTTTTGCCAAAGATCGTGTTTGCAGGGCTTGTATTGAAGGGAAGATGCATGAAACTCCTCACAAAGCGCTCAATCAAATCACTACCGAGAGATGTTTGGAGCTCTTGCATATGGATCTCTTTGGTCCTCCCTCTCATGATAGCCTTGGAGGCAAGAAGTATTGCTTGGTTATTGTGGATGATTTCTCAAGATACACTTGGGTGTTCTTTTTCAAGTACAAGAGTGAGACCCAACAAACCGTCATTGACTTTGCTAATGAGGTTCAACGGAAGCACAATGCAACTATTCTCTCAATTCGAAGTGACAATGGCACCGAGTTCAAAAACTATACCTTGGATGAGTTTCTCAGTGATGAAGGAATCAAGCATCAATACTCCACTCCCTACACCCCTCAACAAAACGGAGTTGCTGAAAGGAAGAATCGCACTTTGATGGATGCGGCTCGGTCTATGCTAGCTGAGTTCAAGTCTCCATACAACTTTTGGGCCGAGGCCATCTCCACCGCTTGCCATGCAACCAACCGGCTTTATCTCTGCAAGAATAAGAACAAGAACCCCTATGAACTTCTCACCGGGAAAAAGCCTAATGTTAGCTACTTTCGGGTGTTTGGGTGCAAGTGCTACATACTCAAGAAAGGAGTTCGGTTGTCAAAGTTTGAATCCAAGGCTCAAGAAGGAATTTTCGTTGGTTACTCAAATCAGTCCCATGCTTATAGAGTCTACAACAAAGCCAATGGAAGAGTTGAAGAGACGAGCAACGTGAAGTTTGATGAAAATCATGAGTCTCTTGTTAGGCAAGATGGTGTTTGTGATCCAAGTGATGAAATTCCTCCCAAGGCCATAGGAAGAATGGGTGTGGGTTTCCACCTCCCCATTGAGGATTCCCTTATGGACGAAGGAGAAGGACCAAGCTCTACTCAAGTGGAGCCCTCACTCTCACAAGATCATCTTGCACCTCAAGGACCTACCTTCTTGGCACAAGCTCCCTCAAGCTCTTCTGAAGCTTCCCATGCTCATGACTCTCCAAGCTCTTCATCAACAACATCAACCTCCCCTCGATGGGGCTCATCCTCAAGGCACCTCTCACGGACAAGCTCTTCATCAACCTCTTCATCCTCCCCAAGATGGGGCTCCTCCTCAAGGTCACGTTTCTCCCCAAGGTCAAGCTCGTCGAGATCAAGATCAAGTCAATGATCCTCAAGGATCCTCTCCAAGTGATGACTCTCCCGAAGTGGAAATTGATGAAGATGACCCTCGTGTTTGTGCTTATAGTCAAGGGGGCGGCTCAATTGGTGGAAATGACCAAGTGGTAGCTCAAGAATCTCGAATTGAAGCACAAGCCCGTCGTCAAGCCTATCGTCTCGCCAAGCTTGTTCGAGATGGCCATATCCTTGATAATGTCTATGGAGATTTCAATAAAGGTTCCACTACTAGGAGGCAACTAGCTTCCTTTTGCTCTCACCATGCGTTTATCTCTCTTGTGGAACCACAGAAAGTCTTCGAAGCTCTTGAAGATGACGGTTGGCTTGATGCTATGAACGAGGAACTTCACAACTTCAAGAGGAACAATGTTTGGACATTGGTTGAGCGGCCCAAAGATTGTCAAAACGTCATTGGAACCAAGTGGGTCTTCAAGAACAAGTGCGATGCGAATGGAATTGTCGTGCGCAACAAGGAAGGTTAGTTGCCCAAGGATACTCACAAGTTGAGGGCATCGACTACGGTGAGACTTACGCCCCCGTTGCTCGCCTTGAATCCATTCGTATGCTCCTTGCCTTTGCTACCCATCATAACTTTAAATTGTATCAAATGGATGTTAAGAGTGCTTTTCTTAATGGTCCTTTGAAAGAGTTGGTATACGTCAAGCAACCTCCGGGCTTTGAGGATCCACTTCTTCCGAACCATGTCTACAAGCTCAATAAGGCACTCTATGGCCTCAAGCAAGCTCCACGTGCGTGGTATGATTGCCTTAGGGAGCTCTTGTTAGACCGTGGCTTCGAAGTGGGCCTCATTGATCCCACTCTTTTTACTAAGAAAGTTGGAGGCCATTTGTTCGTATGCCAAATCTATGTAGATGACATTATCTTTGGGTCTATTAACAAAACTTTTAATGAGGATTTTGCCAAGCTCATGACCGACCGCTTCGAGATGTCCATGATGGGGGAGTTGAAGTTTTTCCTTGGATTTGAAGTCAAACAATTGAGGAAAGGGACTTTCATCAACCAAGCCAAGTACATCCAAGACATGCTCAAGAAGTTCAAGTTTGATCAAGTCAAAGGTGCCAAGACTCCCATGCCAACTAAGGTTAATCTTGATCTCGATCCCAAGGGTAAGGAGGTGGATCAAAAACTCTATCGTTCGATGATTGGTTCTTTGCTCTATCTTTGTGCATCCCGGCCGGATATTATGTTGAGTGTGGGTATGTGTGCAAGATTTCAAGCCGCACCGAAGGAAAGTCACATGGTGGCTGTCAAGAGGATCTTTCGATATTTAGTTCATACCCCAAACTTTGGGTTGTGGTACCCCAAGGGAGCCAGCTTTGATCTCATTGGTTACACGGACTCGGACTGGGCTGGTGACAAAGTGGGAAGGAAGTCAACCTCCAGAGCTTGTCAGTTTCTCGGAAGATCTTTGGTTTGTTGGTCCTCTAAGAAGCAAAACTGTGTGTCTATGTCTACTGCCGAAGCTGAGTATATCTCTGCCGCAAGCTGATGTGCTCAATTGCTATGGATGAAGCAAACCTTGAAGGATCTTGGACTATCTTTTGACATGGTGCCTCTTCTTTGCGACAATGAGAGTGCAATTGCTATTGCTCACAATCCCGTGCAACACAACCGGACCAAGCACATTGAGATTCGTCATCATTTCATTCGGGACCATGTTGCTAGAGGAGACATTTCTTTGGAGTATGTTCCCACCAAGGCAAATCTTGCGGATCTTTTCACGAAGCCTCTTGATGAAGCAAGGTTCCGAGAGTTAAGGCATGAGCTAAATATCATTGATTCGAGCAATGTTGCTTGAGCCCTTGCACACCTACCCGTGTCTCAATGTGTATCTTGTTTGGATGTAGGCATGGATTTAGGGGGAGTGTAGTTCCTCTTATGAACAAACACTATCCCTATTATGCGCACATTAAAGTTTTCATACTCTATCGTCTCTATAGGAGACCATTTGAGCTTCATGATGAGTGTTGGTAATGAACCCAAGATATATCTTCGCGGTGTCAAGCCATTTACTCTTATATAAGGTGGCTTCGGCCACCGACTCGTTTTTATTTGGTTCGTTTTTATTTCGTGTTTATTTGTGTTTTCTTGTTTTGGTGTTTTTGGTTCTTCACAATTTGAGCTATCTATCCTAAGCCTTTCCTTACCTCAAGCCCTCTCTATTCCCTGCACAAGTTCTTCCTTGTTATCCTATCCTGAGATGTTCCTACTGGTGTCAGCGGAACTTCCGGTCAGTCTGACCCGGAACTTCCGGTCCACCGGAACTTCCGGTCCCTGACCGGAACTTCCGGTGGTGCTCCCTGTCCTATATAAGGTGGGCCCTGGGGGAAAATGGGATCTTCTTCCTTTTTCCCCCAAGACCCATCTTCTATCAAGAGCGCCGCCGGCCAGGACGTCTCCAAGAGGGCGCTCCGGCCCCCTCTTCTCCAACCGCTCCTCTCCAGATCTGCTCCGTGGGATCCTTCCCCACCTCGATCTCCCGCCATGGACTCCGGTATTTGCCCTTAACTCCCTCCATTAATGGAGATCTTGCTCTCACCATGGCTTGAGTTAGGGCACACCTTGTCTAGGCTAGTTCTTTGGCTAGAACTTGTTGGAAGATCTTGGTAGGCCTAGGGTATCATGCTAGAGTAGATTGGTACAGTACATCCTTGGAAAAATTTGTGCATTGGTGGTCTTTAGATCTACATCTAGGGAACTCCTGTTGAAACTGTCAGTTCGTGGCCTCACCGGAACTTCCGGGGAGCCACGACCGGAACTTCCGGTCTAGACCGGAAGTTCCGACGTTTCAGCGGAAGTTCCGGCTACTCTGCAAAAAAAATTCCTGTTTGTATTTTTCCAATCTAACTCTTTTTGTTTCCACTTCCGAACTTGTGCACTTATCCCAACTTCCCTCCCTATTCTTGTTCTTTCTTCTCAGGGGAAGGAGAGACTCGCCAAGGCAAGCGTGCCCGCCGACCATCCGCTGACATTCCTCCTGAGATTGATGAGGAAGATGCTGAAGTTGTGCGTCCAACCACACAGACTTCTCGCCAGAAGGCTGCTGCTGCTCGCCGTGCTGTTGCTGCTGCAGGGAAGAGGCCTGCTCTTTCTCAGAAGACCACTGCTGCAGGGCTAGATATGACCAAAGCCAAGATTTCCAAGTGGACTCAGAAGGCTTACGCTGCATTCAGGGCTACAGATCCCTACCTCGTGCCTCGTGATCGTCTCTGCTTGGACCCTCATTTTCACACCTGCCGTCAGGAACAGATTTATGAAGAAATCTATGCATCAAAGAAGAAGTTCGTGGTTGCTCCTCAGACGTACATCAATGTGCCTCACATGGAAGAGAAGCAAGTCTACTTTGGGGAGGCTCTTGATATCTGCAAGAAGTTTGGACTGATTCCCCTCATGGAGCACCGTCAGAACTTTGATGTAACTGCTATTGCTCAGTTCTACTCCACCCTGTTTCTTCACATGCAGTCCTCTACTGAAGGTGAGATGAAGTGGATGACCAGGGATGTGTACCTTACCGCTACTTGGGCTGAGTTTGCTGAGCTTCTGGGCTATCCCATTCAGCCTGGACGCGGGGCGAATGGTTGGCGTGTTCATGGTCCTACTGCTGCTGATCCTGAGGTTCTGGAGCCTCTCTACATTGAAGGATGGGGAAGTGTTGGGTTTGTGAATCATCTGCTGCCAGCTTATGACATTATGCGCAAGGTGTACTTGAACACCATCTCTCCAAAAGCTGGCAACTTTGATCAGTTTCATGGATATCAGGTTGACCTCATGCATCAGACCCATCTTCGCCGAGACACTAACAGGTCAATGTATTTTATGCACTTCATCTACTCAGAGATGTGGGGGGCTCTCATCGAAAAGCGCTCCTGCATCTATGCTCCCTACATTCAAACTCTCATCAATCACAAGTGGCTCGAGAAGACTGGCACTCACTTCCCTCAAGACAACATTACCATTCATGAAGAGAAAAGGCTCCGTGTGAGTAAGCACCAGAAGCCTCGTACTCAGGAAGAAAAGGAAGCTGCTCTCAAGAAGACTCAAGATGTTGCTAGTGGTCCCTTCTCTGCTCCAGGTGGCTCTAGTGCTGGTGGTCCTTCTCTTCAGAGGCAGCCATCTTGGGCAAAGAAGCTGCTTGGGAAAGTGAAGAAGACTTTCTGCTTTCTGCAGGACCGCGAGTATCAGGCTTATGTTGATCAACGTCACAACGTTCAGCGCCAGAAGGCCATCATGACAGCCCTCAATATTCCTTGCTCACCGGTCTCTAGCTCTGTCACTGCTCCCAAGGAGGATTGGGTTCGCACCAACTGCAACTGGTCTGAAGATGAGTCTGAGGAGGAGGTCACTGGTCCGCATGAGTCTTCTCCTCCTTCCTCTTCTCATGGCTGGGACGAGTAGTTTGATCTCTTCTTCCTTTTTGGTGTCTCGATGCCAAAGGGGGAGAAAGATGTCTATTAGGTTGTCTACGGGATTTGCATGGGTTGAGTCGCGAGCCTGTTCTTGCCTTTGATCTTTTCTTACTCGCGAACTCTCTAGTTTATTTGTGTACTTGTGGTTTTATGTCCGTGAACTTATGTGTGCTTGTGGACCATGTGGTTTGTTATGTTTGAGACTATGTGTTATCTCTATGTGATATCTTTGTGGTATCTTATAATTTGCCGTGAGTGTGGTATCTTATACTTTGCCGTGAGTGTGGTATCTTATTGTCATCTCTTGGGCTGTTGCTATGGTGGTGGAGCCTCATTGCTCTTCTTATTATTATTACTCCGTTTGTCTCCACCACTTTTAGTTGGTTCTGGTATGATCTCTATCACTTTTTGTACTTGTGCTATCTTTACAATTGTTAGGGGGAGCCTCCGTGTATGTGTGCTAGTTCAGTCCTTAGGGGTCCTCTCTCTACCTTGCACACATACAGGGGGAGCCTGTCCCGTCCATTGCAAAGATTGCTTTGTTTCTATGCAAATCTGTGGGATTGTCATCTAACACCAAAAAGGGGGAGATTGAAAGGACTATATCTTCCCATGATGTTTTTTTTGGTGTTAAATGACAATCCCAACCATGTTTTTAACTGTGCTCTTGAGTTTCAGGGGAAACGTCGTTGTTGTCTCATTCTATTGTGATGGATGCTCTCTTGTGATCTTTTGAAGACGGTGGCCTTTTTTAGTCTTCTCCTAGTTTCTTTCTGGTTGATGTTTTTAGGTCACCGTACTATTAAGAGGGGGTCCATGTTGGAGGGCTGTGGGAAATCACTTGTTTTTTTCACAAACCTATATGCACCGCCACAGCCATCCCATTATTCCGTGAGAGAGAGCGTTTTCCTGTTCTGTTGGGGCCTTTTGTGTCTCACCGGAACTTCCGGTCATAGACCGGAAGTTCCGCTCAAACCTTCTTCTGCGGGCTGTTCTGCAGTTTGTTCCGACGCTAGTTCCGCCCAAGTTCCGGTGGCGGTTCAGTAACCTTCTGTGTTGAAGTGTGCTATTTGCCGGAACTTGGCCGGAACTTGACCGGAACTTGCTCGGAACTTTTCCTGGCAAAAGTTCTTGAGCGGAACTTCCGCCTGAAGGCCAGAACTTCTAGTCAGACTCGCTTCGCGACCCAAAAGTTCCGCCCCTGTTCCGCCCCAAGTTCCGGTGAAGGCTCAGAAAGTTTCTGTTTTGAAGCGTGCTATTTGCCGGAACTTGATCGAAACTTGCTCGGAAGTTCACTGGAACTTCCGGTCTTCTTTGACCGGAACTTCCGGTTGCGCTTCTGGAGCGGGCGTCAACGGTCTGATGACCGTTGGAGCCAGGCTCAGGCGGAACTTCCGGCCTCTCACCAGAACTTCCGGTGAGGTCGCGGGGCTGTAACGGTTCAGTGCGAGGGGGGCCTATTTAAGGCACCCCTCTTCTTCCTCCCACTCTCTCTTGAATTTTTCTCTCTCCTCCATTAATGCTTGAGCTTCACCTCACTAGATCTCTCTCTCTCTAGCCACTCAAACGACCTGATCTTTTGAGAGGTGAGGGAGGAGACCTAGATCTACACTTCCACCAAAGAAGAATTGATTTCCCCCACCCATCCTTTGTGGATCTTGTTACTCTTGGGTTTCTTGGAACCCTAGACGGTGTAGGGCATCCCCGGAGCTGAGGCATGTGTTGTAAAGCTTCGAGGTGTCGTTGAGGGCCTCCAATTGAGTTGTGGAGCCTCCCCCTCAACCTTGGTGTAAAGGTTTCGGTTGGCGCCTTCAAGGTCACCGGTTAGTGGATTGTGAGGTCTCCTTTGTGGGGGAGCTCACCGGAGAAGAAGGTGAGGCCTTTGTGGCGCTCGGGTGACCTTGTGTGGCCCCGACACCTCTCCAACGTAGACGTAGCTCCTTGGGAGTGAACTACGGGAATTACATCTCCGTGTCCCCTCGCCGGTTACTTCGTTCCCTTCCTTTATTCCTTGCTATTTACTGTTTTTGTGGTTTGTGTTCGCTTTCTTGCATTTAGGTTGCTCACTTAGTTGCATCTCTAGATAACTTTCTTTCTCGTTGAGCCTAAAAGTGTGAAATAAATTAAAATTGGTAGACGCATATTCACCCCCCTCTAGTCATATCAAGTCGGTACTTTCACCTTTGTTTTACGATATATTACATGTCCGAGATTCGATCATCGGTATCTCCATACCTAGTTTGATCTCGTTACCGACATGCACTCTTTTCTCGTTCCCGTGATATAACATTCTAGTGATCAAATCACTTGCTTGCAAGCTAATCAATGTGATATCACCGAGAGGGCCCAGAGTATATCTATCCGTCATCGGGATGAACAAATTCCACTCTCGATACATGAGCGTCAACATAACACTTTATTAGTTCTGAATCCATCTTTATAATCACCCTGTTACGGTGTGGCGTTTGATGTTATCAAGAAACTCTTCCGGTGTTAGTGATTGACATGATCTCATGGTCTAAGGATTAGGATCACTTCGTAAGTTGTTATAGCAATATAAACTCAATGACTTTGATCGTAATGCTATACTTCGGATGAATGTTCATCACACCATTACACTAATGTTGTGATCCCGTTATTAACAACATCCAATGTCCATGATCAGGAAACCTTGATCATCTTGTTAATCAACGAGCTAGTTTATGAGAGAGGCATAACTAGGAACTTTCTGTTTGTTTATTAAACACACATGTATTAATGTTTCCGTATTAATACAATTATAGCATGTAAAATAAACATCTATCATATACTTGGAATACACATAATAAACACTTTATTATTGCCTCTCAGGGCATATTCCCTTCAGTCTCTCACTTGCACTAGAGACAATAATCTAGTTACATAGTGATAAATCTAACACCCATTGAGTTCTGGTGTTGATCATGTTTTGCTCTAGGGAGAGTTTTAGTCAACGGATCTGCTACATTGAGATCCGTATGTACTTTACAAATCTTTATATCTCCATCCTTGACATGCTCGCGGATGGAGTGAAACCGGCGCTTAATATGCTTGGAATGCTTGTGAGACCTTGGTTCTTTGGCATTGGCAATGGCACCATTGTTGTCACAATAGATCACCATTGGGTCCAACGCGTTTGCAACCACTCCTAGTTCGGATATGAACTCCTTCATCCAAACTGCTTCTTGAGCCACTTCTGAAGCAGCAACATATTCGGCCTCCGTTGTTGATCCCGCTACCACAGGTTGTTTGGAGCTCCTCCAACTAACCGATCCGCCATTCATGAGAAATACGTATCCGGATTGAGACTTAGAGTCATCCGGATCGGTGTCAAAGCTAGCGTCAACATAACACTTAGCAACGAGCTCTTCTTCACCTCCGTATACAAGAAACATATCCTTAGTTCTTCGTAAGTACTTAAGGATATTCTTGACTGCTATCCAGTGTTCCGAACCTGGATCCGATTGGTACCTACTAGTCAAACTAATAGAATGTTCCACATCCGGTCTTGTACATAGCATGGCGTACATTACAGAGCCTATGGCTGAAGCATAGGGGACTTTGTCCATTATCTCTCTTTCTTCCGCCGAAGCCGGACTTTGAGTCTTACTCAATGTCTTGCCTTGCAACATAGGTAAGAACCCCTTCTTACTTCCGTCCATTTTAAACTTCTTTAAAATCTTATCAAGGTATGTACTTTGCGATAGCCCTATTAGGCGCCTAGATCTATCTCTATAGATCTTTATGCCTAATATGTATGACGCTTCACCTAGGTCCTTCATTGAAAATTTGCTGTTTAGATAACTTTTAACACTGTTTAAAAGATCTATATCATTTCCGATCAATAATATGTCATCCACATATAATATCAGAAATGCCACATTGCTCCCACTCACTTTCTTGTAAATACAAGCTTCTTCATAAGTTTGGACAAATCCAAACTCTTTGATCACCTCATCAAAGCGGAGATTCCAACTTCGTGATGCTTGCTTCAATCCATAGATGGATCGCTGAAGCTTTCACACCTTGTTAGCATCCTTAGGATCGACAAAACCCTTTGGTTGTATCATATACAACTCTTCTTCAATATTACCATTGAGAAACGCGGTTTTGACATCCATCTGCCATATCTCATAATCGAAATATGCAGCAATTGCTAACATAATCCTAACTGACTTTAGCATCGCTATGGGAGAGAATGTCTCATCGTAGTCAACTCCTTGAATTTGTCGAAACCCCTTTGCAACAAGTCGAGCTTTATAGACGGTCACATTACCATCAGCATCAGTTTTCCTTTTGAAAATCCATTTGTTCTCCACGGCCTTTTGGTCGTGAGGTAAGTCCACCAAGTTCCAAACTTGATTTTCATACATGGATTCCATCTCGGATTTCATGGCTTCTAACCATTTGTTGGAATTCGGGCTCATCATCGCTTCTTCATACGTCGCATGGTCATCATTTTCATCAACCATGAAATTCATGACAGGATTTCCGTACAGCTCGGGAGCTGCAATCGTCTTGCTTGACCTGCGAGGTTCGGTAGTACTCTCTTTCGGAGTTTCATGATCATTATCATTAGTTCCCTCTTCAACAGGTGAAGCCAAATCCAGAACAACTTCCGGCGCTGCGCTACTCGCCATACTTTGAATAGAAGGTTCAGTAACCTCTTCGAGTTCTACCTTCCGACTACTCACACCTTTCGCGAGAAACTCTTTCTCTAGAAAGGATCCATTCTTGGCAACAAAAACCTTGCCCTCGGATCTGTGATAGAAGGAATACCCAATAGTTTCCTTAGGGTATCCAATGAAGACACATTTTTCCGCTTTGGGTTTGAGTTTATCCGGTTGAAGTTTCTTCACATAAACATCGCATCCCCAAACTTTAAGAAATGACAGCTTAGGTTTGTTTCCAAACCACAATTCATACGGTGTCTTTTCAACGGATTTAGATGGTGCCCGATTTAAAGTGAATGCAGCAGTTTCTAGTGCATAACCCCAAAATGACAACGGCAAGTCTGTCAGAGACATCATAGATCGAACCATATCTAATAAAGTACGATTACGACGTTCCGACACACCATTTCGCTGTGGTGTTCCGGCAGGCGTGAGTTGTGAAATAATTCCACACTCTTTCATGTGAGTGCTAAACTCGTAACTTAGATACTCACCTCCACGGTCGGACCATAGAAATTTGATCTTTCTATTACGATGATTTTCCACTTCATTCTGAATTTCCTTAAACTTTTCAAAGGTTTCAGACTTGTGTTTCATCAAGTAGATATAACCGTATCTACTCAAATCATCCGCGAAAGTAACAAAATAACGATATCCACCTCGCGCCGACACACTCATTGGACCACATACATCAGAATGTATGATTTCTAATAAATCTGTCGCCCGTTCCATTGAACCGGAAAACGGCGTTCTAGTCATCTTTCCCATAAGGCATGGCTCACGTGTATCAAATGATTCAAAATCAAGTGATTCCAAAAGTCCATCAGAATGGAGCTTCTTCATGCGTTTAACGCCAATATGACCTAGACAGCAGTGCCACATATATGCGGATATATCATCATTAAGTTTAATCCTTTTAGCATCAACATTATGAATATGTGTAACATTATCATCGAGATCTAATAGAAATAAACCATTCATCATCGGTGCATGACCATAAAAGATTTCATTCATATAAATGGAACAACCATTGTTCTCGGATTTAAATGAATAACCACTTCGCATCAAACACGATCCAAATACAATGTTCATGCTCAGTGCAGGCACCAGATAACAATTATTCAAGTTTATAACTAATCCCGACGGCAAGTGGATAGGCAGCGTTCCGACGGCGATCACATCAACGCTTGATCCATTGCCGACACGCATCTTGACCTCACCCCTTGCTAGCGGTCGCTTGTTCCGCAGCCCCTGATTCGAGTTACAAATATTAGCAACTGAATCGGTATCAAATACCCAGGTGCTACTGCGAGCACTAGTCAAGTACACATCAATAACATGTATATCATATATACCTTTGTTTGCCTTGCCGGCCTTCTTGTCTGCCAGATACTTGGGGCAGTTGCGCTTCCAGTGGCCAGTCCCCTTACAATAGTAGCACTCGGTATCAGACTTAGGTCCAACTCGGGGTTTCTTTTCAGGCACGGCAACAGGCTTGCCGCCCTTACTTCCCTTCCGTTTTCCCTTCTTGTCTTTCTTGAAACTAGTGTTCCTATTGATCATCAACACTTGATGTTCCTTTTTGATCTCCACTTCTGCAGTTTTAAGCATTGACAGAAGCTCGGGGAGAGACTTCTTCATGCCTTGCATATTATAGTTCATCACAAAGCTCTTATAGCTAGGTGGCAGAGACTGCAGAACATGATGGATGCCTAAGTCAATGGGAATCGATATTCCCAAGGACACAAGCTTATCAGCGTAACCCGACATCTTGAGTACATGCTCACTAACGGAGCTGTGCTCTTCCATCATGCAGCTAAAGAACTTTTCTGAAGCGTTGTAGCTCTGTACAGCAGCATGTGTGTCAAAAATCATTTTCAACTCACCCATTGTATCAAATGCATTGCCATTTTCGAAACGCTTTCGAAGTTCCGGCTCTAGCCCATACAATATGCCGCAATGAACTAAGTTGTGGTCCTCCTGACGAGTCTGATAGACATTCTTCTCCTCGTCAGGGGCATCATCTAAAGGTGGGGGGCCTAACGGCGCTTCTAGCACATATTGCTTTTGTGCAGCAGAGAGGAGAATCCTCAAATTCATGGCCCATTCGGTAAAGCTGCTACCGTTCGTTGCTAGTTTCTCTTTCTCCATGAACACATTGAAATTAAAAGCAGGTGGTGCCATCTACAATAGAATTTGTAAAGTTTAGACTAAGTGTATGATAGATTGAGTTCAACGAATCCATATTACGAATGAACTCCCACTCAAAAACGACATCCCTCGTGCCTTTTTGGTGATTACATGAACCAAATCCACTATACCAAGTCCGATCATCACGTGAGTCGGTATAGTTTCAAAGGCGAGCATCAAATGGGCATCATATCAACTATATGACTCATGCTTAACCTTTCGGTACATGTTCCGAGGCCATGTCTGTACTTGCTAGGCTCGCCAAGTTAGAACCTTAGTATTCGCGTGTGTAACTGTTTTACACCCGAAATATGGTCGTGGATCCAAGAACACCCGATCATCACGTGATGTCTTGGAGTGACGAAGACATAATCGGTGCATACTAAAGGAAGAACACATTCTTATCTTGATATTTAAAAGAGGGATCATCTTATTATGCTAACAAAGCGCTAAACAAGCAATATAAGATGCTATCAAACATCACATGTTTATTAGTGAAATGATATGGTTCCCGCAGATGATCTCTATCATGTGCATCGTGTATGATCACTATCATACCTATATGTGTAAATCCAAGGTCTATGGAGTTTACACGCTATGTGTGTTGTAAGAGTATCATCTCATACTTCTACTTACAACACTACCATATCATAACACTAGCCCAGCAACAATCTAAACTAGACGCCTCTAATTTATCCATTGCAAGTTTTACGTGGCTTAGGGCTTTCGAGATAGAACCGTTCTTACCTACGAACATGAACCACAACGAGGATAACCAAATTGTTGACAGTTCGCTTGCAAAATAGATATTGACTATAGTAGGAGAGACAGACACCCGCTAGCCACTTATGCAAACTAGTTGCATGTCAAGCGTGGAACAGGTCTCATGTGCGAGGACATGTAAAGTTTGTCCGGGCCGCTTCATCCCACTATGCCACCAATATCCAAAATTACAACAAAGGAGCAACAACATGATCATCATCGCCCACATACTCATATGTGTACTACCCGTGTAAAGTATCTACGCATAGATCCGGCTCTGATACCACTGTAGGGTTCGCAGCATAGAAAACAAAAAATTTCCTACGATGTGAACTATGTACCAAGATCTATCTACTAGATACAAACAACGGGCGGATGTATATCCGTAGAGAACATACCCTTGAAGACCGACAAAGCTTAATGAGTTCAACTCGTGGTTGATGTAGACGTTCTCTTGCTGATCTCAAGATCGAGAGGAAGTCCTAGCGCCGCAAATCAGCAGTGCATCCGTGCTCGCACACACGTTCGAGGAACCGAGCAACCTCCGCCTCCTCGCTCCAGCGATGCAGCGGAAGCACAACTCTTTCTTGCCGAATAGCCACCGGGAACATGTATCTCGCTAGTACGAGACCATGGGGGATAAATTCTAGAGGGGGAGAGAGATCCTTCACGAGGAGGTGTGAGAGACAAGTGAGGAGGGGGGCTCCTTTTATAGGAGGAGGGGGGAACCCCAAGGGGGTGGCCGGCGCATGGGGGCTGCCCCCTTGCCCTCCCCTCTTCATGTGGGTGGACACTCCACTCACAAAAGTCCTTTAAATTCCCTCCACTCAAAAGTCCACTCAAATTCCCATTAAATTTCCACCAAATTTAATGCAAACTCTCATTAAATAAAACTCTTTTATTTTATTCAGAATTTTGTCAATTACTTTAATGACAAACATTCACAAATAACCCCTTGCTAGAATTCCATTTCACATGCATAACCACTTTATGCAATTTCACCCGAAAACCTGTTTCGGTATCTAGTGAAATAAATTCCTGCGCTTGTTCATTCTTTCGGCATGAAACCTTTGCTCCAATTGGATGTCGGTGTCTCTTAAGTGTGTCACCCTACGGTTCGTGAATAATGCGGACATGATCGAGACCCCTCTCGAATCAATAATCAGAAGTGGGATCTGGAGACCCATACTGACTCCCACACATTCAACGATGACTTTCTTGTGATCGTCAGAACCTTTTACGCTAGTATCTTAATCCCTTTGTTTCACGATATATTACATGTCCGAGATTCGATCATCGGTATCTCCATACCTAGTTTGATCTCGTTACCGACATGCACTCTTTTCTCGTTCCCGTGATATAACATTCTAGTGATCAAATCACTTGCTTGCAAGCTAATCAATGTGATATCACCGAGAGGGCCCAGATTATATCTATCCGTCATCGGGATGAACAAATTCCACTCTCGATCCATGAGCCTCAACATAACACTTTATTAGTTCTGAATCCATCTTTATAATCACCCTGTTACATGTGATGTTTGATGTTATCAAGAAACTCTTCCGGTGTTAGTGATTGACATGATCTCATGGTCTAAGGATTAGGATCACTTTGTAAGTTGTTATAGCAATATAAACTCAATGACTTTGATCGTAATGCTATAATTCGGATGAATGTTCATCACACCATTACACTAATGTTGTGATCCCGTTATTAACAACATCCAATGTCCATGATCAGGAAACCTTGATCATCTTGTTAATCAACGAGCTAGTTTATGAGAGAGGCATAACTAGGAATTTCTGTTGTTTATTAAACACACATGTATTAATGTTTCCGTATTAATACAATTATAGCATGTAAAATAAACATCTATCATATACTTGGAATACACATAAAATAAACACTTTATTATTGCCTCTCAGGGCATATTCCCTTCAGTACCGCTTGGCAGTAGTATCGGATTGTGTGAAGGGAATATGCCTTGAGAGGCAATAATAAAGTGTTTATTATGTGTATTCCAAGTATATGCTAGATGTTTATTGTAAGGTTCCCAACCTTTAATAAGGTAGAGATCCCTGTGTTTACAATGCTAGTCCCTGGATCAATAGCTAGCATCCACAGTTAAGATGTAATATCAAGAAACAAAGGTCATAATACAACTTTATAACCAGGAATAAAATAATTTATTACATCTTACATAGCTCATTTGGCTATCTCATTACAATGCAGCATAATATAATAATAGCATGGGGTCCTTCATCTTCAAAGTGCCACAGGCAGACATGTTGGTTGTAGACTTGTAATCCTAATCATTAAACTTCACTAATATCAAACAAACCTGCAACATAACAAGTTACAGCCACAAGGGTCAATACATTTGAATTGTATTGGCAAGTGATACTATGGTAGTATAGTGGAGTCTATCATCTATATGCATTTGGCTAGGTGGAGCTTAGGCTTGCTTTGCTCAAAATAGATTTTCCTTATCTTTTGAAAACACTAAGTTTTTGCTTGACAAAATCACCCAAGGCATCTCCCAATAGAAATTGGTGATCCTTCAACCCTTGTTCAACCACAAGTTTTAACTTAGAAATTGGGATGAGGAGATTCTTGATAGCTTCCATGTCTTGATGCTCAAATTGTCCTTTACCAGGGACATGGCTAAGTACTTAGATTTTACACTCTGCAGAGGTGGTGCACTTTCCCCACAAGACTTGGTTTCACCAAGACAAGATCTTTCAGAAGCCTTCCCTTAGACCAGAATGGATGCGCTCCACCCTATCATTCCCCTACCACCAACTATCCATTTGGCTAAGTTATTGCAACCTATATGATCCAGGTAGAGCCCATAATGCCAAGTGGCTGCACTTGAAACTTCTCAACATTTGACATCTCAAATCTCTTTGTTCCTGGGTGGCAATCCACAAGTGAGATACACAAGGTAAACCATAGAAATGGGCCTTGTGAACCAGTCAACACAAACCATTCCTTCCATTCCACCCAGGTGATTCATTCACTTAGTTGTTTTATTAAACAAAACACAAGTCCACAGACTTAGAAATATTTCATAGCATGAATATATATTCCACCCTTGTTTTCTACTAGCTAAGCTAAGCATGATAGTAGTAGGAATCTTAACTTAGGAATTTCTACTAAGGTTTCTTCTACTAGGATTTCCCATGGCATAGTTTATACTTAGCAAAATTCCATGCAAGTCCTACTTAGAAAGATCACTAATGCATAGTGAAAATATTGGGACAAAAGTATGAAGCATCACTTGCCTTTTTGGTAGAGAATATAGGTTCACTTCTTGATCTTTGCAATGTTCACACACTTCAAATCACTACAATTCAATTGAGTAAACAATATTTCAATCTACCATTCAAGCAATTCATCACATAAAATGATAGAAACAAAACAATGCATGCAAACATGCAAAAGATTGTTTTGTTTGTAAAAGTGGTTTCTAATGGGTCATAAACATTTGAAAACACCTAATGGTCATTTTATAAAGTGGCAAAATCATTTGCAAAAGATTTCACTTCATAAACCATTTTTAAACCTAGTCATTATTTTATGTGGTTGAAAATGTCTTTAGCAAAGTATTAGTCTTATAGGATTCACCAAATACATTTTCAAATCATAAAACTTGGTGTTTGGTGACGAGGTTTGATCTCATTAATGCCCATCTTTGGATGATTCGTCACAACTTGCTTTTCTTCGAGACCGTGTTCGTAGTCTTGAGAAGGAGTTGCTTGGGGTGTGTGGTCACGCCGATGTTTGGAAGTCTAAGGCAGACCGCGGTGCATACAGAGAGGAGTACTTGATGGAGGAATTGCTTCGGCTGTCTGAGCAGCTTCAATGTAAGTTGTTCTTTGTTTCGAGCTGTAGCTTAGTTTTTCGGATGCGCCTGCTGGCCTTGCGTCTTATTTTGTGCGAGTGTCGCAGGTGCTAACCTTGCTCCGAGGGAGGAGAAGGAGCATGTCGCTGTTCGGGTCAATTGCTTGACTCAACAAGACATGGAAGCTGGCGGTTTCTTCTGGATGGATCGTGACCGTGCCATGGCTCTGGCAACGGTGCAAGATCGCGTTCACCAAGTGTCGCGGGTGCTTCGTCAAGTGCAGACTTCGCTCTCATCGGTTCTGCATGTGATGTTTCCCCTGGATGCTGTGCCAACAACCCTGTCCGGCCTTCTGTCTAGATTTCGGAGCGTGACCCGTGTCCAGGAATTGGTGAGGCAGCAGCTCGTCGCAGGGGTGAAGGCTGCGTTGTCCCTTATTAGGCTGCATCGTCCTGATGTAGATCTGTCTGTTGTAGCAGTTGGGCCACCTCTTCGGCCGGATGGTGGCGAGTGGGATATGCGTCCGCATTATGCGGCTGTAAGGCAGTATGCCGAACAGGTCGTAGATTTGTTTGAGCAGCGTGCTCAAGTTATTCTCCAGAATAGGTAGTACCTGTAAAAGAGATAGATGTAAAATTTGTATATTTCGACTGGGCGTGTTGTGCCCTTTGTTATAAAGGTTTGTTTGTGGTTTGAGCACGCAGTGCTTTGTTTGAGTACGTGTCCTTTTCGTTTGCCTGACGTTGTCAGCTACTCAGGTGTACACGTGTGATCCTCGGTCGATGAAATCGTGAGGTGGGGGGAGCCCCAGAGTGTGTTTGTAGCATAAAGTAAAGTTGCAAATAGTGAACGAAATTTGGGGGCGAGACACTTAGCTTTATTTATATCGGAATGGAGGAAGTACATTGTTCGGCTGAATAGCCTTGGCTGAAAAGCCTTATTGAAAGTAAAGGGGTAGGTAGCTAGGGGTAGAATCGTCGCAAGTGTGCGATGTTCCACGGGTTGGAGTATGCGACTCCAGACTCCACGTGCTTGAGGCGATAGGCGCCACCTGGGATGACTTCGGTGATGATGTAGGGCCCTTCCCATGGTGACTCGAATTTCTTCGGCCGCTCTTGCTTGAGTCGCAAGACGAGGTATCCTTCGACGAAGGACCTTGGGCGCAGCCGGCGGCTGTGGTAGTTGCGGAGACTCTGCTGGTACACCGCTGATCGAGCTGCTGCCACGTCTCTTGCCTCGTCGAGTGTGTCGATGGCGTCTTCGAGTGCAGCCATGGATTCGGCTTCACTATAAGCGACGACCCGGGGGGCCTGGTGGCGTACTTCGGCTGGTAGCACGGCTTCGGCTCCATGCACCATGAAGAACGGTGTGTAGCCAGTGGAGCTGTTTGGCGTGGTACGCAAACTCCATAGGACGGATGGCAGCTCTTTCGTCCAGGCTCCGGCCTTCCGTTCGAGTGGGCTCATGAGGCGCTTTTTGATGCCAGCGCCGATTAGGCCGTTGGCCTTTTCGACCTGCCCATTCATTTGCGGGTCAGCCACTGAGGCGTATGTGATGTTGATCCCTAGGCCTTCGCAGAAGTCTTGGAATTCTTTGGAGATGAAGTTTGATCCATTGTCGGTGATGATGTTGTGCGGTATGCCGAACCTGTAGACAATGGATTCGAAGAACTTGACGGTGGTCTTGCCTTTTTGGTTGGTAACCGGCATGGCCTCGACCCACTTGGTGAATTTATCGACTGCGACCAGAAGGTAAACGTGCCCCCCTTTCGAGGACTTTGGCAGTTTGCCGACCATGTCGAGGCCCCATTGAGCAAAGGGCCAGGCTGTAGGTATGGGTCTGAGCTCTGACCCGGGTGCGTGCGATTTATCGGCGAACCATTGGCATCTGTTGCATCTTCGGACGATGTCCTTTGCATCTCTCATGGCCGTTGGCCAGTAGAATCCAGCTCGTAGAGCTTTAGCGACAAGGGAGCGGCTGCCTGCGTGATGGCCGCAGATGCCCTCGTGGATGTCTTGGAGGATGGTTTTCCCGTCACCGATGGTGACGCACCTTTGTAGTACACCCGTAATACTGCGCTTGTACAACTCGCCATTGATGATGGTGAAAGCTTTTGACCGACGAGATATGCGCCGGGCATCCGTCGGGCTGTCAGGCAGTTCTCCGTTTATCAAGAACTGGAGGTATGGTCGCGTCCAAGTTTGTTCGACTGCCATGACCTGCATCAGGTTGACCATAGCGACCTCTGTGTCCAGTTTCTCGGGTCCTTCGTGTCCTTCGGGCAGCGTAGCCCCCGAGTGTTCTGCTTCTTCGGGTGATCCCTTGGGGAATTTCCGCTTGATGGATGGCACACAGATCTGTTCGAGGAACACACCTGGTGGCACCTTTGCGCAGGTGGAGCCGATGTTGGCGAGTCTGTCGGCTTCCTCGTTGCTTTCTCTTCCAACGTGCCGAAGCTCGCAGCCGTCGAATTCTCCTTCGAGTGCGTTGTAGAGTGCGCGGTACGCGATCATGTTTCGGCGTGTGCGTCGCACTCGTTCATTGTCTGCTGGACGACAAGGTTGGAGTCACCGTAGATGACCAGGCGCGTTGCGCCGCAGATCTTTGCCATCCTCATGCCGTGGATGAGGGCTTCGTATTCGGCCTCGTTGTTGGAAGCTCGGAATTTCATCCGGAGGACGTACTTCATCTGGTCGCCCTGCGGGGAGGTCAGTATGACCCCGGCTCCTTCTCCAGCTTCACGCTTGGAGCCATCGAAGTGCATTGTCCATGACTACGACATGTCTGGGGTGTCTGGCAGCTGCAGCTCCATCCAATGTACAAGGAAGTCCGGGAGGACTTGAGATTTGATTGCGAGTCGCTTCTCGTAGACGATGTACAGGGGTGACAGTTCAATGCCCCATAGGGCCACGCGTCCTGTGGCCTCTGGGTTATTCAGGATGCTGTTCAGGGGTGCCTCGTTGACGACCATCACCTGGTGCTCCTGGAAGTAATGGCTCAGCCATCGAGCCGTCATGAACACGCCATAGGCGAGTTTCTGGTAGTGAGGGTACCTCTGCTTTGTTGGCGTCAGTACCTCGCTGAGGTAGTAGATTGGGCGTTGGACCCCGTGGGTCTTGCCCTCTTCGGGTCGTTCGACCACTAGCACGGTGCTGACCACCTGATGTGTGGATGCTATGTACAGCAGCAGAGGTTCGCGCTCCTTTGGCGTGACCAGGACGAGCGAGGTGGAGAGTATCCATTTGAGGCTTTCGAACGCATCGTCGGCTTCGGGCGTCCACTCAAATTTATCTGCCTTGCGTAGCAGCTGGTAGAATGGTAGAGCCTTCTCGCCCATGCGGCTGATGAATCTGCTCAACGCCGCTATTCGTCCTGCGAGCTGCTGGACACCCTTGAGGTTTTTCGGCTTCTCCATCGCCATGATGGCTCTGATTTTCTTTGGGTTCGCCTCGATCCCTCGCTGAGAGATGAAGTACCCAAGCAGCTAACCCGATGGGACACCGAAGGCGCACTTTTCGGGGTTGAGTTTGATCCTGTAGCGATCGAGGTTGTCGAACGTCTCGCGGAGATCGTCGATAAGTGTCCTTGCCTCCCTGGTTTTGATGACTATGTCATCGACATAGACTTGAACGTTGCGACCGATCTGGTCCTTGAGGCATGCCTGCATGCATCGCTGGTACGTGGCACCTGCGTTCTTTAGCCCGAAGGGCATTGTGTTGTAGCAGAATACTCCGAACGATGTGATAAACGTCGTTTTCTCCTGATCTTTGACCTTGAGTCGAATCTGGTTGTAGCCTGAGTAGGCGTCAAGGAAGGAGAGTTTCTCGCAACCTGCAGTCGAATCGATGATCTGATCGATCCGAGGAAGAGGGAATTGGTCCTTTGGGCAGTGCTTGTTTAGCGACGTGAAATCCACGCACATCCGCAGGATGTCCGTGTCCTTCTTTGGGACCATCATTGTATTTGCAAGCCACTCGCTTTCTTTGATTTACCTGATTTAGTCTGCAGCGAGTAGTCTGTTGATTTCTTTGCCGATAGCTTCGGCCCGTGGCTCGGACAGTCTCCGGATGGACTGCTTGACGGGCTTGGTGTCTGGAAAGACGTTGAGTGCGTGCTCGGCGAATTCCCTGGGAACTCCTGGCATGTCCGCAGGACACCAGGCGAAGATTTCCCAGCGCTCACGGAGGAATTCGACGAGAGAGCCTTCCTATGCGGGGCTGAGGTCGTTGGCAATCAGCGCCGTCTTAGAGGCATCCGTCGGATGGACTTGCACCTTCTTCGTGTTGACGGTGGAGTCGAAGGACATGTCAGGTGCGTTTTGTCGTGCCACTAGGGGTGCCCCATTGTCCGTCACCTCGCGGAGCCTGACGAGTTCCTCTTGCATGCCGAATGATTGGGAGATTCTGTTGAAATCTCTGTCGCATTGGTCCGATCGGGTGAAGCTCCCGTGGATTGTGATGACGCCCTTCGGCCCTAGCATCTTGAGTAGCAGGTATGCATAGTGTGGGACAGCCAAGAACCTTGCGAATGCTACACGCCCGAGGATGGCGTGGTACTGTGATGGCCAGTCCACCACTTCGAATTCGAGCCGTTCCAGTCGGAAGTTGTCCGGCTTACCAAAGATTATGTCGAGCCATATTTTGCCCAGGGGGAATATGCCCTTCCCTGGAACGATGTCGTGGAACGTTGTGTCTGATTGTTCCAGGGTGCACTGCGGGATCCGCATTGCTGCTAGAGTGCTTGCGAACATTAGGTTGATGCCGCTGCCGCCGTCCATGAAGACGCGACTCATCTCGAAACCTCCGATCTGCGCCTCCAGCACCAGGGCAGCATGACCTGGGCGAGGGATCTGGCAAGGGTGATCCGAACGACTGAACGTGATGCAGGACTCCGATCCGCCGAGGTACTCAGGGATGGCGGGTGGAGTTGCCACGGCCAGGTTGATCTGTTGGGTGATTTTCTTCTACACCCTATTCGTGGGGCGCCCCTTCTGGATCATCAGTGCTCCTTTCGGCTGGGGATACCCGTTCCCAGCGTTGTTCTGTGCTGGTGCGACTGGTTGGTTCGGGCCTCCTACAGGTGGCGGTGGAGGAGCTCCATGCGCTATTTCACCTGGCGCGGGTGCGTTTCCGAATGCAGGGATTGGGGCTTGCTGCCTCATCTGCACCATGATTTCGCTGAGCTTCTGGAACTCACGGCAGTCCTTGAGCATGTGGCTCGCCTTCTTTTTGCCATCTTGCTTGTCGATGTAGAAGTGGATGGCGCATGGACCTGCTGAGGGTCCGTTATCGCGGTCGCGACGCTGCCACGACTGTGCTGGGCGTCCTCCATCGCAGAAGTTTCATCCGCGGTATCCTCCGCTGTTGCGATTGGCGTCGTTGCGGCGATCGGCGTAGCCGACCGCGACCATGTCGGGTCCGTCGCGATCGTCGTAGACGCGCGATCTTCTCTTGCTATGGCGCTCTCGCCGTTGGCCGTAGTCATCCTTTTCCTCCGATTGTGCTCGGTGAATGGAGTCTTCTCCGTCAGCCCACCTGTTGGCGATGTCCATGAGGTGGTCGAGTGTTTTGGGCTTGACGCGCCCAAGTTCCTCCTTGAAGTCTTGGCGCTTGACGCCGTCCCTGAAGGCGTCGATGGCCCTCTCTTCAGAGATGTGCGTTGCGGAGTTCTTTGTGTTGGACCAGCGTAGTATGTACGAGCGAATGGATTCGCCCGTTCGTTGAGTGCAGGCTCGCAACTCTTCGATTGAGGCGGGCCTCTTGCCGGTGCCCTTGAAGTTTCGGATGAAGCTGTAAGCTAGCTCATCCCAACTTCGGATGGACCCCGAAGATAGGCTGCTGAGCCAGATCCGGGCCGCCCCTGTCAGCTGCAGCTGAAGGCATTGCATGGCGGTTTCCTTGTTTCCGCCGTGTAATTTGACGGATGATAGGTGGTCGCTGAGCCATGCCTTTGGGTCTTGTGTGCCGTCGAACTTCGGAGTATCCAAAGGAAGCTTGAAATTGCGCGGCATCTTTGTTCGCCGAACAGATCTGCTGAAGCATCGGGCTCCGCAGAGTTCTCCTTCGTCTTCGTCCATCTCGGATTCAGACGAGCATGCACGCTTGGCTCGCGCTTTGTCAATTTTGCGTTGTGTGAGCGCGTCTCTGGCGTCGTAGTCGCAGTTGCGGTGGCGCGAACTCTTCTTCATTCGAGGAAGGTCATGTTCCTCTTCTTCGGATGAAGGGGTGGGGCTATGGTCGAACCTGACCGGAGCTTTCTTCTTCGGCTCTGTGGGAGCTTCCTGGTGGAGCACGGCTCCGACGAGTCCGAGTCCGGTAAGGGCGGACTTGTGCATGGCCCTCTTCGGGTCCCCCTCTGGAGGTGGGTGGGCTGCGAGGTACGCAGTGTCTGCCATGATCGCAGCCTGCGGTGTTTTCGGGATGATGTTGCCGTCGGCGTCCATCTCCATGAAGGATGTGTGGAGGGTTCGGGTCACCTCACGGCGCTCCTGTGGATCCATGTTCTCCATCCAAGAGCGGTGCTTGTTGCCTTGGTTACCGTTCGAGCTGGAGCCGATGCCCATGGCGGAGAGCACGACTCATCGTGCGCTGGACTCTGAGGCTGCTTGCTTGTGTTTGTCAAGCACCTCCTGCATCTTGACCTGCTTTTTGTGCTCCTCGATCAGGAGCAGATGGTAGTCCATCAGCAGATCCCGGGAGGAGTCTGCAGGCAGGACTATGTTGCCCGCCACGGCGTTGCGGGCCTGGGCCCATCCTTCTTTGCTAAGATGGATGACATGGCCATTGTTTTCCCCTTCGGGTGGGGGAGACTGGCTTCTTCTATTCCCGCTGTTTCGATCTGGCGGGTTAGGTGGTGGGTTGGGCGGCGGGTTGGGTGTTTGTTGATCCCCGTCAGCCTGTATGACTACGACGCATTGGTAGCGCTCGTAGATTGGCCCGCTGCTACCGCAGCTTTCAGATCCAGAACCGTAGGTCCCTTCATCCAACGGCGGATTGCACAGATCGGAGTTGCAGCTGCTGCTGTCGTAGGAATCATCTGCTGATGATGTTGTGCGTAGCACGGGGTGCGGGGTCCATGAAGCGGGCCTGATTGATGGTAGGGGCACCCGCTCAGGGAGGCGGAGAGTGCCAGTTTGCCCCACCTAGAAGCAGAAGCTCCCGAACAAGATTTTGAGTCCGTCGCCTACGGGCTCGAAGTCTTTCATGGTGGCCGGTGAGTGGGCGGTGAAGTCAAAAGCGCCGAAGAGGAGGTGACTCTCCGTCGCCGCGGAGTTGTAGATCGATCGGGTTGGGACCGTCATGATCACACAATCAGCGTCCCCAGTTCCCATAGACAGAGCCAATTGACGAGGTTTGATCTCATCAATGCCCATTGTTATGGACTTGGGTTTTGGAGATGATGGGGATGCTGGAGATCGTGGAACAGTTAGCAAACAAGTAACACGGGGACACAAGGTTTACCCAGGTTCAGGCCCCCGGAGGGAAAACCCAACTCCTGCTTGTCTGCTCTTGATTACGGCGGAACCGAAGGTTACAGGGGTGCATAGATGTAATCTGGCATGGAGGTGTGTATGCGAAAGTATGAGAGAGATCTAGGTCGTGCCCTCCTGGCCTTTATATAAGCTTAGGCAGGTCCCGGTCATAGACCTAGTCGGTTACAAGTTCTAGGGTTTTACCCCTTTGAATTTCCTATCTACTCTAGTCTTGCTCTCCAAGGATCCGAAAGCGTCATGGGCCTTGGCCACCCGAAAATCTTCATGGGCCGGCGTATAGTTGCCGTGTGCCTTCCTTGGGCTGGACCAGGTATGCTGATATCATGTACCCGTGGGGTATAACCATGTCATTTGGGGTCAGAGAGTTTAAATCAAAACACTTCCCGAAGGTTTTCCTCCAAAATCATTTTTAACAACTAAACCACATTTTTATTTGACTAGAATTTCTTTAATTCAAGGTTTTATTCTTTTGCTTCACCAAATATGTTTTTGAAACCACAATTTGATTTATATGGTCAGTAGGTTCAAAACAAACCATTTGCCAAAGATTTTATCTCAAAATTCATTTTAGAACAATTTTTATATTCTAAACATCATACACAAGTTTCTGAAAAAACAATCAATTTAACAGAAGCAATTTACTAAACAAAGTGCATGGTCAGAAAGTACCTGTCTTGCTGATTCCATTGATATAAAATTTGCAAAATTTGGACGTGTGGTTTGAAAGTTATGAATTTTACAAAATTGAACATCTAATAGAAAGTTTCTGGTTTTTAAAACAGACAGAGGCCGCGTGTCGTGTTGCTATTTGCTGGTACCGGTTCGCACGAATCAGGCTCTGTGAGGCGTTGGATCTAAATTACATTGCACGACACAGATTGCTTCTTACCCCTTCGCTTAGTTCTAACCTTAACCGTCAGATCAAGATCCAATGGACCTTACTGCTTTGACCAAGATGCAGCGGCGCTGGCGGCGGCAGGTGGCGGCGCTGGCTCTGGCTATGGCGTCGCCGGCGATGCAATAAGTGAGAGGGTAAAAGGAGTGGCTCACCGGGTTCAGGAGTACATGGCGATGCTCAACGTGTTCGAGATGTGGCAGGGGGCGCAAGGGGTTCACGACAATCGCTCGCCAGAGTTCGTGGAGTCGTCCGGCGTGCTCAGGCGAGGTTGAAGACGAGGCTTCAGAGCATGCCAGAGAAAATGGAAAGCATGGTTAGATGCGCAAGGACGTGGCGATGATGCGTGCGTGAAAGATAAAGAGAGGGGCGGTCAGATTCTTACCAGAGGCTTCGCCGGAGAGAAAGCAGACGGTGGCGGTGGTGGTCGTCGTCGTTGCCGAGGTTCTGGGGCGCGCGGGGGCGAGCTGATGCCACTGGGAGGTGCGCCAGGGTCTGGGGGTCACACTTGTGTGCTCGAGGAGGCGAGGTCTGGTCGGATTCGTCGCCGGAGTGTCGTCGGACAGAGGAACTTCAAGGTCAAAATTCCAGCGGCCTGGTGGCTCCTGTGGGGTGAGGTCTGGGGGAGAAGGGAGAGGAGACCAGGACGGTTAATAGGGCATAGTCGCGGCATCAACGCGTATTGAAGCCGTCTTCAAATGTCAGTAACGGCGAGGAGGAAAGAGGGGGGCGGGTTTCACGCGAGGAAGATGATGACGTGGTGCTGGGGTCCGTTGGCAGTGAGAGAGAGAGAGGATAGGTGGGGGCCAGTAGTCAGTGAGGGCGCGGGTATGTGTCTGAGTGAGAGAAAAACGTTTCGGGGAGGTTAGTTGGGCTGCTGCTGGGTCAGTTGGGCCGGCTGGTTGGGCTGAGGTCCTTTTTATATTTTTTTGTTCCTGTTTCTTTTTCTTTTTCCATTTCTTTTATTCTGTTTTGATTTTGTTTAAACTTTTCAAACCTCTATTTGAATTCAAACTTCTCTCAACTTTTTTGTATAATCAAACACTGATTGCTAACACAATCTGAAGTCAAAATTAGAATAAATATTTTATTCCTTTAGTGCCTTTTTAATTATTTAAAGTGGGTCCTTGTATTAATTTATTCAAGATTTAATAATGTTTTTAATTTCCATTTGAATTCTAAATCCTTCCAAAACCTTTCAGTAACTTTTATTCGATTATTTGGGTGTCAAATAATTTATCTTGAATTATTTGGAAAGTATTTAATATGATTCTTAAATCATTTGAATTGGGTTTTTATTTTAATTCCAATGGAATTAAATATAGTTTTAATTCCCTAAATTTTATTTGGAAGATTTCTTTAATATTAATTAAGTTGAATTAAACAACTTTTATTTCACTTGGGTAAATTCCAAAATACTATTTTCTCATGAATTATATAATTATTCTTATTAGAGATTTGTCTTTATTAAAATAGGGATAGAATGGTTAATGCCATTTTATTTTATTTTGGAAATTCTTTATCCTTTTATTCTATTTGGATTTGGATTCTATTCATTCCATTTGCTTAATGGATTAGGCCAAGATTTAATTTGGTCTTTAATATTCCTTATTGAATAGTTTCTTTCTTCATCATATAAAATCCATATCTTTTTATTTAGAGATCCAAACTTGGTGATTCCAATTTGTGAAATCTTATTTGATATTTAATTATCACTTTAAATCTTTTTAGGATTAATTGCTAACCATTTGGTTTGGATTTATAGATAGGTTCTTTATTAGCTTTGGAAATTACTTTTCCTTATCTTATTATATTCATAAGATTTTATCCAAGCTCCAAATTAAGTGAAACCAATTTCTATGGTCTTATAATATTTCTATTTGTCTTTCTTGATCTTTTGTAAATGTTTATTGACAAATTTTTATATGGATCAAATCCATAGGCTTGGAGATAACTTGGAAATGATTTTTATTCCATTAGGGTTTAGGGTTTGGATTTATTTTTCAAGTGTTTAAATTTCCAGATACATTCATTGAGGAATGCATTTCTCTTGATTTGGATTTTTGTTGGATTAAAACTTTTACCAAAGTTTGTTCAAGATGGGATTTTAAGTTTCCATTTAGAAACAAAGTTTCTTTTCACCCTGATTTTCAACAATAATTTATTTTGTTTATTTATTTTTCACATTACAAGATTTGGAAAATCTTGGGATGTGACAGGCTACCACCCTTAAAATAAATCTCGTCCCGAGATTTGGGGAGGCTAGGGTTACAAGTTGGCTCAAGGCAACTAGGGTACTACCACCCTTAAAAAATTTCCAACTAGATTACATCTTGGCTTTCTTGGGATCTTGATGATACTTCTCTGGGCAAACATCTGCATAGTGTCCTTTGTTTCCACACTTGAAACATGTGATTATGCTGAGATCCTTTATAGGCTTTATCTTGTGCTTCATCTTTTCTGGACAGTTGCTTGCATAATGTCCTTGGTTACCACAGTTGTAACATGTGATAAGATTGAGTTCTTCACGTATCTTCTGTGGACAAGTTGATACATAATGGCCTAACTCTTTGCAGTTGTTGCACCATACTTGGCTAATCTCCTTATACTTCTTCTTCTTGGGTTTCTCCAAAGCTAGGAGTGCTTCTAGTTCATGTTCTTCATATGTTATCTCAAAGGTAGGAATGTTTCCTGGTCTCCTTGACCTTTTCTTATTCCTTGGATAATACATATGTCTCCTCTTTGGTCCTTTAAATTGAGTCATATTGCATGGGGGTGCAAGCTTAGATTTTCCTTTGTCTTCATATTTCTTGGTAGTCTTGGCTCTCTTATGGTAGTCTGCAATCAGTTGTTGCACTCCACCTTGTTTCCTTTGTTGAACTATGGAATAGATGGGGCATTTGATAGGGACATGATTATTTCCTTCACATAAGTAACGAGTAGCTTGGGTTGTGGGGCATTGATTAGCTGGATGTTTCTCTTCACAATTGGGGCATTGATCTTCATGCTCTTTGGAAGTGTGATCCTTGTCTCCACAAATATTGCAAGCTTGGGTTCCTTCTAGAATATCATCTTTGTCATCCTTGTTGTCACAAACTCCTTTGGAAGAGTTGTTTCACATGTTGATCATTTGATATGTCACCTTATGCAACAATTGGGTTTGGGTTTCCAAAAACCTTTGCATGGTTGGAACTACCTCACTAGTGTTGGCTATAAATTGAGCTGTCACTTGGTTCAACTGGGTTTGGGTTACTATGAGTTATCTCATGTTGGTCTCTTGGTTGTTGATTTCACTCTTCTTGATGTTGGAGTTCCTTGGAGTAGTCATCTGTTTGGGTTGGATTGGGATTAGAATAGGCAAAAGATTTTCTAAGGAAATAATTCTAATCACACACATCACAATTCACACAAGCAATGTGCAAGCAATCACAAACAAACATTCCACTCAAACAACAAGGTTGAAGCACATTTTTAGGCAACAAAATATTTTTGTTACACCACATAAGTTGGTGAGTTTGACTTAAACTAATTATGGTGGTCCATCTATATGGTTCACTTGAGATCTTTCCATCCTTCTTGGTTGATTCTTATTGAATAAGATCTTTGTATCCTTGGAAAAAATTCTTGGTCATAAAAACTTCAAAGGTGATGATGATTCCCAAGTTGTGATTCCTTAGTCTTCAAGTCTTGAGTAACATTTCTTGTCTCACTTGTAGTCCTTAGTGATATCCAAGGTTGAAGTCCTTGTTGAGAATAAGGTTGAAATCACTTGAAGATGTTGAAGTCATTAGAGTTGATGAAGTCCTTTGCTCATGGTGAAGTCTTTGGCCATGGGGTAGGCTTGTCCATCAAGTTTGAAATAGAAGAGATGTAGAATCAAAACCAAAATGGTTGAGGAAAGAGTTTACAAGATTGTTTGTAAATAAGTTTTGGAACAAATACAACTCCTATTTTTCTAAGGGGTTTTGTCCAATCCTAGGGTTACAATTCTACAGGCAACACAATGCTCTGATACCATCTGTAAGGTTCCCAACCTTTAATAAGGTAGAGATCCCTGTGTTTACAATGCTAGTCCCTGGATCAATAGCTAGCATCCACAGTTAAGATGTAATATCAAGAAACAAAGGTCATAATACAACTCTATAACCAGGAATAAAATAATTTATTACATCTTACATAGCTCATTTGGCTATCTCATTACAATGCAATAGAATATAATAATAGCATGGGGTCCTTCATCTTCAAAGTTCCACAGGCAGACATGTTGGTTGTAGACTTGTAATCCTAATCATTAAACTTCACTAATATCAAACAAACCTGCAACATAACAAGTTACAGCCACAAGGGTCAATACATTTGAATTGTATTGGCAAGTGATACTATGGTAGTATAGTGGAGTCTATCATCTATATGCATTTGGCTAAGTGGAGCTTAGGCTTGCTTTGCTCAAAATAGATTTTCCTTATCTTTTGAAAACACTAAGTTTTTGCTTGACAAAAACACCCTAGGCATCTCCCAATAGAAATTGGTGATCCTTCAACCCTTGTTCAACCACAAGTTTTAACTTAGAAATTGGGATGAGGAGATTCGTGATAGCTTCCATGTCTTGATGCTCAAATTGTCCTTTACCAGGGACATGGCTAAGTACTTAGATTTTACACTCTGCAGAGGTGGTGCACTTTCCCCACAAGACTTGGTTTCACCAAGACAAGATCTTTCAGAAGCCTTCCCTTAGACCAGAATGGACGCGCACCAACCTATCATTCCCTTACCACCAACTGTCCATTTGGCTAAGTTATTGCAACCTATATGATCCAGGCAGAGCCCATAATGCCAAGTGGCTGCACTTGAAGCTTCTCAACATTTGACATCTCAAATCTCTTTGTTACTGGGTGGCCATCCACAAGTGAGATACACAAGGTAAACCATAGAAATGGTCCTTGTGAACCACTCAACACAAACCATTCCTTCCATTCCACCAAGGTGATTCATTCACTTAGTTGTTTTATTAAACAAAACACAAGTCCACAAACTTAGAAATATTTCATAGCATGAATATATATTCCACCCTTGTTTTCTACTATCTAAGCTAAGCATGATAGTAGTAGGAATCTTAACTTAGGAATTTCTACTAAGGTTTCATCTACTAGGATTTCCCATGGCATAGTATATACTTAGCAAAATTCCATGCAAGTCCTACTTAGAAAGATCACTAATGCATAGTGAAAATATTGGGACAAAAGTATGAAGCATCACTTGCCTTTTTGGTAGAGAATATAGGTTCACTTCTTGATCTTTTCAATGTTCACACACTTCAAATCACTACAATTCAATCGAGTAAACAATATTTCAATCTACCATTCAAGCAATTCATCACATAAAATGATAGAAACAAAACAATGCATGCAAACATGCAAAAGATTGTTTTATTTGTAAAAGTGGTTTCTAATGGGTCATAAACATTTGAAAACACCTAATGGTCATTTTATAAAGTGGCAAAATCATTTGCAAAAGATTTCACTTCATAAACCATTTTTAAACCTAGTCATTATTTTATGTGGTTGAAAATGTCTTTAGCAAAGTAATAGTCTTATAGGATTCACCAAATACATTTTCAAATCATAAAACTTGGTGTTTGGGGTCAGAGAGTTTAAATCAAAACACTTCCCGAAGGTTTTCCTCCAAAATCATTTTTAACAACTAAACCATATTTTTATTTGACTAGAATTGCTTTAATTCAAGGTTTTATTCTTTTGCTTCACCAATTATGTTTTTGAAACCACAATTTGATTTATATGGTCAGTAGGTTCAAAACAAACCATTTTCCAAAGATTTTATCTCAAAATTCATTTTAGAACAATTTTTATATTCTAAACATGCATACATAAGTTTCTGCAAAAACAATCAATTTAACAGAAGCAAATTACTAAACAAAGTGCATGGTCAGAAAATACTTGTCTTTCTTATTCCATTGATATAAAATTTGCAAAATTGAACATCTAATAGGAAAGTTTCTGGTTTTTAAAACAGACAGAGGCCACGTGTCGTGTTGCTATTTGCTGGTACCGGTTCGCACGGATCGGGCTCTGTGAGGCGTTGGATCTAAATTACATTGCACGGCACAGATTGCTTCTTACCCCTTCGCTTAGTTCTAATCTTAACCGTCAGATCAAGATCCAATGGACCTTATTGCTTTGACCAAGATGCAGCGGCGCTGGTGGCGGCAGGTGGCGGCACTGGCTCTGGCTACGGCGTCGCCGGCGATGCAAGAAGCGATAGGGTAAAAGGAGTGTCTCACCGGGTTCAGGAGTACATGGCGATGCTCAACGTGTTCGAGATGTGGCAGGGGGCTCACGGGGTTCACGACAATCGCTCGCCGGATTTCGTGGAGTCGTCGGGCGTGCTCAGGCGAGGTTGAAGACGAGGCTCAGACGTGGCGATGATGCGTGCGTGAAAAATAAAGAGAGGGGCGGTCAGATTCTTACCAGAGGCTTCGCCGGAGAGAAAGCAGACGGTGGCGGCGGTGGTCGTCGTCTTTGCCGAGGTTCTGGGGCGCGTGGGGGCGAGCTGATGCCGCTGGGAGGTGCGCCAGGGTCTGGGGGTCACGCTTGTGTGCTCGAGGAGGCGAGGTCTGGTCGGATTCGTCGCCGGAGTGTCGTCGGACAGAGGAACTTCGAGGTCAAAATTCCAGCGGCCTGGTGGCTCCTGTGGGGTGAGGTCTAGGGGAGAAGGGAGAGGAGACCAGGGCGGTTAATAGGGCACAGTCACGGTGAGTAATGGTCGCGGCATCAACGCGTATTGAAGCCGTCTTCAAATGTCAGTAACGACGAGGAGGAAAGAGGGGGGCGGGTTTCACGCGAGGAAGACGATGGCGTGGTGCTGGGGTCCGTTGGCAGTGAGAGAGAGAGAGAGGATAGGTGGGGGCCAGTAGTCAGTGAGGGCGCGGGTATGTGTCTGAGTGAGAAAGAAAAACGTTTCGGGGAGGTTAGTTGGGCTGCTGCTGGGTCAGTTGGGCCGGCTGGTTGGGCTAAGGTCCTTTTTATATTTTTTTTGTTCCTGTTTCTTTTTCTTTTTCCATTTCTTTTATTCTGTTTTGATTTTGTTTAAACTTTGCAAACCTCTATTTGAATTCAAACTTCTCTCAACTTTTTTGTATAATCAAACACTGATTGCTAAACACTGATTGCTAACACAATCTGAAGTCAAAATTAGAATAAATCTTTTATTCCTTTAGTGCCTTTTTAATTATTTAAAGTGGGTCCTTGTATTAATTTATTCAAGATTTAATAATGTTTTTAATTTCCATTTGAATTCTAAATCCTTCCAAAACCTTTCAGTAAGTTTTATTCGATTATTTGGGTGTCAAATAATTTATCTTGAATTATTTGGAAAGTATTTAATATGATTCTTAAATCATTTGAATTGGGTTTTTATTTTAATTCCAATGGAATTAAATATAGTTTTAATTCCCTAAAGTTTACTTGGAAGATTTTTTTAATCTTAATTAAGTTGAATTAAACAACTTTTATTTCACTTGGGTAAATTCCAAAATACAATTTTCTCATGAATTATATAATTATTCTTATTAGAGATTTGTCTTTATTAAAATAGGGATAGAATGGTTAATGCCATTTTATTTTATTTTGGAAATTCTTTATCATTTTATTCTATTTGGATTTGGATTCTATTCATTCCATTTGCTTAATGGATTAGGCCAAGATTTAATTTGGTCTTTAATACTCCTTATTGAATAGTTTATTTCTACATCATATAAAATCCATATCTTTTTATTTAGAGATCCAAACTTGGTGATTCCAATTTGTGAAATCTTATTTGATATTTAATTATAAATTTAAATATTTTTAGGATTAATTGCTCACCATTTGGTTTGTATTTATAGATAGGTTCTTTATTAGCTTTGGAAATTACTTTTCCTTATCTTATTATATTCATAAGATTTTATCCAAGCTCCAAATTAAGTGAAACCAATTTCTATGGTCTTATAATATTTCTATTTGTCTTTCTTGATCTTTTGTAAATGTTTGTTGACAAATTTTTATATGGATCAAATCCATAGGCTTGGAGATAACTTGGAAATGATTTTTATTCCATTAGGGTTTAGGGTTTGGATTTATTTTCCAAGTTTTTAAATTTCCAGATACATTCATTGAGGAATGCATTTCTCTTGATTTGGATTTTTGTTGGATTCAAACTTTTACCAAATTTTGTTCAAGATGGGATTTTAAGTTTCCATTTAGAAACAAAGTTTTTTTTCACCCTGATTTTCAACAATAATTTATTTTGTTTATTTATTTTTCACATTACAAGATTTGGAAAATCTTGGGATGTGACATTTATTTTGCATGTTATAATTGTATTAATACGGAAACATTAATACATGTGTGTTTAATAAACAAACGGAAAGTTCCTAGTTATGCCTCTCTCATAAACTAGCTCGTTGATTAACAAGATGATCAAGGTTTCCTGATCATGGACATTGGATGTTGTTAATAACGGGATCACAACATTAGTGTAATGGTGTGATGAACATTCATCCGAAGTATAACATTACGATCAAAGTCATTGAGTTTATATTGCTATAACAACTTACGAAGTGATCCTAATCCTTAGAACATGAGATCATGTCAATCACTAACACCGGAAGAGTTTCTTGATAACATCAAACGCCACACCGTAACAGGGTGATTATAAAGATGGATTCAGAACTAATAAAGTGTTATGTTGAGGCTCATGGATCGAGAGTGGAATTTGTTCATCCCGATGACGGATAGATATACTCTGGGCCCTCTCGGTGATATCACATTGATTAGCTTGCAAGCAAGTGATTTGATCACTAGAATGTTATATCACGGGAACGAGAAAAGAGTGCATGTCGGTAACGAGATCAAACTAGGTATGGAGATACCGATGATCGAATCTCGGACATGTAATATATCGTGAAACAAAGGGATTAAGATACTAGCGTAAAAGGTTCCGACGATCACAAGAAAGTCATCGTTGAATGTGTGGGAGTCAGTATGGGTCTCCAGATCCCGCTTTTGATTATTGATCCGAGAGGGGTCTCGATCATGTCCGCATTATTCACGAACCGTAGGGTGACACACTTAAGAGACACCGACATCCAATTGGAGCAAAATTTTCATGCCGAAAGAATGAACAAGCGCAGGAATTTATTTCACTGGATACTGAAACAGGTTTTCGGGTGAAATTGCATAAACTGGTTATGCATGTGAAATGGAATTCTAGCAAGGGGTTATTTGTGAATGTTTGTCATTAAAGTAATTGACAAAATTCTGAATAAAATAAAAGAGTTTTATTTAATGAGAGTTTGCATTAAATTTGGTGGAAATTTAATGGGAATTTGAGTGGACTTTTGAGTGGAGGGAATTTAAAGGACTTTTGTGAGTGGAGTGTCCACCCACATGAAGAGGGGAGGGCAAGGGGGCAGCCCCCATGCGCCGGCCACCCCCTTGGGGTTCCCCCCTCCTCCTATAAAAGGAGCCCCTCCTCTCACTTCTCACTCACACCTCCTCGTGAAGGATCTCTCTCCCCCTCTAGAATTTATCCCCCATGGTCTCGGACTAGCGAGATACATGTTCCCGGTGGCTATTCAGCAAGAAAGAGTTGTGCTTCCGCTGCATCGCTGGAGTGAGGAGGCGGAGGTTGCTCGGTGCCTCGAACGTGTGTGCGAGCACGGATGCGCTGCTGATTTGCGGCGCTAGGACTTCCTCTCGATCTTGATATCGGCAAGAGATCGTGTAACATACCTAGAATCATGTTTCAAGATCATGCATATCATCCATGCTTACATGATCATTTAGAATTTCATTTCAAAAATCATTTCAAAAACAGGAGCATTGTTGCTCAATATTTTATGTAAGTTTACTCAAGCCCTTGTGCTACTTGTTTTTGAGAAAGGTGTTGTTAACCATTCAGTATTGTTTAGAATCCAAACCCAAGTGATTTCAAAAATTTGAGCAAAGTCTCAAAGCAAAATATGAAATAAAACCAATTCTATGCCTATTATCACACCTCATAAAGGCATGGTTTTATTTTATTTTCTAAAGACCCAAGTGTGTTTGAGTGAACAGATGTGATTGACACTTATTTGAGTACAAGATTTATTGTACAAAAATCCTGAAAAGTTTTGGAATCAAACAGATTTGAATTGAAGTTTGAAAACCATTTCAGAAAAGCAAACAGAAAAAGGAAAAAGCTTAAAAGAGAAAAAAAACAAGCCTTCAGTCGAATCTGGCCCAACTGGCCCAGTTAAGCCCAACACCCCACCCCGCGAACCGTTTTCTTTCACTCGCCCCCGCACCCACTGAGTGACTGACAGGCATGACCCACTCCCCCTCTGTTTCTCTCGCTGACAGCCAAGGCCCACACGGCGTCGTCGTCTCCACCCCCACCGCGACGTGTTCTTCCCCAAATCACGCCGTGCGTTACCTGGTTGATTCGCTCGTCAATTCGCGTTGATTGCAGGAGTAATTCACGCCCCGCCTTGCCTACTTAAACCCCCTCTGCCCCTCTCCATTTTCCCCCAAACTTCGAGCCCAGAGCGCCCCCAGGCTGCCCGCATTCATCCTCGCACCGCCGCAGACAGAGAGCTCTCCGGCGACCAATTCCGGTGAGCCCCGTGCGCCCCTCTCCCTCTGGTTCATACGAGCTGCTTCACAACTTCTTTGCGCACCTTCTGACCCCACTGGTTCGTCCTGTACTGCCCCAGGTCGTCGTCTTCGACAAGCACCGCAAGCTCCCGACGACGTCCTCAACTCCGGCGATCAAATTCGGTGAGCCCTTTGTTCCCCTTCTCCTCTGTTTCACACGAGCACGTTTGCCGTAGTTTTGTGCGTCTCCTGATGCCGTTTACTCGCGCTAGGGTGACCAGGAGCTTCGCCAATGTCGTCGTCCACCCAAGCCCGACGCCGCCCGCAACTTCGACGAGCTCCAGCAACCCACTCCGTGCGCCCCTTGCCAAGCCGCCGCCAGGTTGAGCATCAGTGCGTCGCCACGGTTCTGGTAAGCCCCTCCGACGACCCTAGGACCACCTGTAGCGCCGCGCCGCCGTAGGCCGAGCTCGCCGCCGCCAGTAGCCACCGCCAGCGCCGCCCAGCTTTGGTCGTTTGATCCAGGGCCGTCAGATCTGGATCCAGCGTGCAGGATTAGATCACTTAACGAATCGGTACGAGTAGATCTGAGCCGTGCGGTTTAAGTAGATCTAACGGCTCAGAAGCATGATCCTACGCGAAGCGGTACGGGCCAATTAGAATAAGACGCGTGGCATCTGTTAGAGTTTAAAAACAGAATTTGAATCTATTAGATGTTTAAATTTGTTTTGGCTATAACTTTTGATCCCCACGTTATAATTTGACAAATTTTATACCGTTGGAATCAGGAGAGCAAGATCTTTCTAAATATGCAATGTGTTTAATGTTTTGCTTCTATTAAAATGACTTTATTTGCAGAAACTTGTGTAGGGCTAAATTGAGTATGTGAATTGTTTAAGAATTGTTTTATGGTTTATTTAAATGTTGATTGGCAAGTTTTTAACTTGTTTATGAACCAGTACTATATACTTGCCTGGTTGAGTTTTAAAAAAAATCATCACTTATCATATTGCATGCATGCATATATTTTTGTTTGTATATGTTTTGTATGTGATTTGTGGCTATGATTCTTTGTGTAGATTTTGGTGCTAGTGATTGTGATTGTGAGGAGTGTAGCTACTCTCCAAACTACCAAGGCAAGTGGTACTTCATGAATATTTTGTTCCTATGTTTTCTACTAAGCATTAGAAATATTTTGTTAGTCTTGCATGCTATATTTTGCTTATATGCCATGTGGGGAAATCCTAGTAGTTGTAGAATTGCTAGGAAATTTCTAAGTTAAGATGCTTATCTATGCCATGCTTAGCCTAGCTAGTAGCAACCAAGGGTTGGTGAAATATACATGCTATGATGAAAATATTTCTAAGTCTTTGAACTTGTGTTTTGCCTAATAAAACAACTAAGTAAATGAAACACCTGGGTGGAATGGAAGGAATGGTTTGTGTTGAGTGGTTACACAAGGCCAGGGGACTGGTGAACCTTGTGTATCTCACTTGTGGAAAGCCACCCAGGAACAAAGAGATTTTTGATAGCTTCCATGTTTTGATGCTCAAGTTGTCCTTTTCCAGGGACATGGCTAAGTACTTAGGTTTTTCCATCTGCAGAGGTTGTGCACTTTCTCCACCATACTTGATTTTCACCAAGACAGGACCTTTCAGAAGCCTTCCCTTAGACCAAATGGACGCGCTCCAACCTATCATTCCCCTACCACCAACTGTCCAAATGGCTAAGTTCTAGCAACCTATGTGATCCAGGCAGAGCTCATATCAACCACGAGTTGAACTCGTTAAGCTTTGTCGGTCTTCAAGGGTATGTTCTCTACGGATATACATCCGCCCGTTGTTTGTATCTAATAGATAGATCTTGGTACATAGTTCACATCGTAGGAAAATTTTTGTTTTCTATGCTGCGAACCCTACAGTGGTATCAGAGCCGGATCTATGTGTAGATGCTTTACACGGGTAGTACACATATGAGTATGTGGGCGATGATGATCATGTTGTTGCTCCTTTGTTATAATTTTGGATATTGGTGGCATAGTGGGATGAAGAGGCCCGGACAAACTTTACATGTCCTCGCACATGAGACATGTTCCACGCTTGACATGCAACTAGTTTGCATAAGTGGCTAGCGGGTGTCTGTCTCTCCTACTATAGTCAATTCTATTTTGCAACGAGTTGTCAACAATTTGGTTATCCTCGTTGTGGTTCATGTTCGTAGGTAAAAACGGTTCTATCTCGAAATCCCTTAGCCACGTAAAACTTGCAATGGATAAATTAGAGGCGTCTAGTTTAGATTATTGCTGGGCTAGTGTTATGATATGGTGATGTTGTAAGTAGAAGTATGAGATGATACTCTTACAACACACATAGCGTGTAAACTCCATATACCTTGGATTTACACATATAGGTATGATAGTGATCATACCACGATGCACATGATAGAGATCATCTGCGGGAACCATAACATTTCACTAATAAACATGTGATGTTTGATAGCATCTTATATTGCTTGTTTAGCGCTTTGTTAGCATAATAAGATGATCCCTCATTTAAATATCAAGATAAGAATGTGTTCTTCCTTTAGTATGCACCGATTATGTTTCGTCGCTCCAAGACATCACGTGATGATCGGGTGTTCTTGGATCCACGACCATATTTCGGGTGTAAAACAGTTACACACGCGAATACTAAGGTTCTAACTTGGCGAGCCTAGCATGTACATACATGGCCTCGGAACACGGACCGAAAGGTTAAGCATGAGTCATATAGTTGATATGATGCCCATTTGATGCTCGTCTTTGAAGCTATACCGACTCACGTGATGATCGGACTTGGTATAGTGGATTTGGTTCATGTAATCACCAAAAAGGCACGAGGGATGTCGTTTTTGAGTGGGAGTTCATTCGTAATATGGATTAGTTGAACTCAATCTATCATACACTTAGTCTAAACTTTACAAATTCTGTTGTATATGGCACCACCTGCTTTTAATTTCAATGTGTTCATGGAGAAAGAGAAACTAGCAACGAACGGTAGCAACTTTACCGAATGGGCCATGAATTTGAGGATTCTCCTATCTGCTGCACAAAATCAATACGTGCTAGAAGCGCCACTAGGCCCCCCACCTTTTGAGGATGCCCCTGACGAGGAGAAGAATGTCTATCAGACTCGTCAGGAGGACCACAACTTAGTTCATTGCGGCATATTATATGGGCTAGAGCCGGAACTTCGAAAGCGTTTCGAAAACGGCAATGCATTTGATACAATGGGTGAGTTGAAAATGATTTTCGACACACATGCTGTTGTAGAGAGCTACAACGCTTCAGAAAAGTTCTTTAGCTGCATGATGGAAGAGCACAACTCCGTTAGTGAGCATGTACTCAAGATGTCGGGTTACGCCGATAAGCTTGTGTCCTTAGGAATAACGATTCCCATTGACTTAGGCATCCATCGTGTTCTGCAGTCTCTGCCACCTAGCTATAAGAGCTTTGTGATGAACTATAATATGCAAGGCATGAAGAAGTCTCTCCCCGAGCTTCTGTCAATGCTTAAAACTGCAGAAGTGGAGATAAAAAAGGAACATCAAGTGTTGATGATCAATAGGAACACTGGTTTCAAGAAAGACAAGAAGGGAAAATGGAAGGGAAGTAAGGGCGGCAAGCCTATTGCCGTGCCTGAAAAGAAACCCCGAGTTGGACCTAAGTCTGATACCGAGTGCTACTATTGTAAGGGGACTGGCCATTGGAAGCGCAACTGCCCCAAGTATTTGGCAGACAAGAAGTCCGCCAAGGCAAACAAAGGTATATATGATATACATGTTATTGATGTGTACTTGACTAGTGCTCGCAGTAGCACCTGGGTATTTGATACCGGTTCAGTTGCTAATATTTGTAACTCGAATCAGGGGCTGCGGAACAAGCGACCGCTAGCAAGGGGTGAGGTCAAGATGCGTGTCGGCAATGGATCAAGCGTTGATGTGATCTCTGTCGGAACGCTGCCTCTCCATTTGCCGTCGGGATTAGTTATAAACTTGAATAATTGTTATCTGGTGCCTGCACTGAGCATGAACATTGTATCTGGATCGTGTTTGATGCGAAGTGGTTATTCATTTAAATCCGAGAACAATGGTTGTTCCATTTATATGAATGAAATCTTTTATGGTCATGCACCGATGATGAATGGTTTATTTCTATTAGATCTCGATGATAATGTTACACATATTCATAATGTTGATGCTAAAAGGATTAAACTTAATGATGATATATCCGCATATATGTGGCACTGCCGTCTAGGTCATATTGGCGTTAAACGCATGAAGAAGCTCCATTCGGATGGACTTTTGGAATCACTTGATTTTGAATCATTTGATACATGTGAGCCATGCCTTATGGGCAAGATGACTAGAACGCCGTTTCCGGTTCAATGGAACGGGCGACAGATTTATTGGAAATCATACATTCTGATGTATGTGGTCCAATGAGTGTGTCGGCGCGAGGTGGATATCGTTATTTTGTTACTTTCACGGATGATTTGAGTAGGTATGGTTATATCTACTTGATGAAACACAAGTCTGAAACCTTTGAAAAGTTCAAGGAATTTCAGAATGAAGTGGAAAATCATCATAATAGAAAGATCAAATTTCTACGGTCCGACCGTGGAGGTGAGTATCTAAGTTACGAGTTTAGCACTCACATGAAAGAGTGTGGAATTGTTTCACAACTCACGCCTGCCGGAACACCACAGCGAAATGGTGTGTAGGAACGTCGTAATCGTACTTTATTTGATATGGTTCGATCTATGATGTCTCTGACGGACTTGCCATTGTCATTTTGGGGTTATGCACTAGAAACTGCTGCATTCACTTTAAATCGGGCACCATCTAAATCCATTGAAAAGACACCGTATGAATTGTGGTTTGGAAACAAACCTAAGCTGTCATTTCTTAAAGTTTGGGGATGCGATGTTTATGTGAAGAAACTTCAACCGGATAAACTCGAACCCAAAGCGGAAAAATGCGTCTTCATAGGTTACCCTAAGGAAACTATTGGGTATTCCTTCTATCATAGATCTGAGGGCAAGGTTTTTGTTGCCAAGAATGGATCCTTTCTAGAGAAAGAGTTTCTCGCGAAAGGTGTGAGTAGTCGGAAGGTAGAACTCGAAGAGGTTATTGAACCTTCTCTTCAAAGTATGGCGAGTAGCGCAGCGCCGGAAGTTGTTCCGGAGTTGGCTCCACCTGTTGAAGAGGGAACTAATGATAATGATCATGAAACTCCGAAAGAGAGTACTACCGAACCTCGCAGGTCAAGCAGGACGCGTGCAGCTCCCGAGCTGTACGGAAATCCTGTCATGAATTTCATGGTTGATGAAAATGATGACCCTGCGACGTATGAAGAAGCGATGATGAGCCCGGATTCCAACAAATGGTTAGAAGCCATGAAATCCGAGATGGAATCCATGTATGAAAATCAAGTTTGGAACTTGGTGGAATTATCTCACGACCGAAAGGCCGTGGAGAACAAATGGATTTTCAAAAGGAAAACTGATGCTGATGGTAATGTGACCGTCTATAAAGCTCGACTTGTCGCAAAGGGGTTTCGACAAATTCAAGGAGTTGACTACGATGAGACATTCTCTCCCGTAGCGATGCTAAAGTCAGTTAGGATTATGTTAGCAATTGCTGCATATTTCGATTATGAGATATGGCAGATGGATGTCAAAACCGCGTTTCTCAATGGTAATATTGAAGAAGAGTTGTATATGATACAACCAAAGGGTTTTGTCGATCCTAAGGATGCTAACAAGGTGTGCAAGCTTCAGCGATCCATCTATGGATTGAAGCAAGCATCACGAAGTTGGAATCTCTGCTTTGATGAAGTGATCAAAGAGTTTGGATTTGTCCAAACTTATGGAGAAGCTTGTATTTACAATAAAGTGAGTGGGAGCAATGTGGCATTTCTAATATTATATGTGGATGACATATTATTGATCGGAAATGATATAGATCTTTTAAACAGTGTTAAAAGTTATCTAAACGGCAAATTTTCAATGAAGGACCTAGGTGAAGCGTCATACATATTAGGCATAAAGATCTATAGATATAGATCTAGGCGCCTAATAGGGCTATCACAAAGTACATACCTTGATAAGATTTTAAAGAAGTTTAAAATGGACGGAAGTAAGAAGGGGTCCTTACCTATGTTGCAAGGCAAGACATTGAGTAAGACTCAAAGTCCGGCTTCGGCGGAAGAAAGAGAGATAATGGACAAAGTCCCCTATGCTTCAGCCATAGGCTCTATAATGTACGCCATGCTATGTACAAGACCGGATGTGGAACATGCTATTAGTTTGACTAGTAGGTACCAATCGGATCCAGGTTCGGAACACTGGATAGCAGTCAAGAATATCCTTAAGTACTTACGAAGAACTAAGGATATGTTTCTTGTATACGGAGGTGAAGAAGAGCTCGTTGCTAAGTGTTATGTTGACGCTAGCTTTGACACCGATCCGGATGACTCTAAGTCTCAATCCGGATACGTATTTCTCATGAATGGCGGATCGGTTAGTTGGAGGAGCTCCAAACAACCTGTGGTAGCGGGATCAACAACGGAGGCCGAATATGTTGCTGCTTCAGAAGTGGCTCAAGAAGCAGTTTGGATGAAGGAGTTCATATCCGAACTAGGAGTGGTTGCAAACGCGTTGGACCCAATGGTGATCTATTGTGACAACAATGGTGCCATTGCCAATGCCAAAGAACCAAGGTCTCACAAGCATTCCAAGCATATTAAGCGCCGGTTTCACTCCATCCGCGAGCATGTCAAGGATGGAGATATAAAGATTTGTAAAGTACATACGAATCTCAATGTAGCAGATCCATTGACTAAAACTCTCCCTAGAGCAAAACATGATCAACACCAGAACTCAATGGGTGTTAGATTTATCACTATGTAACTAGATTATTGTCTCTAGTGCAAGTGGGAGACTGAAGGGAATATGCCCTGGGAGGCAATAATAAAGTGTTTATTATGTGTATTCCAAGTATATGATAGATGTTTATTTTGCATGCTATAATTGTATTAATACGGAAACATTAATACATGTGTGTTTAATAAACAAACAGAAAGTTCCTAGTTATGCCTCTCTCATAAACTAACTCGTTGATTAACAAGATGATCAAGGTTTCCTGATCATGGACATTGGATTTTGTTAATAACGGGATCACAACATTAGTGTAATGGTGTGATGAACATTCATCCGAAGTATAGCATTACGATCAAAGTCATTGAGTTTATATTGCTATAACAACTTACGAAGTGATCCTAATCCTTAGACCATGAGATCATGTCAATCACTAACACCGGAAGAGTTTCTTGATAACATCAAACGCCACACCTTAACAGGGTGATTATAAAGATGGATTCAGAACTAATAAAGTGTTATGTTGAGGCTCATGGATCAAGAGTGGAATTTGTTCATCCCGATGACAGGTATGGAGATACCGATGATCGAATCTCGGACATGTAATATATCGTGAAACAAAGGGATTAAGATACTAGCGTAAAAGGTTCCGACGATCACAAGAAAGTCATCGTTGAATGTGTGGGAGTCAGTATGGGTCTCCAGATCCCGCTTCTGATTATTGACCCGAGAGGGGTCTCGATCATGTCCGCATTATTCATGAACCGTAGGGTGACACACTTAAGAGACACCGACATCCAATTGGGGCAAAAGTTTCATGCCGAAAGAATGAACAAGCGCAGGAATTTATTTCACTAGATACCGAAACAGGTTTTCGGGTGAAATTGCATAAAGTGGTTATGCATGTGAAATGGAATTATAGCAAGGGGTTATTTGTGAATGTTTGTCATTAAAGTAATTGACAAAATTCTGAATAAAATAAAAGAGTTTTATTTAATGAGAGTTTGCATTAAATTTGGTGGAAATTTAATGGGAATTTGAGTGGACTTTTGAGTGGAGGGAATTTAAAGGACTTTTGTGAGTGGAGTGTCCACCCACATGAAGAGGGGAGGGCAAGGGGGCAGCCCCCATGCGCCGGCCACCCCCTTGGGGTTCCCCCCTCCTCCTATAAAAGGAGCCCCTCCTCTCACTTCTCACTCACACCTCCTCGTGAAGGATCTCTCTCCCCCTCTAGAATTTATCCCCCATGGTCTCGGACTAGCGAGATACATGTTCCCTGTGGCTATTCGGCAAGAAAGAGTTGTGCTTCCGCTGTATCGCTGGAGCAAGGAGGCGAAGGTTGCTCGGTGCCTCGAACGTGTGTGCGGGCACGGATGCGCTGCTGATTTGCGGCGCTAGGACTTCCTCTCGATCTTGAGATCGGCAAGAGATCGTCTACATCAACCACGAGTTGAACTCGTTAAGCTTTGTCGGTCTTCAAGGGTATGTTCTCTACGGATATACATCCGCCCGTTGTTTGTATCTAATAGATAGATCTTGGTACATAGTTCACATCGTAGGAATTTTTTTGTTTTCTATGTTGCGAACCCTACATTGTGCAGTGTGTCTACCGGTGGTATCTAAGGTGTTTTCTTCTCATCTTTTTTTTGCCTAGTACCTCTTCCGGTACTAGTCCAGTAGTACCGGTCATTTCCGGTACTACTGCTGCCTGGTCCGGTAGTACCGCTCATCGTAGTAGGCAACAGTCAGATTTCGCCCCTCCCTATAAAAGGGGCCCTTCTTCTCCATTGGACTTACCCGTTGAAGATTTTTGCCCCCTCCATTGTTGAATATCTTGAGCTTGTACTCTCCCTCTTCTTCCCATGATTCTTGCATCTCTTTGAGGGAAAAGTGAGAGGAGATAAATCTACAATCCCACCACCTCTCCTCTAAGTGAGGGGAATATCTTGGGATCTACATCTTGGAGAATTGTGTGGTTTTCCTCTTGTGTTATTCCTCTCTCATCCCCCCAATAGCTTTTGTAGCTTTGGTGGAATTTGAGAGTGAACGACTTTCCATTGCATTAGGTGCTTCGGTTTGAGTTCTCCTTAGAGGATTTGGTTGGTGAAACCAAGAAGCTTGTTTCTCTTGGGTTCTTGGAACCATAGATGGTTGTGTGGTCTTTGTGGTGAGTTCTTGGGGCCTCCAATTAAGTTGTGGAGCTCTCCCCAAGTTAGTGTCCTTGATGGTGATTATTGGAAGCCTCCAATTAAGTTATGGAGATTTCCCCAATCTTGTACTGGTTTGGTGACCGCCCTCAAGTGTCCCATTATGAATCGGGTGCTTGCCGTGTGGCGGGTGCTCGATAGAATAGGGTGGGGCCTCTTGTGACATTGGTGGTCTTAGTACCCTCCACCCCTACAACAAGACATACTCCCTTGTAGGGAGGAACTCAGTAAAACATCGTCGTCTTCACCTGCGTCAGTTATCTCTATACCCGACTTATGCACTTTACAATGTGATAGCCTTCGTGCTTGAAGTAATATATGTTGCTATCACCTTGTTGCTTGTCTTGCTTAGCATAAGTTGTTGGTGCACATAGGTGAACCATAATATATATAGGCCTTATGCTTGACAAAAGAAAACGCTAGTTTTATTCCGTCTTTGTTAAGCCCATCTCGTAAAAGTTTTTAATCGCCTATTCACCCCCCTCTAGGCGACATCCGTGATCTTTCACCACGTATGCCTATAATGTATGAGTTGAAGTGCATGGTGGATGGATTGCACCCTCGTGTTGTTGTGTTGGAAGCTATGCAGGAAGGCATATATTATATTGGCATTGAGTATGTGTTGCCATCCATGGTGCCTCCAAGGTTGGTCCAAAGTTTGCTGCATCAAGTGCTTTGTGCAAGAATAAAAAAGGGAATTCGGAAGTGCATCAATTGGATAAGAAATACGAAGAAGGAGAAGTAGAAAAATGAGTACTGATGTACTGGTGTATCTTTGTTTCTAGTTGGTTTAGTCATTGTTATCATTAACATCATTGTCAATATTATCTATAAATAGGCAATCACCCCATCCTCTGCATCATAGTCATTATCATAAAATTCAGAGTGAGTGCTAGTCTCACTATCGTCTGCATCTTCATCCTCGATCTCTTTCTCACCCCGCACTGTCATTCTCTCTGGTATATTTGCTACAAATTTGTACAATCACGTCAACTCTAAAGACCCTTGAGAAAATTGCTATGGTCCATCATGACGTTCAATATTACCTCATCCTTCATAACTTCCATCATTGCAAGGATGTGGGAATCATTCTCAATGCAACACATACCATTTGCTATTTCTTTTCAAGGAAGACACCTATATACACTTGTTTTAGATGTCATCTCACGTCCTCCTTGTCTAATAAAATACTTAATCCACAATAGTGAGAAAGTGTCATTATTGCAATTATCAACAAATTCATTGTCACTGTTGTGGATTACAGATTAAGAATTTATTGATAATTGCAACACCGACACTTCCTCACTATTGTGGATCAAGTATTTTATCAACAAATTCACTGCAATTATCAAGAAATTCACCGTCCACAATAGTGACATAGCATACATTGTCCTTAACTCCACAAAAAACATTATGCTCCAAAAGTGAACCTATCAGGATCATCCGCATAAATCCAGCAAAACATCAATTAGTAAGGCAACATTCAAATAGATCAAAGTTCAGTTGGTGTTAAAATTCAGTGTTCCCATGTTAAGATTTAGAACAAGGAAAACATCAATAAAAGTATACAAACAATACTATAGTGTTTCGATACTTCCTATATCAAAATTAAGAATAATACACATAATAATCAGTGCTTGTAATTGTGCTTCATATCTTAAAATTCAGAGCAATCACATAGCGCGATACTTTCAAAAAATCTAGTGCTAACAACTCCAGAAACGGGGCGTCTTATTAATCGCTACAACTGTGATGTTATATCTAAATTACTTCTTACAAATCGACTACAAGATAACCATATCCTAATCAAACCCTAACACATGTCATTTGACAACTTTGCCGCATGGAAACCACACCGAAACATGACACCATAAAAAAATCTGATTTTCTACATATGAATTTCGGGGAAACTATGTGTAGTGTACACCACCTCGTTTTGCAGCCGGTCATCAATGGAAACCCTATCTACCCCCCTAACAAGCACCCACGCCATGAGCGGAGCAGAGAAGCACATAAGGGAGGGACCCTGAACCCACCCTAGCATGGAGGATCTTTGTTCCAATGTCGGCAATGCGAATTATCGGCCATTGTCATCAAGGCCGAGCTCTAGTTTTGTCCTCGACGTCGTCCGCACCCAACCAAAGAAGGCAACTGCCCAACGGTAGGGGCAATATTCGTGCGTACCAAGGTAGTAAATAGGAAAAACTAAACAAAGGTGGTCTAAAGTGGCGAGTTTCCTGGAGGCGGTACATCTTTCCTTATTGTAAATTTCTAGCGGCCAGTCCGATGGAAGGAACTATTTGCTAATCTTCTGTTTCACAGAGGGCTTCGTTGCAGTCACTTTCCAACATGGACAGGGACATGTGTCGCCTTGAGGACGGTTTTGTATGAGTGGAACACACTGGACAAGTTGTATGAAAATGTGGTTTTGTATTAGCGGTGCAATTACCTTGAATTTGAACAACCATTCTGTTTCTTTTTTATACTCATTTGGGTAAGACCGGATCACTTTTCATGTGATGTTGTTATAATCCTCCTTTTCACACGTGCAAACCTAATAGATTATGAAATTATCAATCATGGCATCCAATGGAGTGGCTCTATTTGGGACCAAGGAAAAAAAGGAAGTAATATTAGGGGATATTGTTACTATCAAAATTTTTTTTGTCGGTGTTTCAAACAAGTGAATGGTTATCCAAGATACCTTTGAAATCTTATAGAATGAGCTATTCCGATGAAACCTTATAGAATGGCTAATTTTTTTAAATAATAATTTTTTTATTCAATTTCACAAATAATACACAAGACGCAAATGTTGTAAATCTAACGGACATTCGTCCGTTCAAAAGACGAGCCGGCTGGTTCTTTATTCCAAAAGACGACAGCCCGGTCTTCATTTATCCAAAAGACGACACCGTTGTCTTCTTTTTCCCAAAAGCCGACAGAGGCATGACGCTGACGGGCGACAGGGGGCGCAGCGCGGCGTCGTCCGTTGAATGGACGAAGGTGGTTTTGTCCTTGGAATGGACGGCGCGCCCCAGCATATAGCTCAGCGCCGGCCCGTCGTCATCCTCCCCTCCTCTCTCTCTCTCTCTCTCTCTCTCTCTCTCGCCGTTCTTCCTCTTTATCTCTTGCTTGCTCTCGTTTTCACCAGGTGCTGCACCGCGGTGCTCTAACATATTAACAAGCTAGTAGAGTCCCGGTCTACTAATGGGATAGCCTGGTGTAGTGATTTGAGTCGTTTTGGTGGAGGGATCTGGTGGTGTTCTTGTTGAGCAATGGCCATGGTGGAGGCTGGTGCTGGGACTTGAGGAAGCTGCATGGTGGAGGTGCTGATCCGTTGACCTGAGGCTGGTGCACGGCAGGACCGCACGCTTCAAGGGTAAACCCTAATTTCTTGCTAATTGCAGTCATGTGTGTATGTTTATAGGTAGCCTTTGCTGGGGTCTATTAGATGCAAGATATTTGTAGAGTATTATGTGTCAATGTACGTGTATTTGACTATTTTTTGTATTTTTAGGCCGAAAATTATGTCAAATAATGTAGTATTTATGTTCTTCTATGGTGCTGGTTTCGTCAGAACAAACCAGCACGAAGTTGATTTGAGCGAGTTTAATTTTATGGATGAAGTGCTTCAGAATCCTGAAACAGTGTTCGTTACTCAGTTGAAGGATTGGTTATGTGCTCGTTTAGGGCTCCCTCCGACCCATACTGTCGGTGTGCATGCTTTATGGACTAAGTCAAGGCAAACCCCTAATTTTTATTTAAGGCCAATAGAAGCGCAACATAAATAAGTCAAATTTGTGCAAGCTTGCCAGAAAAGAGTAGTTAACCACAGTCTCTTAGTGATACCTGTGGCGAAAGAGGCTGCGTATGATCATGGCTAGAGTAGTCAGACCGGTCATGCTGGAGGTGGTTATGATCATTGCCAGAGTAGTCAGGGCCAAGAGGGTGGCGGCGGTTATGAATCAGGTCATAGTAGCTATGCACACACCGGGGTGATGGTTATGTATCAGAGGAAGGTGGTGAAGGATTAGGGGAAGACATATTCAGTGGCGAAGCTGATGAGGACGAGATATATGATGGCTTGTTGTAACATCAAATGGAAGCCGAAGACTAAGAAGGCAACAGTGATACGGCTGATGATTCTGGCGAGTCTGATCAAGAAGAGATCGGCCAACCTATTCCGGCATTATGGAATAATGACAACACAACAGCAATGACTGTGAACGATGGGCATGATTCGGCGTGGCAGTATCACGCGAACAACATCTCTCTGGGTGCATTATATCCTAGCAAGAGACATCTGCAGGAAGCAATCGTTGAGTGGTCAATGTCCATGCAACGGGTCTTGAAAACGAAGGTGTCATCACAACAATATTTGACATTGGTTTGCGAGGAAGCCGGATGTCCTGCAAGGGTTCATGCCCATGTCCCTAGGTATGACACAAACTGGAAGGTCACCGATGTTGTCATGCACACATGTCAACTTGACAGTGTCCTTCAGGACCATCGTAACCTCACGTCAACCCTCCTGGCTAGACTGTTATACACAGAGATAGTGGAGGGCAAAGCCATGGGGTGAAAGCTATCATTAACAAAGTTTCTGTCATATTCCGCTACAATATTTCATACGGGAAGGCTTGGAGGACTAAGCAAAGGGCACTGGAGGCAAGGTTTGGTTCATTTCGAGAAGGGTACGACTGTGTTTTTAGGATGCTCCAGACACTGCAGGCTAGGAATCCAGGCACATACGTGGACATCCAACACTTTACGTTGCCACAGGAATCTAATTTGAGGGTGCTTCATCGAGTGTTCTTCTCATTTGCTATATGCATAGAAGCTTTCACTCACTGTCGACCAGTCATCTGTGTGGATGGTACATTTCTCACTGGCAAGTACAGGGGTCAGATACTTACTACCATAGGTCAAGATGGAAACAATTAAGTTGTTCCACTTGCATTTGCTTTCGTGGAGAGCGAGAACACCAAGAGTTGGGTATGGTTTTTCAGGCAGCTGAAGATAGAAATTGTGAGAGATACACCGAATGTATGCGTCCTTCATGATAGGCATCCAGGTATACTAAGCGCGATAAAGAAGCTCACACAGGCCACTCCTGATGAAGTTACTCCATGGCCGGACATGCAGAGTCATTGGTGCATGCGACATCTAGGGGCCAACTTTTTCTCATAGTTCAGGAACAAGGCCCTTATGAACCTATTCAAGAAGCTTTGCAAGCAGAACCAAGAGTGGAAGTACATCAAGTGTCGTGGCTATCTTAATGACTTCACTAAAAAACATGTGACTCAGAGGAGAGCAGCTAGAGCAGCAGCAGTTGCGGCTCATGCGGCGGCGTTAGCTGCACAGGCAACAACAGGAGCAGCACCACCGGAGGAAGAACCCATTGCCCTTTGTGACTTGCCAGGATTTGACCAACCCAATACTAGGAGAAGGCCTGGCAGAAGGATTAAAAATTTTCAGGAATGGATACAACACGAGCCTGTAGAGAGGTGGTCTCTGCTGCATGACACTCATGGTGCTAGGTTTGGCGTCATGGCTACAAATCTGGCTGAAACTTACAACTTTGTCTTGAGAGGAAGCAGGGCTCTGCCATTAACAACCATTGTGGAGTGTATTTTCACCGGAACTCTGAAGTATTTCAAAGACAGACTCCAGATGGCTCAGATGCATATCATGAACAACCCAAACACGAGGTATTGTTCAAAGATCATGCATTACATGGATGCCAAGATGGAGAAGGCTCGGTCCATGTATGTCGTCGCCATCGGTAATCAGGAAAGAAGGTTCGAGGTACGCCTCCCTTCCAACCGGATCGGAACAGGAGAAGAGGTAAATACACATGAGGTGAGGATAGGCAACGAAGCCTAGCCAACGTGTGAGTGCACGTGCAATAAACCCAAGCTGTTGCATCTGCCTTGCTCGCATGTACTAGCTGCATGCGGGCTGATGGGTATGGATGCGATCTCATTTGTGTCTCCTTATTTCCTTAAGGACGCGGTGGTCAATACATGGACATGTGATATGATGGGATATAGGGCATGGGGAAATTTCAACAAAGTAAATCCAGATGAAAAGGTTTACATCCCAGATCCTGAACTGATGCGGACAGGAAGAGGAAAGCGACAATGTGTCTGCATCCGTAATGATATGGATGAATCTGAAGCCGGAGGCCCTATTAGGCAATGTTTTATGTGTAATCAATTTGGTCATATAGACACCAGTTTCCACATCTTCGGGACTGGTGGAGCTGCTCCTCGTGGACGTGGCAGCCGAGGAAGAAGAGACAGAGGAAGAAGAGACAGAGGAAGAAGAGGCAGAGGAAGAAACTAGATGTGTGGAACCATGTCTTAAATTTGTAATATGTGTGGAACTATGTCTTAAATTTGTAATATGTGTGCAACTATGTCTTAAATTTGTAATATGTGTGGAACTCTGTCTTAAATTTGTAATATGTGTGGAACTATGTCTTAAATTTGTAATATGTGTGGAAATATGTCATAAATTTGTAATATGTGTGGAACTATGTCTTAAATTTGTAATATGTGGGGGACTATGTCTTAAATTTATAATATGTGTGGAACTATGTCTTAAATTTGTAATGTGCAGATGGCAGGATCTTTGCTGAATGCTGACATAGATAGAAAGCACCGGTCGACGGTACTGGATGCTAACCCGTGGACCTTGAAGCACCTAGTGACTCGCACTCCCATGTCGAACTGGTGCATACACCCTGATTGGCTTCAGAGGCATGTGACATTTATTTCTCTTGTTGTTGGGATATTTATGGGCCAGAGTAACTAAACTGTTGTGCTATCTTCTTATGTAGATTGAAGTGGGCTGGGCTCTTACCCTTCGTTCGTTTGGTTGAGGCCACTCGTATGGAGGAGATAGAAGGGCGACACCTTGGGTTCTAGACTAGACGCCTACAGTACGACTCGTCTTTTCTCACGTGCTTGGTGGATCGATGGAGGCCCGAGACTCACACTTTCCATTTTTGATGGGGAGAGATGGTTCCTACCCTTCAGGACGTCTCGTACTTGTTGGGACTTCCGTTGGCTGGCGTGCCCATAGGCCCAGTGGATCCACCGGCAAATTGGGCCCAATACATGGCCCAATGATTCTTTGGCATCCGTGATGGAGCTCAGGCCTTTGCCCATGACAATCATGGGCCAAAATTTGGATGGTTGGAGCAGTATCAGGTGTGTTTCATTTATTTGTTCTATTTGGTTGGAGCAGTATCATGTACTGATAATTGTTCTATTTACCAATGCAGATCCAGAGGTTTGGGTTCCCAGCCACTCCGATGACTGCGCTATAGATTACACGCAGCCTGGAGGCATACCTTATGTGGCTGCTCGGGAAGGTGATGTTCACTGAGAACCACATGTCGACCATTAGTGCGTGATACATCCATTTTGCTAGAGGGATCGCGGAGGCGACGTGCCAGGAAGAATGCACACAGTGGAGTTGGGGTTCAGCTGTCTTAGTAGCTACGTACCGAGGTATATGCAATGCTTGCCAGTTAACCAAGGATAGTTCTGTCTTGCTAGGATGCCCATTGTTGCTGCAACTGTGGTCATGGGAGAGGTTTCCTATCGGCCGTCCAGAAGTAAGTGTCAACCAAATAGTCGGCAACCAGGAACATGAAACAATTGCCTACCACTCTGACCTGCTGTTCAACGAAGAGCAAATTGACTTGCCTACATTTGGCACTCACCGGACCTGTCGCAAGGTCAGTGTAATGTCTTAATAAATTGCACTTATGATACTACAATATGAAGGTTACTAACAACTATTTTGTCATGCAATGTCGTTTTGCGGGAGGGAAAGTCGTTAGATGTTATCCATCGTTCAGCGAGCAGTTCGACACACTGAAAGAGGATGTCGTGATTTGGGAGCCGTACACCCTGCAGGCACGACACGCACGATATCCCGGCGGGTTATCTATTATGTGCACTAAAGATCGAGAGTACTGGCTGACTAAATCGAAGATCATCTTTGATTGCCTAGTTGAGGAGATGTCTCAACAGAGGGTCATGCGGCAGTTCGGTCTTTGCCAGATGGTAGATCTCCCGCGTCCGGATGTTCCCCTTCATGTCGTGCACGCGTAAGTAAATATATGTACATAAGGAATGTGTTTTATACTTCATCTCTGTTCTTTAATGATGGTCTAACAAATTTTAATGACTGGTACTCTCGGAAAACTAATAAGACCGCCACTCAATGGCTCCAACGGGTGGTGATTTACGTCAACGAGTGGCAGAATGCACCAACACAAGTGTGGCACACTGGCCCGTTTGATATGGAGCTATTCCACGAATACTAACAGAGGTACATGTCGATGACACGACTATGTCCCATTCCACATGCACATGACGATGAGATATACCCTAGCCAGTCAACACTGGAGTCCAGACAGTCAGCGGTAAGTACTTTATTTAAAGCATAATCAACATGAGTGCCTATGTAGTGCATACTTAACTATGAGACAAATGCAGACCGACATGACGTGGGAGCTACAGACTGAGGTGGCTCAGTACGGACGATCGCTTTCAACCATTCCTCTTGTGCCCCGTCAGCAGGCTCAGTCCTTTGCCCGGCGGGTCGAGGAGAAGCTGCGGCGTATCTACGCGACCATCACGTGCACCAGCGTCTCAGGCGTCGTTCAACACCGAGCAGCACAGCGCCCGCCGCATCACTCGGTGGAGGAGCGCGCCCCACGTCGCTCCACGCAGTAGCGCCCACCGCGTCGATCCATGGAGGAGCGCGTCCAACGTCCACCCATGCATCAACCACCTTCTCCAGAACAGGCCGGAGGCTCGGGATGGCACGAGGAGCATATTTCTCCTCCACTTCGCCACGGTCCTCGTCCACGACTCCCACAGCAGGCGCCGCCAAGAGTACCACCTCCAGACCAGGCTGGAGGCTCGGGGTGGCAGCAATCATAGTTTACTTCCGACCCGTGGCAGCAATCGCAGTTTAATATCGACCAGTGGCAGCAGAACCAGATTACTTTCGAACAGTGGCAGCAGCAGCAGAACCCCTACATGGACTTCGCTTATCGACCACAATCTCATCCTCATGGTAAACTTGTCCCTTCCTACTATTGTTATATGCAGTATGACATTGTTCAGTACTTAATTTCTTGTACACTGGCAGGAGACTCCGTTTCATGGGACACTACTGACGACCATGATCAGCAGACACAACATGAGCAGGTAGACTGGTTTGACCAGTATCAGCTAGGTACTCCACCACCTATCCCCACACAGGATACACAGGATCAAGGTGAAGGGTCAACTGCATCTCACCATGATGTGATGCCACCCCATAGATATGGATGGAGTACACCGAGGCCTCCACCACCTCGTCGTCGACACTAGTGATATCTACTTATGTATCAGGCATTTATTTATCTATGTATGAGACATATATATACCTATATATGAGACACTATCCTATTATTTCACGATTTTATTCGACAAACACCTCAACATAGCTTGCAACATAGTTCAGCATAACTTGCGGTACATAAATAAGAGTCATATCTATCCCTAGCACGATGCCTTTCCCTTTCCCTTCGATGATGCCTCACCCTTTCCCTTCGACGATCCCTCGCCCTTGCTCTTCTTGGCCTGCGCTTTCTTCTTCTCCTGCCTCTTGTCCCACTCAGCTCTCGCCTTGCTTCCAACGGGTGGCGACATGAAGATATTATCCTCATTTTCGCTCTCTTCTATCCAGGCCCAAGGTGCTGCAACCTACTCCATCATGTCAGCTTCACTCTTCTTGGCATGCGCTTTCTTCTTCTCCTGCCTCTTGTCCCACTCAGCTCTCGCCTTGCTTCCAACGGGTGGCGGCATGAAGATATCATCCTCATCTTTGCTCTCTTCTATCCAGGCCCAAGGTGCCTCAGCCTGCTCCATCATGTGAGCTTCACTCTTGAAGTTGAGCTTGTCCCACCTTGCCTGGATCCTGATAAGCTCTTCTCGTACCTGATTTGGGGTCTTCAGTTTCCACCCTCTCCGATGAAGTTCCTTACCAAGCATAACGAGAGCATCATAGTTCCTTACCACCATCTCCCATTGGGCTAGTTCATCGCCTATCATAACATTTCTGGCTTCTTGGAAAAGCTCAACGGACATCTGTGCCGGCCAGGGAAACGCGTCAGCCATAGCGGAGAGGAGTGAAGGGAAATGCAAGAGCAAGAGGAGATGAGAGGAGGGAAATGAGAGAGTAAGAGGAGGAAGAGATAAACTGGGTGAAAAGATACATCTCGTTGCCCGGATTTATAGAAGCATCAAACCGAATAGGCGGGAAAAAAGGGCGGGAAGTAGTAGCGGGAAAAAAGGGCAGGAAGTACTGGCGGGGAAAATCAGCGGGAAGGACTGGCGGGAAAAATCAGCAGGAAGGAGTGACGAGAAAAATCGGCGGGAAGAGACGGCGGGAGAAACGGCACGAAACAATAGTCCGAAACCTAAAATGTATTTGAACGTGTACGTAGTTTGCATGATCAATGCTGACGTCTTCATTTCGAAAGACGACACCATCCTTCGTCTTTCCAACAGACGACCACCTCCTTTGTCTTTCGAAAAGACGACAGTCTGGGACACTCGTCCTTTCAAACAAAGATGAAACGCGTCGTCTTTTCAAAAGCCGTCTTTTGAAAAGAAGACGGGAAGTTATATTTGCAAATTCCCCATTTCGTGTATTATTTATGAAATTAAATAAAAAAATGTATTATTTTTAAAAAAATTAGCTATAGTATGAGCTATTCCGTTTAAGGCTCTTTGATTCGTAGGATTCCAAAAACACATTAATATAAGCACACCCAATTGGTGTGTCAATGTCCACATAAACGCTATAGGATTATGTTCGGATCATAGTTTGTTTGATAGCACCATATGAAAATCAAAGATTTCTTTCCAAGAGGTACAAGTTAATGCAAATTTTACCATGTTAAGAAACAAACCTAAGGATTATAATACTTGTGTTTTTCATGTGACATCCAAAAAACAATTTTTGGGCTTCTTTGATTCAAAGGAATTTCATATGATTTTTTGATGATTTGATTCCTCAAAATTTTTGGAGAAAAATAGGTCCACAACGCAGCCACAAGGTCTCAATCCAAATTAAACAATGCCACTACGATGTATACAGATGTTAAGGAATAAAAGAACAGCCAGTTGGTACCTATTTTCTATACAGCTCATTCAAATTTATCAAGTTTAAAATAAAGGGGAGGAACAACTGGTAACTCTTCCAAGGTACTCCCTCTGTTTGGAAATATAAGATGTTTTAAGTTTGTGAATGAGATGTATCTAGACACCTTTTAGTATCTAGATCCGTTTGAACCTATACACTAAAACATGTCTAGATACACCTCCTTCACAAATCTAAAACATCTTATATTTCTAAACGGAGGGAGTAATTGTGACAAGGAACAAGGTACTAACTATACTGAGTGCCAGAAAACAGGAATCAAGGCTGTAATATATCCTCAGATGTTTTATCCTGATCTGGATGGTATTGAACGAACATATGGACATCCAACTTGCAAGGTATCGAAAGAGCAACTGTGGAAGACCATAATGCTAGCCGCAGTTAATCCAAATTGCACGAGATGGAAGTTCTATTTATACAGCAATAAGATCACCAGTGCAAATTAACTACTCCCTCCGTTCACAATTAGATCGTATTCTGGATTTAGTCAAAGTCAACTTTTTAAGTTTGACCAAATATTTAGCAAAAAATAAAAGTATCTATGATATAAAACTTATAGTACTGGAATCTTCGTAAGTTATATGTTCACAATATATGTATTTGGAATAATGAATGTTTATATATTTTCCTATATTTTTGGTCAAAGTTGACAAAGTTTGACTTCAAAAAATCCTAGAACGCGAAGTAATAAAAAACAGAGGGAGTACTAGTACAAAAATGAAAACCAGAAGACTGGATCGATACTCATAATTCCATCCGATGAAATCTCTCTCCAACTCAATCTTCAATGCACAGTGCTTCATGCGTGTAGCATCTTTCCATATTCTCATTTGTAGAAGTTTCCACAACGTGCCACAAATGAAAACTGTTCCACCCTCCTTGATTATTACACCAAGCTTTTGTTCATTTCCTTATTTGCTACAGGCATTCATAAGCTGTGGGAATTCAGTGGAGGGATGAAAGAATGATTTGGAGCTCGGCTGCTAAGACAAAATATGATTATCTTAGTATAACTAATTTGAGGTGCCATTGAGTAGATAACAGCCATGTTCCACACCTATACTTCATGAGATACGATGTGAATTCCATGATTCAAAAGGAGAAGATAACAAAACCTGTTTCGCTGATATAATTAAGTTGAGATGTCCCAGCTGTAACATCATACAATTGGTAGCACCGTAGCAGACCGGGTTGGTGGTGGCAGGAGACCAGACCATTTAGGGATAGCTCGAGTTGGCAGCTATCTCATAGTGTAGGAATATGATTTTCCTAGCACATACAGATAGAATATATGAGACAATCTATCTGCAAACAGCGTTCTTTGAATCAGCAAGAGGAAGAAACTTCTACTTGGTAAGAAAGTATAATCAGGGTATGTTACCTCTATAAGCTCCAACTGATGGACTAATACAGTAGTCCTTCAGATCTCGTTGAACATGGATGACTCTCGACATACCACACTCCACATCACTTTGTTTGAGCAACAAGTCTGGAAGCCGAAACATAAAGCATGTTCAGGTATCGTTCACCATTTTAATTAGAAAAGCAGTCTCCGTTGCTAATTCCTTGGTTTCCAAATACTTGCTTTCTTCTACAACATCTGTTGTCAAGTTGAGAATCACAGGCCGCTCTGGATCATATTGAGTAAGTTCACGAACTTTTGCAACCCATTTAGCTGCTTCCCATACACCAAACCTATCAGTCTCAAATGCAACAATTGGTTTAGTCAAATACAGTAACTAGAAGATCAGGGTACAATACTCCAAATGCAGATAGTTTGTGTTATAAGCTCTAGAGATAGAATACTCCAAATGCAGATAATTTACAACATAATCTCTAGTTTAGAATACTGCATATGCAAATAACTTACGCAAATGGAATTAAGTGCGGAGTGTGGAGCATCAAAAGGTTTGGGCCTAGGAGTACATACTATAAATCTATAATGCTGGATGGCACACGTAATGAGCAGCTGAGGATTAGCGAGTTTGGCCAAGTACACTGCAGATATTGATGGTCCAGAGGGGATAATAACTCTGTACTAAGGTAATCATACCTTGTATTAAATGATGATGTCACAAACACAGCTGGGTAAGGAACATCCTTCTGGATGTTATCATAAGGAGAATATGTCTTGATTGCAAGGAACTCTTCATGGTCCACAGGAAACCCAAACTCTTCATAATCAATGGCTGTAAGAGGTAGAATAGGATGGAGAAGAGTGTTGCAAACATCCAAGAAAGGGACCTGGATGATTAAATGGAAGCTGTGATAACGAACCATCGGTAGGAATAAGAATAGATGCGGTAATAGCGCATCTTGGAGATCACCAAGAATGGATGACTCATGGCCATTCCAAGCTCGGCACAGAATTTAAAAACATTAATATTCCCACAGGCGATCTATTACTCAAACTGGTCATTAGTTGCTTTTAAATGTAGCATTTTAGTAGCAGAAAAATAGTAATAAAATGACTTCCAAGAATTCACTAGGTCATTCTACTTGCCAGTTTTAAATGTGGACCACTTGATATCTGATTGGCAGATCTTTCGCTTTAGCATGTACTTTCAATCTAAAAAAGCCTCTAAACGCCTTTGCCATTTTGAGTTCAACAGAACTGACATGTAGTAAAATACAATGATTTCGAGGGACATGGAGCGAGATACTGACTGCTACACATAAATATGTATACCTTTAAAACAGCGGCACGGAACAAATCTGGACGAGTATTGATTGCCGAAGCCACCAGAAGTCCTCCAGCGCTGTATCCCCATCCAGCAAGCCTATTTTCTTGTATGATACCTTTTTCAAGAAGAAATTCACCACACGAGACAAAGTCATATATAGAGTTCATCTTTTTGGTACGTGCACCATCTCGGTGCCACTCCTTGCCATAACCTCCACCACCCCTGAAATGATATGTTTGTAAGTAAATATAAATGTGACCTGTAAAAACTCAAAAGGCAAAAGCAGGCATGTCTTTGAATATGGCATAAGCTCCATGAATCAAAATCATTCAAGCTCATTTGATATCTATTTCTCATTGCAAATTTTATTAATGAGACAAAGAAAGTCAATATGGACCTGGAGAATTTACTCCATGGCATCTTTTCAGAAAAAAGTATTAGTTGTTTCAGGAGGCGAAGACAGCTTGTTTTAGAAAGCAGGTTATACATACCGAACATCAGCATATGCAATCACCCAACCACGATCGAGTAGGCTCTTTAACTCACTGCGCCAACGTTTATCCAGAATCTCACCATAGGCACCATGCCCATGAAGCAATCCTGGATTCCCCTCTCGCTTGTGCTTCCGTGAATATACCAAGGTAAGTGGAACCAAAACTCCATCCTTTGATGGAACATCATAGTGCTCACAAGCGTAGTAGTCAGAGAGCTCATTCCAGTCACAATCTCCCAAATCTGGACTTGACAAATCAGCGCCGTCTGAAGATAGCTTGCCCATACTAGAAGCAAAAGCATTCCCATACAGTACCTTTGTTCTCTCATGAAGCATGTTTTGTTGTTGCACTATTTGCCACTTCCCATTCAGTAAGTTGTAATCAACAACTGCATCTGGCATCTAAGTTGAAAGATTATAAAGTTACTGTTAAGTAATAAAATGCAGTAACTAGTACGAATTTAATCTAATCCACTGTAGTTCCCCAAGTTCTGGTGATGGAAAAATAAGAAGATACATGGACGCAGTTGACACCAATATAATGTTATGGTACCACAACTCATAAGAAATACCTTTACAGATGTAACTTTAGTGCAGAAAGGAATGGTGTTGCGGTGACAGTTTAATAGTCGGTTGCATGAAACATAAGGATAATAGAGCAGACGATTTGAAATCAGTAATAGATAAAATACACATTGCTCATTAACTACCATAAAATAAATATATATTTAAAAAGGTCCTCCCAATGAAATGATGTTGAACTATTTGTTCCGTTTATATGGATACCAGCAACATCATGTATAAAATGTGTCCTTCCATATAGGCAGTTAGGGATGTCCATTGATCAGCTGTATTTTATAAAACCCTGTAACCATCTACTTGGTGGCTTGTAACGTCTAGAACTCTTTCATGCAATGAAAAGAAACGCAATATCATTGCGTTTTCCAGAAAAATATAGGCAGTTAGGTAACAGTTGCAAAAGTCAATGGTATCAACTCCCAAAAGGAAATAAGGCATAGCATTGAACTCTCAGAAGGAAAACATGATATGTTGTTAAAAGCATGACAAGAGACGATTTAAATTACAAAGTAGATAAAATATTGTGTATCGATGGTAGTGGGTGTATCACAGTATGAAAAGTACCCTTCCAGGGATATGTTTCTCCTATCCTAAGTTTGTAACATCATTCATCTATGGTGCTACTTCATAACCGAAGGCTGGAGAGCACCTTCTGTGACAACAGAATCCTAGGATATCTAGGGCCATACATATTTTTTTTATGTAACTAATTTCTGTCTAAGAATTGTCACCTCGCACATTTGTATAGTATTGCATGAACTATGAAGTGATGAAGACAAGTTGTCTAAACTAAACAATGGGATGTCACAAATCCATACTTGCATATATAAGAAAGATGGTGTTGGTCCATACAGTAAAGGTGATTAATTCTTCACTGGTGTGCAAAGCAAAACGAAATATATTTGTCCAGGTGTGAATGGTGCAGAAGGATAAAAGAATGAGCCAAGCCAGATAGCAGACAGATACACATACCACGGGTGATGATATTGTGAAACGCATTGTTGAGGACTGATAGTCATAATTTGGGCCTGATAAAATCTGACACACATGATTGGGAAGAGGCAATTCAAAGGGGTGAAAATCTGATAAATGAGCAGGTACCTGAGAAGCGAAATGAATAGGTATATGTAAGTTATAATTCCATAACGGCGCATACTTTCATACAATTATGGTTGCAGCATATCCAATAGGCCATATAACCAAAAGTCAGTAAATTTAGTGAACAGCATAGATTTGCAATGTTTTCACTCAACAACAGAGTAACAGACTGTGGGAGACCATCAAGAAGAAATAAGTTGTATAATATCTCAACTTAGACTTTTGTAGGTAAGATCATAAGAAAAGAGAAGACTTACATGAATATTTTCAGGGAGAGGTAGATTAACTGAACAAAGTCTGAGTTTTCTGCCTTGTCTCAGAATCAGCACCATATGGGTACTACAGAAGTCAACATCTTCAAGAATAATATCTGGTTCCTCAAGGAAAACATTCTGATTCAAACATCAAAATTTGGGTCAAATAGATAGTACAACGTCACTATAATCTGAATCGATTGAGAGCAGAAATGTTTTTAATTACAGAAGTTACGACGAAGCACTAGTAATGCTAACTCTACTTTACATAGTTATAATGCTTATGATGCATTTGCCAAAAAATTGAACAGTACACCTGCTATTTTAAAAGGACTTACATATTTTATGAAGATAATGTGTGCATATCTATAAAGCAAGTGCATTCAGACAACTTTGATGTGACAGTAGATGCATAACACAAACCTTCCAACTCTTTGGCCCAGGAGATTCTGCATCAGACTGCATTAAGTAATGTGAGTTAACACGGACACCTTCTCTTGCAGCATCTGTAAATAAATACAGGCGTCCATGATGATGTTCCACAATGCAATGAACTTGGGATTCACCTTCCCATACCAGTATCATTCTGGACAAGGGGTCAGAAGCCTTTATCAGATATACCTGGAATGGATAATCTTGAATGAGCAGCAAACAAAGGGCCAACTAAGAAAAATACAGATAAGGTGTACAAAAAGAAGAACCTTTGAGTGTGTATCTGAGAAGACATTTAACGTTATAAACCGAAAATCCTTGGTATGTCTGATGTTCAAATAAATATTCTCACCAGGTTCTTCCAATATGAGAATATCATCCTTGTTTGATCCAATAATGCTGCAAAACAGCCTGACCAAACAAAAACACTTAAGTTGCAGCGCAATACAGCACAGCATAGATGAATAGACGCAATAAAAACTAATCCACCAACCGATATGGTCTTCTATCCTCATTGGTAACAACATAAACCAGTGCTTTTCCATCCATGGCCCATGAAATATTTGAGACCCGGTCGGCACGAGGTTTATCACAAAGTGTGCCCGTCACCAGATCCCTGACCAATAAAGTGAAGGAGTCCTTATCTTTATCATACATAGTGTATGCAATGAAGCGGTGATCTGGAGAAACTTCAGACAGCTCCTCATATGAGTATCCTGCATACCAAGGATAGGCTGTAACTTCCACAATCCGTATAACCATGTGAAAACATGAACTACCTTCAAAAACTGACATCCAAACTAAACAGATGTACCAATTGTCTACTCCCAAAGATGTGGTGTTGCATATCTGGCACTACCTAGTGCAGAGTGCGCAAAGAACATAAAGCATCTCTAGAAAGACACATGAAAATCGAAAGAGTGTTGATGCACCAAATTATGTTCACTAGCCTTTGATTTTGATATTTGGTAAATGTAAATGTAGAATATGTGAACTAATGTACTCCCTCCGTCCAGAGTTAAGTGACTTGCATTTGTCTACATTCGAATGTACATAGACATGTTTAAGTGTATAGATACATCCGAATTTTGACAAATCCAAGTCAGTTATTTATGGACGGAGGGAGTAGATCACTGCAAGTAAAAAAATGTCCTTCGTGTTTAACAAATGCCTATATCAATGATAAAATAAAATCTAAGAAACTCAAGCCGACGAACTGGAATGATAGCAATGCCGAAATCAATTTCGGCGTTACCTCCGAATCGCTCGGCCTCCTTGTTGTAGTCCACCAGTTTCTGTTCGATGCGCTTCCCAGCGGTGAAGTCGAACCCCGCGGAGGGGTCGCTATAGGAGATGAATTCCCCGTGGAGAGCGGCGGAGCGACGGCAGAGCACGGGGTACTGCTTCCCCTCGTCCGCGCGGCGGTAGTACAGCCAAGGTCCCCAGCGCGCAGGAGGCGTGCAGGCGTCGGAGGCGAGACGGGAGGCCATCTCGAGCTGCAGCTTGCGGGCGAGGCGGTCCGCGCCGGTGGCGGCGAGGCAGGCCTCGGCGTACTTCTCCTCGGCCTCCATGTGCACGTCCATGTGGCGCATGGCGGCGGCGTCGGAGAGCGATCCCATCCATGCGTAGTTGTCCTGCCACGTCTCTCCGTGGATGGCGACGGGCTCGGGCTTCTGGGGCGGGCGCGGCGGGTTGGGCGGCGGGGGCAGGGGTGGCGAGGACGCGGTCCTGGAGCGGCGGTGGATGTGGCGACGGAGTAGGAGGCGCGGGAGGAGGTCGAGATGGCGGCGCATGGTCGCGGCGGTGGCGGTGGCTGGTGAGGTTTTAGGTGGGGTTTTGGTTCGCCGGATTTGGGGAAGGCGAAGGAATTGGGGAACCGAAATGGGCTCCTTTTGGTTTTCAGCTTTGGGCTAGTAAATCAGTCATGGGCTTAACATATTGGCGGGTGCCCGGCCCGCCACTATGGTCAGCGAAAACCCGTCCAGATTCAATGGAACAAGACAACGCTGGCGCCACACACAAACACAGCTCGTTCACTCGCCGACGAGGCCTCGGTCTCGAATCGCACAACGGCATCTCTCCTCCCGTCCCAGACAAGACCAAACCGACAAGCTTTTCATACGCTGACACGTGGGCCATGCACGCGCTTGAGCCCACCCGTCATCCACTCTTACCCACGCAGATTCCCCACCTCGCAGTCTCGCCGTGACCGTACGACAGTGGCGGCGCGACGCACGCACGCACTCGACCGGCCTCATGAATCTGGCCACCTCCATGACCACCCCTCGCCATGGACTTATGCCATTAAACCCCTCCTCCGCGGCCTCCTTCCTCCGCCGCTCCCTCTTCGCCTCCCTCCGGAAGATCTCGCCGCTGACCCCGATGGCATCCGCCCCCGCCTCCGCGGCCCTCTCCACCACCGCCCCCGCCGACAACGGCGCCGCGAAGCCGGCGGAGATGCATCCTGTACAGGTCGGTACCCCCACCCGCGATTTTCCTGCTATCTTGGGTTGTGTGGCTGAGGTTTCAGCTTGCGCGGCTCTGTGCGGCTGCTGACAGTCTTGAATCGAAACTATTCATAGTAACTCTGAAGCGTATTGCGAATCTCCTATTTATCGGAATACTGCTGCTGTAGAGTGTAGCGAGTGAGTTGTGCATACCATGTAAATTGAGTTTAGGAGTAGCTCCGCTATTGGAAGTATTTTTATCGCAGGCAGCTGCTTTGCTAGGAAAGCAGAGTAACTTGCGGCTAGTTACAACTTTAGGTTGATACCATGCCACCACATTTGCTAGTGTGAATGGTATGCTCAGCTGTACACAGATGAGAAACATTTGTAGGATCCGTACTGTTGCAGATAGTGGTCATGCAATTATAGCTTTTTATGTGTGATTGCTCGTGGCATTGATCAATAGAATCACTGCACTGGGTTATAGGAAGATAAGAAGTTAGTTTAGTTGCTATTGGGCTGGCCTATGGTGGGAACGGTTTTACACCCAACTGGCGCCACAGCATCCACTTCAGCCCAGATCCCATCAAGAGGACAAGCGCATTGCCGTGTGAAGCCATCGGACGACGCAGCGGGCATTGCACCGGAAGACAGTGCAATGAATGTTCCTCTGGGTATTTAGTGTTAGTTATTTTCTTAGTATGTTGTTAAGAAACATAAGTATCAATTTAGCACAAGAATGTTCATGGCTTACAGTGCAGAGGATAATCGCTTGTGGTTTTTTCAAGAATTTAAAAACAGCATGAAGGAAACAAAAAATTAACTGTTTAAGAGAAAAGTGGCAAAATTGTAATATACGTATCGACTCTGTAGGCCATGTTTTTCACTAGATATTATAATCTCGCTATGTACAACCCATGTTCCTAAATATAAGACGCTCCCAAAACATCTTATATTTAGGAACTGAGGGAGTAGTCCCTTAGGCCATGCAATTGCAATCATCCAAGAAGAGAAGTAACAGCATAAACCATCCGAGATATCTCAAATTCCCATATTTCTGTCCAGGCCCATATTTTGGAACAGAGGTAGTAGCTCTGAAGCGTATTGCGAATCTCCTATTTATCGGAATACTGCTGCTGTAGAGTGTGGCGAGTAAAGAAGCTAGCGTGGCCTTTTACTTCTTAGTTCAGCAGAAGCTGTTGTGCATACCATATACCATGTAAATTGAGTTTAGGAGTAGCTCCGCTATTGGAAGTATTTTATCGCTGGCAGCTGCTTTGCCAGGAAAGCAGAGTAACCTTGAGGCTAGTTACAACTTTAGGTTGATACCACACCACCACATTTGCTAGTGTGAATCGTATGCTCAGCTGTACACAGATGAGAAACATTTGTTGTATTCGTACTGTTGCAGATAGTGGTCCGTGTAATTATAGCTTTTTTTTGCGATGATTGCTCGTGGCATTGATCAATACAATTACTGCACTGAGTTATAGGCAGAAGTTAGTTTAGTTATTGGGCTGTCCTGTGGTGCGGCCGCTCCTACATCCGACCAGCGCCATGGCGGCCACTTCAGTACAAGAATGTCCATGGCTTACAGTGCAGAGGATAACCGCTTGTGTTTTTTCCAGACCTTAAACACATCATAAAGGGAACAAGAATTATCTGTTTAAGACAAAAGCGGCAAAATTGTAATATACTTATCGACTCCGTAAGCCATTTTTTCACTAGATGTTATAAGCCTATTATGTAGTCCCTTACACCATGCAAACATCCATAAGTATCAGCATAAAACATCCAAGATACCTCAAATTTCTATATTCCCATCCAGGCACATATTTCTTATCAATTACTCCATAACTGATCATATGAAGAATGCAGATGGAAACTATGTGCCTTATAAAAAGAATTAGAGTACTGGTTATGTTTTATCCGTACCTGCTGCCATGGCATTACTGTCCATATGTTAGACTGTCGCTATTTTCCACACCTACGAGCCAGCAACCCATCTAAAGAATATCAATGATGAATCAGGGCTCATTAGTCTTGTTGGTCGAGAACTGGGGGTTGCTCGGTTGGCTAGCAGTGCGAGTGTGAATGCTGCTCATATGCGTTCGTGGCCTAGCCTCCGCAGGGTGCCTCAGGTTGTCTTCTTTCTGTAGAAGACCACCAGGGATGTCCCTGGTTGGTCTCATTTTCTATATTAGTCTTGTTGATCCATTGTTTTTCCACACTGAAGGAAAAAAATAACTCGTATGATATACCCCCACATTGCCAAATTTGCATTCTGATGTAAGGAGAATTCAAATTCTTGACAAGGTAATGTAATGTTCAAAATAACTAAGAAGTGTTATATTTGGCCCCTCATGTGAAGTGAACTATGCACATGTGTCTTGAAGCTATTTGGGACATGGTTATGTTGAGTTCCTACCCGAGTCTGCAAAAGAGCCAGTACAGTATTGTGCAATCTAGGACTACAGAACTACAGATCCAAAAAAAACTAGGCATGTGTGCTTGAAAAGGAATAATGGCATCACTTCTGTATTTTTTCATCATCATGCCTTGTATTGCAGGCCATAAATATATGAACTTTTCCCTAGTCGATTGTTGTTTTCCTAGACCATGCTTGGCAACTCATTATAATACAATTACTACAAGGTTCTCCTTCAAGTCATATACTCCCTCCGTCCTGAAAAGGATGTCGTAAAATCTGTCTAAATTGGATGTATCTATATACTAAATAGTGTCTAGATATATTCAAATTTAGACATATCCGCGACATCCTTTTCAGGATGAGGGAGTACTAGATTGCCAATGGAGAAGATCATGTTAGTTAGAGAAAATCACTCAACATTTCTGAAACCCAAATACAGAGTTTGGAGCTGTTTCATATTTTGACAGCATACATTTTCATGATGCGTGCATATGGTGTTAGAATGCCCTTTCTGGCCTTCTGTAAGACTTAGTTTGATTAAACACCTAAAAAATGATGAAATAAGAATGGTTGAACACTAATTGTCATCCAAACGTTGCTTGGTTTGTTAAAAGTCAACTCATATAACCTTAAATAACACACTATTTATACAACAGGATTCATAACCTTAAATATTCAGAATGTAATATGTTAAAACTCAACTGACATAAGCCGGAAGATTAGAATGTAACTTCCATAATGATATTATCAAGCTGGAATCTTCTTGTATTTGTTCTAGTTTGGTTCTGAATAATACAGAATTTTCTCATGTTCATGTCCATTCTGTACTGAGTTGATCTCATTTTTTCCAATACTACTCCCACCGGTCTTCAAAAAATTGATGCTTTGGATATTGACGCGGTCTCCGAATTAAAATTTTGACGGTAGTAGCATTTACCACAATATAAATGTTCAACCCAGTAATATTGTTGTATTATAGAAGCATTTTCTGACACGAATCTGTACAGATGATTTAAAGACATCCAATGAAAGTATTTTAAAAAATATTGGTTTTCAAGTTTTAGAAGTTTGACCAAAGCTATGTCTCAAAAATGATTCTTTTTACTGGTGGGAGTATGCAGACTTGAACTTGTGGTTTGATTACGTAGTCAATTCTTATCCCTTGCTTGAGAAATCATTGTCATACAATTATGAGGTTCTCCTTAAAAGAATCATACAATTCTTATCCCTTGGAGAAGGTTATGTTGGTTAGAAAAAATCAAGCAACATTTTCAAACCCCAAATATATCCTCCATTCCAGTTTGTAAGGCACCTTCGTATTTCAAGATTTAACTTTGACCATCATTTAGATTTTAGAACAATAATATGAGTCACGTGACACGAAAATTGTATCATTGGAATATTCTTTTGAATATGAATTCAATGGTATATTTTTTGTGGACACTACCCACATTTCATTGGTCAAACTAATGGTCAAATGTGAACCTCGAAATGCATGGGTTGCTTATAAATTGGGACAGAGGGAGTACAGAGTTTGGAGTGATTTGATCGTTTTAACAACATATATTTTTGGTAGGAAAAGGATACAGTTCCCCCGGGGGATCGATCCCCCGGGTCCTCGCTTGGCCTCGCGTTGCCCCGTGTCGTTCGCTTGCCTCGCGTGGGGTCCACCACGTTTTCTTCCCCAGGACGATACGACTCTAGGAAACAAGGACCTGCAGCCACCGCCAGGACCCGTCATCGCGAGATCCGACCGCCGCGAAACTTAGCCGCCGCTGCTCCCAGGACGAGTTGCCGCTGTTCCCCCCGACGCCGCTGTTCCCCCGACGCCGCTGGTTCCTGCAGCGCAACGCCGCACGGCACCTGCGAGCTCCGCCAGCCTCTCTCCCATCTGGGCCGCTCGCCGGCGTCCATGGCTACGGGCCGCCTCATGTCCCTATATTCCCGGCTCTCCTCCGCCGCACAGCTGCGCGACGCGGCCCTGTGTCGCCATGGCCTTCCTCTCGCAGAGCGTCGTCGCCATGGCCTTTCTCGCGCACTTTCTACAGGGGCGGCGGCGCTTTTGCTACAAGCGGCCATGGCTTCCGCTACAACAGTGACGACACTCCGCTACAAGGCCATCCCTGCTCTGCTACAAGGGCGACGACGCTCATATACTAGGTGCAGCGGCATCTGCTACAAGGGCGGCGACACTCTGCTACGAGCGGCCATGGCGTCTGCTACAACAACAACGATACTCTACTACAAGGGAGACGATGCTCCGCTACTAGTGGCGGAGGCATCTGCTACAAGGGCGGCGACGCCCTGCTACAACAGCGGCGACGCTCTGCTACAAGGGAGACGACAAGGGAGACGGTTGCTCTGCCGATGCTACACGCGAGGCTCACCGTTGCTACAATATGACATTTTTTTTGCTATATACATTTGTACTCTTGCTACAATAGCATAAATTTTTTGCTACACGGTCTCCGGCGAAAGTCTCCGGTGAGATCTCCGGCAAGGTCAGGTTTGCTACATTAGCACAACTTTTTTGCTACACGGTCGCCGGCGATGTCTCCGGCGAACTCTCCGGCGAGGTCCAGTCTATTTTTTTATTTTCTGGGTCAAACCGTTTTTTGCTACGTTGTAGCAAAAACGGGACTATTTGTAGCAAAAACGAGTATGTCTGTAGCAAAAGCGGGATTTTGACCCAAAAAGAGGACACGTGGTTGGCTGGGGACCCGGGGGATAAAAAACACAAATCCCCCGGGGACGCGTAGTATGACCCTTTTTGGTATGCATACCAACGGAGTCACTAGTCAGGGTGCCTAAAGAGATGAACAGAAGATAGGTTGAACACAAAAAATTGTCAACCAAACATTGTTGGAGCCTTGGATTTTGCCAAGGCATGATAGATTGTAATGTTGCATCAATCAACATTAAAAGATAAACAGGTCAAATTACAAACCTGCTTTCTGTACAACATGATTCATAAATTTCATGTTGAGTATGAGATGCTCAAACTCAACTGACATGAACTGGATGATTCTCTTATAACTCCAAAAATAATATGATTATAAAAAGAATTTTCGCTTCAATGTATTTTAATTTTTTTCTGAGTAATGCAAGATTTTATAAATGACTTGAATAGTACCTCTTGTCACAGTATAGAAACTTGAGCTTGTTATTTAATTTCTTATCTATTGCAGGTGGCAAAGAGATTGGAGAAGTTTAAGACAACAATTTTCACGCAGATGAGCATGCTTGCGGTCAAGCATGGGGCAATAAACCTTGGTCAGGGCTTTCCCAATTTTGATGGCCCTGACTTTGTCAAGGAGGCTGCTATCAAGGCTATCAATGCCGGAAAGAATCAGTATGCAAGAGGATATGGTGTGCCTGAACTGAACTCAGCCGTCGCTGAAAGATTCCTGAAGGACAGCGGGTTGCAAGTCGATCCTGATAAGGAAGTTACTGTTACATCTGGGTGCACAGAAGCAATAGCTGCAACGATACTGGGCCTGATCAACCCAGGCGATGAAGTGATACTGTTCGCTCCATTCTACGACTCGTACGAGGCTACGCTGTCCATGGCTGGCGCGGACGTCAAAGCCATCACACTCCGCCCTCCGGATTTCGCAGTGCCACTTGAAGAGCTGAAGTCCACGGTCTCAAAGAACACCAGAGCAATAATGATAAACACGCCTCACAATCCTACCGGGAAGATGTTCACGAGGGAGGAGCTCGAGTTCATCGCCGATCTCTGCAAGGAAAACGACGTGCTGCTTTTCGCCGACGAGGTCTACGACAAGCTAGCGTTCGAGGCGGACCACATATCAATGGCCTCTATCCCTGGCATGTACGAGAGGACGGTGACGCTGAACTCCCTGGGGAAGACCTTCTCCCTGACGGGATGGAAGATCGGGTGGGCGATCGCGCCGCCGCACCTGACGTGGGGCGTGAGGCAGGCGCACTCGTTCCTCACGTTCGCCACGTGCACGCCGATGCAGTCTGCGGCGGCGGCGGCCCTGCGGGCGCCGGAGAGCTACTTCGAGGAGCTGAGGAGGGACTACGGCGCGAAGAAGGCGCTGCTGGTGGACGGGCTCGAGGCCGCGGGCTTCGTGGTCTACCCTTCGAGCGGGACCTACTTCGTGATGGCCGACCACACCCCGTTCGGGTTCGACAATGACGTCGAGTTCTGCGAGTATCTGATCCGCGAGGTGGGCGTCGTCGCCATCCCGCCCAGCGTGTTCTACCTGAACCCCGAGGACGGGAAGAACCTGGTGCGGTTCACTTTCTGCAAGGACGACGACACTCTGAGGGCCGCGGTGGACCGGATGAAGGCCAAGCTCAGGAGGAAGTAAAACAACGGTGATTGGGGGCTGTTTCATGATGATTGTTTGAATAAAAACCTGCCTGATCTGAACCGCACTCCGGTGCATGTAAGCTTATCTTGCGGTAGTTATATGGCATGTCGGTGACTTCACCTCCCGCGTTCGTTACTGTTTGTCTGTGTTGGCCGATGCTGATGGATCAGGGTAGAGCAACCTACGGCTGCTATTTGCACTAGCTTTTTCACCTTTCATATCTCACCAGTCCGTCTAGTGACGAAAGCAACGCTGATTTTGTCAGAGAAAAAACATGTACGTATCGTACTTGGACAGCTCGACCTTTCTACAGATGATGATGATGACCTAATAAAAAACTTGCGGCCATTTTAGTGCCAAGTTTTTGCGGGAGCTCGCCAAATAACTGCGACAGGGCCGCATCCCTTTACTCTGTCAACACTTGGTTTTGGACTTTTGGTGGTGTCATTATCAGATTATTACACGCATGACATTCCTAGACACAGAACTGTCGTCCACACCACACACACAGAGAACAATACCCTGGAAGACATGTCAAACTCGTGGCCGTGAACCCTCTCTGTGCACGACGCTGCGTCACCGGTCAAGTTCACCGCGTACGAGCCACACATACGTTTCCGGTGAAAAACCCGGCACCGCTCGCGTGCGTCGTCCGTCCGTCCACGCCATGGTACATGCATCGCACAGCGATTATCTGAACCTCGCCAGTCGCCGCTGCCATGCATCTTACCCAGCACCACACGCTTGACCAAACGGAAACAGTTGGGAATCGGGGAGACGATAAGAACATGCCCAATCACACGAACGAACGAGCGCACACAGGGACATGGCACACCAAACGTGCTCGTCCATATTCCTCCCCTCCCGACGACGATGCCGATCACGTTCCGGGTTCACACTCCAAGCCGCCACCCCACGGCGCCGTGGCTGGCCCCATGTTTGCTTCCTCGATTGTTCTCTCGCAGCGACAGCGACTGATGCATCATTGGACCTAAAACAATAAATAGAGTACATTATCTCTCGCTGCTGCGCCATCAGCATGTCGCGGCACGGATAAACAACGGCCGGGCGCTCGTCAACGGCGCCGGAACCGTCTGATTAAAACCTCATAGATGATGATGATGATGATGATGACTTGGCCGAAATTTTCTTTTTAGCTCCTCCATGCTAGTGGACAAGATCGCGATCGTAGAATAAAGCCCGGCTGTCGTGGTTGGTTAGGATAGATGCATATGGCCGTGCCATGCGAGCCCTGTCTGGTTGAAACTTGGAAACTACGACGATGATTGAGCGGCGCGTCCGCGTCTGCCTTCGTCGCCTTGCCGTTGCCGACCTCCACTCCACTGCCGATCTAAAAGATGAGGCACTGACGATGAGAGTGAGTATTGTACTACTACGGGTACGGGGGTGGTTCCCAAGATATTTCTCTCACATGGCGAAGTGCGCGAGGTAGGTTCCCGAGAGGTCTCCGCATCGAGATGCAATTCGAGGACCGGCCATCCTCACGGTATCATTGGTCCCGAATCTGTACGCCAGGAAAGTACGGAGTACTAGTCCCACTGTGGCAATGTTTGTGGTTGATGAAAGGGTACTACTACTTTCGTGTAAACTTTTCTGAAAGTTCGTGGAGGTGCGATGCAGATGCGGTGACCGGCCATACATCCTGGTCGTATCATTGGTCTTGAATCTGTACGTCAGGGACAAAGCTTTGTAGTATTGTTTATGGTTGGAGAGTACTTTCATGTAGCTTTTCAGAAGTTATTTTATGCTATTGGCCCGTTTGCACACATATAAACCTTTAACCTGGTAGTACGAGGGCATGTACATTAGTTTAGACGCTGGCCGTATGTACCATCTCGCCATGTCAGCTACAGACAATCCAGGAGACACCACGTACAATACTCTCTATTTAGGCTGTCTGTAACAATAAAACTGCGTTGTACAACGTGAGGAGTCCCAGTGACCCACGATGCAAGCGACGCCCTGTACAATGGGAGGAGTCCGTCGGTAAGCGGCGATTTTCACGGCAATAGACCGTCTTTAAATTTACAGACGGACTGTGCAGTTTTCAGTTTTATCTCTCCTCCACATCGTCTATTTTCCTATGTAGTCTTTGTTACAGACAGCTGACTAGATATTACTGTACATGCCCTGAGAGATGATATACTTATCTCGCAACTTCGCAAACCGCAATGAAAACATAGAAGACCGGTACATACTATGAGAAATACAAAGTTCAATGATACACATGTGTCTTAGGCTAAAAGTCTCAGCATGACAGCAAAAAAGACCTCGGGGAAGGGGAAAAAAGAGTAAAACTTGGTCTTTGTATAATCCTTATAGTTGAATCATCAATATGTGTAGTTGTCAAAAAATTGCAAATATGACAAGTGACATCCCGGCATGGCGAGGGAATGCGGCCACGACCTCCCTTGTTGGCGTCACGGTTATGTTGGTTATGCGAGTTTCCATCGTCTCATTCAGACGGGCAGCCACGGTTATGGTCATCACCACCATAGTTTTGAGGATTGTTGTCTCAGCCAACATCTGTTGATGATAATCATACTCCAAGAGCTGAGCGCACATATCCTATAGGGTAGTGCTTGGGACAATGTTATTGGTAACATCCCGGAGAATTAGGACATGAGAGGGTAGATTTAGGATATGTGCATTTGAGTGTCATGCATTTGAGTGTCACGACCTCCCTTGTTGGCGCCACGGTTATGTTGGTTCTGCGGGTTTCTATCTTATCATCCAGCCGGCCGGCCGCCTTTGCAGTCATCACCGCCATAGTTTTGGCAATTGTTGTAAGAGAACGACGCCCATGGGAGGTAGCGTTAGTAGGGGACTGGAAGGGCCAGGAATCCTGGCATGTCTCGACCATTATCTTTTGACAATAATCATATGCCAAGAGCTAAGCGTATATATCCCAGAGATAACATTATAACATCCCAAAGAATTAGGACATGAAAGGGCAGATTTAGGATCTATGCATTTGCGTGTCATGCATCTAAAAAGTGGGTAAATTTTGAGCTTTTGAAACCAAAGTGATTGAGATTTCTCTCTATTTGATGATTTTAGAGTTAGTTCGTCACTTGGTGTTCTATAAATTTCAAATTGATCTTTGTGCATTTCAAAAAAAAACTTGGGAATAATTTGAACTAAAACAAACAATTAATTATGAGTCTGAGGAACATCCACGACACTATACAAATATACAACAATCAAACTCAATTCCAAGTCAAGTATTTGAATTCAAAATTGAGTTTGAACATTTCACTTAAACTTAAATTCAAATAGTTCAAATAAACTCAAGTAATAAAAGTAAAAATAAATTAGAAATACACAATTGATCATAGGAATATTCTTATTAATAGGAGTATTTTTACAAGAGAAAATGAAAGATAAAATTACAAAGATCAAATATTATAAGACTAAACCTACAAAACTACACTTCTATTTTATTTCCTTCTTATTTCTTGGTACCTGCAAAACAGACAATGATAAGGAATTTTGGTTATGTTAAAATCTATGCCTTCACCACAAGGGTGAGGCAATTGTTGTTGAATTCAACTACTGAATTCTAGAAAGAACTCCTAGAATCAATGACCATAATTGAGGGCATTTCTCTCAAGGGGCAACATTTGAAAAACAACCAATGCAAGTGAGGGGCAAGAGGAAATATGTAACAAGTAGTGTATACAAACCACTAAGGCAACAATAAGGCAACAAGTCATAATGGTGGCAACTATGCAATATTTCATCCAAGAAATTATCATTAGGCAACACTAGGCAACAGGCCCTCTCATCTATATTGAATTCATTTTAAAAAATAAAGCCCACAAAGAAATTAGCATGAACTAAATAACATAAGTGCTTAATCATACCAATTTCCATCATAAAAAATCATAAAATCCCACGAATAAAAATCCGTAGATAAAGGAAAGTAGTCTAGTCACAAATATCCAATTGGCAGAAAACAAATCTCAAGTTGGACCGACATATGCATAGGGGACATGAACCTGGACACATTATAACTTGCGTCAGACGGTTCCAAAAGGGAAAGAAGCTTACAAAGGACATCCGATAGGGGATCTACAACACTATATAGGGAGCAGTCGGCTAGGAGAAGTCACCACACCACAAGATCACTAAGATCATATAGAACACCAACTAGATAGATAGATAGATAAATAGATAGATAGATAGATAGGAATGAGGTCAAGCAGCTAGGAGGAGCACTCTATCCATAAGAAGAAGGTTCATCATAATCCAGAAGAACAAGCTACACTTTGGTAGAAGGTTCAATGACTAAAACCAAGTGTTGTATCTATTCATACTAGTTTGCATCATAGAGATCACAATGTCCTACATTAGATAGAAAGAGGGGAAGGATTTTAAGTAGGATATTGATCTAGGGGATCAACTCCACAAGATTGAGTTCACTAGTATCCACAAAAAACTTTTTTCAAATGATTTCACTACTGGACATAACACCTCGAGCATCAATCGTAATATGCATGAACCTCACCTATGCACACTCATTGATCTTAAGATTACAAGATCATAGGCAGGAAATCCATGTAAATCAGAAGTAACATGGGAACATTTAGCCTAGTAATTAAATCAACACAAGATCTTAAGATTACACAATATACAACAAGCTAAAAGCATCAGGGAATAAATATAGTGATGGTGATGAAGAAGGCGTAGAAATCCCCCTCTCCGGCGTGGAGAGCGGGATCAATCTGACCCCAAAAACAAAGATCGTGGTGGCGGCGCTCTATTTCGTGAAAAGCTCCGTGCTCCTGGATAGATAGGTTTTTCAGGTATATAAGGGGGTACGCGAAAGGAGGCGGCGCCGCGATGCTCCACGGCCAAAAATGCCTAGGCAACATGGGACCCACCTGAAAGAGCATGTGGGCCCCCATGTGTGGTTTTGTGAAGCTTCATGGGATGGTGATGACACCGTTAGGTCCTGGAATTTTCAGCAGAAGGTATGCGTAGTGCGATACTGCCAGGAATCTTGCGAATGTCACACACCCGAGGATAGAGTGGTATTGCGAGGGTCAATCCACCACCTTGAACTCGAGATGCTCACGCCTGAAGTTCTTAGGGGTGCCGAAGATGACGTCGAGCCATATTTTTCCCAGGGGGTACACTCCTTTCCCTGGGACGATTCCATGGAAGGTTGTGTCTGATGTCTCCAGGCTGCATAGCGGGATCAACATAGCTGCGAGTGTGCTGGCGAACATCGGATTGATGTCGTTGTCATCGTCCATGAATACGCGACTCATTTTGAATCCACCGATCTGAGCCTCAATCACCAGGGCATAGTGGCCTAGGCGAGGTATTTGCCGGGGGTGATCCGAGCGGTCAAAGGTGATGCATGACTCTGAGTCACTAAGGTACTCAGGTATGGCAGGTGGATAGGTAACGGCCAGGTTTACCTGGAAGTTTTTCGTCTTCTATATCCTGTTGTATGGACGTCCCTTTTGTATCATCATGGCACCCAACGATCGTGGGTACTGCTCTGCCCCGTTATTTTGGGCTAGTGCAGCTGCAGGCTGCGCAGGTCCTCTGGGAGGTGGTGGTGGCGTGTCGTATGCGACGTTTACAGGGGCAGGTCTGAACCCCTGGTTTTCTACGTCATGTCGCAGTTGGGCATATCCCTCGTGCAGATTCTGAAACTCCCTGCAATCCTTAAGCAGATGGTTGGCCTTCCTCTTGCCATCTTGCTTGTCGATGTAGAAGTGGATGGTGTAGGGACCCAGCAGTTTGTCAAAAGCGGAGGGCTCATCGTCTAGATTGCGGCATTGCCATGCTTGAGCGGGTTTCCCTCTGTCACGATAGTTGCCGCTGTGATAGCCACTGTTGAGGTTTCCGTCGTTGCGACGTTTGGCGTATGCAGCCACGACCATATTGATCTCTTTGCGTTCTTCGTAGATGTGCGCTCTTCTTTTTCCTCGGCAATCACGTCTGGGCAAGAGATCGTATTCGTCATCCGAACGGGTTTGTTTGACGGCATCCTCGCCATCTTCCCAGCAGTTGGCGATGTCCATCAGTTCATCGAGGGATTTGGGCTTGATCCGGCCCATCTCTTCTCTGAGATCGCGTCGCTTCACGCCGCTGTTGAAGGCGTCGATTTCCCTCTCTTCCGAGATGTTCTCGACAGGGTTCTTGATTATGGACCAGCGCTACACGTATGAGCGGATCAACGCATTGGACCGTTGGCAACAAGCGCGCAACTCTTCAATCGAGGCGGGCCTTTTGCAAGTTCCCTTGAAGTAGCGAATGAAGCTGTAGACCAGCTCCTCCCAACTGCGGATGGATCCGGAGGGAAGGTTATTGAGCCAGGCCCTATGAGGCATTCTAAGGTTTTCATAATAATGACTCAGCATTCTAAGGTTTTCATAACCATTTTCACCAAGTATTCCCATCTAAAGTGATCTAGTTTTATGCTTAGCACTAGCATCTACAGGTGGGGGATAAACACTAATGAAGGGTGGTAAACAAGTGCGAGAGATCTAAGTTCAATCTCATGCCTCGGGATGACATCAAGATTTATCTAACTTAGGTCAAGTTTTATGCTCTTTATGCTACCTTTTAAAGTCTTTCTAAAAATCTACAAGTCACTAAGTAAACTCAAATAAAAGCTTTGATAAAGAAATAAAATAACTAAGCTTGCAATTAAAAGTAGGATTGGGTATCAAGTGGTGTAAGCTTGCAAGTAGAACTTGCATGGGTAAGGTAACTTGCAAGTGTTAACTTGCTAGTTCAACTTGTAGTGTTAGGCTTGCATAATTGAAAGTATAAGCTTGCTAGGATAGCTTGCTAGTATAAGATAACTTGCAAGTGTTAGCTTGCTTAGTCAGTAGCTTGCCTTGTGCAGAGTAGTGGTTGAAGTTCTCCCCGGCTTCTTCCTCGTAGTATTCTCCTTCCTCCTCGTATCCTTGTTCGGTACTAGCATATATAAATAAATACGAGGTACATAATCACCAAACAATTCTTAACTAATTCTATTTATCACACAAAGGCTCACACTAGATGATCTAGCATCATCACTAACATTACAAACATTAAGGCAAGGTTTTGATTATTTTATTTTGGAAAGGTAATTTCTACTCATTGAAAAACTACTTAAGATTTAATATTCTCCAACTAAAACATGGGATCATGTTGACCCATGTCATCACCACATATTTCAGTACATGGGAATGTGATTTAAAGTGGTGTCACAATTTAATAAGGTTTAACCCTTTTATTTTAATTGATTAAAAATGACTAGAATGTCCTATGAGGCATTCTTTTATTGCTTGACCATTATTTCCGCAAGTAAACCTAGATATTTTTATATATTCAGAAAGGTCTAGTTAAATGTGATTTTTGAGAGTTGGAATCAACTCAAAAGCTTTTGTGGTTCAATTTTGAAAAATGTTTGAATGCAGAAATGCTTCTGCCTTGTTATTTTTACTATAGGTGATCTACAAATTCAATTGATTTCAATCCAACGGGCTTGGATTAAGAATTCCAGTACCTTTTTAACAAAATTGGTTTCATGCAATTTGGTTCAGTGAATCGACCTGGGTTGATTTTTGAATCTAGGTACAGAACTAAGTTTAAAACTTAATTGGAAAATCTAAATTCAAACTAATTGGGTCGCGTGGGAATGTAAATGGGCTGGCCCATGGTGCACAGCGCACGCGCGGCTGGGTTTAATTGGATGTCCCCACTTGTCAGTGAGACAGAGAGTGGCGAAGGGGTACGGGGTGATTTGGGTCGTAGGATTAGAATTAAGATCTACGGCTGAGGTTCATCGTCCATGTCTGAACAGAACACGATGAGGTTGAACCCTAGCGCGGACAGTGGGGTCTACGAGGGCCCACCGAGGCTCCGGTGATGGTCGGCGATGGGGGCGAATGACTAAGTCGACGATGCTGATCCTCCTGGTACCGGTGGCTCCTCCTAGGGCGGCTCCAAAAGCTGGCTCCTCTTCTCCTCCTCCACGACAGACTCCGACAAAATGTTTCCTGACAGAGAGGAATTCGTTGGAAACCCCAAGAGCAAAGTGTGATGATCACAACAACAAGTCTTCCCTCAGTAGAGACCGAGGTTACCGAACCAAAAGGAGGAAGGAAACGTCACACAAGTGTTGATAGCAACGCGGAGATCTGCACAACACAAACTCAAGACTTTGCCCCAACGAATCAGTGAGGTTGTCAAGCTCACCGGTTTGTTGTAACAAAGGATTAAATGTATGGTGTGGAAGGTAATGGTTTGCAACAAGTAAACAAGTAACAGTGGAAGATGTATCAATAGTAAAGATTGGACTGGGGTCCATAGTTCACTAGAGGTGCTCTCCTTAGATAAACAGCATGGCATGAAGGGTAAACAAATCACAACAGGGCAATTGACAGGAACTGAGCAAGGCATAACAATGCAATTACTAGTCAGAAATATCCTATGAGGTTGATTGGGCAATACAACAAGATACATAGACCTCCATCCAACTACATCTATGACTAGAAGTCCACCTTCAGGTTATCATCCGAACCCCCTCCAGTATTAAGTTGCAAGCAATAGACAACTGCTTTAAGCAAAGTGTGTAAGGTAAACAGTCCACATGTTCCATGAACAAGAGACCGTTGTTTTTTCCCTAGTAGCAACATCACATCTACAACCGAAGAGATTTCAATCACTTCCCTTGGAAACTAGAGGCATGAACCCACTATCGAGCATAAATACCCCCTCTTGGAGTCACTAGCAACTACTTGGCCAAGATAGCTACTTACAACGGAGAGCATGCAAGATCACAAACAACACATCCATGATAGAATCATAAAGACAAAACCATTAATCAAACCAACATAATAATCTCAATATCCATCGGATCGCCGCAAACACAACATGCATGATTACAAATAGACTAGATCTTGATCATGAACGGAGCTCACAAGGTCTATACATGAAAGCACAAAGGAGGAGATACAACCATCTAGCTACTGCATGGACCCATAGTCCAAGGTGGAACTACTCACGCATCATACCGGAGAGAAGGCCTCCGGGATGATCTCCCCTCCGGCAGGGTGCCGGGAAGAACTTTAGATCCCTCTGATCTAGGGATGATGGTGGCAGCGGATACAAATGGTTTCGTGGAGATTTGATTGGGTGCCTAGGGTTTCTGTATCGGGGGATTCTTATAGGCGAAGGGGGAGGCCGAGGAGGCGACCAGGGGGCCCAAACCCTGCCTAGGCACGGGCCCACCCCTGGCCGCGCCTAGGGGGGTGTGGCGGCCCTGGCTCGCCTCTCCGTCTCCCCTATGGACTTCGTGTTTCCAACGGAAAGTTATTGACTTATGCTTTTGTCCCGTCCAATTCCGAGAATATTGATTTTATGCCTTTTTGGAACCTAAAACAGAAGAAAATGGGCAACTTGCACTGTGGCAACTTGTTAATAGGTTAGTTCCAGAAAAGATATAAAAACACCTCAAAGTGTAGACAAAGCAAAGCAAAGTAGATATTAAACAAGCATGGAACATCAAAAGTTATAGATACGTTTATGACGTATCAAGCATCCCCAAGCTTAACTCATGCTCGTCCTCGAGTAGGTAAGTGATAAAAGAATAATTTTTGAGGTGACATGCACCTTCACAATAAAGATCAAACCAATTGCAAGCATTGAAAGCTGGGATCAAAGAACTCTCAACATGTGCATGAAAGATGGAGTTCTAACAATAATACAAAGTAACTAAGCATGCAACATGAAAGTCTACAAACAAAGATCATGAATAGCATGCATTGAAAAAGGTTTGTTTGTTTCACATACAGAAAACATAGCATAGTGGCAATTAGCTTGTCCCTCATAGAGTAGCAAATAGATGCATATGACACCTTCAAAGTTCACAAGGGTGACTAGAAACATATAGCACAAGAACAAGTAATATCACAATATGCATCAATCAATAAGCTTTGGAACACTGCACACAGGATGAGAACTATGCCTAAATGTAGAAGGTGGAGACTCAAGTAATGGTGGAAGAAAAGCCTTTTGTAAAGGAAGCAGAGATTTCAAGTTTCGAAAAGAGCTTCCAAAAATTATGGTACTTGTTAGCTTTCAGTCCTCATTGCCCCTATCATAAGCATCTTAAAGTGATTAAGGTTAAAGTGAACAAAGGTGGAGTATATGCTTGAAAACGTATAAGTTGGCAATCTCAAGTCCCTTGAATACGAGGGCCACACCTCATGCTACTCAACTTCAGTCACCTATAAGTTCTTGTCATTGTAAGTATTTGCATATCATAGAGAACCGCCAACGGTGTACCCCTTGCACATGGTACAAGAGCTTTCCCATAACCAAAATAACAAGGCAAGCAGATAATGAGCATCTCAGCGATCTTTTTATTTACTATGTGCATAGCTTTTTATTGAGGATGCTTCATAGATAGCTCGCTATAGTGATGCTGTAAGTTTCCACCATGATTAGGCATGGATTAGGCTAGCGGCCCAGGCGTTTATCTAACACAGAATACAAACTCCATGGACTTACAAGCTTCCTCTTTATTTCACACCGGTGACATCCATAGACAAAAGAGCATGATATCAACTAAGTACAAAGTACAAGTGCAATGTTGAAAATGTTCCCCGTGACAGCACGGTTCTGCTAATTCCAACGTATAAGTGCAAGCATATACAACATAGATGACACAATTGTTCAAGTTTATTAGGGGCAAAGAATATAAAGTGTTCCATAAAGTTAGTGAGTGCTTTAATCACTAAGTTTTCACATAACAAAATAGTTTTTAATTGGAAGATAGCTGAAAACAAGAATATACTTGGAATGGTGTAACACACCATGCATAGGAGTTTATAGTGGACACTTTGGAATAACTTGGTTTCTTGGGAGTTGGAAGCATGAGTAGAGCTTACTCATACAAGTGGAGGCTAGCAAAAAGACTGGGAGCGACCAACTAAGAGAGCAATATTGGCCATAATCATGCAGAGCGACAAAACATTACTAATCAAAGCATAAAGTGGTACTACAAGTCAAGTACTAAATGATAATAGAGGCTATGGTGACTTGTTCATAGTCATAACATGGTGTGAGCATGTGCCAAGTCAACCCAAAGAAAGCATTAAAGGAGAATACCATAATACTATGCTTTTGCATGCTAAAACAACGCATAATTTCTTCAAGGCGCATTAAGAAATCCCAATTGTTTGGAACAAGACATGCTACAGCAATAATCAATAAGCATAAGGTCAAAACAACACCTAGCATGTCATGCTAAAGTCTAAGTCACAGTCAATGCAAGCTTCTCTTGCACTTTCAAGTAGGAACTTCCTACTCCTGTCCAACACCAATCAAATTATTTGACACAACCCAGCGAGAACGGGGGTACAAACTACTTTATTCAAGAAAACTAAATAACCTAAGCAAAGCAAACGAAAACTAATACGCTCCAAGAACAACACAACTGTGCATGAAACAATAAAAACGAAGTGTCTAGACAGACCTGAGCTTTTTATTGATCAAGAAGGGGATGCCTTCGGGATCCCCAAGCTTTGACGCTTGTACATCTTGGATATTTCTTGGGGTTACACCATGGTGGAATCCCCAAGCATGAGATTTTGTCCATTCCTCATCTCATTGCATCATTCTCTCTCTACACCTGAAATTTTTCCTTCATACAAAACTTCACACAATCTTCATTAGCAACATTAGTTTATTCAAAAGATATTAGACCTCTGGCAAAGCTTGGAACATCAAGGCTTTTCACTAAAAACAACAAGATACTGTAGTAACTCCTTCAAAAAGCTAAATTTCCCAAAAAGAAGTAAAAAAGGAATCAAGAAGATGCAAATGCAAATAATGGCAGAAATTTGTCAAAACAAACCAGCAAGTAGAAACCAATTTTTTTGAACATATTATATTGCTCAAATCAAAAAGTGTTGAACTAACGAAAGTTATATAACATACTGAGGGATTTATTCGTAAATTGTGAGCTCAATCCGAGTTATAGAGACTCCTCACAAATTTTTATGGTGGAGGACAGAAATCTGTTTCGGGACAGCAACTCCCCAAATCTTACTTCCCTCTCATTAGAGGTCATTCTTGGCACAAAAAGCAAACAAAAAGGATAAGAATAGGTCATTACTGAAGTAATAACTTACAATACTCAAGTAAACTCTTGGGTTATCTCCCAACAAGTACTTTTCTTTAACGCCTTTAAGTTAGGCACAAGAAGCAAGAAGAATCAAGTATTTTCAAATGAAGAAGCATTAACATCAAACCTTGCTTTTAAAGGAGGAGCAAAAAGAAACTTCTCTGTCCTCATAGGGAATTGTTCAATAACTTTCTTTAATGGAAAATGATATTTAATGGTGCCTTCTTTCATATCAATGATGGCACCAACTATTATAAGAAAAGGTCTTCCCAAAGTAATAGGACAAGAAGCATTGTATTTAACATCCAAAACACAGAAATCAACAGGGACATAAGCATTGGTAACCATAATGAGAGCATCGTTAATACTCCCCATGAGTTTCTTCTTAGCATTATCATTGAGTGGGACATCTAAATAACAATCTTCCAATCGTGGCAAATCAAGTATTTCATAAATCTTCCTAGGCATAATAGAGACACTAGAACCAATATCACATGAAGCTTTGAGATCAAAGTCATTCACTTGCATATTAATAATGGGTTCCCAACTATCTTCTACTTTCATAGGAATAGAAGCTTTGTGTTTTAGCTTCTCTTCCTTAATCTTAACAACAGCATCTGTAATGTGTTTAGTGAAAGCAACATGCATATCACTAGCATCAGGACTTCTAGCAAGCTTTTGTAGGAACATAATTACTTCATAAATATTGCAACCATCAATATCAAAGTCAAAATTAGCATCACTAGTAGTAGGCTCAATAGGCTTAGGCATAGTAGGAGGAGGAATAGGGACTACTTGTGGTTTAGTGGTGATGGTGCACACACTATTATTTCTATCAATTTCAGCTCCCCTTTCCCACTTAGCATGGAGTTGAGATAACAGCTTAACATTTTCATCAATAGTAACTTGTATGGCATAAGCAGTAGCAAAGGTGTTTTCCATAGTTTTAGGTTTAGCAGCCATTTTATTAATCAAGGAAGACTGAGCTTCAGACAAAGAGGATATATTTTTCTCAACAGTTAAAAGTTTTCCTCTATAGTCTTATTGAAAGTGGTTTTTTACTAATAAAGTCCTTGAGCATGACTTCAAGTTAAGAGAGGGCACTTCTAGCATTATTGTAAGAGCTTCCATAGGAATTGCCATTATTAGGAGGATAAGGTCTATAATTGTTGTTTATAATGAAGTTCACATCAACTTGCTCTTCTTGAGCAACCAAAGAGGCTAAGGGAACACTATTAGGATTTAAAGGAGCTTTTCCATTAATAAGCATAGCCATAATAACATCAATCTTATCACTCAAAGAGGAAGTTTCCTCAATAGAATTTACCTTCTTACCATGTGGATCTCTCTTAGTGTGCCATTCAGAGTAGTTAACCATCATATTATCAAGGAGTATTGTTGCAGCACCCAAAGTGATGCTCATAAAGGTACCTCCAGCAGCTGAATCCAACAGGTTTCTTGAAAAGAAGTTCAAACCTGCATAAAATGTCTGGATAATCACCCAAGAAGTGAGTCCATGAGTGGGAGAATTCTTAACCAAAGTTTTCATTCTTTCCCAAGCTTGAGAAACATGTTCATTATCAAGTAGTTTAAATTTCATAATGTCACTTACATAGATATAATCTTAGCAGGAGGATAGTACTTTCCAATAAAAGCATCTTTGCACTTAGTCCAAGAATCAATACTATTTTTAGGCAAGGATAGCAACCATTTTTTAGCTTTTCCTCTCAAAGAGAAAGGAAAAAGCTTGAGCTTAATAATATCTACATCTACATCCTTATACTTTTGCATCTCACAACGTTCAACAAAGCTGTTGAGATGGGCAGCAAGAACATCAGAACTAGCACCAGAAAATTGCTCTCTCATCACAAGATTCAACAAAGCAGGCTTAATTTCATAAAAGGTAGCATCAGGAGCAGGTGGAGCAATAGGTGTTCTAAGGAAATCATTGTTCTTGGTGCAAGTGAAGTCACACAACTTGGTGTTCTCAGCAGAGTTCATTTTGGCAAAGGTGGGCAAGCCAAAAACAACAGCAGCAGCTAGAGCAGGAACTATTTTTTTTGTGTTTTTGAATAGAGCAAACAAACCAAACTAGACTAATTTTTTGGGGGGTTTTATGAAAAGAGGAAAACAAAACCAAGCAAAAGAAACAAAGCAAACTAAAAACAATGTAAAGAGAAAGGAAGTGGAGGAATCCCCTAGTGAAGACGTCCTTAGCCTCCCTGGCAACAGCGCCAGAAAACTTGTTGATGGTGCCTCGTTGACGTGGGAGTTTCTTCTTCTTCGTCCCCCGGCAACAGCGCCAGAAAACTTGTTGCCTAACAGAGAGTACTTTGTTGGAAACCCCAAGAGCAAGGTGTGATGAGCACAGCAGCAAGTCTTCCCTCAGTAGAGATCGAGGTTATCGAACCAGAAGGAGGAATGAAATGTCACACAGGTGTTGCTAGCAACGCGGATATCTGCACAACACAAACTCAAGACTTTGCCCCAACGAATCAGTGAGGTTGTCAAGCTCACCGGTTTGCTGTAACAAAGGATTAAACATATGGTGTGGAAGGTAATGGTTTGCAACAAGTAAACAAGTAACAGTGGAAGATGTATCAATGGTAAAGATTGGACCGGGGTCCATAGTTCACTAGAGGTGCTCTCCTTACATAAACAACATGTCATGAAGGGTAAACAAATTATAGCAGGGCAATTGACAGGAACTGAGCAAGGCATAACAATGCAATTACTAGTTAGAAAGATACTATGATATTCGATTGGGCAATACAACAACATACAGAGACCGCCATCCAACTGCATCTATGACTAGAAGTTCACCTTCAGGTTATCATCCGAACCCCCTCCAGTATTAAGTTGCAAGCAACAGACAACTGCTTTAAGCAAAGTGTGTAAGTTAAACAGTCCAGATGTTCCATGTATAAGAGACCATTGTTTTCTCCCTAGTAGCAAAAGCACATCTACAATGAAGAGATTGCTGTCACTTCCCTTGGAAACTAGAGGCATGAACCCACTATCGAGCATAAATACTCCCTCTTGGAATCACTAGCAACTACTTGGCCAAGATAACCACTAGCAACAGAGAGCATGCAAGATCACAAACAACACAGACATGATAGAATCATAAATACAAAACCATTAATCAAACCAACATAATAATCTCAATATCCATCGGATCCCCGCAAACACAACATGCATGATTACAAATAGAATAGATCTTGATCATGAACAGAGCTCACAAGATCTATACATGAAAGCACAAAGGAGGAGATACAACCATCTAGCTACTACATGGACACATAGTCCAAGGTGGAACTACTCACGCATCATACCGGAGAGAAGGCCTCCGGGATGATCTCCCCTCCGGCAGGGTGCCGGGAAGAACTTCAGATCCCCCTGATCTAGGGACGATGGTGGCGGCGGCTACAGACGGTTTCGTGGAGATTTGATCGGGTGCCTAGGGTTTCTACATGGGGGATTCTTATAGGCGAAGGGGGAGGCCGAGGAGGTGAACAGGGGGCCCACACCCTTCCTAGGCGCGGGCCCACCCCTGGCTGCGCCTAGGGGGGTGTGGCAGCCCTGGCTCGCCTCTTTGTCTCCCTTATGTACTTCGTGTTCCCCACGGACGTTATTGACTTTGGCTTTTGTCCCGTCCAATTCCGAGAATATTGATTTTCTGCCTTTGTGGAACCAAAAACAGAAGAAAACAGGCAACTGGCACTTTGAGTCTGTGACAACTTGTTAATAGGTTAGTTCCAGAAAATATATAATAACACCTGAAAGTGTAGACAAAGCAAAGCAAACTAGATACTAAACAAGCATGGAACATAAAAAATTATAGATACGTTTCTGACGTATCATGAAATTCTGGCGACGTGCTGCTCGCCTTGCTCCGGGGATGAGTGGGTACGATAGTGAGAGGTGGGGAGTGAGATAGTGTGAAGAAATCGAGCGGGGGTGGCCTCTTTTTATAGTGCCAAGAGGGGACCGAATGGTGCGGGCTGAGCTCGTCGTGGTCGTCGGCACAGCGAGCTAAAGGCATGGGCGATGGTAGGGGGCGGTGCTGTGCTCCCTGGAGAAACTCAATGACATGGTTGCGCGGCGTGGGGCGGTGCGAGACGGTCGGAACGCTGCGGTGCTCTGAGCGGGTCCGACAGGCATTTTAATGGCGCACTGCAGCTACGGGCCGCGCAGCGGCGAACAGGGTTGTCTGGTGGTCTCCTAGGATGGTGGTGATCACGCTTGCACGCGGCGAGGGCGGCGCGCGGTCTGTGGGAGCGTGTCAAGTGAGGCGCTCTGGTGCGCTCTCGGCATGCTCGCATAGAGGTAGGGCGCGACGGTTCTAGTGTGGTCTAGGGGCTGGCAGGGCATTGGCATTGGACAGGGGGTGGCGGTGGACGGTGGTCAATGTCCCGGACAAGGTGGCTAGGCTGGGTGCTGCTCCTAGCTTGTTGTCGACCATGGGATGGCAAGGTGAGGCTCGGCATGCTCACCATTGATGGCAATGGCAAGCTCACAGTGAGCCTAGGCTGGTTAATTGAGCTAGATGATATAATAATAGCATGCTGTGAGCTAGAGAGGGAACAAGGTTGGCCAGAACACTGCTCACTATAGTGTTTGTTGTTTGTTTGTTTCTTGTTTGCAAGGTGTTTGATGAAATGGCCGAAAGAGATTTGAATTTGAATTTTTGATTCAAACTTGTTGGGTGTAATAGTCACATACTAAGTAGTCTCTGGTTAGTTGGTTTGGTCAAGGTGCATTGGTTTGGTTGGTTTTTGAGAAATGGGTGATCTTCACATATGAACTAGATTCAGTTTTGAATGGTCATTTGAATCTAGTTGCCAAATGTTTCTGTGAGTTTTAAAGGTGGGCTTGGGTTCATATTTACTTGGTCTAGCAAGGGGTGAAAAGAAATGGATTTGTTTCTGTTTGAAATCTTGGACTAGAAACACTCAAAGTGGCCTAGTGAGCAAGATTGGCAAAAATGACCATTTGCCTTATTTGGTTTGTTTTTGAATTTCCTTTGATTTGATTCTGCTTGGAAATGATTTAGATGATGTTGTCTTCATCTTTAAACCATTCCTTGCTATTCACAAATTCACACAAGTCCATTCATGCATTCATACAATCATCACATACACACATGCAATCATAATGATTTTAGTTAACAAAAGTTTTTGTTAACCCTAAATTTGGTGATTGGAATTGATAATCATTGTTCAATATTTTTGGGATGTTACAAACCTTCCTTCCTTAAACAAAATCTCGTCCCGAGATTTGAGAAAAGGAAAACTAGGGTTTAAAGAGATCGAGAAACTCCTTCCTGATGTGATCTTCTCTTTCCCAAGTAACTTCTTCTTTAGTGTTGTTGCTCCATTGAATCTTGAGAAACTTGATGCTTCGGGTCCTGGTGGTCCTGAAAGCTTCCTCCAAGATACGAATGGGTACTTCAAGATACGTCAGGTCATCGTTGATCTCTATGGTTTGGTGATCAATGTTCTTGAAAACTTCAGTCTTCTCCGAGACTTCAAGGCATTTGTGAAGTAACGAGATATGGAATACATTATGCACGGCTGACATCTCCTTAGGCAGTTCCATTTGATACGATACTTCTCCTCGATGATTCAGAATCTTGAAAGGTCCGATATATCTGGGGCTAACTTTCCCTTGAGCTTTGCATTCCCTTCAAAGGCGAAACTTTGAGGTATACAAAATCTTCGATATTGAAAGCGAGGTCTCGATGTCTCTTGTCGGTGTAACTCTTCTGTCTGGATTGGGCGATCTTGAGGTGCTCACGAATCTTGTGAACTTTCTCTTCGGCTTCTCGTAGGATGTCGGGTCCGAAAATCTGACTCTCTCCTACTTCCGACCAATTCAAAGGGGTACGACACTTCCTTCTGTACATGAATTCAAATGGGGCCATTTGCAAACTAGCTTGATAACTGTTGTTGTACGAAAAATTTCTATGAAAGGCAAACAGTCTTCCCATTTAGATCCATATAACACAGGCTTTCAACATATCGTTGAGTATTTGATTTACTCACTCCGTTTGTCCATCGGTCTGAGGGTGGCACGCTGTGCTAAAATCCAGGCGGGTTCCTAATCCTTCTTGGACTTTCTTCCAAAATCTCGAGGTAAATTGAGTTCCTCGATCCGATACAATTTTCTTGGGGACTCCATGCAAACTGATGATTCTAGCGATATACAACTCCGCTAGTTTCGAACTCTGGTATGTGGTCTTGACATGTAAGAAATGGGCAAATTTGTACAGTCTATCAACTATGACCCAAATAGAGTCATTTCCCCTACTATAAGTAGGCAATCTGGTGATAAAGTCCATTCCAACAGAATCCCATTTCCATTCTGGAATCTGTAATGGTTGCAATAGTCCTGCTGGTCTCTGATGTCCTGCCTTAACTCTTTGACAAATATCACACTTGGCGATGTAGCTTCCGATTTCTCTCCTCATCTTATGCCACCAAAATTGCTCCTTCAAATCTTGATACATCTTCATTCCTTCGGGGTGGATAGAATAAAGAGTATCATGAGCTTCTTTCAAAATGGCCGCCTTCAACTCTGAATCTGCTGGTACCAGATGCGTCCTTTGTACCACGTTTGATTCCATCGATACTAGCATTTCCTTTCTGGGCCTCCTTGATCTGACTGATCAAGGTGGATTGAAGTTCTATGCTAGACAAAAATCCTTCACTTACTAATTCCATTCTAAAGTCTTCCATCTCCTTGTGCAAACTTGGGTGCTCCTTCAGAATCATGGAATTCAAGCGACACGGCAATATGCTAAGGGCATCTGCTACCACATTGGCTTTACCGGGGTGATAGTGGATGTCCAGGTCATAGTCCTTGATTAGCTCTATCCATCTTCTCTGCCTCATATTCAGCTCTTACTGAGTGAATATATACTTTAGGCTCTTGTGATCCAAATAAATCTCACAACGATTATCCATAAGGTAATGCCTCCATGTCTTCAGGGCTAGAACTACGGCTGCGAGTTTAAGGTCATGGGTAGGATAATTCTGCTCATGTTGCTTCAGTTGTCGGGATAGATAAGAAATAACTTTGCCTTCTTGCATTAGCACACATCCGAGACCGATCTTGAATGCGTCACAATACACATCAAACGGCTTCGTGATATCTGGCATGATCAAGATGGGGGCTGAAATCAATCTCCTCTTGAGTTCCTGAAAACCTGCTTCACATTTACCGGTCCATTCAAACTTCTTGTCCTTCTTTAGAAATTGGGTCATGGGTCTGGCGATACTCGAGAATCCTTCTACGAACTTGCGATAATATCCCGTTAATCCAAGAAATGCACGAACTTGGGTTTGGGTGGTCGGGGCTTGCCAATCCTCAACATCTTTCACCTTTGCAGGGTCAACGGCAATTCCTCCGGCTAATACAATATGTCCGAGGAATCCTACTTCCTGTAACCAGAATTCACATTTGCTAAACTTGGCATATAGCTTATGCGCCCTAAGGGTTCCAAGAACGGTCCTCAGGTGTAGCTCATGTTCTTCTTATGATTTGGAATAGATCAGAATGTCATCGATGAAAACAACGACAAACTTATCCAGGAATTCCATAAAAATATTATTCATGAGGTTCATGAAATAAGCGAGGGCATTGGTTAATCCAAAAGACATGACAATATACTCATACAATCCATATCTGGTGGTAAAGGCAGTCTTTGGAATATCCTCTGCACGAATCTTGAGTTGATGATAACCAGTTCTAAGATCAATCTTAGAGAACACTTTGACATCGGTCAACTGGTCAAACAGGTCTTCTATCTTTGGAAGTGGGTACTTGTTCTTGATGGTGACATCATTCAATTTCCGATAATCCGTACACAAACGGTCACCTCCATCCTTCTTGTCCACAAATAGGACATGTGATCTCCATGGCAACGCACTTGGTTGGATCATGTCACATCCCAAAATTTTCCAAATTTTGAATTGTGGAAATAAATAAACAAAATAATTAATTATTGAAATTTAGGGTAAAAAGAAACATTTTGCTTCAAAATAGAAACACCAAAACCCTTCTTGAACAAATTTGAATAAAATGGAATCCAACAAATTTCAATCAAGTGAAATGCATTCATCAATGAATGTATCTTGAAATTTAAACATTTGGAAAAGTTAAACCAAAACCCAAAACCCTAATGGAAGAAAATCATTTCCAAGATCTCTCTAAGACTATGGATTTGATCCATATAAAAATTTATCAACGAACATTTATAAATGATCAAAAATGATAAACAAAAACATTATAAAACCATAGAAATTGGTTTCATTTAATTTGGATCCATAGATAAAAAGATATGGATTTTATAAGGCAAAGAAAGAAATAAATAAAGAATATTTAAAAACCAAATTAAATCTTGGCCAAAATCCATAAACAAATAAAAAGTTATTGAATAATAAAAAGGAGTAAAAGATTATTTAAATAAAATCATAAGGATTGAGCAATATCCAATTTTATTTAAATAAAGAGAAATTGCCTAATCTAAATAATAAATCCCAATAAAATTATTTAGAAGATAACTTAAATCTAGAATTAAATCCATAAGCAATTGGAATAAATATAATCCAAATAAAATAAAGGGATAAAGAATATTCAAATAAAAGTATATGGGACTAAACCATATTCAAATTATTTAAATGGAGACAAAATCCCTAATAAAATGATTGAATAAATCATGAGAAAATAATAAAGTGGAATTTGCCAAAGTGGATTAAAAGTTATTTAATTAACTTAAAAATAATAAAAGAATTATTTGAATAAAATTTATATGGGTTAAAAACCATATTTGATTTTATTGGAATAAAGACAAATGCCCAATTTAAATGATTAATAAATCATATTAAAATATTTTAAATAATTCAAAGTAAATTATTTAACACACTTTTGAATAAATAAAACCTACTGAAAAAGGTTTGGTAAAAATTAGAATTCAAATAGAAGTTTGAAAATATATTTAAAATCTTATTTAAATAAATGCAAATGCCTATTTTAAATAAATAATAAACCATAAATGAATAAAAGAATTATTCAAAAATGGTCTTTAAAATACATTAATAAACAGTATTAAAACTTACTGAAAATTTGGAAAAGTTCTGAATTCAAATGGGTGTTTGAATTATTTGAACAAAATGAAATCAGAAAAAGAAACAGAATAAAAAAATAAAAAGAAGCAGCCCAGCCCAGCTAGCCCAACAGGCCCAAAAGCAGCCCAGCTCTTCCCCTCGAGAAACGTTTTCCTACTCGATAACTAACCCGTGACCTCACTGATGACTGGAACCCACCATAACCCCCTCTTACTCGCTCATAGCGCAGCCCACCGAAGACGTCATCATCGTCTACCCCGCGACCAGTTCATCCCCATTCATCTTTGCCGTTTTCTGCCGCTAATTGCTTGCATCAATTCGCGTTAATTGCCGCGTTGATTCAACCCAGCGATCACGCATGATAAATCGCCCATGTCCCCTCTCTCCTTCCCCTAGACGCCACTCCCCCTATGCCCCTAGGCTGCACGAATTGCGCGCTGCACTCCACTGTCTCCGACGAGCCTTAAACGTCGATTCCGGCGAGAACATCCACCCCCACTGCCCCTGGTTTCCACGAGAGTACTCGCCAGCACCAGGCGCAACCACCAGTACCTCTATCTCGCCCATGCGCATTCCAGGACATCGGAAACGTCATCACCCGTGCGCCACCGACGACCCTGCAACTCCGGTGAGCCCTAGAACTCGACTCCGGTACGCGCCTCGACCAGTTACTCATGCCATTTTGCTCGCATGTGTCTTATGAATCTCCAAGTGCTTGCCAACCACTCGCGCCTGGCCTGCAGCCTCGCCTCCGACGACTTCCGAACGTGCCGACGCCAGGAGCATCTCCGGCGAGGAATTCCCGTCGCGTCCGTGCGGCCCTTAGCCAACTACGGCCACGTTGAGCATCGAAACAATCCCACGAACCTGGTGAGCCAGTACTTTTCCTCCCTCGCTTCTTGTAGCCGCCACAAAGCCATAGCCATAGCCAGAGCCGCGCCGCCGCTCATCGCCAGCTAGTGCCGCCCATCTCTGGCCAGGCTTCTGTACGTCGTTCGATTTAGATCTGATGGACGCAATAGAATCACTTAACCAAAGTGGTACGAAGCAATCTGTGCCATGCGATTTACTTTAAATCTAACGATCCAAAGCGCTTGATCCACGCGAACCGGTACCAGCGAATAAGAATCAACCATGTGGCCTGTGTTCTGTTTTAAAAACAGAAACATATCTATTATATGTTTAGATTTGAAAAATTCATAACTTTAGATCCACACGTCCAAATTTTGCAAATTTTATATCACTGGATTCAGAAAAATGAAACTTTTGCAACCATGCCCTTTGTTTAGTGTTTTTATTCTGAAATAGTAGATGCTTTTTTTGCAGAAACATGTTTAGGCCTATTTTGGTTATAAAATTTATTCTAAAAATGTTTTTAGGGTAAAATCTTTTGCAAATGGTTTGTTTTGAACCTACTGACCATAAATACCAACTTTTTGATTTAAAAATATATTTTGTGACACTAAGGAATTATTCCTTTAAATAAAAAGCTTTTCTAGTAAAATAAAATGATGCTTTGATTTAAAAATGATTTTTAGGTGAATCCTTTTGTAAATGGATTTGATATAAAACACTTTGACCATAAACATTTATATTGGTGTTTAAATACATTTTGGCTAACACTAGAAATTATTACTTTGATTAAAATCATTTCTAGCAAAACAAAAATGATTTAAATAGCTCATTTTCACTAACTTGATTTTAAATGGTTTTGCCACTTTTATAGAAGACCAATAGGTGTTTTAAAATGTTTATAGCCTATTAGAAACCACATTTATAAATAAAACAATCTTTTGCATGCTTGCATGCATTGCTTTGTTTTTATTATTTTATGTGGTGAATTGTTTGAATGCTAGTTTGAATTTGTGCCTTGCTTGATTGAATTGTAGTGAACTTTGAAGAGTGTGACAATTGCAAGATCAAGGAGTGAACTTAGTTTCTCTACCAAAAAGGCAAGTGGTGCTTCATACTTTTGTCCTATTATTTTTCACTATGCATTAGTGATGTTTTGAGTAGGACTTGCATGGAATTTTTACTAAGTATGCTATGCCATGGAAAATCCTAGTAGATGATGCCTTAGTAGAATTTTCCTAAGTTAAGATCCCTACTACTATCATGATTAGCTTAGCTAGTAGAAAACAAGGGTGGATTATATTCATGCTATGAAATATTTCTAAGTCTATGACTTGTGTTTTTTGTTTAATAAAACAACTATGTGAATGAATCACCTGGGTGGAATGGTGTGAATGGATTTATGTTGAGTGGTTACAGAGGGCCAGTAAACTGGTGAATACTTGTGTATCTCACTTGTGGAAAGACACCCAGGAACAAAGAGATTTGATATGTCAAATGTTGAGAAGCTTCAAGTGCAGCCACATGGCATTATGGGCTCTGCCTGGATCATATAGGTTGCAATAACTTAGCCAAATGGACAGTTGGTGGTAGGGGTGATAGGTTTGGAGCGCGTCCATTTTTGTTCTAAGGGAAGGCTTCTAAAAGATCTTGTCTCGATGCATGTCGAGTCTTGTGGGGAAAGTGCACCACCTCTCGAGAGAGTAAAATCTAAGTACTTAGTCGTGTCCCCGACAATGGACAATTTGAGCATCAAGACATGGAAGCTATCAAGGATCTCCTCATCCCAATTTCTAAGTTAAAAACTTGTGGTTGAACAAGGGTAAAGGTTAACCAATTCCATTGGTTGTTCCTTGTGTGATTTGACAAACAAAAACTTAGTGTTTTCAAATGATAAGGAAAATCTATTTTGAGCAAAGCAAGCCTAAACTCCACTTAGCCAAATTGCATATAGATGATAGATACCACTACTCTACCATAGTATCACTTGCCAATACAATTCAAATGTATTGACCCTTGTGGATGTAACTTATTATGTTGCGAGTTTTGTTTGATGTTAGTGAAGTGTGTTGAATAGGATTACAAGTCTACAACCAACATGATTGCCTGTGGCACTTTGAAGATGAAGGACTCCATGCTATATAGTTATTTCTGCTGCATTGTAATGAGATAGAAAAATGAGCTATGTAAGATGTAATGAATTATTTTATTCCTGGTTATAAAGTTTTATTATGACCTTTGTTTCTTGATATTACATCTTAAACTGTGGATGCTAGATATTGATCCAGGGACTAGCATTGAAATCACAAGGACCTTTACCTTTATAAAGATGGGGTCTTACAGATCAGTCCTATCTCCAGCATAGCATCCAGTTGCTTCTTCAGCTCCACTAGTTCCGATGGGTTCATACTATACGTTCTCTAGGCTATGGGTCCGGTTCTAGGGATTAGTTCAATGATAAACTCGATATACCGATATGGGGGCATACCGGGCAAAACATCTGGAAATACATCGGGGTATTCACAGACTATTCTGACTTGGTCAATGGTTGGTTGGGCTAGACTCTTTTTGCACTTAAATTGACGAGGCAAGGTTTCAGATACATGTTCTACTGATATTCCAGTTGTACTAGTCATGGTTATGGTTTCTTGGCACAGTCGATTAATCCTTTATGTTTCAACATCCAATCATTCCTAGTACTACTTCCAAACCTTTTGTTCCAAGTACTATTAGATTAGCATAAAAATCTATGCCATGGATTCGGATAGGCACGGCCTTGCAAATTTGTCTAGCTTTGGTGGTTGAACCAGGGATTTGAACTATCATAACATGCTTCAATTTTGTTGGTTGAATCTTACTAGTGCATGCAAATTCTTCGGTAACAAACGAGTGCGATGCTCCAGAATCAAACAACACTCTTGCAAGTACTGAGTTAACAGAAAACATACCCAGCACGACATATGGTGCTTCTTGGGCTTCTTCAACATGCATGAGAAAGAGACGGCCATTGCGGTTGAGCGAGTTTCCTGGGGCAAACCTTCTTCCGGGCTGAACACAACGCTGCTGCTGGGCTGGGGCATTTGCATTGGGGGCAGCGGCAATCTTCTTGGGGCACTCATTGGAATAGTGACCCTTGGTTACACATTCATAACAAGTCACCTGAGACTTTTCCTTGGCTGCAACATGCACATCATTGCTTCCAGTTCTCGGGGCAGTGTTAGTGTTGGTGGCGACATTGTTGTTATTGAACTTGGGCGGTGCACGATTGAAATTGTTGGGGTTACCGGGGTTGTTGTGATTTCCTCCGGGCCTTGGGTTTCCATGGTTGGGATAGGTTGGACGGTTCATCGGGGTTCTATTGGTTCTTGGGGCAAATCCTGGAGATGGGTTGGGGCGATACTTCGGGGTATGATGGGTTCCTGGTTGATTCATCATTCTGCGCTTGCGGTTCTGATTGTCTTGGTTGATCTTGCCTTCCATCCGAGTGGCAGAGTCCACTAAGGCTTCAATATCAGCAAACGGGATATTGACTAACACTGTCTGCATCTCATCGTGCAGACCGTTCAGGAATCTCTCCTTCTTCTTAGCTTCAGTGTCAATCTCGTTCGGTGCTACCTAGCCAATGACAAAAATTTGTCACGGTACTCAAATACTGTCATCCTTCCCTGTTTCAGTTCTCTGAATTCATCTCTCATCCTCTTGATCAAACCCGATGGCACATGGGTTCTGCTAAACTTGACTTTGAATTTCTCCCAAGTCATCATCTGTCCTCCAGTCATGGTACGAACGTTGTTCCACCATGCTCTTGCATCTCCGGCCAGATAGTGGGTGGCAAACAATACTTTCTCATTCGCCTCCACTTCTGCAACTTCTAAGTTGTTTTCCATGGTTTGCATCCAATCATCGGCATCTAGGGGCTCTTTAGACTTAGTAAAGATGGGTGGATTGGTGTTCTGGAAGTTCTTGAGCTTTGATCCATGGTTGTCCTGATTTCCATGGCCTTGGTTGTTGTTGTTGGCCATTTGAGCTATGTGCTGAAGGGTGGCTAAGTTGGCTTGACATTCAGCTCTTTCAGCTTCGCGGTCCGAAACCAACATTTGCAAGATTTGCAACATCGGGTCCGGGGATGAACTGCTTCCTCTGCGAGGCATCTAAAGATTGAGATAGATCATGAGAAAAGAGGGAAATTTATAAGGTTCAGGGGTTTTCTTTTGTTTTTGGAAAGTTTTGAAGTTTGACTCATATTTTTCTAGCAACTTGCTTTTCATTCATTCATTCATTCATTCATTCATTCATCACACAACATACAACACACACCACAACAAAGAAAACAGATGGTTTTAAGAACCATTCTGTGAAACTACGATACAAAGGGACCTGATACAACTTTCCTAACGCTACTGCTCAAGTGCTAATATTCCTCAGAATCGGTGGCTTCATCGTCCTCAGCATCATCAATGAAGGCGAAGTCATCCTCATCGGTGAAAAAGTCCATGGCCCGATCCTCCAAAAAGTCATCATCGTCACTGAGATAGGAGTAGGGGTCTCCACGAAGGTCTTCCCCTGCATTCTCCCACTCCTCAAGCTGCATGTCTCTCTCGTGAATGGTCTCCTCCAAGCCTATGATCCAGTGGCAAAGACGGGCAATGATGTGCTCCTTCTTGTCGAGATGGCGGCGACAAGACTGGCGATCCTTCACTAGCAAGGCAATGGTCTGATCCTTCTTGACAGCGATGGCATACTTGTGGTTGGCGTAGGCATGGGCATTGTCCAACTCCTTCTAACGGTCATACATCATGAAGCTGAGGTGGTCCAATTGAGTCTTCAGCTCAGCTCATGGTGATATGGTGCCTCCAGTGGCTGTCCGATAACATCACGCCTCAGATAGAACTCAAAGCGGGTACCCTTGATCTGATTTATGCTTTGCCCACAAGACGGGCAAGAGCTTCCTGCATGGCCCTAGCAAGTCCATCCAGCCAGTTGTTCTCTCTAATGGTGAACTGAATTCCTTCTGAGGTGGGGGCTTCAATCTTCCCTCGGATACTTGCAACAATCAGCCATTGCAATTCTTCTCCTTCCTGATCGTCGAGCTGAGCTCCAAAGAACTCGGGATGCGGACTCTCCAGAAGTTCCGAAAGCTAGTCCAAGTCGAGCTCAAAGATAAGGTATCCTCCATTTCCCAACTGATAGAACTTGCTATAGTTCACGTCCATCTATAAGAATATAGGATGAGTAAGTTAGTAGAGTAATCAAGTGTGTCAATTTTTATGTAAGTTTGCAAGAATTTTTGAAAGAGTCCAAGTGATAAGAATGAGAATAAGTTTTCATAAATACTTACTTCTTTGGTTTTGAAACTAAGATTTTGATTCAAACATCCATTCTAAACTAGGGTCTCCTATGGTCAGGATGGCTCTGATACCAACTTGTCAACACCCGGATTTTTAATCCCAGATGCCTATTATGCCATACATCGCAATCCCAGGATTACCATTTTTTCGAGACATAACAGATTTGATATCATAGTACATCATCCATTACAAACCATACATAAGGTCTTACAACAAATAAGTGATCTCATGATCCAGTCTTAATACAATCATAGCAGCGGAATAACTTAATGATAACGGTAGCGTGGGCGAAGCTCCATCTTCATGGTCACAGGCAATGCTGACGATGGGAGATGATCCTAGTTGTCGTAACCTTCCTGTCGTCCGTCCTCCTGATAGTCCGCTTCATAGTCTGGCCATGGGAATAGCCAGGGACAAAGCCATGAGTACTCTTTAAGTACTCACAAACTAATACTAACAAGTGAAGTGGTTTTTGAGTAGGGAGTACTAGGCTCTAGGTTGTTTTGCAAAATGCCAGATTTATCTCTACTGAGTTCAGAAGCAAAGAAAGCTAGTTGAAAATTTTGTAACACCTAAGTGGGAACTTAAATTTCATATCACAACCCTGCTATGGTCAAGTCAAGGTCATGATTCATTTCACAAGTCATTTTGAAAACATCTGACGATGGAACAGTATGGCCACTCCAACTGTCCATAACTGCGGACGCGGCTATTCGAATAGTTTGACACTCTGCAGAGGTGGTACACTTTCACCACAATATTCGATGCATCCGTCAGGAACAATCCTGAATTCACCATACTCAGTATGCGGATAATCAATCCTAACCTTTCAATTACACGCCCTAGTACAGGCACCTCTCTTGTGAGTTTGGCCTCCCAACCATGACCACTCTCATATTGGGAACTGCACAGGTGGACAATCTTCACAACGTAGCCTCAGCTCAAACCTTGTCCGCAAGGGAACCCATACTAAGGTATATAAATTTCCAGTCAAGCCCTACCCAAATTTCGGGTATTGTGGTTGTACGGTAAAATTGGAATGGTATCGCATCCAGACAACCATCAGTTTTATAAAGGGATAAGGCTCATGCCTCAACATTTTCATCATCACAAATCATCTGGTGTTCAAGAACACATGTCAAGACATTTCATTAGAATGACTCAGCATTCTAAGGTTTTCATAACCATTTTCACCAAGTATTCCCATCTAAAGTGATCAGTTTTATGCTTAGCACTAGCATCTACGGGTGGGGGATAAACACTAATGAAGGGTGGTAAACAAGTGCGAGAGATCTAAGTTCAATCTCATGCCTCAGGATGACATCAAGATTTATCTAACTTAGGTCAAGTTTTATGCTCTTTATGCTACCTTTTAAAGTCTTTCTAAAAATCTACAGGTCACTAAGTAAACTCAAATAAAAGCTTTGATAAAGAAATAAAATAACTAAGCTTGCAATTAAAACTAGGATTGGGTATCAAGTGGTGTAAGCTTGCAAGTAGAACTTGCATGGGTAAGGTAACTTGCAAGTGTTAACTTGTTAATTCAACTTGTAGTGTTAGGATTGCATAATTGCAAGTATAAGCTTGCTAGTATAAGATAACTTGCAAGTGTTAGCTTTGTTAGTCAGTAGCTTGCCTTGTGCAAAGTAGTTGTTGAAGTTCTCCTCGGCTTCTTCCTCGCAGTATTCTCCTTCCTCCTCGTATCCTTGTTCGGTACTAGCGTCTATAAATAAATATGAGGTACACAATCACCAAACAATTCTTAACTAATTCTATTTATCACACAAAGGCTCACACTAGATGATCTAGCATCATCACTAACATTACAAACATTAAGGCAAGGTTTGGATTATTTTATTTTAGAAAGGTAATTTCTACTCCTTGAAAAACTACTTAAGATTTAATATTTCCAACTAAAACATGGGATCATGTTGACACATGTCATCACCACATATTTTAGTACATGGGAATGTGATTTAAAATGGTGTCACAATTTAATAAGGTTTAACCCTTTTATTTTAATTAATTAAAAATGACTAGAATGGCCTATGAGGCATTATTTTATTGCTTGACCATTATTTCTGCAAGTAAACCTAGATATTTTTATATATTCAGAAAGGTCTAGTTAAATGTGATTTTTGAGAGTTGGAATCAACTCAAAAGCTTTTGTGGTTGAATTTTGAAAAATGTTTGAATGCAGGAAAGCTTCTGCCTTGTTATTTTTACTATAGGTGATCTACATATCCAATTGATTTGAATCCAACGGGCTTGGATTAATAATTCCGGTACGTTTCTAACAAAATTGGTTTCAAGCAATTTGGTTTAGTGAATCGACCCGGGTTGATTTTTTAATCTAGGTACATAACTAAGTTTGAAACTTAATTGGAAAATCTAAATTCAAACTAACTGGGTCGCGAGGGAATGTAAATGGGACGGCCCATGGTGCACAGCTCACACGCGCATGGGTTTAAGTGGATGTCCCCACTCGTCGGTGAGACAGAGAGTGGCGAAGGGGTACGGGGTGATTTGGGCCGTAGGATTAGAAGTAAGAACTACGGCTGAGGTTCATCGTCCACGTCTGAACAGAACGCGGCAAGGTTGAACCCTAGCGCAGCCAGTGGGGGTCTACGGGGGCTCACCGGGGCTCCGACGACGGTCGGCGATGGGTGCGAATGAAAAAGTCGATGATGGCGATCCTCCTGGTACCGGTGGATCCTCCTGGGGCGGCTCCAATCGCTGGATCCTCTTCTCCTCCTTCGCGACAGACTCCGGCGAAATTCCGGCGACGTGCTGCTCGCCTTGCTCCGGGGATGAGTGTGTACGATCAGTGAGAGGTGGGGAGTGAGATGGTGTGAATAAATCGAGCGGGGGTGGCCTCTATTTATAGTGCCAAGAGGGGACCGAAGGGCGCGGGCTGAGCTCGTCGTGGTCGTCGGCACAGCGAGCTAAAGGCATGGGCGACCGTAGGGGCTGTACTATGCTCCCTGGCGAAGCTCAACAGCATGGTTGCGCGGCGTGGGGCGGTGCGAGATGGTCGGAACGATGTGTTGCTCTGAGCGGGTCCAACGAACATTTTAATAGCGCATCACGGCTACAGGTCACGCGGCGGCGAACGGGGTTCCCTGGTGGTCTCCTGGGACGGTGGTGATCACGCTTGCACGTGGCGAGGGCGGCGCGCGGTTTGTGGGCGCGAGTCGAGTGCGGCGCTCTGGTGCGCTCTTGGCATGCTCAAAGAGAGTTAGGGCGCAGAGGTTCTAGTGTTGTCCAGTGGCTAGCAGGGCATTGGTGTTGGACAAGGAGTGGCGTGTGGGGTTTCGTATCATGGAAAACAAAAATTTTCTATCGCATACAAACAAACAAGCCAAGATCTATCAACTAGATTGTAGCAACGAGTCGATGGAATAACTTACCCTCGAAGATTCCAAAGTGTTTAACGAGAGCGGATTCTCGTGGGTGATGTAGTCGTACTCTTCCCCATCTCAAGATCGCGTAGACGATCCTTCCGGCGCTGCATCCCGGTAGCGCTCCCGCAGTCGGTCACACGTTCGGTACTCGACGAAGACCTTCCTCTCCCTTGTTCCAGCAGGCAGCGGAGGTTGTAGCACTCTCCTCGCGATTCCGGCAGCACAACGGCATAGTACCGGAAGTAGAGGGGAGATCTCGCAGGGCTTCGCCTTAAGCCGGAGCGAGTATGGTGGAGTATGAGAGAGTCCTCGGTGTTCTAGGGTTTAGACACACCAAGGAGGGGATGCTAGAGCCGGCGGCTAGGGTTCCGGGGACCCCCAAGTCGGCGGCTAGGGAAAAACCCTAGGGGGCGGCGGCGGCTATGGTGGGCTGCAGCTTCTAGGGTTTGAGGTGAGGGACTTGTGTGCTCTAGGAGGGGTCCCTGCCCCTCCTTATATAGGTGGAGGGGGGCCGGCGGCCAAGGGGAGGGAGAGGAGTCCCTCCCCAACTCGGCTTGGTGGGTTGCCGCCGGTTGGAGGAGGGAACTCCTCCCCAACTCGGATTCCCCCCTCCTCCTCTTTTCCACTTTCCAATTTTAGCTATTTGACTTTTCAATTTAGCTATTTGACTTTTTCAAACTAGGATTCAATTTAATCCTTTATTTGGAACAGCGAGGACACTTAGTACATGATGCAATCATACCAACTTGATACAACGCATTCATGTACCCTTCCCCTCCGGAGTGCCGGACATTCCGGAACCTTCTAGAACATTCCCGATGAAAACACCGGAATCATTCCCCAACTCCGAAACGGGACTTTCCTCATATGAATCTTATTCTGCGGACCATTCCGGATCACCTCGTGATATCCCGGATCTCATCCGAGACTCCGAACAACATTCGGTCTCTTTCTCATAATACCATAACTACTCAAACAACGTCGAATCCTTAAGTGTGTCTCCCTACGGTTCGTGAATTATGCGGACATGATCGAGACACTTCTCCGAACAATAACCAATAGAGGAATCTGGAAATTCATATGGCTCCCACATATTTCTACGATTACTTTGCGATCGAATGAACCACTTATATACGATACCAATTTCCCTTTGTCTCATGATAGTTTACTTATCCGAGGTTATGATCGTCGGTATCTCTGCATACCTAGTTCAACCTCGTTACCGATAAGTATTCTTTTCTCGTTCCCGTGATATGTGATCCCTTGTGAGCCAGTCACATGCTTGCAAGCTAATTGGATGACATTCCACCGAGAGGGCCCAGAGTATATCTATTCGTCATATGGATGGACAAATCCCACTCTTGATCCATGTGTTTCAACCAATACTTTCCGAACACTCAATGCCACCTTTATAGCCACCCAGTTACGGTGTGGTGTTTGATGTCATCAAAGCATCCATCCGGTAAAGGTGATATGCATGATCTCATGGTCGAAGGAATTAGGTTACTATGTATCAGAAAGCATATAGCAATTGAACTATTAAAATGACTTGATCTTTATGCTACGCTTATCTATAGGAGTATGTCCACCATATCATTCTCCTAATGATATGATCTTGTTGTTGATAACATCTCAATGTTCATGATAGGGAAACCACAATCATTTATCAACCAACAAGCTAGTGATGTATAGAGGCTATACTAGGGACTTCAAATTAAGTTTACAAATCACACAAGTATCAATGTTTCCTTGTTAATACTATTATAGCATGAATGTAAACATTTATCATAAACACAAAGATATAATAATAACTACATTTATTATTGCCTCTAGGGCATATCTCCAACAGTCTCCCACTTGCACTAGAGTCATCTAATCTAGATTACATGGTAATATACCGAACACCCATGGCAGTTTGGTGCTGGTCATGTTTTGCCCTCGGGAGAGGTTTAGTCAACGGATCCGCCACATTCAGATCTGTGTGTACTTTGAAAATCTTTATATCCCCATCTTGGATATGTTCTCGAATAGCGTGAAAACATAGCTTGATGTGCTTCAGCTTCTTGTGTGACCTTAGTTCTTGCGCATTGGCTATGGCGCCCATGTTATCACAGTAGATAGACATTGGGTCCAGCGCACTAGGAACCACACCCAGCTCTGTAATGAACTCTTTCATCCATATCGCTTCTTGTGAAGCCTCCGAAGCAGCCATGTATTCCGATTCAGTTGAAGATCTCGCCACAACGCTTTGCTTTGCACTCCTCCAGCTAACTGCTGCACCATTCAAAATAAATACGTATCCAGATTGTGATTTAGAATCATCCGGATCGGTGTTCCAACTAGCATCGGTGTAACCATTAACAACGAGCTGTTCATCACCTCCATAAGAAAGAACCATATCCTTAGTTCTTCTCAAGTACTTAAGGATGTTTTTGACCGCTGTCCAATGATCCACTCCTGGATCACTTTGATATCTGCTAGTCAAACTAACAGCATATGAAATGTCGGGTCTAGTACATAGCATGGCATACATTAGAGATCCTATGGCTGAGGCATAGGGAGTCTTACTCATCCTTTCTCTATCTTATGCCGATGTCGGACTTTGAGTTTTACTCAAGGTCGTATTGGGCAACATGGGCAAGAACCTTTTCTTGCTATCTTCCATTCCAAATCTCTTTAGAACTTTGTCCAAATATGTACTCTGTGACAATGATATTTGGCGTTTCGATCTATCTCTATAAATCTTTATGCCTAATATGTAAGCTACTTCGCCAAGATCCTTCATTGAAAAACTATTATTCAAATATTCCTTGACACTATTAAGAAGGTCTACATCATTCCCAATCAACAATATGTCATCCACATATAGTATTAAGAATGCTACAGAGCTCCCACTCACTTTCTTGTAAATACAAGCTTCTCCATAAGTTTGTATAAAACCAAAACTTTTGATCACCTTATCAAAACGTTGATTCCAACTTCGGGATGCTTGCTTCAATACATAGATGGACCGTTGAAGTTTGCATACCTTGTTAGCATCTTTAGGATCGACAAAACCTTTGGGTTGCATCATATACAACTCTTCATCAATATCTCCATTGAGGAATGCTGTTTTGACATCCATCTGCCATATCTCATAATCATAATATGCAGCAATTGCTAACATAATCCTCACAGACTTTAGCTTCGCTACTGGTGAGAAAGTCTCATCGTAGTCAACTCCTTGAATTTGTCGAAACCCTTTTGCGACAAGTCGAGCTTTATAGACAGTAACGTTACCATCAGCATCTGTTTTCTTCTTGAAGATCCATTTGTTCTCGACAGCCTTCCGGCCATCCAGTAAGTCCACCAAAGTCCATACTTGGTTTTCGTACATGGATCCAATCTCGGATTTCATGGCTTCTTGCCATTTATTGGAATCTGGGCTCATCATCGCTTCCTCATATGTCTCGGGGTCATCGGTGTTGTCCACCAACATGACACTCATAGAGGGATCATACCAATCTGGAGTGGTACGAGTTCTCGTTGACCTCCGAGGCTCTATAGCAACTTCAACCGAAGTTTCATGATCACCATCATTAGCTTCCTTTCTTATTGGTGCAGACACCACAGGAACTTCTTCCGGTGCTGCGCTACTCGCAATTTCGAGAGAAGGTTCAACAACCTCGTCGAGTTCTACTTTCCTTCCAGTCACTTCTTTCGAGAGAAATTCCTTCTCTAGAAAGGATCCATTCTTGGCAACGAAGATTTTTCCTTCGGATCTATGATAGAAGGTATACCCAATAGTTTCCTTTGGGTATCCTATGAAGACGCATTTTTCCGCTTTGGGTTCAAGCTTGTCCGGATGTAACTTCTTTACATAGGCTTCGCATCCCCAAACTTTAAGGAACGGCAATCTAGGTTTCTTCCCAAACCATAATTCATACGGTGTCGTTTCAACGGATTTAGATGGTGCCCTATTTAAAGTGAATGCGGCTATTTCTAATGCATAACCCCAAAATGATAGCGGTAAATCTGTAAGTGACATCATAGAACGAACCATATCTAAGAGAGTTCGATTACGACGTTCGGACACACCATTACGCTGTGGTGTTCCCGGCGGTGTCAACTGTGAAAGTATTCTGCATTTCTTCAAATGCTCGCCAAACTCGTAACTTAGATATTCACCTCCACGATTAGAACGCAGAAATTTAATCTTCTTGTTACGTTGATTCTCTACCTCACTTTGAAACTCCTTAAACTTCTCGAAAATTTCGGACTTATGTTTCATGAAATAGATATACCCATATCTACTCAAGTCATCCGTGAAGGTAAGAACATAACGATAACCACTGCGCGATGCTACACTCATTGGACCACATACATCGGTATGTATGATTTCTAATAAGTCCGTAGCTCGCTCCATCATACTAGAAAATGGAGTCTTAGTCATTTTACCCATCAGACATGCTTCGCATCTATCAAGTAATTCGAAATCAAGTGATTCAAGAAGTCCATCGGAATGGAGTTTCTTCATACGCTTCACTCCAATGTGACCAAGACGACAGTGCCACATATAGGTCGAGTTATCGCTTGATTTCAACCGTTTAGCCTCAATGTTATTAATATGTGTATTTCCACTATCGAGATTCAACAAGAATAGACCATCTATCAAAGGTGCATGTGCATAAAACATATTACTCATATAAATCGAACAACCATTATTCTCGGACTTAAACAAGTAACCGTCTCGCAATAAACAAGATCCCGATATAATGTTCATGCTCAACGCAGGCACCAAATAACAATTATTTAAGTATAAAACTAATCCCGATGGTAGATGAAGGGGTAGCGTGCCGACCGCGATCACATCAACCTTTGATCCGTTTCCCACGCGCATCGTCACCTCGTTCTTCGCTAGCTTCCGTTTATTCTGCAGCACCTATTTCGAGTTACAAATATGAGCAACCGAACCAGTATCAAATACCCAGGCACTACTACGAGTACTAGTGAGATACACATCAATAACATGTATATCAGATATACCTTTCTTCTTGATGTTGCCGTTCTTCAAATCCGCCAAGTACTTTGGGCAATTCCGCTTCCAGTGACCTTCTCCCTTCCAGTAAAAGCACTCAGTTTAAGGCTTAGGTCCATCCTTGGTCTTCTTCGCCGGCGCGGTAACTTTCTTACCACCCTTCTTGAAGTGTCCCTTCTGCTTAGACTTGCCTTTCTTGAATTTGGTGGTCTTATTGACCAACAACACTTGGTGCTCTTTCTTGATCTCCACTTCTGCAGACTTTAACATAGCAAACAGTTCTGGCAACTGCTTGTTCATGTTCTGCATGTTGTAGTTCATCACAAAGTTCTTGTAACTTGGTGGTAGTGATTGGAGGACACGGTAAATCCCCAAAGCATTAGGAATCACTATACCCAAGCTTTGAAGTTTGTTTGCGTGCCCAGACATCTTAAGCACATGCTCACTGACGGAGCTGCCCTCTTCCATCTTGCAGTTAAAGAACTTTTCAGAAGCCTCATAACTTTCAATTGCCGCATGAGTCTCAAAGATCAATTTGAGATCCTCGACAATATCATATGGGTCTGAATCCTCAAACCTTTTCTGAAGCTCCGATTCCAAACCATACAAGATAGCACACTGAACTATGGAGTACTGATTCTTCCGAGCGAGGTAAACATTCTTTACTTCATCGGGAGCATCATCTGCAGGTGGGTCCCCCAGCGGTGCATCCAGCACATAGGTCAAATTACCAGCTGTGAGGACAATCCTCAAATTGCGGAACCAATCCACGAAGTTGCTTCCATTGTTTTTCAACTTTTCTTTCTCTAGGAACGCATTAAAATTGATGGTAGGGGCTGCCATTGATCTACAACATATTTGCAATAGTTTAGACTAAGTTTATGACAAATTGAGTTCAATATTAATAATAAAGTTAATCTAGGTGAACTCCCACTCAAAACAACATCCCTCACATTGTTTTAGTGATCACACGAACCAAATCCACTACATCAACACCGATCATCACGAGAGTTGACATAGTTTCAATGGCGAACAATCGTCATGTTCATCATATCTACTATATGATTCATGCTTTACCTTTCGGTGATCCGTGTTCCGAGACCATGTCTGTACATGCTAGGCTCGTCAAGATCAAACCTTAGTTTCTGCATGAGCAAATCTGGCTTGCTCACGTTGTATACACTTGCGGAATCTAACACACCCGATCATCACGTGGTGCTTCGAAACAACAAGCTTTAGCAACGGTGCTAACTAAGGGTGAACACTTTATGACTTGAAATTCATGTGCATGAGGGATCATCTTATAATGCTACCGTCGTCTACTAAGCAATACAAGATGCATAAAGGATTAACATCACATGCAATTCATAATATGTGATATGATATGGCCTTTCTTCTTTGTGCTTCCGATCTCCATCTTCTAGCACGAACATGATCTTCATCATCACCGGCATTTCATCAAGGTCAATGACGCTTCTCCATGGTTGTCGTCCACCGGCTTCAACTATTACAACTACTTTGAATAGACACGCGGGTCTTAACATAAATTAAAGACAACCATATGGCTCCTGCCGGTTGACAACTTACAATAAGGAACATTGCATACATCAAATATAATCACAATCATGGCCATATCACATCACTGCACACCCCTGCAAAACAAAGTTAGACGCCTCTACTTTCTTTGCATATTTTACGTGGTTTTGGGGCTTTCAATAAGTGTCGTTCTAACTTACGAACATGAACCACAACATTGATACTAGTATTGTTAATCACCCGTTGTAAATTGGATCTTAACTATGCTAGGAGAAACAGGCACCCGCAAAGCCACTTATGCAATACAAGTTGCATGTCAAGCGTGGAGCAAGTCTCATGAACGATGTCATGTAAGGTTAGCCCGGGCCGCTTCATCCCAACATACCGCAAGATGCAAAGTACACAAGAAGCAATCGACAATAAAAGCATCAACGCCCATAATGACCATTGTGTCCTACTCGTGCAACAGATCTACATATAGACACGGCTCTGATACCACTGTAAGGTTTCGTAGCATGGAAAACAAAAAATTTCTATCGCATACAAACAAACAAGCCAAGATCTATCTACTAGATTGTAGCAACGAGTCGATGGAATAACTTACCCTCGAAGATTCCAAAGTGTTTAACGAGAGCGGATTCTCGTGGGTGATGTAGTCGTACTCTTCCCGATCTCAAGATCGCGTAGACGATCCTTCCGGCGCTGCGTTCCGGCAGCGCTCCCGCAGTCGGTCACACGTTCGGTACTCGACGAAGACCTTCCTCTCCCTTGTTCCAGTAGGCAGCGGAGGTTGTAGCACTCTCCTCGCCATTCCGGCAGCACAACGGCGTGGTACCGAAAGTAGAGGGGAGATCTCGCAGGGCTTCGCCTTAAGCCGGAGCGAGTATGGTGGAGTATGAGAGAGTCCTCGGTGTTCTAGGGTTTAGACACACCAAGGAGGGGATGCTAGAGCCGGCGGCTAGGGTTCCGGGGACCCCCAAGTCGGCGGCTAGGGCAAAACCCTAGGGGGTGGCGGCGGCTATGGTGGGCTGCAGCTTCTAGGGTTTGAGGTGAGGGACTTGTGTGCTCTAGGAGGGGTCCCTGCCCCTCCTTATATAGGTGGAGGGGGGCCGGCGGCCAAGGTGAGGGAGAGGAGTCCCTCCCCAACTCGGCTTGGACGGTTGCCGCCGGTTGGAGGAGGGAACTCCTCCCCAACTCGGATTCCCCCCTCCTCCTCTTTTCCACTTTCCAATTTTAGCTATTTGACTTTTCAATTGAGCTATTTGACTTTTTCAAACTAGGATTCAATTTAATCCTTTATTTGGAACAGCGAGGACACTTAGTACATGATGCAATCATACCAACTTGATACAACACATTCATGTACCCTTCCCCTCCGGAGTGCCAGACATTCCGGAACCTTCTAGAACATTCCCGATGAAAACACCGAAATCATTCCCCAACTCCGAAACGGGACTTTCCTTATATGAATCTTATTCTCCGGACCATTCCGGATCACCTCGTGATATCCCGGATCTCATCCAAGACTCCGAACAACATTCGGTCTCTTTCTCATAATACCATAACTACTCAAACAACGTCGAATCCTTAAGTGTGTCTCCCTACGGTTCGTGAATTATGCGGACATGATCGAGACACTTCTCCGAACAATAACCAATAGAGGAATCTGGAAATTCATATGTCTCCCACATATTTCTACGATTACTTTGCGATCGAATGAACCACTTACATACGATAGCAATTTCCCTTTGTCTCACGATAGTTTACTTATCCGATGTTATGATCGTCGGTATCTCTGCATACCTAGTTCAACCTCATTACCGATAAGTATTCTTTTCTCGTTCCCGTGATATGTGATCCCTTGTGAGCCAGTCACATGCTTGCAAGCTAATTGGATGACATTCCACCGATAGGGCCCAGAGTATATCTATTCGTCATATGGATGGACAAATCCCACTCTTGATCCATGTGTTTCAACCAATACTTTCCGAACACTCAATGCCACCTTTATAGCCACCCAGTTACGGTGTGGTGTTTGATGTCATCAAAGCATCCATCCGGTAAAGGTGATATGCATGATCTCATGGTCGAAGGAATTAGGTTACTATGTATCAGAAAGCATATAGCAATTGAACTATTAAAATGACTTGATCTTGATGCTACGCTTATCTATAGGAGTATGTCCACCATATCATTCTCCTAATGATATGATCTTGTTGTTGATAACATCTCAATGTTCATGATAGGGAAACCACAATAATTTATCAACCAACAAGCTAGTGATGTATAGAGGCTATACTAGGGACTTCAAATTAAGTTTACAAATCACACAAGTATCAATGTTTCCTTGTTAATACTATTATAGCATGAATGTAAACATTTATCATAAACACAAAGATATAATAATAACTACATTTATTATTGCCTCTAGGGCATATCTCCAACATGGCGGTGGACGATGGTCAATGTCCCAGACAAGCTGGATAGGCTGGGTGCTGCTCCTAGCTTGTTGTCGACCATGAGATGGCAAGGTGAGGCTCGGCATGCTCACCATTGATGGCAATGGAAAGCTCACGGTGAGCCTAAGCTGGTTAATTGAGCTAGATGATCTACTAATAGCATGTTGTGAGCTAGAGAGGGAAAAGGTTGGCCAAAACACTGCTCAATATAGTGTTTGTTGTTTGTTTGTTTCTTGTTTGCAAGGTGTTTGATGAAATGGCCGAAAGAGATTTGAATTTGAATTTTTGATTCAAACTTGTTGGGTGTACTAGTCACATACTAAGTAGTCTTTGGTTGGTTGGTTTGGTCAAGGTGCATTGGTTTGGTTGGTTTTTGAGAAATGGGTGATCTTCACATGTGAACTAGATTCAATTTTGATTTGTCATTTGAATCTAGTTGCCAAATGTTTCTGTGAGTTTGAAAGGTGGGCTTGGGTCCATTTTTACTTGCTCTAGCAAGGGGTGAAAAGAAATGGATTTGTTTCTGTTTGAAATCTTGGACTAGAAACAGTCAAAGTGGCCTAGTGAGCAAGATTGGCAAAAATGACCATTTGTCTTATTTGGTTTGTTTTTGAATTTCCTTTGATTTGATTCTTCTTGGAAATGATTTAGATGATGTTGTCTTCATCTTTAAACCATTCCTTTCTATTCACAACATTCACACAAGTCCATCAATGCATTCATACAATCATCACATACACACATGCAATCATAATGATTTTAGTTAACAAAAGTTTTTGTTAACCCTAAATTTGGTGATTGGAATTGATAATCATTGTTCAATATTTTGGGATGTTACAAAATGGTTTGCAACAAGTAAACAGTAACAGTGCAAAATGTATCAATGGTAAAGATTGGACCGGGGTCCATAGTTCACTAGAGGTGTTCTCCTTAGATAAACAAACATGGCATGCTGGGTAAACAAATTACAGCAGGGTAATTGACAGGACTGAGCAAGGCATAACAATGCAATACTAAACATCAAGATCCTATGAGATTCGATTGGGCAATACAACAAGATACATAGACCGCCATCCAACTGCATCTATGACTAGAAGTCCACCTTTGGGTTATCATCTGAACCCCCTCCAGTATTAAGTTGCAAGCAACAGACAACTTCTTTAAGCAAAGTGTGTAAGGTAAACAATCCACTTGTTCCATGAACAATTGACCGTTGTTTTCTCCCTAGTAGAAATAACACATATACAACCTTAGAGATTTCTGTCACTTCCCTTGGATTAAATAGAGGCATGAACCCACTATCGAGCATAAATACCCCCTCTTGGAGTCGCTAGCAACTACTTGGCCAAGATAGCTAATAACAACGGAGAGCATGCAAGATCACAAACAACACATACATGGTAGAATCATGTAGAGGTCCCAACCTTTAATAAGGTAGAGATCCCTGTGTTTACAATGCTAGTCCCTGGATCAATAACTAGCATCCACACTTAAGATGTAATATCAAGAAACAAAGGTCATATTACATCTTTATAACCAGGAATAAAATAATTCATTACATCTTACATAGCTCATTTGGCTATCTCATTACAATGCAGCAGGAATAACTATAGCATGGAGTCCTTCATATTCAAAGTGCCACATGCAATCATGTTGGTTGTAGACTTGTAATCCTAATCAACACACTTCACTAACATCAAACAAACCTACAGCATAATAAGTTACAGCCACAAGGGTCAATACATTTGAATTGTATTGGGAAGTGATACTATGGTAGTATAGTGGAGTATATCATCTATATGCATTTGGCTAAGTGGAGCTTAGGCTTTCTTTGCTCAAAATAGATTTTCCTTATCATTTGAAAACACTAAGTTTTTGTTTGTCAAAATCATCCAAGGCATCTACCAATCATTGATTGAAGATCCTTTAACCCTTTTTCAACCACAAGTTTTTAACTTAGAAATTGGGATGAGGAGATTCTTGATAGCTTCCATGTCTTGATGCTCAAATTGTCCATTGCCGGGGACACGGCTAAGTACTTAGATTTTACTCTCTCGAGAGGTGGTGCACTTTCCCCACAAGACTAGACATGCATCGAGACAAGATCTTTCAGAAGCCTTCCCTTAGACCAGAATGGACGCGTTCCCAAACCTATCATCCCCTACCACCAACTGTCCATTTGGCTAAGTTATTGCAACCTATATGATCCAGGCAGAGCCCATAATGCCAAGTGGCTGCACTTGAAGCTTCTCAACATTTGACATCTCAAATCTCTTTGTTCCTGGGTGGCATTTCACAAGTGAGATACACAGGGTAAACCATTGAAAAATGGGACCTGGTAACCACTCAACAAAAATCCAACCAAGCAATTACCATTCCACCTAGGTGTTTCATTCACTTGGTTGTTTTATTAAACAAAACACAAGTCCTTGACTTAGAAATATTCCATAGCATGAATATAATCCACCCTTGTTTTCTACTAGCTAGGCTAAGCATGATAGTAGTAGGAATCTTAAATTAGGGAAAATTCTACTGAGGTTTCTTCTACTAGGATTTCCCATGGCATAGTTAACACTTAGAAAATTACATGCAAGTCCTACTTAGAAATATCACTAATGCATAGTGAAATTAATGGGACAAAAGTATGAAGCACCACTTACATTTTTGGTAGAGAATATAAGTTCACTCCTTAATCTTGCAATAGTCACACTCTTCAAATTTCACTACAATTCAATCAAGGCACAAATTCAATCTACCATTCAACAATTCATCACATAGAATAATAAAAACAAAGCAATGCATGCAAGCATGCCAAAGATTGTTTTATTTGGAAAAGTGGTTTATAATAGGTTATAAACATTTTAAAACACCTATTGGTCATTTACAAAAGTGGCAAAACCATTTGATATTAAGTTAGTGAAAAATGGCCACTTTTAAATCATTTTTGTTTTGTTAGAAATGATTTAAATCAAAGCAATACTTTCTAGTGTTTGACAAATATATTTATGAACACAAATGTTAGTGTTTTATGGTCAAGTGTTTATTATTAAACCATTTGCAAAAGGTTTTACTTATAAACCATTTTTATACCAAAGCAATATTTTATTTGTTAGAAATGCCTTTAAACAAAGTAATAATTTTTCCAGGGTTCACCAAATATATTTTTAAATCATAGAACTTGGTGTTTAGGGTCAGAGAGTTTAATTCCAACAATTTTCAAAAGGTTTTACTCAAAAAGCATTTTTAAAACTTAATCAATATTTTTATTTAACTAGAAATGCTTTAATTCAAAGACTTATTCCTTAGCATCACAAAATATGTTTTTAAATCCAAAAGTTGGTTTCTATGGTCAGTAGGTTCAAAAAATCCATTTACCAAAGATTTTACCCTAAAACATTTCTAGAATAATTTTTATATTCAAATTATGCCTACAAAAGTTTCTGCAAAAACAACTAATTTTACAGAAGCAAAACATTAAACAAAGGGCATGGTTGTAAAGGTTTCTTCTTGCTGATTCCATTGATATAAAATTTGCAAAATTTGGACGTGTAGATTTAAAGTTATGAATTTTGCAAGTTTAAACATCTAATAGATATGTTTCTGTCTATTTAAACAAAACAGTGCCACACGTCTTGATTCTACTGGTCGATACCGTTTTGTGTGGATCGCGCTACGTGGAGCGTTGGATCTAATTAGATCTGAGCGGCTCAGATGGGTTCGTACCCGTTCGGGTTAGTTCTAATCTCGCGCCTACGATCTAGATCTAACGGCCCATATCGCATAACAAAAAATGGGCGGCGCTGGCAGCGGTGGCTGGCGGCGGAGCGGTCAGACGAGGACGGAGCCGGTGTTATAGGAAGCAAGAGGGGGAGATAAATAGCTCACCATACTCGCCGTGATGTGCTGGTTCTCGAGGTGGTCGCCGTTTGTCGAGGGGTGCATGAGGTCGTCAGGGATTGCTCGCCAGAGTTGCGCTTCTCCTCGGGCACGCTCTGTCGTCGATGGAGACGAGGCTACAAGGCTCGGTAAGGCAAGCGGAGTGTACCGTTAGGTTCGTACGCGAGTCGCAAACATGTGAGCATCAAAGAGAGGGAAAGGGAAGGTCTGTGCTCACCAGTAGTGCTCGCCGGAATCGAAGCAGACGGCGGCGTGCACTATCGATGTCGTTGCCGAGAATCTGGAGCGCGCGCGGGTGAGTGGAAGACACTGGCAGGTGCGCCTGAGGCTGGAGAGTAGTCTCGAGTGGTCGAGGAGGCAAGGGGGCCAGGGCTCGCTGGAATCGTCGCCGGAGAGCGTCGGAGGCAGCGACGGTGCAAGCGAAAATGGAGACAACCTCGGGGCAGAGAGGGGACAACGTCTGGGGGAAAATGGAGAGAAGACGGAGGAGATTTAACGCGCGTGGTCTCTGGGCGGATTCAGTGTAGTATTATAACTAATTTAATCAGAGGAATTACCGGCAGAAACGGCGAGGAGGGGGAGGAATTGGTCTGCGGGGTGGAGACGATGACTTGCGAGTGGGGTATCATTTTCAGCGTGAGAGAGAAAGTTTAGGTGGGGTCGCGGAGTCAGTGAGGTTGCGGGTCGATTCATGAGTGATAGAAAATGTTTCGGGGTAGAGGGAGTGGGCTGCGTTGCTGGGCCAGATGGGCTAGCTGGGCTGGGCTGGCTGGTTTCCATTTTTTCCTTCTCTTTTTGTTTTTCTTTTTCTATTTCTTTTATTCTGTTTTGAATTTGTTCAAACAATTCAAACAACCATTTGAATTCAAATCTTTACCAAACTTTTAGTAAGTTTCTATTCTGTTTAAATATGCATTTTAAAGTTCATTTTAGAATAATTCGTTTATTCTTTTATGGTTTATTATTTATTTATAAAGGCATTTGTCTTTTATTCAAATAAGATTTTTATTTATATTTTAAAACTATTATTTGAATCTAATTTTTACCAAACCTTTTTTAGTAGGTTTTATTTATTTAATAGGGTGTTAAATAATTCATTCTGAATTATTTGAAATATGATTTATTAATCATTTAAATTGAGCATTTGTTTTTATTTCAAACAAAATCAAATATGGTTTTAATTCCACATAAAATATATTTCAAATAATTCTTTGATTCCATCTAAGTTAATTAAATAAATTTTATTCCACTTGGGTAAATTCCAATTATTATTTTCTCATGATTTAATTAATCATTTCTATTAGGAATTTTATCTTTATCCATATATAATTAGAATATGGTTTAATGCCATAATTTTTTTTGGAATAATCTTTATCCCTTTATTTCATTTGGAGTTGGATTATATTTATTCCATTTGCTTATCGATTAGGACAAGTTTTAATTTGGCTTTTAAATATTCCTTATTTATTTATTTCTTCCTTTGCCTTATAAAATCCATATCTTTTTATTTAAAGATCCAAACTTGGTGATTCCAATTTGTAAGATCTTATTTAATATTTGTTTATCCTTTTATATCTCTTTAGGATTAATTGATCACAATTTGGTATGGATTTTTAGATAGGAGCTTTATTAGCTTTGTAAATTATTTCTTTTCAACTTATTAAATTCATAAGTTTTTATTCATGGTTCCAAATTGAATAGAATCAATTTTTATGGTTTTATAATATTTCTATTTGCCATTCTTGATCATTTATAAGTGCTTGTTGCTAAATTTTTATATGGATCAAATCCATGGTCTTAGAGAGATCTTGGAAATGATTTTCTTCCATTAGGGTTTTAGAGTTTTGGTTTATTTTCCCAAGTTTAAGTTTTAAGATACATTCATTGATGAATGCATTTCACTTGATTTGAATTTTGTTGGTTTCCATTTGATTCAAAGTTTGTTCAAGATGGGTTTTTAAGTTTACATTTAGAAATAAAAAGTTTCTTTTCACCCTAAATTTCAACAATTATTTATTTTGTTTATTTATTTTTCACATTACAAAATTTGGAAAATTTTGGGATGTGACAAATCAATAAGGCAAAACCATTAATCAATCTGACATAGTAATCTCAATATCCATCGGATCCCCGCAAACACAACATGCATGATTACAAATAGATGAGATCTCGATCATGAACGGAGCTCACAATATCTAGACATGAAAGCACAAAGGAGGAAATACAGCCATATAGGTACTACATGGACCCGTAGTCCAAGGTGGAACTACTCACGCTTGATACCGGAGGCTGGCATGATGAAGAAGAAGGCCTCCGGGATGATCTCCCCTCCGGCAGGGTGCCGGGAAGAGCTTCAGGTCCCCCCGATCTAGGGACGATGGTGGCGGCGGCTATAGACAGTTTCGTGGAATATTGATCGGGTGCTTAGGGTTTAGGCATCGGGGGATTCTTATAGGCGAAGAGGCGAGACAGGAGGGCGGCCAGGGGGGCCCACACCCTACCCAGGCGTGACCCAAGGTGGGTCCGCGCCTATTGGGGTGCGGCCGTCCTGTGGCTCCCCTCCGTCTCTCCTCTGGACTCCGTGTTCTCCTCGGTGAAATATTGACTTTGGCTTTTGTCCCGTCCAATTCCGAGAATATTTCCTTACTATATTTTCTGGAACAAAAAACAGAAGAAAACACGCAACTGGCACTGTGGCATCTTGTTAATAGGTTAGTACCAGAAAACATATAAAACAGATCAAAGTGTGGACAAAGCAAAGCAAAGTGGATACTAAACAAGCATGGAACATAAAAAATTATAGATACGTTTATGACGTATCAAGCATCCCTAAGCTTAACTCCTGCTCGTCCTCGAGTAGGTAAGTGATAAAAAGAATAATTTTTGAGGTGACATGCACCATCAAAACCAAGATCAAACCTTTTGCATGCATTGAAAGCTAGGATCAAAGAACTCTAAACATGTGCATGAAAGATGGAGTTCTAACTATAAGATAAAGTAACTATGCATGCAAAATGAAAGGCTACAAACAAAGATCATGGATAGCATGCATTGAAAAACGTTTGTTTGTTTCACATACAGAAAACATAGCATAGTGGCAATCAGCTTGTCCCTCATAGAGTAGAAATTAGATGCATAGGACACCTTCAAAGTTCATAAGAGTGACTAGATAAAAATAGCACAATAACAAGTAATATAAACAATATGCATTAATCAATAAGTTTTCGGACAATGCACATAGAACTAAGAATGGCAACTATGCTTTCTTAACTGGTACCTAAAGGTAGAAGGTGGAGACTCAAAATAATAGTGGAAGAAAGGCCCTTCATAAAGGGAAGCAGGGATTTCAAGTTTCAAAAAGAGCTTCCAAAAATTATGGTACTTGTTAGCTTTCAGCCCTCATTGTCCCTATCAAAAGCATCTTGAAGTGATTAAGGTTAAAGTTAACAAACTATGGAGTATATGCTTGACAAAGTATAAGTTGGCAATCTCATGTCCCTTGAATATGAGGGCCGCTCCTCATGCTACTCAACTTTAGTTACTTCCAAGTTCTTGTCATAGTAAGTATATGCGTATCATAGAGAACCACCAATGTGGTACCCCTTGCACATGGTACAGGATCTATCCCATAACCAAAATGACAAGGCAAGAAAACAATGAGCATCTCAGCGATCTTTTTATTTGCTATTTGCATAGGTTTTTATTGAGGATGCTTCACAGATTGCTCATTATGGTGATGCTGCAAGTTTCCACCATGATTAGGCATGGCTTACGATAGCGGCCCAAGCTTTTCTGTATCACAAAATACATAACTCCATGGACTTACAAGCTCCCCTTTTATTTCACACCAACGACATCCATAGACAAAAGAGCATGATATCAAGTGTGTACAAAGTACAGGTGCAATGTTTAAAGCTTTCCCCGTGACATCACGGTTCTCCTAATTCCAACGTATAAGTGCAAGCATATACAACATAGATGACACAATGGTTCAAGTTTATTTAGGGGAAGTAAAAATAAAGTGTGCCGTCAAGTTCGTGAGAGCTTTAATCACTAAGTTTTCACATAACAAAATACTTTTTAATTGGAAGATAGCTGAAAACAAGAATATACTTGGAATGGTGTAACACACCATGCATAAGAATTTATAGTGGACACTTTGGATAAACTTGGTTTCTTGGGAGTTGGAATCATGAGTAGAGCTTACTCATACAAGTGGAGGATTGCAAAAAGACTGGGAGCGACCAACTAAGAGAGCAATATTGGCCATAATCATGTAGAGCGACAAAACATTACTAATCAAAGCATAAAGTGGTACTACAAGTCAAGTACTAAATGATAATAGAGGCTATGGTGACTTGTTCATAGTCATAACATGGTGTGAGCATGTGCCAAGTCAACCCATGTGAGAATACCATAATACTATGCTTTTGCATGCTAAAACAACGCATAATTTCTTCAAGGTGCATTAAGAAATCCCAATTGTTTGGAACAAGACATGCTACAGCAATAATCAATAAGCATAATGTTAAAACAATATCTAGCATGATATGATAAAGTCTAAGTCACAGTCAAAGCAAGCTCCTCTTGCACTATTCAAGCAAGAACTTTCTACTCCTTTCCAACACCAATCAACTTATTTGAAACAACACAGCAAGAGTGGGGGTCCAAACTACTTTATTCAAGCAAACTAAGCAAAGCAAACAAAACTAAGACGCTCCAAGAACAACACAACAGTGCATGAAACAATAAAAATGAAGTGTCTAGAAAGACCTGAGATTTTTATTGATGAAAAAGGGGATGCCTTGGGCATCCCCAAGCTTTGACGCTTGTACCTCTTGGATATTTCTTGGGGTGACACCGGGTGGCATCCCCAAGCTTGATTTTTTGTCCATTCTACATCTCATTACATCATTCTCTCTCTACAGCTGAAAATTTTCCTTCATACAAAACTTCACACAATCTTCATTAGCAACATTAGTGTATTCAAAAGATAATATACCCTTAGGTTTAACTTTAGAACAGCAAAATTTTCACTAAAAACACAAGATATTGTAGCAATTCCTTAAAAAATCTCAATTTCCCAAAAAGAACCCAAAAAGGAATCAATAAGAAGCAAATGCAAATAATGGCAGAAATTTGTCAAAACAAACCATCAAGTAGAAACCGATTTTGTCGAAGACCTTATGTTGCTCAAATCAAAAAGTGTTCAACTAACAGAAGTTATCTAACATATGGGGGGATTTATTCGTAAATTTTCAGCTCAATCCGACTTATAGAGATTCCTCACGAATTTTTATGGTGGAGCACAAAAAACTGTTTCGGGACAGCAACTCCCCAAATCTTACTTCCCTCTCATTATAGGTCATTCTTGGCACAAAAAGCAAACAAAAAGGATAAGGAGAGGTCATTACTGAAGTAATAACTTCCAAGACTCAAGAAAACTCTTGGGTTATCTCCCAACAAGTATTTTTCTTTAACGCCTTTAAGTTAGGCATAAGAAGCAAGAAATCAAGTATTTTCAAATGAAGAAGCATTAACATCAATACTTGCAAACTCTTCAACTATGAAGGGTATCTCATCCAAATGAGTTTTGGAGGATCCCTTTTCATCTCTCTTTGGTTCACTACTTTCATAAAAAGGATTTTCAGGAACAATCCAATCAAAATTCTTTTCAAAGGCTTCATGCATCCCAACAAGCTTAAAGGGTATGGGTATCTCAATTTCCTCTCTAGGTTTGGTTTTATATGAAGTACCTACAACGTCTACACATGGTCCTAGCATATTAAAATGCCCAAAGACTTTTTTGGCTTCCTTAGCAACATCATGGAACACTTTTAGTAAAGTTTCAAGGATAAATTCTCTCTTTTTTAGCATTCTTTTCTTATTTTAGTTTAAGAAACAAAATTTGCTTCATGGGGTTAAGGCTAACAAACCTAGCCTCCAACATATGAACTAAAGAAGCTGCAACAATTTCATAATTAGGAGCAAGTTCTGTTATAGATCTATCCTCAATATCCTCATGCTTGCTAACATAATTAAAAAACTCTTCAATATTTTATTTCTCAATTATGGAGCCACTACCTATAGAAAGGTACTTAAAGGGTGAACTTGGGGAACAACATGGTGAGCTAGCGCAAGGCGACAACTAGAGTGAGAACTATTTGTTTTGTGTTCTTGATAAAATAAAGCAAACCAAACTAAACTATTTTTTGGAGTTTTTGATAAAAAGAGGCAAACAAAACCAACCAAAGAAACTAAGAAAAACAAAAACAAAGTAAAGAGAAGGTTGAGAAGGACTCCCCTTGTGAAGACATCCTTATCCTCCCCGGCAATGGCGCCAGAAAAGCTTGATGATGGCGCTTCGTTGATATGGAGTGCTTCATCGGGAAACCCCAAGAGCAAGGTATGAAGCAGCACAACAGCAAGTTTTCCCTCAATAAGAAACCAAGGTTATCGAACCAGTAGGAGGAAGGAAACGTCTCAAAGGTGTTGCAAGCAACTTGGAAACCTGCACAACACAAACTCAAGACTTTGCCCCAACGAACAGTGAGGTTGCCAATCTCACCGGTTGCTGTAACAAAGGATTAACTGTATGGTGTGGAAGGTGATAATGGTTTGCAGCAAGTAAACATTAACAATGGAAAATGTATCAATGGTAAATATTGGATCGGGGTCCACAGTTTACTAGAGGTGTTCTCCTTAGATAATCAAACATGGCATGCTTGGTAAACAAATTACAGCAGGGCAATTGACACGACTGAGCAAGGCATAACAAAACAATACTAGACATCAAGATCCTATGAGATTTGATTGGGCAATACAACAAGATACACAGACCGCCATCCAACTGCATCTATGACTAGAAGTCCACCTTTGGGTTATCATCCGAACCCCCTCCAGTATTACGTTGCAAGCAACTGACAACTGCTTTAAGCAAAGTGAATAAGGTAAACAATCCACTTGTTCCATGAACAAGAGACCGTTGTTTTCTCCCTAGTAGCAACATCACATCTACAACCTTAGAGGTTTCTGACACTTCCCTTAGATTAAATAGAGGCATGAACCCACTATCGAGCATAAATACCCCCTCTTGGAGTCACTAGCAACTACTTGGCCAAGATAGATAGAACTATTAATAGACATGATAGAATCAATAAGACAAAACTATTAATCAATCTGACATAGTAATCTCAATAGCAAACACAACATGCATGATTACAAATAGATGAGATCTTGATCATAAACGGAGCTCATAATATCTATACATGAAAGCATAAAGGAGGAGATACAACCATCTAGATACTACATGGACCCGTAGTCCAAGGTGGAACTACTCACGCTTCATACCGGAGGCTGCATCATGAAGAAGAAGGCCTTCGGGATAATGTACCCTTCAGCAAGGTGCCGGGAAGAGATTCAGATCCCCCCGATCTAGGGACAATGGTGGCGGCGGCTGATACGTTGGAAATGTATCTATAATTTTTGATGCTCCATGCTTGTTTAGTATCTACTTTGCTTTACTTGTCTACACATTAAGGTGCTTTTTACATGTTTTCTGGTACTAACCTATTAACAAGTTGCAACAGTGTCAGATGCCTGTTTTCTGCTGTTTTTGGTTTCAGAAAAGATAGTAAAGAAATATTCTTAGAATTGGACGGGACAAACGACAAAGTCAATTACTTTCCGTGGGAAACAAGAAGACCAGAGGGGAGCCTAGGAGGCCAGCCAGGGGGGCCAGACCCACCCTAGGTGCGGGTGGGCCCTAGCCCGCGCCTGGCTAGGGTTTGCAGCCCCTGGCCGCCTCCTAGGCCTCCCCCTTCGCCTATAAGAAGCCTCTGATGCAGAAACTCTGGGTACCCGATCAAAAATCCACGAAACAGTCTGTAGTCGCCGCCACCATCATCCCTAGATTTGGGGGAACTGAAGTTCTTATCGGCACCCTGCCGGAGGGGAGATCATCCCGGAGGCCTTCTCTCCGGTATGATTCGTGAGTAGTTTCACCTTGGACTATGGGTCCATGTAGTAGCTAGATGGTTGTATCTCCTCCTTTTTGCTTTTATGTATAGATCTTGTGAGCTCCGTTCATGATCAAGATCTAATCTGTTTGTAATCATGCATGTTGTGTTTGCGGGGATCTGATGGATATTGAGATTATTATGTTGGTTTGATTTATGGTTTTGTCTTTATGAGTCTATCATGTCTGTGTTGTTTGTGATCTTGCATGCTCTCCGTTGCTAGTGGTTATCTTGGACAAGTAGTTGCTAGTGACTCCAAGAGGGAGTATTTATGCTCGATAGTGGGTTCATGCCTCTAGTTTCCAAGGGAAGTGACAATAATCTCTTCGGTTGTAGATGTGATGTTGCTACTAGGGAGAAAACAACGGTCTCTTGTTCATGGAACATGTGGACTATTTACCTTACACACTTTGCTTAAAGAAATTGTCTGTTGCTTGCAACTTAATACTTGAGGGGGTTCGGATGATAACCTGAAGGTGGACTTCTAGTCATAGATGTAGTTGGATGGAGGTCTATGTATCTTGTTGTATTGCCCAATCAACCTCATAGGATCTTTCTGACTAGTAATTTCATTGTTATGCCTTGCTCAGTTCCTGTCAATTGCCCTGTTGTAATTTGTTTACCGTTCATGCCATGTTGTTTATCTAAGGAGAGCACCTCTAGTGAACTATGGATCCCGGTTCAATTTTTACCATTGATACATCTTCGACTGTTACTTGTTTACTTGCTGCAAACCATTACCTTCCACACCATACGTTTAATCCTTTGTTACAGCAAACCGGTGAGCTTGACAACCTCACTGTTCATTGGGGCAAAGTCTTGAGCTTGTGTTGTGGAGGTATCCGTGTTGCTTGCAACACCTGTGTGACGTTTCCTTCCTCCTTCTGGTTCGATAACCTCGGTCTCAACTCAGGGAAAACTTGCTGCTTGCTGCTTCACACCTTGCTCTTGGGGTTTCCAATGAAGCGTCCCACGACAAACACTGGACGCACGCATCAGCGGCTACAGATGGTTTCATGGAATATTGATTGGGTGCTTAGGGCTTAGGCATCGGGGGCTTCTTATAGGCGAAGAGGCGAGGCAGGAGGGCGGCCAGGGGCCTACACCTGCCCAGGCGCGGCCCGGGGTGGGCCCACCCCTGGGGGTGCGGCCGCCCTGTGGATCCCCTCCGTCTCTCCTCTGGACCCCGTGTTCTCCTCGGTGAAATATTGACTTTGGCTTTTTTCCTGTCCAATTCCGAGAATATTTCCTTACTAGATTTTCTAGAACCAAAAACAGAAGAAAACATGAAATTGGCACTATGGCATCTTGTTAATAGGTTAGTACCAGAAAACATATAAAAACACCTCAAAGTGTAGACAAAGCAAAGAAAAGTGGATACTAAACAAGCATGGAACATCACAAATTATAGATATGTTTACCACGTATCACGCGTCGAGCGCTTGACTCATCAGCTGCTCGCATGTGCTGCTCGAGTTCCTTGTGCTGCTCAACTTGCCGATTGTGCTCCTTTTATGAGGATCAAGTGATAGCCCATCAGCATGTCGCTAGAGGAATCGAGTGATAAAGGGTTGGTACCTTGCACGGCCTCCCAGACTCTTTCCCACTGAGTGTCATTAAGATGGATCTCTTGACGATTGTGACTGTCATTGTTGGCGGATCTAAGTGGCCTGTTCCCATTGGGATTGGGCGGAGGTGGACCATTCACTCTGTTCGCGGTGTTAGCAGCATGCGGATATGGAGGGGGGCCACTGGGTCGGCTCCGTTGCTAACGTTACCATCGATGATGGCCACACACATGTAGTGGTGGGGGAGATCGTTACTTCGGCAGCTCTGAGATCCGGAACTATAGGTTCCTTCCTCTAGAGGAGGGTCGCAGAGGTCAAAGTTGTAGTTGCTGCTGTCATCCGAATCGTACGTCAGCGATGGTGCGCTTAGGACACCGATTGGCTGCACCCATGAAGCAGGTGAAATTGCCGTGGGTACCACCTACTTAGGAAGGTGGAGGGTGCCGATCTTGCCTAGCCAGAAGCATAGGCTCCCAAGCATCATATCGACTCCGTCTCCTACATAATCGAAGTCCTGACGGGTTGCAAGCGAGTGGACGGTGAAGTCGATGGTGACGAAGAGGAGGTGGTTCTCCGCTGTAGAGGAGTCGAAGATCGCGGTGGATGGATCTGTCATGATCGCACGATCAGCATCCCTGTAGAGCTTCGTTGGGATACCCCAAGAGGATGGTGTGATGAGTACAACAACAAGTTTTCCCTCAGTAAGAAACCAAGGTTATCGAACCACTAGGAGGAAGGAAACGACTCAAAGGTGTTGCTAGCAACTTGGAAACCTACACAACACAAACTCAAGACTTTGCCCCAACGAATAGTGAGGTTGTCAATCTCACCGGTTTGCTGAAAACAAAGGATTAACCGTATGGTGTGGAAGGTAATGGTGGCTTGCATAAAGTAAACAATAAAAGTGGAAGATGTATCAATGGTAAAGATTGGACCGGGGTCCAAAATTCACTAGAGGTGTTCTCCTTAAGATAAACAACATAACATGATGGGTAAACAAATTACAGCAGGGCAATTGACAGGACTAAGCAAGGCATAACAATGCAATACTAGACATTCATGATCCTATGAGATTCAATTGGGAATTACAACAATATACAATGACCGCAATCCAACTGCATCTATGACTAGTAATCCACCCTTAGGTTATCATCCAAACCCCCTCCAGTATTAAGTTGCAAGCAACGGATGACTGCTTTAAGAAAAGTGGGTAAAGTAAACAATATAATTGTTTCATGAACAAAAGATAGTTGTTTTCTCCCTAGTAGCAACATCACATCTATAACCTTAGAGATTTCTATCACTTCCCCAGATTCAATAGAGGCATGAACCCACTATCGAGCATAAATACTCCCTCTTGGAGTCACTAGCATCTACTTGGCCAAGATAGCCACCAGAAACGGAGAGCATGCAAGATCGCAAACAACACAGACATGATAGAATCAATAAGACAAAACCATTAATCAATCTTACATAGTATTCTCAATATCCATCGGATCCCCGCAAACACAACATGCATGATTACAAATAGATGACCTTGATCATGAACGGAGCTCACAAGATCTAAACATGGTAGCACAAATTAGGAGAAACAACAATCTAGCTACTGTATAGACCCATAGTACAAGGTGGAACTACTCACGCATCATACCGGAGGCTGGCATGGTGATGAAGAAGGCCTCCAGGATGATCTCTCCCCTCTGGTAGGGTGCTGGGAAGAGCTTCAGATCCCCCCAGATCTGGGGACGATGGTGGCGCGACTACAGACTGTTTCGAGGAAGATTGATCGATTCCTTAGGGTTTAGGTATCGGGGGATTCTTATAGGCGAAGAGGGAGGCCGAGGGGGTGCCCGAGGTGGCTGCACCCCCCCCTCCCCAGGCGCGGGCCAGGCCTGGCCGTGCGGCCAGGGGTGTGGCCCCCTCGAGGCCCTCCTCCGTCTCGACTTCTGGCTCCTTGTTCACCTCGGTGAAATATTAACTTTGGCTTTTGTCCCGTAATTCCGAGAATATTCATTTTCTGGATTTTCTGGAATTTCTGGAACAAAAAACAACAGAAAACAAGCAATTGGCACTGTGGCATCTTATTAATAGGTTAGTTCCAAAAAACGTATAAAATATCTCAAAGTGTAGACAAAGCAAAGCAAAGTGGATACTAAACAAGCATGGAACATCAAAAATTATAGGTACGTTTATGACGTATCAAGCATCCCCAAGCTTAACTCATGCTCGTCCTCGAGTAGGTAAGTGATAAAAAGAATAATTTTTGAGGTGACATGCACCATCACAATCAAGATCAAACCATTTGCAAGCATTGAAAGCTGGGATCAAAGTACTCTAAACATGAGCATGAAAGATGAAGTTCTAACAATAAGACAAAGCAACTATGCTGCTACATGAAAGGATACAAACAAAGATTCATGAATAATAATGCATTGAAAGACGTTTGTTTGTTTCACATATAGAAAACATAGCATAGTGGCATTCAGCTTGCCCCTCATGGAGTAGCAAAACATAAATGCATAGGACACCTTCAAAGTTCGTAAGGGTGACTAGATACAAATAGTTCAAGAACAAGCAATATCAACAATATGAATCAATTATAAGTTTTGGGACAATGCACATAGAACTAAGAATGGCAACTATGCTCTCTTAATTGGTGCCTAAGATAGAAGGTGGAGACTCAATAATAGTAGGAGAAAGGCCCTTCATAAAATGGAAGCGGGGATTTTAAGTTTCATAAAGAGCTTCAAAAAATTATGGTACTTGTTAGATTTCAGATCTCATTTCCCCTATCATAAGCATCTTGAAGTGATTAAGGTTAAAGTGAACAAACTATGGAGTATATGCTTGAAAAATTATAAGTTGGCAATCTCATGTCCCTTGAGTACGATGGACGCTCCTCATGCTACTCAACTTTAGTCACCGGTAAGTTCTTGTCATAGTAAGTACATGTGTATCATAGAGAACCGCCAACAGGGTACCCCTTGCACATGATACAGGAGCTATCCCGTCAGGGGCGGATCCAAGATTTGACCATAGGGGGGCCGAGTGATACAATGGTCATAGATCAAGTATTGTATATTTGTATATACACTGCTCAAAAACATATGGATTTGGACATAACATCGCGTATATAATTGAGAACAATACGCATTTATTTGTTTCAGAAATTTTCACATACAATCAGTTCAAAGGTGAGTCAACAATACATGTCAATACTTTGTAAAATTTGAACAAACAATACAATGGCATAATTTTTACAACAATCGTTTGAAATCCAACTTTATGATTGCTTACAGGATTGTACAAGTTAATATGTCCTAATGGTGTTGATCTAAATCTAAGGGAATCTAAATTTTTAGCGCGCAAGGGTCCAGACTGAAGAAGTGGCTCACAGAAAGCATAATGTTAGGTCGGTGTTTTTTCTAGAGAATTATAGCTAAACTAGCAAATGATAAAAATTGATCTCTAGCTCTTGTCTAAATTTTGTACTACAGTAAATAATTTGTTAGACATTACTACATCAAAGCAGAAAAGTAGTACGATCATACCTCGAAAATAATAATTTGGTGGATTTCACTTAACAATACAGCGGGATGGAAAGCCAGGCAGACATCACAGCCGGTCCCTGATCACAACATCGCTGAGCGCCATAGTTTCGATATAGAAGAGGGGAAGAACCATGTGAACAGGCAGGTGGGTGATGACAACAGGCAAGGACGATACTTGCATAGTTAGCACGGGCAGGCAGTGGCGGCGGCGGCGATCGGTCATCTAGTCTAGGGTAGGGAAAAATCGCTGATACATCAAATGCTTATCAGTATTGAGTTCAACTGTGCGAAAGTTAACCTAAAACTATGTAGGTCGTGCGCTAGTTGGGCTCTAGGCCATGTACGGCGTAGCAAGGTCCTTTAATTAAATGGTCGTATGTAATCCAACTAGCGATGTAACTAGTATCCACTAGAAAAAGCAATATATTTATCATTGGCCCCGGTAATATGTTCATGGGGGTGGCCGGGCGTTGGCAGGGGCCTGCCCCCCCCCCCCCTCGCCCCCTTGGATCCGCCACTGTATCGCATATCAAAATGACAAGGCAAGCAGACAATGAGCATATCAGCAATCTTCTTATTTACCATGGGAAAATGGTGCTTTTTTCTCTCTTTTCTCTTTTCTCGTCATTTTTTTTATTTTTCTCAATCTCTTTTTCTTTCTCTTTTTTTATAAGAAGAATGCTTCATAGATTGCTCACTATAGTGATGCTACAAGTTTCCACCATGATTAGGCATGACTTAGGCTAGCGGCCTAGGCGTTTCTCTAACACACATACATAACTCCATGGACTTACAAGCTCCCCTTTCATTTCACACCGACGACATCCATAAACAAAAGAGCATGATATCAACTTGGTACAATGTACATGTGCAATGTTGAAAGCGTTCCCCATGACAGCATGGTGCTGCTAATTCCAACGTATAAGTGCAAGCATATACAATATAGATGACACAATGGTTCAAGTTTATTAGGGGCAATAAAATAAAGTGTGCCGTCAAGTTTGTGAGAGCTTTAATCACTATTTTTCACATAACAAAGTGACTTTTTTATTGGAAGGTAGATAAAGCAAGAATATACTTGGAATGATGTAACACACCATGCATAAGAATTTATAGTGGACACTTTGGAATAACTTGGTTTCTTGGGAGTTGGATGCATGAGTAGAGCTTACTCAATACAAGTGGAGGCTAGCAAAATACTGGGAGCGACTGATACGTCGGAAACGTATCTATAATTTTTGATGCTCCATGCTTGCTTAGTATCTACTTTGCTTTACTTGTCTACACTTTGAGGTGCTTTTTACATGTTTTCTGGTACTAACCTATTAACAAGTTGCAACAGTGACAGATGCCTGTTTTCTGCTGTTTTTGGTTTCAGAAAAGTTAGTAAAGAAATATTCTCGGAATTGGACGGGACAAATGACAAAGTCAATTACTTTCCGTGGGGAACAAGAAGTCTACAGACCCACCCTAGGCGCGGGTGGGCCCTAGCCCGCGCCTTGCTAGGTTTTGTCTGCCCTGGACGCCTCCTCGGCCTCCCCCTTCGCCTATAAGAATCCCCCGATGCAGAAACTCTGAGTACCCGATTAGAAATCTACGAAACCGTCTGTAGCCGCCGCCACCATCATCCCTAGATCGGGGGGATCTGAAGTTCTTCCCGACACCCAGCCGGAGGGGAGATCATCCCGGAGGCCTTCTCTCTGGTATGATGCGTGAGTAGTTCTACCTTGGACTATGGGTCCATGTAGTAGCTAGATGGTTGTATCTCCTCCTTTGTGCTTTCATGTATAGATCTTGTGAGCTCCGTTCATGATCAAGATCTAATCTATTTGTAATCATGCATGTTGTGTTTGCGGGGATCCGATGGATATTGAGATTATTAATCTGGTTTGATTAATGGTTTTGTCTTTATGATTCTATCATGTATGTGTTGTTTGTGATCTTGCATGCTCTCTGTTGCTAGTGGTTATCTTGGCCAAGTAGTTGCTAGTGACTCCAAGAGGGGGTATTTATGCTCGATAGTGGGTTCATGCCTCTAGTTTCCAAATGAAGTGACAATAATCTCTTCGGTTGTAGATGTGCTATTGCTACTAGGGAGAAAACAACGCTCTCTTGTTCATGGAACATGTGGACTGTTTACCTTACACACTTTGCTTAAAGCAGTTGTCTGTTGCTTGCAACTTAATAGTGGAGGGGGTTCGGATGATAACCTGAAGGTGGACTTCTAGTCACAGATGCAGTTGTATGGCGGTCTATGTATCTTGTTGTATTTCCCAGTTGAATCTCATAGGATCTTTTTGACTGGTAATTGCATTGTTATGCCTTGCTCAGTTCCTATCAATTGCCCTGATGTAATTTGTTTACCCTTCATGCCATGTTGTTTATCTAAGGAGAGCACCTCTAGTGAACTATGGACCCCGGTCCAATCTTTACCATCAATACATCCTCCATAGTTACTTGTTTACTTGATGCAAACCATTACCTTCCACACCATACGTTTAATCCTTTGTTACAGAAAACCGGTGAGCTTGACAACCTCACTGATTTGTTGGGACAAAGTCTTGAGTTTGTGTTTTGCAGGTCTCCACGTTGCTTGCAACACCTATGTGACGTTTCCTTCCTCCTTCTGGTTCGATAACCTCGGTCTCTACTGAGGGAAGACTTTCTGTTGTGATGCTTCACACCTTGCTCTTGGGGTTTCCAACGAAGCGCTCCTACATCTACTTAGGCGCCATCAGCAAGTTTTCTGGCGCCGTTGCCAAGGAGGCCAAGGACGTCTTCACAAGGGGAGTCCTTCAATTCCTTTCTCTTTACTTTGTTTTTAGTTTGCTTGGTTTTGTTTGCCTCTTTCCAAAAAACACAAAAAAATAGTCTAGTTTGGTTTGCTTTCTTTATTCAAAAACACAAAAAATTAGTTCCTGCTCTAGCTGTTGCTGCTGTTTTTGGCTTGCCCACCTTTAACAAAATGAACTCTGCTGAGAGCACCAAGTTATGTGACTTCGCTAGCACCAACAACAATGATTTACTTAGCACACCTATTGCTCCACCTGCTCCTGATGCTACCTTTTATGAAATTAAGCCTGCTTTGTTGAATCTTGTGATGAGAGAGCAATTTTCTGGTGCTAGTTCTGATGATCCTGCTACCCATCTCATTAGCTTTTTTGAAGTTTGTGAAATGCAAAAGTATAAGGATATAGATGGAGATATTATTAAGCTCAAGCTTTATTCTTTCTCCTTGAGAGTAAAAGCTAAAGAATGGTTTCTTTCTTTGCCTAAAAATAGTATTGATTCTTGGACTAAGTGCAAAGATGCTTTTATTGGAAAATACTATCCTCCTGCTAAGATTATTGATATGAGAAGTGACATTATGAAACTTAAACAACTTGATAATTAACATGTTTCTCAAGCTTGGGAAAGAATAAAAACTTTGGTTAAGAATTGTCCCACTCATGGACTCACTGCTTGGATGATTATCTAGACTTTTTATGCAGGTTTGAACTACTCTTCTAGGAACCTGCTGGATTCAGCTGCTGGAGGTACTTTCATGGGACTCACCTTGGGTGCTGCAACAATACTCCTTGACAATATGATGCTCAACTACTCTGAATGGCATGTTGAGAGAGCTCCACATGGTAAGAAGGTAAATTCTATTAAGGAAACCTCCTCTTTGAGTGATAAGATTGATGTTATTATGGATATGCTTGTGAATGGTAAAGCTCCTCTAGATCCTAATAGTGTTCCTTTAGCCTCTTTGGTTGCTCAAGAAGAGCAAGTTGATGTGAACTTCATTAGAAACAACAATTTCAACAACAATGCCTATAGGAATAATTTTGGTAGCAACAACAATTATAGGCCTTATCCTCCTAATAATGGCAATTCCTATGGAAGCTCTTACAATAATGCTAAAAGTGCCCCCTCTGAAATTGAATTCATGCTCAAGTACTTTATTAGTAAACAAACCACTTTCAATAAGACTATAGAGGAAAAACTTTTATCTGTTGAGAAAAATATATCCTCTTTGTCTGAAGCTCAGTCTTCCTTGATTAATAAAATGGCTACTAAACCTGAAACTATGGAAAACACGTTTGCTACTGCTCATGCCATACAATTTACTATTGATGAAAATGTTAGGTTGTTAGCTCAACTCCATGCTAAGTGGGAAAGGGAAGCTGAAATTGATAGAAACAATAGTGTGTGCACCATCACCACTAAACCACAAGTAGTCCCTATTCCTCCTCCTACTATGCCTAAGCCTATTGATCCTACTACTAGTGATGCTAAGTTTGACTTTGATATTGATGGTTGCAATATTTCTAAAGTGATTATGTTCCTACAAAAGCTTGCTAGAAGTCCTGATGCTAGTGATATGCATGTTGCTTTTACTAAACACATTATAGATGCTCTTGTTAAGATTAAGGAAGAGAAGCTAAAACACAAAGCTTCTATTCCTAGGAAAGTACAAGATAGTTGGGAACCATTATTAATAAGCAAGTGAATGACTTTGATCTCAAAGCTTCATGTGATCTTGGTTCTAGTATCTCTATTATGCCTAGGAAGATTTATGAAATGCTTGATTTGCCACTATTAGAAGATTTTTATTTGGATGTCCCACTCAATGATAATGCTAAAAATAAACTCATGGGGAGTATTAGTGATGTTCTCATTATGGTTAATAATGCTTATGTTCCTATTGGTTTCTATGTTATGGATGTTGAATACAATGCTTCTTGTCCTATTACTTTGGGAAGACCTTTTTTAGAACAATTGGTGCCATCATTAATATGAAAGAAGGCACCATCAAATATCAATTTCCATTCAAGAAAGGTATTGAAAACTTCCCTATGAGGAGATAGAAGTTGCTTTTTGCCCCTCTGTCACATCCCAAGATTTCCAAATCTTGTAATGTGAAAAATAAATGAATAAAATAAAACTTTGTTGATTTTCAGGGTGAGAAGAAACTTTTTGATTCCAATTGGAAACTTCAAACCTATTTATCAAATAATAATCCTAAAGGGATTTAAAAAGATAAATAAATAATTATTAAAATTAAAAGTATTTGGAAAATACTATTTTGGATCTTTTATAAAAAGATTTGGTTTCAAAAGAAAAGATAGATTTAAAAATAAGGATTATTTATAGAGCCAAATTAAACCTTGGCCAAGTGTTTGAAATAAAAATGTTTGTTTTGATAAAAATAGTAAAGGTTTGTTTAAATAAAATAATAAGGATTTAATATCTAATTTTATTTAATAAAAAGGTTTTACCATTTTAATTAAAACATCAAAACTTATTAAATTATTTTAATTAAGTTTTCCAAAGTGATTATTATTTTCAAGTAAAACCTACTGAAGTGTTTTTTTGGTTTTATTTTAGATTTCAAAATAAATATTTTAATAAAACAAATCCTATTTGATTTAATAACTAAGGTCCATTTTATTTAAATTATTAATGGACCCTAAAATAAAAATGTTATTTTATTTTAAACAAGTTTTCCAAGTATCTTATATTTTCAAATAAAACCTACTGATTTGGTTTTTATATTATTTAGATTTCAAATGGAGATTTTATTAAATAAATCAAAACCTATTTTGAATTAATAATTAAGGTCTATTTTATTTAATTATTAAATAGATCCTAAAAAGAATAAAATTATTTTATTTTGTTTTGGACTTTGTTTTATTGTTGTTAAACAGAATCAAAACCCATTACAAAGTTTGGTGAAAGTTTGAATTGTTTCGAATGTTTGATTTGTTGTTTGATTTTCAAAACAGAAAATTGAAATAGAAAAAGGAAAAGCATTTGGAAAGAAAAAAATGGAACTAGACAGCAGCCCAACTGGTCCAGCCCAGCTATTCCCCCCACGCGCGAAGCGTTTTCCCACCGAAAGACCCACCCGCAGAGCCAATGACTGGTGGACCCTCGTTCCCCCTCTCCCTCACACTGACAAAGGACCCCACAGCCAGCTCATCTTCTTCCTCCACCGCGTTGAACTCGCTAGCCGTTGTTGCCGTTGATTCCTCCGGTTGAATTCGCTTTACTGCTGCGTTTATTCCTCGCCGTAACCACGCAGTGATAAACGCCAGCGTTTCCTCCCCATTTCCCCTCAGACTCCACGCCCTGAACGCCACTAGGCTGCCCTGAATCGAAGCAGCAACGTCACTTCTCCGACCACCGTCCCCAGCCGATTCCGGCAGCCCCACGCCTCCCCTTGCCTCCTCGAGCACGCAGCTGGGATCCCCATCTCCTGGCGGACCTTTCTGCATCCGCAGCTTGCTCGCGCGCGCCCCTGAGCGTCAGCAACGACAACAACCGCCGCCGCCACCATCTGGTTCTTCTCCGACGACCTCCCCCTGGTAAGCCAGACCACCCCGCGCCTTCTCCTTCATGCTCGCTTCATCGCCTTGACCTTGCGCATCTAACCATGCTCTCCGTTTGCTTCCTCGTGAACCGTAGCCCCGCCTCCAACGACGCCCGAGCGAACCCGACGCCAGAAGCAACTCCGGCGAGCCATTACCCTCACCTCCGTGCGCCCCTTCAGCAACGACAACCTCCTTGAGCTTCCCCACGACGCCGCGAACACGGTGAGTATATTCCCTCGCTTCCTCGCTTCCTGCATCGCCAGCTTCGCCGCCGTCTGACCGCGCCGCCGCCAGCCACCGTCGCTTGCGCCGCCCGTTTTTGACCAGCTACTGCGCATCGTTAGATTTATATCGAAGGGCCTGGATAGATTCACTTAAACGTCGAAGAGGTACGCAACCTGTGCCGCACGATCTGACTTGATCCAACGCACCAGAGAGTGTGATCTGGGCGAAACGGTATCTGCGAATAGGAACAGGACGCGTGTCACTGGTTTGATTTAAAACAAACTTTGAATCTGATTTAGATGCAGATTTGAAAACCTTGTAACTTTTGATCCACACGTCCAAAAATTGCAAACTTTATATCAATGGAATCAGTGGAACAATCCCTAGCCAACCATGCAATTTTTTTAGTAAAAAGTTTCTGTTAAAATGGTTGTTTTTACAAAAACATTTGTATGCTTGTTTAGATTATAAAAATTGTTCAAAAATGATTTTGGGGATAAAATCTTTTGCAAATGGTGTATTTTGAACCTACTGACTATAGGAAACACTTTGTGGTTTCAAAAATGTAATTGGTGAAACAAAAGAATGATTCTTTGATTTAAAACCATTTCTAGTCAAATAAAAATATAGTTTATTTATTAAAAATGGTTTTGGAAGAAAACTTTTGGGAAATGTTTTGTTTTAAACTCTCTGACCCTAAACACCAAGTTTTATGTTGGGGAGGTAACCCCGGATAGGGTAAAGACGGGGAAAGACGAGAGTATAACCCCCGTCTGGTTTCCGAGTTACAGCCTAAGTCGGCCGAATCCTGTAGAAGTCAGCCGAGATATGAAGGGGAGAGACCCATGTATTTGGGCTAAGACATTACCCGGCCGAGATATTGCGTAAGTCGGTCGGGTTAGCCTGAGTGATCTTGATGCAGGTGAAGGACGATCCGAGTTATGTGAGGAAGGACCGAATGATATGAAGCTTGCAGGAGAAGGAGAAGCCTAAAGTCAAACCCTAGCAGCAAGCTAGGGAGAATCTGAGCGGAGCCAAGCGCTAGAGACAAAGGCGCAGAGCGACAGAGAGGCAGAAGGAGGTCACGGAGGTGACAGTCCAGAAGCCCGAGGCGCATAGGAGGGGCCCTCTGGAACCTTGCCGTCATTAGGGGAGCGACAGGGAAAGGGGGGCACCGAACTACTATATTGGGACAAGCATATTCCTCGAATATGCTTGCCACATCAGCCCTAGAGGAACCCAAGGCTCTCCTTTATAAGGAGAGGCTGGGACTCTGAAGGGGGGATGGAAAAGAGTGAGAGCCGTTAGGCTGGTAAAGTTCCTCTCTTCTCCCTGTATACAGCTCAAGGAGAACTTGTAGCCCAAGAAAGAAGAAATAAGATCTTTGCCTTAGTTTTCTGTGTGTAGAATCAACTACATCTTCCCTCCCCAGATCCCTCTAGCATCCATTGGCCCCATACTTTAGCCTACCCATGGCATCTGCTGTGCCACCACCACGACAGTTGGCGCCCACCGTGGGGCAGGCAGCGGTGCTAGATGGAGTTATGATCCGGACGGGAAACTTCATCAACACGGGCGAGCGCGTTGTTTCTGGCTTGGTCCAGAGATTTGGTCTCTGTGACTACGTCAGCGACAATGTGGGCAGCTTCAGGGGAAAAACTCCCCCGCGCAATGGTGTCTTCATCAGCCTGGGCGGGCACAAGGTCTACGTCGGCATCGACGCCTCCGGCGTTTATCCTCACAAAGTTGTTGTTGCAGGAGAGCCACCTCTTAACACTGCGAGCCGTCCGCCCGGAGCACATCCTGCAGGCAGCATCGAGGTGATGGTCGCGGCCAGAGTGCAAAGTGGAGTAGCAGCTGCCGGATCAACCAGAGAACCCGCCACCGGTGTACAGGGCGCACCCAGGCAGACGGCACCACTACCCACCGAGGTAATCCCGCCAGCGACCAACCCGACCGAGGTGCAGGACACCACCCCAAAGGCACCAAGAGTAAGAGGGCCACCTCTGGAAAGGCCAGAGTACATTCTTCAGGCGACCATAGAAAACTTGACTACGCCTGTAGCGCCGATACTTGATCCGGAAAATGCTCAGGCAGAGTTAGAGGAAACCAGGCAAAAGGTGTTGGTAGAGGCCAAAAAGGTGTCGGCCTTGCGGGAGTCCTTAAACACGACCCTGCGGGAATATGCCAAAGCTAATAAGCTTGACGTCGCACCCGAACGGGTGGACGAATTAAGATTGAGAGGGAAAAACCTCATAGATGATCTCAACAAAGAGCATGATGCTCATAAAGCAGAATCAGTGGATTTGGGATTGCCGAGGTACAGTACCCCGGCAAAGAACCTAAGAGCGGCAAATGCCGCAGCATTAGAGTTGGAAGGGTTGACCGGCGAAGCCCGGCAGAAACAGCAAGAAAGAGTGAACAAGCTGGTGCGCATCGCGAACCAGCAAAACGAAGAAATGCTCAGGGCAGACCCGGCGAGGCCGGGGGCCTCGCGAATGGTTCACTCGGCAGGAGCAGCACCTGCCTTGTCTGTGGCAGCAGCATCTTCACCCGGAAATAATGCACGAAGGGACAAAGCAGTAACCTCAGGAAAGAGAAACAAGCAAATTGTTCCGTATGATCCGGTGATGGCCGGAAAGGCAAATGAGAACAGAGGCAATGCAAGCCGAGGTAACAGTGGGGAGAGGAACCCCGGCCGTATTGAGAAAGACGGCGGAAGCCGAGGCAATGGAGACCTCGGCAGAAGAGAACCCGGAAGAGGCAATCATGAGAACAATACCCCGGTCGAAGTGAGGAGAGAACTGCCACTCAACCCGCAACCGAGGCATGAACCTCGGCAGGAAAGAGAAACGAGGCCAGCTCGCCAAAATCAAATTAATGAAAGATACAATGACGGTTATTCCGAGATGGAATATGCGATCCATGGCGGAAACAACCACTATGGAATACAAGACAGAGTTCTGTACAGAGATTTGCCATCAAATGATGCAAGAGTGAAGCTGGACCGGCTATACCGGTCCGAGTTGTTGGAAGAACAGGGTCCACCAGGGCCAACATGCTTTGGACCACGGATCATGGGCGAACCACCCGTGCCGAACTTTCAGCTAGCGAGGGGCACGAAAACATATAATGGGAGTACCAAACCACAAGACTGGTTGATTGACTATGCCACTGCTGTGAAAATAGCGGGTGGAAACTTACGATGGGCAGTACGGTATGTCCCACAAATGCTGGAAGGACCGGCTAGGGTGTGGCTGAATAATCTACCAGCGGGCAGTATCAACTGTTGGTTGGATTTTAAGGAAATGTTTGTCAGCAACTTTACCAGCACATACAAGAGGCCAAACAGGCCACAACAGTTAGCCATGTGCAAGCAGAGGCCAAATGAAACAGATAGGGAATTTTTAACTCGGTGGTGCAACCTGAGAAACTCATGCGAAGGAGTTATAGAATCGCAAGCAATAGCTTGGTTCGCACAAGGATGCCGTTATGGCAGCGTATTGTGGCAACGCCTGCAAAGAGATATGCCGACCACCCTGGCAGAAACTATCAGCATAGCGGACTCCTACGCATTAGGAGACCCAACGCAACCAGAATTGATGTCGGCGGATCATCGCGAGCAGCAGGACCATTATGCAAGAGATTTGGCCGGGTCATCCAGGCGCAACGATTTCAGAGGGAGAAGAAGAGAGGAAAGGCCGGATTATAGATATAATTCGGCCCAAGTGGCGGCAGTAGCGCAAGATCCTCCGAGTCACGGAGCAACACAACGGCAAAAGAATGGTCCTCAGCAATGGACACCAAGGAATGAGGGAAAAAGGCAGTGGACCCCAGAACAAAAGAAACAGTGGCAGGAGAGGCCGAAGTACACGTTCGAATCTATGTTAGATCAGCCATGCAAATTTCACACGTCAAACCCATCCAGGACAGCCAACCATACGACCCGCCAATGTGCATGGATGAAAAATGCAATGGGGAACCCCGCAGGAATTCAGGCACCACATCAAGTACATCAGCAGCATCAACCACAGTTGACTGGAGCAAATGCACAGCAACTGATGTTACCGCCCCCTCCCCCGAGGTACGATAACTCGGATCGGAGAGACGCAGTACATCAAGTGATGAACCAGGTCCAGGATGGAAGGACAAATCCAGCGAATACCGGACGCAATGATTACAGAGAACATCATCAGTCTTATTGCGTGTTCACAACGGAACAACAAGACAAGCAGAGTGTGTAGCGCCGGCATATGGAAGTAAATGCAGTTATGCCGGCAGTACCAAGATATGTGCCTTGGTCGGATCAGGAGGTAACTTGGAGCATAAAGGATCATCCCAAGATAATGCTGAATCCCGGATCATATGCACTCGTGCTGGATCCGACATTTGTTGGACCGAGCATCAATGTGAAATTCTCAAAGGTACTCATTGACAATGGAAGCAGTATCAACATCATGTACAAAGATACCATGCATAAACTCGGAATATCACAGAACATGTTGCAATCCACGAGGACCACCTTCCATGGGACAGTGTCGGGGCTTTCATGTGAACCCATTGGTAAGGTCCGAGTGGATGTTATTCGGCACAAGAGATTACTGCAGAGCAGAAAATTTAGAGTTTGAAGTGGTGGATCTGGAGAGTTGTTATCATGCTTTACTCGGACGGCCAGCATTGGCCAAATTCATGGGCAGCTGTCATATAAGTTATCTAAAAATGAAGCTGCCCGGACCACAAGGAGTGATAACAATAGCAGGGGATTACAAGAAGTCAATGGAGTGTGCTTCAGCCGGGTCAAATTTGGCCGAATCATTGGTTATAGCAAGAGAAAAAAGAAGGATTCAGGAGGTAGCAGCCCTCGCTCAGTCGGCACAGCTGAACATGCCGGCACTAGCCAACCCGCATGGCAGTGTCTCTTTTCATCCGACTAAAGAAACGAAGAAGTTTCAGATAGATGAGCAATTCCCGGAGCGTACTGTTACTATTGGTGCAGGCCTGGATGCTAAATAGGAAAGCGAGCTCACCAACTTCCTCCGTGAGAATCGGGACATATTTGCATGGTCAACTCAGGATCTGCAAGGTGTTCCGAGGGAGTTGGCTGAGCACTCTTTGAATGTAAGTCCAGGAGCAAGGCCGGTGAAGCAACCTCTCCGCCGCTTCGCCGAAGACAGGAGAAAAATAATAGGGGATGAAATAGCTCGGCTCCTCGCAGCCGGGTTCATCATGGAGGTGTTGTATCCGGATTAGTTGTCAAATCCGGTGCTAGTAGAAAAGAAGAAAGATGATCCCAATGTGGCCATTGTATGACGAATGTGTATCGATTACACGAACCTGAACAAGGCGTGTCCAAAAGATCCTTTTCCATTACCTAGAATAGACCAAGTCATTGATTCGACCGCTGGTTGCGAGTTATTGTCATTTGTAGACGCGTATTCTGGTTTCCACCAGATACCGTTAAATCCGGCCGATCAAATAAAGACTGCGTTTATTACCCCCTACGGGGCTTATTGCTATCGCACAATGCCATTCGGCCTGCGAAACACAGGAGCAACATATCAGAGATGCATGCAAAAATGTCTACACGATCAGATAGGAAAAAATGTACAAGTATATGTAGATGACGTGGTCATCAAAACCAAGGAAAGCAAAACGTTATTGGAAGATATACGGCAGACTTTCACGAACCTGAGAAGGTTCCGAATGAAGCTTAATCCGGAAAAATGCACATTTGGCGTGCCAGCAGGAAAACTACTCGGTTTTCTTGTATCTAGCCGAGGTATAGAGGCCAACCCAACAAAGATAAAGGCCGTAGAAAGAATGGAATTGCCAAGATGTTTAAATGATGTACAAAAATTCACGGGTTGTCTAGCCTCGCTCAGCCGATTTGTATGTCGGCTGGGAGAGAAGGCGCTACCACTCTATCAGCTGATGAAGAAATCAGATAAATTCATTTGGACTCCACAAGCGGACAACGCATTTCATGAGTTGAAAAAGATGTTGGTCACAGCACCCATTTTGGCTTCTCCATTATCAAAAGAGCCCATGTTACTCTATGTAGCGGCTACCAACAGAGTAGTAAGTGCTGTAGTCGTAGTAGAACGACTTGAAAATGATAAGTCGGTACAGAGGCCGGTGTATTATTTAAGTGAGGTGTTATCCACTTCAAAGCAGAATTACCCACATTATCAGAAGATGGCTTATGGAGTGTATATGTCGGCAAAAAAGCTTAAACATTACTTCGAAGATCATCCCATCAAAGTGATCTGTGAAGCACCCATAGCCGACATATTGAGCAACAAAGATGCAAGTGGACGAATTGCAAAATGGGCAATCGAGTTGTCACCATATGCTCCACAATTCGATAGGAGAGATGCAATCAAATCTCAAGCGGTCGCCGACTTCTTCGTAGACTGGGCCGAGGTGCAGTACGAGCCACTATTGCCAGACCCAAATTATTGGACGATGCATTTCGATGGTTCCAAACTAAGGAATGGTTTGGGGGCAGGAATAGTGTTAACCTCGCCTAAAAGAGATCAGCTGAAGTATGTGCTACAAATACATTTTGCAGCATCCAACAACGTAGCCGAATATGAAGCACTGGTCCATGGATTGAAAGTAGCAAAAGAAATTGGCATACGCCGAATCTTATGCTATGGGGACTCGGATCTAGTAGTACAGCAAGTCTCAGGCAACTGGGATGCATTAGATGCTAATATGGCTTTATACAGATTTCATGTGCAAAAGATCAGTGGATACTTTGAAGGATGTGAATTTCACCACATACCTCGGGCAGAAAATGATGCCGCAGACACGTTGTCAAAACTAGGATCAACCCGGCAGTCGATTCCCCCGGGTATTGCCCTGGAACACCTCAGGAAACCATCAATAATCCCATCACCAGAATCTGAATCTATCTTTATTCCGGCAAATTCAGCAGAAGATAATGCGCTGATGGAAGTAGACCAGCAATATGACTCGGAACCCCCCAAGAAGAGGACAGCAGAAGTAAGCACAATCATGGAGAAAGCTGAGGTAGGTATGTCGGCAGAAAACATGGAAATAGACAGTGAGATCACACCAGAAAAAGTCACACCGCTATGGGCGCAACCCATATTCTCCTACCTTAAAGACTCGATGTTGCCGAGCAATGAAGTATTAGCAAGACAAATTGTAAGGAGAGCAAAAGCTTATACAATCATAAACAATGAGCTATATAAGAGAAGCGTCACAAGCGTATTGCAAAAGTGTGTGAGTTCGGCAGAAGGCCAGGAGATCCTCCTTGATATACATCAAGGAGAATGTGGACACCATGCCTCATCTCGTGCCTTGGTAGCCAAAGCATTCAGGAATGGATTTTATTGGCCGGCGGCATTGAAAGAAGCCAAAGAGTTAGTTGAAAAATGCAATGGGTGTCAGAGATATGCAACCAAAACACACATGCCATCGGCCGAGTTAAAAACAATACCCATCACTTGGCCATTTTCTGTGTGGGGTTTAGATATGGTGGGACCATTTAAGTCGGCCCGAGGGGGAATGACCCACATGTTGGTTATGGTGGACAAGTTCACAAATGGATTGAAGTGAAACCAATAAAAAAATGCGATGGACCCACAACAGTGAAATTTCTCAAAGATATTATTTTAAGATATGGGTATCCGCACAGTATTATTACAGATAACGGCACAAACTTTGCAGAAGGAGCCTTCACTAGGTTCTGTAGAGAGAAACACATAAGACTAGATGTTGCCTCTGTGGCTCACCCGACATCTAATGGGCAAGTGGAAAGGTCTAATGGACTAGTATTGTCAGGAATAAAACCGCGACTGGTTGAACCACTGCAAAGGTCGGCAGGATGTTGGATTAAGGAACTCCCAGCCGTATTATGGAGCCTCAGGACTACTCCGAATAGATCAACAGGTTATACACCATTCTTTCTGGTATACGGGGCAGAGGTCGTGCTTCCAGCCGACATAATACATGACTCGCCAAGAGTTACTCAGTATACAACCTCAGAGGTAAACGAGATAGCTCGGCAAGATACTGTAGACCTGCTAGAAGAAGCCAGAGAACTGGCATTGTCACGATCAGCTATTTATCAGCAGAACTTGCGACGATATCACAGCAAGAAGGTGAATCCAAGGGTATTCAAAGAAAGAGATTTAGTCCTCCGACTGGTGCAACGCACGGCCGGCATGCACAAGCAGTCACCTCCATGGGAGGGACCATTCATCGTGAGCAAAGCATTGCATAACGATGCCTATTATCTAATAGACGCTCAATCTCCTGGAAGGAACAAGGCAGACAAAGCTGGCGAAGAAACGAAGCGTCCATGGAATGTAGCGTTGCTTCGTCCATTTTACTCGTAGCATAGTATCTCAAGGTCAAGAACCAATGATGTATTAAACCTCGGCACCCAGATCAGTGACCCGGGGACTGTCATATGTTATTTCAATTTCATGTTATGTATTTGAACCTCGGCACCAAGAGCAGTGACTCGGGGACTGCCGTATGTTATTTCAATGTCGTTTTATGTATTAAACCTCGGCATCCAGAGCAGTGACTCGGGGACTGCCATATGGGGACTGCCATATGTTGTTCCAATTTCATCTTATGCATTAAACTTCGGCATCCAGAGCGATGACCCGGGGACTGCCGTATGTTATTTCAATTTCATATTATGTATTTGAACCTCGGCATCCAAAGCAGCGACTCGGGGACTGCCATATGCTGCCCCAGTTTTATGTTGAGCACCACCTTGAGCAGCGCCTCGACTTTGGTCTTATAATATTTCTGAAATTTGGTTTACATATTGGAATTCGGCGCGATAGGCAGTGATTCGGGGACTGCCATATATTGTTCCAAAATAATAGTCAACCTTTGTTCAGATCAGATCAATCTTATATGATATTCGAAACTCACACCTAGACTACTCGGCTAAACCACGAGAATACAAAGACAAGGATACATCCTAAAGTCAGGAAATTGCAGGTCATCAAAGCAAGAATTCGGACGAAAACCCACTTAAACAAAATTATGACAACTACAAACATATATGTCGCAGTAGTACACGGCAAAAGAAATTCAGGTCATACAAAGAACGGACAAATGTTCCGCGTACATCATACGCCCGGCATGCCAGGGATAAGGAATAACTTAAGAGGCAGCAACTTGGTCGGGCGCTGGACACTCCGACGTAGGAGGAACTTCGACCGAGGTTGCCTCGCCCTCCATAGACCCATGTGCAACTTTAGCGGAAACCCGAGGTTGCTCGGGAGCATCAGTTTGTGCAGTTGAATGACCAGTACCTTTGGAGGAGGACCGCGCATTGCCGTCACTATCCGAGCTTGAACTGGAGCTACCAGATGTGGCCGAGTCATCCTCACCCTCCCCTTGCTCAGCTGAGTTGTTGTCCGAGGAATCCTCAACTATGACCTCATCGTCCGGGTTTGGAAGGAAACTCGGACCTTCATTCCAGGTATGCACATCGGCATACTCAACAAGCTGTAAGGCGCGAGCTTGACGAAGAGCAACAAAGGTGGGGTCCTCAACCCAACGGGAACCAGTGCGCAAATTTCTCAGGATATCAAGAGAAATGTCTTCATACCATGACATGATAACAGTAAGGGCCATATCAGCGCCAGCGCGACCGGCTGATTCCCTCCAGAGACTTAGTTGCTTCTCAGATGCCATCAGTCTTTTCACCAGTAATTCGACCTCATTGATATCAGGAGTCCCAGAAGTGTTCGGCCAGAGAACATGGTAAGCTCGAATAGCTGCCTTCACCAAATCCCGGCCCATAATCTTCATTGGACCAACTGCAGCACCAATAGCAACCAGGAAATCCTCCATCGAATACTCCGAGTCAGCGGCAACAGGAACACCTCGGCGCACGCGAGCAGCAAGAACCGCTTTAGAACTCACGGGCTTAGCTTCGGGAAAATGATCTGTGCAAAACACGAATGTATCAGGTGGCAGCAGGACAAAGAGAAAAATATAATTTGGCCGTGCTAAGAAGCTTACGATGAATATAACTCATCATTATCTGAAGGTCTTTGGCCCAATCGATCTTGTTCTTCTCAAAGCGAGCGATTTCCTCGCTCAGTCCATGAGTTTTTAGTTCGGCAGCCTCGAGGAGTTCTTTATTCTTCTGCAGCTCCAAAGCCAGCCGATTCTTCTCCTCGAAGAATTCCTGATCGACCTTTTCTAGTTCGGATTTCTAGTTCGGCATCCACCTCAGCCCACAGGCGAGCTATTTCATCATCTTTTTCTTGTAGCTGTGCCGAATGAGTAGCGCTTTGTTCTAAAAAATGCAGCATCACGTCAGGGATGGGCGTGCAATCTTGGTGAGATGCTGCAAAGGTTTGCAACTCGGCTTTACCAAAGCCAAACGAAATAAACAAAGCTTAGCACACATGTTAAAGGGGAAAAGGTGTAAGATAAAAGGGAAACTAACCTTCCAAGCTCTTGAATTTCTTCTCAAGACGAATGTTGAGGTTATTGATATTACCTGTTCACCAAAAAAGTGAGCCGGCATCTAGCGGACAAATCAATAAGAACGTCGAGAATAACGAAAAGGAACTATCGACTTACCGGCCTTTTTTACCACAGGAAGGATTTTCTCATACTTTTCTTCCAGTTTGCGGTGCGAAAAAAGCAACCTCTAAAATTCGGCAGTCCGCTGGTCATGTGCAACCTGAACAATGGAGCAAAATGATAATTGAATATTCAAAGCTAATCCAGATCCGAGTCAAGCAAAACTTAACTCGGATCTTGGTGGCTGGATATTCAAAGCTAATCCAGATCCGAGTCAAGCAAAACTTAACTCAGATCTAGGTGGCTGGATATTCGAAGCTAAACCAGATCCGAGTCAAGCAAAACTTAACTCGGATCTAGGTGGCTGGATATTCGAAGCTAAACCAGATCCGAGCCAAGCAAAACTTAACTCGGATCTAGGTGGCTGGATATTCGAAGCTAAACCAGATCCGAGTCAAGCAAAACTTAACTCGGATCTAGGTGGCTGGATATTCGAAGCTAAAATAGATCCGAGTCAAATGAGACTAAAACCAAATATAGGCGGCTGAATATTTCAAGATCAACTAAAACGAAAGTCAAGCAAACTATAAAACAAATCTAGTCGGATATAAATTCGAACTCTAGAGATAAATCTAGATTAAGTAAAGCATTATTAAACTTCCAGGCATATAACAAGTTATTTCCTTGCAAGTTTCGGGGACTAGAGCATATAGTAACATCTGGACGACTAATCTAAAAACTCCGCAAAACAGCAATTACCTCATTCATATTATTAGTGTCAAGGATGAACTTGGCAGCTTGATCGAAACGGCCGCTGATGTCGGAAAGCTGAAAGGGCTGACTGATTGGATTACCCTCAAATTGATCAGCAGCATTCCAATTATTGGCGTACTCCACCAGTGAGCCGAGGCTGTTCCCACTAGCCGTCCGAGTTAAGACTTTACCCCGAGCATGTTGTGTAACCACTGCGGCCGCATGGCTTTTATGAAGAGCAAGTTGGGTGCTGGCAGCCGAGGTAACGGAGTCTTTGGTGGGCGCAGTTCCTTTGCGCAGCACGTCGGCAATACTCGGCTGAGAAGAGCCGACAAGACCTTTCTAGGAAGAGGAAGCCTTGGTGGCAACAGTTTGTCTTGCCTTAGAAGAGGCATCAGCAGGAGCCGATACCTCGGTAATGGGAACGGCGTCTTTAGGAGCAGCAGGAATCACGGTCGCAGAAGGCACCGAGATAACGACCTCTTCGGCCGGGGCTGGTGTTGCAGTAGAGATTGCTGGGGCGGATAGAGGCTTAGTAGAGGCGCTCGGACCCACAGAGGGGGCAACGGGTTCGACAGAAATCTCGGAGGGCCGAGTGGAATCGATGTCGACAAAAGGAGTTTCAGGCACGTCGCGACGGGAGGGCGACTGATTCGGAGCTGAAGGAGAGGCAGCACGAGCAGGACTGGGAATCCTAGTATCTTCCACGGGCGGAGGAGACGGCTGCCGAATCGGGCGGCTAGTCATGCTAGGGCCACCGGGCTTAACATAAAGCGGAGCACTGTGAAAATAAGAAAGAAAAAAGGATGTCAGGATGAAAAATAGAAAGAGAGAAACAAGAAATATGAGCAAAAGGAACTTACCCTGTGACCCCAGGCATGGTCTTGCGCCTGGGAGGATTCGGAGCAGATTTCTTCATTCGTTTCTTGGGGGCCGCCTCTGAGGCACTAGCAGGAGCCCCGCGTTTCCCCGAGGTAACAGGGGGTCGGGAAGCAATAGGCTCGGCGTCGTGAACCTGACCGGCCGGATTAGCTGGGAAAGTAGAAGCCGGAAATGCATAAGAAATAGGCATTGCGGCAACTACCTCAAGAATTTGGGCCTCGTCCGAATCACCTTCCTCCTCGTGGACCGAGGTCTTGCCACGAGCTCGAGCCGGGGCAGGATCCGACTTAGGAACGAACTCTTCCGAGTCCGGCTCACCAGTATCCGGGGTGCTCCGGTCCGCAGGCCACGGAAGCAACAAAACTTCGGCATCCTCACTCTTCTGCTCTGCGAACCTCTACAAGACAAGAAAAAAGAAAATTAGCGAAAACCGTTACGAAAGCAATTGGATAGCAGAGCGTTATTGGTTAAGCTTACTTCGGGAGGCGGACGATCGCGGGTGAATGGTTTCAATCCCCAAGCCCAATCCTCAGGCATCTCCGTCTTGAAGATAGCTCGGACACGCTTATGGATAAGATAGTTGTCCAGCTCCACGGTCGAGACTCGGTTAGGGTCAAGAGGACCACTCATGTAGCACAGTTTGTGAGTCCGCTTCTGGAATGGGCAGATTCGGCTACTGATAAAGGTAGCCATCAGATCTTCGCCGCATAACCCGGCACGGATCAGCTCTTTGAGCCGAATCTCAAAGGCCTCGGCCAAGGCGTGACTCTTCCTCGGATTATAAGTCCAATTCACCTTAGAAGGCGGACCAATGGAGAAGGCAGGGAGCCGAATCTTGTCCTCCGTCCCTCTGTTCTTGACGTAAAAGAAGGATTTGTGCCACTTCTTGCACGACTCTAACCCGGTGACACGAGGAAATACGGACTTCCTTGTAATGGACGCTGCCCCACATTGAGTAAGCAGTTTCTCGGAAGGGTGCAGAGACTTGTCAGGGACTACGTTAGAGCGAATCTGGAAGAACTTCGACCAGACGTGCACGGACGGCCACAGGCCGAAGTATCCCTCCGAGGCGGAGATAAAAGCAGAAAGAGAAGCGATGGCATTTGCAGGAAGATGATGCGGCTGAAGGCCGAAGTAGTCGAGAAACTCTCTAGCAAAATCGATGAGAGGGAGACCAAAGCCGCGCGAGAAATGTGACATAAAAACTACATACTCGCCCTCCCTAATATCCGGAGAGGACTCGCTGCCGGGTAAGCGACAGGAGACCTCGGCGGGAATCCTCCGAGTTCGGATAAGACACTCAATCTCGCGGCGTGTAACGGAGGAGCCTTGCCACGAGCCTCGCTCGGGCCTAGAGCCTGCATCGTCATCTTCTACCAGGGCACCACTAAAGGAGCTAGACATGGGTTCGCCGGAAAGATCGACGGAGGAAGAGCTGGCGGCGGAGGAAATTTTAGAGCTACGAGGCCCCGTCGTGATTTTGCACAGGAACGACGGCGGAGGAGCAGAAGAACCGCCGCACGGATACAAGATCGAAACAGAGAAATCTAGGATAAAACCTAGGCAACGCGGCCGGAAAGAACTCACCGGCGACGGCGCCGGAGCTGGCGAATGCGGACGAGGCGGACGGAACAACACGGCGGAGTCCTCACCGTCGGAAGTTCTGATGAGCGCGCGGCGGCGGAGCTGCAAGAGGGTGCAGGAGCGAGAGGAAGAAGAAGGGTACAGGCGAACGAAAAGGGGAAAAGTGAATTCCCATACGCTGCGCCCCTCTTTATAATCGAGCCACATGAGAGGTAGTGGGATCGTGGGTGCGGCGTTTGACCGTGTGGATCGTGGGTGCGGCACAAATGCACGTCATTAAGTGGAACCGCACCAAGGGCCACACAGTAGCGAAGAAGGTCGCGATCCCCAAGGGAAGCGGCACACGAGGCGTCGCAGCGCCGGCGCGACAGGCACAATGTTAACTGTAGCCTGTCAGTAAATACTGTAGAGGAACAAAAAACTAGAGGAGCAATGATGGGGGTGACACGTAGGACAAGGCGTACGAGAGAAGGAACGTGGGTACCTCGAACGAGAGAGAGATAACTCGGAAACAATACAGAAAGAATGTGATGAAACTGATACGGCCCGGCCGAGGTTATCGGCTGGGCCATACCAGCTTCGGGGACTAATGTTGGGGAGGTAACCCCGGATAGGGTAAAGACGGGGAAAGACGAGAGTATAACCCCCGTCTGGTTTCCGAGTTACAGCCTAAGTCGGCCGAATCCTGTAGAAGTCGGCCGAGATATGAAGGGGAGAGACCCATGTATTTAGGCTAAGACATTACCCGGCCGAGATATTGCGTAAGTCGGCCGGGTTAGCCTGAGTGATCTTGATGCAGGTGAAGGACGATCCGAGTTATGTGAGGAAGGACCGAATGATATGAAGCTTGCAGGAGAAGGAGAAGCCTAAAGTCAAACCCTAGCAGCAAGCTAGGGAGAATCTGAGCGGAGCCAAGCGCTAGAGACAAAGGCGCAGAGCGACAGAGAGGCAGAAGGAGGTCACGGAGGTGACAGTCCAGAAGCCCGAGGCGCACAGGAGGGGCCCTCTGGAACCTTGCCGTCATTAGGGGAGCGACAGGGAAAGGGGGGCACCGAACTACTATATTGGGACAAGCATATTCCTCGAATATGCTTGCCACGTCAGCCCTAGAGGAACCAAAGGCTCTCCTTTATAAGGAGAGGCTTGGACTCTGAAGGGGGATGGAAAAGAGTGAGAGCCGTTAGGCTGGTAAAGTTTCTCTCTTCTCCCTGTATACAGCTCAAGGAGCACTTGTAGCCCAAGAAAGAAGAAATAAGATCTTTGCCTTAGTTCTCTGTGTGTAGAATCAACTACATCTTCCCTCCCCAGATCCCTCTAGCATCCATTGGACCCATACTTTAGCCTACCCATGGCATCTGCCGTGCCACCACCACGACATTTTATGATTTGAAAATGTATTTTGTGAACCCTATAGATTAATGCCTTAGTAAAAACATTTTTACACCACATAAAATGATACTTTATTTTGAAAATGGTTTAGGAAGTGAAATCCCTTGCAAATGACTTTTGCCACTTTATAAAATGACCAATAGGTGTTTTCAAATGTTTATGACCCATTAGGAACCACTTTTTCAAATAAAACAAAGCTTGGCATGTTTGCATGCATTACTTTGACTTTATGATTTTATGTGATGTTTTGCTTGATTGATAGATTGAGATTGTGCCTTGCTTGATTGAATTGTAGTGACTTGAAGAGTGTGATTGTTGAAAGGACAAGGAGTGAACCTATACCCTCTACCAAAGAGGCAAGTGATGCTTCATACTTTTTGTCCCATTACTTTCACTATGCATTAGTGATTTTTCTAAGTAAAACTTGCATGGAATTTTGCTAAGTATAAACCTTGCTATAGGAAAACCTAGTAGATGAAACCTTAGTAGAAATTTTCCTAAGTTAAGATTCCTACTACTATCAAGATTAGCCTAGCTAATAGAAAACAAGGGTGGAATATATATCCATACTATGAAAAATTTCTAAGTCTGAGGACTTGTGTTTTTGTTTAATAAAACAACTAAGTTAATGAATCACCTGGGTGGAATGGGACTTGAATGGTGGTTTTTGGTTGAGTGGTTCACAAGGCCCATGTTTATGGTTGACCTTGTGTATCTCACTTGTGGATGGCCACCCAGGAACAAAGAGATTTGAGATGTCAAATGTTGAGAAGCTTCAAGTGCAACCACTTGGCAGTATGGGCTCTGCCTGGATCACATAGGTTGCTAGAACTTAGCCATTTGGACAGTTGGTGGTAGTAGAATGATAGGTTGGAACGCGTCCATTTGGTCTAAGGAAAGGCTTCTGAAAGATCTTGTCTTGGTGAAACCAAGTCTTGTGGGGAAAGTGCACCACCTCTGCAGAGTGTAAAATCTAAGTACTTAGCCATGTCCCTGGTAAAGGACAATTTGAGCATCAAGACATGGAAGCAATCAAGAATCTCATCATCCAAATTTCTAAGTTAAAAACTTGTGGTTGAACAAGGGTTAAAGGATCTTCAATCTTTGATTGGGAGATGCCTTGCAAAAGATTATTTTGTCAAGCAAAAACTTAGTGTTTTCAAATGTTAAGGAAAAATCTATTTTGAGCAATGCAAGCCTCAACTCCACTTAGCCAAATGCATATAGATGTTAGACTCCACTATATTACCATAGTATCACTTGCCAATACAATTCAAATGTATTGACCCTTGTGGCTGTAACTTGTATGTTGCAGGTTTGATTGATGTTAGTAAAGTTTGATGATTAGCATTACAAAGTCTACAACCAACATGTCTGCCTGTGGCACTTAGAAGATGAAGGACCCCATGCTTAAAGATATTCTGCTGCAATGTAATGTAATAGCCAAATGAGCTATGTAAGATGTAATAAAATTATGTTATTCCTGGTTATAAAGTTGTATTATGACCTTTGTTTCTTGATATTACATCTTAACTGTGGATGCTAGCTATTGATCCAGGGACTAGCATTATAAACACAGGGTACTCTACCTTATTAAAGGTTGGGACCCTTACAGATGGTATCAGAGCATTGTGTTGCCTGTAGGATTTGTAACCCTAGGATTGGACAAAAACCCTTAGAAAAATATAGTAGTTGTATTTGTTCCAAAAAAAAACTTATTTACAAACAATCTTATAAACTCTTTCCTCAACCATTTTGGTTTAAACTCTACATCTCTTCTATTTCAAACTTGATGGACAAAACCTACCCCATGGCCAAAGACTACACCATGTGCAAAGGACTTCTTCAACTCTAATGACTTCAACATCTTCAACATTTTCATCAAGGACTTCAACCTTAGATATTACTAAGGACTACAATTGAGACAAGAAATGTTGCTCAAGACTTGAAGACTAAGGAAACACAACTTAGAAGGAACCATCATCTCTTTGAAGTTTTGAGATCAAGATGCAAGAAATTCTCTAAGGATACAAACATCTTGTTCAAGAAGAATCAACCAAGAAGGATGGAAAGATTTCAAGTGAACCACATAGATGGACCACCATATTTAGTTTAAGTAAAACACACCAACTTAGGTGGTGTAACAAAAATATTTTTGGTTGCCTAAAAATATGCTTGAAACTTGTTGTTTGAGTGGAATGTTTGTTTGTGATTGCTTGCACATTGCTTGTGTGAATTGTGATGTGTGTGATTGGAAATATTCCCTTAGAAATATCTTGCCTATTCTAATCCCTACTCAACCCAACCAGATGACTTCTCCAAGAGACTCCAACATCAAAGTAGATGACAACAACAACAACCAAGAGAACAATATGAGAGAACTTATAGCAACTCAAAACCAGTTGAGCCAAGAGACAACTCAGCTTTTAGCCAACAATGGACTAGACCCAGCCATACAAAGGATTTTGAAACTTCAATCCCAATTGTTGCCAGGATTGGTTACTCAAATGATCAACATGGGAGAAAACTTTTCCCAAAGAGCTAATGACAACAAGGATGACAAAGATGTTATTTTAGAAGGAACCCAAGCTAGCAATATTTGTGGAGACAAGGATCATGCACCCAAGGAGCATGAAGATCAATGCCCCAAGAAGAGAGAAAGATTTCCCACCTCTGAGGTGAGATATGAAGAACATGAACTGGAAGAACTCCTAGCTTTGGAGAAGCCCAAAAAGAAAAAGAAGGACAAAAGCCATGTGCAATGTCATCATTGTAAAGAAATGGGATACTATTCCAGTGAATGCCCAGAGAAGCAAAAGTATAAGGAGATTGGCCAAGTATGGTGCAACAACTGCAAAGGACTAGGTCATTATGCAGCAACTTGTCCACAAGAGACACGTGAAGGACTCAAACTCATCAACTGTTTCAATTGCAAAAACCCAGGTAATTATGCAAGCAATTGTCCAGAAAAGATGAAGAACAAGTTAAACAAGCCTATGAAGGATCTCAACCTTGGCCCATGAGTCAAGAGTGGAAACAAAGGACACAATGCAGATGTTTGCCCAGAGAAGTTTCCCCAGGATCCCAAGAAGACCAACATGTAATTTAGTTTGAAAATTTTAAGGGTGGTAGTACCCTAGATGCTTTTGAGCCTACTTGTAACCCTAGCCTTCCCAAATCTCGGGACGAGATTTATTCTAAGGGTGGTAGCCTGTCACATCCCAAGATTTTCCAAATCTTGTAATGTGAAAACTAAATGAATAAAATAAAACTTTGTTGATTTTCAGGGTGAGAAGAAACTTTTTGATTCCAACTGGAAACTTCAAACCTATTTATCAAATAATAATCCTAAAGGGATTTAAAAAGATAAATAAATAATTATTAAAATTAAAAGTATTTGGAAAATACTATTTTGGATCTTTTATAAAAAGATTTGGTTTCAAAAGAAAAGATAGATTTATAAATAAGGATTATTTATAGAGCCAAATTAAACCTTGGACAAGTTTTTGAAATAAAAATGTTTGTTTTGATAAAAATAGTAAAGGTTTGTTTAAATAAAATAATAAGGATTTAATATCTAATTTTATTTAATAAAAAGGTTTTACCATTTTAATTAAAACATAAAAACTTATTAAATTATTTTAATTAAGTTTTCCAAAGTGTTTATTATTTTCAAGTAAAACCTACTGAAGTGTTTTTTTATTTTATTTAAGATTTCAAAATAAAGATTTTAATAAAAAAATCCTATTTGATTTAGTAACTAAGGTCCATTTTATTTAAATTATTAATGGACCCTAAAATAAAAATGTTATTTTATTTTAAACAAGTTTTCCAAGTATCTTATATTTTCAAATAAAACCTACTGATTTGGTTTTGATATTATTTAGATTTCAAATGGAGATTTTATTAAATAAATCAAAACCTATTTTGAATTAATAATTAAGGTCTATTTTATTTAATTATTAAATTGATCCTAAAAAGAATAAAAAAAAATTTGGACTTTGGTTTATTGTTGTTAAACAGAATCAAAACCCATTACAAAGTTTGGTGAAAGTTTGAATTGTTTTGAATGTTTGATTTGTTGTTTGATTTTCAAAACAGAAAATAGAAATAGAAAAAGAAAAAGCATTTAGAAAGAAAAAATGGAACTAGACAGCAGCCCAACTGGTCCAGCCCAGCTATTCCCCCCACGCGCGAAGCGTTTTCCCACCGAAAGACCCACCCGCAGAGCCAATGACTGGTGGACCCTCGTTCCCCCTCTCCCTCACACTGACAAAGGACCCCACAGCCAGCTCATCTTCTTCCTCCACCGCGTTGAAGTCGCCAGCCGTTGCTGCCGTTGATTCCTCCGGTTGAATTCACTTTACTGCTGTGTTTATTCCTCACCGTAACCACGCAGTGATAAACGCCAGCGTTTCCTCCCCATTTCCCATCAGACTCCATGCCCTGAACGCCACTAGGCTGCCCTGAATCGAAGCAGCAACGTCACTGCTCCGACCATCGTCCCCAGCCGATTCCGGCAGCCCCACGCCACCCCTTGCCTCCTCGAGCACGCAGCTGGGATCCTCATCTCCTGGCGGACCTTTCTGCATCCGCAGCTCGCTCGCGCGCGCCCCTGAGCGTCAGCAACGATAACAACCGCCGCCGCCACCGTCTGGTTCTTCTCCGACGACCTCCCCCTGGTAAGCCAGACCACCCCGCGCCTTCTCCTTCATGCTCGCTTCATCACCTTGACCTTGCGCATCTAACCATGCTCTCCGTTTGCTTCCTCGTGAACCGTAGCCCCGCCTCCAACGACGCCCGAGCGAACCCGACGCCAGGAGCAACTCCGGCGAGCCATAACCCTCACCTCCGTGCGCCCCTTCAGCAATGACAACCTCCTTGAGCTTCCCCACGACGCCGCGAACACGGTGAGTATATTCCCTCGCTTCCTCGCTTCCTGCATCTCCAGCTTCGCCGCCGTCTGACCGCGCCGCCGCCAGCCACCGTCCCTTGCGCCGCCCGTTTTTGACCAGCTACTGCGCATCGTTAGATTTAGATCGAAGGGCCTGGATAGATTCACTTAAACGTCGAAGAGGTACGCAACCTGTGCCGCATGATCTGACTTGATCCAACGCACCAGATAGTGTGATCCGGGCGAAACGGTATCTGCGAATAGGAACAGGACGCGTGTCACTGGTTTGATTTAAAACAAACTTTGAATCTGATTTAGATGCAGATTTGAAAACCTTGTAACTTTTGATCCACACGTCCAAAAATTGCAAACTTTATATCAATGGAATCAGTGGAACAAGCCCTAGGCAACCATGCAATTTTTTTAGTAAAAAGTTTCTGTTAAAATGGTTATTTTTATAGAAACATTTGTATGCTTGTTTAGATTATAAAAATTGTTCAAAAATGATTTTGGGGATAAAATCTTTTGAAAATGGTGTATTTTGAACCTACTGACCATAGGAAACACTTTGTGGTTTAAAAAATGTAATTGGTGAAACAAAAGAATGATTCTTTGATTTAAAACCATTTCTAGTCAAATAAAAATATAGTTTATTTATTAAAAAAGGTTTTGGAAGAAAACTTTTGGGAAATGTTTTGTTTTAAACTATATGACCCTAAACACCAAGTTTTATGATTTGAAAATGTATTTTGTGAACCCTATAGATTAATGCCTTAGTAAAAACATTTTTACACCACATAAAATGATACTTTATTTTGAAACTGGTTTAGGAAGTGAAATCCCTTGCAAATGACTTTTGCCACTTTATAAAATGACCAATAGGTGTTTTCAAATGTTTATGACCCATTAGGAACCACTTTTTCAAATAAAACAAAGCTTGGCATGTTTGCATGCATTACTTTGACTTTATGATTTTATGTGATGTTTTGCTTGATTGGTAGATTGAGATTGTGCCTTGCTTGATTGAATTGTAGTGACTTGAAGAGTGTGATTGTTGCAAGGACAAGGAGTGAACCTATACCCTCTACCAAAAAGGCAAGTGATGCTTCATACTTTTTGTCCCATTACTTTCACTATGCATTAGTGATTTTTCTAAGTAAAACTTGCATGGAATTTTGCTAAGTATAAACCTTGCTATAGGAAAACCTAGTAGATGAAACCTTAGTAGAAATTTTCCTAAGTTAAGATTCCTACTACTATCAAGATTAGCCTAGCTAATAGAAAACAAGGGTGGAATATATATCCATACTATGAAAAATTTCTAAGTCTGAGGACTTGTGTTTTTGTTTAATAAAACAACTAAGTTAATGAATCACCTGGGTGGAATGGGACTTGAATGGTGGTTTTTGGTTGAGTGGTTCACAAGGCCCATGTTTATGGTTGACCTTGTGTATCTCACTTGTGGATGGCCACCCAGGAACAAAGAGATTTGAGATGTCAAATGTTGAGAAGCTTCAAGTGCAACCACTTGGCATTATGGGCTCTGCCTGGATCACATAGGTTGCTAGAACTTAGCCATTTGGACAGTTGGTGGTAGTAGAATGATAGGTTGGAACGCGTCCATTTGGTCTAAGGAAAGGCTTCTGAAAGATCTTGTCTTGGTGAAACCAAGTCTTGTGGGGAAAGTGCACCACCTCTGCGGAGTGTAAAATCTAAGTACTTAGCCATGTCCCTGGTAAAGGACAATTTGAGCATCAAGACATGGAAGCAATCAAGAATCTCATCATCCAATTTTCTAAGTTAAAAACTTGTGGTTGAACAAGGGTTAAAGGATCTTCAATCTTTGATTGGGAGATGCCTTGCAAAAGATTATTTTGTTAAGCAAAAACTTAGTGTTTTCAAATGTTAAGGAAAAATCTATTTTGAGCAATGCAAGCCTCAACTCCACTTAGCCAAATGCATATAGATGTTAGACTCCACTATATTACCATAGTATCACTTGCCAATACAATTCAAATGTATTGACCCTTGTGGCTGTAACTTGTATGTTGCAGGTTTGATTGATGTTAATAAAGTTTGATGATTAGGATTACAAAGTCTACAACCAACATGTCTGCCTGTGGCACTTAGAAGATGAAGGACCCCATGCTTAAAGATATTCTGCTGCATTGTAATGTAATAGCCAAATGAGCTATATAAGATGTAATAAAATTATGTTATTCCTGGTTATAAAGTTGTATTATGACCTTTGTTTCTTGATATTACATCTTAACTGTGGATGCTAGCTATTGATCCAGGGACTAGCATTGTAAACACATGGGACTCTACCTTATTAAAGTTTGGGACCCTTACATCCTCCTTTGAAAGCAAGATTTGATGTTAATGCTTCTTCATTTGAAAATACTTGATTCTTCTTGCTTCTTGTGCCTAACGTAAAGGCGTTAAAGAAAAGTACTTGTTGGGAGATAACCCAAGAGTTTCCTTGAGTCTTGGAAGTTATTACTTCAGTAATGAAATCTTCTTATCCTTTTTGTTTGCTTTTTATGCCAAGAATGACCTCTAATGAGAGGAAAGTAAGATTTGGGGAGTTGTTGTCCCGAAACAGATTTCTATCCTTGACCAAAAAAATTCGTGAGGAGTCTCTGTAACTCGGATTGAGCTCAAAATTTACGAATATGTCCCCCAGTATGTTAGCTAAGTTTCGATAGTTCAACACTTTTTGATTTGAGCAACATAAGATGTTCGAAAAAATCGGTTTCTACCTGCTGCTCTGTTTTGACAGATTTCTGCCATTATTTGCATTTGCTTAATATTGATTTCTTTTTGAGTTATCTTTAGGTAAATTGAACTTTTTGAAGGAGTTGCTACAGTAGATTGTGTTTTTAGTGAAAAGTATTGCTGTTCCAAAGCTTTGTCAAGTGGTCTAATATCTTTTGAATAAACTAATGTTGCTAATAAAGATTGTGTGAAGTTTTGTATGAAGGAAAAAAATTCAGGTGTAAAGAGAGAATGATGTAATGACATGACGAATGGACAAAAGTTCAAGCTTGGGGATGCCACCATGGTGTCACCCCAAGAAATATCCAAGAGGTACAAGCGTCAAATCTTAGGGATGCCCAAGGCATCCCCTTCTTCATTAATAAAAAACTCAGGTCTGTCTAGACACTTCACTTTTATTGTTTCATGCATAGTTGTGTTGTTCTTGGAGCGTCTTAATTTTTGTTTGATTTGCTTAGATTGTTTAGTTTTCTTGAATAAAGTAGTTTGGACCCCTGTTCTCATTGTGTTGTTTTGCAAATAAGTTTGCTTGGTGTTGGAAAGGAGTAGTAAGTTCTTGCTCGAAGTGCAAGAGGAGCTTGCATTGACTGTGACTTAGACTTTAGCATGACATGCTAGGTGTTGTTTTAGCATTATGATTAGTGATTATTGTTGTAGCATGTCTTGTTCCAAAAAATTGGTATTGCTTAGTGTGCCTTGAAGAAATTATGCGTTGTTTTAGCATGCAAAAGCATAGTATTGTGGTATTCTCCTTTGATGTTTTGCTTGGGTTGACTTGGCACATGCTTACACCATGTTATGACTATGTCAAGTCATCATTAGCCTATATGATCATTTAGTCCTTGACTTGTAGTACCACTCTTTGCTTTGATTAGTATGCTTTGTTGCATTGCATGATTATGGCCATTATGCTCTCTTAGTTGGTTGCTCCCAGTATTTTGCTAGCCTCCACTTGTATGAGTAAGTTATACTCATGCTTCCAACTCCCAAGAAACCAAGTTTTTAAAAAGTGTCCACTATAAACTCCTATGCATGGTGTGTTACACCATTCCGAGTATATTCTTGTTTTCAACTATCTTCCAATTAAAAACTTATTTGTTATGTGAAAACTTAGTGATTAAAGACCTCGCTAACTTGATGGCACATTTTATTCTTTTACCCTAATAAACTTGAACCATTGTGACAACTTTGTTGTATATGCTTGCACTTATAAGTTGGAATTAGCAGAACCGTGTTGTCACGGGGAACATTTTCAACATTGCACTTGTACTTTTGTACTCAGTTGATATCATGCTCTTTTGTTTATGGATGTAACCAGTGTGAACTGAAGTGGGAACTTGTAAGTCCATGGAGTTTGTATTCTGTGTTAGAGAAAGGCCTGGGCTGCTAGCCTAATCCATGCTAATCATGGTGGAAACTTGCAGCATCATCATAGTGAGCTATCTATGAAGCATCCTCAATAAAAAGCTATGCATATGGTAAATAAAAAGATTGCTGGGATGCTCATTGTCTGCTTTCCTTGTCATTTTGGTTATGGGAAAGCTCCTGTACCATGTGCAAGGGGTACCCCGTTGGCGGTTCTCAATGATACGCAAATACTTACAGTGACAAGAACTTGCCTGGGCCCAAAGTTGAGTAGCCATGAGGTGTGGCCCTCATATTCAAGGGACTTGAGATTGCCAACTTATAGTTCGTCAAGCATATACTCCAGCTTTGCCACTTTAACCTTAACCACTTCAAGCTGCTTATGATAGGGGCAATGAGGGCTGAAACCTAACAAGTACAATAATTTTTGGAAGCTCTTTTTGAAACTTCTAATCCGTGCTTCCTTTATAAAAAGTCCTTTCTTCCAACATTATTTGAGTCTCCACCTTCTACCTTTAGGCACCATTAAGAGAGCATAGTTGTCATCTTGTGTGTAGTGTTCCAAAGCTTATTAATTCATGCATATTGTGATATTACTTGTTGTTGTGTTATTTGTTTCTAGTCACCCTTGTGAACTTTGAAGGTGTCCTATGCATCTATTTGCTACTCTATGAGGGACAAGCCTATTGCCACTATGCTATGTTTTCTGTATGTGAAACAAACAAATGTTCTTCAATGCATGTTATTCATGATCTTTGTTTGTAGCCTTTCATGTTGCATGCATAGTTACTATGTCCTACTGTTAGAACTCCATTCTTTCATGCACATGTTTAGAGTTCTTTGATCCCAGCTTTCAATGCTTGCAAATGGTTGGATCTTTATTGTGAGGGTGCATGTTCACCTCAATAATTATTCTGTTTATCACTTACCTACTCGAGGACGAGCAGGAGTTAAGCTTGGGGATGTTGATACGTCAGAAACGTATCTATAATTTTTGACGCTTCATGCTTGTTTAGTATCTACTTTGCTTTACTTGTCTACACTTTGAGGTGCTTTTTACATGTTTTCTGGTACTAACCTATTAACAAGTTGCAACAATTCCAGATGCCTATTTTCTGCTATTTTTGGTTTCAGAAAAGTTAGTAAAGAAATATTCTTGGAATTGGATGGGACAAACGACAAAGTCAATTACTTTCCATGGGGAACAAGAAGTCCAGAGGGGAGCCAGAGGGGCCAGCCAGGGGGGCAGACCCACCCTAGGTGCGTGTGGGCCCTAGCCTGTTCCTAGCTAGGTTTTGCCTACCCTGGCCGCCTCCTCGGCCTCCCCCTTTGCCTATAAGAATCCCCCGATGCAGAAACCCTTAGTACCCGATCAGAAATCTATGAAATCGTCTATAGCCGCCGCCACCATCGTCCCTAGATCGGGGGGATCTGAAGTTCTTCCCGGCACCCTGCCGGGGGGGAGATCATCCCGGAGGCCTTCTCTCCGATATGATGCGTGAGTACTTCCACCTTGGACTATGGGTCCATGTATTAGCTAGATGGTTGTATCTCCTCCTTTGTGCTTTCATGTATAGATCTTGTGAGCTCCGTTCATGATCAAGATCTAATCTATTTGTAATCATGCATGTTGTGTTTGCGGGGATCCGATGGATATTGAGATTATTAATCTGGTTTGATTAATGGTTTTGTCTTTATGATTCTATCATGTATGTGTTGTTTGTGATCTTGCATGCTCTCTGTTGCTAGTGGTTATCTTGGCCAAGTAGTTGCTAGTGACTCCAAGAGGGGGTATTTATGCTCGATAGTGGGTTCATGCCTCTAGTTTCCAAATGAAGTGACAATAATCTCTTCGGTTGTAGATGTGCTATTGCTACTAGGGAGAAAACAACGCTCTCTTGTTCATGGAACATGTGGACTGTTTACCTTACACACTTTGCTTAAAGCAGTTGTCTGTTGCTTGCAACTTAATAGTGGAGGGGGTTCGGATGATAACCTGAAGGTGGACTTCTAGTCACAGATGCAGTTGGATGGCGGTCTATGTATCTTGTTGTATTTCCCAGTTGAATCTCATAGGATCTTTCTGACTAGTAATTGCATTGTTATGCCTTGCTCAGTTCCTATCAATTGCCCTGATGTAATTTGTTTACCCTTCATGCCATGTTGTTTATCTAAGGAGAGCACCTCTAGTGAACTATGGACCCCGGTCCAATCTTTACCATCAATACATCCTCCATAGTTACTTGTTTACTTGATGCAAACCATTACCTTCCACACCATACGTTTAATCCTTTGTTACAGAAACCGGTGAGCTTGACAACCTCACTGATTCGTTGGGACAAAGTCTTGAGTTTGTGTTGTCCAGGTCGCCGCGTTTCTTGCAACACATGTTTGACGGTTCCTTCCTCATTCTGGTTCGATAACCTCGATCTCTACTGAGGGAAGACTTGTTGCTTCACACCTTGCTCTTGGGGTTTCCATTGAAGCGCTCCTACATCTACTTAGGCGCCATCAGCGACCAACTAAGAGAGCAATAATGGCCATAATCATGCAGAGCGATAAAACATTACTAATCAAAGCATAAAGTTTTACCAGAAGTCAAAAAATAAATGATCATAGAGGATAATGTGACTTGTTCATAGTCATAACATGGTGTGAGCATGTGCCAAGTCAACCCAAACAAAGCATCAAAGGAGAATACCACAATACTATGCTTTTGTATGCTAAAACAACATATGATTTTATCAAGGCACATTAAGCAATCCTAATTATTTGGAATAAGTCATGCTACAACAATATCACTAAGCATAAGGTAAAAACAACATCTAGCATGGCATGATAAAGTCTAAGTCACAGTCAAAGCAAGCTCCTGTTGTACTACTAAAGCAAGAACTTCCTACTCCTTTCCAACACCAATCAACTTATTTGAAACAAAACAGTGAGAATGGGGGTCCAACTACTTTATTCAAGCAAACAAAAACCAAAAACAAAAACTAAGATGCTCCAAGAACAACACAAATGTGCATAAAACAATAAAATCAAACTGTCTAGAAAGACTTGAGATTTTTATTGATGAAGAAGAGGATGCCTTGGGCATCCCCAAGCTTTGACGCTTGTACTCTTGAATATTTCTTGGGGTAACACGGGGTGGCATACCCAAGCTTGAGCTTTTGTCCATTCTTCATCTCATTACATCATTCTTTCTCTACACCTGAATATTTTCCTTCATACGAAACTTCACACAATCTTCATTAGCAACATTAGTGCATTCAAAATATAATAGACCTTTGGGGTTTAGTTTAACACAGCAAAACTTTCACTAAAGACACAAGTTACTGTAGCAATTCGCTCAAAAAGCTCAATTTCCAAAAAAAAGGAACCAACAAGAAGCAAATGCATATAATGGCAGAAATCTGTGAAAACAGACCAGCAGGTACAAACCGATTTTTTCGAAGACCTTCTGTTGCTCAAATCAAAAAGTGTTGAACTAACTAAAGTTAGATAACAGCCTGGGGGATTTATTCAGATAATTACAGCTCAATCCTACATATAGAGGTTTTTCAAGAATTTTTAAAGTGGAGCAGAAAAATCTGTTTCGGGACAGCACTTCCCCAAATCTTACTTCCCTCTCATTAGAGGTTATTCTTGGCACAAAAATCAAACAAAAAGGATAAGGAGAGGTTATTAAAGAAGTAATAACTTCCAAGACTCAAGAAAACTATTGGGTTATCTCCCAAGAAGTACTTTTTTAACGCCTTTATGTTAGGCACAAGAAGCAAGAATCAAGTATTTTCAAATGAAGAAGCATTAACATAAAACCTTGCTTTCAAAGGAGGATCAAAAAGCAACTTGTCTCTCCTCATAGGGAAGTGTTCAATACCTTTATTGAATGGAAATTGATATTTAATGGTGCATTCTTTCATATCAATGATGGCACCAACAGTTCTAAGAAAAGGTCTTCCCAAAGTAATAGGACAAGAAGCATTGTATTCAACATCCAAAACATAGAAATCAACAGGGACATAGGCATTGTTAACCATAATAAGAACATCATTAACACTCCCTATGAGTTTCTTTCTGGCATTATCATTAAGTGGGACATCCAAATAGAAATCTTCCAAAGGTGGCAAGCACTAGTGGAAACGAGGTCTTTTGTTGATCCCGAAAAAGGGCTTTAACACCGGTTCTTCTACAAACCGGTGTTAATGGGGGGGGCCATACCAGCGTGGCCCCTGCGGCAAAAAAGGAGCCCCCCTTTAACACTGGTTCATGCCACGAACCGGTGTTAAAGGTCCCAGCAGCAGTGGCCCGCGCACCCCCCCCTTTAACACCGGTTCGTGGCATGAACCAGTGTTAAAGGGGGGGCTATATAAGACACCACCCCAACCCACACACACCCCACTCTTCCATTCTTTCACATTTTGGAGCCTAGCAAGAGGGTGTGAAGAGTGCTAGTTTGTGTTTTTTTCATATGCACAAGAGGTGTTCGGTGAAATGCCCGAGAGCTCAAAATAAGTTTTCTTGTTGCTCTTTCCGTCTCGGTCGAGGTCGGCAACTATAGTTTCATGTGTCATTGATGTACTATATATATAAATGGTCATCTCCCTATTATTTTTTGATATATACTACATATTAATGCAGATGAACCGGCAATGGATGTACGGTGACCGCCGCACTTCCGAGTACATTAAGGGCCTCCAAAATTTCATCGTTGTGGCTAATGCAAACCGTGGTCACAATGGTTTTATGTGCTGTCCGTGTGTTCACTGTCAGAACAAGAAAGACTACTCAAATACCAGAACCATTCACGCCCACCTGCTTCTATCCGGTTTCATGCCCAGCTATAATTGTTGGACCAAGCACGGAGAAAAAGGGGTTGTGATGGAAGACAACGAAGAAGAAGAGGATGATGACAACTATCATAATATGTATCCTAAATATGATGATAATGCAACGGAGGTAGATAATGAAGATCAAGAGGGAGCAGATGGGCCCGCTGATGACGATCTTGGTCGGGCCATTACTGATGCAAAGGAAGAATGTGAAACTGAAAAGGAGAAGGAGAAGCTGGAGCAGATGTTAAAGGATCACAAAACATTGTTGTATCCAACTTGCGAAGATGGCCACAAAAAGCTAGGTGCCACACTGGATTTGCTGCAATGGAAGGCAGAGAATGGTGTGACTGACAGCGCATTTTCAAAGTTGTTGGTAAAAATGAAGAATCTTCTTCCAAGAAATAATGAGTTGCCCGACAGTACATACCAAGCAAAGAAGGTTGTCTTCCCTATAGGATTAGACGTGCAGAAGATACATGCCTGCATTAATGACTGCATCCTCTACCGCGGTGAGAAGTACGAGAATTTGGATGCATGCCCGGTATGCACTGCACTGCGGTATAAGATCAGACGAGACGATCCTGGCGATGTTGAGGGCGAGGCCCCTAGGAAGAAGGTTCCCACCAAGGTTATGTGGTATGCTCCTATAATACCACGGTTAAAACGTCTCTTCAAAAATAAAGAGCATGCCAAGTTGTTGCGATGGCACATGGAAGACCGTAAGAAAGACGCAATGTTGAGACACCCCGTTGATGGGTCACAGTGGAGAAAAGTCGAGCGAGAGTACCCGGACTTCGCACGTGACGCAAGGAACTTAAGGTTTGGTATAAGTACAGACGGCATGAATCATTTTGGTGAGCAGAGCTGCAGTCACAGCAACTGGCCTGTGACCCTATGTATCTATAACCTTCCTCCTTGGTTGTGTATGAAGAGGAAGTTCATTATGATGCCAGTGCTCATCCAAGGCACGAGGCAACCCGGCAACGACATTGATGTGTACCTAAGGCCATTAGTTGAAGAACTTTTACAGCTGTGGGCCAAACCAGGTGTACGTATGTGGGATGAGCACAAAGGGGAGCCATTTGACCTACGAGCATTGCTTTTCGTAACCATCAATGATTGGCCTGCTCTTAGTAACATTTCCGGGCAGACAAACAAGGGATACAATGCATGCACACACTGTTTAGATGATACTGAAAGTGTATATTTGGATAAATGTAAGAAGGTTGTGTACCTAGGGTATCGCCGATTTCTTTCGAACCTGCATCCAGTAAGAAAGAAAGGCAAGCATTTCAAACGTCTGGCAGAACCCCGGAGGAAGCCTGTCCTCCGTACCGGTGAGGAGGTATTTGGTATAGTCAAGAACCTAGAAGTAATCTTTGGAAAAGGTCCTGGCAGTCTATCTGTTCCGAATGACGATGCCGGACACGCGCCCATGTGGAAGAAGCAATCTATATTTTGGGACCTACCCTATTGGAAAGTCTTAGAGATCCGCTCTTCAATCGACGTGATGCACGTGACGAAGAATGTTTGCGTGAACCTGCTGGGCTTTCTAGGAGTGTATGGGAAGACAAAAGATACACCGGAAGCACGGCAGGACCAGCAACGTCTGAAGGCCCCTGAAGAGCCTATGCATCCTGAGAACGAGAAGGGTAAACGATGCCACTTAACTCCTGCCAGCTGCGCTCTTACCAAAGCAGAGAAGGAAATCTCTTTTGAATGTCTGAGCAGTATCAAGGTCCCGTCTGGCTTCTCGTCGAATATAAAGGGAATAATAAATATGGCAGAGAAAAAATTCCAAAACCTGAAGTCTCATGACTGCCACGTGATTATGACACAATTGCTTCCGATTGCATTGAGAGGGCTTCTACTTGAAAATGTTCGAGTACCCATTGTGAAGCTATGTGCATTCCTCAATGCAATATCTCAGAAGGTAATCGATCCAGAAAGCCTACCAGGGTTACAAACAGATGTGGCCCAATGTCTTGTCAGCTTTGAGTTGGTGTTCCCACCATCCTTCTTCAATATTATGACGCATCTCCTGGTTCACCTAGTAGAAGAGATTGCCATTCTCGGTCCTGTATTTCTACACAATATGTTCCCCTTTGAGAGGTACATGGGAGTCTTAAAGAAATATGTTCATAACCGTGCTAGGCCAGAAGGAAGCATCTCCAAGGGCTATGTAACAGAGGAGGTCATTGAGTTCTGTGTTGATTTTATTCCTGACCTTAAGGCGATTGGTGTTCCAGAATCACGACATGAGGGAAGACTGCGTGGAAAAGGCACCCTAGGATGTAAAGCAATGATATGTAGGGACGGGCATTCTCTCAATCAAGCACACTACACAGTTTTACAAAGATCTATCTTGGTTGCCCCGTATATCAATGAACACAAGAATTTAATACGCCTCAAACACCCGGGGCAGTCTGCTGAATGGATTATAAGTGAACACTTGGCGAGTTTTGGCGGCTGGCTGCAAAGACTTCTCACGAATAACACCACTTTTGGGGATCAGCTGTACTTGTTGGCCAGGACACCATCTTCGACTGTATTATGGGTACGAGATAAATGGGAATACATTTTACACGATAGGCCAAGATAAAAAGAGCACCAACCAAAACAGTGGTGTCCGCTTCGATGCAGCAGAAGACAATGGGCAAAAGACCACGTATTATGGGTTCATAGAGGAGATATGGGAACTTGACTATGGACCTAATTTTAAGGTCCCCTTGTTTTGATGCAAATGAGTCAAGCTAACAGGAGGAGGGGTTGAGGTAGACAAGAAGTACGGAATGACAACGGTGGATCTCAACAATCTTATGAAGGTAGACAAGAACTTAGACGAACCATTCGTCCTAGCCAATGATGTGGCTCAGGGTTTCTATGTGAAGGACATGTCCTCCAGACCAAAAAAAAGAAAAAATATGCAAACGAATACATCATATGATGAGCCAAAGCGTCACATAGTTCTTTCAGGGAAAAGAAACATCGTGGGAATCGAGGACAAGACAGACATGTCAGAAGATTATAATAAGTTTGATGAAATTCCGCCCTTCACAGTGAAAACTGACCCAAGCATTCCGTTAAGTAAAGAAGATGCTCCATGGTTACGTCTGAAGCGATCATAAGGAAGGACATATGCCAAGAAGTTCATGCTCATATTATGTAACTCTAGTTCATGTTTTTAATATTAATACATGTTTTGAGTGTTAGTCATGTTTTGTGGATGGACCGGGACTATGAGAAGAAGTTGTCCCGATTCGTACTTACCATTAAGATCTGATCTCCAAACGCGCGCGGTCACATATTAGGGAGTGCCTCTATGACCAGTTTCTTGGAGATGTCGGAGGACTAGGCTCCGTCGGCATCTCCCTGCCTCAAACTGGCTGGAGGACCTGGGAGCTTTGTAACTTCTCTAACTAGATCAATACACCTAGGAGCTAACTAATTTCACATATTAGGGAGTGCCTCTATGACCAGTTTCTCGGAGATGCCGGAGGACTGGGCTCCGTCGGCATCTCCCTGAAACTGGTCGTAGTGGTGTCCCTGCCTCAAACTGGCTGGAGGACTGGACTCACAAGGATGCCTATTTATAGTACAAGCAGCTCGACATAGTGTCGACACTTACGAAATAATGTCGACACTCACCCCTATTATTAGTGATGACTCGTGTTTTGTCCCGGTTGGTGTCTCCAACCAGGACTAAAGGTTCATCTTTAGTCCCGGTTGGTGACACCATCCGGGACAAGGTACACGCCGCACGACATAATGTCGACACAAAACCCTATTATTAGTGCTGACTCGTGTTTTGTCCCGGTTGGTGTCTCCAACCGGGACTAAAGGTTCATCTTTAGTCCCGGTTGGTGACACCATCCGGGACAAGGTACACGTCGCACGACATAATGTTGACACTCACCCCTATTATTAGTGCTGACTCGTGTTTTGTCCCGGTTGGTGTCTCCAACCGTGACTAAAGGTTCATCTTTAGTCCCGGTTGGTGTCTCCAACCGGGACTAAAGGTTCATCTTTAGTCCCGATTGGTGTCTCCAACTGGGACTAAAGGTTCATCCCGCCATTTTTCTTCCCGCCATTTTTCTTCCCGCCAGTTATTCCCTCCAGTTCTTCCCGGTAGTTCACTATATATATATATATATATATGTAGGGGGTTGGCCTCCATTGTCATTGCACATCTCTAGACTCATATCTGCAACCTCATCACTCTTTCCCATGGCTTCCACCGTAGCACTAACCCCAGGGAGGCGGAGGCGCTTTGCGCCTCGAACTACCCCTGCCCGCCGGGCTACTGTATCCCCGTCGGCTGGATGCTGAGCGTCGGAGGCGTGCCGGTTCCTCCTGTCCCTCTAGGTGTGGCGCGCCGGATGGCCATCACGAACCACTACTACTTCGAGCTCACGCCGGAGCAGCGGAGGAATCCCAGATGGCATCCCGACTATTTCCCTACTTGGGAAGCCTTCTTCGTGGATCGGCGTGAGAGGGCGCTCGCCAGGCACGAGGAGGACGGCCCACCTCCTCCTAACTTCAACGAGGCCGGCCGTCGGCTATGGTGGCACGGTCGAACTCTCCAGAGCGTCATGCCTATGACACTGCCGCCGACTCTAACCCCCGTCTGCGCTACCCTCAAGTCCAGCCCACGCGCTACCCTCAAGTCCAGCCCACGCGTACTCTCCAGAGGTTCAATTACGGCGACCCCGACGACAACAGCGATGACGGCGGCGGCGAGTACGACGACTACAGTGGCGAGTATTACAGGTGTAGGCAGGAGCATGACTGAATCACTCCAACATTCCGAAACAAGTTCGGCCGATTGTTACTTAATCTGGCCATGTATCTTAATTTTCAGTTCTTTTATGTATCTTAATTTTCATTTCCAGTTCGGCTTTATGTAACTTACTATTAGTTCGTCTTTATTTGGTATATTGATTATGTCTCGAAAAAACCTTCACAAAATGACCTATCTCATTCGAGGTTTCTTGGCTTTCGGGTCAAATGACCAATGTTATGGCTAGAATCAAGGCATAGTTTGTGATAATATGCCCATATTGTGCATACATGTGCATCATGGCATGGCAAACCATTTTGCAAGAGGAAGTTTTCCTTTTTATCGCACCAAAAAGGAATTTTCCATTTTCCGAGCATAAAAACGGACGGTTTTGTGAAGCAACCACCAAATGGCTAATTCAAAAAACCACCAACACATTTTATAAAAATACTAGACCACCTTATATGCACAATGTACCAACAGGGGGATCTGAAACCTTTTCGTCCACCTCTGGTGAAAAAGACAAATTCCTACCGAATCGGCAGGAATTGGGTCAGATATGAACTACAAGTACATGATACGATGCTCATGATTTTTTACAAAAACCATTTTTAGGTTCACAATATGCTATTTAATCAAAAAAACAATGCAAGTTGAGCGAGGCTTGGTGAGATTCAAGTGTATACAAAAGATGCGACATTTAAATATCCAATCAATTCAAAAATGTTAATACAAAAGATGCGGCATTAAAATATGATTTGATCTAATAAAAAACATTTTTTAGATGCTTAATATTTCTTATGTTCAAAGTTTTAGGATTTAACAATTTATTTTTGTTTGAATCGAATAATCAAAATTTATTTGTAAATGTTTTAATTATTTTGAAAATTTTCATGTAAAGTAAATATAAAATGATTTACATGAATGGATAGATATTATTTTTTTGAAAATTATGATATATTATTCATATTTTTCTGAGTTGAAATGAAAAAGATATGAATTTTCTAAATTCATATCATATTTTTTGAATTAAAAATGCCCCTTTAATGCATGAAATAAATGCCCCCCCCCCTTTAACACCGGTTCCTGGATGGGACCGGTGTTAAAGGGGGGGTAATAAATGCGCGCGGGAAACGAAATCCCCCCCCCCTTTAACACCGGTTCCAGCCACGAACCGGTGTTAAAGGGGGGTATTAAATTCGCCTTCCCCTTCCTTTCTTCCCCCCAGAGCCAGATCGAACACCGCCGGCCGCAGAGAGAAGCGCCGCTACCGCCGCCCGAACACCGCTCGCGCGTCTCGCCGCCGATCGAACATCGCTCGCGCGTCTCGCCGCCGATCGAACACCGCTCGCGCGTCTCGCCGCCGCCGCCCTCGGAGTGAGGGAGGAATCGTCCGTCTCGCCGCCATCGCCTCCATTGTCGAGCTTCGGAGCTCGAGGTCCGCAGCCCCCGACCCTCTCTTTTCCGCACTTGACCGCATCGCCCTGACCACCTCTTCCCCGTTCAGGAGCAGCCGACCGCGCCTCGCCGGAGCACCGCCGACGCCGCCCGTCAACGCCGAACACCGCCGACGCCGCCCGTCTCCAGCCATAGTACCCCGCCTCTCGTAGGCCACCTCGACGAGCCCGCCGCTAGCACCGCCGCCCGACGATACCGCCGCATCCGCCGCTAGCACCGCCGCCCGACGAGCCCGCCGCCTCCGTACGTCACCCCACCGGTGAGCAAACCTGAATGCGCCACCTGTCTGCCACGTCAGCGATGACACAACGCCAGTCAACGTTGACTCTCCTGAAAAATAGAAGAAAAGATAAAAATTGCAGAAAATTGTATAATCTTGCAAAAATCATACTCCCTCCGTTCCTTGATATAAGGTGTATAGTTTTCTGTAAAAAAAATCCAGAATATAAGGTATATGGTGGGATCGTGGGATTTTTTTACATAATTTAGGAGTCAAACTGATTTGGAGAGATGAGATACCGAGATTTCCCTATTTTTCTTCTATTCTCACATCGATCACCTACATGTATTAACATCTAAAAGTATCGAATTTTTTCCTTTTAGCCTATGCGTTAATATTCGTGCAAGAAAACTATACACCTTATATCAAGGAATGGAGGGAGTATAAAAAGATTCGTAGATCCAAAAATAGCAAATTATATATCAATGAATTCAGAAAATTGAGTAGATTATTAATATCAAGTTGGATTTAACTTTTACAGTACGTGTTTACTGTAATAATTTAATTAGTTTTAATGGTCTTTTAGGTTAATAAATTCATAGTAAAATATCTCCTGGTCCAAAAATCACAAATAATATACCTATGGATTCACAATTGTGTGTAGATCATCAATATGCAAATGGTTAAGCCAAATAATATAAGGTTTTTCAGAAATTAAATAAATGGTAGAATGGCTTATTTAGAGTAATAAATTCATAAGAAAATAAATAATGTTCAGAAAATTACAAATAATATGTCCCTGGAATCACAACCCCGTGGGGATTATATATCTGATTTTAGTTTGATTTTTAGACAACAGAAACTATTTAAATGATTTAAAACCCATTAAACACTATTTAAATCATAATAAAAAGATTTGTAACTCTGATTAGGGTGAATCCAACGCCTACTGGTTCGTATTAATGTCCTCTATCCATTGTGACTTATTAAATTGCCATGCATGCATTTGTTGCATTTGTTTGATCTCTATGTGCTATTGTTTATGTTGTATGACGAAATTGTTTGCTCGATAGATTGCGAGGAGTGCAACGTGTGTGATTGCTGACTCATCCTGATTAAAACTTGTTTTCTCGATAAATTGTACTACATGCATAGATTAAAACTTGTATACAAATTGGACCTCTGACTCATTTGTGTATTTATTTGTGTATTTTTGTATGAATAATATGTATATTTGTGTATGAATCCAAGTCCACTTGAATGTTTACACTCTTACTCTAGATAATATTATTGTTTTAGAAACTATGGATCCACTTAGTAGAAACCTTGAAGAAGAAGAAATAATGGAGAACATTATTGATGAGGACACCTCACAATATCTGAACTTGGAGGGACATGATGACGACAGCTCAAGTACTAGTCATGGAGAAGATGAAGACTCCGGTGAACGCAATTTAATGGTTACAAAGTCCGGCGAGGTATATGCATTGATTAAGCCTCTGCTGACTTCCACCAACAATCTTCTTCTATATGTATTAATTAACGCTTCTTTCTTCTTTTAGCCCTCTGGATCGACCAGCCAGCAACCATCTTATTCTATGAAAAAGAGCAAGCGAGGCGCGAGCCAGCGGTTGAAAGATCGTGCAAAGTTCATGATTGAAGCAGTCCGTGTTGATGGCAGGCCGATGGAGCCCAAAAAGGCCGCAGACAAATTTGTACGTCGGGCTGGAGTTCTTGTTAGGAACCAAATCCCAATCATAATTGAAAATTGGAATAAGCCAAAGAAGGGCGACGGTACCTTTGTCGATGACAGATCCAAAGAAACGCTTTGGAATTCGTTGTTTTTAAATTTCACCCTTCCGCTAGAGGAGGATGAAAACAACCCGGTTATAAAGGAAAAGGTCAAAGAGTGGACTCTAAAGAAGATGGCTGACGCTTTCCGCAACTGGAAGACAAAAGTGAACAAATTTGTCAAATCTGGCGAGACTCCAAATTTCGAAGACGCATATTATGCGAAGATAATACCTCACTGGCCCGAATTTGAGACATATAAAAAAAGTGCTATAGCTAAAAAGAGGTCAGAAACCAATACGCTTAATGCCCTGAAGAAGGAATATCACCAGAGGACGGGGTCAGGTGGCTACATATCTCAGAGGCCTAAGTGGGAGGAAGCTGAGAAGGCCCTGCGCGAGAGAGGGATCACACCCCAGACAGATGGGTGGGTCCTACGTGCAAAGACTTGGTTCTACGGAATCGGGGCAAGGTTGGACCCAGAAACAGGATTGTGTATCTTCCCAACCCTCCTTGCCAAACCCGTCACTGAACTCATCACGGCATACGAGGAAACATCCGCTAGGATCTTCCATCCCGACAAAGAGAATGACCAGCTCACACGCGCCATCGGTAAAAAAGAACACCCTGGACATGCACGAGGCACGGGGGTATGACGTGGAAGGATGGGTTTGCCGACTGGAGCGACTCTTACAAATGGCGCGGCAGAAAAGAAAAAGAGCGTACAGAGCAGATGACACAGATAGAACATGCACTTGCGGCGCTGCAGGTGCAAGTGAATGCACAACAGAGTCATCAAGGTACCGGACCATCTCAGCGGCACGAAGAGCCTGCATTGGAAGCTGCCGACGGCCCAGACTCTGCGCGGAAAAGCAGTGTGGCTTCCACGGAGAACGTGCAGCCCACGCTTGAAATGACGGGTCCTCGATACCCCGTGGATGAGATAACGGAGAGCGAACACGCTGAGCTGCATGTGAGATAAATGGGCTTATCCATTAAGGTGGCTGTCGGCTATGCCTTACCTCCTGTAGCTGGTGGAACTTATCACTGCCGACCGATTCCAGATGGCTATGCTATTGTCGGGGTGGATGAGGTTGTGAAGGAATATGAGGAAGCACAGCTTGACCATGCTACAGGTGAAGGGGAAACTCAACTCAAATTTGCAGTGAAAACAACCATTCTTTGGAAGAAGGAACACATTGTGCTTCCAAATTGGAGGTTACTGGCACCCCCGCCGACTCCGCAGCGTCAGCAGTCTGAGCCGCTTCAGCTATCTCCTGCGCGGCAGCCATCTCCGGCGCTTCAGCCATCTCCTGCGCGGCAGCCATCTCCGGCCCGTCAGCCATCTCCGGTGCTTCAGCCATCTCCTCAGTGTAAGCGGAAGAGCACTGCCACGAAGAGCATCAGTAGCACTGCCATAAAGAAATCCGCAGGAAACCGTACACCAAAGAGTTCAAAAAACTACGTCCCGCAGCCTTCCGCCAAGCCATTGCCGGTTTTACCGTGGAATCGCAGTGACGAGGAGACCAATAGGATCTCGAAAGAACAGGTCAAGAAAGTCTTTGCACCTAGACCGGCCGAGCCAAAGGAGAAAATAGATCCGGCGGTGGTGGAGAAGTTTTACAAAAATCTTTTGAAACCTGAAACCCCACTTGTGCCGGACTACGAGCGCCAGATTTTGAAGGCGGATGCAAGGCGCCGTAGGGAGACTGAAAGTAGCAGTCGTGAGGCACCCCAGAAAACAGTTCCCATGCTCGGAGAGCAGGAAAACCAATCATGCGCCCCGCTCCAAATGTTTGACACACGGGACGCTCCTCCCGTAAATGATTACGAGGCAAAGCTACAAAGAAAGGCCAATGAGATGGGGATGACTTACATTGCATACTTGAACGTCATGGGAGACAACTTTCCCAAATGCGATGCCAACCCCATACAGCCATGGAAGTATGGGAAGAATCTCGTCAAGAAAGAGGAGCTCAAGAATCTACCAACAAAGATGCGAAAATTGCACAAGTGGTACCTTCATCTCTGCAAGACGAGAAAGGTAGAATGGATCACGGCGCATATAAGAGATGAGATTTTCTTCTGCGGAGACAACGCGATCAACTTCAACATTCAAGACTTGCATTTTCTATTCAATCAGAAGGAACTCGACAAAACTGCCATCAGCCTTTATTGTGTGTAAGTACTATTTCTATAATTTATATCACATCTCATTCACTTTATTAATTACATGTATATATATATGCTCACCATATTTGTATATACTATTATGCAGGAAAAAGGTTATGGAATGCAGGAAAGGAGGCCCTTTTGACATTGGGTTCGTTGACCCAAATAGAGTTCATGAAGAAGTGGTAGAAACCAAACCCGGGCAAACAGAAGATTACTTGCTAACGTCTTTACTGAGACAACAAACCAAAAGGGAAATACTATTGCCTTACAACTTCTCGTGAGTACTGTTACCCTCTCTCTTGTACACATTCTATTTCAGCTTACTCGATGTTAAGTGTAACTGATGATGAGTTATGCGTGCGTAGGTTCCACTTTATTCTGCTAGTCATTCAACCCGACTCAGGAAAAGTTCTTGTCATGGACTCGTTACGAAAAGAAAAAGAGATATGGGCAAACTTTAGAGAGATGCTCCAGAGGTAATTTCAATCATATTATCGCACTGGATCGGCAACTTTCGTGACAACAAGTAATTAATTACTCCTTTATCCAATTTCTTTGTCGGACAGGGTTTGGAAAAGGTTCACGGGCAGGGCCGTGGGTGAATGGTCAGAAGAACTAAAATTTGTAGACCAAAATGTAAGTAATACTAGCTAGCTTCCAATTCCATTATATCATGCTTTATTGATTATTATTTTGATTGAACTCTCTATTCTCGTAAAGTGCACGCATCAGGGACACGACAATAACTTATGTGGGTACTATGTTTGCGAGTTCATTCGCAACACGATATGTGCGACGGGCCAAGCCGCACTAGAACAACTTAGAGTAAGTAAACAAAGTCCACAACATTATTTTATTACCATCAATTGTGTTGAGTTTTATTCTTATATATATATATATTGACGGCCCATTCTTCATATATATTCAGATCAAACGGATGCGGGACCAACTCCTACCATTTGAACGCATACGAGCCATTCAAGAGGAATTGGCGGGGTTCATACTTAATGAGGTCGTCACGCCTGGCGGAGAACTCTTTAGATATCCACCAAAATGAACGATGACGATGTATGTGCCGATGACGATGTATGTGCCGATGACGATGTATGTGCCGATGACGATGTTTGTGTAATAATAGTTGCTTAATTATTCATGTACTCGTATGTACCGATGATGATTTATGTGTATACCGCTCCCGATCGATTCCCCCTCGCCCCCCCCCCCTCCCGCAGAAATACGCCCAGAACGGGGCAGAGGCAGAAGTCTGTCGTGGCAGAGATTTAGGCCGTTTTCCTGCTGCGGCAGGAAAACGGCCTAAATCTCTGCCGCGGCAGAAGAACCTTTAACACCGGTTCCAGCCCCGAACCGGTGTTAAAGGGGAGGGCCTGAGGCCTGCGGCAGCCCCACGTGCGCCACCCTTTAACACCGGTTCGTATAAGAACCGGTGTTAAAGGGGCCCCCCCTCTAACACCGAACCCTCAACAGCGGTTAGGGAACCGCTGTTAGAGGGCCCTCCCAACCGGAGTTAAAGGGGGGCTCTGCACTAGTGAAGTCAAGCATTTCGTAAACCTTTCTAGGCATAATAGAGGTACTAGAACCAAGGTCATGTGAAGCTTTAAGATCAAAGTCATTCACTTGCATATTAATGATGGGTTCACAACTATCTTCTACTTTCCTAAGAATAGAAGCCTTGTGTTTCAATTTTTCTTCCTTAATTTTAATGAGAGCATCTTTAATGTGTTTGGTGAAAGCCACATTCATATCACTAGCATTAGGACTTCTAGCAAGCTTTTGTAGGAACATAATCACTTCATAAATATTGTAACCATCAAGATAAAAATCAAACTTAGCATCATACGTAGTAGACTTATTTGATTTAGGCATTGTTGTAGGAGGAACAGGGACTTCTTGTGGTTTGGTAACATCCATATTGGTGGTGGTAATAGTGCACACACTATTGTTTCTAGCAATTTCAGCTTCTCTTTCCCACTTAGCATGTAGTTTAGCTAACATGTCACATCCCAAGATTTTCCAAATCCTGTAATGTGAAAAATAAAATAAACAAAATAAATTTTTGTTGAAAATCAGGGTGAAAAGAAACTTTTGTTTCTAAATGGAAACTTAAAATCCCATCTTGAACAAACTTTGATTAAAGTTTGAATCTAACAAAAATCCCAATCAAGAGAAATGCATTCCTCAATGAATGTATCTGGAAATTTAAACACTTGGAAAATAAATCCAAAACCCTAAACCCTATTGGAATAAAATCATTTCCAAGTTATCTCCAAATCCATGTATTTGATCCATATAAAAATTGTTCAACAAACAATCACAAAGGATCAAGAAAGACAAATAGAAATAATATAAGACCATAGAAATTGGTTTCACTCAATTTGGAACCATAAATAAAATCCTATGAATTTAATAAAATTGAATTCCCAAAGCTATTAAAGCCCTTATCTAAACCCATACCAAATGGTGAGCAATTAATCCTAAAAGGATAAACAAATAATAAATAAGATTTCACAAATTGGAATCACCAAGTTTGGATCTCTAAATAAAAAGATATGGATTTTATAAGACAAAGATAAAAATATTAAATAAAGAACATTTAAAGACCAAATCAAATCTTGGCCTAATACATTAAGCAAATGGAATGATTATAATCCCAATCCAAATAAAATAAAAGGATAAAGAATATTCCAAATAAAATAAAATGGCAATAACCATTCTATCCCTATCCTAATAAAGACAAATCTCTAAATAAGAATACATGAGAAAATGATATTTGGAATTCACCCAAGTGGAATAAAAGTTGTTTAATCAACTTAAATAAAATAAAACCTCCAAATAAAAATTTGGGAATTAAAACTATATTAAATTCCATTGGAATTAAAACAAATACCCAATCTTAAATGATTAATAAATCATATTAGAATACTTTCCAAATAATTCAAGATGAATTATTTGAACCAACTAAACAAATAAAAACCTACTGAAAAGAAATTGGAAAGTTTAAAGAATTCAAATGGAGGTTAAAGTTATTATTAAATCCTATCTAATTAAAAACTAGAGCCTTTTTGAATAAATAAAAGACCCCAAAAAGAATAAAGTTTTTATTCAGAAATTGACATCAGAATACAATACTAAACAATATTTAAACCCACACAAATTTGGAAAAGGTTTTGAATTCAAATGGGTGTTTGAAATGATTAAACAAAAATCAAACAGATAAATAGAAAAAGAAAAGGAAAAACAAATCTGTACAAAAAAATAAACTAAGCCTGCCCAGCCAGCAAGCCCAGCCCATCCCAGCCCAGCAGCCCACCTCTCTCCCCAGCGAACCGTTCTTTTCTCACTCAGGAGCTTACCCGCACAGTGGATGACGACTGGACCCCACACCCACTCTCTCTCTCTCGCAGACAACCAAGACCCACACACTGTTCATCGTCTCCACCCTGCGACCACTTCCTCACCCGTTTCTGCATTGATCTCGCGGGAATAATTCACGTCAATACAGCGAGTAATGTCTGTCATCAATCACGCTCGATAACTCGCCTGGTCCTCCTCTCCATTTCCCCTCTCTCGCCCGACTCTCTCTACCCCTAGGCCATCCCCAATTCCACCTGCACCGTCGCTGCCTCCGACGAGGTCCCACTCAAATTCCGACGAACCCAGGCCGCGCCTCGCCCCCTCGACCACACGAGCACACTCCTTGGCCTCTGGCGCATCTCCCAGTACTCTGAGCTTAGCCGCGCAAGCTCCCTAGCATCGGCAACCTCAACGCCGCTCGCCACCGTCTTCGGCTTGGACTCCGGCAAACTCCCCAGGTATCCTCCGTCCGCCCCTGTTTCCCCTGTTGATGCTCATGTGATCTACGCTCTCGCCCGCGTCTAACGACACCTCTCTCTTGCCTTCGGGGTGGCCTGTAGCCTCACCAACAACGACGACCAGAGCCTGCCTGACGCCGTGTGGACTCCGGTGAGCAATCCACGTCGAACCAGAGCGCCCCTCGACAAACTGACCATACCTTGAGCTTCGCCACACTCCTGCAAGACTGGTGAGCAACCTCTCCCTCTCCCGCGTGTCCTAGTTCGCCGGCAGCGTCACCGTCAGAGCGCGCCGCCGCCGACCACCATCACAGCGCCGCCAGTTCTTGGCTGATACGATGTGAGCCGTTAGATCACGATCCTATGCACACGATAGATCCACTTAACGAAGGGGTACGAGCTAATCTGCACCGTTCAGTCTCACTTAGATCCAACGCACCCCGTAGCCGATCCGAGCGAAACGGTATGGACGAATCAGAACTCACCACGTGGCCAGAGTTGATTTAAAACAGAAATTATGTTCTATTAGATGTTCAATTTTGTAAATTCCATAACTTTCAAACCACACGTCCAAATTTTACAAATTTTATATCAATGAAATCAGTGAAACAAGCACTTTGCAACCATGTACTTTGTTTAGTAAAAAGCTTCTGGTAAAATGTTTGTTTTTGCAGAAACTTGTGTATGCTTGTTTAGGTTATAAAAATTATTTCAAAATGATTTTGAGGATAAAATCTTTTGCAAATGGTGTGTTTTGAACCTACTGACCATAGGAAACACTTTGAATTCAAAAAATGTATTTGGAGAAACAAAAGAATGAATCTTTGATTTAAACCAATTCTAGTCAAATAAAAATATGGTTTATTTATTAAAAAATGGCTTTGGAGGAAAACTTTTGAGAAATGTTTTGGAAATAAACTCTCTGACCCTAAACACAAGATTTTATGGTGTGAAAACATATTTTGTGAACCCTATAGATTAATGCCTTAGTAAAAACATTTCTACACCACATAAAATGATACCTTGTTTTGAAAATGGTTTATGAAGTGAAATCTTTTGAAAATGACTTTGCCACTTTATGAAATGACCATTAGGTGTTTTCAAATATTTATGACTAGGAACCACTTTTTCAAATAAAACAAAGCTTGGCATGCTTGCATACATTACTTTGACTTTATCATTTTATGTGATGTTTTGCTTGATTGGTAGATTGAGATTGTGCCTTGCTTGATTGAATTGTAGTGACTTGAAGAGTGTGATTTTTGCAAGGACAAGGAGTGAACTTATACCCTCTACCAAAAAGGTAAGTGATGCTTCATACTTTGTCCCATTATTTTCACTATGCATTAGTGATATTTCTAAGTAGGACTTGCATGGATTTTTTGCCAAGTATAAACCATGCTATGGGAAATCCTAGTAGATGAAACCTTAGTAGAAATTTCCTAAGTCAAGATACCTATTACTATCATGCTTAGCTTAGCTAATAGAAAACAAGGGTGGAATACATATTCATGCTATGGAAAAATTTCTAAGTCTGAGGACTTGAGTTTTGTTTAATAAAACAACTAAGTGAATGAATCACCTGGGTGGAATGGAAGGAATGGTTTGTGTTGAGTGGTTCACAAGGCCCATTTTTATGGTTTACCTTGTGTATCTCACTTGTGGATGGCCACCCAGGAACAAAGAGATTTGAGATGTCAAATGTTGAGAAGCTTCAAGTGCAGCCACTTGGCATTATGGGCTCTGCTTGGATCATATAGGTTGCAATAACTTAGCCAAATGGACAGTTGGTGGTAGGGGTTTGATAGGTTGGAGCACGTCCATTTTGGTCTAAGGGAAGGCTTCTGAAAGATCTTGTCTTGGTGAAACCAAGTCTTGTGGGGAAAGTGCACCACCTCTGCAGAGTGTAAAATCTAAGTACTTAGCCATGTCCCTGGTAAAGGACAATTTGAGCATCAAGACATGGAAGCTATCAAGAATCTCATCATCCAAATTTCTAAGTTAAAAACTTGTGGTTGAACAAGGGTTAAAGGATCTTCAATCTTTGATTGGTAGATGCCTTGGGTGATTTTTGTCAAAGCAAAAACTTAGAGTTTTCAAATGATAAGGAAAATCTATTTTGAGCAATGCAAGACTCAACTCCACTTTGCCAAATGCATATAGATGATAGACTCCACTATACTACCATAGTATCACTTGCCAATACAATTCAAATGTATTGACCCTTGTGGCTGTAACTTGTTATGTTGCAGGTTTGTTTGATATTAGTGAAGTTATTGATTAGGATTACAAGTCTACAACCAACATGTCTGGCTGTGGCACTTTGAAGATGAAGGACCCCATGCTTATAGATATTCTGCTGCAATGTAATGTAATAGCCAAATGAGCTATGTAAGATGTAATAAATTATGTTATTCCTGGTTATAAAGTTGTATTATGACCTTTGTTTCTTGATATTACATCTTAACTGTGGATGCTAGCTATTGATCCAGGGACTAGCATTGTAAACACAGGGATCTCTATGTTATTAAAGGTTGGGAACCTTACATAATAGTAAAACATTTTCATCAATAGTAACTTCTATGGCACGAGTAGCAGCAAAGGTACTTTCCAAGGTTTCAGGTTTAGCATCCATTTTATTAATCAAAGAGGATTGTGCTTCAAACAAAGATGAAATATTTTTCTCAACATTCATAAGCTTTTCCTCCACAGTTTTGTTGAAGATAGTTTGTTTACTAATAAAGTCTTTGAGCATGACTTCAAGTTCAGAGGGAGCAGTTCTAGTATTGTTGTAGGAATTTCCATAAGTATTACCATTATTGGGAGGATAAGGCATATAATTATTGTTACTATCAAAATTATTCCTATAGGCATTGTTGTTGAAATTGTTGTTTCTAATAAAGTTCACATCAACTTAATCTTCTTGAGCAACCAAAGAGGCTAAGGGAACATTATTTGGATCTATATGACCTTTTCCATTAACAAGCATAGCCATGATAACATCTATTTTATCACTTAAAGAGGAGGTTTCTTCAACAGAATTCACCTTCTTACCATGTGGAGCTCTCTCAGTGTGCCATTTAGAATAGTTAACCATCATATTATCTAGGAGTTTTGTTGCAACACCCAAAGTAATGGTTATAAAGGTACCTCCAGCAGTAGAATCCAACAGATTTCTTGAAGAGAAGTTTAACCCTGTATAAAAAGTTTGGATAGTCATCCAAGCAGACAGTCCATGAGTGGGACAATTCTTTACCAAAGATTTCATTCTTTCCCAAGCTTGAGCAACATGTTCATTATCAAGTTGTTTAAATTTCATTATTTCACTTCTCATAGATATAATCTTAGCAGGAGGATAGTATTTTCCAATAAAAGCATCTTTGCACTTAATCCAAGAATCAATACTATTTCTAGGCAAGGATAGCAACCATTCTTTAGCTTTTCCTCTCAAGGAGAAAGGAAACAATTTGAGCTTAATAATATCTCCATCTACATGCTTATATTTTTGCATCTCACAAAGTTCAACAAAGTTATTGAGGTGGGGAGCAGCATCATCAGAACTAGCACCAGAAAATTGCTCTTTCATCACAAGATTCAACAAAGCAGGCTTAATTTCATAAAAGGTAGCATCAGGAGTAGGTGGAGCAATAAGTGTACTCAGGAAATCATTGTTGATTGTGCTAGTGAAGTCACACAACTTGGTGTTATCAGCAGAGTTCATTTTTGCAAAAGTGGAGCAAACCAACAGCAGTAGCAACTAGAGAAGGAACTAATTTTTTTTGTTTGTTTTTGATAAAAGAAAGCAAACCAAACGAAACTATTTTTTTTGGATTTTTTTATAAAAAGAGGCAAATAAAACAAGACAAAAGAAACTAAGCAAAACAAAAACAAAGTAAATAGAAAGGTTGTGAAGGACTCCCCTTGTGAAGCCGTCCTTAGCCTCCCTGGCAAAGGCGCCAGAAAAGCTTGTTGATTGCATAGCTCAGATCACGGTAGAGCTTCGTTGGGATACCCCAAGAGGAAGGTGTGACGAGTACAACAACAAGTTTTCCCTCAGTAAGTAACCAAGGTTATCAAACCAGTAGGAGGAAGGAAACGACTCAAAGGTGTTGCTAGCAACTTGGAAACCTGCACAACACAAACTCAAGACTTTGCCCCAACAAATAGTGAGGTTGTCAATCTCATCGGTTTGCTGGAAACAAAGGATTAACCGTATGGTGTGGAAGGTAATGGTGGCTTGAAGAAAGTAAATAGTAATAGTGGAAGATGTATCAATGGTAAAGGTTGGACCGAGGTCCACAGTTCACTAGAGGTGTTCTCCTTAATATAAACAACATAACATATTAGGTAAGCAAATTACAACAGAGCAATTGACAGGACTGAGCAAGGCATAACAATGCAATATTAGACATTCATGATCCTATGAGATTCGATTGGGCATTACAACAATATACTTAGACCGCCATCCAACTGCATCTATGACTAGTAATCCACCTTCAGGTTATCATCTAAACCCTCTCCAGTATTAAGTTTCAAGCAACGGATAACTGCTTTAAAAAAAGTGTGTAAAGTAAACTACAATTGTTCCATGAACAAAAGATCATTGTTTTCTCCTTAGTAGCAACATCACATATCCAGCCTTAGAGATTTCTGTCACCTCCCCAGATTCAATAGAGGCATGAACCCACTATCGAGCATAAATACTCCCTCTTGGAGTCACTAGCATGTACTTGGCCAAGATAGCCACTAGAAACGGAGAGCATGCAAGATCTCAAACAAAACAGACATGATAGAATCAGTAAGACAAAACCATTAATCAATATGACATAGTAATCTCAATATCCATCAGATCCCCGCAAACACAACATGCATGATTACAAATAGATGATCTTGATCATGAACGGAGCTCACAAGATCTAAACATGGTAGCATAAAGGAGGAGAAACAACCATCTAGATACTGTATGGACCCATAGTCCTAGGTGGAACTACTCATGCATCATATCGGAGGCTGGCATGGTGATGGAGAAGGCCTCCGGGATGATCTCTCCCCTCCGGAAGGGTGTCGGGAAGAGATTCAGATCCCCACGATCTAGGGACGATGGTGGCGGTGGATATGTACTATTTCGTGGAAGATTGATTGGGTCCTTAGGGTTTAGGTATCGGGGCTTCTTATAGGCGAAAAGGGAGGCCGAGGGGGTGCCCGAGGTGGCTGCACCCCCTAGGCGCGGGCCAGGCATGGCCGCGCGGCCAGGGGGTGTGGCCCCCTCGAGGCCCTCCTCCGTATCGTCTTCTGGCTCCGTGTTCCCCTCGGTGAAATATTGACTTCGGCTTTTGTCCCGTCCAATTCCGAGAATATTCATTTTTTGGCTTTTCTGGAACCAAAAACAGGCAACTGGAACTGTGGCATCTTGTTAATAGGTTAGTTCTAGAAAACATATAAAAATACCTCAAAGTGTAGACAAAGCAAAACAAAGTGGATACTAAACAAGCATGGAACATAAAAAATTATAGATACATTTACGACGTATCAGTGGTGATTATTGAGAGTCTCCAATTAAGTTGTGGAGATTGCCCCAATCTTGTACGGGTTTGGTGACCGCCCTCAAGTGTCCCATAGGATGCTTGCCGTGCGGCGGGTGCTCGGAAGAATAGGGTGAGGCCTCTTGTGGCGTTGGTGGTATTAGTACCGCCTTCCCACCCCTCCAACGATATGTACTCCCTTGTTGGGAGGAACTCGGTAAAATATCGTTGTCTCCGCGTGCCTCGGGTATCTATATACCCAAGCCCTTAACTTATACACTTTACATTGTGATAGCCTTCATTCTTGAAGTAATATCTCTTGCTATCACTTTGTTGCGTGTATTGCTTAGCATAAGTTGTTGGTGCACACATGTGAACCATAGTTTATTTAGGCTTTATGCTTAACAAAAGATAATGCTAGTTTTATTCCGCCTTTGTTAAGCCCTGATGTCTACGCACTTCTATTCTTGTAGACAGTTGTTGGGCCTCCAAGTGCAGAGGTTTGTAGAATAGCAGCAAGTTTTCCTTAAGTGGATTACCCAAGGTTTATCAAACTCAGGGAGGAAGTGGTCAAAGGTATCCCTCTCAAGCAACCCTGCCATCAAGATACAAGAAGTCTCTTGTGTCCCCAACACACACAATAGACTTTTCAGGTGTATAGGTGCACTAGTTCGGCGAAAAGATGGTGAAATAAAAGTGGTAACGGTGCTAGAAAAGAGCTTCTGACTTGTTGTTGACGTGGGAGAGACTAAAGGCAGACTGAAATAAAGATGGAACCAAGCAGACATGCAACAGATCTAGATGAAAACGGTGTTTCAATGCTTAGAAACAAGGCCTAGGGATCATACTTTCACTAGTGAACACTCTCATATAAATATCTCCTCTTTATTATACTACCCTGAACTACTCTCCGGTTGGACACTCTAATCCACGATAGGGCTACAAAAGCACACCTCAAAGTCCGCCTTCCCCATCTAGATAACCCCACACTGTCACCTTAAGCGCTAGATGGTTCCAACAAACACCACAATTTCATAGAGACATCCAACTCCAAATATACTCATGATAAATATATATATATATGTAACCTAGCTTAAGTTCCACACACGGCGTGCACGCTGTCACTTTCACACACATGGGCAAAAGCATAGATCTATTAAAGCAATTGAGTATTTATGTAACCTCTAACCTAAGTGCCACCACGGTGCGCACGCTGTCACTTTCACAAACATGGGGAGAGCAGAGATCTATTGAAGCACTTGAGTAACATAGTAGATCTACTTGATTACAAAGCTCATGATCACAATAAGATCACGCATATATAGAGAGAGATGAACACATAGCTACCGGTAGATCCCTTAGCCTCGTGGAAGAACTACCCCCTCCTTATCATGGGAATCAGCAACGGAGATGGAGATGGTGATGGAGATCGATGGAGATGGCTCCGGGGGCACTTACCCGTCCTGGCAGGGTGCCGGAACAGATACTTTCTGCCCCCCAAATCTCCCCTTCGGTGGCGCCGGCGCTGCGGAACTTTTCGTGGCTTTCTGGTCGATAGGTTAGTTCCAAAAAGTGTATAAAAATATCTTAAAGTGTATACAAAACATAAGACAAATGATATAAAACAAGCATGGAGCATCAAAAATTATAGATACGTTTACGACGTATCAATCATCCCCAATCTTAACTCCTGCTCGTCCTCGAGTAGGTAAGTGATAAAAAGAATAATTTTTTAGGTGACATGCACCATCAAAATCAAGATCAAACCATTTGCAAACATTGAAAGCTGGGATCAAAGAACTTCTAAACATGAGCATGAAAAGTGTAGTTCTAACAATAAGACAAAGAAACTATGTTGTAACATGAAAGGATACAGACAAAGATCATGAATAATAATGCATTGATATAAGTTTGTTTGTTTCACATATATAAAACATAGCATAGTGGCACCAACACATACTGGACCTAGTGGTAGTACTGGAAGTCTAGTAAGAGCAAAAGCTAACTCTAAGATGGTTGGTTACCTCACTGCAAGCAACATTGAAAAGATCACACTCAAAGATATCAAGAAAGGGATGTTATGAATAATTGTGTGCTTCTGAGCACAATCAGTTTGTGTGATTTATAGAACAATCATTTTGTGTGCTTTGTAGAACAATCTGTTTGTGTGCTTTGTAGAACAATCTGTTCGTCCATGTGCTTCTGAGAACAATCGGGTTGTGTGCTTCCATTGTGAGTCTGAGACAATTTATAACTATGTGAACAAATGTTGTGTTCGTTTTCTGTTGTGAGTCTGAGACAATGGCCAACTATTTGAAATGCTTGTTGTGTAGATGTTGTCATGCTAGTACTGTTAAATTATTGATCATTATAGATGTTGTCGAGACCACTCGAGGGGCCTCGACAACCCTAGTATAGTTAAATTATTGATCATTATAGATGTTTTCGAGACCACTCGAGGGGCCTCGACAACCCTAGTATGGTTAAATTATTGATCATTATAGATGTTGTAGAGACCACTCGAGGGGCCTCGACAACCCTAGTATATTAAATTATTGATCATTATAGATGTTGTCAAGACCACTAGAGGGTCCTCGACAACCCTAGTATAGTTAAATTATTGATCATTATAGATGTTGTCGAGACCACTCGAGGGGCCTCGACAACCCTAGTATAGTTAAATTATTGATCATTATAGGTGTTGTCGAGACCACTTGAGGGGCCTCGACAACCCTAGTATATTAAATAATTGATCATTATAGATGTTGTCGAGACCACTCGAGGGGCCTCGACAACCCTAGTATAGTTAAATTATTGATCATTATAATATAACATTATATCCAGTACCACAAAGTGACATGGTTATACCCCACGGGTATGTAGCATTGGTATACCTAGTCCAGCCCAAGGAAGGCCCACGACAAGATACACGGCCTGTAGAGATTTCGGGTGGCCCAAGCCCATGACGCCTTCGGATCCTTGGAGAGCAAGACTAGAGCAGATAGAATTTCAAAGGGGACAAACCCTAATCTCTAACCGACTCGACCTACGCCCGAGACCTGCCTATCTATATAAAGGCTAGGAGGGCACGAAGAGGAGGGCCTAAATCACCTCACCTCATACGCACCTCATGCCAGATTGCATCTTCGCACCCCTGTAACCTTCGGTTCCACAGTAATCAAGAGCAAACAAGCAGGAGTAGGGTTTTCCCTTCGGGGGCCTGAACCTGGGTAAATATCGTGTCCCCGTGTTGCTTGTCTGTTAACCGTTCCACGATCTCCAGCATCCTCATATTCTCCAAAACCCAAGTCCATAACAATAGGCATTGACGAGATCGAACCTCGTCAATTGGCGCCGTCTGTGGGAATCTGGGCGCTGATTGTGCGATCGTGATGGTCCCACCCAAAGCGATCTACAACTCCTCAGCGAGGAAGAGCCATCTCCTCTTCGGTGCTTTCGACTTCACCACGCACTCACCAGCTACCATGAAGGATTTCGACAAACGCAAGAAAGCAGCTGGCGGCACCAGATCACATGGCAACCATGCGAACAAGCATCGCTCTTGCACAAAGAACATGGACCCCGCCGCGCGACGCGAGGTCACCGGGACACTCAACACATCCTTCATGGAGATGGACGCCAACGACAACGTCACGCCGAAGACACCCCAGGTCGCGATCATGGCAGCCACCACCTATCTCGCGTCTCATCCGCCTCCGGCGGACGACCTGAAGAGTGCCATGCACAAGTCCGCGCTGGCAGGCCTCGGACTTGTTGGAGCTGCGCTCCACAACGAATCTCCCAAGGAGACAACGAAGAAAGCTACGGTTAGGTTCAACCGCAGCCCTACTCCCTCATCCGAAGAGGATGAACACGACCTGCCACGACGTCGCAAGAGTCCATGTCGCCGTAGCAGCGACTACGACGCTCGCAACGACCTCACTCAACGCAAGATCGACAAGGCACACTCCAAGCACGTGTGTTCAATCGAATCCGAGGAGGAAGACGACGGAGAACTATGTGGAGCCAGATGTTTTAGCAGATCCGTTCGGCGAACGCGGATGCCGAAAAATTTCAAGCTCCCTTCGGAACACCCGAAGTTCGATGGCACGCAGGACCCAAAGGCCTGGCTCAGCGATCACCTCTCAGCCTTCAAGCTGCACGGCGGTAACAGGAACACCACCCTGCAATACCTTCAGCTGCAGCTGACAAGCGCGGCCCGGATCTGGATCAGCAGCCTGTCCTCGGGCTCCATCCGAAGCTAGGAAGAGCTGGCGTACAGTTTCATTCGAAACTTCAAGGGCACCAGCAAGAGGCCATCCTCGATCGAGGAACTGCGAGCCATAGAATTTTACATATTAACTAAAATGCATGAAATTTTAGACACAAATAGGAGAACATCTTCACACATAATGAATGGTTCAACACATGGAGGGTTCAACTAAACAAATAAAGGGTTCAACACATGGAGGGTTCAACTAAACAAATAAAGGGTTCAACACATGGAGGGTTCAACTCAACAAATAAAGGGTTCAACTCAACAACTGCATTAAACAAATATGCCAACTAAACAGACTCATACATCTACCTAAACACACCATCACTCCTCCTCCTCACAAATTGCCTTGATTCTCTTGACCTTGACCTTGTCCTTGTTAACACCATTGACCTTGAAAAGGTCATGCATGGAGTACTCTAACTTTTTATTTTCATCCTTCAGATTATCTCTTTTCTCATCCCACTTCTGTTGTTTCACCTTGAATACTTCTGCCTGTGTTTGAGCACATTCTTCAGTTCCTCCTTAGTATTCTTCAGCACCTCTACTTCATTATTCAATGCAGCTATGTGCTTCTCCATCTTCTCAGCATCATGTTCCCTGCTCATTATCTTAGCAAGGATTTCTGCTCTGGCTTTCTTCTTAGTCTGAGCTATCCACTTCCTCTCAGTCTCATCTATCCACCTATTACCTTCCTCTAGTAGGGTTGCATGTTTCTTCTCCATTTTGTCCTTCTCTTCAGTTAGATCCTTCAACATTTTGCTGCACTCATACCTCTCTTGAATTCTTGAGCTATTACTCTCATTGTACATTGCCCACAACTTAGTCAATGCATGCTTCATGCTGTCATCCCACTCTGGATTAATCCAGCTTCGAAAGCCACAACTCATTACCTCTTGTATAATAATTATTTTTATTACAACATACTAAAAATGGCAGATTATGTAAAAACAGAGCTGAAATACATGTCTATGATTACAACATACTGTCTATGGTTTATGAGCATACTATCATTTCTAAATGAACACACTATCATTTCTACATCACATATCTGCTAAGCAACTGTCACATATCTATATAACAATATTCAGTAAACTGCTAGAAATCTAACTGTTCTACACTACTACTCAATGTTTCTCTAAATGTAGAACTTAGAGAAAACTGTCACATATCTATATCACAATGTTGCTCTAATTGTTCTGCACTACTACTCAATGTTGTTCTGCACTACTATTCAGTAAACATACTATCATTTCTATATCACCTACAGGGACCTATTGAAGAAAAAAGGGAGCTGAGCACTTACATTTTCTATAGCACACTTGTAGAACTTCCTCCCTGTATCAGTGCCCTCAAACGCAACACACATGCGTGTCTTCAATTTGTGAGCAGCGCAAACAAAAGGAGCTTCATGGTCAATGCCCGCAATTTCCGCGTCATGGAGCATGTCTGGTGCATAATTGAACGCAGTGAACTACAAATCCGAGAAATCCAGGAAAACATGAGGCTCAAATCGATGATTTTCCAAAAATTCCCAAATCTGTATCCAAACCCTAAATTAAAGGAGGAGGAAGGCACTCACATGGTCAAACGAGAGAGAGTTGGCGGAGGAGCTTCCGCTGTCGTTCTAGCTCGGCATGATTTGCGGAGCAGCGGCGGAAGCAGTCGCCGGAGATGGCGGTGCGGTCGCCATCGATGAGTGAGGCAGCGGGGGAGAGAAGAGGAGGGACTGACCGTTTTGATGGTTCCGACAGCGCCGTTAACGGCCATCCACTCCCAGCCGTCCAAATGCGCCACGTAGGCCTGACGACTGAGCCCTACCGGTCATTTTCGTCGTTAGCGCGGCATCAGAGCAGATCTAATCAAATCTCCAAAACAATCGACCGTTCGAACCATAGATATTCAAGAAGGCGCGGCAGAGCAAACAAATCTATAGAGGACCGAGCAAATCCTACGTATAAATAATGAAATTTGCGGCTGCGACAACTAGAGAAGTTATCAAAGTAATACCTCAGATGTCTCATCGTAGAGCTCCTCCTCAAACTCGTCGCTGTACTCGATTTTTTTGAAGCGTATTTATTCAGGGACGATATCGTCGTTGATGATGAGCACACTGTTGCCTCCGTCAGCTGGCGCATGCCCCTCAACCAGATCTGTCGCTGGCGCCACGGCGTTGTTGGCTACCTGCTGCTCGATGGCGAATGGCTGGACGGAGCTCGTAGCATCGACGGTGCAGTGACGAGCGGCATGCGTGCCTAGAGAAGCCGCCTCCGCCTGCTCGGCGACGACCGAGCCATCTACTGTTGCGTCTCCAACTGGCTTCACCTCCGGCTCGTCTCCACGTGTACGCTTCATGGCGCAGCTAAGAGGAGGGCGGTGCTGCAAGAGAAGGAGCTTCGGCGCGTGCGGAAGGTGCATATTAGATTTTTGTGACTAGACATATTGAGGAAAATAACACGAGCTCGTGAAAGAAAGAAGAAGGTCTAACGGGTTTGTATATGAGTGAACACGTGTATGGGTGTGGACGTGTGTGGGCGGGGGCTAATGCATGATATCCACTTTCTAATTGCATTAACAATATACGGACGGTACCTCGGGAACGTCCACGACATGATTTTTCGAGACGGGCGACATAATGATCCGCCTCAGTATACCCCTAGAGACGATTAATATTTCTAACCGGCTGCGGTTGAGTGATCTAGGAAGACGAACAATTATTATTATCGTCTCGGGTTCCATTTAGAGGCGTTTTGTTTTAAGGAGCGACTGAGGGGTAGTCATACTAGAGACGGTGCATATTAAAAACCGTCTGAGGTTAAAGTTAGAGGCGGTCAAAAAATTGCGAGGGTGATGAACACAGCCGATGGATGTATTTTGAGGGTAAATCGGCTCTAGACGGAGTCTCTAATTAACGAGTTTGTACTAGTGGTAGAAGTTGTCTATTGACTGTTTGTATATGAGATTGTGTTGAAAACAACTAGCGTTTAAAACACAATCTCCACCAGGCTATAGAAATATGTTGTCATTTTTATAGGGTCAATCATATGATTCAAGCTGCAAACTAAGAAGCTGATTCAATTTCTATGGAGGTTGATGTGCTTTATTTGTGCATGCCATCTAAATTTATAAATTTAATATATCAGTTACGCATGTATACTACTAAACAAAATATGTTGTTTGGTGCGAACAACTAGTAGTAACACACAATGGTTAAACATGTTTAAGAAATTGTGTTTGAATATTCTCCACAGTCTTTTTAAAACACAATCTGCACCTAGGAGACGTGTTTGAAACAACATGATTTTTGCGAGACAAGTCATGGTGGCTTCAGGTGCCTGCAGTAGTCGAGGTCAATGGGTCAGATCCAATGGCAACAATGACCAGAGGCGGCCAGATCCGGTGGCACCAAGGACAGGCGCAACCAAATTCTTGACAAGATAGTTGGTGTGGAGGAGGGATGTGGTTGGGCAGCGCGATGTTCAAAAGAAGGTGAAGAGATGACAGGTGACCAACCTAAACTATTGCCTCAGCGCGTCCAAGACCACGAGATACTTGAGCCTATCGTAGGGATTTCGCCTACTCCGTGACCAGAGTGGCGGCAAAAGGATGGCTATCACGGAGGACATGCGCCTGACTCATCGAGTGCGTTGGTGGAAATTCCTGCCCATCTAGTTCATCATGGTCACGGTTGCTAGGACGCTGAAGGTCGGTCTTCGGGCAGGTGTTATGGGGATGGCGACGGCGGCAGCATCAGTGAGGTGAGAGGCGGCCTCAGGGTGAGAGATGCAGAGGAGAAACCGTGGAAGGCGGGAGGGAGGACGAAAGGGTGTTGGTGGGTTGATCGACTGGTCAAAATATCGATGGATTGGACAAATAAGAACCGGTCCAGTAGGGCATTGATTAAAGAAAACCGACAGAGCAGAGGTCTGGGCAGAAAACAGAATAGTCAAATTCTTTTTAGTTAGTAGAGATATGCATCTCAATAATGTAGAATTGATTTTTGACCATTCATTGTTTGACATTAAGTTCATGTAACTGAACAAGAAGTTCTAATAACCTGGAATATTTTTTTGTTCTCAGATACCTTAAGTGCCTGGCCAAGAACGATCTGAAGAAGCATAATGATAGAATAAGCCTACAATTTGTCGGCTGTTGCAAAGACTTATTTTTAAAATTGTGAAACTAATACTGTATGATCAAAACTTGATTTTGTAGTGTAATGATGGTGTGATTAAGTGTTGTTGAGATTTTTCAGTGTAATGTTGTTGAGATTTATAATTCTGTTGTGATGAAGTCTACGGTTCTATCTCAATCCTATTTAGTAAAGTTTGTGTAATGCTGTTGTGATAATGTGCTGCTGAAACTGTCTGGCCAGAACCCAAATAAAAATTAAATCTTTGTTATTCAATTGCACAAAACTGATTTTTCCGGTGTAACAATCCATGTTTACAAAACAATATTTTTGAAGAGAGGGATTAGAGGGGATTGTCATGGAAGAGGATTAGGGAGAATTGGGTGATTTAAGTGTTTTTACCCAAAACACTTGGGATAATACTCTGCAATACTCGGTAATCCACAAGTACAAAACAAGGCCTTAAGTATTTATTTTTTGTGGGGAACTTACATTTGAACATCGACTCCAAATTCATTTCAGGTTTCGGGCATATAGGATCAAGACATTTTCTTGTTCTTTGGTTGTGTTTTATCCAAAAGATTGTTTCTGCAACTTCTCCGTGTTTCACGATCATCTATTTTGCGTTGTCAACCTGTTAGATTCCTATGTCTTCTATATTCCTGTCAAATAGTATAAATCGTGAGCGGATGCTCCAACTGTCTCCCTGTGGTTTGACTTGGGGAGCAAAGCATGCATGAAAAGCCCATGATGACTTGATCAAACTCCCATGGCCGTGAAACCACCAACAGAAACACAGAATCGCTCAAACCCCGTCCCCTCCTCCCCGTTCATTCGTGTCAGCAGTCAAAAGGTCGCCCCAAGGAATTCGGACGCGAACCGGCCCCGGCCGGTTAGCTCGCAGGTCACACGCATTGATCTCCCTTCACCCGCATTTTTAACTCGCCAAAAGCGAGAGCATGCCCGTGCCCGTGTTACCTGGCTCCATGATCCGCCACCCACCAACACCACCACCACCACACCTACCCGACGAGACCCAGCCAGCCAAGGTGCCCTGCCCTGCTCTGCTAGGCTGAACATGAACCGATGCACCACCAAGAAACCGAACAAAAGCGCAGAGTCCATGAAGGTATGAAACCTGCGTGATGCCGGTCCAACTATCATTGTCACCGCCTTGACATGGGGAAAGATGTTCATTCAAAGAAACCACTAGCAAACCAAACCCATCATTTTCCCGAGACGAGACCAAATCCATCACCATGGTTTTCAGTTTCTTTTTCCCACATCCTTTGCAAAAACAAATACTCCATATATAGTGTGACGATTTCGTTTTGACCATCCATCGATCACCTGCTCCATATGAGACGTGTGTGATTCACAAGCGAAAGCCTGCACGTTCACTCTGCTTGCTTTCTTGTTCCTGGGAGAAAGAAAGATTTGGAAAAATAAAAAGAAAATGCGAGTACATTTTTTTCCAGCGAAGTGGTTGCGAGCGCTCTGAGCGCGCTGGGCGACAAGCGCAAGCAACAAGCGTGGCGATCCTTTCCACGGCCGGCCACCGTAGCGCCACTACTGTTTACTATTTGTCGGAGCTCCTCTTTTCCCTTTCTCTAATGGCCAGCGTTGTTGCATAGTAGCTCATGACTGATGCGTCATGGACATATACTTATATATAATCTGTGATCAAACTTTTGATGGGTACCTGACCCGTTGATGGCTACTGAAAGCAATGTTTACTAGGAGCGACGCATTCCTTGAATTGAAACTAGGGACGGGGAGATGTTTATTATTGGCCTGTAAAAATAGATTATGGAAAAGGGAAAGAAAGGGTCCACCGGCTATCACCTCGCTTCTCACGCAAGCGAGCATCATGGAAATCAACAGGGCGAGTTGAAGGTCCCGTTTGGATGCATATGTCTCACAGAGATCACAATCCAATTCCTAAAAAAAGAAAAAGATAATACTACTTCTCTCTTACAGGAAAAAGTTCAGCTTCGATTCTCGCAGAAATTGGGGATTAAAATTCAGTGTTCCGAAACAGGCGAACAGCTCACGGAGAAAACGATTCCAACATAACCTAATAAGACAACAATCATGTCATGGCCAAGATGCTCATCTTAATTTAGGAACGCCACTATGATTGAAGCCCTGAATTTATAAAAAAGGACGATTATAACTACGATGTGTTAGGCTCAAATCGGCTTCCTAATTAGCTTTTGCGCGAGACCAACAATCATGTCTACACCCTGCTTTTTGCATCTGTACAAAATTATGGAGAAAAAAGACGATAGCATGAAAAGCACAAGTTGGCTGGCTCCTGCTTTTCATACAAACAGGAGAAGCTGCCAGGGTCAGGAAACCGGTGGCCGCTTCTTCTTCTTCCCGCCCATGTTTTTCGCTTGGAGAAGAACAGGAGCTCCTGCCACTTGCCATGCATGATCACACAGTGGAAGGCAAGCAGTGAGAACAGTGGAAGCAGCAGGGCGCCTTGAGATGAGCAACCCAGCATTGGGTTCCTCCAGCGCATTGGAGGACTAAGATAATTCAAAAAACTCGATGCCTAAGCAGGGTTTTGTCTAGAGCAGTGTAGGGGCGATTTAAGTATCACAGGCTCAGAGATCGACTCTGTTCGGTCTGTACTTGAGGCCACCATCATCAGACTGAAATGTTTCTAGGGTAGTGCAACACATCAGAATATGGGACACTGTTTATACGCCCAATGTTTCTGCCATCGACACATCTCCCAGGTCAAACAATTTTCCAACAGCATATCATGTTCTTCCCAACAGCATTTCATGTTCTTCCCATGATCGACACGAAGATAAGACGGCCGCAAAACATTCAGAATTATTGGGGTTTCAGATCAGAATTATCATCATATCCAGAAATAATGCAGCGGAATCATTGGTTGGTAGTAGTATGATTGTCCTGATGCGGCTGAATATACATATAGCAACGGCAGCTCCCAGCATACAGCAATGCATCGTGACAGCTTACCCTTCCCATAATAATTCTCGACCCCTGCAGCATTCATGCTTCTGGTGGGAAAATCTGGGGCAACAGGTGGACCCTGAGCTACGAATTGCTCCTAGTTTTGAATAAGCAGGGTGGGCTCTCATGCGGGGAATGGATAGACAGCAAAGGGTACTAGAAATGCAGAATACTATCATGGGGGGCAACATAACAGCTAACAAGTTGCAGGACAAGGAGAAATTTACAATCACCCCATGTGCATCTCCATGGTACTACCCCATCACAAATGGGGAATCACTGCACATGGGAGTCCAGATCAAGCAGCCAAGATTTAGACACTGGAGGAGCAAATGAAAATGTAGGTGCAAGTGCAATGCATATGGAGAACTTGGGACAATGCATAAGAAGGGCACTGAAAAGGATCACTCTTCCATTGATACACTTGGATCTATGTACAATTTACAGCTTGCAAGGAAGTGGGGGGAAAAGGGACCGCCGAAATCGCGCGATTGCGATATCGCAGAATCTGAGCTGTGTTTTTGAAACGCAAAACTGTCAGCTTCCGCTCCTCGGAGGCGCTCCCGTTTGTTGTTGCTGATCTCTCTCTCTCTCTCTCTGACTCGGAGCAAGCGGTTGTGCCGCCCCGGTCGTCGTTGTCGTCTGAAACTCACCGATTAGTTATTGTCCTTCGCTACCCTAATGTACAGTTAGAAGAAACGGGCATGGTTTCTTGATCACACAAGCCAAGCTTCACACGTAGGTGTCACAGAACTTCCCGTCCATCCTGTTCTGGACTGCCTTGATTGCCGCCACCCGAGCAGCCGTGGCCGCCCTGTTCGCCGCCATCACCACCTTGTGCACCTGCTCATCTACTCTCGGTAGGCGAAAGGCGTTCTCAGAGGCCCGTTGCGCGGCCTGATAGTACAATAGAACCGTTAGAATTTCCACAATGAATTGCAGAGGCAAGACTCCTCCTAATGAGCAATGTGTTGAAGCAAATCGATGTATACCTGCACGGCACGCTCAACGGAAGGATCGGTCGGGGGCATGGGGCTCTTGAGGGTGCCAAAGTCCCAGTCCCCCGATCGCTTGTCGCCATTCCGAAATGTGTACATCCCAAGCCCCTGCTTCTTGCCTTCATGCCAGGAGCCGGCGTAGCAATGGCCATTGGCAAAGCTGTAGACACCAAACCCATGGATCTTGTCCCCAAAGTACTCCCCAGCATACCGATCACCATTTCTGAAACAAATTCCAGCAGAAGGTTAGTAATTATTAACCAATGCACGAATTTATGGCCTGAATTATGAGCATGATATATGGTGGTTGGAGCAAACAAAGGCAATCGAACAGTTGCTGAGTAATGGAACAGTGTGATTTGGCCCCAAATCAAAGCAGGGGATTTAGCTAGCTAGATGCTCACCGGAAATGGTAGCTGCCGAGGCCGTGCTTGACGCCGCACTTGAACTCTCCGACATAGGAGCTCCCGTCGGAGCATGTCTGCGCGCCTATGCCGTGGCTCTGCCCGCCGGCCCACTCGCCGGCGTAGCAGTCGCCGCTGTAGAATCGGTATACCCCGTGGCCGTGGCGGAGGCCCTGTCGGTACTGTCCGCGGTACCTGCTGCCGCGCGCCCAGCTCTCGATCCCGTATCCGTCGTACTTGCCGTCGACCCAGTCGCCCTCGTATTTCCCCTTGCCGAAGAAGTTGTAGACGCCGCTGCCGTTGCATCGGCCCTTGTGGAACTCCCCCTCGTAGCAGTCCCCATTGCTGTAGAACTCGACGCCCTCGCGCACGACGCGGCCGTGCGCGGCCTTCCCCTTGTTGTCGCGGCCCTGCTGCGGCTTGTCGTCGTCGTCGCCGATGAACCACTGCACGGAGCCGGAGGGCGAGGAGCGGCGCATCCGCAGGCGGCCGCGGAGGAGGCGCGCCGCGGCGGCGGCCGCGGCCAGCGCGGCGGTGGCGGCGGCCGCGAGGAGGACGAGGTGGCGGTCGTCGCGGAGGAGGAGGAGGATGAGGAGCAGGGCGAGCGGGAGGGCGAGGACGAGGAGCGGGTGCGGTGGGCCGGCGCCGTGCGGGTGCAGGGCCTTGCCCTGCGCCGCCGCCTGCGACTTCTTATCGTCGGGCTCCGGGTCCTCGACCAGGACGGCCTGGAAGGAGGAGCAGTTGCGCACGGTCGGGGAGCGCAGCAGCGAGGACGGCGTCCGCGTCAGCTTGCTGGCCCCGCCGCCGGCGGGCCCGTGGCCGTCCATTCCTCGGCGCCGCCGCTCCCCGCCGCCGTCCCTGTCGCCAATTTCTGTCAGATCTTCTCCCCGGTTTGAAACCCGTCGGGGCCGCGAACGCAGATCGGAAGGGGAGGGGGGGAGCAGAGGGGGAAGAGAGCAGGGAGTGGGTGGAGAGGAGAGAAGAGAGGAGGGAGGCGGGCTGAGAGGTCTCTTATAACTACCGGGGGGAGGTGACCAGCTCGGTCGGGCTCGGGGCGCCGACCTGGCGTGGGTCGCGACGCCGCGCCGGGCCGGGCCGGTGCGGTGGGGGCTATGTCCTCGCTACACTGCCATGTGGGGGTGGCACCCGGGGTCAGTGGGATGTTGACGGATCCCGCGGGTTCGCGACCCGTGTGTTTCGCGGCACAGGGATGGTTTGATTGGTCCGGGCGGGGTGGTAGGGCCCCACCAGTTTCGGATCTGAATCCTGGGAAAAGGAGGGAGAGTGTGGTGAGTGCGTCCAAGCTTTGGCATGTGCGGCGCAGCCGAGCGGGTAGCGCTTTCGGTTGTTGGACGGACGGAGCCTGGCGCTGGCGCGGACGAGGACGGTGGTTCGAGACCGCCGCGCGCGGCGTCGGGCCAAACGAACGAACTGGATTGGCGCGCGCGCGGTAGCCTCCGTAGGGCGTGCGTCAGTGCGTGCGGATACGGCCGTGGCCGTGCGCGGCACGGCGTGCGCAAGCGCAACTTGGGAACAGCTCAGGGTTTCCTGTTTACTGCCACCGCGTGCCCGGCGCATTGCCCTTTTTTGACCGGTGGCTGGCCTTTTGGGTTAATCAACCCGTCACGATCTGAGTTTCTCTAGCCATTTCACTTTTTTTTCCTACGGGACGCTTTTTCCTGTTATGGAAGTGAAACGGCCCGATCCTTCGAGTTAGCAGTAATCATTCTGCTCATAGAAGATAGACTGATGGTGGTGATGTGTAGAACAAAATTGCAATAGGCGCTCAGCGACTTTCATCTCCACTACCTAAGCTTCCTTGTGTAACTCCATCTTCTAGGCAGATTCTAGATGGTGTAGTTGCTCTACATGAGATCCTAAATCTAGAAACGAACCTGGTATTTTAATAAAGCTTGATTTTGAGAGAGAGCCTACGACAAGACTCATTACTGTTTCTTGGTGGAAGTACCCAGGGGTAAATGTTTTAGTGAAACTTTTATCTCCTAGATCAAGCAATCAGTTCAAACTCGAAGGGTTTGTAGCAACACTAATGGTGAGAATGGGGAGTACATTCGTCTCACAAAATCTAAAAACATCTTATATTATCAAACGGAAGGAGTATAAATGTTTGAGGCTGTTCCCATGTCCCCAATCCTATTTAATCCAGTAGGAGAGGCTTTGAGTGAAATGTTTAAAAAAAGCTAGACATGTTAAGAGCTTGACACATCATCTTATTAAGAGGGGTGTCTCACATCTTCAATATGCATATGATATAGTTCTGCTAGTTGAAAATGACTTGCCTAGTATCACTAGAGTGAAGTTTTTATTATAATATTTCGCGGCTTTGTCAGGTTTAAAAATTAATTACCAAAAAAGTGGGCTAATGGTTGTTTGGGTGGAAGAGAGTGTTAAACTCAGAATTGCTAGCATGCTTAACTCTATTGTCGGTGCTCTCCCTATGAAGTATTTGGGGATACCCCTAAGCTCTTAGAAAGTGTTAGCTAATGATCTATATTTTGTGCCCTAGAAAGTTAACAAAAGGTTGGGCAATGGTTTCAATGCTTTGGCTACTTCTGGAGCCAGAGCCATCCTGATTGATTCTTGTCTGGACACCATTCCAACTTATGCCACGGGATTTTATTTACTGAATAAAAGTAATCACTATAAGATGGATATGTCTAGGGAAAGATTTTTTCCTAGGGAAGGGGTGAAAAGAGGAAATATCACATGGTTAAGTGGCTCTATAAACCAAACGATTTTGGTGGCTTGGGCTTTGTAGATACTAGAGTCAGAAACATTTTTCTTTTGGGTAAATGGATCTATAAATTGGGAAATAATGCTCAAGACTTGAGCTATCAAATTCCCATGAGCATATACTTGAATGGGTTGCTTTTTATCAATCATTCAAAGTGGTGGGTCTCAATTATGGAAGAGTTTGCCAAAAGCTTGTAATTGTGGACAAATGTGTTGAGGGGTGGAAATATAAATTTAACCTTTTCTAGATCCTTTGGAGTAGAAGAATCCAGTGAGTGGGAGGTGCCCCTGGTGGATTTGAATCAATTTAGGCTTAATGAAGTTGAGGATTCAGTAAACTAGGACTTGGAGAGAAATGGAAAGTTTCCACAATATCACTGTATAGATTTATTTTGAATCATGGTGCTAGTGATCTAAGGATGGTTGGCATTTGGGGATAATTTGCCTTTTAAACAAAAAGAAGTTTCTATGTTTGCGTTTTAGGGGGAAAATTCAACCTCCTTGACATCTCAAACATATAAATTGGCAGGGCTCTGAATTTTGTGTTCAATTTGGGGTTTTGGAAGATGTTGACCGCATCCTCTTTAGGTGCCATGTTGTTGTGTTTGTTTGGTGTACCCAAAGGGGTTGCTTTTTTTGCTATAGGAATTCCCAAATCAAGAGAAGAGTTTATTGAACTTTTTCTCAACATTGATGGAGCAAAAGGTAATGTTGTGACCTGGTTGTGGTTTGATGTCGTGACATGGTCACTGTGGTTGACTAGAAATAAGAGGATTTTTCAACATAAGGTATTGTTTAATCCTGCTCACCCACTTTACTGGGCTTATTCTCTCTTATGTAGTGGAAGCCTTTGGTGCCACGTAAGCGCCTCGCTGTTACGGAGGAGATGATGCTCAAGATCGACAGAGGGTTGCAGGATATGGGGGCGTCGACTGATTGAGATAGAGTGGGTTGACCTCTCCCCGGACGTTCTGTTGTTCTTTGTGTTTGAACTTAAATACTTGTATTGTGGGGCTACATTTCTTGAGCGTGTTATTTGATGTGGTAGTTTAGGCTTTCGAGTTTCAAGTTCTTATTTCCTATCTTGCTCCTCATAGGCTGTAATTTCCCATGCGTGTGACAGCATGTTTCTTTTTCTATTTTAATAACATGTTCGAGCTTTAAGTATAAGTTGTGCCTCTTCAGAGTCTTGTTTTAAAAAAAAAACTCCATTTTCTTGGAGATCACTGGGAAAAAGAGAAAGGTATACCTCAAACTCTAAGAAACCACGATAAAATGTGTGTTGCGCTCTCATGTACAAGCTCTAAGGGGGAAACAACACAAGTATTACACACATAAAAGTGGAGACAAGAGCTAGTTACATAATTGGGAAGTCTCGGCGGAAAAAAAGGCAGTGCCTAATGAGTACAGGGAATGAAGTCCTAGAGTTACATTAGGCCCTCTAATTTAAAAGAATTGAGAATTATATTTGGAAATTCTAAAAATGTGTGAAATATAGTCAATGATGCACACTAAAAGCATGCAAAAACTCCTTTTGGAACTAATTATATTGTGGACTACACATAAATGATAAAATCTGATGATTTTTACATTTTGAAATGTGCACTATTTGTTATGCTTAGATCCACAAATTTTTATTTTTTTGTGTAGCCTAGACTAGAATACGAAGTATGTTGCCTTGAGATTTTACATGTTTTTATCTCCCACGAGGCCAGCGTTATCGTGTACAGCCACCACTTCCACGATGTTCTTCCCTTGCTATATCTCGATCACAACGAGGCGCTACTTCCACTACTATGCAATTGAGTCACTTGCTTGCATATGGACATATTAACGGTTGTGATGCTTAGCCAATGACGTAAAAGTCACCAAACCTCTAGCACAAAAAGGGCATATCTGCAGGAGGTGCAACAACATTAGAGGGACAATCAATCAAAGAGAACACCACAAGAAGCTCTGAATAACTTGGATGGAATTTTTGTTCGAAATGGAGGTGATACCTCGGGCCTCTGCATCCAAATGATGCGCACAACCTTTTTTGTTTATTATTCAACGAAACCTTATAATGAGAATACATAGATTTCACGAGACCGGGATCATCGTGTCCAACCTTAGAGCGTGCTTGTTGGTACCCTTCATATTTGAAACACCCCTCTAAACATCTCCCATGAGGTCGGGATCATCATGTCCAACCACCACCTTCACGATGCTCTTCCCTTGCTATGTCTTGATCTCGGTGATACGCTACTTACAGTGCTTTGCAATTGGGTCGCTAGTTTGCATCAAATGAATAAATTGAGGGTTATCATGCTTAGCCAATTACGTACAAGTCTCCGCAAACCTCTATCATAAAAAGGGCATATCTACAGAAGGTGTAACAACGTTTCAGGGACCACCAAGCAAAACAAACACTGCAAGCCGTTATGAATAGCTTGGATAGCTAGGTTATTCGTCTTCGGGATACACTCATGATCACCAACGGAAATCAAAATCTTATTTTGAACTTTAGTGATATGTTCAATAATAATAATAAAAAAATTAAAATACAATTATGGCTCAAAATCCCGAAAGCATGGCTTCACATCTTAGGTAGGCGACGTTGACACATAATGCGAAATCCTCTGATGAAATGTGATTACTCTCCTTTTTTTTCAAAACGCAGATGGCTGATCCAATCAGTCTCGTTGGCTCACACATTAATTTGATGCCTATGATCGCAGATGTAGACAAAAACGTATAGCTGCACTCATGCCTCGAGGTATAGGACAAACGGTTAGCTGGGATGATAGAGATCCACGGTTTTAAATTCAATTCAAGGGTTGAAAAGAGTCTAAGAGCATCTCCACTCGGGTTACAGGAAGCCGTTTTCGGGGATTTTTTCATCCGGACACCGAAAAATGGTCCAGTCGTATTCCTCGGACGTCGATTTCGTCTGAATTTGGCCCCCAACTTTTGTCCAGGTTCTTAGACCGATCCCAGGGCGCTAGGGACGCCCTGGGAACAACAGACAAAGCGAAAACACGCATGGGCCAACCCTGTCGCGACTGGAGTCCGAGCTCCCGCCCTTTACTTCTTCCCATCCCGCCTTTCTTCTCCACCCCCTCCCCCCCCCACACACACATCTCCCGCCAGTTCCCGCCCACCATGCCGCCCAAGGGTTTCGTCAAACCCCGATCCACTGTCGACGAACCAAAGGAGAAAAAAAGCGAGGAAACCGAGATCGCCGACGCCGACGCCGAATGGCTTGACCGACGCCAAGTGGTTGTCCCTAGTCCGAAAGAGAAAGATAGAAACGGACAGCCGCAAGGACATGACGGTGAGTTCGGAGGCGAAGGCGAAGATGCTCAAAGCCACATGACCTCCCGCCGAGCGTCTCCACGCGTCCATCAAAAAGTGCATCGCCGATACCAAGGCCCATGCCGAGAAGAGGGAGGAGAAGGCCGACGAGAGGTGGGCGCAGCTGCTCCAAAACCAAGACCGCAAGCTTGACATCCTCAAAGCGAACTTCGTCACCAAGAAGAGGAACACGGATCTCCAGTTCCTCATGGGCGGCAAGACACCTCGTCGATGAGCACGTCGGTCAAGACCTGGTACATGGCGCGCTGCAACGCCATCCTACAGGAGGAAATCGCCGCCAGCACGCCAAGCTCTACGTCGACAGTGTCCGTCGCCATGACTTCGTCGAGCTCGGCCTCCACCTCCTCCAATCCGTTGGCCGGACACATGCCGGAGGAGCTCATCCCCATCGACAATTGATCGCCGAACCATTTTATCCTGTTTTATAATAATCTGACGCCGAACATTTTTTGGCGTACTTCTGTCGAACACATTTGGTCGAGATTTCGCCGGCGGGAACAAGAAAATTTCGAATATGTCACCGTTTTCGCTTCGCCTGAAAACTCTGTCTAGGAACACGAGTGAAAAACTGGGCGTTCTCAGACCGAAAACTATTGGAACACCCAACGAGAGGAAGTGCTCTAATAAGCATCAACCGGTGATTATGTATGAAGTGTTAGAATACGTATACGTGTATGGGTAGAGAGATTAGGACTCTATATCTTGTACTCCAAGTCTTCAATGACCATGACAACCTCGACTACGGCTATATCATGATCGACTACCTTGACATCGCCATCAAGAACAACGTCTACAACAATTCAAGAACTCCAGCCAATAGCGTCCGCGTCATCACCTGCATCCACGTCACTCCCGCTGTGACTGCCGGGGGGGAGGGGGGAGGCACTAGAAAGGGACATAGTCACCGCCCCTAGGTGTCAGTCATGATCATATCAATGCAGGTAATGATGACACAGAAGAGAAGACGACGCAAGCACAAGACTTCAGATCCAGTCGCAAGTATCCTCTTCACTCCCGCTACGACTAAGAGGATGTTAGAATACGTATACGTGTATGGCTAGAGATAGATTATGACTCTATATCTTGTACACCAAGTCTCCATCTATCCCGTGTAATTTGATATAATAAATCCTATAAAGATCAATCGATACAACACAATATTTAGGGATTCAATATTTTCTACATGAGGTACCGATGAGCTGGTGATTTGATTGCCCTAGTCAATTGTCCGTACGTACACTATCGTATACAATCACTAAACGACTAGTATGGTGACGGTTTAAAGTAGTCGAGGAGACTTGGTCGATGAGCTCTGCGCTGACGTTTTCGAAACCAAAAAACCTTGGCCTCGAGGCCATCGACGGGCTCCTTTGCCCTCGCTCTCGACCTTGGTCGCCAAGCAAGCAACAACGCCCACCCAAGTCCCAACTCCCAAGGCGCGTGCCCGCAGGTCCAGTTCGAACTCTGGCTAGCGTACGAACGCGCCAGACGGGTAGTACGGACGCAGTAGTTGTAGTTTTTTTTTTAGCTTGACGCAGTAGCACGTCTTCATCACTCCGCCTCTCTGTCCACGGACCCCCCCGGCCTGGCCGTTCCGCGACACGAGCCGATGATTCCCACGTTCGCGCTCGGGGGACGCCGTAGCCGCCCGCCGGCGCCGGGGCACGACGACGCGACTGGGTCCCGTTCCCGAACCGGGGCGCTTTACGTACGTACGACTTTCTCCCATTCATGGTCGTGTAGCGTGACGGTATGAGTCGCGTATTGGCTGGTTATTATATTGAAAAAAACAAAATGTCGCGTATTGGCTGGCTGGTTCGTTGGGCGCGTCCGACTGGTGGGGTGGGTTGGGAGTGGGGCAGACGGGCGGCACGTCGCAGCGGATCCATGAGCTACTTTGGGCGGGGCGTGCTCACTGTATGTAGGCCGCAGGCTACTCCTGCTCCTGCGCCTCCTACAGTAGGCTTTGGAGCGTCTCTAGACGCGCTACGTACGATAGGAGTAGGTGACTAGTACTACTGCTAGACGTCCCCTTTCTCGATTTACGGCATGGGTGACGCCTGTGGTAGGAGTATTTTGGACACCGGAGAAGCGTGCTCGAGATAGTAGTAGACTGCTCTGGTAGAGCTGCGCGTAGGTACGTAGCGAGTTCAATAACCGATATCGCACGCCGTTGCAATTATTGATCCAAAAGGCTCTTGCCATCGATCTGCAATCAGGGCGCGAGACAACGGAAAAGCAAGTCAACCGTTAATTTCGATTTTATGCCATCTTCACGGATCCGATCCATACTGTCATCCTAAACAATGCGTTTGTGTCCGTTTGGATCGGCCCGTGGTCGATATAGCTAGGGGTCTGGCCTGTCCAACCGACCGCGCACAGCGGCGTGACCCATTTGTCCGCTCTGGGCCATCGGCAACGCCGACGTATTTTCAGTGTCTTCCCGTTGTCCCGCCGCCCCCCGCCTTTTTTTCCGCCGCTTCCCGCGAGTTCTGGGCGTTTTTCGCCGCGTCCAGGCGCGGCCATAAAAGGGGGAGATCGCCGAGCTATCTTCGACCATATCCGCGCAACCCACAACATAACAAACCATCATGCCTGGCCGTCGGCATCGACACGACAAGCTTCCTGGCAACCCCGATGCCGGCAGAGAAGGGGTGCCCGAGCGACCGCTGCCGTCGTGGTGGCCGGTTCCGTCGGAGTTGCCGGACGTGCTGCCTCCTTCGATTCTGGGGCGTCCGCGGATTTACAGGATGTGCATGTTGGAATATTAGGCATAATTTTCACGATTAATTTCAAAATATAAATCATGACAACAACAACTACAATCACGTGAACCTCTAACATACTAGATGTATTGATTAAAATGAATAGTAGCAGACTGTACGCACTAACAGTCATAGTAAAACAACAGATCTGATGACGATGTACGTACTGATCGGTTGTCGATGTAGTCGCCGTTGGTGCAGTAGCCTGTCGAAGAAGTCGGCGTTAAATACGCCCAAAAACCTTATTCGCCCTCTCTCGTACCACGATTCGGGAGTGATCCAAATCCGCGTCTGTCTAATCGCACACATTTTTCTGAGCAGCAAAATAAAGCTCGCTCGGCGAGATTCCTGCAACCCGCCGCAAGCGGCGCGCATGTTGTGACGAGGCGAGGCGAGCGAGCGAGTGTGCGTGCGTGCATGCGAGCGGCGGCGTCGGAGGAGGAGGAGCGCGTGTGTGGCTCTCTTATTGTCACTCACTTACAAAGTGGTGCAACACTCCAACTTATAAGGTGGTGCAACTCTCTTTCAACTTTCCATGTGGGACTAAACTTTAGCTCCCACAGCTCTTGCCACACACATGTGAGCTACCACCAACTTGGGTCAAATCACATATGGGCTTCCACATTTCTGAGCTTTGAGATTTAGGAAAAATCTGAAAACATGGGTCTAATGATTTAGCCCATTATTTTTAACAGGGCACACCGCCGGTTCGCCCATCCTACAACCATCACGTGACCATCGGTGAGCCTTTGACGATGGCAGTGGCGGAGCGCGTCTTTCTGCCGGAATACCGGCGATTGGACCAGCTCAGATTGGTGCGTGGCGACCTCCGGGAAGCGGTGCGGGCCAATCCTGAAGATGCTTCCCTGCGTACCCGCCTCGCCCGAGCTGAAGAGGAGGTGCAGACGCAACGAGTGCTCGTCAATTCTCTCAATGACGAATGGTGTATCTGACCCGCCGTAGCCACCGCCCAGCGCTGGCGGCCGCGCGTAATCTTAGGTCGTGTGGTGGTGTAACGATGTTTTAAGGCTTGAATAAAGATTTTCATTTCAAATGGCCAATGCATAGTAGCGAGTTCAATAACATAGTAGCATAGTAGCATAGTAGGATGCTCTGGTAGAGCCGTGGATCCGTTGCAATTATTGATCCAAAAGGCTCTTGTCATCGATCTTCAATCGGGGCGCGAGACGACGGAAAAGCAAGTCTACTGTTAATTTCAATCCAAGAGCACCTTCACCGGCGCCTCCAACGGGTGGCCGGCAAGTCTGGGGAGGTCATCCCACACCGTACCGCTCCCTCCAATGATCAGGCCAACAAAAAAATTGAAATTTAAGCAAATTTTATTTAAATTTAGAGAAATTTACGAATTTTGAGTGAAATTTGCACGAATTTAAATCTAAACCTACACTACTAGACGACAGTGCTAGGGTTTGTCGCGGCCACGTCCTACTCCTTGTTGTCAGAAGCGAGGTTCACCCAGTCCGGTGCCCTCCAAGGGGCATGCCCCCACTAGCCTAGCAGCGGAGGCTGCTAGACAGGTGATGTTGAAGGCTGCAAAAAGGGCGGTGGGGATGCAGGCAAATAGCTATTTTATTCATTGAGTTGTCATAGTTAGTGAAACACATAAATAGTATTTTATTGTTTTCTCCAGAGAGGAGACATAAATAGGTGTAGCCAAGTTACCGAGCAAATAAACGTTATTGATCTCAAGGACGTTTAAGAGCAAGCAAGAAAGTTATTAATGTAGGGGTTCGTAGCATGGAAAACAAAAAAATTCTACCGCATGAACACACAATCAAGATCTAATCTATGATCAAGCCAAGATCTATCTACTAGATTGTAGCAACGAGTCGATAGAATACTAACCCTCGAAGATCCAAAGTGGTTAACGAGAGCAGATTCTCGTGGGTGATGTAGTCGTACACTTGTCGATCTCAAGATCGCGTAGACGATCCTTCCGGCGCTGCGTTCCGGCAGCGCTTCTGCAGTTGGTCACACGTTCGGTACTCGATGAAGACCTTCATCTCCCTTGTTCCAGCAGGCAGCGGAGGTTGTAGTACTCTCCTCGCGATTCCGGCAGCACGACGGCGTGGTGTCGGAAGTAGAGGGGAGATCTCGCAGGGCTTCGCCTTAAGCCGGAGCGAGTATGGTGGAGCAAGAGAGGTGCCTTGGCGATCTAGAGTTTAGAAGCACCAAGGGAGAGGTTTAGCTGGCGGCTAGGGTTTGGGGAAACCCTAGTCGGCGACTTGGGAGAAGCCCTAGGCGGCGACGGCTTGGAGGTGGCCGGCGACTTGGAGGCTAGGGTTTTTGGGTGTAGTGAGAGGGGGCGTGTGGCATCCCGCAAAAACCACTACTAGAAAATCGCGTTGTTTTTGTGCATTGCATCATAATGACCACAGGCTCATGTCATCATGCCACATTGCATTTGAGCATCGTCATCATCTTGCATTGTTTGCATAAAATTATTTTCGGAAAAACCTATTTTGTTTTCTAAACGCCCCGTCTTTGTTCAAACACAAAACCCGGGTCTCCGGATATTTTATTTTGTCTACAACATAGTTGCAACTGTTTTAATTTGAACAAAACAAAATAAATATATTATAATATAAAACCCTATTTTATAAACCCCGGAGGAGACCGCTGCCCGCCAGGCCCAACGGCCCAGCTAGCAGCAGTCTACAACTCCGATAGGCCCAAAATCCAAACCCTTTTCCTACCTAGCTCCATCCTACCCAGCCCCTTCCACCTCACCCTGGCCAATCTCCTCCCTCCACCTCACCACTCTCTTCCCCCTAACCTATCCTAGCCCGCCACCTGCCCAACCCCTCGCCACCTCACCTCCTGGCCCCACTCCCTCTCAGCCAAACACACACACACCACTCACACGCTACCCACCCGGTCAACCCACGCGCTGTAACACCCTCAGAATCGGACCTATGCAAGTTTTAGCGAAACCCGCCAAACCCGCATAGAAACGATTCAAAGGTGCCCACCAGGCACTTTCGTGCGGGTGGAAAACGAAGTAATAACATTACACAACAGTCCTCGATGGGACCCACAGAACAGATATATATAACAGCGACTCAAAGAGTCAAGAATACAGATATAATATACAGAGATCCGAATCACCTTGAAAAAGATAGAGCGTCCGACTACGGACAAGATGCAAATGGGGCTAAGAGCCCTGAAGAATAACCAATGGCGTCCATGACCCTGCCCAGGCCAAGCCGGAAGGGTAACCCTGCTAACGACGTCGATCTCAAAACCTGCTTAAACAAAAGGGGTGCCGACAAAGGGCAAAAGGAAAAGAGGAGTGTCAGTACTGAGGCCAGTACACGGCGAGGCTAGAATTCGGCGGTCCTCGCCTACATAGGTATGGTGGACTGAGCGGCAGCGGCAGCATGCACTAAACAACCTATAGAGACTCGACACAACTAGCGGTTATCAGAGAGGGATAAGAAAGACCTATTCGGAACCAACCTGATTCTACCACCAAACAAACCCATCCTGGTGTTTCCCCCTCGAAACCGATCGAGGAAGTCAACCGAGGAACTCACACCGTTGGCAGTTTTATTTATTCAGTTATCGTTGCAGCAATTACTAGTCAAGTATAGATAATCATCCTGATAAAATAAACAGTGGTCCGTTTTAGTTAACCATTCCGTTATAGTTACGGCACTTACTAGTCAGATACAAGTAGCATGAGATAACCCAAAACCCAGCAGTTGTTGGTACTTTTATTCAACCATTCCGTTGTAGTTGCAATACTTACTAGTCAGGTACAATGGTCGCAAGCGACACTCCAAACAAGCAATTGTGGGCAGTATTAATTAGCCATTCCATTATAGTGAAGCTGATTACTAGTCATTATAAAGTCAAATTTATAGCAATAAACTTTAGTTATGCTTGTCTATGGTCGAGATACTGTGCTCCAAGTCGTCCATAACCGCGGACACGGCTTTCAGAAAGTTTTTACCCGGCCGGGGTGCACCAATAGCAACACACACTCGATCAACCTCGGAAAAACCAAAACAAAACCCAACGAGGCCTTCACGACAAAGCAATCACAGGATTCAGAATTATTTCAGGGGGCCACCCCATTAAGCTACCCGCAACGAAGTAAGCTAGCTCCGAGACGGACTCAAGGTCTGGGTATACGGCTGTGAACGACTGGGAACCCAAAACTGGGCTTGTCGACACCGCGGAATCGTGTCCCGATCCTAAACAGTACAGTGTGCTATCCATCGCACAATCGTAAATAAAGCAGTAAAGCATGGCATAAGTACAGGATCGTAAATAAAACCTCAAACTAGTTTGTGGCCCCAAGAAATAAGACTGAATCAAGCTCTGGCTCAGGGGGGTCCCATATACCTCCCGGATGTGGATAGCGCGATAAATCAAGGAACAGGTATCAAGTACTCGGGGTCCTACGGGACACAAGTGGGCGTTCGGAAACCAAATATTTTCTATCACCCACCGATGCCTCTGCTTATTCCAATTTTAGTTGTTAAACAGGAATTAAAGTGAACGATAAGTAAAACTATGATCATCTCCAACATCAACATGCGGCAAGGCTCCAACAACTGTGGCCCTTGACGACACGCAACAACACTTGAGCAAGCGACTACGACGCGCAAGTCCAACTATCTACCAAACAACAGGTAATAGGATGTGTCCAAGGCAATATAAGGCTGCAAGTAATATCAAGGGTACGGAAACTAGAGCATCGCAACACAGATAGCAATAGATCAACAGGAGGGAATAAATACTATAAAAGTAAGATAGGTAGAAAGGGGGAGATGCTCGCCTGAAAACATTGTCGAAGGTTCAACCGAAGATCGGGGCGAAGCTCACATCAACTCAACGGCCTTATCCGCGAAGAAGAAAAACACTAGAAGAAACACCGGATGCAATATTTAATACTACGGCAAAAGATCGGCATGATGCATGTATGATGCATGACATGGCAAGGTGCGATGCAATTAGGTCAATATTAAGCGGAACCGGGGTCCCGACAATTAATTAAACGATTCAAGTTGTTTATCTACCCCGCAAATTAAATGTTGTTTAACAAGGCAAAAGATAGCACCGGTTCGCTACACAGATTTAGATGAGGCCAATATGAGACTAGATTTGCCCGCATATGGGCCCCATATTTAATTATGCAGTGAATCGGCATAAGGCCCCCAAACCAAACAAATATGCATGCGAGATGAATGATTAATATGCGACAAGTTGTATTATATTATAAAATAGGGTTTCGGGAAGGGGTTCACACATTAGGGTTCGGCAGATCTTGGGGTTCCGGGGTTCGGGGTCGGTCTCAGGGTCCAGGGTTCGACGGGTTCGGTCTCGGATAGCGGGGTAGATCCTGGCGTTCCGGGGGGAAGTTCTCGGTGTTCCGTGAGGTAGACATTGTCGCATCCGTGGTCCCCGGCCATCGGATCTGGGGAAGTACTTGTCGCATCTACCGTCTTCGAGTTTGCTTCAAACGGGTCCATGTCGGAGCACTTGTCGTCCCATGTGGTCTTCGGGTCCGGGGTCCCAGTCATGGCGTCCCAGGGAAGTACATGTCGTGTCCGTGACGGAGATCTTGAAGGTCCCTGAACTCGGCGAACTTGGCGTACTCCCGGTTCGGGTCCAGGCGCCTCGGATCGGTCTTGTGGATCGAGCCTCGGGTCCGGGAAGATCTTGTCGGAATAACCAATCTCCCCACACTGACGGCCCATCCCGATAACTTCAGGAACTAGCACCAAACGGGCCAAGAGCTGATGACCACAAGCAGCTGGCAAACACTTAGCTGGCCACACGGGCTGAGGGAAGCACCCACACCGAAAGCAACCAGGGGGGGTCGCGCGCAAGGGGAGCGGGCACCGCGGCAGGCCCGGACACAGGCGGCAGGCGAGGACGGCCCCTTTGCAGACGAGCTCGACGGACGCTACACAGGCCAAGGGGTCCCGCGCGAGCGGCGGCAGGACTCCGGGGCAAGGGCGGCCGGCCTGGCGAGCTGGAGCTGAGACGGGGCGCGACGGGGAGGCCGAGGCGGCCGGCGGAGCGGCCGAGAGGAGGGGCGAGCGGAGGCTAGGGAAGGGCCGGCCGGAGCCCGCAGCGGCGGAGGGCGAGGAGCAGGCGGCGCGGCCGGAGGCGGCGCAGCGGGACCACGCGGCGGAGGAGGTGTTGGCAGAGGCGGAGCGGCAGGGGAACGGGGACTGCGAGGGAGCGACGCCGGAGGGGAACGCGGCGGCGAGGGGAGAGGGTGGAGAGAGGGCCGGCGGCGGCGGAGGTGGAAGCGGCGAGCGGCGGAGGCGGGTGGAGCGGCTGCGCGGGTCGGGGAGGAGCCTGGGGGAGGAGGCTGCGGGGCGGAGAAGGTGGGGAGCGGCGGGGTGCGGTGAGCGAGGTGAGCGGGGAGGACCTGGCGGCGGCGCCGGCGGACGCGCGGCTGGAGGCGAGCCAGGCGCGGGTGGCGGAGCTCGAGAAAGGAAGAGGCGGTGGTCGGACGCGGCTTGCGGGAGAGATGAGCGGGGGGGGAAGTTGCGTGGGGAGGGAGGAGCGTGGGGACGGGGCGCTGCCGGGTCGCGTGCGTGCGCGTGGGGTGCGTTGGGTGTGGGGCCCAGGGGCGGTTGTGTGCTGGCTGGTGGGATGGCTGTGTGGTGTGTGGTGTGCGTGGGGCTGTGGGGGTGGGTCCCAGGGAGAGAGGGGGGGAGAGAGAGAGAGGGAGGAAGAGGGTTAGGCCAAGTGGCAGTTTCTGGTTGGGTGGGGGTTGGGATGAGGGTGAGGTGGCGAGAGATGATAGGCTGGGGTGAGGTGGAGGGGGGTGTGGGTAGACTAGGGCTGGTAGAAAAAGGTTTTGGGTTGGGCCGATTGTATTTTCTGGGGTGGTCGTTCGGGTCGATTCGGCCCGTTCGACTGCCCCACTAAAATAATATAATAATTTTATTTAATGCTAAATGCACCGTTTGCAAACCAATAGTAGACAACAAAATATTCCGGCGACCCGGGGTTTTGCGTTTGAATAAAGATGAGGCGTTTAGAAAACACAAACAGGTGTTTCCGCAAATAGTTTTAGACAAGCAAATGCAAGATGATGACGATGCTCAAATGCAATGTGGCATGATGACATGAGCATGCGGTCATGATGATGCAATGCACAAAAACAACGCGATTTTCTAGTAGTGGTTTTGCGGGATGCCACACGCGCCTGCCCCAATCCCCACCTCCACCCGCCGCCCGACCCACTCCCTCTGGCCCCACCCCGCCTCTGGCCCCACCCACGCGACCCCGCTCTCCCCTGGCTCTCCTCTCCCCTGAACCCACCTCCCCCGCTCGAGCCTCCCACACCTACCACCTCCCCGCCCCGCCGCTCGAGCTCACCACCCCGCCGCCGGCCTCCCTCGAGCTTCTCTGCGCCGCCATCGCGCCTCTCTCTGGCTTGCCTCCGCCGGCCTCCCTCTGTGCCGCCGCCCCTCCTCTCGGCCTCGATCCTCCCTCCCACGTCCCGCGGTGTCGCCCCGCTCCCCGCACCTCCCCTTTGCCCGACCCCGCATCCCCGAGCTCTCCCCCCCGACGCCACCGCTGCCCCGAGTCCACCCACCTCTCCTCCCCTGGTGCCTCCCTCCTCCTGGCCCCGCGTGGGTCCGCCCCTGCGACGACCTTCCTCGGCGGCCCTCCGATGCCAAGCTCCACCGCCGCCTCTCTGGGCTTCCTCGACCAGGAGAGCCCCTTGCCGCTCGTCTCCAGGCGCGCCGTCGCCCACCATGGGCGCCTTCCCCATCTCGTCTCCAAGCTCCGCTGCCCGTCGCCCCTGCCGGCTTCCATCCGCGAGCCGTGGCCGCTGTGCCTCTTCGTCGGTAACCTTCCTCGCCACCGCCATCGCGTCTCCGGTCACGGACGCTCCACTTAAGGCCTCCCCGACGCCGGCCTCTGAAGTAGCGCCGTCGCCGCCGTTCGCCGTCCTCGCCAAGCACCGTCGCCGGCATGCTGCGTCAGTGACCTCCTTGCTGGAGCCTAGTGTCGGCTCTCTGTTTGTGTCTGTGTTTGAACCAACCTGTTTGTTTGGTCGCAGCCTCATGATACCTTGTTTGGCGCATCCGTGTTTTCCTTGCGGCCAAGACCATGTGGGGTGCTCCCAAGCCCAACTTCCTCCTGTTGCCGCACGAGACCGCTCTCGTCGTTCTTTTCATGTCCAAGTCGACACCCAAGATCTACGTCACGGACGCCACATGGAAACCGAAGACCGATCCCGAACCCGGTGCCGCGCCAAGATCCCCAAGTCCGGATCCAAAGACCGATCCCGGTGTTTGAAGACCGAACCCCCGGAACCAAGATCTTCTGAACCCTAATGTGTGACCCCTTTCCGAGAACCCTCATATTTTTATAATATATGATATTGATCTTGTGCATATTAAAATTGTTCATGCATGCATGCTTGTCTGTGGTTTGGGGGCCTTATGCCGATTCACCATATAATTAAATATGGGATCCATATGCGAGCAAATGTAGTCGTATATTGGTCCCATTTAAAATTGTGTAGCGAACCGGTCACATGTGTTGCCTGTCAATCCAACATTTAAATTGCGGGTATCTAAACAACTTGAACCACTAAATATTTGTCGGGACCCCGGTTCCACTTCATATTGCCCAATTGCATCGTATCTTTGCCATGTCATGCATCATACATGCATCATGCCCGATCTTCTGCCGTTGTATTAAATAGTGCATCCGGTGTTTATTCTAGTGCTTTGCTTCTTCACGGATTAGGCCGTTGAGTCGATGCGAGTACCTACCCGATCTTCGGGTGAACCTTCGACAATGTTTCCAGGCGAGCACCTCCCCCCCCTTTCTACCTATCTTACTTTTATAGTATTTATTTCCCTCCTGTTGATCTATTGCTATCTGTGTTGCGTTGCTCTAGTTTTCGTACCCGTGATATCCCTTGCAGCCTCATAATGCCTTGGACACATCCTATTACCTGTTGTTTGGTAGATAGTTGGACTTGCGCGTCGTAGTCGCTTGCTCAAGTGTTGTTGCGTGTCGTCAAGTACCACAGTTGTTGGAGTATTGCCGCATGTTTAATGTTGGAGATGATCATGGCTTTAATTATCGTTAATTCAATTATCGTTTAATAACTAAAATTGAAGTAGGTAAGCAGAGGCACAGGTGGGCAATAGATGTTATTTGGTTGTTAACCGTCCACTTGTGTCCCGTAGGACCCCGAGTTCTTGACACCTGTTCCGAGATCGAGCGCGCTAACCACAGGTGGGGTGTATGGGCACCCCCATCGATTTAGTACCTGATTCCAAGTACTGTACTGGGGGCCACAAGTAGTTTGGGGCTTTATTACTATCCTGTACTTATGCCATCTTTTACTGCTTTATTTAAATTGTGCGAGGTACTGCACGTGTACTGTTTTGGAAGCGGAGTGTTTTCGCGGTATCGACAAGCCCGAGAGTTTCGGGTTCCCAGTCGTTTACAGCCACTGACGCAAACCCTGAGTCCGTCTCGGAGACCGGCCGACTTCATTGCGGGTATACTTAGTGGGGTGGCCCCCCGTGCTTGCTTTGGGTCTGGGAAACGTCGTGTCCGAAACCCCGTCGACATACCGTTGGGTGTATGTTTTGTGATCTTGTACCTACCTGATCCGACAACAAGGGTGTAGGTGCGTGTGGAAACTTTGGTGCACCCCTGCAGGGTTAAATCTTTTCGAGAAGCCGTGTCCGCGGTTATGGACGACTTGGAGCACAGGTATCGATCATAGACAACTATAACTAAATTTTACTGCTATAATTTGACTTGTATCCGATATGACTAGTAATCAGCTTCACTGCAACGGAATGGCTAAATAAGAGTACCAACAACTGCTGGGTTTGGGGATATCTCATGCTAATTGTATCTGACTAGTAAGTGTTGCAACCACAACGGAATGGTTAACTAAAAGTGCCCACTGCTTATTATATCAGGATGACTATCTATACCTGACTAGTAATTGCTGCAACGATAACTGAATAAATAAAACTGCCAACTGTGTGAGTTCCTCGGTTGACTTCCTCGTTTGGTCTCGAGGGGGAAATACCAGGATGGGTACGTTTGGTGGTAGTATCAGGTTGGTTCCGAATAGGTCTTTCTTACCCTCTCTGATAGCCGCTAGTTGTATCGAGTCTCTATAGGTTGTTTAGTGCACGCTGCGCTGCCGCTTCAGTCCACCATACCTATGTAGGCGAGGACCGCCGAATTCTAGCCTCGCCGTGTACTGGCCTCAGTACTGACCGCTCTCTCTTTTTCCTTTGCCCTTTGTCGGCACCCCTTTTGTTTAAGCAGGTTTTGAGGTCGACGTCGTTAGCAGGGTTACCCTTCCGGCTTGGCCTGGACAGGGTTATGGACGCCATTGGTTATTCTTCAGGGCTCTTAGCCCCATTTGCATCTTGTCCGTAGTCGAACGCTGTATCATTTTCAAGGTGATTTGGATCTTTGTATTGTATATCTGTATTCTTGACTCTTTGAGTCACTGTTGTATATATCTGTTCTGTGGGTTCCATCGTGGACTATTGTGTAATGGTATTACTTCGTTTTCCACCCGCACGAAAGTGCCTGGTGGGCACCTTTGAATCGTTTCTATGCGGGTTTGGCGGTTTTCGCTAAAACTTGCATAGGGCCGATTCTGAGGGTGTTACAGAGTGGTATCAGAGCTCATCAGTTGCGATACCCCACAAGTCCAGCCTGTAGGATAACCTAGCCAACGGCCGAAGTAGAGTGTCAAAACTATTTTTGAAAAATCGGTTGGATAGTTCTGATTAGGTCTGATTTTACTCCTTACCCCTCTGCTACTCTCCTCTCACCTCTGCGTGTTTTGAATCCGCTCTCTTCTCTCTCTTCGAGTCCAGGATTTCTCGTGGTTGGGTTCCATCGTACCTTCAGGGTTCCGCTTCCTCCTTTGGTAACGGTGTTGCTACATCTGGTCTTCATGCTATCCGAGGAATCCTTCGTCTGGTGGACTTCTCTTTGTTCCTTCTCGTGCCTTCCGGTGTTTTCCCGACGCGACGACATCATCTACGCCAGATGCGATGCAGAGTCTGCATCACTACTTTGTTTCCGAACCTCGCTTGTCGAGATCTACAATCTGAATTCTGAGAGTTGGTTGCATAATTTCCTATTCATGTGCAGAGTAATGCTTTGGGTGCGCGATGGACTGATCACCATCCGACTACTCTTATCATTCGCTCTTGCACGTTGAATGGTGAATCATTGCAGTTATACTCCTTCCGCGGAAGTTAGAGGTGGCTTTACCCTTTTGAGACCTATACCTTCATCTTTGTTTCTCCGGAGTGATCTCTCGACGAATGGGGAACAATCCTTTGTTGGTGGTGTCGCTGTTTTCAAGCTGAAGAAAGAACCCTTGTTAGTGGTGTCGCGAGGATCTACACGAAGCGCGAAGGATCAGATCGTCGGCCTTCTTCCCTGTACCATGAGGCGGATCTCGAGGGCGAGATCCATTGTTAGTGGTGTCGAATTGTGGCATCCCGCAAAAACCACTACTAGAAAATCGCGTTGTTTTTGTGCATTGCATCATCATGACCGCAGGCTCATGTCATCATGCCACATTGCATTTGAGCATCGTCATCATCTTGCATTGTTTGCATAAAATTATTTTCGGAAAAACCTATTTTGTTTTCTAAACGCCCCGTCTTTGTTCAAACACAAAACCCGGGTCTCCGGATATTTTATTTTGTCTACAACATAGTTGCAACTGTTTTAATTTGAACAAAACAAAATAAATATATTATAATATAAAACCCTATTTTATAAACCCCGGAGGAGACCGCTGCCCGCCAGGCCCAACGGCCCAGCTAGCAGCAGTCTACAACTCCGATAGGCCCAAAATCCAAACCCTTTTCCTACCTAGCTCCATCCTACCGAGCCCCTTCCACCTCACCCTGGCCAATCTCCTCCCTCCACCTCACCACTCTCTTCCCTCTAACCTATCCTAGCCCGCCACCTGCCCAGCCCCTCGCCACCTCACCTCCTGGCCCCACTCCCTCTCAGCCAAACACACACACACCACTCACACGCTACCCACCCGGTCAACCCACGCGCCTGCCCCAATCCCCACCTCCACCTGCCGCCCGACCCACTCCCTCTGGCCCCACCCCGCCTCTGGCCCCACCCACGCGACCCCGCTCTCCCCTGGCTCTCCTCTCCCCTGAACCCACCTCCCCCGCTCGAGCCTCCCACACCTACCACCTCCCTGCCCCGCCGCTCAAGCTCACCACCCCGCCGCCGGCCTCCCTCGAGCTTCTCTGCGCCGCCACCGCGCCTCTCTCTGGCTTGCCTTCGCCGGCCTCCCTCTGTGCCGCCGCCCCTCCTCTCGGCCTCGCTCCTCCCTCCCTCGTCCCGCGGTGTCGCCCCGCTCCCCGCACCTCCCCTCTGCCCGACGCCACCGCTGCCCCGAGTCCACCCACCTCTCCTCCCCTGGTGCCTCCCTCCTCCTGGCCCCGCGTGGGTCCGCCCCTGCGACGACCTTCCTCGGCGGCCCTTTGATGCCAAGCTCCACCGCCGCCTCTCTGGGCTTCCTCGACCAGGAGAGCCCCTTGCCGCTCGTCTCCAGGCGCGCCGTCGCCCACCATGGGCGCCTTCCCCATCTCGTCTCCAAGCTCCGCTGCCCGTCGCCCCTGCCGGCTTCCATCCGCGAGCCGTGGCCGCTGTGCCTCTTCGTCGGTAACCTTCCTCGCCACCGCCATCGCGTCTCCGGTCACGGACGCTCCACTTAAGGCCTCCCCGACGCCGGCCTCTGAAGTAGCGCCGTCGCCGCCGTTCGCCGTCCTCGCCAAGCACCGTCGCCGGCATGCTGCGTCAGTGACCTCCTTGCTGGAGCCTAGTGTCGGCTCTCTGTTTGTGTCTGTGTTTGAACCAACCTGTTTGTTTGGTCGCAGCCTCATGATACCTTGTTTGGCGCATCCGTGTTTTCCTTGCGGCCAAGACCATGTGGGGTGCTCCCAAGCCCAACTTCCTCCTGTTGCCGCACGAGACCGCTCTCGTCGTTCTTTTCATGTCCAAGTCGACACCCAAGATCTACGTCACGGACGCCACATGGAAACCGAAGACCGATCCCGAACCCGGTGCCGCGCCAAGATCCCCAAGTCCGGATCCAAAGACCGATCCCGGTGTTTGAAGACCGAACCCCCGGAACCAAGATCTTCTGAACCCTAATGTGTGACCCCTTTCCGAGAACCCTCATATTTTTATAATATATGATATTGATCTTGTGCATATTAAAATTGTTCATGCATGCATGCTTGTCTGTGGTTTGGGGGCCTTATGCCGATTCACCATATAATTAAATATGGGATCCATATGCGAGCAAATGTAGTCGTATATTGGTCCCATTTAAAATTGTGTAGCGAACCGGTCACATGTGTTGCCTGTCAATCCAACATTTAAATTGCGGGTATCTAAACAACTTGAACCACTAAATATTTGTTGGGACCCCGGTTCCACTTCATATTGCCCAATTGCATCGTATCTTTGCCATGTCATGCATCATACATGCATCATGCCCGATCTTCTGCCGTTGTATTAAATAGTGCATCCGGTGTTTATTCTAGTGCTTTGCTTCTTCACGGATTAGGCCGTTGAGTCGATGCGAGTACCTACCCGATCTTCGGGTGAACCTTCGACAATGTTTCCAGGCGAGCACCTCCCCCCTTTCTACCTATTTTACTTTTATAGTATTTATTTCCCTCCTGTTGATCTATTGCTATCTGTGTTGCGTTGCTCTAGTTTTCGTACCCGTGATATCCCTTGCAGCCTCATAATGCCTTGGACACATCCTATTACCTGTTGTTTGGTAGATAGTTGGACTTGCGCGTCGTAGTCGCTTGCTCAAGTGCTGTTGCGTGTCGTCAAGTACCACAGTTGTTGGAGTATTGCCGCATGTTTAATGTTGGAGATGATCATGGCTTTAATTATCGTTAATTCAATTATCGTTTAATAACTAAAATTGAAGTAGGTAAGCAGAGGCACAGGTGGGCAATAGATGTTATTTGGTTGTTAACCGTCCACTTGTGTCCCGTAGGACCCCGAGTTCTTGACACCTGTTCCGAGATCGAGCGCGCTAACCACAGGTGGGGTGTATGGGCACCCCCATCGATTTAGTACCTGATTCCAAGTACTGTACTGGGGGCCACAAGTAGTTTGGGGCTTTATTACTATCCTGTACTTATGCCATGTTTTACTGCTTTATTTAAATTGTGCGAGGTACTGCACGTGTACTGTTTTGGAAGCGGAGTGTTTTCGCGGTATCGACAAGCCCGAGAGTTTCGGGTTCCCAGTCGTTTACAGCCACTGACGCAAACCCTGAGTCCGTCTCGGAGACCGGCCGACTTCGTTGCGGGTATACTTAGTGGGGTGGCCCCCCGTGCTTGCTTTGGGTCTGGGAAACGTCGTGTCCGAAACCCCGTCGACATATCGTTGGGTGTATGTTTTGTGATCTTGTACCTACCTGATCCGACAACAAGGGTGTAGGTGCGTGTGGAAACTTTGGTGCACCCCTGCAGGGTTAAATATTTTCGAGAAGCCGTGTCCGCGGTTATGGACGACTTGGAGCACAGGTCTCGATCATAGACAACTATAACTAAAGTTTACTGCTATAATTTGACTTGTATCCGATATGACTAGTAATTAGCTTCACTGCAACGGAATGGCTAAATAAGAGTACCAACAACTGCTGGGTTTGGGGATATCTCATGCTAATTGTATCTGACTAGTAAGTGTTGCAACCACAACGGAATGGTTAACTAAAAGTGCCCACTGCTTATTATATCAGGATGACTATCTATACCTGACTAGTAATTGCTGCAACGATAACTGAATAAATAAAACTGCCAACTGTGTGAGTTCCTCGGTTGACTTCCTCGTTTGGTCTCGAGGGGGAAATACCAGGATGGGTACGTTTGGTGGTAGTATCAGGTTGGTTCCGAATAGGTCTTTCTTACCCTCTCTGATAGCCGCTAGTTGTATCGAGTCTCTATAGGTTGTTTAGTGCATGCTGCGCTGCCGCTTCAGTCCACCATACCTATGTAGGCGAGGACCGCCGAATTCTAGCCTCGCCGTGTACTGGCCTCAGTACTGACCGCTCTCTCTTTTTCCTTTGCCCTTTGTCGGCACCCCTTTTGTTTAAGCAGGTTTTGAGGTCGACGTCGTTAGCAGGGTTACCCTTCCGGCTTGGCCTGGACAGGGTTATGGACGCCATTGGTTATTCTTCAGGGCTCTTAGCCCCATTTGCATCTTGTCCGTAGTCGGACGCTGTATCATTTTCAAGGTGATTTGGATCTTTGTATTGTATATCTGTATTCTTGACTCTTTGAGTCGCTGTTGTATATATCTGTTCTGTGGGTTCCATCGTGGACTATTGTGTAATGGTATTACTTCGTTTTCCACCCGCACGAAAGTGCCTGGTGGGCACCTTTGAATCGTTTCTATGCGGGTTTGGCGGTTTTCGCTAAAACTTGCATCGGGCCGATTCTGAGGGTGTTACAGGGCGCCCTACCCTTCCTTATATAGGAGGAGAGAGGCAGTTTGGGGAGGAGGGAGTCCGCCTCCAACTCCTCCTCATGGCCGGCGGGTGGGAGGAAGTGGGACTTCCTCCCAAAGTAGGTTTCCTACTCTCCCTCCACCAAGCAAACTTGAGATTTGACTTTTTCAAATTGGTGTTTGACTTTCAAACTTCGATTTGATTTCTTCTCTTTATTTTGCCCAGCCAAGTGACCTAGTACATGATGCAACCATTCCACATTGTCATGACACATCCATGTACCCTTCCCCTCTGGAGTGCCGGACCTTCCAGACCCTTCTAGAACATTCCTGGTGAAAACACCGGAATCATTCCCGAACTCCGAAACAGGACTTTCCTTATATGAATCTTATTCTCCGGACCATTCCGGATATCCTCGGGATATCCCGGATCCCATCCGAGACTCCGAACAACATTCGGTCTCTTACTCATCATTCCATAACTACTCAACAACATCGAATCCTTAAGTGTGTCTCCCTACGGTTCATGGATTATGTGGACATGACCGAGACACTTCTCCGATCAATAACCAATAGAGGAATCTGGAAATTCATATGGCTCCCACATATTTCTACGATTACTTTGTGATCGAATGAACCACTTACATACGATACCAATTTCCCTTTGTGTCACGATAGTTTACTCATCCGAGGTTTTGATCGTCGGTATCTCTGTATACCTAGTTCAACCTCGTTACCGATAAGTACTATTTTCTCGTTCCCGTGGTATGTGATCCCTTGTGAACCAGTCACATGCTTGCAAGCTATGGATGACATTCCACCGAGAGGGCCCAGAGTATATCTATCTGTCATATGGATGGACAAATCCCACTCTTGATCCATGTGCCTCAACCCATACTTTCTGAACACTCAATGCCACCTTTATAGCCACCCAGTTATGGTGTGGTGTTTGATGTCATCAAAGCATCCTTCCGGTGATGGTGATTAGCATGATCTCATGGTCGAAGGAATTAGGTTACTATGTATCAGAAAGCTTATAGCAAATGAACTATATTAAATGACTTGATCTTTATGCTATGCTTAACTATAGGAGTATGTCCATCACATCATTCTCCTAATGATATGACCCTATTGTTAATAACATCTCTATGTTCATGATCAGGAAACCATGATCATATATTAACCAACAAGCTAGTTTAACAAGAGGCTTTACTAGGGACTCTTTTATGTTTACAAATCACACAAGTATTAATGTTTCCTGTTAATACAATTATAGCATGGTATGTAAACATTTATCATAAGTATGAAGATATGATAATAACCACTTTATTATTGCCTCTTGGACATATCTCCAACAGTCTCCCACTTGCACTAGAGTCAATAATTTAGTTTCAAACCTTTGTGTATTCAACACCTATGGCTTTCTGGTGTCGTATGTACACGATTGCTAGTGGTCAACTGATCTCCGGATCTGACACTTCCAGGTCGGTGTGTAATTGCATGTCTTTGCGTCTCTACGCATCACTCATTCTCTAATGAGATGGCTTTGTACAAATTTGGTCCTTTGGTGTGACCTTTAGTTCTTTGGGGTTAAAACATGTTGATAATATTGTTGTACAATACATCTTCATAGTATTATCACTGCTGTGAACTACACCTAGTTTGATAACAAACTACTTGACACAAATGCCCTATTTTGCTGCTGTAATAGCAGTTATATACTTATCCCTTTTGTTGTAGTATCTGTCACAATGTATTAACTTTGGAACTCATCCAAATTCATTATGGAACTCACATTCCATCATATTGTGCCACCCTTAGTTTAGATTGAGATAAACTTAATTTGTACTTTGTAACAAAACTAGTATCAATGTAATTCATTTACAATGAGCTAACCATCTATTTGTCACTTCTACAAAATAATATATTCTTAGTTCTTTTACAAGATCATAAGAATATCTTTACTATCGTCTAATAATCATCTTATGAATCATTCTGGTAAACGCTCATAACATTTAGAGCATAGGACATATCTGGATTTGTACACATCACAGCATGATTGATAAAATACTCTTTGTGATTTTATCTATCAAGTATCAAAAATACTTAAATATTTATTCAATCCTTCCTGTGCAACAAGAACCTTTCTTATAGTTTCTATATTGAACTCATTCAATATCTCATCTATGTACTTCTGGCACAACCATATTGGCGTCACAATTTATCCATATAGACATTGATGCCAAATATTCGGGTTCTGCCTAAGCCTTTCATCGAGATGAAATTCTTATCATGTGTTAATAAAAAGATACATCATTTCCAATCAACAATATGTCTTCCACATAATGTATTAGAAACATTTCTTAGCGCTCCCACTTAATTTCTTGCAAATGCAAGCATCTTCATCGTCTCTGATGAATTTAAACTCTTTTAACAATTTCATCATGGTGAAGATTCCAACTCCGTGATGCTCACTTCAACCATTGAAGTTTGCATATGCTTTTAGCATCTTTTGAATTTAACAAAACCCTTTGGACCGTGTTATGCACACGTCCTAGGCAACAATTCTATTAGAAGAACTTGTTTTGTTTATTCAACTACCACATAACAAAATTATATGTAGTGCTTAATGAAAGATCAGATCTTGTCATAGTCAACTATTTGAATATTGTCGTGAACTCTTTCCCGACATGTCGATAATTTCATAGATGTGTAATATCCATGTCTATTTCTTTATAGATCCAAATATGACTGTAAGGTCTTGTACCTTTCCAGAGGGTCTTTCAAGTTCAAAGCTTGATTTCTCGTATATGGAAATATCACGGATTTTATGGCTTCAAGCCATTTGACGGAGTCAGGGCCTATCATCGCTTCTTTGCATGTAGTCGGATCATTACTGTCAAATAATGATTTAACTCTCAAATCTTGGTATTTGATTGTTTACCGACCTACTTGTTTCAATAGGAACTTAGACCTTCGTGACCACAACCTTTGAGGCACGTGAGCCATGAGCATTGTTGCTGCCTCCGGAACACTTTTCGGCGCTGCGCAACTTTGCACATATAGCTAAGGTTCTTTTAACCTTATCAAAGTTCTATTGTCCTCCCACTTAACTTTTCATGGAAAATTCCTTTTCAAAGAAACTTGACGTTCAAAGCGACAAACACTTTTGTCTCCGATGTTATGAAGGAATTCTTAACAGTTATTCGAAAATAACATACAAAGACAGGTTCATCCGACTTTGGTTGCACACATCTTTCTTATGCATAGCATACCAATGTTTAAGAAAGGACAACTTGGGTTTTATCCCAAACCATAACTTTATATGGTGTCAATTCAACGGATTATGATGGAGCTCTTTTCGGTGGAAAAACGGTAGTCTCTAAAGCTTTTAATCTTTAAAAATATAATTACAGTTTTATGAATTACACCTTTGATCTTACCATGTCAAACAAGGTTTAATTACATATCTCGAACGCTCCATACTCTTATGGTGTTTCGGGAAATGCAAATCCACGGAGCGATTCCTTAAATCTTAGGTATTATGCTAAACTTGTAACTCAAATATCTTCCTTTATGATCTTATCATAAACTATTTATATTCTTGTTACAATGATTTTGCACTTCATCTTGAAAGTCTTTGATCTTTTCAAATGTTTCATACTTCATACTTATTAAGTAAATATTCATATATTCACTCAAATTTTCGGAGAAAGCATATGAAGTTGAAATCCATCGCTCTTGACTACACATAATGGACTTCATACAACAATATGTACAAGTTCCAATAAGCCAGTCGTTTGTTCCCTTTTGGCCTATGAACGAAGTTTTAATTATCTCTAGGAAAGTTTCACAAGCGTCATTTGATCAAAATAAAAAAGACTCCAAAATTCCATCCACATGGAGTTTCTTCATGTTTTCTTTCCAATATAATTTAAACGGCGATGTCACTTCCTAAGTGATCTTTCAATCAATTTGTCTTTCGACATTTTTAGCACTAGTTTTATGGATATGATTTCTCCAACGAGATTTGTGAATCATCCATCTTTTATGGATTATGGCAATTATTTGAACAACCTTTTTGTTATCATAATACCTGATAAAACAAATCTTGAAGGCAAGCTTTGATGTTTAACAAGCAACACAATAACCCTTTATTTGTTCTCGATGAACATCATCACATATTCTTTTGCTAGTTACTTAGGCCATTGTAGTTCATGAATTGTGTTGTTTCGTATGACGATTCACACCAACAAATTCTGTATCAAATACTTAAGAACCACATTGTTTAATAAGCAAAGAATATAGCCATAACATGTATATCATCTATATACTTAAGCTGAACAATTCTAGTCTTTTCTTTTCTGCCATATATTTATGAGATTCTCTTTCAGTATTTCCTTTTCTGTTTGAAAGAATCTATCAACATCAATAGTGGAGCCATATAAATGACACATAGTCCAAAGCATGTATAGTAAAATACCAATGTCTTTGGACTTGCACTTTGAAGTAGATCACCTTCATCAAATGTTTGGTGTTCTTTCAAATTCCTTTCTTTAGTAATATCTTAGTGTAGTAAACATTTTACCTACATCAAATATTCACCCTTATCATGGAACTATCCATGATCAAGCTACTTTTAGCTTATAACGGTGAATCGAGAGTATAATGTTGCTCTCCAAAACCTTTTGGAGGATTAGGACAACTAGTGTCTCCAACCTTTTGCAAATTCTCATCAAATATGAGAACATGAATTTTGCCATATTATACTCTATCATGTTGCAACCAAAACTTCATTTCAGATATCACAATATCTTCCACACATCATGGTTTCTGAAACAACTCTTTCAGATCCTAGATAACCTTGATATTAAGACAATCCTTTGAATATCAAGAATCATGGAGACAAACATCATACTCATACACTAACACTTGGAATTGTCACTCTTAATTTAATACCAATTATTAAACTTCATGGAGTAACCGGAACTTACTAAAAGTTTGCAATAGTACTTTTAAACTTTATATTAACACTTCAAAACAATACGATACCAGTTCGTAAAGTAACTAACCAGAATTCTATAGTTCTATCATCTCAATTATAACTAAGCGCAAGGTGGTAAACGGATGCCAATGACTACAACAATTATGCAAAATCACTTTGATTTAATTTATGATAAATAGTGTTCAACTTTTAATCAAATTATCGTTGAACTCCCACTGAAAATAATATCCCTCACATTGTTTTAGTGATCACACGAACCAAATCCACCATATCAAAACCGATCATCACGAGAGTTGATGTAGCTTCAATGGCGAACAATCAACATGTTCATCATATCTACTATATGACTCGTGCTTTACCTTTCGGTGATCCGTGTTCCGAGACCATGTCTGTACATGCTAGGCTCGTCAAGATCAAACCTTAGCTTCCGCATGAGCAAATCTGGCTTGCTCACGTTGTATACCCTCGCAGAATCTAACACACCCGATCATCACGTGGTGCTTCGAAACAAAGAGCTTTAGCAACGGTGCTTACTAAGGATGAACACTTTAAAACTTGAAATTGTGTGCTTGAGGGTTCATCTTATAATGCTACCGTCGTGAACTAAGCAATACAAGATGCATAAAAGGATTAACATCACATGCAATTCATAATATGTGATATGATATGGCCTTTCTTCTTTGTGCTTCCGATCTCCATCTTCAAGCACGAACATGATCTCCATCATTACCGGCATTGCATCAAGGTCAATGACGCCGTTCCATGGTTGTCGTCCACCAGCTTCAACTATTACAACTACTTTGAATAGACACGCGGGTCTTAACAGAATTTAAAGACAACCATATGGCTCCTGCCGGTTGCCAACTTACAATAAGGAACATTGCATACATCAAATATAATCACAATCATGGACATATCACATCACAGCACACCCCTGCAAAACAAAGTTAGACGCCTCTAATTTTCTTTGCATATTTTACGTGGTTTGGGGCTTTCAATAAGTGTCGCTCTAACTTACGAACAAGAACCACAACGTTGATGCTTGAACTATCAAGTGCCCGTTGTAAATTGGATCTATACTATGATGGGAGAGACAGACACCCGCAAAGCCACTTATGCAATACAAGTTGCATGTTGAGCGTGGAGCAAGTCTCATGAACGATGTCATGTAAGGTTAGCCCGGGCCGCTTCATCCCATCATACCGCAAGATGCAAAGTACACAAGAAGCAATTGATAATAAAAGCACCACCGCCCACAATGACCATTGTGTTCTACTCGTGCAACAGATCTACATATAGACACGGCTCCGATACCACTGTAGGGGTTCATAGCATGGAAAACAAAAAATTTCTACCGCATGAACACACAATCAAGATCTAATCTATGATCAAGCCAAGATCTATCTACTAGATTGTAGCAACGAGTCGATAGAATACTAACCCTCGAAGATCCAAAGCGGTTAACGAGAGCAGATTCTCGTGGGTGATGTAGTCGTACACTTGCCGATCTCAAGATCGCGTAGACGATCCTTCCGGCGCTGCGTTCGGCAGCGCTTCCGCAGTCGGTCACACGTTCGGTACTCGATGAAGACCTTCCTCTCCCTTGTTCCAGCAGGCAGCGGAGGTTGTAGTACTCTCCTCGCGATTCCGGCAGCACGACGGCGTGGTGTCGGAAGTAGAGGGGAGATCTCGCAGGGCTTTGCCTTAAGCCGGAGCGCGTATGGTGGAGCAAGAGAGGTGCCTTGGCGATCTAGGGTTTAGAAGCACCAAGGGGAGAGGTTTAGCCGGTGGCTAGGGTTTGGAGAAACCCTAGTCGGCAACTTGGGAGGAGCCCTAGGCGGCGGCTTGGAGGTGGCCGGCGACTTGGAGGCTAGGGTTTTTGGGTGTAGAGAGGGGGCGCCCTACCCCTCCTTATATAGGAGGGGAGAGGCGGTTTGGGGAGGAGGGAGTCCTCCTCCAACTCCTCCTCATGTCCGGCGGGTGGGAGGGATTGGGACTTCCTCCCAAAGTAGGTTTCCTACTCTCCCTCCACCAAGCAAACTTGAGATTTGACTTTTTCAAATTGGTGTTTGACTTTCAAACTTTGATATGATTTATTCTCTTTATTTTGCCCAGCCAAGTGACCTAGTACATGATGCAACCATTCCACATTGTCATGACACATCCATGTACCCTTCCCCTCCGGAGTGCCGGACCTTCCAGACCCTTCTAGAACATTCCTGGTGAAAACACCGGAATCATTCCCGAACTCCGAAACATGACTTTCCTTTATATGAATCTTATTCTGCGGACCATTACAGATCTCCTCGTGATATCCCGGATCCCATCCGAGACTCCGAACAACATTCGGTCTCTTACTCATCATTCCATAACTACTCAACAACATTGAATCCTTAAGTGTGTCTCCCTACGGTTCGTGAATTATGCGGACATGACCGAGACACTTCTCCGATCAATAACCAATAGAGGAATCTGGAAATTCATATGGCTCCCACATATTTCTACGATTACTTTGCGATCGAATGAACCACTTACATACGATACCAATTTTCCTTTGTCTCACGATAGTTTACTCATCCGAGGTTTTGATCGTCGGTATCTCTGCATACCTAGTTCAACCTCGTTACCGATAAGTACTCTTTTCTTGTTCCCGTGGTATGTGATCCCTTGTGAACCAGTCACATGCTTGCAAGCTAATTGGATGTCATTCCACCGAGAGGGCCCAGAGTATATCTATCCGTCATATGGATGGACAAATCCCACTCTTGATCCATGTGCCTCAACCCATACTTTCTGAACACTCAATGCCACCTTTATAGCCACCCAGTTACGGTGTGGTGTTTGATGTCATCAAAGCATCCTTCTGGTGATGGTGATTAGCATGATCTCATGGTCGAAGGAATTAGGTTACTATGTATCAGAAAGCTTATAGCAAATGAACTATATTAAATGACTTGATCTTTATGCTATGCTTAACTATAGGATTATGTCCATCACATCATTCTCCTAATGATATGACCCTATTGTTAATAAATCTCTATGTTCATGATCAGGAAACCATGATCATATATTAACCAACAAGCTAGTTTAACAAGAGGCTTTACTAGGGTCTCTTTTATGTTTACAAATCACACAAGTATTAATGTTTCCTGTTAATACAATTATAGCATCACTACTAGGAAAACAGCTATAGGTAATCAGCACATCCGTGGCTCACATGGTTGAAGTGCCCCACGGCTAAAACAGGCGTGGCTCACCTGTGGGCAGTGCCCTACTAGTAACTAGAACAACCGTGGCGCACATGACTATAGTGCGCCACAGATGTGTGTGGGCCAGGGCCCTGTTGGCCACACGCCAAACATCTGTAGCGCACTACAGTCATGTGCGCCACGGTTGTTAGGGTCATCTGTGGCGCACGTGTGCCTGGTGCGCTACGCCTAAGCGCATGCCCCCCTCTGCTCTGAAACGGCCACAAACTTCTATGGCGCACTCGGCCTAGTGCGCCACAGGGAGTAGGAGCATCTGTGGCGCACGTGGCATAGTGCGCCACAAATGTTTGTACTCCTTGTGGCGCACTAGGGCCATGTGCGCCACGGATGTGTCGATTCTTTTAGGACAGCACTTTATGTGCACATGTGTGCCCACACATCCACCACCCCACACTTCACTTTCCCCTTCTTCTTCCTCCTTTTAAAAGTATCGCCCGACCCCCTCTCTCATCCACATATTATTACTTTTGGGCATTTTTGGAATATTTAAAAGTATTTTTAAAATCAAAACAAAAAATTGGGGCACCAGGATTCGAACCTGGGTGCTCTCAGGTTTAGAATAGAGTAGTGGGCAGAACCAGTGGGATAGGCTAGTATAGTTGTTAGCTAGTGGGGTTGTAGTTCTCTTATGCAGTAGTTAGAAGCCGATAGGCGTAGCGCACTAGCCCATAGTGCGCTACAGATATCCGTAGCGCACTATGGCTCAGTGCGCTACGCCTAAGTGTCTTTATCCACACGTGGCGCCCGACCCCCTCTCTCATCCCCATCTCTCCATCTCTCAGCCCGAGTACGATCCGCCGCCGCCGCCGCTCTCGATCCGCCGCCGCTGCGTCTGAGGAGGAGGAGGCCTGCCCGTGCCCGAGGAGGAGGAGGTCCGCCCGTGTCCGAGGAGGAGGTCCGCCCGCGTCTCAGGAGGAGGCTCGTGTCCGAGGAGGAGCAGTCGCCGCGTCTCAGGAGGTGGAGGCCGCCGTCGTCCGCCCGTCGTCCGCCCGTCAGAGGTGAGCGTCGCCTCTCCCCTCTCTCCCTCTCTCCCTCTCTCTCCCTCTCTCTCTCCCTCTCTCCCCTCTCTCCCACTGAAATTCACTCACCTTGTCCTCATCTTTTTATCAACACAATATCAGTCTAGTAATACAATTTTCACTACTAGATAGCATCAGCAAATCAGACTTATGGATAAACAAATGGCGAAATGGAATGATAGGACGGACCAGTGGGTTGGGTGAGAGGGAAAATGGAGGATGCGATCATGGGATACAGTCAAGAGTTGGTGATTACGCATTGGCGCATTATTATGGTTTTTCAGGATATTTGCGATTGTGAGGCCATCATCGAGTTCATGAGTTCATCATCAGCTCTGTCCTGGTCATGAGTTCATCATCAGCTCACTGTTGTCAGGTTAAAAAAAACTCAAGAACAAACACAATGGAAAACAAATTGTTAGAGAACTTCTCAGCAGAAGCAATAAGTTTTTTTTTAGAATTTAGCAATCAGCATTTTGCTAAAAGAAGAAGAAGCAACAACTGTTTCTTTCTTTCTTTCTTTCATCTGGGAAGTTTTGTTTTTATTTTGGGCCAGGACATGCTGCGAAACGAAGGCACTTGATCGACAGAGATAATAAGAAAAAGAAAAGGATAGTTCAATTCACAGGTGCATATCATCATCATCTAGTAATCTGTGTCTTGGACTTGAAGCCTAGACATGTCTCGACAATCCTTTTGGGAAAGGATTAGTTAGGGAGGGAGGCCTACATGCATGTCCCTGAAATGATCTTTTCCTTCTTCTCCTGTGATAAAATTCCAATCTTAGAAAGGCCAGGACCAATGCGGCGAGCACCAACCAGAACCCAGGCCACCCCATCTACCCTCACCTCAAGTCATCTTATTTTGTATCTGGTTGTGTATTATAACTGTTTATATTGGCACTGGGTATAGACTGATCATAATATAAATATTGATAGTGGTTATACTTGCCCGTTCTTAGTTGCTAGACTCTTAGCTGTAGTGATTTGAGAGATAAGTTTGTTTCTTGTTCTGCTCCGATCTAGCAAGAAGGGTTTTCTAGAGTAATATATCAGTAACATTCTTGTGTCATTAATTGTGAAGTTGTCATCATGTGTTATCATATCTTATTTTATGGGAAAAGTTGTATTTTTCATTTGAGATCATATATCTGATGGTGGACACCTTTGCTCTCCCTACAATCAGAAGCACTTGTTGAATCGGTGTTTCTCTATCTCTTGATATATATATTCTGTGTGATTATGGAAAAGATGTATTCATCGAGGATGGTATTGTGTTGCATCATGTTGTATTGACATAGATGGGGCACTGTCCAGGATGCGGTGTGTTGAAACTTGTACATTTTCAGTCCTTATGGCCAATCCTTAGTGACCTGCTAGTTTCAGTTAGATGGAGTATAACTGATTGCTGGAAGCCTGTAATCTAGACAAGGAGGAATAGTTACCACTATGCCAATGTAGTAGTAAATTGCTGTCAATTGCTGCTGTCATTTGTATTCTCATTTGCTTAGTCTGAAGTAGTAAAAGAAAACCTGGCTGTCAATTGCTGCTGTCAGTTGACAGAAACATGTATGCTTGGGTTTTAGTTGCTGCTGTCAATTTCTTGGGTTTTATTTGCTGCTATCAATTATTTATTTGTAGTAAAATGGAACTTTGATGTCATTTTCTTGCTATCAGTTCCTTGCTGTCATTTTCTTGCTTGCTATCATTTGTGCTTCTAAGTTAGATGTTGTAGGATTGCAGCAAATGACAGCAAGCATTAAAGTGCAATTGGTTATGAAGCACTTGAAATTGTGCTTGTGCTTGTATATGAAGAACTTTATTATGTGTGTATGCAGGTTCTTGTATGAAATGAGTCCCGATTCTTGCCGGAATGTTGATTAACTTCCGTTTCGGCAGAAATAGGGCACTCCTAGTTTAAAAAAATTAGCAAAGGTCATGCCGGATTTTTTCGTGCATTTAACCAATTATTTGTTTTTTATTAGTGCAAAGATGTGTGACAACGACGAGGCTGGATGTTCTAAGCGCATCAGCGCTGAAGGAGAACTCAGACCTCCGAATAAACAATTGACATTCTGGGAGGCGGCCCAGCGTCTAGAAGACGATGAAGAATACCATCCTTCGGAGAGCGAGGATGATGAGATGGAAGACGCGGAGGAAGAAGCCAAAGGAACGGCGGACGATGAAACCACTGATGGCGGCGAGGGCATAGGGAGTGGTAGCTACCCTCCTAAGAAGAAGAAGAAGCCGAAGGACCGGCGCCCGAACACGGTCGGCACGGTCAGGGAGGAAATTACCGAAGTGAGCCCATCAGGGGTTCCTTTGGAGCCCGCCCTTGTCATCAAAGGGTACGGTGGGCAAGTGGCGGCGATCACCCGGACAACCATCTCGATCAACACCGAGAATCTCCGGCATAAAGATAATGGCCACTTGCGCAAACTCCTCTTCGAGAAGCTGAACGCCAGATACAAGTTCCCCGCTAAGTATCAGAACACAAATTATCATGGGAACGAAGTAAACAAATCCGCCCTCACAAAGATGAGCACCGCCCTGGCCAGCTGGAGAACCCGGATATGCTGATATTTTTGTCTTTTTCGAGAATATGCCGATGATTGAAATGTCGTGGCACAATATATATGTGAATGTGCTATGACGGGATTGTTAGCCTTGTGATATGCACAAGTCCAGGAATTGTGCATCCTACTTGGCTAACAGTCCCGTCATAGCATATTCCTGTGTCCAACGACCTAGCTAGTTATATATGAGGCATTCTTTTCGAGTTATTTTTGTCTTTTTCGAGAATATGCCGATGATTGAAATGTCATGGCACAATATATATGTGAATGTTCTATGACGGGATTGTTAGCCTTGTGATATGCACAAGTCCAGGAATTGTGCATCCTACTTGGCTAACAGTCCCGTCATAGCATATTCCTGTGTCCAACGACCTAGCTAGTTATATATGAGGCATTCTTTTCGAGTTATTTTTGTCTTTTTCGAGAATATGCCGATGATTGAAATGTCGTGGCACAATATATATGTGAATGTGCTATGACGGGATTGTTAGCCTTGTGATATGCACAAGTCCAGGAATTGTGCATCCTACTTGGCTAACAGTCCCGTCATAAGCATATTCCTGTGTCCAACAACCTATTTATATATGAGGCATGCTTTTCGAGTTATTTTTGTCTTTTTCGAGAATATGCCGATGATTGAAATGTCGTGGCACAATATATATGTGAATGTGCTATGACGGGATTGTTAGCCTTGTGATATGCACAAGTCTAGGAATTGTGCATCCTACTTGGCTAACAGTCCCGTCATAAGCATATTCCTGTGTCCAACAACCTAGTTATATATGAGGCATGCTTTTTGAGTTTGCTCTTTTTGATTTAAGAGTACTTTCTATAAGTGTATCTTCATATGCGACTTTAATTATACATGTTTTTTCAATCACCGGTTAGTTATTATTGTCAACTTGTAGATGACGTGGTACGTCGTGTACAAGGGACGGGTTCCCGGAGTCTACGATGATTGGAAAGACTGCGGAGACAGGTGCACCGTTTCAGCGGCAATAGCTACAAAGGGTACAACACTATGGCGGAGGCGGAAGCTAGATACACGCGCTATCTAGCGGTAGTTAGGACAAGGAACCGGATGAAGACCTACACCTTCGTCGCGGAGGTGATCATGCTTATCTTCTTTGGTTATTTATCCCGCGTTTGTGTCTAGCTAGCTAGTTTAGATGTCTAGGCGAGCTTCCGAGCTCTAACTTGTTCGATCGACACATGTATTCGCATGTCACCAACTACTACTTTGTAACATGATCAAAACAATGTAACTTAGACTATGTATTCATGTATGAGACTTATCTATATGTATTTGTTTCAATCTTGTTTTTCATATTGAGTATTTATATATATAATTGTATATCTTGTATCTGTGTGTGTATATCTGCTGTAATATTGTATATAATCTGTATTGCATATAATCTGGCTTGGAAATTAAAAAAAAACAAAAAATACATCTGTGGCGCACATGGTCTACCTTCTGTGGCGCACTACACCTAAAGCGCACCATGGATGTTTAGTGGCGCACTAGGTAGTGCGCCACAGAAGATCCAAGGGGTAGCGCACCATGCCAAACTTCTGTGGCGCACTAGGAGGTGCGCTACGCCTATCTCTACACAACCGTGGCACACTAGGCAGTGCGCCACGACTGAGAGATAGCCGTAGCGCAAGGCCCGTGGCGCACTGCAGGTGCGCCACAGATGATGGTTTCAGGTGCGCCACTAAAGGCCGTTTTCCTAGTAGTGCATGGTATGTAAACATTTATCATAAGTATGAAGATATGATAATAACCACTTTATTATTGCCTCTTGGGCATATCTCCAACAATTAAGACATAGAATCCAATCACCGCTACAAGTTTCGAGGTACCCATAACTTACCCCCTCCCCGTTAGTTAACCATAAATTAACATAAAATGCATGTTTAAAACTTGGGTCACGGTTTCTGTCAATCTCCAGCCATCCCTTCTCATATCAACATGCAACCGTGACAACCTTATGCATCTCCCAACATATGTGTGCACTCATATATTAGTATATAAGATCATCATACAAGATAACATATACTTGTATGCAACCAACAATGAACTATTTCAAAATTGTCATAATCAGATCACTAATCAAAATTAGTTATAAAGATATAATAGATCATGGGAAAATAAGAGATTGCATTACACATCATGTTTGCCAAGAGATTACAGTAGGTGGATGGAGAAGATTTCACTTTAGATGTTGGTGATGACCACGCTGGAGGGGGGTGAAAGCAACCGGAAGCAATTCCTGTAGACTCTCTGCTTTGGTGTTTTCGATCTCCGCATCCGTGTGTTCTTAGATCGCGTTGATGGCTCTTTTTATAGAAAGATTTAGGTCAAGACGAAGAGATTGGCTGTAAAATCGATGACATCCGACTTTGAAGGCCCGAAAGAGGCTAGGTGGCGTGGCCCACCATGGTGACCACGCCACTAGGCCTCTTTCCTGGCCCATGAGCCTTCTGGTGACCTCCTGGTGCCCCAGCTGCTTCCCTTCACGAAAAATACTCCTTGAAAAAAACCTAAGCCAATTCACTTCTTTTAGAATTCTTAAAGATGAAAATACACAAAATAGGGGTTTTATGTTCTGTAGAGTTAGAACCAGAGGAGAGAGGATTGTTTAGAAAATCCCCAAAATCTATGTAAAACATTGATATGACATTCTATAAGATGTAAATACATGGGAATATGGGTCAATGAACAACAAAGTTCGTGTATGCATTCTACATGCATCAGGTGGGGAGTAGTGTGCGCCGGTGAGAAGAGGGCACCTTTCATTGATGTCGAGGGATGGTAGGCCGAATGACCTATGCGACTTTAACTCCGGATCATCGGGAGGCGAGCCGTCATCACGCATGCACGAGCATCTGAAATCGGCGAAGTCCCGAGCAGGCGCATATGGAAATGACGCGGTGTCATTATTTACTTTGGCCGGCCGTTTTTTGTTTGGCCTGGTGCAGACGAACGCGACTCGTCCAATGTGACGCATGTTGCGGACAGCCCCAACTCAGCCCCTGGTTCCCGGAGCGGCAGGGGTGCCAGACAGTTTGAAGGACGGGGGGCCTCCGATGTGGACCGTTTTTTGGCCTCTACCCCCAACTCGGTTGGGAGGAGGGTTTGGGGGCGCCGGTGGAGATACACTTAGGCATCAACAATGCAAGGTGTTTAAGGACGGTGTTTTGAAAATAAACAATTTTTAAGCATTGATGCTAAGCCAGGTGCTAACTAGGCATCTTTATCTTTACTATATAAATAGACACCCGGTGCTTAATAAAATGGTGATTTATTTTCGCCACCTTGCATTGTTCATGGCGTTAGCTGACACGGCCGGGGCAACAAAATGGCATGCCTTCTTTTCGCAGACGTGGTTTCGGCGGGCGGTCGAACCGAGCGCTAGCCACTTGCTCGCGTGCATCACGGAGATATCGAAGCCATGGATGGCCTGATCCACCATGCGCAGCAAGCACCTTGCCGCCAATGGTCCAGATCATATACCTGGCTCTGGCTGGTAACCAGATGGGTCATTCGAGCTCCACCCGCTCATCCGATCGACCATCCGCCCAACGAGAGGAAAAAGGCAGCGTGGTCTTTTTACATGCTTGCGCAAAAAACAGATGGCCTTTTTCTCTCTCTCGACGCATGCATGGACCATCTATAATCGACCGGTGGCGCCCGCCCATCCCGCACATGCGTGCGTGCTCCCATGGCCAGCCAGCCGGCCAAGAATGTGTATCTGAGATGCAGATTGTTCCTCCGAAAAGTTTTAGCGCGAGTTGGAGAGAGGAAGGAAGAAACGTGGGTGCTACATCCACTGCGTCTCTGCGTACGGGTAGTAGTAGTTGCGGAGGAAATTGCAGTACATTGTGTGTGTGTGTGTGTGTGTGTGTGTGTGTGTGTGTGTGTGTTTTCAGTCAAAGTAAACGATGAATATTCTGGAATAGTGACGAGATCATCAAGCTGCACATACCGGCATATACGACTTGACAGAGAACGTCAATTTAAGCCGTCATCACTAAAGTAGTAGACAGTTACAGGGAGTAACTATGAATTGCATTCGTCACTAGTAGCACCAAACACTCAGAGGAGAGATTGAAATGTTAGTGCACTTCAGTGACGGGTTAAATTACTTTCGGTTCCCCATGATTGCGACGCATGTAACAACTCCTGTGGTTATTGACACCGGATCGAAGAGGCGAGCGCAGCTTTGAGCAGATCGTACGGGGAGAAATTGGACTGAGATTGCCCGTCGGAGCAGCGCGTCGTGTACTTACTGCAGCAACTACGTCGGGCCATCAAAGCTTCGATACACAGAGCTAGCACTAGCTTTCGGGTCTGAATCTAGGCCGTGTAGCCCGAGGCCGCCCATATGTACGTACGTTCCTACGCTGCGCTGCCCATAGTAAGATTGCTGCTCAATCATTGTTTCCCCGAAGATCATCATACCACCCCAAATCCGACGACCAAGAGAGTACCGTAGATAAAATAAAATAAAGAGGCAGAGAATGTAGAAAAACCAGCAATGGACGAGCAAGTCAAGCCACGCCCCGCGGACAAAACCTCCCCAATCCTATCCATCCAGCAGCCTGGCAGATCAGATGGACTGACTGATCGGAATCGGATCATACAACACGACGGACGGGACCAACCGCAGCGCGAGCGCAACTGGGGCACTACTGCGGCTGGTTTCTAGATAAGCTCGTGCCTGCTGCCCCGGACCCCGAATTATTGGCAGTTGGTGAGCATCGTTTTTTCCCTGACGAAATCATCATTCGTCAGGCCCTGCATTCATCTGACTGATATTCTGCCGAAGATCTCCTCCCATTCCCGTTCCACCTCGGGAGGAAAGAGAAATGGGCGCAAAAGGGAAGGAGGCGAGAATTGACTATGCTTCGGAGGAGGAGGAGGAGGAAGTTCTCTCGTTCGGGGAAAAAGGGCGCGTGAAGGAAGGAAGGAATCGTCGCGGCACGGCACGGCCTTTGGCGGGGGAAAAAGGTGGCCTCCTGCGCTAGCTGCCGTGTGCGTATCGTAGTCCAGTGTAGGGCACTCGAGATCGAGAAGGGTAGACCGGTGAGCTCGTCGTAGTGGAGGGTCAAGGCCAGGACAGGAAACGGTTTCGCTTCGCGCGTGTCTGATTCGAACTGCTGCTGCGTGATCGAGCTGCGTAGGCTCTCGGCCAGTAACTCGTCGACAGACATCGCGCCTTTTCTGTTTTGGAACGGCAGAGATCATTCCCGCCCCTCCGACGACATCACCCGTACTGTATTCAGAATTGACAAGGCGATCCCCCTCCCGCCTGCCCCCATGGAGTGGAGCGCGGCATGCGGACACAGAGCACTGGCACTGTGGAGCACGATCCCCCAATCTGTACCGCCTCGCACGGTCGCGCGTACTATACGCGCCCTGTACTTTTTTTTTAAGATAAACGATCAATATATTAAGCAAGCAAGCCGTCTCATTAAAAACCTTCCAGTCTTCTTAGGTACCCTGGTAAGAAAAAGAGCGCGTCAAAAACTTGCTGCTATCATCAACAGTCTGTTACATCTTTTATCAAACTACTAAGGATACTATCAGGGAGCTCATCGTCCCTGTTACAATTTGTTTTAGCTAAGAACCCCATTCTAGCAAGATCATGAGCCACCTTGTTTGCATCCCTCGGGATATGACTGAAGATGACATTGCCAATGCTAGTACTTAGATCAACACACTCAGCATAAATTGCTGCAGACTCACTCCACCAAGTTACTGTACCATTGCATGCTTTAATTGTTTCCGAAGAGCCTGATTCAACATGGACAGAGTTGCACCCAAGCCGAAGAGCAAGTGCCAAACCTTCCTTCATCACAGTCGCCTCAGCCATGGTCGCCGACGCCGTATGGTTCAAATACGTAGAACAAGCAGCTATGAACCTTCCTTTGTAGTCGCGTAAGATGGCTCCCGTAGCACCATCCCGCGAGTCAGGCATAAAGGAAGCGTCTACATTTAATTTAACTTGTCTCGGTTCAGGGCGCTTCCATTTATCTGTGTTAGCAATCAAGGGAGGATGAGATGCTCGTGCTGCATTAGTAGTAATAGAAAGAATTGATAGCTTGTACCTATGTAGCGATGGGACCTGTTCATTATGTGTTTTCCTTCTCCTTAGCCACCATAAGTACCAACAGACCACCGAGATAGTTTCTTTGAGCCCGATTTCAGTAAACCCTGGGAGGGAGTTATCTTGCCGGCGAAGGATATACTCAATCATACCAGATCCTGACATATCAACATTGGAAGCTTCATGGATAATATGCTGAATACCAAGGGAGTTCCATAAATCGGCAGCCGGCTGACAGAAAAATAGCAGGTGTCTAATATCCTCTGGCCCTTGGTTACATATGGGGCACTCACCAGAGATACCTATATGCCGATTCACCAAGATACTCTTCAATGGAAATTTTACCTTTACGACCGATCACCGGATATTTTTGTTCACGCTTTCCTCTTCTCGATTCCCTTTAGCTTCGATTTGTCCATGTCTCGGTCGCTTTTGTTACCTTTACGAATTTATTATGGCCGACACGATACTTGGTAGCCCATCGAACATGGAACTTTGACGGAGGCATGGTATCGGTAGATAGGTTGACACAGCTCGTAAGAACATCTCTATCACATACCGCATCCCGCTCGAACAGCAAAATAACCTTCAGTTTCTGTTACGAGACGAAAAAGGTGGCACTTCTAGATGTTGCATATCATATCATATCATATTCGATTCTTTTGCGGCTTCCCGTATATCGACCTCCGCATTCTGTATATTTTTTGTCTCTCCTTTCACTTTTGCCGCTCCACGCAAACGCTAGTCAGTGAAGACGCGCTAAAGATTCACGACTCCTGTTGAGGAATCTTCCTCCGCCGCTTTTTCCATCGCCACCGACTGGTACCAATCGCCCCGTTACCGGCAATTGAGTGACGGCGCCGCCCACCCATGCCGCCTTCTGCAAGCCTTCATCGCTCTAGAGTTCTCCACATGTCGTCCGCCATCGTATCCGTGCTCCCGCGCCGTGACGCCAACATGGGCGCCATCGTCATTCGATCTACGGCGGAATTGGTGTGTAGCCTCCTTCTCCCCCTACCAATCTGCTGCTCGTGCGCAAGATCTGCTACGCCGCCCGTCCGGCGTCGTCGTCCTTGCCGGTAACCTTCTTTCTCCTCTTTCTTTTTGGCTAAAATTTTGAAATTCCTTAGATTTACGATCCATTTGCTGGCGATTTTATAGACGAGTTCGTCGTGGAGCGAGTCCTGGTGTTCTACCACGAGTTCTTCCGTTCGGTTTTTGATGGACGATTCCTCGTCCGATTAGGAAGACAATGTCCTCGATGATGACGACGCGGAGGACATCCTCCTGCTTGCTGTCGTCGACGAACTCGAGGCGGAGGAGAATAGCCGAAAGAGGAGGAGAGGATCAACTATTGGCCGATTGTGCATCCCACGAAACCGTGTTATAGGACACGAGATGCTCATGCGGGATTATTTTTTCAAGGTACACGTCTACCATGCTCATCTGTTTTGTCGCCGGTACCGAATGAGACGGCCCTGTTCGAGTAGATTGTGAAAGCTTGCGAGGCCAACTGCCAATACTTCACATAACGTAGGAGTTGTGCTGGGTTGCTTGGTTCAGTTCGTACCAAAATATCTATGCCGCCATGAGGCTGATCGCCTATGAAGTGTTAGCAGAGTACACTGATAAATATATTCGTATTGACAAAGATACGACCATGAAATGCGTGCATATGTTTGCGAGACAGTGATCAAGGTCTTTGGTCCAACGTACCTCTGAGCACCAAACGAAGAGGATACAAAGAGACTGATGGCAGAGAATAAGAAAAGAGGTTGGCCGAGGATGCTCGAAAGTCTCAATTGCATGCATTGGAGGTAGAAAAACTACCCAAAAGCATGGCACAGGCAGTATGTTGGCCATCACCGAGATGCAACAGTCATGCTTGAAGCACTTGACCTAATCCTTTTTCTGGGTGCCGAATCATGATTTTTTGTCATGTCTCCTATGATTGAGTTTGAATTAGCAGTATTGTTGTAGCGGCCATGAATATCTACCTTTTCGAGGCGTCCTTGTTCGGGAGACGGTCTTTATTTGAATCCGACTCCGTGTCTCTTACTCTTAGAGGCGGTCCTTATTAGAAGCCATATGAGGCCGAGGAGTTCTTCCAGACGAGCAAGACTAATAGGCGTCTTTAGGTCGTACTTCTTAGAGGCATTTACGTTTCCGAACCGCCAGAGGTCGTGTATCTTAGAGTTGGAATGGATAACCGGCTCAGGTTGTATGCTCTTAGAGGCTATGCGCTTGAGCCGGAACAAAAAACCGGCGGAAGCCTATGGACAATAACCGTCTCCAAGTAACGCGGTTGTACTTAGTGCATGCCCTATATGATTTTTTTTGCATCGTGAGTTGGAGATGCTCTAAGTCAAATATTTTTAGATTTGACCATCTTTATTAAATAATAGCAACATATATGAAATCAAATCAGCATATATTGGAAGTCCAGTTCAAAAGTGATCTAGTGATATTAATTTAGTGCCATAAATATCGCTATATTTTTCTATAAAGTAGGTCAAACTTTAAAAACAGTCACTTAAGACAAAGCTATACGTGCACTTATCTATGGACTCAGGAAGTAGCTTTCTCGTGTAACTCCAACTTCTTCGAACAATCATTTGAAAAAAGAGAAATATATACCTCAAAGTCCAAGAAACCATGATAAAAATGTGTGTGTTCAAGCTCCAAAGTGAAATAATACAAGTAACACACACAAAAGGCGGATATAAGAGCTCGTTACATAATTTAGAAGTTTGAAAAAAACAATGCCTAATGAGTACTACAAATGGAGACCCAGAGTTTCATGGGTCCCTCTAATTTTGAAAATTGAAAATTATATTTAAAAATTCTAAAAATGTGTGATATGTAGTCAATGATGTGCATTACAAGCTCGAAAACTCTATTTTGGAATTATTTATATCCTAGGCTATGCACAATGATAAAATTTGCTGAATTTTATAGTTTGAAATGCGCACCATTCACTATGCTCGGATCCTTTCATTTTTTGTGTAGCCTAGAATACAAATTTTATTTTGCATTGAGATTTATGCTTTTATTTCATTGACTTCATCCCAGTTTTTTTTACCCTTTAAATATGATTTTCGAGTTTTTTTAAATAAATGGCTCGCTAGAGCTCAGCCTGCATGCAGAGTTTCTATATATCTTGTGCACCTAAAAAGGGAAGGAAAGCAACTCCATCTTGTCTTTAGCACCCTTCTTCGCTCAAAGGATTCCCTCAAAGTTCATAACTTTAGAACATACTCACCGGTAGCCTTCAGCTTTGAAACACCCCTCTAAACATCTCCCACGAGACCGGATCATCGGGTCTAACCACCACTTTCATGATGCTCTTCTCTTGCTATGTGGAGTATTGATCACAACAATGTGCAACAACGTTACATGGACAATCAAGCTAAAGCAACACATGCCATTTCGAATGCGTTGGATGGCTAGGTTATTCGTCTTTGGGGCAACCAAAAGCAAAATCTTATTTTAAACTTTAGTTATGAACTTATTATGGTTCAAAGACCCAAAAGTACGGCTTCACATCCTAGCTAATGCGAAATCCTCCGACAAATGAGATTATTCTGACCTTTTGTTTTCCAAAACGGACAGTGGCGGACCCAGAAATTTGTCAAAGCCTGGGCGCGCTGCAAGGCGACAATTTTTTTTTGAATAATTATAAGCATTAGCAAATTTTTCTTCACAACGGTTCAAATGCTTCAAATGCATTCGCATGGTACTCATTGATTTGGACGCGACGTCGACCGATTGGTCCTCGTCGGATTCCGAAGATTCGGACCTCGACGAGGTGCTTAACGACGACGAGACGGAGATGTTGCTGCTCCTGTTCGGCATGAAGCACATGGAGGACCGCGCCAAGCTGCTGGATCAGCGGAAAGGATCCGTGATGGGGCGTATGTGCATTCCGCGGAACCGCGCACTCGGCCACGAACAGCTGATGCAAGATTTAAGGGGTGGGGATACGAGGTCTGCTAGCTCGGACGAGTTTTCGGCCGGCGAAAAGTGAATACAGGGCCCTCTACTCGCGTTTTAAGGGGCGAAAAAATATGGGGCCTGTTAGACATGCTCTAAGAACGGGATTACAAACTATTTCATTCGGGTTAAACACATCCTCCACCTTAAGCTCCTATTCGTCCTCATTTGCGACATTTTTACTATGGTGGTTGTTGATAAGCTTGTTGTATCAACATATAAACCACTCAACTCTTAAATTAGAGCAAATTTATCAATGATTAATCAATACATCAAGGTTCAAGCCATGTCATTTCAGCTATTTAAGAACTTATGAACAAATGCAATTGAACTAAAATTGAGCAAACCATGGCCGGATGGTCCTAAATTAGGTTTAAAACCAAAATAGAACTAAAATCGAGGCATTGATGCATGACATTATATATTTATCTTCATGGTGAAGTCAAGTCCAATGAGCCTACCAGAGTCAGAGTCGCTGGCTGGTCGTCTCGCTAACGCTTGAGCCCACCAGATGCGGTTGGCCCTGGCCGTTGTTGCCTGACTAGGATGCCAGCTACTGCTTGAAGGATCTACAGCAGGCGGTCCACCTCCGGGGCCTCCATCGTCCATGGTCTCCCCAGCCACCTACCGATCTGTCGCCATCGGGGGCTTGCCTAGGTTAGATTGCGAAAACGGGGCAATCTTGTCTTTTCTCCGCTCATTCTAAAATTTTCATCGAGTTAATAAAAAATTGTATTGGTATCTTAGCTCTGAAAATTTTGTTAATCTAGCTATCAGATTTTTAACATGAGAAATAAATTTTCATTTTACTTAGTGTAAAACAATATTCCAATAGCAGAGATATTTTTTCATTTCTAGTCTTGACTAAGTGTTGAAATTCTCTCTAAGAAGCTGAACCATGTCCGTGGACAGAAAGTAGCAATATTAATCCACTAGGAGAAACCCACGCTGTAAAACAAATAACTAGGTGAAAGAATAGCAGCAATACGCAAACTTCCGGACCTACTTAAATATATTATACTCCCTGTTGCTAGAAACCTTTTTTCTACTACATAATGAAGCAAAGTAGCTAGGTCGCTGGGTGTGGGACAATTCCAGGCCGGCCCACCACACAGTGATTTTGCCCCTGGTCGATCAGGTTTGCGTAGCTGAAATTGTTCTCATGCATGAGGCGCGCGCGAGTGAAGCCCGGGCGAGCGCCGGGGAGCAGGGACGCTGCGTCCGCCGGTGAAAACGGAGATGGTGATCCAATCAGGTTGGCTCGCGTCACATTAAACTTGATGCCAAACGGATATGATCACGGTTAGACAAAATCATACAGCTCCTCCTGCTCCTCCTACAGTAGACTTTGGAGCGTCTCTAGAGTCTAGACGCGCTACGTACGTAGGAGTAGGTGGCTAGTACTAGAGTACTAGATGTGTCCTTTCTCGGTTTACTGCACGGGTGACGTAGGAGTATTTTGGACACCGGAGAAGCGTGCTCGAGATAGTAGTAGACTGCTCTGGTAGAGCTGCGCGTAGGTACGTAGCGAGTTCAATAACCGATATCGCACGCCGTTGCAATTATTGATCCAAAAGGCTCTTGCCATCGATCGATCTTGGCCAGCCGGCCGGACAAGAATGTGTAGTACTGAGATGCATCTTGTCACTCCGAAAAGTTTCAGCGCGAGTTGGGAGAGAGAGGGGAAGAAACGTGGGTGCTGCGGTGCCACTCAGGGTCAGGTGGGAATGGGCTGTTTATGGAGTCTACTACCTAAGTCTACATAAAAGGCTACGTAGGACATTTACATTTACGGATAAACAAGAAAAATGATGGATTTTCGTGAAAAGCCCACAATCGAGCGAACATCAAAAAAGCTATTTCGATCTAAATTAATATTTTTATATTGTCTAAATTCGAATATATCTAGTCATATTTTAGTACTAGATATATCCGAATCTAGCCAAATATGAGAACATTAATTTGGATCAGAAGGAGTAGAAATTTCTAATCAAGCAAATATTATGTCTAGTAGAAAGAATGGCAAGTCACTCAAAAAGTGGAAAAAACAATTAATAAATTGAAGTGATAAATGTTGATTGTATTATCTACTAATATATTTTTATAACCATTATACAAACAACAATTGTAATAATATATTTACGGATATATATGGACGTACGTAGGATAGTGATAACCGCATAAGTTTGCGGGCTGTCGTGGAACATCCACTTAAATTGTATGAAACTATACGGGCGTATACGGGCCCCCACAATCAGTTCCACATGCATCCTGAGGTGCCACTAGCTAGTGCTTCTTCTGCATGTCAGCGTACGGATAGTAGTAGTTACATGCGAAATTGCAGTGCGTTGTGTGTGTTTTCAGTCAGACTGCAATGATTAAACGATGAATATTCTGGAATAGTGACGAGATCATCTAGCAGCTCCACCCCAAGCTAGCTGCACATACCGGCATATACGTACGACTTGAGAAAGAACAAACACGAATTTAAGCCGTCATCACTGAAGAAGTAGACAGTTACAGGTAAACTTTGAATTGCATTCGTCACTCGTAGCACCCAACACTCACATAGATTGAATGAAATGTTAGTGTACTTGATGTGACGGCTTAAATTACCCAGAAAATTGGACTGAGATTGCCCCGAAAATTCCGTCATTTTCTTCATCCATACTTCTGATGAAGAAACACATGGAAGTACGTACCATGGAAAGGACATGCACGCATATATGCATGTTGTTCCAATTCCAATCGCATGCATGGATCCTTGGCGTTTAAGAGAATTTTGGCGTCGGGCAGGGAGCGAGGGCATGGACCATGATGCCAACATGCATGCCGCCACCGGCCGGCCGGCCGCTGCATGCATGCAGCCACTCCATTCGCAGCGCCGTCTTTGTCACGGTCACGGTCACGGTCAGGTACATATACGTACGATACGTACCTTGGGGATGGGCCATCAAAGCTTCGATACACAGAGCTAGCTTTCGCTGCCCCTGGTAGTAACATGCACGAAGATTACTGCCCAATCATTGTTTCCCCGAAGATCATCACAGATTCACAGTTCACACCACCGCCGAATCCGACGACCAGAAGCGAGTAGACAAAATAAAATAAAGAGGCAGAGAATGTAGAAAAAACCAGGAATGGACGAGCAAGTCAAGCCACGCCCCGCGGACAAAACCTCCCCAATCTATCCATCCAGCAGCCTGGCAGACGAAGGATGGACTGACTGATCGGAATCGGATCATACAGCACGACGGACGGGAAGGGACCAACCGCAGCGCAGGCGCAACTGGGGCGCCGCAGTTTCTAGATAAGCTCCTTCCCGGACCCCGAGCGAATTATTGGCAGTAGGTAGAGCAGCGTTTTTTCCCGGACGAAATCATCATTATTCGTGAGGCCCTGCATGGCTGCATCTGACGAAGATCTCCCATTCCCGTTCCACCTCGTGACGAAAGAGAAATGGGCGCAAAAGGGAAGGAGGCGGGAATTGACTATGCGTTGGAGGACGAGGAAGTTCTCTCGTTCGGGGAAAAAGGGCGCGTGAAGGAAGGAAGGAAGGGATCGTCGCGGCGCGGCGGCACGGCCTTTGGCGCGGGGGAAAATGTGGCCTCCTCCGCTAGCTGCTGCCGTGTGCGTATCGTAGGCTACTCGAGACCGAGAAGGGTAGACCGGTGAGCTCACCGTGGAGGATGAAGGACATGAAACGGTTTTTTTTTGCTTCGCGCGCGTTTGATTCGAACAACTACTGCGTGATGGCAACAGTGCATTCTGACCGAGGCTCTCGATCGTTCAGCTGGCCGGCCAGTAACTCCTCGACAGACAGAGCACTGGACTTTATTTTCATAGTACGTAGGGACGGACTTCGTACCGATCGTCCATCAGTACCATTCCCATCCAAACAACGCCCGTACTGTTCTTCTTTTCTGAATTGACATGGCGATCGAGCTCGTGCGATTCCCCTCCCTCTCGCCCGCGCTTTCCAGATCAGCTGCCTCCACCTCCACTGATACGAGCACTGCAGAGCACGATCCCCCGATCTGCGCCGCCTCGCACGGTGGCGAGTACGCCCCCAGTACCAGTAGCAACCAACAGACCACCGGCTGCGATACTTTGCTGGGGGAAAGTCGGCGTGCACGCCGTCACCTGCGCTTGTCGAGAATCGCTGGCCGACGGTAGATCGATCTGTTCCATCCCGCCCTCCTCGCTTTTCCGTGTTAAGCAGCTTCTCGGACGATCGTGCCTTTGCTCCCTGCCCGGCGGAATATTGCCGCCCATGGCATGTGGTTGCCCCGCCGTTGGTTTGGGCAGATATTTTTGTTCACGCTTTTTTCTCGCCTTGATCCCCTTTTAGCCTCGATTCGTCCATGTCTCGGTCGCTTTTGTTGCCTTTGTGAATTTATTATTGTAGTCGCCACGACACTTGGTAGCTGATCGAACATGGAACAAGGCATTGTATTGGTATCGGTACGTCTACGTCGGTTGACACAGCCTGTAAAACAAATCACCGCAAAAAAAATAAACTTGTAGTGCGTTTCACCGGGTTAACCACCGTAGGTCTATCAACCCGTGGTTGGATGGTTAGGAGGGCAGTGATATCATCACCCAGGTTTGACACTTTGGTGTCTTATTATAAAGGCGGAATATTTTTTCAGTGGGAGGCGACGTTCCGTCGATAGCGAGGCGCCTATGGTGCCTTCGCCAATCTCAACACCCGCCGGCTCAGTCTCTCGGAGGTGCTCATAGAGGTAGGGTGTGCGTGCGTGTATTCATAAGGATGAGTGTATGTACGCATTGTGAGTGTCTACATTTGTACTGTGTTTCTCAAAAAAAAACTTGTATAACTCGTTTAGTTTTTTGTGGCTTGTTAAATAACTTAGCGAATCCTAACGTTGTCGCGCGCACCGCAAAACTGTTGTCTTCGCTTGGTTGGCAGGAAAGCCCGCTTTGTGGATGTCGATAGGAGATGATTAACTGTTAGAGTATAATAACGGTTAAGGGTGAGATAGGATTTGTGTCTTGTCTTGTACTCAAATTGATCCTTGTACGCTTATATATACTCGTCCATGAGACTCAATAATACATCCAACATATTCCGTCGATCCTCTCTCAATCGTTCTACATGGTATCAGAGCGGCAAGATCCTTGACCTAGCCGTCGCCGCATCCACCTAGCGTCGCCGTCGCCACTTCCCAAACCCTAGCATCGCCGCCCGCCATGGCGCCGCGCTAGCCGAGCAACACGCTCTCGCCGCGCCGCCCCCAGGGGAGGTCGATCTCCATGATATCCGCCGGGGGCCGTGCAACCCGTACGCAGGGTTCGTCCGTTGATCCGTGATCGGCTGCCCTGTAAGTTTTCTTTTCTGATTTCTTGATCCTTTTTTTTGGTTTACCGATCTTAGATCGAATTGAGTCGCCCACCGCTGTCGTCATTGTTGCGCCTCTACTCCGATCATCGGCATCGATGATCTACACCGCGCCCGTGCGCCTGCCTCCTCTGCTATTGCGCATGTCTCGTCAGGCTACCGCGGCCTCATGGTAGGCTGCCGCGCACCACAGATGGCCGCGACGCCTTCATTGGAAGGCTACCGTGGCCACCTCCCCTCGGATCCTCTTTGTCGTCATCGTCCGGGACTTCACCGACAACGCTGCCATCGACTCCGATCTACACGTCGTCCACGCTCTGGCGCATACAACACACCGTCAGTCTGATCAACCAATCCCGCGCCCGTCTACGCCAAGCACGTTCCCGAGCACGCGCCTACCACCGATCGAGCTACGGGCTGCCGCTGCATCGCCCCCTCGGGCCGCAGCGCCGCCGCCTTTGGTCCATGCTACCGGCTTCCAACGCGCATTCCTTGGCGTGTACGTCGCTGGTGGTCTCCCAGCCGCTGCATCGACTTGCGCCTTGCAGCTATGCCCCCCCTCGGGTCATAGCGTCACTGCACGCAGTCTACTTCGTCATCCCGGTGCATCGACGTCCTCAGCTTTCACCGCGCCATTTCCTACAGGCGTGGATCGCCGCCGTCAACACATGGTCTTCGTCACGTCGCCGGATATCTTCCTCGCCTACTTCGAGCACCGCCGCCGCACTTCACTAGGTAACATGCAGGGCGATCTCACGCCGTCGCAGGTCCCACCGACTACCCCATCGCGCACTCTAGACATCCAACATGACTACCCCAGGTCGCCGATGTTTTCGCTGCCTTCTACATCTTCGTCCACTACAACTTCATCGTCAACGTCATCGCCTTATCCCCGACTACACCACCTTCTACTCTACTCCGACAACCGCCAACAGCACCGACATCTCTCCCTTCGCTGCTCTGTGCGTCGAAAACGCTCTGGAGGCTTCCTCTGCTAGTCTTTCTGGCATGGCGACAAGTTCATGATGGTACCTGCCCCCGCACGCCTGGTACGGGCAACACCGGGAGTGCCTTCGTCCCCGACGTGTTCGTGAGACTGGCAAGCTCGGATCGGCGCCTCGTCTTCATCGACTTCGACAACGTCTTCTTTGGCATCGACCCCTCTACGACTTGCCCTCGGGAGGTTTAGTCAACGGATCCGCCACATTCAGATCTGTGTGTACTTTGCAAATCTTTATATCCCCATCCTGGATATGTTCTCGAATAGCGTGAAAACGTAGCTTGATATGCTTCAGCTTCTTGTGTGACCTTGGTTCTTGCGCATTGGCTATGGCGTCCATGTTATCACAGTAGATAGACATTGGGTCCAGCGCACTAGGAACCACACCCAGCTCTGTAATGAACTCTTTCATCCATATCGCTTCTTGTGAAGCCTCCGAAGCAGCCATGTATTCCGATTCAGTTGAAGATCTCGCCACAACGCTTTGCTTTGCACTCCTCCAGCTAACTGCTGCACCATTCAAAATAAATACGTATCCAGATTGTGATTTAGAATCATCCGGATCGGTGTTCCAACTAGCATTGGTGTAACCATTAACAACGAGCTGTTCATCACCTCCATAAGAAAGAACCATATCCTTAGTTCTTCTCAAGTACTTAAGGATGTTTTTGACCGCTGTCCAATGATCCACTCCTAGATCACTTTGATATCTGCTAGTTAAACTAACAGCATATGCGATGTCGGGTCTAGTACATAGCATGGCATACATTAGAGATCCTATGGCTGATGCATAGGGAGTCTTACTCATCCTTTCTCTATCTTCTGCCGATGTCGGACTTTGAGTTTTACTCAAGATCGTATTGGTCAACATGGGCAAGAACCCTTTCTTGCTTTCTTCCATTCCAAACCTCTTTAGAACTTTGTCCAAATATGTACTCTGTGACAATGATATTTGGCGTTTCGATCTATCTCTGTAAATCTTTATGCCTAATATGTAAGCTGCTTCGCCAAGATCCTTCATTGAAAAACTATTATTCAAATATTCTTTGACACTATTAAGAAGGTCTACATCATTCCCAATCAACAATATGTCATCCACATATAGTATTAGGAATGCTACAGAGCTCCCACTCACTTTCTTGTAAATACAAGCTTCTCCATAAGTTTGTATAAAACCAAAACTTTTGATTACCTTATCAAAACGTTGATTCCAACTTCGGGATGCTTGCTTCAATCCATAAATGGACCGTTGAAGTTTGCATACCTTGTTAGCATCTTTAGGATCGACAAAACCTTTGGGTTGCATCATATACAACTCTTCATCAATATCTCCATTGAGGAATGCTGTTTTGACATCCATCTGCCATATCTCATAATCATAATATGCAGCGATTGCTAACATAATCCTCACAGACTTTAGCTTTGCTACCGGTGAGAAAGTCTCATCGTAGTCAACTCCTTGAATTTGTCGAAACCCTTTTGCGATAAGTCGAGCTTTATAGACAGTAACATTACCATCAGCATCTGTTTTCTTCTTGAAAATCCATTTGTTCTCGACAGCCTTACGGCCATCCTGTAAGTCCACCAAAGTCCATACTTGGTTTTCGTACATGGATCCAATCTCGGATTTCATGGCTTCTTGCCATTTATTGGAATCTGGGCTCATCATCGCTTCCTCATATGTCTCGGGGTCATCGGTGTTATCCACCAACATGACACTCATAACGGGATCATACCAATCTGGAGTGGTACGAGTTCTCGTTGACCTCCGAGGCTCTGTAGCAACTTCAACCGAAGTTTCATGATCACCATCATTAGCTCCCTCTCTTATTGGTGCAGGCACCACAGGAACTTCTTCCGGTGCTGCGCTACTCGCAATTTCGAGAGAAGGTTCGACAACCTCGTCGAGTTCTACTTTCCTTCCAGTCACTTCTTTCGAGAGAAATTCCTTCTCTAGAAAGGATCCATTCTTGGCAACGAAGACTTTGCCTTCGGATCTATGATAGAAGGTATACCCAATAGTTTCCTTCGGGTATCCTATGAAGACGCATTTTTCCGCTTTGGGTTCAAGCTTGTCCGGCTGTAACTTCTTTACATAGGCTTCGCATCCCCAAACTTTAAGGAACGACAATTTAGGTTTCTTCCCAAACCATAATTCATACGGTGTCGTTTCAACGGATTTAGACGGTGCCCTATTTAAAGTGAATGCGGTTGTTTCTAATGCATAACCCCAAAATGATAGCGGTAAATCTGTAAGTGACATCATAGAACGAACCATATCTAAGAGAGTTCGATTACGACGTTCGGACACACCATTACGCTGTGGTGTTCCCGGCGGTGTCAATTGTGAAAGTATTCCGCATTTCTTCAAATGCTCGCCAAACTCGTAACTTAGATATTCACCTCCACGATCAGAACGTAGAAATTTAATCTTCTTGTTACGTTGATTCTCTACCTCACTTTGAAACTCCTTAAACTTCTCGAAAGTTTCGGACTTATGTTTTATGAAATAGATATACCCATATCTACTCAAGTCATCCGTGAAGGTAAGAACATAACGATAACCACCGCGCGATGCTACACTCATTGGACCACACACATCGGTGTGTATGATTTCCAATAAGTCCGTAGCTCGCTCCATCATACCAGAAAATGGAGTCTTAGTCATTTTTCCCATCAGACATGCTTCGCATCTTTCAAGTGATTCAAAATCAAGTGATTCAAGAAGTCCATCGGAATGGACTTTCTTCATACGCTTCACTCCAATGTGACCAAGACGACAGTGCCACATATAGGTCGAATTATCGCTTGATTTCAAACGTTTAGCCTCAATGTTGTTGATATGTGTATTTCCACTATCGAGATTCAATAAGAATAGACCATCTATCAAAGGTGCATGTGCGTAAAACATATTACTCATATAAATCGAACAACCATTATTCTCGGACTTAAATAAGTAACCGTCTCGCAATAAACAAGATCCCGATATAATGTTCATGCTCAACGCAGGCACCAAATAACAATTATTTAAGTATAAAACTAATCCCGATGGTAGATGAAGGGGTAGCGTGCCGACCGCGATCACATCAACCTTTGATCCGTTTCCCACGCGCATCGTCACCTCGTTCTTTGCTAGCTTCCGTTTATTCTGCAGCACCTGTTTCGAGTTACAAATATGAGCAACCGAACCAGTATCAAATACCCAGGCACTACTACGAGTACTAGTGAGATACACATCAATAACATGTATATCATATATACCTTTCTTCTTGATGTTGCCGTTCTTCAAATCCGCCAAGTACTTTGGGCAATTCCGCTTCCAGTGACCTTCTCCCTTGCAGTAAAAGCACTCAGTATCAGACTTAGGTCCAGCCTTGGTCTTCTTCGCCGGCGTGGTAACTTTCTTACCACCCTTCTTGAAGTGTCCCTTTTGCTTAGACTTGCCTTTCTTGAATTTGGTGGTCTTATTGACCAACAACACTTGGTGCTCTTTCTTTATCTCCACTTCTGCAGATTTCAACATGGCAAAGAGTTCTGGCAACGTCTTGTTCATGTTCTACATGTTGTAGTTCATCACAAAGTTCTTGTAACTTGGTGGTAGTGATTGGAGGACACGGTAAATCCCCAAAGCATTAGGAATCACTATACCCAAGCTTTGAAGTTTGTTTGCGTGCCCAGACATCTTAAGCACATGCTCACTGACGGAGCTGCCCTCTTCCATCTTGCAGTTAAAGAACTTTTCAGAAGCCTCATAGCTTTCAATTGCCGCATGAGTCTCAAAAATCAATTTGAGATCCTCGACAATATCATATGGGTCTGAATCCTCAAACCTTTTCTGAAGCTCCGATTCCAAACCATACAAGATAGCACACTGAACTATGGAGTACTGATTCTTCCGAGCGAGGTAAACATTCTTTACTTCATCGGGAGCATCATCTGCAGGTGGGTCCCCCAGCGGTGCATCCAGCACATAGGTCAAATTACCAGCTGTGAGGACAATCCTCAAATTGCGGAACCAATCCACGAAGTTGCTTCCATTGTTTTTCAACTTTTCTTTCTCTAGGAACGCATTAAAATTGATGGTAGGGGCTGCCATTGATCTACAACATATTTGCAATAGTTTAGACTAAGTTTATGACAAATTGAGTTCAAATTAATAATGAAATTAAACTAGGTGAACTCCCACTCAAAACAATATCCCTCACATTGTTTTAGCGATCACACGAACCAAATCCACCATATCAACACCGATCATCACGAGAGTTGACATAGTTTCAATGGCGAACAATCGACATGTTCATCATATCTACTATATGATTCATGCTTTACCTTTCGGTGATCCGTGTTCCGAGACCATGTCTGTACATGCTAGGCTCGTCAAGATCAAACCTTAGTTTCCGTATGAGCAAATCTGGCTTGCTCACGTTGTATACACTTGCAGAATCTAACACACCCGATCATCACGTGGTGCTTCGAAACAACAAGCTTTAGCAACGGTGCTAACTAAGGGTGAACACTTTATGACTTGAAATTGATGTGCATGAGGGATCATCTTATAATGCTACCGTCGTCTACTAAGCAATACAAGATGCATAAAGGATTAACATCACATGCAATTCAATATATATGTGATATGATATGGCCTTTCTTCTTTGTGCTTCCGATCTCCATCTTCAAGCACGAACATGATCTCCATCATCACCGGCATTGCATCAAGGTCAATGACGCTTCTCCATGGTTGTCGTCCACCGGCTTCAACTATTACAACTACTTTGAATAGACACGCGGGTCTTAACATAAATTAAAGACAACCATATGGCTCCTGCCGGTTGCCAACTTACAATAAGGAACATTGCATACATCAAATATAATCACAATCATGGCCATATCACATCACTGCACACCCCTGCAAAACAAAGTTAGACGCCTCTACTTTCTTTGCATATTTTACGTGGTTTGGGGCTTTCAATAAGTGTCGTTCTAACTTACGAACAAGAACCACAGCATTGATACTAGCATTGTTGATCACCCGTTGTAAATTGGATCTTAACTATGCTAGGAGAAACAGGCACCCGCAAAGCCACTTATGCAATACAAGTTGCATGTCAAGCGTGGAGCAAGTCTCATGAACGATGTCATGTAAGGTTAGCCCGGGCCGCTTCATCCCAACATACCGCAAGATGCAAAGTACACAAGAAGTAATCGACAATAAAAGCATCAACGCCCACAATGACCATTGTGTTCTACTCGTGCAACAGATCTACATATAGACACGGCTCTGATACCACTGTAGGGGTTCGTAGCATGGAAAACAAAAAAATTCTATCGCATACAAACAAACAAGCCAAGATCTATCTACTAGATTGTAGCAACGAGTCGATGGAATAACTTACCCTCGAAGATTCCAAAGTGTTTAGCGAGAGCGGATTCTCGTGGGTGATGTAGTCGTACTCTTCCCGATCTCAAGATCGTGTAGACGATCCTTCCGGCGCTGCGTTCCGGCAGCGCTCCCGCAGTCGGTCACACGTTCGGTACTCGACGAAGACCTTCCTCTCCCTTGTTCCAGCAGGCAGCGGAGGTTGTAGCACTCTCCTCGTGATTCCGGCAGCACAACGACGTGGTACCGGAAGTAGAGGGGAGATCCCGCAGGGCTTCGCCTTAAGCCGGAGCGAGTATGGTGGAGTATGAGAGAGGGCTATTAGTGGTCTAGGGATTAGACACACCAATTAGAAGGCTCTAAACCGTAGGCTAGGGCAATTAGAAGCTTTAAACCAAAACGGCTCTAAACCGGAGATTAGAGGATAGGAACTTGTGTGTCTAGAGGAGGAGGCCCTGCCCCTCCTTTTATGGGTGGAGGGTGCGGCCAAGGGGAGGGGAGTCCCTCCCCAAGTCGGCCTTGGTTGGCGCGCCGGCTTGGGGAGGAGACTCCTCCCCCAAGTCGGTTCCCAACTCCTCTTGCTTGTTTCCCACAGTTTCTTGTTTTAGCCGTTTGACTTTCAAACTGGACATTTGACTTTTCTGTTTTAGGATTCAATTTAATCCTTTATTTGGAACAGCAAGAACACTTAGTACATGATGCAATCATTCCAATATGTAATGACACATTCATGTACCCCTCCCCCCTCCCGGAGTGCCGGACATTCCGGAACCTTCTAGAACATTCACCGGAATCATTTCCGAACTCCGAAACGGGACTTTCCTTATATGAATCTTATTCTCCGGACCATTCCGGATCACCTCGTGATATCCCGGATCCCATCCGAGACTCCGAACAACATTCGGTCTCTTTCTCATAATACCATAACTACTCAAAACAACGTCGAATCCTTAAGTGTGTCTCCCTACGGTTCGTGAATTATGCGGACATGATCGAGACACTTCTCCGAACAATAACCAATAGAGGAATCTGGAAATTCATATGGCTCCCACATACTTCTACGATTACTTTGCGATCGAATGAACCACTTACATACGATACCAATTTCCCTTTGTCTCACGATATGTTACTTATCCGAGGTTATGATCGTCGGTATCTCTGCATACCTAGTTCAACCTCGTTACTGATAAGTACTCTTTTCTCGTTCCCGTGATATGTGATCCCTTGTGAGCCAGTCACATGCTTGCAAGCTAATTGGATGACATTTCACCGAGAGGGCCCAGAGAATATCTATCCGTCATATGGATGGACAAATCCCACTCTTGATCCATGTGTCTCAACCAATACTTTCCGAACACTCAATGCCACCTTTATAGCCACCCAGTTACGGTGTGGTGTTTGATGTCATCAAAGCATCCATCCGGTAAAGGTGATATACATGATCTCATGGTCGAAGGAATAGGTTACTATGTATCAGAAAGCATATAGCAATTGAACTATTGAAATGACTTGATCTTTATGCTACGCTTATCTATAGGAGTATGTCCACCATATCATTCTCCTAATGATATGATCTTGTTGTTGATAACATCTCAATGTTCATGATAAGGAAACCACAATCATTTATCAACCAACAAACTAGTGAAGTATAGAGGCTATACTAGGGACTTCAAATTAAGTTTACAAATCACACAAGTATTAATGTTTCCTTGTTAATACTATTATAGCATGAAAGTAAACATTTATCATAAACACAAAGATATAATAATAACTATATTTATTATTGCCTCTAGGGCATATCTCCAACACGCCTTTGGGGCTAGAACTTGGGCACCTCGGGAGGGCGATGGCTTGGTCAAGTCAAGCACATTACTTTCTCTTCCGAAGCGTGCACATTCGAGTTCAGTATGGATGCACCGAGCGCTTAAGACCACTAACTATTTCGGATATCCTCGTTTCGCATCTGAGAGACTGACAATCCATCTGTCCCTATGCAAGTTTTTGGTGAGTCGTTGGTATAAGTAATAAAGGGAGATCAAGTCCTTCCACAAGGCTTGATTCGCTGGTCCGAGTCGATGGCACTGGACAATACTTGGAAGGACCTGAAGACTCGTTTTCCTTATGCATCAGCTTGGGGTCAAGCGCTTTCTCAAGGAAGGGGGAATGTTAGCGCTTCTACTTTGACTACTCGTGCCCCGATTACAACACAAGAAGACGTCGACCCACGAGCCAGACCCAGGAAGAATACGAAGTCCAGTTTCCTCAACCGTGCACACGGATAAGACGCGAGACAGTTGATGAGGGATAGAAATCTTGATCGGGCCAAGCCGGCATAGGTGGAGCTCGCTTAACCCACCAACGGAGTTGAGAAGAGATACAAATACCCTAGTGATTCTGGTTATCTGAGAGACGTTGATGCATAGGAATGTGGTGGTGTTCGACGGAGCGAGCTCCTCCTCTTCGGCGATCCTAGCTAGAGTGTGAGATGAAGGTGAGGCTTGGCATAATGTAGTGATAATTAGGAATGGTAAAGAGGCCTTTCTTTTGGGGTCGAGTAGGTGGACTCATAGTGAGTAGTCGTTGGGTGTGCTGGTTTGTAACATGAACTGTCGCAGCTGAAAAGCTGAGGGGTGTCTCACTGTTTAGAGAAAATTGCAAAAGACTACAACAATTGGGGCTAGGGCTTCAAAAAACTACGACTTTTCGGGTTTGCTTCAAAAAACTACAACTTTTAAGGCTAATGAATACAAAAAACTACAACTTCTGTGTAACAGGGCAATTAGCCGGTTTGATCACAATTCTTACATGGCAGGCCCACATACTTTTCTAAAAAACACCTTCATCTATTGCATCTTCTAATAGCAGGTCTTTTTTCCACCCGTCGTCCATACGCCACCGCTGCTCTGACCGGCTGGCTCCATCTACCGCTGCCACTCCCGGCGAGCGCGCGGGACAGACCGGTGAGCTGCTTCCCGGCCGGCGAGCATGCACGGGACAGCGAGGGCGCGGGGGTGTAGGCTGCGGGGCGGAGAGGGCGCGGGGTGGCGAGCTGCTGCGGGGACCTATCGTGCGCGGGGCGGAGAGCTGCTGCGGGCTAGCGAGGGCGCGGGACGAGGCGGTGAACCGCTGCCCGGCCGGCGATGCCGGCGAGCCTACGCGGGTCAGCGAATCGATGTGGGCTGGAGGTCACGGAGAGGCCCAGGTCGCGGGGCGGCGAGCTTCTACAGGCCGGCGAGGGCACGAGGCTATCGAACTGCTGCAGGCTGGAGGTCGCAGAGAGGCGTAAGTCGGAGGTCGCCGGAGATCACGCGGAGAGGAGCGGGCTGGAGTTCGCGGAGAGGCGTGGCTGAAACGGAGCTGCTGATTTGGGTTCTCGCCGGTGAGAGCCACCCCCATCCGTCACGCTCGACGCCCCGCGTGCTCCTTGCGCGTATCTAGGAGCTCTTGCGAGCGTGAGCCAGCATAGTTTGGTCAACGGGCAAAGAAAGAAAAAGAAAAGGAAAAAAAGAAAGGAAAAAAAGGAAAGGAAAAAAAGAAAAGAAAAGATAAAATAAAATAAAATGAGTAGTTCTAAGATTGAATTTGGAATAGCAGAAAGGACTATTTTGCAAAATACACATACCACGTCACCGGGCCATCCATGTCAGAAACACAGTCAACTTGGGTTAAAACAACGTTTAGACGGAGTTGGTAGTTTTTTGTAGTCATTAGTCTTAAAAGTTGTAGTTTTTTGAAGCAAACCCGAAAAGTCGTAGTTTTTTGAAACCCTAGCCCCAATTGTCGTAGTTTTCTGCAATTTACTCCACTGTTTATCTTTTTTAATATATGATACGATGCGTATTTTAAGGGGTGTGGGGCGTGCGGGGAGGGGGGGGGGGGGTTCTTCACGAACCAAAGGCTAGAGTTGTGTATAGGTCTTCTTTGTAGAATCCACACAAGGAGGCGAAAACTTCTATGGTTTCTCTACAAGATGCTAAGGTGTAAAATGTGGACGCAGTGGCAACATGAGGCATTTGGTGCACTCGGAATGAAAGCCTAGTCGTGACCTCAGTTGGTGACGACTTACGTCGTTTTTTGTGTCATCGGATGAATGTTCTGAACTATAACGCTCACTTTCAACACCATATGTAGTGAATTTTTTTTCCGGGTATATGCGTTGAATTCTTGATCACGGATGGCAACAACAACGACAAATAGATGGAGTCTACTCTTTGTAGTGTTATTGTTTCTCGAACAAAAATCATTTTTTGGGTGGGTAATTGTTGGTCTATACTTCCTGTTCCTATCGTCAAGATAATGAGTTTGTCAAAAAAAACTGAGAAAATATTGTTGACAATTTTCGCATGGGAATCATGGCAAATAGATGGAGTGCTCTCTAGGCAGTGTTATTGTTTCTCAAACAAAAATTGAACTTTTTTCTGCAGAAGATTGTTGGTCTATACTTCTTCTTTCTATCGTCAAGATTGAGTCAGTCAAAAAAAATCTGACAAATTGTTGTTGACATTTTTCGTAGGGAATCTGACAAAAAAATTGAGGGTCATTTCGACACTTATTATACTCTGCAAGACACCTTCGATGAGCGTGCAGGTGCGTACTTATGTCCGTGGAGAGGCCCATTAGCCATATGGCCCACCATAGAACGGGTCCGATGCCGCTTCTCCAAGCAAAGCGATCAAATCGAAAGGCCTCAACGGGGTCCACGACGCAGGCTGTGGTGCTCCCATGGCGCCGTGGCTGCTGCTCCCCTCCTTCACATGGCCTCCCCCACCCCCTCCCGGCTCCTCCTCCGGCCGCGGCGGCGGAGGCGGCGGCGGTGATGGCGGAGATTGGAAGCCGAACGTCGTCGCAGCGGTCGCCGGCGTCCACCTCGGCCGCTCCCTCCGCCGTCGCCTCGCCGGCCTCCTCCTCCGCTCGCCGGTACTAGCTCTTGCTTCGCCTTTAGTCCACTCCCATAGATTGTGACGCGAACTGCTGGATTTCTACTGACGACGTCTAAGACTATGCTTAGTTACATTTTATTTAGGTGCGTTTACTTCGTAGGACCTGTCAACTGTGATATCCTTCAGTCCTCAGTTATACAGATGTTAGTTGACTAGCTGCTATTATGATCATATTCATATTGGTTGCCTTTGATCTCTTCACTTTTCCTGATAGAAATGTTCTAAGAATTCCTGCATCCCGTGTGTAACTTAATCTGCACTGAATTATGCAATCCGTAGGAGGTGCGGCATCTTGAGGTCTTGCCAAGAATAGGAGACATTTGGTTTGGGGGATCACAGCCACTTGACCCACAGCAGGTTCTTGGGGCGCTGGGAAATGTGTTCTCCGCATCGTTTGTCGGCGGTTCTGCTTTCTTCGGTGGGAGCAGATCAGGTGGGAGATACATCGGTAACGGAAATTTGCAGCCAAGGCGGCCTCGTGGAATCAATTCGAAGAAGAGGCTGTGGACTAATGTTCTTCTTGTTGTTAATATTCTGTAAGTCCACATTTTTTATGAGATACTCTGGTAATGACTCCGTTCTATTCGATGGAAGCTTCTTTCTGCATTTGTGGATTAACAATGTGTTTACGTTCACCAAAGGGCTTATATCGCTCAGATAGCATCACAGGGAAAGCTTCTTATGTGGGGAGCAAAGGTTGGTACGTGTTGAAATTTCCAGTTCACCTATATTCTGCTTATTTCTGATCTGACGCGAGTGCAACAATATTTACGATGGAAGGTCAATAGCCTGATTAATAGAGGGGAATTCTGGCGCTTGGCTACGTCAGCTCTTCTTCATGGAAATCTTACTCATCTTGCTGTATGTGTTCCTGTTTTTGTTTACTACTATTTGAATTGTACTATACAAATTTACTATTGCTGACTTTCCTTCCTATCACTATAATGATGCAGTTCAACTGTTTTTCTTTGAACTCAATTGGCCCTACGGTGGAACTTGTTACTGGCCCTAGAAGATTTCTTGCTGTCTATTTCGCTTCTGCGGTGACAGGTGTTTGTTTATCCTTGTTACCTGTTCTGGAAATCCATGTGGTGTTGATCACTGTCTTGATCTTCTGTTAATACTTGGTCCATAATCATTTCTTCATGTTTCGAATTGTAACAGGTTCACTAATGAGCTACTTTTATTGCCAATCACCTTCTGTTGGTGCATCAGGGGCCATTTTTGGATTGGTATGTCTAGTTCATTGCTAAATACCGTTAAAAAATTATTTTATGTGATGTCAAAGTTATTTCCTACCATTATGAATTACGAAATCTCACTGATAGATCAGAGCATATATCATATGTTGTAAATTGTTCTGATGGTTTCATGTCTTTCGTCCATCAGTTCTTTCTACAAGACCTCAAAGTTGAAATTTTTGTTATGACACGTCATATGTACTAGTACATGGTATATCTTTGATTGCACATCTTGACTGAACCGACCTTTAATGTAGTTATTTTAATTGTTGTTCTTCTGCATAAAAATATCCTACTTATAATTACCATAATTATTGTTTGCTAACCTGAAGAACCATAGGCCTAGTCTCATTTAGTGAAGAACTCCCTGATAAATGTTCTTACTATTTCATTTCATCAACTTATATGTATCATCAGGTTGGTGCCTATGCTGTTTATACGTGGAGGCACAGAAAGCTTTTGGGGCATGGAAAGGAAAGTTTAGAGCAAATCGCACGTGTGGTTGTCTTAAATATGGTATTGATTTGTATTTCCACTCATTTCACTTTTGCCTCCGCCATTACCATTTGCTTTATTCCATCTGCAAATCTCATATGTTTGATTTGGTAGGGTATGGGTCTCCTTTCAAGGGGCATCGACAACTGGGGTCATGTAAGCCTCCTGAACTTCTACATAGTTCATTCCACGCTGTAATGAAATCATTAGCTCACGAACTCCCTTGAATAACGACAGTTAGGAGGCTTGCTCGGGGGAGTGGCCACGGCATGGCTTCTTGGTCCAGATTGGCAATATCAGTACGTAGCCAAGGATGGAAGAGTGGTATTCAAAGACAGGGCGCCTCTTCCCCAGCTAATAAACAGTAAAAGATCCCAGTAACAGCTTGTAAATAAAAAGATATTCCTTTTTTGCTGTGTATAAATAGCTGAAAAATATGGGAGATAAAACCTCAAGGAAAGTAAGAAAGACGATGTAGCAAGCCCAGGGAGTGGCTGCAAACCATGGCTGATACCCAGTTTGGAAGAAGAAACCATCGACCATACATGGCTGCTGCTGAGCTAACTTCCGAGGAGGATACCGGTTCTTGTTTCTGGAGGCCTTTTGGATCACAAGCAAGTTTCAACTGTTAAAACTGTGTCATATTTGTAGTCACGGACGATTGTACTGTTTAACATGTTTTATCAGGAATTACAAGCGCCTGCATTTTTGTGTACATGAATTCATGATCCTACAGGCTCCTGTATCACTGTTTCCTTTATGTGCCGGCACATGGGTAATGCTTCAATGCAAAAGGTTACACAATCTGTTATGGTATGGCGTCATATGCTTTGGCACTGGTAAATTCGTGACTTGTCAAATTCGTTTTGCTTCTGACTTGATTTGAAGTAGCCTTTATCGTTGGTTCGGCTGAACATGGAATCACAGTAAAGCATGTATGGTTGGTTCTAGGCTTCATTTGAAATTTATAAGCGTAATTTTTAATTTTTTTTATAATAAGCAAAGAGCGCTGGAGCTCGGGAGCCAAAAGGACTTTCCGCTTAATAACTAACAAATACACGGTTTTCTCTTCGTGTTCAGGTAACTAAAATAAAGATCATTTTGGCAAATTTCAGCTAGTAACAATTATCAAGCAATCTAGTTCAATACGAATCGTGATGACAACTTGGTCTGTACCTAAACGGAACAAGTGAATGCCAAGCCAAACTCTGAAGCTTTTGTGACCAATATTTTAGAAACATGGTAACCTGAGTGTGCCACACTACACGTGCCACATTAGCTCTCAGTGTGCAAGCCCTCGACAATGGTTGCCACATCAAAGACGTGTGTTGTATTATGCTCAATATGTTACACGTGAGAGTAATACGTTGTTCTCTACCATAAGCCCTCAACCTTCGGTGAGATCTTACAATTTGGTAAAGACGTAGGGCAGCCACCTTCGTGACATAAAACCCTGTAAATTAGCATAATATAGACCTATATCTACTGCTACATTCCGCCTCCAATGGTTCGGAATTCTTCATGCAGTTAAAAGTTACAGAAAAACAGAGCCCGTCTTTGCAGTATCACACCCCCATTACTGGCTCAGGAAGTTCCAAGCAGCAAAATTGCAACCACAGCAACCTCACAGTAAGGATAGCTTTGTAGCCAACACAGGAGAAACATTTGAAGCAACTCGAGCACCACTTCAGGAATGGAGGAGAGCTGCAGGTTTACACGTTAGCGGACTGAAATGCAAAGTGAATTAGCACAGATGTAAATGAAGCAGATTTCAACTAGTACTCGTGGGTTTGGAAAAGTTAACTCAATTAGTGCAATGACATTATAAACGGCATACATACTGGAAGTAAATTTCCACTAAATCTGATTTCATATAATTCCATAGGGTAGTTCTGTACCAGTAGCATGGTCATAAAGAAGCACCTAATGCAACACAAATATTGGTTTATCTACTAGTTTGACTAGTTTGATACGAATAGCAAATGTTGCAGTAGATTCATCAAGCGTCTCAATTCGTAAGTCAACTGATACAATTAAAACACTTCAAATCAACTATCCGAAATTAATCATTAAATAAGAGTTATAACCCTACATGCTAGATAAGGCAACCAACCAGATACTTACAATATGGAGATGGAGCGATTGGAGGAGACTTGGTTGTCCTGCTACTTCGTTTCTTTCGTGGAGGCACTCGGGGTGAATGTATTGGCATCATTTGATAAGCTGGTCCATCTGCATTCGGCACATGGTCAGGAGATGGTAAGGGACGGGGAGGAACTACATGGCCAGGAATTGGTGGAAAAGCTGGAGGAAGGTGCGGTTTATGAACTGAAGAGGGTGGAACAACAGATGGCTGTGGTGAGTGCACAAATGGAGGTAGCTTAGGGTTACCAAAGCAGGGTGGTTTTAACATTGGCCTACCAGTTGGAGGAAAGGGGTTACAGTGAGTACATGGGAAACAAGGGCGTGTGTCTGGTAAAGGGGGAGAAGCTCGTGGAGGGTGACTAAAAGTTGGGGGTGCAGGGTAGGGGACACTCCCAGATGGAGGCAAAGATACAGAAGGTGCTGGTGAGGGGGATGGAGATGGAGATGGCGAAGGAGATGGACTAGGGGACAAATCTGAGATCGAGTGTTGTAGGTAAGATGATAGCTGAACTCCTTTTACTTTACCAAATACAGAGTGATTAAGCCCAAGGTTCCCCGAGTCGGGTTCTTTGATTAGCTGAGCTAGTTGTTTCAATCTATATGGCAAGAGAGTCCCATCTAACACCGACGCCTCAATAATTGCTGGGGCTTCAACTGAAGAACCAATCTCATTCCTGAACTGCAAATATATTCTCTGCACACATATGATAGACAGTGAGCTTAAACTGAAAAATACAAAGCCAGTTAAATTGATAATACATTGTGGGAAGTGGTTTAATAGGTAATACCTCATAGGAGTTCAAGTTCAAACCAAGTTCTAATTGATCCTTTAGCTCTGTAAGATTACCCAAGATCTGATAAACGGAGTTGTTCAGCACAAAGTTGAATAGTGGGACTGTGCTCGTCCATACAGAACCAGACTGCACAGGAACAACAGTAATCCCTCCGGGGAATCTCAGCAGCTCAATGGAAGATGGATGCCCAAAAAGTGATGGTGTCAAGGACAGGTTCAGCTGCTGCTGCATCATCCCAACTAAGGATGACCTCAGTACACTAAGGGCCGGCAAACTTATTGAAGCATCTTTTGGATAAGGAAGAACACCAAAAACCACGTGTGTTGAGTATTTGGAAGTTAAAGAGTGCATCGAAACAATTGAAACCTGATTAACAAAACATTTGAATTAGCAATGGTTGAGGCAAAGTAAAGAAGGATAAAATAATAGTAAAAATCAACCACCTTGCTATTAGGTACACCGATCTCTTCAAATATGTCACTCCCTATTCTGTCCATGTGAGCAGTGAGGAACGAAAGGGACTTCTCCAACGTGAAACCAACCTTGATTTGAGCTGAAACAGAGTGAACAGTTATTTAGTCAATGTTGAAATCCATTATCATGAATCATTGAAACATAACTCTGTAGGAAATAAAAATGACATCTGTGCAAACAAACAGCTATAGGAAAATGATCGCCAAGTTCGAAAAAATGAATGAAACAACGTGGTTCAGCTCTGTTGAGTATTGGCACTGTTAAGTAGATAGTAAATAAACAACCCAGTGGCAGAATAGGATTATTAATTTATGACACAAGCGTATGAAGAAACTGATACAACATAACAAAAATAACTTCCACTTAGAAGCCCAAGCATTTATCTAGTAATGATAAAGAGAAATGGATCAGTCAACAAAGAATCACTGAGGTACTTCCACAGATGGGAAGCAATTATGTGTATGAAAAGCTACGAATCAAAATCAATTGCCTTAAATGTGCCAACAAAAGCGAAGGACCGGGTCCCTAGTTAACACAGCCACCAATATAGGTGGAAGCAGATCCTATAACCATTATTGGTAACGATGGAAAGGCGTCAAACATAGAGTAACTCGGGTACGCTAGCACGAGAAATTGATCTCAGTGGGGAAGAGAAAATATGCATATATCATGACCAAGTGATGCATCGATCACAAAGAGCAATACCATATATAAGCATTACATATCAGCTATTAGACAGAGTACCTTAATAATTACATGGTAAGATTAGATTGTCCTGCAAACATTTGAAACACTTTCATTAAGGGGCTTCGATTCTACTAAAACCCATATAGAATTTAGGGATTGAAAAAAGGCTAGCAGCCACGGTGAGAATCCCGTTAAATCTTGGTTGAAAATACGATGAGTTCGAGCATGTGGGGTTGCATCTAAGGCTCTAATTAGGCATGTTCAGGAAGAAGTTTTCATGTTGCATCAACGCCAAAACTTAGCTTTTGCATTCTAAACCCCAGGTCCACAGGTTGCATCTAAGGCTCTAACAAGGCATGTTCAGGAAGAAAGTTTTATGTTGCATCAATCGCCAAACTTAGCTTTTACCTTCCAAACCCCAGGTCCACAGGTTATAACAGAAAAAAAAAAATCATATCAGCATGTAATAAAAAAAATTCAAAACTATCCAAGTAGCGTTTGATTTGCTTCCAGATTTGAAATAAACTACAACGACATGACTAATCAGTCACCAATCACAGAGTCTAACATTCCAGAGCACCTAACGACACAGTTAAAATCGCGCAAATCCTAGATCCAGGGAGACGCGATCGAAGTAGCGAACGACGGCCCGAGATCACGAACTCCCATCTCGTCGATCCGCTTCCCGAGTCATCACTGTGTATCCAAGAGAACGCGCAGTTGCCGAGCTACCGCGAGTCCGCAACTAAACCCAGGCCCGTGCAGCAAGAAGAGTACGAATTAGCCGGTGGAAGGCGAAGGGGCTCACCGGCGAGCACGTCGGGGTCGTCGGAGACGTACCCCTCGGGGCGGGAGGGCAGGAGGAGGAACACTGCCGGGACGAGGACCCCGACGGCGAGCGCGAGCACGAACACGCACCGGAACGAGACGGACCTGCCGATCGCGCCGGCGACGCCCCACGCCCCTCCCGCTCCTCCGCCGCCGCCGGCGATCGCGACGCCGCCGCCCTGCTCGACATCGAGGGGCTTCCCCATTCCGAGCGCATCTGACTTGGCCCCCGCGACCCCCAGCTCCCCCGCACCCAGGCGGCCGGCAGCAGGCGCACCGTACGGCCCGGGGGACGCGCTTGCTAACCTCCGGCCGGCGAGACTGTCGGCTCAGTAGGGTTTTTTCCCCTCTCCTCGCTCTCGCTCGCTCCACCTCGTTCCCCTCCTTGGATTTATCCCCTTGTCTGGTGCCTGAGGTGGGTGCCAAGTATGCGGTGATACAGATGGGGAACTCGCTCCTGTTTTTTTCTTTTTTTTTTTGCTCGGTGCTCAACCTATATGGCTACTCGTACAGTACTAATTCCGTTTGGGCATCGCCGTCAGTGACGCGCTGACGCTGCCCATTCTAACCAACCTGTGAAGGCAGCGAAATCCCACCTCGCCTTTCCCGACCAACCGGGCATGTGAGGACATGTGGCGGCCAAGCTCACTTGCGATTCTTTTTTCTGCGTGTGTGTTTTTTAAAAAACCAATCTTCTTCACATGTCACTTGCGCGCCTACCTTTAGCTTTGCCTTTTCTTTACTGGCTGATGTGTGTTGGGTTTCATTAGGTGGCCTAGACAGATTGGCTCTGGAGTTTGGATGGCCAATCAGTTGGCTGGAGTGCGATGGGAGGAAGAGCGCACGAGAGAATTCCTTTTGTTTTACACGTGTGGTTGTGATGTGGCATCGTTGTATGGTATGCTTGGTAAACAATAGTAGTTCTGGTTTAGAACACCGAGTGTGTTCCAAGCAGTGCTATAAAAGGTATATCACCGGTCACGTTAGAAAACTATTACTCCATCCTTTTTAAATATAATATGTTTTAGCCTTATCACGTAGACATGTTTTAGTGTGATGAAGATGTCTAGGTACATGAGTTTTAAAAAAGACTAAAGCATCTTATATTATCAAACGGAAGGATTACTTAACACTTGCATATAAACTTCTAGGATTGTAATTGGATAATAAAACTATATATAACTAGAATCACATGCATTTGCTTTAGTTTTGGAAAAAATAGGTAGCGAGGCACCTAGAGAAGGAAGTTCATTACACAGTTATTAAAATCTAGGTTATCTTATTTGATATGTATTTTGATAATTAAGGAAGCGTCTAGGCCACATGTTACCGGAAAATTTGGAAGTTTATGGACATCCACCATTAAAGCGTGATTGCGCGAATTAAAAGTGCGATTGCGTCCAAACGGAAGTGGAATTGCAATAAGTACAAAATCAACAAAATAAAGACAGGCCATAACGAAAGTTAAAGAATTGTTGTTGCCTTAAAAAAAACATAAGAGATGAGAGTGTATGATGGTCGTGTTACTGGTCATCCTACTTTCAATGAAAAAAGATAATTGTTTTGTACATGCTTGGTTCTGCCAAAACACATAAGCATACTCATGTTGTTGAAGAGATTGAGGAAACCGTCATGAAATGTAAACGAGGATTTCCTGAAAACTCTAAAGATTCAATTGAGAGATGCCTCCACAAGAGAAGTGTCGAAGATTCTCGTGAGAGGGGGAGCCCACAACACCACACTTGAGGTGAAATCTCCATTCATTAAAGTGGGCTTGTACTTGTCCCATGGGATATCCTTTATAGGTCATAGCCTTGTACAAAAGACGAATAATACCCTTGGCGGGGAGGGGAGACATTCTAGTCTAACCCTACAAAAGCCACATCTTGATTCACATGGAAGGACAAACGGAGTGTATTTCATTATTTGTTGGTTCATAGGCTTAGTACATGGGATGCAACAATCCTGGTCTATGTTGGGTCATGCTCCACGATATTGATGCACTTTTTTCGCACATGGGTCTCTTGTTCTTTAGATCATTCTTGACTCGCTCTTTTATGCTTGTATATTATTTGTATTTTGATGCTCGAACTTGTATACTATAGTTGATATGAATCCATTGATCAATAGCTTATTTTAATACTTAGAAGAAGTAAAATTACAAGTTTACAAACAAAAAAGTGTAATTGCACAAGCACTATGGCAAGTGGCAAAAAAATAAAAGTAATGTCAAATAGTGAAAAGGGGTGAAAGAGCAATTACACCGAAAAATGGATTGCACAAAATTGTACAATTACAACAAATAAAGAAAATATGAATGAAAAAATACTTAACAAAATGTTGACCGGAACTTCGCAAAAGTGGTCGGAATACCATTGAAGAAAAAAAGATTGTACACTTTGAAAAAAAATCACACGCCTCCATCTTAAACTAAAAAAATACATCACAATATTTCATCTAATAGATTTTACTTACAGTATTGTAAAAAAAATTGCGCATGCACAAGCATATAGGCTATTTTCTTGAGAGAGAAAAGAAAGATGTGATACCCAAAATTATCATAGCAGAAAGTTAGGGAGACTAAGTAGAATAATAGTGCTAAGATGTTGAACATGTGTTACTACATCCCCGTAAGTGTATGAGGAGACACCTTCAATTAGAGTTTGTTCGACAAATAAGAAGTTATTGTCACTGTAGGTCATGTATAGTCATTGTGATTGTCACATATATCATGGCTAGTGTTTAGCACAAAAATATCTACTTAACGTTAACCACATCGGTATGGCGTATATGAGAGAACACAATTGTGTGAACAAATTAATACAGGGTGCAACCATACACTTTTAGTATAGGATATTTATTTGCTTTTGTTTCTTGGTGTATGAGTTTGCTGAGTCGATAGTTTTAACATTGTTGCCTTACTGAAAGGAGTATCATGGCATATCGTTGAAATTACACGAGATGACGTTGTCATCATAATTTTTAGGATAGAATATTTGCGTGGCAATTGGATATGAAAAGTTAAGAAATTTGTTAAACAATTCCTATAGACTTGGGAAATGTGAAAGATCGAGATGTCGCCTAAAGGGGGTGAATATGAGTTTTTTAAGCTATTACAGATTTAGCTTGAAAGAATACGGAATTAAACTAATGTTTATTATTCAAGCATAAAACCTAAATAAGTCAGGCTCAACTAAGTGCACCAACAACAAATAGAGATAAGCAAGATAGGAAGCATAACATAAACAAACATATGCAATGTACAAAACCAACACATGTAAGGGGCGAGTAACTTCCAATGTAAATAAGTTGAGGACATGTTACGACAAAGAGACTCATATGATAAATGATAGAAGCATGATAATATATATGACTTGGCTCGATGAAGTATGAATGATGAAGATACCATAATTCTTCATGAGATAGTCAAGTCTCCAATGCCCCCCTCCCATGAACACACCTATTGATCGGGTTTTAGCTTGTTGCTCCCCAACCAAGTTGGGTCCTAAGAGGTTAGTCATAGTAGGCTTGGCAACCTAAATGTTTCTTTGACACCACTTTGAGTCCCAAAAAACTTGGCAAACACATTGGAATCATTATCTTTCCTAAGAGAAAAATCATCATCGATAATACAAGGTTAGATAATGTACCATTTGAACAAGAAGAGGCAAATTGTACCTTCACACAACATAAGTAGCAACATGTGCTCCCCTTTATCTTCTTCTTGACATGGGAAGCTTTAGCTTGATTCTTCATGGGAAGTGGCGTATCTTCAACATGAGGTCGAGCTTTACCTTTACCTTGTGGATGCTTTCCTTGTTGCTTCTCACTCAAGTGATTCGTACTCGATAGTCAACATCTAACATGATGTCATTCAACCTTGCAATCGAAGCAAATTATCTTGGTTGAATTCTTAACTTGGTCTCGGCCATTCTTCTTGTTTCTCTTAGACTTGTTCTTGTTATTGGAATTGAATCCAAGTCTACTTTTTTCATTGGGGGATTTTTGCACACTCCGCCTATTGTTGAGTGTGGATTTTTCTTCATGGCACTCCTCCAAGTCTTTCTTCAAGGAAGTGACTTGGGCCTTGAGCTCTTTGAATTCCTATACATGGCTAGTGACAAGGGGTAACCTCGGAAATGCCCATTGTTATGGACTTAGGGTTTCGTGGAAAAGAGAGTGTTGGGTATTTTGTCGACTGATCAGACAATGTAGCCTGATTATGGGAAAAGCTCGGTTACAAAGTCGTTGATTCGCTAGTTGCGATCTAGCTCATGAAGGATTGAAGAAACCTAAGGTTTCCTCTCCGTTGGGTCCTACCAACCTTTAAGTGAGAGGCTCAGTCCTGGATCCATAGCTGGAGAGGTTACATGTTTACGAGTACAATGTGAACTCTATGTCGGTTCATGATTATTCCTTGATCGGTAAGGCAAGTCCCTATTTGCCGGGTGCCTCTTGGATTTCGTTGGGCCTTTGTGGGCCATAAGCTTTTATGCGCCTATGGTAGCTAACCATAGGGACCTGATAGGTTATACCCATGCCAGTTAGTATCAACACAAGTATTAGAGCAAGAAGAAACTTCATTGTAGAGCAACAAGTCAAGGAAAGCTATTCATCAAAAAATATAGCAATATTGTGCATAAATGGATTATTAGGACTTGCACAAGTTAATATAGCATTTCGAGAAGTAGCACCAACATCTACATGAAGCTCACAAGATATTGCCTTCGTGATACTATCCTCAAGAGCTAAATTTAACCGACCATGGGTGATTTGTAGTTCCTCATGAGAACACACTAGATTATCATTATCTCCTTCCAAATCACCATAATTGTTAGTTAGATCTTGAAGTTGATGCTTAATCTCAACATTCTCCTTTAGGTTGGATGCTTTGCAAGAAATAGAGTCATAAGCATTAACATTTGTGGGTTTCTCATCGTGAATCTCTTGCTTGAGGAGATTGAATCTCTGATCATACTCATCAATGACAGAATTCATTTACTTAATGGTTTTGTTGAGTTCAACAATGGTGTCCATTAGGTACCCGAATTTAGCACGAGCACTACCACGAAGAGAGACAAAAACTTTTATTAACTCATTATAGATAGTGGCATCATACTCGTCCTCGTCCTCATCATCATCCTCAACTCATAATTATCATGAGATGCATTGGTATTCAAGGTAGGAGATAGCGTTGACTCCCTAGCCATTAGACACATGTAGGTACCAGAAGATGAAATTATTCTTGAATCTCCATACAAGACCGTGTCTTTCCCCATAGAGTGTTTTCTTTTCTCTACATTGCTAGTCAATTAACAACTAGAGTAGATAGTGATATTATGATCATGGCAACAGGGCAGATCAAGCATACCACCTAAACTATTATTCAGGGAATTTCTCAATGGTAAAAGGACAAACAACACAAGAGGATGTAGAGATATTGTTGCAAGATGTGTTTAAGTCCAAAGATGACACATTGCAATGAGATAGAGATGAAAAATAATTGATAATATGCGCATATCATCATTGCAATATCTATCACAAGTCACTAAATCATTACCATGTGACACGTCACATGTTAATGAAGTGGATGAATATGAGAGATATTCAAGCCCATAGGAGGAAGGAGAATAGTCATTCTTGGAAAACTTGGACACGCCGTATTTATGTAGAAGCTTGGTCTACTACTCATGAGCACCGCGAAATGGCCACGAAGAAGAAAATACTACATTGCTCAAAGTAGCGAGAAGGACATTAGAAGCTTGAGCATTGAGATATAAGTTTTATCATCCCATAATGAAATATTTTGGGGATCCTTTGGAGTATAGAAACCCATATCATGATTCTATCATTGCTCAACTCATGAGTCTATCATGGCATTGACTTAGAACCATATCCTGAATCCTTCTCTTGGAATCAAACTCTCAAGATCTTGATCCTTCATGGCTTAACACATGAGCTAGATCATGGATTTCATTGAGTTCCACACAAGAATGCCATATTATGTAACTTCTTATTGTTGGAATTATGCCCTAGAGGCAATAATAAAGATGTTATTATTATAATTCTTGTTCATGATAAAGTTTATATCCCATGCTAGAATTGTATTAAGCGGAAACTTTAATACTTGTGTGGTTTGTGAACAACACCGTGTCCCTAGTATGCCTCTATGGACTAGCTCATTGATTAATGTTGGTTAAGGTTTCCTAACCATAGACATGAGTTGTCGATTAATAATGAGATCATATCATTGGGGAATGATGTGATGGACAGACCCAAACTAAGCGAAGCAATTAGATCGTGTCATCATGTTCATCTTTGCGAAGCTTTTCTTATGTCAAATATTGTATTCCTTAGACCATGAGATAATGCAACTCCCTGGTATCGGAAGAAAGCTTTGAGGTCATCAAACGTCATCTTATGAGAGGGTGATCATAAAGGTGTCTCTCAGGTGATCGGAAAGTACCTGTTGGGTTGTATGTATCGAGATGGGATTTGTCCCTCCCAAGTCGGTGAGATATACTTCGGGCCCACTCGGTAATCGATATCAACACCGCTTGCAAGCATGTGGTTAAGGAGTTAATCACAAAGTGATATCGGATTACAGAACGAGTAAAGTACTTGCTGTGAACGAGATTGAACTAGGTATGACGGTACCGACGATCAAATCTCGGGCAAGTAAAATATCGCGAGACGAAGGGAATATATATATATATGGGATTGATTGAATCCTGGCATCGTGGTTCATCCGATATGATCATCGATGAATGTGTGGGAGTCAATATGGGTTTCCAGACCCCGCTGTTGATTATTGATAGAAGATCATGTCTGCATGTTCTCGAACCCGAAGGGTCACACACTTAACGTGTCTCGACGCTAGGATAGATTGGATAATTGGTTTATGAGTTTTTGTTCGGAGTCTCGGATGGGATCCAGAACATCACGAGAGTTTCCGGAATGGTCGGGAGAATAATATTCATATAAGGCAATGCAGTTTTTGGAGTTCAGAATTGTTTCGGGTTAATCGGTATTGTACCGGAAGCTTATAGAACCTTCCGGAGGGGGACCAACGTGGCCCCACCTGCCGGGAGGGGGCATGGGCCTATGAGGGAGTGCCCTGGCCGCATTGGGCCAGGGGCACAAGGCCCCATAGGGCCCAGTCGGCCAACCTAGGGCAAAACCCTAGGAGAGCTTCTAGAAGGGGGAGGGGACTTGCCCCCCACTCCTCCCTCCTTAGCCGTCGGCCCTAGGGTTTGGGGGAGGGGCAAGGGTTGGCCGCCCAACCCTCTATATAAAGAGGGATGGGGGCGCACCCCTACCACACCTCCTCCTCAAACCCTAGCCACCCTGCTTCCCTCCTCTCTCTCTCTCCCTCTCGACTGCGCGTAGGCGAAGCCCTGCTGCAGAATCTCTCCACCACTTGCACCGTGCCGTCGCGTTGTAGATCCAATCCGTCTCTCCACCATACTTGCTGGACCGAGGAAGGAGGAGACGTCGAGGAGCCACACGTGTGCATCTCTCGGAGGCATCGCCACTTGCGGTGTTAGATCGGATCGGATCGCGAGGAGGAGAAGCGAGTACGACTACATCACCCACGTTCCGACGAATGTTCCGCTGTGCGAATCTTCAAGGGTATGAAGATCTCATCTATTCCCCCTCGTTGTTTGCATCTCCTAGATTAGATCTTGGCTTTCCCGTTCGCATCCGTAGAATTTTTTTGATTTACTATGCTGCGAAACCCTTCACTTATTGATCATATTGAATTCATGTCTTCAAATCGATGATCTTGATGCCAATACTCAACATACATCTTTGTATTCATGACCACCTACGAATCCAACACATGGTCTTCAAGCATTATTTATAGATAATTCCTACATATAAAACTCAACACAAAAATTAGTCCATGGTGATTTTTATTAATTACCAAAAGTACACATGGGGGTGTCGTGCTATTTCAAAATAGCATATAAAAATACACGATTAAAAAAGAGCAACATGGTGAAGGGAATATGTCCTGAGAGGCAATAATAAAGTGGTTATTATCGTATTCCTTGTTTATGATAAATGTTTATTTTGCATGCTATAATTGTATTAATACAGAGACTTTAATACATGTGTGTTTAATAAACAAATAGAAAGTTCCTAGTTATGCCTCTCTTATAAACCAGCTCGTTGATTAAAAAGATGATCAAAGGTTTCCTGATCATGGACATTGGATATTGTTAATAACGAGGTCACAACATTATTGGAATTGTGTGCTGAACATTCATCTGAAGTGTAGAATTATGATCAAATTCATTGTGTTTATATTGCTATAACATCGTATGAAGTAATCCTAATCCTTAGACCATGAGATCATGTCAATCACTAACACTAGAAGAGTATCTTGATAACATCAAACGTCACACCATAACAGGGTGACTATAAAGGTGGGTTCAGTGCTACGAAGGTGTTATGTTGAGGCTCATGGATCAAGAGTAGAATTTGTCCATCTCGATGATGGAGAGATATACTCTAGGCCCTCTCGGTGATATAACATTAGTTAGCTTGCAAGCAAGTGATATGATCACTAGAATGTTATATCACGGGAATGAGAAAAGAGTACATGTCGATAATGAGATCAAACTAGGTACGGATATACTAATGATCGAATCTCTAACATGTAATATATCGCGAGACAAAGGGATTGAGTTATATGCGTATAAGGTTCACACGATCACAGAAGTCATCGTTGAATGTGTGGGAGTCAGTACGGATTTCCAGGTCCCGCTGCTGATTATTGATTGGAGAGGGGTCGCGATCATGTCTGCATTATTCGCGAACCGTAGGGTGACACACTTAAGGGATACCGACACCATTCGAAGCAAATGTTATGCTAGAGAAAGAAAAAGAAAGCAGAAGAATTTATTTCACTAGACACCGGAATTGTTTCGGTTGAAATTGTTGAAACTGGTTCTGCATGTGAAATTGAAATGTTGTAAGGGGTTTTATGTGAATGTTTGTTAATTAAAGTAATCAACAAAATTCTGAATAAATAAATAAAAGAGTTTTATTTAAATGAGAGCTTGCATTAAATTGGTGGAAATTTAATGTATGTGAGTGGATTTTTGAGTGGAGGCATGTTTATGTGAGTGGAGGTGATGTGGCTCAGTTGACTGTAGATCCCAGCTGAGAAACCCCAAGAGGAAGGTGTGATGAGCACAACAATAAGTTTTCCCTTAGTTATGAAACTAAGGTTATCGAACCAGTAGGAGTAAGGAAACAACTCCAAGGTGTTGCTAACAACTTGGAACCTGCACAACACAAACTCAAAACTTTGCCCCAACTTACAGTGAGGTTGTCAATCTCACCGGTTTGCTAAAAACAAAGGATTAAACGTATAGTGTGGAAGATAGTAGTTGCTTATAGAAAGTAAACGGTAACAGTAGATGATGTATCAATGATAAAGGAATGGACCGGGGTCCACAGTTCACTAGAGGTGTTCTCCTTAAGATAGATAACATGCTGGGTGGACAAATTACAGCGGGGAAATTAACAGATTGAGAAAGCATAACAATGCATATACTAGACATCTTGACTCCTATGATATTTGATTGGGCATTACAACATAATACATAGACCGTAATCCAACTGCATCTATGACTAATAATCCACCTTCAGGTTATCATCTGAACCCCTTCTAGTATTAAGTTGCAAGCAACAGATAATTGCATTAAGCAATGTGTGTAAAGTAAACAATACAATTTCTCCATGAACAAAAGATTGTTATTTTCTCCCTAGTAGCAACAACACATCTACAACCTTAGAGATTTTTGTCACTTCCCCAGATTACTAGAGGCATGAACCTACTATCGAGCATAAATACTCCCTCTTGTATTTGCAAGCATCTACTTGGCCAAGATAGCTACTAACAATGGAGAGCATGCAAGATCACAAATAACACAGACATGCTAGAATCAATAATCAATCTGACATAGTATCTCAATATCCATCGGATCCCCGCAAACACAACATATATGATTACAAATAGATGATCTTGATCATGAACGGAGCTCACAAGATCTAAACATGATATCACAAAGGAGGAGAAACAACCATCTAGCTACTGTATGGACCCATAGTCCAAGGGTGAACAACTCACGCATCACTCCGGAGGCTGACATGGTGATGAAGAAGGCCTCCGAGATGATCTCTCCCTCCGGCAGGGTGCGGAGAAGAGCTTTAGACCCCCTCCCCGATATAGGGACAATGGTGGCGGTGGCTACAGACTGTTTCGTGGAGATTTGATCGGGTGCCTAGGGTTTCTGCATCGGGGTGCTTTTATAGGCGAAAGGGCAAGGTCGGTGGGCGCCCGAGGGGCCCACACCTGGGCCGCGCGACCCTAGGGTGTGGCCACCTCGTGCCCCCCCTTCGGCTGCCCTTCGGACTACGTGTTCCTTTTGGTAAAATATTAATTTTGGCTTTTGTCCCGTCTAATTCCGAGAATATTTCCTTACTAGCTTTTCTGAAACCAAAATAGCAGAAAATAGGCAACTGGCACCGCGGCATCTTGTTAATAGGTTAGTCCCAAAAAATGTATAAAAATACCTCAAAGTGTAGACAAAACATAACAAAGTTGATACTAAACAAGCATGAAGCATCAAAAGTTATAGATACGTTTACAACATATCAGGAGGCTTTTCATTTTGAGTGGGAGCTCCACCCACATGAATGTGGAAGAGGTGGGGCAGCCACCATGGCTGTGGCGCCATGCACCTTGGGTGACCCCTCTCCCTATAAATTCCCGCCCTCTCCTCCTCTCTCAACACACCTCCTCGTGAAGGATCGCTCTCCCCCCTTTAGAATTTACCCATGGTCTCGGATCAGCGAGATACATGTTCCCGGTGGCTTTTTCTAGAAGGATTTGTTGCTTCCGCTGCTTCGTTGGAGCGAGGACGCGGAGGTTGTCGGGATACTCAAACGTGTGTGCGATCACGGATGCACCACTGCTTTGCGGTGCTGGACTTGATGGTGATGGACCTGCTAGACCGGATGGACTTCTTCTCGATCTTGAGATCGGCAAGCGTTCGACTACATCATGCACGGGTACAACCTCGTTAACACATTTCGGTCTTCGAGGGTATGTATTCTATGGATATATATCCACCCGTTGCTTGTATCTAGTAGATATATCTTGGTACTTATTTGTTCCCATTGTAGGAATTTTTTGTTTTCTATGCTGCGAACCCTACACATGGATGTATAGTGTTCTTAATATAATGGTTTTACTGTCTAACTACTTTGAAGATAATTGCAGGTCAAATCTCGTAGTTTCTCCTATTTTGTATATAAGATCACTACCAAATTCTGGACTTATACAAATGCAAGGTCACTATTTCTTTTCGAGAGTAATTAATTTGGTTTGTACCTTGCACAATGATCAACGAGAAACATCACAGTCAAAAGCAATGAGAAACATCACAATCAAAAATATGTGAGAAACATGCAGTAGGTTTAATAAGCCTAGGAGACGATGGGTTTTCTAGACAATCAATCAATCATTTATTATTTGTTCTTGCTTTGTTGGTATATGAAAAACAACATGAGCATGACCCATCCCAATAAAAATGTACTGAATGTATTCTTATGTGTATGTCTACCATTCATATTGTGTAACGTCATTTGTGAATAAAAAACAATGCGGGTGGTAATCTGACAAGCAAGTGTTACTGTGTATCTTCTTTGTTACATTCCTTCTGAAACATGGCATCAGTAATCGGTGGTGGTTGCGAGTGGAGTTTTTCCAATGTTGCTATGTGGAAGAGGGGCGAGCTTCATACATCAGTACGCCTACTTGAGCTAGGAATAATACAACTTCAGGTGAGATGGTCCTTGGAACCTTACTTGAGCTTCCATGCATTCTAATCTCTATGTGCATCTGTTCTTGGTACATGAGCAGTTCTTGGAAGTTTACTTGGATCCACGGTCTTGTTCTTGGTATGTTCAGAGTGGAGAAGCATACACACTACCTATAATGCTATTCTCTGGTGCGTGCGGCTGATTGGTTTCTATGGCATGTGAGGGAAGCTATAAATGCTCTCATGTTGACCAATGAAGATGATGTGCATGTTGTGCCGCCTGATGTCTACGCACTTATATTATTGTAGACAGTTGTTGGGCCTCAAAGTGTAGAGGTTTGTAGAACAGCAGCAACTTTCCCTTAAGTGGATCACCCAAGGTTTATCGAACTCAGGGAGGAAGTGGTCAAAGGTATTCCCTCTCAAGCAACCCTGCAATCAAGATACAAGAAGTCTCTTGTGTCCCCAACACACCCAATACACTTGTCAGGTGTACAGGTGCACTAGTTCGGCAAAGATATAGTGAAATACAAGTGGTAACGGTGCCAGAAAAGAGCTTGACGGTGAGGTAAACACTAAAGGCAAAAATAAGGAAGCAAGCAAACATGCAACAGATCTAGTTGTAAATGGTGTTTCAATGCTTAGAAACAAGGCCTAGGGATCATACTTTCACTAGTGAACACTCTCAATAAACATATTCTCTTCATGATACTACTATTAACTACTCTCTAGTTGGACACTCTAATCCATGGTAGGGCTATACCAGCACTCCTCAAAGTCTGCTTTTCCCAATCTAGATAACCCCACACTGTCACCTTGAGTGCTAGATGGTTAAAACAAACACCACAATCTCATAGAGAAAACCAACTCAAAATATAACTCATGAATATATATGTAATCTAGCTTAAGTGCCACACACGGCGCACACGCTGTCACTGTCACACACGTGGGGAAAAGCATAGATCTATTAAAGCACGATGAGTATTTATGTAGACGCTAGCCTAAGTACCACCATGGTGTGCACGCTGTCACTTTCACACACATGGGGAGATAAGATATCTAAGCACTTGAGTAACAGAGTAGATCTACTTGATTACAAAGCTCATGACCACAACAAGATCATGCATAGAGAGAGATGAACACATAGCTACCGGTACAGCCCTTAGCCTCGAGAGAGAACTACTCCCTCCTCATCATGGGAATCAACAACGGTGATGAAGATGGTGGTGGAGATCGATGGAGATGGTTCCTGGGGCACTTCCCCATCCTGACAAGGTGCCAGAATAGAGACTTTATGTCCTCCGAATCTCCCCTTCGGTGGCGGCGGCGCTGCAGAACTTTTCGTGGCTTTCTGGTCGATGATTTAGGGTTTCTGAGTCGGGGGCTTCTTATAGGCGAAGGAGGCAAGGTCGGTGGAGGTCTAGGGGGCCCAACCCCCTGTGGGCATGACAAGGGGTGGTCCCGTGCCCACCTAGGGTGTGGCCACCCTGGTGTCCTCCTCCTTCTCGTCTTTGATTTTCCGTATCGCTTAGGGAAATATATGAACTTTGGCTTTTGTCCCGTCCAATTCCGAGAATATTCATTTTTATCTTTCTGAAACCAAAAACAGCAGAAAACAGGCAACTGACACTGTGGCATCTTGTCAATAGATTAGTTCCAGAAAGTGTATAAAAATACCTCAAAGTGTAGACAAAACATAGCAAAGTTGATACAAAACAAGCATGGAGCATAAAAAATTATAGATATGTTTCCGACGTATCAAGCATCCCCAAGCTTAACTCCTGCTCGTCCTCGAGTAGGTAAGTGATAAAAGAATAATTTTTGAGGTGACATGCACCATCAAAATCAAGATCAACCCATTTGCAAGCATTGAAAGCTGAGATCAAAGAACTCTAAACATGTGCATGAAAGATGGAGTTCTAACAATAAGACAAAGTAACTATGCATGCAACATGAAAGGCTACAAACAAAGATCATGAATAACATGCATTGAAAAATGTTTGTTTGTTTCACATACATAAAACATGGCATAGTGGCAATCAGCTTGTCCCTCATAGAGTAGCAAATAGATGCATAGGACACCTTCAAAGTTCATAAGAGTGACCAGATACAAGTAGCACAAGAACAAGTAATATCAACAATATGCATCAATCAATAAGTTTTGGGACAATGCACATAGAACTAAGAATGGCAACTATGCTCTCTTAACTGGTGCCTAAAGGTAGAAGGTGGAGACTCAATATAATAGTGGAAGAAAGGCCCTTCATAAAGGGAAGAAGGGATTTCAAGTCTCAAAAAGAGCTTCTAAAAATTATGGTACTTGTTACCTTTCATCCCTCATTTCCCCTATCATAAGCATCTTGAAGTGATTAAGGTTAAAGTGAACAAACTATGGAGGATATGCTTGACAAAGTATAAGTTGGAAATCTCATGTCCCTTGAATACGAGGGCCGCTCCTCATGCTACTCAAGTTTAGTTACTTGCAAGTTCTTGTCATAGTAAGTACACGTGTATCATAGAGAACCGTCAACGGGGTACCCCTTGCACATGGTACAAGAGCTATCCCATAACCAAAATGACAAGGCAAGCAGACAATGAGCACCTCAGCATTCTTATTGTTTACCATGGGAATATGGTGCTTTTTTCTCTCTTTCCTCTTTTCTCAATATGTCTCTTTTTCTCAATCTCTTTTTTATAAGAAGAATGCTTCATAGATGTCACTATGGTGATGCTGCAAGTTTCCACCATGATTAGTCATGGCTTAGGCTAGCGGCCCAGGCATTTCTCTAACACACATACATAACTCCATGGACTTACAAGCTCCCCTTTCATTTCACACCGACGACATCCATAGACAAAAGAGCATGATATCAACTGTGTGCAAAGTACAAGTGCAATGTTGAAAGCGTTCCCCATGACAGCATTGGTCTACTAATTCCAACGTATAAGTGCAAGCATATACAACATAGATGACACAATGGTTCAAGTTTATTAGGGGCAATAAAAATAAAGTGTGCCATCAAGTTCGTGAGAGCTTTAATCACTAAGTTTTCACATAATAAAATACTTTTTAATTGGAAGATAGATGAAAACAAGAATATACTTGGAATAGTGTAACACACCATGCATAGGATTTTATAGTGGACATTTTGGAATAACTTGGTTTCTTAGGAGTTGGATGCATGAGTAGAGCTTACTCATACAAGTGGAGGCTAGCAAAAGACTAGGAGCAACCAACTAAGAGAGCAATAATGGCCTAATCATGAAGAGCGACAAAACATTACTGTAACATCCCTAAAATCATGTTTCAAAGCTTTGCATATCATCCATGCATGCATACTCATTTAGGGCTCAAATTCAAACTCATTTTGAAGAAACAGAAACTTTGAGTGCTATGATTTTATGTGAGCAAGCTTTAACTCAAATGCCACTCTCTAGTGGAGGAATATTTGTTTTAAAACCATTATTGTAAGTTCATAAGATTGGTTTGATTGTGAGCAAGTCTTGGACAAAATTTACAAAACAAATATGGTCTTAAACCATTTTCAAAACCTATTCAAATCAAATACTAAGACACTATTTATTTTGATTTTCCAAAAAGACCAAGCTAGTCTAATGAAACAGCAAGGTTTTATGTTCAAAATTATGAGGTTTACACTTTACAAAATTCCAGGAAAAATTTGGTTTTCAAATGCATTAAATTTCATTTGAAAATGATTCCTGAAATTCATTAAAGAAAAAGAAAAGGCATTAGAAAACCCAACTGGGCCAGGCGCCACCAATCTAGCCCATCAGACGAAGCAGCCCACCCGGGGTCCCTCTTTCTTCTCTGTTTCTCACCGCGCCCGCGTGTACCCACCCGCTGACAGCCTGACCCCACCATGCCCCGTCAGCATCGTCCTCAATCAACACGCGGCCGAGGCGCTCCGCCGTTACCTCGCCGCAGTCACTGCCCGCGTTATTGCCATTGATGCAGCGCGTAATCGCCGCCCCTCCTGGCTATTTAACCCCCTCTACACCACGAGCATTTCCCCTCACCTAGCGCCACCACTCCGCCACCACGTTGCGCGCATTCGAGCTCAGAACCCCGCAGCACCGACGACCTCCGGTGACCGATTCTGGTGAGCTTCGACCGCCCCCCTCTCTCTGCTTCAAACAAGCTTGACCAGCACATTCTGGCGCATCCCCTGATGCTTTTATTTTTCCTTCTCGTGACCCAGGTCGTCGACTCCGTTAGCATCCGCAACCACAAGAACCGCCGCTCAACTCCGACGAGGAATAGCGGTAAGAATCGAGCGCCCCTTGTCTTCTCCTTGAAACCATCTTGCTCACCGTGACCTTGCGCACACCCTAATGCCACTGACTCGTGCTAGGGCGACGCAGAACCTCGGCAACATCGTCGTCTGCAAGCACCCGACGCCGCGCACGACTCCGACGAGCTCCAGCGACATCCATGGTGCGCCCCTTCGCCAACGAAGCCTACCTTGAGCATCAGCAGCACACGGCGAACTCGGTAAGCCACCTCACACTCTCCTGCGTGACCTAAATCGTCGGCAACGTCTCTGACAGAGCCGCCTCCGCCACTCGCCGCCGCTAGCGCCGCCAGTCTTTGGTCGCAAGCTTCCTAGCCGTTAGATCTGGATTGGAGGCTCAGGATTAGATCACTTACTCGAACCGTTACGCACAGATCTGACCGTGCGCTACCACTTAAATATAACGGCCCTCGTTGATCGATCCACACGAAGCGGTATCGACGAATCAGAACACGCCGCGTGTCTGTAGGTTTGATTTAAAATCAGAATTTAGATCTATTAGATGTTTAAACTTGAAAAATTCATAACTTTTGATTCCCATGTCCAAAATTGACAAATTTTATATCATTGGAATCAGGAGAGAAAATCCTTTCCATTTATGCAATGTGTTTAATGTTTTGCCTCTATAAAAATGGTTGTTTTGCAGAAACAAATGTAGGCATAAATTGTGTATAGTAATTATTTGAAAATTGTTATGTTGTTCAAGTAAGATTTATTTGGCAAGTTTTGAACTTGTTTAAGATTCAGTACTGTGCACTTGTCTTGTTTGGTGTATAAAATCATCACATGGCATTTTGCATGCATTCATATATTTTTGTTTGTATATATTTTGTATGTGATTTGGTGCCATTATTTTATTGTAGATTTTGGTGCAAATAGTGATTGTGATTGTGAAGAATGTTGCTACTCCCCAAACTACCAAGGCAAGTGGTGCTTCATGATTTTATTCCTATGTTTTTCAACTATGCACTAGAAATATTTTGTATAGGACTTGCATGTATATTTTGATCTATATGCTATGCTTGGGAAAACCTAGTAGTTGTAGAATTGCTAGAAATCTCTAAGTTAAGATACTTATCAATGCCATGCTTAGCCTAGCTAGTAGCAACCAAGGGTGGTTATATATTCATGCTATGAGAAAATATTTCTAAGTCTTTGGACTTGTGTTTTTGCTTAATAAAAACAACTAAGTGAATCAAACACCTGGGTGGAATGGAAAGAATGGTTTGTGTTGAGTGGTTACACAAGGCCCATTTCTATGGTTTACCTTATGTATCTCACTTGTGGAAAGCCACCCAGGAACAAAGGGATTTGAGATGCCAAATGTTAAGAAGCTTCTAGTGCAGCCACATGGCATTATGGGCTCTGCCTGGATCATATAGGTTGCAATAACTTAGACATTTGGACAGTTGGTGGTAGTGGGATGATAGGTTGGAGCGCGTCCATTTGGTCTAAGGGAAGGCTTCTGAAAGGTCATGTCTTGGTGAAAATCAAGTCTTGTGGGGAAAGTGCACAACCTCTGCAGATGGAATAATCTAAGTACTTAGCCATGTCCCTGGTATTGGACAACTTGAGCATAAAGACATGGAAGCTATCAAGAATCTCCTCATCCCAATTTCTAAGTAAAAACTTGTGGTTGAACAAGGGTGAAGGTTCCCCAATTTCTATTGGTGATTCCTTGGGGAAAAGTTTTGTCAAAGAAAAACTTAGTGTTTTCAACTGATAGGTAAAACCTATTTTGAGCAAAGCAAGACTAATATACACTTAGCCAAAATGCATATAGTATCTAGATTACAAATATTCAACTAAGGTATCACTTGCCAATACTATTCCAATGTATTGACCCACTGTGGCTGTAACTTGTGATGTTGCAGGTTATTCTGATGATGATTAGGGGTTATGAGTCTACACTCAACATGCTTGCCTGTGGCACATGAAGATGAAGACTTATTTATCTTATTATATATTTTTGAACTCTTGTATTAGGCCTGTGGCCATGGAGTTTGTAAAAGACTATGTTTGTCTCTGGAATGATATGTAATAATGACCTTTGTTTATGTGTACTTCATCTTAAATCGTGGATGCTAGCATTGATCCAGGGACTAGCATTGCAATCACAGGGATCCTTACCTTATAAAGGGAGGGATCTTACAGATGGTATCAAAGCACTGTGTTGTCTATAGGATTATGACCCTAGGATTGGAAACCACCAAGGAAAAAATTTCAACAACTTCCACACTTGTCTTTTTCTTCTCGTAAACTTTTATAATCTTCTTTCTCATCTCTATTTGTAGATGAACTCCATCAACGAAGCCGTGAGGAAGGGACCACTCATGACTATGACTTTGGAATGTGAGACAGAATTCCCCAAGGCTCTCAAGGACCTCATGGTTGCCATGGGAATACATGGTGCATCTGTGTACAAAGGTTTTCCTGTGGTGGATGAAGGAGTTGAATACTAGTGGGTGCAACTTCACTTGTATAAAAACAAGGAAGACAACCACAAAGAATCAGGATTCTGCATGGTCACCAACTCAGTGATGCACACCACATTCTTTGATTCATCAAGGATGCAGCTTGGAAGGCCATCAAAGAGCTTGGTGATAGAATCAAGTGCAGAATGCTCAACACTCAGAATGACCTTAGGGAAGAAAAGAAGCATACCCAGGAGTTAGAGGCTACCAACAACGTTTAAGAGAGGACATCATAGACTTAGCAATGGAGTCATGTGATCAGGATCGACAGATTGCCTCTAGGGATGCCCTGTTAGCCAACTTGGCAAGTGAGATGGGATTGTAACGTACTTCGTTAGTTGTACCACCACACTTATCATTTTATTTTCCAACTGTTGTCTAAAATACATTGAACCTTGGATGCTTGTAATGGTTTTATGTATGCCATGATTTGTGTTTTGATTGTCAAAGATATGCATGTGATGCCTTGTCTTGTGATTTGTCTTTAATTGTGTTGATTCTAACTTTTTCTATCTTATAAAATAGATGCCTAATGTTACTATCAGCATGGCTGAAGAGTTCAAGGGAACTCGTTTTGGCACTCGACTTATTGAGCTCACTAGTCTGCTCAATCTTCCGCTTCCTAGCATCATGGTGCTTCCCCTTACCAAGTTTGAGAGGAAAGACCTTTGGGGCTTCAAGGTTAATCAGCCAGGACGCCAGACCGAGCCTACCACAGAGGCAATCATCTTCAAGTTCATGCATGATGACAGGGAGAGAGGCCTAGAGGTAGTCATGCAGGATTTACTTGCGCGTCTGTTAGGGATACACTCTCGGGAGATTAGAGGTACTCACTTCCACGCCTTAGGTAGACGTGATGAGGATGGTGAGGCCATTAACTTCGAGGACACTGCTAGAGAGACGGCAGAGCCGATTCGACTATATCTCCAGGACCTAGAGGTTCTTCTTAGGCACCTAGATACTGATAGGACCAACGTCATGCTTAGCAATGACGAGCTCCAGGTGCAGCTTCGCGAGAAGGACAAGCTCTTCACGGAGCAAGATGACATAGTCAAGGAAATGGAGGCCAAGTTTGAGAGTCAGGATTGAAAGTTCAAGAGTCAAGAGAAAAGAGTCCAAGATAGGAACAAGAGGATTCGAGAGATGACTGCAGAACTAGAGACCAAGGACTTTGAGCTCGAGCATCAACAGACTGTGATTGAGAGACTTCGTTCACAGAAGAGGGCTCTCAAGTCCAAGATAGAGGCCTTGACTACCAATGTCGAGGAATACAAGACCGCAATGGAGAATGCAGGTCTTACACTTGTTGATGAGGAGGTTGATGCAGAGGGGTAGTGATGACTACTCAATTACCTTTTATTTACCATGTTTTTGATTATTGAGTCGCAATGACCATCCAACATGTGGATGGATTGCTATTGGTGTGTTTACTTTGCAAAAATTGTTGTCTTTGTTGTTGAACTTTTGTTATTTTGATGCATGCTTGGTGATTGTATATGTGATGTATTGTGCATGTTAAGCATATATGGGTATCTCATTCTTATCCTTATTGAAAACCACAGATGCCTCCCCGACGTGCCAATCCCAACCCTAACAACAACAATATCACCCCTGAGATGCAGCGGATGATGACAGCTTAGACGCAGCTGATGCAGATGATGAACACGTTCATACAGAATCAGAACAACAACAACAACAACAACAACAACAACAACAACAACAACAACAACAACAACAACAACAACAACAACAACAACAACAACAACAACAACAACAACAACAACAACAACAACAACAACAACAACAACAACAACAACAAAAACAACAACAACAACAACAACAATAATAACAACAACAACAACAATCAGAATAACCCACCGGGTTTTGACATGCTTACCAGATTCTTAAGACTGAGGCCAGCAAAGTTCTCAGAAACTGCTGATCCCATGGTGGACAATGATTGGCTACGCTCAGTGAACAAGGATTTGGTAACTGTTGGCTGTACTGATGAAGAGAAAGTCAGATTTGCAGCACACTTGTTGGAAGGACCAGCAGACACTTGGTGGGATAACTTCCAGATCACCACTCCTATTGCGGATGTGACATGGTCTATCTTTGAAGATGGTTTCCGCACTGCTCACATGTCATCCGGAGTGATGAGTTTGAAGAAAAAGGAATTTCACAACTTGAAGCAGCGCCACCGCAGCGTGGCTGAATATATTGAGGAGTTCAACAATCTGGCGCGTTATGCACCGGATGAAGTTGACACTGATGCCAAGAGTAAGGAGAAGTTCCTTGAAGGATTGAACGATGAACTGAACCTGCAATTAACTGTGGCCTATGTCCCCACATATCAGTCTCTTTGTGACAAGGCTGCCATCTTGGAGAGCAAGATGAAACAAGTTGAAAGCAGGAACATGAAGCACTCTGACAAGCACAGCTCGGGATCGTCTCACAAACGTTCCCATTATGATGATAGTGGGAATTCTGGATCCCACAAGCATGGAAAGTACAACAAACACCACATCCATAACCGTCATCATGACAACAAGCATTACCGTGGTCATGACAATGACAAGTACAAGAGTCACAAGAGTGGGTACAAGAACCACCACATTGGAAGTGGAAGTGGTAGTGGAAGCCAGCCTGTCAAGAAGGATCTTAGTCAGGTTGAATGTTTCAATTGCAAGAAGATGGGGCATTATGCAAATGAATGCCCAGAAAATAAAGTTGAAGGACCCAACAAGCCCAAACCTTTTCAGAAGGGGCAAGTGAACCACATCAATGTGGAGGAAATCTATGAAGAGTCAGATGTTGTGGCTAGTAAGTTCAAACTCAATTCTATTCCAGCACTTGTTCTTTTTGATACTGGTGCATCACATTCATTCATATCAAAAGCATTTGTTGATAGAAATGGGTTTCCAACTGAAAACATTGGGTGTCCAATAAAAGTAAGTTCTCCAGGTGGAGATATGATAGTGAGTCTTGGATGCAGGGATCTAGTAATAGAATTTGGAAAGCATAAGTTTCTAGTGAGTCTGATAATCCTAGATTCCCAAGGACTGGATGTAATTTTGGGAATGGATTGGATGACCAAGTATGAAGGAGTACTAGATTTTGCCAATCGAACTGTTGCACTCACAACCCCAGAAAAGAAACGGATAAGATTCAAGTCTAATTTTGAATCGAAAGGGAGTAAGCTTAATTCTCTTAAGGGGGTTAGCATAGACAGTGTGCCAATTGTGAGTGAATATCTGGATGTGTTTCCGGAAGAATTGCCGGGAATGCCACCAGATAGAGATGTGGAGTTTCTTATTGATTTGCTACCAGGATCTGGACCAATAGCAAAGAGACAGTACAAGATGTCAGTGGACGAATTGAAAGAACTCAAGAAACAACTTGGAGAACAGTTGCAGAAAGGATTTATTCAACCAAGTTCTTCATCTTGGGGAGCACCAGTTTTGTTTGTGGAAAAGAAGGATAGGAGGCAAAGGTTATGCATAGATTACCGCTCACTCAATGAGGTGACTATCAAGAACAAATACCCTTTGCCTAGAATCAATGACTTGTTTGATCAGCTAGAAGGAGCCTGTGTGTTCTAAAAAATTGATCTCCGATCAGGATATTTCCAGCTCAAAATAAGGGAACAAGACATACCTAAGACAGCTTTCACCACTAGGTATGGATTGTATGAGTACACCGTGATGCCTTTTGGTTTGACCAATGCCCCAGCTTATTTCATGAACATGATGAACAAGGTGTTCATGGAGTTCCTTGACAAGTTTGTTGTCGTATTCATTGATGACATTTTGATCTACTCCAAGAGCAAAGAAGAGCATGAAGGGCATTTGAGTTTGATACTTGAGAAGCTTATAGAGCATAAGATGTATGCCAAATTCAGCAAGTGTGAGTTTTGGTTGAATGAAGTTGGATTTCTTGGACACGTTGTGTCAGGAGATCGTGTAGCAGTTGATCCTGCTAAAGTTTCAGCCGTAACTGAATGGGAATCTCCTAAGTCAGTGAAAGAGGTTCGTAGTTTCCTTGGTTTGGCAGGATACTACAGAAGGATCATTGAGAATTTCTCCAAGATAGCTAAGCCAATGACAGAGTTACTAAAGAAAGACAAGAAATTTGCTTGGTCTGAAGGATGTGAACTCAGTTTCCAAGAGTTGAAGAAGAGGCTAGTGACAACACCAGTCTTATGTCTGCCAGATTTGGAGAAGGATTTCCAAGTTTATTGTGATGCATCTCATCATGGATTAGGTGCAGTACTTATGTAAGGTTCCCAACCTTTAATAAGGTAGAGATCCCTGTGTTTACAATGCTAGTCCCTGGATCAATAGCTAGCATCCACAGTTAAGATGTAATATCAAGAAACAAAGGTCATAATACAACTTTATAACCAGGAATAAAATAATTTATTACATCTTACATAGCTCATTTGGCTATCACATTACATTGCAGCAGAAATCTATAAAGCATGGAGTCCTTCATCTTCAAAGTGCCACAGGCAAACATGTTGGTTGTAGACTTGTAATCCTATTCAACAAACTTCACTAACATCTAACAAACCTGCAACATAATAAGTTGCAGCCACAAGGGTCAATACATTTGAATTGTATTGGCAAGTTTCACTACTATGTAGAAATAAGTGGATCCTATCATTACATGCATATTTGGCTAAGTAGGGTTTAGGCTCATTTGTAGAAAGCAATATAGTTTTATCCTATCTTTTCAAAATAGCTTTGATCTTTTGTCAAATCTTTCTGAACTTCTTGGAAAACTCCAAGTGCTTCAAATCCCTTGTTGTCACGATCAAGTTTTACTTTGAGAAATTGGAATGTCGAGATCTTCCATAGCTTCAGGCCTTAGTTGCTCAGTATTGTCCATAACCGGGGACACGGCTAAGTACTTAGAATTTGATCTTCTGCAGAAGTTGTACACTTTACCCACATGACACAATCTCATCTTGATGCCACCAGTGGCTGCTGGATAAGTACTCACCAAGATGGAGTACTGGCATATTGAGAATGTGACAAAGTCTTTCCATAGAAGTCCTCCCAATACACAATGCTAGCTTGTCATCCAGGCACCAATGTAGGGTTTCAAGTTCCCTTACACAATTCTAGTTAACCTGAAGATGCCAATGCATGGGTCTTCCACTATGTAGTTGACTAAGCCAGAGCCCATTTAGCATGTGGCTGTACACGGAAGCCACTGTACGAGAAACATGTTCAATCTCTAAGTCCCTGGGTGGTTTTCTTCTAGTGCACATACAAAAAGAGATAGCCATATAAACATGGTTCCTTTTGTTTCCACCTTGTCCAAAACTTGAGTATCCTTGTCCACCCAGGTGGTTCATTGAGTACTTGTTTTATTATATAAAACATATATCTTTTCAACTCTTCATATAATCATAACATGTATCCCATCCCAAATATATAGCTGGGCTAAGCATACTACAACTACATTGTTTTCCACTAAGGAATATATAAGGGTGTCCTATTAGGATTTAGCATAGCATAAAATATAGTAAACCTTTCCATGCATGTTACAAAATCCACTAAGTGTAATGAAAATAGTAGGACATGGATGATAGTGTCACTTGCCTTTTTAGTAGAGAATGATGGTTCACTTCTTGATCTTGCAAATATCACACTCTTCTAACTCCACTATAATTCAATCAAGCAAACATAGATTCAACTAGCATTCCAACCAATTTATCACACATAAAATAATAGAAACAAGGTCATGCATGCAAGCATGCAAAAGATAGTTTTACTTGTAAAAGTGGTTTCTACTAGGCTCTAAACATTGTAAGGTTCAAAAGTGGTCTTTTACTAAAGTGGTAAAACCATTTGCAAGAGGTTTTATCTATAAACCATTTATAAATCAATTCATTATTTTATGTGGTTGAAAATGCTTTTAGCAAAGCAATATTCTTTAAAGAGTTCACCAAACATATTTTAATTCTCAAAACTTGGTGTTTAGGGTCAGAAGGTTTGAATCAAACCATTTCCCAAAGGTTTTACTCAAAAATCATTTCTAAATCATAATCAATATTTTTATTTGACTAGAAATGAGCTAATTCAAATATTTATTCCTAAACTTCATAAAATACATTTTTAAATCCATAAGTTGGTTCCTAGGGTCAGTAGGTTCAAAACAAACCATTTTGCAAAGATTTCACATTAACATTATATCTAAAACAATTTTTATATTCATAATAAGCCTACACATGTTTCTGCAAATTCAACCAATTTTCTAGAATCAAATCATTAAAAAAAATGCATGGTTGCAAAGTACTTGTTCTACTGATTCCATTGATATAAAATTTGCAAAATTTGGACGTGTAGAACTAAAGTTATGAATTTTACAAGTTTGCATATGAATCAGATTCAAAATTCTGTTTTTAAACAAAACCGTGTCCACGCGGCGTGTTTCTATTGGCCGATACCGCTTCGTGCGGATCAACCTCTCTGGACCGCAGGATTTACTTAAATCGCACGGCGTTGATCAACTCGTACCCCTTCGTCTAGATCTAATTTCAGCCAGACGATCGAGATCTAACGGACACGGTGCTATGACTAGGAACTGGCAGCGTTCGACGGCAGCGCGCGGCGGCGCGCGGCCAGACGGTGGTGTTGCAGCGATTACAGGAAGCAAGGAAGACAGAGGAGGGGCTCAAAGTGTTCTCAAGGTCCTGGTGAAGCTCGAGGTGGCGTTGGCTTGGCGAGGGGCGCTCGGAGCTGCTGGCAATTCCTCGCCGGAGTCGGTGGCGGCGTCAGGCGATTCTGTTTGGCGTCGGGGATGGAGCTGCAGGTCACGCCGAGGCAAAACAAAGACGTGGTCAGATGAGTACTGTCCTGGGGATCTTAGGAGCATCAATAGTAAGGCTCGGGGCGGTCGGTGTTTACCAGGAGAGTTCGCCGAAGAAACGGCCGAAGACGGTGGCACTCTGATGTTGACGAAGCCGAGCTTCTAGAGCGCGCGGTAGCGAGCTGGGGCTATGGGCAGACGCGCAAGGGACTAGAGAGCAAGCTTGCGTGCTCGGGGAGTGGAGAGGCGGTCGGAGTCGCCGGAATTTCGCCGGGGAAGTTCATCGGGGACAGTGGGTTCGAGCTTGCGATTGACGCAGCCTGGAGGCAGAGAGGGAATGGAGCTTGGGGGAAAAGAGAGAGGAGGGCGAGGCACTTTAACGAGCGTGGTCACTGGTGAGTTTACTCCGGCCATTTACTCGAATTTAACGGGATTAACTCGCGGCAGAACGGCGACGAGCAAGGGGGAAACGGTCGGCGCGGGGTTGATGACGATGACGAGGCAGTGGGGCTGTGTCGTCAGTGAGAGAGAGGGAGTGGGCGTGGGGTCGCATCGTCAATGTCTCTGCGGGTTGATATCTAGGTGGAAAAAGTTTCACGCGTGGTGAGTAGGTGGGCTGGACTGCTGGGCTTGCTGGGCTTGTTGGGTTGGGTTGTGCTTGTTTCATTTTTTTATAGAGAAAGCTTTTTCTTTTTTCTATTTGAATTTCTGTTTTGATTTTTCAAACAAATAATTCAAACACCAATTCAAATCAAACCTCCACCAAACTTTGTATTGATTTTAGTTCTGTTTAACAACATAATCCAAAGTCAAAAATAAAATAATACTTATTCTTTTTAGGATCCATTAATAATTAAATAAATAGGCCCTAGTCATTAATTCAAGTAGGATTTAATTTATTTAAAAACTCTATTTGAAATCTAAAATAATATCAAAACCCTTTCAGTAGGTTTTATTTGAAAACATAAAACACTTGGAAATCTTATTTAAAATAAATTAATAAGTTTTAGTGTTTATTTAAAATGAAAAAGCCTTTACTTTAATAAAATTGGATATTAATAAATCCTCATTATTTTATTTAAATAACCTTTACTCTTTTTAACAAATAGGAATATTTTATTTCAAAAGCTTGGCCAAGATTTAATTTGGCTCCTTAAGATAATCCTTATTTATAATTCTACCTTTTCTTTTGAAAACCAAATCTTTTTATTAAAAGATCCAAAAATAGTAATTCCAACTATCATAATTTTATTTATTAATTGTTTATCTTTTTAAATCCTTTTAGGATTTTATTTGATCAAAATAAGTTTGGATATTTCCATTTGGAATCAAAAAGTTTCTTCTCACCCTAAATTTCAACAAAATTTTATTTTGTTTATTTATTTTTCACATTTCAAAATTTGGAAAATTTTGGGGTGTGACAACTTATGCAAGAAGGGAAAGTTGTGGCTTATGCCTCGAGACAACTCAAAACTCATGAGGTAAATTACCCTAATCATGATTTAGAGTTAGCCTCTGTTGTCCATGCACTCAAAACATGGAGACACTATCTTTTGGGAAAGCGATGTGAAGTGTTCACAGATCACAAAAGTTTGAAGTATATCTTCACCCAGAAAGAAATTAACATGAGACAAATAAGATGGCTAGAACTCATCAAGGACTATGACTTGAGTTTGCAATACCACCCCGGTAAAGCAAATGTTGTAGCGGATGCTCTAAGCCGTAAAGTTTTCGTGAATGGTCTTACAAAGGGAGAATTGCCAGATGATCTGTGTGCCCAATTTAGAGATCTCAGATTGGAGATTGTGCCAGAAGGACATCTCATGTCATTGGATGTTCAACCCACTTAGTTAAGGACAAATTGAAGATAGCATAGTCCCGACAAAAGAGCTACGCAGATCCTAAGCGTAGAGAAGTCACCTATGAAGTGGGTGATAGAGCTTATCTTAGAGTGTCACCACTTCGTGGAGTGAAGAGATTTGGAGTCAAAGGAAAATTGGCCCCAAGATATGTTGGACCATTCAAGATCCTGAGTCATAAAGGAGAAGTAGCTTATGAGATTGAATTGCTAGAATCATTGTCTGCAGTTCACAATGTGTTCCATGTGAGTCAGCTTAAGAAATGCCATCCAGAAATGGAAGAGACTTCTTTGAAGGATACTATACCTTTGGAGGAGGTTCAATTGGAAAGTGATCTCACTTATGAGGAAAAAACTATCAAGATTCTTGAGACTGCAGAAAGAGTTACTCGGACTAAGACTATCAAATTCTGCAAAGTTCAATGGAACCATCATTCCGAAGAAGAAGCAACATGGGAAAGAGAAGATGATCTTCGGAAAGACCACCCTCACCTATTTGCTAGCCAATCCAAATCTGGAGGGCGAGATTCACCTTAAGGGGGTTAGATTTGTAACATCCCTAAAATCATGTTTCAAAGCTTTGCATATCATCCATGCATGCATACTCATTTAGGGCTCAAATTCAAACTCATTTTGAAGAAACAGAAACTTTGAGTGCTATGATTTTATTTGAGCAAGCTTTAACTCAAATGCCACTCTCTAGTGGAGGAATATTTGTTTTAAAACCATTATTGTAAGTTCATAGGATTGGTTTGATTGTGAGCAAGGCTTGGACAAAATTTACAAAACAAATATGGTTTTAAACCATTTTCAAAACCTATTCAAATCAAATACTAAGACACTATTTATTTTGATTTTCCAAAAATACCAAGCTAGTCTAATGAAACAACAAGGTTTTATGTTCAAAATTATGAGGTTTACACTTTACAAAAATCCAGGAAAAATTTGGTTTTCAAATGCATTTGATTTCATTTGAAAATGATTCCTGAAATTCAATAAAGAAAAAGAAAAGGCATTAGAAAACCCAACTGGGCCAGGCGCCACCAATCCAGCCCATCAGACAAAGCAGCCCACCCGGGGTCCCTCTTTCTTCTCTGTTTCTCACCGCGCTCGCGTGTACCCACCCGCTGACAGCCCGACCCCACCATGCCCCGTCAGCATCGTCCTCAATCAACGCGCGGCCAAGGCGCTCCGCCGTTACCTCGCTGCAGTCACTGCCTGTGTTATTGCCATTGATTCAGCGCGTAATCGCCGCCCCCCTCCTGGCTATCTAACCCCCTCTGCACCACGAGCATTTCCCCTCACCTAGCGCCACCACTCCGCCACCAGGCTGCGCGCATTCGAGCTCAGAACCCCGCAGCACCGACGACCTCCGGTGACCGATTCTGGTGAGCTTCGACCGCCCCCCTCTCTCTGCTTCGAACAAGCTTGACCAGCACATTCTGGCGCATCCCCTGATGCTTTTATTTTTCCTTCTCGTGACCCAGGTCGTCGACTCCGTTAGCATCCGCAACCACCAGAACCGCCGCTCAACTCCGACGAGCAACAGCGGTAAGAATCGAGCACCCCTTGTCTTCTCCTTGAAACCATCTTGCTCACCGTGACCTTGCGCAGCCCCCTAATGCCACTGACTGATGCTAGGGCGACGCAGAACCTCGGCAACATCGTCGTCTGCAAGCACCCGACGCTGCGCACGACTCCGACGAGCTCCAGCGACATCCACGGTGTGCCCCTTCGCCAACGAAGCCTACCTTGAGCATCAGCAGCACACGAAGAACTCGGTAAGCCACCTCACCCTCTCCCGCGCGACCTAAATCGTCGGCAACGTCTCTGACAGAGCCGCCGCCGCCACTCGCCGCCGCTAGCACCGCCAGTCTTTGGTCGCAAGCTTCGCAGCCGTTAGATCTGGATTGGAGGCTCAGGATTAGATCACTTACTCGAACCGTTACGCGCAGATCCGACCATGCGCTACCACTTCATTCTAACGGCCCTCGTTGATCGATCCACACGAAGCGGTAACGACGAATCAGAACACGCCGCGTGTCTGTAGGTTTGATTTAAAATCAGAATTTAGATCTATTAGATGTTTAAACTTGAAAAATTCATAACTTTTGATTCTCACGTCCAAAATTGACAAATTTTATATCATTGGAATCAGGAGAGAAAATCCTTTCCATTTATGCAATGTGTTTAATGTTTTGCCTCTGTAAAAATGGTTGTTTTGCAGAAACAAATGTAGGCATAAATTGTGTATAGTAATTATTTGAAAATTGTTATGTTGTTCAAGTAAGATTTATTTGGCAAGTTTTGAACTTGTTTAAGATTCAGTACTGTGCACTTGTCTTGTTTGGTGTATAAAATCATCACATGGCATTTTGCATGCATTCATATATTTTTGTTTGTATATATTTTGTATGTGATTTGGTGCCATTATTTTATGTGTAGATTTTGGTGCAAATAGTGATTGTGATTGTGAAGAATGTTGCTACTCCCCAAACTACCAAGGCAAGTGGTGCTTCATGATTTTATTCCTATGTTTTTCAACTATGCACTAGAAATATTTTGTATAGGACTTGCATGTATATTTTGATCTATATGCTATGCTTGGGAAAACCTAGTAGTTGTAGAATTGCTAGAAATCTCTAAGTTAAGATACTTATCAATGCCATGCTTAGCCTAGCTAGTAGCAACCAAGGGTGGTTATATATTCATGCTATGAGAAAATATTTCTAAGTCTTTGGACTTGTGTTTTTGCTTAATAAAAACAACTAAGTGAATCAAACACCTGGGTGGAATGGAAAGAATGGTTTGTGTTGAGTGGTTACACAAGGCCCATTTCTATGGTTTACCTTATGTATCTCACTTGTGGAAAGCCACCCAGGAACAAAGGGATTTGAGATGCCAAATGTTAAGAAGCTTCTAGTGCAGCCACATGGCATTATGGGCTCTGCCTGGATCATATAGGTTGCAATAACTTAGACATTTGGACAGTTGGTGGTAGTGGGATGATAGGTTGGAGCGCGTCCATTTGGTCTAAGGAAAGGCTTCTGAAAGGTCATGTCTTGGTGAAAATCAAGTCTTGTGGGGAAAGTGCACAACCTCTGCAGATGGAATAATCTAAGTACTTAGCCATGTCCCTGGTATTGGACAACTTGAGCATCGAGACATGGAAGCTATCAAGAATCTCCTCATCCCAATTTCTAAGTAAAAACTTGTGGTTGAACAAGGGTGAAGGTTCCCCAATTTCTATTGGTGATTCCTTGGGGAAAAGTTTTGTCAAAGAAAAACTTAGTGTTTTCAACTGATAGGTAAAACCTATTTTGAGCAAAGCAAGACTAATATACACTTAGCCAAAATGCATATAGTATCTAGATTACAAATATTCAACTAAGGTATCACTTGCCAATACTATTCCAATGTATTGACCCACTGTGGTTGTAACTTGTGATGTTGCAGGTTATTCTGATGATGATTAGGGGTTATGAGTCTACACTTGTTGGAGATATGCCCAAGAGGCAATAATAAAGTGGTTATTATCATATCTTCACACTTATGATAAATGTTTACATACCATGCTATAATTGTATTAACCGGAAACATTAATACTTGTGTGATTTGTAAACTAAAATAAGACTCCCTAGTAAAGCCTCTTGTTAAACTAGCTTGTTGGTTAATATATGATCATGGTTTCCTGATCATGAACATAGAGATGTTATTAACAACAGGATCATATCATTAGGAGAATGATGTGATGGACATACTCCTATAGATAAGCGTAGCATAAAGATCAAGTCATTTAAATAGTTCAATTGCTATATGCTTTCTGATACATAGTAACCTAATTCCTTCGACCATGAGATCATGCATATCACCTTTTCCGGATGGATGCTTTGATGTCATCAAACACCACACCGTAACAGGGTGGCTATAAAGGTGGCATTGAGTGTTCAGAAAGTATTGGTTGAAACACATGGATCAAGAGTGGGATTTGTCCATCCATATGACGGATAGATATACTCTGGGCCCTCTCGGTGGAATGTCATCCAATTAGCTTGCAAGCATGTGACTGGCTCACAAGGGATCACATATCACGGGAACGAGAAAAGAGTACTTATCGGTAACGAGGTTGAACTAGGTATGCAGAGATACCGACGATCATAACCTCGGATAAGTAAATTATCGTGAGACAAAGGGAAATTGGTATCGTATGTAAGTGGTTCATTCGATCGCAAAGTAATCGTAGAAATATGTGGGAGCCATATGAATTTCCAGATTCCTCTATTGGTTATTGTTCGGAGAAGTGTCTCGATCATGTCCGCATAATTCACGAACCGTAGGGAGACACACTTAAGGATTCGACGTTGTTTTGAGTAGTTATGGTATTATGAGAAAGAGACAGAATGTTGTTCGGAGTCTCGGATGGGATCCGGGATATCACGAGGTGATCCGGAATGGTCCGGAGAATAAGATTCATATAAGGAAAGTCTCGTTTCGGAGTTCGGGAATGATTCCGGTGTTTTCATCGGGAATGTTCTAGAAGGTTCCGGATTGTCCGACACTCCGGGGGGGGAAGGTACATGAATGTGTCATTGAATGATTGCATCATGTACTAAGTGTTCTTGCTGTTCCAAAACTTGAAAGTCAAACTGCCAGTTTGAAAGTCAAACGGCTAAAACAGGAAACTGTGGAAAACAGGAAACTGTGGGAAACAGGAAACTGTGGGAAACAAGCAAGAGGAGGTTGAAACCAACTTGGAGGAGGAGTTCCTCTCCTCCAAGCCGGCGGCCAGCCCTAGGCCAAGTTGGGGAGGGACTCCCCTCCCTCCCTGGCGCGCCTAGCCCCTCCACCTATAAAAGGAGGGGCAGGGCCTCCTCCTTGAGACACACAAGTTCCTATCTTCTAATCTCCGGTTTAGAGCCGTTTTGGTTTAGAGCTTCTAATTGCTTTAGCCTGCGGTTTAGAGCCTTCTAATTGGTGTGTCTAATCCCTAGACCACTAATAGCTCTCTCTCATACTCCACCATACTCGCTCCGGCTTAAGGCGAAGCCCTGCGGGATTTCCCTCTACTTCTGGTACCACGCCGTTGTGCTGCCGGAATCGCGAGGAGAGTGCTACAACCTCCGCTGCCTGCTGGAACAAGGGAGAGGAAGGTCTTCGTCGAGTACCGAACGTGTGACCGACTGCGGGAGCGCTGCCGGAACGTGGCGCCGGAAGGATCGTCTACGCGATCTTGAGATCGGAAAGAGTACGACTACATCACCCACGAGAATCTGCTCTCGTTAACCGCTTTGGAATCTTCGAGGGTAAGTTATTCCATCGACTCGTTGCTACAATCTAGTAGATAGATCTTGGCTTGTTTGTTTGTATGCGATAGAAATTTTTTGTTTTCCATGCTACGAACCCCTACAGTGGTATCAGAGCCGTCTCTATATGTAGATCTGTTGCACGAGTAGAACACAATGGTCATTGTGGGCGTTGATGCTTTTATTGTCGATTGCTTATTGTGTACTTTGCATCTTGCGGTATTTTGGGATGAAGCGGCCCGGGCTAAACTTACATGACATCGTTCATGAGACTTGCTCCACGCTTGACATGCAACTTGTATTGCATAAGTGGCTTTGCGGGTGCCTGTTTCTCCTAGCATAGTTAAGATCCAATTTACAACGGGTGATTGACAATACTAGTATCAATGTTGTGGTTCTTGTTCGTAAGTTAGAACGACACTTATTGAAAGCCCCAAACCACGTAAAATATGCAAAGAAAGTAGAGGCGTCTAACTTTGTTTTGCAGGGGTGTGCTGTGATGTGATATGGCCATGATTGTGATTATATATGATGTATGCAATGTCCTTATTGTAAGTTGGCAACCGGCAGGAGCCATATGGTTGTCTTTAATTTATGTTAAGACCCGCGTGTCTATTCAAAGTAGTTGTAATAGTTGAAGCCGGTGGACGACAACCATGGAGAAGCGTCATTGACCTTGATGCAATGTCGATGATGATGGAGATCATGTTAGTGCTTGAAGATGGAGATCGGAAGCACAAAGAAGAAAGGCCATATCATATCACATATTATTGAATTGCATGTGATGTTAATCCTTTATGCATCTTGTATTGCTTAGTAGACGACGGTAGCATTATAAGATGATCCCTCATGCACATGAATTTCAAGTCATAAAGTGTTCACCCTTAGTTAGCACCGTTGCTAAAGCTTGTTGTTTCGAAGCACCACGTGATGATCGGGTGTGTTAGATTCTGCAAGTGTATACAACGTGAGCAAGCCAGATTTGCTCATGCAGAAACTAAGGTTTGATCTTGACGAGCCTAGCATGTACAGACATGGCCTCAGGAACACGGATTACCGAAAGGTAGAGCATGAGTCATATAGTAGGTATGATGAACATGTTGATTGTTCGCCATTGAAGCTATATCAACTCTCGTGATGATCGGTTTTGATGTGGTGGATTTGGTTCGTGTGATCACTAAAACAATGTGAGGGATATTGTTTTGAGTGGGAGTTCACCTAGATTAATTTAATTATTAATTAGAACTAAATTTATCATAAACTAAATCAAAGTGAATTTGCATAGTTGTTGTAGTCATTGGCATCCGTTTACCACCTTGCGCTTAGTTATAATTGAGATGATAGAACTATAGAATTCTGGTTAGATACTTTACGAACTGGTATCGTATTGTTTTAAGTGTTAATCTAAAGTTTAAAAGTCCTATTGCAAACTTTCAGTAAGTTCCGGTTACTCCATGAAGTTTAATAATTAGTATTAAATCAAGAGTAACAATTCCAAGTGTTAGTATATAAGTATCATGTTTGTCTCCATGATTCTTGATATTCAAAGTCTTAATATCAAGGTTATCTAGGATCTGAAAGAGTTGTTTCAGAAACCATGATGTGTGGAAGATATTGTGATATCTGAAACGAAGTTTTGGTTGCAACATGATAGAGTATAATATGGCTAAGTTCATGTTCTCATATTTTGATGAGAAGTTGCAAAAGGTTGGAGACACTTGTTGTCCTAATCCTCCAAAAGGTTTTTGGATAGCAACATTATACTCATAATTCATCGTTATAAGCTAAAAGTAGCTTGATCATGGATAAATCCATGATGAGGGTGAATATTTGATGTAGGTAAGATGTTTACTACACCAAGAGATTACTAAAGAAAGGAATTTGAAAGAACACCAAACATTTGATGATAGGTGATCTACTTCAAAGTGGAAGTCCAAAGACATTGGTATTTAATTATACACGCTTTGGATTATGTGTCATATGTATGACTCCACTATTGATACTGATAGATTCTTTCAAACAGAAAAGGAAATATTGAAAGAGAATCTCGTAAATATATGGCAGAAAAGAAAAGACTAGAATTGTTCAGTTTAAGTATATAGATGTTATACATGTTATGGCTATATTCTTTGCTTATTAAACAATTTGGTTCTTAAGTATTTGATACTGAATTTGTTGGTGTGAATCGTCATACGAAACAACACAATTCATGAACTACAATGGCCTAAGTAACTAGCAAAAGAATATGTGATGATGTTTATCGAGAACAAATAAGGGGTTATTGTGTTGCTCGTTAAACATCAAAGCTTGCCTTCAAGATTTGTTTTATCAGGTATTATGAGAACAAAAGGGTTGTTCAAATAATTGCTGTAATCCATAAAAGATGGATGATTCACAAATCTCGTTGGAGAAATCACATCCATAAAACTAGTGCTAAAAAATGTCGAAAGACAAATTGATTGAAAGATCACTTAGGAAGTGACATCGCCGTTTAAATTATAATGGAAAGAAAACATGAAGAAACTCCATGTGGATGGAATTTTGGAGTCTTCTGATTTTTGATCAAATGACGCTTGTGAAACTTTCCTAGAGATAATTGAAACTTCGTTCATAGGCCAAAAGGTAACGAAAGACTAGCTTATTGGAATTTGTACATATTGTTGTACGAAGTCCATTATGTGTAGTCAAGAGCGGTGGATTTCAACTTCATATGCCTTCTCCGAAAATTTGAGTGAATATATGAATATTTACTTAATAAGGATGAAGTGTGAAATATTTGGAAAAGTTCAAAGACTTTCGAGATGAAGTGCAAAATCATTGTAACAAGAATATAAATAGTTTATGATAAGATCATAAAGGAAGATATTTGAGTTACAGAGTTTAGCATAATACCTAAGATTTAAGGAATCGTTCCGTGGATTTGCATTTCCCGAAACACCATAAGAGTATGGAGGATTCGAGATATGTAATTAAACCTTGTTTGACATGGTAAGATCAAAGGTATAATTCATAAAACTGCCATTATATTTTAAAGATTAAAAGCTTTAGAGATTACCGTTTTTCCACTGAAAAGAGCTCCATCATAATCCGTTGAAATGACACCATATGTTATGGTTTGGGATAAAACCCAAGTTGTCCTTTCTTAAACATTGGTATGCTATGCATAAGAAAGATGTTTGCAACCAAAGTCGGATGAACCTGTCTTTGTTAAGTATTCCTCCATAACACCGGAGACAAAAGTGTTTGTCACTTAGAACGTCAAGTTTCTTTTAGAAGGAATTTTTCGTGAAAAGTAAAGTGGGAGGACAATAGAACTTTGATAAGGTTAAAAGAACCTTAGCTATATGTGCAAAGTTGCGCAGCACCGAAAAGTGTTCCGGAGGCAGCAACAATGCTCATGGCTCACGTGCCTCAAAGGTTGTGGTCACGGAGATCTAAGTTCCTATTGAAACAAGTAGATCGGGTAAACAATCAAATACCAAGATTTGAGGGTTGAATCATTATTTGAGAATAATGAACCGACTACATACAAAGAAGCGATGATGGGCCCTGACTCCGTCAAATGGCTTGAAGCCATAAAATCCGTGATAGTTCCATACACGAGAAATCAAGTTTTGAACTTGAAGGACCCTCGAGAAAGGTGTAAGACCTTACAGTTGTGTCTGGATCTATAAAGAAATAGACATGGATGTTTTACATCTATGAAATAGTCGACATGTTGGGAAAGAGTTCACAAAATGTTCAAAGGTTGACTATGACAAGATTTGATCTTTCATAGTGATATTTAGTCTAGACGGATTAATGTAGCAACCACTACATATAATTTGTTATATGGTAGTTGAATAAACAAAACAAGTTCTTCTAATAGAATCGTTACCTAGGACATGTGCATAACACGGTCCATAGGGTTTTGTTAATTCAATAGGATGCTAAAAGTATATGCAAACTTCAACGGTTAAAGTGAGCATCGCGGAGTTGGAATCTTCACTGTGATGAAACTGTTAAAGGAGTTTAAAAGTTCATCAGAGACGATGGAGATGCTTGCATTTGCAAGAAATTAAGTGGGAGCGCTAAGACATGTTTCTAATACGTTATGTGGAAGACATATTGTTGATTGGAAATAATGTATCTTTTATTAACACATATTAAGAATTTCATCCCGATGAAAGACTTAGGCAAAACCTAAATATTTGGCATCAATAGACGCTAATATGGTTGTGCCAGAAGTACATAGACGAGATATTGAATGAGTTCAATATAGAAACTACAAGAAAGGTTCTTGTTGCACAGAAAGGATTGAAAGAGTTCAATGTTGATGATATATTTAAGTGTATTGACATTTGGTAAAGTGAAACAAATAATCAAGTATAGATTGATACTTGATGTATGAAATCATAAAGAGTATTTATATCAATCATACTATGATATGTACAAATCCAGATATGTCCTATGCTCTAAATGTTGTGAGCATATACCAGAATGATTCGTAAGATGATCATTGGACAATAGTAAGGATATTCTTATGATCTTTTGGAAGAACTAAGAGTATAATATTTGTAGAAGTGACAAATAGATGGTTAGTTCATTGTAAAAGTACTACATTGATACTAGCTTTGTCACAAAGTACAAATTAAGTTTATCTCAATCTAAACTAAGGGTGGCACAATATAATGGAAAGTGAGTTCCATAATGGATTTGGATGAGTTCTAAAGTTAAGACATTGTGACAGATACTACAACAAAAGGCTAAGTATATGACTGCTATTTTAGCATCAAAAGAGGGCATTTGTGTCAAGTAGTTTGTTATCAAACTAGGTGTAGTTCACAGTGGGATAATACTATGAAAATATATTGTGCGACAATATTATCAACATGTTTTAACCCCAAAGAGCTAAAGGTCACACCGAAAGAACAAATTTATACAAAGCCATCTCATTAGAGAATGAGTGATGCGTAGAGACGCAAAGACATGCAATTACACACGGACCTGGAAGTGTCAGATCCGGAGATCAGTTGACCACTAGCAATCGTGTACATACAACACCGGAAAGCCATAGGTGTTGAATACACAAAGGTTTGAAACTAGATTATTGACTCTAGTGCAAGTGGGAGACTGTTGGAGATATGCCCAAGAGGCAATAATAAAGTGGTTATTATCATATCTTCACACTTATGATAAATGTTTACATACCATGCTATAATTGTATTAACCGAAAACATTAATACTTGTGTGATTTGTAAACTAAAATAAGAGTCCCTAGTAAAGCCTCTTGTTAAACTAGCTTGTTGGTTAATATATGATCATGGTTTCCTGATCATGAACATAGAGATGTTATTAACAACAGAATCATATCATTAGGAGAATGATGTGATGGACATACTCCTATAGATAAGCGTAGCATAAAGATCAAGTCATTTAAATAGTTCAATTGCTATATGCTTTCTGATACATAGTAACCTAATTCCTTCGACCATGAGATCATGCATATCACCTTTTCCGGATGGATGCTTTGATGTCATCAAACACCACACCGTAACAGGGTGGCTATAAAGGTGGCATTGAGTGTTCAGAAAGTATTGGTTGAAACACATGGATCAAGAGTGGGATTTGTCCATCCATATGACGGATAGATATACTCTGGGCCCTCTCGGTGGAATGTCATCCAATTAGCTTGCAAGCATGTGACTGGATCACAAGGGATCACATATCACGGGAACGAGAAAAGAGTACTTATCGGTAACGAGGTTGAACTAGGTATGCAGAGATACCGACGATCATAACCTCGGATAAGTAAACTATCGTGAGACAAAGGGAAATTGGTATCGTATGTAAGTGGTTCATTCGATCGCAAAGTAATCGTAGAAATATGTGGGAGCCATATGAATTTCTAGATTCCTCTATTGGTTATTGTTCGGAGAAGTGTCTCGATCATGTCCGCATAATTCACGAACCGTAGGGAGACACACTTAAGGATTCGACATTGTTTTGAGTAGTTATGGTATTATGAGAAAGAGACCGAATGTTGTTCGGAGTCTCGGATGGGATCCGGGATATCACGAGGTGATCCATAATGGTTCGGAGAATAAGATTCATATAAGTAAAGTCCCATTTTGGAGTTCGGGAATGATTCCGGTGTTTTCATCGGGAATGTTCTAGAAGGTTCCGGATTGTCCGGCACTCCAGGGGGGGGGGAGGTACATGAATGTGTCATTGAATGATTGCATCATGTACTAAGTGTTCTTGCTGTTCCAAAACTTGAAAGTCAAACTGCCAGTTTGAAAGTCAAACGGCTAAAACAGGAAACTGTGGAAAACAGGAAACTATGGGAAACAGGAAACTGTGGGAAACAAGCAAGAGGAGGTTGAAACCAACTTGGAGGAGGAGTTCCTCTCCTCCAAGCCGGCGGCCAGCCCTAGGCCGAGTTGGGGAGGGACTCCCCTCCCTCCCTGGCGCGCCTAGCCCCTCCACCTATAAAAGGAGGGGCAGGGCCTCCTCCTTGAGACACACAAGTTCCTATCTTCTAATCTCCGGTTTAGAGCCGTTTTGGTTTAGAGCTTCTAATTGCTTTAGCCTGCGGTTTAGAGCCTTCTAATTGGTGTGTCTAATCCCTAGACCACTAATAGCTCTCTCTCTCATACTCCACCATACTCGCTCCGGCTTAAGGCGAAGCCCTGCGGGATTTCCCTCTACTTCCGGTACCACGCCGTTGTGCTGCCGGAATCGCGAGGAGAGTGCTACAACCTCCGCTGCCTGCTGGAACAAGGGAGAGGAAGGTCTTCGTCGAGTACCGAACGTGTGACCGACTGCGGGAGCGCTGCCGGAACGTGGCGCCGGAAGGATCGTCTACGCGATCTTGAGATTGGAAAGAGTACGACTACATCACCCACGAGAATCTGCTCTCGTTAACCGCTTTGGAATCTTCGAGGGTAAGTTATTCCATCGACTCGTTGCTACAATCTAGTAGATATATCTTGGCTTGTTTGTTTGTATGCGATAGAATTTTTTTGTTTTCCATGCTACGAACCCCTACAACACTCAACATGCTTGCCTGTGGCACATGAAGATGAAGACTTATTTATCTTATTATATATTTTTGAACTCTTGTATTAGGCCTGTGGCCATGGAGTTTGTAAAAGACTATGTTTGTCTCTGGGATGATATGTAATAATGACCTTTGTTTCTGTGTACTTCATCTTAAACTGTGGATGCTAGCATTGATCCAGGGACTAACATTGCAATCACAGGGATCCTTACCTTATAAAGGGAGGGATCTTACAATTACTAATCAAAGCATAAAGTGGTACTACAAGTCAAGGAATAAATGATCATAGAGGCTATGGTGACTTGTTATAGTCATAACATGGTGTGAGCATGTGCCAAGTCAACCCAAACAAAGCATCAAAGGAGAATACCACAATACTATGCTTTTGTATGCTAAAACAACGTATGATTCCTTTAAGGCACATTAAGCAATCCTAATTGTTTGGAACAAGTCATGCTACAACAATAATCACTAAGCATAAGGTCAAAACAACATCTAGCATGACATGATAAAGTCTAAGTCATAGTCAAAGCAAGCTCCTTCTTGTACCAGTATAAGCATGAAGCTTCCTACACTTTTCCAACACCAATCGACTTATTCGAAACAACTCACAAAGATAATAATCAATAAAGATCAGTGAGCTTGTCTCACAAATCCATAAAGAAGAACTAAAAAGTTCTAAGCAAAAAGCATAAGGAAACTAAGGCTAAACAAAGTGCTATCAAAAGAGAACACTTACAAAACAATAAGAGTGAAAGCTAGAGTGTTCTAAGCAATGAAAACAGAGTGTGTCTCTCTCCAAAATAAGTGTGTTGTAATCCAACCAACTTATTCAAGCAAACGAAAACCAAAACGAAAACTAAGACGCTCCAAGAACAACACAACTGTGCATGAAACAATAAAAACAAAGTGTCTATAAAGACCTGCGATTTTTATTGATGAAGAAGAGGATGCCTTGGGCATCCCCAAGCTTTGACGCTTGTAACTCTTGAATATTGCTTGGGGTGGCATCCCCAAGCTTTGACGCTTGTAACTATTGAATATTGCTTGGGGTGGCATCCCCAAGCTTGAGCTTTTGTCCATTCTTCATCTCATTACATCATTCTTTCTCTACACCTGAAAATTTTCCTTCATACAAAACTTCACACAATCTTCATTAGCAACATTAGTGTATTCAAAAGATAATAGACCCTTGGGGTTTTGTTTTAAAATAGAAAAACTTTCACTTAAAACACAAGCTACTGTATCAATTCCCTCAAAAAGCTCAATTTCCAAAAAAGAACCCAAAAAGGAATCAATAAGAAGCAAATGCAAATAATGGCAGAAATCTGTCAAAACAGACAAGCAGGTAGAAACCTATTTTTTTGAAGACCTTCTGTTGCTCAAATCAAAAAGTGTTGAACTAAAGAAAGTTATCTAACATACTGGGGGATTTATTCAAAAAATATCAGCTCCATCCAACTTACATAGATTCCTCACAAATTTTTAAGGTGGAGCATAAAAATATGTTTCGGGACAGCAACTCCTAAATCTTACTTCCCTCTCATTAGAGGTCATTCTGGGCACAAAAAACAAACAAAAAGGATAAGGAGAGGTCATTACTGAAGTAATAACTTCCAAGACTCAAGAAAACTCTTGGGTTATCTCCCAACAAGTACTTTTCTTTAACGCCTTTAAGTTAGGATTGATAGTTTGAGAAGATGCTCACATAAGAAATATGAATTGAAGTAAAATAGAGCATAAAGAAGCAAATGCAAAACACATTTAAGTCTAACCCACTTCCTATGCATAGGAATCTTGTAAAGAAACAAGTCTTGAAAACACAAAGCAACAAGCATAGGAAAGCAAAACAAGTGCAACTTCAAAATTTTCAACATAAAGAGGGGAAACTTAATATTTTTGATATGCATAAGATCATGTTTCCCTCTCTCATAATATCTTTCAGTAGCAACATGAATAAAATTAACAATATAACTATCACATAAAACATTCTTATCATGAGCCACATGCATAAAATGATTATTACTCTCCATATAAGCATAGTCATTCTTATTAATTGTAGTGGGAGCAAATTCAACGAAATAGCTATCATTATTATTCTCATCACCATAATCATCAAATATAGGAGGCATATTGTAATCATAATTAATTTTCTCCTCAATAGTAGGTGTACTGAAAATATCATATTCATCATTGTAATCATCACATATTGGAGGTTTGGTATCATCATAAGCAATACAATAGCTATCTTCCAAAGCTAGGGAACTAAAAAGATCATTTCCATAAAAACTAGCTTCCCCAAGCTTAGACTTTTCAATAGCATTAGTAATAATGGTGTCCAAAGAATTCATACTAATGACATTGCTATTAGCATGCAAATAAAGTTCCATAGGTTTTTAAATTTTCTCTTCAAACACTTCATGTCCTAACTCAAGATAAATGTTATATAGCTCTCTATTTTTTTTTGTTTTCCATTAAGCCTAACTAGTGAAAACAAGAAACAAAAAGACAAAATTGTAGAATCTAAAGGAAATAACTTTGAGCACTCACACCGGAGGATGTGAGTACCTTTTACCTTACCTCCCTAGCAACGGCGCCAGAAAATAGATTTCTGGCTTGCTGTTGCCGTGGGGTAACGAGTGTGAGTGCCTTTTACCTTTCCTCCCCGGAAACTGACATGGTTATACCCTATGAGTACAGGACATTGGCATACCTGGTCCAGCCTAAGGAAGGTCCACAAGAATATACTCGGCTTGTGGAAATTTTCGGGAGGCCCAAGCCCATGACATCTTCGGATCCTTGGGGAGCAAGACTAAAATAGATAGAATATTCAAAGGGGCAAACACTAAACTTGTAATCGACTCAATCTATGCCCGAGACCTTACTATCTCTATATAAAGGCTAGCAGGGCACGACGAGGAGGGCATCTTTTTTTCCACATACACACCTCCATGCCAGATCCCATCTGCGCACCCCTGTAACTTTCGGTTCCGCCGTAATCAAGAGCAGACAAGCAGGAGTAGGATTTTCCCTCCGAGGGCCTGAACCTGGGTAAATCTCGTGTCCCCTGGTTGCTTGTCTGTTAACCGTTCCGTGATCTCCAGCACCCCCATCTTCTCCAAAACCCAATCTCATAACAATGGGCATTGACGAGTCGAAACCTCGTCAATTGGCGCCGTCTGTGGAAAATGGGGGCGTTGATTGTGCGATCACGACGGTCCCGACCAAAGGGATCTACAACTCCTCGGCAACGGAGAGCCATCTCCTCTTCGGCGCTTTCTACTTCACCACCCACTCGCCAGCCACCATGAAGGATTTCAAGCCCGTAAGCGACGGGCTCGAGATTCTGTTCGGGAGCTTTTGTTTCCAGGTGGGACAGACAGGCTCTCTCCGCCTCCCAGAGCGGGTGCCACTGCCATCAATCAGGCCCGCCTCATGGGCCCCGCATCCCAGCGTGCTACGCACGTCAATGCTGACAGATGATTCATACAACGGCAGCAGCTGCAACTCAGATCTGTGCGGCCCCCTGTCGGATGAAGGAACCTACGGTTCCGGATCCGAAAGTTGCGGCAGCAGCGATGCAATCCGCGAACGCTACAAGTGCACCGTGGTCATCCAAAGCGACGTGGAGCAACAACCACCAGGTTCGGGTGCCCACGTACCGCCACCCAACCCAGAGGGTGAAAACGGAGGAAACGGGAGACAACCATCCCTCCCACCCAATGAAGGCGATGTCGCCGCCTACAATAGGATCAACCTCAACGAGGATGGCTGGCGCCAGGCACATGAAGCCATCGCGGGCAACAAGATTCTACCCGTGAACTCTTCACGTGACCTGCTGATGGCATACCACTTTCTCCTCATCGGTGAACACAACAGGCAGGTGCAGCTGCAGGAGTAGCTCGACAAACGCAAGCAAGTAGCTTTGGAGTCTAGCGCGTGGCGAGATGCACTCTCCGTCGCTGGCAGCTCCAGCTCACACAACAACGCCAACAAGCATCGCTCTCACACAGAGCACATGGATCGCGCCGCACGTCGCGAGGTCACCCGAACCCTCAACACGTCCTTCATGGATATGGACGTCAATGACAACGTCATCCCGAAGACGCCACAAGCTGCGATCATGGCAGCCACCACATAACTCGCGTCCCATCCACCTCCGGTGGGGGACCCGAAGAGAGCTATGCACAAGTCCGCACTAGCCGGACTCGGACTCGTCGGAGCTTCGCTCCACGAGGAAGCTCCTACGGAGCCAAAGAAGAAGGCTACGATCAGATTCAACCATAGCCCCACACACTCATCAGATGAAGAGGAAGACGAGCACGATCTACCTCGACGACGCAAGAGCCCAAGACGTCGCAGCCGTGACTACGACGCTTGAAACGACCTTGCCCAGCGCAAGGTCGACAAGGCACGTTCCAAGCACGCGTGCTTAGACGAATCTGAAGAGGACGATGACGGAGAACTCTGCGGAGCTCGATGCTTCAGCAGATCTGTTCGGCGAATGCGGATGCCGAGAAATTTCAAGCTTCCTTCGGACACTCCGAAGTTCCACGGGTCACAGGACCCGAAAGCCTGACTCAGCGACCACCTATCGTTCGTCAAGCTGCACGGCGGAAACAAGAACACTGCCCTGCAATGCCTTCAGCTGCAGCTGACATGCGCAACCCGGATCTGGCTCAGCAGCCTGTCCTCAGGTTCCATCTGAAGCTGGGAGGAACTGGCGTACGGTTTCATCCGAAACTTTAAGGGCACCAGCAAGAGGTCAGCCTTGATCGAGGAGCTGCGGACCTGCACTCAACGAATGGGCGAATCCATTCGCTCGTACATACTACGCTGGTCCAATATCAAGAACTCCACAGCACACATCTTCTAGGAGAGAACAATCGATGCCTTCAAGGATGGCGTCAAATGCCCGGACTTCAAGGAAGAACTGAAGGGAATATGCCCTGATAGGCAATAATAAAGTGTTTATTATGTGTATTCCAAGTATATGATAGATGTTTATTTTGCATGCTATAATTGTATTAATACGGAAACGTTAATACATGTGTGTTTAATAAACAAACAGAAAGTTCCTAGTTATGCCTCTCTCATAAACTAGCTCGTTGATTAACAAGATGATCAAGGTTTCCTGATCATGGACATTGGATGTTGTTAATAACGGGATCACAACATTAGTGTAATGGCGTGATGAACATTCATCCGAAGTATAACATTACGATCAAAGTCATTGAGTTTATATTGCTATAACAACTTACGAAGTGATCCTAATCCTTAGACCATGAGATCATGTCAATCACTAACACCGGAAGAGTTTCTTGATAACATCAAACGTCACACCGTAACAGGGTGATTATAAAGATGGATTCAGAACTAATAAAGTGTTATGTTGAGGCTCATGGATCGCGAGTGGAATTTGTTCATCCCTATGACGGATAGATATACTCTGGGCCCTCTCGGTGATATCACATTGATTAGCTTGCAAGCAAGTGATTTGATCACTAGAATGTTATATCACAGGAACGAGAAAAGAGTGCATGTCGGTAACAAGATCAAACTAGGTATGGAGATACTGATGGTCGAATCTCGTACATGTAATATATCATGAAACAAAGGGATTAAGATACTAGCGTAAAAGGTTCCGACGATCACAAGAAAGTCATCGTTGAATGTGTGGGAGTCAGTATGGATCTCCAGATCCCGCTTCTGATTATTTATCCGAGAGGGGTCTCGATCATGTCCGCATTATTCACGAACCGTAGGGTGACACACTTAAGAGACACCGACATCCAATTGGAGCAAATGTTTCATGCCGAAAGAATGAACAAGCGCAGGAATTTATTTCACTAGATACCGAAACAGGTTTTCGGGTGAAATTGCATAAAGTGGTTATGCATGTGAAATAGAATTCTAGCAAGGGGTTATTTGTGAATGTTTGTCATTAAAGTAATTGACAAAATTCTGAATAAAATAAAAGAGTTTTATTTAATGAGAGTTTGCATTAAATTTGGTGGAAATTTAATGGGAATTTGAGTGGACTTTTGAGTGGAGGGAATTTAAAGGAGATTTGTGAGTGGAGTGTCCACCCACATGAAGAGGGGAGGGCAAGGGGCAGCCCCATGCGCCGGCCACCCCCTTGGGGTTCCCTCCCTCCTCCTATAAAAGGAGCCCCCCTCCTCACTTGTCTCTCACACCTCCTCGTGAAGGATCTCTCTCCCCCTCTAGAATTTATCCCCCATGGTCTCGGACTAGCGAGATACATGTTCCCGGTGGCTATTCGGCAAGAAAGAGTTGTGCTTCCGCTGCATCGCTGGAGCGAGGAGGCGGAGGTTGCTCGGTGCCTCGAACGTGTGTGCGAGCACGGATGCGCTGCTGATTTGCGGCGCTAGGACTTCCTCTCGATCTTGAGATCGGCAAGAGATCGTCTACATCAACCACGAGTTGAACTCGTTAAGCTTTGTCGGTCTTCAAGGGTATGTTCTCTATGGATATACATCCGCCCGTTGTTTGTATCTAGTAGATAGATCTTGGTATATAGTTCACATCGTAGGAAAATTTTTGTTTTCTATGCTGCGAACCCTACAAGAACTTGGGCGCGTCAAGCCCAAGACACTCGATCAGCTCATGGGCATCGCCAACAGGTGGGCAGATGGCGAGGACTCCGTCCACCGAGCGCATTCGGATGAGGAAGATGACTACATCCGCCGACGCGAGTGCCATAGCAAGCGAAGATCGCGCGTCTACGACGATCGCGACGGACCCGACATGGTTGCAGCTGGATACACCGAACGCTGCAACGAAAACAACCGCAGCAACGACGGATACCGTGGAAGCAACTTACGTGATGGAGGACGCCCAACACAAACATGGCAGTGTCGCGGCCGCGATGACGAACCCACGACATATGACAAGTTGTCGGGCCCATGCACCATCCACTTCTACATCGACAAGCAGGATGGCAAAAAGAAGGCCAGCCACATGCCGAAGGATTGCCGCGAGTTCCAAAAACTCAGCAAGGGTTTCACCCAGATGCGACGACAGATCCTGACCCTGGGTTCGGACCCACACCTGCGCCAGGCGACATCGCACACGGAGCTCCTCCACCACCACCTGTGGGGCCTTTGAATCAAGCAATCGCACCCGTGCAAAACAATGGCGTAAACGGGTACCCCGCGCCGAAAGGGTCCATGATGATCCAAAAGGGCGCCCAACAAACAGGGTGCAAAAGAATATCACCCGCCAAGTCAGCCTGGCTGTGACCGCTCCACTCGCCATCCCTGAGTACCTCAGCGGTTCGGAGTCCTACATCACATTCAGTCGTTCGGTTCACCTTCGACAGATCCCTCGCCCAGGTCATGCTGCCCTGGTGCTTGAGGCGCATATGAGAGGGTTTGTGATGAGCCGCGTCTTCATGGTGGCGGCAGCGGCATCAACCTGATGTTCGCTAGCACCCTGGCAGCAATGCGGATCCCGCTGTGCAGCCTGGAACAATCTGACACAACTTTCCATGGCATAGTCCCAGGAAAGGGCATATTTGAAGGGAATATGCCCGAGAGGCAATAATAAAGTGGTTATTATCGTATTCCTTATTTATGATAAATGTTTATTTTGCATGCTATAATTGTATTAATACGGAAACGTTAATACATGTGTGTTTAATAAACAAACAGAAAGCTCCTAGTTATGCCTCTCTCATAAACTAGCTCGTTGATTAACAAGATGATCAAGGTTTCCTGATCATGGACATTGGATGCTGTTAATAACGGGATCACAACATTAGTGTAATGGTGTGATGAACATTCATCCGAAGTATAGCATTACGATCAAAGTCATTGAGTTTATATTGCTATAACAACTTACGAAGTGATCCTAATCCTTAGACCATGTGATCATGTCAATCACTAACACCGGAAGAGTTTCTTGATAACATCAAACGTCACACCGTAACAGGGTGATTATAAAGATGGATTCAGAACTAATAAAGTGTTATGTTTAGGCCCATGGATCGAGAGTGGAATTTGTTCATCCCGATGACGGATAGATATGCTCTGGGCCCTCTCGGTGATATCACATTGATTAGCTTGCAAGCAAGTGATTTGATCACTAGAATGTTATATCACGGGAACGAGAAAAGAGTGCATGTCGGTAACGAGATCAAACTAGGTATGGATATACCGATGATCGAATATCGGACATGTAATATATCGCGAAACAAAAGGATTAAGATACTAGGGTAAAAGGTTCCGACGATCACAAAAAAGTCATCGTTGAATGTGTGGGAGTCAGTATGGGTCTCCAGATCCCGCTTCTGATTATTGATCTGAGAGGGGTGTCGATCATGTCCGCATTATTCACGAACCATAGGGTGACACACTTAAGAGACACCGACATCCAATTGGAGCAAAAGTTTCATGCCGAAAGAATGAACAAGCGGAGGAATTTATTTCACTAGATACCGAAACAGGTTTTCGGGTGAAATTGCATAAAGTGGTTATGCATGTGAAATAGAATTCTAGCAAGGGGTTATTTGTGAATGTTTGCCATTAAAGTAATTGACAAAATTCTGAATAAAATAAAAGAGTTTTATTTAATGAGAGTTTGCATTAAATTTGGTGGAAATTTAATGGGAATTTGAGTGGAGAAAATTGAAGGGCCATTTTGTGAGTGGAGTGTCCACCCACATGAATGAGGGAGAGGTGGGGGCACCCTCCATGGCCGGCGGCCATGACCCCTTGGGCTGCCCCCCTCCCCTATATAAGGAGCCCCTCCTCTCACTTCTCACACACACCTCCTCGTGAAGGATCTCTCTCCCCTCTAGAATTTATCCCCCATGGTCTCGGACTAGCGAGATACATGTTCCCGGTGGCTAGTCGGCAAGAAAGAGTTGTGCTTGTGCTGCATCGCTGGAGCGAGGAGGCGGAGGTTGCTCGGTGCCTCGAACGTGTGTGCGAGCACGGATGCGCTGCTGTTTTGCGGCGCTAGGACTTCCTCTCGATCTTGAGATCGGCAAGAGATCGTCTGCATCAACCACGAGTTTGGACTCGTTAAGCTTTGTCGATCTTCAAGGGTATGTTCTCTACGGATATATATCCGCCCGTTGTTTGTATCTAGTAGATAGATCTTGGTACATAGTTGTTCCCATCGTAGGAAATTTTTTGTTTTCTATGCTGCGAATCCTATAGAGGTATCAGAGCCAGGTCTATGCGTAGATGCTTTGCACAGGTAGTACACATATGAGTATGTGGGCGATGATGATCATTTTATTGCTTCTTAGTTGTACTTTGGATATTGGTGGCATAGTGGGATGAAGCGGCCCGGACAAACTTTACATGTCCTCGCACATGAGACCTGTTCCACACTTGACATGCAACTAGTTTTGCATAAGTGGCTAGCGGGTGTCTGTCTCTCCTACTATAGTCAATATCTAATTTGCAACGAGTTGTCAACAATTTGGTTATCCTCGTTGTGGTTAATGTTCGTAGGTAAGAACGGTTCTATCTTCGAAAGCCCTAAGCCACGTAAAACTTGCAATGGATAAATTAGAGGCGTCTAGTTTAGATTGTTGTTGGGCTAGTGTTATGATATGGTGATGTTGTAAGTAGAAGTATGAGATGATACTCTTACAACACACATAGCGTGTAAGTTCCATAGACCTTGGCCTTACACATAAAGGTATGATAGAGATCATACCACGGTGCACATGATGGAGATCATATGCGGGAACCATATCATTTCACTTATAAACATGTGATGTTTTGATTGCATCTTATATTGCTTGTTTGGCATTTTGTTAGCATAATAAGATGATCCCTCATTTAGATATCAAGATAAAAATGTGTTCTTCCTTAAAGTATGCATCGACAATGTTTCGTCGCTTCAAGACATCACGTGATGATCGGGTGTACTTGAATACACGAGCATATCTCGGGTGTAAGACAGTTACACACACGAATACTAAGGTTCTTACTTGGCGAGCCTAGCATGTACAGACATGGCCTCGGAACACGGATCGAAAGGTTAAGCATGAGTCATATGTTTTGATATGATGACCATATGGATGCTCGCCTTTGAAACTACACCGACTCACGTGATGGTCGGACTTGGTGTAGTGGATTTGGTTCATGTAATCACCAAAAAAACACGAGGGATGTCGTTTTTGAGTGGGAGTTCATTTCTAATTTGGATTGGTAGAACTCAATTTATCATAAATTAAATCAAAGTGCATTTGCATAATTTGTTGTAGTCATTGGCATTCGTTCACCACCTTATGCATAGTTGTAATTTAGATAATAGAACTATAGAATTCTGGATATATACTTTACGAACTGGTATCATATTGTGTTGAGTGTCAATCTAAAGTTTAAAGTCCTATGGCAAACTTTCAGCAAATTCTATTTACTCCGTGAAATTTAATAGTTGGTATTAAATCGAGAGTAACAATTCCAGTGTTAGTATCTTAAGTATCATGTTTGCCTCCATGATTCTTGATTGTTTTAATATCAAGTTTATTTAGGAGCTGAAAGAATTGTTTTAGAAACCATCATGTGTGGCAGATATAACAATATCTGAAACAATGTTTTGGTTGCAATATGATAGAGTATAATATATGTTCTCATATTGGATGAGAATTTACAAAGGTTGGAGATGCTAGACATCCTAATCATCCAAAAGGGTTTTGGAAAGTAATGTTATACTCACGATTCGCCTTTATAAGCTACAGTAGCTTAATCATGAAAGTCGTCATGATAAGGATGAATAGAAGATGTATGTAAAGTGTTTACTACACTAAAAGATTACTAAAGAATGGATTTTGAAAGAATACCGATCATTTTGATGATGGTGATCTACTTCAAAGTGCAAGTCCAAAGGTATTATTATTTGAATATACACGCTTTGGACTATGTTTCATGTATATGGCGCCACTTTTGATGTTGATAGATTCTTTTAAAAAGGAAAAGGAAATGCTAAAAGAGAATCTATAAAATATATTTGGCAGAAAAGAAAAGATTGGAAATATTAAATTTAGGTATATGGATGATATACATGTTATGGTTGTATTCTTTGCTTGTTAAACAATGTGGTTCTTGGGTATTGGATACCGAATTGGTTGGTATGAAATTTCATACAGAACGACGCAATTCATGAACCACAATGGCCTAAGTAACTAGCAAGAGAATATGTGATGATGTTCATCGAAAACAAACAAGCTGTTGTTTGTATTTCTCGTTGACATCAAAGCTTGACTTCAAGATTTGTTTTAATAATTATTATTTGAATCAGGTATTATGAGAACAAAGGTTGTTCAAATAATTACCGTATTCCATATAAGATGGATGATTTACAAATCTAGTTGGAGAAATCACATCCATAAAGCCTAAATGCTAAAATGTCGCAAGACAAATGATTGAAAGATCACTTATGAAGTGACATCGCCATTTAAATTATATTGGAAATAAAACATGAAGAAACTCCATTTTATGGATTTTTGGAGTCTTTGATTTGATCAAGTGACGCTTGTGAGACTTTCCTCGGGATAATTAAAACTTCGTTCAAAGGCCAAAGAAGAACGATCGACTAAAAATATTGGAATTTATACATATCGATGTATGTAGTCCATTATATGTAGTCGTAAGCGATGAATTTCAACTTCATATGTTTTCTCCGGAAATTTGCGTGAATATTCACTTAGTGAGAAAGAAGTATGAAATATTTTAAAAACGTTTCAAAGACTTTCAAGATGAAGTGGAAAATCATTGTAACAAGAAAATAAACGGTTTATGATTTTATCATAAGGGATTTGTTTGAGTTACAAGTGTAACAAGAAAATAAATGAATTATGATTTTATCATAAAGGGATTTATTTGAGTTGCAAGTTTAGCAAAACACCTAGATTTACATATCCTGAAACACCATAGGAATATGGAGTGTTTGAGATTTGTAATGAAACCTTGTTTGACATGGTTGGATCAAAGATGTTATTTATAAAACTGCCATTATGTTTTAAAAGATTAAAGTTTTAGAGAGTTCCGCTTTTACACTGAAAAGAGCTCCATCTTGATCCGTTGAAATGACACCATGGAAGTTATGGTTTGGGGTAAAACCCAAGTTGACATTTCTTAAATTTTGGTATGCTAAACATAAGTAAGATGTTTACAACCGAAGTCGGATGAGCATGTCTTTGTAGGTTATTTCGAATAACAATTGGTTATTCCTCCATAACACCAAGGACAAAAGGGTTTGTCGCTTGAAACGTGAAGTTTCTTGAAGAAGGAATTTTTCGTAAAAGTTAAGTGGGAGGACAATAGAACTTTGATAAGGTTAACGAACCTTAGCTATATGTGCTGAGTTGCGCAGCGCCGGAAAATGTTCCGGAGGCAGCCATAATGCTCATGGATTACGTGCCTCAAAGGTTGCGGTCACGGAGGTCTAAAGTTCGTATTGAACCAAGAAGGTCGGATAAACAATCAAATGATTAAGATTTGAGAGTAAATCATTATTGTTTGACAATGATGAACCAACTATATGCAAAGAAGCGATGATGGGCCCTGACTCCGTCAAATGGCTTGAAGCCATAAAATGCGTGATAGTTCCATACACGAGAAATCAAGTTTTGAACTTGGTAGACCCTCCGGAAAGGTGTAAAAACCTATCGGTCGTATTTGGATCTATAAAGAAACAGACATGGATGTTTTACATCTATGAAATAGTCGACATGTCGTAAAGTATTTTACGACAATGTTCAAGGAGTTGACTATGACAAGATTTGATCTTTCATAGCGATATTTAGTCTGTACGGATTAAAGTAGCAACCACTACATATAATTTGGTATATTGTAGATGAATAAACAAAACAAAATTCTTCTAATAGAATGGTTACCTAGGACGTGTACATGACACGGTCCAAAGGGTTTTGTTAAAATTCAAAGGATGCTAAAAGGGCATGCAAACTTCAATGATTGAAGTAAGCATCGCAGAGTTGGAATCTTCACCTTAATGAAAAGGAGTTTTCATCATGAGGCGATGAAGATGCTTGCATTTGCAAGAAATTAAGTGGGAGCTCTGAGACATATTTCTAATACATTATGTGGATGACATCTTGTTGATTAGAAATGATGTATCTCTTATTGACAAAGGTTAAGAATTTCATTTCGATAAAATACTTAGGAAAAACCCGAATATTTAGCGTGAATGTCTATAGTGGATAGACTGTGACGCCAATATGGTTGTGCCAAATGTACATATATGAGATATTGAAGGAGTTCAATATAGAAACGACCAGAAACAGTTCTTGTTGCATGAAAAGGAATTGAATCAAGATTCAAGTGTATTGACGCTTGATGAGTGAAATCACAAGAATGTTTTGATCAATCATACCATGATATGTACACATCCAGATATGTCCTATGCTCTAAGTGTTATGAGCATATAATATAATGAATCATAAAATGATCATTGGATGATAGTAAGGATATTCTTATGATCTTTTGGAAGAACTAAGAATATATTTGTGTAGAGGTGACAAACAATTACAAATAGTTCATTGTAAAGCGTTACATTGATACTAGTTTTGTCGCAAGATACAAATTATGTTTATCTCAATTTAAACTATGGGTGGCACAATGAAATGGAAAGAAAATTTCCATGATGAATTTGGATGAATTCCAAAGTTAAGACACTGTGACGGATACTACAACAAAAGGCTAAGTATATGACTGCTATAGTAGCAGCAAAGGAGGGAATTTGTGTCAAGTAGTTTGTTATCAAACTAAGGTGTGGTTCGCAACGGGCTAACACTAAAGATATATTGTATGACAATAGTATCGACGTGTTTTAACCCCAAGGAACTAAAGGTCTCACCGAAAGACCAAATTTATACAATGCCATCTCATTAGAGAATGAGTGATGCGTGAAGACGCAAAGACATGCAAATACACACAGACCTGAAAGTGTCAGATCCGTAGATTATGTTAACCACTTGCAATTGCGTATATGGAACACCGGAAAGCCATAAGTGTTCAATACGCAAAGTTTTCAAACTAGATTATTGTCTCTAGTGCAAGTGGGAGACTGAAGGGAATATGCCCGAGAGGCAATAATAAAGTGGTTATTATCGTATTCCTTATTTATGATAAATGTTTATTTTGCATGCTATAATTGTATTAATACGGACACGTTAATACATGTGTGTTTAATAAACAAACATAAAGCTCCTAGTTATGCCTCTCTCATAAACTAGCTCGTTGATTAACAAGATGATCAAGGTTTCCTGATCATGGACATTGGATGTTGTTAATAACGGGATCACAACATTAGTGTAATGGTGTGATGAACATTCATCCGAAGTATAGCATTACGATCAAAGTCATTGAGTTTATATTGCTATAACAACTTACGAAGTGATCCTAATCCTTAGACCATGAGATCATGTCAATCACTAACACCGGAAGAGTTTCTTGATAACATCAAACGTCACACCGTAACAGGGTGATTATAAAGATGGATTCAGAACTAATAAAGTGTTATGTTGAGGCCCATGGATCGAGAGTGGATTTTTTTTATCCCGATGACGGATAGATATGCTCTGGGCCCTCTCGGTGATATCACATTGATTAGCTTGCAAGCAAGTGATTTGATCACTAGAATGTTATATCACGGGAACGAGAAAAGAGTGCATGTCGGTAACGAGATCAAACTAGGTATGGAGATACCGATGATCTAATATCGGACATGTAATATATCGCAAAACAAAAGGATTAAGATACTAGCGTAAAAGGTTCCGACGATCACAAAAAAGTCATCGTTGAATGTGTGGGAGTCAGTATGGGTCTATAGATCCCGCTTCTGATTATTGATCCGAGAGGGGTCTCGATCATGTCCGCATTATTCACGAACCGTAGGGTGACACACTTAAGAGACACCGACATCCAATTGGAGCAAAAGTTTCATGCCGAAAGAATGAACAAGCACGGGAATTTATTTCACTAGATACCAAAACAGGTTTTCGGGTGAAATTGCATAAAGTGGTTATGCATGTGAAATAGAATTCTAGCAAGGGGTTATTTGTGAATGTTTGTCATTAAAGTAATTGACAAAATTCTGAATAAAATAAAAGAGTTTTATTTAATGAGAGTTTGCATTAAATTTGGTGGAAATTTAATGGGAATTTGAGTGGGTTTTTGAGTGGAGAAAATTGAAGGGCCATTTTGTGAGTGGAGTGTCCACCCACATGAATGAGGGAGAGGTGGGGGCACCCTCCATGGCCGGCGGCCATGCCCCCTTGGGCTGCCCCCCTCCCCTATATAAGGAGCCCCTCCTCTCACTTCTCACACACACCTCCTCGTGAAGGATCTCTCTCCCCCTCTAGAATTTATCCCCCATGGTCTTGGACTAGCGAGATACATGTTCCCGGTGGCTATTCGGCAAGAAAGAGTTGTGCTTCCGCTGCATCGCTGGAGCGAGGAGACGGAGGTTGCTCGGTGCCTCGAACGTGTGTGCGAGCACGGATGCGCTGCTGTTTTGCGGCGCTAGGACTTCCTCTCGATCTTGAGGTCGGCAAGAGATCGTGTACATCAACCACGAGTTTGGACTCGTTAAGCTTCATCGATCTTCAAGGGTATGTTCTCTACGGATATACATCCGCCCGTTGTTTGTATCTAGTAGATAGATCTTGGTACATAGTTGTTCCCATCGTAGGAAAAAATTTGTTTTCTATGCTGCGAACCCTACAATATTTCCCCTGGGAAAAATATGGCTCGATGTCATCTTTGGCAAACCTGAAAACTTTTGGTGTGAGCGGCTCGAGTTTGAAGTGGTGGACTGGCCATCACAGTACCATGCCATTCTCGGGCGCGTGGCATTCACAAGGTTCCTAGCAGTACCGCACTATGCGTACCTGCTACTCAAGATGCCAGGACCTAGGGGTGTCATCACGGTCCAGGGAAGCTTCACCCGATCCGACCACTGCGATAGAGATTTCAACAGAATATCCCAGTAGTTCGGCATGCAGGAGGAACTCACAAGGCGTCGGGAGGTGACAGACAACGGGGCACCCCCAGTCTCCAGGCAAAACGCACCTGACATGTCATTTGACTCAACAGTCAACACGAAAAAGGTGCAGGTCCACCCGACGGACGCCTCCAAGACGGTGTTGATCGCCAATGACCTCAACCCCGCATAGGAAAGCACGCTCGTTGAATTCCTCCGTGAGCGTTGGGAAATCGTCGCCTGGTGTCCTGCGGACATGCCAGGAGTTCCTAGGGAATTCGCCGAGCATGCACTCAATGTGTTTCCAGACGCCAAGCCCGTCAAACAGTCCATCCGACGATTGTCCGAACCACGGGCCAAAGCCGTCGGAGTCGAAGTCAACAGACTGCTCGACGCCAACTTCATCCGGGAGATCAAGGAGAGCGAGTCGCTGGCAAACACTGTGCTAGTCCCTAAAAAGGACACGGACATCCTGCGGATGTGCGTGGACTTCACATCGCTCAACAAGTACTGCCCGAAGGACCACTTCCCTCTACCTCGGATTGATCAGATCATCAATTCTACTGCAGGATGAGAAAAACTCTCGTTCCTTGATGCCTACTCAGGCTACAATCAGATTCGACTGAAGGTCGAAGATCAGGAGAAAACGGCGTTCATCACGCTGTTCGGAGTATTCTTCTACAACACAATGCCCTTCGGGCTGAAGAACACAGGTGCCGCGTACCAGCGATGCATGCAGGCATGCCTGAAGAACCATATAGGCCGCAACATACAAGTCTATGTCGACGACATAGTCATCAGGACAAGGGAGGCCAAGACACTGATCGACGATTTCCACGAGACGTTCGACAACCTTAATCACTACAAGATCAAGCGAACCCATAAAAGTGTGCCTTCGGCGTCCCATTTGGCCAACTGCTTGGCTAATTCATCTCCCATCGAGGGATTGAGGCTAACCCGAAGAAAATCCCGGCCATACTGGCCATGGAGAAACCGAAGAACCTCAAAGGTGTCGCGGCGCTGAGCAGATTAATCAGCCGCATGGGTGAGAAGGCCCTGCCTTTCTACCAGCTGCTACACAAAGCAGAAAAATTCTAGTGGACACCTGAAGGAGACGACGCATTCGAAGATCTTAAGCGGCTGCTCTCCACCTCGCCCGTCCTGGTCACACCAAAGGAACGCGAGCCTCTCCTGCTATACATAGCAGCCACGCATCAGGTGGTAAGCACCGTGCTCGTAGTCGAGCGACCCAAAGATGGCAAGACCCATTTGGTCCAACGCCCAATCTATTACCTCAGCGAGGTATTAACACCAAAAAAACAGAGGTACCCTCACTACCAGAAACTCGCCTACGGCGTGTTCATGACGGCTCATCGATTGAGCCACTACTTCCAGGAGCATCAGGTGATGGTCGTCAACTAGGCGCCACTGTGCAGCATCCTGAACAACCCCGAAGCTATAGGACGCGTAGCCCTGTGGGGCATCGAGCTATCCCCTCTAGACATAGTCTACAAGAAGCGCCATGCGATTAAATCTCAGGTCCTCCCGGACTTCCTCGTCCACTGGATGGAGCTACAGCTGCCGGACACCCCGGATATGACGCAGTCATGGACGATGCACTTTGACGGCTCCAAGCGTGAGGCTGGAGCAGGAGTCGGCGTCATACCGACGTCCCCGTAAGGCGACGAGATGAAATACGTCCTCCGGATGAAATTTCGGGCCTCCAACAACGAAGCCAAATACGAGGCCCTCATCCATGGCATGAAGATGGCCAAGATCTGCGGCGCAACACGCCTAGTCATCTACGGTGACTCAAACCTCGTTGTCCAGCAGACGATGAACGAGTGCGACGCTCACGCCGCAAACATGATCGTGTACCGCGCGCTATACAACTCACTAGAATGAGACTTTGACGGCTGCGAGCTTCGACACATTGGAAGGGAAAGCAACGAAGTAGCCGATAGACTCTCCAACATTGGTGCACCTACGCACGGGTGCCACCAGGTGTGTTCCTCGAACAAATCTGTGTGCCTTCCATCAAAAGGAATTTTCCCAAGGGATCACCCGAAGAAGCAGAGCACTCGGGGGCTACGCTACCAGAAGGACAGGAAGGACCCGGAAAACTCGACACGGAGGTCGCGTTGGTCAACCTGATGCAGGTCATGGCAATCGAAGAAACATGGACGCAACCGTACCTTCGGTACCTGATAAACATAGAACTGCCTGATGACCCGACAGATGCCCGGCGCATATCTTGTCGGTCCAAGGCCTTCACCATCATCAATGGCGAGCTGTACAAGCACAACATTTCGGGTGTACTCCAAAGGTGCGTCACCATCGGTGACGGCAAAACCATCCTCCAAGACATCCACGAGGACATCTGCGGCCATCATGCGGGCAGTCGCGCCCTCGTCGCCAAAGCTCTACGAGCTAGATTCTACTAGCCAATGGCCATGAACGATGCCAAGGACATCGTCCAGAGGTGCAACGAATGCTAGAGGTTTGCGGATAAACCACACGCACCAGGGTCGGAGCTCAGGCCCATACCCTTGGCCTGGCCCTTCGCCCAATGGGGCCTCGACATGATCGGCAAACTGCCCAAATCTTCAAAAGGAGGACAGGTCTACCTCCTGGTCGCAGTCGACAAGTTCACCAAGTGGATCGAGGCCATTCCCGTCACCAACCAAAAAGGCAAAACAACCGTCAAGTTCTTCGAGTCCATAGTCTACAGGTTCGGCGTACCGCACAACATCATCATGGACAACGGGTCGAACTTCATCTCCAAAGAATTCCAGGACTTCTGTGAAGGACTTGGGATCAACATATCATACGCCTCCATGGCGCACCCGCAAACCAACAGGCAGGTCGAAAAGGCCAACGACCTCGTAGGCGGCGGCATTAAGAAACGCCTACTCAGCCCACTCGAACGGCTTGCGGGAGCCTAGGCAGAAGAGCTATCCTCCGTCCTCTGGAGCTTGGGCACAATGCCAAACAGCTCAACTGGCTACACGCCCTTCTTCATGGTACATGGAGCCGAAGCCGTGCTACCTGCAGAAGTACGCCATAAGGCCCCACGGGTCGTCGCCTACAACGAAGACGAATCAATGGCATCACTCGAAGACACCGTCAACACACTCGATTAAGCATGCAACATCGCCGTGGCTCGCTCAGCGGTCTACCAGTAGAGCCTCCGCAACTACCATAGCCCTTGGCTGCGCCCAAGGTCCTTCGTCGAAGGAGACCTTGTCCTACGACTCAAGCAAGAGCGGCCGAAGAAGCTCGAGTCACCCTGGGAAGGACCCTACGTCGTCATTGATGTCATCCCAGGTGGCACCTACCGCCTCAAGCATGTGGAGTCTAGAGTCGCATACTCCAACCCATGGAACGTCGCACAATTGTGACGCTTCTACCCCTAGCTATCCCTCTTTACTTTCAATAAGGCTACTCAGCCAAGGCTACTGAGCCGAACAATGTACCTCCTCGATTACGATATGAATAAAAGCTAAGTGTCTCGCCCGAATATTTATCCTTTCTTCTTACATTACTTTCTGTTACAACACACTTGGGGGCTCCGCCTCACCTCACGACTTCGTAGACTAAGCATAACGCATGAAAACCTGAGTAGCTGACCACGTCAGGCTAATGAAAAGGGCATGCATACAACCAAGCACTACGTACTAATACAAATAACCCTTACAACAAAGGGCACAACAAGCCCACTCGAAATATATACAAGTTTTACATCTATCTTTTCTACAGGGCCTACCTATTCTTAAGGATCACCTGCGCCCGATGCTCAAAAAGATCTACAATCTCCTCGGCTTACTGCCTAACAGTCGTGTAATGCGGGCGCATGTCCCATAGGCCACCATCTGGTCGAGGGGGTGGCCCAGCCGCCACAGCCGCAAGAGCAACATCAGGGCGATGCAGCCAAACAAGGGAAAGAGCGACCTTCACCCCCGCAACCAGCTGGTGCCGCACCAACTCTCTGACGTGACCCACGTCTCGAAACTTCGCCGGCAAACCCCATAGAGTCGAAGGCGCCTTATCAAGGGGGGCATGATGTACATAATTGACGTCGGGTAAGTCTTCACCTGCCTTAGCACCCGTGACACCTAATGAGCGCAATCCTGCACAGTCGCAAGGACAGTGGCCCGGTCGCGGTCCATCCAGAAAAAGCCTCCAGCTTCCATATCCTGTTGGGTTAAGCAATTGATCCGGACTGCGACGTGCTCCTTCTCCTCCCTAGCAACAAGGTTGGCACCTGCAGAAAGTATAGAGTAAGATGACACACAAACAAGGCACATCAGAAAACTAGCAGCAACTCAAGAAAACTTACACTATAGCTGCTCGGCCAACTGCCACAGCTCCCCCATCAAATACTCCTCCCTGGTGGTAGCTCGCTCTGCTTTCGACTTCCACACATACGCGTGGCCTCGGACGCCAAGTATCTCCTTCTCAAGGCTGCAGACACGGTCACGAAGAAAAACAAGCTGCGACACATCATCCAAAGATGGCCGCAGATGAGGGGAAGATGAAGCATTAACGGGAGCCTCACCTGAAGGTCCCTAAAGGAAAACATGCAAGAATATGAACAACACATGACTGGGCAACAGCTCGAAGCATCATTTATATACATCAAAAGCCATTGCATGGTATAAGGAGAAATTGTTCATCACCAAAATCATACATCACAAAAGAAGGTAAACTATCCTAAAAGCTACAACAATGAAGCCTAAGCAACCGCATCCGCAGTGGCCTCAGAGCCAGAGTGCCTGCTCTTGACCTCCTCCTGCTACTTCGTCGCATACTCCGCCAGAAGGTCAATGAGCTTCGGCCCATAACGCTTACAATGAGAAGCTAAGAGAGAAAAAGCTACCTCGGAGCCGTCGGGGGCTGTTGGCATCTGAGAAGTGACCTGATGAAGATCCAACTCCACCTCGGACGCCATGGCCATGGCCAGCCCCATGGAAGCACCGATTCCTTTCTGCTTGCGCTTGTAGGTCGCAGGGGCATCCTTTGACAACGCATCCGCCAGAGAATCAACATCCTCAAGGGCAGCGCCCTTGGGCATGATCTCCTTGTAGAAACGCTGGAGAACCTCCTTGGCCTTATCTAGGGAGCCAGCAACAGTGCCGCAGCGATCTTCGACCGCTGCGATGGCATCATCCAAAGAACTCCTGTGCTCCAAGACATTGCGGTCAAACGCAATTCCCGAAGCATCTGATGCACAAGAAGAACAAGAAGGAACCAAATAAGGACATGGAGAAAAATGCAGTTGAAAAATCAAGCAGACCAATTACAAGAAAGACACATATCGGAGAAGGCCTTGGCCACAGCCATCAGCTTCTCGGCCACCCCCTTCTCGCGCGCAGACGCAACAGTTGCGAGCTGCTCTTCGCAATCCGAAGCCTCTCGCTGAAGGCGCTCCTTGGCCGCGGTGGCGTCAGCCAGCTCCTGCTACAGGCGCTCCTTCGCCTCCATGACATCCGCAGCCTGCTTCTCCGCAGGACCAAGACTCTTTTCGAGAGCATCTAGCTGACGAAGGGCCGTATTATTCTCATCTATAGAACATTAAGGACATATATAAGCAACGCAAGCTGCAAATAGACAATAGATGAAAATGACGATAAAGCCACGTACCTTGCAGCTGCTTCATGCTGGCCTCTAGTGCCAGATCCTGCCGGATGAGCAAGTTTGCACTATGCACAAAGGGCTGTGGAAAAAAGCAGGAGCGAAACAATCAAGAACAAGGCTCGGGGACTGCGCCCCGAAACGAGCAACAAACGTCGAACAAAACGACTCGAAATAGGCTCGGGGGCTCCCCCAGGAATAAAGAGGAAGAAACAACTCACATGCTCAGACGACGACTCCGAAGGTCCAGGAGCATTCTTCTGAGCGACGACTACTCGAGCCTCCCGCGGAGAGGGGTTCGGAGCATCGCCACCAGAGGTGGCCACCGTCTGAGAGAGAGGGGCCGTCGGCTTCGACTCCCCTGTGGTCTTATGGGAATCCTCACTAAGAGAACCCTCCGAGGAGTGGCTGCAAGGAAAACATTCATCACAACAAGAAGAAAAACACACAAGCCAAGAACAAAGAGCATCCAGAGGTACTTACGATTCGATGTCTCTCAAATCAAAAACATGCGGTGCCCTCTCCTCTTTCTTCTTCTTCTTGGCTGGCGGCTGCGGTGCCATAGCCCGCAGAGGCACGAACGGGAACAGCGAGGAGGAAGCATCATCATACCCGCTATGGTGCACGAGGAAAGGTGGATCCCTAGGCGTCGGCGGAGTCGGGGCATCCGAAGACTCGCTCGATCTCCGCGCACGCTTTCGGGTATGCCCCTCGCTCTCCTCGTGAGCTTCATGGGTGGGCGACTGCGCCGGCGGCAGATCAGATTCGGAGTCCGCCTCCTCATTATCGGGCGCCTCTGCATATTTCTCCGGCAGAGGGGGCATGGACCCCGTAACCTTGAGGCGCTGCAAACAAAAAAATGAGCAAGTGTCAGACAATACAACAAGCAAAAACATACAGCAAAAGCGCAAAGTGCACGACGCAATCCTAACCTTCGAGGCCCCTTTAGTGGCGCTAAGAGGGGGGGGGGGTCCCCGATTCCCCCGGCAGGTCCTCGCCAGCCTTGTACTTCAGCAGAGGGCGGAGGGTCCTATCAAGGTCATCCGAAGATAATTCCTCGGATGACACTCTCATGGGATCACTCGGGCCGGCGTAGAGAAACATCGGGTGCGCCCTAGCTTGAAGCGGATGCACCCGATGCTTGAGGAAGGTGCGGATGATGTTAACCCTATTGACCTCCTTGCCTGGCACCAGTTGGAGAGCCTCCACTCACTGATAGAGCATCTCCACCTCCGACACTTCGCCTTCCAAGTTGTGGTTTTTCCACGATCTTTTTTGGACGATCTTCTGCTCGGATTCAAAGGGGGAAAGACCAAATTGCTGACCGTCCAGCTTGACATCGCGGATGTAAAACCACTTGCGACGCCAATACTGAACGGATTCGGAAAAAGAAAGGGAGAAGAACTGTACAAAAGGGCGAAGCGAAATGATGCAGCCGCTGATCCGATAGACTCCATTGGAGCCGGATTGTCTCTTCACGGAATAGAGTTTATGGAAGATACCAAAGTGCGGCTCGATGCCGAGCCAGCACTCGCAAAGCGTGATGAAACACGCAATGTTGAGAAGGGAATTGGGAGACAGATGATGAATCTGAATACCATAGAGAAAAAGGAGCCCACGAAGAAATTCATGGGCAGGGAGAGAAAAGCCACGAAGAATGAAGGCAATGAAGATCACCAAAAAACCCACGAGTGGGCGAGGTATTACCTCATCGCCGGGAATCTTGGCGTCCTCCTTGTTTTGCGGGATTAACCCCGTGTCGTGCACGTCAGAGCGCCTCCACTTTCCATCGGTGTTGCGCGCCGGGGCGGCAACTTTCTTGCCACCAGCGGCAACGCTCGAACCCGCTCTGGTGGAAGCTTTCTTCGACTTCACCATTGTGGAGCGTCGACAGTGGCGGTGTGCACGCATGAAAGAGGAAGGAAAGGACCGAAGAACATCCAGCACGCAAGGAGAAAGCTCGAGAAAAGGAAGCAGTAAAAGCAAATGGCGAATGGTGAAAACAAACTAATGTTTTCCCCACGGTTATAAGGGTGAAGACGATGAACAGGAACCGTTCATCCAGAATCCCTAACTCCAGGGTCAGATCCAACCGTCCACGTGTCAGCACAGCAGTGAACCGTCGCTCGCACACCGTCCACTACACACGAAAACCGAGGATACCCCGTAATTCTCGCCACGTCGTGCATGACCAGTCAACTCCAAGTCAGAAAGTGGGACCCACGTTCGTCCAGTCACGTCATCTCTGGCGCCACAGACGGTTGAGGTCACCGATCGTCAGCACCGACGTCATCAAAACCACACTAGCAATGGTTAGAAATCTTCGACTGACAACTAAAAGTACTCACTCGAATCTGCGATTTGAGCAATTACTCGGGGGCTACTCCTATCAGGAGCGCTGACCGCGCACCCGAGGCATGTTTAAGGTAAAACATCAATGATTGATTCTTCGAGTCCTACGTTGAGTCTACGACTTCATTACGGACTCGGGGGATACTCCCATAGGGAGGACTGATTCAAGCACCCGAAAAATTGTGTCCCACGGACCTGAAGCTAAAAACAGCTGAACTAAAGTCTATGCTCGAGTCTACGACTCGAACAGACACTCGGGGGCTACTCCCATAGGGAGCGCTGGTCGCGCACTCTATGAATTCTTCGACTGTGATCCTTCGGATCGAAATGCAAAAACTTTTTGGCAACTTTGCACCAACCAACGCTAAGTGAGAAACATCTTCCTTGGCCACCCAAAACACCTCCGCGGTGATAAAAATCCGGATGCTGTGTCTACGATGCAAAGATAAGACCTACAGATACCATCTGATGGCCTGGTAACGCACCTGACTACGCTCTACTAGTAAAAATACGTGCCAACAGGCGCGATGAAAATCCCGACGGACGCGTTGGGTACATCATTTGAAAACTACTGGGATTCAACTCCTGTAAGACCTCAACGGCCTGAGTCAAATTACGCCAGCATCCGTTCCAGGTTTGAGTCTAGGGACTCGATTCTGAAGAAGATTGTGTTGTTTTGTCCTAAGACAGTTAACTGGCTCTGATTCGTCAGGAGAGTCAGGCACACGCATCAACAATACCTATGAACAAAAGTCATTTTTCTTTCTCTAATAAACAGAAACAGTTGCACCCAAAAGATTGAAGAGTCTCAGCGAATCTACGATTCGAATGAACACTCGGGGGATACTGACATGGTTATACCCTACAGGTACACGACATTGGCATACCCGGTCTAGCCTGAGGAAGGTCCATAAGAATATACGTGGCCTGTGGAGATTTTCGGGTGGCCCAAGCCCATGACATCTTCGGATCCTTGGAGAGCAAGACTAAAATAGATAGAATATTCAAAGGGGCAAACCCTAAACTTGTAACCGACTCGATCTATGCCCGAGACCTGCCTATCTCTATATAAAGGCTAGGAGGGCACGACAAGGAGGGCATATTTTTTTCCGCATACACACCTCCACGCCAGATCGCATCTGCGCACCCCTGTAACTTTCGGTTCCGTTGTAATCAAGAGCAGACAAGCAGGAGTAGGGTTTTCCCTCCGGGGGCCTGAACCTGGGTAAATCTCATGTCCTCTGGTTGCTTGTCTGTTAACCGTTCCGTGATCTCCAGCACCCCCATCTTCTCCAAACCCCAATCTCATAACAATGGGCATTGACGAGTCAAAACCTCATCAGCAGCAACGCCAGAAAATAGCTTTCTGGCTTGCTGTTGCCGTGGGGTAACGTGTGTGAGTGCTTTTTACCTTTCCTCCCCGGCAACGGCGCTAGAAAATAGCTTGATGTCTACGCACTTCTATTCTTGTAAACAGTTGTTGGGCCTCCAAGTGCAGAGGTTTGTAGAACAACAACAAGTTTCCCTTAAGTGGATTACCCAAGGTTTATCGAACTCAGGGAGGAAATGGTCAAAGGTATTCCCTCTCAAGCAACCCTGCAATCAAGATACAAGAAGTCTCTTGTGTCCCCAACACACCAATACACTTGTCAGGTGTATAGGTGCACTAGTTCGGTGAAGAGATAGTGAAATACAGGTCGTAACAGTGCCAGAAAAGAGCTTAACAGTGAGGTAAAGACTAAAGGCAGGAAGAATGAAGCAAGCAAACATGCAACAGATTGCAAAGCCTCCAGACGGTGCTGATTCAGGAAGTAGTTGCGGAGAGGAAACGGTTACGTTTTCTTCTTTAAGTATAGGTGGATGGTATCGATCAACGTTTGAAGGAAGCTCTGTTTTCCTATATATATATTCCTTCTTCGGCCAAAGACTAATGATGATTTCACTAATGTTGTTTGCGCGGGTGAGTGACCTACACCTTCGATTCTAGGCTCTTGCACTTAACTGCCGACTGTGCTCATTGTCATCTGGCATGCCAGCCCTTTATGGTTCTGGGGAAAGGTTTCAAAGAGGAGTCGCAGGCACCGTACTTTAGCGGCTAGTTGTAAACGGTGTTTCAATGCTTAGAAACAATGCCTAGGGATCATACTTTCACTAGTGAACACTCTCAATAAACATATTCTCTTCATGATACTACTCTTAACTACTCTCCGGTTGGACACTCTAATCCATGGTAGGGCTATAACAACACTCCTCAAAGTCCGCCTTTCCCAATCTAGATAACCCCAAACTGTCACCTTGAGCGCTAGATGGTACCAACAAACACCACAATCTCATAGAGACAACCAACTCAAAATATAACTCATGAATATATATATGTAATCTAGCTTAAGTGCCACACACGACGCGCACGCTATCACTGTCACACACGTGGGGAAAAGCATAGATCTATTAAAGCACGATGAGAATTTATCTAGACTCTAGCCTAAGTGCCACCATGGTGTGCACGCTGTCACTTTCACACACATGGGGAGAGCAGAGATCTATTGAAGCACTTGAGTAACAGAGTAGATATACTTGATTACAAAGCTCATGACCACAACAAGATCATGCATAGAGAGAGATGAACACATAGCTACCGGTAGAGCCCTTAGCCTCGAGAGAGAACTACTCCCTCATCATCATGGGAATCAGCAACGGTGACGAAGATGGTGGTGGAGATCGATGGAGATGGCTCCGGGGGCACTTTCTCGTCCCGGTAGGGTGCCGGAACAGAGACTTTCTGTCCCTCGAATATCCCCTTTGGTGGCGGCGGCGCTGCAGAACTTTTCGTGGCTTTCTGGTCGATGATTTAGGGTTTTTGAGTCGGGGGCTTCTTATACGCGAAGGAGGCAAGGTCGGTGGAGGTCCAGGGAGCCCACACCCCCTATGGGCGCGACCAGGGATGGGCCCGCGCCCACCTAGGGTGTGGCCACCCTGGTGTCCTCCTCCGTCTCGTCTTCGATTTTCCGTATCGCTCAGGGAAAAAAATATGAACTTTGGCTTTTGTCCCGTCCAATTCCGAGAATATTTATTTTTTAGCTTTCTGAAAACAAAAACAGCAGAAAACAAACAACTGACACTGTGGCATCTTGTCAATAGGTTAGTTCTAGAAAGTATATAAAAATACCTCAAAGTGTAGACAAAACATAGCAAATTTGATACAAAATAAGCATGGAGCATCAAATATTATAAATACGTTTCCGATGTATCACCGCCTATGGTGACTATGAACTCTGTGTGCTACCTACCTATGTTGTACTACTAGCTACTATCTACTGTTTGAAATTTTGAATCCTCCGTATATATAGGTTGCAAGGCTAGTGGGTCCTTTTTTGAATTTAAACCGAGTGGCACGGGTGGACAATGGTCAGTTTAACTATTAACTAGTGTATGTGGGTGTGCTGGATTTTGCTAATGAGTTTTGACCATCATGCCACGTGTCAGAAATTAGGGGGCGCGTAGCTACCCATATGGGTAGCAAATCATTTTTGTTTTGTATATAAGACCACTACCAAAATATGGACTTCTACAAATACAAATACAAGGTCACTATATCTTTTTGAGAACAATTGATTTGGTTTCTGCCTCGCACAATGATCAATGAGAAACATCACAGTCAAAAAAATGTGAGAAACATGCAGTAGGTTTAATAAGCCTAGGACACGATGGGTTTTCTATACAATCATTCAATCATTTATTATTTGATCTTGCTTTATTAGTATATGAAAAGTGAGAGTAATGCAGTGCAACATGAGCAGGACCCATCCCAATAAAAATGTACCGAATGTATTCTTATGTGTATGTCTTCTGTTCATATTGTGTAACATCATTTGTGAAGTTTTGTAACATTTCAACAAAGACAACGTAACATGGCCTTATTGGTAGAATCTAACGATGATGGTGATGAGTCATATTCCTTAGTGATGACTAGCTTTCTCTACAACTCATTATTGCATCATGTAGTTATATTTGCATGTGGACGACCGGCCTGGTATATGAGTGTCAAGATACTCGACTTTTGTGAGTATTTTCGTAAGTAACATTTTGCGTCACGTACTTTTTGCCGACTTTATCAAGTTTATAATAATGTGATTTGATGCATCTTTAACTGGCATGTCAATCACTAAAGTACAAGAAAAATCTACATTTTATGGTTATAGTTGTAAGGTCATCAATTTTCTAGTATTGAGGTGCACACATGTTTGCAATGCTTCACATACTTGGGCTCATCCTGACTATTTTGTCCAACCTTTTGGTTTCTTTTCTATACTTGCTTTGATCCAAATTACTTATCGCAGGTTTAAAAAGCACGTGACAAGTAATTTAGATCAGAGGGAGTACTTTACACTCATGGATGACTACTTTATATAATTTTGGAAAATGCACACAATTTTCCATAAAAATTGGTGTCCACGTTTTTGAGATGGTGAGCATGTGACAGTCCGCCGGGCATAACCGAGTGTGTTGCAGACATGTACTTAACGCAACACTTGTTGAGACATTCTAACATCCAGTGCATACTCTACTAGATCTATAACGTTTTTACGTGAACCACAAATTCTGAATGCTAACATAGAGCAAAAAAGATATACACCTGTGTTTTTCCCTCCACCATCATCCATCTCTGCTTCTTGACTTGGTCACCTTTATGCCTTTCCTATTTTAACTCTTTCTCATATGGCCACTATCACCCCTCCTTATTTCTACCCATCTCCCACATCCAGTTGTCGTAGATCTATCACCGTTGGTGGCATCAAGCCAACTAATCTCCCTGATTAGGCCTTTTCTCCTAGTCTCGAGGTGCGCTGGTGTTGAACATTCGGTTGTTGGGTCGCCGTTGAGGTTAGACGGCCATCCACCCTATCCTTGCTTCTCCCCTCTTCATTCGCTCCTTTCTAAGGAAAATGAACCTATGCTTATGTGTATGCTTATAATTCATATTGTGTAGTGACATTAGCGAAGTTTTGTAACACTTCAACAAAGGTAACACAACTTAGCCTCGTTGATCGAATATGGCGACGATGATGCGAGTCATATTCCTCGATGCATGTGTCACACTGATGAATATATTTCTCTATACTCCATTGTTGTGTAGTTGTTGTTGCATGTGGATGTCTCCTCGTATATGGTTGGCAACCTGTTATGACATAGCTTTCTATCAAGTTTTCCAGGTTTGTAATAACGTGGTTTTATACATCCTTAGTTGGCATGAAAATCAAATGACAGCTCGAGAAAGTTTACATTTTATGGCCATAAGATCATCATAGGATTGAGGTGCACACAAGACTATAATGCTTCACATACCCTGTCCAAGCCCAACTTGACCGAATATCTTTCCGACCAACTAATTTTCATGTATGTTTTTTCTTTTTTGTACTTCAACTTCATGACCAACTATTGTGAATAATTTTGAAAAGTATGCTGCACTTTTCCATGAAACTTGTTGCCCACGTTTTTTAGATAGCGGTACACGTGATGATTTGTAGGACACAACTAGGTATAAATACTTCCTTAAAATAACTAGTCGCATACACGTGCATAAAGTTGCAACTTGTTAAGACATCCTAATATATATCCTATGCATAATATACCGACTGAATACCCACCAACATAGAAAAAAAATATACTCTTGTGTTCTTTCGCGCCACCATAGTTTAATTTCATGACCAACTACTATGATTAATTTTGGAAAATACGCTGCACTTTTCTATAAAACTTGTTGCCCACGTTTCTGAGATAACGGTGCACGTGACGATCAGTAGGACACAACTAAATGTAAATACTTCCCTAAAATAACTAGTCGCATACCCACCAATATAGAAAAAAAAAGATATACACTTGTGTTCTTTCGCGCCATCATAGTTGTCTGCCTCCGCTTCATCGCTTGGTCATTTTTGTGCATTTCCTTTTTTACCTCTTCCTCATATGGCCGCCCTCTCTCCTTGTTCTTCCTTCATTCCCTCAGTCATTCGGTCATGGCACCGGCAACAATGAAAGCTTTTCTTGAGAGAGAAATTCAAGATCGAGAAATCATTCGTAGTTGTTTTTTTGAACGGAAATCATTCCGTAGCTAGTCTCTCCGAGAAAAAAAAAAGAATAATACAACCGGTCCAGGCCCATGGCCCAGCCTCAAGAATCAAGACGCGGCATAGCCTAAAAAGTCCTACCGCTAAAACCTAGAAATTCTGCGCACCACAGCCGCCGCCGCCTTCTCCGAAATTGTGAAGCCTGAAACCCTTGCCCCGTTTCAAACCCTGCGAAACCTCCCGAATCCGAGCGAACAGTGCCCGAAAATTTCAAATCGCCCCCTCCCAACGAGCGGCCGGCCCGGGCGGGCTCCTCAATCCCTCATTCCTCCTCACACACACGCCGTCGCCCACTTCCGCCCCCCGTTTTAAATTTCAAACCCCCCACCGCACACTCGCCTTCTGATCTGGCCGCCTGTCCGATCCACCGCCCATCCATCGCCATCTCGAGCGGGCGCCGGGCGGGGCGATGGAGTGCGACGACTGGGGCGGCGGCGATGGCGGCGACATGAACTCCGTGCCGGAGGGCGTCGTGCAGCACATCCTGTCCATGCTCAGCAACGTCCGCGACGTGGCGGCGTGCGCCAGCGTCTGCCGCCGCTGGCGCGAGTGCGTCCCCTACCTCCCGGCGCTCTTCTTCCCGCGGAACGCCTTCGACGCGGCCGCCGTGGGCACGGGCGCCGCGGACGAGGCCATCGGCCGGATGGTGGCCGCCGTCGCGCGCCTCAGGGAGCTCGTCATCTACTGCCCCTTCTCCCTGGCCCGCCTCCCCGGCTGGCTCGCCATGCGGAGCGCCTCGCTCCGGGTGCTCGAGCTGCGGATGGACGCCGCCGCCGACAAGGAGGCGGCGGACGCCGGCTACCTGGACTGCATCGCCCTGGCCACGGGCCTCGAGGAGCTGAGGCTCTGGGGGGTGGTGCTCACCAAGGCGCCCGCGTGGGGCCGCCTGCAGGGCCTCCGCGTGCTGGAGATCGTTGGCGCGCCGCTGAGGGACACCGCGGTGACGGAGGCCGCCGCCGCGTGCCCCAACCTCACCGACCTGTCGCTGCTCGGCTGCGACTGCTCCGGCGACGTATCCATCCAGCTCTCCCTGCTCCAGCGTTGCCGGCTCGACTTCCTCGGCGGCGGCAACTGCTCCCTCTTGCTCTGCGCTCCCCGCCTCGAGTCACTTGAGGCACAGGGCTTCACCTGGATCAGTCTGCGGGGTGGCCACTGCCTCCGCCGCCTCTCGATCGCCAAGAGCACAGGTGTGCAGAACATACCTTGATTTTTCATCAACCCACATCCGAGATTCAGTTTGCGTTGTTCGGGTTCAGTATGTAGTGTTGTGAATTGTGATGAAATGGTGCAGGCAGGGTGTATCAGGTGGACACTGGGAAGCTCCCAGATCTGGAGTACCTCTCTCTGCGCGGCGTCCAGTGGAGCTGGGCTGCCATCAGCTCCGTGCTGCAGTGTGCCAGCCAGGTGAAGCACCTTGTGATGAAAATTGAGTTCTGTGGTGAGTTTGACGTGCTCCAGCCTTTCCCGGAGGTCGATTTGGTCGACTTCTTCAACAGCCACCCCATGCTCAGAAAGTTTGAGATCCATGGTGCTATGTTCGCCGCTCTTTGCCAGAGAAACAGCCTGAAAAACGTGAGTGGCCCTGTCCTGTCCGTTGCTCTATTACTGGCAACATCGTTTTCCATACGATTTTTATGACACGTGTTACCATGGCTAATTCCTGTGATTTGTCAATGCAGCTGGATTCAAGATTCTTCATCCCTTGTTTGGAAGAGCTTCTGATCACAGTGCGCTCGCCTCTCAATGCTGAACAGAAGCTGAATACTCTTGAATCGCTTGTGAATTACAGCGTCAAGCTGCAGTCAATGGTTATCAGGATCTCACAGATGAAGAATTGCCATGATGCTGCTGATGATTTCTTCGAGGAGATATGTAAGTTCAAGTACACAAACTACAGGAAGGTGCGGATTGAATAAACGGAGATGCCGTGCGATTTATTCTTCAATAAATTGATTGAGGACTTCATTTTTCTTATACATTATTTCCCTGATTTCGGTTATTGCCATTGTTGGAGGGTGCCTGTTTATCCCTCTTGAGTAGCTTATGAGGTTATTTTGTTTACTTGATATTCATCTAGTCGATTTCATGACTAGAGCTTGTTGCTGAAACAATTTTGATTGAATAATTGAGGACATCGTTTTTGTTATTGTATACCCTGGTTCGAATTATTGCCATTGTTGATGGAGGATGCCTGTTTAGCAGCCTTGCGTAATTTACGAAGTTATGTGGTTACTTAAAATTCATCTGGCTGATAGTTTGTTGACCAAAATTCGCTGCTAGCCTGCTAGGACTATCTTGATCGATCAATGTACATAGAAGCTCCTTAAACCTCTCTCTGTTGCTTAGTGAATAATTTGTGTAGGAATATTCTACACCGGCACTAGGGCTGTCAACGAGCCGAAATCGAGCGAACATTGTTAGGCTCGGCTCGAGCTCGGTAGAAGCTTGAGCCGAGCTCGAGCGAGCCTAGGTTGACCTTCGAGCCTACATCTAAGCTCGAGTTCAGCTCGACCAAAGCTCGAGTAGGATTAAGCTCGGTTCGTTGAAGTTCGGTAAGAAAATTTTAGTACATCGACATACAACTACATAGCAAGAAAATAGTAAAGTTTGAAAACGAAATAGCAGAAATGGCTTGGAGTCTCATATAATAGTAATACAGTGCCAACATGCTAGCATAATTATTTTAGCAGTCTCACGGTCTCACAGCAAATGAAATAATAATAGCAGTCTCAATTTTGCTGCTGTACAAAAATCACGAGCTTTATCGAACTGTTTGAGTACGGCTCGTCTAAGCTCGCGAGCTCGAAAACAGGCTCGAGCTTGGTTTGTTAGGGAGACGAATCAAGCTCGAGCCGAGCTGTTAACGCGCCGAACTCGCACTGTTTGTCAAGCCTGAACTTTTTTGGCAGCCCTAACCGGCACATCAATGTGGTCTGATGATGTGGTGGCTTGATTATCTTTATTGTCACTATTTGTTGATTTAGGAGCCATAAGGTGGACTAGAGATGACTTTTACTTTCCATGGCTGTTAGTTTGGACCAATTCTTTTATTTGTGAATTTAGTACATTTCTTTCGGAATAGTTTCTCTCTAGCCCCCTATGAGTAATATGTGTGGTTTGGTTTAGTATGGACTGGAGATGTCTTTTACTTTCCATGTCTGTTGGTTTTGGTAGCTATCTCTTTGGAGTATCAAAAGATTATATGTGTATTGTACGTAAGGATTACAAAGCCAATTTAGGAAAGATGATAGTAGTTCCACACTCGATTTGGATAGTTGTTTCGTCAATGGCGGTAACCACTAGTATACCGCCAAAAAAACTGTTGCCGCCAAAAAACTGTTCATTTTGAATTCTGCAACGGAATTAAACCAATTAGATACTGAATGTTGAACCATCCATATTTATAAAATCTTAAGCATATTAGATTTTTGAAAACCAGCCATCAAACTGGCTAATCCGTTCGTTGGTGTATTTACTTACACTACGCATATTGAATAGTTTCTCCATAGTCCCCTATATGTATGCCATCTGGTTTCTAGTATCCCTTGGAGTACCAAAAGAGTAATACGTATATTCTACCCAAGAATTACAAATCCAATTTAGGAAAGATGATAGTTCGGTACTTGATTTGGTTTTTTTCCAGCTATTGGTGGTAACTGATAGTATACCACCAAACCGACGTTGCTGCCAAAACAAACTGAATTTAAAATTTTGTATTCTGCAATTTGATTAAACCAATCACATATAGAATGTTGAACCACCTAGATTCCAACTATATTTTTAGTATCTCTGTGCAGGATACTAAATTTCTGAAAACCATTGATAACCATCAAATTATCCTTTTCAAATCACTCCCTTGCACCTTCTACTGCATACATACCAGTTGCGACATCTTTACTCAAGCCCACACAGATATATTCCCAGACGGTAATATGGTCCATATTAAGAACATTGTACATGTCAACCTTTTCCCATCTCCTTATTCTCATAGAAATTCATGATGTGTGTCCTTTCTTGTGTCCGCCGGTAAAACAACAAGCTGCATCATTAGCTACGAAGAAGATGAAACTACTCACCTATGCGCATATCATTTTCTTATCTTGGATTTTTCTCTTGTGCATATCATCAAATATTCAGTTTGTGCTTATAATTAGTCCCTGCTCAAATCTTCGGGTTGAAGCAGATGGAAGGGGCGGAGAGAGCCGTAGCTCCATGGTCATGCAGAGCGTTACGTCTACTATGGCTCCTTCTCCTCCTCACTCTTTGCTGGTTCGCCTTCGTAGTAGCGAACAACTCGACCATTGATCTTCTGAGCTGGGCGAAAATTCGATTCCTCTACCTGTGCGAGAGAATAAGGGGAAATAGTCAAGATTTGTCCAATGCAAATGGTCGTTATAACTCATGTGAGAATACACATCTTGATCTGCTCCTCTGTATGTTTTTTGATCACGTGCATGCTCACTTCACCACCTACATACCACTGAGACCGCGTCCAGCAACTTGACCTGCTCCTCCGTTACGTGTTTTACCTGGCAGAGACCGTCCACCAGTAAATTAAATACGCTCATATGGAGTAATTGTTAACCTCATATTGATCAACCTAAGACGTTTTGGCATACCTTGCTCATGATGGTCCAAATAACGCCTTCGGAGCAAGGCGGCGTCGTGAGGGAGCCCTCATATCTGTAGTAGCCCGAAGTCTTGTCTACCCAGGGGGATGGATCGACAAGCTCCGTCACGTCCTCATCCATGTTATTCTTGCGGGCAAGCCTCTTGAAGTATGGCTCCAACTGCGCAAATGCAAAAAAATCGCCTCAAGTACTGTTTTCCGATAAATTAAGAGTGCCTCATAGTTTCCTATCCGTGAGTTTTTGTAGCAGGAATTATATCCATGGAATGAAACATCAGTGCTATGACAATGGCGCGCGCCTTGCGGGAGAGACGGCGTACGTACATCGGTCAACAGTTTGCTGGGGTCGCCGGGTTGCCTTTTGGAGAAGAACACGGAGAGGACGGCGCGGGCCTTGCTGGAGTCCTGGTGAACCATGTGCATCTCCATGTCCAACCTGTCATGATACCGGTAGCTAGTAATTAGAGGTCATATCAGCCATTGTTCTATCTAGACCTAGGGTTTTCTACCAAGCTTAAAAGGTACTCATCCTTTGCATCTTTCACATCCGGATTTACATTAGATTTGAAAAATTAATCTAGGAGTAGCTACTTTGAATCTTGCACTAGCTAGGAGGGAGAGGGGGTTCCTTGTTAGCTTAGGTTGTCTTTCAGCTCTAACCTCTGGCATGGACGGACGCGCACCTGGTGCCATTGATGGTGTGCTCGGAGGGGATGTGCCAGTGCACCTGCTGGAGCACGTAATCCTTCTTCTCCACCGTCAACTTGCCATTCCCTTCTTTCCATTTCAGCTAGAAGGTCGACGTTCGGAGAACAGAAACAAAAAAAATTGTCAAGAAGAAAATCACAGTGTTTAAAATGGTGAAAAAAAACTATAGTTCTTTTTAAAAAATGTAGTATTACGATGAAGTCGTGGCCTTGGTTTTGCACGCTGCAGTCACCGGCAGTATAGGTGTATTCTAGGGGTCCCATGTCCTGCGCGGTCTCCATCTTAGAGATGTCAATCGGGGACTGCTCTTTGCCATCACGACATATGGCCCAATCCGGTTCTAGCGAGCCCCAATGGCCCGGCCCGTTCGCGGTATTCTCCATGTAGCTAAACAGAGCGTCTGCATCACCAATATGAAAATTTTAAGTTAGTGATCGATTTCGAATCTCTCCCTCTATAAAAGGAAAACAAAAAATCAAGCCGCAGGGAAATTGCAAGTGCTGAACATCAATCTGCCTTTGGTGAAAAATTTGATATGTAACTTAAATTTATGAAATATAACATGGCAATTTAGCACGATCTTAGACGGAAAGCTCGGATTATTGGATACATATAGAATTGCCGTTGAGATCTCAGAAGAACATGCTTAAAACAACAATCCGTACGTACGTGCTTCTACAGTCGGCCCATGCGCTGGAGCCGGATCCGGTGACGCTGACGCTGCTACATTCGGTCCAGGCGCTGGAGCCGGATCCGGCGACGCTGCACATGCCACGGAAAACAAGGCTATTATCGCAAGGGTGACCGACGTGAAGGCGGTGCTCGGCCGGGTGGTGCCACAACCGCGTCTCCGGCCAGCCGTCGTCATAGAACGATCGATCATCGTTAACCAAACCTATTTTGAAACCAATTCGTTGGAATACATGAGAGGATTAGAGAAAGCACCAGCTGATTGAAGCCATACCTTGTGCGCGAGCGGGGGCCATCCAAGTAGGACGCGGGTGACTGCGGTCCTCACATCTTTTGGTTGAGAATTCCTATATGTCGATCATGGCGAAGCTCCATCATTGATTACTCGGTTAATCTAATAAAGACCCGTGACTCACGGTAGTACTCCATACGACGAGTGGTCGTTAGCCTGTCTATAAAAGCTAAAGAGCCAACGACCATGCATGCATGTAAGAATCTTTTTGTGATCTAAAAATTTAAAATAAATTTTCTCTTAAACAGCTAATCCAATTGATGATCCGTTTTCACTGCTAAGTTTAACTCGACGAGTACTTTAAAACAAGATCTCATCATAATATGTTTTGACGATATTTTTTTCTGTCGCCAGTTGCCAAATTATTGTACTATAGCTACCAGATTGATATTTAACATATACCGGCCAAATAATACACAACCACCAGATAATTTTTGCATGTTTCTAATGATAACAATGATTTATATATACAGAAAGCAGGTTCTTAATCCATTCTAAACATATAAAATACTATATTACCATCATATAAGGTTATATTGTTGAGAAACAAAGTTCAAAAATCTCTGATAACCATTTGATTTTAACCTAGTAACCATCTTAACTTTACTCGGTAACCAAGTGTTAGTAATCTAGGAACTAAATTTTAAAAAATTGTTGTCAAAATATCAACATAGGATCTAGTTTCGAAGATCTTGACACGAAAAAACTAACCATGAAAATTGATCTGAATTTCGAATTACAGTTCAAGAGATAAAAAAGTTGAAGTTTAGAACTAAAAAAAATCTTATGTGGAGACTAGACCGGATGCATGCATGCCTGACTAGGTTGTCATATTATCCGTGTCCACGGAGAGCTAATCTAGGACATGTGTCCTAGATAGCACAGTCCTTTATTACTTACTTCCTTAGTTATGATCCGGCACGATATTTCTCTATTTTTAAGTTAATTTCAGTTAGGTTCACAGACGATAGTTTGCACCTTATTTAAGAAATTTGATCATTTTACTATGCCATTTTTTGATCTATAATTTTGTTCTGCGCTACATTTTATTTTTATGACAAAAGAACTCTCTCATGTGACGGATGGTGTCGCGGATTCTATGTTCCAACTCGAATGCTCATTTTGGCGTTCCATTGGGGAGCTGGTGGGCGAGCGAACAGAGTTGGCGCATGTGCTTTGGCAAGCCTGGACGTTCCCGAGAGCAACTCTAACAAATCACCGTATACATTTTCCATAATCTGGCTATATGATCCACATACCACTTATGGGGCGAATGGAGAATCATCTATTCCAGATCTTAAGAAGACATGTTCCATACTATTTCTCACGAGTGAGACCCATTAGTCGTTCTCTCCCCTCCCCTTTACCTTCTTCCTCCACCGGTAACAGAAGCTCCCACGCACGCAACACCTTTGGCCCCGAAACCTGACCGAGCGATACTGATAGGCTGGAGCGGCAGCCATGAGCTTCGGCAGCAAAGCAACTATTGAGTGAGGCGGCGAAGGGAGCAACAACTCACGTGTGTTGCAGCAGGTGTCAAGCGGAACGAGACATTTTGGGAGAATATCTACCCACGAGTGGCGACCCCAAAGATGTGGGAGGGGCCTGTTTGCAGTGGCAGAGCCAGGGCCCGGCATGGCCGGGCATCTGCCCGGGCTCAGCTGACTAGCTCCTTTGATATATTATGATTGATGAAGTGGTTTGGATGGGAAAACACTCCAGCGATGCGTTGTAACTATAGTTTGCCCAGGCTCAAATATTGGGCTAGCTTTGCCACTGCCTGTTGGCCCCTAGGAAAAAGTAGACTGGGTGTGGCGAGGGATAAAAAATGGAACATGGCCGGAGATAATAAAAAAGGGAATATGTGGAATATAAGGGATCTGCTAGAGTGGATGCACCCCTATAATCACAATAAAACAAAATAGTGGGAGATTTGGGGATTTTGATACAAGTTATTTGAGCTCAACAATACTAGTGTTGGAGATATGCCCTAGAGGCAATAATAAATGTAGTTATTATTATATCTTTGTGTTTATGATAAATGTTTACATTCATGCTATAATAGTATTAACAAGGAAACATTAATACTTGTGTGATTTGTAAACTTAAATTGAAGTCCTTAGTAAAGCCTCTTCATAATACTAGCTTGTTGGTTAATAAATGATTGTGGTTTCCCTATCATGAACATTGAGATGTTATTAACAACAAGATCATATCGTTAGGAGAATGATATGATGGACATACTCCTATAGATAAGCGTGGCATAAAGATCAAGTCATTTTAATAGTTCAATTGCTATATGCTTTCTGATACATAGTAACCTAATTTCTTCGACCATGAGATCATGCTTATCACCATCACCGGAAGGATGCTTTGATGACATCAAACACCACACCGTAACTGGGTGGCTATAAAGGTGGCATTGAGTGTTCGGAAAGTATTGGTTGAGACACATGGATCAAGAGTGGGATTTGTCCATCCATATGACGGATAGATATACTCTGGGCCCTCTCGGTGGAATGTCATCCAATTAGCTTGCAAGCATGTGACTGGCTCACAAGGGATCACATATCACGGTAACGAGAAAAGAGTACTTATCAGTAACGAGGTTGAACTAGGTATGCAGAGATACCGACGATCAAAACCTCGGATAAGTAAACTATCGTGAGACAAAGGGAAATTGGTATCGTATCTAAGTGGTTCATTCAATCGCAAAGTAATCGTAGAAATATGTGGGAGCCATATGAATTTCCGGATTCCTCTATTGGTTATTGTTCGGAGAAGTGTCTCGATCATGTCCGCATAATTCACGAACCGTAGGGAGACACACTTAAGGATTCGACGTTGTTGAGTAGTTATGGAATGATGAGTAAGAGACCGAATGTTGTTCGGAGTCTCGGATGGGATCCGGGATATCACGAGGAGATCCGGAATGGTCCGGAGAATAAGATTCATATAAGGAAAGTCTTGTTTCGGGGTTGGAGAATGGTTCCGGTGTTTTCATCGGGAATGTTCTAGAAGGTTCCGGAATGTCCGGCACTCCGAAGGGGAAGGGTACATGAATGTGTCATAAAAAGGGTAGGGGTTCGTAGCATGGAAAACAAAAATTTTCTACCGCATGCACACAAACAAGCCAAGATCTATCTACTAGATTGTAGCAACGAGTCGATAGAGGAACTCACCCTCGAAGATTCCAAAGCGGTTAACGAGAGCATATTCTCGTGGGTGATGTAGTCGTACACTTGCCGATCTCAAGATCGTGTAGACGATCCTTTCGGCGCTGTGTTCCGGCAGCGCTTCCGCAGTCGGTCACACGTTCGGTACTCGATGAAGACCTTCCTCTCCTTTGTTCCAGCAGGCAGCGGAGGTTGTATCACTCTCCTCGCGATTCCGACAGCACGACGGCGTGGTACCGGAAGTAGAGGGGAGATCTCGCAGGGCTTCGCCTTAAGCCGGAGCGAGTATGGTGGACTATGAGAGAGCCCTCGGTGATCTAGGGTTTAGACACACCAAGGAGGGGGCAAGGGCGGCGGCTAGGGTTTGACCTAGGCGGCGGCAAGTTGCCCTAGGCGGCGGCGTCAGCAGGAGGTGGCGGCAGCGGGGCTAGGGTTTGCGGGGTGGAGGTATTGAGGTACTTGGAGGGGCAGCCCTGCCCCTCCTTATATAGGTGGAGGGAGGCGCGCTAGGGGAGGGGAGTCCCTCCCCAACTCGGATCCCAAGAGGGCCGGCGGTGGAGGGGAGGAACTCCTCCCCAAGTAGGTTTCCTACTTCCCCTCCACTTTCCAAAATAGCCGTTTGACTTTTCAAATTGGCGTTTGACTTTTCAAACTAGGATTTGATTAAACCCTTTATTTTGTTTAGCGATGACACCTAGTACATGATGCAATCATTCCAACTTGGTATGACACATTCATGTACCCTTCCCCTCCGGAGTGCCGGACATTCCGGAACCTTCTAGAACATTCCCGATGAAAACACCGGAACCATTCTCCAACCCCGAAACAGGACTTTCCTTATATGAATCTTATTCTCCGGACCATTCCGGATCTCCTCGTGATATCCCGGATCCCATCTGTGACTCCGAACAACATTCAGTCTCTTACTCATCATTCCATAACTACTCAACAACATCGAATCCTTAAGTGTGTCTCCCTACGGTTCGTGAATTATGCGGACATGACCGAGACACTTCTCCGATCAATAACCAATAGAGGAATCTGGAAATTCATATGGCTCCCACATATTTCAACGATTACTTTGCGATCGAATGAACCACTTACATACGATACCAATTTCCCTTTGTCTCACGATAGTTTACTTATCTGAGGTTTTGATCGTCGGTATCTCTGCATACCTAGTTCAACCTCATTACCGATAAGTACTCTTTTCTCGTTCCTGTGGTATGTGATCCCTTGTGAACCAGTCACATGCTTGCAAGATAATTGGATGACATTCCACCGAGAGGGCCCAGAGTATATCTATCCATCATATGGATGGAAAAATCCCACTCTTGATCCATGTGTCTCAACCCATACTTTCCGAACACTCAATGCCACCTTTATAGCCACCCAGTTACGTTGTGGTGTTTGATGTCATCAAAGCATCCTTCCGGTGATGATGATAAGCATGATCTCATGGTCAAAGGAATTAGGTTACTATGTATCAGAAAGCTTATAACAAATGAACTATATTAAATGACTTGATCTTTATGCTACGCTTAACTATAGGAGTATGTCCATCACATCATTCTCCTAATGATATGACCCTGTTGTTAATAACATCTCTATGTTCATGATCAGGAAACCATGATCATATATTAACTAACAAGCTAGTTTAACAAGAGGCTTTACTAGGGACTCTTTTATGTTTACAAATCACACAAGTATTAATGTTTCCGATTAATACAATTATAGCATGGTATGTAAACATTTATCATAAGTATGAAGATATGATAATAACCACTTTATTATTGCCTCTTGGGCATATCTCCAACAGTCTCCCACTTGCACTAGAGTCAATAATCTAGTTTCAAACCTTTGTGTGTTCAACACCTTATGGCTTTCTGGTGTCGTATGTACACGATTGCTAGTGGTCAACTGATCTCCGGATCTGACACTTCCAGGTTCGTGTGTAATTGCGTGTCTTTGCGTCTCTACGCATCACTCATTCTCTAATGAGATGGCTTCGTACAAATTTGGTCCTTTGGTGTGACCTTTAGTTCTTTGGGGTTAAAACATGTTGATAATATTGTCGTACAATATATCTTCATAGTACTATTCTATTGTGAACTACACCTAGTTTGATAACAAACTACTTGACACAAATGCCCTCTTTTGCTGCTATAATAACAGTCATATACTTAGCCTTTTGTTGTAGTATCTGTCACAATGTCTTAACTTTGGAATTCATCCAAATTCATTATGGAACTTACTTTCCATCATATTGTGCCACCGTTAGTTTAGATTGAGATAAACTTAATTTGTACTTTGTGACAAAACTAGTATCAATGTAGTACTTTTACAATGAACTAACCATCCATTTGTCAATTCTACAAATAATATACTCTTAGTTCTTCCAAAAGATCATAAGAATATCCTTACTATTGTCCAATGATCATCTTATGAATCATTCTGGTATATGCTCATAACATTTAGAGCATAGGACATATCTGGATTTGTACATATCACAGTATGATTGATATAAATACTCTTTGTGATTTCATACATCAAGTATCAATCTATACCTGAATCTTTGTTTCACTTACCAAGTGTCAATACACTTGAATATATCATCAATATTGAACTCATTCAATCCTTTCTGTGCGACAAGAACCTTTCTTGTAGTTTCTATATTGAACTCATTCAATATATCATCTATGTACTTTCGGCAAAACCATATTAGCGTCTATTTTTGCCAAATATTTGGGTTTTGCCTAAGTCTTTCATGAGGATGAAATTCTTAATATGTGTTAATAAAAGATACATCATTTCTAATCAACAATATGTCTTCCACATAATGTTTTAGAAACATGTCTTAACGCTCCCACTTAATTTCTTGCAAATGCAAGCATCTTCATCATCTCTGACGAATTTAAACTCCTTTAACAGTTTCATCATGGTGAAGATTCCAACTCCACGATGCTTACTTCAACCATTGAAGTTTGCATATGCTTTTAGCATCCTTTGAATTAACAAAACCCTTTGGACCATGTCATGCACACGTCCTAGGTAACCCTTCTATTAGAAGAACTTGTTTTGTTTATCCAACACATAACAAAATTATATGTCGTGGTTGCTACATTAATCCGTCTAGACTAAATATCGCTTAATGAAAGATCAGATCTTGTCATAGTCAACACTTTTAACATTGTCGTGAACTCTTTCCCGACATGTCGATAATTTCATAGATGTGAAACATCCATGTCTATTTCTTTATAGATCCAAACACAACTGTAAGGTCATACACCTTTCTCGAGGGTCCTTCAAGTTCAAAACTTGATTTCTCGTGTATGGAACTATCACGGATTTTATGGCTTCAAGCCATTTTACGGAGTCAGGGCCCATCATCGCTTCTTTGCATGTAGTCCGTTCATTATTCTCAAATAATGATTCAACCCTCAAATCTTGGTATTTGATTGTTTACTCGACCTATTTGGTTCAATAGAAACTTAGTCCTCCGTGACCACAACCTTTGAGGCACGTGAGCCATGAGCATTGTTGCTGCCTCCGGAACATTTTTCGGCGCTGCGCAACTCTGCACATATAGCTAAGGTTCTTTTAACCTTATCAAAGTTCTATTGTCCTCCCCCTTAACTTTTCACGAAAAATTCCTTCTCAAAGAAACTTGACGTTCTAAGCGACAAACACTTTTGTCTTTGGTGTTATGGAGGAATACTTAACTATTATTCAAAATAACATACAAAGATATGTTCATCCGATTTTGGTTGCAAACATCTTTCTTATGCATAGCATACCAATTTTTAAGAAAGGACAACTTGGGTTTTATCCCAAACCATAACTTTATATGGTGTCAATTCAACGGATTATGATGAAGCTCTTTTCAGTGGAAAAACGGTAGTCTCTAAAACTTTTAATCTTTAAAATATAATGGCAGTTTTATGAATTAGACCTTCGATCTTACCATGTCAAACAAGGTTTAATTACATATCTCGAACGCTCCATACTCTTATGGTGTTTCGGGAAATGCAAATCCACGGAACGATTCCTTAAATCTTAGGTATTATGCTAAACTTGTAACTCAAATATCTTCCTTTATGATCTTATCATAAACTATTTATATTCTTGTTACAATGATTTTGTACTTCATCTTGAAAGTCTTTGAACTTTTCAAATGTTTCATACTTCATCCTTATTAAGTAAATATTCATATATTCACTCAAATTTTCGGAGAAAGCATATGAAGTTGAAATCCATCGCTCTTGACTACACATAATGGACTTCGTACAAGAATATGTACAAGTTCCAATAAGCTAGTCATTCGTTCCCTTTTGGCCTATGAACGAAGTTTTAATTATCTCTAGGAAAGTTTCACAAGCGTCATTTGATCAAAAATCAAAAGACTCCAAAATTCCATACACATGGAGTTTCTTCATGTTTTCTTTCCAATATAATTTAAACGGCGATGTCACTTCCTAAATGATATTTCAATCAATTTATCTTTCGACATTTTTAGCACTAGTTTTATGGATATAATTTCTCCAACGAGATTTGTGAATCATCCATCTTTTATGGATTACGACAATTATTTGAACAACCCTTTTGTTCTCATAATGCCTGATAAAACAAATCTTGAAGGCAAGCTTTGATGTTTAACAAGCAGCACAATAACCCTTTTGTTCTCAATGAACATCATCACATATTCTTTTGCTTATTACTTAGGCCATTGTAGTTCATGAATTGTGTTGTTTCGTATGACGATTCACAGCAACAAATTCAGTATCAAATACTTAAGAACCACATTGTTTAATAAGCAAAGAATATAGCCATAACATGTATATCATCTATATACTTAAACTGAACAATTCTAGTCTTTTCTTTTCTGCCATATATTTATGAGATTCTCTTTCAGTATTTCCTTTTCTGTTTGAAAGAATCTATCAACATCAATAGTGGAGTCATACATATGACACATAGTCCAAAGCGTGTATAGTTAAATACCAATGTCTTTGGACTTGCACTTTGAAGTAGATCACCATTATCAAATGTTTGGTGTTCTTTCAAATTCCTTTCTTTAGTAATCTCTTGGTGTAGTAAACATTTTACCTACATCAAATATTCACCCTTATCATGGAATTATCTACGATCAAGCTAATTTTAGCTTATAATGGTGAATTGCGAGTATAATGTTGCTCTCCAAAACCTTTTGGAGGATTAGGACAACTAGTGTCTCCAACCTTTTGCAAATTCTCATCAAATATGAGAACATGACCTTTGCCATATTATACTCTATCATGTTGCAACCAAAACTTCGTTTCAGATATCACAATATCTTCCACACATCATGGTATCTGAAACAACTCTTTCAGATCCTAGATAACCTTGATATTAAGACAATTCTTTGAATATCAAGAATCATGGAGACAAACATGATACACTAACACTTGGAATTGTCACTCTTGATTTAATACCAATTATTAAACTTCATGGAGTAACCAGAACTTACTGAAAGTTTGCAATAGGACTTTTAAACTTTAGATTAACACTTCAAAACAATACGATACCAGTTCATAAAGTAACTAACCAGAATTCTATAGTTCTACCATCTCAATTAAAACTAAGCGCAAGGTGGTAAACGGATGCCAATGACTACAACAATTATGCAAATTCACTTTGATTTAATTTATGATAAATAGTGTTCAACTTTTAATCATATTGCCGTTGAACTCCCACTCAAAACAATATCCCTCACATTGTTTTAGTGATCACACGAACCAAATCCACCACATCAAAACCGATCATCACGAGAGTTGATGTAGCTTCAATGGGAACAATCAACATGTTCATCATATCTACTATATGACTCATGCTTTACCTTTCGGTGATCCGTGTTCCGAGACCATGTCTGTACATGCTAGGCTCATCAAGATCAAACCTTAGCTTCCGCATGACCAAATCTGGCTTGCTCACGTTGTATACACTCGCAAAATCTAACACACCCGATCATCACGTGGTGCTTCGAAACAACGAGCTTTATCAATGGTGCTTACTAAGGATGAACACTTTAAAACTTGAAATTGTGTGCTTGAGGTATCATCTTATAATGCTACCGTCGTAAACTAAGCAATACAAGATGCATAAAAGGATTAACATCACATGCAATTCATAATATGTGATATGATATGGCCTTTCTTCTTTGTGCTTCCGATCTCCATCTTCAAGCACGAACATGATCTCCATCATCACCGGCATTGCATCAAGGTCAATGATGCTGCTCCATGGTTGTCTTCCACCAGCTTCAACTGTTACAACTACTTTGAATAGACACGCGGGTCTTAACAGAATTTAAAGACAACCATATGGCTCCTGCCGGTTGCCAACTTACAATAAGGAACATTGCATACATCAAATATAATCACAATCATGGCCATATCACATCACAGCACGCCCCTGCAAAACAAAGTTAGACGCCTCTAATTTTCTTTGCATATTTTACGTGGTTTGGGGCTTTCAATAAGTGTCGTTCTAACTTACGAACAAGAACCACAACATTGATACTAGTATTGTCAATCACCCGTTGTAAATTGAATCTTAACTATGTTGGGAGAAACAGGCACCCGCAAAGCCACTTATGCAATACAATTTGCATGTCAAGCGTGGAGCAAGTCTCATGAACGATGTCATGTAAGGTTAGCTCGGGCCGCTTCATCCCACCATCCCACAAGATGCAAAGTACACAAGAAGCAATCAACAACAAAAGCATCAACGCCCACAATGACCATTGTGTTTTACTCGTGCAACAGATCTACATATAGACACGGCTCTGATACCACTGTAGGGGTTCGTAGCATGGAAAACAAAAAATTTCTACCGCATGCACACAAACAAGCCAAGATCTATCTACTAGATTGTAGCAACGAGTCGATAGAGGAACTCACCCTCGAAGATTCCAAAGCGGTTAACGAGAGCAGATTCTCGTGGGTGATGTAGTCGTACACTTGCCGATCTCAAGATCGCGTAGACGATCCTTCCGGCGCTGCGTTCCGGCAGCGCTTCCGCAGTCGGTCACACGTTCGGTACTCGATGAAGACCTTCCTCTCCCTTGTTTCAGCAGGCAGCGGAGGTTGTAGCACTCTCCTCGCGATTCCGGCAGCACGACGGCGTGGTACCGAAAGTAGAGGGGAGATCTCGCAGGGCTTCACCTTAAGCCGGAGCGAGTATGGTGGACTATGAGAGAGCCCTCGGTGATCTAGGGTTTAGACACACCAAGGAGGGGTCAAGGCCGGCGGCTAGGGTTTGACCTAGGTGGCGGCGGCAAGTTTCCCTAGGCGGCAGCGTCAGCAGGAGGTGGGGGCGCCGGGGCTAGGGTTTGCGGGGTGGAGGTATTGAGGTACTTGGAGGGGCAGCCCTGCCCCTCCTTATATAGGTGGAGGGAGGCGCGCCAGGGGAGGGGAGTCCCTCCCCAACTCGGATCCCAAGTGGGCCGATGGTGGAGGGGAGGAACTCCTCCCCAAGTAGGTTTCCTACTTCCCCTCCACCTTCCAAAATAGCCGTTTGACTTTTCAAATTGGCGTTTGACTTTTCAAACTAGGATTTGATTAAACCCTTTATTTTGTTCAGCGATGACACCTAGTACATGATGCAATCATTGCAACTTGGTATGACACATTCATGTACCCTTCCCCTCCGGAGTGTCGGACATTCCGGAACCTTCTAAAACATTCCCGATGAAAACACCAGAACCATTCTCCAACCCCGAAACAGGACTTTCCTTATATGAATCTTATTCTCCAGACCATTCCGGATCTCCTCATGATATCCCGGATCCCATCCGTGACTCCGAACAACATTCGGTCTCTTACTCATCATTCCATAACTACTCAACAACATCGAATCCTTAAGTGTGTCTCCCTACGGTTCGTGAATTATGCGGACATGACCGAGACACTTATCCGATCAATAACCAATAGAGGAATCTGGAAATTCATATGTCTCCCACATATTTCAACGATTACTTTGCGATCGAATGAACCACTTACATACGATACCAATTTCCCTTTGTCCCACGATAGTTTACTTATCCGAGGTTTTGATCGTCGGTATCTCTGCATACCTAGTTCAACCTCATTACCGATAAGTACTCTTTTCTTGTTCCCGTGGTATGTGATCCCTTGTGAACCAGTCACATGATTGCAAGCTAATTGGATGACATTCCACCGAGAGGGCCCAGAGTATATCTATCCGTCATATGGATGGACAAATCCCACTCTTGATCCATGTGTCTCAACCCATACTTTACGAACACTCAATGCCACCTTTATAGCCACCCAGTTACCGTGTGGTGTTTGATGTCATCAAAGCATCCTTCCGGTGATGGTGATAAGCATGATCTCATGGTCAAAGTAATTAGGTTACTATGTATCAGAAAGCTTATAGCAAATGAACTATATTAGATGACTTGATCTTTATGCTACGCTTAACTATAGGAGTATGTCCATCACATCATTCTCCTAATGATATGACCCTGTTGTTAATAACATCTCTATGTTCATGATCAGGAAACCATGATCATATATTAACTAACAAGCTAGTTTAACAAGAGGCTTTACTAGGGACTCTTTTATGTTTACAAATCACACAAGTATTAATGTTTCCGATTAATACAATTATAGCATGGTATGTAAACATTTATCATAAGTATGAAGATATGATAATAACCACTTTATTATTGCCTCTTGGGCATATCTCCAACAACAAGTTGGAATGGTTGCATCATGTACCAGGTGTCATCGCTGAGCAAAATAAAGGGATAAATCAAATCTTAGTTTGAAAAGTCAAACGCCAATTTGAAAAGTCAAACGGCTATTTTGCTTGGTGGAGGGAGAGTAGGAAACCTACTTGGGGAGGAAGTCCCTCTCCCTCCACCGCCGGCCTTGGAAGCCGAGTTGGGAAGGGACTCCCCTTCCCTTGGTCGGCGCCCTCCACCTATATAAGGAGGGGCAGGGCTGCCCCTCCAAACACACAACTCCACCACCCAAAACCCTAGCCCTAGCCGCCGGCCCTCCTGCAGCCGCCGCCGCCCTAGGGAAAACCCTAGCCATCGACTTGGGCTTCCCCAAGCCCTAGCCTCCGGCCTAGCCCTCTCTCCTTGGTGTGTCTAAACCCTAGATCACCGAGGCCTCTCTCATAGTCCACCATACTCGCTCCGGCTTAAGGCGAAGCCCTGCGAGATCTCCCCTCTACTTCCGCTACCGCGCCGTCGTGCTGCCGGAATCACGAGGAGAGTGCTACAACCTCCGGTGCCTGCTGGAACAAGGGAGAGGAAGGTATTCGTCGAGTACCGAACATGTGACCGACTGAGGAAGCGCTGCCGGAACGCAGCGCCGGAAGGATCGTCTACGCGATCTTGAGATCGGCAAGAGTACGACTACATCACCCACGAGAATCCGCTCTCGTTAAACACTTTGGAATCTTCGAGGGTGAGTTATTCCATCGACTCGTTGCTACAATCTAGTAGATAGATCTTGGCTTGTTTGTTTGTATGTGGTAGAAAATTTTGTTTTCTATCTTCTGGTATGATGGAGCGAGCTACGGACTTATTGGTAATCATACATACCGATGTGTGTGGTCCAATGAGTGTAGCATCGCGCGGTGGTTATCGTTATGTTCTTACCTTCACGGATGACTTGAGTAGATATGGGTATATCTATTTCATGAAACATAAGTCCGAAACTTTTGAGAAGTTTAAGGAATTTCAAAGTGAGGTTGAGAATCAACGTAACAAGAAGATTAAATTACTACGTTCTGATCGTGGAGGTGAATATCTAAGTTACGAGTTTGGCGAGCATTTGAAGAAATGCAGAATACTTTCACAATTGACACCGCCGGGAACACCACAGCGTAATGGTGTGTCCGAACGTCGTAATCGAACTCTCTTAGATATGGTTCGTTCTATGATGTCACTTACAGATTTACCGCAATCATTTTGGGGTTATGCATTAGAAACAGCCGCATTCACTTTAAATAGGGCACCATCTAAATCCGTTGAAACGACACCGTATGAATTATGGCTTGGGAAGAAACCTAAATTGTCGTTTCTTAAAGTTTGGGGTTGCGAAGCCTATGTAAAGAAGTTACAGCCGGACAAGATTGAACCCAAAGCGGAAAAATGCGTCTTCATAGGATACCCAAAGGAAACTATTGGGTATACCTTCTATCATAGATCCGAAGGCAAAATCTTCGTTGCCAAGAATGGATCCTTTCTAGAGAAGGAATTTCTCTCGAAAGAAGTGACTGGAAGGAAAGTAGAACTCGACGAGGTTGTCGAACCTTCTCTCGAACTTGCAAGTAGCGCAGCACTGGAAGAAGTTCCTGTGGTGCCTGCACCAATAAGAGACGAAGCTAATGATGATGATCATGAAACTTCGGTTGTAGTTGCTACAGAGCCTCGCAGGTCAACAAGAACTCGTACCACTCCTGATTGGTATGATCCCGTTATGAGTGTCATGTTGGTGGACAACACCGATGACCCTGCGACATATGAGGAAGCGATGATGATCCCAGATTCCAATAAATGGCAAGAAGCCATGAAATCCGAGATTGGATCCATGTACGAAAACCAAGTATGGACTTTGGTGGACTTACCGGATGGCCGGAAGGCTGTCGAGAACAAATGGATTTTAAAGAAGAAAATAGATGCTGATGGTAATGTTACTGTCTATAAAGCTCGACTTGTCGCAAAAGGGTTTCGACAAATTCAAGGAGTTGACTACGATGAGACTTTCTCACCTGTAGCGAAGCTAAAATCTATGAGGATTATGTTAGCAATCGTTGCATATTATGATTATGAGATATGGCAGATGGATGTCAAAACAGCATTCCTCAATGGAGACATTGATGAAGAGTTGTATATGATGCAACCCAAAGGTTTTGTCGATCCTAAAGATGCTAACAAGGTATGCAAACTACAACGGTCCATCTATGGATTGAAGCAAGCATCCCGAAGTTGGAATCAACGTTTTGATAAGGTGATCAAAAGTTTTGGTTTTATACAAACTTATGGAGAAGCTTGTATTTACAAGAAAGTGAGTGGGAGCTCTGTAGCATTCTTAATACTATATGTAGATGACATATTGTTGATTGGGAATGATGTAGACCTTCTTAATAGTGTCAAGGAATATTTGAATAATAGTTTTTCAATGAAAGATCTTGGCGAAGCAGCTTACATATTGGGCATAAAGATTTATAGAGATAGATCGAGACGTCTAATATCATTGTCACAAAGTACATATTTGGACAAAGTTCTAAAAAGGTTTGGAATGGAAGATAACAAGAAAGGGTTCTTGCCCATGTTGCCTAATACGACGTTGAGTAAAACTCAAATTCCGGCAAGCAGAAGATAGAGAAAGGATGAGTAAAACTCCCTATGCCTCAGCCATAGGATCTCTAATGTATGCCATGCTATGTACTAGACCCGACATTGCATATGCTGTTAGTTTGACTAGCAGATATCAAAGTGATCCAGGAGTGGATCATTGGACAGCGGTCAAAAACATCCTTAAGTACTTGAGAAGAACTAAGGATATGGTTCTTTCTTATGGAGGTGATGAACAGCTCGTTGTTAATGGTTACACCGATGCTAGTTGGAACACCGATCCGGATGATTCTAAATCACAATCTGGATACGTATTTACTTTGAATGGTGCAGCAATTAGCTGGAGGAGTGCAAAGCAAAGCGTTGTGGCGAGATCTTCAACTGAATCGGAATACATGGCTTCTTCGGAGGCTTCACAAGAAGCGATATGGATGAAAGAGTTCATTACAGAGCTTGGTGTGGTTCCAAGTGCGCTGGACCCAATGTCTATCTACTGTGATAACATGGGCGCCATAGCCAATGCACAAGAACCAAGGTCACACAAGAAGCTGAAGCACATCAAACTACGTTTCCACGCTATTCGAGAACATGTCCAAGATGGTGACATAAAGATTTGCAAAGTACACACATATCTGAATGTGGCGGATCCGTTGACTAAACCTCTCCCGAGGGAAAAACATGACCAACACCAAACTGCCATGGGTGTTCGGTATATTACCATGTAATCTAGATTAGTTGACTCTAATGCAAGTGGGAGACTGTTGGAGATATGCCCTAGAGGCTATAATAAATGTAGTTATTATTATATCTTTGTGTTTATGATAAATGTTTACATTCATGCTATAATAGTATTAACAAGGAAACATTAATACTTGTGTGATTTGTAAACTTAAATTGAAGTCCCTAGTAAAGCCTCTTCATAATACTAGCTTGTTGGTTAATAAATGATTGTGGTTTCCCTATCATGAATATTGAGATGTTATTAACAACAATATCATATCGTTAGGAGAATGATATGATGGACATACTCCTATAGATAAGCGTAGCATAAAGATCAAGTCATTTTAATAGTTCAATTGCTATATGCTTTCTGATACATAGTAACCTAATTCCTTAGACCATGAGATCATGCTTATCACCATCACCGGAAGGATGCTTTGATGACATCAAACACCACACCGTAACTGGGTGGCTATAAAGGTGGCATTGAGTGTTCGGAAAGTATTGGTTGAGACACATGGATCAAGAGTGGGATTTGTCCATCCATATGACGGATAGATATACTCTGGGCCCTCTCGGTGGAATGCCATCCAATTAGCTTGCAAGTATGTGACTGGCTCACAAGGGATCACATATCACGGGAACGAGAAAAGAGTACTTATCAGTAACGAGGTTGAACTAGGTATGCAGAGATACCGACGATCAAAACCTCGGATAAGTAAACTATCGTGAGACAAAGGGAAATTGGTATCATATGTAAGTGGTTCATTCGATCGCAAAGTAATCGTAGAAATATGTGGGAGCCATATGAATTTCCAGATTCCTCTATTGGTTATTGTTCGGAGAAGTGTCTCGATCATGTCCGCATAATTCACGAACCGTAGGGAGACACACTTAAGGATTCGACGTTGTTGAGTAGTTATGGAATGATGAGTAAGAGACCGAATGTTGTTCGGAGTCTCGGATGGGATCCGGGATATCACGAGGAGATCCGGAATGGTCCGGAGAATAAGATTCATATAAGGAAAGTCCTGTTTCGGGGTTGGAGAATGGTTCCGGTGTTTTCATCGGGAATGTTCTAGAAGGTTCCGAAATGTCCGGAACTCCTGAGGGGAAGGGTACATGAATGTGTCATAACAAGTTGGAATGGTTGCATCATGTACTAGGTTCATCGCTGAGCAAAATAAAGGGATAAATCAAATCCTAGTTTGAAAAGTCAAACGGCTATTTTGCTTGGTGGAGGGAGAGTAGGAAACCTACTTGGGGAGGAAGTCCCTCTCCCTCCACCGCCGGCCTTGGAAGCCAAGTTGGGGAGGGACTCCCCTCCCGTTGTCCGGCGCCCTCCACCTATATAAGGAGGGGCAGGGCTGCCCCTCCAAACAAACAACTCCACCACCCAAAACCCTAGCCCTAGCCGCCGGCCCTCCTGCAGCCGCCGCCGCCCTAGAGCAAACCCTAGCCATCGACTTGGGCTTCCCCAAGCCCTAAACGCCGGCCTAGCCCTCTCTCCTTAGTGTGTCTAAACCCTAGATCACCGAGGCCTCTCTCATAGTCCACCATACTCGCTCCGGCTTAAGGCGAAGCCCTGCGAGATCTCCCCTCTACTTCCGGTACCACGCCGTCGTGCTGCCGGAATCGCGAGGAGAGTGCTACAACATCCGCTGTCTGCTGGAACAAGGGAGAGGAAGGTCTTCTTCGAGTACCGAACGTGTGACCGACTGCGGAAGCGCTGTCGGAACGCAGCGCCGGAAGGATCGTCTACGCGATCTTGAGATCGGCAAGAGTACGACTACATCACCCACGAGAATCTGCTCTCGTTAAACACTTTGGAATCTTCGAATGTGAGTTATTCCATCGACTCGTTGCTACAATCTAGTAGATAGATCTTGGCTTGTTTGTTTGTATGCGGTAGAAAATTTTGTTTTTCATGCTACGAACCCCTACAACTAGCCGCTCCCGCATGTCACCTTGGAGTTAGGGTTTACGAGAAGAGCGACAAAAGATAGTCGGATGCTGACGCTGAGTCTTTTTTTCTTTGCTTTATTCCCTCCCTTTGATTTGGATTGGAGGCACATAAAAGCTAGTCCCACGCGAGGTCAACTTCAATAAAATAAAATGCCATGGAAATTAGAATTATAATTCCAAATTGTCCAGCAAGGTGGCAAAAAATCTAAAATATGGTGCACATTCTCAACTTGTGGCAGAATATTTGTCCAAGTATTGGGATACTAGGTAGAGTACTATCGTTCTTCCGATTAGTAGTATCTAGTTGTGCCATCAAAGGCGAACTCAAATTTATTTGGGGGTTGGGATAGAAGAAATTCTATGGATCTAGGGCGCTTCTTACAAATCTGCAAAATTCAATTCTTTCTTTTAAATGCAAATGAATTCTTTTAAAGATCTAAATTTGAGTGGGGCTTGACCCCAACCTGGCATGGTCGGCCAGAGGAGCTTAAGGGAGAAACATTGTCCACATCAGTGTCATGGTATCAGCCTGATAGGTGCGATAAGGAGGGGTGTGGTCAATATGACTGTTCTAATGTTGGCAACAAGCGTTAGAGTGGTCTGGCGATAGCACCATCGGAGGGAGTTGGCGGCAACAACAAGATTTGTTCACCGACTGTATATTGTGAGTTCTTTCATTGTTGTGACTTAGACTGGTTAGATCACATCTAAATGTTGTGTGTTACAACAAATATTATTTATATTAAAAATTTATACTTTTTAAAATTTATTTATCAATATACTTTCTTAATTAGTATATTATTATGGAATGATTACCATAGTTAGTCGCGTAACAATACACCTAAAGTGCAAGATATGGTTGTCTTGTTTTTATTGTGCTAACACTTGTGGTTCAATATGCACTTATAATAAATTTAAATCGCATCGGTAGAAAATGTACGTTTCCTTTTCGAGTTATCTCCCCTAAAAAATTCGTGTACTGATCTAACCGAATCCATCGATTTATTTGATGCACTTGTTTAATATGGGTGAGTGGTTGGATCGTGTGTGCATTTTAATATATTTGTAAGACCGTTTAGAGCTCATGGTCTAGCAAATTTTTTAGGACATCTTCACCGGGGCCAATCCACACAGTCGGCGCACGTTCGAAACTGTCCGCGCGGACGCGCTGGGCGTCCCAGCGGGCCGATCCATCCGACAAAACGCGTCCGACTCGCCCATTCATGCATCTAATCCTGGACTCGGTTGCGTCGGTCCGAACGCGCGTCAACACCGCGGACGTCATGCCCATTGGCCACCCGGGCCCACATGTAAGAGAGACATTAGTATTTAACGATAGTTTTTCATTAGATTAAGCCCTGCCAGTTAAAAAAGGCCATTTAAACTAATAGGGGTGCTACTGCTGCTCCTGCTCCTGCGGCTATGGCTACAACTACGACTACTGTTGGAGAAGGACGGCGCGGCGGTTACTCATCGCCGTTCCCACGGCCACCGGCCCCGTCGAGCGCCGCCCTAGCGGCCCAGATGGGCCGCTGCTGGACGCGTTCGTGGAGGCGGCCGTAAGAAAGGCCGCGAGCCGCCGCCCTGCCCTCCAGCTTCTGCCGGTCCTCTACCGCCCGGTTCGCCAGGCCTTGTCCATCTCGGCGGCCCAGTGGTCCCTCGCCTCCTGCTGGGCGAGCAGCTCTGTCGGAGAAGGGGCCGGAGCAGGAGCCGGAATCAGAGCACCATTGGGGCCGCAGCCCAGCGCCTGCGCTATCTACACGGGGACGGCGAGCGGCGCCTCCAGCTGGTCCACCTCCTCCCCCTCCTCGTTGTCGTCCTCCGCCTCCTCCGTGTCGTCGGCGTCGACGATACCCCACATGACCGCCGCCTCAGCGGCCAGAGCCACGCGCTCCTCGTCCGCCGCCGAGTCGGCGACGTGCTCGTGCCGCGCCTCTTTCGCGTCGCTGCTCACTTTGGCGGTGTGGCGGAGCTCGCGGATGGCCTCCTTGGCCACCTCCTCTAGCGTGGTCATGGCCGCCTCGTGGCGGATCTCGCGAAGAGCCACTAATGCGGCCTCCATGGCCACCGCCTGCACCGCCTCCTTGGCGGCCACGTGGTGTACGTTGGTCACCGCCCATTGGGCGACCACCGTTGCCGCCGCCTCTACCACCTGCTGCAGCGCGCACTCAGCGATCTCGCCTTCCTTCTCGAAGGCCAGCACATGTGCCTCGCTCATGCGCCGGGCCAGCGCCGTGGCCTCGAGATGGACCTCGTCGACCTCCACGTCCGGGTAGCGGGTGCGGCACATCTCCCGGATCTTGTACCATGTGGCGATCTTGCGGAGAGGCATGGCTGCTGGTGGCTGGTGCTTTTTCGGCAGCTGGTTTGCTCTGGCTTTGGGGCTTGTTGTCTCCGCCGCGCCGACGGCCGTTTTTTGTAGACCACGGCGGATGCGGGAAACAGACTAGGATGTGCAGGAAGTTTTCTCGCCGCGGGAAGCCGCTGGCGCTGACAGCCGACGTCGTGTCGCCATTAACTTCCCATCACTAGGGGTGTCAACCGGTGACAGCACGAGGGAGACGGACAAATAGGTCGGACCGCTGTGCGCGGTCGGCCGGACAGGCCGGACCACGGCCCCAAATTGACCGGCCCCGACTCAAACGAGACATAAATAGACCATTTAGGTTGACCGTATAGATCGGCCCGGCGAAGATGCCGTGATAGATGTTTCTAATTGGTACTATGCCACGCATCGTGACACCGACGACCATAGCCATTACTCGGCATTCTCTGCCGTAGGCAGCGAAGAAAAGTTTACGATTTCCATGCCGTTTAGTATGTCTTTAGAAAATAATAGTACTAGCTTAAGTAGGTTGACTTGCTGTTTACCCATGCTTGGAGAAGTTTCTGTGTCCACCACCAGGAGAAAAGTTCACAACGAAAGGAAAGCAGCGCATGGTCAAAGCACGTACAGTATATCTTGGAACGTGGCGGATTCTATGGTTCTAGAGATCTTTACCAATTCGCCAGGCAAAACACTGACCTCCCTCCGGTGCAACGGGTTCCATCATGGCTATCGAGAATCGGCTCTCGTTCCTCGAAAGAACCCAACGATCGAGACGCTGTTCCGCACGCCTCTCCCGCGCGCGCGGACTGCCTTCCTTCCCAAGCTGTCCGTCGAACAGTCAACAAACCGATCAAAAGGCGCACGAGCACGGCTGCACCCACTCGCTGGCGATTCTTCTGATCTTCTCCGTATAAAATGGCGGCCGCGCGCTCCAAGCGACCAGGAAACCACAGAGCTAAAGCCAGCAGCCAGCCAGCCAGCCACCGGGAAGAGCGATTCACGAACTAATCGTGACATTTTAGTTTCCGCCCGCCGGAGAGGAAAGGGAGCGTATCCATGGCGCCGCGAGGCCAGTCGCTGCTCCCGAGCTTCCTCTACGCGCCGTCCGGCATGGGTGGCCTTGGCAGCCAGGAGGCGCCACGCGCCGGCGTCGTCGTGGCGGGGTCGCCGAGCGAGCCGCCGTTCGGGAAGATCGAGATGTTCTCGCCGGCGTACTACGCGGCCTGCGGCATCGGGGGCGCCGCCGCGTGCGGGCTCACCCACGCCGCCGTCACGCCGCTGGACGTCATCAAGTGCAACATTCAGGTAAGCTACGCCTACGCACACACCCTGCCCTGATGCTCGCTCGGGTGCTTACATGGAATTTTACGAGTTGAAACGCTGTCTGCAAATTCTGCATTTGCTTCTTCGAGTCTAGTCAACCACGGGAGGACTTTTCCACTGGGCCTGAATTATTGCGGGGTTTCGTTGTCGAACGAAGCTGGCTGCCGCGAAAGTTGGAACTTGAGTCTGACTTGTCGAGTGGGCACATCATCCGTGGCGTGGTTGGAATGGAGTGAAATTTCCCGTGGAGTGCCAACTCCTTTTCGAAGCAGGCCCCATCGGTTGGCGTGCCAACAGCTCCAGATTAAGTGCCTCTTTGCATATTAGGATTGAGAAACATGGATAGGAAAAATATATTCGCTGCGTCGACTTAGATTTGTCTATATTTATATGTATCTACTTCGATACTAAAACATGTAAGATACATATAAATCTAGACAAATTCAAGTACTTATTTCAGGACGGAAAATAGTATAACACTTACTGCTTTGATGCAAACAGGGAATTGCAAAACGCAAAAAAAACTCCAGCAGTTCAATATTATAGAACGGAGGTAGTATGTGATTGAGCCTTACAAAAGGTTGGAGTGCATATTCTTATTTCTATGATATATGAACCCAACGGATAGATACTTTGATACTAGCAAAGGCAATACGAAATCTATGGATTGAAAACCTACAAATATCCTGGAAAATTCGTGCAATCCGAAGAGTCCAAGGGCTTGTTTCATTGCAGGATTACGAAAAATAGGAAAACCACTGAAGTTTATTTTTTTCTGAAAAGGAGAATCCATTTTTTTTGGTCAGGAGTTTGTGCAAAAGAGATGATTAAAAAGCAAACCATCCGTGAGACCGTGGCGTGGAACGAATTTTTCCTTAGTGTCAAACTCCTTTTCTAGGTACTAGGCCCCATCTGTTTGCGTGTCAACGGGTCCAAAGTAGTATAAACAAGAAGGAGGAAGATACATGGACGAGCTGCCAGTTCAAACTGCGCCGCCTGACCAAATTTCCATGCAGCAAGCTCGACCAAAAAAATTAATTATAACCATTTAACGTTTTATTTTGTGCAACGAAACATGATCGCAGATCGACCCGGCCAAGTACAAGAGCACGTCGTCGGCGTTCGGCATCGTGCTGAAGGAGCAGGGCGTCCGCGGCTTCTACCGGGGCTGGGCGCCGACCTTCCTCGGGTACAGCGCGCAGGGCGCCTTCAAGTACGGCCTGTACGAGGTGTTCAAGAAGCAGTACAGCGACATGGTCGGCCCGGAGTACGCCGCCAAGTACAAGACCCTCGTCTACCTCGCCGGCTCCGCCACCGCCGAGGTCGTCGCCGACGTCGCGCTCTGCCCCATGGAGGCCGTCAAGGTCAGGGTGCAGACGCAGCCCGGCTACGCCAAGGGGCTCCGCGACGGCTTCCCCAAGATCGTCAGGTCCGAAGGCTATGCAGGGTACGTACACAATGTGTCATTACATCAGCCTTCCTCTGTTTTGGTTGATCGTCAGGTCCGAAGGCTATTCCACGATGTTTTGGTTGATCGAATGGGGGTGCTAAACTGGTGTTCTGTTTTGCGAATTGCAGGCTTTTCAGAGGAATGGTTCCTCTTTGGGGGCGACAGATTCCATGTAAGAAGTTTCTCCTTCTGTTACGACTATAATTTTTCAGAAATGTTCAGGAAACACCTGCACTGAAGACGTACATTTTACCACTGCAAGCGAACTTCCCGAACTGAACTTTCCCAATTCTTTTGCAGACACGATGATGAAGTTCGCGACATACGAGAACATCGTGGAGATGGCGTACAAGCACCTCATCCCCACCCCGAAGGACCAGACCAGCAAGCCAGTTCAGCTCGGCGTGAGCTTCGGGAGCGGATACGTCGCCGGAGTCTTCTGCGCCGCCATCTCGCACCCTGCCGACAACCTCGTCTCCTTTCTCAACAACGCCAAGGGCGCCACCGTTGCAGATGTAAGCACTGATCCATCTTCTGAACACAACTTTGCTGCTCGATCTCTTGCGAAAACCTGTGTAATTTACTCTCTGTTTTTCCTGCTGATTTCCATCAGGCTGTCAAGAACCTTGGTGTCTGGGGCCTCTTCACGCGCGGCCTTCCGCTTCGCATCCTCATGATCGGCACCCTGACCGGTACTCAGTGGGTGATCTACGATGCATTCAAAGTCATGGCTGGATTGTGAGTACATTTATATATACTTTTACAGTTTCTGGTTTTCTGAGGCCGTCTTCCTTCGGGAGAACTCTGAAACGATGGGTTATTTTGCAGCCCGACAACCGGTGGAGCTCCTGCTGCCGTGCGAAAGGAAGAACTGACCGAAGGGCAAGCCTCTGCTTAATCTTCAGGATTTTCGAGAGAGAAAATATGCTTCTATTATCCGTGTTGAGCAACATATAGTTTGTTGGTGATTGTAACACTTCCGCCTTCACAGTTTGTCACTACGAACTGGTTGGCGAAATTTTTCATTAGGTTTGTTATTATGGTTCTTCTACGGCAAATTATCACCAACAGATCGAAGTTATAAGTTACTTTGCCAAAAGGCTGGATCATATATTCATACTCAATGGATCGTTAAATTTTTACTAAGTAGATGTTCTTTTTGTAGACATTTGCTCGTGAAACTTAGTTTTCATGTATTCCCTATATTTGCTTCTAGTGATAATTAGGGGCGATCTGGCCCTTCGGATTGTGTGTGAAATAAATTGGTATATGAAGCTTTGCATCTATTATGGTGCAACAAGGCTCCCATTCAATCGTTGCATTGCAAACTCTTCTAGAGGAAATAATCAAATGTTGGTTTTTAAGTTTAAAACAATGAACAATGACATCAAATTTTAATTTCAAGCTTCGGCACCTAAACTTGAATTTTTTCAAGTGCCCTTTGATGAACATGAAACATTTTTTTTAAAGATGACAAAATGCAAAACTATCATTTATGAAAATTATATTAAAAATGATTCCGAAAACCCCTCACGTAAGGCGCAAGGGGGTTTGCCCTTGCTTGGCCCCCCTCCAAGTAGTTGGGTGGCAACGGCTCAAGAGGGAGGGGAAACCCTCCCCCCTCCCATGCGCCCCCTTTAGGGTTTCAACCATAGGCCACATGGGCCATGGTTGACTACGACGCCCTGTCCCACTAGGGCCGGGGTGCCCCCTTGTTGGGGTTTAGCGCCTAAAAACAATAATTTTCTTACGCAAACCACTGACTTACATGATCTATCTAGGAGTAATGCGGTAACAAGAGGGGATTTTCGCGAACTCACCAAGTTAAAGACCGAAAATCTTTGTCAATGTTCGGGAGAATATGGATGATGTAGTCGTACCGACGCCGACCTCAAGATCGTTCTGAACTCGGACGGTTCCACCAGCTCCAGCTCCACCAGCTTCAATGACTCTGATGGCTCGAACGACTCGAGCGCCACAAGTGCATCGCCTCGTAGGGGGTCGCACACATACGGTTCTTGACGATGACTCTCGTACTCTGATCCAGCAGAGGTTGCGGAAGTAGATCTCCTAGATATGGAATCCCCGCAGCACGACGGCGCTCCACGGTGAAGAACTCTCTCGTTCGCAGAACCCTTACAGTGGGGCCGCGGTCACAAGAGAGAGAGGGAGAGAGGACACTTGGAGGAAGAAGCCTCAAAGCTTGGAATTAATTGGTGTGTTTAAATCCCTCCCTATGCCCTTATTTATATAGGGGGAGGGGAGCCCCCAAGTCCAATGTCTAAGCAATACTATGAGACTAAAGGAGAGGATGAGGTGGGAGGCCACCCTGGATGGCCGACCAAGGCCTCCTTGGGCCCCACGTGGGCACCAAGGGGTCCAATTGGCCACTCCTTCCCTCTCCCCTTTGGGTGCCTTCCCTCTTCGGCCTTTTCCCCTTAGCAAATTAGCCCATTAGGCATGGACTGCACATTAAATTATATTTAAATCATTAAATAAATATAAATAGATGTATAATTCAATAATTAACATATATTTATATATTATTTAATTACTGTTGTACCGGAACTCCTTCCAGACATCCGCCGGACTTTCTCGGAACCCTTATGATTCCCCTTCTCTTTTCTTCGGTGATTCCTATGATACCAAAATAATCTCCGAGCGTTGTCAAACCCTTAAGTGTGTTACCCTAACGGTTCGGGAACACCCCAAACATGGTCGAGACCCCTCTCGAACCAATGATCATTAGCGGGACCTGGATGCCCATAATGATCCTTGTGCATTCCACTAGAATCTTTGTCGTTGAACCATTAAAGATAAGAGTCCTTTTCATTTTGTTACTTTGATACTTTACTTGTCTAAGACCTAATCAACGACATTGCAATGTTGGGTTCAATCTTGTTACTGACAAGTACAACTTTACTCGTTCCGAGCTATGACATCCCCGTGACCTAGTCAGACGCTGCATATTTGTGGATGTCATGTCTTCGAGTGGGCCCGGAGTATCTCTCCGTCACGCGGAAGAACAAATCCTGCTATTGACACATACACCTCTACACGCCCCTCTGAATACCTGAAGACACCATTATGATCACCGTTTTACCGAGTGACGTTTGATGCAAACAAGGCACTCTTGGGTGACAGTGATTAAATACGGTCCCACGGTCCAAGGAATTGGTTACTACGTTTTCCAGGCATTGTTACGGTGAACTTCGTTACTTGATCATGTTACAATTCGTGTGTTGGGTATGTCCATCACTTTCATTCACCTAATGAAATGACCCCATTATCAACTGACATAAATATCCATGATCGGGAAATGTCGATCATCGATTGACAAATGAACTAGTGTCTAGAGGATCACCATGGACTCTGGTGGTTTACATATCACACGTGTATTGACGTTTCTATCAATACCGTTATAACATGATATAAAACCTATTATAAGCTTAATGAAATATGTCAATAATCTATATTATTATTTGCCTCTACGGCATATTTCCAACACCCTTCTCGAGCCCATGTGGTCCCTCCTCGCAGGTGGACCCCACATGTGGACCCTAAGGAACATTCTAGAACATTCCCCGCTCACATAAATATTCCAAACTTTTCCCAAAACCCTAAAGTAAATTTGCCATATACTTTTCCTTTACCTTTGGACCATTCTGAAGCTCCTCGTGATATCAATTATCTCATCCAAGACACTAAATCAACACTTGATTACACCATATATAATCTCAACAAAAACTAGCAACACCAAAGCGTTAAGTGTGTGACCCTACGGGTTCGAGAACAGGCAGACATGACCGAGACACCTCTCCAATCAATAACCATTAGCGGGAGCGGGGATGTCCACATATTCAATGGAGTTATTTTATCGGTTCAACCACAATGTCAAGAATTCAATTAATCCGGTATCCGATTCCGTTTGTCTCACGATATATTACTTTTCTGAGATTCGAACGTCAGTATCGTCATACCTAGTTCAATCTCGTTACCGACAAGTTTTCTTTACTCCTAATGTGGTATAGGTTCCGCATGTGAAAGTTCAATGGACGTCTCCTAGAGGGGAGGGGGTGAATAGGATTTTAAAATTATTATGGTTTAGGCTTAAATAAATACGGAATAAAACTAACGTTTAATTTAATGAGCACAAAACCTAACCACTAGGTTCACCTAAGTGCACCGAAAACCTATGCTAAGCAATACAAGCAAGAAGGTGATAACAAGATATAAGTACTTCAAGCAGGATGGCTATCACAAAGTAAAGTGCATAAGTAAAGGGCTTGGTTGAGAGATAACCGATGGACGTGGAGACGAAGATTTTCATCCCGAAGTTCACTTCCAAAGAAGCTACGTCTCAGTTGGAGAGGTGCGATGGCGCAATGCTCTCCGAACGCCACAAATGGCTCACCTCGAGGTGTGGTGGCTCGATGCTCACCCAATACCATACAAGGCCACCCCGAATGCGAAGGAACGCAACTCACCAGCTCCACAAAAGGCTCACCCTATTCTCCCGTGAGCTCGCCACAAAGGCCTACTCACGATCCACTAAGGGACACTTGAGGGTGGTCACCAAAACCCGTATAAGATTGGGGCTATCTCCACAACTCAATTGGAGTCTCCCAACAACAAATCTATAAAAGGCTACAAGACCACAAAAGGTCACAAGGCCACAAAAGGCCACAAGGAATCAACACACCAACCGTCTAGGGTTCCAAGAACCCAAGAGAAACAAGCCCATAAGCTTGTACTCATCGAATCTCCGTGGAGAACTCAAACCTATGCAACAAATGCAAGGGCAAGTCCTTCACTCCCAAATTCCAACAATGCTACAAAATCTATTGGGGGAATAAGGGAGGAAGAACACAAGAGGAGAACACAAAACTCTCCAAGATCTAGATCCCAAGGATTTCTTCACAAAGAAGGGATTTGGTTTGGTGGGATTGTATATCTAGATCTCCTCTCACTTTTCCCTAAAAAATATGCAAGAATCATGGGAGGGAGATGGAGTAAGAAAGCTCAAATAGGTCAACAATGGTGGGCAAAACGAGCTCAAAAGATAACCATTGGGGAAGAAGCCCCCCTTAAATAGGACAAGGAAAAACTGACCGTTTGGGCCAGATTCGTGCACCACCGGAAGTTCCGGTAAATATAGACACAAGATATAGAAGAAAACAAACGTTCACCAGAACTTGGGTCGGAATTTCGCCGGAACTTCCGCTCAAGCAAAAACTCTGGACAGCATATCCCAAAAACTTCAATAACTTTTGATTCCGGACTACGTTTTTGATGATCTTGGGCTCGTTTTGAAGAGAACGACAAGCTCTACAATATTATGCAAAGAAACATCATAGTCCAACATGGAAGGATAAAACCAAATTGAGAAAGGTATGACCTGTCTAGAAGCGATGAACCGGTAAAACCTCCAAAACCCAAAACACAAGAAGTTGAGCTTGGAAACTCCGATTGGGATGAAACCAATTTTGTTGGAAAGATAACACAAAGTAGAATACAAAAAAAATTGAAATATTGGATACCACCAAGGAAGAAAATATCATGAATATATATGTGAGATATCTCCCAAGGTGTGGATCCAGAAACTCGCAAGATCAAAAACCGCAATAAGATATGCAAGGGAAATCCTTAGATGACGAACTAGAGCTTGTTATGATTATAACCACAAGATCTTGATATTCTCATGGACAAGAACCAACTAACAACAATAAAGATAATGCTATGAATGCAAAGATTTGAGCTCTCTCTGAATGATGAAAACGAGACACCCGCTTGAGAGCCCCTCTTGATAGAACGACTATCTATCCTAAACCCGGTCTCTCAACTAACAACACGAGAACGAAAAAGAGAAGCCCTATCAAGATCATACCTTTGCCTTGAGCATTACACTTGAACTTGATGTAGACCATCTTGTTATTCTCAAGTGGGAAAACGTTTCTTGTTTTCTCTTGCTCGATGAATCCTTGCAAATTGCTCCCCCATAATCCATGGGGAAACCTCTTCTTTGAGCTTGTCTTCATCACTCCATGATCACGAGGATGACAAGCTTCAAGCATGAGATCTTCTAGAGATGGCGCATGTAACATCCGAAAAATAATGATTTGTAAAAGTTTGCATTTCATTCATTCACATAGCATCCTTGGTTTGCACAAAATTTTCCAAACAAAATTTCAAATAAGAAACCATGTTATGCCTATTATTTCATGCAAATAAGGAAATGGTTTTATTTTATTTTTCAAAGTATGAAAGTGCATTTTATTGATCAGTGATGCTTTATACACAAATGGATACAAGGCTTGCACTACAAAAACCTAGAGATGATTTGAATGCAAACCATTTGAATTTGGTTTGTTTTGTTTCTTGAAAAATCAAAATAGAAAAAGAAAAAGAGAGTAGAAAAAGGAAAAGGGCCGGCGCCAACATTTTAGCCCGACAGCAGAAGCAGCCCATGAAGCCCACCCGACCAGTTCCCCCTCTCCTCTTTCTCTCTCTCTCTCACGCGCGTAGCCCTACCCGCAGTCACTGACGCGCTGGCCCCGCACGCCATGCCAGCATCTTCCCAAAATCACGCTCGCGGACCACGTCACCGCTGCCGTTGTCGCCGTTGATGGTGCGACGTAAATGCCTTGATTCTGTAGGCGTTTCTTGTCGAGCTGCTGCCTACTTAAGCCCCTCCGCACCGCGAGTCTTTCCCCTCATTCAGCACACTCTCTGCGCCACCAGGCTGCCGGTAATTCGCACTGCACCTCCGTTGCCCGACCCGCTTCGGTGAGCTATTCCGGCTAACTCCGGCCGCCCCTTGCCCTTTTTGCCTACTGTCGTTCTTCCCTTGCTCGTATGCTTCATCTCATACACTTGGTTTGTCTGCTCACGACCTAGGTCGTCGGATTCGTCCACCACCGCGAGCACCCGAAGCCGTGCTCGTCTCCGGCGAGGAATTCTGGTAAGGTGAGACCACCCCCCAATCTCTAGGCCAAACGACGATGACCGCCTTGTCCTTGCGCACACGCTGATGTGGTTTGTTTGTCTTAGGGAGGCTGGGAATGTCACCGTCGTCGCCGTCAAGCCGTGCCCGACGCCAGCTAGGTTTCCGATGAGATCCTCCGGCCACCACAACATGCCCCCGCCCACGCCAAGCACACCTTGAGCTTCAGCGTGACCTCACGAGACTGGTAAGCACCTCCGCAGCCCCCAGCCTCCTCTGTATTCGTCGGAGCATCGCCGCCAGAGCTTCGCCACCGCGCAGTCACCGCCAGGCTTTGGTCGTTTGAGTTAGCATCGTTAGATGTGAATCGTAGGGCTAAGATTAGATCCAGCGCGAAACGGTATCCTTTGATCTGGGCCACTGGATCTGACTTAGATCCAACGCTCCACGTTGGCCGATCCGCGCGAAGCGGTATGGACCAATCAGAAGCGTCCACGTGTCTGTGAATTAGATTTAAAATCTGTTTTTGAATCTATTAGGGATTCAAACTTGTAAAATTCATAACTTTTGATCTGTTTATCTGAAAATGCAAATAATATATCAATGGATTCACAAAAATAAATCCTACACTACTGTGGGCTTAGTTTTCTATTTTGTTTCTGTAAAATTGGGTTTTTATGCAGAGACAATTATAGGCTTGTTTTGGCCATATAAATTATTTGGAAAATGATTTTTAAACAAATTAAAGATTATTTAGACTATATTTAGTTGGTTTTGTGTTCAGTACTGTTTAACTTGTCTTGTTTAGTTAATAAAAATCATCACATGGCATTTGCATGCATTCATATATTTTTGCTTGATTATTTGGAATGTAAATTTGGTGCTATCATTTTATGTGTAGATTTTGGTGCTAGTGGTGATTGTGATTATGAAGATTGTTGCTACTCCCCCAACTACCAAGGCAAGTGGTGCTTCATGTATTTGTCCCATTATTTTGACTATGCACTAGTAATATTTTGTATAGGGCTTACATGATTTTTTTTGCTAAGTATCTATATGCTATGCTATGGGAAATCCTAGTAGTTATAGTCTTGGTAGAATTATTCTCTAAGTTAAGATACTTATTGATATCATGCTTAGACTAGCTACTAGTAAACAAGGGTGGATTATATACACATCCTATGGAAATTTCACTAAGTCTTTTGACTTATGTTTTTGCTTAATAAAACAACTATGTGAATGAATCACCTAGGTGGAATGGAAATAATGGATTGTGTTGAGTGGTTACCTAGGGGCAATACCTGGTGTATCTCACTTGTGGAAAGCCACACAGGAACAAAGGGATTTGAGATACTTAGTGTTTAGAAGCTTCTAGTGCAGCCACATGGCATATGGGCTCTGCCTGAATCATATAGGTTGCAATAACTTAGCCAGATGGACAGAAGGTGGTAGGGGGTGATAGGTTGGAACACGTCCATTTGGTCTAAGGGAAGGCTTCTGGAAGATCTTGTCTTGATGCATGTCGAGTCTTGTGGGAAAGTGCACCACCTCTCGAGAAGGAAAAATCTAAGTACTTAGTCGTCTCCCAGACAATGGACAATTTGAGCATCAAGACATTGAAGCTATCAAGAATCTCCTCATCCCAATTTCTAAGTTAAAAACTTGTGGTTGAACAAGGGTTAAAGGATTCCAATTTTCATTTGGTAGATTCCTTGGGTGATTTGACAAACAAAAACTTAGTGTTTTCAACCGATAGGAAAAAGCTATTTTGAGCAAAGCAAGCCTAAGCTACACTTAGCCAAATTCATATAGAAGTTATAAACTAATATTCTACTATGGTATCACTTGCCAATACTATTCCAATGTATTGACCCACTGTGGCTGTAACTTATGATGTTGCAGCATACTCTGATGAGGATTAGGGTTATGAGTCTACACTCAACATGCTTGCCCGTGGCACATGAAGATGAAGACTTTACTTTATTTTACTTATGTTATGAACTCTTGTACTAGCCTATGGCTATGGAGTTATAAAAGACTATGTTATATCTGGAATGACGATGTAATAAAGACTTCTGTATCTGTGTACTTCATCTTAAACTGTGGATGCTAGCAATTGATCAAGAGACTAGCATTGCAATCATAGGGATCCTTTACCTTATAAAGGTGGGGTCTTACAGATGGTACCAGAGCACTGTGTTGCCTGTAGGATTATAACCCTAGGTTGGATTAGACTAAGAAAACCACTAAGGAAAAATGCAACTCTTTGCAAAAATTCCACACTTGTCTTTTTCTTCTCGTAAACTTTTCTAATCTTCTTTCTCATCTTCATTGTAGATGAACTCCATCAATGAAGCCATGAGGAAGGGACCACTCATGACTATGACTTTGGAGTGTGAGACGGAGTTCCCCAAAGCACTCAAGAACCTTATGGTTACCATGGGGATACATGGAGCAGCAGTGTACAAGGGATTTCCCGTGATGGATGAAGGAGAAGAATATTGGTGGGTGCAACTTCACTTGTAGGAAGACAGCCACAAGGAGTCGGGATCCTGCATGATCACCAACTCAGAGATGCACAAGTCATTCTTTGACTCTGCAAGGAATGCAGCTTGGAATGCCATCAAGGAGCTTGGTGACAGACTCAAGTGTAGAATGCTCAACACTCAAAATGACCTTAGAGAGGAGAAGAAGCATACCCAAGACTTAGAGGCTGCCAACCAATGTTTAAGAGAAGACATCATAGACTTAGCAATGGAATCATCTGATCAAGATCGACAGATTGCCTCTAGGGATGCCCTGATAGCTAATTTGGCAAGTGAGTGGGAATTGTAATGTACTCCGTTAGTTGGACCACCACACTTGTCGTTTTCTCGCCAAAAATTTGTCTAAGTTATGTTTGGACCTTAAAGTTTGTATTGGATTTTGTATGCCATGACTTGTGTGTTTATTGTTAAAAATGTGCTTGTATTTTTATTGTCTTGTGATTTTTCTCTGCTTGTATTGATTCTAAACTTTCTCTATCTTATACAATAGATGCCTAACATTGTTATCAACACCGCCGAGGAGTTCAAGGGAACTCGTTTCAGTTCTCGTCTTGTGGAGCTCCTATTTATCGAAAGTACTACGATACACCCCCTATACTTGCGGGTCATCAAGACTATTTTCTGGTGCCGTTGCCGGGGAGTGAAGCGCTATTGAAGAGTGGAACTGGTAAAGGAAACTTCTACTGTGAGTATTGATACGCCCAATTTGCAGCACCTTTCTATATCATAATTTACCTCTATTCATTGATATTTGTCTTATTATAAGGTATTACTTATGTTTTTTCATCTCTTTATGCATGTTGGATGATTCTTGGAGGATGGACTGCCGGAGTCTGGATTTTGATGGAAAAGAAGGCGTTTCGGTGCAATTTCGCGAAGATCAGAAAAATACCAGAAAAATATGGAAACATATTATTTTAATAGAAGACGAAGGAAGCCAGAAGGAGGGATGAAGTGGGGCCTCAGGGGGCCCACACCCCTAGGCGCGGGCCCACCTGACCCCGCGCCTAGGGCAGGTGTGGCCCACCTGCCCGGCCTTCGACTCCTCCCCTTCGCCTATATCTTCCCTATGAAACCCTAAGGCTAGGGGAGAAACCACAGATAGATTTCCGCCGCCTCTAGGGGGCGAAAAACACCGAGAGAGAAAGATCTCTCTGGCAGACAGATTTCTGCCGGGGAAATTCCTTCCTGGAGAGGGGAGACCGTCGCCATCAACACAGTCATCAAGGTAGGCTTCATCGGGATCATCATCATCATCCACACCATCATCTGCACCAGCACCATCATCACCACTCTATCCCGCTGTAACAATTGTATTAGATCTTGCAGTAGTTCTTAGGGGAAACTTTCCCGGTGTTGATTACTATTGTAGTTGATGCTTGTGAGTGGAACCATTGGATTATTTTTTATGTTTAGATTGTTATCCATTATCATATCATCTTTGATCTTGATCCATGTGATGTCTTGTGAGTAGTTCGTTTATTTCTTGAGGACATGGGAGAAGTCATGTTGTTAGTAGTGAATCTATGATGAGTTATTATTCAATGGTCTAGTATTTAAGTTGTGGTGCTATTATTCTAGTGGTGTCATGTGAACGTCGACTACATGACACTTCACCATTTATGGTCCTAGGGGAATGCATTGTGTATTTGGCTACTAATCGTGGGGTTGCCGGAGTGACAGAAACCCGAACCCCCGTTAGGACACCTTTGCACAAGGGAGTGTAGGATCTCAGAGTTTAAGGTTGTGGTTAGATTTATATCTTAATTACTTTCCTGTAGTTATGGATGTTTGCAGGGGGGTTAATCACACGTATGTATTAGTCCTAGGAAGGGCGGTTCGTTAGCACAGGTTCACCCACACAACACTTACAAACACCAGAGAAGAGTACTCAGCTATTTTAAGCGAAAGCACTTGACAGAATTCCCATGTGTCCTCGAGAACGTTTGGTCCTTATAAGTATTTCCACCGGCTTGTCGTTTGCTAAGAAAGGATTGGGCCACTTGCTCTGTTTGTTAGTTACTTCTGTTACTTGCTCCTTGTTTTGTTGCCTTGTCAGAAAACCACTAAAAATCCGTTTGCCAAGTATTCACAGGGATTTCCTGCTCCATACCACTGTTCAGCACCTTCTGCTCCTCGTTGAGATCAACACTCCTATTTATCAAAAGTACTATGATACACCCCCTATACTTGTGGGTCATCAAGACTATTTTCCGGCGTCGTTGCCGGGGAGTGAAGCGCTATTGAAGGGTGGAACTGGTAAAGGAACCTTTCACTATGAGTATTGCTCTTGTTACCGCTTGTTACTTTGTTTCCAATATGGATAACCCACTTGGTTTTATGTTTGGGAAAACTACTACCACTGCTAGGGTAGTAGATGAACCACCTCCTGTTGAGATAGATCCTTTTAAGATACCTACGAGTATTGTTAATCGTGTTATGGATAATTACTATTTTGGGGATGGAACTGTCCATCCTGGTGATCACTTGCTTTTCATCCATGAATTATGCGGGTTGTTTAAGTGTGCAGGTATCACAACTGAACAGGTGAAGAAGAAGTTACTCTCCATATCCTTGAAAGGGAGAGCTGAAGAATGGTATAAGCTTCTGAAGAATGGACAATCCATGGAATGGGAGGAAATGGCATCTCTCTTTTATTCTAAATTTTATCCTCCCAGTGAGATTCATAAGGATAGAAATCTAATATATAAATTTTGGCCTCGTGATGGAGAGAGTACAGCTCAAGCTTGGGGGAGATTGAAGTTACTAATGCTTAAATGTCCTATTCATGAACTCCCTAACAATATTATTACCAATAACTTTTATGCTAGGCTCTCTCTTTATGATAAATATTTACTAGATGCTTCTTGTGCTGGATCATTCACACGTATGAAGGAAGAAGCTAAATGGGATCTACTAGACCATATTCAAGAAAACACTGAAGCTTGGGAGAATGACAAAGGAAGAAAGTCAGGTATAAACTATCATTATGAATGTATTAAATCTTTTATGGGAACTGATGACTTCCGTGATATTAGTAATGAGTTTGGTCTTGATTCCCAAAGTATTGCCAACTGTTTAAGGCCTTTGCCTCTTACATAGAAATTCCCAAGAAGTGGAACAAGTACCATGCACCTTATAAAGATGTTGTTAGTCATGTTCCTGTTAGAAGTACTCAAGTTTGTACTACTAATCATATTGTGCCTAAACCTTATGTTGAGAAAATACCTTTTCCAGCTAAGGTAAAGGAGTATCCTATGATGATTAGTGCAAATAGCAAAGGTACAATGAAAAGTGTGGAGCCTGTTGAGCAATTGAATATTGAACCTGTGGTAGCTATTATGAAAGATCTTGATGCTAGAAATATAGAGGATGAGCATATTGTCTTCTGTGAAGACGGTTCTAATATTATCTCTCATCCTAGTAAGGCTAGAAAAGCTAGTGTTCCTATGCTTTCTGTTAAAATTGGTGATCATTGCTACTATGGTTTATGTGATATTGGTGCTAGTTCTAGTGTTATTCCTTATGAGCTTTACAGGGGAATTATGCATGAAATTGGTCCTTGTGAGATTGAGGACATTGATGTGGTTATTCACCTTTCTTATAAGGAAACCATTTGCCCCAATTGCATTGTAAGTGATGTGGAGGTTCTTTGTGGCAAGATTAAATATCCTGCTGATTTTCTAGTGCTTAATTCAGAAGCTAGCAAAACTTGTCCTATCATTTTTGGTAGACCTTTCTTGAACACTTGTGGTACTATTATTGATTGTAACTAAGTTTGATGGAGATTCTTATGAGTTTAACTTTTCCAAATTTGCTAAAGCTCCTTGTGAAAACAGCTTGCCTAATAAAGATTTCAGGATGGAATAACTTGCTTCTATTGATCCGGTTTATGACCTTGGACCTCTTTTTGGTGACCGTAAGTATGCTTACTCAGATGATAAAGTTGTTTCCAGTGATACTTATATTGTCAACTTTATTCAAAGTGCTTCTGAAAGTTATTATGAGAGAGGGAAACACGGTTTTATGCATCTCAATAATGTTAAGTTTCCTCGTTTTATGTTGAAAGCTTTGAAGTTGCATTTGTTTTGTCTTCCTATGCTAGTGGCTTTTTGTTTCAACAATTCGTTTTCTCATGCTAATCCCATGCATAGGAAGTGGGTTAGACTCAAGTGTGTTGGTTATTTGCTTCTTGATGCTCTTTTTCACTCCAGATTTATATCTCCTTTGTGAGCATCTTTGAAACTCTCAGGCCTAACTTAAAGGCATAAAAGAAAAGTACTTGTTGGGAGATAACCCAAGAGTTTTGTCGAGTCTTGGAAGTTATTACCTCTGTAATAACCGCTCCTTATCCTTTTTTTTTGGTTTTTCTGTCAAGTTCAACTGCTTTTGTAAAGTAGAGGAGTTGTAAAAAGTGGCTGTCCTGGGGCAGATTTTTGTGTTGCACCATAAAAATTTGTGAGGGAGCTCAGTACGTCGGATGGAGCTGTATTTTTATGAGCTTGTTCTCCAAGTTTCTACCCAACTTTCATTATTTCTGCACTTTTTGATTTGAGCAGAAGGTTTTCGAAAAAATCAATCTTCACCTACTAGTCTGTTTTGACAGATTTCTGTTATCATTTGCATTTCCTCTTATAGAAGCCTTTGTTTTGATAGATTTCAGTTGAAGTGTGAACCTAAAGGTTTGTTGTTTTGCTTACACTAATGTTGCCATTGAAGCTTATGTATTGCCTTGTGAGGAAAGAAAACTTCCAGGAGAAGGAGAAAAGGAGTCTGCAGAGTTCGTCTTTGAATAGGTAAAAGTGGTGAAAACAGAAGGTTCGTGAAACCCCAATCTTTTTATATTTTTGATGTTTTTAATACCTAAGGGAAGTTACGAGACGGAACAGAAGAGGAAACGGAGTCCGGGGTGGACAAACCCACCCCAGGCGCGGGCCCAGCCTGGCCGCGCCTGAGGGGGGGGTGCCACCCTCGAACTCCATCTCCGCCTCATTTCCGTGTCACAACCTTCCTTTATACATTGAAACTTCGTAATATATAACCCCCCGGATTCCCCGAGCTTCTTGCATCGTGTTCTCGTCGTGTTTTCGTTTCGATCTGTTTCTGTCAGGAAATCTTCTCAAGTTTAGAGCACCATGGTCTCCGCCAACGACAAACGCAAGAAGCCCGAGGAAGACGATCCTCACAAACCCAAGGACTAGGAGATTTTGGTAGGTTATGAAGGATAAATGGAGGAGGACAAGCAACCGGACACCCGCGCTACCGTCGCAAGCATTGGAGTGGTGGTAAAACCTATCAAGCTCAAGAGGACAACACGAATGTCTACAGTAGGGAAATCTCGACGTCATGCCCTCTCTCCACAGTCACCTCCTCCAAGTACCAAGAAGCCCTTCCATAGTCTTATACATGAGCGTCAATATCAATATGTGCCCAAAGGGAACTTGCCCTCGATGTGGGACATGCCTCGTTCTAACCATGCAGGGGAGGAGTACACTAAGAAGGAAGAGTGGGGAAAGAATAATAAGGACTGGAACTCTCAGTCCGATATGATCATGAACCGCATTGAGCAAAACTCAGAGTTGATTCGTACCCTAACCTTTGAGATTGAGGAGTTAAGGAAACTTATTGAAGAGATTATCAAGAGAACACCGCCACCACCGAAGGAGTAATTCGTCATCAGGTTTGGCATGCCCTTGGATTGTTCCAAGCTTGGGGGAGTGCCGCGGTATCACCACCATTATCTTTTATCTTTTACCTTTTTAGTGGATTTATATCTTTGGTAGAGAGGTTATCTTATAGTTTGGTTTTAATGTGGAAGTATCTCTCCTTTAGTTGGTTATCTATGTATGCCTTGGTGTGAGTGCCTTTATTGGAATATTAATGAGAAGTTTCATCTTTTACTTTTTGCACTTCTTATTTTAGTTTGCAATCTCTATTATATGATGGATCTTGTTGATCAGTATTGGCATCACTCTGGGATCATCAAGTGGATCTAAATTGGTTTTGGCAAACCAAGTTCTGGCCAGTAGCAATATTTTGAGGTTTGAAATAAAAAGAGAAAAGATTACAAGTATTTTGTATCATTTACTTTCTTTCTTGTTGGCTCATAAGCTTAGTATTCTTTATTTAAGATCTTTTGTGTCTTCAAGGAAGATTGCATGTTTGGCTTTATTACTTGTATGTTTGCTTGTTTCTTTCAACTCTCTTGCTTGTTACCCATCCTTGCTACCCAAAAACATGTTTTGAGAAGGCATACTTCTCATGTTTCCAATCCATTTGAACCAAAACCTTTGCCATTTGTGTCCACCATATCTACCTAGTAGCATTTTTGCTATTCCAAGCAAATTCTCAAGCTTCATATATCTTTTGAATTAAAAAGTATTTTGTTATGTGAAAACTAGTTAGTAAAGCTCTCACGAACTTGATGGCACAACTTATTTCTTTGACCCTAATAGACTTGAACCATTGTGCCATCGAAGTTGTAGATGCTTGCATCTATACGTTGGAATTAGCAGAACCATGTTGTCACGGGGAACGTTATCGACATTGCACTTGTACTCTGTGCACAGTTTCATGTTCTTTTGTCTATGGATGTCAACGGTGTGAAATAAAGAGGGAACTTGTAAGTCCATGGAGTTTGTATTTTGTGTTAGAGAAACGCCTGGGCCGCTAGCCTAAGCCATGCCTAATCATGGTGGAAACTTGCAGCACCACCATAGTGAGCTATCTATGAAGCATCCTCAATAAAAATCTATGCACATAGTAAATAAAAAGATCGCTGAGATGCTCATTGTCTGCTTGCCTTGTCATTTTGGTTATGGGAAAGCTCCTGTACCATGTGCAAGGTGTTGGGGATATGCTATATGGGTATCCTCATAGCATGTCTCTTATCCGGATAACCCGGGTGGCCCACAGTTGGTAGCATGGTCCATGGACTGCTGGGCATCCTAGTTAGATGGATCCAAAAGGGAGGCCCATGCCGGATAAAGGAAGGCTACGGTGGAGTCACCAGCGTACCCGGAGCCTTGGAGTGCAAGACAAGCTAGAGTAGTTATAGTTAATGTAGGACTCTGTAACCTGTCCGGCTAGGACTTTTCCCTGTAACCCTAGGACCTGGCGACTATATAAGTCGGGCCTATCGGAGCCTTTAGGGCAACGATTAACATACACCTCACACAGTGAACCTATCTCTGTAATTCGGCGTATTGCCATTGTAGTGATTTATAGTAGGAGTAGGATTCCACCACCGTTGTGGGATCTGAACCTGGGTAAGCTGTGTTACCTCGTACCCGTCAACCGTCCGCCTTCCCCCACGTCTCTAAACACGCACTATGAGGACCCCTCCATGGCGTACTCGTCGGCAATACCATGATAGTTGGCGCCCACCGTGGGGCAAGAGGCGCTTCAGGCTCTTCAACAGGCGAGGACCAAGATCTTCGTGGGAATCAGCGAAACCGTAGCCATCGGTCGCGTTCTCTTCTCCGGCAACGTTCCGATCATCCCTCCCAACGAGTTCTGGATCCCGGCAAAGGTGAAGCCTACGCGATGCTCGATCGTTCCCATCGGAGACATTCACCTCTTCATCGGCGAAACCAACTCGGGCACTAGTTCTCGGGGAGTCGGAGGAGCGTCAAGACCCGCACGGACCGCCTACGGGCAGGATATGTTCGCGGAAGGATCCATGTCAGATCTCTCCTCTGAGTTTGCCAACAAAGATCGGAAAAATTCAAGTCCCACCCAAACCGCCCCTGTGCAGGATATAACAGTGGAAGATCGTTGCAAGTCCGCCAGCTTCGTCCGCGCGTCTGGACAGCAGATATCCAAGTTTGTCTGCATGGTTACCATCTTCGATCTAGCGCGTTGCGTTCAGAGAGAGGGAGAAAACCTCCGCGATTACCTTGTCAGGTGGCTCCGTATACGGGCCGATCTGGCACATTACCCCAATGATGATGCTATGTATCACTTTGTGGAAGGACTGGACCAGGGAACGCTTCTCCGACATTCTCTAAGGAGGTAGCAGGCTTCAGGATGACTCACCTTCGAAAGTATGGTGAACGCCGCCAACAGTTACGCGGAGGTAGAGGGAGCAGTTCAGGCGCTCATTGAAGGAGCGCCACCAACTCAGCTGTGGCATCCCGCAAAACCACTACTAGAAAATCGCGTTGTTTTTGTGCATTGCATCATCATGACCGCATGCTCATGTCATCATGCCACATTGCATTTGAGCATCGACATCATCATGCATATTAATTTGCCTAAAAACTATTTGCGAAAGACAATCGTTTTCTAGAATTTACCCTCCTTCTATTTAAAATTAAACCCCCGGACGCTTCCGGATATTTTGTTTGTCTAAAATCTATTTATACCAGCTTATTGCAAAAATTAAATAAAAGTTATATTATTTTAGTGGGGCAGTCGAACGGGCCGGATAGACCCGAACGACCACCCCAGTTCCAAAACGGCCCAACCCAAAAACCTTTTGCTACCAGCCCTAGTCTACCCACACCCCCTCCACCTCATCCCACCCAATCCCCACCTGACACCTCACCCTCTCCCTTCCCCCAACCACTCCCACGCCGCCACCTCACCCCACCCCCTCACCTCCACTCCACCAGGTACACACGCACACACCCCACACGACGCACACACGCACGCTGCAGCCTCCCCACACCCGATCCTCACCCCCTGGACCCCACCTGACCGTTCCCCCACCCCGTCCTCTTCCTCCCACCTCTCTCCCCGTCCTCCACACCGCCCGACCGCGTTCCCCTCCACCACCGCCGGCGCGCCTCCCCCGCAGCACACCCCTCTCCCTCCTCCTCCCTCGCGTTCCTCCCCTTCCTCTGTAAGCCACTGACACCTCCTTCCCCTCTAGCGCGCTCGCCCCGCCCCGTCCGCGTGCTCCCGCCACCGCTCACCTCTCCCGACCCCGCGCTCGGCCCTGCCTCGCCGCCGGCAGCGACCCGCCGCACCCTCGCCGCCGCCCTCCCTCACCTCCGCGTCGCCGTCCTCCGCCCGGCGCGGCCCCCCTCTTCGCCCGACCCACCTCCGACCGCCCTCTCTGCCTCCGCCGTCGACCGCGCCGGGGCCGCCACCGCGAACCACCCCTGGCCGGCGCCCGCCGCCCGCACGTGCTCCCACCGGCCTCCCTGCCTCGCCTGGCCGCCCCCGGCCCCTCCTCTGGCCCGAGCCGCCCCTGCCTCGCCGGAGCCGCCCGCGCTCTCCCCTCCGCCCGCGTCGCCGCCGGCCCACCTCAAGCTCGCCCCGAGCCCGTCAGCGCCCGTCCTCCGTCCACCCTCTCCGGCCGTCCTCCCCTCCGCCGCGTGCACCGTCGGGCCCGCTTCGCCGTCAATCGCCGCTCCCTGTGCAGTATCGGTTGTTGTGGAATGCTGTGGCCTGAGGATGTGGTCACGTCAAGGTGCAGCTCATGCCCGTGCCCGTGCCATGCTGGTACTAGGAAGACAGGAGCAATAATTTGAACAAGATCGAAAAGACCCCGGCAAGTATTACCTTTGGAGCTTTGTGTGGCTATTGGAGGACCCCGACGCCACTTCCAAGATCGCCACCGACAATGGTCGGAACCTCAAGTGCTCCTTAAGGAAGCCGGAGCCCCAAGTTCTTCCACGAGACCCTCGAAGACCGATTCCGGCGCCCGAGGCCCTGAAGACCGATCTGGAGCGCCAAGGCCTTCGCATGGAGTCGGCAAGATCATCATGAAACACCAAGATCAACTTCGCGGGCACCGAGCGTCAAGACCTTCTCCGCAGATCGCCGAGAACACGGAACACCAAGTACTTCCTCCCGGAACGACAAGACCGACAACATGGCCCGACTACCACGGATACGATAAGAACGACACCGACCAGGACGGGTCCGATGCGCCCCTGACGCCGAACCAAGTCCTTCCTCGCGGAACGCCAAGATCTAGCCCGGAGTCCAAGAACGATCCTGTCGAACCCTGGGCCCTGAGACCGAACCCCGAACCCCGGAACCCCAAGATCTGCCGGACCCTAATGTGTGACCCCTTTCCGAGCCCTATTTTATAAATGCTAAATATAAAACCTGTTGCATAGTAATCATTCATCTTGCATGCATGCTTGTCATGTGGTTTGGGGGCCTTATGTCGATTCACCTAATAATTAAATATGGGGCCCATATGCGGGCAAATCTAGCCTTATATTGACCCCATTTAAATTTGTGTAGCGAACCGGTAACTTATTTTGCCATGTTAAGACAACAATTAAATTGCGGGGGTTCTAAATAACTTGAAATGTTTAATTAAATGTCGGGACCCCTGTTCCGCTTAATATGACCTAATCGCATCGCATCTTTGCCATGGCATACATCATGCATGCATCATGCCCGATCTTTTGCCGTAGTATTAAATATTGCATCCGGTGTTTCTGCTAGTGATTTGCTTCTTCGCGGATAAGGCCGTTGAGTTGATGTGAGCTTCGCCCGATCTTCGGATGAACCTTTAGGCAATGTTTTCAGGCGAGCATCTTCCCCTTTCTACCTATCTTACTTTTCTAGTATTTATTCCCTCCTGTTGATCTTTTGCTATCTGTGTTGCGATGCTCTAGTTTTCGTACCCGTGATACCCCTTGCAGCCATATATAGCCTTGGACACATCCTATTACCTGTTGTTTGGTAGATAGTTGGACCTACGCGTTGTAGTCGCTTGCTCAATTGCTGATGCGTGTCGTCAAGTGCCACAGTTGTTGGAGTAATGCCGCATGTTGATGTTGGAAATGATCATGGCTTTACTTTATCGTTCACTTTAATTACTGTTTAACAACTAAAATTGAATTAAGCAGAGGCATCGGTGGGTGATAGATAATATTTGGTTTCCGACCGCCCACTTGTGTCCCGTAGGACCCGAGTTCTTGACACCTGTTCCGAGATCGAGCGCGCTAACCACAGGTAGGGAGATATGGGCCCCCCATTGATTATTACCTGATTTCAAAGTATTGTACTGGGGGCCACAAACTAGTTTGAGGTTTTATTTACTATCCTGTACTTATGCCATGCTACTGCTTTATTTTAAATTGTGCGACAGATAGCACCTGTACTGTTTAGGATCGGGACACGTTTTCGCGGTGTCGACAGTCCCCGTTTGGGGATTTGCTGTCGTTCACAGCCGTCTACCCAAACCCTAAGTCCGTCTCGGAGACCGGCCGACTTTGTTGCGGGTGTCGACTTGGTGGGGTGGCCCCCATGTACTTGCTTTGGGTCTGGGAACGTCGTGACTTAGGCCCCGCCGACATACCGATGGGTGTATGTTAACTGATCTGGCAAAAAGGGTCGAAGTGCTTGTGGATACTTTGGTGCACCCCTGCAGGGTTAAATCTTTTCGAGAAGCCGTGTCCGCGGTTATGGACGACTTGGAGCACAGTGCTTGATCATAGACAACTATAACTAAAGTTTATTGTTATAAATTGACTTGCATCCGATATGACTAGTAATCAGCTTCACTACAACGGAATGGCTAAGCAAAAGAACCAACAACTGCTGGGTTTTGGGGTTATCTCATGCTAATTGTATCTGACTAGTAAGTGTTGCCACTATAACGGAATGGTTAACTAAAAGTACCCACTGCTTACTTTGTCAGGATGATTATCTAAACCTGACTAGTAAAGTGCCGCAACTATAACTGAATAAGTAAAACTGCCAACTGTGTGAGTTCCTCGGTTGACTTCCTCGATTGGTCTCGAGGGGGAAATACCAGGATGGGAATGTTTGGTGTTAGAATCAGTCTGATTCCGAATAGGTCTTTCTTACCCCTCTCTGATAGTCGCCAGTTGTATCGAGTCTCTATAGGTTGTTTAGTGCATGCTGCGCTGCCGCTCAGTCCACCATACCTTTGTAGGCGAGGACCGCCGAATTCTAGTCTCGCCGTGTACTGGCCTCAGTACTGACGCTCCTCTTTTTCCTTTGCCCTTTGTCGGCACCCCTTTTGTTTAAGCAGGTTATGAGATCGACGCCGTTAGCAGGGTTACCCTTCCGGCTTGGCCTGGGCAGGGTTATGGACGCCATTGGTTATTCTTCAGGGCTCTTAGCCCCATTTGCATCTTGTCCGTAGTCGGACGCTATATCATTTTCAAGGTGATTTGGATCTTTGTATATTATATCTGCATTCTTGACTCTTTGAGTCGCTGTTATATATATCTGTTCTGTGGGTCCCATCGAGGACTGTTGTGTAATGTTATTACTTCGTTTTCCACCCGCACGCAAGTGCCTGGTGGGCACCTTCGAATCGTTTCTATGCAGGTTTGGCGGGTTTTCGCTAAAACTTGCTTAGGGCCGATTCTGAGGGTGTTACAGAGTGGTATCAGAGCTCAGCAGTTGCGATACCCAACAAGTCCAGCCTGTAGGATAACCTAGCTAACGACCGAAGTAGAGTGTCAAAAGTATTTTTGAAAATCGGTTGGATAGATCTGATTAGGTCTGCTTTTACTCCTTACCCCTCTGCTATTCTCCTCTTACCTCTACGTGTTTTGAATCCGCTCTCTTCCCTCTCTTCGAGTCCAGGATTTCTCGTGGTCGGGTTTCCGTCGTACCTTCAGGGTTTCGCTTCCTTCTTTGATAACGGTGTTGCTTCATCTGGTCTTCATGCTATCCGGGGAATCCTTCGTCTGTGGTACCATTCTTTGTTCCTTGTTTGTGCCTTCCGGTGTTTTCCGACGCGACGACATCATCTCCGCCAGATCCGATGCAGAGTCTGCATCACTCCTTTGTTTCCGAACCTCGCTTGTCGAGATCTTCAGTCTGAATCCTGAGGGTTGGTTGCATAATCTATCTATTCGTGTACATAGTAATGCTTTGGGTGCGGGATGGAGTCGCGACCATACCACTACTCTTATCATTTGCTCTGTATATTGAATAGTGGATCGATGCAATTTTACTCCTTCCATGGAAGTTAGGGGTGGCCTTACCTTTAACTTCGTCCGTTGTTTTCGGAGTGTTCTCTTGAGGAACAGGATCAACGACCTCTTGTTAGTGGTGTCGCGAGGATCTACACGAAGCGCGAAGGATCAAATCGCCGACCTTCTTTCCGGTACCATGAGGCGGATCTCGAGGGCGAGATCCATTGTTAGTGGTGTCGAATTGTGGCATCCCGCAAAACCACTACTAGAAAATCGCGTTGTTTTTGTGCATTGCATCATCATGACCGCATGCTCATGTCATCATGCCACATTGCATTTGAGCATCGACATCATCATGCATATTAATTTGCCTAAAAACTATTTGCGAAAGACAATCGTTTTCTAGAATTTACCCTCCTTCTATTTCAAATTAAACCCCCGGACGCTTCCGGATATTTTGTTTGTCTAAAATCTATTTATACCAGCTTATTGCAAAAATTAAATAAAAGTTATATTATTTTAGTGGGGCAGTCGAACGGGCCGGATAGACCCGAACGACCACCCCAGTTCCAAAACGGCCCAACCCAAAAACCTTTTGCTACCAGCCCTAGTCTACCCACACCCCCTCCACCTCATCCCACCCAATCCCCACCTGACACCTCACCCTCTCCCTTCCCCCAACCACTCCCACGCCGCCACCTCACCCCACCCCTCACCTCCACTCCACCAGGTACACACGCACACACCCCACACGACGCACACACGCACGCTGCAGCCTCCCCACACCCGATCCTCACCCCCTGGACCCCACCTGACCGTTCCCCCACCCCGTCCTCTTCCTCCCACCTCTCTCCCCGTCCTCCACACCGCCCGACCGCGTTCCCCTCCACCACCGCCGGCGCGCCTCCCCCGCAGCACACCCCTCTCCCTCCTCCTCCCTCGCGTTCCTCCCCTTCCTCTGTAAGCCACCGACACCTCCTTCCCCTCTAGCGCGCTCGCCCCGCCCCGTCCGCGTGCTCCCTCCACCGCTCACCTCTCCCGACCCCGCGCTCGGCCCTGCCTCGCCGCCGGCAGCGACCCGCCGCACCCTCGCCGCCGCCCTCCCTCACCTCCGCGTCGCCGTCCTCCGCCCGGCGCGGCCCCCCTCTTCGCCCGACCCACCTCCGACCGCCCTCTCTGCCTCCGCCGTCGACCGCGCCGGGGCCGCCACCGCGAACCACCCCTAGCCGGTGCCCGCCGCCCACACGTGCTCCCACCGGCCTCCCTGCCTCGCCTGGCCGCCCCCGGCCCCTCCTCTGGCCCGAGCCGCCCCTGCCTCGCCGGAGCCGCCCGCGCTCTCCCCTCCGCCCGCGTCGCCGCCGGCCCACCTCAAGCTCGCCCCGAGCCCGTCAGCGCCCGTCCTCCGTCCACCCTCTCCGGCCGTCCTCCCCTCCGCCGCGTGCGCCGTCGGGCCCGCTTCGCCGTCAATCGCCGCTCCCTGTGCAGTATCGGTTGTTGTGGAATGCTGTGGCCTGAGGATGTGGTCACGTCAAGGTGCAGCTCATGCCCGTGCCCGTGCCATGCTGGTACTAGGAAGACAGGAGCAATAATTTGAACAAGATCGAAAAGACCCCGGCAAGTATTACCTTTGGAGCTTTGTGTGGCTATTGGAGGACCCCGACGCCACTTCCAAGATCGCCACCGACAATGGTCGGAACCTCAAGTGCTCCTTAAGGAAGCCGGAGCCCCAAGTTCTTCCACGAGACCCTCGAAGACCGATTCCGGCGCCCGAGGCCCTGAAGACCGATCTGGAGCGCCAAGGCCTTCGCATGGAGTCGGCAAGATCATCATGAAACACCAAGATCAACTTCGCGGGCACCGAGCGTCAAGACCTTCTCCGCAGATCGCCGAGAACACGGAACACCAAGTACTTCCTCCCGGAACGACAAGACCGACAACATGGCCCGACTACCACGGATACGATAAGAACGACACCGACCAGGACGGGTCCGATGCGCCCCCGACGCCGAACCAAGTCCTTCCTCGCGGAACGCCAAGATCTAGCCCGGAGTCCGAGAACGATCCCGTCGAACCCTGGGCCCTGAGACCGAACCCCGAACCCCGGAACCCCAAGGTCTGCCGGACCCTAATGTGTGACCCCTTTCCGAGCCCTATTTTATAAATGCTAAATATAAAACCTGTTGCATAGTAATCATTCATCTTGCATGCATGCTTGTCATGTGGTTTGGGGGCCTTATGCCGATTCACCTAATAATTAAATATGGGGCCCATATGCGGGCAAATCTAGCCTTATATTGACCCCATTTAAATTTGTGTAGCGAACCGGTAACTTATTTTGCCATGTTAAGACAACAATTAAATTGCGGGGGTTCTAAATAACTTGAACTGTTTAATTAAATGTCGGGACCCCGGTTCCGCTTAATATGACCTAATCGCATCGCATCTTTGCCATGTCATACATCATGCATGCATCATGCCCGATCTTTTGCCGTAGTATTAAATATTGCATCCGGTGTTTCTGCTAGTGATTTGCTTCTTCGCGGATAAGGCCGTTGAGTTGATGTGAGCTTCGCCCGATCTTCGGATGAACCTTTCAGCAATGTTTTCAGGCGAGCATCTTCCCCTTTCTACCTATCTTACTTTTCTAGTATTTATTCCCTCCTGTTGATCTTTTGCTATCTGTGTTGCGATGCTCTAGTTTTCGTACCCGTGATACCCCTTGCAGCCATATATAGCCTTGGACACATCCTATTACCTGTTGTTTGGTAGATAGTTGGACCTACGCGTTGTAGTCGCTTGCTCAATTGCTGATGCGTGTCGTCAAGTGCCACAGTTGTTGGAGTAATGCCGCATGTTGATGTTGGAAATGATCATGGCTTTACTTTATCGTTCACTTTAATTACTGTTTAACAACTAAAATTGAATTAAGCAGAGGCATCGGTGGGTGATAGATAATATTTGGTTTCCGACCGCCCACTTGTGTCCCGTAGGACCCGAGTTCTTGACACCTGTTCCGAGATCGAGCGCGCTAACCACAGGTGGGGAGATATGGGCCCCCCATTGATTATTACCTGATTTCAAAGTATTGTACTGGGGGCCACAAACTAGTTTGAGGTTTTATTTACTATCCTGTACTTATGCCATGCTACTGCTTTATTTTAAATTGTGCGACAGATAGCACCTGTACTGTTTAGGATCGGGACACGTTTTCGCGGTGTCGACAGTCCCCGTTTGGGGATTTGCTGTCGTTCACAGCCGTCTACCCAAACCCTAAGTCCGTCTCGGAGACCGGCCGACTTCGTTGCGGGTGTCGACTTGGTGGGGTGGCCCCCATGTACTTGCTTTGGGTCTGGGAACGTCGTGACTTAGGCCCCGCCGACATACCGATGGGTGTATGTTAACTGATCTGGCAAAAAGGGTCGAAGTGCTTGTGGATACTTTGGTGCACCCCTGCAGGGTTAAATCTTTTCGAGAAGCCGTGTCCGCGGTTATGGATCGAAGTGCTTCATCTGGTCTTCATGCTATCCGGGGAATCCTTCGTCTGTGGTACCATTCTTTGTTCCTTGTTTGTGCCTTCCGGTGTTTTCCGACGCGACGACATCATCTCCGCCAGATCCGATGCAGAGTCTGCATCACTCCTTTGTTTCCGAACCTCGCTTGTCGAGATCTTCAGTCTGAATCCTGAGGGTTGGTTGCATAATCTATCTATTCGTGTACATAGTAATGCTTTGGGTGCGGGATGGAGTCGCGACCATACCACTACTCTTATCATTTGCTCTGTATATTGAATAGTGGATCGATGCAATTTTACTCCTTCCATGGAAGTTAGGGGTGGCCTTACCTTTAACTTCGTCCGTTGTTTCCGGAGTGTTCTCTTGAGGAACAGGATCAACGACCTCTTGTTAGTGGTGTCGCGAGGATCTACACGAAGCGCGAAGGATCAAATCGCCGACCTTCTTTCCGGTACCATGAGGCGGATCTCGAGGGCGAGATCCATTGTTAGTGGTGTCGAATTGTGGCATCCCGCAAAACCACTACTAGAAAATCGCGTTATTTTTGTGCATTGCATCATCATGACCGCATGCTCATGTCATCATGCCACATTGCATTTGAGCATCGACATCATCATGCATATTAATTTGCCTAAAAACTATTTGCGAAAGACAATCGTTTTCTAGAATTTACCCTCCTTCTATTTCAAATTAAACCCCCGGACGCTTCCGGATATTTTGTTTGTCTAAAATCTATTTATACCAGCTTATTGCAAAAATTAAATAAAAGTTATATTATTTTAGTGGGGCAGTCGAACGGGCCGGATAGACCCGAACGACCACCCCAGTTCCAAAACGGCCCAACCCAAAAACCTTTTGCTACCAGCCCTAGTCTACCCACACCCCCTCCACCTCATCCCACCCAATCCCCACCTGACACCTCACCCTCTCCCTTCCCCAACCACTCCCACGCCGCCACCTCACCCACCCCCTCACCTCCACTCCACCAGGTACACACGCACACACCCCACACGACGCACACACGCACGCTGCAGCCTCCCCACACCCGATCCTCACCCCCTGGACCCCACCTGCCTGTTCCCCCACCCCGTCCTCTTCCTCCCACCTCTCTCCCCGTCCTCCACACCGCCCGACCGCGTTTCCCTCCACCACCGCCGGCGCGCCTCCCCCGCAGCACACCCCTCTCCCTCCTCCTCCCTCGCGTTCCTCCCCTTCCTCTGTAAGCCACCGACACCTCCTTCCCCTCTAGCGCGCTCGCCCCGCCCCGTCCGCGTGCTCCCGCCACCGCTCACCTCTCCCGACCCCGCGCTCGGCCCTGCCTCGCCGCCGGCAGCGACCCGCCGCACCCTCGCCGCGGCCCTCCCTCACCTCCGCGTCGCCGTCCTCCGCCCGGCGCGGCCCCCCTCTTCGCCCGACCCACCTCCGACCGCCCTCTCTGCCTCCGCCATCGACCGCGCCGGGGCCGCCACCGCGAACCACCCCTGGCCGGCGCCCGCCGCCCGCACGTGCTCCCGCCGGCCTCCCTGCCTCGCCTGGCCGCCCCCGGCCCCTCCTCTGGCCCGAGCCGCCCCTGCCTCGCCAGAGCCGCCCGCGCTCTCCCCTCCGCCCGCGTCGCCGCCGGCCCACCTCAAGCTCGCCCCAAGCCCGTCAGCGCCCGTCCTCCGTCCACCCTCTCCGGCCGTCCTCCCCTCCGCCGCGTGCGCCGTCGGGCCCGCTTCGCCGTCAATCGCCGCTCCCTGTGCAGTATCGGTTGTTGTGGAATGCTGTGGCCTGAGGATGTGGTCACGTCAAGGTGCAGCTCATGCCCGTGCCCGTGCCATGCTGGTACTAGGAAGACAGGAGCAATAATTTGAACAAGATCGAAAAGACCCCGGCAAGTATTACCTTTGGAGCTTTGTGTGGCTATTGGAGGACCCCGACGCCACTTCCAAGATCGCCACCGACAATGGTCGGAACCTCAAGTGCTCCTTCAGGAAGCCGGAGCCCCAAGTTCTTCCACGAGACCCTCGAAGACCGATTCCGGCGCCCGAGGCCCTGAAGACCGATCTGGAGCGCCAAGGCCTTCGCATGGAGTCGGCAAGATCATCATGAAACACCAAGATCAACTTCGCGGGCACCGAGCGTCAAGACCTTCTCCGCAGATCGCCGAGAACACGGAACACCAAGTACTTCCTCCCGGAACGACAAGACCGACAACATGGCCCGACTACCACGGATACGATAAGAACGACACCGACCAGGGCGGGTCCGATGCGCCCCCGACGCCGAACCAAGTCCTTCCTCGCGGAACGCCAAGATCTAGCCCGGAGTCCGAGAATGATCCCGTCGAACCCTGGGCCCTGAGACCGAACCCCGAACCCCGGAACCCCAAGATCTGCCAGACCCTAATGTGTGACCCCTTTCCGAGCCCTATTTTATAAATGCTAAATATAAAACCTGTTGCATAGTAATCATTCATCTTGCATGCATGCTTGTCATGTGGTTTGGGGGCCTTATGCCGATTCACCTAATAATTAAATATGGGGCCCATATGCGGGCAAATCTAGCCTTATATTGACCCCATTTAAATTTGTGTAGCGAACCGGTAACTTATTTTGCCATGTTAAGACAACAATTAAATTGCGGGGGTTCTAAATAACTTGAACTATTTAATTAAATGTCGGGACCCCGGTTCCGCTTAATATGACCTAATCGCATCGCATCTTTGCCATGTCATACATCATGCATGCATCATGCCCGATCTTTTGCCGTAGTATTAAATATTGCATCCGGTGTTTCTGCTAGTGATTTGCTTCTTCGCGGATAAGGCCGTTGAGTTGATGTGAGCTTCGCCCGATCTTCGGATGAACCTTTCGGCAATGTTTTCAGGCGAGCATCTTCCCCTTTCTACCTATCTTACTTTTCTAGTATTTATTCCCTCCTGTTGATCTTTTGCTATCTGTGTTGCGATGCTCTAGTTTTCGTACCCGTGATACCCCTTGCAGCCATATATAGCCTTGGACACATCCTATTACCTGTTGTTTGGTAGATAGTTGGACCTACGCGTTGTAGTCGCTTGCTCAATTGCTGATGCGTGTCGTCAAGTGCCACAGTTGTTGGAGTAATGCCGCATGTTGATGTTGGAAATGATCATGGCTTTACTTTATCGTTCACTTTAATTACTGTTTAACAACTAAAATTGAATTAAGCAGAGGCATCGGTGGGTGATAGATAATATTTGGTTTCCGACCGCCCACTTGTGTCCCGTAGGACCCGAGTTCTTGACACCTGTTCCGAGATCGAGCGCGCTAACCACAGGTGGGGAGATATGGGCCCCCATTGATTATTACCTGATTTCAAAGTATTGTACTGGGGGCCACAAACTAGTTTGAGGTTTTATTTACTATCCTGTACTTATGCCATGCTACTGCTTTATTTTAAATTGTGCGACAGATAGCACCTGTACTGTTTAGGATCGGGACACGTTTTCGCGGTGTCGACAGTCCCCGTTTGGGGATTTGCTGTCGTTCACAGCCGTCTACCCAAACCCTAAGTCCGTCTCGGAGACCGGCCGACTTCGTTGCGGGTGTCGACTTGGTGGGGTGGCCCCCATGTACTTGCTTTGGGTCTGGGAACGTCGTGACTTAGGCCCCGCCGACATACCGATGGGTGTATGTTAACTGATCTGGCAAAAAGGGTCGAAGTGCTTGTGGATACTTTGGTGCACCCCTGCAGGGTTAAATCTTTTCGAGAAGCCGTGTCCGCGGTTATGGACGACTTGGAGCATAGTGCTTGATCATAGACAACTATAACTAAAGTTTATTGTTATAAATTGACTTGCATCCGATATGACTAGTAATCAGCTTCACTACAACGGAATGGCTAAGCAAAAGAACCAACAACTGCTGGGTTTTGGGGTTATCTCATGCTAATTGTATCTGACTAGTAAGTGTTTCCACTATAACGGAATGGTTAACTAAAAGTACCCACTGCTTACTTTGTCAGGATGATTATCTAAACCTGACTAGTAAAGTGCCGCAACTATAACTGAATAAGTAAAACTGCCAACTGTGTGAGTTCCTCGGTTGACTTCCTCGATTGGTCTCGAGGGGGAAATACCAGGATGGGAATGTTTGGTGTTAGAATCAGTCTGATTCCGAATAGGTCTTTCTTACCCCTCTCTGATAGTCGCCAGTTGTATCGAGTCTCTATAGGTTGTTTAGTGCATGCTGCGCTGCCGCTCAGTCCACCATACCTTTGTAGGCGAGGACCGCCGAATTCTAGTCTCGCCGTGTACTGGCCTCAGTACTGACGCTCCTCTTTTTCCTTTGCCCTTTGTCGGCACCCCTTTTGTTTAAGCAGGTTATGAGATCGACGCTGTTAGCAGGGTTACCCTTCCGGCTTGGCCTGGGCAGGGTTATGGACGCCATTGGTTATTCTTCAGGGCTCTTAGCCCCATTTGCATCTTGTCCGTAGTCAGACGCTATATCATTTTCAAGGTGATTTGGATATTTGTATATTATATCTGCATTCTTGACTCTTTGAGTCGCTGTTATATATATCTGTTCTGTGGGTCCCATCGAGGACCGTTGTGTAATGTTATTACTTTGTTTTCCACCCGCACGCAAGTGCCTGGTGGGCACCTTCGAATCGTTTCTATGCGGGTTTGGCGGGTTTTCGCTAAAACTTGCTTAGGGCCGATTCTGAGGGTGTTACATCAGCCACCGCCTCCAGCTGCCATCACCACAGCAGCGCCACCACCTCCAGTCATCGTCGCACCCGTTGCACCTCCACCCCCCGCCATCGAGGAAGCCCCGATGCCCTCCGACTCTATGATTGACGCGCTTTACGCCGACTTCAGTGCAGATTCAGAGGCGATAGATTTCAGTCTGGAGGAGCTAGACTCTGCCATGCAGGAGATGGAGGAAGATTACCAGCGCGACGAGCAGGCCAACAACACCGTCGCATCCTGAGAGGTGTTCGTCACCATTGGAACGGCGATGGATGAAGATCAACCCGGGAGAGCTCCGCCTACAGTGTTGAACAAGGGGAAGGGACCTCCTGTTGCTGCCGACATCGGTCACGCAAAGGACATGCCTCCTCCGCCCAACCCAGTGCAGCAGCCGCAGGAACTCGGCATCGGCCCGAGCAACAACAACACCGCAAACTTGCCGCCTCCAGCATCTACATCTGGTGCTGCCCAAGTCACTCCAGCTGATAGAGTGATGTACGGCAATCTCCTCGTCGAGCCCATGACCGTAGCTCATATTCGCAATGTAGTCCATCTTGACGAGAAGCGCCAGCAACTGCTAGAGGAAGCGCAGGCCATCACGGAGCAAGGCGCAAAGCTAGATCGAGATCTGGCCAACGCGTAGAAGTCCATAGATAAAGCTAGAGCAATGGAGGCCGAGTACAAGACTCTGCTGCAGCAGCAGAAGGCCAAGAAAGCTCCAGATCGCGTCATCAACGATCCTGGTGTACGGCGAAACCTAGGATGGGCTCCCCCGAAGCTGGCACAAGCCAAGCCATACATTGACAGTGAAGGCAGGCAGGTGATGCCCACTCCTCTCCTCAACCTCGTCGTCGCCAAGACCCTTCTGTAGGAGGATAGATCTCCAGAGGCGGTGGAACAGGTCTATGACCTAGTGTCCAAGGCAGTGAAGCAGCAGGAAAAGGCCACCTCTCAGAGGCTTGAGTCTGACCCAACGTTTTGCCAGTCTAGCCAGCATAAGCCGCCAAGGGACAGATATCCTCTTGATGTCGGGTCTCAGACGGGTTTGTCAGAACAAAGAAGGAGGGATGCGCGCAACAGGAAGGATGCTATCCCCATATACTCCGACAATGGAGGCAAAGCCCAACCTTGTCGCCCCGCTCCCCCCAACATCACGAAGACCCCAAGGCTCACCATCATACGGATATGCCCCCGCCAAGGCAGGGCGGCATCGTCATCCACGACAACACGGAGCAGGCCTGTCATGATGGAGAGCGCAACCAAGGACACAAGATCAGGTCACGCCATGACCCTCCGCGCCCAATAAGCAACCGCAACAAGCACGAGGCGTCGCGGGAGGGTAACAACAAGAAGGCTAACCCACCGCCACCTCCGCCTCTGTCGCCACCTAGTTGCCACCATGGCGGAGGAGGCCTGTGTCGTTCACGCAGCCCATCCCCTGTGGACAAAAAGAAAAGAAGCCACGACGCACGTTTGTGGATAGATAGGATCCACGAGGACCAGGAAGGACCATACCTGGGACCACGTTGCTTCGGACTTGTGATACGGTCCACAACTTACCCCAAAGGTTTCCGGATTGACAAGACCATCAAGCCCTATGATGGCACCGCCAAGCCAGCTACATGGTTGCAGGACTACGACAACGCGGTGGAGATCGCCGGGGGTAAGCCCCAACGTTGCCATCAAGTACCTCTCATTAATGTTGGAGGGCACGACCCGTCAATGGATTGACGACTTGCCGGAGAAATCCATCTGCAATTGGTTGGACATGCAAGAAGCGTTCACCAAGAACTTCGAGGGTACGTATAAGCGTCCCTGCACTATGGGCGATCTACAGCGGTGCGTGCAAGAGAAAGATGAGACATCTTGTGCCTACCTCTCCCGCTGGCTGGATATGAAGAATTCCTGCGCAGGACTGCACGCTCAGACCGCAATGGCCGCCTTCATCGATGGGTTGGAAAGGGGCACGTTTCTCCGACATAAGCTGAAGCACTTACAGGACAATCACCAACTTAACTTGAACCAGATGATTCAATTGGCTAGTGAGTTCGCAGCTGCCGATGACGATGCTCGCGGCTCCCTGCCGGCAACGGCCATTCCAACTCAAGCTCGGAGGAACAACGACACCAAGCGAAAAACCACACCAGAATAAAAGCAAACTCCTGACATGGTAGCCATGACTTTCGCAGGACGAGGTGATGGCAGACAACATGGCCGAGGACGGGGAGCTGGTCGTGGGCAGCAGCGAGGAAGTGAAACTACCTCGATAGTGCTCCGTGTTCCCCAAACCTACGAAGAGTACCACGATATGCCGTGTATCATACACCTCGACGCCAACGGCAAGGCCACCCACACCAATCACCACTGCAAGTTCGTCAACGACCTCAAGGAGGACCCGGAGTCCGGCTACAAGCAAAGTCGGAATAACATACCGCGAGGCAAGGGCAAGGGGAAGAAGAAGGAGGAGGAGTCCAAGGATTAAAGTGACATGGACGAGGACATTGACTCCAAGCACGCCGACAAGAGCGACGGCAAAGGAAAGAACCCCTTCGAGAAGAAGGCGGCAGTTTTCCACACTTTCCTTGGCACCCCCACCGTCCGACAACAGAAGACCTCTATGAGGATACTGATGGCTACTCTACCCCTAGTTCCCCAGTACCTGCGCTGGTCGAAGATTCCAATTACTTGGGACAAGAAGGATCACCCAGACCTCATCCCTATGGAGAACCAATACGCCATGGTCATCAACCCCCTAATTGACGGCAATGAGTTCACCAAGTGTATGGTGGATAGTGGAAGCAACATCAACATCATGTACCTGGATACACTGCAGAAGATGAACTTGACGGAGGAAAATCTAAGGCGGACCAACACCATCTTCCATGGTGTAGTTCCTGGTCGGGAGGCTCGGTCCCTTGGATGCATCACACTTCAGGTCGCCTTTGGTGATGTTAGTAATTACCGCCAAGAGCGCATGACCTTTGAGGTGGTTCCCTTCAAGAGCGTGTACCACATCATATTCGGCCGCGACATATTCCACACCTTCATGGCCAAGCCATGCTTCGTCTACAACAAACTCAAGATACCCGGACCAAACAGTGTCATCAACGTATACGGAAGCTTTGCAAAAGCTAGGGACTACGAAATTGGAGAAGCAGCCTGCACGAAAGCTGTCCTCTACAGTGACGAATTCAAGGAGATCCAGAGCAAGGTCGAGGCCTCAGAGATGCCCGCGTCGAAGAAATAGATTTCTGACTTCGCCCCAGCATTCAAGGCCGCCATCGAAACCAAGTCGGTGGAACTTGTGGTAGGTGATGCCTCCAAGACCACCGCCATTGGGACGAACCTGGATCCCAAATAGGAAAGCGCGCTCGTCGAGTTCCTCCGTGAGAATAGGGACATCTTTGCCTGACAACCTACCAACATGAAAGTTGTACCTAGGGAACTTGCCGAGCACAGCTTGAACATTGATCCAAAATACAAACCAGTGAAGCAGCCTCTACGGCGCTTTGGAGATGAGAAGAGACGCGCCATAGGCAAGGAGATAGCTAGGTTACTTAAAGCTAGTTTTATCTGAGAAGTCCTTCACACCCAATGGGTGGACAGTCCTGTACTTGTCCCCAAAAAGGGAACCAAAGAATTAAGAATGTGCATTGATTACACCGGCTTGAACAAAACATGTCCCAAAGATCCTTTTGCTTCGCCTCGCATTGACCAAGTCATTGACTCGACGGCTGTCTCGGAACTTTTGTGTTTTCTCGATGCATACTCAGGATACCACCTGATCAAGATGAGGAAGTCGGACCAATTGGCCACTTCGTTCACTACATCCTACGGCATGTTTTGCTGTGTCACGATGCCCTTTGGGCTGAAAAACGCAGGTGCTACGTACCAGTGGACAATGCAGCATTGCCTACATGATCAAATTGGTCGGAATGTTCACGCCTATGTGGATGATATAGCGGTGATATCTAAAAAATCAAAAGACTTAATCTCTGACTTAAAATAAACCTTCAATAATCTCCGGAAATACAACATGATGCTTAACCCTAAGAAGTGCGTCTTCGGGGTTCCAGCCGACAAATTTTTGGTATTTATCGTTTCCCATCGTGGAATCGAGGTCAACCCGGAGTAAATCAAGGCCATCTTAAACATAAACCGTCCAACATGTCTAAAGGACATACAACGACTAACAGATTGTGTTGCAGCAATTAGTCGGTTCGTCAGCCGACTTGGAGAGAAGGCTCTGCCGCTGTACAAGTTGCTGAAGAAGGCGGACAAATTCACGTGGATGGACGAAGCGGATGCATCATTGAATCAACTCAAGGAGACACTTTCCTCAGCGCCTATCCTTGCAGCACCCGAGCCTGGAGAGCCCATGTTAATTTACATGACGGCCACCAACCGGGTAATCAACATCGTCGTCGTGGTAGAGCGGAAGGAACCAGGCTATGGGCACGGAGTTCAACGACCAGTTTACTATGTAAGCTAGGTCTTGACGGAGTCCAAGCAGCGTTACCCGCACTACGAAAAGATAGCTTATGGAGTATTCCTTGCTTCTCAGAAGTTGATGCATTACTTCCAGGAGCACCCAATCACAGTGATGAGCAAGACTCTACTGTCCGACATTATCAACAATAGCGACGCTACAGGAAGGGTCGCGAAGTGGGGCCTTAAACTTGCCGCCTACGAGATCACCTATAAGAGACGTGACGCTATCAAATCACAAGCCTTGGCGGATTTTATCGCAGATTGGACGGAGATGCCAGATGCTACCCCATTGACGGAGCCAGAGTACTGGGTGATGCACTTTGACGGATCAAATCTGCTCAACGGATTGGGGGATAGTGTATTGCTACAGTCTCCAACTGGGGACAAGCTACACTACGTTCTGCAGATCCACTTCGAGGCTACAAACAACATGGCAGAGTATGAAGCACTCATTCACGGATTACGCGTAGCCAAGGATATTGGCATCAAGTGCATAGTTTGCTGTGGAGATTCCGACTTGGTTGCCCAGCAGGTGGCTGGCACCTGGAATGCGCGGAACCCTATGATGGCGGCATATTGAGACGAAGTGGACGAGATAGCCAAGTGCTTCTTGGGTTACGAAGTCAAGTATGTACCTAGGGAGCAGAACGAGGCGGCTGATCTACTATCTAAACTTGGATTAGGGCGCAAACAAATTCCGCCTGGAGTTTACCTAGAGCATCTACGGACACCATCCGTGAAGGGAGCAGACATCGACAACCCGGATAGAGTTGACTCTTTCGTCCACATGGTGGCTAAGATCCTTCCGGCTTGGACAAAACCGTTCATGGAGTATCTCGAATACGGAACTTTGCCCGATGATGAAGTCGAAAGACGGCTAATAGTACGTCGAGCAAAGGGCTATACCATAATCAATGGACAGCTCTATAAAAGAAGCACTATTGGTGTATACCTCAAGTGTGTTTCCCAGCAAGAAGGTATTGAAATCCTACGCGAAATCCATCTCAGAGATTGCAGGCATCACGCCGCTCCCCGATCTTCGGTCGCTAAAGCCTTCCAGCAAGGATTCTACTGGATGACCGCGAAGGCGGACACCGACAAGCTGGTTGAGACATGCATGGGATGCCAGTATTATGCCCGACAACCACATGTTCCTGCTGAAGAATTGCGAACAATACCAATAACTTGGCTGTTTGCAGTCTGGGGGCTGGACATGGTGGGTCTGTTACAAACGGAACTGTGTGGGTTTACACATCTGCTAGTAGCAGTTGATAAATTCACAAAATGAATAGAAGCTAAACCCATTAGAAAGCTCGATGGGGCAACTGCCCTTAGGTTTGTCCGGGATCTAGTGGTGAGATTTGGTCTCCCACACAGCATTATCACCGACAATGGCAACAATTTGTCACTCGGATAAGTGGAGGCTTATTGTTGGGAGAAGGGCATCCGACTTGACCTTGCATCTGTGGCACACCCACAGTCCAATGGTCAGGTTGAGCGAGCCAACGGATTAATTCTGCAGGGGATCAAGCCACGCCTTGAGGCACCGCTACATAGAGCAGCTGGAGCCTGGGCGGAAGAATTGCCATCTGTGCTGTGGAGTTTACGAACTACACCCAACAGATCCACCGGCTACACCCCTTACTTCATGGTATATGGAGCAGAAGCCATCCTACCTTCCGACATACTTCACGATGCACCAAGGGTTGCCGCCTACGACGAAGATGACGTTGAAGAATCCAGACGCCTAGATGTGGACCTTCTCGAGGAGGAGCGCGTTTTGGCATGCCAAAGATCTGACATCTACCAGCAGAAGCTACACAGCTACCATAGTCGCCGCGTTCGGCATCGCTCGTTTAAAGAGGGGGATCTGGTGCTCCGACTTAAGCAGAAGAAGTCACACAAATTATCCGCGCCATGGGAAGGACCGTTCATCATAAGAAAGGCGCTACTCAATGGGTCTTACTACCTCGTTAACAATCGTGAACTGAAGGATAGGCCCAGCAAGGATCATAAGCATAGGCGACGTGACCCGGATGATGACTACCCGGAGCTTGATCGGCCATGGAACATAGAACAGCTACGTCCTTTCTACACTTAGCATTTTTCATCTATTGTCTACCTCTTATATGATCAGTGAAATAAAGCTCTCTGGTTCACTCATATTCCTGAGTCTTTTACCTCCTTTAGTGTTCATTTTTGGATCATATAAAACCTTTATGTGCAAGCTTTGCATTTGCACTTGTGAAAATTCTGCCTACGGGCGTTATCTTAAGTTTTCTGGTCTACACGTTCTTTGTTGTTTTCATGTGGATTCTGGAGTAGTGACTTTTGGCACTTATTGCCGGCGATTTTGTGCTTAGGTTATTGACGGTGCCATTGGGCATCATCACCTGAGCGCATGGTTCCGACAACGAGTCTTCCGACTCATGAAAGGTCAAGCATAAAAACCAAAGTAATGGATAAGCCAGTACTTGCTTAAAAATATATACATGCTGGAACTAGTTCTTGAGTAGCAGGACATACACCATTGTTTTCCGCCTTAAGTTAATACATAGTTTTTCCGCATAACAAATTACAGAGGAAGCAAATATTACAAGTTGTTTTTATTCCTCTGGCGCATGCGACTTGGAAGCAACATCGTCGGCAGCAGGAGAGTCACCTTCCTCGAGGTCGGCAATGTTGAGGGACTCGGAGGAGCTTTGGTTGTTGCTATCAATGGTTTTCATGGGCACAAAGACGTTAGGGTCCACCAACTTGGCGACTCTGGTATCATAACCCGCGAGTGACGCCAGGATAGCTTGATGATCTATCTTTTGGCCTTCGTCATCTACGTCGGGATGCCAAAGGTCACCATGTCGATGTTGGCTTTTCGTAGTGTGCCTTGACCATTGACAGTGCCATCCTTGCGCCGACCCGTGCACACGAAGCTTTCCAGCTTGAGATACACTCGAGGGGTCAATGCAGGATCTCCGAGAACTTCGTCACAGAGTCCACTGCCTTGATGTTAATTTGGAGGGGCTTGGCAATCTCCTTGGTCTGCGTGATGGCGGTGTTGATAAAGTTGCCGACAAGGATCATGCATTCTTTTGGCGGAGGAGGCGGCCGGGTTAAACCCATAGGATCTGCAAATTTCTGACAAAGGATCGCATGAGTTCAATAACATAACAAATTTAGAGTATCTAGCTTGCAGAAGTCCAAGACAGAGAATCACTTACTGAAGATGCTGATCTCAGCCTGCCGGAGAGTCTCCGCCATGGAGTCCCATTCTTGTTGGAGGATCTTATACACTTCATGATGGCGTTGATTTTGCTCATCAGCAGCTTTTTTCTGCTCCTTCAAGATCGCGATCTCCTCCTTCAAGCTATTCATCTCCTTGTTGGCGGAGTCCTGCAGGGCTTTCATTGAGTCTTCATGCATCTTCAGCATGTCCTTTCTCTCCTGCTTAAGGATCTTGTTTTTTCTATCCAGCTGTTGAATATTCTTGGATTGCTCAACAATATCCTTTGCCTTGGAAATGGTTTCTGCAAGTCGGAGAAATAACAGTACACGGTGAGTACTCGGAGAATGTTGGCTCGAGACCAAATCGGAATGCAAAAAAGAAAGGAAAAACTGATGCTTGCTCTTGGTGATTTGTTCCTTCAAGAAGGCAGTTTTACCCTTTTCAGCTTGCAAGTCAGCGCGCATCTTCTGGTACTTGTCGTTGGCCATGCCCCTCCAAGCATTCTCATTCTATGGATAGAAGAAAGTTAAAATGTTGTTTGGCATACTTGGAGCATCTAGCCGGAAAATTTCCACCTAGAAGCTCGGGGTTACAACGAGAGTTTTTTAAACTTAGCAATATGCTTAGTCTTTCTTTAAGCATCTAGTCGGAACTAATTCAGTGTTCGATTAGAAGCTTGGGGGCTACCGTATAAAGTTTTTAACTCAGTCATATGCTTAGCTTTTCTTTAAGCGTCTAGTCGGAACTAATTCAGTTACAACTAGAAGCTTGGGGGCTACAATATTGAAATTTACAAACACTGCGTATGCTACTCTTAAAGCATCTAGTCGGAATAATTCATTCAGACTATATGCTTGGGGGCTACAGTGAGAAGTTTTCTAGCTTAGTCACTCTTAGAGCATTCAGACGCAAAGACCTATGGTTTTCCGTCTAAATCCTCGGGGGATACAGTGGGATACTCATGTGAAATTCAAAAGGCTAATAAAACTTACAAGTGCAATGATCTTGAGGTTGGTAGAACTTTCAACCAGCAACTTGCCGAAGGATACACTATTTCCTTGCAAGATTTCTGCTTGCCGGAGAAGCTCCTCGAGACCGCACGTTGGAGATGTCGGCGCCGCACCAGGAACCAGAGAAGTGCTACCCGGCGTAAGTGCCGGATAGATTATCTTCGGGAACTCTATGGTCTTCCTAGGGGCGAGGACGCCGCCTTCGACAGATGTACCACCCTCCACCATCGCCTTAGAGCTATCGATGGCATCCTTAGCCGAAGCTTCAGCCATTTGGTTGGCGGCACTTTCCTACGTCACCTGTTCGCCGACAATAGCGAGCTCTGTGGAGGCACCTGAGTCTACTTCCATGGCAGAAGGGCCAGATGCTTCTTTAGCGTGAGAGCTTGTCGGAGCAGACGAGGGCTGGACGATGGGAGTGACAGGGGCGATGGCGGGAGATGCATCGCGATGCAGCATATCCTTTATGGTTCTAGAAGCCCCCAAAGTTTTGGAGGTCTTCTTCAAGTTGGTTGTGGCTTTCTTCCTGAAACATGCAAAATGCATAAGTACGGGAATAATACAGACAATGGACAATGTCGGAGAGAAAGAATCTTACACAAGAGGGGGTGCTTTGGCAAAGGGGATCATGGTATTCTTTCTTTTCTCCGCCTCCAGGGCATCGGTAGTCTTTTTGGAGGCTCCACCCTCCTCCTTATTCTTCTTGCCTCCGTCGCCAGCGTCAGAGGTGGAGATCTTCCGCTTTCGCGACAACGGAACATCGTCGTCAGACACGACCGTGAATTCCTTCATCTTTGGATCATACATTTGGACAACCATGCTATCCTCCTCTAGATCGCTAAGCTGTTAAGTGAAGGTCCAAAGTGTTAGATGAGATGATAATGGCTAGACGGAAGAACTGGAGTATATGTCATACACGGAAAATAAACAGGTACCTTTGGGAACTTGCTCTCTACGAACATGTCGTAGGTGATGGTGAAGCCACACTTCCTATCCTTCATCTTGACGATGTCCTTGAGATGGAGCTTGACGGAGTCGCTCGAGAAGTTATCCTCGGAGATGCGGAGGCTATCCCTTCTATCGTTGGAATACTCGTGCATCAGCTTCAAGCGGTGCTGCAGAGGCTGGATCCGCCTGACGAACTAGCACATGGATAGGTCCAATCCGGTCAGACCCGTATCTACGAACCACTCTATCCGCCTTATAGCGCAGGGAGCGTCGATGTCGGAGGGAAGGGAGGCCTGGGATCTCCATGTCGGGGCTTCAGCGGTAGCTCCATCGACGAAGTCCGGGTACGTTACTTCTCGGCAGGCCAGAGGGATATCTAGGCCGTAGAAGTACGTCCGCTGCCAGTTCTTGCAGGAATCGTGGCCAACGATGTCGGGGAAGCGCCGGCTAGGCCGAATCTTAAAACTAATGGTGCCACAATTTCTGAGCTCGTCCTTGCTGGCTCTGACTTCGCGCTTGATGGTGAAGAAATAGACGAAGAGGTCTAGCCTAGGCCTAATCCCTAGATAACCCTCGCAAAGCGCCGCGTAGTTGCTAAGCGCCAAGATGCTATTGGGGGAGAGGTTTTGAGGCTGTACTCGGTAATGATTCAGGACAGCAAGGAAGAAGTTGGAGATGGGCAGGGATATGCCACGTACTAGTTGTGCTTTGAGGTGCACTTTTTCTCCGGCTTGGGGAGAAGGTGTGACCTCGCCGGTCGGTGCCGCCCGCCAGGCGAGCCCCTCCGTCGCGGGGAGGTAGCCCTCGTTGATCAGTTCTTTGATATCGCGGTCCATGATATCCGAACCACGCCAGTCGCCCTTGTGGGAGTCATACTCCTCCTCCAGCAGCTCCAGCGCCGCTGAGTTATGGTCGCCGCCGGTGGTTTCCACCACCGCGGACTTGGGAATAACCAGCCCTTCTAGGGGCATGATAACAGTGCTCGCCGGCTTCGTCGTGGCTTCGCCTGACGCTGCCATGGAAGGAGACGAGCTGCTGCTGGCCATTGGATGTGTTTGGTGGTGACTGGGAGAGATTGTGGAGGTAGGGTTTTTTCGCACGATGCGTGGAGAGATCGAGGAGGCGCTTGCTGGAGGAAGAAGACGATGCAGAGGAGAATGAGGTGAAAAGTAAATTTTCCACCGCTGTATTTATAACCTCCGGCATCAAGATTCGTGCAGCTTGATCGAATGGTTGCCGCGTAGGTGACGTGTGTGGGGACGTGCGCGGAAATTTCGCCACGTACCAACCGTCACCACCAACGGTTCGTATCGCTCGCGTAGGAAAAACGGACATGATTGCGTTCTCTGCATGTGTGAGTTACGAGGCGTCGCTGACCTATGTCTATGTCACCCTAGATATCACTAGCAGGTGAAACATCACATCGGAAGATTCCGGCATGGACGGATCCAGTCCGGCAATGGAAGAGTATGATAGAAGATTCAGCAATTCTCCGACTTACAAATTGAAGACGGAGAAAACCTTGCAGGGTTCTTTGGGAGGACTACAAGATGTTGCTTGACGATTTGCCGACATCCACCTAGACGGAGCATTCGACGTGAAGAGGCAAGACGACACAATATCTCGGAGTTCTCCGGGGGCTACTGTTGGGGATATGATATATGGGTATCCTCATAGCATGTCTCTTATCCGGATAACCGGGTGGCCCACAGTTGGTAGCATGGTCCATGGCCTGCTGGGCGGCCCAGTTAGATGGAACCAGAAGGGAGGCCCATGCCGGATAAAGGAAGGCTACGATGGAGTCACCAGCGTACCCGGAGCCTTGGAGTGCAAGACAAGCTAGACTAGTTATAGTCAGTGTAGGACTCTACAACCTGTCCGGCTAGGACTTTTCCCTGTAATCCTAGGACCTGGCGACTATATAAGTCGGGCCTATGGGAGCCTTTAGGGCAACGATTAACATACACCTCGCACAGCGAACCTATCTCTGTAACTCGGTGTATTGCCATTATAGTGATTTATAGCAGGAGTAGGATTCCGCCACCGTTGTGGGATCTGAACCTAGGTAAGCTGTGTTACCTTGTACCTGTCAACCGTCCCCATGTCTCTAAACATGCACTGTGAGGACCCCTCCATGGCGTACTCGTCGGCAATACCACGACACAAGGGGTACCCCGTTGGCGGTTCTCTATGATACACATGTACTTACAATGACAAGAACTTACCGGTGACCAAAGTTGAGTAGCATGAGGAGTGGCCCTCATATTCAAGGGACATGAGATTGCCAACTTATATTTCGTCAAGCATATACTCCATCTTTGTGTACTTTAACCTTAATCATCTCAAGATGCCTATGATAGGGGCAATGAGGGCTCAAAGCTAGTAATTACTATAATATTTTGGAAGCTCTTTATGACTTGTAATCCCTGCTACCCTCTATAAAGGGACCTTTCTCCTATTTACCAGTTTGAGTCAGTAAACCTACTTCCTCTCTATCTCCAGCAAGCATTTGAGTTGTTGTGTTTCAAGCATTCATATGGTGATTTATTCAATCATGTTCTCTATCTTCCTTGTTTGCACAAGACTCTTAACTATTGAGTATTACTTTGAAAGCCTTCACTTGTGAAAAACCCTTTTTGAGCAAAGAGTGCTCCTATTGTAAAACTTCTACAAAAAGCTTTTTGTGAAACTGTTTGCTAGGTGTTCTCTGACCAAGAACAAGTTTGCCAATTCCAATTATGATTTATCTTTATGCATCTCTATTGTGACTGCTGTACTTGGTTGCAAGCTAAGTTATATAATGGTGAGTTGCTTTCTTCTATGAGTTGTGTAACGGTACGTGTGATGCTTCTTGTTTGTATTATTTTATCGAAACTTCACTCCATAAACCTGTGGACATGTTTACTGAGCTCAGTTTTCTCTTGGGGACAAGCAAAGGTCTAAGCTTGGGGGAGTTGATATACCCAATTTGCATCACCTTTCTATATCATAATCTACCTCTATTCATCGATATTTGTCTTATTATGAGGTATTGCTTATGTCTTTTCCACTGTTTATGCATGTTGGATGATTCTTGGAGGATGGACTGCCGCAGTCTGGATTCTGATGGAAAAGAGGGTGTTTTGATGCAATTTCGCGAAGATCAGAAAAATACCAGAAAAATATGGGAAAATATTATTTTTCCAAAAGATTGAGGAAGCCAGAAGGAGGGACGAAGAAGGGCCGCAGGGGGCCCACACCCCTCTAGGCACGACCCCACATGAACCCGCGCCTAGGGTAGGTGTGGCCCACCTGCCCGGCTCCCGACTCCGCCCCTTCGCCTATATCTTCCCTATGGAACCCTAAGACTCAAAGAGCGACCACAGATAGATTTCCGCCGCCTCTGTGGGCGGAAAACACCGAGAGAGAAAGATCTCTTTGGCAGACAGATTTCTACCGGGGGAGTTCCTTCTCGGAGAGGGGAGATCGTCGCCATCAACACCATCGTCAAGCTAGGCTTCATCGGGATCATCATCTCCACCAGCACCATCATCACCATTCTGTCCCGCTATAACAATTGTGTTGGATATTGCTTTAGTTCTTAGGGGAAACTTTCCCGGTGTTAATTACTACTGTAGTTGATGCTTGTGAGTGGAACCATTGGTTTATTGTTTATGTTCAGATTGTTATCCATTATCATATCATATTTGATCTTGATCCATATGATGTCTTGTGAGTAGTTCGTTTAGTTCTTGAGGACATGGGAGAAGTCATGTTGTTATTAGTGGATCTGTGTTGAGTTATTATTCAATGGTTTAGTATTTAAGTTGTGATGCTATTCTTCTAATGGTGTCATGTGAACGTCGACTACATGATACTTCACCATTTATGGGCCTAGGGGAATGCATTGCGTATTTGGCTACTAATTGTGGGGTTGACAGAGTGACGGAAACCTGAACCCCCATTAGGACACCATTGCATAAGGGAGCATAGGATCTCAGAGTTTAATGTTGTGGTTAGATTTATATCTTAATTACTTTCCTGTAGTTACAGATGTTTGCAGGGGGTTTAATCACAAGTATGTATTAGTCCAAGTATGGTCGATACATTAGCACAAGTTCACCCACACAACACTTACGACACCAAATAAGAGTACTCGGCTATTTGAAGCGAAAGCACTTGACATAATTCCCATGTGTCCTTGAGAACGTTTGGTCCTTATAAGTATTTCCACTGGCTTGTCCTTTGCTAAGAAAGGATTGGGCCACTTGCTATGTTTGTTCTTTATTACTTGCACTTAGTTTTGTTGCCTTATCAGAAAACCACTAAAAATCTGTTTGCTAAGTATTTGCAGAGAGTTCCTACTCCATACCACTGTTCAGCACCTTCTGCTCCTCGTTGGGATCGACACTCCTATTTATGGAAAGTACTATGATACACCCCTTATACTGGTGGATCATCAAGGTGTACTAGTTCGGCGAAGAGATAGTCAAATACAAGTGGTAACGGTGCCAGAAAAGAGCTTTGATGGAGCTTGACGTGGGGTAATGTGTGTGAAACTGAAATAAAGATGGAAGCAAGCAAACATGCAACAGATCTAGTAGCAAACGGTGTTTCAATGCTTAGAAACAAGGCCTAGGGATCATACTTTCACCAGTGAACACTCTCTCATATAAATATCCTCTCTTCATGATACTACTCTTAACTACTCTCCGGTTGGACACTCTAATCATCGGTAGGGCTATAACAACACTCCTCAAAGTCCACCTTCCCCAATCTAGATAACCCCACACTGTCACCTTGAGCGTTAGATGGTTCCAACAAACACCAAAATTTCATAGAGACATCCAACTCCAAATATAACTCATAAAAAATATTCAATCTAGCCAAAGTGCCACACACGGTATGCACGCTGTCACTTTCACACACGTGGGGAAAAGCAGAGATCTATTAAAGCACAAAGAGTATTTATGTAGACTCAAACCTAAGTGCCACCATGGCATGCACGCTGTCACTTTCACACACATGGGGAGAGTAGAGATCTATTAAAGCACTTGAGTATCAAGGTGGATCTACTTGATTACAAAGCTCATGATCACAATATGACCATGCATAGAGAGAGATGAACACATAGCTACCGGCAGAGCCCTTAGCCTTGAGGAAGAACTACTCCCTCCTCATCATGGGAATCAGCAACGGTGATGAAGATGGCGATGGAGATCGATGGAGATGGCTTCGGGGGAATTTCCCCGTCCCAGCAGGGTGCCGGAAGAGAGACTTTCTGTCCCTCGAATCTCCCTTTCGGTGGAGGCGGCGCGTGGAGGTTTTTGTGGATTTCCGCCAGATGGTTTAGGGGTTTTGGGTCGGAGGCTTTTTATAGGCGAAGGAGGCAAGGTCGATGGAGGGCCAGGGGGGCCACACCCTACCCAGGAGCGGGGTAGGGCCCACCCGCGCCTAGGGGGTGTGGTGGCCTTGGTGTCCTCCTCCACCTCTGCTTCGTGGTTACGTGTTACTCCAGGAAAAATAACGACTTTGGCTTTTGTCCCGTCCAATTCCGAGAATATTGATTTTCTGCCTTTCTGGAACCAAAAACAGAAGAAAACAGGCAATTGGCACTGTGGCATCTTGTTAATAGGTTAGTACCAGAAAGTGTATAAAAATACCTCAAAGTGTAGACAAAACATAGCAAAATAGATACTAAACAAGCATGGAGCATCAAAAATTATATATACATTTCCGACGTATCTAGCATCCCCATGCTTAACTCCTGCTCGTCCTCGAGTAGGTAAGTGATAAAAATAATAATTTTTGAGGTGACATGCACCATGAAAACCAAGATCAAACCATTTGTAAGCATTGAAAGCTGGGATCAAAGAACTCTAAACATGAGCATGAAAGATGGATTTCTAACAGTAAGACAAAGTAACTATGCATGCAACATGAAAGGCTACAAACAAAGACCATGAATAACATGCATTGAAAAACGTTTGTTTGTTTCACATACAGAAAACATGGCATAGTGGCATTTAACTTGTCCCTCATTGAGTAGCAAATAGATGCATAGGACACCTTCAAAGTTCATAAGAGTGACTAGATATAAATAGCACAAGAACAAGTAATATCAACAATAAGCATCAATCAATAAGTTTTGGGACAATGCACATAGAACTAAGAATGGCAACTATGCTCTCATAATTGGTGCCTAAAGGTAGAAGGTGAGACTCAAATAATGGTGGAAGAAAGGCCCTTCACAAAGGGAAGCAGGGATTTCAAGTTTCAAAAAGATCTTCCAAAAATTATGGTACTTGTTAGCTTTCAGCCCTCATTGCCCCTATCATATGCATCTTGAAGTTATTAAGGTTAAAGTGAACAAACTATGGAGTATATGCTTGACAAAGTATAAGCTGGCAATCTCAAGTCCCTTCAATACGAGGGCCACACCCCATGCTACTCAACTTCAGTCACCTGTAAGTTCTTGTCATTGTAAGTACATGCGTATCATAGAGAACCGCCAATGGGGTACCCCTTGCACATGGTACATGAGATATCCCATAACCAAAATGACAAGGCAAGCAAACAATGAGAATCTCAACGATCTTTTTATTTACTATATGCACAACTTTTTATTGAGGATGCTTCATAGATAGCTCACTATGGTGATGCTGCAAGTTTCCACCATGATTAGGCATGGCTTAGGCTAGCGGTTCAGGCGTTTCTCTAACACAAAATACAAACTCCATGGACTTACAAGTTCCCTCTTTATTTCACACCGGTGACATCCAAAGACAAAAGAGCATGATATGAACTGAGTACAAAGTATAAGTGCAATGTTGATAACGTTCCCCATGACAACATGGTTATGTTAATTCCAACATATAAGTGCAAGCATATACAACATAGATGACACAATGGTTCAAGTTTATTAGGGGCAAAGAATATAAAGTGTGCCATCAAGTTTGTGAGAGCTTTAATCACTAAGTTTTCACATAATAAAATACTTTTTAATTGGAAGATAGATGAAAACAAGAATATACTTGGAATGGTGTAACACACCATGCATAAGAGTTTATAGTGGACACTTTGGAATAACTTGGTTTCTTGGGAGTTGGAAGCATGAGTAGATCTTACTCATACAAGTGGAGGCTAGCAAAAGATTGGGAGCAACCAACTAAGAGAGCAATAATGGCCATAATCATGCAGAGCGACAAAACATTACTAATCAAAGCATAGAGTGATACTACAATTCAAGGACTAAATGATCATAGAGGCTATGGTGACTTGTTCATAGTCATAACATGGTGTGAGCATGTGCCAAGTCAACCCAAACAAAACATCAAAGGAGAATACCGCAATACTATGCTTTTGTATGCTAAACAACGCATGATTCCTTCAAGGCACATTAAGCAATCCTAATTGTTTGTAACAAGTCATGCTACAACAATAAGCACTAAGCATAATGTCAAAACAACATCTAGCATGACATGATAAAGTCTAAGTCACAGTCAAAACAAGCTCCCTTTTGTACCACTATAAGCATGAAACTTTCTACTCTTTTCCAACACCAAACAAATTATTTGAAACAACTCACAAAGACAATAATCAATAAAGATCAGTGAGCTTGTCTCACAAATCCACAAATAATAACTAAAAAGTTCTAAGCTGAAAGCACAAGTAAACTAAGGCTAAACACAGTGCTAGGAAAAGAGGACAATCACAAGACAATAAGAGTGAAAACCAGAGTGTTCTAGGCAATGAAAACAGAGTGTGGCTCTCTCCAAAAGAAGTGTGTTGTAATCAACCAACTTACTCAAGCAAACTAAAACAAAAAACAAAAACTAAGACGCTCCAAGAACAACAGAATTGTGCATGAAACAATAAAACTGAAGTGTCTAGAAAGACCTGGGATTTTTATTGATGAAGAAGGGGATGCCTTGGGCATCCCCAAGCTTTGATGCTTGTACTTCTTGGATATTTCTTGGGATGACACGGATGTCATCCCCAAGCTAGAGCTTTTGTCCATTCTTCATCTCATTACATCATTCTCTCTCTACACCTGAAATTTTTCCTTCATACAAAACTTCATACAATCTTCATTAGCAACATTAGTGTATTCAAAAGATAATAGACCTTTAGGCAAAGCTTTGAAACAGAAATACTTTTCACTAAAAACACATGCTAATGTAGCAACTCCTTCAAAAAGCTCAATTCACCTAAAGAGAACTCAAAAAGGAATCAATAAGAAGAAAATGCAAATAATGGCAGAAATCTGTCAAAACAGACCAGCAGGTAGAAACTGATTTTTTCGAAGACCTTCTATTGCTCAAATAAAAAAGTGTTGAACTAATGAAAGTTATCTAACATAGTGGGGGATTTATTCATACATTTTCATCTCAATCCGACTTACAGAGACTCCTCACTAATTTTTATGGTGGAGGACATAAATCTATTTCGAAACAACAACTCTCCAAATCTTACTTCCCTCTCATTAGAGGTCATTCTTGGCACAAAAAGCAAACAAAATGGAAAAGGAGAGGTCATTATAGAAGTAATAACTTCCAAGACTCAAGAAAACTCTTGGGTTATCTCCCAACAAGTACTTTTCTTTAACGCCTTTAAGTTAGGCTTGATAGTTTGAGAAAATGCTCACATAAGAAATATGAATTGAAGTAAAAGAGAGCATCAAGAAGCAAATTCAAAACACATTTAAGTCTAACCCACTTCCTATTCATAGTAATCTTGTAAATAAACAAGTCATGAAAGCACAAAGAAACAAGCATAGGAAAGCAAAATAAGTGCAACTTCAAGATTTTCAACATAAAGAGGGGAAACTTAATATTATTGAGATGCATAAAACCATGTTTCCCTCTCTCATAATAACTTTTAGTAGCATCATGAATGAAATTAACAATATAACTATGTCACATCCCAAAATTTTCCAAATTTTGAAATGTGAAAAATAAATAAACAAAAATAATACTTTGTTGAAATTCAGGGTGAGAAGAAACTTTTTGAATCCAATTGGAAACTTTCAAACCTATTTGGATCAAATAAAAATCCTAAAGGGATCTAAAAAGATAAACAATTAATAAAGAAAGTTTTAATAATTGGAATTACTATTTTGGACCTTTAAATAAAAAATATATGGTTTTCAAAAGCAAAGTAGAAATTATAAATAAAGATTATTTTATAGAGCCAAATTAAATCTTGGCCAAGCTTTTGAAATAAAATACTCCTATTTGATAAAAAGAGTAAGGGTTTATTTAAATAAAATAATGTGGATTTATTATTATCCAATTTTATTAAAGTAAGGACTTTGGTTTGTGTTGTTAAACAGAACTAAAAATGATACAAAGTTTGGCAAAAGTTTGATTTCATTTGTTGTTTGATTTGTTTGTTTGAAAATCAAAACAGAAAATCAAATAGAAAAAGAAAAAGGCAATCAGTATATAAAAAAAGAATCGGACCAAATCCAACTGGCCAGCCCACTAAGCCCAGCAAGAGCCCACCCGGCATACCCCTCAGCGAAACGTTTTTATACGCGCGAACCCACCCGCAAAGTCACAGACAGGTGACCCCCTCTCCCCCTCTCTATCCCTCACTAACAGGCACGCCCCACGCCAGCGTGTCGTCGTCTTCAACCGCGACCACGTCCCTTGCCGTTGCAGCCGAGTTAACTCCGGCGATGAATACGCGTTGATGGCGGCCTTGATTCCTCCCAGTAACCACGCCAATTTAATCGCTCGTGCCTCCTCTCTCTTTCCCCCCAAGCTCCAGCCACTCCCTGCCTCTAGGCTGCTGCGATTTTGAGCTCAACCACCGCCGTCTCCGACGAGCTACGCGAGCAATTCCGGCCACATTCCGCCAACTCTTGCCTCCCACTGCACACGAGTTTGTTCTCCACCCCTAGGCACATCTGCCAGTGCCTCGAACTCACCCGCGAGTGCCCCACAGCCTCGGCTTAGACATCATCTGAGCGCCACCGCCGTCTGCTGACGCTCCGGCGAAGTATTCCCGTAAGAAGCCGTCCTCCCCTCTCCTTCCCGATGACACTCCTGCACTCTCCACACTCAGCCGCGTCTAACCACGCCTTTGTTTTGCCTTGGGGTGAACTGCAGCGTCGCCCTCGACGACCTCCAGAGCCGCCTGACGCCGCCACCCACTCCGACGAGCAATCGTCGCCGTCCCTGAGCACCCCTCGCCAAGCCAGCGCCACCTTGAGCTTCACCTCGACCTCGCGAGCACGGTGAGCACCTCCGCTTCTTCCCTTGCTTCCTGTACCGCCGGCACCGCCGCATCCCGAGCGTGCGCCGCCAGCGCCGCCAGATCGTGGTCGAGCTGCTGTGAACCGTTCGATGCAAAGTGTCTGGCTGCGATTAGAACTAGACGAAGGGGTACACGCCCATCTGATCCATTCGTTTTAGGTTAGATCCAACGATCAACGGAGGCCGATCCACCCGAAGCGGTACCGGCCAATAAGATTGCGCCCCGTGGCACTAGTTTGATTTAAAACACAATTCTGAATCTGATTTGTATGCAAACTTGTAAAATTCATAACTTTAAATCTACACGTCTAAATTTTGCAAATTTTATATCAATGGATTCAGTATAACATGTACTTTGCAACCATGCACTTTGGTTAATGTTTTGCTTCTGTTAAATTGGTTGAATTTTCAGAAACATGTGTAGGATTAATTTGAATATAAAAATTGTTCTAGATAAAAAAATTAATGTGAAATCTTTGCAAAATGGTTTGTTGTGAACCTACTGACCTTAGGAACCAACTCATGGATTTAAAAATGAATTTTGTGAAGTTTAGGAATAAATACTTGAATTAGCTCATTTCTAGTCAAAAAAAATATTGATTTTGATATGGAAATGATTTTTGAGTAAAACCTTTGGGAAATGTGTTGATTCAAACCTTATGACCCTAAACACCAAGTTTTGAGAATTAAAATATAATTGGTGAGCTTTTTAAAGATTATTGCTTTACTAAAAGCATTTTTCAACCACATAAAATAATGAAATGACTTAAAAAATGGTTTATAGATAAAACCTTTTGCAAATGGATTTAACACTTTGGTAAATGACCACTTTGGACCTTATAATGTTTAGAGCCTAGTAGAAACCAACTTTGCAAATAATAAATATCTTTTGCATGCTTGCATGCATGACTTTGTTTCTATTATTTTATGTGTGATAAATTGTTTGAATATTGGTTGGAATGCTAGTTGAATCTATGTTTGCTTGATTGATTTGTAGTGAAGTTAGAAGGGTGTGATATTAGCAAGATCAAGAAGAGAACCAACATTCTCTACCAAAAAGGCAAGTGACACTATCATCCAAGTCCTACTATTTTCATTATACTTAGTGGATTTTTGAAACATGCATGAAAAGGATTTCTATACTTTATGCTATGCTAAATCCTAATAGGATGCCCTTATATATTCCTTAGTGAAAACAATGTAGTTGTAGTATGCTTAGCCCAGCTATATATTGGGATGGGATACATGTTATGATTATATGAAGTATTGAAAAGACTTATGTTTTATATAATAAAACAAGTACTCAATGAAGCACCTGGGTGGACAAGGATACTCAAGCTTTTGGACAAGGTGGCAACAAAAGGAACCATGTTTATATGGCAATGTCTTTTTGTTGTGCACTAGAAGAAAACCACCCAGGGACTTAGAGATTGAACATGTTTCTCGTACAGTGGCTTCCATGTACAGCCACATGCTAAATGGGCTCTGGCTTAGTCAACTACATAGTGCAAGACCCATGCATTGGCATCTTTAGGTTAACTAGATTTGTGCTAGGGAACTTGGAAACCTACATTGGTGCCTGGAAGACAAGCTAGCATTGTGTATTGGGAGGACTTCTATGGAAAGACTTTGTCACATTCTCAATCTGCCAGTACTCCATCTTGGTGAGTACTTATCCAGCGGCCACTGGTGGCATCAAGATGAGATTGTGTCATGTGGGTAAAGTGTACAACTTCTGCAGAAGATCAAATTCTAAGTACTTAGCCGTGTCCCCGGTTATGGACAATACTGAGCAACTAAGGCCTGAAGCTATGGAAGATCTCGACATTCCAATTTCTCAAAGTTAAAAACTTGAGGGTGACAACAAGGGATTTGAAGCACTTGGAGTTTTCCAAGAAGTTCAAAAGATTTGACAAAGATCAAAAACTATTTTGAAAAGATAGGATAACACTATATTGCTTTCTGCAAATGAGCCTAAACCCTACTTAGCCAAATATGCATGTATTGATAGGATCCACTTATATTATACATAGTAGTGAAACTTGCCAATACAATTCAAATGAATTGACCCTTGTGGCTGCAACCTATTATGTTGTAGGTTTGTTTGATGTTAGTGAAGTTTGTTGAATAGGATTACAAGTCTACAACCAACATGACTGCCTGTGGCACTTTGAAGATGAAGGACCCCATGCTTATAGATATTCTGCTGCAATGAAATGTGATAGCCAAATGAGCTATGTAAGATGTAATGAATTATTTTATTCCTGGTTATAAAGTTGTATTATGACCTCTGTTTCTTGATATTACATCTTAACTGTGGATGCTAGCTATTTATCCAGGGACTAGCATTGTAAACACAGGGATCTCTACCTTATTAAATGTTGGGAACCTTATAGATGGTATCAGAGCACTGTGTTGCCTGTAGGATTGTAACCCTAGGATTGGACAAAACCCCTTAGAAAAATAGGAGTTGTATTTGTTCCAAAACTTATTTACAAACAATCTTGTAAACTCTTTCCTCAACCATTTGGTTTTGATTCTACATCTCTTCCTTTTCAACTTGATGGATAAAGCCTACCCCATGGCCAAGGACTTCACCATGTGCAAAAGATTTTATCAACTCAAATGACTTCAACATCTTCAACTCTAATGACTTCAACATCTTCAACATTTTCACCAAGGACTTCAACCTTGGATATCACTAAGGACTACAAGTGAAAAACCAAGAGACATTAGATTGCCCACCAAAGATAGTGATATCAGGTTAGAGTATGAATCATATTGACCTATGAGGTATGATTATACTAAGTTCTATATTTCAAGAAAACTTGTTGTTTCCTTCAACTCATGAGTTAAGCTCATAAGTTGTTAAGTGGATACTTGCTTGTTGATTGTTTGATTGAACTTGGTTGTTTTGAGTTGTGTGTTAGAACTTCTTAAAAACCTATCCACCAATACTTATTCCTATCAAACCCACAGATGCCTCCTCGTCGGGCCAACCCCAACCAAAACAACAACCTTCCCCCTGAGATACAGCAGATGTTGGCAGTTCAGACACAGTTGATGCAGGAGATGACCACACTCATACAGAATCAGAACAACAACAACAACAACAACAACAACAATCAGAATAATCCTCCAGCACTTGACATGCTCACCAAGTTTCTGAAACTTAGGCCTGCAAGGTTCTCTAGAACAACTGATCCATTGGAAGCAGATGATTGGTTACGTTCAGTGAACAAAGACTTAGTGACTGTTGGCTGCACCGATGGAGAAAAAGTTAGGTTTGCAGCATTTATGCTTGAAGGACCAGCAGCAACATGGTGGGACAACTTTCAAATCACCACTCCCCTTGAAGATGTAACATGGGCTATTTTTGAAGATGGATTTAGAACAACTCACATCTCACCTGGAGTAATGTACTTGAAGAAAAAGGAATTTCACAATCTGAAACAACGTCACCTCAGTGTGGCTGAGTATATTGAAGAATTCAACAATCTGGCACGCTATGCACCAGATGAAGTTGATACAGATGCTAAGAGAAAAGAAAAATTTCTTGAAGGACTTAATGATGAGTTAAACCTGCAGCTAGCTGTTGCCTATGTCCCAACTTATCAATTACTCTGTGACAAAGCCACCATTTTGGAAAACAAGATGAATCAAGTTGAGAACAGAAAGAGGAAGCATAAACTCAAGAATCACTCAGGATCATCAAAAAGGAAGCATTCATTCAAAAAGAGTAATGAAGATTCTGAACCACATCAGTATCACCACTACAACCATGGAAATGAGAATAATGGAAATGATAATGACAATGGACATGACCTTGATCAGAACCAACATGACACTTTCAAGAAAGACATTAGCCAGTTGCAGTGCTATAACTGCAAGGAACTTGGACACTATGCATCAGACTGTCCTGAGAAGAACAAGAAAAAGGATGCTAGAAGAGCCAATGGAAATGACTCCAATGTGACCCAGAAAGGACATGTGAACCACATTAACATGGATGGAAACTTTGAAGAGATAGAAGAAGTGGATGTCAGAAACTAGTTAACTCAGAAGAGTCAAATAAGGATTCCTTGTCTGGATATTAAGTGTTGAACCCATAGTCAAGTGAACCATCAATGTAACCCTATGAGACTTTATTTTAAGGGTGGTAGTCCCCTAGTTGCCTTGAAGCCAACTTGTACTTCTAGCCTTCCCAAATCTCGGGACGAGATTTATTTTAAGGGTGGTAGCCTTTCACATCCCAAAATTTTCCAAATTTTGAAATGTGAAAAATAAATAAACAAAAATAATACGTTGTTGAAATTCAGGGTGAGAAGAAACTTTTTGAATCCAATTGGAAACTTTCAAAACTATTTGGATCAAATAAAAATCCTAAAGGGATCTAAAAAGATAAACAATTAATAAAGAAAGTTTTAATAATTGGAATTACTATTTTGGACCTTTAAATAAAAAAGATATGGTTTTCAAAAGCAAAGTAGAAATTATAAATAAAGATTATTTTATAGAGCCAAATTAAATCTTGGCCAAGCTTTTGAAATAAAATACTCCTATTTGATAAAAAGAGTAAGGGTTTATTTAAATAAAATAATGTGGATTTGTTATTATCCAATTTTATTAAAGTAAGGGCTTTTCCAATTTAAATAAACACTAAAACTTGTTATTTTATTTTAAACAAGTTTTCCAAGTATTTTATATTTTCAAATAAAACCCACTGAAATGGTTTTGGTATTATTTAGATTTCAAATAGAGTTTTAAAATAAATTAAATCCTATTTGAATTAATAACTAAGGACTATTTTATTTAATTATTAAATGGATCCTAAATGAATAAAGTATTATTTTTATTTTGGACTTTGGTTTGTGTTGTTAAACAGAACTAAAAATGATACAAAGTTTGGCAAAAGTTTGATTTCATTTGTTGTTTGATTTGTTTGTTTGAAAATCAAAACAGAAAATCAAATAGAAAAAGAAAAAGGCAATCAGTATAAAAAAAGAATCGGACCAAACCCAACTGGCCAGCCCACTAAGCCTAGCAAGAGCCCACCCGGCATACCCCTCAGCGAAACGTTTTTCTACGCGCGAACCCACACGCAGAGTCACAGACAGGTGGCCCCCCTCTCCCCCTCTCTCTCCCTCACTGACAGGCAGGCCCCACGCCAGCGTGTCGTCGTCTTCAACCGCGACCACGTTCCCTGCCGTTGCAGCCGAGTTAACTCCGGCGATGAATACGCGTTGATGGCGGCCTTGATTCCTCCCAGTAACCACGCCAATTTAATCGCTCGTGCCTCCTCTCTCTTTCCCACCAAGCTCCAGCCACTCCCTGCCTCTAGGCTGCTGTGATTTTGAGCTCAACCACCGCCGTCTCCGACGAGCTACGCGAGCAATTCCGGCCACATTCCGCCACCTCTCGCCTCCTACTGCACACGAGTTTGTTCTCCACCCCCAGGCGCATCTGCCAGTGCCTCGAACTCGCCCGCGAGTGCCCCACAGCCTCGGCTTCGACATCATCTGAGCGCCACCGCCGTCTGCTGACGCTCCGGCGAAGTATTCCCGTAAGCAGCCGTCCTCCCCTCTCCTTCCCGATGACACTCCTGCACTCGCCACACTCAGCCGCGTCTAACCACGCCTTTGTTTTGCCTGGGGTGAACTGCAGCGTCGCCCTCGACGACCTCCAGAGCCGCCTGACGCTGCCACCCACTCCGACGAGCAATCATCGCCGTCCCTGAGCACCCCTCACCAAGCCAGCGCCACCTTGAGCTTCACCTCGACCTCGCGAGCACGGTGAGCACCTCCGCTTATTCCCTTGCTTCCTGTATCGCCAGCACCGCCACATCCCGAGCGTGCGCCGCCAGTCGCCGCCGCCAGCGCCGCCAGATCGTGGTCGAGCTGCTGTGAACCGTTCGATGCAAAGTGTATGGCTGCGATTAGAACTAGACGAAGGGGTACGCGCCCATATGATCCATTAATTTTAAGTTAGATCCAATGATCCATGGAGGCCGATCCACCCGAAGCGGTACCGGCCAATAAGATTGCGCCGCGTGGCACTGGTTTGATTTAAAACAAAATTCTGAATCTGATTTGTATGCAAACTTGTAAAATTCATAACTTTAAATCTACACGTCCAAATTTTGCAAATTTTATATCAATGGATTCAGTATAACATGTACTTTGCAACCATGCACTTTGTTTAATGTTTTGCTTCTGGTAACTTGGTTGAATTTGCAGAAACATGTGTAGGCTTAATTTGAATATAAAAATTGTTCTAGATAAATTTTTTAATGTGAAATCTTTGAAAAATGGTTTGTTGTGAACCTACTGACCTTAGGAACCAACTCATGGATTTAAAAATGAATTTTGTGAAGTTTAGGAATAAATACTTGAATTAGCTCATTTCTAGTCAAATAAAAATATTGATTTTGATATGGAAATGATTTTTGAGTAAAACCTTTGGGAAATGTTTTGATTCAAACCTTCTGACCCTAAACACCAAGTTTTGAGAATTAAAATATAATTGGTGAGCTTTTTAAAGATTATTGCTTTACTAAAAGCATTTTTCAACCACATAAAATAATGAAATGACTTAAAAATGGTTTATAGATAAAACCTTTTGCAAATGGATTTAACACTTTGGTAAATGACCACTTTGGACCTTATAATGTTTAGAGCCTAGTAGAAACCACCTTTGCAAATAAAAACTATCTTTTGCATGCTTGCATGCATGACTTTGTTTCTATTATTTTATGTGTGATAAATTGTTTGAATATTGGTTGGAATGCTAGTTGAATCTATGTTTGCTTGATTGATTTGTAGTGAAGTTAGAAGAGTGTGATATTAGTAAGATCAAGAAGAGAACCAACATTCTCTACCAAAAAGGAAAGTGACACTATCATCCAAGTCCTACTATTTTCATTATACTTAGTGGATTTTTGAAACATGCATGAAAAGGATTTCTATACTTTATGCTATGATAATCCTAATAGGATTCCCTTATATATTCCTTAGTGAAAATAATGTAGTTGTAGTATGCTTAGCCCAACTATATATTGGGATGGGATACATGTTATGATTATATGAAGTATTGAAAAGACTTATGTTTTATATAATAAAACAAGTACTCAATGAACCACCTGGGTGGACAAGGATACTCAAGCTTTTGGACAAGGTGGCAACAAAAGGAACCATGTTTATATGGCAATCTCTTTTTGTTGTGCACTAGAAGAAACCCACCCGGGGACTTAGAGATTGAACATGTTTCTCGTACAGTGGCTTCCATGTACAGCCACATGCTAAATGGGCTCTGGCTTAGTCAACTACATAGTGGAAGACCCATGCATTGGCATCTTCAGGTTAACTAGATTTGTGCTAGGGAACTTGGAACCCTACATTGGTGCCTGGAAGACAAGCTAGCATTGTGTATTGGGAGGACTTCTATGGAAAGACTTTGTCACATTCTCAATCTGCCAGTACTCCATCTTGGTGAGTACTTATCTAGCGGCCACTGGTGGCATCAAGATGAGATTGTGTCATGTGGGTGAAGTGTACAACTTCTGCAGAAGATCAAATTCTAAGTACTTAGCCGTGTCCCCGGTTATGGACAATACTGAGCAACTAAGGCCTGAAGCTATGGAAGATCTCGACATTCCAATTTCTCAAAGTTAAAAACTTGAGGGTGGCAACAAGGGATTTGAAGCACTTGGAGTTTTCCAAGAAGTTCAAAAGATTTGACAAAGATCAAAAACTATTTTGAAAAGATAGGATAAAACTATATTGCTTTCTGCAAATGAGCCTAAACCCTACTTAGCCAAATATGCATGTATTGATAGGATCCACTTATATTCTACATAGTAGTGAAACTTGCCAATACAATTCAAATGAATTTACCCTTGTGGCTGCAACTTATTATGTTGCAGGTTTGTTTGATGTTAGTGAAGTTTGTTGAATAGGATTACAAGTCTACAACCAACATGACTGCCTGTGGCACTTTGAAGATGAAGGATCCCATGCTTATAGATATTCTGCTGCAATGAAATGTGATAGCCAAATGAGCTATGTAATATGTAATGAATTATTTTATTCCTAGTTATAAAGTTGTATTATGACCTCTGTTTCTTGATATTACATCTTAACTGTGGATGCTAGCTATTTATCCAGGGACTAGCATTGTAAACACAGGGATCTCTACCTTATTAAAGGTTGGGAACCTTACAAACTATCACATAAAACATTCTTATCATGAGCCACATGCATAAAATGATTATAACTCTCCACACAAGCATAGCCATTCTTATTAATTGTAGTGGGAGCAAATTCAACAAAATAGCTATCATTATTATTCTCATCACCATAATCATCAAATATAGGAGGCATATTGTAATCACAATTAACTTCCTCCTCAATAGTAGGTGGACTGAAAATATCATACTCATCATTGTAATCATCATATATTGGAGGTTTGGTATCATCATAAGCAATAGAATATCTATCTTCTAAGCTGGGGAACTAAAAAGATCATTTCCATAAAAACTAGCTTCCCGAAGTTTCCATAGCATTAGCAACAATGGTGTCCAAAGAATTCATACTAATAACATTGCTATTAGCATGCAAATAAAGCTTCATAGGTTTTTTAATTTTCTCTTCAAACACTTCATGTTCTAACTCAAGATAGATACTATAAAGCTAGCTAATTTTGTTGTTGTTTTCCATTAAGCCTAACTAGTGAAAACAAGAAACAAAAAGACAAAATTGAAAAATCTAAAGGAAATAACTTCGAGCACTCACACCGGAGGATGTGAGTACCTTTTACCTTACCTCCTCGGCAACAGCGCTAGAAAAGCGCTTGATGTCTACGCACTTCTATTCTTGTAGACAGTTGTTGGGCCTCCAAGTGCAAAGGTTTGTAGAACAACAACAAGTTTCCCTTAAGTGGATTACCCAAGGTTTATCGAACTCAGGGAGGAAGTGGTCAAAGGTATTCCCTCTCCAGCAATCCTGCAATCAAGATACAAGAAGTCTCTTGTGTCCCCAATACACTTGTCAGGTGCATAGGTGTACTAGTTCGGCGAAGAGATAGTGAAATACAAGTGGTAACGGTGCCAAAAAAGAGCTTTGATGGAGCTTGACGTGGGGTAACGTGTGTGAAACTGAAATAAAGATGGAAGCAAGCAAATATGCAACAGATCTAGTATCAAACGGCATTTCAATGCTTAGAAACAAGGCCTAGAGATCATACTTTCACTAGTGAACACTCTCTCATGTAAATATCCTCTCTTCATGATACTACTCTTAACTACTCTCCGGTTGGACACTCTAATCATCGGTAGGGCTATAACAACACTCCTCAAAGTCCGCCTTCCCCAATCTAGATAACCCCACACTGTCACCTTGAGCGCTAGATGGTTCCAACAAACACCACAATTTCATAGAGACATCCAACTCCAAATATAACTCATAACAAATATTCAATCTAGCCAAAGTGTCACACACGGTATGCGCGTTGTCACTTTCACACACGTGGGGAAAAGCAGAGATCTATTAAAGCACAAAGAGTATTTATGTAGACTCAAACCTAAGTGCCACCATGGCATGCACGCTGTCACTTTCACACACATGGGGAGAGCAGAGATCTATTAAAGCACTTGAGTAGCAAGGTAGATCTACTTGATTACAAAGCTCATCATCACAATATGACCATGCATAGAGAGAGATGAACACATAGCTACCGGTAGAGCCCTTAGCCTTCAGGAAGAACTACTCCCTCCTCATCATGGGAATCAGCAACGGTGATGAAGATGGCGATGGAGATCGATGGATATGGCCCCGGGGGCACTTCCCTGTCCCGGCAGGGTGCCAGAACAAAGACTTTCTGTCCCTCGAATCTCCCTTTTGGCGGCAGCGGTGCTGTGGAGGTTTTCGTGGATTTCCGCCAGATGATTTAGGGTTTTTTGGTCGGAGGCTTTTTATAGGCGAAGGAGGCAAGGTCGATGGAGGGCCAGCGGGCCCACACCCTACCCATGCGCGGGGTAGGTCCCACCCGCGCCTAGGGGGTGTGGTGGCCCTGGTGTCCTCCTCCACCTCTGCTTCGTGGTTTCGTGTTACTCCGGGAAAATAATGACTTTGGCTTTTGTCCCGTACAATTCCGATAATATTGATTTTCTGCCTTTCTGGAACCAAAAAACACAAGAAAACAGGCAAATGGCACTATGGCATCTTGTTAATAGGCTAGTACCAGAAAGTGTATAAAAATACCTCAAAGTGTAGAAAAAACATAGCAAAGTAGATACTAAACAAGCATGGAGCATAAAAAATTATAGATACGTTTCCGACGTATCAGTCCATAGAGATTATCATTAATTACCAAAACCACACATGGGGCATATATGCCCTTTCAATCTCCCCCATTTTGGTAATTGATGACAATCCCTTAGCGAGGGTTTAAATATGACAATTAACGACCAAAGCGGTTGCCCCAACATCAAATACTACACATGTATGTGATGTTGGTACAACCAGAATATATAGAGCAAAATCCCCCACAATCTATGCATGTGTGATGAACTTGAATTTCATTGCATAGATTGCCAACCATTACCGTTGGTTGAGTTTCCTCTATATATTCTACATGCAAAGCAACCACAAAGATACAAGAGCATGAGAGGCAAATGCTTAAGAACACACTCAAAGCAAAGGCCAAATTCCTTAAACCCTCCAAAACTTCTCCCCCATTGGCATCGATTGCCAAAATGGGTGAAAAGTTCTAGACGGCCAAAGTGAGAATTCATCCAAAGGTGTGCATATGATGAGTACTTGGGAGGAATTAAAACTATATTGAAGACCCAAATATTTCAAAAAGAAAATAAAAATAAATAAACGTCAAGAAATGAAGCGAGCAACCAAAAGATCCAAAAGGACCAATTGAAAAACCAACAAATGATATCAAATGGAAACAACAACAAAAATGAGTGTTTAATTGAAAATAGAGAAGCTCCCCAAACTTTGTGCAAAGGTTAGAATACTTGTATTTGAATACAAAATGCATAAATATGGAATCCTCACTCCCCCATAAGCATTTAAACCACAAGAAATGAGAAATAAGGAAATTGTGCACTCTTAAATGAATTAGAGAAGCTCCCCAAAGATTGTGCACCAGTTATAGTAATTGTATTTGGAAACAACATGCATAACCATGGACTCCTCACTCCTCCAAACTCATATAACAATGCACTCAAAGGTCAATAAATTTGGAAGCCACCGAAGAATCAAAAATAAATAAGAGGTGGTTCCCAAGAAATACAAAAACAACCAAAGAATGATCTTCTCTTGTGTGTATAAATTTCTAGGTGGAAAAATTCACAAAGACAAATTCCCACAAAGAAATATGCACAAAAAAAATAGATACTCAAGAAAGCACATGAAAGGCAAAAAGGAAGTCATAGAATATACCAATAAGATGTTTTGCTTGAAAGCATGCCCAAGGTCTCAAATATATCTTAATGTACATCGATGAGCTTCAAACACCAACATACTCCATACATTACTACTATTACCAAGGGAAGAGGGGATAGAAGTAATATATAGAGAAAGGCAACAAGTATCACAAAATAGAAATCAACTTTGTAAAAATACTCACTATTGCACATGAGAGATATTGAGGAAACGATATGGAACAAAATTGCTAGATTGACATATTTGGGATTAGTGAATCATGAGCATGATTTATTATAGTCCCCATTATATGCACTCATCTCAACATACACACATTTGCAATAGAGAGAACTCTTAAAAGCCAAAGCAAGAAATCCAACATATGCAAGTACACAAATTCATGCCAACAAGCAACATACAAAAGGTTGGGAACAAGATATGTAGGCATGAGAGAGAGATACTTGTTACCGAGATATAATTGGTAGGATGAAGAAGATATGAATACATTGATCATCCTAGCTTGCATCGAATTGACATGTATACGCCACTTCTTCCTTGTTCAAGATACAAGCACCCAATATATATCCCCAATGTACCTAAAACACAATTAAGTACACTATGGTCCCCAAACCAATTGGTTCCAAAGTAGTTACCGCAACTACAATACATAGGAGAGCCTCCACACAAATATGCGCATATTGATATGAAATTGAATTTCATGCACATATTAGCCCATTATGATTTGGTGGAGATTCCCCTATATATTGGACCAAAGAAAGCAAGCATGCCATAATATATACATGTAGTAAATATGCATGCATAATACTTTCAAGAACCAAACGAAGATACAATTTGAACAAAAACACCAAGAAACCAACATGGCAACACAAAGGTGTGACTTGACACAAGGTGCCCAGATTCTATCAAAGAACCAAATCAACACATGAAGGAACTCAATATCAAAAATGAATTAGGCAGAAGCCAAAGAGCAAACAAAACAAACAAAAATGCCAATGATCAAGGGTTTATCTCGTCCTAAAAGATCAAAACAAGTGCCAAAGAATGAGATAAAACCAACTCCCAAAGAGAGCAAGGTTCCAACAACCAAAACAAACTCTTCACACTTTTCATGGTGGCACACAAAGTACCAACACAAATAGATCGAGCTTCCAAGAACAAAAAAAATGGATCAAATCAAGAAGCATATAAAAAATTGTTCTAGATAATATAGGAGAGCTCCCCCATAAGTAGCATTATATAGAATTTTTCCTTTGAATGCAAATGGCCATAAAATAGATCATCACTACTACCTACACTAAATAAAACACAAGGGTATACCAAAATAAAAACATTTTCTTGGCCAAAGATAAGGCAAATAAGAAAAGGCCAAAACGAATATGATCAATGAATTCTACCATATAACAAGTACTGATTGTCCAAGTACAAGAAGTAATAGGGATAATTTTCCCGAGGTAGTTTGCAAGGATATCCAAGATCATATTCACACAAACAAGCATATAACAAGATATAAGAATTAAGCTTGATGCTTCGAAAGAGATTCTTGATAGCTTCAAATAGTCACACAATCATAGTGGTTAGGGTAACTTGAAGCAAATGGTTCCCATGAGGATATGTAGATCCAAATATGAGGAAACACATACCAATAATCGCTCTCACAAACAAGATCCAAAAGATGAGCAATAAAAACATTCAAGCTTGGAACTTGTATGAGCCATTGTGCCACATAGGAGCTAGATAATTTTCAATATCAATTCTAAGTGGCACTACCTCAAATGTCCACATTTTCTAGGTTTGTAATATGCACAAAGAATATGACCCCCCCTATAATGTGATAAACCAAGAAATCTCAACAAGAGGCAAAAAAGATCAAAATAGAGGTATTAATGGACATTATGGAAATGAGTTTATCATGAGAAAGACATACCACATAGAGACTAGATAACCATACAATATAACTACTAAGTGGTTTTCCTCATGTACACACATTTTAGGATTGTGGAATGCCCAAGCATGACACTCCCCCAAAACGGAATAGTCCATAATACCTCATAAGAGCCAACTAGGATACCAACTAGAATCAATAAAGGCTCAAAACCAAGAAACACAAATACATGGTGTGCCAACCAACATACACAAATATAATTCATAGATCAATATAAGGAAGTGGGAAGCACAACATGTACACACATATGCAAGGTACAAAACCAACACATACATGCACAAGGGAGCAAGTAACTATCAATGTAAATGAGTTAAGCACAAGTTACCGCAAGGAGGACCATTGGATATATGATAGAAGCATGAAAAACCAAATGACTTGACTTTGATAAAAGGCATTGATGAAGATCCCTCAATTCTTCATAAGGTATCCAAGTCTCCAATGCCCTCCAAAAACACCTATTGATCAAGTTTTAGCTTGTTGGTACCCAACCAAGTTGGGTCCTAAGAAGTTAGTCACAATAGGCTTGGTCACCCAAATGGTTCTTTTCTTGACACCACTTTGGGCACCAACAAATTTGGAAAACACATTGTGATACGTCCAAAACGTATCTACTTTCTCGAACACTTTGCTATTGTTTTTCCTCTATACTTGTGTGATTTGGATACAACTAACACGGACTGACGCTGTTTTCAGCAGAATTACCTTGGTGTCTTGTTTTTGTGCAGAAAATGAACTATCAGGAAAAATCTCGAAAAATATGCCAAAAATTATATTTCACCAGAAGATCCACGGAGCCAGAAGGTGAGAAAGAGGGGAGGCCTGGGGGGCCAGACCAAACCTAGGCACGGGCCCACTGACCCCGCGCCTGGGGGAGGTTTGGCCACCCTAGGCAGCTTCTCGGCCTCCCTCCGCACCTATAAGTTGCCTTCTAACCTAAAAATAGAGGGGGGTTTAATAGTTTTCCAGAAAGAGTTCCGCTCCATTGCCACCACGAGAAACCAAGATTCGGATCCAGAAACTCCGTTCTGGCACCCTGTCGGGACAGGGAATTTGGAGAGGATCATCGCCATCGTCATCACCAACGCATCTCCATCAACCACCGATGTTTCCCTCATCCATGAGTGAGTAATCCCCCACTGTAGGCTTGGATATGGTAGGGATTGGATGAGTTCTATCATGTAATCGAATAAGATCTATTAGGGGCATAGTGCCTAGTATCTCTATTAGTGCTATTTGACTTCGTTGCAACTTGTTGTGCTTAATGCTTGTCACTAGGGCCCGAGTGCCATGATCTCATATCTGAATTTATTATTGAATCATTATGATAGTATTGTTTGTGATCTTATCTGCAAGTTGTGTACACATATCATTGTCCAGATCCAAAGGCCCCAAAGTGACAATAATTGGGACAACCGGAGGGGATGGCTGTGGTGTGAGGATCACATGTGTTCATGGAGTGTTAATGCTTTGCTCCGATGCTCTATTAAAAGGAGCACCTTAATTGTCAGTAGTTCCCTAGAGGCCCCGCTGCCACGGGCTGACTGGACAGAAGATGTTGTGCAAGTTCTCACTGCGAGCACGTATGACTATATTTGGAGCACATGCCTAGGATTGTTTAGTAATTGGATGCTTATTATTATTTATCTGCAATGCCCTAGTTCTTTGAATTTACATGTTTAGACTCGTCCATGCAACGCCTGTCCATCCATCCCTATGCCTACCGCACTCGAATCCTACTGTTACCATTAATGTTACTATTGCTACTGTTTCACTGTTGTTGTTGTTGTTGTTGTTGCTTTGCTGTTGCTACTACAAAATGTTGCTACTGATAAACTTCTATGAGCAAGAACTATTTCCAGGTGCAGCTGAACTGACAACTCAGTTGTTAAGGCTTGCAAGTATTCTTTGGCTCCCCTTGTGTCGAATCAATAAATTGGGTAATACTACCCGCGAAGACTGTTGCGATCCCCTACACTTGTGGGTCATCAAGACTACTTTCTAGCGCCGTTTCCGGGGAGCATAGCTATATTTTTAAGTTCACTTGGATCTATTATTATTCACTGCTACTCCTTTCATCATGGGGAAGTCTAGTGATGGAAAGTTCCCTTTTTTACAATCCACGACAAGAAGAGGTATAGTCCTAAACACCTCTGCTGCTCTTGATTCACCGTCTGTTATAAGTAAGCTTGTCACACCACCACCACATGCTCATGCTACACACACTGCTACTACTGTTGAATCTGAAAATGCTTTTGATACTCATGATGTTACTTCTACTGTGCTTGATGCGAGTGGTTCATTAGGTCCTTTTCTAGATGCTACTATGGCTAGTCTACGAAATACTGAAACTCCTAGTGAAGACACTGTTACACCTATTAGCTCACATGAGTCTAGTGAGAGTTTTGATATTAATGATGGATACATAGAGCTCACTGATGAATTTGTTGAAGAGTGCCGAAATACACATGGCGCTAGTGCTATTAAGAGTCTCCTTGATAGACATAGTATTATACCTAAGAAGTCCTATTATCCTAAGTTTGCCACCTCTCCCATAGATATTAAAGATAAAGATTATGATTTCTCTCTTGATTTAACTTATTTAGATATTGTTGAGAAAGAACCGTTTTGTGGTACTGAAAATGAAAGTGTTGTGGCTCATGATAGTTGATTTTCTGCACAAAAACTAGAAACCAAGGTAATTCTGCTGAAAATAGCGTCAGTCCCTGTTAGTTGTATCCAAATCACACAAATTTAGAGGAGAAACAATATCAAAAGTGTTTGGGAATGTAGATACGTTTTGGACGTATCACTTGCCACAAAGGCCTACTCACAATCCACTAAGGGACACTTGAGGGCGGTCACCAAAACCCGTACAAGATTGAGGCTATCTCCACAACTCAATTAGAGGCTCCCAACAACAAAGCCACAAAAGGCTACAACGCCACAAAAGGCTACAAGACCACAAAAGGTCACAAGGCCACAAAGAATCAACACACCAACCGTCTAGGGTTCCAAGAACCTAAGAGAAACAAGCCCACAAGCTTGTACTCACCAAATCTCCATGGAGAACTCAAACCTATGCAACAAATGCAAGGGCAAGTCCTTTACTCCCAAATTCCAACAAAGCTACAAAATCTATTGGGAGAATAAGGGAGGAAGAACACAACAGGAGAACACAAAACTCTCCAAGATCTAGATCCCAAGGATTTCTTCACAAAAAAGGGATTTGGTTTGGCGGGATTGTAGATCTAGATCTCCTCTCACTTTTCCCTCAAAAATATGCAAGAATCATGGGAGGGATAGGGAGTAAGAAAGCTCAAATAGGTCAACAATGGTGGGCAAAAATGAGCTCAAAAGATGGAGAACCATTGGGGAAGAAACCCCACTTAAATAGGACAAGGAAAAACTGACCGTTTGGGCCATATTCGCGCACCATCGGAACTTCTGGTGAACCACCGGAACTTCCGGTAAATAGAGACACAAGATACAGAAGAAAACAGACGTTCACTGAAACTTGGGTCGGAATTTCGCCGGAACTTCCGCTCAAGCAAAAACGCTGGACAACATAGCACGAAAACTTCAATAACTTTTGATTCCGGACTCCCTTTTTAATGATCTTGGGATCGCTTAAGAGAACGACAAGCTCTACAATATTATGCAAAGAAACATCATAGTGTAACATGGAAGGATAAAACCAAATTGATAAAGCTATGACCTCTCTAGAAGCGATGAACTCGTAAAACCTCCAAAACCCAAAACACAAGAAGTTGAGCTTGGAAACTCCGATTGGGATGAAACCAATTTTGTTGGAAAGAAACACCAAGTAGAATCCAAAAAAATTTGAAATATTGGATACCACCAAGGAATAAAATATCATGAATATATATATATATATGTGAGATATCTCCTAAGGTGTGGATCCAGAAACTCGCAAGATCAACAACCGCAATAAGATATGCAAGGGCAATCCTTAGATGAAGAACTAGAGCTTGTTATGATGATAACCACAAGCTCTAGATCTTCTCATGGACAAGAACCAACTAACAACAAGAAAGATGATGCTATTAATGCAAATATTTGAGCTCTCTCTGAAAGATGAAAATGAGACACCCGCTTGAGAACCCCTCTTGATAGAATGGCTATCTATCCTAAACCCGGTCTCCCAACTAACAACATGAGACCGGAAAAAGAGAAGCCCTATCAAGATCATACCTTTGCCTTGAGCATTCCACTTGAACTTGATGTAGACCGTCTTGTTCTTCTCAAGTGGGAACACCTTTCTTGTTTGCTCTTGATCGCTGAAGCCTTGCAAATTGCTCCCCCATAATCCATGGGGAAACCTATTCTTTGAGCTTGTCTTCATCACTCCATGATCACGAGGATGACAAGCTTCAAGCATGAGATCTTCTAGAGATGGCACATCTTGACCTTGCCCTTCTTCATCCCTTCTTGAGGTTGATCCATCTTGATTGTCGTGGGAATGGTCACGGCAGATGCTGCAATCGGCAGCGAGTAGTAGAACAAGGGGCAAGGGCGGCCAGCCATCTGCGGTGCGAGATGAGGGCGGAGACACAGGGTTTTACCCAGGTTCGGCCCCCTGGAGGGTAAAGACCTACTCCTGCTAGATTGTATTATGGAGGTGGTACAATGGGCGAGCTCGGTGGCTAGGCGGCGAGTCGCTTGGGTGTATGATGGAACGTATATCTACACGCCCCGCAGGGAGGTTTATATAGGCTCACCTCCCCTAGGGTTTACATATCTCAACCGAATCAGTTAAGGCTTCGGTACTCGTTTAACCTAATCCGACTGGGCCTATCTACTCGCCTGGGCCTTCAGCTTCCATTCGCTTGGATCCACGCCGGGCCTTGATCCAGTCGCCGTCCTGCAGGCCCACTCGCCAGCTCTTGGGCCAGTCGGAAACGTCCTGCTGGGTATACCCCGGTAGGCACATCCCCATCAGTAGTCCCCGAGGCCGTCGTCGATTAGGCGTAGGTGGCTGCTGGTAGTCGGAGTATGCGGCTTCAGAGTAGACATCCAGTCGAATCGTCGGCGGGCTCCTGTATAAAGGAGAAAACTAGTCATCCTGATCGCAGCTTTGGCGAGTCGAGTCGGCGAAACACTGTCATAGTGATCGGGTCGGCGAGCCGAATGGCTGAAGCTGGACTGTTAAACGTGGTCAAACTAGCCGTTGGGGTAATCCAACGGTGACTTTTGGCGTAATCACCGCGTAGTAACGGCTCCCTGATTTGGCGGGTAACAACCGCTATATAAGGGGAATGGCAGGCGATCAGAGAACCACCTTCTCGCCATTTCCTCCGATTGCGCGCACTTTCGCCTCCCTTCGCATCGCGATCCAGCCGACCCGAAATCCTCCGACCCCCCACAAATCCTTCCGCCATGGCCCTCTCCACCGAACCTTGGGGTAGATCTAAGTGTACGAGGGCGCAACTGGCTTCCTTTGAGGAGGCCGGGATCCTGCGCGCCGGCTGCTGGCGCATCCCCGCGGCCGGAGAGGTGACCCCGAGCCCGCGCGAGGGGGAATTCATCTGCTTCACCAGCCATCTAGAACGGGGGCTAGGATTCCCCACGTCCCTGTTCTTCCGGCGCTTCTGCGCCTACTACGGGATCCAACCATCGGACCTGGGTCCACACAGCATCGAGCAGCTCGCCATCTTCGTGGCGTTCTGCGAATGCTACTTGGGCTGCCGGCCCTACTTCCCTCTATGGCAAGATCTGTTCCACGGACGGATCAGCCGCGAGGAAGCGGGCGGCCCAATGCTTGCCGCGGGCGGCCTAACTTTCCAGCTAAAGTCGAAGGCTTCGTTCTTCGACTTGATGCTGCCCGCCAAGGCGGCGAGCGACTGGAAGAAATCTTGGTTCTATGTTGCCGAGGCGACCCCGGAGGGCGAGACGGCGATCCCACGATACTCCGCCAACCGGTCCGAACCACGCCGTCTTCAAGTCGGCAAGCTCCCCAGCGACCAGCGGATGGTCGTGGACGAAATGCTCCAAACCATCCGCGGTCTGAAGAAGAAGGGCCTCCAGACGATCAACTTGTACAACTGCTGGCTCGGGCGGCGGCTCGTCCCTCTGGCTCGGCGCGAGCACTACATGTACCAGTACACCGGCCGGGAGGACTCGACGAACTCCTGCCTCGCCGAGTGGAAGCTCGAGGACTACACCCCAGCACTGAAGAAGATCACCCAGGCGGTATACCTGGATGCAAAGGCTGGGGTCGCCCCCTACACCGCGAAGCATCCAGCCCCAACGGTAAGTCACCTCACATCATTCGCAGTCGCAGTTTTTGCAGTCGCGGTCGTTCTGACTTCATTTTGTGTTCATCGCAGCTATTCCAAGTGGTGGAAGGATGGCTCCCGCCTTCAGACGACGAGAATTCGAGCTCGTCCATCCAGGAGATGGGCGGATCACCTCCCGCCAAGGGCGATTCCGGGAGCGACGAGAGCAACGGCGACGACGAGTTCGAGGAGGAGGTCGCCCCGCTGGTCCGCAAGACCCGCGGGCAGCGTCAGCGTGAGCTTGAGGCGAGTAAAAGCCTCGAGCGCCACGACGACGATGATGAACTTCCGGAGACCACCTCGCGCCGCCAGGCCACTCCGTCGAAGAAGAAGACGAAGAAGGAGAAGGAGGCAAAGGCTCCTCAGAAGAAGAAGACGAGGCCGATGAGGCCGGCCTCGCCACCGCACTCGGCGAGTAGCTCCAACGCCCCCAGCCCGGCCAAGGACGAGGCACCGCCGACGGCAGCCGCGCTGGACACGCCCGCTGTCGAAGTGCCACTGGCCTCGATGCCTCCACCATTCGCCCCAATTTCTGGGCTAGGGGACGCTCCGGCCGCGGCGGCTTCACCTCGCAGGGAAGCCCCTGCTGAAGATGTCCTAGAGGCTCCCATCGCAGCCTCGACCACGAAGAAGCCATCCGTGTCTTGGGCACGCGACGTCCTAGAGATGGGCCTCAGCCGCCGACTGGGCCCCGAACTGGAGAAGCCGGCCGGCATCCGCACGGGGCTACGCTTCATTCCGGTCGCCAAGTGAGTTCGCTCACCTACCTTTGTCTTTCATAGCAGCTTGAATTATTTTGTTCACACGATCAATTTACAGGACCGGAGCGAAGAAGATAGGCCACCCGACCATGTCTAAGGTGCCACCCGTCGTCAGCGAAGAGGACCCTTCCCGCAAGAGGAAGGCAGACGAAGTCGTCGTTCCTGCGGATGGCGCCAAGAAGGCCAAGGGCGACAATGTCGTTACGATCTCCGATGACACGGCGGTCGCGCCAAATGAACCCGCAATGGGGGTGGCCGTACCCACGAAGGAGGGTGCTCCCTCGCCGGGGGTGACCGAGCCGGTCTCCTTTGGTGTCGGTGCCTCCATCGCCACGTTTCAGCGCTTTATGACCAAGGCGGCTGCAACGAGTGGGACCTCGCCTTCGAGCCATGCACCTGGGATCGCCGACGTGGAGGTCGAGCAGCGTCGTGGGCATACGCCGGCTCTCCTCGCGTCCGTGGACGCGATACAACTTCACGGCATGCTTGGCGCAGCCATCCAGGTATGTCCAGTCCCCGAGGATCAGGCCGGTGAGTTGCAGCGGTCTGATTCTTTTAGTATCTTGTTGTTATTTTTCGCATCCAGTCCCCGAGTGCGCACTCGCTGAATTTCAGCGGGTGGGCACTTAGGATTTCTTGATTGCCAGTCCCCGAGTGCGCACTCGCTGAATTTCAGCGGGTGGGCACTTAGGATTTCTTGATTGCCAGTCCCCGAGTGCGCACTCGCTCAATTTCAGCGGGTGGGCACTTAGGATTTCTTGATTGCCAGTCCCCGAGTGCGCACTCGCTTTGGTTAACTGTTTGAATAATGTGCAGGGTCTGCAACGTGAGTCAGCTGACCGATTGGCAGCGCAGCACCGCGCGGAGAAGGAACTGGCCGCCGTCCAAGAGGCGAATAAGGGGCTTCAGGCAGTTGCCGCGAAGGCAGAAGAGGTTCGCCAGGGACTTGTCCCCGCGGGTGAGTTGGCAACAGCTCAATCGGTGTTGAGCTCTGCTGAGAAGCGGATCGCCGAGCTCGAGCGCGAGCTGAGGGAGGCGAAAGAGGAAGCGAGTTCGGCAGACGGTCGAGCCAAGGCCGCCGTTACGGCCGCCGCGGAAGAACGTAAAGTTTCTGACGCCCTTGTTGCTGGGCTTCAGGACGACTATACTTCTCTTCAGAGCTTCATCACGGACCTCTCTCGCCCCTTGATTGGTGAGTTTGTCTGTCCTTGCCTACTGCATGTGTCTTTTCGTAACATCCGATGTACTCATTGTTATCTTCTATCCGCAGGTCGCATCATTGATAGCGCGGAAGAGGCGAGCTCGTTCGACGCGCGGCAATGTGTGGCCACGCTCGTTGACTCGGCGACATGCATCCGAGCCTACCTGCAGGAGATATCGCCCACGGAAGTAATTCCCAGCGACCTCGTCGAGGTGTGGAGGTACTTGGAGAAGGCACCGTCGGTCGTTGAGTTCATGACGCGATCGGCGTTTCGGCGTGGAGCGGCGACGGCGCTTAGCCTTGGGCTTGCTCATTTTCCAGAAGATTTCGATCTGGACAATGTGACGAGTGGCTACCCGTCGTCCACTGGCGAGGTGGAGATCTCCAAGGTGCTCAAGTTGACGGGTCGTGCCGCGGTGTACTCCGAGCGCGTCTGGGCGATGGGCGACCTCCTTCCTTACCAGGAAACGGTCGTCGCGCCCAACGACCCCGAGCCGCAGCATCGGGACTTCAAGGTAGCAGCCCTTCCGCACGGCAATGGCGGGTGAGCTGACGACGTACCCTTCAAACCCATACACGCCGTTCGTCCGCAATCGAAAGGGTGCTGGCGAGTCGTCGTCGAAGCCTGCGGAGTAGAGTAGGTTACCCTGGGGCGTTAGTAGCTGATCTGCCGTTTGGGCATATTTTGTATTCTAAGACAATTGCAATATGCTAGTAATGTGATATCATGTTTGTTTTGTGATTTGTCATGTGTTTTCCGATTGAGGTTTGAACGAGTCCCCGAGCGCGTCCGCCCTTTTGTGGGGTTTACCTCGTGTATGATGTGTTTGTGGTTTGTGAGTGTTTTGTTATTGTGATCGACTCGCCCGGACTCGAAGAGCCAGTCGCTAGGCGACTCCCTTGAGCGCTCTGTACTTCACCGTTTTCCCTTGCGCGAACGAGGTCGGGTGGCCGAGTCCCTGAGCGTGGTACTTGGTTGTTCTAGGCGCGACTCGAGGGTGGGTGAGGACTTGGCGCGTTTTATTGAGCGCATCACTCCTGCCTGGCCCGTTGGGTCAGTCGCATGGCGAGTTCTGGGCATGCTCTGATACTTGGCGTTTTCCCGAGCCGCTTGCGCTGGACTGGTCGTCAGTCCCCGAGCGTGGTACGTGGCCGTTCGAGTCGCTATGTCGAGGATGCGGAGGATCATGGTCGCTGTGAGAAGCGAAGGCAGTTGTCTTGGCTCGTATAGCCAGTCGGGCTACGCGACTCCAATGGGGCTCCGGGTAGGCGTTTTTCGTGGACGACGCAAAACCTGAGGTAACTCAGTGCTTTTGCATCGCACTACTTGGTCGTGCCGATCGCTTTACCAAAGGTTGACTTCTGCGGTTAGCTTGACGCTGTTATTACGAGTGCGAGTGGCACAAGACACGGAGAGTAGGCGCAATTTGCGGTAACCAAATTTTTTTATTTCATAGCGACTGAAGAGTACATATGTGGCGTTCTAGGAATAGAACTTCCGTAGGAGGTTTACATTCCATGGTCGCTTGACGTCGAGTTTGCCGTCCCCGCGGACGTCGACGAGGTAGTAAGCGTCGTTGCCGAGTACACGCCCGATGGCGAATGGTCCCTCCCATGGAGGGGAAAGCTTGTGCATGCCCTTCTTGTCCTGGATGAGGCGCAGCACCAGGTCGCCTTCTTGGAAGGTGCGAGTTTTCACCCGCCGGTTGTGGTAGCAGCGGAGTCCTTGTTGGTAGATGGCGGTGCGCGAGCGAGCTAGGTCGCGTGCCTCGTCGAGTTGATCGACTCCATCCTGTCGTGCGAGTTCGTTCGCAGCCTCCGTGTAGTGGACGACCCTCGGCGAGTCGTGCTCAAGGTCGGTGGGCATGACTGCCTCGGCGCCGTACACCATGAAAGAAGGGGGTGAATCCTGTCGACCTGTTGACCGAGGTGCGGATGCCCCAGATGACGGAGGGTAGCTCCTCGACCCAGCACCCGGCGGTGCGCTCGAGTGGTACTTGGAGTCGCGGCTTTAGGCCGTGGAGGATGCTTTGATTGGCCCGTTCCGCCTGGCGTTGGATTCCGGGTGGGCGACTGATGCGAGGTCGAGCCGGATGTGGTGTTCCTCGCAGAATTCGGCCATGGCTCCCTTGGCGAAGTTGGTGCCGTTGTCCGTGATGATGCTGTTTGGGAACCCGTAGCGATATATGAGCTCGCGTAGGAATTTAGTGGCAGTCTTCCCATCGCATTTCCGGACTGGCTTGGCCTCCACCCACTTTGTGAACTTGTCGACCGCGACCAGGAGGTGGGTGTAGCCGGAAGGAGCCTTCTTGAAGGGGCCTACCATGTCCATGCCCCATACGGCGAATGGCCAGGTGATGGGGATTGTCTTGAGCGCTGAGCTCGGCACGTGCGTCTGGTTGGCGTACTTCTGGCACCCGGCGCACCGCTGGACAATGTCGACGGCGTCGGCGTGTGCGGTGGGCCAGTAGAAGCCATGCCGCATAGCCTTGGCGACCAGAGAGCGGGCGCCGGCGTGGTGGCCGCAGTCACCGGAGTGGATGTCGTGGAGGATCTTGCGTCCTTCTGCGGGTTGGACGTAGCGTTGGAACACGCCGGTGACGCTGCGCTTGTGGAGCTCGCCGTCAATGATGGTGTAGGACTTGCATCGGCGTGCGATCATCCGAGCGTCCGTCTCGTCTGCCGGCAAGGTGCCGGCCTCCAGGTAAGCGATGTAGGGCTTGGTCCAGTCGTCTGGCTCGGTGACGAGTGCGACAAGGGCTGCCTCCGGTTGTAACGGGACTCCGATGTCGATCTCCCTCGGGGGAGAGACTGATGGCTTGGTGATTGTGTCAAGGAAGACGCCGGCGGGTGGTGCGAGTCGAGCCGAACCAATGCGAGAGAGTGCGTCGGCCTCCTCGTTCTTCCGCCTGTCGATCCACTCGACGGAGTAGCCTGTGAAGTGTCCGCCCAGCTTGTCCACTGCTTGGCGGTACGCCGCCATGGTGGGGGAGACGGCGTCGCAGGTTCCAGCGACTTGCCCAGCGACGAGGTCGGAGTCTCCGTAGCAGCGTAGGCGGTTGACATTCATCTCCTTGGCAGCTCGCATGCCGTGAAGTAAGGCCTCGTACTCGGCCATGTTGTTGGTGCAGGGTGTGAAGTCGAGGCAGAGGACGTAGCGGAGCTTGTCGCCCTTCGGTGACGTTAGCACGATCCCTGCGCCTGCACCGTCCGCGTTCTTGGAGACGTCGAAGTGCAGGCTTCGGTAATGGAGGTATGGCAGCTTCTCTGGCTGCTGGGCCTCTTCCCAGTCGGCGATGAAGTCCGCTAGGGCCTGCGACTTGATCGCTTTTCGTGGCTCGTATTTGATGTTGTGGACGCCGATCTCGACGGCCCACTTGGCGACCTGCCCGGTCGCCTCGCGGTTGCGGATGATGTCCTGCAGTGGTGCTGAGGAGACGACCGTGATCGGGTGCTCCTGGAAGTAGTGCGGCAGGCGCCGCTAAGCTCTGAAGACCGCGTATACCAGCTTTTGGTACTGAGGGTATCGCTGGCGCGACTCGGTGAGGACCTCACTGATGTAGTACACCGGTCGCTGTACTGGGCGCTCCTTTCCTTCCTCCGGTCGCTCGATGACCATGACGGCGCTGACGACGCGCTCGGAAACCGCGACGTAAACTAGCATGGGTTCTTTGTCGGCGGGGGCGGCGAGTAGCGGTGCGGCGAGTAGCACCTTCTTGAGGTCGCGAAGCGCGTCATCTGCCTCCTTGTCCCACTGGAAGGTGGGGTTCTTGCGCATCAGGCGGTATAGGGGCATCACCTTTTCGCCCAGGCGGGGGATGAAGCGACTGAGAGCCGCTACTCGCCCGGCCAGTTTCTGGACGTCGCGCAGGCACTCGGGTTTGCCGAGCCGGGCGATCGTGTCGATCTTCATGGGGTTCGCCTCGATCCCTCGCTTGGAGACGACGTACCCCAGTAGTTGTCCTGCTGGTACACCGAAGGTGCATTTGCCTGGGTTAAGATTTATCTTGTATTTTCGCAAGTTGGCGAACGTTTCCGCCAGGTCGGCGAGTAGGTCACCCTGGCGAGCGGATTTTACGACCACGTCATCGATGTAGACGTGGATGTTGCGGCCAATTTGGCTCGCGAGGCACTCTTGCATGCACTGCTGGTAGGTCGCCCCGGCGTTCTGGAGGCCGAAGGTCATGGCGGTGTAGCAGAAGGCTCCGAATGGCGTGATGAACGCCGTCTTCTCCTCGTCCTCGACGGCCATTTTGATCTGGTTGTATCCAGAGTAGGCGTCGAGGAAACATAGCGACTCCGAGCCCGCGGTGGAATCGATTATTTGGTCGATCCGCGGGAGGACGAACTGCTCCTTTGGGCAGGCGCTGTTCAAGTTTGTGTAGTCGATACACATCCTCCAGGTCCCGTTCTTCTTCTCGACCAGGACTGGGTTTGCCAGCCACTTGGAGTATTTGATTGGCCGGATGAAGCCTGCAGCGAGTAGACGCTGCACCTCCTCGGCGATTGCTCGGTGGCGCTCTTCATTGAAGGGCCGCAGCGACTGTTTGACGGGTCGCACTTTGGGGTCGGCGTTTAGCTTGTGCTCAGCGAGCTCCCTAGGGACACCAGGCATGTCAGAGGGCTTCCATGCGAAGATGTCCCTGTTCTCACGGAGGAACTCGATGAGCGTGCCTTCCTAGGCTGGGCTCATGCCCGTCCCGATCGTCACCGTCTGGCTGGAGTCGCCTGGGACCAGCTCGACGGTGCGGGTGTGCATCGTTGCCTCGAAGGTTGAGGTGTTTGCGCCCTCCGAGTTGGGCTTCTTGAGTACGGTGGGGTCGTCGTTGTTGACCCCGCTCGCGTACTTGGCAAGCTCATCAGCGTGGTTGGTCTCTGCCGCGATGACGGCGTCAGCGAGTTCGGCTCCTTTGGCCTCGCACTCGGCGGCCATGTCGGGGTCGCTGTTGATGGTGATGACGCCGCACGGCCCGGGGAGCTTCATCGCGTTGTACGCGTAGTGGGGCGCTGCCATGAACTTGGCGAACGCCTGGCGCCCCAGGACGAAGTGGTAGGGGCTATCGAAGGGCACCAGCTCGAAGACGATCCGCTCGGTGCGGAAGTTTGCTGGTGTGCCGAAGGTGACTGGCAGCGTGACCTTGCCGATCGGGTACGCCTTCCGACCGGGGACGATGCCATGGAACGTGGTGTGGGTCGTCTCTATCATCGACTGCGGGACCGCAGCCGCCTGAAGGTGTCCAGGTACAGGATGTTGATGGAGCTGCCGCCGTCCATCAATGTCTTGGGGAGCCATTAGTCGCCGACCTTAGGCTTGACCACTAGGGGGACTCGGCCTGGGTACTCGATGCGTGGCGAGTGGTCTTGGCGGCTCCAGGTGATGGGCTGCTCCGACCAGTTGAGGAACTGGGGAACGTCCACCTGAGCCACCGCATTGACAGCGACGGCACAGGCGATGACCTTCTTCTCGCGCTTCGTGTTGAAGCCTGTGAAGGTATGGAGCGAGCCGGCCACTTTGCCGAATTTTCCGCCGTTTGGCGGGTCGTTGTCGGGGTCCTCCCGTGCTCGCCGTGCCTTCTCGATCTCCCTGAGGGTGTGGCAGTCGGCGGTTGTGTGCATTGCGGGCTTCCCTTCCCTGCTATGAAACGCACAAGGTTGGTTAAGGAGGGCCGCAGGGTCGAACCTTGGCTTGGCCTTGTAGTTTTCGCCGTCGCGGTGTTGTCCTCTGTCGCGGCGGAAGCTCTTGGGCACGCGTTGTGCGTGCCCGGCGTTGGCGACGAAGTCGACTCGCCCGTCACTGCGGCGCTTGCCGGTGAGGCGAGTGTTGCTGTAGCGTAGGACGGACCGTCGTCCGCTGTCGTTGCCGCTCGTGCGGCGTTGACCTCCCGACTCGTCGTCGGTTTCCTGGTTTGGATCTTCCTCCGCGTACCGTTTGGCGATCTCGAGGAGGTACGGTATATTTTCGAGTGTGCGAGAGTGTCGTTTGAGCTTGGCGACCAGAGGCTCATAGCGGCACGAGGTCTTGAAGCAATGGATCGCGGTGTCCGGGTGGATGCCGACCGCGTTGTACCAGAGTTCTTGGCACCGTTGGACCCAGTTGCGGGTCGACTCGCGGGGTCCCTGGACGCATCGCTCCAGGTCCTCGATGGTGGTGGCGCGGGTGTAGGAGCACTCGAAGTGCCTGACAAAGGCGTCGCGCATGTCCTCCCAGGAGTCGATACTATCCAGGGGGAGGGTGTTGATCCACTGCCTGCACGTCCCCTCCATCATCAGGGGGAGGTAACGGGCGGCTAGCAGGTCGGTGTGGCCTGCGATCCCCATCGCCATGAGGTATGTATCGAGCCAGACGGCGGGGTCGTACGAGGGGTCGTACTTTTCTATCTCCTTCGGCGCCTTGAAGTTTCGCGGGTACTTCTCGCCTTGGATCATTGGTCCGAAGCACTTGGGGCCGAGTCGACTGAGCGACCCCATGGGCTCGCCGTCGCGGCGATTGGTTAGGGTGTGTCGCAGGTCGTCGGGCTAGCGTGCGCGCCAGCTTTGGTTGTTGATGATGTGGGTGCGGGCGTCGATGGGTTGACCGCTGGCGGCGACGAAGTTGGTCGCTGGCCTGGGTTCGTTGGTGGAGAGTGCCGCGTTCGCGGGTCGGTGTTGGAGCTGTAGTGGCTCTGGTGGCGGGTAGTTGAGGGTGTTTGCCGCCATTGGGCGGCCGCTTGAGGCTGCTCTGCTTCCCGAAGAACGCGAGTATACTCGACCCTGTGAGTCGGCGCCCGCGTTTTGCTGCTCGACGGCCTTTGCGAGCAGGTCCCTGACGTACTGGATCTGTAGGGCGTCGTCGCTGATGGCCGTGATGTCGTCAGCTGCTGCTCGGCCTGCCACGAGGTTGTCCATCGGGGTGGAGAACAGTGGGAGGCCGTTTGCGTCTCGCTCCCGTGAGGAGACTACTATTCGCGGCTGGTCCTGGGAGGTGTGCGGTTGGGTGGAGGTGGGGCGCCCATCGCCGTCGACCCTGGAGGGGGCCGGGCGCTTCCTCCTGGTGGCGCGTTCTCGCAGATCGCGCGCTCGGCCACGCGGGCCGGGTCGTTTTCGTCGTCGAAGTTCAGGGCGCGCCCCTGAACGGTGGGGTTCAGGCGCGACCTGATCCGCTGCTGGTGGTAGCGCGATAGCTCCTGCGCCGTCACCTGCTCAAGGCGAAATTTTTCGCGCTCGGCTTGCTCCTTGCGCACTGCCTCCGCCAGTTTCAGGCGGAGTTCCTCGACCTCCGTTGCCGTGGCGTTAGAAGGGATTGGGGTGGAGAAGGGGTCCTCCGGCGGCTCGGTGCCGGTCGCCATGTAGGTCGCGGCGTGGCGACCGGTTCCGTCGCGGAGGTTGGCGGAGTTTTCCGACCCGGAGTCAAAGTCGAAGATCCCGAGGATGGAGGGGTCCTCGAAGTCTCCCACGTTGGAGACCTGGGTGATGGAGCCCGCGGGTGAAGCCGCGGTGATGGATCCGGCGAGTGACGCCGGGGTCGCCGAGTCGGCGTCGTCGTTGAGGGCCGCGTCTTCTGCGGCCGCTGAGTTTTCGGCCACACCGCTGTGGGCCGAGTTGTACTCGGAGGCGAGGCGATGGATCGTGCGGATCTGGCTCTCGGAGAGCCGATCGCGTGGCGGCGACTCGCGGATGCGAGCCGAGTCCTCCGATACGATGACGTCGGTGAGGCCGACGAAGAGGCTGATCGTGCCGACCGGCAGGATCACGCTGTGCGTGACGGGTCGCGCCACCGGGACGTAGCTCCTCGGCAAGATTTGGAGCATATCGCCGATCGCTATCATGCGGCCGGTGGCGACCGTCTCGTTGATGGGCAGATTGGATCTCGCCGCAGAACACCGGCCAGACCGGCCAGGCCCCACGGTGGGCTCCACTGTCGTGGGAATGGTCACGGCAGATGCTGCAATCGGCAGCGAGTAGTAGAACGAGGGGCAAGGGCGGCCAGCCATCTGCGGTGCGAGATGAGGGCGGAGATACAGGGTTTTACCCAGGTTCGGCCCCCCGGAGGGTAAAGACCTACTCCTGCTAGATTGTATTATGGAGGTGGTACAATGGGCGAGCTCGGCGGCTAGGCGGCGAGTCGCTTGGGTGTATGATGGAACGTATCTCTACACGCCCCGCGGGAAGGTTTATATAGGCTCACCTCCCCTAGGGTTTACATATCTCAACCGAATCAGTTAAGGCTTCGGTACTCATTTAACCTAATCCGACTGGGCCTATCTACTCGCCTAGGCCTTCAGCTTCCAGTCGCTTGGATCCACGCCGGGCCTTGATCCAGTCGCCGTCCTGCAGGCCCACTCTCCAGTTCTTGGGCCAGTCGGAAACGTCCTGCTGGGTATACCCCGGTAGGCACATCCCCATTATTGATGCAACTCTTTGCACTTGTCTTGATCAACCTTCAAGCTCCTTCTTTATTCATGATTCCAATGGCACAAAGCCCTTGGACATTTATTCACCTTTAAACTTTGAGACCAACACATGCCCCAAGTGATTCCAATGGACAAACCTACAAGTGAATCTCAATTTACACATTAGTCCATAGAGATTGTCATTAATTACCAAAACCACACATGGGGGCATACATGCCATTTCACCATGACTAACCACATTAGTCACTTGCTTGCAAGATGTAGGACACTGTACTTGTTGGAGATATGACCTAGAGGCCAATAATAAATATGTTATTATTGTTATATCTCATATGTTTACAATAGTTTTATTGTCACATCCCAAGATTTTCCAAATCTTGTAATGTGAAAAATAAATAAACAAAATAAATTATTGTTGAATTTTAGGGTGAAACGAAACTTTTTGTTACTAAATGGAAACTTAAAATCCCATCTTGAACAAACTTTAATTAAAGTTTGAATTCAACAAAATCCAAATCAAGTGAATTACATTCCTCAATGAATGTATCATGAAATTTAAACACTGGGAAAATAAAACCAAACCCTAAAATCCTAATGGAATAAAATCATTTCCAAGTTATCTCCAAGCCTATGGATTTGATCCATATAAAATCTTGTGAACAAACATTTATAAATGATCAAGAATGACAAATAGAAATATTATAAAACCATATAAATTGGTTTCACTTAATTTGGAACCATGGATAAAATCTTATGAATTTAATAAGATAAGGAAATTAAATTTCCAAAGCTAATGAAGAACCTAACCATTAATCCATACCAAATGGTGAGCAAATAATCTTAAAGGGAATTAAAAGGATAAACAAATATTAAACAAGATTTTACAAATTGGAATCACTAAGTTTGGATCTCCAAATAAAAAGATATGAATTTTATAAGATGAAGAAAGAAATATTAAATAAAGAATATTTGAAAGACCAAATAAATCTTGGCCTAATCCATTAAGCAAATGGAATGGTTATAATCCAAATCAAATAAAATAAAAGGATAAAGAATTTCCAAAATAAAATAAAATGGCATTAACCATTCTATCCCTATCTTAATAAAGACAAATCTCTAATGAGAATTATTATATAATCCATGAGAAAATAGTATTTTGGAAATTACCCAAATGAAATAAAAGTTGTTCCATTCAACTTAAATAAGATTAAAGAAAACTTCAAAATAAAAATTATGGAAATAAAGCTATATTTAAATTCCATTGGAATTAAAACAAATACCCAATCTTAAATGATTAATAAATCATATTAAATATCCTCCAAATAATTCAAGATGAATTAATTGAACCCAAATAAACAAATAAAAACTTACTGGAAGGATTTGGAAAGTTTTAAGAATTTAAAAGGAGATTTAAAAACATTATTAAATCCTATTTAATTAAAAACTAGAGCCTATTTGGAATAATTAAAAGACCTTAAAAAGAATAAATAAATTATTCTAAAATGAGTTCAGAATGTTTCATTAATCAATATTTAAACCTACACAAAATTTGACAAAGGTTTGAATTCAAATGAGGGATTGAAATTACTTATTTGAAATCAAAACAGAATATTAAGAAAGGAAAAAGAAAAACAAAACAAAACAAAAAAATATGTAAAGAACCCAGCCCAACTAGCCTGGCCCAACTAAGCCCAGCCAGCCCACCTCTCCTTCTCTCCCGCAAAAAAACGGTTCGCACCAATGAAAGAACCCGCAAGGTCGCTGGCCGGTGGACCCCGTTCCCTCTCTTTCTCTCTCGCTGCCAGACGACCCCACCCCTCCCAGTCATCGTCTTCACCCACCCCGCTCACCACGCCCCCTCTCGCCGGCCGTTGCTGCCGAATCAATGCCGACGTAAATTCACCTTACTGGCCGAGTAACTCCCATCGGTGATCACTCCCTCTTAACCGCCTGGACGTCCTCTCTCTTTCCCCTCTCTCGCCAGACCCTCTACGCCCCAGGCCGCCCTGATTTGCGCCTAGACCCCGCTCTGCTCCGACGAGCTCGCAAGCAAATTCCGGCCAGTCTCCTCCTCCCCTCGCCCCCTGGAGCACACGAGAACCTTACCCAGACTCTGGCGCACCTCCCTGCACCCTCATCTCTCTCGCGCGAGCCCTGTGTCGTCGACTCCGTCTTCGTCTGAACGACGCCACCGTCTGCTCCAATTCCGACGAGCCCCACAGGTAGCCTCTGACCGTGCCGCCCTCTCTCTTTGATGCTCGCATGTTACCTGGTACCGTGCGCGTCTAACGCACCTCTTATTTTGCTTTGGCATGCCTTGTAGCCCCGCCCCGTCGACGACCGTACGAACCCGAGGCACAGCGCAGCTCCGGCGAGCAATCCCCACAACACCAACGCGCCCCTCGACAAGCAGAAGGCACGTTGAGCTTCCCCACGCCACGGAAAACATGGTGAGACACACCTCTCTCTCGTTCGCTTCCTGCAACCGTCGCGACGCCGTAGCCAGACACGCCGCCGCCACCTGTCACCGCTAGCACCGCCCACCTCTGGTCAGTCGCACAGTAGCTGTTCGATCTGGATCCAACGAGTACGATAGATTCACTTAACTGAAAGGGTACGCTAGTTCTGAGCCGTAAGATCACACTTAAATCCAACAGCTGCCATCGCTTGATCCGGCCGAAGCGGTACCGACGAATAGAAACGCGTCGCGTGGCACTAGTTTGGTTTAAAACAGAATTTTGAATCTGATTAGTATGCAAATTTGTAAAATTCATAACTTAAAATCTACACGTCCAAATTTTACAAACTTTATATCAATGGATTCAGAAAAACAAGCCCTAGCCAACCATGCACTTTGTTTAGTAAAAAGCTTCTGGTAAAATGTTTATTTTTGCAGAAACTTGTGTATGCATGTTTAGGATATAAAATTTGTTCTAAAATTATTTTGGGGATAAATTTTTTGGCAAATGGTGCGTTTTGAACCTACTGACCATAGGAAACAAATTGTGGTTTCAAAAATGTATTTGGTGAAACAAAAGAACAAATCTTTGATTTAAACTATTTCTAGTCAAATAAAAATATGGTTTAATTATTAAAAATGGTTTGGAGGAAAACCTTTGAGAAATGTTTTGGAAATATACTCTCTGACCCTAAAACACAAGATTTCATGGTTTGAAAACATATTTTGTTAAACCTATAGAATGTTGCCTTATTAAAAGCATTTCTTCACCACATAAAATAATGACATGGTTTAAAAATGGTTTATGGAGTAAAAACTTTTGCAAATGATTTTGCCACTTCATAAAATGACCATTAGATGTTTTCAAATGTTTATGAACCATTAGAAACCACTTTTACAAATAAAACAATCTTTAGCATGCTTGCATGCATTATTTTGTTACTATGATTTTATGTGTTGAATTGCTTGAATGGTAGATTGAAATATTATTTGCTTGATTGAATTGTAGTGACTTGAAGTGTGTGAACATTGCAAAGATCAAGAAGTGAACCTATACTCTACCAAAAAGGCAAGTGATGCTTCATACTTTTGTCCCATTATTTTCACTATGCATTAGTGATATTTCTAAGTAGGACTTGCATGGAATTTTTGCTAAGTATAAACTATGCTATGGGAAATCCTAGTAGATGAAACCTTAGTAGAAATTTCCTAAGTTAAGATCCCTACTACTATCATGCTTAGTTTAGCTAGTAGAAAACAAGGGTGGAATATATATTCATACTATGGAAAATTTCTAAGTCTGAGGACTTGTGTTTTGTTTAATAAAACAACTAAGTTAATGAATCACCTGGGTGGAAGGGAAGGAATGGTTTATGTTGAGTGGTTACACAAGGCCAGGGGACTGGTGAACCTTGTGTATCTCACTTGTGGATGGCCACCCAGGAACAAAGATATTTGAGATGTCAAATGTTGAGAAGCTTCAAGTGCAGCCACTTGGCATTATGGGCTCTGCCTGGATCATATAGGTTGCAATAACTTAGCCAAATGGACAGTTGGTGGTAGGGGATGATAGGTTGGAACGCGTCCATTCTGGTCTAAGGGAAGGCTTCTGAAAGATCTTATCTTGGTGAAACCAAGTCTTGTGGTGAAAGTGCACCACCTCTGCAGAGTGAAAAATATAAGTACTTAGCCATGTCCCTGGCAAAGGACAATTTGAGCATCAAGACATGGAAGCTATCAAGAATCTCATCATCCAAATTTCTAAGTTAAAAACTTGTGGATAAACAAGGGTTTAAGGTTCACCAATTTCTATTGGTGGTTCCTTGGGTGATTTTTGTCAAGCAAAAACTTAGTGTTTTCAAATGATAAGGAAATACTATTTTGAGCAAAGCAAGCCTAAGCTCCACTTAGCCAAATGCATATAGATGACAGACTCCACTATACTACCATAGTATCACTTGCCAATACAATTCAAATGTATTGACCCTTGTGGCTGTAACTTGTTATGTTGCAGGTTTTGTTTGATATTAGTGAAGTAGGATTACAAGTCTACAACCAACATGTCTGCCTGTGGCACTTTGAAGATGAAGGACCCCATGCTTATAGATATTCTGCTGCAATGTAATGTAATAACCAAATGAGCTATGTAAGATGTAATAAATTATGTTATTCCTGGTTATAAATTTGTATTATGACCTTTGTTTCTTGATATTACATCTTAACTGTGGATGCTAGCAATTGATCCATGGACTAGCATTGTAAACACAGGGATCTCTACCTTATTAAAGGTTGGGAACCTTACAGATGGTATTAGAGCATTGTGTTGCCTGTAGGATTTGTAAACCTAGGATTGGACAAAACCCCTTAGAAAAATAGGAGTTGTATTTGTTCCAAAACTTATTTACAAACAATCTTGTAAACTCTTTCCTCAACCATTTTGGTTTTGATTCTACATCTCTTCTATTTCAAACTTGATGGACAAAGCCTACCCCATGGCCAAAGATTTCACCATGTGCAAAGGACTTCATCAACTCTAATGACTTCAACATCTTCAACCTTGGATATCAACTCTAATGACTTCAACATCTTCAACCCTAATGACTTCAACATCTTCAACATTTTCACCAAGGACTTCAACCTTAGATATCACTAAGGACTACAATTGGGACAAGAAATGTCACCGAAGACTTGAAGACTAAGGAACCATGATCACCTTGAAGTTTGAGACCAAGATGCAAGAAATTCTCTAAGGATACAAGGATCTTGTTCATGAAGAATCAACTAAGAAGGATGGAAAGATTTCAAGTGAACCATATATATGGACCACCATATTTTGTTAAGTCAAACCCACCAACTTATGTGGTGTAACAAAAATATTTTTGGTTGCCTAAGAAAAACTTGTTGTTTGAGTGGAATGTTTGTTTGTGATTGCTTGCACATTGCTTGTGTGAATTGTGATGTGTGATTAGAATTATTTCCTTAGAAATATTTTGCCTATTCTAATCCCAATCCAAACCAAACAGATGACTTCTCCAAGAGACTCCAACATCAAGGATGGTGACAACAACAACCAAGAGAACAACATGAGAGATCAACTGCTTGCAAGACAAACCCATTTGAACCAAGTGACAACTCAGTTCTTAGCCAACAACAATGAGTTAGACCTAACCATGCAAGAAGTTTTGAAAACTCAATCCCAATTGTTGCAAGGGATGGCTACTCAAATGATCAACATGGGAGAAAACTCTTCCCAAGGAGCTTATGACAACAAGGATGACAAAGATGTTATTCCGAAAGGAACCCAAGCTTGCAACATTTGTGGAGACAAGGATCACACTTCCAAGGAGCATGGAGATCAATGCCCCAATTGTGAAGAGAAACATCCAATTGACCAATGCCCCACATCCCAAGCTACTTGTTACCTATGTGAAGGAAACAATCATGTACCTATCCAATGCCCCATCTATTCCATAGTTGAACAAAGGAAACAAGGTGGAGTGCAACAACTGATTGCAGACTACCATGAGAGAGCCAAGTCTACCAAGAAGGATGAAGACAAAGGAAAATCTCAGCTTGTACCTCCCAACAACATGACTCAATTTAAAGGACCAAAAAGGAGACATATGTATTATCCAAGGAGTAATAGAAGGTCAAGGAGACCAGTAGACATTCCTACCTATGAGATAACATATGAAGAACATGAACTAGAAGCACTCTTAGCTTTGGAGAAACCCAAGAAAAAGAAAGACAAAATCCATGTGCAATGTGGTCACTGCAAAGAAATGGGACACTATGCCAGTGAATGTCCAGAGAAGCAAAAGTATAAGGAGATTAGCCAAGTGTGGTGCAACAACTGCAAAGAGCTAGGCCATTATGTAGTAACTTGCCCACAGAAGATACGTGAAGAACTCAATCTTATCACATGCTACAATTGTGGTAACCAAGGACATTATGCAAGCAACTGTCCAGAAAAGATGAAGCACAAGATAAACAAGCCTATGAAAGATCTCAGCCTTGTCACATGTTTCAAATGTGGAAACAAAGGACACTATGCAGATGTTTGCCCAGAAATATTTCAACAAGATCCCAAGCAAGTCAAGAAGTGATCTAGTTGGAAAATTTTTAAGGGTGGTAGTATCCTAGATGCTTTGAGCCAACTTGTACCCCTAGCCTCCCCAAATCTCGGGACGAGATTTATTTTAAGGGTGGTAGCCTGTCACACCCCAAGATTTTCCAAATCTTGTAATGTGAAAAATAAATAAACAAAATAAATTATTGTTGAATTTTAGGGTGAAAAGAAACTTTTTGTTACTAAATGGAAACTTAAAATCCCATCTTGAACAAACTTTAATTAAAGTTTGAATTCAACAAAATCCAAATCAAGTGAATTGAATTCCTCAATGAATGTATCATGAAATTTAAACACTGGGAAAATAAAACCAAACCCTAAAATCCTAATGGAATAAAATCATTTCCAAGTTATCTCCAAGCCTATGGATTTGATCCATATAAAATCTTGTGAACAAACATTTATAAATGATCAAGAATGACAAATAGAAATATTATAAAACCATATAAATTGGTTTCACTTAATTTGGAACCATGGATAAAATCTTATGAATTTAATAAGATAAGGAAATTAAATTTCCAAAGCTAATGAAGAACCTAACCATTAATCCATACCAAATAGTGAGAAAATAATCTTAAAGGGAATTAAAAGGATAAACAAATATTAAACAAGATTTTACAAATTGGAATCACTAAGTTTGGATCTCCAAATAAAAAGATATGAATTTTATAAGATGAAGAAAGAAATATTAAATAAAGAATATTTGAAAGACCAAATAAATCTTGGCCTAATCCATTAAGCAAATGGAATGGTTATAATCCAAATCAAATAAAATAAAAGGATAAAGAATTTCCAAAATAAAATAAAATGGCATTAACCATTCTATCCCTATCTTAATAAAGACAAATCTCTAATGAGAATTATTATATAATCCATGAGAAAATAGTATTTTGGAAATTACCCAAATGAAATAAAAGTTGTTCCATTCAACTTAAATAAGATTAAAGAAAACTTCCAAATAAAATTATGGAAATAAAGCTATATTTAAATTCCATTGGAATTAAAACAAATACCCAATCTTAAATGATTAATAAATCATATTAAATATCCTCCAAATAATTCAAGATGAATTAATTGAACCCAAATAAACAAATAAAAACTTACTGGAAGGATTTGGAAAGTTTTAAGAATTTAAATGGAGATTTAAAAACATTATTAAATCCTATTTAATTAAAAACTAGAGCCTATTTGGAATAATTAAAAGAACTTAAAAAGAATAAATAAATTATTCTAAAATGAGTTCAGAATGTTTCATTAATCAATATTTAAACCTACACAAAATTTGACAAAGGTTTGAATTCAAATGAGTGATTGAAATTACTTATTTGAAATCAAAACAGAATATTAAGAAAGGAAAAAAGAAAAACAAAACAGAACAAAAAAATATGTAAAGAACCTAGCCCAACTAGCCTGGCCCAACTAAGCCCAGCCAGCCCACCTCTCCTTCTCTCCCGCAGAAAAACGGTTCGCACCAATGAAAGAACCCGCAAGGTCGCTGACCGGTGGACCCCGTTCCCTCTCTTTCTCTCTCGCTGCCAGACGACCCCACCCCTCCCAGTCATCGTCTTCACCCACCCCGCTCACCACGCCCCCTCTCGCCGGCCGTTGCTGCCGAATCAATGCCGACGTAAATTCACCTTACTGGCCGAGTAACTCCCATCGGTGATCACTCCCTCTTAACCGCCTGGACGTCCTCTCTCTTTCCCCTCTCTCGCCAGACCCTCTACGCCCCCAGGCCGCCCTGATTTGCGCCTAGACCCCGCTCTGCCCTGACGAGCTCTCAAGCAAATTCCGGCCAGTCTCCTCCTCCCCTCGCCCCCTGGAGCACACGAGAACCTTACCCAGACTCTGGCACACCTTCCTGCACCCTCATCTCTCTCGTGCGAGCCCTGTGTCGTCGACTCCGTCTTCGTCTGAACGACGCCACCGTCTGCTCCAACTCCGACGAGCCCCACAGGTAGCCTCTGACCGCGCCGCCCTCTCTCTTTTATGCTCGCATGTTCCCTGGTACCGTGCGCGTCTAACGCACCTCTTATTTTGCTTTGGCATGCCTTGTAGCCCCGCCCCGTCGACGACCGTACGAACCCGAGGCACAGCGCAGCTCCGGCGAGCAATCCCCACAACACCAACGCGCCCCTCGACAAGCAGAAGGCACGTTGAGCTTCCCCACGCCACGGCAAACCTGGTGAGCCACACCTCTCTCTCGTTCGCTTCCTACAACCGTCGCGACGCCGTAGCCAGACACGCCGCCGCCACCTGCCGCCGCTAGCGCCGCCCACCTCTGGTCAGTCGCATAGTAGCCATTCGATCTGGATCCAACGAGTACGATAGATTCACTTAACTAAAAGGGTACGCTAGTTCTGAGCCGTAAGATCACACTTAAATCCAACGGCTGCCATCGCTTGATCCGGCCGAAGCGGTACCGACGAATAGAAACGCGCCGCGTGGCATTAGTTTGGTTTAAAACAGAATTTTGAATCTGATTAGTATGCAAACTTGTAAAATTCAACTTAAAATCTACACGTCCAAATTTTACAAACTTTATATCAATGGATTCAGAAAAACAAGCCCTAGCCAACCATGCACTTTGTTTAGTAAAAAGCTTCTGGTAAAATGTTTGTTTTTTCAGAAACTTGTGTATGCATGTTTAGGATATAAAATTTGTTCTAAAATGATTTTGGGGATATTTTTTTTGGAAAATGGTGTGTTTTGAACCTACTGACCATAGGAAACAAATTGTGGTTTTAAAAATGTATTTGGTGAAACAAAAGAACAAATCTTTGATTTAAACCATTTCTAGTCAAATAAAAATATGGTTTAATTATTAAAAATGGTTTGGAGGAAAACCTTTGAGAAATGTTTTGGAAATATACTCTCTGACCCTAAAACACAAGATTTCATGGTTTGAAAACATATTTTGTTAAACCTATAGAATGTTGCCTTATTAAAAGCATTTCTTCACCACATAAAATAATGACAAGGTTTAAAAATGGTTTATGGAGTAAAAACTTTTGCAAATGATTTTGCCACTTTATAAAATGACCATTAGATGTTTTCAAATGTTTATGAACCATTAGAAACCACTTTTACAAACAAAACAATCTTTAGCATGCTTGCATGCATTGTTTTGTTACTATGATTCTATGTGTTGAATTGCTTGAATGGTAGATTGAAATATTATTTGGTTGATTGAATTGTAGTGACTTGAAGTGTGTGAACATTGAAAAGATCAAGAAGTGAACCTATACTCTACCAAAAAGGCAAGTGATGCTTCATACTTTTGTCCCATTATTTTCACTATGCATTAGTGATATTTCTAAGTAGGACTTGCATGGAATTTTTGCTAAGTATAAACTATGCTATGGGAAATCCTAGTAGATGAAACCTTAGTAGAAATTTCCTAAGTTAAGATCCCTACTACTATCATGTTTAACTTATCTAGTAGAAAACAAGGGTGGAATATATATTCATACTATGGAAAATTTCTAAGTCTGAGGACTTGTGTTTTGTTTAATAAAACAACTAAGTTAATGAATCACCTGGGTGGAAGGGAAGGAATGGTTTATGTTGAGTGGTTACACAAGGCCAGGGGACTGGTGAACCTTGTGTATCTCACTTGTGGATGGCCACCCAGGAACAAACAGATTTGAGATGTCAAATGTTGAGAAGCTTCAAGTGCAGCCACTTGGCATTATGGGCTCTGCCTGGATCATATAGGTTGCAATAACTTAGCCAAATGGACAGTTGGTGGTAGGGGATGATAGGTTGGAACGCGTCCATTCTGGTCTAAGGGAAGGCTTCTGAAAGATCTTGTCTTGGTGAAACCAAGTCTTGTGGGGAAAGTGCACCACCTCTGCAGAGTGAAAAATCTAAGTACTTAGCCATGTCCCTGGCAAAGGACAATTTGAGCATCAAGACATGGAAGCTATCAAGAATCTCATCATCCAAATTTCTAAGTTAAAAACTTGTGGATAAACAAGGGTTTAAGGTTCACCAATTTCTATTGGTGGTTCCTTGGGTGATTTTTGTCAAGCAAAAACTTAGTGTTTTCAAATGATAAGGAAAAACTATTTTGAGCAAAGCAAGCCTAAGCTCCACTTAGCCAAATGCATATAGATGATAGACTCCACTATACTACCATAGTATCACTTGCCAATACAATTCAAATGTATTGACCCTTGTGGCTGTAACTTGTTATGTTGCAGGTTTTGTTTGATATTAGTGAAGTAGGATTACAAGTCTACAACCAACATGTCTGCCTGTGGCACTTTGAAGATGAAGGACCCCATGCTTATAGATATTCTGCTACAATGTAATGTAATAGCCAAATGAGCTATGTAAGATGTAATAAATTATGTTATTCCTGGTTATAAAGTTGTATTATGACCTTTGTTTCTTGATATTACATCTTAACTGTGGATGCTAGCTATTGATCCAGGGACTAGCATTGTAAACACAGGGATCTCTACCTTATTAAAGGTTGGGAACCTTACATTTATGCCATGCTATAACTGTGTTAAGCAGAAACAGTAATGCATGTGTGGTATATAAACAACCAGGTCCCTGGTAACCTTTAGTCGACTAGCTCATTAGACATTTATGTCAACTAACAACGGGGTCATGTAATTAGATGAATGATGTGATGGACACACACCCAACCATATTATTGCAATAATATCTAGTCACAAAGTTCAACACTACGATATCTAGTAAAACATAGTAACTCACTCCTTTGATTGTGAGATCATATCTAATCACTATCAATGACGGTTGCTTTGACTATATCAACCGTTACACTATAACAGGTTGATCATAAAGGTGTCTATCAAGTATTCTAAAGGGATAGATTGAAGCATATGCATCGAGACCACGATTTGCCCATACGGGTGATAGATAGATACTCTAGACCCACTCAGTGAGACTACATTTATGAAGCTTGCAAGCATGTGATAGGGTCACATGGATGTAATATCACAAGAACGAATAAATGTGTTTGTATGTAACAAGATCGAACAAGGTATGAAGATACCGAAGATATGATCTTGGACAAACCAAGTATCAAAGAGAAAAGGGAATGAGACTCGTGGAATGTATGGAGGCCATCCCGCGTTTCCATATATCGATGTTGGTCATTGATTGGAGAGATGTATCGATCATGTTTGCGCATTTCCCGAACCATAGGGTGGCACACTTAAGGGTAGAAACACTTAGGGTTGATCTGAGATCGTAAAAGAATATAGATAAGAGAACCGGAATCGTTCTAAGGGAACCCGAAGTTGTTCGGAGAGTTTCGAAAGGTGTTTAGAAGAGAAAGGAATTAAATAATACGTATTTATTATTAATTGAATGAATTAAAAATCAAATATGTATTTTTAATTAATAAAAAGAGCAGCCCGCCTACATGGGACTTCCTAGAGGGAAGGGCCCATGTAGGGCCGCCGGCCAAGAGAGGCCATGACGCACGGGGTGGGGGCCCACCCCATCGCCGGTTGACCAAGGAGGCCTTGGCACGCGCGGGTGGTGCCCTCCCTAGCCGTCGGCCACCTCCTCCTCGGTTTAGTCCACCCCGAGACTTGGAGGGTAGTGCTGCTCCCCTTTCCCCTATATAAAGAGGGGAGGTCCCTCCTCCCCAAATCATCTCATTGCCTTTTGCCCCCTCTCTCTCTCCCTCACATGTGTGTTACCAAGTTTGGAACGTTCACAACAAGATAGAAATTTTTCCACCATACGCATACCGTCGTGCTATTGGAGTCGGTTTGAATCTTCTTCTTCTGCTGCTTCGCTGGACCGGAGCCCGGAAGATGTCTCTACATTGAAAGTGTGTAGAACCGCGGAGGCACCTCCAATTGTGGTGCTAGACGCTTAGACGACTACATGACCTTGAGGTCAACGACATCGTATGACTACATGAACAATGTTTGAATAGGAACATAATACTGCTTTTGGTCTTCAAGGGTATGAACACCGAATCCCTCTCATTTATTTACATCTGCATACATAGATCTTGGCTATGTTGTTGTCATTATGATTTTTTCCTGCTGTGTAACCCCTTCAAGACTACCAAGAAGGCCCGAAGATATCTCTACATCATATAGAGTGACACATCTGTTGGAGATATGCCCTAGAGGCAATAATAAATATAGTTATTATTATATCTTTGTGTTTATGATAAATGTTTACATTCATGCTATAATAGTATTAACAAGGAAACATTAATACTTGTGTGATTTGTAAACTAAAATAGAGTCCCTAGTAAAGCCTCTTTATAATACTAGCCTGTTGGTTAATAAATGATTGTGGTTTCCTATCATGAACATTGAGATGTTATTAACAACAAGATCATATCGTTAGGAGAATGATATGGTGGACATACTCCTATAGATAAGCGTAGCATAAAGATCAAGTCATTTTAATAGTTCAATTGCTATATGCTTTCTGATACATAGTAACCTAATTCCTTCGCCCATGAGATCATGCATATCACCTTCACCGGAAGGATGCTTTGATGACATCAAACACCACACCGTAACTGGGTGGCTATAAAGGTGGCATTGAGTGTTCGGAAAGTATTGGTTGAGACACATGGATCAAGAGTGGGATTTGTCCATCCATATGACGGATAGATATACTCTGGGCCCTCTCGGTGGAATGTCATCCAATTAGCTTGCAAGCATGTGACTGGCTTACAAGGGATCACATATCACGGGAACGAGAAAAGAGTACTCAGTAACGAGGTTGAACAAGGTATGCAGAGATACCGACGATCATAACCTCGGATAAGTAAACTATCGTGAGACAAAGGGAAATTGGTATCGTATGTAAGTGGTTCATTCGATCGCAAAGTAATCGTAGAAATATGTGGGAGCCATATGAGTTTCTAGATTCCTCTATTGGTTATTGTTCGGAGAAGTGTCTCGATCATGTCCGCATAATTCACGAACCGTAGGGAGACACACTTAAGGATTCGACGTTGTTTGAGTAGTTATGGAATGATGAGTAAGAGACTGAATGTTGTTCGGAGTTTCGGATGGGATCCGGGATATCACGAGGAGATACGGAATGGTCCGGATAATAAGATTCATATAAGGAAAGTCCTATTTCGGGGTTGGAGAATGGTTCCGGTGTTTTCATCGGGAATGTTCTAGAAGGTTCCGGAATGTCCGGCACTCCGGAGGGGAAGGGTACATGAATGTGTCATATCAAGTTGGAATGATTGCATCATGTACTAGGTGTCATCGCTGAACAAAATAAAGGGTTTAATCAAATCCTAGTTTGAAAAGTCAAACGCCAATTTGAAAAGTCAAACGGCTATTTTGGAAGGTGGAGGGGAAGTAGGAAACCTACTTGGGGAGGAGTTCCTCCCCTCCACCGCCGGCCCACTTGGGAAACCGAGTTGGGGAGGGACTCCCCTTCCCTGGCGCGCCCCTCCACCTATATAAGGAGGGGCGGGGCTTCCCCTCCAAGACACAACACCTCCACCCCGCAAACCCTAGCCCCGGCGCCCCCACCTCCTGCTGCCGCCGCCTAGGGAAACCCTAGCCGCCGACTTGGGCTGCTCCAATCCCTAGCCGCCGGCCCTAGACCCTCCTCCTTGGTGCGTCTAAACCCTAGATCGCCGAGGATCTCTCATAGTCCACCATACTCGCTCCGGCTTAAGGCAAAGCCCTACGAGATCTCCCCTCTACTTCCGGTACCACGCCGTTGTGCTGCCGGAATCGCGAGGAGAGTGGTACAACCTCCGCTGCCTGCTGGAACAAGGGAGAGGAAGGTCTTCGTCGAGTACCGAACGTGTGACCGACTGCGGAAGCGCTGCCGGAACGCAGCGCCGGAAGGATCGTCTACGCGATCTTGAGATCGGGAAGAGTACGACTACACCACCCACGAGAATCCGCTCTCGTTAAACACTTTGGAATCTTCGAGGGTGAGTTATTCCATCGACTCGTTGCTACAATATAGTAGATAGATCTTGTCTTGTTTGTTTGTATGCGGTAGAATTTTTTTGTTTCCATGCTACAAAACCCTTCAACATCATAGTCCTGATTCGTGCAACTCAATAGACACCATTGGGGATATCTGAAAGTTACCTTTATAATCACCTAGTTATGAAGTGACGTTTGATATCCACAAAATATTCCTCCAATGCCAGGGAGTTACACACTCTCATGGTATAAGGAAAAAAATACTTGACATTTATAGAAAGCAATAGTAATCAAACTAAATGATACGATCAGGAGCTATGCTTATTATTGTGTATGTCAATCACATAATTATCCTAATGATATGATCTCATTATTAATCAATATCACATGTTCATGGTTAGGAATCTTTATCCATCATTTAATCAATGAGATAGTTAAGTAGAGGCTTAATAGGGACGCGTTGTTGTTCATAACTCTACACATGTATTATGATTCCAATCAATACAATTATAGCATATAGAATAAACATTAATCATGAATAATAAAATACGAATAATAACAACTTTATTATTGCCTCTAGGGCATATTTCCAATAGTCTCCCACTTGCACTAGAGTCAATAATCTAGTTTTCATTTGGTATAAATTTAACACCCATGGAGTCTTGGTGCTAATCATGTTTTTCTCGTGGAAGAGGTTTAGTCAACATATCTGCAACATTCAGATCCGTATGTATCTTGCAAATATCTATGTTTCCTTCGTGCACATGCTCACACAGGATGTGAAAGCGACACTTGATATGCTTGGTATTCTTGTGTGCATGAGGTTCCTAGGCAAGGACAATGGCACCTCTATTGTCAAAGTACAGAGCCAGTGGACGCAATGCACTAGGAATCACACTCAGTTTGCAAAGGAACTCTTTCATCCAAACTCTACTACTCTTACTCCTCCTGAAGCTGTAGTGTATTCCGCTTCCATTGAAGATGTTGTCGTCACACTCTGCTTGGAATTCCTCTAGCTTACTGCTCCTCCATTCAAAATAAACATGTATCTAGATTGATATTTAGAGTCATCTAGATCGGTGTTCTAACTAGCATTTATGGATCTCTTTACGAGGAGCTCTTGGTCACTTCCATAAACGAATTCAGGTACTTCAAGATGTTCGTGACTGCTGTCTAGTGTTCCATTCTTAGATCACTTTGGTACCTATTGGTCAAACTAATAGCATGGCACACATCTAGTCTTGTAAACAACATGGCATACATGATAAAACCTACGGCTAAAGATGAGCGAATGTTCATCTTTTCTCTGTCTTCCGTTGTAGCTAGACTCTGAGTCTTACTCAAAGTCTTACCTTGCACCATTCTCAAGTAGCTAATGAGTGCATTTTTAAAGCATATTTACCTTATGTTTTTGCATGAGTAGTAGTAGGATTTTAGTATTTTACGGCGCCCACGTACACCTTTTTATGCTTGTTTCCACAAGATTCCTAAATATTGAGGCATTGATGAACTTATCACTTTGAGCTATCATATTGGACGAAAAAATGATATTTTTGAAGTAATAAAAGTCTTATTATGATTTACATCGCATCTAGGAGAAAATGCATCACGAAGAGGAGCTACTGAAAGGTTAACGAGCATCGATACGGGCAGATCCCGCCCATACCGCGTGCCCGTACCATATGGCAGCCGTTTCGTCTCATCAAATACTCTCACCACACGAAGAAGGATCTGAGATCCAACATTCAGAGCAACTAGAACATGCAGAAACCTCATATCTAGAAGGGATCTAGAGGGGGAACTTGTAGAGGGCATCATCCTTGCTGCTGCATGGATCATTGGAGGCCAAGGCATCATCCCCATCATCATCAACCGCTGCATATTCATCACCATTACCATTAGTCACATGCTTGCAAGCTCTAGGACACTATACTACCGAGAGGTCCCAGAGATATCTCTCCATCATATGGAGTGACAAATCCTAGTCTTGATTCGTGCAGCTCAACAAACACCATCGGAGATACCTGAAGGCCACCTTTATAATCACCCAACTATAAAGTGATGTTTGATGTCCACAAAGTATTCCTCCGATGCCAGTGAGTTACACAATCTCATGGTCTAAGGAAATAATATTTGACATTTACATAAAGCGGTAGCAATCAAACTAAACGATGCGATGAGGAGTTGTTCTTGTTATTGGATCTATAGTCACACCAATCTCCTAATGATATGATCTCATTATTAATCAACATCACATGTTCATGGTTTGGAATCCTTAACCATCATTTGATCAATGAGCTAGTTAAGTAGAAGCTTACTAGGGACACAATGTTGTTCATAACTCTACACATGTATTATGATTTCAATCAATGCAATTCTAGCATAGATGATAGACATTAATCATGAACAGGGAAATATGAATAATAACCAATTTATTATTGCCTCTAGGGCATATTTCCAACAATATGATCTATAGACTATTTTCCATCTAGGGCCGGACATACAAGGAAAGAAGTGTGTCCCCATTTTGTTCATGGATAGCTTGTCTAACCCATGTGATGCAATGCTATAGATTGTTCTTCACTGTAACTTACCCACCCAAATGATCATGTTGTTTTAAAGATCTCTCTCTCTCTAGAGGGAAATCCTGCAACATTATTTAATTATCAACTATAGGGTTTGGAGATAAAAATTGATTCTAAATCTTCCAAAGCCAGGTCTCACGCCCTCATTCACTTAAAATAACCCCTACGAGTTCATAACACAAGTTCTCACATGTGCTTATATGGTAGTCTAGCTTGTTATACCAACATAGTTCTATTATGTGAAAGTATACCAACATGATGAAAATGATCTTTCTTGATTTTTAGCAATTTTGATTGCAATATATACCTCCACCAGTGTTATCTGCGGTGTATGGTAAAATGTCTCCCAACACTAGAGCGACATAAACCAACAACTTCTACATCCTAAGAAAAAGGTACCTTAGTCCTTAGCCTTCTAGATGCTATAAACTCAAAAGTTTTTTTGTGTAGCAAGAGCTCTCGAAGCCTTCTATCAGCCAAAAACAAGAATCTCCTTAGTGTATATGAACTTTTTGGGTTGTATACATAGTATGTCGTGCGGTAGATGTTTTTTACAATATCTGGCCATTGAAAATTCAAGTATTCTCTCAACTAACTACCGTTTTATTGCCGTCATGAAAAGAAGACTACATGGAAATGATGGTTTTGTAGATATCACAAGAAAACTACATGCCAATGACGGTTCACCGTGTGAAGGATGGTCAAGTTGATGGCATTCATAGCATGTGGGAATATAGTAGTATCTTCTTATTTAAGTTAACTTGTATGCTGTGTAGTCTTCTTGTGGTGACGTGTCTCGATTGGTGTGGAAATGTTCGGCCCCTCCCAAGATCAAGTTTACTCGTGGTTAATTATTCAAGACCGAGTTTGGATTGTGGGCATGCTTCAACTTCGAGGTTGGCTGAACTATGGCCAGTGAAACATTGCAACCATGATCTTGATTCGGTGGCACATCTGCTTTTTCGATGTTGAAAAATCATCCGGGTTTGGAGAAAAGATTGGTTAGGTCTACAATCACTTTAGCCTATGGATTGGATGGCCTAGGTTCGGTCAAGGAGTGGTGGAACAACTTTTTGAGCATCCATGGGACACAACGACATGCTTTAGTATACATTCTCATGCTGACCTCTTAAGAGATTTGGACATAAGAAAATTATCGGATCTTTAAAAATGAATTCAAGCGACCGACAAAATTTGGCCATCTCCAGGGTTAGACATTTGATTGCTATTTATCAGGAGACGATCCCTTTGTTTTTTCTCCGGCTTTTGAGTTTACTTAAAAGTCTTTCACCTTTGTTTCAAAACAAATAATGCCGGCAGACCATTATGATGCATTGTTGTTTCTCGGAATGTACTTTTTATGGACAATTCTAAAAGACCGATCACATGATATGTTGAAAAAAGAAGTGCTAAACATGGATGTACTCTTTTTTTGTTCAAGCATAGTTTTACCCAAATCGCGATGAAAGATAGAAAGGAACCATATTCTCATATGGAGTAGGATAAATATGTGACATCGAGTACTCTCATCGCTAGTATTGCAGCCTCCCAGGCAGTTCGTTCCTTGTAAACTTCCTCGTAAACTCGATTTGCGTAGTGCTACATGATTATAACCAATTTGGTCGGTGTGAGAGTTGTAAACAGAGTGCCTGATACTCCACTGCTGGTAGTCAAATTAATTAAGGGATTAAGACACAGCTACCGTTAGCTTCTGTATCTAGTAGTACTACCAAACAAAGAGAAGGCTCAAGCGTCAAGTGGTCAGACTGCTGAACCTACCTTGGTAATTGGTATGATTCGTAACCAATGCTTTATTTTTATTTACATTTGCCCCATTCCTCCACGCTACCGGCTTTGTCGTCTCCATCTGATCTCATCAATCAAGTGTTTAAAATATGATGATGAGGTAGAGCTTCACAGCTCACCGTAACCATAACCAAATGCGACTTGTTTATAGCCTGTGGCGACTATTCCCCTCTTCACCTACTACCTGCCGTGTCCCGTGCATAACCAAATCTGGCACTCTTGACCAGGACTACGATGCCGCCAATGCCACGCTGGCGCCATGACGGAGTGCATAGTCTCGTAGATGCCACGTCATGCGGGCTGAATCGTGCCGTGTCATGTGGCTCTATGCTATCTTGGCAGTGACGTGTCCTGCCATGAATCCTTCAGCTGCGAGCCCCCCGTAGTCGACGCCGCGGACCATCCAGCGGAGACCGACGTGACGTGGGCCGGCATGGCGTGGCCCCTCCCGTACAGCCGCAGGAACCCGAGCCCGCCGACGCGGGGCTCCGGGGGCGGCGCGCTGCCTTCCAGCACGCGCACCACCGCGGCCATGCTGGGCCGCTGGGCCGGGTCCTCGTGCAGGCAGCACAGCGCAAGGCGCACGACGCGCGCCACCTCGGCCTCGCTCACCCGTCCCTCCACCCTCGGGTCGACGAGGTGCAGGTATCGCCCCTGCTCGTGGAGCTCCAGCGCCACCATCGGGAAGTACTCGTCGCCGCCAGCGCCCGTGCCGCTCACCGTCGAAGACGTCATCGCGCTGCTGTAACCGGACGGGGAAGGGAAGGCGGAGACCGAGTGCTCGCCGCTGCCTTCGGCGATAACGGCGCCGCCCTGCTCCGACTCGCCGCGGTTCTTCCTCCCGCGCACCAGCTCGAGCAGAACCATGCCGAAGCTGTACACGTCGGCGCGGTCCGAGATGGCCGCGTTGCTCAGCCACTCCGGCGCGAGGTACCCGCGGGTGCCGCGCATCGTGGTGAAGATCGCCGAGTGCTCCGGCGACATCAGCTTCGCGAGCCCGAAGTCGGACACCTTCACCTGCCCGCCGTCCGCCAGCAGGATGTTCTCCGGCTTCACGTCGCAGTGCACGATCTTCTGGTCGCACCCGGTGTGCAGGTACGCCAGCCCGCGCGCCGCGCCTCGCGCCACCTCCATGCGCTCCCCCCACTCCAGCGCCGGTCCGGTCCCGCCGAACAGTGACCGGTCCAGCGAGCCGCGGTTCATGTACTCGTACACGAGCATCCGACGCGAACCCTCCGCGCAGAAGCCCCGGAGGCGGACGAGGTTGACGTGTCGGATGTTGCCGATCACGGCGATCTCCGTGCAGAACTCCCGCTTGGCCTGCACGCCGGCGGCCTCGAGCTTCTTCACTGCAACGAGCCCCTCGCCGCCTGGAAGCTCCCCTTTGTACACCGTGCCGAACCCGCCGGAGCCGATCTTTGTCACGAAGCTCGCGGTCATCGACGCGATCTCCGCGTAGCTGAACCGCGCCGGCATGCCCGGTATGACAATGTCGTCGCCGTCATCGTCGGGATCGTCGTCGTAGCGGGTGTCCCTCGACCGGGGATGATTCTGATTGCCCAGACGATTCAATTGATTCCCAGTGGAGTTCTTGGCCTTCACTTTCTTCCCGTTCTTTCTCGCCTTCCACCTCCGCCGCAACAGATACCATGCCATCACGGCGATTAAGAGGAACGCGGCAACGGACGGCAGTATGATAGGCAAAGAGCGTTTCATCGACGACTTGTTACGTTTCTTGTTTGAAGCTCTGGTCGCCGAACTGAACACCTTGATGTAACCCAATGCCGATGTAGCACGAGTGCTCCAATGGAGCGAACCTAGCTGCCTTCCTCCGAGCACGTAGCAACCCATGGAGGCGGTGTCGTGGAAGTAGCCGAGGCACGTGCAGTTGGCGGTGCAGAGGGCGCGGCACGCGGTGGTGTTGATGCCGGTCGTCGTCGGGGCGTCGAAGCTGGTGGCGAAGTACGCGATCTTCGCCGCGAGGTCGAGGTACGAAACGGTGGTCGACGCGCTGCCGTTGCTCCCGCACGAGGCCGGCGACGCGAGCGCGGAGCCGTCCCCCGGCGTGCACCCGCCGGAGCCCGTGACGGAAGCGGCGAAGAGCGGCGGGCACGTGCAGCTCGAGCTGTTGCCGGTCTCGGCGCAGAGCCCGAGGGAGGGGCACGGTTGCGGGAGGTCGCAGTCGCTGTTGGGCGCCAGGAAATCGCCGCCGAGCGCCGCCGAGGAGTTCAGCAGCGCGTAGCTCCTGATGCGCAGCCGCCCGTCGTGCCCCAGACTGAACACGCGGAACTCCGCTGGCGCGAGGATCACGCGGAACACCATAGCACCGTCGGCGGCGAGCACGAACAGCCCCGACGCGTTGAACGACATGTACGCCGCTGCGACGTTGCGGTCCTTGAACGACCGGAGGTCGTTCGACAGACGCCAGTACGTGGACCCCTGCCAGGTCAGCGCCACGTCCGACGCGGACACGGCGAGCCGGTAGTCCCCCTGGCCGAAATCGCTGGAGCTCCTCGCCGACGTCAGGGACGCGCCGGTGCGCAGCTGCTGCCCCGGGAGCAGCGCGTCGGTGGCTTCATCGAACGACTGCCACAGCGTGGCGTTCTGGGCGTCCAGCAGCTGCAGGTTCCCGTCGTCCCCCAGGCGGAGCGCTGTGACGGGCGCCCTCGGCGTCGCCGACCAGAGCACGGTCGCTCCTTCCTCGTTCGTCACGGTGAGCCCGCGCGCGGTGAGATGGACCAGGCCCGATGAACCCGTCGGCGCGTCGCGGTTGGCGGACCAGACCGGCGTGCCGGTCGGCGCGTGGAGCACGGCGAGGTAGAACCTGTCCTGCTGCTTCCCGGGGTTGTGGATCGACGCCGTGAACGCCCCGTTGCTGGACACCAGGAACGCGCCACCGTGGTCGACGTAGTCGTAGCTAGACGCGCTGAAGTCCGGGTGCACGAACTCCTTCTTGAGGGGCCCCGCGTCGGTCCCGCGCGCGGAGAAGAGGAGGAGGAGCAGACACGCCCAGGCGAGGAGAGAGCGCGGCGCGGCGGGAGGAGGGAGCCGAGGCATCTGCGCCCATGAAGCGTGGGAACGCGAGGCGCGGGAGGAGGGGGGACGGTGGAGTAGGCGATCGGGGGCGTTGACTTGGGTGGGGTCGGTATCAACGGAGCGGAGGTCGGCAGGAAGCCGCCGGCGGCGTCTGTTCCGGTGCAGCGCGGGAATCGGGGGGTTCAGTTGCGGCGCGGCCCCAGTTTTCTGACTTTCTCGGATTTGTTTGCTGCTAGCTAGATTGGGACGCCCAGCTGAAGCCTGAAACTGAAAGTGAGGCCTGTAAATACTGCTGGCAGATATTGAACTTGTCAAACAAATCCGGCTCAACAAATCAGCATGTGTGGGTTGACCTTCATCTCACCGATGTTCAGGCAAGTGCGTCAACAACATTTCAGTACAGTTGGCAAACTGGATTTTGGCGGTGGAAGTCAACCGTTCTGACCCATCACTGTGCATTCAGTGTGTACATGAGCAAGTGGCTGAAGAATGAAGAGTCCCCATGTGGCAGGTGTACCCCGCAACTTTTGCAACTAATTTTGTATTGTCTCTTTGCATATAATTTTTTTATGAAATCAAACAATGCAGACTGAACATACAGAAAAATTACCAACAACTCTAGTAGTATGTGCATATAACATGAAAATAAATTTCAGGATTTATATTTTTATTGCGAATTAAATTTCAGGATTTATCTAGTGATATTGATTTGACATTTATAGAGGATGATAGTTTTTTCAAAATCTTTGATCAAACTTTATATAGTTTCACTTTGTACAACATTTATACGCATTCAAGAAAGGACGGACTAGGATGCACAAGATTGTAATGCCCTGGGAAAGCACGTGGCACAGATTGCACAAGCTTGTAAGCGGTACTTTATTTCCATTTTTTTCATTAGCTAAAAGTTGTGAGATAAGATGGGATAATTATGCCATGGCTCACCACCTGTTAAGTCTTGGAAATATTTTTTTTATAAAAACGAGTTGTTTTGTTTTGGTAAACCAAAACACGATTGCGAATTGTATAAAGAGATTTTTACTTGTGTAGAATTTTTTTTCTCATGTTGTTAGACCGGAGACCGGGTTATAGTATGTATATCCGTATTATCAAGAGGGGCTCTCGAGTTAGTAACTTAATTATATCATTCGTAGAGAGTTTAAACTTTTGTATTCTTGACATCATCTTTCTTGGTTCTTATTTAGATCTTATCCACGTAAAGTTTTAGAGCTTATGGTTATCTTCATAACAAGTTATAGTTCAAAAATGGGTTTATTATGAGTATCTTATTGCGTTTTTGGAGTTGGAGGTTTTAGCGGCTCTTATCTTAGGGAGGTTTCACACCTCTCTCCCCTTCGTATTTTATGTCTTGGAGGTACTTAATATTTGTAACAAAATTGGTTTCATTCCAATCATAGTTCGGATGCTCGAGTTATTACAGTTTTGGTTCAACAGTTTTCCTTGGGAGGTAGTAACACGAAATCACCGGTAGTATCGCTAGGTCATTTTTTACGCTGGTAGTAGCGTGGAAGTACCTTGCCACTTTCGCCCAACCCTTGTCACCCACCAGTCATATTTCTGGTGCTCGGTTTTATTTACCGGAAGTTAGGCGGAAGTAAGGTGGTAGTACCAGCGCCCAGCTTTGGCGGCAGTACTGTCCCGGGACTACCCTCTCACTTCTGCGTGAATTAGGCCGTTGGAAGGGTCGGGTACTATCCTCTCACTTTTGCGTGAATTGCGCGAAACTGCATTTAACGGGAAAATTTTGGGAGGGGGGCTTTTTATGCCCTCCTTCCTCTTTTATGGGAAACTCTTCTACTCTCTCTCCTCCTCCATTGTTGACTTTCAAGATCTTGCCTTTCTATCTATCTCTCCACTATTTGTTGGATTTTTTAGGGATTGAAAGAGGAGATCTAGATCTATAATCCTACCCAACCTAATCCCTTCTTTGTGAAGGAAATCTTGGGATCTATAACTTGGAGTTATTTGTGGATTTCCTTTGTTCTTACTCTCTTATTCTCCTAATATTTTTTATAGCTTTGGTGGAATGTGTGAGTGAAGGACTTGCCATTGCATTAGGTGCATCAATTGTTCTCTATGGAGAATTGGTTGGTGAAATCATTTGAGCTTGTTACTCTTGGGTTCTTGGAATTCTGGAGCATATGACTATCGAAGCTTGTTCCTCTCGGGTTCTTGGAACCCTTGACGATGTTGTGGCCTTGGTGGTGTTTCATGGGAGCCTCTAATTGAGTTGTGGAGATTGACCCAAGCTTGTACGGGTTTGATGACCATCCTCAAGTGTCCCATAGTGGATCGTGTGCCCTCATTGGCGGTGCGCATACGAGAGAATAAGGTATGACTTTGAGGCATCGGTGAGTGGTCTTCCTTCGCATATTTGGGTGAGGCCTTGTGTGGCGTTTGGTGTGCATCCACCCACAACCCCTTAAGGTGATCCTTTTGTGGCGTTTGTAATATCCAATCATTTAGGACCAAATGAAGTGTTTGAATTCAAAGTGAAAGGGTAAGATGGTTAACCTAGAGGGGTGAATAGGTTTCTACAAATTTCTTTATAATATTTTACAAGTTCTAGGTTTTGCGGAATCTAAGTGTGCCTGAATGCAAACTAGGTGAGGCAACCTATATGATGACACAAGATACTTCAAGCGCGAAGGCTATCACAAAGTAAACTACACAAGTAAGAGGTTCGGTTTAGGGATAACTGAAGCAGACGGAGACGAAGTTTTATTCCCGTGTTCACTCCTTTGGGGGGAGATACGTCACGCTTGGAGAGGTGTGAGATCCCACGAAGGATTTCACGAAGCCCCTCAGGTCACCTAATCTCCGAGCCTATCTCTATGAAGGAATAACTCACTTACCCGTGGTAGACTTTAAGGTAGGCTCCAAACACTCACAAACTTCCCACGGGCCGAATCACAAGACGAAAGCCTCCGGGCGACCGTAGTCGCATAGGGTTTTCCACGAACCTAAGAGTAATAAGAAAACTCAATGAACTAAAGGGGGATGAAATATTGCTTGGTGGAAATGTAGATTGGGACCTCCTCTTGCTTTCTACTAAAGGAATTTGGCTTTGGTTGGGTACAATGGGAGATCCTCAAGATTTTGGTGTTTCAACAATGGAGTGAGAGAGATATCTCAAAGAATGAATATGAATGATTGACCTAACCTTCTCAATGGATAAGAAAGAGGTTTTCATAGTCCGGGTAGAAAACTAGCCATTTTGGGGAGTTTGCGATGGAACCGGCAGTAAATTCGGCGGGGCCAAATTCTGGGCCAAAAAATTCCTGCGCCAGACCCGGCGAGCCAGAAACCGGGCTGGGAATTTCCGGCGACCAGCAAAAACACTAGTCAGTATAGTGATTCGGCGGCGCGAAATTCCGCCGGTGACTAGATTTTTATGGATGGATTTCCGGCGGCACCGGGATTCTCGCCGATTTCATATAAACTCTTCTCGGGCTATTTTTCCATCTTGACTAATGGCTCATCTCATGTGGGTGTGGTGGCTATTTGGTATTAGGATGTGTATGTGGTGTTTTGCATCCCAAAAAGCTCATCAAGACTGCTCCTCTTAATAGTACGGTGTTTCCTAAACGACTCAATTGATAATAAGAGAGAAAAGTAATGAAAACACCAACCCTTCTCCTGATTAGCGAATGGGGGTTCTCACACCACCTCTCGTCAACTATTGTGGACTACAACATGTGTAAATAGTAGTAAGTAACATTAATCCACACTTTATCTCTGGTATCAACATTAACCAAAATAATAGACATAGACACTTTGCCCTTACACAAAGGAATTCAACTTTGAAATTTGGATAAAAAAGAATTCTTATTAATAAAAAAATATTCTTTATAATTATATAATAAAGCTTTCCTGTTTAAAACAAGAAATGTTTCGGTAATAAAAATTACAATTGTATAATGGAAATAAACTTTTTGCACGTGTAAATAAACATTATTGAACATACATAAATAATAATTGGCTAAATTGCATGTCTAGGTAGTTGGCTAGACAACCTGGGTAATCCAGTATCCTGGAACACGGGCTTGTATACTATCGAACCTTCAAGTGAATCGCCCATATCTAATTGTTGGAGATATGCCCTAGAGGCAATAATAAATATAGTTATTATTATATCTTTGTGTTTATGATAAATGTTTACATTCATGCTATAATTGTATTAACCAGAAACATTAATACTTGTGTGATTTGTAAACTTGTTAGAGTCCCTAGTAAAGCCTCTTTATAATACTAACTTGTTGGTTGATAGATGATCATGGTTTCCTGATCATAAGCATTGATATGTTATTAACAACAAGATCATATCATTAGGAGAATGGTGTGATGGACATACTCCTGTAGATAAGTGTAGCATAAAGATCAAGTCATTTCAATAGTGCAATTGCTATAAGCTTTCAGATACATAGTAACCTAATTCCTTCGACCATGAGATCATGCTAATCACCATCACCGGATGGATGCTTTGATGTCATCAAACACTACTTCCTAACTGGGTGGTTATAAAGGTGGCATTGAGTGTTCGGAAAGTATGTGTTGAGGCACATAGATCAAGAGTGAGATTTGTCCATCCATATGACGGATAGATATACTCTGGGCTCTCTCGATGGAATGTCATCCAAATTAGCTTGCAAGCATGTGCCTGGCTCACAAGGGATCACATATCATAGGAACGAGTAAAGAGTACTTACCGGTAACTAGGTATGCAGAGATACCGACGACCAGACCTCGGATAAGTAAAAATATCACGAGACAAAGGGAAATTGGTATCGTATGTAAATGGTTCATTCGATCTCAAAGTAATCGTAGAAATATGTGGGAATCATATGAATTTCTATATTCCTCTATTGGTTATTGATCGGAGAAGAGTCTCGGTCATGTCTGCATAATTCACAAACCGTAGGGAGACACACTTAAGGATTCAATGTTGTTTAGTAGATATGGAATGTGAGTAATAAGACCGAATGTTGTTCGGAGTCTTGGATGGGATCTGGGATATCACGAGGAGATCCGGAATGGTCTGGAGAATAAGATTCATATAAGGAAAGTCCAATTCTGAAGTTCGGGAATGATTCCGATGTTTTCACCGGAATGATCTAGAAGGGTCTAGAAGGTTCACCAATCCGGAGGAGGAAGGGTACATGGATGTGTCATGACAAAGTAGAATGGTTGCATCATGTCCTAGGTCACTTGGCTAGACACTTGGAAGAGATAAATCAAGCTCTAAATTGAAAGTAAAAAAAGCCAATTTGAAAAAGTCAAACTGGGACAATATTTCCAAGTGGAGGGAGGGAAGGATTCCTACCTAGGGAAGGAATCCCCCCCCCCCTTCACGCCGGCCACATGAAGAGGAGTTGGGGGAGGATTCCCTCCCCCTAGCCGCCCCTCCCTCTCGTAAATAGAGTGGAGGGGCGCCCCCTTTCCCCACACCTCCAAGCCCTAGCCGCCGGCCACCACCCAAGTTGCCGCCGCCCTAGAGCCCTCCTCCCAAGCCGCTGACTTGGGGCATCCTCTAGCCCCTTGCCGTCGGCCACCCCCCTTGGTGCCCTCTAAACCCTATATCACCAAGGCCCTCTTCTACTCCACCATACTCGCTCTGGCTTAGGCGAAGCCCTGCGAGATCTCCCCTCTAAACTCCAACACCACGTTGTCGTGCTGTCGGAATCGCAAGGAGAGAGCTACAACCTCCGATGCCTGCTGGAACAAGGGAGAGGAAGGTCTTCATCGAGTACCGAACGTGTGACCGACCGTGGGAGCACTGCCGGAACACGGCGCCGGAAGGATCGTCTACGCGATCTTGAGATCGGCAAGTGAATGACTACATCACCCACGAGAATATGCTCTCGTTAACAGCACTGGAATCTTCGAGGATGAGTATCCTATCGACTCGTTGCTACAATCTAGTAGATAGATTTTGGCATGTGTGTGTTCATGCGGTAGAAATTTATTGTTTTCCATGCTACGAACCCCTACACTAATACCAGACGAGCCAAGGCTTGATAAGAGCATAACTAACGGTGCCCCTCAAAAACGATGTCCGATGATGGCAAGTCCCAAAAACGAGCTCCCAACAGAGACGCAAAACGTCCATAGGCCCCGGACTGTCGCATACCCAACCCAAATCGGGGTAGCGTTTGCGCTCGCGCCTGTCCGCTCGGAAGTTGCAAGTGTCCTGCCTATGTCCGCCCGTGGCCCACATTGAAGGGAATATGCCCTGAGAGGCAATAATAAAGTGTTTATTATGTGTATTCCAAGTATATGATAGATGTTTATTTTGCATGCTATAATTGTATTAATACGGAAACGATAATACATGTGTGTTTAATAAACAAACAGAAAGTTCCTAGTTATGCCTCTCTCATAAACTAGCTCGTTGATTAACAAGATGATCAAGGTTTCCTGATCATGGACATTGGATGTTGTTAATAACGGGATCACAACATTAGTGTAATGGTGTGATGAACATTCATCCGAAGTATAGCATTACGATCAAAGTCATTGAGTTTATATTGCTATAACAACTTACGAAGTGATCCTAATCCTTATACCATGAGATCATGTCAATCACTAACACCGGAAGAGTTTCTTGATAACATCAAACGTCACACCGTAACAGGGTGATTATAAAGATGGATTCAGAACTAATAAAGTGTTATGTTGAAGCTCATGGATCGAGAGTGGAATTTGTTCATCCCGATGACGGATAGATATACTCTGGGCCCTCTCGGTGATATCACATTGATTAGCTTGCAAGCAAGTGATTTGATCACTAGAATGTTATATCACAGGAACAAGAAAAGAGTGCATGTCGGTAACGAGATCAAACTAGGTATGGAGATACCGATGATCGAATCTCGGACATGTAATATATCGTGAAACAAAGGGATTAAGATATACTAGCGTAAAAGGTTCCGACGATCACAAGAAAGTCATCGTTGAATGTGTGGGAGTCAGTATGGGTCTCCAGATCCCGCTTCTGATTATTGATCCGAGAGGGGTCTCGATCATGTCCGCATTATTCACGAACCGTAGGGTGACACACTTAAGAGACACCGACATCCAATTGGAGCAAATGTTTCATGCCAAAAGAATGAACAAGCGCAGGAATTTATTTCACTAGATACCGAAACAGGTTTTCGGGTGAAATTGCATAAAGTGGTTATGCATGTGAAATAGAATTCTAGCAAGGGGTTATTTGTGAATGTTTGTCATTAAAGTAATTGACAAAATTCTGAATAAAATAAAAGAGTTTTATTTAATGAGAGTTTGCATTAAATTTGGTGGAAATTTAATGGGAATTTGAGTGGACTTTTGAGTGGAGGAAATTTAAAGGGCATTTTGTGAGTGGAGTGTCCACCCACATGAATGAAGGAGGGGAGGGGGCTGCCCCCCATGGCCGGCGGCCACCCCTTGGGTGCTCCCCCCTCCTCCTATAAAAGGAGCCCCCCTCCTCACTTGTCTCTCACACCTCCTCGTGAAGGATCTCTCTCCCCCTCTAGAATTTATCCCCCATGGTCTCGGACTAGCGAGATACATGTTCCCGGTGGATATTCGGCAAGAAAGAGTTGTGCTTCCGCTGCATCGCTGGAGCGAGGAGGCGGAGGTTGCTCGGTGCCTCGAACGTGTGTGCGAGCACGGATGCGCTGCTGATTTGCGGCGCTAGGACTTCCTCTCGATCTTGAGATCGGCAAGAGATCGTCTACATCAACCACGAGTTGAACTCGTTAAGCTTTGTCGGTCTTCAAGGGTATGTTCTCTACGGATATACATCCGCCCGTTGTTTGTATCTAGTAGATAGATCTTGGTATATAGTTCACATCGTAGGAAATTTTTTGTTTTCTATGCTGCGAACCCTACAGTGGTATCAGAGCCGGATCTATGCGTAGATACTTTACACGGGTAGTACACATATGAGTATGTGGGCGATGATGATCATGTTGTTGCTCCTTTGTTGTAATTTTGGATATTGGTGGCATAGTGGGATGAAGCGGCCTGGACAAACTTTACATGTCCTCGCACATGAGACCTGTTCCACGCTTGACATGCAACTAGTTTGCATAAGTGGCTAGCGGGTGTCTGTCTCTCCTACTATAGTCAATATCTATTTTGCAAGCGAGTTGTCAACAATTTGATTATCCTCGTTGTGGTTCATGTTCGTAGGTAAGAACGTTTCTATCTCGAAAGCCCTAAGCCACGTAAAACTTGCAATGGATAAATTAGAGGCGTCTAGTTTAGATTGTTGCTGGGCTAGTGTTATGATATGGTAGTGTTGTAAGTAGAAGTATGAGATGATACTCTTACAACACACATAGCGTGTAAAATCCATAGACCTTGGATTTACACATATAGGTATGATAGTGATCATACCACGATGCACATGATAGAGATCATCTGCGGGAACCATATCATTTCACTAATAAACATATGATGTTTGATAGCATCTTATTTTGCTTGTTTAGCGCTTTGTTAGCATAATAAGATGATCCCTCATTTAAATATCAAGATAAGAATGTGTTCTTCCTTTAGTATGCACCGATTATGTTTTCGTCGCTCCAAGACATCACGTGATGATCGGGTGTTCTTGGATCCACGACCATATTTCGGGTGTAAAACAGTTACACATGCGAATACTAAGGTTCTAACTTGGCGAGCCTAGCATGTACAGACATGGCCTCGGAACACGGACCGAAAGGTTAAGCATGAGTCATATAGTTGATATGATGCCCATTTGATGCTCGCCTTTGAAGCTATACCGACTCATGTGATGATCGGACTTGGTGTAGTGGATTTGGTTCATGTAATCACCAAAAAGGCACGAGGGATGTCGTTTTTGAGTGGGGGTTCATTCGTAATAAAGATTAGTTGAACTCAATCTATCATACACTTAGTCTAAACTTTACAAATTCTGTTGTAGATGGCACCACCTGCTTTTAATTTCAATGTGTTCATGGAGAAAGAGAAACTGGCAACGAACGGTAGCAACTTTACCGAATGGGCCATGAATTTGAGGATTCTCCTCTCTGCTGCACAAAAGCAATATGTGCTAGAAGCGCCGTTAGGCCCCCCACCTTTTGATGATGCCCCTGACGAGGAGAAGAATGTCTATCAGACTCGTCAGGAGGACCACAACTTAGTTCATTGCGGCATATTGTATGGGCTAGAGCCGGAACTTCGAAAGCGTTTCGAAAACGGCAATGCATTTGATACAATGGGTGAGTTGAAAATGATTTTCGACACACATGCTGCTGTAGAGAGCTACAACGCTTCAGAAAAGTTCTTTAGCTGCATGATGGAAGAGCACAGCTCCGTTAGTGAGCATGTACTCAAGATGTCGGGTTACGCCGATAAGCTTGTGTCCTTGGGAATATCGATTCCCATTGACTTAGGCATCCATCGTGTTCTGCAGTCTCTGCCACCTAGCTATAAGAGCTTCATGATGAACTATAATATGCAAGGCATGAAGAAGTCTCTCCCCGAGCTTCTGTCAATGCTTAAAACTGCAGAAGTGGAGATCAAAAAGGAACATCAAGTGTTGATGATCAATAGGAACACTGGTTTCAAGAAAGACAAGAAGGGAAAACGGAAGGGAAGTAAGGGCGGCAAGCCGGTTGCCGCGCCTGAAAAGAAACCCCGAGTTGGACCTAAGTCTGATTCCGAGTGCTACTATTGTAAGGGGACTGGCCACTGGAAGCGCAACTGCCCCAAGTATCTGGCAGACAAGAAGGCTGGCAAGGCAAACAAAGGTATATATGATATACATGTTATTGATGTGTACTTTACTAGTGCTCGCAGTAGCACCTGGGTATTTGATACCGGTTCAGTTGCTAATATTTGTAACTCGAATCAGGGGCTGCGGAACAAGCGACCGCTAGCAAGGGGTGAGGTCAAGATGCGTGTCGGCAATGGATCAAGCGTTGATGTGATCGCCGTCGGAATGCTGCCTCTCCACTTGCCGTCGGGATTAGTTATAAACTTAAATAAATGTTATCTGGTGCCTGCACTGAGCATGAACATTGTATCTGGATCGTGTTTGATGCGAAGTGGTTATTCATTTAAATCTGAGAACAATGGTTGTTCCATTTATATGAATGAAATCTTTTATGGTCATGCACCGATGATGAATGGTTTATTTCTATTAGATCTCGATGATAATGTTACACATATTCATAATGTTGATGCTAAAAGGATTAAACTTAATGATGATATATCCGCATATATGTGGCACTGCCGTCTAGGTCATATTGGCGTTAAACGCATGAAGAAGCTCCATTCGGATGGACTTTTGGAATCACTTGATTATGAATCATTTGATACATGTGAGCCATGCCTTATGGGCAAGATGACTAGAACGCCGTTTTCCGGTTCAATGGAACGGGCGACAGATTTATTGGAAATCATACATTCTGATGTATGTGGTCCAATGAGTGTGTCGGCGCGAGGTGGATATCGTTATTTTGTTACTTTCACGGATGATTTGAGTAGATACGGTTATATCTACTTGATGAAACACAAGTCTGAAACCTTTGAAAAGTTCAAGGAATTTCAGAATGAAGTGGAAAATCATCGTAATAGAAAGATCAAATTTCTACGGTCCGACCGTGGAGGTGAGTATCTAAGTTACGAGTTTAGCACTCACATGAAAGAGTGTGGAATTGTTTCACAACTCACACCTGCCGGAACACCACAGCGAAATGGTGTGTCGGAACGTCATAATCGTACTTTATTAGATATGGTTCGATCTATGATGTCTCTGACGGACTTGCCGTTGTCATTTTGGGGTTATGCACTAGAAACTGCTGCATTCACTTTAAATCGGGCACCATCTAAATCCGTTGAAAAGACACCGTATGAATTGTGGTTTGGAAACAAACCTAAGCTGTCATTTCTTAAAGTTTGGGGATGCGATGTTTATGTGAAGAAACTTCAACCGGATAAACTCGAACCCAAAGCGGAAAAATGCGTCTTCATAGGATACCCTAAAGAAACTATTGGGTATTCCTTCTATCACAGATCCGAGGGCAAGGTTTTTGTTGCCAAGAATGGATCCTTTCTAGAGAAAGAGTTTCTCGCGAAAGGTGTGAGTAGTCGGAAGGTAGAACTCGAAGAGGTTGTGGAACCTTCTCTTCAAAGTATGGCGAGTAGCGCAGCGCCGGAAGTTGTTCCGGAGTTGGCTCCACCTGTTGAAGAGGGAACTAATGATAATGATCATGAAACTCCAAAAGAGAGTACTACCGAACCTCGCAGGTCAAACAGGACGCGTGCAGCTCCCGAGCTGTACGGAAATCCTGTCATGAATTTCATGGTTGATGAAAATGATGACCCTGTGACGTATGAAGAAGCGATGATGAGCCCGGATTCCAACAAATGGTTAGAAGCCATGAAGTCCGAGATGGAATCCATGTATGAAAATCAAGTTTGGAACTTGGTGGAACTACCTCACGACCGAAAAGGCCGTGGAGAACAAATGGATTTTCAAAAGGAAAACTGATGCTGATGGTAATGTGACCGTCTATAAAGCTCGACTTGTCGCAAAGGGGTTTCGACAAATTCAAGGAGTTGACTACGATGAGACTTTCTCTCCCGTAGCGATGCTAAAGTCAGTTAGGATTATGTTAGCAATTGCTGCATATTTCGATTATGAGATATGGCAGATGGATGTCAAAACCGCGTTTCTCAATGGGAATATTGAAGAAGAGTTGTATATGATACAACCAAAGGGTTTTGTCGATCCTAAGGATGCTAACAAGGTGTGCAAGCTTCAGCGATCCATCTATGGATTGAATCAAGCATCACGAAGTTGGAATCTCCGCTTTGATGAGGTGATCAAAGAGTTTGGATTTGTCCAAACTTATGGAGAAGCTTGTATTTACAAGAAAGTGAGTGGGAGCAATGTGGCATTTCTGATATTATATGTGGATGACATATTATTGATCGGAAATGATATAGATCTTTTAAACAGTGTTAAAAGTTATCTAAACAGCAAATTTTCAATGAAGGACCTAGGTGAAGCGTCATACATATTAGGCATAAAGATCTATAGAGATAGATCTAGGCGCCTAATAGGGCTATCGCAAAGTACATACCTTGATAAGATTTTAAAGAAGTTTAAAATGGACGGAAGTAAGAAGGGGTTCTTACCTATGTTGCAAGGCAAGACATTGAGTAAGACTCAAAGTCCGGCTTCGGCGGAAGAAAGAGAGATAATGGACAAAGTCCCCTATGCTTCAGCCATAGGCTCTATAATGTACGCCATGCTATGTACAAGACCGGATGTGGCACATGCTATTAGTTTGACTAGTAGGTACCAATCGGATCCAGGTTCGGAACACTGGATAGCGGTCAAGAATATCCTTAAGTACTTACGAAGAACTAAGGATATGTTTCTTGTATACGGAGGTGAAGAAGAGCTCGTCGCTAAGTGTTATGTCGACGCTAGCTTTGACACCGATCCGGATGACTCTAAGTCTCAATCCGGATACGTATTTCTCATGAATGGCGGAGCGGTTAGTTGGAGGAGCTCCAAACAACCTGTGGTAGCGGGATCAACAACGGAGGCCGAATATGTTGCTGCTTCAGAAGCGGCTCAGGAAGCAGTTTGGATGAAGGAGTTCATATCCGAACTAGGAGTGGTGGCAAACGCGTTGGACCCAATGGTGATCTATTGTGACAACAATGGTGCCATTGCCAATGCCAAAGAGCCAAGGTCTCACAAGCATTCCAAGCATATTAAGCGCCGGTTTCACTCCATCCGCGAGCATGTCAAGGATGGAGATATAAAGATTTGTAAAGTACATACGGATCTCAATGTAGCAGATCCGTTGACTAAAACTCTCCCTAGAGCAAAACATGATCAACACCAGAACTCAATGGGTGTTAGATTTATCACTATGTAACTAGATTATTGTCTCTATTGCAGGTGGGAGACTGAAGGGAATATGCCCTGAGAGGCAATAATAAAGTGTTTATTATGTGTATTCCAAGTATATGATAGATGTTTATTTTGCATGCTATAATTGTATTAATACGGAAACGATAATACATGTGTGTTTAATAAACAAACAGAAAGTTCCTAGTTATGCCTCTCTCATAAACTAGCTCGTTGATTAACAAGATGATCAAGGTTTCCTGATCATGGACATTGGATGTTGTTAATAACGGGATCACAACATTAGTGTAATGGTGTGATGAACATTCATCCGAAGTATAGCATTACGATCAAAGTCATTGAGTTTATATTGCTATAACAACTTACGAAGTGATCCTAATCCTTAGACCATGAGATCATGTCAATCACTAACACCGGAAGAGTTTCTTGATAACATCAAACGTCACACCGTAACAGGGTGATTATAAAGATGGATTCAGAACTAATAAAGTGTTATGTTGAAGCTCATGGATCGAGAGTGGAATTTGTTCATCCCGATGACGGATAGATATACTCTGGGCCCTCTCAGTGATATCACATTGATTAGCTTGCAAGCAAGTGATTTGATCACTAGAATGTTATATCACAGGAACGAGAAAAGAGTGCATGTCGGTAACGAGATCAAACTAGGTATGGAGATACCGATGATCGAATCTCGGACATGTAATATATCGTGAAACAAAGGGATTAAGATATACTAGCGTAAAAGGTTCCGACGATCACAAGAAAGTCATCGTTGAATGTGTGGGAGTCAGTATGGGTCTCCAGATCCCGCTTCTGATTATTGATCCGAGAGGGGTCTCGATCATGTCCGCATTATTCACGAACCGTAGGGTGACACACTTAAGAGACACCGACATCCAATTGGAGCAAATGTTTCATGCCAAAAGAATGAACAAGCGCAGGAATTTATTTCACTAGATACCGAAACAGGTTTTCGGGTGAAATTGCATAAAGTGGTTATGCATGTGAAATAGAATTCTAGCAAGGGGTTATTTGTGAATGTTTGTCATTAAAGTAATTGACAAAATTCTGAATAAAATAAAAGAGTTTTATTTAATGAGAGTTTGCATTAAATTTGGTGGAAATTTAATGGGAATTTGAGTGGACTTTTGAGTGGAGGAAATTTAAAGGGCATTTTGTGAGTGGAGTGTCCACCCACATGAATGAAGGAGGGGAGGGGCTGCCCCCCATGGCCGGCGGCCACCCCTTGGGTGCTCCCCCCTCCTCCTATAAAAGGAGCCCCCCTCCTCACTTGTCTCTCACACCTCCTCGTGAAGGATCTCTCTCCCCCTCTAGAATTTATCCCCCATGGTCTCGGACTAGCGAGATACATGTTCCCGGTGGCTATTCGGCAAGAAAGAGTTGTGCTTCCGCTGCATCACTGGAGCGAGGAGGCGGAGGTTGCTCGGTGCCTCGAACGTGTGTACGAGCACGGATGCGCTGCTGATTTGCGGCGCTAGGACTTCCTCTCGATCTTGAGATCAGCAAGAGATCGTCTACATCAACCACGAGTTGAACTCGTTAAGCTTTGTCGGTCTTCAAGGGTATGTTCTCTACGGATATACATCCGCCCGTTGTTTGTATCTAGTAGATAGATCTTGGTATATAGTTCACATCGTAGGAAATTTTTTGTTTTCTATGCTGCGAACCCTACACACATGCCATCGAGAGGTAATCATTTTTCCATACCCGTGGCCCAAAAGAGTTATATAAATACACGGTGCATGAATTTCACCAACTGGTTGTCGGAATTCGGGCCAGCGAGGACGCCGACAATGCTACCCTACCCCTACCATTATAGGTTGGCCGAGTTGGGGCCGGTGATGCCAGGCGGGATGCTTCCTGCTCTCTCCTGTGGCGACTGTGGATCTCCTTCCGACGCGGCTGCCCTCCTTGCCTCCCTCTTCGCAGCCCTACTGCCGCAGGCTACACGATGTTTCTTTGTCGTTGTGGTGTGCCACTGGCAATGACGCTAGCGGCTCCCAACCACCGTTGCGCCGTGCACGAACACGGCCTGCATGACGAGGTCGCTGGAGCATGCGACCTCATCGGCGTCCTCCTGCTCAACGTCGACCTCCTCTACAACGACGTCCTTCTCGGCGGAGGCAGCCTCCCCTGCATAGAGCTCCTAAGCCTTGGCGGCCTCCCGCTCGGTGTGGTGCTTCATTGAAACCTCCCGCTTGGAAAGGATGAAGTGTCGGCCCCTCTCCTCCAACATGGCTGAGTGGATGCATGCCACGATGATGTCACCTTCGACGGTGACACCGATAAAGTTGGCGGCCTGCTTGTCCCGTGCCATGTGGAAGGACACAATGAGCGCATTAATACTTGTTTACCCCGGGAACATAGAAGCCGAGACTCTCGAGGCCTTAGCGTGTAGATAAGGCATTGCGTTGGCGAGAGACATCTATGCCCGACGAGTTCGGCTGACAAGTGACAGCCAAAATGTTATCCGTAACCTGCAGTAGGGTACTAGAGGAGTTTATGCTCATATTTTTCAGGAGATAGTAGAGTCTAGATGTGAGTTTGAAGAGCTAATCTCCGGCCACAGAAGAGGTGCTCTAATACAGAATCCCATAGTCTGGCTTAGATTTAGTGTGTTCGACGAGCAAGGTTACAAAGTTTGATTAGTTACGCCTCCATAAGGAGATGATATCCCTATGTCCCATCAATAAATACGATCGAAAACCTAAAAAAATAACGCGAAAAGAGAGAGGATCTGAGGCTACATGTATCGAATCCTATTTGGCGCATGTAGCTATGGACTCAACGCACACCCTCCTCCTAGTAGGGATCCTTAACTAGGTGGCCCACTTACGGATCTTTTTTTAGAGGAAAAGGGCATCCGCCCCAGTTTCATTAATCATGAAACCACCATTTACAACATGTTCAGTTCACAGGGGAGGCGCCAAACTCGACGTCCCGGTATCCAAACAGCAACAAATATTTTAAAATCTATCACTACCAAACGCAAAATCTAGCACAACAATAGCAAAGCTAAGCTTACGGTAGCATATAAAAGACAACCCCAAAGCTAAAGACAGAAGCTAGATGGACGCATCATTAATGCTCTGAAAGCACTCTTAACCAAGATCCATCTTCCACCAGTTTCATCTGATTCTTCTTTAGCTTTTTTGCAAGGTCGTCAGTCACCAACCTCCACTTCACAGCTTCCTCATTAGCAACAGCGTGAGATTCTTGGGCAAGCTTAAGAGATGAATTTGCCAACATCACATGGGTCAACCAGGATATGGCCAGAGCATGGGTGGTGGGGCATTTGCTAACAACTTCGCCTTCCCCGCGAGAGCCTCCAGTTTTCCTTTTGCATCCCCTGATGATAAAATCATCCATTGGGATAGCAGGAAAGCCGCCTTTTTCCAAATTACCTACACACCAGACCAAATGGTTTTATTAAAGAATGTGTCATTTCTGGTAAGCCAGAGACTCCACAACACAGCTACATAAGCAACATTCTCAATATTTTTATTTTTCTCACTATTCCATAAAGTAGAAAGCACATCAAAAGACATAACCCACCCATTTCTCCCTGTAAAAGAGGTCATATTAGCCCAAAGAAATTTCGCTACTGCACATTCAAAAAAGACATGGCAGCAAGATTCAGACTTAGAGCAGAAAACACTAGTAAGATCATCTAACTTCTGACGTTTGGATAGATTATCTATAGTAAGAATCTTATTATGTGCTAATAACCAAAGGAAAACATGTATCTTAGGAGGCACTCTAATTTTCCAAACAGCATGCACATATTCTGGTCTCCCACCCCTAAAATTAACCACAACATACAAGGATTTAACATTATATATACCATTAGGTTCAAGTTCCCATAAAATAGTGTCCTCTTCCTTAGCAAGACGAAGAGTATTGGAAATTTCCAAAATTTCGTACCACATATGGAGCATTTCATCATTAAAACACCTTCTAAAAGTAATTTTTAACTGGTTAGAGTCCCAAGATTCATCTATAGTTATAGTTTGTTCATTTGTAATCATATACAGATCCTAGTATTGGATAGCCAGGCTGGAGTCCCCAAACCATTGATCCTCCCAGAACTTAATATTTTTACCATTCCCCACCTTCCATTGATATCCCATCTTTGCTGCATTTGCAGCCCAAAGAACACCTTTCCAGAAGGAGGAGATGTTATTACAGGAAAAGGAAAACATATTAGGGTAATTCACCACATATTTATGATAAATGATCCTTCTCCACAGCTTGTTTTCATCTAAATTATATCTCCTAATCTAAGAAGCTAGGAGGCAGAGATTCATTTCAGCAATATTAGGAATCCCCAACCCCCCAAACTCCTTTCTCTAAGCCACAAGGCCCCAATTGGCAAGATGGTACTTAAAATGCCCCTCATAATTATCCCAAAGGCAATGAGCAAGTTGGGAATTAATCAAATCAATGGCCCATTTTGGGAATTTAATCACACTTAACAAATACAAAGGAATGCTAGTTAAAACACTTCTAACTAGTTCTAGTTTTGCGGCATGAGACAACAACTTGCCTCTCCACCTAGAAGCTCTTTTCTAAATCATATCAATGATTGGTTGCAGATCCTCTTTCCTAAGATTCTTATGGTGTAAAGGAACACCTAAATATTTAATGGGAAACTATCCTAATCTACAACTTAGAGTTTGAGAAAAGATTCGTGCTTCATTCTCATCTACATTGATAGACCCTAGATCACATTTATGAAAATTAATCCTTAATTCTGATATTTGTTCAAAACAGGAAAGGATCCATTTGAGGTTCATACATTGTTCTAGATTTTTTGGCAAGAAAAAAAGAGTATCATCCACATATTGCAGACTAAAAACCCCATTCTGTTCAAAACCATGTAACAGGCCAGTAATCTGACCTAACTTTGTAGCTTTAACAAGCATCCTAGTAAAAACATCAGCCAAGAGATTAAAAAACAAGGGAGAGGCAGGATCCCCCTGTCTAACACCTCTCCCAGCAACCAAAAACTCACTATTAACATCATTAATCCTAACACCAACAAAACCCTTCTCTAAAAGTGACCTAAAAATCATAATGCACTTGGGGATAAAACCCCTAGCAGCAAGCATGTTGAACATAAAATCTCTATCAACCATGCCATATGCTTTCTCACAATCTAATTTGAAAATAAAACCATATTGGCCACTCGTAGCAACATCATGTATTATCTCATGGGCAGAAACTACACTCTCCAAAATAAATCTGCCTTTTATGAAAGCAGTTTGATTCGGGGAAATAAGTTCCTCACAAACCACCCTAAGCCTATTGGTTTCGCATTTAGAAAAAAAACTACAATTGGTCAAAGCAACAGGGCGAAATTTTTGTATAGTCACAACATCTTGCTCCTTAGGAATAAGAGTAAGTAAAGAAAAATTTAATCTAAAAAGATCCAATTCACCTTTATTCCATTCACTAAAGAGAACCATTAGATCATTTTTAATAAGCTCCCAAAAGTGTTGGTAAAAAAGAAAAGACAAGCCATCAGGGCCAGGTGCACCTTCTGCATAAGAGCCAAAAACTGCCGCCTTAACTTCTTGTTCAGTAAAATCAGCTTGTAGGAAAATATTCCGAGCCTTAGTTACTTTCTCAGACTCCTCCCAAAAATCATCCCTAATACCCATATCTATCTTGGGATGATAACCAAAAAGGTTTTATAATATTGTAAAGCTAGCTCAAGGATATCCTTGGTATCCTCTACAGTCCCATTAGGACCCTCAAGCAGAGTAATTTGTTTTTCCTCCTTCTCTGATTAGCTACAAAGTGAAAATATACAGTATTCCTATCTCCTTCAAGGATTTTCTTCTCTCTAGACCTCTTTCTAGCTTTAATCTCCTCATTCTTCCATATATCAGTAAACTCGGAATAAATAGTTTTTATTCTGATCTTAGACATAGGGGATAGACATTGAGTTTCATAAATAATATCTAGCATGTCATATTCAACAACTAACTATTGCTTAAGTTTATTTTGAGCAGACTCTATATTAGCACACCACCCTTTCAAATGTCTCCTATTTTTCCTCACTCTATATTTCCATTTATCAATAGCTTTGGACATATAACAAGGCATATTCCATATTTTAGCCACTACTTGGTCAAAACCATCCACTTGTAACCACCATTTCTCAAATCCAAACTGTATTTTTGCCTTGGGATCAAAGCCCAAGTGTCCAATACCAGAGGAGTATGGTCACTTCCTACTCTAGGTAAGGCGTTGAGAAGGCTATTTGGGTACATATTATCCCGGCAAGTAGTTATGAACACCATATATATAGTAGCCATAAACAGGTTATCTTGGTTATTTGCCCAAGTTTATTTCCTCTCAGCAATATGCAGCTCCATCAGACTAAATTTATTAATCCAGTCATTAAACATATCTGCCCAATGTTGATTTAAATTTCCTGTATTCTTTTCAGAACTATCTCTAATGAGATTAAAATCTCCCCAAAAGTGGGGACATTCCATTTAGGCATGATATTATGCAACTCATTAATAAAATCCAATTTATATTCATCATAAGCAGAACCATAAATTGTGATAAACCTCCACATAAATGTATTATGCTTATTTATAATTATAACCGGAATACAATATATATGTAATTCACAGGAAATAAAATAAAAAATATCAGAATTGATCCCACCAAAATCCCACCAGCAGTGTCATTTGCTGGTAACCAATTCCAAGTATATAAATCAAGTGGATCAAGAAACTTAAATTGAGAAGGAGTAAAATTTTCCCTTTTAGTTTCAGAGATATCAATAAAATCCGGGTTCACACCTATAATGAGATTATGAACTCTAGGAAGTTTACCATGCTTATTAAAGCCTCTACCGTTCCAAATAAAACCTACTACCATTAGAAAAGATTACCTTTTTCCTACTTTTACCTTTTTTATTACTAACTTTTGTCCACGGTATGTCAGATGTTACTTCATCACTAATGTGAGAGGAACACATTCTCACACCCTCCTCACTAATGTGAGTAACAGAGTGAGATTCAAAACTATCTGTAACATCTAAATTATCTGGTAGGAACATATCAGGATGATTAGAATGAAATTTTTCCATGCTACTCAATTCAACATCCCTAATCAGGCCAATATTTTTGGAAGCAACATGACTAGTGTCCCCAAGATTAATTCCAGCAGAACTAGCATTATGAATTAAAATAGCATTATCTAGGATAGAAAAATAATTATTGATACCATGTACTTTACTCTTACCTTTAGGATTTTCAAAATTCTTCATCCATTTAAAATCCTGGGCCTTATTAGCCATAGTTCTTCCATCATCTTTAACCCTGGTACTCATCCTAGTAGCAACCACAGGACCCCAAATCTTCTTCTTCTTCTTTCCTTTTACATCTTCTTCCTTCACATCTACAACACTCAAACTTGTCCTAGTATTCCTAGCTTGTTTTAATTCCTAAAACTTTTCCAACAGATTGGCACTTATGTTCTCTTCTAGGATTCTGTCAGAATCCAGAGCCACAGGAGCTTGCAATTGAGTATCAAAAACTTTATACATCACGCTTTTTTCTAGATTTTTGTTCTGGATAGTTATGTCAACATTTCCAACACTTACTTTCCTTCACCCCCCTCTTGTGGAGCCATTTTTTGGAGCTGCAGGGGTAGAAGAATCCTTACCCATGTCCATATCTTTACTAGCAGCATCTTTCTCAAGTTGTTCTCTGAAATCATCACATAGATCTTTATCATTTGGACCTTCAGGCCCATTCCCTCCACTTCCATCATCACCCTCCTCCATGTCAACATATGCATCATCTACATCAAAGAACACCAAATACAACTGTTGTTCTATCTCATACACTCTATCCTTTGGAATCTTATCAACATCTCTCACACATACCTTGATCCTCACTGTCCTGTAAAAATTCCTAAATATGGTGTGCCAATCAATATTAATCAGCACCCCCAAAGAAGAAGCCATTTGGAAAATAGTCTTCCAGGTGCACCATTTGGTTGGTAGGCCCTCCACATTAATCCATACCTCACTTAGATCAGCAAAAGGTTCTTCCTCGCCATTCCATTTGGCAAAGGATACATAGACTCCTTTTTCTTCAAATTAATAGAGGGATATTCTACAAGGTCTTCAATCTTTATTGAAGGAGGTACCCTGACTAAGAATTTATTAGATGCCAACTGCGTGATCTGCCAATACCAGTTGATCTTCCACATCTCACTGAAATTATTCTCCAGCTCCTTGTCAGTTACTTCCCCTTCCATGATTGTAACCACACCAACATTATCAAAATTCAGCCATTTTGCAGCCTCAGGTCTCTCCACCTCTAGATGGAAAAAAACAAGCCCTACATTTGCACTCCCCCAGTACTGAGCCATAGGCAAAGGTGAGTACCAGACAGAGCAAGAATCCATATGATGTCCTGCCCTTCCACATACGAAACACTTTTTTTATTTGGAGCACAAACCAACAAAGTGTCCAGGCTCCCCACAATTATAGCATATCACATCCTTATACTTTGGGTGGAAAGCCAGAGCACCATAAGATTTAGTTCTCTCAGAGGCCTCCGCCTGACCATTCCTTCGTATCTGTCCACTATAACCAAAAGAACTGTAGCTTGTTTTCCATTTTTCTTCTTAGCCTTAGCTTGCTACTGTGATTGATTCAAACCAACACTGCTAGTCTGACTTCCAGAAGTTTGCCGGCGCTCTTCAATTGGATTGGACTGTTGGATCATTGGTTGACTCACAAAATTCTGTTGCTGCAGCATCTGACTTGAATTCATATGTTGCGGGAAACTCATCTGGAACGGGGGATACATCCCCAATTGAAACTGCGGATACAACCCCTATTGCATAAGATGAAACATATGACCTGGATCCATCCCAAACTGCTGATGCGCTTGATTTACAGGGCTAGAGTGGATCTGGCGAGGAACAATTGGAGCAACGGGGGCAAGAGGAGCTGGACGATTACCTTGCACTACCACGGGGCCGCTCTGCTCGGGATTCTGACCACCGCTATTCCCCCCGACCTCGACCCATGCCGTATCATCCACTATCCCCACGTCCTCCCGCCATGAGCACCTTCAGGTACAACGCGCGTCCCACTTCTCTGCTCCATTCCTCCGAGAAGCGAAACAACTTTGGCTTCGGAAGGTGACCTTCACCAGCCGGAAAACAATCCTCCATCGTGAACGATTTTTCCTCGAACAAATCTCTCCTAATCCATACCAAAGCAGATTTGTAGGGATAGATCTCTTCCACCGGTTTTTCATTTTTATTTTTTGTTTTGTTTATACTAGTCCTAGTTCCGTTTTCTCCTGTTAACGGTTTTTCTCTTTTCTTTTTTCTTTTTCTTTTTTTGCTATCTCTTTTTGTTTTCTACAAAAGTGTGCATGTTTTAAAAGAATAACTTGCAAGTATGAACAATTTTGATATTTGAATATTTTTAAATCTGAACATTTTGCAAATTTAATTTTTTTCTTAAATCTAAATAATTTTAAATAAACCATTTTAAAATAATATATTTTTCAATATCTTACCTTTTAAAATTTTGAAACATTTTCTTATTTTAAAAAAAAATTCAAATGTTTTTTTGAAAAAAGAGAAAGGCATGAGAAAACAAAAACAAACAAAAAAATAGTAAGCAGAATACCTAGACCGACCCACTAGGCTGAGGAAAAAAAATCCTATGAGACAGGGTCTATCACCCGAGCAACATAGACCTTGGACACGTGTATGTTGTAATCTCAAAGCACCGATTAATTCCCAGCCTTTATTTCCGTGGAGTAATTAGATACTAAGATTTCCTGGACGGTTACTCAATATCCGAGATAAAAAGAGAGCTAGGACTTCCGTTGTTGCTCTCGTCCATGGCGGCTGTGCGGCCAGATCTCGTTGGCAGCAGCGACGCGTGGAAGTACAACACACTCCCGCCGCCGCCGGCGATGCGGCAAGACGCATCGAGCTGCTCCATAAGGCCACCGCGGGTCATGGAGTCAAACTCCATACCGGTTCCAATCTCAGGACCCTGTCCGTCAAGGACTACTCCTCTTACGGTAAGTTTGAAACAAATACATAAGATACTGTATCCATGCATCTGCATATTCGTTAGAAAAGTTGGTGACTGGTTTTGGTAGCCCCTTGCTAGCTAGATAAAACTCTTGTAGCATTAGTTCCGTAATGAACTAAATCTTTTCGGTAATATCGAAGGCTGTGCAGTTCCAAAGCCAAGAAGAACGGATGGTATTTGTTGAGAATGTGCATATGAATCATAGAACTGGGCACGGGTTGGAGACGATCGGACATGCCGGCATGATGAATCAGGACTCGACAAGCACGGTGATGGGCGAGTGCGTCCGTGAGCCTATGTCGGCGAGTAGCATGTTGACTCCTGATCCTGACGTACAGTTCGTCGATGATCATTCAGGAGAAGGAAATTGTCCAAATAAGGTTAGACATACATCCTAAACGTTTTCAATTTTGTGAACTGCTACTCGGATGATGACATTGGTGTATTCCACATGTTTAGCAAGATAATCCAAATGCAACTTCATGTCAAAATGTTCCAACGGAAGGAATGTGTTTTCAGTCCGAACAAGAGGCGTATAAGTTCTATAATGCATATGCCAGAAAGACTGGATTCAGTATTAGGTGGACGCACAAAAAAATTAGAGCGGACCAGACTATATCAGCTAGATATTTAGTTTGCAGCAAGGATGGTGTAAAGGATAAACATTGTACACATGAGACTAGGAAAGAACAAGCTGCTACCAGGACGTCTTGCAAGGCTCGTGTTCAGTTCCGTATCACTCGGGAGGGCATTTGGAATATTCAGAAGTTATCCTTGAGCACAACCATCCAATGGTAACTCCGGACAAGTCACACATGCTGAGATCCCAACGGAAGCTGCTAGATGTTGATAAGCACATGATTAACCAGATGCGGACAGCGGGAATTCGGCCATCTGAAATATACAACTTCTATGAAGAATGGTGTGGTGGAGCTGAAAATGTTCCTTTCTTAGAAATAGATTCCAATAATTACATCAGAACTGAGCGTAGGAAGTACTTAGAAACCAAAGATGCACAAACTCTGTTGGAGTATTTGAAGAACAAAGAAGCCGAAGACCCATCATTCTTTTATGTTGTGGATTTAGATAAAGAGGATGGTACGATTGCTAATTTTTTCTAGGCAGATGGACAATCAATAATGGATTATTCTTCATTTGGAGATGTTATTTCTTTTGATACCACATTTTCAACAAATAAGTTTGACATGCCATTTGCTCCGCTTCTTGGTGTTAACCATCACAAGCAGACTATTCTTTTTGGGGCAGCACTATTATTCAACGAGAGTGCCGAGTCTTTTGCGTGGCTTTTTAGGACCTTCCTGCAGGCAATGTACGGTAAGGAGCCCGAAACAATTTTTACTGATCAGAGTGCTGTAATTATAAAGGCAATTGGAATGGTATTTGTAATGGCAATACACCGTCTCTGTTTATCGCATTTGTACCAGAATGCAACTAAGCATCTCAGTCATGTTATTGCCAACACTCCACTATTTCTTCCAGAACTCAAAGAGTGTGTACATGAAGAAAGGTCAGTGACACATTTTGAGATGAAATGGCAATGATTTGTTGGCTAAATACAACCTTCAAGAGAATTCTTGGATAAATAACATGTTTAAGTTTCGTGAGAAATGTGCAACTGTTTATAGGCAAGATTCATTTAGTGGGGACATGACATCAACCCAGAGGAGTGAAGGAATGAACAATGTCTTCAAGAAAACATTTTGTGGAAGACTCTCGCTTTCAGAAATGTTAGAAAAGGTTGACAAGTGTGTTGCTTGCCTTCGTCGGAAGGAAAAGTATGAAGACTTTAAGTCTCGCCATTCAGATCCAGTTCTATGTATACCTAGACATCCTTTGTTGAAGGCTGCAGCTGTATCATACACGCGGACCCTTTATTCTTTTTTTGAAGAAGAATTTCAGAGGCAGTTTACTTTGTCATGCATTCCACTAGTGAGTGAAACCACATCTAACACTTACAAAGTTACATCCCTTTTTCGTGAGGACAAAGAAGCCATAGTGGATTTTAACCCAACGACATTGGATATAGCTTGCTCTTGCAAGTTGTATGGATGTGTAGGTATGTATACATGATTTGAATACATTAATTATGAGTTTCTTGGATTTAGCTTAATGTTATCTTTGTATTTTGTAGGTATTCTATGCAAGCATGCTCACAAAGTGCTGACTTCATGCAATATTATCACCTTGCCAAGACAATACATACTGAATAGATGGACAAAATATGCAAAACAAGATATGTTTAGTTCTAAACCAAGGGGAAATGATAGCTTAGAATTCCTCTTTGCGCATGTTTCTCGAAAGATGATATCTCTTGCATTGAAGTGTAAACCCTCGAGGGAGGTTCTTCAACACCTAGATGACGGTATTGATAAGTTGGCTTCTGAAGCATGTGACTTACTTAGTAAGGTGAGCTTGGAGGAAAACGAGGACGTGGATTGTGTTGCCGATTTTAATGAAGATGCCGACAATACACATGTGTCATTTGAAGCTCCTGTACGGAAAAAAGGTCCAACAAAGAAGCGATCAAAAGATCCACTTGAGGTACCAAAGAAAGGAAAGTCTAAGGGTGGAAAAAAGAAAGGTATGCCTGCTATTTATTTATCTAGCTCTGTATAATTTACTATGTCTGTGTAATGTCATATATGTATCAATATACAACAAACATGATGCAGGGGGAGGTACAGAAAATTTAACAATGCCACAAACAAGGGAATTGTCAACACAAGTAGTTGGACCTTCAGAGTATATACATACAGTTGGACATTCAGGATTTATAAATTCGGTTGGACCTTCAACATTTACAGTAAGCTTATTGCAAAATATATGCAATGTGCTTTCTTTTTTTGCTGGACATATAATATATTTCCTCTCTATTTATTTCATCATGGTCGTTGCACTCGAATGCTTATTTTAATGATGTAGCCGCATCCTCGGCTCCAGCCATGGCACTTGGTGACTTTCCTGGATTTTTTCTCCACCTATCCCAAGAGAGTTTACAAGTATCTTACTTCAAGCTCATGGGCAAAACACAACATCTTCCACTAATCGGCAATTGGATTTCAATGAAGGAACTAGTACAACAAGATTCTAGGGGTGACACATGTTCTAGTGATCACCCAGATGGGAAGTAACATGGGGACAAATGCAGCAGAACTAAGCTCATGTGTGTCTTTACCTTTTTATTGTATGGATTTGTTTTTTACATGTAAACAGATATATTATTTTCTTAATAGATGTTCTGAGGACCATCATGCCAATTAAGATTCACGAGATGTCTGAATTCCTTTCTACATGTCAGTTACTTGCAGCTCGACACATTTCTTTATGTACAAACACTGAGTACTGAAAACTCTATGACTGCTATTCATCGACACAAGCATTCAGAAAATGGTGTCGCCTGGCTGCGGCCGGCCGCGTCGGCCATTGAGGTGACATGCGGCAGCTGCTCCGCCGACATCACGTACATTGCTAACTTGCCGGGCTGCTGAGCCGCTGTTTCATTTTCATCTGATTGGCATGGTAGAATGTTCACGGAAATGGAACAGTGTGCCAGCGTCAGAATCAGCAAGTAGTTTTTTTTAATGGTTGGAATCTGCATTGGAGAAGGAGAACCGGGAATAGCAGAGTTGGAGTAAAAAAAAAACAAATCGGTAAGTGGGACTTAGTTGCTTTAAGATTACAACGTATGGGTCTATGCTGCTGGGGTGATAGACCCGGTCTCATAGGATTTTCTTCCCGGAAAAAAAATCCTATGAGACAGGGTCTATCACCTGAGCAGCATAGACCTTAGACACGTGTATGTTGTAATCTCAAAGCACCGATTAATTCTCATCCTTTATTTCCGTGGAGTAATTAGATACTAAGATTTCCTGGACGGTTACTCAATATCCGAGATAAAAACAGAGCTAGGGCTTCCGTTGTTGCTCTCGTCCATGGCGGCCGTGCGGCCAGATCTCGTTGGTAGCAGCGACGCGTGGAAGTACAACACACTCCCGCCGCCGCCGGCGATGCGGCAAGACGCATCGAGCTGCTCCATAAGGCCGCCGCGGGTCATGGCGGCAAACTCCATACCGGTTTCAATCTCAGGACCCTGTCCGTCAAGGACTACTCCTCTTACGGTAAGTTTGAAACAAATACATAAGATACTGTATCCATGCATCTGCATATTCGTTAGAAAAGTTGATGACTGGTTTTGGTAGCCCCTTGCTAGCTAGATAAAACTCTTGTAGCATTAGTTCCGTGATGAACTAAATCTTTTCGGTAATATCGAAGGCTGTGCAGTTCCAAAGCCAAGAAGAACGGATGGTATTTGTTGAGAATGTGCATATGAATCATAGAACTGGGCACGGGTTGGAGACGATCGGACATGCCGGCATGATGAATCAGGACTCGACAAGCACGGTGATGGGCGAGTGCGTCCGTGAGCCTATGTCGGCGAGTAGCATGTTGACTCCTGATCCTGACGTACAGTTCGTCGATGATCATTCAGGAGAAGAAAATTGTCCAAATAAGGTTAGACATACATCCTAAACGTTTTCAATTTTGTGAACTGCTACTCGGATGATGACATTGGTGTATTCCACATGTTTAGCAGGATAATCCAAATGCAACTTCATGTCAAAATGTTCCAACGGAAGGAATGTGTTTTCAGTCCGAACAAGAGGCGTATAAGTTCTATAATGCATATGCCAGAAAGACTGGATTCAGTATTAGGTGGACGCACAAAAAAATTAGAGCGGACCAGACTATATCAGCTAGATATTTAGTTTGCAGCAAGGATGGTGTAAAGGATAAACATTGTACACATGAGACTAGGAAAGAACAAGCTGCTACCAGGACGTCTTGCAAGGCTCGTGTTCAGTTCCGTATCACTCGGGAGGGCATTTGGAATATTCAGAAGTTATCCTTGAGCACAACCATCCAATGGTAACTCCGGACAAGTCACACATGCTGAGATCCCAACGGAAGCTGCTAGATGTTGATAAGCACATGATTAACCAGATGCGGACAGCGGGAATTCGGCCATCTAAAATATACAACTTCTATGAAGAATGGTGTGGTGGAGCTGAAAATGTTACTTTCTTAGAAATGGATTCCAATAATTACATCAGAACTGAGCGTAGGAAGTACTTAGAAACCAAAGATGCACAAACTCTGTTGGAGTATTTGAAGAACAAACAAGCCGAAGACCCATCATTCTTTTATGCTGTGGATTTAGATAAAGAGGATGGTAAGATTGCTAATTTTTTCTGGGCAGATGGACAATCAATAATGGATTATTCTTCATTTGGAGATGTTATTTCTTTTGATACCACATTTTCAACAAATAAGTTTGACATGCCATTTGCTCCGCTTCTTGGTGTTAACCATCACAAGCAGACTATTCTTTTTGGGGCAGCACTATTATTCAACGAGAGTGCCGAGTCTTTTGCGTGGCTTTTTAGGACCTTCCTGCAGGCAATGTACGGTAAGGAGCCCGAAACAATTTTTACTGATCAGAGTGCTGTAATTATAAAGGCAATTGGAATGGTATTTGTAACGGCAATACACCGTCTCTGTTTATGGCATTTGTACCAGAATGCAACTAAGCATCTCAGTCATGTTATTGCCAACACTCCACTATTTCTTCCAGAACTCAAAGAGTGTGTATATGAAGAAAGGTCAGTGACACATTTTGAGATGAAATGGCATGATTTGTTGGCTAAATACAACCTTCAAGAGAATTCTTGGATAAATAACATGTTTAAGTTTCGTGAGAAATGTGCAACTGTTTATAGGCAAGATTCATTTAGCGGGGACATGACATCAACCCAGAGGAGTGAAGGAATGAACAATGTCTTCAAGAAAACATTTTGTGGAAGACTCTCGCTTTCAGAAATGTTAGAAAAGGTTGACAAGTGTGTTGCTTGCCTTCGTCGGAAGGAAAAGTATGAAGACTTTAAGTCTCGCCATTCAGATCCAGTTCTATGTATACCTAGACATCCTTTGTTGAAGGCTGCAGCTGTATCATACACGTGGACCCTTTATTCTTTTTTTGAAAAAGAATTTCAGAGGCAGTTTACTTTGTCATGCATTCCACTAGTGAGTGAAACCACATCTAACACTTACAAAGTTACATCCTTTTTCGTGAGGACAAAGAAGCCATAGTGGATTTTAACCCAACGACATTGGATATAGCTTGCTCTTGCAAGTTGTATGGATGTGTAGGTATGTATACATGATTTGAATACATTAATTATGAGTTTCTTGGATTTAGCTTAATGTTATCTTTGTATTTTGTAGGTATTCTATGCAAGCATGCTCACAAAGTGCTGACTTCATGCAATATTATCACCTTGCCAAGACAATACATACTGAATAGATGGACAAAATATGCAAAACAAGATATGTTTAGTTCTAAACCAAGGGGAAATGATAGCTTAGAATTCCTCTTTGCGCATGTTTCTCGAAAGATGATATCTCTTGCATTGAAGTGTAAACCCTCGAGGGAGGTTCTTCAACACCTAGATGACGGTATTGATAAGTTGGCTTCTGAAGCATGTGACTTACTTAGTAAGGTGAGCTTGGAGGAAAACGAGGACGTGGATTGTGTTGCCGATTTTAATGAAGATGCCGACAATACACATGTGTCATTTGAAGCTCCTGTACGGAAAAAAGGTCCAACAAAGAAGCGATCAAAAGATCCACTTGAGGTACCAAAGAAAGGAAAGTCTAAGGGTGGAAAAAAGAAAGGTATGCCTGCTATTTATTTATCTAGCTCTGTATAATTTACTATGTCTGTGTGATGTCATACATGTATCAATATACAACAAACATGATGCAGGGGGAGGTACAGAAAATGTAACAATGCCACAAACAAGGGAATTGTCAACACAAGTAGTTGGACCTTCAGAGTATATACATACAGTTGGACATTCAGGATTTATAAATTCGGTTGGACCTTCAACATTTACAGTAAGCTTATTGCAAAATATATGCAATGTGCTTTCTTTTTTTGCTGGACATATAATATATTTCCTCTCTATTTATTTCATCATGGTCGTTGCACTCGAATGCTTATTTTAATGATGTAGCCGCATCCTCGGCTCCAGCCATGGCACTTGGTGACTTTCCTGGATTTTTTCTCCACCTATCCCAAGAGAGTTTACAAGTCTCTTACTTCAAGCTCATGGGCAAAACACAACATCTTCCACTAATCGGCGATTGGATTTCAATGAAGGAACTAGTACAACAAGATTCTAGGGGTGACACATGTTCTAGTGATCACCCAGATGGGAAGTAACATGGGGACAAATGCAGCAGAACTAAGCTCATGTGTGTCTTTACCTTTTTATTGTATGGATTTGTTTTTTACATGTAAACAGATATATTATTTTCTTAATAGATGTTCTGAGGACCATCATGCCAATTAAGATTCACGAGATGTCTGAATTCCTTTCTACATGTCAGTTACTTGCAGCTCGACACATTTCTTTATGTACAAACACTGAGTACTGAAAACTCTATGACTGCTATTCATCGACACAAGCATTCAGAAAATGGTGTCGCCTGGCTGCGGCCGGCCGCGTCGGCCATTGAGGTGACATGCGGCAGCTGCTCCGCCGACATCACGTACATTGCTAACTTGCCGGGCTGCTGAGCCGCTGTTTCATTTTCATCTGATTGGCATGGTAGAATGTTCACGGAAATGGAACAGTGTGCCAGCGTCAGAATCAGCAAGTAGTTTTTTTTAATGGTTGGAATCTGCATTGGAGAAGGAGAACCGGGAATAGCAGAGTTGGAGTAAAAAAAAAACAAATCGGTAAGTGGGACTTAGTTGCTTTAAGATTACAACGTATGGGTCTATGCTGCTGGGGTGATAGACCCGGTCTCATAGGATTTTCTTCCCGGAAAAAAAATCCTATGAGACAGGGTCTATCACCTGAGCAGCATAGACCTTAGACACGTGTATGTTGTAATCTCAAAGCACCGATTAATTCCCATCCTTTATTTCCGTGGAGTAATTAGATACTAAGATTTCCTGGACGGTTACTCAATATCCGAGATAAAAACAGAGCTAGGGCTTCCGTTGTTGCTCTCGTCCATGGCGGCCGTGCGGCCAGATCTCGTTGGTAGCAGCGACGCGTGGAAGTACAACACACTCCCGCCGCCGCCGGCGATGCGGCAAGACGCATCGAGCTGCTCCATAAGGCCGCCGCGGGTCATGGCGGCAAACTCCATACCGGTTTCAATCTCAGGACCCTGTCCGTCAAGGACTACTCCTCTTACGGTAAGTTTGAAACAAATACATAAGATACTGTATCCATGCATCTGCATATTCGTTAGAAAAGTTGGTGACTGGTTTTGGTAGCCCCTTGCTAGCTAGATAAAACTCTTGTAGCATTAGTTCCGTGATGAACTAAATCTTTTCGGTAATATCGAAGGCTGTGCAGTTCCAAAGCCAAGAAGAACGGATGGTATTTGTTGAGAATGTGCATATGAATCATAGAACTGGGCACGGGTTGGAGACGATCGGACATGCCGGCATGATGAATCAGGACTCTACAAGCACGGTGATGGGCGAGTGCGTCCGTGAGCCTATGTCGGCGAGTAGCATGTTGACTCCTGATCCTGACGTACAGTTCGTCGATGATCATTCAGGAGAAGGAAATTGTCCAAATAAGGTTAGACATACATCCTAAACGTTTTCAATTTTGTGAACTGCTACTCGGATGATGACATTGGTGTATTCCACATGTTTAGCAGGATAATCCAAATGCAACTTCATGTCAAAATGTTCCAACGGAAGGAATGTGTTTTCAGTCCGAACAAGAGGCGTATAAGTTCTATAATGCATATGCCAGAAAGACTGGATTCAGTATTAGGTGGACGCACAAAAAAATTAGAGCGGACCAGACTATATCAGCTAGATATTTAGTTTGCAGCAAGGATGGTGTAAAGGATAAACATTGTACACATGAGACTAGGAAAGAACAAGCTGCTACCAGGACGTCTTGCAAGGCTCGTGTTCAGTTCCGTATCACTCGGGAGGGCATTTGGAATATTCAGAAGTTATCCTTGAGCACAACCATCCAATGGTAACTCCGGACAAGTCACACATGCTGAGATCTCAACGGAAGCTGCTAGATGTTGATAAGCACATGATTAACCAGATGCGGACAGCGGGAATTCGGCCATCTAAAATATACAACTTCTATGAAGAATGGTGTGGTGGAGCTGAAAATGTTACTTTCTTAGAAATGGATTCCAATAATTACATCAGAACTGAGCGTAGGAAGTACTTAGAAACCAAAGATGCACAAACTCTGTTGGAGTATTTGAAGAACAAACAAGCCGAAGACCCATCATTCTTTTATGCTGTGGATTTAGATAAAGAGGATGGTAAGATTGCTAATTTTTTCTGGGCAGATGGACAATCAATAATGGATTATTCTTCATTTGGAGATGTTATTTCTTTTGATACCACATTTTCAACAAATAAGTTTGACATGCCATTTGCTCCGCTTCTTGGTGTTAACCATCACAAGCAGACTATTCTTTTTGGGGCAGCACTATTATTCAACGAGAGTGCCGAGTCTTTTGCGTGGCTTTTTAGGACCTTCCTGCAGGCAATGTACGGTAAGGAGCCCGAAACAATTTTTACTGATCAGAGTGCTGTAATTATAAAGGCAATTGGAATGGTATTTGTAACGGCAATACACCGTCTCTGTTTATGGCATTTGTACCAGAATGCAACTAAGCATCTCAGTCATGTTATTGCCAACACTCCACTATTTCTTCCAGAACTCAAAGAGTGTGTATATGAAGAAAGGTCAGTGACACATTTTGAGATGAAATGGCATGATTTGTTGGCTAAATACAACCTTCAAGAGAATTCTTGGATAAATAACATGTTTAAGTTTCGTGAGAAATGTGCAACTGTTTATAGGCAAGATTCATTTAGCGGGGACATGACATCAACCCAGAGGAGTGAAGGAATGAACAATGTCTTCAAGAAAACATTTTGTGGAAGACTCTCGCTTTCAGAAATGTTAGAAAAGGTTGACAAGTGTGTTGCTTGCCTTCGTCGGAAGGAAAAGTATGAAGACTTTAAGTCTCGCCATTCAGATCCAGTTCTATGTATACCTAGACATCCTTTGTTGAAGGCTGCAGCTGTATCATACACGTGGACCCTTTATTCTTTTTTTGAAGAAGAATTTCAGAGGCAGTTTACTTTGTCATGCATTCCACTAGTGAGTGAAACCACATCTAACACTTACAAAGTTACATCCTTTTTCATGAGGACAAAGAAGCCATAGTGGATTTTAACCCAACGACATTGGATATAGCTTGCTCTTGCAAGTTGTATGGATGTGTAGGTATGTATACATGATTTGAATACATTAATTATGAGTTTCTTGGATTTAGCTTAATGTTATCTTTGTATTTTGTAGGTATTCTATGCAAGCATGCTCACAAAGTGCTGACTTCATGCAATATTATCACCTTGCCAAGACAATACATACTGAATAGATGGACAAAATATGCAAAACAAGATATGTTTAGTTCTAAACCAAGGGGAAATGATAGCTTAGAATTCCTCTTTGCGCATGTTTCTCGAAAGATGATATCTCTTGCATTGAAGTGTAAACCCTCGAGGGAGGTTCTTCAACACCTAGATGACGGTATTGATAAGTTGGCTTCTGAAGCATGTGACTTACTTAGTAAGGTGAGCTTGGAGGAAAACGAGGACGTGGATTGTGTTGCCGATTTTAATGAAGATGCCGACAATACACATGTGTCATTTGAAGCTCCTGTACGGAAAAAAGGTCCAACAAAGAAGCGATCAAAAGATCCACTTGAGGTACCAAAGAAAGGAAAGTCTAAGGGTGGAAAAAAGAAAGGTATGCCTGCTATTTATTTATCTAGCTCTGTATAATTTACTATGTCTGTGTGATGTCATACATGTATCAATATACAACAAACATGATGCAGGGGGAGGTACAGAAAATTTAACAATGCCACAAACAAGGGAATTGTCAACACAAGTAGTTGGACCTTCAGAGTATATACATACAGTTGGACATTCAGGATTTATAAATTCGGTTGGACCTTCAACATTTACAGTAAGCTTATTGCAAAATATATGCAATGTGCTTTCTTTTTTTGCTGGACATATAATATATTTCCTCTCTATTTATTTCATCAGGGTCGTTGCACTCGAATGCTTATTTTAATGATGTAGCCGCATCCTCGGCTCCAGCCATGGCACTTGGTGACTTTCCTGGGCTTTTTCTCCACCTATCCCAAGAGAGTTTACAAGTCTCTTACTTCAAGCTCATGGGCAAAACACAACATCTTCCACTAATCGGCGATTGGATTTCAATGAAGGAACTAGTACAACAAGATTCTAGGGGTGACACATGTTCTAGTGATCACCCAGATGGGAAGTAACACGGGGACAAATGCAGCAGAACTAAGCTCATGTGTGTCTTTACCTTTTTATTGTATGGATTTGTTTTTTACATGTAAACAGATATATTACTTTCTTAATAGATGTTCTGAGGACCATCATGCCAATTAAGATTCACGAGATGTCTGAATTCCTTTCTACATGTCAGTTACTTGCAGCTCGACACATTTCTTTATGTACAAACACTGAGTACTGAAAACTCTATGACTGCTATTCATCGACACAAGCATTCAGAAAATGGTGTCTCCTGGCTGCGGCCGGCCGCGTCGGCCATTGAGGTGACATGCGGCAGCTGCTCCGCCGATATCACGTACATTGCTAACTTGCCGGGCTGCTGAGCCGCTGTTTCATTTTCATCTGATTGGCATGGTAGAATGTTCACGGAAATAGAACAGTGTGCCAGCGTCAGAATCAGCAAGTAGTTTTTTTTAATGGTTGAAATCTGCATTGGAGAAGGAGAACCGGGAATAGCAGAGTTGGGGTAAAAAAAACACAAATCGGTAAGTGGGACTTAGTTGCTTTAAGATTACAACGTACGGGTCTATGCTGCTGGGGTGATAGACCGGGTTTCATAGGATTTTCTTCCCTAGGCTGAAGCCTTGAGGGGTCCTCGCTGGAACTGATGCCTGCTACGTCAAATAGGAGACCCCTAGCACCAGTCGAGAAATTGCCTCCCACATCGGCATATCGCACAGGGGCATTCGCCTGTTTGGCCGGCCCATTCCGCCACGCGGTGATGATTTTTTTCTTATTTATGTTTTTTTTTCTTTTTTACTTTACAATTTCTCGAAAATATTCATTACTTTTTTTGGATTTTGTTTTTCAATATTGGTCTATGGTTTATGAATTTGGTTCATGATTTTTTAAAATTAGTTTATCTTTTTTGAATTGGTTCATGATTTTCAAAAATTGGTTCATGGTTTTTAAAAAATTGTTCATGATTTTAAAAATTGGGTTTATGATTTTTGAATTTTGGTTCATGAGTTTTTGAAAATGTTCATCTTTCAAAAACTTATGATTTTGAAAGTTTGTTCATGAATTTCGAATTTCTGTTCGGAATTTTTGGAAATCTTTAGAAATATTCGAACACTGCTTTTTAAACATACTTATAAAAATGTTACAGTTTAGAATAAGATATATAAAAAAAAACAGAAAAAAAAGGAGCCACGGTCAAACTGGGCCGGCCCAGTTTTACCGCTTAAGACGGCGCGCGGGGATTAGCACCTCACGCACGGGTCGGTGAAATACTGAAATCTACAACCCAAAGCGTAACCATCTCAGGAATCTGGCCTATTCTTAACTTTTGAGCCCGCTATACATAGACAAAACAATGTAGCCCGTATTAAATCTTAAGGGCCTAGAATGCAATGCCCAGTAATAAGTAGACCGGGAAACATATCCGAGTCGGCCCGTTTTAGGTAGTGGCTCCCTTTGTTTTCTGGAGAGAAGATATTGTTCAGGGTTTAGGACCGTTAATAATTCGCAAAAAAAAGGACCGTTAATAGATCATTCATCGGAAGTTCAGAACATGACATGACATCACCCATCTGGAGACAATGCTACTAATAGCTTGTCCTCAACCATACTCATGGTATTTTATCCTGGAACTGTTAAGGCAACCGTATCAATCATCTCTGGAGGGAAAAGGCAAATATAACACAACAGTTTGTCTGCCAAAAATACACCATTGTTCCAAGCTTATCGGCTCGGATCCCCGGCCAAGAAAACGCCACCCACAGCTTTCCCGTCCCGTTCCCAGTCTCGCGTGCAGCGGCAGCAGTAGCACGTACGGCGGGCGCTCACCGCTCACGTGTAAGCAGCAGAGGACCATGATGGCAGTGGCGATGAGGCCCCCAGAGATCGCGTCGCTTTGCCCCGGCGTCGATCGGGAATCCGCCCGGCCACAGCGCCCGCAGGCTTTTGCTGGGAAAAGAGAGGGCTTCTTTTGATGGAGCAGAATGAAAAGAAGAGAAGCAAGCCAACAAAAGTTCGGACTTGGAGAGAGACGGCGGACAAAGGAAACAAAGCGTGCCTGCGATGCGGTACGAGCATGCATCTCCATTCTGGACTGGACGGATGGATCGGGGGAGGGGAGCTCGGTAGTGAGTGGCATGTGATGGGAGGCAGCTTTCCGCGCGTTGAAGATGATGTCTGGGCCGGCCGAACAAAGACGATCCGTAACGGGTTCAAAGCTCTTTCTCGCTGACCCCTGCTGTGATTATGCTGCCCACCGCCCACTTTTGCTTGCCGAAGTGGATTGCAGAGGCTGATGGTAGTGAACTAGTGGTAGGGGAATGAATCGACCATGATCTATCTGCAGACTGCATCCGGTCACAGCAAGCCGACGAGGAGGAGGTCCATGATGAACAGCTACTCATTTCATTTTGTGCACATCAGTTGCCACTCATTTGCACTATGAGGTTCATCAGTTGCCACTCGAGTTGGAACTTGGAAGTGGTAATGGTATTGACAAGCAAATGTTCCTCCATCCATGAGCTGAAAAAACTCGTGTACAGGGAGGAAGACAGCGCGTGCGCTTTCGACCTTCCTTTCGGAACAGATCGAACGAAGTTGCGACTGCTTTCTACCTAAACCAACCAATGCAAGGACCTCAAAGTCTTGTTGCTCTCGGCTACCGCTTCTAGCTAGCTAGGATCCCTGATTTGGCGCTCTTCCGCGACAAGGAATCTTTGGACTAGTGCCAGGACAATTTTATTCTGACGGAATAGGGTATTCTTGTCAGCTGTCTTCTTCCCTGTTGGTAGTAAAATAACAGGTTAGTAGATCGGATTGATCATGCTTGGAAAGCCACCGTTAATTTCAGTGGACGCCTTTTGAAAACAGTGATATACAGAAGCAAGCAGCTGGTAAATCGGTGAACATTCAGAAACTACAAGGTGTATGTGGTGGGTGCAGAATAACTCTTACTACTATATATTACTGACAAAATGTGCTCCTGCAAAGTGAAAGGTTAATAATTATAAAAGTGAGGAAGTTTCTGCTGTTTACTTGAGGGTACTAGGCAGCTCCTAGTGTAATAAGATCTCAACCATCTTTTACAATACGTTTACCCTTCCACTTTTATGCAGACCAAAGCAAAGAGAAGCCACATGGCGAAAAGGCACACTCCCAAGAGCAAGTCAATACTCCTATCATCATTTTCCCCATTTTGTTTCGGCAGGCAAAAAGCAGCCCAGGAGCTGCGGCGAGGGACAGATCAGAAGAAAGAAAGAAACACTCTAGGCTCCTCCTCCCTCCTTTTCTTCATGTGTGCGTACCGTAGCGCAGCGCTTTATCGCATGCTGACTTCTAATTGGGCGCAAAAGGCAAAGCCTTATCCAGCCAGGGCCTTTTCCTGCTTGTGCATTCCAGGCCACAAAACATGCATGTCCTGTCCTCGAGATCCGTGCTAAGTAACCCCAGCAGCAGCAGCTAGCTTTTCCTTCCGGTAGGGTTAATGGGAAGTAGCCAGTTTTGGCTGGGAGTGGTAATTATTTAGTAGTCACCACTGGCCAGTGAGGCAAAAATCACAGAATTAACCTAAAATTGCGAAAAAATCATAGAATGACCTGCTTTTTCGAAGATATCACAATCTAACCTACTCGCATGACACTTTACAAGAAAACGCCATGGTCAGTAGCATGACGCTCCCCTCAAAAGCGCCATGGTCCATTTAACGCGCTGGTCAAAAACGCCATCGTTTGGTCCGACGTGGCGATCAACTGCGACCGCGGGCCCATTTTTTTAGCTTGACGCTTTTGCCGGGGGCGTCATGCCTACATGCATGGCGTTTTTGCAGGAGGCGCCATGCCTACGTGTATGTGCGCGAGCCAAACGAAAGCTTTCCTGAAAATTTTCTAAGTCATGACCATGGCGCTTTTGGCAAAAGCGTCATGCTACTAAGCATGGCGCTTTTGGCAAAAGCGTTATGCTATTGACCATGGCGCTTTTGACAAAAGCGTCATGCTACCATGGCATGGAGTTACAGAACATATGCACGAGCCTAACAAAATCTCTCTAGAAAATTTGCTAAGTCATGACCATGGCGCCCCCCGCAAAAACGCCATGCTAAAAAAAGTGGGCCTGCGGGCCCGGTTGACTGCCACGTCGGCTGAGAGGATGACGTTTTTTACCAAAGCGCTATAGGTTGCATGACGCTTTTCGTGAGAGCGTCGTGCTATTGAGCATGGAGCTTTCCGGTAGAGCGTCATGCGAGTAGGTTAGATTGTGATATCTTCGAAAAAGCAGGTTATTTTGTGATTTCTTCACGAATTTAGGTTAATTATGTGATTTTGGCCGGCCAGTGACCACTTGCATTTGCGAGGCCGCAGGGAATCTTGTGTCAGATGTGTCTGTGCGAGTGAGAGTGTGAGCGTGAGCCTGGAGGCTGTGGAAGCCTAGGACTGTTCTCTTCTCCCCAGTTGATTGGTCCCTGCCAGACGCTTGATGACTCTGAGATGAGTGGTTCAGAGCTCGTTGCTAAGGGTAGATTTGTTCCCCTGTAGACTAGAGCAGTTGGGTCGCATTACTTCCCCATTCATTCATTCATCATGCATGCTGAGTGAGTGAACATACGTCCTCTGAGCCCAGCACAGGTAACTCGGTAAAACAATGGGGCCTGCCTGCATCAGCGTCTCTGAGCTGTGACTAGTATGGTGGTACTTCTGCTGAACCCCAGAGGGAACTTAAATTGTAGTATATCAAATCATTGAGAAAACCCGGCAGCAGAGGTCCACGATGACATGCATGGACGGATATTTGAATTCGGTCGTCTGCTAGAAGAGAGACTGAATCTGAAGAACATGGCTTGTGCCATGCATGCTTGTTTCACTGTTGATCGATGCCCGCTCCGCCGCCTCCGCAGCGCCTTACCATCGTAGCCGAGATGTCGCGGTCCACCGAGACCCGCATGGGTGGGAGCACGCAGCCACCATCCCCTCTACGGTAGAGGACTCATCGCTCAACCTCCTCTCCCGGCCATGGTCGCCGATACCGCACACCGGAGTCAGGCCAACTCCAGGCAGACCTCCGTGCACGGCCCAGATCTGGCCCATCCGGCCCGCCACCTCCAATACGCGGGACAGGTTGCCCCAATCTGAGGGCGGGGTTGGAGGTGTGCGACGGTTCAGACAAAAGTCTTGCATGTCCTTGGTCGGTGCCGGCGGCGGCGACGTCTGTGGGTGTTGTTCCCCTCCTGGAGACGCCGTCGAGGTGCGTCGACACAATTCTTCCTTGCACTTGCGTTGATAGTTGTCTCCGGGCGAAAGCCTAGATCCGGAGTTGGATCGGCACGTTGGCGGCGTCCTTGACGTCGTTCCTCTGTTGGAAGCAACGTGTTTGGAGACACGGCTTGGAGGTCCTTTGTTGCACTTCTCCGGTGATCACCGTTGTCCAAGGTCCTTTGTTGCACTTCTCCGGTGATCACCGTTGTCCAAGATTAATCTTTAGAGGCGCAATGTACGTTTTTGCCGGTGAGTCCAAGACGGTGTCTTTCTCGGGACTAACCAAGTCCAGCCATCCACTTGCCCCCTCTAGGCATCAAGGGTGGATGGTGCTTTGACAAGGAGAATCCTTTGGAGCGGTCGATCTTCGGAGGTGACCAGCGATGGTCGAGACGCGGCGATGTTTGGTTAGCTTTGGACAGGCTCTTCTTACTTCTTAGTGTTAGACGTGTACATATAGGACACGTCTACCGGCCGTATAGTTTTCAAATTGTAATCTCTAGCTAGCTTGACAATCAATTCTCCTTGTACTATTTATAATCTCAGCCGTGGGACAAATCAATCAAGTGCAACAATTATATTTGCCTTCATGGTATCAGATTAGGGTTTACTATCCTCTCCCTCCATGGTGCCGCAAGATCCCTGCGCCTCCGATATCGCGGCGGTTGCTGCCGAGGCCGCCGCCAAGGCCTCTCTCTGGGCGCTCGCCGCCGCGCTCCCAAGCATTCGCGCCGATGTTCTGGTCACCCTCGAGCTCTCCACGTCAAACTACCTCCAATGGCGTGGCATGTTCACCGACGCAGCTGAGAAGTACGCCCTCTAGGATCATCTTCTCGAGAAAGAGTACCCCTCCAATCCCACGCCACAGTGGCTTCGGAACGACGTCATCGTTCGATCATGGCTCAATGGCGCTGTTGCACCCGAGCTTCTGGCCATGGTTGTCGACACCACCACGCCGCTGCCTACCCACGCCTTATGGACGCGTCTCTCCAACATCTACCATGATAACTCTGAGACGCGGTCCTCCTACCTTGAGCAAGAATTCCACGGTCTCAAACAGGGCCCCATGACCGTGGTGGATTACTGTCGCAAGCAGAAGATCCTCGCCGATGAGCTCAACGCGTTGGGCACGACCATCACCGACAAGCGCCTTGTCCAGAACACGCTCCGCGGGCTCGGGTCTAAACTTGCGTACAAGCGCACGCTGACTCTCAAGCAGCGCCCCCTACCGTCGTTCCTCAGCGTGCGCTCATCGCTTCTCCTCGAGGATCTCACACTACAGTAGTCCGACGAGTCATCCTCCTCGGCTCCATCCGCCTTCGTCGCTTGAGGTGCTCCAACGCCTTCACCACCGCGTGGTCCAGCAGACAATAATGCACCACCACGCCACCCTGATGCGTGCCGTAATTTCCAGCGAGGAAGCTGCCGCTTCGGCGCGCGGTGCCGCTACCTCCACTCGGCGCCTCCCCAGCAGCAAGGCACCATCCAACCCAACACACCCGGGAAGGGTCCCTAGGCTCCCTGGCCGTCAATGCAGAACCCCTGGGAAGGATCCATCCAGATGTGGCCCGGGCAGCCCCAGCGCCCACCGTTCCTTGGCTCGCCTCAGGCTCATCACATCGTGGTGTCGCCTCCGAGTTTGTGGCCCTATGCTGCTTCCCCGACTATGCCATGGCCACCTGGGACACCTCTACCTCACATGTCGTGGATACAAGGAGCACCAGGACCGTTGCCGACCACTCCACCGTCTGCACCGACATACACTTCTCCATCTCCGTCCTTCGACCAAGGATCCCTCATGCAGGCTTTCAACACCATGTCCCTGACGCCACCGTCATCGAATGCGTGGTTCATGGATTCAGGCGTTTTCGCTCACATGGCCGGCAACCAGGGCAACCTCTCGCACATGCTCCCCTCTCACTCCCCTTATCCACATGTCATCGTCGGCAATGGTCATACCCTTCAAATCACCAGCGTCGGTCACACAACTATTTCTACACCTAATCAGTATTTTCAACTTAATAATGTATTAGTTACCCCCAACCTCATCAAAAATCTTCTCTCTGTCCGCAAGTTCACCACTGATAATTTTGTTTCGATTGAGTTTGATCCGTTTGGTCTTTCTGTGAAGGACCTCCGCACCAAGAACGAGATTGGCAGGTGCAATAGTGTTGGCGACCTCTACCCCTTCCGGTGGTCGTCTTCTCCTGCGCACGCCCTCTCTGCCACTACATCGTCGTCAACATTATGGCATCGTCGTCTAGGACATCTCAATAGTCAAGCTTTGTCGCACCTAGCAAGTGCATTTTCTTTTCCGTATAATAAGAATAACACCGATGATCATTTATGTCATGCTTGTCAATTAGGGAAACATGTTCGACTACCCTTCTATAATTCATCTACTCAAACCACTCGCCCCTTTCAACTAATTCATTGTGATTTGTGGACTTCTCCTCTTTCTAGTGTGTCTGGCTACAAATACTATCTAGTTGTGTTAGATGATTTCTCTCACTATCTTTGGACTTTTCCTTTGCGCGTCAAATCCGATACTTTCTCCACCCTCAAAAATTTCTTTGCTTATGTCTCTACACAATTTAACACAACTATTCAGTCCTTGCAATGTGACAATGGCCATGAATTTGACAACAATGCAGCTCGTGTTTTTATCTCATCCTTAGGCACCACGCTTCGTCTATCTTGCCCATACACATCCCCCCAGAATGGCAAAGCCGAACGTGTCATTCGTTCCACGAACAACATGGTGGGTTCACTTCTTTTCCAAGCAAGCATGCCTCCGGTCTATTGGGTTGAAGCTCTTCACACTGCCACCTTTCTCTTCAACCTTCACCCCACCAAAACCCATCAGCAGCGTACACCACACGAAGTTCTCTTAGGTCTCCCACTTCCATTAGACCAGCTCCGTGTTTTTGGTTGTCTATGTTATCCTAACATCTCCGCCACAGCACCTCACAAACTAGCTCCACGCACAACCGCTTGCGTCTTTCTAGGGTACTCCTCTAATCACCGTGGCTATGGATGTCTTGACCTTACCACTCACAAAATTATCATATCTCGTCATGTCATCTTTGACGAAAATTCGTTCCCTTTCTCCAAAACTTCAACACCCCCTCCTACCGCCACCGATCTATCCTTTCTGGATGATCTTCCCCCCATCCTTCCGCTGCCTATACCTACTACACAGCCTCACGCCCCTCAACCCGAGCCACACACACCGCCTACACCTCCACCTACACCTCCTTCACCTCCTGTGGTCCTGGCGCCTGTCGGTCCTCCTCTGGTAGATAACACTCATTCGATGTATACTCGTGGAAAACGTGGTATGGTGCCAAAGCCTGCTGATCGCCTTACTCTCCTTGCTGATGTTCCTAGTCCCCTTCCTAAGAGCTACCACACTGCTCTGAAAGATGCTCACTGGCATTCTGCTATGGTCGATGAATTTACTGCCCTAAAAAACAATCAGACATGGGATCTTGTACCCCGTCCTCCTGGAGCTAATGTTGTTTCTGGCAAGTGGATATTTCAGCATAAGATCAAGCCGGATGGTTCTTTGGATCGGTATAAAGCACGCTGGGTCCTCCATGGCTTCACTCAGTGTGCTGGCATCAACTACGGAGAGACTTTCAGCCCGATTGTCAAACCGGCTACTGTTCGGACCGTACTCTCTATTGCCATCTCTCAAGACTGGCCTGTTCATTAGCTCGACATCAACAATGCCTTTCTACATGGTACTCTCGCCGAGATAGTATACTGTGCACAGCCGTCAGGTTTCATCGACGTCTCTAAGCCCGACCACGTGTGCCGCCTAAATAAGGCTCTCTATGGGCTTAAACAGGCACCGCGTGCATGGTACAACCATTTCGCTGATCATCTTCTTCGAATCGGTTTTGTTGGTTCCCGACGGATCCATCGCTCTTCATATACACCCGCAACACGGAGACTGTCTACCTGCTTTTATATGTTGACGACATAGTACTCACGGATTCATCCGAGCAGCTACTTCGGCAAACCATCATGGCTCTTGAGCGTGAGTTCTCCCTCAAGGATCTTGGTGCACTACACTATTTTCTAGGAGTTGCTGTTACTCGCTCCTCTGATGGCATGTTCCTCTCACAGCGACAGTACATCCTCGACGTCCTCGAGCGTGCAGGTATGAGCGAGTGCAACCCTTGCTCCACTCCTATCGATACATAGTCCAAGCTTGGCGCTGATGGCGATGCCGTTGCTGACCCAACCACCTATCGGAGCCTGGTGGGAGCCCTCCAATACTTGTCATTCAGCAGACCGGATGTCGCCTATGCCGTTCACCAGGTATGCTTATGCATGCACGATCCCCGTGAGCCGTACCTCAATGCGGTTAAGCGGATTCTCCGGTATCTTCGCGGCACCATCGACTATGGCCTACAACTACATCGATCATCGCCGACATCGCTTACTGCATACACTGATGCTGACTGGGTTGGCTGCCCCGACACACGCAAGTCCACCTCAGGCTACGGAGTATTCCTTGGCGACAATCTGATCTCTTGGTCCTCTAAACGCCAGCAAACTGTGTCCCGATCGAGTGCGGAAGCAGAATACCGAGGAGTTGCCAACGCAGTTGTTGAGGCATGCTGGTTATGCCAGCTCCTGTCCGAGCTACATCGCCCCCTTCATCGAGCTACGGTGGTCTACTGTGACAACATATCTGCGGTCTACCTATCGCGAACCCGGTTCAACATCAACGTACCAAGCATGTGGAGATTGATCTTCATTTTATCCGCGAGAGAGTTGCTTTTGGAGATGTTCGTGTTCTCCATGTCCCAACATCTTCACAGTATGCAGATATCTTCACCAAAGGGTTGTCATCGACGGTCTACACCGAGTTCCGCTCCAGTCTGAACGTCCACCCTGCTCCCGCTCCGACTGCGCGGCCGTATAGTTTCCAAATTGTAATCTCTAGCTAGCTTGGCAACCAAGTGTCCTTGTACTATTTATAATCCCAGCCGTGGGACAAATCAATCAAGTGCAACAATTATATTTGCCTTCACTTAGTTGTATAATGTCGGTGGTGGCTATCTTCGGACTAGCCGGGTGTGGAGTTTGAAATGCGCTCGTTGTTCGCAGCGAGTTGTAGTCTTCTTGTACTTTTATTCTGCCTTCTATAAAGATATGATACGTCTAGGCGTACTCTCAAAAAAACTGTTGATCGATGCAGGAGGTATGGACTCCGTTCATGGACCGTTGCATCTTGCGGCAGATTGTTAGAAATAATCTTGCCTAATTGCTGTGTTAGTGGATTCGGTTTTAGACATATTCAAAGTGGTCGGTTTCTTAGTATTGGAAAGTGTAGTTTTCCTAGTAGATTTGGCTTGCATGCCATATACGTGTGTCCTAGTACGGGTAGGTTTAGGTTTATTACGTCGGCGGTGGTTTGTTTCGGTCTTCTTTGTATATATACACGAGTAGGCTATCTTTTGTATCGACAAAGTTGAAAAGAAAATAAAAAAAAATACGGTACGCCACGTGTCTTTGGCCATAAGATTTTTTGAGCATGCTTGTTTGTCTAGTTTCATGTGATCGATTTGCGGACGAATTCCAACAATTGGTATTAGAGCAAGGTCATGGATCTGAAGTTGCACTTGCCCTGGGGAGGCGACCGATACTAGCGCCTCGGGGCAGGAAATCGTCGCTCGACGGAGCGACACGAAGGAGACGACAACAAGGTGTCGTCTGTAAGGTGGTATAGGTGGATGGTTGTTGATGGGAGCGCTAGTGCCGAGGAGCGATGCCGGAAGGCTCGTCAAGATCATCATCTGGGAGAGTGTGACTCAAGGAGTCAAGTGTATGCGCACGTGTGGTTAGCGTCGTGTCGGTGTGAGTCGTCATTGTGTCCAAGTGCTCGTCCCCGTAAGGATCCCTTGCAGCTGGAGCACGTCACAGTTGAGAGGTGTGCATGTTGTTACGTGAGTTATGTCCATGTCCTCGTGAAGCGTCCTGGCTGCGATCAGCATACGTTCGGTGTGATGCCGAAGACGGATGATGCTAGGAGAAGGTACCGTAAAACGAGGAGGTATGTGAGCAATAGAAAGAGAAGCTATTGCAAGCAAGTACAAGACGAATATGGTGTGAACCAAGTGCGCGGATGCCAGCAATAGCGGTGGCACATCGATGCGAACCGAGCGGCAGGGGCCAAGCAATGGCGGTGGCACAACATAGCAGTGCAAGGGAGGTGCAATGCATGTTGCCTGCATGGTCATACTGACTGTACAGACATGACAGTGAAGACGATAAAAAGGTGACGTGAAGCTACATGTGACAAGATTGAGAGGTGTACGAGGAGATGATAAGTCAAGATTAGAAAGAGATTGCTAGAAATAATCTTGCCTAATTGGTGTGTTAGTGGATTCGGTTTTAGACTTAATCAAAGTGGTTGGTTCCTTAGTTTTGGAAAGTGTAGTTTCCCTAGTCGATTTGGCTTGCATGCTATATAGGTGTGTCCTAATGCGAGTAGGTTTAGGTTTATTAGGTCGGCCATGGTTTGTTTAGTTCTTTTGTGTGTATATACACGAATAAGTTATCTTTTACACCGACAGAGTTGAGAAAAAAATAAAGAAAAAAAAAGGCACGACACGTACCCTTGGTCAAACTCAAAGACTAAATAATTGTTAGGTTCACAATTGAACCTTGAAGAAAATTAAACTTGAATGGATTCCTCTGCTGCTCATGTACCAAAAATGATTTGTCAGTGCCTGATTTGAACTAAATTTAAGTGTTGTAATTCAAACATTCGTGTATATCGACTATTGTGTTTCACCGGTAAGATCCCCAGTACAATACCATGTATACAACTACAAAAAACAAGTGATATGATTTGCTTCACTTACGCCAAAGGCTAATGATGGTCCAGCTGTTAGAGGACACGGATAAGTTTGTATGAAAATTAACAGCATCCGGGGTGTTCTCGGTGAAATCCATGTACGAGGACCTTATGAATGATCATACGCTTTTTCTTCAGAAATATCTTGGAAAATTGAAAATCACACTTAAAATTAAAATTTTCATGTGGTTTCTCCATAATAAAGTTCTTCTTACTAAGGATAATTTACTCAAAAGGAATTGGGTAGGGTGCAACAGGTGATGTTTCTGTGGCTCACAGGAGACCATAGAATATTTGTTTATATCTTGTCCTTTTGCTCGCCTTTTGTGGTGCATTGTTAATTTTGCTTTTGATCTCCCCCTCCATCTAATATAACGAATATGTTTGGGAATTGGTTAGATGGTGTGGATAAAAAGTCTAAGTCTAGAATTCAATTTGGTGTCTCGGCCTTGTGTTGGTCTATTTGGCGTTGCAGGAAGTGTTGGTCTATTTGGCGTTACAGGAATGATATTATACAAAAACAAAATGTTTAGTCTTTTGCGGGTGATTCATATGGTGGCACATTGGGTGCAACTTTGGGCTTTTCTACAGCCGCAAGACCAGCGGAATATTATGGCCACTGGGTGCAGCCGTCTCCTGATGGTCGCTCGAGATATCTTTACCCAGTCGTGTTAGCGGCATACTAGTCGTTTACAAGATGTTTAAGTGATCATTTGTCGCATGTCTTTCGCTGGTTGGTGCATGTATAAACTTTATGTGATCCTTGAATTGTTGTAAAACTATTGGATGATTACTAAGTAATAAAAGGTTGTGTGCATCGACTGATGCCCAGGCCGGGGTTCTACTCCCCTTTTCGAAAAAAATACAAATACAAAGAATTGTTCTATGCAAGCATTATGAGCCTTGATCCACAACGAATACATGTCGAGTAGGGTAATGGTCTGATCATCGATGAAAGGGAAACCGTCCTCCACAAGGTGGCATATCTACATCTCTATGTGGAGTAGAGGATCTGAGATTTATTGAGATGTTTACTTTTGAGCGATTCGACCAAAGAGATGCTAGTCCTTTATTTATAGGCTAACTTTGTCCAAAAGTCGATCTCAGCTCAAACATATGACCATTTTGTTTGTTCTATAAATTCAACTGAACCTAGCTAGAAGAAATCTAAATAGTAAATAAAACCATTCAAAAAGGGTGTACAATAGCATCTCAATGGAAATTTGAATTTGTTTGTATGCTGATCTGCAAGGAGAGAGATCATTTAAATCAATAAATCATAGCTTGTGCCATGCATATTTTAGCGTAAAGTGCAGGAACTGTAGACTCCGTCCACCTACCATTCCATAAGCGATAGATATAACTTAGCAAATCCTAAGTCAAACCAAATATATGTGTTGCTTAAATGGAAAACCACTATCAATGTGTTGTTATGTTCATCTCTTAGCTAGTAGTCAAACCATGAAACTATAGAGAATTGCTCTGCGCAACCGTTATGAACCTTAGTCCACAACGAGTACAAGTGGTTAAGTAGGGCAATGGTTCGACGATCATACCGACGAGAGGGTTCCTGCCCTAACGTAAAAGAGATGCTCGAAGGTTTACTGAATTTTTTTCTTATCAAGCTATTGAACTAAAGGGTCCAACTCTAGACTTTATTTATAGGCGCATTATTGATCTACAAGTTCGATAAATTCAAATTCAAGTCTGAATCACTACCCTACACTTGACATGTGAATGTATTATTGTAACTTTTAGTGTGCAACCGTTCATGCACTTTTCGATTTAGAGGCTTGGTGGAAAGAGGAAGAAGGAAAATGCCAAGCATGGAAAATAGGGAGGGGTTGTGATAGTGAGCTCGCCCAATGGAAAGCAACAAGCAGGACAAAGAAAGGTCGAGGGTGGCACCAGCAATGAGAAGAAATGAGAAGAGGTCCACTGGGCCAAGCCGGGAAGCATGAAAAGGAAGGAAGATGAATAAGAGTAGGCTAGTGAACTTTGCTCTACATGTGGCCATTGTGTCGTATGTAGATGTTACGCAAACCTTTCTTCCATAAGAATGTGTGAACTTCGCTCCAGATGTGGGCATAGTCTCATACAAGCTGTGAAGTGTGTACTCTTGTGGAAATTTTCCAAAACGGTGAGTGAGTGTACGAACAAGCTAGCTGGACCTATATATCTTAACTTCCCGTGGGCTACATATCACTGAAAAAACAGTGCACGGCACGAGTATATTCATCACGGCACGAGTGTACGAACAGCAGCAAAACATCCCTCCTAGTACAAACCTATCGCCATGGCAGTAAAACTTACGCGTAACCGTGATAGAATTAACTCGGGACAGCCAGCCAGCTTAGCTAAGCTAGCGACCAGCATGTTCCTGTCAGACGGCGATCTGACTGGTAGCGATATCATATTTTCCCTGCCGCGCGCGACTGCCCGATCGACGCCGGCCGGCCGGCCCACCCCCGGCGCGCGCAACGCGCCGCGGTGCAGTACGTGGTCCACTAGCTAGGTCGCTGGCGCGTACGTACGTGCCCACACCACACCGCCCGGCAGCAGATGTCGTCGAAGTGTGGGTCGCGGAAAACTATGGCGTACGTATACATGCGGAAGCGGCCAGATCCGACCAGACCCCGGTCCACGGCGCACAGCGACGGGCTAGCACCGGCGCAGGGGGCAGGCGAGCGCGGCCTCGCCGGACGGCACGGTGGTCCTGCCGCGCGCGCGCGCGCCTCCGCCTGGCCATGCCAAGACTCGCCACGTGACGCCGGCCCGGGCGCCGCTGGTCCGCGCTCGTGTCCCGGTCTCATGTGCCCACCGCGACTTGCAAGATCGAGCGAACGTGTATTATTACAGTGTATACGCGTACGCTTTTGCATGCATGCACGTACAGATACGACGGACCCGGAGTACTACTATTTGGTATAGTGGTGGTGGTAGTATTATTCGTGGGGAGTACCGTACGTAGGTGCTTTAGCTTCTGGAGATCTGTTCTCGGGAACGGGGACGAGCAGCGTGGTGGGGGGCTGGCAGTGGCGCTGGCAGGGAGGGTGGTGGAGGAAGTGGACAAGCGAGGAACCTTTGAAGAAGGGAGGGCCCCTGCGCTGCGCTGCGTGCGACGCATGCATGGCGCTAATTGTAGCCATGCACACAGCAGCGGCACACAGTCTCGCTTCGCTTGCTCGCCGCGGATGCGTCCGGCCGTGTGCCGACGAGCTAGCGAGAACTAAAGCGCGGCCGGGGGCTTGCTTTTGGTGGGATTCCGCGCGCTGCTCGTCGTCTTCCCCGACGCGATGCCAACCGGGGGCAGGCAGCCTTTCTCCCTTCCCCCCTCGTCGTACGTCTCCTTCGCACGCACACCCGGCCCACCACGTCGATCGCCACCGGATCTCGGCGACTTTGTTTACGCTTTCTCTCCCCTCGCTCTCGATCCGTCGTGCGCGCGCGCGCATCTCGATCTCCTCCGGGCTCCGGCCTTCGCGTAGTACTACTCCGCCGACCAAAAATTTTAAGAATTTTTTGATGAAAAATAAGAGAATACTAGGCCACCTAGGTAAGCGTGCGCATGGAGTAATTTGAAACAGAGGGAGTAGTAGAATACTGGGCGCTTTGCAGAAGTTTCCCGCATTCTTTTTGTTTCTTCTCGGTCTCAGCGAGGCTTTCCACGCACCTTTTTTTTTTTGTTTTTAAAAACGTCCGTGCGTGCTTTGTCCGAACGCGGTCCGTCGCGGGGATCGATGGCCGATATTCCTCCGGTTGCTAACGAAAAAAGAACCAAAGATTCGTCTGGGGTGGGGGCGCGGCACGGTTACCGTCGCCTTTTCCACTGCCACCGGCTGCATGTGCGATCTACTGCGGATGCTTCTTCCATCGATCCAGAGCGCTACTCGAAAGGTTTTTCTGTGAGATTGTCGGCAGTAAATAGTTATTTTGATTTGATTGCCTGCCCGGTCGGTCGATACGAACTGGCGGACGACATTAACGTTCTACCAGGATATTCACGGAGAAACAGCGATTGCGCAGTGCATGCAGCAGGGTAAGCTAGCGAGCGCGGGGTTCTAGACGTCGTCGTCGAGCTTATAATTATCGGGTTCAGATGTTTATGTCCGGTGTCAGTCACCCCTCGGTGTTTCGCTGTAGCCCGCTGGGAAAAGATGGATGACTGGAACAGCGGTCATTCACAATCCAAGTCGATAAATGGCCAATAAATTGTGCGCAGCGTGCAGCGACGCTGAGCCCCGCCGGCCGGCCGGCCCCTTCGAGTGACGTTGTCCCGTGGAGCCCTAACAGTTAGCCCTCTTGTCTTTTCTAGTGTCGCTGACTTGAGTGGTCCATAGTCAACAGTACGATAGTAATCGAAGTGAGAATCCCATTCAAACTTCGTCAGAGAGGACGACCAGTGTTTATCTCGGTTTTTATACTATTTTTCATTTTGCGCTCGCAACGGAAAATCCGTCGTGAAAATAACTCGCAAGAAATTGCAGGCTGCAGCCGGAGCCCTCCAGCGCTGCCGAGAAGTCCAGTCGCATGCATTGACATCCGGGGAGGATGTGTGGACCCGTCAAATCCATGGAGTATCGCCTACCGATTTCGAAACGTTGCACCGGCCGCAGCGCAGGGATAGGCAGGCGAGGCCGATCGGAGAAGCGAAAAGGACATCCCCTGCCGCGCTCACTGAATCACACACGAGACCGTGGCAGGCCATAACGCCGCGAGCGGCCGGTCCAGCCTGCAGCACGCCGGGCGCTGGCGCTTGCTCTGGCTGGCATCCATCCGCGACCATGAGATGGCCGCCCGCGCAAGCCAAAGATCACATCCGTATCCATGCATGCAGATATCCAGGTCCAGGCGTGCGAGCACGGCCGCGGGCGAGCGGCGCAGCTCACGGCATGTCGCGGCTCAAAGGGGCTCAGCCAGGCACCCTTATTTATGGCCAGCGTAGTACCCAGGCGCGTGGCAGGGGATATCAGGTTGGCTAGCTTCCTGACTAGCTAGCTCGAGATCTCCCGCGCCGGCGGCCAGCTACGTGTGTGCGCCGGCGCTGCGCCGTACCCCGTACCGTGCTTGTCGGCAGCCACGCGCGGGCGGCGGTACGTTCTCGGCTTCCAGCCGCGTGCTCCGTGCCGGTCCGGCCGCGACCCGGTCCCGCGCTGCCGGGTGCGGCCGTACGTGTGTACCCCTGGCGCTGAACCTGATTTGACCGTCCGTTTCTCCTGTTTGCCCAAGCTCGCATGTGAGATTGCAGCAGAGGGAAAGCACCGAAAGCGAGAGTGAGGTGAACCTTCAAAATTTTGAATTTAAAACTCTTAAATATTCAGTTCACAAAAAAAAAACTCTTAAATATTCTGAAACAAATATAATGATGTAGCCAATTATGTTATCTACCAGGGTATAAAATTATAGCTGAAAATACTTGTATTTTCGGCTCACCAAAAATAACAAGTTGAGCTATTGTCGTCACTCAAAGGTGATAAACAGTGCACTAGAGCGTTGATTTTGTCATTTCGTACGCCTTTTTCGCTAAGCCCAAAATACGTAATATTTCAAGCTGAAAATCTACACAAGGGCATGGTTGAGTACATGCAGATATATTTTTTAGATTATTTTAAAACCTTTGAATTCAAAAATATTGGAGTTTGAAAAAAAAAACCCACCATGGCTCCCTCCAGCCCGGGAGCCATCCGTCTTAACATTGTTTATTGTCTTTAGAGCATCTCTAGCACACCTCTCAAATGCGTCTGACCTATAAAATTTTGCCAATTTTCGGGTTTTAGACCTAGTTTTCGTCTCGAATAGATTCTGTAAAACGATTGTGAGACCGTAAACATTTTATGGACCACAACAAACATGTCGCCTCGACTGGTATATGTACCGGTCGGGGATGGGTTTGTGGGCCACAAATTTAAGCTTAATTGTCAATGAGTATGGATATTTTTGGATTTCGAGCCGAACGACCAAGGTCATGGCCAATTTTATGTCAATGTCAATCCTATATCTAATAATTTGCATGCCTCCAAATTAATTTGTCCATATTTAAAAAAAAATCGAAGTCGAAGTACTTTGAAGAGTATGGCCCGATGAGGTGCATTCTCGACAAGAAGCCGACCAGACTGTTTATCTTACTTAATTTTATGGTGCTTCGTGATATAGTATTATGGACCTTGATTTAATTTTCCTTTTTTAGGTCCCTTGTGGTAACTGTATGAACCTCGATGTAATTTTTCCTTTTTTAAGCCTTGATGTAAAATGTCTTCCCACCGCCTGTGTAATATTTTAACCTAAAAATAAATGGTAAAATTTAAATAAATTTAAGCTTAGTGGTCAATGAGTATGGACATTTCTGGATTTCAAACCGAACGACCAAGGTCATGGCCATATGTACATCATACTTTATGTCGATGACGATCCCATATCCAAGAATTTGCATGCCGCCAAATTTGTCCATATTTTGAAAACAATCAAAGAGAAAGTAGAATGAAGAGAATGGATTGATGAGGTGCTTTCTCGAGAAGGAGCCGACCCGACTATTTTCCTTGCTTAATTTTATGGTGCTTCGTGCTAGATGTATGGATCTCGATGTAATTTTTCGTTTTTAGGTCCGTTTGTGGTAAATGTATGGACCTCGACATAATTTTCACTTTTTTAGATCCTTGATGTAAAATGTACTCCCACCTTCCGTGTAAAATTTTAACCTAAAAATAAGTGGTAAAATCTAAACGAATTTAAGCTTAGTTGTCAATGAGTATGAACATTTTTGGATTTCGAGCCGAACGACCAAGGTCATGGCCAAATATACATCATAATTTATGTTGATAAAGGTCCCATATCCAAGAATTTGCATGTCAACAAATTAATTTGTCCATATTTTGAAAAAAAAATGAAGGAGAAGTAGTATGAAGAGTATGGCTCGATGAGGTGCTATCTCGAGAAAAAGTCGACCCGACTGTTTTCCTTGCTTAATTTTATGGTGCTTCGTGCTATAGTATTATGGACCTCGATGTAATTTTCCCTTTTTAGTTCTCTTTGTGATAAATGTATGTATCTCGATGTAATTTTCCATTTTTTAGGCTCTTGATGTAAAATATACTCCCACCACCTATGTAAAAACTTAACCTAAAAGTAAGTTGTAAAATCTAAATGAATTTAAACTTAGTTGTCAACGAGTATGAAGATTTTTGGATTTTGAGCCAAACGACCAAGGTCATGGCCATATGTGCATCATACTTTACGCTGGCGATGATCCCATATTTAAGAATTTGCATGCCACCAAATTTTGCCATATTTTTAAAACAATCGAAGACGAAGTAGTATCAAGAGTGTGGCTCGATGAGGTGCTTTCTCTAGAAGAAGCCGACCCGACTATTTTCCTTACTTAATTTTATGGTGCTTCGTGTTATAGTATTATGGACCTCGATGTAATTTTCCCCTTTTAGGCTCCTTTGTGGTAAATGTATGGACCTCGATGTAATTTCCCTCTTTTAGGCCCTTGATGTAAAATTTACTCCCAGCGCTTGTGTAAAATTTTAACCTAAAAGTAATTAAGTGGTAAAATCTAAATAAATTCATTCTAAGTTGTCAATGAGTATGAATATTTTTGGACTTTGAGCCGAACGATCAAGGTCATGACCATATGTACATTATACTTTATGTCGATGATGATCCCATATCCAAGAATTTGTATGCCGCCAAATTTGTTCATATTTTGAAAACAATCGAAAGGAAAGTAGTATGAAGAGTATGGCTCGATGAGCTACTCTCTCGAGAAGGAGCCGACCTGACTATTTTTCTTGCTTAATTTTATGGTGCTTCCTGCGAGATGTATGGATGTCAGTGTAATTTCCACTTTTTAGGTCCTTGATGTAAAATATACTCACCCGGTTCATGATGTTCCCATATTTGGAAGTAGATGAGTGAATCTTGGCATGGTAAATAGTGTTGCCACTAGGAGTTTCCAACCATTAGAAAACAAAAAGAATCAATTTTGTAGGTGACAAGAGTATATTTTCTGTAAAGCAAGTAGGAAGAATATGTATTTTCTGTAAAATGGAGCGAGAAGAGAGACTATGATCAAAGAGGAGGAAGCTCAAGAGAAAGGCGAAGAGGAGAAAAAATTGAAGGCAGTGCAATATTAGAGCAAAGCTATGATGGCTCCTAGACACAGATATAGAGTATACTACTACAGAGTAGTAGTACTATTATATATGCATGCAAAAAATTGTGTTTTCTCTCTCCTTCACTTCCTCATCACCATCCCCATACCCCGTCCGGCTCATCATTCGCTCATCCAGAACGTGGCACTGTGCATGTGTGTCGACCTGCCTTGTGTCGGTGGCTTCGTGTCAGTATCTGGCTCAGCTGCGTCATGCGTTGGTGTGCATAAGAAGAAAGTATTTGGGGCTTGGCGACAAAAGGTAGTACTCCTAGTACTGCTTAGCAGTTCAAAATTTCCCGGTTTCGAAATTTTCACTTCCTTCCCAAACATCCGGAGGGAAGGTTATTCAAAAGATAGTGGTGCATAAGGGATTGTTTTATAGAGTGCTAAAGTATTACTATACGCAGTACGTCCCATCACATTCGATGCACTTCATTATAATCTTGCTAGCTTTCCTACTAGTACTCTGTAGTACTCCATTCTTGTTCTATTTCACACCCTGCGAACAGGAAGCACCAAGCACACCAGCAGCACGTTGGTTCGAAAGTGAGGAAATTTTTTTGGGTGAAGCAAGTATTGAGTAGTACGAAGGGTATGGCTCAGCTGCTCGCTCGAGAAGGAGACAGACCGGACTGCTTTCCTTGCTGAATTTTAGGATTCTTTTTGCTAAATGTATGGACCTCTATGTAATTTTCTACTTGCATTTAGAAAAAAATGACCTAGATTCAAAAACAATAAATAAATAAATAAATAAATAAATCAGTTTACGCTGAGTTTCCCAAGTTAATTCCCAGCAAAAGTTTTGACCATGTTTCACTTATGATTACCAAGTTTTATGAGTTCTTAAGCTACCTAGCTAACTTTGCCCATTTAAATGATATTAAGCTGATTTGACAATGTTAGGTAAAAAATTTACCTAAAATTAAGTGCTAAAATCTAAACGAATTTAACCTTTGTTGTCAACGAGCATGAACATTTTTGGATTTCAAGCCGAACGACCAAAGTCATGGCCATATGTACATCATACTTTATGTCGATGACGATCCCATTTCCAAGAATTTGCATACCGCCAAATTTGTCCATATTTTGGAAAGAATTGAAGAGGAAGTAGTATAAAGATTATGGCTCGATGGGGTGCTTTCTCACGAAGGAGCTGACCCAACTGTTTTTCTTGCTTAATTTTATGTTGCTACGTAATAGATGTATGGACCTTGATGTAATTTTCCCCATTTTAGGTCCCTTTGTGGAAAATGTATGGACCTCGACGTAATTTTTCCTTTTTAGGTCCTTGGTGTAAAATGTACTCCCACCGCCTGTGTAAAATTTTAACTTAAAAGTAACTGGTAAAATCTAAATGAATTTAAGCTTAATTGTCAATGAGTATGGACATTTTTGGATTTTGAGCCGAACGACCAAGGTTATGGCAATATGTACATCATACTTTTATGTCGATGTCAATCCCATATCCAAGAATTTGCATGCCGCCAAATTAATTTGTCCATATTTTGAAAACAATCGAAGGCTAAGTAGTATAAAGAGTATGGCTCGATGATGTGCTTTCTCGAGAAGAAGCCGACCAGACTGTTATTCTTACTTAATTTTATGGTGCTTTGTGCTATAGTATAATGGTGCTCGATGCAATTTTCCCTTTTTAGGTCCCTTTGTGGTAAATGTATGGATCTCAATGTAATTTTCCTTTTTATGCCCTTAATATAAAATATACTCACACCGTCAGTGTAAAAATTTAACCTAAAAGTAATTAAGTGGTAAAATCTAAACGAAATCAATCTTAATTGTCAACGAGTATGAACATTTTTTGGATTTCAAGACGAACGACCAAGGTCATGGCAATATGTAAATCATATTTTCTGTTGATGATGATCCCATCTCCAAAAATTTGCCGCTGAATTTGGCCATATTTTGAAAACAATCGAAGACGAAGTAGTATGAAGAGTATGGCTCGATAAGGTGCTTTCTCGAGAAGGAGCCGACCCGACAGTTTTGCTTGGTTAATTTTACGGTGCATCATGCTAGATCTATATGGACCTTGATGTAATTTTCCCTTTGGGCCCTATGTGTAAATGTATGGACCTCCATGTAATTTTCCTTTTTTGTCCTTGGTGTAAAATATACTCCCACCGCCGGTATTAAATTTAACCTAAAAGTAAGTGGTAAAATCTAAACAAAATTAAGCTTAGTTGTCAATGAGTATGGACATTTTTGGATTTCAAGCCAAACGACCAAGGTCATGGCCATATGTACATCATACTTTATGTCGATGACAATCTCATATCCAAGAATTTGTATGCCGCCAAATTTGTCCATATTTTGAAAACAATCCAAGAGTAAGTAGAATGAAGAGTATGGCTCGATAAGGTGCTTTCTCATGAAGGAGCCGACCCGAATGTTTTCCTTGCTTAATTTTATGGTGCTTCGTGCTAGATGTATGGACCTCGATGTAATTTTACCTTTTTAGATCCTTTTGTGGTAAATGAATGGACCTCGATGTAATTTCCTTTTCAGGCCCTTGATATAAAATATACTCCCACTGCCCATGTAAAATTTTAACCTAAAAGTAATTAAGTGGTAAAATTAAACGAATTCAATCTTAGTTCTCAACGAGTATGAACAAATTTTGGATTTCAAGCCGAACGACCAAGGTCATGGACATATGTAAATCATATTTTCTAGTTATGATGATCCCATATCCAAAAATTTGCATGCCGCTTAATTTGGCCATATTTTGAAAACAATCGAAGACGAAGTAGTATAAAGAGTATGGCTCGATAAGGTGCTTTCTCGAGAAGGAGTCGACCCGACTATTTTCCTTGGTTAATTTTACGGTGCTTCATGCTAGATCTATATGGACCTCCATGTAATTTTCCATTTTTTGGGCCCTATGTGCAAATGTATGGACCTCCATGCAATTTTCCTTTTTTAGTCCTTGGTGTAAAATACACTCCCACCGCCTTTGTTAAATTTAACCTAAAAGTAAGTGGTAAAATCTAAACGAATTTAAGATTAGTTGTCAACGAGTATGGAATTTTTTGGATTTCAAGCCGAACGACCAAGGTCATGGCCATATGTATATCATACTTTATGTCGATGACGATCCCATATCCAAGAATTTATATGCCACCAAATTTATCCATATTTTGAAAACAATCAAAGAGGAGGTAGAATGAATAGTATGGCTCGATGAGGTGCTTTCTCGTGAAGGAGCCAACCCGACTGTTTTCCTTGCTTAATTTTATGGTGCTTCGTACTAGATGTATGGACCTCGATGTAATTTTCTGTTTTTAGGTCCCTTTGTGGTAAATGTATGGATCTCGACGTAATTTTCCCTTTTTTAAATCATTGATGTAAAATATACTCCCACCTCCCGTGTAAAATTTTAACCTAAAAATAAGTGGTAAAATCTAAAAGAATTTAAGCTTAGTTGTCAATGAGTATAAAGATTTTTGGATTTCGAGCCGAACGACAAAGGTCATGGACAAATATACATCATACTTTATGTCGATGACGATCCCATATCCAAGAATTTGCATACCACCAAATTAATTTGTCCATATTTTGAAAAAATGAAGGCGAAGTAGTATGAAGAGTATGGCTCGATGAGGTGCTTTCTCGATAATAAGTCGACCCGACTGTTTTCCTTGCTTAATTTTATCTTGCTTCGTGCTATAGTATTATGGACCTCAATGTAATTTTCCCTTTTTAGGTCCCTTTGTGGTAAATGTATGGATCTCGATGTAATTTTCCCTTTTTAGGCCCTTGATGTAAAATGTACTCCCACCGCCTGTGTAAAATCTTAACCTAAAAGTAAGTTGTAAAATCTAAATGAATTTAAGCTTAGTTGTCAATGATTATGAACATTTTTAGATTTTGAGCCGAACGACCAAGGTCATGGACATATGTACATCATACTTTACGTCGATGACGATCACATATCCAAGAATTTGTATGCTGCCAAATTTGGCCATGTTTTGAAAACAATCGAAGGCGAAGTAGTATCAACAGTATGGCTTGATGAGGTGCTTTCTCGAGAAGAAGCCGATTCAACTATTTTCCTTGCTTAAATTTATGGTGCTTCATAATAGATGTATGGACCTCGATGTAATTTTACCACTTTTAGGTCCCTTTGTGGCAAATGTATGGACCTAGTCATAATTTTACCTTTTTAGGTCCTTGGTGTAAAATATACTCTCACCGCTCGTGTAAAATTTTAACCTAAAAGTAACTGGTAAAATCTAAATGAATTTAAGCTTAATTGTCAATGAGTATGGACATTTTTGGATTTTGAGCCGAACGACCAAGGTTATGGACATATGTACATCATACTTTTATGTCGATGTCAATCCCATATCCAAACAATTGCATGCCTCCAAATTAATTTGTCCATATTTTGAAAACAACCGAAGGCTAAGTAGTATGAAGAGTATGGCTCGATGATGTGCTTTCTCGAGAAGAAGCCGACCCGACTGTTATCCTTGCTTAATTTTATGGTTCTTTGTGCTATAGTATAATGGAGCTCGATGTAATTTTACATTTTTAGGTCCCTTTGTGGTAAATGAATGGACCTCGATGTAAAATGTACTCGCATCGTTCGTGTAAAATTTTAACCTAAAAATAAGTTGTAAAATCTAAACGAATTTAAACTTATTTGTTAATGAGTATGAACATTTTTGGATTTCGATCCGAACGACCAAGGTCATGGACATATATACATCATACTTTATGTCAATGATGATCCCATATCCAAGAATTTTCATGCCGCCAAATTTGTCCATATTTTGAAAACAATCGAAAGGTAAGTAGTATGAAGAGTATGGCTCGATGACCTACTCTCTCAGGAAGGAGTCGACCCGACTATTTTCCTTACTTAATTTTATGGTGCTTCGTGCGAGATGTATAGACATCAGTGTAATTTTCACTTTTTTAGGTCCTTGGCGTAAAATGTACTCGCCCTGTTCATGATGTTCCCGTATTTGGGAGTAGATGGGTGAATCTTGGCATGGTAAACAGTGTTGCCACTAGGAGTTTCAACCATTAGAAAAATAAAAAATCATTTTTTTTAGGTGACAAGAGTGTATTTTCTGTAAAGCAAGTAGGAAGAATATGTATTTTTTGTAAAAAAAAAAAGAGCGAGAAGAGAGACTATGAGCAAAGATGAGGCAGCTCGAGAGCGCAGCGAAGAGGAGGAGTTGAAGGCGGTGCAATATCAAAGAAAAGTTGTGATGGCTTCCTGACACGGGGTACAGAGTACAATGAACTACTAGTACTACTAGTATGGAGTAGTAGTACTATTATATATGAACGCAAAACAAATTGTGTTTTCTCTCTCCTTCACTTTCTTATGACCATCCCCATACCATGGCCGACTCATCTCTCCCTCGTCGAAAATGTGGTGTTGCGCACGTGTGTTGATGATGGCGTTGCGTCAACGTGGAGCGCTTTGTAGGGAAACCCCAAGAGCAAGGTATGATGCAGCATAGTAGCAAGTCTTCCCTCAGTAAGAAACTGAGGTTATCAAACCAGTAGAAGGAAGGAAACGTCTCAAAAGTGTCGCAAGCAACATGGAAACCTGCACAACACAAACTCAAGACTTTGCCCCAACTAATAGAGAGGTTGTCAATCTCACAGGTTGCTATAACAAAGGATTAATTGTATGGTGTGGAAGGTGAAAGAGGTTTGTAGCAAGTAAATAGTCGATGTCTACGCACTTCTACTCTTGTAGACAGTTGTTGGGCCTCCAAGTGCAGAGGTTTGTAGAACAGCAACAAGTTTCCCTTAAGTGGATTACCCAAGGTTTATCGAACTCAGGTAGGAAGTGGTCAAAGGTATTCCTTCTCAAGCAACCCTGCAATCAAGATACAAGAAGTCTCTTGTGTCCCCAACACACCCAATACACTTGTCAGGCGTATAGGTGCACTAGTTCGGCGAAGAGATAGTGAAATACAAGTGGTAATGGTGCCAGAAAAAATCTTGACGGTGAGGAAAAGACTAAAGCAAGCAAACATGCAACAGATCTAGATGCAAACGGTGTTTCATGTTCAGAAACAAGGCCTAGTGAAAACTCTCTCATATAAATATATTCTCTTTATGATACTACTTTAAACTACTCTCTGGTTGGACACTCTAATCCATGGTAGGGCCTTCCCCAATCTAGATAATCCCACACTGTCACCTTGAGCGCTAGATGGTTCCAACAAACACCACAATTTCATAAAGACATCCAACTCCAAATATAACTCATAACAAATATATATGTAACCTAGCTTAAGTGCCACACACGGTGTGCATGCTGTCACTTTCACACACATGGGGAAAAGCATAGATCTATTAAAGCACGACGAGTATTTATGTAACCTCTAGCCTAAGTGCCACCACGGTATGCACGCTGTCACTTACACACGTGGGGAGAGCAGAGTGATACGTTGGGAACATATCTATAATTTTTTATGCTCCATGCTTGTTTAGTATCTACTTTGCTTTACTTGTCCACACTTTGAGGTGCTTTTTTACATGTTTTCTGGTACTAACCTACTAACAAGTTGCAACAGTGCCAGATGTCTGTTTTCTGCTGTTTTTGGTTTCAGAAAAGTTAGTAAAGAAATATTCTGGGAATTGGATGGGACAAACGTCAAAGTCAATTACTTTTCGTGGGGAACAAGAAGTCCAGAGGAGAGCCGGAGGGGCCAGCCAGAGGGGCCTGACCCACCCCAGGCGCGGGTGGGCCCCATCCTACACCTGGCTAGGGTTTGGCCACCCTGGCCGCCGCCTCGGTCTCCCCCTTTGCCTATAAGAATCCCTCGATGCAGAAACCCTAAGCAATCTATCAAATCTCCACGAAACCGTCTGTAGACGCTGCCACCATCGTCCCTAGATCCGGGGGATCTGAAGTTCTTCCCGACACCCTGCCGGAGGAGAGATCATCCCGGAGGCCTTCTCTCCGGTATGATGCGTGAGTAGTTCCACCTTGGACTATGGGTCCATGTAGTAGCTAGATGGTTGTATCTCCTCCTTTGTGCTTTCATGTATAGATCTTGTGAGCTCCATTTATGATCAAGATCTAATCTATTTGTAATCATGCATGTTGTGTTTCCAGGGATCCGATGGATATTGAGATTATTATGCTGGTTTGATTAATGGTTTTGTCTTTATGATTCTATCATGTCTGTGTTGTTTGTGATCTTGCATGCTCTCTGTTGTTAGTATCTATCTTGGCAAAGTATTTGCTCGTGACTCCAAGAGGGGGTATTTATGCTCGATAGTGGGTTCATGCCTCTAGTTTCCTAGGGAAGTGACAGAAATCTCTTCAGTTGTAGATGTGTTGTTGCAACTAGGGAGAAAACAACGGTCTCTTGTTCATGGAACATGTGGACTGTTTACCTTACACACTTTGCTTAAAGCAGTTGTCTATTGTTTGCATCTTAATATTGGAGGGGGGTTGGATGATAACCTGAAGGTGGACTTATAATCATAGATGAAGTTGGATGGCGGTCTATGTATCTTGTTGTATTGCCCAATATAATCTCATAGGATCTTTCTAACTAGTAATTGCATTGTTATGCATTGCTCAGTTCTGTCAATTGCCCTGCTGTAATTTGTTTACCCTCCATGCCATGTTGTTTATCTAAGGAGAGCACCTCTACTGAACTATGGACCCCGGTCCAATCTTTACCATTGATACATCTTCCACTGTTACTTTCTTACCTGCTGCAAACCATTACCTTCCACACCATACGTTTAATCCTTTGTTACAGCAAACCGGTGAGCTTGACAACCTCACTGATTCGTTGGGGCAAAGTCTTGAGTTTGTATTGTGCAGGTCTCCGCGTTGCTTGCAACACCTATGTGACGCTTCCTTCCTCCTACTGGTTCGATAAGCTCGGTTTCTTACTGAGGGAAAACTTGTTGTTGTGCTGCTTCACACCTTGCTCTTGGGGTTCGCAACTCAACGCTCCTACATCAACTCAGCGCTGCATCAAGCTTTTCTAGTGCCGTTGCCGGGGAGGCTAAGGACGTCTTCAGTAGGGGAGTCCTTCACTTACTTTCTCTTTACTTTGTTTTTAGTTTGCTTTGTTTCTTTTGCTTGGTTTTGTTTGCCTCTTTAAAAAAAAATAGTCTAGTTTGGTTTGCTTGCTTTATTTAGAAACACAAAAAAATTAGTTCCTGCTCTAGTTGCTGGTCTGTTGTTGCCTTGATTGGTCATGCTTTCTATCAATGGATGGTTTCTTTGAAACTAGTTCTTATTGGAAGGTGGTTTCACGGAAGAACAAAAGTATTATTATAAGGAACACCTTTTGTCACAAAAAGGGAAACACTTATGGGAACAAATTGATAAGTTGAATACTATTGCTAGAGATGTGTGCTCTACTTATAATGTTACTTATTGCTTTGATAAATCTTGTTGCTGTAGGAGGTATAAACACCTTCCCTTTCAATGTGAGTATAATCATAATGTTACCATATCTTCTTATGTTAAGGGAAATTATGACTTTTATGATGTGGAACAAATTGAAGAATTCATTGCTTTTAAGGGTGCATTTGAACTTGCCAATTTGCTTGAAAATACTGATGATGCACCTTATGAATATGAGGTTTATGAGATACTTAAATTTTTCTTTGATAATTACAAGGAAGCAAATGGCTATTTCCTTGAATGTTTTAGTAGATGCTTTCCACACATGGAAGAGACTAATGCTTTGTAGGAGTCTATGGAAGAAGAAATTGCTGAAACTGAAAGCTCATTAGATGAAAAAGAGGAGGAGAGTGATGAACAAAGGGAGGAAGAATGGATCTAACCATGTCTACCTTCTAATGAGAGTAACTCCTTACATCTTACATTAGTTGATTGTCCTCCATGCTTACCAAAGGAGGATGAATGTTATGTTCCTGTGGATCCTTTTCAAATATCTACTGATGGTAAAACCTATGAAGGTTTTAATCCCACTATTTTTGATCTTGATAGAAATTATGTGTTTGCAGATCATGAAAAGCATGCTTTATGTGATAGCTATATTGTTGAGTTTATTCATGATGCTACTGAAAATTACTATGAGAGAGGAAAATTTGGTTGTAGAAGTTTTGATGGTATTGAAACACCTCTCTTTGTGATAAAAGTTTTGAAGCTACACTTGTCTTATCTTCCTATGCATGTCATTTTGTTCTTCATGAATTTATTTGTGTACAAGATTCCTATGCATAGGAAGAGGGTTGGACTTAAATGTGTTTTGAATTTGCTTCTTGATGCTCTCTCTTACTTCAACTCATAGTTCTTATGTGAGCATCTTCTCAAGCTATCATGCCTAACTTAAAGGCGTTAAAGAAAAGTATTTGTTGGGAGATAATCCAAGAGTTTATTTCAGTCTTGGAAGTTATTACATCAGTAATGACCTCTCCTTATCCTTTTTGTTTGCTTTTTGTTCCAAGAATGACCTCTAATGAGAGGGAAGTAAGATTTGGGGAGTTGTTGTCCCAAAACAGATTTCTATCCTCCACCAAAAACATTCGTGAGGAGGCTCTGTAACTCGGATTGAGCTGAAAATTTACTAATAAATCCCCCAGTATGTTAGCTAACTTTCGTTAGTTCAACACTTTTTGATTTGAGTAACATAAGATATTCTAAAAAATCGGTTTCTACCTGCTGGTCTGTTTTGACAGATATCTGCCGTTATTTGCATTTCCTTCTTATTGATTCCTTTTTGAGTTCTCTTTAGATGAATTGAGATTTTTGAAGGAGTTACTATAGTAGCTTGTGTTTTTAGTGAAAATCCTTGCTGTTCCGAAGTTTTTCCAGGGGTCTAATATCTTTTGAATACACTAATATTGCTAGTGAAGATTGTGTGAAGTTTTGTATGAAGGAAAAATTTCATGCGTAGAGAGAGAATGATGCAATGATATGAAGAATGGACAAAATCACAATCTTGAGGATGCCACCATGGTGTCACCCCAAAAAATATCCAAGAGGTACAAGCGTTAAAGCTTGGGGATGCCCAAGGCATCCCCTTCTTCATGAATAAAAAGCTCAGGTCTCTAGACACTTCGTTTTTATTGTTTCATGCACAGTTGTGTTGTTCATGGAGCGTCTTAGTTTTTGTTTGCTTTGCTTAGGTTGTTTAGTTTTCTTGAATAAAGTAGTTTGGACCCCCGTTTTCACTGTGATTGTTTTGCAAATAAGATTGCTTGGTGTTTGGAAAGGAGTAGTAAGTTCTTTCTTGTAAGTGCAAGAGGAGCTTGCATTGACTGTGACTTAGACTTTAGCAAGACATGCTAGGTGTTGTTTTGGCATTATGATTAGTGATTATTTTGGTAGCATGTCTTGTTCCAAACAATTGGGATTGCTTAGTGTGACTTGAATAAATTATGCGTTGTTTTAGCATGCAAAAGCATAGTATTGTGGTATTCTCCTTTGATGCTTTGCTTGGGTTGACTTGGCACATGCTCACACCATGTTATTACTATGACAAGTCACCGTAGCCTCTATGATCATTTATTCCTTGCCATGTAGTACCACTCTTTTCTCTGATTTGTATGCTTTGTTGCTCTGCATGATTATGGCCATTATGCTCTCTTAGTTGGTTGCTCCTAGTCTTTTGCTAGCCTCCACTTGTGTGAGTAAGTTCTACTCATGCCTCCAACTTCCAAGAAACCAAGTTATTCCAAAGTGTCCACTATAAATTCCTATGCATGGTGTGTTACACCATTCCAAGTATATTCTTGTTTTCATCTATCTTCCAATTAAAAACTATTTTGTTATGTGAAAACTTAGTGATTAAAGCCCTCACGAACTTGATGGCACAGTTTATTCTTTTCCCCTAATAAACTTGAACCATTGTGACAACTTTGTTGTATATGCTTGCACTTATAAGTTGGAATTAGCAGAACCGTGCTATCACGGGGAACGTTTTCAACATTGCACTTGTACTCTGTACTCAGTTGATATCATGTTCTTTTGTCTATGGATGTCACCGGTGTGAAATAAAGAGGGAACTTGTAAGTCCATGAAGTTTGTATCCTGTGTTAGAGAAACGCCTGGGCTGCTAGCCTAAGCCATGCCTAATCATGGTGGAAACTTGCAGCATCACCATAGTGAGTTATCTATGAAACATCCTCAATAAAAAGCTATGCATATGATAAATAAAAAGATTGCTGAGATGCTCATTCTCTGCTTGCCTTGTCATTTTTGTTATGGGAAAGCTCCTGTACCATGTGCAAGGGGTACCTCGTTGGCGGTTCTCTATGATATTCAAATACTTACAGTGACAAGAACTTACCTAGACCCAAAGTTGAGTATGCATGAGGTGTGGCCCTCATATTCAAGGGACTTGAGATTGCCAACTTATACTTCATCAAGCATATACTCCAACTTTGCCACTTTAACCTTAACCACTTCAAGATGCTTATGATAGAGGTAATGAGGGCTGAAATATAACAAGTACCATAATTTTTGGAAGCTCTTTTTGAAACTTGTAATCCCTGCTTCCTTTACAAAAAGGCCTTTCTTCCACCATTACTGAGTCTCCACCTTCTACCTTTAGGAACCATTAAGAGAGCATAGTTGTCATTTTGTGTGTAGTGTTCCAAAGCTTATTAATTGATGCATATTGTGATATTAGTTGTTCTTGTGCTACTTGTTTCTAGTCACCCTTGTGAACTTTGCAGGTGTCCTATGTATCTTTTTGATGATTACCACTATGCTATGTTTTCTGTATGACAAACAAACATTTTTCAATGCATGCTATTCATGATCTTTGTTTATAGCTTGCCATGTTGCATGCATAGTTACTATGTCCTATTGTTAAAACTCCATCTTTCATGCTCATGTTTATAATTTTTTGATCCCAGCTTTCAATGCTTGCAAATGGTTGGATCTTTATTGTGAGGGTGCATGTCACCTCAAAAATTATTCTTTTTATCACTTACCTACTCGAGGACGAGCATGAGTTAAGCTTGGGGATGCTGATATGTTGGAAACGTATCTATAATTTTTGATGCTACATGCTTGTTTAGTATCTACTTTGCTTTACTTATCCACACTTTGAGTTGCTTTTTACATGTTTTCTGGTACTAACCTACTAACAAGTTGCAACAGTGCAGATGCCTGTTTTCTACTGTTTTTTGTTTTAGAAAAGTTACTAAAGAAATATTCTCGGAATTGGATGGGACAAACGTCAAAGTCAATTACTTTCCATGGGGAACAAGAAGTCCAGAGGAGAGCCGGAGGGGCCAGACCCACCCTAGGCGTAGGTGGGCCCCACCCCACGCCTGGCTAGGGTTTGGCCACCCTATCCGCCGCCTTGGTCTCCCCCATCGCCTATAAGAAGCCTCCGATGCAGAAACCATATCACCCGATCAAATCTCCACGAAACCGTCTATAGCCGCCACCACCATCGTCCCTAGATCGGGGGGGTCTGAAGTTCTTCCCGGCACCCTGCCGGAGGGGAGATCATCCTGGAGGCCTTCTCTCCGGTATGATGCGTGAGTAGTTCCACCTTGGACTATGGGTCCATGTAGTAACTAGATGGTTGTATCTCCTCCTTTGTGATTTCATGTATAGATCTTGTGAGATCCGTTCATGATCAAGATCTAATCTATTTATAATCATGCATGTTGTGTTTACAGGGATCCGATGGATATTGAGATTATTATGTTGGTTTGATTAATGGTTTTGTCTTTATGATTCAATCATGTATGTGTTGTTTGTGATCTTGCATGCTCTCCGTTGTTAGTAGCTATCTTGGCCAAGTAGTTGCTAGTGACTCCAAGAGGAGGTATTTATGCTCGATAATGGGTTCATGCCTCTAGTTTTCAAGGGAAGTGACAGAAATACCTTCGGTTGTAGATGTGTTGTTGCCACTAGGGAGAAAACAACGGTCTCGTGTTCATGGAACATGTGGACTGTTTACCTTACACACTTTGCTTAAAGCAGTTGTCTGTTGCTTGCAACTTAATACTGGAGGGGGTTCGGATGATAACCTGAAGGTGGACTTCTAGTCATACATGTGTAAGGTTTCCAACCTTTAATAAGGTAGAGATCCCTGTGTTTACAATGCTAGTCCCTGGATCAATAGCTAGCATCCACAGTTAAGATGTAATATCAAGAAACAAAGGTACAACTTTATAACCAGGAATAAAATAATTCATTACATCTTACATAGCTCATTTGGCTATCACATTACATTGCAGCAGAAATCTATAAAGCATGGGGCCCTTCATCTTCAAAGTGCCACAGGCAATCATGTTGGTTGTAGACTTGTAATCCTAATCAATAAACTTCACTAATCATCAAACAAACCTGCAACATAATAAGTTGCAGCCACAAGGGTCAATACATTTGAATTGTATTGGCAAGTTTCACTACTATGTAGAAATAAGTGGATCCTATCATTTACATGCATATTTGGCTAAGTAGGGTTTAGGCTCTTTTGCAGAAAGCAATATAGTTTTATCCTATCATTTCAAAATAGTTTTTGATCTTTTGTCAAATCTTTCTGAACTTCTTGGAAAACTCCAAGTGCTTCTATCCCTTGTTGTCACCATCAAGTTTTTACTTTGAGAAATTGGAATGTCGAGATCTTCCATAGCTTCAGGCCTTAGTTGCTCAGTATTGTCCATAACCGGGGACACGGCTAAGTACTTAGAATTTGATCTTCTACAGAAGTTGTACACTTTACCCACATGACACAATCTCATCTTGATGCCACCAGTGGCCGCTGGGTAAGTACTCACCAAGATGGAGTACTGGCAGATTGAGAATGTGACAAAGTCTTTCCATAGAAGTCCTCCCAATACACAATGCTAGCTTGTCATCCAGGCACCAATGTAGGGTTTCAAGTTCCCTTACACAATTCTAGTTAACCTGAAGATGCCAATGCATGGGTCTTCCACTATGTAGTTGACTAAGCCAGAGCCCATTTAGCATGTGGCTGTACACGGAAGCCACTGTATGAGAAACATGTTCAATCTCTAAGTCCCTGGGTGGTTTTCTTCTAGTGCACATACAAAAAGAGATGGCCATATAAACATGGTTCCTTTTGTTGCCACCTTGTCCAAAACTTGAGTATCCTTGTCCACCCAGGTGGTTCATTGAGTACTTGTTTTATTATATAAAACATATAACTTTTCAACTCTTCATATAATCATATCATGTATCCCATCCCAATATATAGCAGGGCTAAGCATAATACAACTACAATGTTTCCACTAAGGAATATATAAGGGTATCCTATTAGGATTTAGCATAGCATAAAATATAGTAGTCCTTTCCATACATGTTACAAAAATCCACTAAGTGTAATGAAAATAGTAGGACTTGGATGATAGTGTCACTTGCCTTTTTAGTAGAGAATGATGGTTCACTTCTTGATCTTGCAAATATCACACTCTTCTAATTCCACTACAATTCAATCAAGCAAACATAGATTCAACTAGCATTCCAACCAATTTATCACACATAAAAAATAATTGAAACAAGGTCATGCATGCAAGCATGCAAAAGATAGTTTTATTTGCAAAAGTGGTTTCTACTAAGCTCTAAACATTATAAAGTTCAAAAGTGGTCATTTACTAAAGTGGTAAAACCATTTGCAAAAGGTTTTATCTATAAACCAATTTTAAATCAAATCATTATTTTATGTGGTTGAAAATGCTTTTAGTAAAGCAATATTCTCTAAAGAGTTCACCAAATATATTTTAATTCTCAAAACTTGGTGTTTAGGTTCAGAAGGTTTGAATCAAATCATTTCCCAAAGGTTTTACTCAAAAATCATTTCTAAATCATAATCAATATTTTTATTTGACTAGAAATGGCTAATTCAAATATTTGCTCCTTAACTTCACAAAATACATTTTTAAATCCATAAATTGGTTCCTATAGTCAGTAGGTTCACAACAAACCATTTTTCAAAGATTTCATATTAAGATTATATCTAGAACAATTTTTTATATTCAAAATAAGCCTACACAAGTTTCTGCAATTTCAACCAATTTTACAGAAGCAAAACATTCAACAAAGTGCATGGTTGCAAAGTACTTGTTCTGATGAATCCATTGATATAAAATTTGCAAAATTTGGACGTGTAGAATTAAAGTTATGAATTTTACAAGTTTGCAATTCAAACAGATTCTAATTCTGTTTTTAAACAAAACCTTGCCCACGTGGCGTGTTTCTATTGGCCGGTACCGCTTCGTGCGGATCAGCCTCTGTGGACCATAGGATTCCACTTAAATCGCATGGCTCAGATTGACGCATACCCCTTCGACCAAATCTAATCATAGCCACAGGATTTGGATCCGATGGGCTCAGTGTGTTTGACCACGAACTGGCGGCGCTAGCGGCGGCTGGCGGTGGCGCACGCTCGGGCGGCGAGCTTGCCGACGATGCAGGGAGCGGGGAAGAGGGGGAAGTGGCTCACCGTGCTCGCAGGGAGGTGCTGAAGCTCAACGTGTGGTCGGCTTGGCGAGGGGTGCACCAGAGAGGCGACGATTGCTTGCCGGAGTTGCTGCGAGCGGCGGGTGGTTCTGTTTGACGACGGGGCGACGCTGCAGTTCACCCCAAGGCAAAACAATGGCGTGGTTGGACGCGTGCTGATATAGGAATTATGGGAGCATCAACAGGAGGTGCTGGGGCGGTCGAGGCTTACCAGGAAACTTCGTCGGAGACGAGATAGACGGCGGCGATGCTCAGGTGAGGACGAAGTCGACGCTACGGGGCACGCGGGAGTGAGCTGGGGCTGTGGGCAGGTGCGCCTGGCGATGGGGAATATGCCTGCGTGCAGAGGGAGTCGAGGGGCGGCTGGACGGCACCGGAATTTGCTGGAGAAGGTCGCCGGAGCAGCGGCGGTGCAAAGCCGATTCGAGGAAGCCTGGTGGCAGAGAAGGTGGGGCGAGTGAGGGGAAATGGCGAGAAGAGGTGGGCGCTTAAGTGTGCGTGGTCGCGGGCGACAATAACGCAGGCAATAACGTGAATTGATCGCCGGAGTTAAAGGGCAGAAACGGCGAGAAGGAAATTTCGCGGTGAAGACGATGATGTGCTGGCGGTGGGGTCCGTCTGGCAGTGAGGGAGAGAGAGAGAGGGAGTGGGGTCCACTGCTCAGTGTCTCAGCGGGTGTGTGTTCGCGTGAGAAAACGTTTCGGTGAGGATATGTCGGGTGGGCTCTTGCTGGGCTTATTGGGCCAGAGGGGTTGGGTCTGGTTCGTTTCACTTTTTTTTTATACAGATAGCTTTTTCTTTTTCCATTTGGAATTTCTGTTTTGATTTTATTCAAACAATTCAAACACCCAAATGAATTGAAACCTTTGACAAACTTTGTGTAGGTTTTAATTCTATTTAACAACACAAATCAAAGTCCAAAACAAAATAATTTTTATTCTTTTTAAGATCCATTAATAATTAAATAAAATAGACCTTAGTATTTAATTCAAATAGGATTTTATTTATTTAAAAACCCTAAATAATACCAAAATCATTTCAGTAGGTTTTATTTGAATAAATAAAACACTTGGAAAACTTATTTAAAATAAATTAACAAGTTTTAGTGTTTATTTAAAATGGAAAAGCCTTTACTTTAATAAAAATTGGATATTAATAAATCCTCATTATTTTATTTAAATAAACCTTTATCCTTTTTATCAAATAGAAATATTTTATTTCCAAAGCTTGGCCAATATTAAATTTGGCTCTATAAAATAATCTTTATTTATAATTCTACCTTTTCTTTTGAAAACCAAATCTTTTATTAAAAGATCTAAAAATAGTAATTCCAACTATTTTAACTTTATTGTTTATTTAACTTTTTAAATCCCTTTAGGATTTTATTTGATCAAAATGGGTTTTGATATTTCCAATTGGAATCAAAAAGTTTCTTCTCACCCTAAATTTCAACAAAATTTTATTTTGTTTATTTATTTTTCACATTACAAGATTTGGAAAATCTTGGGATGTGACAGGCTGCCACCCTTAAAATAAATCTCGTCCCGAGATTTGGGAAGGCTAGGGTTACAAGTTGGCTTCAAGGCAACCAGGGTACTACCACCCTTAAAAATAAAGTCTCATAGGGTTACATTGATGGTTCACTTGACTATGGGTTCAACACTTTATATCCTGACAAGGAATCCTTATTTGACTCTTCTGAGTTTACTAGTTCCTGACATCGACTTCTTCAATCTCTTCAAAGTTTCCATCCATATCAATGTGGTTCACATGTCCTTTCTGGGTCACATTGGAGTCATTTCCATTGGCTCTTCTAGCATCCTTTTTCTTTTTCTTCTCAGGACAGTCTGATGCATAGTGTCCAAGTTCCTTGCAATCATAGCACTGCAACTGGCTAATGTCTTTCTTCCTGGAGTTGCCATGTTTATTCTGACCAAGGTCATCTCTATTGTCAGTATCATTTCCATTATTCTCACTTCCATTGCTGTTGTGGTGATACTGATGTGGTTCAGAATCTTCTTTGCTCTTTTTGAATGAATGCTTCTTTTTTGATGATCATGAGTGATTCTTGAGTTTATGCTTCCTCTTTCTATTCTCAACTTGATTCATCTTGTTTTCCAATATAGTGGCTTTGTCACAGAGTGATTGATAAGTTGGGACATAGGCAACAACCAGCTGCAGGTTCAACTCATCATTAAGTCCTTCAAGATATTTCTCCTTTCTCTTAGCATCTGTGTCAACTTCATCCGGTGCATATCGTGCCAGATTGTTGAATTCTTCAATATACTCAGCCACACTGAGGTGACGCTGTTTCAGATTGTGAAACTCCTTTTTCTTCAAGTACATCACTCTAGGTGAGATGTGAGTTGTTCTAAATCCATCCTCAAAAATAGCCCAAGTTACATCTTCAAGGGGAGTGGTGATCTGAAAGTTGTCCCACCATGTTGTTGCTGGCCCTTCAAGCATAAATGCTGCAAACCTTACTTTTTCCTTGTCGGTGCAGCCAACAGTCACTAAGTCCTTATTCACCGAACGTAACCAATCATCCGCTACCATTGGGTCAGTTGTTCCAGAGAACCTTGCAGGCCTAAGTTTCAGAAACTTGGTGAGCATATCAAGTGCTGGAGGATTATTCTGATTGTTGTTGTTGTTGTTGTTGTTGTTCTGATTCTGTATGAGTGTGGTCATCATCTGCATCAGTTGAGTTTGGCCTGTCATCAATTGCTGCATCTCAGGAGTGATGTTGTTGTTTTGGTTGGGGTTGGCACGACGGGGAGGCATCTGTTGGTTTGATAGGGATGAGTAATGATGGATAGGTTTTTTAAGAAGTCCTAACACACAACTCAAAACAACCAAGTTCAATCAAACAATCAAACAATCAACAAGCAACTATTCACTTAACAACTTATGAGCTTAACTCATGAGTTGAAGGAAACAACAAGTTTTCTTGAAAATAATAACCTAGTATAGTCATACCTCATAGGTCAATATGATCCATACACTAACATGATGTCAATGTTTTGGTAGGCAACCTAATGTCTCTTCGTTTTCACTTGTAGTCCTTAGTGATGTCTAAGTTGAAGTCCTTGGTGAAACTAAAGTTGAAATCACTTGAAGATGTTGAAGTCATTAGAGTTGATGAAATCTTTGATAAAACTAAAGTTGAAGTCATTGGTCATGGTGAAGGCTTTGTCCATCAAGTTTGAAATAGAAGAGAGGTAGAATCAAAACCCAAAAGTTTGAGGAAAGAGTTTACAAGATTGTTTGTAAATAAGTTTTGGAACAGATATAACTCCTATTTTTCTAAGGGGTTTTGTCCAATCCTAGGGTTACAAGTCCTACAGGAAACACGGTGCTCTGATACCATCTGTAAGGTTCCCAACCTTTAATAAGGTAGAGATCCCTGTGTTTACAATGCTAGTCCCTGGATCAATAGCTAGCATCCACAGTTAAGATGTAATATCAAGAAACAAAGGTCATAATACAACTTTATAACCAGGAATAAAATAATTCATTACATCTTACATAGCTCATTTGGCTATCACATTACATTGCAGCAGAAATCTATAAAGCATGGGGTCCTTCATCTTCAAAGTGCCACAGACAATCATGTTGGTTGTAGACTCGTAATCCTAATCAATAAACTTCACTAATCATCAAACAAACCTGCAACATAATAAGGTGCAGCCACAAGGGTCAATACATTTGAATTGTATTGGCAAGTTTCACTACTATGTAGAAATAAGTGGATCCTATCATTTACATGCATATTTGGCTAAGTAGGGTTTAGGCTCTTTTGCAGAAAGCAATATAGTTTTATCCTATCATTTCAAAATAGTTTTTGAACTTTTGTCAAATCTTTCTGAACTTCTTGGAAAACTCCAAGTGCTTCTATCCCTTGTTGTCACCATCAAGTTTTTACTTTGAGAAATTTGAATGTCGAGATCTTCCATAGATTCAGGCCTTAGTTGCTCAGTATTGTCCATAACCGGGGACACGGCTAAGTACTTAGAATTTGATCTTCTACAAAAGTTGTACACTTTACCCACATGACACAATCTCATCTTGATGCCACCAGTGGCCGCTGGGTAAGTACTCACCAAGATGAAGTACTGGCAGATTGAGAATGTGACAAAGTCTTTCCATAGAAGTCCTCCCAATACACAATGCTAGCTTGTCATCCAGGCACCAATGTAGGGTTTCAAGTTCCCTTACACAATTCTAGTTAACCTGAAGATGCCAATGCATGGTTCTTCCACTATGTAGTTGACTAAGCCAGAGCCCATTTAGCATGTGGCTGTACACGAAAGCCACTGTACGAGAAACATGTTCAATCTCTAAGTCCCAGGATGGTTTTCTTCTAGTGCACATACACAAAGAGATGGCCATATAAACATGGTTCCTTTTGTTGCCACCTTGTCCAAAACTTGAGTATCCTTGTCCACCCAGGTGGTTCATTGAGTACTTGTTTTATTATATAAAACATATAACTTTTCAACTCTTCATATAATCATATCATGTATCCCATCCCAATATATAGCAGGGCTAAGCATACTACAACTACAATGTTTCCACTAAGGAATATATAAGGGTATCCTATTAGGATTTAGCATAGCATAAAATATAGTAGTCCTTTCCATGCATGTTACAAAAATCCACTAAGTGTAATGAAAATAGTAGGACTTGGATGATAGTGTCACTTGCCTTTTTAGTAGAGAATGATGGTTCACTTCTTGATCTTGCAAATATCACACTCTTCTAATTCCACTACAATTCAATCAAGCAAACATAGATTCAACTAGCATTCCAACCAATTTATCACACATAAAAAATAATTGAAACAAGGTCATGCATGCAAGCATGCAAAAGATAGTTTTATTTGCAAAAGTGGTTTCTACTAAGCTCTAAACATTATAAAGTTCAAAAGTGGTCATTTACTAAAGTGGTAAAACCATTTGCCAAAGGTTTTATCTATAAACCAATTTTAAATCAAATCATTATTTTATGTGGTTGAAAATGCTTTTAGTAAAGCAATATTCTCTAAAGAGTTCACCAAATATATTTTAATTCTCAAAACTTTGTGTTTAGGTTCAGAAGGTTTGAATCAAATCATTTCCCAAAGGTTTTACTCAAAAATCATTTCTAAATCATAATCAATATTTTTATTTGACTAGAAATGGCTAATTCAAATATTTGCTCCTTATCTTCACAAAATACATTTTTAAATCCATAAATTGGTTCCTATAGTCAGTAGGTTCACAACAAACCATTTTGCAAAGATTTCATATTAAGATTATATCTAGAACAATTTTTTATATTCAAAATAAGCCTACACAAGTTTCTGCAATTTCAACCAATTTTACAGAAGCAAAACATTAAACAAAGTGATGGTTGCAAAGTACTTGTTCTGCTGAATCCATTGATATAAAATTTGCAAAATTTGGACGTGTAGAATTAAAGTTATGAATTTTACAAGTTTGCAATTCAAACAGATTCTAATTCTGTTTTTAAACAAAACCTTACCCACGTGGCGTGTTTCTATTGGCCGGTACCGCTTCGTGCAAATCAGCCTCCGTGGACCGTAGGATTCCACTTAAATCGCATGGCTCAGATTGACGCATACCCCTTCGACCAAATCTAATCATAGCCACAGGATTTGGATCCGACGGGCTCAGTGTGTTTGACCACGAACTGGTGGCGGCGCACGCTCGGGCGGCGAGCTTGCCGACGATGCAGGGAGCGGGGAATAGGGGGAAGTGGCTCATCGTTCTCGCAGGGAGGTGCTGAAGCTCAACGTGTGGTCGGCTTGGCGAGGGGTGCACCAGAGAGGCGACGATTGCTCGCCGGAGTTGCTGCGAGCGGCGGGTGGTTCTGTTTGACGACGGGGCGACGCTGCAGTTCACCCCAAGGCAAAACAAAGGCGTGGTTAGACGCGTGCTGATCTAGGAATTATGGGAGCATCAACAGGAGGAGCTGGGGCGGTCGAGGCTTACCAGGAAACTTCGTCGGAGACGAGACAGACGGCGGCGATGCTCAGGTGAGGACGAAGCCGACGCTACGGGGCGCGCGGGAGTGAGCTGGGACTATGGGCAGGTGCGCCTGGCGATGGGGAATATGCCTGCGTGCAGAGGAGTCGAGGGGCGGCTGGACGGCGCCGGAATTTGCTGGAGAAGGTCGCCGGAGCAGCGGCGGTGCAAAGCCGATTCGAGGCAGCCTGGTGGCAGAGAAGGTGGGGCGAGTGAGGGGAAATGGCGAGGAGAGGCGGGCGCTTAAGTGTGCGTGGTCGGGGGCGACAATAACGTAGGCAATAACACGAATTGATCGTCGGAGTTAAAGGGCAGAAACGGCGAGAAGGAAATGTCGCGGTGAAGACGATGATGTGCTGGCGGTGGGGTCCGTCTGGCAGTGAGGGAGAGAGAGAGGGAGTAGGGTCCACTACTCAGTGTCTCAACGGGTGCGTGTTCGCGTGAGAAAACGTTTCGGTGAGGATATGCCGGGTGGGCTCTTGCTGGGCTTATTGGGCCAGATGGGTTGGGTCTGGTTCGTTTCACTTTTTTTTATACAGATAGCTTTTTCTTTTTTCATTTGGAATTTCTGTTTTGATTTTATTCAAACAATTCAAACACCCAAATGAATTCAAACCTTTGCCAAACTTTGTGTAGTTTTTAATTCTTTTTAACAACACAAATCAAAGTCCAACACAAAATAATTTTTATTCTTTTTAAGATCCATTAATAATTAAATAAAATAGACCTTAGTCTTTAATTCAAATAGGATTTTATTTATTTAAAAACCCTAAATAATACCAAAATCATTTCAGTAGGTTTTATTTGAATAAATAAAACACTTGGAAAACTTATTTAAAATAAATTAACAAGTTTTAGTGTTTATTTAAAATGGAAAAGCCTTTACTTTAATAAAAATTGGATATTAATAAATCCTCATTATTTTATTTAAATAAACCTTTATCCTTTTTATCAAATAGAAATATTTTATTTCCAAAGCTTGTCCAATATTTAATTTGGCTCTATAAAATAATCTTTATTTATAATTCTACCTTTTCTTTTGAAAACCAAATCTTTTATTAAAAGATCTAAAAATAGTAATTCCAACTATTTTAACTTTATTGTTTATTTAACTTTTTAAATCCCTTTAGGATTTTATTTGATCAAAATGGGTTTTGATATTTCCAATTGGAATCAAAAAGTTTCTTCTCACCCTAAATTTCAACAAAATTTTATTTTGTTTATTTATTTTTCACATTACAAGATTTGGAAAATCTTGGGATGTGACAACATGTAGTTGGATGGTGGTCTTTGTATCTTATTGTATTGCCCATTCGAATCTCATAGGATCTTTCTGACTAGTAATTGCATTGTTATGCCTTGCTCAGTTCCTGTTAGTTGCCCTGCTGTAATTTGTTTACCCTTCATGCCACGTTGTTTATCTAAGGAGAGCACCTCTAGTGAACTATGGACCCCGATCCAATATTTACCATTGATACATCTTCAATTGTTACTTGCTTACTTGCTGCAAACCATTACCTTCCACACCATACGTTTAATCCTTTGTTACAACAAACTGGCGAGCTTGACAACCTGACTTATTCGTTGTGGAAAAGTCTTGAGTTTGTGTTGTGCAGGTTTTCGCGTTGCTTGCAACACCTGTGTGACATTTCCTTCCTCCTACTGGTTCGATAACCTCGGTTTCTTATTGAGGGAAAACTTGCTACTATGCTGCTTCACACCTTGCTCTTGGGGTTCCCAACGTAGCACTCCTACATCAACTCAGCACTGCATCACAGAGATCTATTGAAGCACTTGAGTAGCAAGGTAGATCTACTTGATTACAAAGCTCATGACCACAACAAGATCATGCATAGAGAGAGAGATTAACACATAGCTACCAGTAGAGCCCTTAGCCTCGAGGAAGAACTACTCCCTCTTCATCATGGGAATCAGCAACGGCGATGGAGACGGTGATGGAGATCGATGGAGATGGCTTCGAGGGCACTTCCCCGTCCCGGTAGGGTGCCGAAACAGGGACTTTCTGTCCCCCGAATCTCCCCTTCGGTGGCGGCTCCGCAGCGGAACTTTTTTATGGAAGTATGATTCATGATTTAGGGTTTTCTCCCCGGGGGCTTCTTATAGGCAAAGACGGCAAGGTCGGTGGAGGGACAGGGGCCCACACCCCCTGTAGGCGCCACCAGGGCTTGCCCGTGCCTGGGAGGGTGCGGCCACCCTGGTGCCCTACTCCGTCTCTGCTTCGTGGTTCCGTGTGGGTCCGGGAAAAATAATTACTTTGGCTTTTGTCCCGTACAATTCTGAGAATATTGATTTTCTGCCTTTCTGGAACCAAAAACAAAAGAAAACAGGCAACTAGCACTGTGGCATCTTGTTAATAGGTTAGTAGCAGAAAACATATAAAAACACCTCAAAGTGAAGACAAAACAAAGCAAAGTAGATACTAAACAAGCATGGAGCATCAAAAATTATAGATACATTTCCGACGTTTCAAGCATCTCCAAGCTTAACTCCTGCTCGTCCTCGAGTAGGTAAGTGATAAAAAGAATAATTTTTGAGGTGACATGCACCATCAAAGTCAAGATCAAACCATTTGCAAGAATTGAAAGCTGGGATCAAAGAACTCTAAACATGAGCATGAAATATGGGGTTCTAATAGTAAGACATAGCAACTATGCATGCAACATGAAAGGCTACAAACAAAGATCATGAATAACATGCATTGAAAAACGTTTGTTTGTTTCACATACAGAAAACATGGCACTGTGGCAATCAGCACTTCCCTCATGGATTAGCAAATAGATGCATATGACACTTTCAAAGTTCATAAGAGTGACTAGATACAAATAGCACAAGAACAAGTAATATCAACAATATGAATCAATCAATAAGTTTTGGGACAATGCACATAGAACTAAGAATGGCAACTATGCTCTCTTAATTGGTGCCTAAGGATAGAAGGTGAAGACTCAATATAATGGTGGAAGAAAGGCCCTTCATAAAGGGAAGCGGGGATTTCAAGTCTCATAAAGAGCTTCCAAAAATTATGGTACTTGTTAGCTTTCAACTCTCATTGCCCCTATCATAAGCATCTTAAAGTGATTAAGGTTAAAGTGAACAAAAATATGGAGTATATGCTTGACAAAGTATAAGTTGGCAATCTCATGTCCCTTGAATACGAGGGTCACACCTCATGCTACTCAACTCCAGTCACCTGTAAGTTCTTGTCATAGTAAGTACATGTGTATCATAGAAAACCGCCAACGGGGTACCCCTTGCACATGGTACAGGAGCTATCCCATAACCAAAATGACAATGCAAGCAGACAATGAGCATCTCAGCGATCTTTTTATTTACTATGTGCATAGCTTTTTATTGAGGATTCTTCACAGATAGCTCATTATGGTGATGCTCCAAGTTTCCACCATGATTAGGCATGGCTTAGGCTAGCGGCCCAGGCGTTTCTCTAACACAAAATACAAAACTCCATGGACTTACAATCTCCCTCTTTATTTCACACCTGTGACATCCATAGACAAAAGAGCATGATATCAACTGTGTACAAAGTACAAGTGCAATGTTGAAATTGTTCCCCATGACATCATGGTTTTGCTGATTGCAACGTATAAGTGCAAGCATATACAACATAGATGACACAATGATTCAAGTTTATTAGGGGTAAATAATGTAAAGTGTGCCATCAAGTTTCTGAGAGCTTTAATCACTAACTTTCACATAACAAGTTTAATTTGGAAGATAGATAAAACAAGAATATACTTGGAATGGTGTAACACACCATGCATAGGAATTTATAGTGGACACTTTGGAATAACTTGGTTTCTTGGGAGTTGGATGCATGAGTAGAGCTTACTCATACAAGTGGAGGCTAGCAAAAGACTGGGAGCGACCAACTAAGAGAGCAATAATAGCCATAATCATGTAGAGCGACAAAACATTACTAATCAAAGCATAAAGTGGTACTAAAATTCAAGGACTAAACGATCATAGAGGCTATGGTGACTTGTTCATAGTCATAACATGGTGTGAGCATGTTACAAGTCAACCCAAACAAAGCATCAAAGGAGAATACCACAATACTATGCTTTTGTATGCTAAAACAACGCATGATTCTTTCAAGGCACATTGAGCAATCCTAATTGTTTGGAACAAGTCATGATACATCAATAATCACTAATCATAGGTCAAAACAACATCTAGCATGACATGATAAAGTCTAAGCCACAGTCAAAACAAGCTCCCTTTTGTACCACTATAAGCATGAAACTTTCTACTATTTTCCAACACCAAACAACTTATTTGAAACAACTCACAAAGATAATAATCAATAAAGATCAGTGAGCTTGTCTCACAAATCCACAAACAAGAACTAAAAAGTTCTAAGCTGAAAGCACAAGAAAACTAAGGCTGAACGTAGTGCTAGCAAAAGTGAACACTCACAAAACAATAAGAGTGAGAACTAGAGTGTTCTAGGCAATGGAAACAGAGTGTGTCTCTCTCCAAAATAAGTGTGGTGTAACCAACCAACTTACTCAAGAAAATTAAGCAAACTAAAAACAAAAAATAAAACTAAGACGCTCCAAGAACAACACAATAGTGCATGAAACAATAAAAACGAAGTGTCTAGAAAGACCTGAGATTTTTATTGATGAAGAAGGGGATGCCTTGGGCATCCCCAATCTTTGACGCTTGTACATCTTGAATATTTCTTGGGGTGACACGAGGGTGGTATCCCCAAGCTTGATATTTTGTCCATTCTTCATCTCATTACATCATTCTCTCTCTACACCTGGAATTTTTCCTTCATACAAAACTTCACACAATCTTCATTAGCAACATTAGTGTATACAAAAGATAATAGACCTTTGGGCTTTAGTTTTGAAACAACAAAAATTTCATTAGAAACACAAGATACTGTAGAAATTCCCTCAAAAAGCTCAATTTCCCAAAAAAACCAAAAAGAATCAATAAGAAGCAAATGCAAATAATGGCAGAAATCTGTCAAAATAGACCAGCAGGTAGAAACCGATTTTTTCGAAAATCTTATGTTGCTCAAATAAAAAAGTGTTGAACTAACAAAAGTTTGCTAACATACTGGGGGATGTATTTGAAAATGTTCAGGTCAATCCTAATTATATAGACTCCTCACGAATTTTTATGATAGAGGACAGAAATCTGTTTTGGGACAACAACTCCCCAAATCTTACTTCCCTCTCATTAGAGGTCATTTTTGGCAGAAAAAGCAAATAAAAAAGGATAAGGATATGTCATTACAGAAGTAATAACTTTCAAGACTCAAGAAAACTCTTGGGCTATCTCCCAACAAGTACTTTTCTTTAAGCCTTTAAGTTAGGCATAATAGTTTGAGAAGATGCTCACATAAGAAATGTGAATTGAAGTAAAAGAGAGCATCAAGAAGAAAATTCAAAACACATTTAAGTCTAACCCACTTCCTATGCATAGGAATCTTGTAAAGAAACAAGTCATGAAAGCACAAAGCAACAAGCATAGGAAAGCAAAACAAGCGCAACTTCAAGATTTTCAACATAAAGAGGGCAAACTTAATATTATTGAGATACATAAAACCATGTTTCGCTCTCTTATAATAACTTTTAGTAGCATCATGAATAAAATTAATAATATAACTATCACATAAAACATTCTTATCATGAGCCACATGCATAAAATGATTATTACTCTCCACATAAGCATGATCACTTTTATTAATTGTAGTGGGAGCAAATTCAACAAAATAGCTATCACTATTATTCTCATCACCATAATCATCAAATATAGGAGGCATATTGTAATCATAATTGATTTTCTCCTCAATAGTAGGTGGATTGAAAATATCATAATCATCATACATTGGAGGTATAGTATATTCATAAGCAATAGAATAGCTCTCTTCCCAGGTGTGTTCATTTGTAAACATATCATCATTGGAAGGAACATGGATAGCACTAATAGCACAACAATTATTAATATTATCATTTTCATAATTGGTGCCAAAGAGATTTTCAATATCAAAAGTATTGTGCTTTTCCCAATCATGATCACTAACATAGGTAACAGGCATAAGAACATCATCTAGTTCAGACTCATCAGCAAAAACTATGATAGGAGCAACATGCTTAGGGGGAGATACCGTTTCCTCTCTCGTTCTACTCCTCTTCTTATTCTCCTCTTTATGAGGGAGAGGCTTGAAAGGAAGCTTCTCCACATACCCTGGTTTATTGTTAGAGACTATAGAAGAAACTTTGGAGGATTCCTCCTTTTTATTAATAAGAACAAAGCTCATATTAGTCCTGTCATGTTTTGGTAAAATATCATCTTTTATAAGATTTTGTATGTAAGTATTAGCTTGGAAATTGTCAACACAATAAAGATGACACCCATGCAGGACGCAATTCATACCAAAAGCACTCATGTCTACCAAAGAAGTTTTTCTTGATAACTCTTCACAACCCCAAAAACAATGTAAGTTCATCATGTCGATTATCAGTGATCGCGTTATCACAATACAATATTGCAGTACTCATTGGATTAGAAAGGTCATTAGTATGGATTGAGCATTGAAAATTGAAATGACCCACTTCATAGCAGAGTTCACAAATAAAAGGATAGAGGGCACAATTTTTTTTACCAAGATCATTTAGAGCCTTATACCACATTCTCGTTTTTTCATTCCAGTGTGTGATACAATATTCTTATTCTATTTTATTCTTATCACAAAGTCTATGCATACCACAAAAATTAACCTGCTTATAAGAAATAGTACTTTTAGAGGTTTGAGCATGTTTATTGCAATCATTAATAACATTTTCATTTTCCATGCAAGTGTCTTTAAAAGGTTCATGATACATGTCCCACTTTTATTTAGGAGCATTAATATGGGAAGCAAAGGCTCTATAATATTTAACAAGAATTTGAGGATCAATACCATATCTAGCACTAAGCTCTTGAAAATTAGCAATTTCAGTAAAAGACATAATGCAATCATACTCATAGTTTATACCTGGTTTTTTACCTTTGTCGTTATCCCAACCTTCGGTATTGCTTTGAATTGTTTCAAGAAGATCCCACTTAGCCTTTACCTCCTTACTTGTGAAGGATCCCTCTAAACAGGTATCCAGATAGTCCTTGTAATGTCCTGAAAGCCTTGCATAAAATTTATTGGGGATCTCATGAATGGGACATTTGAGCATTAGTGACTTCAATCTCCTCCAAGCTTGGGCAACACTTTCTCCCTCATGAGGATGGAAATTATAAATATAATTCCTATCTTTATGAATTTCATGAGGAGGATAAAATTTAGAATAAAAGAGAGATTTAAGTTACTTCCACTCCAAATGATGAGGATCATATAGTAGATCATACCACTCCCTTGCTTTGTCCCTAAGTGAGAAAGGGAATAGCTTCCTCTTAACTTGGTCCATTGAAATACCTGCACACTTGAACAACTCGCATAATTCATGTATAAAGAGTAAATGATCACTAGGATGGACAGTTCCATCTTCAAAATAGCAGTTATTCATAACTCGTTCAACAATTTCAATAGGTATTTTAAAAGGGACACTTTCAGTACGTGGATTCAAAATATCACAAGTATCATTAGAATTACCACATATGGGAGATAAAGTATCATCATAGAAAATTTTCTTCCCTGAAGCTGGGGAACTAAAAAGATCTTTCTCATAAAAACTAGCTTCCCCAAGCTTAGATGTTTCCATACCATTAGTAACAATGGTGTTCAAAATATTCATACTAATAAAATTGCTATTAGCATGCAAATAAAGTTCCATAGGTTTTTTAATTTTCTTTTCAAAATACTCAAATTCTAACTTAGGAAAAATACTAAAAAGCTCTCTATTTTTGTTGTTGTTTTCCATTAAGCCTAACTAGTGAAAACAAGAAACAAAAAGACACAATTGCAGAATATAAAGGAAATAACTTCGAGCACTCACACCGGAGGATGTGAGTACCTTTTACCTTACCTCCCCGGCAACGGCGCCAGAAAATAGCTTGATGTCTACGCACTTCTATTCTTGTAGACAGTTGTTGGGCCTCCAAGTGCAGAGGTTTATAGAACAACAGAAAGTTTCCCTTAAGTGGATTACCCAAGGTTTATCGAACTTAGGGAGGGAGTGGTCAAAGGTATTCCCTCTCAAGCGACCCTGCAATCAAGATACAAGAAGTCTCTCGTGTCCCCAACACATCCAATACACTTGTCAGGTGTATAGGTGCACTAGTTTGGTGAAGAGATAGTGAAATACAAGTGGTAACGGTGCCAGAAAAAATCTTGATGGTGAGGAAAAGACTAAAGCAAGCAAACATGTAACAAATTTAGATGCAAACGATGTTTCAATATTTAGAAACAAGGCCTAGGGATCATACTTTCACTAGTGAACACTCTCTCATATAAATATATTCTCTTTATGATACTACTCTAAACTACTCTTCGGTTGGACACTCTAATCCATGGTAGGGCCTTCCCCAATCTAGATAACCCCACACTGTCACCTTGAGCGCTAGATGGTTCCAAAAAACACCAAAATTTCATAAAGTCATCCAACTCCAAATATAACTCATAACAAATATATATATATATGTAACCTAGCTTAAGTGCCACACACGGTGTGCACGCTGTCACATTCACACACATGGGGAAAAGCATAGATCTATTAAAGCACGATGAGTATTTATGTAACCTCTAGCCTAAGTGCCAACACGGTATGCACACTGTCACTTACACACACGTGGGGAGAGCATATTTCTATTGAAGCACTTGAGTAGCAAGGTAGATCTACTTGATTACAAAGCTCATGACCACAACAAGATCATGCATAAAGAGAGATGAACACATAGCTACCGGTAGAGCCCTTAGCCTCGAGGAAGAACTACTCCCTCCTCATCATGGGAATCAACAACGGTGATGGAGATGGTGATGGAGATCGATGGAGATGGCTCTGGGGGCACTTCCCCGTCCCGTCAGGGTGCTGGAACAGAGACCTTCTGTCCCCCGAATCTCCCCTTCGGTGGCGGTGGTGTAGCGGAACTTTTTCTGGAAGTATGATGGATGATTTAGGTTTTCTCCCCGGGGGCTTCTTATAGGTGAAGGAGGCAAGGTCGGTGGAGGTACACACCCCCTGTAGGCGCCACCAGGGCTTGCCCGTGTCTGGGGGGTGTGGCCACCCTGGTGCCCTACTCCGTCTCTGCTTCATAGTTCCGTGTTGGTCCGGGAAAATAATGACTTTGGATTTTGTCCTGTCCAATTCCAAGAATATTGATTTTCTGCCTTTCTCGAACCAAAAACAGAAGAAAATAGGAAAATGGCACTGTGGCATCTTGTTAATAGGTTAGTACCAGAAAACATATAAAAACACCTCAAAGTGAAGACAAAACAAAGCAAAGTAGATACTAAACAAGCATGTAGCATCAAAAATTATAGATACGTTTCCGACGTATCAACAGTAACGGTGGAAGATGTATCAATTGTAAAGATTGGACTGGGTCCATAGTTCACTAGAGTGTTCTCCTTAGATAAACAAACATGGCATGCTGGGTAAACAAATTATAGCAGGACAATTGACAGGACTGAGCAAGGCATAACAATGCAACACTAGCCATAACTATCCTATGAGATTCGATTGGGCAATACAACAAGATACATAGACCGCCATCCAACTTCATCTATGACTAGAAGTCCACCTTTGGGTTATCATCCAAACCCCCTCCAGTATTAAGTTGCAAGCAACAGCCAACTCCTTTAAGCAAAGTGTGTAAGGTAAACAATACACTTGTTCCATGAACAAGAGACCGTTGTTTTCTCCCTAGTGGCAACAACACATCTACAACCTTAGAGATTTCTTTCACTTCCCTTGATTAAATAGAGGCATGAACCCACTATCGAGCATAAATACCGACTCTTGCAGTCACTAGCAACTACTTGGCCAAGATAGCTACTAACAATGGAGAACATGCAAGATCACAAACAACACAGACATGATAGAATCAATAAGACAAAACCATTAATCAATTTTACATAGTAATCGAAATATCCATCGGATCCCCGCAAACACAACATGAATGATTACAAATAGATGAGATCTTGATCATGAACGGAGCTCGCAAGCTCTAGACATGAAAGCACAAAGGAGGAGATACAACCATCTAGCTACTACATGGACCCATAGTCCAAGGTGGAACTACTCACGCTTCATACCGGAGGCTGGCATGATGAAGAAGAAGGCCTCCGGGATGATCTCCCCTCCGGCAGGGGGCCGGGAAGAGCTTCATATCCCCCACGGTTTCGTGGAATATTGATCGGGTACTTAGGGTTTAGGCATTAGGGGATTCTTATAGGCGAAGAGGCGAGGATGGGAGGCGGCCAGGGGGCCCACACCCTGCCCAGGCACGACCTAGGGTGGGCCCGCGCTTGGGGGGTGCTACCGCTGCGGTGACCCGACATACCACTGCATGATGTAGTACACTATAGTCGTTGACATAACACCAATGAAACACCGTTCACTAGTATTACATCCCTCACAGTGGTACAACAGAAACACAACAGGTCCAAGACATGACTATAGGTTACAACTCAACTCTTTACACAAGATCCAGAGAACACTCTAGGTTAAAGAGAAAGAAAGAAACTTCTTACAAAGAAGCATCAGAAATAAACAACTCAAAAACTATCATAATAATAAGGCTAGTATCTGAACTATTGGTCTGGCATTGCTGCTATTGCAATACACTACAAAAATATGTTCTATGGCTAGAGATTATATTCTCTATGGCTACAGATCATATTCCTACAAAAATATGCCCAGTCTAAGATCCAAGCCAATCATTTCCCTTTCTCACGACCCCACAAGCAGAACGACCTCTGTTAACCTGCATAGAGTTAACTATGGTTGACTCCTTGTGGACTCCACTGAGAAGACGGAACCTGGCCGCCCCATCAATTATGAGGACATACCTACGACGGTCTTACTCAGTGATAGTCTAGACACCAACATCATGGGGAACTAAGGGGTCCCACCCATGCTGAGTCTCTCATTTACATCAGCGTCACGAGATGGACATCTTGTTCATGTGAAAGGAGGAAGATCCAACTGTCTTCTTCGTCCCATTCCAAATCTCATGGTTAACGCGTGATATACGGCACAAGAATCACTGGCGACATTTGGTTATTAAGTCCTAGATAATATGTTCTTTTACCACAGGAACTTTCATATTAGGTTATTACCTTGTGGTAAATAACCTATAATCATATTATTATTAAAATAGTGTTTTTCTGACCTTTTTGAAATGCAGGTGATGACAACACTGGATTTGCAAAATAGTTTACAGAAAATAATCAAAGGACATGAGCAAGTGTGAACTTGCCTTTTGTGATTGCCAGATTATGCACTCACGGTCTTCAAGATAGTATAAGATCCAATATCTGAAATTAGCATCATTGGTCCGGTAAGGACTAATGTTTAAATAAGCAAGATGCGATTATGCATAGGTAATGTAATGCAATTTCGTAAACTCAAATCGCGGGTATAACGTTGTTCTAGGGTTTGGATACTGGAAATGGTTTCTTTGAAATGTGTTGCCCTTTTAGATTAAGTTTCACACTTGTGCTTCTTATTAAGGCTTGTGAGTGTGGTGAACAACATGTAATTATAATACCATACAATAATAATACACACATGTGGAGTGCTACTCAAAGACTACTTATATGAGAATTGCCTTATCTTCAAATCTTATTTTACAAGTATTGGCATTTATAAGGAGCTTAGGTATTAACAATCCTAAGTATACAAGTAAAGTATAAAGTAATGTAATTATTATTAATTATCATCGGTTGTCTATGATGAAAGTCCTTGAGTTTAGTTTTTAAGAGTTGGGTATATTACTATAAGATTTGTTGTTTGAAGTGGCAAAAAGAATAACATTTGAAGAAAAGGTTTCTTTACTAACGTTTAAACAATCCTGATAGCTTTTAGAATATGATGCATAGAATGTGATTGATGTTGTTTACACTTGCTTGAATAGTTTGGATTTGAGATGCTTTACGTCTTAACTAAAATATACCAAAGTTAACTATAAAACATATAACAAAGTCTTTAACATTATATTTAAAGTCTTGTAGACTAAAGTTAACTTTAAGAACATAGATGGACTTAGGGTGTAATTCTTATGATATTTGTATCTTGTTCATTTTATATTGTTTCCTTCAAGTTACTTAAGAATGGCATTACTTCTATTTGAGTAGTGGTTTCCTAACATTATAAATGTATAAAAGGATTTATCTCCTTATAAGGGTGTGGTTATGGTTTGTGAATAAGTAAACAATATTATTTACTACTTATGAATTATCTTTGGATTTATTCCATTATAAAGTTGTGAGTAAAATAGTGGTAAAAGGTTTTATTTGGTTGAAAATATCATTCTTGAAGATTTTATGATTGATAAGAATCTTTTTAGAAAATGATCTACACTTATAGTTGAATGATAATTCAATAAGATTTTATTTAAAATGTGTTGAACCATTTTGACTTCATATTATCAATATTCAAGACTAATACTATTTATTAGACTCAATTGGCTAATTTTAGAAATATTAGCAAATTTTATTTACCCTTATATGAATTATCAACTAAGGAAATAAGTTTAAATTCAAGTTATTAAGTTGTTTAAATTTTTATTTAAATCAAAAGTGTAATATTATATTTTTAACATGTAGGTATTATTTTTGTGATCATTTTGGTATATTATATGTATTTTTATGAATTTTAAATAATAAGATATGATTTTTATAGGTTTAATTATTTTATAAACACTTAATAAATACTATATATTGAATTAAGTGAAATAATAATACATGATTATAGTTTTAAATTATAGTTCTTAATATTATTTATATTTTTATCATTTACCATTATTAAAATATGAATTATCAAAGTTTTATTACTTATAAAATCTTTAATAAATAATAATTATTTAAATAACTAACATAATAATGTTTGATAATAGTTTTAAGTTGTAGATTTTATTTTTCTAAACATTTTCATATATTACATATATTTTTCCGAATTATAAAACAAAAGTTATTAAATTTATAAGATTTAATCATTTTTAGAAATTATTAAACATATTTACTGCATCGTGATGACATCAGCATGGCACAACTCACTTGAATTAAACTTTTGGTACTAGCTTAGAACCTAGTCCAGAGTCACAGACATATGGGCCAGTGGCCACATTGGCATGCCACACTGGCGTGGACCAGTCAACATGCGGACCAGGTCAAGGGTGACATCACCCTAACATCAGCTCGTCAGAACCCCGCCGGATCATCGTCGGAGACGGCGTATGAATGGGTTCTAGGACGCGCGATTAGGGACTTTGATGTGGGGGAGTATACTGAACTTAATAATGGTAGCGCCGCTCCCTAAAGGTCATCGAAACAGGGAGTCTGACGACGACGAGCGACTGAGCACACAACTACACGTCGAGCGCTTGATTTAGGAAGCGAATAAAAGTTTGGAGAGCCTCGGGAGGATCAGGAACTCACCACGGTGCTTGTAGTGGGGTCAGTGAGGTCGAGGGGGACAGGATCGATGATGATTGGCGATTACCGGCGGTGGTGGTCATCGGGGATTGAGTCGATGCGGTCGATTAAGAGCCCGTCTATTCGATTCTTTTTGCTAGAGCTGCTACACACCATGACAAAGCTCGTGGTATGCTCGGCTAGTAGTGGGGCGATCTCTAGCGGCGGCGGCAAGCGTCTCCGGCGAGCTAGGGTTCGCCCTCTGAGAGGAGACAGAGAGGAAGAGGAAGGGAATGGAGATAAGGACGAGGGAGTGCGACATCAGCGTGTCCTTCTTATCCCCTCCTGATGTCGGTAGCCTCGACACGAATCATGGCGACCACAGTGGATGGCGGAGGCATTGCCAGCCAGCTTCTTCGCTGGCGATGCTTTCTGTCTAGAGGAAGAAGAAAGGAAAAGAAACGAAAAGGGTATACGGGCCGACACTGGGGCCAAGTGGGCTGCATCCAGGTGAACGAATGGTGGTTGCTTCTGCACGCGAGCGACGGTTAGGTCAGTGAGGGAGTGGGTCATGGGCCGTGTTTGCTGACTATCCCCTTTTTTCTTTATACTTTTATGTTTTCTGTTTTAATAATTTGTTTTGAATTCAAATTTTCTCATTGATTAAAATACCATAATTTTTTTAGAGTAATACAAATCTTCCAAAGGTAATTATACTAGTCGTTTGTCCTAATTATGCTGGTATTTTCAACACTCATATTTACATTAGAAATTATTTATTAGGTAGAATAAATAAGGACTGGGGATTTAGGGATTTGTTATTACCTAAGAATAATCCAAATAGGTTTTTATTTTATTTGGATTTGTGAGGCTTAAATGATTTAGAATTACTAAATTAGACTTTTAGATTTATTTGATACTTGGCATTCTACTGTAATGTCTTTAAATATTGGAGTTGTTTTATATTAAGATCCAACTTCTTAAACCCATATTACTTTAGGGTTTTAAACTATCCTTTGCAATTTCCCTTGTGGTTCCTTAATGATGATAAGTAACTTCACTATTGATATTATAATAGATAATAAATAAGGTCAGGCTTTATCTATATACATTTCTGCAAGGATATTAAGCAGGAACAAAACTACTTGATCTACTAGCAACCAAGGATCACCTTAGTATCTTAAATAATCTCTTCCTTACTAATGTGAGTGGATCCTATGATAAATGTAATGGTTGCTAATGAACATTAATTATATGAATAAAGTAATTCATTTACCTTGTAGAAGTTGTTCAGGTTTTGCAAAAATGATAAAGATAATGATTTTGATATGGAGTGATATAGTTTTGGTTAATAGCTTCTCAGGAATTCCTATCTTCCTTACTTCATAATTCTTGACTTATAATTAAGGAATTCCTTTCCTAGATATACTACTTCTTCATATCCATCATCATGTGTTAACATGATGAGCTTTACTTCACAAGAATATTCTTATCAATAATTCCTCCTCCTAAATCCATGTGTAAATGCAATGGGCTTGACACTAAAGCTCATATGATCTCCCCATAAAGATAATTCTTATCTCTATGATATTTCTCATGAATCCAATCTAGATGTATATATCAAATTCTGCTTCCTTCAAGTGTTTAATATTCTCTAAGAGGAATATTCTACTTCTACATCTTAATGTTGCTCTAGTACCAGCTTCATCCTACTATCTTATCTTTTACTTGCCTTAGTAACTCATACTCCAAGCTCACATCATATTAATGTGACTTGACATGACTAATCTAGGATAATATATTTATACTAAGGTTTAATCATATTTTATCCACCAATGTCACTTATACATGATATAATCATTCACTCTTAGTGACTTGAGCATGATCATTACAATTCTTTGATCATTTATGGCTTAGGTTTCCCAGTTGGCTAATCAAGGCCTTCATCAATACAACATTATAGTTGTATTATAATTATCTTCTCAGTATCTCTTACTGAATAGAACATATTAACCATTGACAATAACTACTTGATCCAACAAGATTACTCCTGGTATCTATCTTCAATGTTCATCTTTATAATCTTCTTTGCTATCATATAATTATATCTTCCAGATAACTCTTCTATCCACTCAGGAGCGAGTTAACTCCATCAATTATCATATTGATCTTATTCTCTTCCAACACTCCCATCCTACAGGTGATATCTAAATCTAGCATTACCACCTACCTCTTCTTACCTCCTTCTCCAAAGGATTTACAGTGAATGTTATGATAAAGACAAGAGTTGATAGATCAAGAATTGATAGGTTAAGAATTGGTGAATCAATAGTTGATTACTCAATATTGATGAACAACAGATATTAAGATAAGATTCATTAGAGATGATAAGGATTGATATGGAAAGAAAGATATATGGTGAATGATCCTGACTTGGTTTGTTTCCTACTCAATCTCATTAGAGAGTTAAGGATAGGTATTACCATGATACTCATGGTTGAAATATATGAGAATAGATAAATAAAGATTTAGTTATTACATTCTTGTTACTTGAATTATATCATAGCTTGGTATTCATGGGTTATTGTGATGAATACTATGATATAATCACTTAAGAATCAAATATAAATCTTTAAGTAATGTATTATCGTTTATTTTTTATTATATTTGATCTACCCTTAGATCAAATCTCCTTTACCCAAAAATAGGTTTTAGCAAAGGTCATATTGAAACTTATCGCAGTCAACTTGATGATCTACTTCAATTCCATCAAGTTGAGAGAAAATTCAATCACTTTGACAAGTTTTATTCAAAAGCGTGAAAATTATTCAGATTTTCTATGCATGAATGCAATGCACACATCTGTGTTCAGCTTATTTCTAAGCTCTAATGCTGAGATGTTAAAGTCGCCCTGTGGCGCCCCTTCGTCTCTCCTCTGGACTCCGTGTTCTGCTCGGTGAAATATTGACTTTGGCTTTTGTCCCATCCAATTTTGAGAATATTTCCTTACTAGATTTTCTGGAACCAAAAACAGCTGAAAACAGGCAACTGACACTGTGACAACTTGTTAACAGGTTAGTACCAGAAAACATATAAGAAGCACCTCAAAGTATGGACAAAGCAAAGAAAAGTACATACTAAACAAGCATGGAACATAAAAAATTATAGATACATTTCCGACGTATCAAGCATACCCAAGCTTAACTCTTGATCGTCCTCAAGTAGTAAGTGATAAAAATAATAATTTTTGAGGTGACATGCACCATCAAAACCAATATCATACCATTTTCAAGCATTGAAAGCTGGGAACAAAGAATTCTAAACATGTGCATGAAAGATGGAGTTCTAACAATAAGACAAAGTAACTATGCATGTGGCATGAAAGGCTACAAACAAAGATCATGAATAACATGCATTGAAAAACGTTTGTTTGTTTCACATACAGAAAACATAGCATAGTGGCATTTAGCTTGTAAGTCATGGAGTAGAAAATAGATGCATGGGACACCTTCAAAGTTCATAAGTGAGTAGATACAAATAGCACAAGAACAAGCAATATCAACAATTTGCATCAATCAATAAGTTTTGGGACACTTAATGACAATCTTTATGGACTAATGTGTGTATTAAGTTATACTTGTAGGATTTGTCCATTAGCATCACTTGGAGCATGTGTTAGCTTCAAGGTCGATGAAATGAGAAGAAGATGTGATGTGCAAGCTCAAAATGCGCCATCTATAGAAGATCTCATGTTTGAGGCTTACCATCCTCGGTGATCATGGATCGATGATGAAGAATCAAGAAAGGCGTTCCATCTTGAGAAGGGCAAGATCGTCTACATCGAGCTCAAGTGGAATGCTCAAGGCAAAGGTATAATCTTGATAGGTTTTCCCTTTTGCCGGTCTCATGTTGTGTGTGTGTGATACCGGGGTTAGGATAGATAACCGTACTATTAAGAGGGGCTCTCGTATGAGTAATTCGGTCACATCGTTCGGAGAGAGCTCAAATATTTGCATATTTGCATCATCATATTTGGTTTTTATTTGGTCTTATCCATGTGAGGATATAGAGCTTGTGGTAATCTCCATAACAAGCTCTTGTTCATCAAAATCGGATCTTCCGTTTGTATCTTGTTGCGATTTTGATCTTGGCGGCTTTTCGGTTTCTCACCGAGTGAGGTATCTCACATTATTATACATGATACATTCTCACTTGGTGATAACCAATATTTTCACCTTTCATAGGGTAGCCCATGTCGTCCTTTTTCCAACGCAATTGGAATCGGGTCGATCGGAGTTACCAATCAAAAGTTATAGAGGTTTGAATTTTCCTAGGTACCAAAATGCGGTAGTACCGCATTTTAGTACCTGGCACGGCAGTAGGTTTTTGCAAGTTGCCAAATGCCACTGCCCTCCTAGGTACCAAAATGCGGTAGTACCGCATTTTAGTACCTAGCACGGCAGAAGGTTTTTGACAAGTTTCCAAAAGCCACTGCCGGGCTAGGTACCAAAATGCGGTAGTATCGCATTTTAGTACCTAGCACGGTAGAAGGTTTTTTACTTCATCATTTGGATCTATCCTCCCTTGCTGTACTATGATGTTTCTTTGCATTATCTTGTAGAGGTTGTTGTCCTCTTCGAAACGAGCCCAAGATCATCGAAATCAGAGTCCGGATGCAAAAGTTATGGCTGTTTTCGTTCTGTGATGACCGGTAGTACCGGACCAGGATCCGGTAGTACCGGGGTCCGGTAGTACCGCATTTTGGTACCGGCGAGCGCAGAGAAAAAAATGCGTTTGGAGCCCCAGGAACCCCAGGAAATGTCCGGTAGTGCCGGGAAATTCCGGTAGTACCGGGAAAAAGTCCGGTAGTATCGGGAAACGCGTTTTTAGGCTACAATGGTTGGATTTTGGAGGGGCCTATATAAGGGGCCTTCTTCCCCAATGGTTCCTCAACCTTTCTTGCAAGTTTTCCCCTCCATTGTTGACCTTCTTGAGCTTGCTTTCTCTCAATCCCTCCGATGATTCTTGCATATTCTTGAGGGATTTGAAAGAGGAGATCTAGATCTACAATCCCACCAATCAATCTCTCCTCTAAGTGAGGGGAACATATTGGGATCTAGATCTTGGAGTCTTTTGTGGATTTCCTCCATTGTTCTTCCTCTCTTATTCCCCCATAAGCTTTTGTAGCTTTGGGGAATTTGGGAGAGAAGGATTTGAACACCTTTGTGGTGTTCTTGCCACTTGCATTTGGTGCATCGGTTTGAGTTCTCCTCGGAGGATTTGGTTTGTGTGACTCTTTGGAGCTTGTCCCTCTTGGGTTCTTGGAACCCTAGACGGTTTTGTGGCCTTGGTGGCATTGTGGCCTTTTGTGGCATTTGTTGGGAGCCTCCAATTAAGTTGTGGAGAAGTGCCCCAACCTTGTGAGAGGTTCCGGTTGCCACCGACAAGTGCACCGATAGTGGAAGCGTGGATCGATCCCGTTGGGGTGAGATTAACCGGAGAATAAGGGAGGCCTTTTGTGGCGTTGGTGATTTGATACCACCCCCTCTCCAAATGAGACGTACTCCATGTTGGGAGGAACTCGGTAAAATATCGGTGTCCCCGCGTGCCTCGGTTATCTCTATACCCGAGCTATTTACTTATGCACTTTACATTGTGATAGCCTTCGTGCTTGAAGTAATATATATCTTGCTATCACTGTGTTTCTTGTATTGCTTAGCATAAGTTGTTGGTGCACATAGGTGAACCTTAGTTGTTCTAGGTTGTGCTTACAAAGTAAACACTAGTTTTATTCCGCCTTTGTTTAGCCACTCTAGGAAAAAATTTAATCGCCTATTCACCCCCCTCTAGGCGACATCTGTATCCTTTCAATTGGTATCAGAGCCCGGTCTCTCATTTTAGGCTTCACCGCCTTGAGAGTAAAGATGTCGGCTAGAGGATTAGTACACAAGGACACGCTCACATTCGATGGCACAAATTATGATGTTTGGAAAATTCGCATGCTTAATTTATTTCGGGAAATTCACCCAATTATTGAGGGCTATCTATATGTGGGTTTCTCTTCTCCTATGTATACCCAAAACGAATCTTTAGAGGAGAAGTTGAACTCTCATATAGATTCTCTAGCTACTAAAATTCTTTTGCATGTTGTGAGCAATGTAGTTCTTTCTTCTATCATGCCTTATTCAAGTGCTCGTGAGATATGGACCAAGCTTCAAGATAAATATAGCAAGTCCAACATTATTGAGGATGATTGTGTTGCTTCCACTTCCGGTCGAGATGAGTTCTCATCGTCTACCACTTCACCAACATGTGATTTTTCACAAGGTAATGATATGGTGAGTGGTGATAGAAATTGCAATATGGATAGTGTGTTCACTATTTGTAATCCCTCATATCTATCTAGTTGCAATGATCTATCTTTGGACCTTAACACTTCTAGCACTCAAAATTCCTCACATGCTTGTGTTAATAGTCCTTGCATATCATGTAGAAATGACTTGAACAAATCTCATGATGATATGCTCATGTTGTCTTGTTTCCATGATAAAAATGCTTCTATTTCCTCTAGTGCTTGTGTTGCTAACCATGTAGAGGAAAATTAAGATTCTATGGGCCAAGACAAGGTCTTGAAGAGAGCTACAAGTGCAATCTCATCATCACCTTCCTCCAGTTCTCACATGTGCCTTATGGCTAAGGGAACAAAGGTAAATTCTTTGAATCCCATTGTATCTCATGATGATGATGATGATGATGATGAAGTTGAGAATGATAATGATGATTATAGAGGTAAGTATGATATTACCTCTATTAAGAAAATGGGAGAGGTTGTCTATAGTGCTCTCTACAAAAATAAAATTGCTTCCTCCAACCTTCTTGAAATCTTGAATTATGCTATAGAAGGCAATGATCTTATTGAGGAGCAAGAAAACATAATTGATGAAAAGTTTGCACTTGAGCGTGAATATGCTAATGAACTTGCTCAAGTAAAGGACTCCCTTGAATAAGAACAAACCACCAAAGAATCTCTTGAGGAGACTTTTACTCTAGAATTATCTAGAGTAAAGGAATACCATGATAGAGAACTTGCGGTGGCTAACTCCTTCAAGATTAAAAATGATGAACTTGAAGTTGCTTATGCTAAACTTGTTGAGGATTTTAAGCACCTCGAAAATGGCTCTCGGGTCATTAAGAGGGAGCTCATCAAACTCACCGAGTCACATGAGCAACTTAAAGCTTCATATTTAAAAGAGCTTGACAAGTTGCCCTCACCTCTTGCTAATAATAATGATGCTTGTGATACTAACTCTATTTCTTGTGAAGCATCTATTTTGAAGGAGAATGTTGAGCTAAAGGCTCAACTTGCTTTGCTAACTAGCAACTATGGGAAATTAGAAGAAAGTCATGTTAAGCTCTCGAGCTCGCATGAGGATCTTCTAGTCTCCCATAGTAGGCTAAAATTAGCTCATGAGGCCATCGTGTCAAAGGTAACATCTAGTGGGCCTCATGTGGACATTAGCACTATATCTACTCCAAATGTTATATTTCCATGTGCTAGTCCTTGTAATTCATCCTCTCACAACCATGCTATATCTCGTGATGAATTACATTTCGTGCCTTGTTGCTCTAACAATGTAGCTTCTACTTACTCTAGTGCTTTTGTTGAAACTAACCATGTAGAGGAAATCAAAAGGCTCAAGGCTCAAGTCACTTCTTTGAAGAATGACTTGAAAAGGGTCATCAAGGGAAGGCCACACTCAACAAAATCTTGAGTGTGCAAAAATCCCCCAATGATAAGAGTGGGCTTGGATTCAACTCCAATGTCATGAACAAGTCCACTATCAAGTTGAAGCACAAGGACAACAAGAAGAATGGACAAGATCAAGTCAAGAATCCGTCCAACATTGTTTGCTTCAAGTGCAAGGAAGAAGGGCATCATGTCAAACATTGCCCATTAAAGAAGAAGTCCCTTGGCAAGAAGCAACAAGGGAAGCGGCCTCAAGATCTACATCTTGTTAGAGATGGGCCTCCTCCCAAGAAGACTCAAGATCTTCCTCAAATTGTTGCTTCATCTAAGAAGAAAAATGGCAATAGTAGAACTTGCTACATATGCCGTGAAAAGGGGCACATTTCTTCCGCATGCACTATTGGTATCTCCTCATCCAATCCTATCTTAATTAATGATGCTTATTCACTTTATAAGGATGAGGTTGGCAAAGTGTTTGCCAAATTTTTTGGTACTCAATGTGGTGTCAAGAAAAGATCCATTTGGGTTGCCAAGCCTATTGTGACTAACCTCTTAGGACCCAACTTGGTTGGGGACCAACAAGCCAAAACTTGATCAATAGGTGTGTTGGAGGGCATTAGAGTCTTGGCTACATTATGAAGAATTGAGGGATCTTCATCAATTATTATTGCCAAGCCAAGCCATTTGGATTATCATGATTATATTATATTCCCAATGTTCCTCCTTGCGGTAACATATGCTAAACTCAAAGTTACTCGCCCCTTGTGCATGTGTTGGTTTTGTATCTTCCATGCTTTTGTACATGTTGTGCTTTCCACTTAATTATCTTGAGGTATCAAGCATATTTTTGTATGATTAGGTGGCACACCATGTATGTGTGTTTCTTGTGTTTGAGCCTTACCTGGTTATATTTGGTATCTTATTTGGCTCTTTTGAGATATTAATGGATTATCCCATTTTGGGGGAGTGTTATGCTTGGGCATTCCACAAATACTAAAATTGTGTGTACATGAGGAATACCACCTAGTATTTATATTGGATTATTGTCTAGTCTCTATGTGGTACAATTCTCATGAGAAATTTAAAGTTTTATAATGTCCATTAATTATCTCTATTTGTATCCTTTTGCCTCGTGTTGTTTTGATGGTTGTATCACATTATGGGGAGTCATATGCTTAGTGCATATTACAAATCCTATAAAATGTGAATATTCGAGGTTGTGTCACTTAGAATTGGTATTGACAATTATCTAGCACCTATGTGACACATTTTATCATACAAGTTCCAATTTGCTTGAATGCCTTTATTGATCTTATTTTGGATCTTGTATATGAGAATTATTCTTGGTATGTGTTTCCTCATATTTAGATATATATATTCGCATGGAAACCATTTGCTTCAAGTTACCCTAATCACTAGTGATTGTGTGACTATTGGAAGCTACCAAGAATCTTGCTTGAAGTATCATGCTCAATTCTTATATTTAGTTATATGCTTCTTGTTGTGACTATGATCTTGGATATCCATGCAAGCTACCTTGGGAAAATTATTCCCAATATTTCTTGTCCTTGGACAATGAGTACTAAAGTTATGGTAGAATGTATTGATCATAGTCACTTTGGCCTTTGCTTAATCATATCCTATCTTTGGCCAAGTAAATGTTTTGTGTGCTCCCACTCCTTCCTTGCCTCTCATGAATCTTCTTATTTTATTGGTATTATCGTGTGTTTTATTTAATATAGGTAGTGGTGATGATCTCATTTGTGTGCATTTTGCATTCAAAAGCAAAATTCTATATAATGTACTACTTATGGGGGAGCTCTCCTATATTATCTAGAACAATCCTTTTATGCTTCCTTGTTTGATCCATATCGGGTTTTATGTGCTTGGAAGTTTGATCTTCTCGTTTTGGTATTTTGTGCCATCATGAAAAGTTTGGAGAGTTTGGTTTACTTGTTGGAACCTTACTCTTTTTGGGAGTTGGTTTTGTCTCATTCCTTGTTTCACACTTTGACCATTTTAGAATGAGATAAATCTTGAGCATTTGTATTTTTATCTATCTTTTGCTCTTTGGCTTTTGCCTAGTTCATTTTTGAACTTATGCTCTTTCATGTGTTGAATTGGTTATTTGATACAATTTGGACACTGCTCGTGTTGTCACACTCTTGTGTGTGCCAACTCGGTTTACTTGGTGTTTTTGTTCAAATTGTATCTCATTTTTGGTTCTTGAAATCTTTATGCATGCATGTTTACTATATGTTTATATTAAGGCATGTTTGCTTTCTTTGATCCAATATATAGGGGAAACTCCACCGATTCCCATCAGCTAAGTTGTGCATGAAATTCAATTTCATATCAATATGCACATAATTATGTGGAGTCTCTCCTATGTATTGTAGTTGCACTAACTACTTTGGACCCAATATGTTTGGGGACCATTTTGTACTTAAATGTGTTTAGGTACATTGGAGATATATTGGATGCTTGTCTCTCAAATCTTGAAGAAGTGGCGCATTAATGAAAATTGGAGGCAAGCTATAGGATGATGAATGAATTCATATCCTCTACATCCTACCAATTATATCTCGGTAACAAGTATCTCTTTCTCATGCATATTTATCTTGCTTCCAACCTTTTGTAGGTTGCATCTTGGCATGAATTGTTGTAGTTGTATTTGTGTGGTTCTAGCCTTGATTTTAAGAGAACTCTCTATTGTAAATGTGTATAAGTTGAGATGAGTGCATTTATTTGGGACTATACAAATCATGCATATGATCCACCAATCCCAAATATGTCAATCTATCAATTTTATTGCCCATCCTTTCCTCAACTTCTATCATGTGCAATAGTGAGATTTTGCTAGTTTTAGTGATACTTGTTGCCTTTCTCCATATATTCCAACTTTCTCCTTTTCCCTTGGTGATAGTTGCAATATATGTAGTGTGTTGGTTTTTGAAGCTCATTAATGTACAATAAGATATATGTGAGCCTTTGGCCATGCTTTGAAGCAAAAAATCTTATTAGTATATGTTGTGACTTCATTTTTGCTTCCATGTGCTTTATTGTATATCTTCCTTGTATGTGCTTGTTTCTTTATGGGCATATGTCTTTGTGATGTCATCCACTTAGAGACATATATACATATGAGAAGATAATTTTAGTTGATTTTTAAATCCTTGGAGACCACCTTTCTACTCCTTTTGATTCTTCGGTGGCTTCCAAATTTAATTGCCTATGAGTGCTTGTTCCTCTTGTTTGCATCTTTGGGCACTCATATTTATTCTCTCATGCCTTGTATTGTTAAATGAACTTGGATGAGTGAGGATTCCATGATTATGCACCTTGATCCCAAATACAATTATTATAATTGGTGCATTATCTTTGGGGAGCTCATATAATTCATCTAATAATGCACATTTGTCTTCTTTCTCATTTGTTGTGTTTTAAATAATTATGGGGGAGCGAGGATTCCATATTTGTGCAATATGTATTCTAATGCATTTATTTTGAATTATGCACAAATCTTGGGGAGCTTCTCTATTTGTTATTTAAAGCACTATTTTGCTCATTTCATAATATCTCGTAGTTTCCATTTGAACTCATTTGTTGTTTTCAATTGATTTGTCGGATCTTGTGATTGCTTGCGTCATTTGTGATGCGTCATTTTATTTTATTCCTTTGGCAATCTTCGGGTCCTCGATATAGTCCTACTCCCTCCCAAGTATTCATCATTGGATATGTGCGAAGGCACATCTTTGGAGGAATTATTACTATATTTGCCTTCTAGAACTTGTCACCCATTTCGGCAATCGATGCCAATGGGGGAGAAGTTTTAGAGGGTTTAAGGGAAATGGTTTATGCTTTGATTTTGTTTCTAAGCATTTGTCGTTCATGCTCTTGCATCTTTGTTGTTGCTTAGCATGTGGTATATATAGAGGAAACTCCACCAATGATAATGATTGGCAATATATGCAATGAAATTCAAGTTCATCACACATGCATAGATTGCGGGGGAGTTTGCTCTATATATGGTGGTGGTACCAATATAACATACTTATGTAGTATTTGATATTGGTGTTACCATGTTGTTCATTAAGATTCCTTATATAAACCCTCTTAAAGGGATTGTCATCAATTACCAAAATGGGGGAGATTGAAAGAACATGTTGGGCCCCATGTGTGGTTTTGGTAATTAATGACAATCTTTATGGACTAATGTGTGTATTAAGTTATACTTGTAGTATTTGTCCATTAGCATCGCTTGGAGCATGTGTTAGCTTCAAGGTCGATGAAATGAGAAGAAGATGTGATGTGCAAGCTCAAAATGCGCCATCTATAGAAGATCTCATGTTTGAGGCTTGCCATCCTCGGTGATCATGGATCGATGATGAAGAATCAAGAAAGGCGTTCCATCTTGAGAAGGGCAAAATCGTCTACATCGAGCTCAAGTAGAATGCTCAAGGCAAAGGTATAATCTTGATAGGTTTTCCCTTTTGCCGGTCTCACGTTGTGTGTGTGATACCGGGTTTAGGATAGATAACCGTACTATTAAGAGGGGCTCTCATATGAGTAATTCGGTCACATCGTTCGGAGAGACCTCAAATCTTTGCATATTTGCATCATCATATTTGGTTTTTATTTGGTCTTATCCATGTGAGGATATAGAGCTTGTGGTAATCTCCATAACAAGCTCTTGTTCATCAAAATCGGATCTTCCGTTTGTATCTTGTTGCGATTTTGATCTTGGCGGCTTTTCGGTTTCTCACCAAGTGAGGTATCTCACATTATTATACATGATACATTCTCACTTGGTGATAACCAATATTTTCACCTTTCATAGGGTAGCCCATGTCGTCCTTTTTCCAACGCAATTGGAATCGGGTCGATCGGAGTTACCAATCAAAAGTTATAGAGGTTTGAATTTTCCTAGGTACCAAAATGCGGTAGTACCGCATTTTAGTACCTGGCGCGGCAGTAGGTTTTTGCAAGTTGCCAAATGCCACTGCCCTCCTAGGTACCAAAATGCGGTAGTACCAAAATGCGGTAGTACCGCATTTTAGTACCTAGCACGGCAGAAGGTTTTTGACAAGTTTCCAAAAGCCACTGCCGGGCTAGGTACCAAAAAGCGGTAGTATCGCATTTTAGTACCTAGCATGACAGAAGGTTTTTTACTTCATCATTTGGATCTATCCTCCCTTTCTGTACTATGATGTTTCTTTGCATTATCTTGTAGAGGTTGTTGTCCTCTTCGAAACGAGCCCAAGATCATCGAAATCGGAGTCCGGATGCAAAAGTTATGGCTGTTTTCGTCCTGTGATGACCGGTAGTACCGGACCAGGATCCGGTAGTACCGGGGTCCGGTAGTACCGCATTTTGGTACCGGGGAGCACAGAGAAAAAATGCGCTTGGAGCCCCAGGAACCCCAGGAAATGTCCGGTAGTGCCGGGAAAGTCCGGTAGTACCGGGAAAAAGTCCGATAGTACCGGCAATCGCGTTTTTGGGCTACAACGGTTGGATTTTGGAGGGACCTATATAAGGGGCCTTCTTCCCCAATGGTTCCTCAACCTTTCTTGCAAGTTTTCCCCTCCATTGTTGACCTTCTTGAGCTTGCTTTATCTCAATCCCTCTGATGATTCTTGCATATTCTTGAAGGATTTGAAAGAGGAGATCTAGATCTACAATCCCACCAATCAATCTCTCCTCTAAGTGAGGGGAACATATTGGGATCTAGATCTTGGAGTCTTTTGTGGATTTACTCCATTGTTCTTCCTCTCTTATTCCCCCATAAGCTTTTGTAGCTTTGGTGGAATTTGGGAGAGAAGGATTTGAACACCTTTGTGGTGTTCTTGCCATTTGCATTTGGTGCATCGATTTGAGTTCTCCTCCGAGGATTTGGTTTGTGTGACTCTTTGGAGCTTGTCCCTCTTGGGTTCTTGGAACCCTAGACGGTTTTGTGGCCTTGGTGGCATTGTGGCCTTTTGTGGCATTTGTTGGGAGCCTCCAATTAAGTTGTGGAGAAGTGACCCAACCTTGTGAGAGGTTCCGGTTGCCACCGACAAGTGCACCGATAATGGAAGCGTGGATCGATCCCGTTGGGGTGAGATTCACCGGAGAATAAGGGAGGCCTTTTGTGGCGTTGGTGGTTTGATACCACCCCCTATCCAAACGAGACGTACTCCATGTTGGGAGGAACTCGGTAAAATATCGGTGTCCCCGCGTGCCTCGGTTATCTCTATACCCGAGCTCTTTACTTATGCACTTTACATTCTGATAGCCTTCGTACTTGAAGTAATATATATCTTGCTATCACTTTGTTGCTTGTATTGCTTAGCATAATTTGTTGGTGCAGATAGGTGAACCTTAGTTGTTCTAGGTTGTGCTTAACAAAGTAAACACTAGTTTTATTCCGCCTTTGTTGAGCCACTCTAGGAAAAGTTTTAATCGCCTATTCACCCCCCCTCTAGGCGACATCTGTATCCTTTCAGCAAGCATATACAACATAGATGACACGATGGTTCAAGTTTATTAGGGGCAAGAAATATAAAGTGTGTCATCAAGTTCGTGAGAGCTTTAATCACTAAGTTTTCACATAACAAAATACTTTTTAATTGGAAGATAGATGAAAAAAGAATATACTTGGAATGGTGTAACACACCATGCATAGGAATTGATAGTGGACACTTTGGAATAACTTGGTTTCTTGGGAGTTGGAAGCATGAGTAGAGCTTACTCATACAAGTGGAGGCTAGCAAAAGACTGGGAGCAACCAACTAAGAGAGCAATAATGGCCATAATCATGCAGTGTGACAAAACATTACTAATCAAAGCATAGAGTGGTACTACAAGTCAAGGACTAAATGATCATAGAGGCTATGGTGACTTGTTCATAGTCATAAAATGGTGTGAGCATGTGCCAAGTCAACCCAAACAAAGCATCAAAGGAGAATACCATAATACTATGCTTTCACATGCTAAAACAACGCATAATACTTTCAAGGCACACTAAGCAATCCCAATTGTTTGGAACAAGTCATGCTACAACAATAATCACTAATCATAAGGTTAAAACAACACCTAGCATGACATGATAAAGTCTAAGTCACAGTCAAAGCAAGCTCCTCTTGCACTATTCAAGCAAGAACTTTTTACTCCTTTCCAACACCAATCAACTTATTTGAAACAACACAGCGAGAGCGGGGGTGCAAACTACTTTATTCAAGCAAACTAAACAAACTAAGCAAAGCAAATCAAAATTAAGACGCTCCAAGAACAACACAATAGTGCATGAAACAATAAAAATGAAGTGTCTAGAAAGACCTGAGCTTTTTATTGATGAAGAAGGGGATGCCTTGGGCATCCCCAAGCTTTGAAGCTTCTACCTCTTGCATATTTCTTGGGGTGACATCGGGGTGGCATCCCCAAGCTTGGGCTTTTGTCCATTCTTCATCTCATTACATCATTCTCTCACTCTACACCTGAAAATTTCCCTTCATACAAAACTTCACACAATCTTCATTGCCAACATTTGTGTATTCAAAAGATAAAAGACCCTTGGGTTCAGCTTTAGAACAGCAAAACTTTTACTAAAAACACAAGCTACTATAGCAACTCCTTCAAAAAGCTCAATTTCCCAAAAAGGAATCAATAAGAAGCAAATGCAAATAATGACAGAAATCTGTCTAAACTGACCAGCGGGTACAAACCGATTTTTTCGAAGACCTTGTGTTGCTCAAATCAAAAAGTGTTGAACTAACGGAAGTTAGCTAACATACTAGGGTATTTACACAGACTCCTCACAAGGGGGATTTACACAGACCTTCTGTCACTTCCCTTGATTAAATAGGGGCATGAATCCACTATCGAGCATAAATACCTCCTCTTAGAGTCACTAGCAACTACTCGGCGAAGATAGCTACTAACAACATAGAGCATGCAAGATCACAAACAACACATACATGATAGAATCAATAAGACAAATTAATCAATCTGACAAAGTAATCTCAATATCCATCGGATCCCTGCAAACACAACATGCATGATTACAAATAGATTAGATGTTGATCATGAATGGAGCTCACAAGATCTAGACATGAAAGCACACAGGAGGATATACAACCATCTAGCTACTACATGGACCCGTAGTCCAAGGTGGAACTACTCATGCTTCATATCGGAGGCTGGCATGATGAAGAAGAAGGCCTCCGGGATGATCTCTCCTCCGGCAGGGTACCGGGAAGAGCTACATATCTCCCCGATCTAGGGACGACGGTGGCGGGAGCTACAGACGGATTCGTGGAATATTGATCAGGTACTTAGGGTTTAGGCATCGGGGGCTTCTTATAGGCGAAGAGGCGAGGCTGGGAGGCTGCCAGGGGGGCCACACCTAGCCCAGGCGCGGCCCAGGGTGGGCTCGCGCCTGGGGGGTGCAGCCGCCCTGTGGCGTGATACGTCGGAAACATATCTACAAGTTTTTATGCTCCATGCTTGTTTAGTATCTACTTTGCTTTGCGTGTCTACACTTTGAGGTGCTTTTATATGTTTTCTGGTACTAACCTATTAACAAGTTGCCACAGTGCTAGTTTCCTGTTTTCTGTTGTTTTTGGTTTCAGAAAAGTTAGTAAAGAAATATTCTCGGAATTGGACGGGACAAACGTCAAAGTCAATTACTTTCCGTGGGGAACAAGAATCCAGAAGACGAGACGGAGACGCAAGCCAGGGTGCCCAGACCCCCCTAGGCGCGGGTGGGCCCTGCCCCGCGCCTGGGTAGGGTTTGGGGCCTCTGGCCGCCTCCTCGGCCTCCCCCTTCGCCGATAAGAATCCCACGATGCAGAAACCCTAAGTACCCCATCAAATCTCCACAAAACCGTCTGTAGCCGCTGCCACCATCGTCCCTAGATTGGGGGGATCTGAAGTTCTTCTCGGCACCCTACCGGAGGGGAGATCATCCCGAAGGCCTTCTCTCCGGTATGATGCGTGAGTAGTTCCACCTTGGACTATGGGTCCATGTAGTAGCTAGATGGTTGTATCTCCTCCTTTGTGCTTTCATGTATAGATCTTGTGAGCTCCGCTCATGATCAAGATCTAATATATTTGTAATCATGCATTTTGTGTTTGCGGGGATCCGATGGACATTGAGATTATTATGTTGGTTTGATTAATGGTTTTGTCTTTATGATTCTAGCATGTCTGTGTTGTTTGTGATCTTGCATGCTCTCCGTTGTTAGTAGCTATCTTGGCCAAGTAGTTTCTAGTGACTCCAAGAGGGAGTATTTATGCTCGATAGTGGGTTCATGCCTCTAGTTTCCAAGGGAAGTGACAATAATCTCTTCGGTTGTAGATGTACTGTTGATACTAGGGAGAAAACAACGGTCTCTCGTTCATGGAACATGTGGACTGTTTACCTTACACACTTTGCTTAAAGAAGTTGTCTATTGCTTGCAACTTAATACTGGAGGGGGTTCGGATGATAACCTGAAGGTGGACTTCTAGTCATAGATGCAGTTGGATGGCGGTCTATGTATCTTGTTGTATTGCCAAATCGAATATCATAGGATATTTCTGACTAGTAATTGCATTGTTATGCCTTGCTCAGTTCCTATCAATTGCCCTGCTGTAATTTGTTTACCCTTCATGCCATGTTGTTTATCTAAGGAGAGAACCTCTAGTGAACTATGGACCCCGGTCCAATATTTACCATCGATACATCTTCCACCGTTACTTGTTTACTTGTTACAAACCATTACCTTCCACACTATACGTTTAATCCTTTGTTACAGCAAACCGGTGAGCTTGACAACCTCACTGATTCGTTGGGGCAAAGTCTTGAGTTTGTGCTGTGCAGGTCTCCGCGTTGCTTGCAACACCTGTGTGACGTTTCCTTCCTCGTACTGGTTCGATAATCTCGGTTTCTTACTGAGGGAAACTTGCTGCTGTGCTGCTTCATACCTTGCTCTTGGGGTTTCCAATGAAGCATCCCACGACAAGTGCTGGGCGCCATCAAGATATTTTCTGGCGCCATTGCCGGGGAGGCTAAGGACTTATTCACTAGGGGAGTCCTTCACTTCCTTTCTCTTTACTTTGTTTTTAATTTGCTTTGTTTCTTTTGCTTGGTTTTGTTTGCCTCTTTCCAAAAAAAAAACCCAAAAAATTAGTCTAGTTTGGTTTGCTTTCTTTATTCAAAAACACAAAAAAATAGTTCCTGCTCTAGTTGCCACCATGTCTGGTTTTGGACCAATCTTTATTTCACCTATGGAAGAGATCTCCACTTTTAAGAAAAAAAAGTGAAGAGAGTTTTAAAGAAGCTAAGTCTAGAATTTCCGCTTTACAAAGGGAAACTGGGCCTAAGATGAGTCTTAGCTTGGTTATTGATAGTTTCTACCGCGGTATTGCTCTTCGTTATAGATATGCTTTGGATGCTGTGGCTGAGAAAGATATTTTGCTATGTACTAAGGATGAAGCTTTTGATGCAATAAAAAAGTTGATTGCAATTTATAATACACCTGGAAAGTGTGATTCCTTTTTCACAAATATTTTTGCCAGGTTGAACACTCTTGAGACTAGTATTGCTGCTATAAATACTTGCTATCACACACTTAGGGCTTACCATGATTATGTTCCCATAAATTATGAGCCTTCAAAGTGGTTTCCCACAGTCAAAATCTCAATAAACACTACACTTTTGATGCTCGCTGTGATATCATGTCTGAATTTTGCCTCGTGCCTAAAGATATTTATGATTCCTTGAGTCTTTGGGGGCTTACTGAAGGAGGAGAGGAAATCTCTCTTACCAAAAATGCCACTATATTGCCCATTGGAATAGCTGAAGGTGTGTTTACAAAAATCTCAGGGAAAATGGTGTCTACTGATTATCTTGTTATTGAATGTGTAGGCAAGGGACAAATTACACTTGGAAGATCCCTAATGAAACACTTTGGAGCGGTAATAGATGTGGAAAAAGGCATTATGCACTTTGCTCCTCCGGTAAGCAATCATATCTTCCCTAAAGAGAAGAAGAAAGGTAAGAAAGGAAAGAACAAGAGGGATAATTCTTCATTTGAAAATACTTGATTCTTCTCGCTTCTTGTGCCTAACTTAAAGGCGTTAAAGAAAAGTACTTGTTGGGAGATAACCGAAGAGTTTCCTTGAGTCTTGGAAGTTATTACTTCAGTAATGACCTCTCCTTTGTTGGAGATATGCCCTAGAGGCAATAATAAAAGTGGTTATTATTATATCTTTGTGTTTATGATAAATTTTTACATTCATGCTATAATGGTATTAACCAAAAACATTAATACTTATGTGATTTGTAAACTAAATTAGAGTCCCTGGTAAAGCCTCTTTATAATACTAGCTTGTTGATTAATAGATGATCGTGGTTTCTCGATCATGAACATGGAGATGTTATTAATAACAAGATCATATCATTAGGAGAATGGTATGATGGACATACTCCTATAGATAAGTGTAGCATTAAGATCAAGTCATTTCAATAGTTCATTTGCTATAAGCTTTCTGATACATAGTAACCTAATTCCTTCGACCATGAGATCATGTTAATCACCATCACCGGAAGGATTCTTTGATGACATCAAACACCACACCGTAACTGGGTGGCTATAAAGGTGGCATTGAGTGTTCGGAAAGTATGGGTTGAGGCACATGGATCAAGAGTGGGATTTGTCCATCCATATGACGGATAGATATACTCTGGGCCCTCTCGGTGGAATGTCATCCAATTATCTTGCAAGCATGTGACTGGTTCACAAGGGATCACATATCACGGGAACGATAAAAGAGTACTTATCGGTAACGAGGTTGAACTAGGTATGCAAAGATACCGACGATCAAAACCTCGGATAAGTAAACTATCGTGAGACAAAGGGAAATTGGTATCGTATGTAAGTGGTTCATTCGATCGCAAAGTAATCGTAGAGATATGTGGTAGCCATATGAATTTCCAGATTCCTCTATTGGTTATTGATCGGAGAAGTGTCTTGGTCATGTCCGCATAATTCACGAACCGTAGGGAGACACACTTAAGGATTCGATGTTGTTTAGTAGATATGGAATGTTAGTAGGGATACCGAATGTTGTTCGGAGTCTCGGATGGGATCCGGGATATCATGAGGAGATCCGGAAATGGTCCGGAGAATAAGATTCATATAAGGGAAGTCCTATTTTGGAGTTCGGGAAAGTTTCCGATGTTTTCATCGGAGAGGTTCTAGAAGGGTCTAGAAGGTTCACCGGTCCGGAAGGAGAATGGTCCATGGATGTGTCATGGGTAAGTGGAATGATTGTATCATATCCTAGGTCACATGGTGTGTGCATTTGTAAGAGATAATTAAAGCTCTAAATTGAAAGTCAAGCGGGAGTTTGAAAAGTCAAACTGGACCAATGGTTTCCTAGTGGGAGAAGAAACAAGTCCTTCTCTCAATCCAACTTGGGTTTGGGTTTGGATTCAAACCCACCCCTCCCAAGGCTACCCCCTCTCATAAATAGAGGGGGAGCGCTGCCCCAAAGCACACAAGCCCTAGCCCCTTTCCCGCACACGTGCCGCGCCAACGCCGCCGCTCGCCGCCGTCGCGCCGCCTTCCCGCGCCGCTGCCGCCTCGCGCCGCCGTCGGTTCGTCGCCGCCACCCTAGCCTCCGCCGACACCTCCTCCTCCTCCCGGTCATCTAATCCCTAGATATTCGAGAAACCCTAATCCACCATAACTCGCACCGGCTTAGGCGAAGCCCTGCAAAATATTCCCTCTACTTCCGACACCACGCCGTCGTGCTGCCGAAATCGTGAGGGGAGAACTACAACCTCCGCTGCCTGCTGGAACAAGGGAGAGGAAGGTCTTCATCGAGTACCGAACGTGTGACCGACTGCGAAAGCGCTGCCGGAACGCAGCGCTGGAAGGATCGTCTACGCGATCTTGAGATCAGCAAGTGTACGACTACATCACCCACGAGAATCTTCTCTCGTTAACCGCTTTGGAATCTTCGAGGGTGAGTGCTTCTATTGACTCGTTGCTACAATCTAGTAGATAAATCTTGGCTTGTTTGTGTGCATACGGTAGAATTTGTTTTATTTTCCATGCTACAAACCCCTACAGTTAGGGGTGGGCGTTCGGTCATGACCGAAAATTCGGTCTTTGCATATCGGTCTATTTTGAAATCGGTCTTCAAACAAATAAAGACCGAAATTTACTTGTTATTTTTACTAACCGAAAAATTCGGTTACCCGATAATTCGGGTTCGGTTTCGGTCATGACCAAATTGTGTAGTAGATATTATCAAATACAAAAGTTCGATAATATTTGGTAAACCATTTGGTACTATGTAAGCTGTAATTTGAATATAAAATACATTTCATATATTCATATTAATTTGCCCAAACTAACATTCAATAATACTAAATTTGGCTTAGTCGAGGAAGATAAATCTATAGTTATGAGCAACTAGGGCTTTTGAACTACGCCACTCTCACCTAAAATTCGGTCAATTCGGTTTATTCGGTTACCAAGAACTAATGACCGAATTAACCAAACAAAATTCGGTCTAAAAAATTTGCTTTCAATTTTTTTATCGGTCCTTTCGGTCTCGGTCTATTCGGTCTCGGTATTTTCGGGTTCGGTTTTCGGTTATCGGTTTTTATACCCACCCCTACCTACAGTGGTATCAGAGCCGTGTCTATATGTAGATCTGTTGCACGAGTAGAACACAATGGTCATTGTGGGCGGTGGTGATTTTATTATCAATTGCTTTTTGTGTACTTTGCATCTTGCGATATGATGGGATGAAGCGGCCCGGGCTAACCTTACATGACATCGTTCATGAGACTTGCTCCACGCTCAACATGCAACTTGCATTGCATAAGTGGCTTTGCGGGTGTCTGTCTCTCCCATCATAGTATAGATTCAATTTACAATGGGCACTTGATAGTTCAAGCATCAACGTTGTGGTTCTTGTTCGTAAGTTAGAACGACACTTATTGAAAGCCCCAAACCACGTAAAATATGCAAAGAAAATTAGAAGCGTCTAACTTTGTTTTGCAGGGGTGTGCTGTGATGTGATATGGCCATGATTGTGATTATATATGATGTATGCAATGTTCATTATTGTAAGTTGGCAACCGACAGGAGCCATGTGGTTGTCTTTTAAATTCCGTTAAGACCTGCGTGTCTATTCAAAGTAGTTGTAATAGTTGAAGCTGGTGGACGACAACCATGAAACGGCGCCATTGACCTTGACGCCATACCGGTGATGATGGAGATCATGTTCGTGCTTGAAGATGGAGATCGGAAGCACAAGAAGAAAGGCCATATCATATCACATATTATGAATTACATGTGATGTTAATCCTTTTATGCATATTGTATTGCTTAGTTCACGACGGTAGCATTATAAGATGATCCCTCAAGCACAAAAATTTCAAGTTTTAAAGTTTTCATCCTTAGTAAGCATCGTTGCTAAAGCTCGTTGTTTCGAAGCACCACATGATGATCGGGTGTGTTAGATTCTGCGAGTGTATACAACGTGAGCAAGCGAGATTTGCTCATGCGGAAGCTAAGGTTTGATCTTGACGAGCCTAGCATGTACAGACATGGTCTCGGAACACGGATCACCGAAAGGTAAAGCATGAATCACATAGTATATATGATGAACATGTTGATTGTTCGCCATTGAAGCTACATCAACTCTCGTGATGATCGGTTTTGATGTGGTGGATTTGGTTCGTGTGATCACTAAAACAATTTGAGGGATATTGTTTTGAGTGGGAGTTCACCTAGATTAATTTAACTATTAATTAGTCAATTTGTCATAAACTTAGTCTAAACTATTGCAAATATGTTGTAGATCAATGGCGGCCCCTACCATCAATTTTAATGCGTCCCTAGAGAAAGAAAAGTTGAAAACAATGGAAGCAACTTCGCGGATTGGTTCTGCAATTTGAGGATTGTCCTCAATGCTGGTAATTTGACCTATGTGCTGGATGCACCGCTGGGTGACCCGCCTGCAGCTAATGCTACCGATGAGGTAAAGAATGTTTTCCTCGCTCAGAAGAATCAGTACTCCACAGTTCAGTGTGCTATCTTGTATGGTTTGGAATCGGAGCTTCAGAAAAGGTTTGAGAACCATGACCCACATGATATTGTCCGTGAACTCAAAATGATATTTGAGGCTCGCGCGACATTTGAGAGTTATGAGGCTTCTAAAAAGTTCTTTAACTGCAAGATGGAAGAGGGCAGCTCCATCAGTGAGCACGTGCTTAAGATGTCTGGGCACGCAAGCAAGCTTCAAAGCTTGGGAATAGTGATTCCTAATGCTTTAGGGATTCACCGTGTCCTCCAATCACTACCACCAAGTTACAAGAACTTTGTGATGAATTACAATATGCAAAACATGGACGAGTCATTGCCTGAACTCTTCTCCATGTTGAAATCTGCAGAAGTGGAGATCAAGAAAGAGCACCAAGTGTTGTTGGTCAATAAGACCACCAAATTCAAGAAGCAAGGCAAGTCTAAGAAAAAGGGAAACTTCAAGAGGGCGGTAAGAAAGTTACCGCGCCGGCGAAGAAGACCAAGGTTGGGCCTAAGCCTGATACTGAGTGCTTTTACTGCAAGGGAGAAGGTCACTGGAAGCGGAATTGCCCAAAGTACTTGGCGCATTTGAAGAACGACAACATCAAGAAGAAAGGTATATCCGATATACATGTTATTGATGTGTATCTCACTATTACTCGTAGTAGTGCCTGGGTATTTGATACTGGTTCGGTTGCTCATATTTGTAACTCGAAACAGGTACTGCAGAATAAACGAAAGCTAGCGAAGAACGAGGTGACGATGCGCGTTGGAAATGGATCAAAGGTTGATGTGATCGCGGTCGGCACGCTACCTCTTGATCTACCATCGGGATTAGTTTTATACTTAAATAATTCTTATTCGGTGCCTGCGTTGAGCATGAACATTATATTCGGATCATGTTTATTGCGAGACGGTTACTTGTTTAAGTACGAGAATAATGTTTGTTCGATTTATATGAGTAATATGTTTTATGCACATGCACCTTTGATAGATGGTCTATTTTTATTGAATCTCGATTGTGGAAATACACACATTAATAACATTGAAGCTAAACATTTGAAATTGAGCGATAACTCGATCTATATGTGGCACTGTCGTCTTGGTCATATTGGAGTGAAGCGTATGAAGAAACTCCATTCCGATGGACTTCTTGAATCACTTGATTTCGAATCACTTGAAAGATGCGAAGCATGTCTGATGGGTAAAATGACTAAGACTCCATTTTCTGGTATGATGGAGCGAGCTACAGACTTATTGGAAATCATACATACCGATGTGTGTGGCCCAATGAGTGTAGCATCGCGCTGTGGTTATCATTATGTTCTTACCTTCACGGATGATTTGAGTAGATATGGGTATATCTATTTCATGAAACATAAGTCCGAAACTTTCGAGAAGTTTAAGGAATTTCAAAGTAAGGTAGAGAATCAACTTAACAAGAAGATTAAATTTCTACGATCTGATCGTGGAGGTGAATATCTAAGTAACGAGTTTGGCGAGCATTTGAAGAAATGCGGAATACTTTCACAATTGACACAGCCGGGAACACCACAGCGTAATGGTGTGTCTGAACGTCGTAATCGAACTCTCTTAGATATTGTTCGTTCTATGATGTCACTTACAGATTACCGCTATCGTTTTGGGGTTATGCATTAGAAACCACCGCATTCACTTTAAATAGGGCACCATCTAAATCCGCTGAAACGACACCGTGTGAATTGTGGTTTGGGAAGAAACCTAAATTTTCGTTCCTTAAAGTTTGGGGTTGCGAAGCTTATGTAAAGAAGTTACAGCCAGACAAGCTTGAACCCAAAGCAAAAAAATGCGTCTTCATAGGATACCCGAAGGAAACTATTGGGTATACCTTCTATCATAGACACGAGGGCAAAATCTTCGTTGCCAAGAATGGATCCTTTCTAGAGAAGGAGTTTCTCTCGAAAGAAGTGACTGGAAGGAAAGTAGAACTCGACGAGGTTGTTGAACCTTCTCTCGAACTTGCGAGTAGCGCAGCACCGGAAGTAGTTCCTGTGGTGCCTGCACCAATAAGAGAGGAAGCTAATGATGTTGATCATGAAACTTCATTTGAAGTTACTACGGAACCTCGCAGGTCAACGAGAACTCGTACCACTCCTGATTGGTATGATCCCGTTATGAGTGTCATGTTGGTGGACAACACCGATGACCCTGCGACATATGAGGAAGCGATGATGAGCCCAGATTTCAATAAATGGCAAGAAGCCATGAAATCCGAGATTGGATCCATGTACGGAAACCAAGTATGGACTTTGGTGGACTTACCGGATGGCCGGAAGGCTGTCGAGAACAAATGGATTTTCAAGAATAAAACAGTATAAGGCTCGACTTGTCACAAAAGGGTTTCGACAAATTCAAGAGTTGACTACGATGAGACTTTCTCAGCAGTAGCGAAGCTAAAATCTGTGAGGATTATGTTAGCAATCGCTGCATATTATGATTATGAGATATGGCAGATGGATGTCAAAACGGCGTTCCTCAATGGATACATTGATGAAGAGTTGTGTATGATGCAACCCAAAGGTTTTTTCGATCCTAAAGATACTAACAGGGTATGCAAACTTCAACGGTCCATATATGGATTGAAGCAAGCATCCCGAAGTTGGAATCAACGTTTTGATAAGGTAATCAAAAGTTTTGGTTTTATACAAACTTATGGAGAAGCTTGTATTTACAATAAAATGAGTGGGAGCTCTGTAGAATTCTTAATACTATATGTAGATGACATATTGTTGATTGAGAATGATGTAAACCTTCTTAATAGTGTCAAGGATTATTTGAATAATAGTTTTTCAATGAAAGATCTTGGCGAAGCAGCTTACATATTAGCCATAAAGATTTATAGATATAGATCGAGACGCCTAATATCATTGTCACAAAGTACATATTTGGACAAAGTTCTAAAGAGGTTTGGAATGGAAGATAGCAAGAAAGGGTTCTTGCCCATGTTGCCCAATACGACCTTGAGTAAAACTCAAAGTCCTGCAACGGCAGAAGATAGATAAAGGATGAGTAAGACTCCCTATGCCTCAGCCATAGGATCTCCAATGTATGCCATGCTATGTACTATACCCGACATTGCATATGCTGTTAGTTTGACTAGCAGATATCAAAGTGATCCAGGAGTGGATCATTGGACAGCGATAAAAAACATCCTTAAGTACTTGAGAAGAACTAAGGATATGGTTCTTTCTTATGGAGGTGATGAACAACTCGTTGTTAATGGTTACACCGATGCTAGTTGGAACATCGATCCGGATGATTCTAAATCTCAATCTAGATACGTATTTACTTTGAATGGTGCAGCAGTTAGCTGGAGGAGTGCAAAGCAAAGCGTTGTGGCGAGATCTTCAACTGAATCGGAATACATAGTTGCTTCGGAGGCTTCACAAGAGGCGATATGGATGAAGGAGTTCATTACAGAGCTCGGTGTGGTTCCAAGTGCGCTGGACCCAATGTCTATCTATTGTGATAACATGGGCGCCATAGCCAATGCGCAAGAACCAAGGTCACACAAGAAGCTAAAGCACATCAAGCTATGTTTTCACGCTACTCGAGAACATGTCCAAGATGGTGACATAAAGATTTGCAAAGTACACACAGATCTGAATGTGGCAGATCCGTTGACTAAACCTCTCCCGAGGGCAAAACATGACCAATACCAAACCACCATGGGTGTTCGGTATATTACCATGTAATCTAGATTAGTTGACTCTAGTGCAAGTGGGAGACTGTTGGAGATATGCACTAGAGGCAATAATAAAAGTGGTTATTATTATATCTTTGTGTTTATGATAAATGTTTACATTCATGCTATAATGGTATTAACCAGAAACATTAATACTTGTGTGATTTGTAAACTAAATTAGAGTCCCTGGTAAAGCCTCTTTATAATACTAGCTTGTTGATTAATAGATGATCGTGGTTTCTCGATCATGAACATTGAGATGTTATTAATAACAAGATCATATCATTAGGAGAATGGTATGATGGAAATACTCCTATAGATAAGTGTAGCATTAAGATCAAGTCATTTCAATAGTTCGTTTGCTATAAGCTTTCTGATACATAGTAACCTAATACCTTCGACCATGAGATCATGTTAATCACCATCATCGGAAGGATGCTTTGATGACATCAAACACCACACCTTAACTAGGTGGCTATAAAGGTGGCAATGAGTGTTCGGAAAGTATGGGTTGAGGCACATGGACCAAGAGTGGGATTTGTCCATCCATATGACGGATAGATATACTCTGGGCCCTTCGGTGGAATGTCATCCAATTAGCTTGCAAGCATGTGACTGGTTCACAAGGGATCACATATCACGGGAACGAGAAAATAGTACTTATCGGTAACGAGGTTGAACTAGGTATGTAGAGATACCGACGATCAAAACCTCGGATAAGTAAACTATCATGAGACAAAGGGAAATTGGTATCGTATGTAAGTGGTTCATTCGATCGCAAAGTAATCATAGAAATATGTGGGAGACATATGAATTTCTAGATTCCTCTATTTGTTATTGATCGGAGAAGTGTCTTGGTCATGTCCGCATAATTCACGAACCGTAGGGAGACACACTTAAGGATTCGATGTTGTTTAGTAGATACGGAATGTTAGTAGGGATACCTAATGTTGTTTGGAGTCTCGGATGGGATCCAGGATATCACGAGGAGATCCGGAATGGTCCGGAGAATAAGATTCATATAAGGAAAGTCCTATTTCGGAGTTCGGGAAAGTTTCCGATGTTTTCATTGGAGAGGTTCTAGAAGGGTCTAGAAGGTTCACCGGTCCGGAAGGAGAATGGTCCATGGATGTGTCATGGGTAAGTGGAATGATTGGATCATATCCTAGGTCACATGGTGTGTGCATTTGTAAGAGAGAATTAAAGCTCTAAATTGAAAGTCAAACGGGAGTTTGAAAAGTCAAAATGGAACAATGGTTTCCTAGTGGGAGAAGAAACAAGTCCTTCTCTCAATCCAACTTGGGTTTGGGTTTGGATTCAAATCCACCCCTCCCAAGGCTGCCCCCACTCTCATAAATAGAGGGGGAGTGCTGCCCCAAAGCACACAAGCCCTAGCCCCTCTCCCCGCACACGTGTCGCACCGACGCCGCCGCCGCTCGCCGCTGCCGCCTCGCGCCGCCGCCGGTTCGTCGCCGCCGCCCTAGCCGCCGCCTCCTCCTCCTCCCGGTCATCTAATCCCTAGATCTTCAGGAAACCCTAATCCACCATAAATCGCACCGGCTTAGGCGAAGCCCTGTGGGATCTTCCCTCTATTTCCGACACCACGCCGTCGTGCTGCCGGAATCGCGAGGGGAGAACTACAACCTCCGCTGCCTGCTGGAACAAGGGAGAGGAAGGTCTTCATCGAGTACCGAACGTATGACCGACTGCGGAAGCGCTGCTGGAACGCAGCGCCGGAAGGATCGTCTACGCGGTCTTTAGATCGGCAAGTGTACGACTACATCACCCACGAGAATCTGCTCTCGTTAACCGCTTTGGAATCTTCGAGGGTGAGTGCTTCTATCGACTCGTTGCTACAATCTAGTAGATAGATCTTGGATTGTTTATGTGCATACGGTAGAATTTTTTGTTTTCCATGCTACGAACCCCTACATCCTTATCCTTTTTGTTTGCTTTTTGTGCCAAGAATGACCTCTAATGAGAGGGAAGTAAGATTTGGGGAGTTGCTGTCCCGAAACAGATTTCTATCCTCCACCAAAAAAATTAGTGAGGAGTCTCTGTAACTCCAATTGAGCTTAAAATTTACTAATAGATCCCCCAGTATGTTAGATAACTTTTGTTAGTTCAACTCTTTTTGATTTGACCAACAGAAGAAGTTCGAAAAAATCGGTTTCTACCAACTGGTCTGTTTTGACAGATTTCTGCCATTATTTGCATTTCCTTCTTATTGATTCCTTTTTGAGTTCTCTTTAGGTGAATTGAGATTTTTTAAGGATTTACTACAGTAGCTTGTGTTTTTATTGAAAAGCCTTGCTGCTTTAAAGCTTTGCCAGAGGTCTAATATCTTTTGAATAAACTAATGTTGCTAATGAAGATTGTGTCAAGTTTTGTATGAAGAAAAAAAACAGGTTGAGAGAAAGAGTGATGCAATGAGATAAATAATGGACAAAAGCTCAATCTTGGGGAGGCCACCATGGTGTCACCCCAAGAAATATCCAAGAGGTACAAGCGTCAAAGCTTGGGGATGCCAAAGGCATCCCCTTCTTCATCAATTAAAAGCTCAGGTCTGTTTAGACACTTCGTTTTTATTGTTTCATGCATAGTTGTGTTGTTCTTGGAGTGTATTAATTTTCGTTTGATTTGCTTAGGTTGTTTAGTTTGTGTGAATAAAGTAGTTTGGACCCCCGTTTTTGTTGTGTTGTTTTGCAAATAAGTTGCTTCGTGTTGGAAAGGAGTAGTAAGTTCTTGCTTGAAGTGCAAGAGGAGCTTGCATTAACCGTGACTTAGACTTTAGCATGACATGCTAGGTGTTGTTTTGAACTTATGCTTAGTGATTATTTCTGTAGCATGTCTTGTTCCAAACAATTGGGATTGCTTAGTGTGCCTTAAAGAAATTATGTGTTGTTTAAGCATGCAAAAGAATAGTATTATGGTATACTCCTTTGATGCTTTGTTTGGGTTGACTTGGCACATGATCACACCATGTTATGACTATGACAAGTCACCATTAGCCTCTATGGTCATTTAGTCCTTGACTTGTAGTACCACTCTTTGCTTTGATTAGTAATGCTTTGTTGCACTGCATGATTATGGCCATTATTGCTCCCTTAGTTGGTTGCTCCCAGTCTTTTGCTAGCCTCCACTTGTATGAGTAAGTTCTACTCATGCTTCCAACTCCCAAGAAACCAAGTTATTCCAAAGTGTCCACTATAAATTCCTATGCATGGTGTGTTACACCATTCCAAGTATATTCTTGTTTTCAGCTATTTTCCAATTAAAAACTATTTTGTTATGTGAAAACTTAGTGATTAAAGCCCTCACAAACTTGATGGCACACTTTATATTTCTTTGCGCCTAATAAACTTGAACCATTGTGTCATCTATGTTGTATATGCTTGCACTTATACGTTGGAATTAGCAGAACCGTGCTGTCACGGGGAACATTTTCAACATTGCACTTGTACTTTGTACTCAATTGATATCATGCTCTTTTGTCTATGGATGTCACCGGTGTGAAATAAATAGGGAACTTGTAAGTCCATGGAGTTTGTATCCTGTGTTAGAGAAACGCCTGGGCCGCTAGCCTAAGCCATGCCTAATCATGGTGGAAACTTGCAGCATCACCATAGTGACACCCATGAAGCATTCTTCTTATAAAAAAAGGAGAGACACATTGAGAAAAGAGGAAAGAGAGAAAAAAAAGCACCATATTCCCATGGTAAATAAGAAGATTGCTGAGATGCTCATTGTCTGCTTGCCTTGTCATTTTTGTTATGGGATAGCTCATGTACCATGTGCAAGGGGTACCCCATTGGCGGTTCTCAATGATATGCAAATACTTACAATGACAAGAACTTACAGGTTACTGAAGTTGAGTAGCATGAGGTGTGGCTCTCGTATTCAAGGGACTTGAGATTGCCAACTTATACTTCGTCAAGCATATACTCCATCTTTGTTCACTTTAACCTTAATCACTTCAAGATGCTTATGATAGGGGCAATGAGGGCTGAAAGCTAACAAGTACCATAATTTTTGGAAGCTCTTTTTGAAACTTGAAATCCTTGCTTCCTTTATAAAAGGCCTTTCTTCACCCATTATTTGAGTCTCCACCTTCCACCTTTAGGCACCATTAAGAGAGCATAGTTGTCATTATGTGTGCAGTGTTTCAAAACTTATTAATTGATGCATATTGTGATATTACTTGTTCTTGTGCTATTTGTTTCTAGTCACCCTTGTGAACTTTGAAGGTGTCCTATGCATCTATTTTCTACTCTATGAGGGACAAGCTGATTGCCACTATGCTATGTTTCCTGTATTTGAAACAAACAAATGTTTTTCAATGCATGTTATTCACGATCTTTGTTTGTAGCCAGTCATGTTGCATGCATAGTTACTATGTCCTATTGTTAGAACTCCATCTTTCATGCACATGTTTAGAGTTCTTTGATCCCAGCTTTCAATGCTTGCAAATGGTTGGATCTTTATTGTGAGGGTGCATGTCACCTCAAAAATTATTCTTTTTATCACTTACCTACTCGAGGACGGGTAGCAATTAAGCTTGGGGATGCTTGATATGTCAGAAACGTATCTATAATTTTTGATGCTCCATGCTTGTTTAGTATCTACTTTGCTTTGCTTTTCTACACTTTGAGGTGCTTTTTACATGTTTTCTGGTACTAACCTATTAACAAGTTGCCATAGTGCTAGTTGCCTGTTTTCTGCTGTTTTTAGTTTCAGAAAAGTAAGTAAAGAAATATTCTCGGAATTGGACGGGACAAACGTCAAATTCAATTACTTTCCGTGGGGAACAAGAATCCATAAGACGAGACGGAGACGCAATCCAGGGCGCCCAGACCCCCCCTAGGCACGGGAGGGCCCTGCCCGCGTCTGGGTAGGGTTTGGGGCCTCTGGCCGCCTCCTCGGCCTCCCCCTTCGACTATAAGAAGCCCCCGATGCAGAAACCCTAAGTACCCAATCAAATCTTCATGAAAACGTCTATAGCCGCTGCCACCATCATCACTAGATCGGGGGGATCTGAAGTTTTTCCCGGCACCATGCCAGAGGGGGGATCATCCCGGAGGCCTTCTCTCCGGTATGATGCGTGAGTAGTTCCAACTTGGACTATGGGTCCATGTAGTAGCTAGATGGTTGTATCTCCTCCTTTATGCTTTCATGTATATGTCTTGTGAGCTCCATTCATGATTAAGATCTAATCTATTTGTAATCATGCATGTTGTGTTTGCGGGGATCTGATGGACATTGAGATTATTATGTTGGTTTGATTAATGGTTTTGTCTTTATGATTCTAGCATGTCTGTGTTGTTTGTGATCTTGCATGCTCTCCGTTGTTAGTAGCTATCTTGGCCAAGTAGTTGCTAGTGACTCCAAGAGGGAGTATTTATGCTCGATAGTGGGTTCATGCCTCTAGTTTCCAAGGAAAGTGACAATAGTGTCTTCGGTTGTAGATGTGCTATTGCTACTAGGGAGAAAACAACGGTCTCTTGTTCATGGAACAAGTGGACTATTTGCCTTACACACTTTGCTTAAAGCAGTTGTCTATTGCTTCCAACTTAATACCGGAGGGGGTTCGGATGATAACCTAAAGGTGGACTTCTAGTCATAGATGTAGTTGGATGGCGGTCTATGTATCTTGTTGTTTTGCCCAATCGAATCTCATAGGATCTTTCTGACTAGTAATTGCATTGTTAGTCCTTGCTCAGTTCATGTCAATTGCCCTGCTGTAATTTGTTTACCCTTCATGCCATGTTGTTTATCTAAGGAGAGCACCTCTAGTGAACTATGGACCCCGATCCAATCTTTACCATTGATACATCTTCCACTATTACTTGTTTACTTGTTGCAAACCATTACCTTCCACACCATATGTTTAATCCTTTGTTACAGCAAACCGGTGAGCTTGACAACCTCACTGATTCGTTGGGACAAAGTCTTGAATTTGTGTTGTGCAGGTATCCGCGTTTCTTGCAACACCTGTGTGACGTTTCCTTCCTCCTACTGGTTAGATAACCTCGATTTCTTACTGAGGTAAACGTGCTGTTGTGCTGCTTCATACCTTGCTCTTGGGGTTTTCAACGAAGCGTCCCACGACAAGTGCTGGGCGCCATCATGGCGCCCCTACGTCTCTCAGCTGGACTCTGTGTTCTCCTCGGTGAAATATTGACTTTGGCTTTTGTCTCGTCCAATTTCGAGAATATTTCTTTACTAGTTTTTCTGGAACCAAAAACAGTAGAAAACATGCAACTGGCACTGTGGCAACCTGTTAATAGGTTAGTACCAGAAAACATATAAGAATCACCTCAAAGTGTGGACAAAGCAAAGCAAAGTAGATACTAAATAAGCATGGAACATAAAAAATTATAGATACGTTTCCGACGTATCAAGACACTGTTATGCATTATGATCATTAGTTCGTGGTTGACAAGATGCCCACGGAACGAAAACTTCCACTTGTCATTCCTATAGGTAGAACTAGATCATTGTCACCATCGATTGCTGCCAAGTTTTTCGCAGTAATAGTCAGGACTAATATCCTTTCCCAATTGTAAAGATTATAGGGAGAGACCGGATGTCAGAGTAGACTTTTATGGCAAAGTTTTCGTATGTTCTGTAACACTCAGCTATCCCTTTCTTCCATTGTTGTTAATGCAAAGGCTAATGATCCTTGTTTTATTTCAGCAAAAGTTTATCATAGACCGCTCTCTAACAGATGTACAATTTGCTTATAACAAGCAGTTCATGAGGCACACAAGAAATCAACACCATTATATCAAGAAAGTGTTTTTTGACCCATTCCCAAAGAATGAAGTTACAAGGATATCTCTTGTGGAACACATGAGCGATGAGGAATGGTGGAGGATTATAGATTTTTGGTTTGACCCCAAGAACCAGGTCATGTATTGTTTACTCAACTTCCCTCCCGTTTGAATTGTTTAAGCAGGACTAAATGTATGCTCCTTGTTTGTGTAGGCTCTGTCTCTAAAAAATAAGAATAGCAGACAATCAGTCGAGTACCCTCATGCCATTGGTGCTCGTAGCTATGAGATTTTGTGCGACATGGAGGAACATTCCATTGACTTCTTCCAAATGGCAATGTGAAAGAAGTAACGGTAAGTGCTCCATAATACTATCCATCTTCGTAAAATTCAGTTCCTTTTTCTTCCATCAAACGTATATGATGTGCTTATAATTTGCTCGCTAGGTTTTTCATATTCTCTTTTATTTCTATAACTGGTAGACAGTCATGGAAAGAAAGATGGTGCCATCTGCTTTAAAATATGGCATAGAGGATGAACCGATTCCTTCCAACGACAATGTGCACTTTGTACTATCGCAGGACAAGAGAAAACCAACTTTACAAAAAACATGGTCATCCATGCAAGTACTTCAAGACCAACCACGTCTAAACTAGAAGCGCAACTCAAGGCTCATAGAGCAGGTAATGTGGAACTCTACCATTGAGGAGTTGTATAATGTGAACGAATCTAGCGAGACAAATAGGCTGAAGTATTTAGAAGACCTACAAGCAATGCGGAAGAAACAGAAGACCTGAGAAAGAAACAAGAAGAGGAAAATGCATTAATTCAACAAGTGTTGACTCATCTATCGGAACCAGAAGAGGCAATTTGGTAAGTGAACTGGCGGTGTGAATCTCTGAAAATTTGTCAGACATTTGGCCAAGAAACATTTTATGATGTTTGGCAGTATTATGATGTTGACCTTTTTATGTGAGTTTATTTGAAGCTGGTATTCATTTCTATGAAGTGAAACATTTGTCCTAGAAATTTTGTAAGTGTAAACATCATAATTGTTTCTTTACAAAATATTTCCATCATGCGCAGTCGTCAACGTGGCACGCGGAGGCTGGCGAACCACCATGACAAAATAGTGATGTCACAAAAAGTTAGTCCACATGTCTCGCTATGATTAGTCAACATGTTATCCTATCAGTAACCTATGTCTTATCATTTTACTGGACCATGTGTCTGCTTGCCGGTGGCAGGCTGCAATGAAAGGAAATCCGTAATAGTCGGGATGAAGTCATAGACATCATGATGCGTCAGCAGCGTTAACACAATCAAGCCATAGCAGAAAAAACGCTAGGATGACGATGACGTCACTAATGGCCGGTGTGACATCAGCTGACGTTGCTAACGTTGCCCGCGGTGCCGTCGGCCACGTGGCATACGCCACGACTGATTGGGCCTGGGTTGGGCCGGTCCTGTTGGCCGCGATGAAATTGAAGGAACATCACGGACGACCGTGATATTTTCAGATAGAAAAAACATGATGGATCAAATTATGACGTGAGGTTTATGACTTTTTTTCGTTGCAAAATTCGTCACGGATGGTGATCTATGATGTTTTCCCCTCATCCACGATGATATCCGATCATGATGTACCGTCCAGATTCTTATAGTGCATTAATATGACAAGTGAATCATAAATATTATTCTACAAAGAGATAGAATGTATTTTTAAATCCAAATTTCTTTAATAAAAGTATCAGTTGAAACGTCATGATCATTATCAAGTTGAAACATCATGATCATTATCATTAATTTCTCCTTTATTTATAGAGATTGGTTCCGGAACACATTTTGTTGTGCTACTCGATATTTGGAGGTAAATTTAACATCTCTGTTTGAGCTTTTACTTTCTTCCACCACTAACACAAGTTTTTCCATTTTGGTTTCACTTGCGAAAGATGTATTCATAGTTGTCTAATAATAAACTATAAAGATATACTTATTCATTTATGATTTCGAATCATCACATAACTCAAAATGTCTAGAAACTACGTCATGTCATAACTCATATGGTGGTGTTTTCATGAACTTTAATGATTACCTATTTTAAAACGTGTGTTTACTATTTTGACTTATAACTCTAAATAACCGCGGTAACTCGGTAAGAGATAATTTAGAACATATGATATCAAATACAGTATAATTACAACACTTAGACATATCAACACATTGAAGTGTCCAATCATCGTAATTTCTGAAACATCTTTCACAAGTCTCTATGCCAAAAACATAACTCAAATGCATGTCACTTTGATCAAATCACAAAGACTTGATTTTCTTGTTATTTTAATACCCGTCTTCATTCTAAAATTTCTTGAGCATGTTAAATAGTTCCAGACTCGTGTTTCATGACCTAAATACACATATGCATTTAAATCCATAATAATAATACATGTAACTCTATGTTATTATCTAAATTACTCCCGCTATGACCAACCTAAACAAAATACCGAGTACGTATCAGTATCTAGTGGCAATCGTACAAATGTTTAACAGGAGAAAAACCTCGGTCTTTCTTCGAGGGACAGCACGTGATGTGCACCGTTTAGCCCACATGGAGATGGAACAGTGATCTGATCCGACTGAGCCTAAGCACCGATGCCCGCTTCGTACCCTGCAAGCAGAGGTCACGTGCGACAGCGGAACCACCCCAATTTTTATTTTCTGCACGACTGTGTAGCATTGACCGGCCAATAGGAATGGCAGCCACGGGCTTCCCATCCCATTTTCTTTCTCTCTGCAACGAGAAAAGAAAACAAGAAGGGCGATCAGATTTTGAGATGCTTCCAAGACTGTAGCAGGCTCGCTTGTCCGGACGGCCGGCAGGGACCTATCCGAGAATACACGAGGCACCGAGGGGCTGTTAAGCTAAGAAAACCAGATGATAATCTTTCGTTTTCACCAACGTCAACCAAAGGGCTCTGAGATAAAGGAGTGGAAAAAAAAGTGGAGATGGAAAGGGTTAAAAGTGGGCGCAAAAGATCCTCGAGAAAACAAAGGAAGGGGCTGCTGGTGTGGCGGAAGTGTCACGGGTCTACCTTGAAAGTTGAATCTCAAAACTTCCAATCCCTCTCTCCAAAACACCCAGACAGACAGAGGCAGCGACGACACATATTCCCTCCCACACCACCCCCACCGCCCACCCGCGCACGCTCCCCGAGGCGCATCCAACACCATCCACAACACTCCTTCCTCCTTCGCCACACCCACCGCTCTGCTCCCCCGTATTCACCACACCACCCGGTTAAAACCAGAGCCACCACCCCCAGCTCCACACCCCGAGTTAAAACCCCCAGCGAGGTTGCTGGTAGTTTGGAAACCTCCGCCGACTCTTCGCCCAACTGTTTCAGTTCGTCCGTAGATCCTCTAGCTAGCTAGCAGACTAGCGCGCGCGATGGAGAGGTGTGGGAGCTGGTCGGAGTCCGACGCGGCGGCGCAGGCGGCCGCGCAGAAGGCGGTGCCGGCGCCGTTCCTGACCAAGACCTACCAGCTCGTGGACGACCCGGCCACCGACCACATCGTCTCCTGGGGGGACGACCGGGTCTCCACCTTCGTCGTCTGGCGCCCGCCGGAGTTCGCGCGCGACATCCTCCCCAACTACTTCAAGCACAACAACTTCTCGTCCTTCGTCCGCCAGCTCAACACCTACGTACGTATCCGCTTCTCTGTTACTACGTACTACGTGTGTTTCGAGGTTACAATGGATGCGTGCTGACGGGTTGTCAATGTCGCAATGCAGGGGTTCAGGAAGGTGGTGCCGGAGCGGTGGGAGTTCGCCAACGAGTTCTTCCGGAAGGGGGAGAAACACCTGCTGTGCGAGATCCACCGCCGCAAGACGTCCGGGTCCACGACGTCGTCGTCGCCGCCGCCCTTCTTCGGGTCCCCGCACTTCCCGCTGTTCCACCCGGGCGTCTCGGTGGCGCATCACCACCAGCAGTTCGTGGGCGACGACGGAGGGGCAATGGCGGCGCACGCCGGCATGGGCGTGCCGTTCATGCAGCCGCATTGGCGGGAGCAGAGGGCGCCGCCGCCGCTGCTCGCTCTAGGCGGCCCCGCGCCGTCTCCGGCTGCGGAGGGCGGCCCTAACCCCGGGCGCGCGGCGAGCGCGGCGGTGCTGATGGACGAGAACGAGCGTCTTCGGCGCAGCAACTCGGCCCTGCTGCAGGAGCTGGGCCACATGCGCAAGCTGTACAACGACATCATCTACTTCGTGCAGAACCACGTGCGGCCCGTGGCGCCCAGCCCGGCCGCGGCCACGTTCCTGCAGGGCCTCGGCATGCAGCCGCGGAAGATGCCGCCGGCCACGGCCGCGACAGCAGCTGCAGCCGGTAACAACAACGGGCTCAACAACACCTCCGGCGGGAGCACGACGTCCAGCAGCTCGCTCACCATCGCTGATGAGCTCTCGCCGCCGCCCAACCACCTCGCCGCGGAGAAGAGCGGCGGGGAGGCCGGCAGCAGCAGCGCGGCGCGGTCCTCGGCGCCCACCAAGCTCTTCGGCGTGCACCTCACCTGCGGCGCGGGCAGCAAGAGACCGCCTTCCCCCGAAGAGGAGCTCCCTTCCACCTCCCCCGCCACGAAGGCCCGGCTGGCGCGGGAGGAGGGCGACGAGCTGAGGCTGTCGGTCGCGCCGCCGTCGCAGCCATGCGCCGCCTCGGTCTCTCCAGCTAGGAGTTAGTTTAGGGTGCCTAGGCACTCCTCCGTAGTCATCATCTGATCAACTCACCTAGTAGCATGCGCGGTGGGCTGCATGCATCGACCATTTTGCTGCGTGCGTTCTATCTAATCCGACCGACGCGTTCTGTTTCCCGTTAGACCAGGCAGTTACTAGTTTGTTTTCGTTTCTGCAGTTAGCAAGTGCTTTAGATAGGGTTTCTACTACTAGTCGTGACTGTAATCGCTGCCTGTACCGCACGACGAAACCGTGCTGGGCACACTTAAAAGTGCCATCATGTGCCCAAACTAATTGAAGGCAAATCAGGTGTTTTTTGTACAGTTATGGGCCTTATTATGGCACCGCTAGCTGAAACTGAAGCTGAGCTGGTGATGATGGTTCGAGAGTAGAAATCTTTTGTTTGCACGGCAAGTCCGGGAAAGCGCAGGAAGTCAGTTCAAAATCGCTTTTCCATCGCTTGCCTTTTGCGTGCGGCTCAACGGGTCAAAGATGGGAAAGGCAGCTGCAGCCATTGCAGAGGCTGGAAGCAAGTCACAGGGCGAGAGTCTAGTTTCCGTTCCCAGAGCCAGCCAGCCTGCGTGCGTACGTAGGTTGTTCTGGTACCTAGTTTGTAGCCCTAGGGCCGCTACCGCTAGCTATAGGCAGGTGAAGACAGCGAGAGGTGTACACTGTACTACACCGCATCGCGTAGGCTGCGCTGCAGCGCATGCCTGAGGAAACCGGGAAGCGGCAGCGTGATGATTTGAGAGGAGGGAGCTGGCGCCTGGAGGATGGAGGAGGAAGATCTTGCCAAGGAAGGATGTCTAATCCAGATCGAGGAGGAGACGGAAGCGTAGAGGCCGCGCAAGAGATCTCCTCCTCGACTCCACCTCGTTCCTTGCCGCTGCAGCAGCAGTGAGCCAGCGAGCTGAGAGACCAGGCCGAGCCGAGCCAAGCGAGACCGAGGCGGGGTTCCCACGATATTCCGAGACGAACCCAAAAGGGAGGGTCGTCCGGACTCTGACCGCCTTCCGTTCCCTCGGAACGTGATACTTCTGCCAGATTCCCCCCGGTCCGCACCACGCACGCAGGCCCCACATGCGCGCGTATACAACACCCCCGCTCCTTTTTCTACTGCTCTACGACGTACACGTACGACCTCAGCCCACACGCATGCCTGCAGGCTGCAGCCAGCCAACCAGCATGGAAAAAAGCCTTTTGGCTCTACGCGCAGCATCTTGGTCCTGCGCATACCTCTACGCTGCTTTCGTCTTTTCTCCTTTCTTTTGCGATCATGTTGTCACGCTTTCCGGACGAGTTATTATTAATACTGTAATAAAAACGTACTGCTGCTGCTTGGCCTGTGTCTGTGTACATGGATAGTTGACGTACTACTACTGCAATCTGTACCCAATCATCAGCTTTGACTTCCGCCGGAGTACGAAATAAAATGATTAATCGCTAACTTTTTTTTTTAGAAAAATCCCTACCGTATGAGAACGCCAAAGTGCATGCCGGAAACACCATCTTTCCAAATGGACATGGTGGTAGTAGTGTTGTTTTTCTCATGGAACAATAAGAAAAAAAAGGGGGGGAAGCGAAAAAAATACCTGTGACAGAGAACTGCTAATGGCAAATCGAACTTAAGAACATTTGCTAATAATGGAAAAAGTTTGTGGTATGTAGTTTAACATCCTTAACCTTGACTCAAATATATCAAATCTTAAGCGTTTTAGTTACTATGTAAATAAGTACTGTAATATCTGTCATGAATAATATTTGAAAAAAAAAATATTTCTCAGAAACATCACTTGTTTACATTTGACAAAAGAGTATAAAGAGCATATGGGGGGGGGGGGGGGGGGGGTGCTTATGGGGTGCGTATGGTGTATCTCGTGAAATAATTAAGGGAACCATTCATCCAAAACAATTCATGCTCCCTCCGTCCTAAAAAGGATGTCTCAAGTTTGTCTAAACTTGAATGTATCTAGACACTATTTTGTATATAGATACATCCAAATTCAAATAAACTTGAGATATCCTTTTTAGGACGGAGGAGTATAAAATTTGGAGGATTGTCATCCTTATAAATATTTCATATGTCAAGTATGTAGGATTGAATCATGTAGAAGTTTTTTGTAAGGATTCTTTTACTCTACAATTGGCATGAACTTTTACATCCACTTAAATCTCCTGAAAAAATCCTTAGTTTTTGTATGGTGCAAACAATGAGATTGCATAGGCATGATATGGTAATCCCGGTATATTGAATTCCTGTGAAATTGGTACTCAAAAAAATCCTTGTAAAACATAATTAAGAAAAGTTGCAAACCCAATTTACTTTGCATTTATTTAAAGGGTAGAAAGAACTAACAAACAACAAGTTTATTTAAGCACTAGTACTATTTTTTATTTGGTCACGGTACTATTGGAGATGGTGGATGGGTTGTGCCGGAGTGGATAGGCTAGGTAGTCATAGTGGCGCTTTGCATGTAGTGGGCTATATGCCCGGTAGTTGGAGACGATATCCGGATCTTGGCGGCCAGATCCATCACGATTTAGGGTTGCTCCTCCTTTCCTTGGTGCTCCTCTGGTCGGAGATAGCGGTGGAGGTGAAGGCCACCGTCTCCCTCAATAAAGTTGTCCTTTTTAGGGTTCTTATGATGCCCGCGGTGTCGTCTCACGTGGCTGGCCATGGTGGTGAGTGTGGGAGGCACACCGTTGAGCGAGGTGGTGTTCTGGAGCTACTCTCGGACGCCCGTGGCGGCGAGGAGGAGCGGGGAAGAGACGCGACTTCCTCTTCATCGACAAGAAGGTCGATCTAGCCTCCTATGGCGAGGCCTATCTGTGTGGAGTATGGGAGAGGAGTGATGTGTTGTCTTCTCCACACCGTCGCGACGACGGTGGTGCAGACGGCGATGTGCTTCCTAGTCCACCTGCTTGTTGTGCTCCTCAGGAAGATGGAGGGCACGCTTGTCCGCGTCCTCTCGAAGATGTGCCTTGTGGAAATCTCAAGCTCCCGCGAAGTCTTCGGTGCTATCCTAGGCCAGAGAGGCCTCTCCTGGCTCGGCAATGGACGAGCTACTTCTTCCTGATGGCTATGTCGGTGTAGCCATGCGCGCATTGGCCTTGCGGGAGTCTTCCTTCGACCGCTATCTAGGAGGTCGCGCTATCGACGCCCTAAGTGGCAAGTTCCTCGGCGACGACGGTGGTGCTCGGTGCTGGTGGTCTCTAGCTGCGGTGGAGAGGACTAGGACTGGGATTGTTTTTTAAAATTTTGTTCTAGGGCCCTTTCTGTAAGTTTTGAGGCCTTATTTTTAAATTCATTATTTCTTAGGAAAATGTTGTTAGGGGTCTCTATGTATTATTGTCCCCACCTTTTTTTCAATACATCTTGTAGTCTATTCGGGGCTTTTCCCGTTAAAAATATAGCGCAATACGCTTGTTAAGCTTGCGTGTAGCTTAGCTTGTGGTGCATTTAGCAATTCCTTGTTCCATCTCCATGTCCAGGGCCCTGGCCGGAGACAGCAGTCCAAGACAAAATTATTTAATACAGTACATAGACAAATCTGTTTCGAGTCCAAGTGGCCCCGGCATTGTCCGGGACCCCGCCCGTCAGCCTGCCGTGCAGAAGATGCCCCTGGCACCGGTGAGCTGTTGGCGGGTCCGGTTCTGAGAAGCTCAAGAGGACGGGAACAATCAACGGCCGCGATTCCAAGGCCGCTGCTTCCATCGACTCGAATCAGAGATGCTCTAGTAGAAAATGTAAAAAAAAATGAAGAGATCTTTCGTGGCAGCCACATCTCATAATAGGCCTACCACTGACTAGACCAGCAGTAACGACGGATAATAAATACATGAGTGCACGAACCCCGAGGCCTGTCCCGACTGTTCTTCTGCTGCTCTCAACTGCTCAACAGTCTCTCTGCTAGTAATTTACTTCCTTCATCATTTTCACCATGTTTTCGCATGATGATGGTTCATTATTTCGGCAGATCTTGATCCATCTTGCTTGCTAAACTCCATAGTATTCCTTCTTCTTCTCTGCAGCATCTTTTCTTTCGCTTTAGGTGCTGGGCCGTGTACCGATCATGGAGTGCGTAGGTGTTGCAGCGATGGACGGTGTAGCTTGCTGAGCCTGAGCGGCAGGCTCGCAAGCGATCTTTGACCGCCCTAGTCAGTCCGAGCTGTGTGAGTACACGAATCTCGCTGCTGCGTTTGCTGAATGCATATGCACAGTGGCGGCGTACTGTGGCTCCCCTGGCGCAGTCTACGGGATGGATCGGATCAGGCTTTTTCTGAACCAGGATGATGGTGATGATGATCAGCCCATGCAAAGCTCTGCCGAACCGTCGAGGACAGCTGCGGAGATGGCTAGGAACTTGTGGGTAGCTGTTTGATCAACGGGCATCGCAGTGTCGGGGTATGGACAGGGCTACTGCCTACTGCCTACTGCCTCGCCTCTTCTGACCAGGGTGCACCCAAGAAGGTACGACAAGGGCTCAAGGCTAATCGGTTTGGTTTGCATTTTGGTAAGTACGGTTTTCCAAAAGAGATATGCAGATGTAGCACTGATACAAGTTTTTCAAAAGAGGGGAATACATTGATTCAGTGCGTACCTTTTTACGACTGGTGAGAAAGGTGGTGTACGTATGTACTGTATCAGACTGTCATGTGTGATAATCCTTGTACACGATGGATAATAATCCAATTCATGCCGTCAAGAGGCCCCTGGTTGCGGAAACGATGGAGGTGGCGCGGCGCCGCAAGGAAGCTTCCTAAGCCGAAGAAGGCGGCCAAGGATCTGATGCCGGAGGAGCGTCGCTGCGAGTCGCTGAAGTGCACAGGCCATAGAGAGGCCGCCAAAGCTCGGGCAATGGTGTCCTTGCTCGAGGCCGAACGACAGAAATAGAACGTCTGCATCCTCGCGATGCAAGCCAAGGCCAGCGCCAAAGTGTTCACCAGGCATGCCGTCTCCTAGTCATTCATCATGTTGGAGGAAGAGGCGCTCACTGTCGCATTGGGCCAGGGAATTGTTGTACCTCCGGTTGCGCCTCTCCATGTCGTGGACGGTGCATCCTCGACAAGATCGGTCGGTCTCGTCAATGCCGAGCGGCCTGCATCCTCTTCAACCAAGGTCGTCAGCCTCCCATACGCCATCGTGGGATGGGAGCCACATAAGGCACAATGGCACGCTTGTCGTGGTATTGCCGACGAGTACGCCATGGACGGGTCCTTACAGAGCGTGTTTAGCGACGTGGGGGAAGACGGTAAGTTGGCGGGTATGAGGTAACATAGCTTACCCAGGTTCAGGTCCCACGATGGTGACGAAACCCTACTCCTGCTATAAATCACTATAAGGGCAATACGCCGAGTTACAGGGATTGGTTCGCTATGCGAGGTGTTAGATTGTATCGTGCCCTAAAGGCTCCTAGAGGTCCGGCTTGTAAAGACGCCAGAAGCTAGGGTTACAGGGGAAAGTCCTAGCTGGACAGATTACAAAGTTGTACACTGATACTAACTAGTCTTCGTGTCTTGCACTCAAAGGCTCGGGTTAATTGGTGACTACACCGTAGCCTTTCTTTATCCGACACGAGCCTCCCTTTTGGATCCATATAACAAGGCCGTCCAGCAAGCCATGGGCCTTGCTACCAACTGTGGGCCACCTGGGTTAGTCGGATTAGAGACATGCAATGGTATACCCATTTAGCATATCCCCAACAGTATCCCCGAAGAACTCTGAGATCTTGCGTCGTCTTGCCTCTTCAGTTTGAATACTCCGTCTAGGTAATGTCAGCAATTCGTCAAGAAATATATTGTAGTCCTCCAAAGAACTCTGCAATATTCTTCGTCTTCAATTCGTAAGTCGGAGAATCACTGAGTCGTCCACCTTACTTTTCTCGTAGCTTACTTTCTCGTAGCCGGACAGATCCGTCCATTCCGGAATCTTCAGATGGGACTGTTCGTATGATGTAGACCATAGGCTAGCGACATCTCGTAAATCACACATGCAGGAAACATAATGATAGCGATTTTCCTGTGCGAGAAATCTGAAACGTCATGCGGTGGCGGTGGGAACATGGTGAAATCTCCGTGCACGCTCGCGCACGCGCTATCCACGCATCGACCGTTGGATCATTCTGCACGAATCTTGATGCCGGGGCTATATATTTTTAACTCTGAGGGTTAATTTTTTTACCCTCATTCGCACCCTGATACGTCGTAAATGTATCTATAATTTTTGATATTCCATGCTTGTTTAGTATCTACTTTACTTTGCTTTGTGTACACTTTGAGGTGTTTTTATATGTTTTTCTGGATTAACCTATTAACAAGATGCAACAGTGCCAGTTGCCCGTTTTCTTCTATTTTTGGTTCCAGAAAAGACAGAAAATCAATATTCTTAGAATTGGACGGGACAAAAGTCAAAGTTAATATTTATCGTGGGGAACACGGAGCCAGAATACGAGACGGGGGTGAAATGGATCGTATGGGCACCTAGAGGGGGGGTGAATAGGTGCTAATCAATTTTTAATACTTTTTTAATTTTAGGCTTGACACAAAGTAAATTCTCTAGATATGTAACTACGAGAATTTTCCTATATGCAATCCTAGCTACTAAGCACGTAAAGAGAGGAGCGAAGGAACCGTAGTGGAGCACGCGGAGACACGGGGATTTGTTTTACCGTAGTTCCTTCCTTGTTAAGGGAAGTACTGAAGGGTTTTGTAGCATAGTAAATCAAAAAAATTCTACGGATGCGAACGGGGAAGCCAAGATCTAATCTAGGAGATGCAAACAACGAGGGGGGGATAGATGAGATCTTCATACCCTTGAAGAAATCGCACAGCGAAACGTTCAACGGAACGTGGTTGATGTAGTCGTACTAGCCTTCTCCTCCTCGCAATCCGATCCGATCCAACGCCGCAAGTGGCGACACCTCCGAGAGATGCACACGTACGACACCTCGACGTCTCCTCCTTCCTCGGTCCAGCAAGTGGGGTGGAGAGATAGATTGGATCTACAACACGACGGCGTGGTGCAAAGGTGGAGAGTTTCTGCGGCAGGGCTTCGCCTACGCGCAGTCGGGAGAGAGAGAGAGGAGGGAAGCAACTAGGCGGCTAGGGTTTGAGGAGGTGTGGGGGGAGGGTGCGCCCCTGCCCTCTTTATATAGAGGGCTGGCCGGCTGCCCTTGCCCCTCCTCCAAACCCTAGGGCCGGCGGCCACATGGGGTGGAGTGGGGGGCAAGTTCCCCCCCCCCCTTCTAGAAGCTCTCCCTAGGGTTTCCCCTAGGGCTTGGCCGACTGGGCCTATGGGGCCTTGTGCCCCTGTCCCAATGCGTCCAGGGCACTCCCTCATAGGCCCACGCCCCCTCACAACAAGTGGGGCCACGTTGGTCCCACTCCGGAAGGTTCTAGAAGCTTCCGGTACAATACCGAACATTCCGAAACAATTCCGAAATCCAAAAAACTGCTTTCCCTTATATGAATCTTATTCTCTGGACCATTCCGGAACCTCTCGTGATGTCCTGGATCTCATCCGATACTCTGAACAAAAACTCATAAACCAATTATCCATTCTATCCTAGCGTCGAGACACGTTAAGTGTGTGACCCTACGGGTTCGAGAATATGCAGACATGATCTTCTATCAATAATCAACAACGGGGTCTGGAAACCCATATTGACTCCCACATATTCATCGATGATCATATCGGATGAACCATGATGCCAGGCTTCAATTAATCCCATATATATATTCCCTTTGTCGCGCGATATTTTACTTGCCCGAGATTCGATCGTCGGTATCGGCATACCTAGTTTAATCTCGTTCACAACAAGTACTTTACTCGTTTCGTAATCCGATATCACTTTGTGATTAACTCCTTAACCACTTGCTTGCAAGCGGTGTTGATATCGATTACCGAGTGGGCCCGAAGTATATCTCTCCGACTTGGGAGGGACAAATCCCATCTCGATACATACAACCCAACAAGTACTTTCCGATCACCTGAGAGACACCTTTATGATCACCCTCTCATAGGATGACGTTTGATGACCTCAAAGCTTTCTTACGATACCAGGGAGTTGCATTATCTCATGGTCTAAGGAATACAATATTTGACATAAGAAAAAGCTTCGCAAAGATGAACACGATGACACGATCTAATTGCTCTGCTTGATTTGGGTCTGTCCATCATATCACTCTCCCAATGACATGATCTCATTATTAATTGACAACTCATGTCTATGGTTAGGAAATCTTAACCATCATTAATCAATGAGCTATTCCATAGAGGCATACTAGGGACACGATGTTGTTCATAAACCACACAAGTATCAAAGTTTTCGCTTAATACAATTCTAGCATGGAATATAAACTTTATCATGAACAAGAATTATAATAATAATAACATCTTTATTATTGCCTCTAGGGCATAATTCCAACAGCCTCCCACTTGCACTAGAGTCAATAATCTAGTTTACATCTCGCAACAATCTAACACCCATGGCACTAAGGTGCTTATCATGTTTTGCTCGTGGAAGAGGTTTAGTCAATGGATCTGCGACATTCAGATCCGTATGTACTTTGCTAATCTTCAGATCTCCATCTGTTATATAATCTCGAATTATATGAAACTTGCGGTTGATGTGCTTGGTCTTTGGATGATATCTTGGTTCCTTAGCCAGTGCTATGGCGCCAGTGTTGTCACACAATATCTCCAGTGGGTCCAAGGCACTTGCAACCACACCAAGCTCAGTGATGAAGTTCCTGATCCAAACTCCTTCACTTGACGCTTCTGCAGCAGCCATGTATTCCGCTTCTACTGTAGATTCCGCGATTCATGCTTTGCTTGCAGCTTCTCCAGCTCACAGCTCCTCCATTCAAAATATAAACGTATCCTGTCTGAGATTTAGAATCATCCTTGTCGGTGTCGAAACTAGCGTCGGCGTAACCCTTTACGACGAGCTATTCATCACCTCCATAGACTAATACCATTTCTTTAGTCCTATTTAAATACTTTAGGATGTTCTTCACGGTTGTCCAGTGTTCCACTCCTGGATCACTTTGGTATCTGCTCGTCAAACTAAGAGCATTGGACACATCCGTTCTAGTACATAGCATGGCATACATGATAGAACCTATGGCCGAGGCATAAGGCACTTTGCTCATAGCTTCTCTATCGTTTACCGTAGCTGGACACTGAGCCTTGCTCAATATCTTACCTGACAGCATAGGCACTGAACCTTTATTTGCCTTATCCATTCTGAACATTTTTAGAACTTTGTCTAGGTATGTACTTTGGCTTAAAGCTATCAGGCGTCTTTGTCTATCTCTATAGATTTTGATGCCCAATATATAAGCAGCTTCCCCTAGGTCTTTCATTGAAAAATATTTGTTCAAATAACTCTTCACATTGTTAAGCATGTCAATGTCATTTCCAATAATCAATATGTCATCCACATATAGTACCAAAAATGTCACTGAGCTCCCACTCACTTTCTTGTAGATACAAGCTTCGTAGCAATTTGGAACAAATCCAAAGCTCTTGATCACTTGATCAAAATGAAGGTTCCAACTCCGAGATGCTTGCTTCAGTCCATAAATGGAACGCTGAAGTTTGCACACCTTATCAGCATCCTTAGGATCGACAAAACCTTCGGGTTGCATCATATACTACTCTTCATCAATGTTGCCATTGAGGAACGCAGTCTTGACATCCATCTGCCATATTTCATAATCATGAAACGCAACAATTGCTAATAAAATCCGAATGGACTTAAACATCGCTACGGGAGAGAAAGTCTCATCGTAGTCAACACCTTGAACTTGTCGAAAACCTTTCGCCACAAGTCGTGCTTTATAGACAGTAAGATTACCATCTGCGTCCGTTTTCTTCTTGAAAATCCATTTGCACTCAACGGCCTTTCTGTCGCTAGGAGGGTCCACCAAAGTCCATACTTGGTTTTCGCTCATTGATCCTAATTCGGATTGCATGGCCTCTAGCCATTTCTCAGAGTCTGGGCTCATCTTTGCTTCCTCATATTTCGCAGGTTCATTGTTGTCTACTAACAAGACAGTCAAGACAGGGTTACCGTACCACTCAGGAGGGGCACGTGACATTGTCGACCTGCGACGTTCAGTAGTAGCATCATCTGAAGCTTCATGATCCTTGTCATTAGCTTCCTCTATTGTTTGTGCAGACGACACTGGAACAATTTCAGGTGCTGCACTACTCTCCAACTCAAGATAAGGTTCAATAACCTCGTCTAGCTCTACTTTCCTCACACTCACTTCTTTCGAGAGAAACTCCTTCTCAAGAAAGGATCCGTTCTTTGCGACAAACACTTTGCCTTCAGATCTATGGTAGAAGGTACACCCAATCGTTTCCTTAGGGTATCCTATGAAGACGCATTTCTCCGCTTTGGGTTCGAGCTTGTCCGGCATCAACTTCTTGACGTAAGCCTCGCATCCCCAAACTTTAAGAAACGACAACTTAGGTTTAGCACCAAACCACATTTCATATGGTGTCGTCTCAACGGATTTAGATGGTGCCCTATTTAAAGTGAATGCAGCGGTTTCTAATGCATAACCCCAAAATGATAACGGCAAATCTGTAAGAGACATCATTGATCGCACCATATCTAATAGAGTTCGATTCCGGCGTTAAGACACACCATTGCGCTGTGGTGTTCCGGGTGGCGTGAGTTGCGAAAACGATTCCGCTTGCTTTAAGATGCGTGAGAAAATCATAACTCAAATACTCACCTCCACGATCAGATCGTAGAAATTTAATTTTCCTGTTACGATGGTTTTCCACTTCGTTCTGAAATTCTTTGAACTTTTCAAATGTTTCAGATTTATGTTTCATTAAATAGATATACCCTTATCTACTTAAGTCATCAGTAAAAGTGAGAAAATAGCGATAACCACCGCGCGTCGAAACACTCATTGGTCCGCATACATCGGTATGTATGATTTCCAACAAGTCTGTTGCTTGCTCCATTATTCCGGAGAACAAGGTTTTGATCATCTTGCCCATGAGGCATGGCTCGCACGTGTCAAATGATTCAAAATCAAGAGACTCCAAAATTCCATCAGAATGGAGTTTCTTCATGCGTTTTACACCAATATGACCTAGACGGCAGTGCCACAAATAAGTCGTATTATCACTATCTACCTTGCATCTCTTGGCCTCAATGTTATGGATGTGTGTTTCATTGCTTTTGAGATTTAGAAGAAATAAACCATTCATAGCAGGTGCATGACCATAAAAGATGTTACTCATATAATAGAACAACCATTATTCTCCGATTTAAATGAATAACCGTCTTGCAATAAACACGATCCAGATATGATGTTCATGCTTAACGCAGGCACATAATAACATTTATCAAGGTTTAAAACTAATCCCGAAGGTAAAACTAAGGAGAGCGTGCCGACGGCCATCACATCAACTCTTGATCCGTTGCCAACGCGCATCGTCACCTCATCCCTCGCTAGCCGCCATCTATTCCGTAGCTCCTGCTTCGAGTTACAAATATTAGCAACTGAACCAGTATCAAATACCCAGGCACTACAATGAGCGCTAGTAAGGTAAACATCAATAACATGTATATCAAATATACCTTTGATGGTGCCAGCCTTCTTGTCCGCTAAGTACTTCGGACAGTTGCGCTTCCATTGACCCTTGTCCTTGCAATATAAGCACTCAGTGTCCGGCTTAGGTCCAGACTTGAGCTTCTTCTCAGCAGGGGCAACGCGCTTGCCACTGCCTTTCTTGAAGGACTTCTTTGCACCCTTACCTTTCTTAAAGCTGGGGGGCTTGTTGACCATCAACACATGATTATCTTTCTTGATGTCCACCTCCGTAGCTTTCAGCTTAGCGAAGAGCTCAGTGATCGTATCAGTGGAACCAATCTGATTATGAGTAACTACAAAACCTTTGTAGCTAGGGGGGAGTGATTGCAGAACTCTGTCAATCTTGAGCTCCTCTGGAATCTTGCAGTTCAGTTGCTCAAGGCGTTGAGTGTAGCCCGACATCTTAATGGCGTGTTCACTAACGGAACTCCCTTCCTCCATCTTGCAGTTAAATAATTTCTCAGAGATCTCATATCTCTTAGAACGGGCCTGAGTCTGAAACATGGTTTTCAGTTCCTCAAGAATCTCAAAGGGCCCGGCGAACTCCTCAAAACAATTTTGAAGGTCCGATTCCATAGCAAATAACATGGTGCTCTTAATCACACCATAATCATCTTTGTGCGACTGATAAACAACTTTTTCATCAGCCGGCGCATCTATAGCAGGGGCGTCACCTAGCGCTTTCTCAAGGACATAGTCCTTTTGTCCGCCAGCGAGAATGATTCTCAGATTGCGGAACCAGTTGGTGAAGTTAGACCCATTGTTCTTAAGCTTTTCTTTCTCAGCAAAAACGTTGAAGTTGAAGTTGGACTTAGCCATTTGATCTACAAAATTTGCAAGTACAATTTAGACTATGTTCATGGTAACTAGTTCAACTTAATCAAATTACTAGATGAACTCCCACTAAATTCAACATCCCTCAAGTTGTTTAGTGAACATGATCCAAATTCACCACACCTAATCCGATCTTCACGAGAAGAGATGTGGTTTCAATGGTGGACAACAAAGTGTCGATCATATCATTCATATGACTCATGCTTAACCTTTCGGTTCGTGTGTTCCGAGGCCATGTCTGTACATGCTAGGCTCGTCAAGTCAAACCGAAGTATTTCCGCGTGTGCAAAACTGGCTTGCACCCGTTGTATGTGAACGTAGAGTTTATAGCACCTGATCATCACGTGGTTCTTGAACACTACGAACTTTAGCAACGGTGCATACATGGGGAGAACACAGTTTTATCTTGATCTTTAAGTGAGGAATCATCTTATAATGCTACCGTCGCGATCTAAGCATAATAAGATACATAAAAGGATAAACATCGCATGCATATAATTTTATGTGACATGGTATAGCCAATCTCCGCACAATGATCTCCATCTTGTGCGTGCCAGCATGATCCCCATCACTCCACCATGATTGCCTCCACCACGAATAGCAACTACAACTATTGCTAACTACTTAGCGATAAAGTAAAGCTATTACATGGCGTATAAGAAGTCGACACACAGGTCATATACAATTATAAAGACAACCATATGGCTCCTGCCGGTTGTGTACTCATCGAAATGCAAGTCGTGAAATATTACAAAACATGATCATTGCATACAACATACACATCACATCTTGGGCCATACCATATCACAGAAACACTCACTGCAAAAAAAAAGTTAGACGTCTGTACTTTGTTGTTGCATGTTTTACGTGGCTTATGGGAGTAACAAGCTAAGAACGATTCTTACCTACGGAAAGCCACAACGGTGATATTATGGTTGCCAACATCCGGTATAAATCCTATGACAACTATAGTGAGAGAAACTGGCATCCACCAGCCGCATGTGTGGAACAAGCCACACGTCAAGTGCCGAGCCGGTCTCGCGAACGAGGTCGCGTAAAGTTGGCATGGACCGCTTCGATCTCACTATCCCGCGTCATAAGAAGTACACAACAAGAGGCTTGCAACAGAAAACATCAACGCCCGCAACAAGCATGTTGCGTTCTACTCGTGAAACACATCTACGCATAGATCTAGCTCTGATACCACTGTAGGGTTTCGTAGCATAGTAAATCAAAAAAATTCTACGGATGCGAATGGGGAAGCCAAGATCTAATCTAGGAGATGCAAACAATGAGGGGGGATATATGAGATCTTCATACCCTTGAAGAAATCGCACAGCGGAACGTTCAACGGAATGTGGTTGATGTAGTCGTACTAGCCTTCTCCTCCTCGCGATCCGATCCGATCCAACGCTGCATGTGGCGACGCCTCTGAGAGATGCACACGTATGGAACCTCGACGTATCCTCCTTCCTCAGTCCAGCAAGTGGGATGGAGAGATAGATTGGATCTACAACATGATGGCATGGTGCAAAGGTGGAGAGTTTCTGCGGCAGGGCTTCACCTACGCGCAGTCGGGAGAGAGAGAGAGAGAGAGAGAGAGAGAGAGAGAGAGAGAGAGGAGGGCAGCAACTAGGCGACTAGGTTTTGAGGAGGTGTGGGGGGAGGGTGCGCCCCTTCCCTCTTTATATAGAGGGCTGGCCGGCTGCCCTTGCCTCTCCTCCAAACCCTAGGGCCGAGGGCCACATGGGGTGGAGTGGGGGGCAAGTTTCCCCCCTTCTAGAAGCTCTCCCTAGGGTTTCCCCTAGGGCTTGGCCGGCTGGGCCTATGGGGCCTTGTGCCCCTGGCCCAATGCGGCCAGGGCACTCCCTCATAGGCCCACGCCCCCTCCCGACAAGTGGGGCCACGTTGGTCCCACTCCGGAAGGTTCTATAAGCTTCCGGTATAATACCGAACATTCCGAAATCCAAAAAACTGCTTTTCCTTATATGAATCTTATTCTCCGGACCATTCCGGAACATCTCGTGATGTCCTGGATCTCATCCGAGACTCCAAAAAAAAACTCATAAACCAATTATCCATTCTATCCTAGCGTCGAGACACGTTAAGTGTGTGACCCTACGGGTTCGAGAATATGCAGACATGATCTTCTATCAATAATCAACAGCAGGGTCTGGAAACCCATATTGACTCCCACATATTCATCGATGATCATATCGGATGAACCACGATGCCAGGATTCAATTAATCCCATATATATATTCCCTTCGTCGCGTGATATTTTACTTGCCCGAGATTCGATCGTCGGTATCGGCATACCTAGTTCAATCTCGTTCACAGCAAGTACTTTACTCGTTCCGTAATCTGATATCACTTTGTGATTAACTCCTTAACCACTTGATTGCAAGCGGTGTTGATATCGATTACCGAGTGGGCACGAAGTATATCTCTCCGACTTGGGAGGGACAAATCCCATCTCGATACATACAACCCAACAACTACTTTCCGATCACCTGAGAGACACCTTTATGATCACCCTCTCATAGGATGACGTTTGATGACCTCAAAGCTTTCTTCCGATACCAGAGAGTTGCATTATCTCATGGTCTAAGGAATACAATATTTGACATAAGAAAAAGATTCGCAAAGATGAACACGATGACACGATCTAATTGCTCTGCTTGATTTGGGTCTGTCCATCATATCATTCTCCCAATGACATGATCTCATTATGAATTAACAACTCATGTCTATGGTTAGGAAACCTTAACCATCATTAATCAATGAGCTAGTCCATATAGGCATACTAGGAACACGGTGTTGTTCATAAACCACACAAGTATCAAAGTTTCCGCTTAATACAATTCTAGCATGGAATATAAACTCTATCATGAACAAGAATTATAATAATAGCATCTTTATTATTGCCTCTAGGGCATAATTCCAACAAGTACATATGCGTTGGAGGGGCGGGCGTTGGAGGGCCGGATCTAGGTGGAGTTCTCTTAGATGAAAGTTGCAGATCAAGTCTTGACTTTTTCGAATCAACCAAAGGTTCTGGCCAGAGGGAGAAGACAGGCTTAAATACCCCATGACCAGAACAAGCCGTTGGAGAAATATGGGGGCGGATTATCCGCCCCCCTTTGGGGAGGACTATCCGCCCTGGGGAGAAAATTCGCCCCCAGGATGGAAACTCCGGGGAAAACTCCGCCCCCAAACAGAGAGCAACGCGGCCTTGACTTGAAGAAAATTCCTGAGGGGGCGGACTATCCGCCCCCCTCAGGGGCGAACTATCTGCCCTAGGGAGAAAATCCGCCCAAGGGCCGGAAAGTTCGAGGGAAACTCCGCCCCCTATACAGAGAGCGACGCAGTCCTTGGCTTGAAGAAAGTCCTTGAAGGGGTGGGCTATCCGGCTGGGCCGGAAAATCCGGCCAGAAACTCCACCCCCTCTCTGGGGGTTGCGCACTCTTGAAGGAGGGTTGGGGCGGATTATCCGCCTCCCAAAAGGCAGTTTCCTTCCCTTTTCAGTGTACATATCTGCAACACTTCAACACACGTTAAATGATCCTTGATATTGTTATCTAACACACAAAACACTAGGGATTATGAAATGTTCTTTCAGGAGGGGAACCACCAGGGGGCCACACCCCCTGGCCGCGCAGCTGGGCCTAGCCCGCGCCTGGGGGGTGCGGCCGCCCTGGCTGCCCCCCATGCCTCGCCTCTTCGCCTATAAGAATCCCCCGACACCAAAACCCTAAGTACCCGCTCAATATTCCACGAAACCGTCTGTAGCCGCCGCCACCATCGTCCCTAGATCGAGGGGATCTGAAGCTCTTCCCGGCACCCTACCGGAGGGGAGATCACCCCCAGAGGCCTTCTTCTTCATCATGCCAGCCTCTGGTATGAAGTGTGAGTAGTTCCACCTTGGACTACGGGTCCATGTAGTAGCTAGATGGTTGTATCTCCTCCTTTGTGCTACCATGTTTAGATCTTGTGAGCTCCGTTCATGATCAAGATCATCTATTTGTAATCATGCATGTTGTGTTTGTGGGGATCTGATGGATATTGAGATTACTATGTCAGATTGATTAATGGTTTTGTCTTATTGATTCTATCATGTCTGTGTTGTTTGTGATCTTGCATGCTCTCCGTTTCTAGTAGCTATCTTAGCCAAGTAGATGCTAGTGACTCCAAGAGGGGGTATTTATGCTCGATAGTGGGTTCATGCCTCTATTTAATCTAAGGGAAGTGACAGGAATCTCTAAGGTTGTAGATGTGTTGTTGCCACTAGGGAGAAAACAACGATCTCTTGCTCATGGAACAAGTGGATTGTTTACCTTACACACTTTGCTTAAAGCAGTTATCAGTTGCTTGCAACTTAATACTGGAGGGGGTTTGGATGATAACCTGAAGGTGGATTACTAGTCATAGATGCAGTTGGATGGCGATCTATGTATCTTGTTGTATTGTCCAATCGAATCTCATAGGATCATGAATGTCTAGTATTGCATTGTTATGCCTTGCTCAGTCCTGTCAATTGCCCTGCTGTAATTTGTTTATCCAGCATGCCATGTTTGTTTATCTTAAGGAGAACACCTTTAGTGAACTATGGACCCCGGTCCAATCTTTACCATTCATACATGTTCCACTGTTACTGTTTACCTTTCTGCAAACCACTATTACCTTCCGCACCATATAGTTAACCCTTTGTTTTCAGCAAACCAGTGAGATTGACAACCTCACTGTTCGTTGGGGCAATGTCTTGAGTTTGTGTTATGCAGGTTTCCAAGTTGCTAGCAACACCTTTGAGTCGTTTCCTTCCTCCTACTAGTTCGATAACCTTGGTTTCTTACTGAGGGAAAAATTGCTGATGTGCTCATCACACCTTCCTCTTGGGGTCTCCTAACGAAGCTCTACAGCGATCTGAGCGCATCAAAGACATTTTCTGGCGCCGTTGCCGGGGAGGCTGAGGACGGCTTCACAAGGGGAGTATTTCACAACCTTTTCTCTTTACTTTGTTTTTGTTGTGCTTAGTTTCTTTTGTTTGGTTTTGTTTGCCTCTTTTTGTCAAAAACTCCAAAAAAAAAAGTTTAGTTTGGTTTGCTTTCTCTTTTCAAAAATACAAAAAAATTAGTTCCTACCCTAGTTGTCACCTTGCTCTAGCTCACCATGTTGATTCCCAAGTTCACCCTGTAGTGGCTCTATAATTGGGATATAAAATATTGAAGAATTGTTTAATCATGTTAGCAAACATGAGGATATTGAGGATAGATCTATAGCAGAATTTGCTCCTAATTATGAAATTGTTGCAGCTTCTCTAGATCATATGTTGGAGGCTAGGTTTGTTAACCTTAACCCCATGATGCAAATTTTGTTTCTTAAACTAAAAAAGAAGAGGATCCTGAAAAGAGAGAATTTATCCTAAAAACTTTACTAAAAGAGTTCAATGATGTTGCTAAGGAAGCCAAAAAGGTATTTAAACATTTTAATATGCTAGGCTCATGTGTAGATGTTATGGGCACTTTAGATAAAGCCAAACCCAGAGAGGAAATTAAGGCACCCATACCTTTTAAACTTGTAGGAATGCATGAAGACTTAGAAAAGAATTTTGATTGAATTGTTCCTGAAAACCCTTTTAATGAAAGTAGTGAACCAAAGAGAGATGAGAAGGGATCCTCTAAAACTCATTTGGATGAGATACCTTTCCTAGTTGAAGAGATTGCGAGTGTTGATCTTAATGCTTCTCCATTTGAAAATATTTGATTCTTGCTTCTTGTGTCTAACTTAAATGCGTTAAAAAAGTACTTATTGGAAGATAACCCAAAAGTTTTCTTAAGTCTTGAAAGTTATTACTTCAGTAATGACCTCTCCTTGTTCATTTTATTTGCTTTTTGTGCCAAGAATAACCTCTAATGAGAGGAAAGTAAGATTTTGGAAGTTGCTGTCCCGAAACAGATTTTTGTGTATCTTCCCCCAACACATCACTGACCCGAACAAAGGGTTTGAATCGAGAAGAAGAAAAAGATTGTCCGAGCTCGTGACGCTTAAATGCCAATGGCATAGATGAATACCATTTTGGAGAAACATGCCGTATTTTGGACATGTTATATGATAATTGTCTTATTTTGCATATTTGGAAGAAACTTGCCAGTTTTTGGTGGTGTGCTTGAGGTGCAGTGACACATGTTTGAAACTTAATTTAGTAGCTATTCTATTTGTGTGTGCCTACTTTGGTTAAAAGTTCATATAAAATTGCCAATTGGCCAAGCTGACCAAAATAGGTATTGCGGACCAAATGGATGGCCTCGCTGGGCGCATCGTCCTGAGCGGCGAGACCGCAACCCGTTTCCTGTCTTGGATCCGATCCAAACGTACTGAATTGGGCCAGTTGAAAGTCCTAATTCGATCGTGCCGCTAGAGATGACCTACATTCTATCGGTTTACTCTCTTTACTCAGATGTGTAATCCTCTCTTCCTTACTATCTGTTTTCCCCTATTGGCAAAAGGAAAAGAAAAAACTCTCGCTGCACTGTCGATCGACAGTTGATAGTGGGCCAAGTCGCAGCAGGTTTGTTCGTCTGTTTGCAGCTTCCCATACATTTCAGTCGCCGCTCTCCAGGAAACGTCCAAAGGTTTATCTGCCTCTCACTGTCTTCACAATTATTCAGACATGTCACTCTCTCTCTTTTCTCTGTATCTTTACATGTAGACAATGCGGGTAGCTTCACCATGCAGTTAAACTTAATACAGTATTTTACTGCTTTGTAAGATCGAGTGTAGCCTCAAGGATTGTCCTCAGCAATATACTCTCTCAAATTACTCCGCGCGCACGCTTACCTAGGTGGCCTAGTATTCTCTCATTTTTCATCAAAAAATTCTTAGAATTTTTGGTATACGTAGTACATATTTCATACTATCTATTTCAAAAATTCGAGGATTTTTTTGAATGAAAAATGAGGAAATACTAGTTCACCTACGTAAGCGCGCCGACGGAGTAATTTGAAGCAGAGGGAGTACTATACCCAGGCCAGGCGCAGGGCGCTAGCTTTGCTTTTTCCGAAACGCAGGGGCATGCAGCTGGTCCGCTTTGACGTGCGGACAAGGGACAATATCTTTCGCCAAATCCCATCCGGGCAGGGGCAGGGGCCAAAAACCGCTTTACCCGACGGTTGCACACTTGGATTCACGGGGTTAAAAGCAGCACGGAATAATAATTCATTAGGGTTTGACTGCCGCTGTCAAAGTGCCGCCCGTCCCCGGCCCCGTACGTGTCAGTCCCTTCTCCTCGTGCATTGCCTCACGCCTTTCGCACACTACGCACTGGGCACACAGTCCCTTCCTACATCCTTTTGAGTCTTTTGGGGCTCTCTTTTCTTTCGCATCTTTTGCCCGTGTCTGTGTCTGTGTGAGAGAGGAGAGATGTCTGAGAGAGAATTTTCAACTTTAAAGGTGAAAGTAACTCCAGAAGGTTGCAATAAAAATGAAAAGTCAATCAAAGTGCAGCTGAAAGTAAAGCGACCGCTGCAAATTTTAGTCTTTTCGGGAAGGAAATTGACGGGGGACCCTCACGCTTCACCCCTTTTGGCCATGGTTCTTTGCGAGCAGTACGATGGAAAATAAAAGATACTACATAGATGGTCAACCATTCACAAGGGTGTGGATCCAATGACCCGCTGCTTCTCCGTCTAACAGAAGGAAACAAAACAGATCGCGTCATCCTAAAAATGTTAATTTCCCCCCCTCCCAGGCAGTGTTGCGAATAGATTACCACCTATAAGCTGATGGATGATAGATACGGACATGTTAACCATAGAGAGCATCGACAAACTACTACCGTCAGCATGGAGATGGTATGATACTACCTCAGTCCTTAGCTCACATCAACATTAGGAATGTAGACATTGGTAGAGCCAGATTCACTGGAATAGGTCTACCATGTTCAAAATCACTATGGATTTTATTTTTTTGGAGAGCAACCACGTATTTCATTAATCAAAAAATAAGTTACAATAAAAAAAAACCGGGATAAAATGATTATCCTAAATTTGCAGATAAAATCCTAAGAGAACGAGAAATGCAAAACGATTCCTAGGATTTTCTGCAACCACCAAAGCCGTCTAACTCTAGCGCTGCCGAGACAGACACCAGAAGAGACGTCGAGCCTCCATCATTGCAAGATCCAAAAAAACATCATCGCCAACGAGGCTTTGTGAGTGGATAAACAGATCCACTGCACTGGGGCCCAGCGAGCCAGGGGTCTCGGCCCAGGTAGCAGTTCTACTATAGTAGTTGATGTTTCTAGTTTAGGCATTAAAAAGGTCAAAACCCATGTGCATCCCACCTAAATCAGCACATACGGAGCACACCACACCGATCGATCCATTGCTCAGAAAAAAACACCAATCGTTCATGTGTGCGACATCGCTCTCTTCTCTAATCTCTCGAGTCTCACCACTCCGGTACGCCTCATCTCCTCGACTTTCGTCCTCCCAAAATTTGAGGGCAACCTGTGGCATCCCGCAAAACCACTACTAGAAAATCGCGTCGTTTTTGTGCATTGCATCATCATGACCGCATGCTCATGTCATCATGCCGCATTGCATTTGAGCATCGGCATCATCTTGCATTTGCTTGCGTAAAACTATTTGCGGAAAAACCTAATTTATTTTCCAAACGCCCCATCTTAATTCAAATGCAAAACCCGGGACACCGGATTAATTTGTTTTGTTTGCTATCGGTTTGCAAAAGTCGGTTTGCAACAAATAAAATTATTGAATTATTTTTAGTGGAGCAGTCGAACGGGCCGATTCGACCCGAACGACCACCCCCAGAAATTAAAACGGCCCAACCATAATCCTAAAAGCTACCCAACCTAATCTACCCACAACCCTCCACCTCACCCCACCCAATCCCCTCTCGCCACCTCACCTCTCTCCCTCCCCCCACCACTCACACGCTGCCATGTCACCCAGCCACCCCTCTCTCTCTCTCCACTTCCCACCCCACACCCCTGCCTGTCACACACTCACACACACACCTACCCGCCAGCCCCCCACTCTCCCTGCCCGTGGACCTCGTTCCCCCCTGGCCCACACGCCACACAACCAGACCCGCACGCCTGCCCTAGACCCCCACCCAGCGCCAGGCCCCACCCCGGCCCACGCACCCCCGACCCCGACGGTTCCCACCTTCCCCGCTTGAGCCTCCCCCACCCCGTCTCCTTCTTCTCGCCACCAACCTCCTCCCCACGCAACCACCGCGCGCTCGCACGTCCACCTCGCCTTCTTCCAAGCCCCGCCGCCAGGCCGCTCCGGCGCGCGGCCGCCCTTCCCCTCCTCCTCGGCCGCGACCCCGCTGCTCGCCTCAACCCGCCCCGCCTCCGCCTTCTCCCCCGCCCCTGCTCGCCGGCCCCGGCCCGCGTCCGCGCCTCCCCTCCTCCTCCGGCCAGCGCCCCGCCGCGCGGCCGAGCCCTGCTCCTCCCGCCTCCCTCCGGCCTCTCCCTCGCCTCCCCGCTCGCCCGCCTTCCTCTCTGTTCGCCGGCCGCGCCGCCGTAGGACCCCGAGCTCCCTCCTCCGACCTCCTCAGCTCCGCCGCCGCCTGGTCGTCTCCGCCCCCGCCACCGCCCTCCTCGTCGGGCCCGCGAGCGTCACCTCTGCCTCGTGGCCCGCCGTTGTCGCCCTGCGCATCGACGCCCGTCGGCCCGCCCTTTCCCCTTGCAGGCTCGTCTCCCCGACGCCCCTGCTACCCTGCGCGACGCTCGAGCAAACCTCCGTCACAACCGCCTCTGTCCGCTGCCTTGGAGGCCATCGCTGGCTGCTGCTGGTGCCGAGGCCGGATCCTCAACGTTCTGCGCCTTCTTTTTCGGTCCATCAGGAGGACTGCAACGTCGTGTATGTGTGGGGTCCTGCGCCGATGCAGAGGTACAAGTTGGCTGTTGGTGTTCCCGTAGGTTGTGGCAACATAGAGGCCAAACCAAGAATAAGATGACCTCGAGGCCGTTCCAAGATATTCCAGGATCCATTTATCGGATCGGTGCCAATCCAAGACCACCATCAAGGAATGAAACAAGAACCACAACACCAACGACAGATTACCGACAACAAGATCTTCTACACGGAAACCTCAAGATCTCCTTCCCGGAGTCCGAAGACCGATCCGAACCCGGCGCCGCGCCAAGTACTTCCCTCGGACGCCAAAACCCGAACCCGAAGGACGCCAAGATCGCCACGAGGACGACAAGTTCTTCTTCCCGAACGCCAAGACCGAACCGATACGATGACCCGACAAGACCTTCGTGACGACAAGATCGGCACCGACTAGGGCGAATCCGATGTGCCCCCGACGCCAAGCCAAGTCCTCCTTTTCGAATGCGACAAGATCTGCCCCGTTGTTCGAGAACGCTCCCGCCGAGGCCGAACCCCAGATCCGAACCCTGTCGAACCCCGAACCCCGGAACCCCAAGTTCGTCGAGACCCTCTAATGTGTGAACCCCTTCCCGAAACCCTATTTTATCATATATAACAACTTGTTGCATATTAATTGCCATACTTGCATGCATAATTGTGTGGATTGGGGGCCTTAGTCCGATTAACCTAATTAAATATGGGGCCCATATGCGGGCAAATCTAGCCTTATATTGGCCTCATTTAAATTTGTGTAGCGAACCCGGTGCTATCTTCTGCCATGTTAAGACAACATTTAATTTGCGGGGTAGATAAATAACATGAACCATTTAATTAATTGTCGGGACCCCGGTTCCACTTAATATTGCCTAATTGCATCGCACTTTTTCCATGCCATGCATCATACATGCATCATGCTCGATTTTCTACCGTAGTATTAAATATTGCATCCGGTGTTTATTCTAGTGTTTTGCTTCTTCGCGGATAAGGCCGTTGAGTTGATGTGAGCTTCGCCCCGATCTTCGATCGAACCTTCGGCAATGTTTTCAGGCGAGCATCTCCCCCTTTCTACCTATCTTACTTTTATAGTATTTATTCTCTCCTGTTGATCTATTGCTATCCGTGTTGCGTTGCTCTAGTTTTCGTACCCGTGATATCTCTTGCAGCCCTATATTACCATGTCCACCTCCTATTACCTGTTGTTTGGTAGATAGTTGGACTTGCGCGTCGTAGTCGCTTGCTCAAGTGCTGTTGCGTGTCGCCATGTACCACAGTTGTTGGAGTATTGCCACATGTTTGATGTTGGAGATGATCTTGGCTTTACTTATCGTTCACTTTAATTCCTGTTTAACAACTAAAATTGAAGTAAGTAAGCAGAGGCATCGGTGGGTGATAGATAATATTTGGTTTCCGACCGCCCACTTGTGTCCCGTAGGACCCCGAGTACTTGATACCTGTTCCTTGATTTATCGCGCTATCCACATCCGGGAGGCTTATGGGACCCCCCTGAGCCAGAGCTTGATTCCGTCTTATTTCTTGGGGCCACAAACTAGTTTGAGGTTTTATTTACTATTCTGTACCTATGCCATGCTTTACTGCTTTATTTACGATTGTGCGAGGAGCACACTGTACTGTTTAGGATCGTGGCACGATTCCGCGGTGTCGACAAGCCCAGTTTTGGGTTCCCAGTCGTTCACAGCCGTCCCCACAACCTTGAGTCCGTCTCGGAGCCGGCCGGCTTCGTTGCGGGTCTACTTTAAGGGGTGGCCCCCTGAAATATTTCTGAATCCTGTGATTGCTTTGTCGTGAAAGCCTCGTTGGGTTTTGATTTGGTTTTTCCGAGGTTGATCGAGTGTGTGTTGCTATTGGTGCACCCCGGCCGGGTAAAACTTTCTGAAAGCCGTGTCCGCGGTTATGGACGACTTGGAGCACAGTATCTCGAACATAGACAACTATAACTTAAGTAGTGCTATAAATTTGACTCTATAATGACTAGTAATCAGCTTCACTATAATGGAATGGCTAAATAAACCTGCCAACAATTGCTTGTTTGAGTTGTCGCTTGCGACCATTGTACCTGACTAGTAAGTATTGCACAACGGAATGGCTAAATAAAAGTACCAACAACTGCTGGGTTTTGAGATATCTCATGCTAATTGTATTTGACTAGTAAGTGTCGCAACTACAACGGAATGGTTAACTAAAAGTGCCCACTGCTTATTTTATCAGGATGATTATCTATACCTGACTAGTAATTGCTGCAACGATAACTGAATAAATAAAACTGCCAACTGTGTGAGTTCCTCGGTTGACTTCCTCGTTTGGTCTCGAGGGGGAAACACCAGGATGGGTTTGTTTGATGATAGCACCAGGTTGGGTCCGAATAGGTCTTTCGTACCCCCCTCTCTGATAGCCGTCAGTTGTATCGAGTCTCTATAGGTTGTTTAGTGCATGCTGCCGCTGCCGCTTCAGTCCACCATACCTATGTAGGCGAGGACCGCCGAATTCTAGCCTCGCCGTGTACTGGCCTCAGTACTGACGCTCCTTCTTTTTTCCTTTGCCCTTTGTCGGCACCCCTTTTGTTTAAGCAGGTTTTGAGATAGACGTCGTTAGCAGGGTTACCCTTCCGGCTTGGCCTGGGCAGGGTTATGGACGCCATTGGTTATTCTGCAGGGCTCTTAGCCCCATTTGCATCTTGTCCGTAGTCGGACGCTCTATCATTTTCAAGGTGATTTGGATCTTTGTATATTATATCTGTATTCTTGACTCTTTGAGTCGCTGCTGTATATATATATCTGTTCTGTGGGTCCCATCGAGGACTGTTGTGTAATGTTATTACTTCGTTTTCCACCCGCACGAAAGTGCCTGGTGGGCACCTTTGAATCGTTTCTATGCGGGTTTGGCGGGTTTCGCTAAAACTTGCATAGGGTCGATTCTGAGGGTGTTACAGAGTGGTATCAGAGCTCAGCAGTTTCGATACCCCACAAGTCCAGCCTGTAGGATAACCTACCTAACGGCCAAAGTAGAGTGTCAAAACTATTTTTGAAAATCGGTTGGATAGTTCTGATTAGGTCTGATTTTACTCCTTACCCCTTTGCTGTTCTCCTCTTACCTCTACGTGTTTTGAATCCGCTCTCGTCCCTTTCTTCGAGTCCAGGAATTCCCGTGGTTGGGTTCCGTCGTACCTTCAGGGTTTCACTTCCTTCTTTGATAACGGTGTTCTACCATCCGGTGTTCAAGCTGCCTGAGGAATCCGTCTGCTGTGGTACCATTCTGTGTTCCTTGTTTGTGCTTTTCGGTGTTTCCGACGCGACGACATCACCTACGCCAGATCCGATGCAGAGTCTGCATCCCTCTTTTGTTTCCGAACCTCGAATGTCGAGATCTTCAGTCTGATTCCGAGAATGGTTGCACGCTTTTCCACTGATTGTGCGGAGTAATAGTTTGGGTGCGTGATAGATTGGCCCCCATACCGACTACCCCTTCTATTCGCTTTCGTACATTGAAGTGGATGAGAATGCATCGGTTCCCTCTTTCCATCGAAGCTAGAGGTGGCTTTATTTGTTGATACCTCTACCTTCGACCTTTTGTTCCCGGAGTGTTCTCTCGACGATCACGGACAACGACCATTGTTAGTGGTGTCGCGAGGATCTACACGAAGCGAGAAGATGCAGATCACCGACCTTCTTTCCGGTACCATGAGGCGGATCTCGAGGGCGAGATCCATTGTTAGTGGTGTCGAATTGTGGCATCCCGCAAAACCACTACTAGAAAATCGCGTCGTTTTTGTGCATTGCATCATCATGACCGCATGCTCATGTCATCATGCCGCATTGCATTTGAGCATCGGCATCATCTTGCATTTGCTTGCGTAAAACTATTTGCGGAAAAACCTAATTTGTTTTCCAAACGCCCCATCTTAATTCAAACGCAAAACCCGGGACACCGGATTAATTTGTTTTGTTTGCTATCGGTTTGCAAAAGTCGGTTTGCAACAAATAAAATTATTGAATTATTTTTAGTGGGGCAGTCGAACGGGCCGATTCGACCCGAACGACCACCCCCAGAAATTAAAACGGCCCAACCATAATCCTAAAAGCTACCCAACCTAATCTACCCACAACCCTCCACCTCACCCCACCCAATCCCCTCTCGCCACCTCACCTCTCTCCCTCCCCCCCACCACTCACACGCTGCCATGTCACCCAGCCACCCCTCTCTCTCTCTCCACTTCCCACCCCACACCCCTGCCTGTCACACACTCACACACACACCTACCCGCCAGCCCCCCACTCTCCCTGCCCGTGGACCCTGTTCCCCCCTGGCCCACACGCCACACAACTAGACCCGCACGCCTGCCCCAGACCCCCACCCAGCGCCAGGCCCCACCCCGGCCCACGCACCCCCGACCCCGACGGTTCCCACCTTCCCCGCTTGAGCCTCCCCCACCCCGTCTCCTTCTTCTCGCCACCAACCTCCTCCCCACGCAACCACCGCGCGCTCGCACGTCCACCTCGCCTTCTTCCAAGCCCCGCCGCCAGGCCGCTCCGGCGCGCGGCCGCCCTTCCCCTCCTCCTCGGCCGCGACCCCGCTGCTCGCCTCAACCCGCCCCGCCTCCTCCTTCTCCCCCGCCCCTGCTCGCTGGCCCCGGCCCGCGTCCGCGCCTCCCCTCCTCCTCCGGCCAGCGCCCCACCGCGCGGCCGAGCCCTGCTCCTCCCGCCTCCCTCCGGCCTCTCCCTCGCCTCCCCGCTCGCCCGCCTTCCTCTCTGTTCGCCGGCCGCACCGCCGTAGGACCCCGAGCTCCCTCCTCCGACCTCCTCAGCTCCGCCGCCGCCTGGTCGTCTCCGCCCCCGCCACCGCCCTCCTCGTCGGGCCCGCGAGCGCTACCTCTGTCTCGTGGCCCGCCGCTGTCGCCCTGCGCATCGACGCCCGTTGGCCCGCCCTTTCCCCTTGCAGGCTCGTCTCCCCGACGCCCCTGCTACCCTGCGCGACGCTCGAGCCGACCTCCATCACAACCGCCTCTGTCCGCTGCCTTGGAGGCCATCGCTGGCTGCTGCTGGTGCCGAGGCCGCATCCTCAACGTTCTGCGCCTTCTTTTTCGGTCCATCAGGAGGACTGCAACGTCGTGTATGTGTGGGGTCCTGCGCCGATGCAGAGGTACAAGTTGGCTGTTGGTGTTCCCGTAGGTTGTGGCAACATAGAGGCCAAACCAAGAATAAGATGACCTCGAGGCCGTTCCAAGATATTCCAGGATCCATTTATCGGATCGGTGCCAATCCAAGACCACCATCAAGGAATGAAACAAGAACCACAACACCAACGACAGATTACCGACAACAAGATCTTCTACACGGAAACCTCAAGATCTCCTTCCCGGAGTCCGAAGACCGATCTGAACCCGGCGCCGCGCCAAGTACTTCCCTCGGACGCCAAAACCCGAACCCGAAGGACGCCAAGATCGCCACGAGGACGACAAGTTCTTCTTCCCGAACGCCAAGACCGAACCGATACGATGACCCGACAAGACCTTCGTGACGACAAGATCGGCACCGACTAGGGCGAATCCGATGTGCCCCCGACGCCAAGCCAAGTCCTCCTTTTCGAATGCGACAAGATCTGCCCCGTTGTTCAAGAACGCTCCCGCCGAGGCCGAACCCCAGATCCGAACCCTGTCGAACCCCGAACCCCGGAACCCCAAGTTCGTCGAGACCCTCTAATGTGTGAACCCCTTCCCGAAACCCTATTTTATCATATATAACAACTTGTTGCATATTAATTGCCATACTTGCATGCATAATTGTGTGGATTGGGGGCCTTAGGCCGATTAACCTAATTAAATATGGGGCCCATATGCGGGCAAATCTAGCCTTATATTGGCCTCATTTAAATTTGTGTAGCGAACCCGGTGCTATCTTCTGCCATGTTAAGACAACATTTAATTTGCGGGGTAGATAAATAACATGAACCATTTAATTAATTGTCGGGACCCCGGTTCCACTTAATATTGCCTAATTGCATCGCACTTTTTCCATGCCATGCATCATACATGCATCATGCTCGATTTTCTACCGTAGTATTAAATATTGCATCCGGTGTTTATTCTAGTGTTTTGCTTCTTCGCGGATAAGGCCGTTGAGTTGATGTGAGCTTCGCCCCGATCTTCGGTCGAACCTTCGGCAATGTTTTCAGGCGAGCATCTCCCCCTTTCTACCTATCTTACTTTTATAGTATTTATTCCCTCCTGTTGATCTATTGCTATCCGTGTTGCGTTGCTCTAGTTTTCGTACCCGTGATATCTCTTACAGCCCTATATTGCCATGGCCACCTCCTATTACCTGTTGTTTGGTAGATAGTTGGACTTGCGCGTCGTAGTCGCTTGCTCAAGTGCTGTTGCGTGTCGCCATGTACCACAGTTGTTGGAGTATTGCCACATGTTTGATGTTGGAGATGATCTTGGCTTTACTTATCGTTCACTTTAATTCCTGTTTAACAACTAAAATTGAAGTAAGTAAGCAGAGGCATCGGTGGGTGATAGATAATATTTGGTTTCCGACCGCCCACTTGTGTCCCGTAGGACCCCGAGTACTTGATACCTGTTCCTTGATTTATCGCGCTATCCACATCCGGGAGGCTTATGGGACCCCCCTGAGCCAGAGCTTGATTCCGTCTTATTTCTTGGGGCCACAAACTAGTTTGAGGTTTTATTTACTATCCTGTACCTATGCCATGCTTTACTGCTTTATTTACGATTGTGCGAGGAGCACACTGTACTGTTTAGGATCGTGGCACGATTCCGCGGTGTCGACAAGCCCAGTTTTGGGTTCCCAGTCGTTCACAGCCGTCCCCACAACCTTGAGTCCGTCTCGGAGCCGGCCGGCTTCGTTGCGAGTCTACTTTAAGGGGTGGCCCCCTGAAATATTTCTGAATCCTGTGATTGCTTTGTCGTGAAAGCCTCGTTGGGTTTTGATTTGGTTTTTCCGAGGTTGATCAAGTGTGTGTTGCTATTGGTGCACCCCGGCCGGGTAAAACTTTCTGAAAGCCGTGTCCGCGGTTATGGACGACTTGGAGCACAGTATCTCGAACATAGACAACTATAACTTAAGTAGTGCTATAAATTTGACTCTATAATGACTAGTAATCAGCTTCACTATAATGGAATGGCTAAATAAACCTGCCAACAATTGCTTGTTTGAGTTGTCGCTTGCGACCATTGTACCTGACTAGTAAGTATTGCAACTACAACGGAATGGCTAAATAAAAGTACCAACAACTGCTGGGTTTTGGGATATCTCATGCTAATTGTATTTGACTAGTAAGTGTCGCAACTACAACGGAATGGTTAACTAAAAGTGCCCACTGCTTATTTTATCAGGATGATTATCTATACCTGACTAGTAATTGCTGCAACGATAACTGAATAAATAAAACTGCCAACTGTGTGAGTTCCTCGGTTGACTTCCTCGTTTGGTCTCGAGGGGGAAACACCAGGATGGGTTTGTTTGATGATAGCACCAGGTTGGGTCCAAATAGGTCTTTCGTACCCCCCTCTCTGATAGCCGTCAGTTGTATCGAGTCTCTATAGGTTGTTTAGTGCATGCTGCCGCTGCCGCTTCAGTCCACCATACCTATGTAGGCGAGAACCGCCGAATTCTAGCCTCGCCGTGTACTGGCCTCAGTACTGACGCTCCTTCTTTTTCCTTTGCCCTTTGTCGGCACCCCTTTTGTTTAAGCAGGTTTTGAGATCGACGTCGTTAGCAGGGTTACCCTTCCGGCTTGGCCTGGGCAGGGTTATGGACGCCATTGGTTATTCTGCAGGGCTCTTAGCCCCATTTGCATCTTGTCCGTAGTCGGACGCTCTATCATTTTCAAGGTGATTTGGATCTTTGTATATTATATCTGTATTCTTGACTCTTTGAGTCGCTGCTGTATATATATATCTGTTCTGTGGGTCCCATCGAGGACTGTTGTGTAATGTTATTACTTCGTTTTCCACCCGCACGAAAGTGCCTGGTGGGCACCTTTGAATCGTTTCTATGCGGGTTTGGCGGGTTTTGCTAAAACTTGCATAGGGTCGATTCTGAGGGTGTTACACAACCATTAATGAATGACAAAAGTGCGGCTCCATCGTTCTCCAAACATTTCCCTTCAATTTTCAACGGGGCTATTTGTTTGCCGATCAAATAGCCTTTTGAGACTAGATTCTAGACAGAGGTAATTTGTGTAATTATGCTCGCCCTTACCAAGAGGGCATGGTCTAAATAAATTCTTAGTGTATGGTTCTGTCATCCGTTCGTGGTCACTAGGTGATTTTCTAATATTTTTATTGTGCTCTTCGGTTCTCTCTGAAGTAGGATGTCGTGAGTTCCTCATTTTGATGTAAATAAGGTGGATTACAAATTGCAAGGACACAAACAAATATAAGTCAATGCAGTAACAATATATACACAACACAAAAGCTTCATGCAACCATCAATTTTGACAAGTATTTTTTTTGCAGACGAACTACGATGTTCTCTCTTGTCAAACCTAGCAAAGCGATCTTTTGTGGAACCATTATGGTTCCTTCCTTCCATGATTAGTCCGCCTGATCGAGATACAAAAATGTTACTTCTATATCTCAAAAAAAGTTATTTTCAGAGTTAAAAGATTAGCATGTGTTGTCATATGAGAGTCAAAAGATCATGGATCTATGCTATGTACTGAATATTACTTTGTTAATGAAATATGAAGGTTTTTTTAGCTTGAAATATATTGTTTTGATAGTTCTGTGTGTGAATAAGGGGTCTTGCTGTCATTTTGCACATGGGCCCGTATAAGTATGGGCCGGCCGTGCCAGCGAGGCACATGTCAGTGTGGCACGTCGATCGGGGGACATCCCCGTGCTGTCTTGGACCAAGATCTGTCGCCTCCCATCGACGAAGTCAGGGAAGAAAGGCAAACCCAGTACCTCCGGACCACCTTCCTTGATCTAGAGAAGCTGCCAGCGTCGTCGCGGGTAACAACGAACGCCAGCGACAGACCGAGAAATAGATCTCGCCAGATCTGAAGAACGATGAGAAAACCAAGCTGTCGATTTGAAGGACCGACTAGCACTCGTTGCCATCGACTCTGAGGCGTCGCCGTGAAGGTCGTCGCCGGTATGGGAGTAGAGATGAGGCAGATTTATTTGCCCGAAAGCGCTCACACCCAGGGCCGGCTCTGGCCCATGGCAAGACAGCCAAAATAGGGGCCCATATCTGGTATACAATATGTAGGGCAGATTAGAAGAAAAAAAGGCCCATTTAACGTGTGGTACAGTCAGGCCAGGCCTAAAGAAAAGCACGCGTGGAGTCGTGACGTTCCGTTTTCTCTGGAATCACACACACGGGACGTCAGGTGTCACCTCGCCCAGTCTTCGTGAATCCCTAATTTCATTCCCTAATCACACAAGGTCACTAAAACGTCGAAGAGTTGGAGAGAGAAAGGCACAGGAGTTGCTGCTCCTACGTCTTACGGAGTACCTCTTATGACCAAATCGGTGAGAAATTGGGGAGAGATCAAAATCGGCCCTTCAGCAACAGGTAATTCTTCAAAAACTGCAAGAGATCTATATATCTGGCCGACTCTATTTTTCTGTGTTTTCAATCTCTCTAATTCTTGATCAGTGATTGATTTTTTTTTTTTGCTCTTTACAACTGCTTCCATTTATTTGGGTCTGTTTACTCAGTTCGTCCGTGGAGGAGACAGCCGGTCTTATTCAGAATTTCATATAGCCTAGATTTAGAGACATTGAGGCATGGAGGTTTGTTAGCATGTTATTTCTTTCTTTTTTATAGGTTGTAGCTTCTACGATAATTTGTTTGGAACAAAGACAAGAAAATTTCTCAGAAATTTGGTCCTACGGTATTAAAAAACCATTGGTCTTTATAATTTTATTCATTCATGTATAGTGTGCATTTTTTTCCATTATTGGGCCCATTGATGAAGTTCGCCCTGGGGCCTCGGATATACTAGAGCCGGCCCTGCTCACACCACCCCAACGACGCACCACAGCAGACGAATCCAAATTCTAACTACTAAACCAAAACGGAGAAAATGAGGCCCCCTCTTATTCCTGCCGCTAGGGCGGCAAGTGGAGGAAGAAGGGACGAGCGTCTTGACTGGTGGACATCAGGGGAATTTTTTTCCGCCACCACTAGCTCGTGCAGATAGGAGGACGTGCGAGAGAAGGGTTAGGCGAGGCAGAATGGACAAAAATAACCCAAATTCGAAAGGATTTCACGAAATAACGGGGTCTGGAAAACTATTTCACTGGACTAACCCTTTTTGTAGCGCCTAACAGCAAGGCGCGACACTCTACAGTGTAGCGCCTTTCAGCTAGGCGCTATACCCCCTGCCAGCGTGGCACCGCCAGGCCCCTAACCCTAACCCTAACCCGGATTAGGGTTTTCAACTATACTAGACACATTACCAAACCATAAAGCTAACAAGAACATCCTCTCTTACATAAGCAAACCCTAACCCTAACCCTAACCCTAGCCATAACATTCCAATGTACCAAACAATGTCATTTCAACAACCCTAAACCTAACTAAATGCTTCATACACATCTTTTTAACCAACATTGGCCAATGAATCTAACAAAGTTCCAAACATTTCTCTCCAAATCAAATTTCTAGGGTTTCAAGCCAAGTCCAACCAAAATGAAAGATTTCCAAAGGTCAAAACGAAGGGGAATGAGGGAGGGTACCTCTAGCAGCTGGGGAGAGACACAAATCCACCAAATAAAGCTTCCAATGTGAGAGATTTGAGGGGGGGGGGAGAAGGGGGCGCCTCCTTGCTGTTCTCCTTCCTTGGGTCGAGCTGGGACTGAATGGGGAGGGGTGGGGAGGGGGGCTGCGGGCTGCAGGCTATGTCTCAAAGTGTAGCGCCTTTCTGCTAGGCGCTACACTTTAATGTGTAGCGCCTATCAGACAGGCGCTACACCTGAGGCATAGCGCCTAGGCGTTAGTCGCCCCAGGCATAGCGCCTGGGCGTCACACGGCGGGGTGGGGCCAGGGAGGGGCCAGGCGGTGCCACGCTGGCAGGGGGTATAGCGCCTAGCTGAAAGGCGCTACACTGTAGAGTGTCGCGCCTTGCTGTTAGGCGCTACAAAAAGGGTTAGTCCAGTGAAATAGTTTTCCAGATGGGTCATTTCGTGAAATCCTTTCGAATTTGGGTTATTTTTGTCCATTCTGCCGTTAGGCGAGGCGCAAGAGTACGTGCGAGAGGAGGGTTTGCGTGGGACCCTCTCCCACCACCCACTATGGATTTTACTTGTGTAACTTTGGCTCTACCTATGAACGTAGAAGTGGTATAAGTGGGAATGTGGGATATCACTTTTACAACTTTATTTTAATTCCAAACTAAGTAAGATAAGTTGATCTGATCTTACTAAAAAATAAGTGATATCACACTCGTACCACTTTGTCTAGAGTTAGAACAAGAATGTGGGATCCCACTTGTTTCACTTATACTGTATGTGTTATCAATGGACCGAGCAGGACATAAGAACGGTAGTCGTAGATATGGGCACGCCGTAGAAGAACAACGACGCCGCTGTAGCGGTCGCCGGTAGCCGCCAGCCGCAGCGCATGGAACAGCGGCCGCACCATCACGTACGGTACGCAGCAGTGCGACTGGACAAACTGACCGGCGACGATGATGAGATCGATCGGCAGTGGCCAGCGAGGGAGCAGTACATGTGCGCTATTCATGGTAGTAGAACTACACAGGGCGAGCCGTGCGGCGCGCTGCTGCGGCTTAAACATGCCATGCTAGCTGGAATGAATGCGTGATTTGCTCGACCCGTACTCGGGAATGATTTGCCTCGTGGCATTGCCGAGAGGGCCGCGACCCAAGGCCCAGTGGGTTTGAGGACTGACCGTATTTGGCGCTCCGCCGGAAGGATGTTCGTCCTGGGCAGGCCCATTTACATGTACGGTTTCCTCTATGTTTTTTTATTTCTGTTTCTGTTTTCTTTTACCTTTTTATGTTTTCTGTAATCTTTTTTCTGTTCTTCTTTTATTTCACTTTAATTATTTTGCTTATAAGGAAAAAAACCAGATTTGAAAATATTTAATTTTTCAAATTCTTTAAATTTTGAAAAGTGTTTAGACTCGAAAATTTTACTAGGATTTTCTAAAAACTTGTTTAGATTTGAAAAATGTCCAGATTCTAAATTATTCAAATTTTGAAAGGGTTTATATTTAAAAAATATTATTATTTGAAAATCTTTAGATTTTAAAAATGTTTAAAAAAATTAAAATTTTAAATTGTTCAAGTTTAAGAATTTTTATTATTTGAAATAATTCAATTTTGATAAAGTTGCAGATTTTGGAAGTGTTAAAAAAACAATTTACAAACCCGTACCTGTTATTGGGCCTTATTGATAGGGCCCAGGAAAAAATTACTGCATGCGGAGTGTCGCTTGCGTCCGCAGCGAGCGTGGTATAGGTACACCTCTTGCGCTAAGCAGACGGAAAAAATCCTCTACAAAATACGGAATAGCTAGAAGAAATAAAACGCTGGAATAGATCCTCTCAAGAAAAGAAAAACTTGCTCGTGATATATGAAGCCTATTACTCCCTCTGTCTCAAAATATAAGACGTTTTAGTTTTATAAAGCAAATGTATCTAGACTAGTTTTAATACATATGTTCACTTATATTTAAAATAAATCTATACATTAAAATAAATCTAGATATACTTTTTTATAAAACTAAAATATCTTATATTTTAAAACGGAGGGAGTATACGAGAACGAAGTGTGGTGACACTACCAATTGGGAAATGAAAACGAAAGCTTACACACATGCTCTTGTTCTGGACAAAAATTAGAAGCCTTTTCTTACCGAAAGCTCCAGAACAACTTTTGCACTACACGCGGAAATGCACATAGATTGTTTGTCGACGCCACACACGACCAAGAACATCTACACTCACATTCGTGGAGGCCTTCAAAGACCCACTTTTTTCGACAACCAAAATTCTCCAAGCCACGTTCCCAACAGCCTAATTTTGGACCAAATTACATCCGGTGTTTCCAGGCCAAACACGGGATGGCATATTTGGCCTGAAAACGCCGGACAAAGAAGAATCGATGGGAAAATATTCTACGTTGGTGGTCCTGATCTATCAGCGACTGAAGCGAATCATCCTCATCCTATCGTCTCGACTTCCGCGACGGACCGCCGGGCAAAGGTTGTCTGACCACTCGCCCACGCAACACCATAATGGTGCGCCACCGCCTGCCCACTTTCCCGCCCCTTTCCCATTTCCCGCTCTCGTCGCTACACTCCTCCCGTTCTCGTCGCCCTTTCCCCATTTGGCTATAAATACCGGTCGCTCTCGCCGTCTTCAGAGCACACACTCCCACTCCTCCATTCCCCCACCCAAAAGCTCCAAGTATCAGCGAAGAAAAGCAGAGCTAGGTGTCTGCCATGGCAGAGCGCTATCCCGGCGATCCGACGGCGACGAACGGATTTGGCCACCGTTCTCAGCAACCGTGGGAGGCCTGCCTCCTCCACGACACCGGATACCCGGCGTCGCCCGATTTCCGCTACGCGCCGACGTGGAGGCTCAGCGCGTGCGACGTGTCGGTGCCGCCAGTGCCGGAGGGGCAGGACCGGATCGACGAGATCCACGCCATCATCGATGGCATGTACTAATACGTCCAATTTGCATCACCTTCCTATATCATAATTTACCTTTATTCATTGATATATGTCTTATTATGAGGTATTACTTATGTCTTTTTCACTATTTATGCATGTTGGATGATTCTTGGAGGATGAACCGCCGGAGTCTGGATTCTGATGGAAAAAAAGGCGTTTTAATGCAATTTCGCGAAGATCAGAAAAATACCAAAAAAATAGGGGAACATATTATTTTTCCAGAAGATTGAGGAAGCCACAAGGAGGAGCGAAGAAAGGCCGCAGGGGGCCCACACCCCTAGGCGCGGGCCCACCTGACCTCGCGCCTAGGGCAGGTGTGGCCCACCTGCCCGGCTCCCGACTCCGCCCCTTCGCCTATATCCTCCCTAAGGAACCCTAATACAAAGGGGGCGACCACAGATAGATTTCCGCCGCCTCTGCGAGGCGGAAAACACCGAGAGAGAAAGATCTCTCCGGCAGACAGATTTTTGTCGGGGGAATTCCTTCTCGGAAAGGGGAGATCGTCGCCATCAACACCGTCATCAAGCTAGGCTTCATCGGGATCATCATCATCATCCACACCATCATCTCCACCAGCACCATCATCACTACTCCGTCCCGCTGCAACAATTGTGTTGGATATTGCTTTAGTTCTTAGGGGAAACTTTCCCGGTGTTAATTACTACTGTAGTTGATGCTTATGAGTGAAACCATTGGATTATTGTTTATGTTCAGATTGTTATCTATTATCATATCATCTTTGATCTTGATCCATATGATGTCTTGTGAGTAGTTCGTCTAGTTCTTGAGGACATGGGAGAAGTCATGTTGTTATCAGTGGATCTGTCTTGAGTTATTATTCAATGGTTTAGTATTTAAGTTGTGGTGCTATTCTTCTAGTGGTGTCATGAGAACGTCGACTACATGACACTTCATCATTTATGGGCCTAGGGGAATGCATTGTGTATTTGGATACTAATTGTGGGGTTGCCGGAGTGACAGAAACCTGAACCACCGTTAGGACACCTTTACACAAGGGTGGATCTCAGAGTTTAAGGCTGTGGTTAGATTTATATCTTAATTACTTTCCTGTAGTTACGGATGTTTGTAGGGGGTTTAATCACAAGTATGTATTAGTCCAAGTAAGGTCGGACATTAGCACATGTTCACCCACACAACACTTACAACACCAAAGAAAAGTACTCAGCTATTTGAAGCGAAAGCACTTGACAGAATTCCCATGTGTCCTCGAGAATGTTTGGTATTAATAAGTATTTCCACCGGCTTGTCCTTTGCTAAGAAAGGATTGGGCCACTTGCCGCGTTTGTTCTTTGTTACTTGCTCTTTGTTTTGTTGCCTTATCAGAAAATACTAAAAATCCGTTTTCTAAGTATTTACAGAGATTTGCTGCTCCATACCACTAGTCAACACCTTCTGCTCCTCGTTGGGATCGACACTACTTTTTATCGAAAGTACTGCGATACACCCCCTATACTTGTGGGTCATCAAGACTATTTTCTGGCGTCATTGCCAGGGAGTGAAGCGCTATTGAAGAGTGGAACTGGTAAAGGAAACTTCTACTGTGAGTATTGCTTTTTGTTACTGCTTGTTACTTTGTTTACAATATGGATAACCCACTTGGTTTTTTGTTTGGCAAAAATACTACCACTGCTAGGGTAGTAGATGAACCACCACCTGTTGAGATAGATCATTTTAAGATACCTACAAGTATTGTTGATCGTGTTATGGATAAATATTATTTTGGGGATGAAACTGTCCATCCTGGTGATCACTTGCTTTTTATCCATGAATTATGCGGGTTGTTTAAGTGTGCACGTATCATAACTGAACATGTGAAGAAGAAGTTACTCTCTATATCCTTTAAGGAGATGAATTCTCTCTTTTATTCTAAATTCTATCCTCCCAGTGATATTCATAAGGATAGAAATCTGATATATAACTTTTGTCCTCGTGATGGAGAGAGTACAGCTCAAGCTTGGGGGAGATTGAAGTTACTAATGCTTAAATGTCTTATTCATGAACTGCCTAACAATATTATCATCAATAACTTTTATGCTGGGCTTTCTCTTCATGATAAATATTTACTAGATGCTTCTTGTGCTGGAGCATTCACACGTATGAAGGAAGAAGCTAAATGGGATCTCCTAGACCGTATTCAAGAGAACACTGAAGCTTGGGAGAATGACAAAGGAAGAAAGTCAGGTATAAACTATGATTATGGATGCATTAAATTTTTTATGGGAACTGATGACTGCCGTGATATTAGCAATGAGTTCGGCCTTGATTTCCAAAGTATTGCCAACTGTTTTAAGGCCTTTGCCTCTTACATAGAAATTCCCAAAAAGAAGTGAAACAAGTACCATGCACCTTATAAAGATTTTGTTAGTCATGTTCCTGTTAGAAGCACTTAAGTTTGTATTACTAATCATATTATGCCTGAACCTTATGTTGAGAAAATACCTTTCCCAGCTAAGGTAAAGGAGTATTCTATGATGATTAGTGCAAATAGCAAAAGTGCAAAGAAAATTGTGGAGCCTGTTGAGCAATTGAATATTGAACCTGTGGTAGCTATAGTCACTAGAAATATAGAGGATGAGCACATTGTCTTCTGAGAAGACGCTTCTAATATTATATCTCATCCTAGTAAAGCTAGAAAATCTAGTGTTCCTGTGCTTTCTGTTAAAATTGGTGATCATTGCTACTATGGTTTATGTGATATTGGTGCTAGTTCTAGTGCTATTCCTTATGAGCTTTACAGGGAAATTATGCATGAATTTGGTCCTTGTGAGCGTGAGGACATTGATGTGGTTATCCACCTTGCAAATAAGGAAACCATTTGCCCTATTGGTATTGTAAGAGATGTGGAGGTTCTTTGTGGTAAGATTAAGTATCCTGCTGATTTTCTAGTGCTTAATTCTGCAGCTAGCAAAACTTGTCTTATTATTTTTGGTAGACCTTTCTTGAATACTTGTGGAGGTATTATAGCTTCTAAGAAGGAGAAAGTTTTAACTAAGTTTGATGGAGATTCTTATGAGTTTAACTTTTCCAAACTTGCTAAAGCTCCTTGTGAAAATAGCTTGCCTAATAAAGATTTCGGGATGGAACAACTTGCTTCTATTGATCCAGTTTATAACCTTGAGCCTCTTTTTGGTGACTGTAAGTATGCTCATCCTTGTGATAAAATTGATTCCTTTGATGGTTATATTGTCAACTTTATTCAAAGTGCCACTAAAAGTTATTATGAGAGAGGGAAACATGGTTTTATGCATCTCAATAATGTTAAGTTTCCCCGTTTTATGTTGAAAGCTTTGAAGTTGCATTTGTTGCTAGTGGATTTTTTGTATCAACAATTTGTTTTCTCATGACATTCCCATGCATAGGAAGTAGGTTAGACTCAAGTGTGTTGGTTATTTGCTTCTTGATGCTCTTTTTCACTCTAGAGTTATATCTCCTTTGTGAGCATCTTTGAGACTTTCAAGCCTAACTTAAAGGCAATAAATAAAAGTACTTGTTGGGAGATAACCCAAGAGTTTTTTCGAGTCTTGAAAGTTATTACCTCTGTAATAACCGCTCCTTATACTTTTTGTTTTGTTTTTTGTGTCAAGTTCAACTATTTTTGAGAAGTGGAGGAGTTGTGAAAAGTGGCTGTCCTGGGATAGATTTTTGTGTTGTACCGTAAAAATTCGTGAGGGAGCTCAGTACGTCGGATGGAGTTGTATTTTTCTGAGCTTGTTCTCCAAGTTGTTAACCAACTTTAATTAGTTATGCACTTTTTTATTTGAGCAACAGAAGGTTTTCTAAAACATCAATCTTTACCTGCTGGTCTGTTTTGACAGATTTCTGTTATCATTTGCATTTACCTCTTAAAGAAGCCTTTGTTTTGATGGATTTCAGTTGAAGTGTGAACCTAAAGGTTAATTGTTTTTGCTTACACTAATGTTGCCATTGAAGTTTGTGTATTGCCTTGTGATAAAAGGAATTTCCAGGAGAAAGAGGAAAGGAGTCTGCAGAATTCGTCTTTGAATAGGTAAAAAAAGGGTGAAAACAGAAGGTTCGTGAAACCCCAATCTTTTTATATTTTTGATATTTTTAATACATATGGGAAGTTATGAGACGGAACAGAGGAGGAGACAGAGTCCGGGGTGGACAAAACCACCCCAGGCGCGGGCCCCTGCCTGGCCACGCCTGGAGGGGGTGTGCCACCCCCGAGCTCTGACTCCGCCTTGTTTCCATGTCAAAACCTTCCTTATGCTTTGAAACTTCGTAATATATAACCCCCCAGATCCCCCGAGGTTCGTGCATCGTGTTCTCGTCGTGTTTTCATTTCGATCTGTTTCTGTCAGGAAATCTTCTCAAGTTTAGAGCACCATGGTCTCCGCCAACGACAAAGGCAAGAATCCCAAGGAAGACGGTCCTCGCAAACCCAAGGAGGAGGACAAGCAACCGGACACCCGCGCTACCATAGCAAGCATTGGAGTGGCGGCAAAACCTATCAAGCTTAAGAGGACATCATGGATGTCTACAGGAGGGAAACCTCCACGTCATATCCTCTCTCCACGGACACTTCCTCCTTGTACCACTCATTCTAACCTTGCAGGGAACGAACACTCTAAGAAGGATGAGTGGAGGAAGAATAATAAGGACTAGAATTCTCGGTCCGATATGATCATGAACCGCATTGAGAAAAACTCGGAGTTGATTCGTACTCTAACCTTTGAGATTGAGGAGTCAAGGAAGATTATTGAGGAGCTTATCAAGAGAACAACACCACCACTAAAGGAGTAATTCGTCATCAGTTTTGGCATCCCCTAGCTTGTTCCAAGCTTGGGGGGATTGCCGCGGTATCACAATCATTATCTTTTATCTTTTACCTTTTTAGTGGATTCATATATTTGGTAGAGAAGTTATCTTATAGTTTGGTTTGCATGTGGAAGTATCTCTCCTTTAGTTGGTTATCTATGTACCCCTTGGTGTGAGTGCCTTTATTGGAATATTAATGAGAAGTTTCATCTTTTACTTTTTGCACTTCTTATTTTAGTTTGCAATCTCTATTATATGATGGATCTTGTTGATCGGTATTGGCATCACTTTGGGATCATCAAGTGGATCTAAATTGGTTTTGGCAAACCAAGTTCTGGTCAGTAGCAATACTTTTTGAGGTTTGAAAGAAAAAGAGAAAAGCTTACAGGTATTTTGTAACATTTATTTTCTTTCTTGTTGACTCATAAGCTTAGTATTCTTTATTTAAGATATTTCGTGTCTTCAAGGAAGATTGCATTTTTGGCTTTATTACTTGTATGTTTGCTTGTTTCTTTCAACTCTCTTGCTTGCTACCTAGCCTTGCTAGTCAAAAACCTGTTTTGAGAAGGCATACTTCTCATGTTTCCAAACCCTTTGAACCAAAACCTTTGTCATTTGTGTCCACCATATATACCTAGTATCTTTTGATATTCCAAGCAAATTCTCAAGCTTCATCTACCTTTTGAATTAAAAAGTATTTTTATGTGAAAACTAGTTAGTAAAGCTCTCACGAACTTGATGGCACACCTTATTTTCTTGCCCCTAATAGACTTGAACCATTGTGCCATCGAAGTTGTATATGCTTGCATCTATACGTTGGAATTAGCAGAACCGTGCTGTCACGGGGAATGTTTTCAACATTGCACTTGTACTCTGTACATAGTTGATATCGTGCTCTTTTGTCTATGAATGTCAACGGTGTGAAATGAAGATGGAACTTGTACGTCCATGGAGTCTGTATTTTGTGTTAGAGAAATGTCTGGGCCGCTATCCTAATCATGCCTAATCATGGTGGAAACTTGCAGCATCACCATAGTGAGCTATCTATGAAGCATCCTCAATAAAAAGCTATACACATGGTAAATAAAAATATCGCTGAGATGCTCATTGTCTGCTTGCCTAGTCATTTTGGTTATGGGAAAGCTCCTGTACCATGTGCAAGGGGTACCCCGTTGGCGGTTCTCTATGATACACGTATACTTACAATGACAAGAACTTACCCGGTGACTAAAGTTGAGTAGCATGAGGAGTGTCCCTCATATTCAAGGGGCATGAGATTGCCAACTTATATTTCGTCAAGCATTTACTCCATCTTTGTGCACTTTGACCTTAATCATCTCAAGATGCCTATGATAGGGGCAATGAGGGCTCAAAGCTAGTAAGTACCATAATCTTTTGGAAGCTCTTTATGACTTGTAATCCCTGTTACCCTCTATAAAGGGACCTTTCTCCTATCTACCAAGTTGAGTCAGTAAACCTACTTCCTCTCTATCTCCAACAAGCATTTGAGTTGTTGTGTTTCAAGCATTCATATGGTGATTTATTCAATCATGTTCATTATCTTCCTTGTTTGCACAAAACTCTTATTTATTGAGTATTACTTTGAAAGCCTCCATTGAAAAACCTTTTTGAGCAAAGAGTGCTCCTGTTATAAAAATTCTACAAAAAGCTTTTTGTGAAACCATTTGCCAGATGTTCTCTGACTAGGAATAAGAGTTTGCCAATTCCAATTATGATTTATATTTATGCATCTCTATTGTGACTCCTGTACTTGTTGCAAACTAAGTTATATAATGGTGAGTTGCTTGCTTCTATAAGTTGTGTAATGGTAAGTGTGATGCTTCTTGTCCGTATTCTTTTATCGACACTTCACTCCATAAACCTGTGGACATGTTTACTGAGCTCAGTTTTCGCTTGGGGACAAGCGAAGGTCTAAGCTTGGGGGGAGTTGATACATCCAATTTGCATCACCTTCCTATATCATAATTTACCTCTATTCATTGATATATGTATTATTATGAGGTATTACTTTTGTATTTTCCACTGTTTATGCATGTTGGATGATTCTTGGAGGATGAACTGCCGGAGTCTGGATTCTGATGGAAAAGAAGGCGTTTTGATGCAATTTCGCGAAGATCAGAAAAATACCAGAAAAATATGGGAAAATATTATTTTTCTAGAAGATTGAGGAAGCCAGAAGGAGGAGCGAAGAAGGGTCACAGGGGGCCCACACCCCTAGGCGCGGGCCCACCTGACCCCGCGCGTAGGGCAGGTGTGGCCCACCTTCCTGGCTCCCGACTCCGCCCCTTCGCCTATATCTTCCCTATGGAACCCTAATACGAAGGAGGTGACCATAGATAGATTTCCGCCACCTCTGCGGGCGGAAAACACTAAGAGAGAAAGATCTCTCCGGCAGACAGATTTCTGCCGTGGGAATTCCTTCCCGGAGAGGGAGATCGTCGCCATCAACACCGTCATCAAGCTAGGCTTCATCGGGATCATCATCATCATCCACACCATCATCTCCACCAGCACCATCATCACCACTCCGTCCCGCTATAAAAATTGTGTTGGATATTGCTTTAGTTCTTAGGGGAAACTTTCCCAGTGTTAATTACTATTGTAGTTGATGCTTGTGAGTGGAACTATTGGATTATTTTTTATGTTCAGATTATTATCCATTATCATATCATCTTTGATCTTAATCCATATAATGTCTTGCGAGTAGTTCGTCTAGTTCTTGAGGACATGGGAGAAGTCATATTGTTATTAGTGGATCTGTGTTGAGTTATTATTCAATGGTTTAGTATTTAAGTTGTGGTGCTATTCTTCTAGTGGTGTCATGTGAATGTCGACTACATGACACTTCACCATTTATGGGCCTAGGGGAATGCATTGTGTATTTGGCTACTAATTGTGGGGTTGCCGAAGTGACAGAAACCTGACCCCCCGTTAGGACACCTTTGCACAAGGGAGCGTACGATCTCAGAGTTTAAGGCTGTGGTTAGATTTATATCTGAATTACTTTCCTGTAGTTATGGATGTTTGTAGGGGGTTTAATCACAAGTATGTATTAGTCCAAGTAAGGTCGGTACATTAGCACAGGTTCACCCACACAACACTTATAACACCAAAGAAGAGTACTCAACTATTTGAATCGAAAGCACTTCAGAATTCCCATGTGTCCTCGAGAACGTTTGGTCTTCATAAGTATTTCCACCGGCTTGTCCTTTGCTAGGAAAGGATTGGGCCACTTGCTGCGTTTGTTCTTTGTTACTTGCTCTTTGTTTTGTTGCCTTATCAGAAAATCACTAAAAATCCGTTTGCTAAGTATTTAGAGAGATTTCCTGCTCCATACCACTAGTCAACACCTTCTGCTTCTCGTTGGGATCGATACTCCTATTTATCGAAAGTACTGCGATACACCCCCTATACTTGTGGGTCATCATGTACCCCGACGAGGCGGAGGACCCAGGGAACGACGCCCATTGGGATGCCTTCTTCGCCGAGGGGCGGGCTCGGCAATTGGACCACGACGAGGGTGGAGGGCCGGCACCCTGCACCCAACAACGCCGAAGGCCGGCGCTAGTGGTGGATAGTGCCTGGAAAAACCCTTGTCTCTGTCCTCGACTTTATCGCAAACGGCAACACCCCTCGGCTGGGCTACTCGTCGCTATCATTATCTCGGTGGCACGGGGCGGCTTCCTAGATGCCAAGGAGGATGGCCGGTGTCTCGTCGTCTTCCTCGGTGTCGGCCTCGCGCTCCTCTGGCTTGGGCCAGCGAGCTCGTCGCTCTTCATGGCTCCCCTTCGGCCGGTGAAGCGGGAGGCGGAGTTGCCAGTGTACTCACCACTACGGACATGCTCCCGCGACATTGTTATCAACGAACGCCGACCGGCCACCTTCGACTCTCAAGGCCAAAGTTGTGCACACCGCAGACGGAGCCAACAGAGATGGGTTCCTCCTGAAGATGGCGCTGGAGGCCTCCTTGAACGACGTCCCGCTGATGCCGGCCCCTGACGCATGCGCCTGGTTTTGGATGGACTGGGAGTGGAAGGAGGCCGAGCGCATCCGGTGTCTACAAGAGCTGGCCGAGCGCCAGGTCGCGCACAGAGCTCGCCGAGAGTGCGCCTACCAAGGCGTGACACTCATCCACCTCGACGACGACGAACAGGACGAGGGAGGACTGGGACCTTCATCGCAGAAGTGGCGCTGCGCGACGCCAGGCAGGGTAGCTCCAGGACACCAAACCCACCGAGCGACGATGATGGCGACGACGACGGCACCAACGACGCCGGCTACTCCCGCCTCGGCATGTGATCAGCGCGCCATCGACATCGTCTAGTTTTAACTGTTTTCAATGTTTTTTTAAGTTTTTCTTAGCGCACTACGGTCAAAATTCTGATATATGTTCGAATTTGACATAATATGTATGAATCCTATATTGTAATGCAATCGCCTGAATTAGTCTTAATTTCGCCATGTTTTGTCAAATTTTGGCCGAACTTTCGAATTTCCGCGAACTCACCCTGAGAACATGACCAGGAATTCGGCCGTTCCAAAGTTGTAAGTTTCGTCCATCCAACTCTAAACAGCGCCGGATTTTGGCATGCAAACCCGAAAGAATGGTCTAAACATTAGAGCAGACAGCATGCGGAAAGGGTGATGCAATTCACACTTGGCAGAGGCAGGGGGAGCGAGATCCTAGCGAGCCTAAGGGTGACTGCACATCACGCGTTGGATCTTAGTTTGGAAAGATCCAGTAGCGCCTGTTGTGTGGTCGATTTGGAAAGAAAAACGATGAGGAAAATCTCCCTGTTCCTGCACAGAATTCATGAAGCAAAAACTTATTGAACGGTTAGCATTAGCACAAAATATAGTCGATACGTGTACAAGCGGTAAGCTACCCCTTCTAGGAGTCATGAAGGCGTATGCAATTTCCAATAAAAACCTTCTCACGAGTAATCGAGCCGTACGCATGTCACGTGTCCATGTGCACTGTTCGTTAATGTAAGATATCCTAGCCGTTTTCTAAAATAGATCGTATGTAGATATGTTTCGGCGTACGTATCTATAGTCCACTTTAAAATATCTAAATGGTGTTATATTAGTGAACAAAGGGAGTATTAAACTTCTTTCTATAGGAAAATCTTTGCCAATTCGAAGGTGCCCGGACAAATACTACCTTTAGTGGATAAAACAATATATTTCTATTATTAATGTCAATGCTTCCTAGAAATTTTTAAGCATACTATTTCTAAGACGTCTATTGTCAAACGATGATTTAGTTATGACATAAATATCTAATATACAATCTTTTTTTTCTGGGAAACCTCATACACAACCTTGAACAAAAATGAACTAAGACCATCTCCAACGGGTCGATGCAACCAGACAACGACTCAAACGGATCATCTCCTAATTTGGGTCTCATTTGCGTTTTGTCCGGCTCCGCATGTGCCCTCATCATGTCTCGGTTTGGACCTCCCATCAGCGATACCCTACTCCATTTCACCCTTTCCTCTTTCAATTTCCATCCCAGCCGCCCAAGCCCTAGCAACCATGGAGGACGCGTCGCAGGCCAGCGCTACTGCTATCGCCACAACACCCGCTGTGGCCCGCTGAAGCCGAAGAAAAAGTTGACGCCGGAGTAAAGGGCCAAGGAGACTGCGAAACAAGCCGGCCGGAGGGAACGCTGCCAAGCCCAAAAAAAATGAGTTTCAATTCCCAAATTAGGGCCAAAGAAGCTAAGCTCAAGCAAAGGGAAGTTGAGCTCGATGCCTAACAAAACTTGCCTAGGAATATGAGCCGAGGAAAATGAAAGTTGAAATCAAGCTACTCGTCGAGGATAACGAGGTCATGATGGCCGACTAGAGCAAGATGGATGCTGACTAAAGAGTTTGGCTCGAGAAGAGGAGGAAGATGATATACAAATGAGACTAGTGATCAGTCCATGTTTATCTCGTTTTGTTTGTTGAATTGTTTGATATTCATGTGTTAAACTATGTGCTATGTGTGGCCAGTGTGGCCACCTATTTGAGCTATTTGTATTGTCGGTGTGGTCAATTATTTGAACTATTTGTGTGGTCGATGTGACTATTTTATTTAAACTATTTTTAGTATTTTTTGGTGTGTTCAAATGGTTAGATAAATGGTCTAGTTGGCCGAAACTGGCCAGCAAGGACTAAATGGCGGGAGGAATGGCCAAGGAGGCCAAAAATAGCAGGACAAATGGGTATCGCTGTTCGTAGCACACCCGGACAGGGGGATGACAACCCCTCCGTGTCCGTCCTCCTTGGACCCAAACAAACCAAAACTTATCGATTTGGTGTTTGTAATGCACCGGTCTGTTAGAGATGGCTAAAGAGATGTGATGTATCTAGATTCAAACTCCCACAATAGATGAAATCCCTACCTGCCCTCTGATGCTTTTCCTGTAATATCTGGAAGAGTACAATGGTGGTTTATCACGCTAGGAGTCCTAGCATGTGATCTATGTGTCGATGTCTACTTTCTATTTTAGGAAAGATCTGGGGTTATAGAAAAGGGCAATTCCTACGATAAAAAGTGGTTGGCCACTTTGTAGTTCCGTCCAATAAGAAAAACCTCTTATGGTTTTAGATGTACCGAAAATATATCTCTTTTAGTGTAAAAATTATAAAAGAGCGGACGCCTTTATGTATATTAAACAGAACGGATAATTTACCAAAGAAAATATGGTGTTCAATCAAAATAATTACTTGCTTAGATTTTTTGACAAAGAGAATAATTACAATGCATACCATTACGAATCCGATTAATCTCAAGGAGATGAAACATTAGAGTTCCAAAAATAGAAAAATCGGTAACCATATGCTTTTGTATCTTCTCCGTAACATTGACATCGACATCAACATCGCAAAAATGCCACACAAATAAAATAACAAATTTTGTTTAATTCTTTTCGTCTCCCAAAAAGCAACAAAAATCCAAATTAAAATTCTTTATGGAAATATTTGATATTTCTGCTTTCTAGTTGGTATTCCAATACAGGTAAACTCTCCTCATAGAAGGAGAAATGCCACAAACACAAGCTGCCCACGGTTAGCTTGGACTAGCCACTTGCCTCATAACAGATATTTCATGATGATAATATCCGAATCAAAATCATGTATGAGCTCAAGCATATCCTTGTAGAATCTAGGGAAAAAAACAAGTATGAAATGCATGGATACAGGTTCGCATTTCAACACAGGTACTACACGACACCCACAATTAAGAAATAGGAAATCAAATATCCATGCTTGGTGGCATCTTTCAGCTCTTATAAATTGGTAACATGACTCGGAGTACTCCCTCCCTCCTCAAATAAGTGTACTTTGTTTGATCCTTGATCTTGTAAATACCTTGTAAATTCTCATTTATATACTCCCTCCAATTCAAATTAATGGACTTAAATTTGTTTAGATTTGAATGTATTTAATAGTAAAACATGTCTAAATACATTCAAATCTAGATAAATCTAAGTCCATTAATTTGGATACGAAGGGACTATAAAAATTGCAGTGGATTGCTTTCCCACTATTTCACCCTTCAAAAAAATAAGTGTACGTTTAGCAACATATATGAAATCAAATCGGTATATTATGAAACTCTATTTTAAATTTTACCTGGTGATACAAATTTAGTGCCATAAATATTGAAAAGCTTTCCAATAAAGTGAATCAAAGGTAGAAGTACACTTATTTATGGATTGAGGGAGTACTTTTGTAGGAAAATTTGTATATTCAGTAAATGGGTGATACAAAAAAATCAACACCGCTATATATAAGGCCAAGAGCAACATTTTTTTCAAGCTTTAACAAAAGAAGTCCACGCAGACGAACAAGGATCCCCCACTATGACCCCTAGCACAACACTACCACAATACACACATGATTTCAAATAATCTTATAGCAAGAACCTCATGCAAACAAATAGTATCCATGAAGAAAAAGTCAGCCTCTTGTGGACCCAGATGCGAAGTTGAAACTCCTTGACATGGATTCGATATACACTGGAAGTGTCACCGACCCATGATTACTTCTCTATAGATATAACCTAGAGTGAATTCCACTTTTTACTCTCTATTTGTGCATTTTTTACACTAATTACCCTATGTAGTGAAAAAACATCTAAATTATCATGTTCAAAAACTTTAAACCCTTATTTTCTGATGCATATCTATTAGGTAAGGTGTGAGGTGACGATTGAACCTTGAATTTATCGAGATGACAACAAAGAATAGAACATTTGGTGCATCGAAGGATAGATATGATCGACGACGACATCCTCCAATCTTGACATATTTTATGGCGGCACAATGTCCTAACATGTCGGCCTTATCCGAGAACACGTGTTGAATGCTAAAAAGGACAAAATCATGCTTAGAATTTTCTTAAATAGGACATTCGGATACAATCTCTACTAAATGGGGTAATTAGTGTCTCAAATGCACAAATGGAGGGTAAAAAGTGGAATTCACTCTATAACCTATTTGCATAGTGGATAAATTTTAGGCTGGAAAATCTTAGACATTAATGTTGTGACAACCTAGTGTCCGGATTTCGGAACATAGATTTTGTTGTTTGTAGAGCAAAGCTTTGGGGTAAAAATGCAGAGCACGAGTAGATTTTGTTGTCCGTACTTCGGAACATAGTGGGCAGTGGGCACCAACCATTTCCACCATTCTGCGGCATTCAAAATCATTGGCTTGAGTGGGTGTGAATCCCTTTGCCACAAGTGAGTATGTTGTAGCATGGAAAATGTTGGAAATATGAGCAATTTATCAAGTGATTTATGCGAAATAAACAGCAGGTAAGACATGACAGAAAGTGTGCCGGAGAGCAATTTATCAAGTGATTTATGCGAAATAAACTACCCAAGTAATCTGACAGAAAGTGTGCAGAGAGTTGTAGATAGATTGAAATAATCTGAACAAGATGAAGAAAGAGAACATACAGCATTGTGCCGGAGTTGGAGTTGTCACCCATGTCGTCGAGGAAGAGGTTCTCGATGGCAGGTAAGAAATCGTCGTTGGGGAAGATGTCGTCGGCGTCGGTGAAGGAGTCCGTGATGAAGCCAGTAGTCGCGCCGACAGTGCTCCCCAAAAACCTTATCGCCCTTCTCCCATACAGGACTCGAAGAGGCAGGGTTCCGGAGGCCTACTATTCCGGCTCGTGGTGCACGCCGCAAGACGGGATGGGGAAGAACTGGTGGCAGCTCAGTGCTCTGGAACTTGGAGGTGATGGTTCTTATTAATGTCTGAGGAAAGGAGCGACCTTTCGCTCTTATAGGCACAGGTAGACAGGCGAACAGGCGTGGGCAGAAGAGGAAATGAACAGGAAGTGACCGAAGCCAAACAACCTCCATTAAGTTCAAATTAAACCTCCACTGAGTTCGTATGTAAAACCCATGCTCAGATTTTTCAAATTCTGCACGCCCGTTCATATACCAGTCATGCGTGGCAAAAAAGCGCCCGTTCATATACCAGTCATGCGTGGCAAAAAAGAACTCGGCTTGGCGAGATTCCCACAACCCACGGCGCGCGCGTCATGATGAGCCGTGGCGTGGCGTGGCGTGGCAATGCGAACTTAATGGAGAGCCTCCTTCTCATCTTTTTACCAAGTGGTAGGAGAACCTCCCTTATAAGCTGGTGCAAACCTCCTTCAACTAGAAATATGGGACTAAACATTTGTCCCACCTCTTGCCATGCATGAATGGGCCACATGGGCCTCTAGGATTTTCAGGAATTATTAGAATGGAAAATGGGCTGGGCTATTTGGGCCAAAATTCCAACGATCCCCCACCAGATCCAGAGGCACGTGTAATTTGCCTTTGGTTCCAAAACACCGTTTATATACCGGTACTGCAGTGGAGACTGTTAAGTTGAACTTCCACCTAGAATTCTATGCTACACTAGGCTGCGACTTATACAGTGGACTATGCCTTGAACTACAAGTTTGCTGCAACCTAGATTCACACGAATCCTTAAGCGATACTGGGCTACCGTGGGACTTCCCCGTGGGTGGATCTTATGCGTCATACTCCATGACCTTTCATGAGTTTATTAGAGAGCACCCAACTCTCATAGACTGCGACGTTACAGTCAGACTCATATAGGTGTGTTCTTCAAAATATGTTCTGCATGACAACATCTCTTCTTAAGATTAAGCCATTTAGAATATATTAAGATAAAAACCAACATGCCGTGCAGAATAGGAAAATATTGCATCTTCACGGAGTGGTGTTCATTAAAGTAGGGATACTTTCCTCTTAGTCTACCAACAGCTTATTTCCCAATTCTAGTTCACGGGATCCGATCACATAGATTGGTTTGCCACTGTGGAAAATGAAGGGAATATGCCCGAGAGGCAATAATAAAGTGGTTATTATCGTATTCCTTATTTATGATAAATGTTTATTTTGCATGCTATAATTGTATTAATACGGAAACGTTAATACATGTGTGTTTAATAAACAAACAGAAAGTTCCTAGTTATGCCTCTCTCATAAACTAGCTCGTTGATTAACAAGATGATCAAGATTTCCTGATCATGGACATTGGATGTTGTTAATAACAGGGTCACAACATTAGTGTAATGGTGTGATGAACATTCATCCGAAGTATAGCATTACGATCAAAGTCATTGAGTTTATATTGCTATAACAACTTACGAAGTGATCCTAATCCTTAGACCATGAGATGATGTCAATCACTAACACCGGAAGAGTTTCTTGATAACATCAAACGTCACACCGTAACAGGGTGATTATAAAGATGGATTCAGAACTATTAAAGTGTTATGTTGAGGCCCATGGATCGAGAGTGGAATTTGTTCATCCTGATGACGGATAGATATGCTCTGGGTCCTCTCGGTAATATCACATTGATTAGCTTGCAAGCAAGTGATTTGATCACTAGAATATTATATCACGGGAACGAGAAAAGAGTACATGTCTAACGAGATCAAACTAGGTATGGAGATACCGATGATCGAATCTCGGACATGTAATATATCGTGAAACAAAGGGATTAAGATACTAGCGTAAAAGGTTCCGACGATCAAGAGAAAGTCATCGTTGAATGTGTGGGAGTCAGTATGGGTCTCCAGATCCCGCTTCTGATTATTGATTCGAGAGGGGTCTCAATCATGTCCGCATTATTCACGAACCGTAGGGTGACACACTTAAGAGACACCGACATCCATTTGGAGCAAAAGTTTCATGCCGAAAAGAATAACAAGCGCAGGAATTTATTTGACTAGATACCGAAACAGGTTTTCGGGTAAAATTGCATAAAGTGGTTATGCATGTGAAATAGAATTCTATCAAGGGGTTATTTGTGAATGTTTGTCATTAAAGTAATTGACAAAATTCTGAATAAAATAAAAGAGTTTTATTTAATAAGAGTTTGCATTAAATTTGGTGGAAATTTAATGGGAATTTGAGTGGGTTTTTGAGTGGAGGGAATTGAAAGGCATTTGAGTGAGTGGAGTGTCCACCCACATGAATGTGGTAGAGGTGGGGGCAGCCCCATGGCTGGGCGCATGGCCCCTTGGGTGCCCCCCTATCCCTATAAAAGGAGCCCCTCCCTCTCTCTCTCACTCACACCTCCTCGTGAAGGATCTCTCTCCCCCCCTAGAATTTATTCCCCATGGTCTCGGACTAGCGAGATACATGTTCCCGGTGGCTATTCGGCAAGAAAGAGTTGTGCTTCCGCTGCATCGCTGGAGTTAGGAGGCGGAGGTTGCTCGGTGCCTCGAACGTGTGTGCGAGCACGGATGCGCTGCTGTTTTGCGGCGCTAGGACTTCCTCTCGATCTTGAGATCGGCAAGATATCGTCTATATCAACCACGAATTTGGACTCTTTAAGCTTTGTCGGTCTTCAAGGGTATGTTCTCTACGGATATACATCCGCCCGTTGTTTGTATCTAGTAGATAGATCTTGGTACATAGTTGTTCCCATCGTAGGAAAAATTTTGTTTTCTATGCTGCGAACCCTTCAGTGGTATCAGAGCCGGATCTATGCGTAGATACTTTGCACGGGTAGTACACATATGGGTATGTGGGCGATGATGATCATTTTATTGCTTCTTAGTTGTACTTTGGATATTGGTGGCATAGTGGGATGAAGCGGCCCGGACAAACTTTACATGTCCTCGCACATGAGACCTGTTCCACGCTTGACATGCAACTAGTTTTGCATAAGTGGCTAGCGGGTGTCTGTCTCTCCTACTATAGTCAATATCTAATTTGCAACGAGTTGTCAACAATTTGGTTATCCTCGTTGTGGTTCATGTTCGTAGGTAAGAACGGTTCTATCTATGAAAGCCCTAAGCCACATAAAATTTGCAATGGATAAATTAGAGGCGTCTAGTTTAGATTGTTGCTGGGCTAGTGTTATGATATGGTGATGTTGTAAGTAGAAGTATGAGATGATACTCTTACAACACACATAACGTGTAATCACCATAGACCTTGGACTTACACATATAGGTATGATAGTGGTCATACCACGGTGCACATGATGGAGATCATATGCGGGAACCATATCATTTCACTAATAAACATGTGATGTTTTGATTGTATATTATATTGCTTGTTTGGCGTTTTATTAGCATAATAAGATGATCCCTCATTTAGATATTAAGATAAGAATGTGTTCTTTCTTAAGTATGCACCGACAATGTTTCGTCGCTTCAAGACATCACGTGATGATCGGGTGTACTTGAATCCACGAGCATATCTCGGGTGTAAGACAGTTACACACGCGAATACTAAGGTTCTTACTTGGCGAGCCTAGCATGTACAGACATGGCCTCGGAACACGGACCGAAAGGTAAAGCATGAGTCATATGTTTTGATATGATGACCATATAGATGCTCGCCTTTGAAGCTACACCGACTCACGTGATGATCGGACTTGGTGTAGTGAATTTGGTTCATGTAATCACCAAAAAGACACGAGGGATGTAATTTTTGAGTGGGAGTTCATTTCTAATTTGGATTAGTAGAACTCAATTTATCATAAATTAAATCAAAGTGAATTTGCATAATTTTTCGTAGTCATTGGCATTCGTTCACCACCTTATGCATAGTTGTAATTGAGATAATAGAACTATAAAATTCTGGATATATACTTTACGAACTGGTATCGTATTGTGTTGAGTGTAAATCTAAAGTTTAAAGTCCTATTGCAAACTTTCAGCAAACTCTATTTACTCCGTGAAATTTAATAGTTGGTATTAAATCGAGAGTAACAATTCCAGTGTTAGTATCTTAAGTATCATATTTGCCTCCATGATTCTTGATTTAAATATCAAGATTATCTAGGAGCTGAAAGAATTGTTTCAGAAACCATCATGTGTGGCAGATATAACGATATCTGAAACAATATTTTGGTTGCAATATGATAGAGTATAATATATGTTCTCATATTGGATGAGAATTTACGAAGGTTGGATATGCTAGACATTCTAATCATCCAAAAAAAGGTTTTGGAAAGTAATGTTATACTCACGATTCGCCTTTATAAGCTACAGTAGATTGATCATGAAAGTCGTCATGATAAGGATGAATAGAAGATGTATGTAAAGTGTTTACTACACTAAAAGATTACTAAAGAATGGATTTTAAAAGAATACCGATCATTTTGATGATGGTGATCTACTTCAAAGTGCAAGTCCAAAGGTATTATTATTTAAATATACACGCTTTGGACTATGTGTCATGTAGATGGCGCCCCTTTTGATGTTGATAGATTCTTTTAAAAAGGAAAATAAATGTTGAAAGAGAATCTATAAAATATATTTGGCAGAAAAGAAAAGATTGGAAATATCCAATTTAGGTATATATATGATATACATGTTATGGTTGTATTCTTTGCTTGTTAAACAATGTGGTTTTTGGGTATTGGATATCGAATTAGTTGGTATGAAATTTCATACAGAACGACGCAATTCATGAACCACAATGGCCTAAGTAACTAGCAAGAGAATATGTGATGATGTTCATCGAAAACAAACAAACCGTTGTTTGTATTTCTCGTTGACATCAAAGCTTGACTTCAAGATTTGTTTTAATAATTGTTATTTAAATCAGGTATTATGAGAACAAAGGTCGTTCAAATAATTACCGTATTCCATATAAGATAGATGATTTACAAATCTAGTTGGAGAAATCACATCCATAAAGCCTAATTCTAAAATGTCGCAAGACAAATGATTGAAAGATCACTTACGAAGTGACATCGCCGTTTAAATTATATTGGAAAGAAAACATGAAGAATCTCCATATTCATGGATTTTTGGAGTCTTTGATTTGATCAAGTGACGCTTGTGAGACTTTCCACGTAATAATTAAAACTTCGTTCAAAGGCCAAAGAAGAACGAATGACTAAATTATTGGAATTTATACATATCGATGTATGTAGTCCATTATGTGTAGTCGTAAGCGATGGGTTTCAACTTCATATGCTTTCTCCAGAAATTTGAGTGAATATTCACTTAATGAGAAAGAAGTATGAAATATTTGAAAAATGTTTCAAAGACTTTCAAGATGAAGTGAAAATCATTGTAACAAGAAAATAAATGGTTTATGATTTTATCATAAGGGATTTATTTGAGTTACAAGTGTAACAAGAAAAATAAATGAATTATGATTTTATCATAAAAGGGATTTATTTGAGTTACAAGTTTAGCAAAACACCTAGATTTACATATCCCGAAACACCATAGGAATATGGAGTGTTTGAGATTTGTAATGAAACCTTGTTTGACATGGTTGGATCAAATGTGTTATTTATAAAACTGCCATTATGTTTTAAAAAGATTAAAGCTTTAGAGACTACCGCTTTTACACTGAAAAGAGCTCCATCTTGATCCGTTGAAATGACACCATATGAGTTATGGTTTGGGGTAAAACCCAAGTTGTGATTTCTTAAATTTTGGTATACTAAACATAAGTAAGATGTTTACAAACAAAGTCGGATGAGCATGTCTTTGTAGGTTATTTTGAATAACAATTGGTTATTCCTCCATAACACCGAGGACAAAAGGGTTTGTCGCTTGAAATGTGAAGTTTCTTGAAAAAGGAATTTTTCGCAAAAGTTAAGTGGGAGGACAATAGAACTTTGATAAGGTTAACGAACCTTAGCTAAATGTGCCGAGTTGCGCAGCGCCGGAAAATGTTCCGGAGGCAGCCATAATGCTCATAGCTTATGTGCCTCAAAGGTTGTGGTCACGGAGATCTAAGTTCTTATTGAACCAAGTAGGTCGGATAAACAATCAAATATTGAGATTTGAGAGTAAATCATTATTTGATAATGATGAACCGACTACATGCAAAGAAGCGATGATGGGCCCTGACTTTGTCAAATGCTTAAAGCCATAAAATCTGTGATAGTTCCATACACGAGAAATCAAGTTTTGAACTTGGAAGACCCTCCGGAAAGGTGTAAAAACCTATCGGTCGTATTTGGATCTATAAAGAAACAGACATGGATGTTTCACATCTATGAAATAGTCGACATGTCAGTAAAGTATTTTACGACAATATTCAAGGAGTTGACTATGACAAGATTTGATCTTTCATAGAGATATTTAGTCTGGACGGATTAAAGTAGCAACCACTATGTATAATTTGTTATATGTAGATGAATAAACAAAACAAAGTTCTTCTAATAGAATGGTTACCTAGGACGTGTACATGACACGATCCAAAGGGTTTTGTTAATTCAAAGGATGCTAAAAAGGGCATGCAAACTTCAATGGTTGAAGTAAGCATCGTGGAGTTGGAATCTTCACCGTGATGAAAAAGAGTTTTCATCAGGAGACGATGAAGATGCTTGCATTTGCAAGAAATTAAGTGGGAGCGCTAAGACATATTTCTAATACATTATGTGGAGGACATCTTGTTGATTGGAAATGATGTGTCTTTTATTGACAAAGGTTAAGATTTTCATTTCGATGAAAAACTTAGGCAAAACCCGAATATTTAGCATGAATGTCTATAGTGGATAGACTGTGACACTAATATGGTTGTGCCAAACGTACATATATGAGATATTGAAGGAGTTCAATATAGAAACAACAAGAAACGGTTCTTGTCGCATGGAAAGGAATTGAATCAAAATTCAAGTGTATCGACACTTGATAAGTGAAACAAGATTCAAGTGCTTTAACACTTGATGAGTGAAATCACGAGAATGTTTTGATCAATCATACCATGATATGTACACATCCAGATATGTCCTATGCTCTAAGTGTTATAAGCATATACCAGAATGAATCATAAAATGATCATTGGACGATAGTGAGAATATTCTTATGATCTTTTGAAAGAACTAAGAATATATTTGTGTAGAGGTAACAAACAATTACAAATAGTTCATTGTAAAGCGTTACATTGATACTAGTTTTGTCACAAGATACAAATTAAGTTTATCTTAATTTAAACTATGGGTGGCACAATGAAATGGAAAGAAAGTTTTCATGATGGATTTGGAAGAGTTCCAAAGTTAAGACATTGTGACGAATACTACAACAAAAGGCTAAGTATATGACTGCTATAGTAGCAGCAAAGGAGGGAATTTGTGTCAAGTAGTTTGTTATCAAACTAAGGTGTGGTTCACAACGGGCTAACACTAAAGATATATTGTATGACAATAGTATCGACATGTTTTAACCCCAAGGAACTAAAGGTCTCACCAAAACACCAAATTTATACAATGCCATCTCATTGGAGAATGAGTGATGCATGAAGACGCAAAGACATGCAAATACTCACGGACCTGAAAGCGTCAAATCCATAGATCATGTTAACCACTTGAAATTGCGTATATGGAACACCAGAAAGCCATAGGTGTTCAATACGCAAAGTTTTCAAACTAGATTATTGTCTCTAGTGCAAGTGGGAGACTGAAGGAATATGCCCGAGAGGTAATAATAAAGTGGTTATTATCATATTCCTTGTTTATGATAAATGTTTATTTTGCATGCTATAATTGTATTAATACGGAAACGTTAATACATGTGTGTTTAATAAACAAACATAAAGTTCCTAGTTATGCCTCTCTCATAAACTAGCTCGTTGATTAACAAGATGATAAAGATTTCCTGATCATAGACATTGGATGTTGTTAATAACGGGGTCACAACATTAGTGTAATGGTGTGATGAACATTCATCTGAAGTATAGCATTACGATCAAAGTCATTGAGTTTATATTGCTATAACAACTTAAGAAGTGATCCTAATCCTTAGACCATGAGATCATGTCAATCACTAACACCGGAAGAGTTTCTTGATAACATCAAACGTCACACCGTAACAGGGTGATTATAAAGATGGATTCAGAACTACTAAAGTGTTATGTTGAGGCCCATGGATCGAGAGTGGAATTTGTTCATCCTGATGACGGATAGATATGCTCTGGGCCCTCTCGGTGATATCACATTGATTAGCTTGCAAACAAGTGATTTGATCACTAGAATGTTATATCACGGGAACGAGAAAAGAGTACATGTCAGTAACGAGGTCAAACTAGGTATGGAGATACCGATGATCGAATCTCGGACATGTAATATATTGCAAAACAAAGGGATTAAGATACTAGCGTAAAAGGTTCCGACGATCACGAGAAAGTCATCGTTGAATGTGTGGGAGTCAGTATGGGTCTCCAGATCCCGCTTCTGATTATTGATTCGAGAGGGGTCTCGATCATGTCCGCATTATTCACGAACCATAGGGTGACACAGTTAAGAGACACCGACATCCATTTGGAGCAAAAGTTTCATGCCGAAAAGAATAACAAGCGCAGGAATTTATTTCACTTGATACCGAAACAGGTTTTCGGGTGAAATTGCATAAAGTGGTTATGCATGTGAAATAGAATTCTAGCAAGGGGTTATTTGTGAATGTTTGTCATTAAAGTAATTGACAAAATTCTGAATAAAATATAAGAGTTTTATTTAATGAGAGTTTATATTAAATTTGGTGGAAATTTAATGGGAATTTGAGTGGAGGGAATTGAAAGACATTTGAGTGAGTGGAGTGTCCACCCACATGAATGTGGAAGAGGTGGGGGCAGCCCCATGGCTGGGCGCATGGCCCCTTGGGTGCCCCCCTCTCCCTATAAAAGGAGCCCCCCTCCCTCTCTCTCTCACTCACACCTCCTCGTGAAGGATCTCTCTCCCCCTCTAGAATTTATTCCCCATGGTCTCGGACTAGCGAGATACATGTTCCCGGTGGCTATTCGGCAAGAAAGAGTTGTGCTTCCGCTGCATCGCTGGAGCGAGGAGGCGGAGGTTGCTCGGTGCCTTGAACGTGTGTGCGAGCACGGATGCGCTGCTGTTTTGCGGCGCTAGGACTTCCTCTCGATCTTGAGATCGGCAAGAGATCGTCTACATCAACCACGAGTTTGGACTCGTTAAGCTTTGTCGGTTTTCAAGGGTATGTTTTCTACGGATATACATCCGCCCGTTGTTTGTATCTAGTAGATAGATCTTGGTACATAGTTGTTCCCATCGTAGGAATTTTTTTGTTTTCTATGCTGCGAACCCTTCAGAAAACTCATAATGTGGGTCTCATACCCATCTCCTACGATGCATTTTCTATCACATTGCGTGATAGTCCCTTTGTGAAGGGATCTGCCAGGTACTTAGATGTTTGGATATAATCCAATGCAATAACTCCATCGTTTCTTATTTTCCTGACAGATTTCAGTCTCCTCTTCACATGTTTTGAGGACTTCATATTATCCTTAGAACTGTTCACCTTAATAATCACATTTTTATTATCACAGTTCATTAGAATTGGGGGTATAGGTTTTTCAACCACGGGTAAGTCCATCAAAAGTTCGCGAAGCCATTCTGCTTCAACAGTGGACGTGTCTAGTGCTGTAAGTTCTGCTTCCATAGTTGACCTCGTTAAGATGGTATGCTTGAAAGACTTCCAAGAAACATCGCCACCACCAAGTGTAAACACATATCCACTCGTGGCCTTTATCTCATCAGCATCAGATATCCAATTTGAATCACTATAACCCTCCAGTACCCTCGCATACCCGGTATAGTGAATGCGACAGCTTGCAGTGCCTTTTAGATAGCGCATGACTCTTTCAAAAGCTTGCCAATGATCATCTCCAGGATTTGAAGCAAATCGACTGAGCTTGCTAATAGCAAATGCGATGTTAGGCCTTGTAGCGCTAGCCAAGTACATAAGCGAGCCACTTATTTGAGAGTATGTCAATTGATCTCTAACAGTGCCTCGATTATTTCGAAGTAGCACACTAGGATCATGCGGTGTTGGAGAAGACTTGCAGCCGCTATACCCAAAGCGACTCAAAATCTTGTCCACATAGTGAGACTGAAGTAGTGTGATCCCACTATCATCATCTCTTAACAGTTTGATATTCAAGATAACATCAGCTACTCCTAGATCCTTCATCTCAAAAGACTGAGATAAGAAATCCTTGACCTCCTCAATTACAGTAAGGTTGGTCCCACAGATTAGTATGTCATCAACATACAAACATAGAATAACTCCTTCTCCCCCACCATGGCGATAGTATACGCACTTGTCAGCTTCGTTTACAACAAAGCCTGCAGCGCTTAAGGTTTTATCAAACTTTTCGTGCCACTGCTTAGGTGCTTGTTTAAGACCATATAAAGACTTTAGCAGCTTGCACATTTTTATTTTTTGACCATTTACTACAAAACCATCTGGTTGATCCATATAAATTTCCTCATCCAACTCTCCATTTAGAAAAGCCATCTTAACATCCATTTGATGAACGAGAAGACCGTGTGAGGAAGCCAGAGAAAGTAGTACTCGAATGGTGGTCAACCTTGCTACAAGTGAGTAAGTGTCAAATAAGTCTTCACCTTCCTTTTGGGTCAACCTATTTGCATAGTGGATAAATTTTAGGCTGGCAAATCTTATACAATAATGTTGTGACAACCTGGTGTCTGGACTTCGGAACATAGATTTTGTTGTTGTAGAGCAAAGCTTTGGGGTAAAAATGCAGAGCATGAGTAGATTTTGTTGTTCGGACTTCAGAACATAGTGGGCAGTGGGCACCAACCATTTCCACCATTCTGCGGCATTCAAAATCATTGGCTTGGGTGGGTGTGAATCCCTTTGCCACAAGTGAGTATGTTGTAGCATGGAAAATGTTGGAAAGATGAGCAATTTATCAAGTGATTTATGCAAAGTAAACAGCAGGTAAGACATGACTAGAATGATCGAAAATAAACTAGCCAAGTAATCTGACAGAAAGTGTGTAGAGAATTGTAGATAGATTGAAAGAATCTGAACAAGATGAAGAAAGAGAACATACATCAGTGTGCCGGAGTTGGAGTTGTCACCCATGTCGTTGAGGAAGAGGTTCTCGATGGCAGGGAAGAAGTCGTCGTTGGGAAAGATGTCGTCGGTGTCAGTGAAGGAGTCCGTGATGAAGCCAGTAGTCGCGCCGATAGCGCTCCCCAAAAACCCTATCGCCCTTCTCCCGTACAGGACTCGAAGAGGCGGGGTTCCGGAGACCTACTGTCCTGGCTCGCGGTGCACGCCGCAAGACGGTATGGGGAAGAACTGGTGGCAGCTCAGTGCTCTGGAACTTGGAGGCGATGGTTTTGATTAATGTCTGAGGAAAGGAGCGACCTTCCGCTCTTATAGGCACAGGTAGACAGGAGAACAAGCGGCGTCGGAAGAGGAAACGAACAGACAGTGACCAACAGCCTCCATTAAGTTCGAATTAAACCTCCACTGAGTTTGTATTTAAAACCCATTAGCAGATTTTTCAAATTCTGCACGCCCGTTCATATACCAGTCATGCATGGCAAAAAAGAAATCGGCTCGGCAAGATTCCCGCAATGCGCGGGCGTCGTGGCGGGGCGGGCGGCGGAGGAGGAGCTCGCGTGTAGGACTCTCTCCTTCTCCTTCTCATCCTTTTACCAAGTGGTAGGAGAGCCTCCCTTATAAGCTAGTGCAAACCTCCTTCAACTAGCAATGTGGGACTAAACATTTGTCCCACCTCTTGCCATGCATGAATGGGCCACATGGGCCTCTAGGATTTTCAGGAATTATTGGAATGGAAAATGGGCTGGGCTATTTGGGCCAGAATTCCAACGGAAAATACATGGTCGAGATATAGATACCGTGGATGATCTAGGGGCACGAATATTTTGGGAACCATTGGTGAAAGACAAATAGAAAAAGCATATATTTGAAACAACTTAATCATCACAAAAAAAAACAGATGCGTTAACTCGACGAACGTCAATGGAAACAAATGCGTTAACTCGATGAACGTCGATGAAGCACGAGCCATCTTCGAGACTGATTGAAGCAATCTTCAACGTGCAATCTCCTTGTCGGATTATGATCTTTCTCCAATTGGTGCCATTCTTGATGACTTGAAGTATAGGATGCATATGAATTTTATTGAGACTAGTGTTGTCTTTGCTCCTCGTAATTATAACAAGCCTGCTCATAAGCTAGCGGCCTTGGGTGTAGGTGTAGCTCAAGGAGACCATATTGTACGGACATCGAGCTACCCTAATTTCGTAACCCGTCTGGTGACCGACGATTCTATCGTGTCTTAATGGAATATGAGTGTTTCATGTCAAAAAAAAATCATGGACGTGATATATGCAGCCTATGGCAAAAGTGGAAGAAAAAGGGTGACGACACTACCAAGTAGGAAATGAAAACGAAAGCTTACATGCATGCTCCTGTTCTGAACAAAAATTAGAAGCCCTTTCTTACTGAAAGCTCCTGAACAACTTTTGCACTACACGCGGAAATGCGCCTGGACTGTTTCTCAGTGCCGCACGCACGCCTAAATATGGCTAGAACAGAATAGCACACGGAACGGGTGATGCAATTCACACTTGGCTGAGACAAGACAGGGGAAGCGAGACTGCGAGTTCCTAGCGAGCGTAAGGGTGACTGGCTAACTGTACCTGGGTTCAACGCGTTCTAGTTCTATGTCAACATCATGGTGTCCAACTAAGATCCAGTAGCGCCTGATGTGTGGTCGATTTGAAAAACAATGACGAAAATGTCACGGCTTCTGCATAGAATTCATGAAGCACAAAACCTTATTGAACGATTATCATTAACACAAAATATAGTGGATACATGTACAAAGTGGTAAGCTATCCCTTTTAGGGAGCTTATGTTACACATGAAGCCGTATGCAATTTCGACCGGCAGACAGATCTCGTGATTGGGTTCTTTCACTTTCGCATCGCGGAAGAATCCCTGCCTTTTGGTCCCGATCTAATCGGGTCCGTCGGCCATAACTGCAGCGCCCACGACAACACCTGCATGTTCTGTCGACTCTATTGGAAAAGTTGCATCACAGCTAACGAACGTCGATGAAAGCCGCGAAAATACCGCGGATCTGGGTGATCTAGCTGATCTTTACGATGGCCTCTCCTTTGGTCAGATTCTCAATCAACGCCACCACACGGCTCGAACCCAACAAACATCATCCTCGACGAATCTGAAGAAAGCATTGACTCCGAAATCAGGAAGGACGACTCAAACCTAGAACAGGACCGGTCGATTTGGTGTCTGTAATGGAGTGGCCCGTTGTAGATGGCCAAAGAGATGTGATGCATCTAGATTCAAACTCCCACGATAGATTAAATCCCTACATGTCCTTTGATGCTTTTCTTGTAATATCTCGAAGAGTACAATGGTGGTTTATTGTGCTAGGAGTCCTAGCGTCGGATTTCCGTGTCGATGTCTACTTTCTATTTTATGAAAGATCCGGGTTATCGAAAAGGGAAATTCCTACGATAAAAAGTGGTTGACCACTTTGTAGTCCTGTCCAATAAGAAAACCTCTTATCATTTTAGACGTACCAAAAAAAATATCTCTTTTTTGTAGAAATTATTATAGGGCGAACGACTTTATATATATTAAATGGAACAAATAATTTATCAATAAAATATGGCATTCAATCAAAATAATTACTTACTTAGGATATTTTTGATAAAAGAAATATATTAATATCACGAAGATAACAATTACACTCAGCCTCTGCGGCAATAAAATGTCATTAACGCCATCAAGGATGCACAACCTAGAAGAAAAAAAGAAGAAGAAATGAAAAAAAGACCCGCTGCGGTAATCAAATCCTCCCAACCAGAACACAACAAACCACCACCAAAAACAACACCAATAATTCAAAGAGGTTATTCAAAAGCAATGCCTTCAAAAAGGGAAATGGTCCACAAGCGTCATCGTCGTCTATTCCAAGATCTTAGGTTTCAACCTAAACAAATCTGAACTTTCAAAACAACACATTCAACAAACCATTGCAGATACAACCAATGATGGTTAGACCTTTGGTTTTCACCATAAAAAGGCAATACGTGATATCATAATGATGCATATAAAAAACTAATGTAGAATCTACTTTTCAAGGCATTACACCCGCTCACTCTTATATGTAGGTATAGCTGGGCATTTTTTGGACTGGGTCAGGCTCGGGCCATGCTGGCAAAAAGCCCGCGGGTCAAAACCCAGGCCCGAGCCCAGCTCGGCCCGGCTACTGGGCCACAAATCAAAGCCTGAGCTCGGCCCGAGCCTGCATAAAACAACTAGGCCTTCCCTATTTTCAGCATTTTTAAGGCCCGATCCTAACCCAATTTGCACACGGCCCCCGGATCTGCAGCCCAGGCTCGGCATGTCAGGCTCTTTTGGGGACGGGTCGGGCCGTGCAGGGTTTCCCATGCACAGGTATGTATGTAGGACACATTTGACCCCAAAAAATAATAGTGGCATCCATGGTAATGGTCAAATGAGATTAAACACCATGTATACTCTACAGTTTTCCCTCTAGCTATACCTACACAAACTAGGAAGATCCATTAAGATATTCTTTACCATTACAACTTAGAGGTATCTACCAACCGTACGCACGCTAGATATATCCAGTTAATCATTCGATTGCCACACGGTAATTTAGGATGAATTTGTGATTTTGTATTTTTTCTTATGTTTGACATAGTGTGTTTTCAATATGTTTCTAAAGCGCTATGTGTTAAATAAAACCAATGTGACTTTTATTAGATAATACTGTTAAAGTTTAGCACAACATGTTATCGACTGATTGTGAATCGAAAAAATGAGTAATAAAGAAGTATAAAAGCTACAAATGCTATAAGATTTTTTACATATAGAATGACATTGATTTACACTTCTTAGTGATCGGTCACACATCTCACTTTTGTTCTCCAGTTTGTGAGTTTGAAAGACACCGTTGTGGGCATACTTCTTTTACCTAAAAGCAAGGATTTATTTTAAGTACCTAAAAATGTAATTTATAAATATGGTAAAGCGGATCATTAGCAAACGTCGATCTCTCTAGGACACTGCATAACATTACGAATTCCATAATCTTAAAGAAAATGAAACAATAGTGTTCCAAAAATACATAAGTCTGTAACCATATGCTTTTGTATCTCCTCCGGAACATTGACATCTACATCCAAAAATGCCACACAAATAGAATAATGAATTTGTTTCAATTCTTTTCTTCTCCCAAAAAGCAACAAAAATACAAATTAATTTTTTCTAAGCTATTTGATATTTCTGCTCTCTAGTTGGTATTCCAATATAGGTAAACTCTCCTCATAGAAGGAGAAATGCCACAAACGCAAATTTCCCACGGTTAGCTTAGACTAGCCACTTGCCTTATAACAAATATTTCATGATGTAATATTTGAATCAAAATCATGCATGAGCTCGAGCATACCCTTGTAGGATCTAGGGTACCCTAAAATCGCATGCATGGATCCAGGTTTCGCATTTCAAACGTAGGTACTACACAATTAACTAGACCCATAATTAAGAAATAGGAAATAAAAAATCCATGCTTGGTGGCAACTTTTGGCTCTTATAAATTGATAACACGTCTGGGAGTACTCTCTCCATCCTCAAATAAGTGTACTTTGTTTGATCCTTAATCTTGTAAATTATCATTTGTATACTATAAAAAATGTAGTGGGATGCTTTCCCACTTTTTCACCCTTCAAAAAAAGTATACTTTTAGCAAAATATATGAAATAAAATCGGTATATTATGAAAATATATTTTCAAAGTTATCTAGTGATACTAATTTAGTGCCATAAATATTGCAAAGTTTTCCGATAAAGTGGGTCAAAGGTAGAAATACACTTATTTATTGATGGAGGGAGTACGTTTGTAGGAAAATTTGTATATTCAATAAAAAATGATAGAAAAAATTCAACCCCGCTATATATAAGGCCAAGAGCAACATTTTTCAAGCTCTAACAAAATAAATCCACGCGGACGCACAAGGATCCCCCACTATGACCTCTAGCACAACTCTACCACAGTACACACATGATTTCAAATCATCTTACAACAAGCATCTCATGCAAAGAAAGAGTATCAACAAAGAAAATTCAGCCCCTTTATGGTGCCTGATGCGAAGTTGAAACTCCTTGACATGGATTCGATAGACACCGGAAGTGTCAATGGCCTGTGATAACTTCTCTATAGATACAATCTATTTGCATAGTGGATGAATTTTAGGCCGGTAAATCTAAGGCAATAATGTTGTGACAACATGGTGTCCAGACTTCAGGACATATATTTTTTTGTCGTAGAGAAAATCTTTTGGATAAAAATGCAGAGCATGACTACATTTTGTTGTCCGGGCTTCGGAACATAGTGGGCACCAACCATTTCCACCATTATGCGGCATTCAAAATCATTGGTTTGGGTGGCTGTGAATCCCCCGCCACAAGTGAGTCTGTTGTAGCATGGAAAAGACATGGTTGAGATATAGACCGCAGATGATCTAGGGGCACGAATCTTTTGGGAAGCATTGGTGAAAGACAAATAGAAAAGGCAAATTTGAAACGAAGTAATCATCAAAAAAACCAGATGCCTTAACTCGGCGATAGAAATACATGTAGCACATCGCAATATATATGTTACAAATATACAAATGAACAAGACGAGAGCCATACCTACATGATAAAAGGATAGAAGGATATATATACAATAATCGGAATGGAATCAATGGAAACGGCTAGCTAAAGAATGCTGTTGCGGCGGCGAGCCCTCTCTTTTACCCGCAAAAATCTGCGGCCGGGCGGTGCATGCAGGGCGGATTCCAATCATCACCGGGGCAAAGCGCGACGAGATCTCTGGGGCCTCATCACCCCTGCCATGATGGTCCTATGCTGCTTACACGTGAGCGAGCGCCCGTGCGTGCTGCTGCTGTCGCTGCACGCGATATTTGAAACGAGGACAGGAAAGCCATCGCGTTTTCCTGGCCAGGGATCCGAGCCGATAAACTTGGAATAGTGGTGTGTTTTTTTTTTCAAACAAACAGTGGTGTCGTATTTGCTGATATGCTTTGCTTCCAGGATAAAATACAGGAATGCCCAATTCTGAGTATGGTTGGAGACAAGCTATTAGCATCGTCTCAGGTGCCGTCATGTCTTGTTCTGAACTTCCGATGAGCTAAATCTGAACAATACTGTATGTCAATATGTTCTCTCGAGATAAGAAAGGGAGCTACAACGGGTCGAATCGGGTGTGTTCTTTGGAAACATGCAACTCGGCCTAGTTACTCGGCATTGCATTCTGGGCCCATAAGCTTCTCATGATTTACTAGTACGGCCTACATTGCTTTGTCGTTCTGCTGCGGGCCGAGAAATTAAGAATGTGCCAGATTCCTGTGATGGTTACGCTTGGCATGCAGATTTCATCGGCCCGTGCTAACTAGAAATAAAAAAACGTTGGAGTTGATCCTCTTCAAAAGAAAAGAAAAACTTTTCCGCTCAAAAAAAAAAGAAAAGAAAAACTTGGGCGTGATATATAAATGCAGCCTATGGCAAAAGTGGAAGAAAAAGGGTGACACTGCCAAGTAGGAAATGAAAACGAAAGCTTACATGCATGCTCCTGTTCTGAGCAAAAAATTAGAAACCCTGTCTTACTGAAAGCTCCAGAACAACTTTTGCACCACACGCCAAAATGCACCTGGACTGTTTCTCAGTGGCACACACCTAGACATGACTAGAACAGACAGCATCACAGCACGCGGAACGGGTGATGCAATTCACACTTGGCTGAGAGACAGGGGGAAGTGAAATCCTAGCGAGCGTAAGGGTGACTGCACCTGAGTTCAACGCGTTCTAGTTCTAGTAGTAGTTAACATCATGGTGTCCAACTAAGATCCAGTAGCGCCTGATGTGTGGTTGATTTTGAAAGAAAAACAATGACGAAAATCTCACGACTTCTGCATAGAATTCATGAAGCACAAAACCTTATTGAACGATTACCATTAACACAAAATATAGTGGATACGTGTACTGAGTGGTAAGCTATCCCTTTTAGGCCTCGTTCGTTTGATCCCTCAAAAGTCATGGATTGACATGGATTTGCCTGGATTGGAGTGAATCTTGGTTTTTCAACCCAGTAATGTAATTTTTTCCAGCACAGAAAATTTGTTGTCTTCGTTTACTCCATGACGGGAATATTAACCCAGCCCATCCTGTCTGTTAAGGCTGAAATCGCTTGGAAAAATATTATGTCCACTCCACGTATGGAATAAATCCACGACGAGAGAGATCGCGAGCAAAAGCGGGGAGGCACTCGTGGGTTATGGCCTAGCAATGGATTAACCGAACAGTTAAAATTTAGAAGAGATTATGGGGGAACGGTAGGGGTTAGTGTGGATTGGGTGTAAGATAGGCTAAACCAAATCCCAACCTAGATCGTTTCCAGATATGGATTCCTTCCCAACAAAACGAACAGGGCCTTAGGGAGCTTATGGTACACATGAAGCCGTATGCAATTTTGACCAGGGAGATAGATCTCGTGATTGGGTGCTTTCACTTTCGCATCGTGGAAGCCGAGAACCCCTGCCTTCGGCCATAACTGCAGCGCCCACGACGACATTTGCATCTTCTGTCGGCTCTATTGGAAAAGGTGTATCACAGCCGGCGAACATCGATGAAAGCCGCGAAAATACCACGGATCTGGGGGATCTGGCTGATTTGTACGATGGCCTCTCCTTCGGATCAGATTCCCAATCAACGCCACCACACGGCTCGAACCCAACAAACGTCATCCTCGACAAATCTGAAGAAAGCATCGACTCCGAAATCAGGAAAGCCGACTCATACCTAGAACAGGACCCATGGGATTTCACTGGTTTTCACAACAGTGTCTCCTACAGTTCCGACAGTGACGTCGACAGGATGTACATGGCACGTCACCAAGTATGCGTGATCGATGGAGAAAGACCGTTAACACCGCGAGATTCCAACCGTGACCCAATCCTCGACCCCAATGATATTCTCTCGGATGACGATGCAGGACACTGTTAGAACAGGGAAGAGGCACACACACAAACAATCGTGTCGTGCAAGGAAGGGAAAGAGCATGCAATGGTGAGCGGCTAACACTTCGGCTGGCGCCAAAAATATGGCAGAAGGCAAAGATGTTGTTTCAGATGTAGTACCTATGACAACAGATGCTATGCGCGAGGAACTGATGGTTTACCAATATCTTCTCCACCATAAAAGAAGGGACCTTCTCAAGATGTAGAGGCAACTCGATGAAAGGAAGAGGCTGGCCGATCAATCTAGTCTTTCGTGAGCGCAGCTAATTTCCGCCCGCAATTTCGGTAGCGTCACAGGAGGGCCACAACCAAGAAGCAGTACCTCGCGGATGCAACACATACCTGAAGCCGAAAGGCGCGAGATGGACCGAGATTTGGATCTATCATTCATGTCGGTGGATTCACCAGGGAATATCAAAACCAAAACTGCACAAGCCTCCCCCGTCGCCGCACAAACCCACCTCCTAACAACTCAGCCAGCAGACGGCAATCCGTAGACAGCCATCCATCGCTCCGCTCCCATGGGTCTCGGCATGGTGGGAGCATCACTCGCACAAGGGAAACATGAAGTTGTTCAGCAACCCAACAAGTCACCACACCATCGCAACAACCCATTAATTGGGCCCGAGGGTGCTAGGTACCTGGATCCATGATATAGATTTTAGCCCATTAATTGGTTACAAGAGTGTTGCTCTCCCATGTTGAATAGGTTCACCAATGTTGATGAGCTTGATTCTATCAAGCCATTTGTTGATGGTCAACTTCTCAATTCTAAAGAAAGTTGTAATTAGCATATAGTGTCCAGTAGCATGCGCAAATTCTGTATAAGGGAGTTATCGGAGCACCACGACGATCATGAAGGTGACAACCAGATGTTGTTGAGAAGAATGATAGTGTATCTCTAGTCCCGCGTGAACTCTAGATAATTATGTCTAAAATTGTCACAAAAATGTCAATACAAAATTAAATGATTTCTAATTAAGTAAGATTGCAATTAGATTAAAATGCTCATAAACGCCCAATTTACATTAAATCCTTCTGCCATAGCCAAATTTTGATTTTGCATGTATGTCCAATGTGTGATTCTTGTAAAATAATGTGATTATGTGCATATATTTATATCCACATAACAAATACCCAATTCTACATCTAATCCTCCTTTCGTACCAAAATTTGATTCTATATGACGTCTCAAAATGTGAATCCTGTAAAATGCCAGGATCTGCATATATATGTCCACGCCACAAACACCCAATTCTACCATGACCAAAATTTGATTTTATATGCCTGTCCAAAATAATTAGATGAGAGGACTCTTAGTTTGCCATAGAAAATTCACCGGTGTAACAACTTGTAAAATTTGGGTGCTAGTTCTAACCCGAGTAACAAGTTGACTAAAATCCAGTTGAATAATACGATGCTTAATTAGTTCTTCCATTACCACCTTGCAATTGACTAACACAGGAGGTAAGAAAATATACTCTCTACATTTCTACATTCCGGTTTAAAGGACACATATTAAAAATCATGCAATTCCAAAACACCCCTTCCAGTTAGGCACATAAGCATTTAATTTTAGAAGAAGAGCCACTCAAAGAATTAGTAAGATCCAAATTAGTCCCAATCAGTGGATGCCTAGCTAGGGCCTAGAGATTTTCTATATGTGTCCTTCAAAACGGGATGGAGGTATAGTCATGGTTGACAACAGAACGATCCAAAATCAAGCTTAATTCATTGGATACTTGTGAATCTCCCAAGTTTGGTCAAATTTCAGTTCAAAAGAGTATGAGAGACTGTTTAAAGCAGACAAGAGATGAGGCATGGTTGAAGAAAAAATGATGAAAATATATTCGAAGAACAAGTTATTATTTGAGCAAACCTCTACTTAAAAGGCATTTTTTATGATACATGAAGGAAACAAGAAATCTCTCCTTGGAGAGCTTTTCATGCAAGAGGCGCGCATCAGAGTCCATGAGATTGCCATACACGAGGAGGACAAAGAGGCTGCATCCACACGCAGAGCTTATTACAAGTCAGGTGTATACATCTGCGGAAGAGTCTATTTCCAACTTGTTTAGAGCGTTATACCACTAATTTAGTATCATTGAATTTATGATGACTTATATACACCAGATCTATTACTGTAAATAATCATCAACAACAGTATAAATGGCCCTAAAAGTAATAAAGTTACAAGTAGGTCATTAGACCACATAGTGACAACTACAAACACTGGTGCGAGCCGAAGGCGCGCTGCCGTCATCACCCATCTATCACCGGGTCAAGCTTGTCGTAGTAGAATTTGTTGTAGTAGACAGACGAAAAGTCGTCATGCTAGGACCTTAAAGGACCAGCGCACGAGATCAACAACCATCGTCAAAAATAACAAATATAGATATGAAGAGACTGACCTCAAATCACACCCACAAATACAAAAATAATGACTTATATTTTCACCTTATAGCTATTTGGTTTCATATATATTGGTCTATTATTGTGTAAAAACTCGGTTAAAACATAAAAAGTTAGACTCTTCAAGAAACTTGGAATTACACTCTTTTTTTGGGACAAGAGCAAGTATATAGCGTTATGTAAATTTTTGCAAGCGTCGGTTAATAAATCCGGCCGGGACACTGAACACGCGTGGGAAGGCGATTGGACGGGGCATGCTTGTACTCCCATGGATCATCGCCACGTGGGGTGCTAGGCGCGGTCGGATCGTGATCGGCAAAAGCACAAGGGCGGGTCCGGGTCATTTATAAGAGGGTACCAAACGCCAACCGACCAACTGACCGGCGCCCTGAGCTCCGTTGACCGTGTTCGGAGCCGATGGCAACCCGCCGTGTACGCTCGCCTCACTTCACGTCCGTTTGTTCCGTACATCACCCCCCAATCTGCAAATGTGCCAGCGGTTGGATTTCAAGACCTCGCGCGTTCAGATTTTTTACAGTACAGTAGTAAATCATGGTGTGCGTGTTCGGATCGATGGGGAAAACGCACACGAGGGATTACATTCATCGCACATAACCGTCGTCGGTCAGTCCGTCAGTCAGTCCGACTGCATGTTTTCGTTTTCGAAGCCAGCTACACTGCAGATACGCGGACAGCAACGTCGTCAGAAAAGGCGATGGCGAACGTAATCTTACACGTGTCAGGCAGCGGCGAGCTGACCGACCCTGGCCAGTGGCCCAATCAGAGGAGGAGGAGGAGGAGGGTATAATTTTGATGGCCAAAGCAGAGTAGTCGGCATTCTTAATTCTGGCGATTACGGCTGATCCGCGTTCTCTGAGACAGGTTTATGGAGACGTCCTTGTCACGGGAAATCGGAGAAAGCGAAAGTTTATCTGAACATCTCGGCGCAGTACGTGTAATTCCGTTTCCAGGAAGGAGCAGAAAGGCAAAAGAAAGGAAGTGCAGAAAAATAATGAAAAATATACTAATGCTAACTGAAGAGAAGAAGTAGCCGCTAGTGTGTGGTGATGCTACAGAGGAAGCAGCGTCAGTCCACTCCAAAATCGGAACGGCCCTACGGTCCCGGCTTTCTTCTTCCTATAAATAGGCGTCTCCACTTGCGCTTTGACAACAGCACAGCAGACAACAAACCCTTCCTCGAACAGCCATTAGCTAGCAAGCTCAAGCTCGATCCTAGTGGCTCCAATCCGACCCTTTGCAGCAAGAACACCCGGCCCACGTACTCCCACTGAGTACTCATCCCAGCTCGATCGATTTGAAATCCTAGGTCATCACTCATGGACTTTGACTTGCTGATGAGCTCCAGCCCGGAGGCGCAGCTGGCGCTGATGAACACGATGCTCCAGCTCGAGCAGGCGCTGAATGACCAGTCCTCCTTCACGCCGGACGCCTCGCCGCCGATCTCTCCCGTGCAGACCCCCGCACACAGCCTCTCGCCTCCGCCGCACGTGCCGACCTGCATCGCCGCCGACGCTGCTGCCGCCGCCGGTTACTTCTACCATCAGGACTACCTGCACTCCCCCCACCACGCCGTGTACGGCGCCGGCGCAGCCGGAGTGCACCAGGACCACGCCGTGATGTCTCCGGGCGCCGTCACCGTCGACGGCCCCTTCGGCGCGCCGCAGGGGTACCCGTCGTCGTCGGACGCGATGCGGGAGATGATCTTCCACATCGCGGCGCTGCAGCCCGTGGAGACCGACTTGGAGGCGGAGGCGGTCCGCCCCGCGAAGCGCCGCAACGTGCGCACCTCCAAGGACCCGCAGAGCGTGGCGGCGCGGCTGCGGCGGGAGCGCATCAGCGAGCGCATCCGCGTCCTGCAGCGCCTCGTCCCGGGCGGCACCAAGATGGACACCGCATCCATGCTCGACGAGGCCATCCACTACGTCAAGTTCCTCAAGTCCCAGGTGCAGTCGCTCGAGCTCGCCGCGGCCGCCACCGCCGCGCACCGCGCCGCCGCCTTCGGTGCCGGGGCCTACCCGGCCCCGCTGCAGCACGCGCCGTGGTAGCCCGACCGTGTACGGAGCTTCGCTTCAGCTAGCTACCGGCCCATGCATGGTGATGCAATAATTAGTCGTCTCCTCGTGTTATTGTCGCGCGCAGCAAGCTCGTCGTCCTCGATCGCTTTTGGAGTTCCTCGGATGATTTCTGTAGCTCCGTGCTTGTATGTTTGCATGGTCTTCGTCACATGCATGTGTAAAGATGTGTAGTAGGAACCTTCTAGTTACATTATTATCGTTGTTACCGCATGCTAGCTAGTATAGTAGCTCGTGTACGTGGTTTGCCCTCCAAGCTTTTATTGGACTCGCAGCCCGTGCATGCGCGTAGGATATATGCTTGTACGCTTGTTTTACCTTATGATCGAATGCAGTGATATTTCTCATGCATGCACAGTGTGATCATCCTTAAATTTCGTTCGAGCATGCATGCATGCACCTGAATGCGTGAGCAAGAACCACAGTCCTTTCACTCACTCTCTCGTCCCCTCATTTACTAGTAGTACCACGTACGCACGGCGGAGGCGCAGAGCCGATCGACCTGACTACTCTAGAAAGTTGACCGTTCATCAATGGCGCCTCAAGCCATGTCAGTAGAGGCCGGCCGTGCCTTTGCTTCTTCCATGTCGTCACGCCGTCGGCCACCGATCGCCATTCGTAGTACGCAGGAGAGAAGAGAGCTCGCAATAACTACTTGGTCGCCGGCCGGCCGCTCCGTAGAGCTGCCGGCCGAAGAGGACGCCGACCGGCCGTACGTACACACGCGCCCACGGCTGCGTGACTCGCCCACGAAGCAAGCGGAAACCGAAGCATGAGCGTTAACTTTGGCAAGCCGCAACGGTAAACAATGAGCCAATCGTGCCGGCGTGTCAGGTCAGGTGTGTGCAGCAGCCAGCCGCTTCTGCCGTCGCGTGCTTTCCGCATGCATGTGACAGTGTCTCGTGTCTGTACGTACGTCCACCGGCCTTGAACACGGGGCCAAGCTAGCTAGCCAACAGTTCGGGCCAGGGCCCCGATCGGCCGATCAAGCGGTCGTCGTCGTCGTCGTGGTAGTTGTTGTTTCCAAACCGTTGCCGAGTTATGGCATGTATCGATGGTCCAGCCCGCCATGGATCGATCCATCGATCGGTAGTGTTCGGTATTGTTGCATGCATGGCTCTGCCGCGCAACTTGCATGTCAGTGCTGGGTGGTCCGCCGTGCATGCGTTGCGTCCATGGACCGGTACGGTGGTGTTCCTAGAACCATCACATGGTTGGAACATGGAATATATTAGCATTTAGATATTTGTCGATGATCGTATAAACTTGTGGGGCTGTCTTTGTGATGATCAATAATGGATGTTCTCTGTTTATGCTCTGCACTAAACTATTGCTGATGACTAATTAAGGACCTGGCTATAGGAAAGTTTCAGCTCGGCTCCATAAAAGTATTGGCGCGTTTTAATCGAGGCCTAAGCTCTCTGCAGCGATTCAGTTGCTCACACAAGTACTAGTACCATCCCGAACAGAGTTGGCACGGAGAAGATCTCACCTTGCTCATCAACGACATTGGATCTTTGCCAAGAAAAACTACTTTTTTCGATAAAAAGTGTTTTATTACTTAAAAGGTTTAAGTATTACACTCGTTCTCTCGATAACTAAGATACACACAATAGTCCACAAATCCGACCAAGAAAAACTACTGATGGGTAACCACATCGATATAACAGTGTATCCCATGCATGCATGTGGATTTGTGGGTTCAGCCAATAGTAAACCTTACCTTGTTCGGGGGACCACCGGATCTGTAATCTCCGTCATCAATCCCCTGTCTCAAGCGATCGAGTCGGAACCTAGTCACCTTTCATGTCGTTTTCACGGCACTTACCATTGTTCTATCCAAGTAAAATTGCATCCAAACAGAGAGATGATACTATTCTCTATATGAGCATGCAGGTTTAAACTGACAGCGCGGCACGAGGTCAAATATCTGCAAGTTTTTTTTTAACTAACGGCGAAAGCAGAGGAACGAAGAGGGATTACCTAGATATAAGTGGAAGCGGCGAGGGAGAAAAAGGTCCAAATATAAAGCGGATTTGGTTCATCGTACGATGAACTGAACAACAAAGTAGCACTCCACTTCACTAGCTCACTGATTAGCCAAAAGAGATGCTACAAGATCGGGGCTAGAATATATCCACGTCCTTTCGATCGCCACGTGGCAGTGGGCTACTAGCCGATAGTGAAGTTGCTGCTGCTCCTCTGTGGGACCCACAAGGACGCCGGCCGTGAAAAGTTTACACGCGGTTTGAACGTTTCCAAACCTAGCTAGCTACTCGTAGCATCGGTAGTTCCTGTCGGCGACGACGGCAATTCAGCAACAGCTCGATCCCGGCCGCTCTCAGGCTTCTCAGCTGACCAAGAAAGCGAGAAGAACAGAGCCAGATGCGATTGATCAGAGCTCACCTCAGCGGGTAACATTTTCACACAGCGCTCGCTCGCTCGCCGGATCGCTGCCACGTCAGCGGGAATCAGCGCCGCGGGTCGCCGGATCCGCGCCAGGTCGCCGTCGCCGCGAAAGTCCGGCCCGGCCCGTCGCCGTCGCAGCGGACACGCGTCGGGCGGCAGGAAGCCACGGACCCGCGCGCGGGGCCGGGTTCGGAGTAGAGAGATCTGCGCGCGATCTTGGACGACCGAGGTGCGTCCCCCCTGGCCGGAACCGGAGGCAGGTGTTGGATCATAGGAAATTTAGGAGCGTCACGTACCACCAACGCCACGGCACGCCACGCCGGCGCCGTATCTCCTCGCCTCTCAACCAACCTGATCTCGAATCCCTCCGGTCTTCGCTTCCTTCCTTGCGATGCTCGATGACAAATCTTTTGCCGCTCCTTTTTCCGTATTTTTTTAAGTAGCTTATTTTTTTCGAGCGCTTTTCCTCACATTTCTAGCAAGCTATAGGACCAATGAGGCCTTGCCGCGTGTACCGTCTCCTGGCCTTGTGCATCTAGTTCCTGTCCCCCTGTCTGTCCGTACGTCTCCGTCCGTGCCCATTTCTCCTCTATGACATGTGGACCTCGATCTCCCCGTAACATCAGCAGAGAGTGTATATGCATGCTGGTGTGATGTACGAGTCGTTGAAGGTTCACGTAGAAAGGAACGTGCAGTAGAGGGGAACAAGAAGGCGTCGCATCGGTCCCGTCCGTGAAGTGCTTGCGATCCATGGCTGTCTGCAGGTTGGGGTAGTGCGTGTGGTTTGGATGCTAATTAACATGTGAGAAATTTTGTGTATAAGCTCGACCCAAGCACCAGTACCTTTCTCATCATCCAAATATTGCCTTGCTTTAAGCAAACCTATCGCAAATTCGTGATCGGATTCGTGGGGTCCGGCCTTGATTTGGGCCCGCGCACCAACCCTCTCATCGGAGATGTTTGGGAGCGGAAGGAAGGCTGGTGGATGCTGCCCCTGATCGAGAAAGAAACATGTTGGGCGGGATGCATGCACCTTAACCACCCCCATGGAAATGCACTAGTCAGTAGCTAGCTAGGATTCTTCTTTGATCAGATAAACAATACCACATGAACCAATATAACCACCAAATAAAAGGGGACTTTGTGGCACTGTGCCTAGTTGTTATATCCCGTGACATGTATCGTGATTCTTATCAATCTCGGTCTGGATACTATGTGATATTCATGTGTAAACAAGAATGATGAGACTTGACCTAGCAATTGGGCAAAAAATCAGGACCCATAAAACTACAGAAAATTCAGCAATTCCGGATTTTTTTAGAAAACATTTAGAAATTTGGGAACAAATCACATCCCCAAATTTGAATAAAAATTCACATAGTTTACATGAAATCCTGATGAAATAGATCGTTATTTGAGTACATTCCAGTTTTGCTTCCTATTTTGGACAATATTGACGCAAATTACCTTATTTAACAATTTTTTCATCCTAATTACCCAATTAGTAAATTTTGTCCCAATTTTTACCCCTCTAATTATTTGTAGGACTCAATAGGTAGCTCCTAGCTACCATGTACTGGTGGCGCGCCAACTAGACTATTTTCGTCTTCTTTCTCATGAAGGCATACGGGAATATTTAGGAGCTAAGCTAGCGGACTAAGAATCGTACTAGGTGATTGAAACCGAGTTGTATACTACATGTTCTTATCTCTAACAGTGGCCATGGAAATCTTCATAGTGTTGGGAGAGCAGTTTTGACTTTAGAGGCACGACCTTATATGAATTACCAGCCGGCCATTCCATGGTTTAGATACTACTCGTTGTCTTGTGTACCTTGTACCGCCACCACGCTTATGAACTATAATAAGGTTCTTAAATTTACTGACTCCATCTCCTCATTCAAATTGCCTAACGAACTTCCTCTGGTTCAGCTCTAGTTTTGCACAGTACAAGGCTAAAATTTTAGAACGTCGACTACCTATGTCTTTCAAATCCACCTTTTTTTACGGGTATTTCAAATCCACCTTGTGAGAATGGAAACAGCCTACATGGCACGCCACATGTACCTGACAGCCAAGACCTGTATTGAATCGCTAAAAAAATTAGAGAGATAGAATTTGGCACAACTTTTACTAAATGGGGTAATTGGGATATTTTTTTCTTTCTAAATGGAGTAAATAGCGCCAAAACCATCGAACTAGGGGGTAAGAACTAGTAGAATTTACTCTCATTGTTTAACCAACTAGAATAATCCAAGCATTCCACAACCAATGTGGCTCCTCTAACGGTGTCCATTCAAGCCATCGCCCCAAAACTGTCACAAACATTAGAAACCACTGAAGGGTAAATTTGTCCATGCCCCTACCATTTTGCACTCAGTCGTGTTGTTGAAATGACACCACCATGAACATATTGGTTGGTGAGCTTCTGAGGCAAGACACATAGGAAGGGCCATCACACAACGGTACAACAGTTGGTTGAAATGGATGGATTGAGGTGCCGGTGCCCATTGGGATAAAAAAATCAGGCTAGGCTAAAAGAGGACGAGGGAATTGGAACGTCAGAATTTGATGTCATGAACTGTGGTTTCAAGCTAGCAGGATTTTCAGTGAATCAACTAGTACAATAAATTTAGAGACTTGCTTTAATTCTTGGAAATCTTGTAAAAAAAAATCCTGGCCTACATTCATGTCATGTTTCTCTTTTGAGAGAACCGACCATTGATTGAGTAGGAAATTAATGGTGCGGCCGTATCTGCAATTCCTAGATATTAATTACTAGATTTGACATACTCATCCGCTCACATTTATCCATTGTCCTGGGTCTAGTCAAACTTAAACTTTAAGTTTGCTCAAATGTAAAAGAAATTTATAAAAAATGCAATACAAAATCAATATTATGAGAATCAGCATACATATATTTTAATCAGTTTTGCCAACTCTTAGTCGAATGAGAATCATTCAACTCCAAGAGCAACGAATTTGCATCGCGATTCATACCTCCTTTGAGTTGCAAGTGGGACTTCAACTCTTATTTTTGAGTTGCAACTTTTTTTTGAGTTGTAAGTGGGGTTATAACTGAGAATTTTTAAGTCTTAAGCGAGTTGCAACTGAGAAGAATGGTCCACACAATGAAAAAATATATTAACATGGTATTTATTTTCCCATAGTACAAAAATGTGACGATGAATTAGAATTAATTCTCCTGAGAATTAGCCACACCTATTTTGATGTTATATGAATTTGGTATTTGTGATGTTGATTTGTTTGTGTTATGTACTTGGTCAAATTTTATGAAGTTTGAGTTCGAGAAAACCCAGAGAGCGGGTAATTATGAATGGAGGTAGTAATGGACAGACGTATTTCTGCATCAATCTTGGAGTTCCACGGCTCAGTAGACGTCATGTAAATATATGTGCAATGGTGTACGGGGGCTATGTTATGTCGAAGTGTTTCTGAAAATAAAATCAGTCTTTTTACATTTCTGGGAGCATATTTGATTCATCGATAGCCCACATATTTTGTCCGAACAACTACTCTCTCTTAATCCGTTGTGGTTACATACATCGGATACGCATCCACGCACTGATATCAAATCCTGGCGGCATCAAAACTGAACATGATCGCACCAAGGGGCCAGCACTGCTTGCCCATCCGCGGCCGGGATTCGGAGCCTCGAAGGATCGAATTAGCGCCCCTGGGCAAATTTTTGTTTCCTAACCAGGTCACTCAAGTAAAAGGTCACATCCATATAATTGTGGGTCACTCACTCACTCCGTCATTGCCACAGTATGATGGGTGGATCGAAGCGGGTTCTGAATCTCATCTTCAGAGTCTGAATCTACAGAACACGTAAGGGCAGTGTGGGTTATACGGCGATCGCGTAGGATATTCACACAATCTTCTGTTCACTTCCTCGCCTCGCCCATCAGGATCACACTGTCTAGGGCGGTACATAGACTAGACCCTGGACTAGAGGAGTGTAGGACAAGGGTATGGCAGCCGCCCAAGGCCCAAGTACAGGACCCTCGCCATTAGATGCGGGTTAGCGCGTACGTACAAGCTACCCCACCCCACCCCAACCGTCGGTACCCGTCGTCGCCAGCAAGCGATCAGCGCCGCCCGGCCGCCGGCACCACGCATGTCTGCCACAGCCATTGAATGCCGCGCACCTAAATTCTACCGCAGCGGATCCTCCTAGCTGAGCTAGGCAGCAGCACGCGGCCACCCCTCGTTGCATGTCTCTCGGCACGCGGGGCAGCCGCCCAAAACCTGAACCGGCCCATGTGGCCCGCCCCCCTTGGCTTTGTCGGACGGCAACACTGCTCGACGATCGGCTTGTAGCTCGAGCAGTCGAGCGCTGTACCGGATCAGAGAAGACTGATGCTGACACGAAAGAATTGTAGTATCTTGAGTGTATCAGTGTATGTACGACAGTCTAACACACTAGTGATAATGTCGGGAGACTTCCTCCGTTTTAAAATATAAGATGTTTTAGTTTTGTGAAACAAATATATCTATAACACAAGTCTAGATATATTTTCTTTACTAACCTAAAATATCTTATATTTTAAAACGGATGGAGTAGTTGTTTGTGCTGTCTTACGGGTTCTGCGTCATGAATGGTCAAAATCACAAAGGCTATATATTGAATAGTATATATGTCAGCCGCTTCTCGTTTTCTAACAAATTCAGAAATATACATAATTTTGTACCAATCCTACATCTAGGCATCACAATGGCTAGCCTACCTACTGCGTAGAGTCTTCTATATTGTCTACTATCAATATTATGGTAATCTCCACATGCAAACCCCAAAAAAATACATTAAAACAAAAGGAAATGAATATGGCACGCCAGTGCGCATGCATTGCTTGCTCCTGTGAACAGGTAGCCAAACACACTGCAGACAACAACAATTTTTTGAGCAGTGAACACCAGCTCGAATGCGAATAAGCTACAATAATAAAAATCACCAGGGTTTCAGATGGCCCGTCTAAATCGGTGTTTGTCGCACCAGCTCGTGAGTTATATTTAATTCAAAACATGAAACAACCATGAAGTGCTAAGAAAACAACTCGTGAGGTATTAGTCATTTCTCATATCTAAGTACTAAGAGAGGACGCACAATGTTCTAGTCATGTCGTATTATTTATATCAACTCTGACTTTTTATGGCAGTTACAGGAATCAAGTACCACTATGACTGTACCAGTCAAATAGCAAATATTCTAGATCCCAGCTTGTGAACTATAAAAGAACTTACAGATGTACCATAAAATTAGTAATTCTGGATCTATCATTAGGATGGGATCTTACCCTGCTCCCTCCTTCACTCCATGACATCCTCCAATATCCGTTTCCATAGGACTACTGACATAGGATCCAACATCTTATCAGAAAAAAATAAGATGGGAACTGAAGGACTCATTCTAATATGATAGTGATATGGCACTACTGTTTCCATAGGACTACTGAAAAAGATGCATGCTGATAGACCAAGCATGTCATTCTTATACGGAATTTGATAACTCAAGTTCCCTGGACTCAATACTTTTGACCAGTTTGTAAGAACTCTAACACTCAAATCTTATGAATTTGACTTGGTCTATTTCTGGAACTAATATACTTGTCCATTTCTGCTACAACTAAAATACTTGTTTATGTCAGACTAACAACATGCTCCACTTTTGCAATTCAATAAATGGTCTAGCTACCTTATTTATCTTCCTTTGAGTAAATGATGACGACTTTAAATTAATAGTCAAGATATTTGTAGGTATGGACAGTCATTATTTATCTTCCTTTAAGTAAATTTTCTCCAAGCTTCTCGCCAACCGGCTAGCTCCTATCTTACCGGACATTGTCTCTCACTGCCAAAGCGCATTTGTCAAGAAAATAAGCATCCACGACAACTTTATGCACGTGCAAAACCTCATCAAAGAGCTTTGTAGGGTTTCGTAGCATGGAAAACAAAAAAATTCTATCGCATACAAACAAACAAGTCAAGATCTATCTACTAGATTGTAGCAACGAGTCGATGGAATAACTCACCCTCGAAGATTCCAAAGTGTTTAACGAGAGCAGATTCTCGTGGGTGATGTAGTCGTACTCTTCCCGATCTCAAGATCGCGTAGACGATCCTTCCGGCGCTGCGTTCCGGCAGCGCTCCCGCAGTCGGTCACACGTTCGGTACTCGACGAAGACCTTCCTCTCCCTTGTTCCAGCAGGCAGCGGAGGTTGTAGCACTCTCCTCACGATTCCGGCAGCACAACGGCGTGGTACCGGAAGTAGAGGGGAGATCTCGCAGGGCTTCGCCTTAAGCCGGAGCGAGTATGGTGGACTATGAGAGAGCCCTCGACGATCTAGGGTTTAGACACGCCGAGGAGGAGGCTTGGCCGGCGGCTAGGGTTGCTAGGCGGCGGCGGCAGCAGGAGGTGGCGGCGCCGGCGGCTAGGGTTTAGAGGTGGAGGTGTTGGGTGTCTAGGAGGGGAGCCCTGCCCCTCCTTTTAAAGGTGGAGGGGTCGGCCAAGGGGAGGGGAGTACCTCCCCAACTCGGCTTCAAGGTGGGCCGGCGGTGGAGGGGAGGAACTCCTCCCTCAACTCGGTTTCCACCTCCCTCTCCACTTCCCAAAAATAGCCGTTTGACTTTCAAATTGGCGTTTGACTTTTTCAAACTAGGATTTGATTAAACCCTTTATTTTGTTCAGCGATGACACCTAGTACATGATGCAATCATACCAACTTGATATAACACATTCATGTACCCTTCCCCTCCGGAGTGTCGGACATTCCGGAACCTTCTAGAACATTCCTGATGAAAACACCGGAACCATTCCCCAACTCCGAAACAGGACTTTCCTTATATGAATCTTATTCTCCGGACCATTCCGGATCTCCTCGTGATATCCCGAATCCCATCCGAGACTCCGAACAACATTCGGTCTCTTTCTCATCATTCCATAACTACTCAAACAACGTCGAATCCTTAAGTGTGTCTCCCTACGGTTCGTGAATTATGCGGACATGATCGAGACACTTCTCCGAACAATAACCAATAGAGGAATCTGGAAATTCATATGGCTCCCACATATTTCTACGATTACTTTACGATCGAATGAACCACTTACATACGATACCAATTTCCCTTTGTCTCACGATAGTTTACTTATCCTAGGTTATGATCATCGGTATCTCTGCATACCTAGTTCAACCTCGTTACTGATAAGTACTCTTTTCTCGTTCCCGTGATATGTGATCCCTTGTGAGCCAGTCACATGCTTGCAAGCTAATTGGATGACATTTCACCGAGAGGGCCCAGAGTATATCTATCCGTCATATGGATGGACAAATCCCACTCTTGATCCATGTGTCTCAACCAATACTTTCCGAACACTCAATGCCACCTTTATAGCCACCCAGTTACAGTGTGGTGTTTGATGTCATCAAAGCATCCATCCGGTAAAGGTGATATGCATGATCTCATGGTCGAAGGAATTAGGTTACTATGTATCAGAAAGCATATAGCAATTGAACTATTAAAATGACTTGATCTTTATGCTACGCTTATCTATAGGAGTATGTCCACCATATCATTCTCCTAACGATATGATCTTGTTGTTAATAACATCTCAATGTTCATGATAGGGAAACCACAATCATTTATTAACCAACAAGCTAGTGATGTATAGAGGCTTTACTAGGGACTTCAATTTAAGTTTGCAAATCACACAAGTATTAATGTTTCCTTGTTAATACTATTATAGCATGAATGTAAACATTTATCATAAACACAAAGATATAATAATAACTACATTTGTTATTGCCTCTAGGGCATATCTCCAACAAGCTTCACTCCTCTAAGACCCCGAGCCTTTTTCTGAAGCTAGACATCTCCAAAGCTTTCGACTAGGTGGGCTGGGCCTACCTGATCGAAGTTTTGACCGCCATCGGTTTTGGCCCCATGTGGAGAGACTGGGTTTGTCTAACCCTAGCTTCTGCATCCTCTCGGATCCTACTAAATGGGGACCCAGGCACAGCCTTTGGGCATCGCAGAGGACTACGACAAGGCGACCCGCTATCCCCGATGCTTTTCATCCTGGCCATCGACCCCCTGCAGCGCATCCTGTCTGTGGCCACTACTAATGGGATTCTGAGGCCCATACGCTCAAGATCGACCAGATGCCGGATCTCTCTCTACGCTGACGACGTTGGAATTTTTGTCAACCCTACCAAAGAGGAGCTAATTGCCATCAAAGCCATCCTCGACTACTTTGGAAAAGCAAGTGGTCTGGTGACCAACATGGAGAAAACTGAGATCTTCCCGGTGCAATGCGGACAGATAGACCTTAACGAAGTTCTCGCAGCCTTCCCTGCAAGGCTTGCCATCTTTCCGAGGAAATACCTAGGCCTACCTCTTCACTTCCGCAGGCTTCGCAAAGTCGATTACCAGCCCCTATTCGAAAAGATCGCCGGAAAGCTCCTGGGCTGGTACGGGAAAAACATAGCACGTCCTGGCAGCATCACCCTGGCGAAGTCGATGCTTTTGGCCACTGCAACCTACCACTCCACAGCCATTCCCCTTTCAAAATGGTCCCGCAAGCAGATTACAAAGATCGTCCGAAACTTTGTTTGGGCTGGCGACGAGGGCGAGCATGCCGCGCACGGCAAAGCGCTTGTAAACTGGAAGACTGTCTCTAGGCCTAAGGCCTTGGGACGCCTCGGGATGCCAGACCTCGCCCGCACCGGGAGGGCTCTTAGACTGCACTGGCCTTGGCTACAATGGACTGACCCCGCGCGCACCTGGGACGGGTCTAAACTACCCTGCAGTGCGGCTGACATGGACCTATTTAGGGCATGCACGAAAATTTCGATTGGGAACGGGAATACTGCATCATTCTGGCACGACAATTGGTGTGGCCTCGGGCCACTCAAACAATGGGCCCCTGACCTCTACAACATCGCCACCAGGAAAAGAAGATCGGTTTCTGTGGAGTTCTCCCAGGGAAACTGGATCCGCTCGGTCGCGAGCCTTCGCTCCCCTATCCAGCTTGCTCAATACCTTGTGATATGGGACATCGTCCAAGACACCCAGCTCGTACCTCATCAGCCAGACTCCATCACCTGGACTCTAACTACTGATGGTATATACACTGCCAGCTCGGCCTACCATGCTCAATTCAACGGATGTTTCCACAGATTCAAGGCCGAGAAAATATGGTCTGCGCACGCCGAACCGAAGTGCAAGCTCTTCTCCTGGTTGGCGCTTCACGGGAAACTGCTCACTGCTGATATGCTGGCAATCAGAGGATGGCCAAACGACCCAACCTGTCAGCTTTGCTGCTCTGCCCCGGAATCCGCCGTTCACCTTTGCAAGGACTGCCCCTTCACAACTGCTGTTTGGCATACAACGCAAGCCTGGGATAATGATCACGTGGGCGACCATGGCCAAACGTTCGACTCCACCTCAGAATGGTGGGACGACCTGATCAAAGGAAAGCCCAAGACGGAACAAAACCGCCTCAGCGGTCGCATGCTTTACGTTCTGTGAAACGCCTGGGAAGAACGAAACAGACGAATCTTCACGGGTCGGCGCATGACATATGTCGAAGTGGGCTCCATTGCCAGAGACGACATTCTTCAACGTTCGGCTGCTTTTGCTAGGCTTGGGCCGGCCATCCCAGCCGAGTCAGACTAGACTTATGTTTTTTCGTTCTTGTCTTGGTGATTTTTGGCATGTTTACACCTTAAATTAAATATGCCATTCTGTACCGGATCCTCTATTCCCCCACTAATAGAAAAGGCAGAGCTCCTGCCGGTTGCTCTAAAAAATAAAATAATTTTTTTTGTAGGTATGGAGCAACACATTACATAAGGTTACATATCAAGAATTCAGTCAGCCCATGATATCACCTGCTCTCAAAATGGTCGTCCTCACTATCCAAGTCAAAACAACAGCTAGGCTACATTGCTCCTCGCATCCCGACCAATAATCCTGGCCTACTACTTTCATAAAGTCTGTTAGCAAGGACAAGTGGGAGGAGTAGAAGACAGTCGGCAGGGCGAAAGAAAACGTGGTACCAAACGACAGCAGCGCCTAGCAGCATATCATATCCCTGTGCAACATCCAATAGCGGCGATAGAGAAAAAAGAAGGACGAACAGCCGGCGACACCCCCATGCTTCCTGGTCGATTTCGGAAGCTAGCCGCTCCACAGCTAATCATGGGCATCGATCGAATTGCACCAGCCCTAGGTAAAGAATAATTAAGTTCCAATCTCGGAGGAAGAAAATGATCGGGTTCAACGTTACCCATCGCACACGGAAAAATAAAAATTAGTGTCACAACAAATCCTAAAAAAAAGAACCTTGCAACCCAATCAATAGAGGACGGGACAAATGCAGAAGACACCAGCAACTCCCGGCGTCAACCTGCAACAAAAAACAACACAGAGCCAAACAACGCAGTAAGGAAGATAAGAAAATAGCAGCAGGGACGAACAACCAACCAGGAAATGAGGGGAAATATAAATGCAAAGAAAGTAGGGACGAACGGGCTTAGAACTCCCAGCCACAAGATCGATACCGCAGATGGGCACCCACGGCCGCCTGCCACAAGGATGGAAGCTCACACCCGATCGGCCGCCCTAGCTTGATGCAGGCCCAATTGTTCGACCTCCGTTAAGCTCAACCTCTCTGCTCCGCAACCCATGAACGGATCTGGTCCGGGGAGCAGGGGTCATGGTGGCCGGTGATTGGAGGCGGCGGCGACGGGCTCTAAAGTGGTGAGAGGCGGGGAGAACGGGGGCGATGGGGGTTCGAGAGGAAAGGAGTGGTGGGCACGAGGTGGGTTTTCAGACAGCTGGTGAAGACCGCGCTCCTTGACCCCACAAGCAGCCACACCGAAACGCAATGGCCCACAAGCAGCGATAGAAGGCTTCACCTTGCGCGGCAGATGGCGTGAGAGCGCTAGCTATTGCTCACGCTTAAGCTATAGACTAATATGTCCAAACGTAAAGAGGATTGCAAGCCTATAAGAACTTTTTGGTATATACAAACATCTAGATAGAGAATCATGGTATGGAAACTAAGACTAGCATAGTCCTTGATCTGTTGCAATTATTGCATATAATGTTCCCAACTTGAGAGCCAAACGGGAACCCAACCATAGCTTCACAGTGCTTGGACAAATCCTATCTCGGTTACAAAGATGGAAAAATCTATTCACAGGCGCCGCACACATGTTGTTCCGTGCGGCGCGTGATGTCCACAGTTCGATCCGTGACTTAGATCGCACACAGTACACTTGAGTATGTGTGTTCGATTCTTTTTTTTATATGCATGGGCCATCACGTGGGACAACACGAGCACAGAAACCTGCTGCAGGAACCTACTGCAGTGCATGCAACAGTATGCTAGTAGGTCTGCTTTGTGTATGTGCTAGTAGTATAAGTGTATGTGTTGTACTATGCTAGTACAAGTGTATGTGCTGCACTATGCTAGTACAAGTGTACTAGAGGATGCGCAAAGAAATTAGAGCAGCTACTGGTGCTTCATAGTACAAATTAATTTGGCAGCAATTAACCGGGCAATTATGAATTTCGCGAAGAGATATAAATTAGCTTGAGAAATATGCACTAATTAATCTGGCAATTAATCTTATTTAAACTTGGTAATCATTCCTAAATAATCAGGCAATTATGGCATAATTAATTTGGCAAATTTTAATATGGCAACTATGAACTAGTTAATCTGGCAATTACTCGTAATTAATCAGGTAGCTATGACTGAATTAATTTGGCAATTAGTAATATGACTAATCTAATTAATCGGGTAACTAGGATCAGAACATAACTAGTTCCTAGTGTTTCTCATGCATGCATTATTGCCTACTATAGTATTACTAGCATGTCAGCCTACCATAACATGATACTAGCATTATTGCCTACTATAACTTTTTTCATTTGAATCGATCCTATGCATTACTAGCATGTCAGCCTACCACAACATGATACTCTAGGCCTGCCACACATGCATGAGAACACGCCAACAGTGATGTGTTGGCTTAGCGCGCGTCACATAGCTCGAGTGCAGGACCTATGGGGCATACTCATTAGTCTTTTCGGCTGATGCAGACATCGCTAAGCCGTAATTATCGAGTTTACCGGCCGCCGCACGGGAGGCAACTTTTGCGGCGCCGCACTATAGCACGGTCCTACAAAGATTTGATAATTTGGGATGATGCATGACTTTATTTCATCTCATTCTTTTTGTAAACGCTACTTCCGTCATCTGATAATAAATCCACCTTCCCTATATAGTTATCTAGATCGCTAAACTCGAGTTGGAAAACATTTACTAGCTGTTTTGTTTCCCTTTCAATTAGCTTAATCTCCTTTTTAGTGGCCTATATCTTACTCTGTTGAGCAATTAATAAATCTTTTCAGAAAAAAACTCTTGGCGTAAACACTAGCTTCGGCCCATGAGCATCCATAAGATAGCCAATTCCATCAACAAGGCCTTGCGTATAGAGGCCCACAAAGCCCCAAAGCTGCAGACGCTGAGTCGCTGACCGATCCATCCAAACCGACATCGAGAAGCCTTTCCTGTCCTCTCGCGGCCTCCGCCCCTCCTCACCTCACCGATTCCAATCGCAAATTGCAATCTCTCTTCCCCAAATCAAGCCCCCCAAGCCGACCTAATCGGCGATCCGTCGCCATGTCCCGCACGGGGAGCCGCCTCGCCTCCGCCGTGGTGCGCCTCCCCGGCCGCTCGAGGGTCTCCGCATCGCCCTCCCCTCGCCGCCGCTCCTTGTCTCGGTCGCCCTCCCCGCGCCGCCAACGCCGCCGCGACCGATCCCCCATCCCCTCCCGCGACCGCCGCGGCGACCGGTCCCCCGTCCCCTCCCGCGACCGCCGCCGCGACAGATCCCCTAGCCCCTACCGCAACCGCGGCCGCGACCGGTCGCCTAGCCCCTTCCGTGACCGCCGCCGCCAGTGGTCGCCCTACCACAATGACCGCGGCCGGGACATGGGTCGTGACCAGGGTCGGGACGGGGAACCCGCCGTGCGGCGTGGCGGCGGTGGAGGCGGCGAATGGTCCGCCTCCGACGACGACGACGAGGAGCTCAAGGGGCTCGGCTACTTCGAGTACCGCTGCGCCAAGCGTCAGAAGCTTCGCAAAAACATGAAGCGGTGCATCTGGAAGATCACACCCAGCCCCCCTCGACGCGACGACGAGGCTGACGAGTACCGTTACAGCGACGAGGAGGAGGAGAAGGAGAAGGAGAAGAAGGAATCGCCGAAGAAGGAATCGTCTGATAAGAGCGACGATGAGGAGAAGGAGAATTCTTCTGAATCTGAGTCTGGTGAGTCTGATAGCCTATCCGATTCCAGCGAATCAGATTATTCTAGGAAGAAAAAGAAGGGGCGTAAGAGCAGACACCACAGCAGCAGGCGTAGCCGGCGTGCTCATCGTCGCCGCCGCTCGTCTGACATAAGGAGTGATAGTGACGGCAATGCCGACGAGGATTCAGAGGGTTCTTATGATTCGGAGGACTCTAGGGATAGGAGGAGGAGTAAGCGATCACGGAGGCATAGGAAGTCTAGGAGGAGTGGACGGAGCTCCAGGAGGAAGAAGAGTAAGAGTCTGAATATACCCTCAGATGGAAGCTCTGAGGAGGAGGAGAAGGACGTTTCAGGCTCTAGCCCTATCTCGATGGACACTAAGAAGTCAGGCAAGAGCTCAAAGAAGAAGAGGAGCAAGGAGTCTGATTCCGAAGATTCGATCCCTTCTGATGCTGTTGCCAGCGCTGATGATAAGGAAGTTGAGAACACAGATGAGCCAGTGATTGACCCAGAGGCAATTAAGTTCAAGGAAATGCTCGAGGCCCAGAAGAAGGCTGCACTGGAAAATGAGATGCCGGTTGGACCAATGCCGCTCCCCCGTGCAGATGGTCATATTAGCTATGGTGGTGCACTGAGACCCGGTGAAGGTGATGCCATTGCGCAGTATGTACAGCAGGGGAAGCGTATCCCACGGCGTGGTGAGGTTGGTCTGTCTGCAGATGAGATTCAGAAGTTCGAAGATTTGGGGTATGTGATGAGTGGGAGTCGGCACCAGAGGATGAATGCTATCCGTATAAGGAAGGAAAACCAGGTTTATAGTGCTGAGGATAAGAGGGCACTGGCCATGTTTAACTACGAGGAGAAGTCAATAAGAGAGCACAAAGTAATGGCTGATTTGCAGCGCTTGGTTTCGAGAACCATTGGCCAGGAGACAGGACCTTCACATGATCCATTTGCTGCTACAGATGACTGAGTAATTATTTCTAGCTATTTTACAAAGAAATGGTTGCCACCATTAGTTATGCATGTTTTTCCTGTTGTTCCTATAGTACTAGTGATACCGAGTTTGCATTTTTGTAACTTCTGTTTTGTATTGACTGTACTTAGCTCATGATGCTTATTATCCTACATGTTGGATTTGTATTCATGGTATCTGCTATGTTTGTCAAGTTGATTTTTTATCCACACTATGATTCTTCCCTGATTTATTGCGATGATAGGATAGAATGTGCAAATTGTTATTGGTATTTGGGGGTTTTAACCATTAAAAGACAGTACAGATGCATAAACTAATATCGTCTAGGATCATTAAATATACGTGTAACGTGCTTAGGGTATGTTCTGGCACTAAAGGATTTGAAAATAATGTCTCTCTATCCAGAGGAACTTTGGTAACAGCTACATTCAAATATATTTGTCCCGTGTTTATCAAAGCATGTATATGTGGATCAGGTAGAAATGATTGCGTTTTAGATTGACTGAGTAGCCTGGATCCTTGTTTTGCTGTACTTCGTATGGGTTTGTAGTTGTAAAATGAAAATGGACTGGAATAGTCATATCTGTTGAAAGTTAGAACTGTCCTCCCATTAGCATGATATTTGAGACCAGTTAGCAATGTGCCGGTGTATTGCTTTATTTGAGATTTTACATGTCATTATTAGCTCTACATTCTAAACCGTCCTTGACTACACTAGATAATTGATTTTGCAATAAGTGATATTCATCCAGCAATAGGTTGGCAATGTGATGTTGCAAACTGGATGTCATACACTTCTTTTTGTGCATATAAGCAGCTGATGCTGCTTAAGAATTTATTTATAAACTGCACAAGTAAACTTAGGAGCTCATTTATGTGCTGTGCCACCGTGCTAGCATTCGTTTATCAGAATGACTGCTGTCGGTTGATGCTTTGTATGGATATACAGTATATTGCGTTTGATCAATTGATTACCATTTTCAACTTCGCACGATATCAGCATTTTATCCACGGTAGTAGTATTATTTTTAAAACGGTAGAAGCAACACCTGTTTCCCATCATGAGCCTCTCGTGGCAAATCAGAGTTCCTCCTCAACTAGAGGTGTTCAGTCGGTTAGCTGCTATAGTAGATATCTTTTCCCGTCTGTCATCTGGAGGCTGGCTGGAAAAGAATACACATGCCTGAAGCTTCTAGCATATCAGTTGTAGACTTGTACGGAGTAGTATTTTGATGTAGTAGGCCTTTGAGTGCCTGACTGTTGTTTGCATTCGTGAAGCGCTTACTGCCGTCAGCCGTGTTACGTTACGTAATGTGGTGCAGGTAGTCTCTTTTGAACAGGTTCTGCAATGATTAACGAGGCTCTTTGGGATGTCCAGAAGTCCACTGCCGTTTGCTAAAAGTTAGTGACAAAAGAAAGCACTCACTCGACAATTGAGAAATACGGCGGAGCATCTGGTGCTATGCAGCCTTTTATTTTTTTAAAGCCAAAAGTACTTTTTAAATGTTTCAAAAAAACCTAACATAATTCACGCACGTATATGTCAGGGTGATACTTATTCGTGCAAATTTTCAAGGAAAATCAAGGAAAATATGACCGTATGTGACCTACACCAAAAAAAAAAAACTGAAACTTTATAATACTGGGAATAGTATACGTCCACTCCTTATATTGTGAACAGTATAATTTGTTATTTTTGACCCACTCCTTATATATGTTGAGATTTGACGTACAAATACCTGCACGTATTATCTACGCCATAATAATAATAATTTTTACGGAGTAGTACTTTTTGTTTGAATTATTGAAAGGAGGTTCTCGCGCACCAGAGACAAAAAGTTCACGTCCTAGCTAGTGTAGCTATGAATGTACTTTTTATTGTATTCCTAGTCATTTTTTGTGTGAAAGTCAATTCTCTGGGCCTGCCCAAGAGTATTTGGTACATATAGAGCTGCCATTGCCTCGATTGACCGTCTGCGGTATTACTAATTTGAGAGACTCAACATATTCACGTGAATATGCAAAACAACATCCACAAAACCAGTTTCACATGGTTCGACCTTCCGACATCTTTAGACCCCAACATGATCTCAACAGCGCTGGGGGTGGGGGTGGAAGATGATGTTGGTTCGATGGCCGTGGATATGTTGTTCTTCTCCCACTTGGTCGATGGGATGCGACAAATCTAGGTCCAAGGCACCATAGTTATGATCTCGGATCGACGTGCCACAATGACATGTGTTGTTCATCGTCTCTGAAATATCTCTCTTTCGATGGTGCTTCTTTGGATCGAGCGGTGCTGGAGGCCTAATGTTCCTCTCAACGGTGCTAGAGTTGGAAATTGGCCGCTGACCTCTATCTTTTAGGGTTTTCTTTTCTAGGTTTCCATGACAACTCTTTTCCTTCCGTTTGTCTTTTAGTTTCCACAGGTCTTTCTTTTAGCTTCCACATGCATTTCTTCATGTAGCTTGATTTTTGGTTAATAAAATACACGGTTACTCTAAAAATGATCTTATACCTTGAATTTTTGTTAATGAAATACGCGGTTACTAAAAAAATTTGATCTCATAGCTGATTTCGATTCTTGGTCGGCCTCTTTAGCTCTAGGAAGGGCTATACTAGGCCCCACTTTTCTCTTGCGAAATGGTGTATTCTTCTTTTTTTGCATTTGCAGATTCGTTTCTCTTCATATATAAAGTTGCTTTCCATTTGAAAATTTTCTCTATAAAATCTGAATATCTCAACACCAAAACTCTTTCACCTAAGACCGTATAAGAAGCGCTTATTCTACTGTAGTATAAATCACCAATGAAGCAACCAAAACACCTTCTTTGGGAATCAATGACTATTCATACTCATCTGAACCGAGGCCAAGACAGCAAGAAATACACATTCACATTTTCTAATATCTCAACCGAGGCCAATGTAGCACGAAAGTTACCCTATTGTGCCTTCGCTGTACAATTCCATCGCCTCGTTCATGCACTTTGCTCTAGATAAAAGCTGTGCTCTTTTCTTGACCGGAGGATGTAATATGTCATTTCCTACCAGCTTTTCAACGGCCACAGGGGCTATGTGTGGATCGAAACCAGCAGCAGCCAGTAGCAGCATTCCTATGCGATCTGCCTCTAGCTCGTTCCTATATAGGTAACATCATCAGAAGCGCTTCTAACATGAAATATTCACATAGATCTGATAATGCAAAACAAGGTAGAGAACTGCAGAGCAAGTATAAATTAACTCAGAAATGACACTCATGGAGGGGATACATTGAACTCCGCTAAGCATATCAAATAGTTTGACTAACCAGCAAGTTTCATCTAACAAAGATTGCCAAAAAACCATAACTTAATCAATTAAAATAGCTACTTGCCTTCGAAATGCATCTCTTTTGGAATTCAAAACAGCTATAAATGATTTGGATTGAATGGTTTGGCTAGTTAGGCATAGGCATGTTTGTTAATGGCTAGAGAAAATAGACTTAGATGAATGGTTTTGGAGGTTTCTGTTATATTGTGATCCAAATTCAATAAGAAAAGCTAACTTCAGACTCTGCTCCACTCAGCCCAAGCCGGATCGTTGATGACCTAGGTTTCCACCGTTATATATACCTCTTATAAGCCGCCGGTTGGGATAAGTTGTATCTGATAATCCCCGGTGTTGTGTAAACACTCGTCATACAATGAAGTTTCACCGGCTGACGCTTATGGTTTTTCCTCTCTTTGTTGGAGATGTTTTCCATGTTAAAGTCCTATGTCTCCTCCATGTTTCGTTTTTCATTCTTCGTTTATTGCTTGTCACGTTTATAACAGTTTCAGAGTTAACATGGATTTAACTTTAAAAATAGATCACTGTATATGACCTACTACGACAATTAAATTTTCTTTCGGTGTGCCATGGCACCATGGTACCCGCCTATTAGATCCACGTATGGCAATCACATGTGAGATGCATAAGTGAATATACCTTCTTCGGAAGTAAATTAACTCAGAAACAACACCGATGGAGATGTCAAAAAACAATAACTTCATCAATTAATCTCCACTTCCCTTTGAAATGCATCTCTTTTGGCAGCTTATAAATGATTTGGATTGAATGGTTTGGCTAGTTAGGCCTTGGCATCTTTGTTAATGGCTAGAGAAAATAGATTTAGATAATGGGTTTTGGAGGTTTCAAAGTTAACATGGATTTACTTTTACAAATAGATCACTGTATATGAACTAGTACGACAATTAAATTTTCTTTTGGTGTGCAATCACATGCGAGATGCAGAAGTGAATATACCTTCTTAGGAAGTACACCTTGAGGGGGTAAGGGAACCACTTCTCATAGATGATTTTCTCTGACCAGTGCCTGGCAACCACGTGTGCAATCTGCAGAAATGGGCAACAATGTCAGCTTGAATAGACTGGTAAAAGACCCAAAAGCACACATGAACCCTTTAATCCGGTAGACATACCTCATGTGCAATAATAGTAGCAATCTCAGCATGTGTCTCCAAATTGTTGAGCAACCCAGTGAATACTAAAATCTTACCATTGGACAAGGACATTGCACCAACAATCCCATCATCTTTTACTACAAACGCCTCCCAGTTGAGCCCATCAAGGTGCGTTGTTTGTGGCTCTGGTCTGCATGCCTTGCCATGTTTCTTGCTCTCAACTGCATGCACGGCATCCAAGCTCGCGTCTTTGCAAGGGGAGCCATCATGGACCAAAGCGACATCACGGCTCTTGATGGCAAGGCCGCGTTGAACAGCAGGGACAAGTTTCGCTGTGATACGATTAACACGGACACTATCGGGGTGGAGTGGGTCGAGGAACTTTTTGGAGTGCTTATCCTTGATATAAGCAAAACATGACTCACCATATTCGTGGTCATCTAGGGGAGAGCGAACAACAAAGTGAGTCCGGTTGGAAAAAGGCACAGTCTCAAATTGAAAGAAGCGGGTGCGGCGGCTGGTGTATGGGATTCGAACAATATATAAGTGTGGTACACAAAGGACCACATAATGTTGATCAAAGCTGCCGCTAGTGTGACTTTCCAAAAACACCCAGAGTAATTGCGAGTGAAATGGGTCACCGATCTCGTCGAGGCCATGTGGTACTGCCAAGACTGACGTAGAACACGATTAATGTGTCCGAAGTAGAGTCCTCGGATAGGTTGCAAGATCTGTCGTTCTCTTGGAGCGCTGAAGTAGCGCCGAGGAAAAACGACGCCAGATGTAATGCTCCGAAATAAGAGAGAACCTTGGAGCCCAAGTCCTCGGATAGCCTCGTGGCAGTGTGGAAACAACGAGAGAGCAGTGGCCCCTTTGGTAATGCACAGGGTTGTCTATTGTGCAGCAAAAAGTTGGGGAAGAGACCTCTTTGAGTTGAGGACAAGACCTCTCCGCCCCATGGAGCAGCGTAGTAAGGCCGAGGGAATGATAATTTTGGCGGTCGACTAATGTGTTTGCTGATATTCAGACAACCTTGGATTGAGCCCAACACGTCCACGTGCCATGGGACCGTGTAGTAGTGCCGAGGGAGAAACATCGCCTGCGGCAACGAAGGGGGTCTGCAGCCTGCAAGAACAATGTGTTGCTCCAGCTGTGACTGCAGGAGGCGGAAGGCAGTGGGCTTGTAGAGGATCGGCGGCAAGAGGCCGGACGGCGACTTCCCCGTGCAGTTCATATTCTCGAGCTTTCAATTTCTTCTGGGAAAACTTTCGATGTCGGCTATATGGGATTGGAGTTGGACTTTTGAGGGATTGGAGTTGTAAGTACGAGTAGAACTATGCTATATGGGATAAACAGAGGAGTTGGAGAAAAGGAAATTATCATCAGATCCGGTCCATAGGAGAAAAGGAATCCGACCCGACCTCTATGTTTCTCTTTGAATAGCAAGAGGGCGAAAAGAAATACCAACGAAGCTGCTCGTCGGTAGACCACACCGAGGCTGCCGCTGTCCGTTGCCGGACCGACTTGCCGCCGACGCTCGTGGTCAAGACGCCCTGTCGTCGCTGGACCTGGGAGTGCGGGCGGCGGCGCAGTACGCACTAGGCAGTGGCGGCGAGCGGAAGGCAGTGGACGGCGCGGCGCGCGGCGAGCGGCGACTAGTGTAGGCGGGGTTGGATGTGGCGGCTGGGTCGGGGTCGGCCGGTCAGGGAGGTTTGGAGGAGGGAGACTGGGAGACGGGGGACAGGAGAACGAGTCGAGGGTCGCCTTTTTTTTTCCGGGTAAAAGTGGTTTTATTAAGCAATAGGGATTACAAGAAGGTCCAGTTTTAAGTACTGAGACAAAACCACATGTCCTGTGCCAAGCCAAACAACAGTTCCGGCATCTGTCCTTGCAAAGTTTGTGATACAGTGACTAGCCCTATTTTAAGATCGATCCACTTTTACAATAGAAATAATCCTACTACCCAAAATAATCTCCTTAATCTTCGAGATTAGATGAGTTAAAGAAGATCTATCTTGAAACTTCCCTCTAATTGCATCAACAAGAGACGAGCTGTCTAACTCTAACTTCATGGGTTTATCACTCTACTCCAAAGCCAGGCGAAGCCCTTCTAAACATGCCTTTGTTTCAGCTTCAAGGGAATCATCACAGCTGAACAATTGTCTACATGATGAGAAGACGATATTTCCCTCATCATCTCGGAGAATCATACCAGCACCAGCAGAGCCGTCCTCCTGCCTATAAGATCCATCACAGTTTAGTTTGACCCAACCTGGGGAGGGTTTGATCCAACACTTCTGTGCCTATAATCAATTTATTGAACATGTAGAAAAATGTTTGTCCTTGGTACATCCACTTTGACATCATACATCCACTTTGATATCAAACTAGAACAATATAGACAGTAGGATCACACTCAAATACACCACCAAACATTGATTTAATCATGCCTTTCCAAATTACCCAACAATGTCACCCATAAGTTAAAAAATGTTTAGATTTTTCGGACGATTTTGCTCCTTCACCAAACACCAAATTACCCATCAATATCACACATAAGTTAGACTAGCAAAAGTGTTCGTATGTGGGAGAGACTCGCACGAAAATGATAATGCGTGAGGGAGCACCATCACCATGACAATGAGCTAGTATTTTGTATAGATACTCTTTAGCCCCTCCAAATGACCTTTGTATCGCCATGGTTGCAACCTCATGATCGTGCTAGAGAAAAACATGCGTGTGTTTCAGTCATTGGACGGCGGCCGCCGGCTCTGCACATGGCTGAGCCACGATGTTCGCGACGAAGACACTTGTATGCTTGTGTAGCCTTTATGAGGGAGCATATCAGCCTCCATCGACGACGCCTTCAAATGGTGTAGTGAAGTTCGTCGGCCACATTTTTTCATCGTGTCCATGCCCTCTCCTTGGTGCCTTCACGGCTGTTGCTGCTTGCCATTGTATCCAGAGTCCTATCCTTGAAAATTTCTCTATTACTATAGTGTGTTAAATAAAGAATACCCATGTTAATGACATCCCAATAAAGCTACGGTGTGTTCAAGAATAAGAGAAATCCAGTATCATTAACCAGCTTTATGACAAAGCCTTACTATCAAATTATAGGTTCTAATTATCAAAAATCGAATAATATGTTGTGCGAAATAAACTTTGAATAATTGAGCTTAGCTACTGCAATTATTGTGGGAGTTGGACAGAGTAAGAGCATCTATAGCATACACCGTAAAAGGCGAACCAAAAAACGCATTTTCAGATCGTGTTTCGCGATTTTTCCAGGTCGCGAATGGCAGAACATAATAGAAACTAGAAAACCGAACCAGAAAAATAAATATTTTCTTTTCCCAATTTTGTGCATACGGGGTCTGTTCTGCCACAACAGGGGTCGAACCCGTAAATTGAACAATTTTCTGTCAATTTCACCACATATCTCGCATTTTCAAACAGAATTATGATACCAACGTCTTGGCTGAATTCAAGCAGCCCCGTGACATTTCTTCGACGCTTGAAGTACTGCGTCTTGGCCTCGCAAGCTTTCACTATCATCATGAACAGAGAGCGGCGTATTCAATAGCGTTTACGAAAGAGGTGAGGCGGGTATGTGGGTACCTTGGCGAAATAATCTCGCATGAGCATGTCGTTGCCCAACTTGCGATTGCGAGGGATGCAAAGGCGGCCGACCGTGGAGCCTCGTCGCCCCTTCCTCCTCCCGTCGTCCTCCTCCTTGAGGGCGAGAACGGCCACCATCATGTGTTGACGGTGGTTCCCGAGCAGCGTCTCCACATCTGAGTTGTCCAACAAAAATTGCTTGCAAGGGTCTAAGTCCATCTACAAATCACAGACGATATTTAGAGCTTACGAAGAGGAGATCTACGAGCTCGAACTCGAGCGGTAGCGGATTTTACCTTTGACGGGTGGTGGGAGGACGGCGACGGTGGGGCGCGACCGGATCTGCGTCGGGAGGAGTTTTCCGACCCACAACGGCTGGGGAACGGGGTCGGCGGGCTCCGACGGCCTTCTGCGCTCGAGCGTGAGCGACCTAAATCTACGGTGCCGGGCGGCGCCGGGCGTAAGGGAGGGGAACGAGCTGAAACTTCCCTTCCGCCAACGAAAATGAAGGATATGGTTCGCGTCCAGGTCGAGCTCGAAACTTGGGTTTTTCTGGTTCCATGGGGATATTTTCTTAGGGGTTCTAAATTTTTTTTCGGTTCGGTCGATTTTAGGACGTCTGTTCTGGTCACTTTTATCACACGAAACCGGAAAGTAGCGGTTATTTTTATAGTTTCGCCCGTTTACGGTGTCTGCTAGAGATGCTCTAACAAACATAGATAAACAAACCCCTTTTCGGGTGAGCTCTTCATCGAGGTCTAAGCCATTCCCCTAATTCTCCTTCGACGTTTCCTCCGCTCACCACAAGCTCTGAAAATAGCATGCACGTCGACAAATAGGAAACACCAAAAGCAAGCGGTTGGTCCATCAGCGCATCCAATTCGATTGGATATATTCGCCTTTTCTTTTTAATTGCTAATAATAAATTTATTGAACATGTAGAAAAATCTTTGTCCTTGATACGTCCACTTTGACATTAGACATTTTTACTATTATTAAATAAAAACAAAGATGCGGTGGCATGTGGTGTCCGGGACAATATGACTCATTTATTGATCATAGTAGACAAGTTTACCAAGTGGAAAGAGGTAAAACCTATCAGGAAATGTGATGAAAAATAGTTGTAACATTGTTAAAGGATATAATCCTAAGATATGGTTATCCACACAGCATAATAACAAATAATGGCATAAACTTTGCCAAGGGAGTATTTGCTCGATTCTGTATGGAAAACGGATAAGACTCGATGTTGCGTTATCATTTGCCTCACCCAAAATTAAATAGGCAAGTTGAAAGAGAAAATGGGCTAGTATTGTCAGGAATAAAACCTCGGCTAATATAACCACTCTAGAGAATACCTGGATGTTGGATAGAGGAACTACCCTTAGAACTGTTGAGTCTAAGGACAACTCTGAATCGCTTAACGGGCTATACACCATTTTCCTTGTATATGAGGCAAAAGCTGTATTACCAGCCGACATAGAGCATGACTCGCCAAGAATCACTCAATATACTGAGGCTAAGGTTAAAGAAGCTCGGAAAAATGATGTCGACTTACTCGAAGAAAAAAAGAATTGACACGGTCCAGATCTTTGATATATCAACAAAGTCTCTGATGATATCATAGTCGGAAGATGAACCATCATATATTCAAAGAAGGGATTTGGTGCTTCGATTAGTGCAACACACTATCGGGATGCACAAATTATCATCCCATGGGAGGGACCATTTATTGTAAACAAAGTCCTGCACAATGATGCATATTATCTCATAGATGCTCAGGCACCACAGAAGAACAAGGCATGCAGATTATGTGAAGAAACCAAGTGGCCATGAAATGTAGCTTTACTTTAACCCCTTTATACTTAAGGGAAGAACGTATGTATCTCTGAACTCTCTCATATGTTAGATATGTCTGCCGTATATGATCTATGAATAAAAATACCGGAGCCTCGAAATGAAACTCGGGGACTCCTTCGTGGTAATATTATTTGTTTTATTTTAGTATTTTATATTTTATGTCGGTTGGCTCTGCTCTTTCTTTCTTTATGTCGGATTAGTAGTGTATAAATACCAAAGGCCTAACTCTTCGACTTAGATGTTGTCTGAAACATGGATTCATGAAAAGCACGAGCAAAAGCTAAAGGTAGATAAACACGAAAAACAACTAAGGAAGAGAAAAAAACGGATGAGCTGACATTTGTTGTTTTTTTTACTAACCCCTTATCTTATATCTCCTTGCTTATGTCGGATGGCTTTGTGTCAAATCCCAAAGTTTTGAGTATTGTTAACTTAATTTTTATGACCTTGAGACTCATATGTCCAATGCCAAAAAAGGTAGACAAGAGCTAATGTTCGGAAATTAGGGGAACAAGAAAATAAACTCGGGGACTTGTCCAAAAGCGACTCGACATTAAGCCCCATCGTTAAATTTTAAGTTGTGCAGAAGACCACCAAAATAACCAAAGTATGTGTTACATCTGCACCCAGCATACCAGGGATTTAAGAAATTGAAAGTTTTTAGCCTTAAGAGGCTGTAGGGCAGAACTAGTGTCGGCAAGATCAGAGCTCGGAGCAGAAATGTCGGCAGCCGAGGTAGATGCATCAATTTTTGTAGGGGGGAGCATCTGCCTAAATATCCTCATTAGCTGTCTCCTCTTCTTCCTCGCCCCTTCTTCTTATTCGTCTTCCATATCAAGGAAGCTTGGCCCTTCCCTAAAAGCATGAACATCTGTGTATTGGATAAAAGCATAAGCTCTATCTTGGCGCCGCTTGATAAGATTCGGATCAGTGGTCCACTTAGCACCCTCGCGTAGGTGCTGCAAAACATCAAGGATGATTGTTTTGTACCAAGAAAGAACAAAGGGCAAAGCTTCATCAGCACCAACTTGGCCAGCTGACTCGCGCCATTCATCAAGCCTATCCTCGCTGCACATCAGCCTTGCATCCAATTCTAAGACATTTTCTAGAGCTTTCTCTATCGGCCACAGTGTATTGAAAACACGGATACCGGACTTCAGAAGGTCAACCCTGAAGGATTTCATTGATTTAGTCCGAGTAGAAAGGGAAAGAAGATGCTCATCAATGGTAAGTTCGCCCGAAGAAGAGGCAGATCTACCTTTCTTGGATCTTGATTTCTCAACAGCTTTAACAAAAAGCATGGAAGCCTCAGGGAATTCTTCTGAAGAAAAACAACAAAGAATGTTAGGAAAAAGTTGAGTTTTGAAGGATTGTCGGCAGGCAAAAAAGGACAAGAACTCACTACCAAGATATCCGTTGATTCGACACAGCTCTGACATCCAAGTCTTGGATTTGTCCTTAAGAGCATCAAGGTCTTGTTGAGAAGAAGTCACCAAAGACTTGGCAGTTTTCAATAGTTCTTCATTCTTCTGAATCTTGCCCTACAGTTGATTCTTTTCCTTGGCAAACTCCTGGCAAACACTTTCAATCTCGGACTCATGCTTCTTCTTCATATTCGAAAATTTTCTTTTTGAGCCAAGATATTTCATCTCGCTCCTTCTTGAGCTCGGATTGGTGTTGCCCTGCTTGTTCCAGAAAACGATTCATCAGTTCCAGAATAGACACACATAGTCTTGAAATTTTTCTACAATAGCGGCTTTCTTGGCTGCACCGAGATAGAAAACCGTATAGAAATAAAGACATGAAACATACAGATTAAAACCACAGGCAAGAGGGAATACCTTCGGCCTCAAATATATTTTGGTGAAGTTCTTCCACCTTGGAAATATTTGTTGCTATAAACAAAAAAGAAAAGGGGTTAACCTGGCAAAGAGAAAAGTTTGAGAAAAAAGGCAGGTAGAAAGATATAACTTTACCCTGCATCTTGGCCTCCAGATCCTTATGTTTGGCAGAGAGATGCCTATATTTCAAGAGGAGCTTCTGGAAAGTTTTTGTGCGGAGGAGATCTGCAAAGGATGAGAAGTAATGAGGATTCGATTTAAAAGTATCAAGCCGAGTAAACTCGACTTGAACCTCGTAAAATGAGGATTTTGTTCTAAAGTTTCAAACCGAGTAAAACTCAACTTGAACCTCGGAAAATGATGATTTGATTCTAAAGTTTCAAGCTAAGTAAAAATCGACTTGAACCTCAGAAAATAAGGATTTGATTCTAAAGTTTGAAGCCAAGTAAACTCGACTTGAACCTTGGAAAATGAGGATTTTATTCTAAAAGTTTAAAGCCGACTAAAATTCAACTTGAACCTCAGAAAATAAGGATTTGGATTTAAAGTTTCACGCCGAGTAAACTCGACTTGAACCTCGGAAAATGGATATTGAATTCTATGGATAAATTGATGTGAAAACATGACAAGACAAAGTATGGTCTACAACAAGAACCAATAAGCTAAGATTCGTTTTATGAGCTTTCGGTCGAGTAAATACTTTACCCGGTCATAACCTCGGGGACTAGGAGTACATACTTGGAGCATAAAAAGAGTAAAATATATGTACCTCGTTAACCTGGTCAGCATTTTCTAAAGAAATTCTGGCTGTATTCATATACTCGGCTACAGGCTGAGGGCCGAGTGTTGTTTCGTGCAGAAGATGTGGGTGAGGATTACCATAGGTCACTTCATAGGCATAGTAATCATTCAAGTCCATGGCATTGCCCAGTAGAACCAAGACTCTGGCCACTCAAGGTGCGAGTCAAGACTAAGCCTTTATCGGCAGTAGATGTTTTGCTGCTAGTTCTAGCTGCAACAGGACTGATATGAAGCAAAAGCCTTTTGTCAGTAGATGACCCGAAATCACCCACAATTTTCTTCAACAAATCACAGCTGACCCAGGTTTGGGCACAACTGCGGATGTATTTGTTGTTTTTTGTTGCTCTGGCTGTGACTGCGATGATTTCTTATGAAAGGTGAGCTTCTGTTGTTTTTGTGGTGGTGGCTGCTGCTGAACTGGCTGAGCCGAATGAGATTGTTTTTTCTTCCGCTGCTTCGGTGGTCGTGTTTGTCTTTTCTGCTGTGATTGACTCAGAACAGGCACGGTGGTCACAGGGGTTTCAACATTAACTAACTCGACGTAAATGTTGCCAGTGTCGAGGTTCTTCTCTTTCTCAAGGGCCGGGGTTTCATCTCTCATCTCTTCCTCTCCTCTAATCTTGGATCTCTGTTCTAGCCGAGATACATTAATATCTGGTGTAGTAGGAGTACCCCTAGCCGGACTCGGAACACGAGTGTCGGTCGGAGGTGGAGAGGGAGGAGGAGCAATCTCGGATGCCATGCATGTTGCAGACTGAGAAGCATCAAGAGGAGCTCTGCAAAACAGCAAAGATATATATATATATATATATATATATATATATATATATAACAAGTTAGAGGATAGAAAGAAAGAGAGAAACAATAAATACAGTAGTAAATATTGGTATAAGAAAAATTACCCGGCCATAGTCATCTTGCGAGATACCCTTCTACTAAACTTGCGCTTCTTGCTGGGCCAAGATTGCTCAGACCCGACAGCCACAGATTTGCCATGTTTCTTGAGGTTAACTAGTCCAACCACTACAAGGGGCACCGTCTCATTCACCTGCTCGGCTATGTTAGCTGGAATCAAGCGGATAAGTGAATGATATTGGCATGGGGTCAGGTACCTCCAAAATTCGACATTCATCATCATCATTCGGTCACTCCCTCAAAGTCTCATGAGTAGGATTCTTACCCGGGGGGTGGTATGGCGCCAACATGAAGTACTCCAAGTCAAGTTCTTCAATGTCCGAGGTTTCATGATCCTCATCCCAAGAAACTAGGGGCCGATCGGTACTTCGAAATCCTGTCGAGTAAATTTCTATGAAAAGCATATGACCGAGTCAAATAAAATAAAAACCGAGACAAGGAAATGTCGGAATATATAACTCAGAAGCTTACCCATGGCACATGATTGGCACGTTTATAAGGGGATTTGCCCCATTCCCAATCCGGTATCATCATGGTCTTGAAGATTGAGTTAACTCGTTTGCAAATTTGATGGTTGTCAAGCTCAAAGGTTGAGTGCCGGTTTGGGTCAAAATGGGCACTCATGTAACATATCTTATGAGAGCGAAGCTAAAGGGGTCTGACTCAACGACTAATGAAACTTCTCATCAGGTCCTCTCCCAATAGTTTTTCCTTCACCAATTTCTCCATAATAGCATGTGCCTCATTAACGTCTGGATAATTGGCCTTCGGGTCAAATTTCCATTTGAATTTGTCAGGCACGCCGACACTCAATGGTGGCAACCGAATAAAATCATGCTTGGTCGATTTCTTAATATAGAAAAAAGTACGCTACCACTTCTTGCAAGAATCTAAACCCTGGACTTGGGGAAAGATTAATTTCTTTCTAGGAGTGATACTAGCGGCACCACATTGAGTCTGACCACTTCTCGCCAGAAGGGACACCCAGCTCAGGAATTACTTGGGTCCTAAAGGAAGTATTTGTCCCACATAAATAAAGTATGCTAGAGGCTGAGATAACCCTCGACGTAAGATATGAACAAGGAGAGGTAAAATATAGCGTTGGTGGGGAGATGATGCGGTTGCTGATGGAAAAACGGGAAGAAGTGCTTGGCAAAGTTGCTGAGAGGAAGTGCAAACCCATGCTCAAAGTGAGACATGAGGATGACAAGATCACCAAGGCAGGGATCTGGTGTGAGCTCGCCGATAGGGACATGGCATTCGACCTCCAACGGGATTCGCCGGGAGGAGCGGATCCACTCAAGCTCCTCCTGGGAGACTTCCGAGCCTTCCCAGGAACTGCGCTCACCGACATCCTCCTCATGTTATTCTTCCTCAATGGCGGTAATGTATTGGGGATACATTTTTGCCTCGATCTCTTCCTCTTCCTCGGGAAGAGGCATAGAGTGGCACGACCCCGTTGCAGCGACGTAAAAGCTCGAGAGGGAAGAACCGGCGATCGCCGAAGAGGGATATTGGCAGTGGCGCAGAGAGAAATGGAGCAAGGCGGCGACGCTTGGGTAAAAAGCAGAGAGCGATGGCGTAGAGCAGGAGAACGAGGGAAAATGTGGATGAAATTGCGATTTTCCCCCGCCTCCCTACTTAAAATCATAGTGGAAACTGCTGGTGGTGAGATCGGTTGCGAATCTGGGCCATCGTGTGGGCGTGTATGTGAGGAACCGCCCCCTCAGATCATGCCACATATATGGTAACCACGCACCACATCACAGTGAATCAGTCAAAGCGGTAAACGAGGTGCCACACAGACACGACTGTTGCTAGTGATAACTGACACTATGCTACAAGAATAGTGTTACGTGTCAGGGTGTGGTGCAAAAAATTAGGGAAAGTGTGATGATTACTTGCCACACAGCATATAATAATATAAAACAAGGGAAGACTCATAAAGCATCGGAGAGCCCAAGGAAAATTGTTAAGTGTTGGAATGAGATACGAGAGCCAAGATATAACTCGGCACAAGAGGATAAAATCATATTATTTATACAAGACTAAAATTATAGTTTGGTCTTACTGGACAGAGGTTTCAATTTACGATCCATTTGCAAAAGGATTCACTCAAAAATAATTTACACAACAATTTTTATACACAAAATACTCCACAAATGGTTCTGCCTAAAACTCAGTTTTACACAAAATAAATTGAACAAAATAAGGTCTCAATATTGAAGCTCTCATTTTTCTGAATCCACGGACACCGAGTTTGTATTTCTGATTTGTGGATCAAAAGTTATTGAATTTCCATGTTTAATCACCTATTTAATCTATTTTCAAATTTAACAGTAGGTTTTATCCACGTGGCCTAATCCTATTGGAGATATCGCTTCGACTGGATCGGCAACGCGGGCCGCTAGATCTAAATGAAAACAAACATGCCAGATTGATCTATACCGATACGTTAAGTGGTCTAATCCTAGCCTAGGATCCAGATCCGATGGATCTCAGCGCTCAGCCAAGAGCTGGCAACGCTGGCTACTGCGCGCGATGGTGGCGCGTGGGGTGGGTGGTGCTCCGGCGATTCCAGAGGGGTAAGGGGAGCGTGGACTGTTACCAAGGGTTGCGAAGATCGAGGGGGTCTCAGTGGTGGTCGTGGGTGAGGAAGGGGCGCTTGGGTTCGCCCGTGATTCCTCGTCAGAGTTGCGCTTGTAGGCCGCGCTTTGCAGATGAACACGATGTCGAGTATCTGGGTCTCAAGCAAGCAAAAAAAGGAGTCAGGGAGATGTGCTAGGTCCTGTATGAGACCTTGGTGGACAAGATAGGGCGGAGGGAAGTCAGGTCTCACCGTAGTTCATCGGTGAATGATGACGGCATAGGGTGCTCCGGTGGTGACCGCGGCGATGGAACTGGGGCATAATAAACCAAACGGAGGGGGCTAACAGACGCGTCAGAGGATGGCGAACTATATAGGGCCGAAAAGAAGGCGTGAGGTAGTCGTTTCTCACCGAAATCGTTGTCGGAGTTCATCGGTGGCCGCAATGGTGCGAAGTCAAAATCGAAGAGCCTGGGGCTCTCTGGTTGCGAGGTTTGAGGGGAAACAGTTAGGGGTGAGTGGGGATTAAGAGGTCGTGGTCGGAGTGTAGAATCATTCCCCATAATCAAGCGAATTTACTCGAATTAAATCAAGAGGAAATGACAGAGGAGGGGAGCGGGCTCGGTGGCGCTTGGTTGAATACGATGGTGACGGGGCAGGTGGGGTCGGCTTTCAGCGAGTGGGTTTGGAAAGGTGGCGGTGAGAAAAGAATCCAGCAGGGGAGAGAGGGAGTGCCGGTTGGGCTTTAGTGGGCCGGGGGTACTGGGCTGATTTAGAGTGAGCTGCTGCTCTTTTTTTTTTGATTCCTGTTCTTTTTTCTTTTCTATATTTTATAAATTTTATATCAATTGATTTAGAGCTCCACAAATGGTCAAACCAATTTGTAAAGTTTTATAAAATAATTATTTATTATTATATAACATTTTATCTGGAGCTTCAAATAGAGTCAAACTAATTTCTATGGTTTTATAATTTTGCCCTTTATCTTTTTAGTTCACTTAGGAATTGTTTTGTATATTTTAAATTTGGAATATACCCAAAGTATCATGTTGTTAAGTGGTCATTTTAACTTTGAGAAGAAAGTTATTTCTCTTAGTTTTAAAATGCACCCATACATGCTTCATGATTTTGAGGTTTTGAAAACATGCATACAACTTCACAAACAAAATTATTTTATTTAATTTTTGTTTTGAAGGAGTTATATTAAATAGTAAAAAAGTTTTTGTTCCCTCTGAATTTCCAAGAATTAGTTTTTCATTTTGTTTAAGTTTTTTTCCACATTTCAAAATTTGCAAAATTTTGGGATGTGACAGACTACCACCCTTAAAATGAATCTCGTCACGAGATTCGAGAAGGCTAGAAAGAACATGTTGGGTTTTAGAATAACTTGGGTGCTACCACCCTTAAAAAGAAATTTTGTAGGGTTTCATTTGATTGTTCACTTGACTATGTATTCAATAATTTTCATCCAAACATGGGATTCTTATATGACTGAACTCTGTTAGCTAAATCTTACTAGCAACATCATCTAATTCTTCAAGTGTTGTTGTTGTTGTTGTTGTTGTTGTTGTTGTTGTTGTTGTTGTTGTTGTTGTTGTTGTTGTTGTTGTTGTTGTTGTCGTCGTCGTCGTCGTTGTGGTTGTTGTTGTTGTTGTTGTTGTTGTTATTGTTGTTGTTATTGTTGTTGTTGTTGCTGCTACTGCTGTTGCTGTTGCTGTTGCTGTTGCTGTTGCTGTTGCTGTTGCTGTTGCTGTTGCTGTTGCTGTTGCTGTTGCTGTTGTTGTTGTTGTTGTTGTTGTTGTTGTTGTTGTTGTTGTTGTTGTTGTTGTTGTTGTTGTTGTTGTTGTTGTTGTTGTTGTTGTTGTTGTTGTTGTTGCTGCTGCTGCTGCTGCTGCTGCTGTTGCTGTTGCTGTTGCTGTTGCTGTTGCTGTTGCTGTTGCTGTTGCTGTTGCTGTTGTTGTTATTGTTGTTGTTGTTGTTGTTGTTGTTGTTGTTGTTGTTGTTGTTGTTGTTGTTGTTGTTCAGATTTTGATTGTTGATGGTTGCCATGAATTATGTCATCATCTGCATTAGCTGAGTCTGTGCAGTCATCATATGTTGTATCTCATTTCCATTGTTGTTGTTTCCATTGTTGTCACGGTTGTTGGCACGTCTCAGAGGCATCTGTTGGTTTAATAGGGATAAGTAATGATAGATAGATAGATAGATCTAGAGAAGTTCTAACACACACAACTCAAGACAAACAAGTTCAATCAAACAATCACAAGCAACTAATCACTTAACAACTTATGAGTTGAAGAAAACAAGTTCTCTTGAAACAATCAACCTAGTATGGTATGATACATACGCTAACATGATACGTAAGTCTTAAATAGCCGGTAGGCAATCTAATGTCTCTTGGGTCACACTATGATAACATCAGTGGGAGCTATCTTTTGAGTTGGGCAATCATCAGTGAAGTGTCCTATCTTCCGGCAGTGATGGAAAAACACCTTTGTCATGTCTCGGGTCCTTCTCCTTGAAGTGTTGTTGTGGTTGTCTTGAAGTTCGTGTTCTAGACATTCATTGATATTGTGTCCTTCCTCGTTGCATTTTGAGCAGCTGATATGGCTAAGGTTTTCTTCTATTTTTTTTAGATCTTGATACATTCCATCCTTGATTTGTTCTTTCACTTGTTGCACTATGAAGTCGAGATGGCACTTGGAAGGAATGTGGTTGGTTCCTTCACATAGGAAACAAGTGACTTGAGATACGGGGCATTCTTCAACTAGATGGTTGTCATCACAAAAGGGACATTGATCTTGATGTTCCTTAGAGGTGTGGCCTATTTCTCCACATATTTTGCAAGCTCGAGGACTTGTCGCAACTTGTATCTTGAACTTCTTGTTGACATGATCCATCTTCAAGGTCCTTATAGAAAGCTGTCACATCCCAAAATTTTCCAAATTTTGTAATGTGAAAAATAAATAAACAAAATAAATAATTTCTGAAATTTAGGGTGAAAAGTAACTTTTGTTTCTAAATGGAAACTTAAAATCCCATCTTGAACACTTTGGTTAATGTTTGAAACCAACTAAATACAAATCAAGTGAAATGCATTCTTCATAAATGCATCTGGAAATTTAAACACTTGGAAATAAACCCAAACCCTAAAACCCTAATGGAAGAAAAACAGTTCCAAGCTATCTCTAAGCCTATGGATTTGATCCATATAAAAATTGGTCAACCAACATTTATAAATGATCAAGAATTACAAATAGAAATATTATCAAACCATAGAAATTGGTTTCACTTAATTTGAAACCAAAGATAAAATCTTATGAATTTAATAAGATAAGGAAATTGGATTTCCAAAGCTAGTAAGCACCTATCAGGAAATCCATACCAAATGGTGAGCAAATAATCCTAAAGAGATTTAAAAGGATAAACAAATATTAAAAAAAGATTTTACCAATTGGAATCACCAAGTTTGGATCTTTAAATAAAAAATATGAATTTTATAAGATAAAGAAAGAAATATCAAATGAGGAATATTTAAAGGCCAAATTAAATCTTGGCCTAATCCATAAGAAAATGGAATGAATATAATCCAAATCCAAATGAAATAAAAGGATAAAGAATTTTCCAAATAAAATAAAATGGCATTAACCAAATTCTATTTCTATTTGAATAAAGACAAATCCCTAATAAGAATGATTAAATAAATCATGTGAAAATAATATTGGAATATACCCAAGTGGTATAAAATTTATTTAATTAACTTAAATGGAATCAAGGAAATCACCTAAATGAAATTTATGGAATTAAAACCATAATTGATTTCATTGGAATAAAAACAAATACCCAATTCAAATGATTTATAAATCATATTAAATATATTCCAAATAATTCAAGGAGAATTATTTGACACCCTAATAAATAAATAAAACCTACTGAAAGGATTTGGAAAGATTTAGATTTCAAATGGAGTTAGAAAACATTATTAAATCTTATTTGAATTAATACAAGGGCCTATTTTAAATAATTAATATACCCTAAAAAGAATAAATATATTATTCTAAATTTGACTTCAGAATGAATTATTAATCAGTATTTAAATACACACAAAGATTGGTTGAAGTTTGAAATCAAATTGTTGTTTGAAATAATTAAACAAAATCAAAACAGAATAATGAATACAGAAAAAAGAAAAGTTTCAGAACAAAAAAAATGGAGGAAACCAGCCCAACTAACCCTAGGCCCATCTAGCCCAACTAACCCCCTACCCCGAAGAGTTTTCTTTTACTCAGCAACGAACCCAGTCAGACGCTGACTGCCTAGACCCACTCCTCCTCTCTCTCCTTCGCTGACGAAGCGACCCCACCGCCAACTCCCCTTCGTTCTCACCCGCGCGCGAAGACCACGCCTCGCCGGCCATTCCTGCCGTTACTTCCCCGGCTTAATTCTGCGGTAAAGACTCAACAATCAACGCTCGCGACCATGCTCGATTGATAGCCTGCTTCTCCTCTCCATTTCCCCCAACCAGCGTCGCCAGAGAGCCACCGAGCTGCTCCAATTTCATTTCGCACCACCGCGGCCTCCGGCGAGCTTCGCGAACGATTCCGGCCACCCTCCATCGCCCCTTGCCTCCCCAATCTCACTGGAGTGCTCGCCAGAACCAGGCGTACCTGCCAGTAGCCGTAGCTCGCTCGCGCACGCCCTGGACACTCGCCTTTGTCTTCAACAGAACGTCACCGCCGTCCGCAAACACTCCGGTGAGTTTTATCGCTTAAACCAGCGCGCGCCTCGACTAGAGATTCATGCCAACTAGTTCGCCTGTGCCTTTTGAACCTCCAGGTGCTTGCCAATCAACCGTGCGCGATCTACAACCTCGTCCACGACCACGACAGTGCGTGCCCGACGCTGTCTTGAACTCCGGCGAGGAATCACCGGTGATTCAGAGCGCCCCTCGACAAGTGACGATCACGTTGAGAATTAGCAGCGTGCTGCGAACTCGGTGAGCCCCCTCTCTATCTTCCTCGCATCCTGCATCATCGGCAACGATACCGCCAGAGCGCGCGCCGCCGCTAGCGCCGCTCAGATTTGGTCAGGCCCCTGTGCACCGTTAGAACGATCGCGCGGCTACGATAGATTCATTAATCGAAGAGGTATGTTCTGATCTGAACCGTGCGTTGCAGCTTAGATCCAATGCACCAGAGAGGTCGATCCAACCGAACCGGTATGGCCCAATGAGAAACAGACACGTGGCCTAGAGCTGTTATAAAAACCAGAAAATGTTCTATTAGTTATTCAAACTTGCAAAATTCATAACTTTTGATCCACACGTCCAAATTTTGCAAATTTTATATCAATGCAATCAGCAAGACAAGTACTTTCCAACCATGCAATTTTTTTAGTAAATTGCTTCTGTTAAATTGGTGATTTTTGCATAAACTTGTATAGGCATAATTTGAATATAAAATTCTTTCTAAAATTATTTTTGTGTTAAAACCTTTGACAAATGGATTGTTTTGAACCTACTAACCATAGAAACCAACTTGTGGTTTCAAAAACATATTTTGTGAAGCAAGAGAATAAATCTTTGAATTAAAGCATTTCTAGTCAAAGAAAATGTTGTTTATGTGTTAAAAAATGCTTTTGGAGGAAACCCTTTGGGAAATGTTTTGATTTAAACTCTCTGACCCTAAACACAAGTTTTTATGATTTAAAAATATATTTTGATGAACCTTATAGATTAGTACTTTGCTAAAAAGCATTTTCAACCACATAAAATATTGATTTGGTTTAAAAATGGTTTATAGGTAAAATCTTCTGCAAATGGTTTTGCCACTTTTATAAAATGACCAATAGGTGTTTTAGAATGTTTATAACCTATTAGAAACCACTTTTCCAAATAAAACAATCTTTAGCATGCTTGCATGCATTGCTCTATTTCTATTATTTTATGTGATGTTGCTTGAATGGTAGATTGAATTATTGCTTGCTTGATTGAATTGTAGTGATTTAAAGAGTGTGAATATTTCAAGATCAAGGAGTGAACTTATATTCTCTACCAAAAAGGCAAGTGGTGCTTCATATATTTTTGTCCCAATATTTTACCTATGCATTAGAGTTATTTTTGTATAGGGTTGCATGAATATTTTGCTAAGTATATATATGCTATGCTTGGGGAATCCTAGTAGTTGTAGAATTGTTAGAATTTCCTCTAAGTTAATATGCTTACCATTGCCATGCTTAGTCTAGCTAGTAGCAACCAAGGGTGGACTATATTCATGCTATGAGAAATATTTCTAAGTCTTTGAATTGTGTTTTTGCTTAATAAAACAACTAAGTGAATGAAACACCTGGGTGGAATGGAAAGAATGGTTTGTGTTGAGTGGTTACACAAGGCCCATTTCTATGGTTTACCTTGTGTATCTCACTTGTGGAAAGCCACCCAGGAACAAAGAGATTTGAGATGTCAAATGCTGAGAAGCTTCAAGTGCAGCCACTTGGCATTATGGGCTCTGCCTGGATCATATAGGTTGAAATAACTTAGCCAAATGGACAGTTGGTGGTAGGGGATGATAGGTTGGAACACGTCCATTCTGGTCTAAGGGAAGGCTTCTGAAAGATCTTGTCTTGGTGAAACCAAGTCTTGTGGGGAAAGTGCACCACCTCTGCAGAGTGTAAAATCTAACTACTTAGCCATGTCCCTGGAAAAGTACAATTTGAGCATCAAGACATGGAAGCTATCAAGAATCTCCTCATCCCAATTTCTAAGTTAAATTTTTTTTGTTGAACAAGGGTTGGAGGATCACCGATTTCTATTGGGAGATGCCTTGGGTGATTTTTGACAAACAAAAACTTAGTGTTTTCAAAAGGTAAGGAAAATCTATTTTGAGCAGAGCAAGCCTAAGCTCCACTTAGCCAAATGCATATAGATGATAGATACCACTATACTACCATAGTATCACTTGCCAATACAATTCAAATGTATTGACCCTTGTGGCTGTAACTTATTATGTTGCAGGTTTGTTTGATGTTAGTGATATGTGTTGATTAGGATTACAAGTCTACAACCAACATGATTGCCTGTGGCACTTTGAAGATGAAGGACCCCATGCTATAGTTATTTTTGCTGCATTGTAATGAGATAGCCAAATGAGCTATGTAAGATGTAATGAATTATTTTATTCCTGGTTATAAAGTTGTTTTATGACCTTTGTTTCTTGATATTACATCTTAACTGTGGATTCTAGCTATTGATCCAGGGACTAGCATTGTAAACACAGGGATCTCTACCTTATTAAAGGTTGGGACCTCTACAAAAGCAAAATGTTGGTTTTCTACATATTTGAAGGAGAAGAGATTTAGTAAAGAATGATCAACGTATACGAGAAAACCTACTAAGTATAAAATTATAAGTTCATTCATAACAAGGGTCTTTGTCCAAATCCTAGAGTTACGATCCTACATGCAACACAGTGCTTTGATACCATCTATAGCGGACCTGAACCCATCTTGGTTCGAAATCCCTGTGATTACAGTGCTAGTCCCTAGATCGAATAGCTAGCACCCACGATTTAAGATGTAATATCAAGATACAAAGGTCATATTACGTCGCATGATCTAGAATATAAATACTTTATTACAATCTCATAGCCATGGGCTATCTTATTACAAAGCAGCAGAATGAAAGTAAAGCATGGAGTCCTTCATCTTCATGTGCCACAAGCAAACATGTTGGGTGCAGACTCGTAACCCCTACTCATCAAACATCACTATCATCAAGTAATCCTGCAACATGATAAGTTACAGCCACAAGGGTCAATACATTTGAATTGTATTGGCAAGTGTCACTACTATGTGGAATTAAGTTGGAATCTATCAATACATGCATATTTGGCTAAGTAGAGTTTAGGCTCATTTGCAGAAAGCAATCTGGTTTTATCCTGTCTTTTCAAAATAGTTTTGATCTTTCAACAATCTTTCTGACCTCCTTGGCAAACTCCAAGTGCTTCTAATCCCTTTTTGACACCATCAAGTTTTACTTTGAGAAATTGGAATGTCAAGATCTTCCATAGCTTCAGGCCTTAGTTGCTCAGAGTTGTACGTAACCGGGGACATGGCTAAGTAATTAGAATTTGATCTTCTGCATAAGTTGTACACTTTACCCACATGAAACAATCTCGACTTGATGCCACCAGTGGCCGCTGGATAAGTACACACCAAATAGAGTACCGGTAGATCGAGAATGTGACAAACTCTTTCCATAGAAGTCCTCCCAATACATAATGCTAGCACGTCTACCAGGAACCAATGTAAGGATATACTTCCAATACATAAATCTAATTAACCTAAATAGGTACCAATGCAAGGGTCTTCCACTATGTAATTGACTAAGCCAGAGCCCATTTAGCATGTGGCTGTACACGGAAGCCACTATACGAGAAACATGTTCAATTTCTAAGTCCCTGGGTGGTATTCTTCTAGTGCACACACGAGAAACATAGCCATAGATATGGTTCCCTTCGTTGCCACCTTATTCACAACTGAGTATCCACATTCCACCCAGGTGATTCATTGAGTACTTATTTTATCATATAAAACATCTATTTTCCAACACTTCATATAATCATAACATGGTATTCAACCACGAATCTATAGCAGGGCTAAGCATACTACAACTATGATGTTTCCATGAAGGAATATATAAAGGATATCCTAATAGGACATATCATAACATAGTAACATAGTAGTCCTATCATGCATACTACAAAATTCCACTAAGTGTAATGAAAATAGTAGGACATGAATGATAGTTCCACTTGCCTTAGTAGTTGGTGGTGTTGGTACACTCTTCGCAATAACACACTTGACAATCAACACAATTTAACAAGCAAAACAACCAAGACAAAACAATCACAAGATCAATACTAATGACAACACAAAACCATGCAAAGTATGCAAACATGCAAGATGGCAATTCTTATTGTACAAATTTTTATAACAAGGTTCTGAACATTACTAAGTGATTTCTGAAAATTTTATATTTTCAAGATTACAAATGCAATGATTTGTGTAATTGTTGCAATTAGCAATATTTTCTAACACTTGGAAAGGCCATTCTCACTAAATAATTGCCATAGTATTATTTATATTAGAATAAAATTATATTTTGGTCTTACTGGACAGAGGGTTCAATTTACGATCCATTTACAAAAGGATTCACTCAAAAATAATTTACACAACAATTTTTATACTCAAAATACTCCATAAATGGTTCTGCCTAAAACTCAGTTTTTACAAAAGCAATTGCTCAGTATTGAAGCTCTCATTTTTCTGAATCCTTGGACACCAAGTTTGTATTTTTCTGATTTGTGGATCAAAAGTTATTGAATTTCTAAGTTTAATCACCTATTTAATCTATTTTCAAATTTAACAGCAGTTTTATCCACGTGGCCTAATCCTATTGGTCGATACTGTTTCGGCTAGATCGGCAATGCAGGCCGCTGGATCTATGAATGGGCCAGATTAATCGATACCGATTCGTTAAGTGGTCTAATCCAGATCCGATGGATCTCAACGCTCAGCCAAGAGCTGGCAGCGCTGGCTACTGCGCGTGGTGGAGGCGCGTCGGGTGGGTGGTGCTCCGGCGATTCCAGAGGGGTAAGTGGAGCGTAGACTGTTACCGAGGGTTGCGAAGATCGAGGGGGTCTCAGTGGTGGTCGCGGGTGAGGAGCGGCGCTCGGGTTCGTCCGTGATTCCTCGTCGGAGTTGCACTTGCAGGCGGCGCTTTGCAGATGAAGACGATGTCGAGTATCTTGGGCTCAAGAAAGCAAAACAAGGAGTTAGGGAGATGCGCTAGGTCTTGTATGAGACCTTGGTGGCCAAGATAGGGCGTAGGGAAGTCAGGTCTCACCATAGTTTGTCGGTGAACGATAACGATAGAGGGTGCTCCGGTGACGACCACGGCGATGGACCTGGGGAACGATAAACCAAATGGAGGGGGTTAACAGACACGTCCGAGGATGGCGAACAATATAGGACATAAAAGAGGGCACGGGGTAGTTGTTTCTCACCGGAATCGTCGCCGAAGTTCGTCAGTGTCCGCGGCGGGGCGATGTCAAAATCAAAGAGCCTGGTGGCTCTCTGGTTGCGAGGTTTGAGGGGAAACGGTGAGGGGTGAGTGGAGATTAAGAGGTCGTGGTCGGAGTGGAGAATCATTCCCGTAATCAAGCGAATTTACTCGAATTAAATCGAGAGGAAACGATAGAGGAGGGGAGCAGGCTCGGTGGCGCTTGGGTTAAGACGATGGTGACGGGGCAGGTGGGGTCGGCTGTCAGCGAGTGGGTGTGGGGAGGGGGCAGTGACAAAAGAATCCAGCGGGGGATAGAGGGAGTGCCAGGTGGGATTTAGTGGGCCGGGGGTAATGGGATGATTTAGAGTGAGCTGCTGCTCTCTTTTTTCATTCCTGTTCTTTTTCTTTTCTATATTTCATAAATTTCATATCAATTGATTTAGAGCTCCACAAATGGTCAAACCAATTTGTAAAATTTTATAAATAATTATTTATTATTATATAACATTTTATCTGGAGCTTCAAATAGAGTCAAACTAATTTCTATGGATTTATATTTTTGCCCTTTATCTTTTTAGCTCACTTAGGAATTCTTTTGTATATTTTAAATTTGGAATATACCCAAAGTCTCATGTTGTTAAGTGGTCATTTTAACTTTGATAAGAAATTTATTTCTCTTAGTTTTAAAATGCACCCATGCATGCTTCATGATTTTGAGGTTTTGAAAACATGCATACAACTTCACAAACAAAATTGTTTTATTTAATTTTTGTTTTGAACGAGTTATATTAAATAGTAAAAAAGTTTTCGTTCCCCCTAAATTTCCAAGACTTAGTTTTTCATTTTGTTTAAGTTTTTTTCCACATTTCAAAATTTGCAAAATTTTGGGATGTGACAGGAAAGGTGTTTCTTATGATTAAAATTGGACCAGGTTCATGGGTTCACATGTATACTCTCTTTTTAAGTTGCAGTGATCATAAAACAATTGATCAACGATTAGTATTCATGAAACTTCTATATGTGTTTGATAAGAATTCATATGGGCATCACGTTCTAACATAGAGATGAGATACATCTCTCTTATACTCCTCAAGAAAGGGAAACTCCATGCAATCTTGAATCAAGAAAAAATCGGAGTATAGCTTTAAGTAATATAACATGATGTTTGAAATACAAATATGCTACCTTGATCTAACAAGATTATGACACTATCACACGATAACTATAGCACATGATTTCACTTTATCCCTAGTGAGGCAGCAAAAGAAAGGTAAAAAACAAAGTAGATCTTGAATATTGTTTGTCAAAATTCAATCACTACCACCATGCTAATCCATCTAATACGCACTTCTCCCATACAAGTTCTTGCATACAAGATGGATTAAAACAAGCAATTAAGAACATGGTACATGATATGCATCTATTAATACATCTTACAAAAAATAGATTCCAATCTCAAATATCAAATCATAGAACAAAGATCCATCACATAGGAATTACATATATTACCATAATCATATCTTGCATCTCATATGATACTAGATATATGAAGAACAATAGATAAATAGATCAAGCTACTGCGACAAACCCATAGCTCGGAGGTGGACTACTCCCTCTTCATCATGGTGATGATGCTGGAGATGTTGGAGAGGGTAGAGATCCCTCCGGAGGTGGCTCTAGCGGAGTTCCCCCCCCAATATTCGCTGGATCTAACTCTGTTTGGTGGTGTTTTCGTCTCTGGTGTGCTCTGTCTCGAGGACTCCCTCGGGGATCCTTATATAGGGGTTTTTAGGTCAAGAGAACTCCATGGTCAAAAGAATCAAGGCGATCGGACGACCGAGTAGGAAAAGAGCATAGGTGGCGCGGCCACCTGGGCTGGGAGCGCCACCCAGCCTATCTTGGGCCTTCTGGCCCTCCAGGTGAGGTTCTTATCCTCCAGATGCTTCTCATGGATAAATATTGACATTCCCAAAAGTTCAGGTCCATTTTACTTTGTATAGGTCCTGAAACATCAAAAACATTGAAAACATGGATTTTCTGCCCTGCCGGGTTATCGCCAAAATAAAGGGGATCATTGGTAAATCCCCAAAAATCAATGTAAAACATGGATATAACATTATATATGATGCAAATATGTGGTAAACATGTTAACAAACTACAAAGTTCATGTATGCATTTTACATGCATCAATATCCCCAAGCTTAACCTATGCTTGTCCTCGAGCATGAAGGTGATAAAAATTAAACATGGACTTTGGAGTTTATTACTTTTTATTCCTTCATTATCATGTAAAGTTGGTAGGCTCAATTCCTTTAAATGAAACATAACATGCAACTGTACTATCAAGTTGTATCTTTTACACATCTATAAACATGTTAAACAACAAGTAATGGTGTGATAAAAAATGCTGAAAAAAACCTTCAAGCACACTTTGGTGAACCTATAGAATAAGAGACTCTTTTCATGATTGGCATTGGTGTTTTATGCCTTTATTTTTGGGATACTTCTTAGTTTCATGCCTGACTAGAAGACTCACTTCTTAGTTTTATGTCTTCCCTTGAGATGTTTTGCATCTCATACTGAAAGTAAGCATTGAATACATATGTTAATCCTCCAAGTATCTTTTATATCAAAGCTTCATATGGTTTATGTGTTAAACATATTACAAGTTGATTGTTTCATGCACCATACCTATGACCTTGCACTACTCATGCTACTCAACTTAGTCCTGTCATTGTATGTACATGTTTGTCATTTAAACCACATCAGTGAAGTACCTCTTGCTCCCCGTGTAGCTATATGCCCTCCTTTATGTTTCTTTAGCTTAGGAGTTAATATAATTCCTTGTTCATGTTCATGGTGGGAGGGGTTCAGTATATCTACTCCAGAAGAACAAGAAAAACAGACATATGAATCATATCAACAAGGATCATCATGCAATAAGTTTCCACCATGAGTGTCGCACGACCCATGGATTTGACTAGCGGTTCAGGAGCATTTTCTCTTAACATGCCTACTTCAGTATGCACACTTTGAAATGGATCGTATGGGAACCTAGAGGGGGGTGGGGTGAATAGGTGCTACTTAATTTTTAGTTCCTTTTCAATTTTAGGCTTGACACAAAGTAAATTCTCTAGATATGCAACTACGAGAATTTCCCTATATGAAAACCTATCTACTAAACATGTAAAGAGAGGAGTGAGGAAACCGTAGTGGAGCACGTGGAGACACAAGGATTTGTTTTACCACAGTTCCTTCCTTGTTAAGGGAAGTACGTCTGCGTTGGAGGGGTGGGAGGTTCTAAGACCACCACGCCACAATAGGCGTCACCCTATTCTCTGATGGATTTCGCCACAAAAGTCCTGATCCACCTCTCCACTATTGGTACCCTTCGAGGCGGTAACCGGTGCCTTTACAACTCTAGCTGGGCACATATCCACAACTGAATTGGAAGCTCCCGTGATGACAACAAGCTGATGATACGTCCAAAACGTATCCACTTTCCTGAACCCTTTTGCTATTTTTTCTCCTATAACTTGTGTGATTTGGATGCAACTAACACGGACTGACGTTGTTTTCAGCAGAATTGCCTTGGTGTCTAGTTTTTGTGCAGCAAATCAACTTTTAGGAAAAAATCCCGAAAAATATTGCAAAAATCCTATTTTACCAGAAGACTCACGAAGCCAGAAGACGAGATGGAGTAGGGCCACGAGGGGCCCACACCCCTGACCGCGCGGGCCAGGCCTGGCCGCGCCTGGGGGGTTGGCCACCTCAGGCACCCCCTCGGCCTCCCTCTTTGCATACATAAATCCTTTTGACCTTAAAAGAGAGGGGGGTTCAATAATTTCCAGAGGCGAGTTCCTCTGCGCCGCCACCACCAGAAACCGCGATTCGGAATCAGAAACTCCGTTCTGGCACCTGGCCAGGACGGGTTATTGGAGGAGATCATCGCCATCATCATCAGTGACGCCTCTCCATCAACCATCCATGTTTCCCCCATCCATGAGTGAGTAATCCCTCGAAGTAGGCTATGGGGATGGTAGGGATTGGATGAGATCAATCATGTAATCGAATAAGATTGTTAGGGCATGGTGCCTAGTATCTTTATTAGTGCTATTTGACTTTGTTGCAACTTGTTATGATTAATGCTTGTCACTAGGGCCCCAGTGCCATGATGTCAGATCTGAACATGTTATTGATTCATGATGATAGTATTGTTTGTGATCTTATCTGCAAGTTGTTTACACATATCATTATCCGGAACCAAAGGCCCCGAAGTGACAGAAATTGGGACAACATGCGGGGATGACTGTGATATGAGGATCACATGTGTTCACGAAGTATTAATGCTTTGCTCCAGTACTCTATTAAAAGGAATACCTTAATTGCCAGTAGATTCCCTTGAGGCCCCGCTGCAACGGGCTGGCAGGACAAAAGATGTTGTGCAAGTTCTCATTGCGAGCACATGTGACTATATATGGAACACATGCCTATGATTGTTTAGTACTTGGATGCTTTATCTTATTTATCTGCAAATGCCCTGGATCTTGGTATTACATGAGTAGTCTTGTCCATGCAACACCCGTCCATCCATCCCTATGCCTACCACACTCAAATCCTGTTGTTTGCTACTATTGTTACTATTGCTTTTGTTTTACTATGGTTGTTACTTTTCTATTGCTACTACAAAACTGTTGCTACTGATAAACCACTGTGAGCAAGACTATTTCTAGGTGCAGCTGAATTGATAACTCAGTTGTTAAGGCTTATAAGTATTCTTTGGCCCCCCTTGTGTCGAATCAATAAATTGGGTAATACTACCCTCGAAGGCTGTTGCGATCCCCTATACTTGTGGGTCATCAAGACTATTTTCCGGCGCCGTTGCCGGGGAGCATAGCTTTATTTGTAAGTTCACTTGGATCTATTACTGTTCACTGATATTCATTCATCATGGGTAAATCTCGTGATGGAAAGTTTCCTATATTACCATCCACTACAAGAAGAGGTACAGTTCTGAACACCTCTATTGCTCTTGATTCACCATCTGTTTTAAGTAAGCTTGTTATACCACCACCACATACACATGCTACACACACTGCTACTACCGCTGAATCTGAAATTGCTTCTGATGCTCATGATGTTACTTGTATTGTGCTTGATGAGAGTGGTCCATTAGGTCCTTTCCTAGATGCTACAATTGCTAGACTAGGACATACTGAAACTCCTAGTGAAGGCACTATTACACCTGTTAGCTCACCTGAGTCTAGAGTGAGTTATGATATTAATGATGGTTATATTGAAATGAATGATGAATTTATTGACGAATATCGAAACACATGTGGTTCTAGTGCTATTAAGAGTCTCCCATAGAAACGTACTATTATACCTAAACTATTTCCTGATGCTAAGTTTGCTACTTCTTCCATAAACATTAAAGATAAAGATTATGATTTCTCTCTTGATTTATCATATATAAACATTGTTGAGAAATAACCTTTTTGTGGGACTGAGAATGAAAGGTTTGTGGCACATATGACCGAGCTTTCTACTATGAGTGCTTTATTTTCTGATGATGTTATGATGCACACCTACTTTGTTGCTAAGATTTTCCCCTTTTCACTAAAAGGAGAAGCTAAAGCTTGATTTAACAGTTTATGTAGAGGTCCCAACCTTTAATAAGGTAGAGATCCCTGTGTTTACAATGCTAGTCCCTGGATCAATAGCTAGCATCCACAGTTAAGATGTAATATCAAGAAACAAAGGTCATAATACAACTTTATAACCAGGAATAAAATAATTCATTACATCTTACATAGCTCATTTGGCTATCTCATTACAATGCAGCAGAAATAACTATATAGCATGGAGTCCTTCATCTTCAAAGTGCCATAGGCAATCATGTTGGTTGTAGACTTGTAATCCTAATCATCACACTTCACTAACATCAAACAAACCTGCAACATAATAAGTTACAACCACAAGGGTCAATACATTTGAATTGTATTGGCAAGTGATACTATGGTAGTATAGTGGAGTCTATCATCTATATGCATTTGGCTAAGTGGAGCTTAGGCTTGCTTTGCTCAAAATAAGTTTTCCTTATAAGTTGAAAACACTAAGTTTTTATTTGTCAAAATCACCCAAGGCATATACCAATCATTGATTGAAGATCCTTTCACCCTTGTTCACCCACAAGTTTTTATCTTAGAAATTGGGATGAGGAGATTCTTGATAGCTTCCATGTCTTGATGCTCAAATTGTCCATTTCCGGGGACACGGCTAAGTACTTAGATTTTACTCTCTCGAGAGGTGGTGCACTTTCCCCACAAGACTCGACATGCATTGAGACAAGATCTTTCAGAAGCCTTCCCTTAGACCAGAATGGACGCGCTCCAAACCTATCACCCCTACCACCAACTGTCCATTTGGCTAAGTTATTGCAACCTATATGATCCAGGTAGAGCCCATAATGCCAAGTGGTTGCACTTGAAGCTTCTCAACATTTGACATCTCAAATCTCTTTGTTCCTGGGTGGCATTCCACAAGTGAGATACACTAGGGTAGGCCATAAATATGGGGCCCTGTGTAACCACTCAACAAAAATCCATCCAAGCAATTACCATTCCACCCAGGTGATTCATTCACTTAGTAGTTTTATTAAGCAAAAACATAAGTCAAAAGACTTAGCAAAAATTCCATAGCATATGTATATAAACCACCCTTGTTTGCTACTAGCTAAGCTAAGCATGATATTAGTAGGAATCTTAACTTAGGGAAAATTCTACTAAGGCATCAACTACTAGGATTTCCCATGGCATAGTTAACACTTAGAAAATTCATGCAGTCCTACTTAGAAATATCACTAATGCATAGTGGAAATAATGGGAGAAAAGTATGAAGCACCACTTGATTTTTGGTAGAGAATATAAGTTCACTCCTTGATCTTGCAATAGTCACACTCTTCAAAGTTCACTACAATTCAATCAAGCAAGCAAATATTCAAACTAGCATTCAAACAATTCACCACATAAAATAATAAAAACAAAGCAATGCATGCAAGCATGCCAAAGATTGTTTTATTTGGAAAAGTGGTTTTTAATAGGTTAAACATTTTAAAACACCTATTGGTCATTTATAAAAGTGGCAAAACCATTTGATATTAAGTTAGTGAAAATGGCCACTTTAAATCATTTTTGTTTTGTTAGAAATGATTTAAATCAAAGTAATAATTTCTAGTGTTTGACAAATATATTTTTAAACACAAATGTTAGTGTTTTAAGGTCAAGTGTTTAATATTAAAACCATTTGCAATAGGTTTTACCTATAAACCATTTTTTTTATACGAAAGCAATATTTTATTTTGTTGGTAATGCCTTTAAGCAAGGTAATAATTTTCTAGGATTCACCAAATATATTTTTAAATCCTAAAACTTGGTTTTTAGGGTCAGAGAGTTTAAATCAAATCATTTTAAAAAGGTTTTACTCAAAAAGCATTTTTAAAACATATTCAACATTTTTATTTAACTAGAAATGCTTTTATTCAAAGATTTATTCCTTAGCCTCACAAAATACACTTTTAAATCTACAGGTTGGTTTTTATGGTCAGTAGGTTCAAAACAATCCATTTACAAAAGATGTTACCCTAAAATTGATTTTAGAATGAATTTTATACACAAAATATGCCTACACAAGTTTCTGCAAAAACAACCAATTTTACAGAAGCAATTCATTGAATAAATGGCATGGTTTCAAATTACTCTTTTTGCTGATTCCATTGATATAAAGTTTGCAAATTTTAGACGTGTAGATTTAAAGTTATGAATTTTGCAAGTTTAAACATCTAATAGATAAGTTTATGTTTTTAAAACAGTTCACTAGACACGTGGTCGAATCTAACTGGATGATACCGTTTCGCATGGATCGACAGATACTGGCCGTTAGATCTAAGTTGCATCGCACGACACAGAATCAAACTTACCGTTTGCTAGTTGTTCTATTCTACCCATTGGTTCAAAATCTAACGCTTCACATTGACTCGACCAGAGATGGGCGGCGCGGCGATGGTGGCTGGCGGAGGAAAGCTCTGGCTATGGAGGTTTCAACAAAGCAGGAAGCAAGGGAGAGGATGGAGTAGCTCACAGAGTTCGCAGGGTTGAGGAGAAGCTCGACGTGGTCATAGTATTCCAAGGGGCGCATGATGGTGTCAGGGATTGTTCGCCGGAGACGACGACGGTGTCGGGCGTCTCTGTTCGTCGACGGGGGCGAAGCTGCAGGTCACGAGAAGACGAGTGGAGAGGGGAATTAGATGCGGGAGAGTGTGGCAAACACGTGTGTGTCATCAGGAGAGAGAGGGTAGGACGGGACTTACGGGGAGACGTCACCGGAATCGAAGCAGACGGTGGCGTGTTCTATCAATGACGTTGCTAAGCAGACGGCGGCGTGTTCTATCAATCGCGCAGGCAAGTGGGTGGTACTGGGAGGTTTGCAAGACGATGAGGAGTAGGATCGTGGAGGCCAGGGAGCAAGGGGAGGCGTAGGCTAGCCGAAATTGTCGCCGGAAGGTCGTCGGGGCAGGGGCGTTGCGAGCAGAAATCCAGGTAGCCTGGTGGCTCCGATCGTGTGAGGTTTGAGGGGAAAGAAGGAGGGAACATGGGCGATTAAATGGGCGGGGTTACCAGGCTGATTCATTGGGCAGTAAAGCGAATTTAATCCGCGGAGTTAGAGGCAGAAACGGCGACGAGGGGGGAGGAACTGGTCGTGGGGTGGGGAAGACGATGACGCGGCAGTGGGGCCTGGCGGCAGCGAGAGAGAGAGAGAGGGGGTGCGGTGGGGTCAGCAATTCAGTGCTTGTGTTGGTCGTTCTGCGAGTAAGAAATCGTTTCGGGAGGGAAAAGAGGAGGTGGGCTGCGCTGGGCTTAGTGGGCTTGTTGGGCTGGGCTGGCTCTTGTCATTTTTTATTCTATTTCCTTTTTCCTTTTTCTGATTTCTTTTTGTGTTTTGATTTTATCCAAATGATTTCAAACCTTGTTTGATTTCAAACTTTTCCCAAAACTTTTAGTAAGTTTTTAATGCTATTTATCAATGTATTTTAAAGTCTATTTTAGAATAATTCTTTTATTCTTTTATGGTTTATTAATTATTTAAAAATGGCACTTTCCTTTATTTAAATAAGATTTAATTATATTTTCAAACTCTTATTTGATTTCTAATTTTCACCAAAACTTCTTCAGTAGGTTTTATTTATTTCATTTAGTGCAAACAATTCACTTAAAGTATTATTTAAAATATTTTAATATGATTTATTAATCATTTTAAATTGGACAACTGTCTTTATTCAAATAAAATCAAATATGGTTTTAATCCGATATAAATTTTATTCAAATAATTCTTTTAAGTTAATTAGATAACTTTTTAATCCACTTTAGTAAATTCCCATTTATTATTTTGTCATAATTTAATTAATCATTTTCATTAGGGATTTGTCTCCATTTAAATAATTTTAAAATGGTTTTAGTCCCATACGATTTTATTTGAATATTCCTTATCCCTTATTTTATTTGAATTATCTTTATTCTATTTGCTCATGGATTTAACTCAAGATTTAAATTATCTTCCAAATAATTTTTCTTGGGATTTATTATTTTAGGCAAATTTGGCTTTATTTAAATAAAATTGGATATTGTTCAATCCTTATGATTTTATTTAAATAATCTTTTATTACTTTTATTATTCCATAATCTTTCATTTCATTTGTTTGGCCAAGATTTAATTTGGCTTTTAAATATTCCTTATTTAATTATTTCTTTCTTTATCTTATAAAATCCATATCTTTTATTTATAGATCCAAAATTGGTGATTCCAATTTGTAGAATTTTATTTAATACCTGTTCATCCTTTTTAATCTCTTAGGATTAATTTGCTCACAGTTTGGTATGGATTTTAGATAGGAGCTTTTATTAGCTTTGGAAATTATTCCCTTTTAACTTATTAAATTCATGTTTTATCCATGGTTCCAAATTGAATGAAATTAATTTCTATGGTTTTATAATATTTTTTTATTTATTATTGTTGATTATTTATAAATGTTTGTTGACAAATTTTTATATGGAATAAATCCATAGTCTTAGAGAGATCTTGGAAATGATTTATTCCTTTAGGGTTTTGGTTTATTTTCCCAAGTTTAAATTTCAAGATACATTCATTGATGAATGCATTCCTCTTGATTGAAATTTGTTGGATTCCATTTTATTCAAAGTTTTTCGGGAAGGGTTTTGATGTTTCCATTTGGAATCAAAAAGTTTCTTTTCACCCTAAATTTCAACAATTATTTATTTTGTTTATTTATTTTTCAGATTTCAAAATTTGGAAAATTTTGGGATGTGACAGTTTACCTCCAGGATCCATTGATAGCCCTGATTGCTTGATTGCTACTTTATTTCAGAAATATTTCCCTCCTAGTGTTAGACATGCTGTTTTGCAGAAACTTTTTGATTTTAAACAAGGAAATGAGGAAAAATTGCCTGAGTCATGGACAATGTTCTGTGCCTTGATTCATGCACATCCTGGATGTCCATTACCTAAAAATGAGCTTGTTGATATATATTATAATGGACTAACTGATGAATCTAGGACATACCTAGATAGCTTTGCTGATTGTGTTTTCAGGAAAAGAACTCCTGAAGAAGCTGGGGAATTAATGGCTAAAATAAGCAATAATTATGATGATTGGACTACAGCTGAGCCAATTACACCTGAGCTAACTACACCTGAACCAATTGTGCCTGAACCAACCCCAACACGAACACCAAAGAATAGGGGAGTGATTGAATTAAATGATGAAGTGATGAAGGAAGCTAAGAAATATCCTAAGGAGAAGGGTATTAAATCTGAAGATGTGAAGAATTTACCTCCTATGGAAGAATTATGTAAGCCAATTTCCCACTCATCCACTATTGAGGTACACTCTCTCCAACATTTTGATGAAGGTGATATTCCCTATGGTAAACCTCCTGATCAATGCTTAGAAGAACTTGATATATTTATTTGTAATCAAGGTAATTTTAATAAACAAGTTTAGAATCATTTAATGGAAAACTCTAGATCTATAAATTAGTTGAAAGATATTGTGGAAAGAACTTCTAATGATGTGAAAATGCTTGTTAAACATTTTCAAATGGTTCAAACTCAAATCGATCAACTTGCTAAAGTACAAAAGGATATGCTAGTTAATGTTTCTGAGGATAAACATGCTTATGAAATTAGAACTAGGAGTGGTGATGCCACTCAGGATCCTTTATATCCCGAGGGGCATCCTAAAAAAATTTAGCAAGATTCTCAACAAGTTGAAAATAGTGGCACCTCTTCTAAGAGAAAGAAAAGGAAACATAAAACAATTGTAGAATCTCCTGAACCTGCTATAGATCCTAATAGTATATCTATCTCTGATGCTGAAACTAAAAGTGGTAATGAAAAAATGATGCTCCTGATAAGGAAGAAATTGAAGAGGAACCTGAGAGGCACACTAATAACACTAAGTACACTAAGGAAGATTGTATTGCTAAGAAACATGGTAGTGAAAGAGAACCTTGGGTGCAAAAACCAATGCCTTTTCCTAATAAGAAACACAAGTCAAAGGAAGAAGAACACTATAACAAGTTTTGTGATTGGATGAAGCCTTTATTTTTGCAAATTCCTTTGACTGATGCTATTAAGTTGCCTCCTTATTCAAAGTATATGAAGGATATTGTCTCTAATAAAAGGAAGATTCCTAATGAGGAAATTTTACTTTGCTTGCTAATTATTCCTTCAATGGTAAGGTTCCAAAGAAACTTGGTGATCTAGGTATTCCAACTATTCCTTGCTCTATTAAAAATAACTATGTTAGAACTGCTTTGTGTGATTTCGGAGCTGGAGTTAGTGTTATGATTTTTTCTCTCTACAAGAGACTTCAGCTAGAAAAATTGATACCAACTGATATATCTTTGCAAATGGTTGATAAGTCTACTACTATTATTTTGGGTATATGTGAGGATGTTCCTGTTTAAGTGGCTCATAATTTCTTGGTTTTAACGGATTTTGTTGTGCTTGAGATGCCTGAAGATGATAATATGTCTATTATTCTTGGGAGACCTTTTCTTAATACTGAAGCTGCTGTCATCAATTGTAATCAAGGGAAAGTAACTTTTAATATTAATGACAAAGAGCATACTGTCTAATTCCCCAAGAAGATTGATAAGAGTTATGGCCTAAATTCAATTGAAAATATTGAAGGCATCAAAGTTGGAGAAATATATTGTCCCATTCCACAAGAAAGTTCTGAAACTATAATGATTGGGACTATTGCTATAAAGATTGAGGTAACATAATCATTTAGTGAAATGCAAAGTTTTGTTTCATACAAAAATGTTTTGGTAACAAAACTTGATCAACCTTGTTAACAAAAGGATTTTAAATGTCAAAACAATGGTTTCACAATGATTATCCTTGCTCACTTTTATTTTTCTCCTTTCCAATCTTTTGTTTTTGTCTTGTTAGTTTTAGTTTTTCTAGTTGCTTGCTTGTTAGAGTGTATTAGAACTTCTGTACTTTTGGTTTGGTTTGCTTTTGCTTCTTTTCAAAAATCTTTTTCTGCAAGAAAATCAATTTTCATAACCTAAAAATTGGCCAAAAACAAAGTTTCCAAGAAAATTCTAGAAAATTCTTATTATTTTTTTTTCTCGAAAAAAGGGTAGAGGGGCACCTGGAGTGACCCAGGGGCACCCACCAGGCCAGCACACCCCTTGGTGGTGCGGCCAGCCCCTGGCCTAGGTGTGGCCCACTTGTAACCCTCCACTTGGTCTGCTTCCAGCCACTTCTTTCTCTCTCCCGAAAAACACCAGAAAACTTTGCAAAGCTCGAGTTCCTACTATTCTTGCCCCCAATTTTTGATCTCCTTGATCAACCCTTCTTAGCTGTTGATTTTTGGAGGGTTTACTCCTTGGTATGTGCCTCCTTCGCTTGTCCAATTAGATTTTTGGTTGGTGGATTCTATCTTGAGTATTTTGCTACTGTATGTGACAGGTTTTGTGATCTTGCATGCTTGTTCTATGATTAGAGATTTCATTTTTATGCGTGTTTAGCCCTCTAGCAAGTTCCTGTAGTAGTTCCCCATCATTTATTAACTTGGAAATCACTTGGTTTGATATTTGTTCACAAATTTCAGAAAAGAAGATGGGTGAGTACCAGCTGAATCAACATGAATTGATGGTACCTAAGCCAATGAAAGTTGATCGTGAGGAGGAGGTTTTCTCTTCCATATATCCATGCCCTGAATTTATGAGAGCTACGGGGATCTTTCAGGATTTCCAAACTCTGATTTCCAATGTAGGTTTGGAGCATTTTGTTGGAGAGGAACTTCCCCAATATGTTAAACTAACTATGTCTGTGATACATGACTTTCGATTAAGTTTATCCTCGTCTAACCCCATGGTTCATTATAAGATCTACAATATAGCTGTCGGTCTCCCCTTTGATATTTTTTGTGCAGCTACCAGAGTGCCACAGTGGGGTTCATGTGGGAATATTAGAGAGAGGCCTGCGCCACTCATGGACTTATATGCAGAGATTTGCCAAGGATGTAGCTTCTCAAAGGAGAGTGGTAAAATTCGGAATATTCATCTCCCATCCATTCGTTATTTTTCCTATTTCATTGCCAAGTGTGTTCTTGCTAGGAAGACTGCTAGAAAAATATCTTCATATATCTAGCTTTTATCTCAGCTACCTTGAAACGAGATAGGATTTATAATTTGGGTTCTTTTATAGCTTACCGTCTAGCCGCTAACCATGAGAAAGGTGGAATTTGTGGAGGCCTCATTGCTTCTCGTCTGTTAGATTTGCATGGATTAGCGCCTCATCATTCAGATTTTCAGTTTCCCATAGAGAGACTTGATCTTAATTCCATGGTTCAGCATAAATTTGTTTCTTCTTGGTCTAATCAGAGCGAGTTATTTTGTGAAATAACCTTTCTCAATAGTGGTTGGAGAGGGGGTAAGTATGAGAAAGTAGTCCCTTTGCCTACACCTGCTTTGTTTGATTTTGATACCAGGAAAGGATGGTCACTCACGGAGGAATAATTTGACACATACATGGTGGAGCTCTCCCAGCAAGAGGAGAATGTTGGAGAGGATGCGAAAGATAATTTGGTTCAGTCCTCCAACATGACAGAGTCTTCATACCAGCAGCCCTCTTATGATTGGGGCGCTTCTTCTTCTTCTTCTTCACGAGGGGCTGATTACGATCATTCCTATGATGATCCACCGGCTTGGGGTTACTACCCGCGTTTCGATTGAGCCCCACTTAGGCCAAAAGCCTAAGCTTGGGGGGAGGTATACCTACATCACACTCATCTACATATCATATTCTTCCGGTACTTTGTATATCCATGTTCCGCTTTCTTTTTAGTTTTTGTTTCTATTTCCCAAAACACAAAAAGACCAAAAATATTTTCGCTGTTTCTCTTTGTTTGTTTCTTTGTATTTTAGCTTTGGTTTGCTTTTCCTTCTTTTTGCTTTGGTTTGCTATAAGAAAAATCCAAAAATATTTTACTTTGTTTGTTTGTTTTGCTTTGAGTGCTTGCTTTAAAAAATGGAAAACCCAAAAATATTTGTTGTTCTTCTCTGGTTTTGTGAAATTTGTTGCAGGGTTCAGCAGTCCTCTGTGACTCCTTTGGATTTTGTTTTTCATGTTATTATTCAAGCCACACAAGTGAAAGGCAATGATGTTGATTTATGACAACTCGAGGTGTGGTAAGAGGCCAGTAATGAACTCTATTTGTTTTCATTTTTGTACATATACTCATCATTGTGAGCATGCTTAGCCTGTTCGTGTATGGCGTATGTTATTTAATGGATGATTAGTAGTTCTTGCTCTCTTATGATTAGCTCGAGCTTGCTAATAGTTTGTAGCATGTCACATGAATGTTTGCTTGCATTGTTCTATTCATAATTTGGTATGACATTGTGGTGTCCTCCTATGAATGCTTCATTTGAATCGACTTGGCACATGATCATGCATGCATATGACTAAACAAAAGTCAGTTAAGCCTCGATGATCTATTTTACCTCAGAGTTATTGTATCACTTTTATGCCATAATTAATTCTATTTTGTTGCAAGCATGATTATGACAGTTATTGCTCTCTTGTTTGTCGCTCCCTTCCTATTGCTAGCCTTCACTTGCACTGAGTATGAGATCTACTCGTGTTTCCAACTTCCCAAAACCAGAATTGTCAAAAAGTGTCCACCATATCTACCTATTAGCATCATTGCTATTCTGTGCATATTTATTATGCCTCATTTCTTCCAAATAAAATGTTTGCTTGTTTTGAGAAAGTTAGTTAGTAAAGCTCTCACGAACTTGATGGCACACTTTATTTTCTTGCACTTAATAAACTTGAACCATTGTGAATGTCCTTGAAAGTTATATGCTTGCAAATTATAGGTTGGGAGTTAGCAGAACTGTGCTATCACGGGGAACACTTTCAACACCTGTAAATATTATTCTGTTGATATCATGCTCTTTTGTTTACGGATGTCGTCGGTGTGAAATAAAATGGGAACTTGTAAGTCCATGGAGTTATGTATATGTGTTAGAGAAACGCCTGGGCCGCTAGCCTAAGCCATGCCTAATCATGGTGGAAACTTGCAGGATAACTATACTGAGCAATCTATGAAGCATTCTTATAAAAAAAGAGATACGAGATACAAAAAAGAGAAAAAGAGGAAAGAGAGAAAAAGCACCATTTTCCCATGATAAATAAGAAGATTGCTGAGATGCTCATTGTCTGCTTGCCTTGTCATTGTGATGTGGGATAGCTCATGTGTCATGGGGAAAGGGATACCTCGTTGGCGGTTCTCTATGAACATGTATTTACTATGACAAGAACTTACCGATAACTAAAGTTGAGTAGCATGAGGAGCGGCCCTCGTACTCAAGGAACATGAGATTGCCAACTTATGGTCTGTTAAGCATATAACTAATAGTTGACCTCACTTTAACCGTAATCACTTAAAGATGCCTATGATAGGGGCAATAAGAGCTCAAAGCTAATGAGTACCTTACTTTCAGCATTTGGAAGCCTTTCAAACTTTTCAAAACCTTTTCACTTCTTTGTTGAGTAACCACTTATTCTTTGAGCACCTTCTTGAGAGCATAGTTGTCATTCTTAGTGCAATGTGCTTGTCTCAAAACTTGGTTAATTATGACATATCTTTGATGCTTGTGTCTTTCATATATTTACTTCTAGTCTTCACTTGAACTTCAGAGGTGCCTTGGCATTTATGTTTTGCTCCACAATCAAAGGCAAGCGAGATACCACTTTATCATACTTTCTTATGAGCATTACAATATTGCTTATACTTATGTTTCATGCTGCTTACTATTATTGTGTTGGAATCTCCTCATAGCTTGCATAACAGTTGAGTAGACTTGGTTGCATACTCCTTATTGTGATTTTTCTAAGTATTGATCACTTGCTGAGAATATTTACATCACATGAAGCAAATGTTTTCGTGAAATTTTCTTTAATCGCACTCAGTTTTCAACTGAATTGCTTGAGGACAAGCAATAGCTAAGCTTGGGGGGAGTTGATATGTCCAAAACGTATCCACTTTCCCGAACCCTTTTGCTATTGTTTCTCCTCTAACTTGTGTGATTTGGATGCAACTAACACATACTGACATTTTTTCAGCAGAATTGCCTTGGTGTCTAATTTTTGTGCAGAAAATCAACTTTCAGGAAAAATCCCGAAAAATATCGCAAAAATCCTATTTTACCAGAAGACTCATGGAGCCAGAAGACGAGACGGAGTGGGGCCACGAGGGGCCCACACCCCCTGGCCGCGCTTGTGGGGGGGGGGGTGGCCGCCTCGGGCACCCCCTCGGCCTCCCTATTCACCTACATAAAGGCTTCTGACCTAAAAACAAAGGGGGGTTCGATAATTTCCAGAGGCGAGTTCCCCTGCGCCGCCACCACCACCGGAAACCGCAATTCGAAATCAGAAACTCCATTGGCACCCTGCCGGGATGGGATATTGGAGTAGATCATCACCATCATCATCACCGACGCCTCTCCATCAACCATCCATGTTTCCCCCATCCATGAGTGAGTAATCCCCCGCAGTAGGCTATGGGGATGGTAGGGATTGGATGAGATCTATCATGTAATCGAATAAGATTGTTAGGGAATGGTGTCTAGTATCTTTATTAGTGCTATTTGACTTTGTTGCAACTTGTTATGCTTAATGCTTGTCACTAGGGCCCGAGTGCCATGGTCTCATGTAACATCCCTAAAATCATGTTTTCAAAGTTTGCATATCATCCATGCATTCATAATCATGTTAGGATCATTTTCAAAGTCATTACAAAAACAGAAGCATTTGAATGCTTATTATTTTATGTAAGCAAAGCATTGATCCAATGCTACTCTCTAATGAGAGATTATTTGTTTTAAACCAATGATGTTTGTTCATAGGTTTGTTTGATAAATTCCAAAGCTTGGACAAAGATTTCAAAACAAAGAAACAAATTTAAACCATTTCTTTGTCTTTATTAAGCAATGGGTAAAAACATTGTTTTTTTTAAATTTCCAAAGTGGCAAATTATTTTAAAGCATACAACATTGTTCTGCAACCAAATGTGTACAAATTTCACTTTATAAAAATCCAGAAAGAATTTGGAATCAAACACATTTGAAATCATTTGAAAATGTTTCCTAAAAATCAAAATAGAAATAGAAAAAGAATAAAGAAAGCGGAAAGGCCGGCGCTGCCAATTTGGCCTAGCACAGAAACCAGCCCACTAAGCCCACCCGGGCCATTTCCCTCTGCTCCTTCCCTCACCCGCGCAGAGCCTACCCCGCAGCCACTGATCGATGGGCCCTCTCTACGTCAGCGTCGTCTTCCCCAGATTCTTGCGCGCAGTCACCGCTCCGCCGTTACCTCGCCGCAGTGACGCGCAAATTAACTCGGCTTAATACCCATTGATTCCGTGCGTAATCTTCGCCCTGATTCCGGCTACAAAACCCCCTCTCCACCCCGCTCTTTTCCCCTCACACCACTCGCTCGCTCCGCCACCAGGCTGCCTCTATTTCGCGTTGCATCGCCGCAGATAGAGCCAACTCCGGCGAGTTATTCCGGTAAGTCTGGTGTTCGCGCCCACTTCTCGTTCACCCTAGGATGATCCCCTGATCCTTGTGCACCTCCTGATCCCCTTTGTTCTTCTGCTCGTGATCCAGAGCGTCGACTACGACAAGCTCTATAGGCAACCGACGCCGTCTCCAACTCCGGCGAGAGATTGAGGTAAAGCTCGACCGCCCCGCGCCTTCTCCTTGACCCTATCAGGTTCGCCTGAGCATTGTGCACGCGCTGATACCCATGGTTTGTGCTAGGTTGGCCAGTATCGTCGCCTTCGTCGCCGCCCGAGCAAACCCGACACTGTCTCCAACTCCGACGAGCCCTAGCAGCCTCTGCAACACGCCCCCGTCCACGCCAGCAACGCGTTGAGCTTCGCCGTGTCTCCGTGATCTTGGTAAGCACACGCCCGACCCCCCTGCCCCTCTGGTTTCGCAGGAACATCGCCGGCAGACGCACAGCCGCCGCGACAACCATTTGCGCCGCCCGTTGTTGGTCAAAGCAACGTGGTCCGCTGGATCTAGATCCAGCGGATGCGATTAGATCAACCGTGAAGGGGTACGCGCCGATATGGGCCGTGCGCAGTAAGTTAGATCTAACGGCCCACGAGCGTGATCCGGTGCGAAGCGGTGTCGTGGGAATAGTCACGGCAGATGCTGCAATCGGCAGCGAGTAGTAGAACGAGGGGCAAGGGCGGCCAGCCATCTGCGGTGCGAGATGAGGGCAAAGACACAGGGTTTTACCCAGGTTCGGCCCCCCAGAGGGTAAAGACCTACTCCTGCTAGATTGTATTATGGAGGTGTTACAATGGGTGAGCTCGGCTTCCAGGCGGCGAGTCGCTTGGGTGTATGAGGGAACGTATCTCTACTCGCCCTATAGGGAGGTTTATATAGGCTCACCTCCCCTAGGGTTTACATATCTCAACCGATTCAGTTAAAGCTTCGGTAGTCGTTCAACCTAATCCGACTGGACCTATCTACTCGCCTGGGCCTTCAGCTTCCAGTCGCTCGGTTCCTCACTGGGCTTCAATCCATTCGCCGTCCTGCAGGCCCACTCGCCGGTTCTTGGGCCAGTCGGAAACATCCTACTGGGTATACCCCGGTAGGCACATCCCCATCAGTAGTCCCCGAGGCCGTCGTCGATTAGGCGTAGGTGGCTGCTGGCAGTCGGAGTATACGGCTTCAGAGTAGGCATCCATTCGAATCGTCGGCAGGCTCCTGTATAAAGGAGGAAACCAGTGATCCAGGTCACAGCTTTGGCGAGTCGAGTCGGCGAAACACTGTCATAGTGATTGGGTCGGCGAGCCGAATGGCCATAGTTGGACCGTCAAGCGTGGTCAAACTAGCCGTTGGGGTAATCCAACGGTAACTTTTGGCATAATCATCGCGCAGTAACGGCTCCCTGATTTGGCGGGTAACATCCACTATATAAGGGGAATGGCAGGCGATCGGAAAGCTACCTTCTCACCACTTCTTCCGACTGCACGCATTTTCGCCTCCCCTCGCATCGCGATCCAGCCGACCCGAAATCCCCTGACCTCCAACAAACCTCTCGGCCATGGCCCTTTCCACCGAACCGTGGGGTAGATCCAAGTGCACGAGGGCGCAGCTGGCCTCTTTCGAGGAGGCCGGGATCCTGCGAGCCGGCTGTTGGTGTATTCCCGCAGCCGGAGAGACGACCCCAAATCTGCGAGAGAGGGAATTCATCTGTTTCACCAGTCATCTCGAGCGGGGGCTAGGGTTTCCTACGTCCCTGTTCTTCCGGCGCTTCTGCGCCTACTACGGGATCCAGCCTTCAGATCTGGGTCCCCACAGCATCGAGCAGCTCGCCATCTTCGTGGCGTTCTGCGAATGCTACTTGGGCTGCCGGCCCTACTTCCCCTTGTGGCAAGACCTGTTCCACGGACGGATCAGTCGTGAGGAAGCAGGCGGCCCAATGCTAGCCGCGGGCGGCCTGACGTTCCAGCTCAAGTCAGAAGCTTCATTCTTCGATCTGATGCTGCCTGCCAAGGCAGCGAGCAACTGGAAGAAGTCGTGGTTTTACGTGGCCGAGGCGACCCCGGAGGACGAGGTGGCGATACCGCGGTATTCCGCCAATCGGTCCGAGCCGCCATCTCCAAGTAGGCAAGCTCCCCAACGATCAGCGGATGGTCGTCGACGAGATGCTCCAGACCATCCGTGGTCTGAAAAAGAAGGGCCTCCAGACGATAAACCTGTACAACTGTTGGCTCGGGCGGCGGCTCGTCCCGCTCGCCCATCGCGACCACTACATGTACCAGTACACGGGCCGGGGAGACTCGACGAAGGCCTGCCTCGACGAGTGGAAGCTGGAGGACTATCTCCCAGCACTGAAGAAGATTACCCAGGCGGTGTACCTTATACCGCAAAGCGTCCAGCTCCAACGGTAACCATTTCACTTCGCTCGCAGTCGCAGTTTATGCAGTCGTGGTAATTCTGATTTTACTTTGTATTCATCGCAGCTATTCCAAGTGGTGGAAGGGTGGCTCCCACCTTCGGACGACGAGAACTCGAGCTCGTCCGCCCAGGACGTAGACGAGTCGCCGCCCGCTAAGGGAGACGAGGATGACTACGACGAGTCCGAGGAGGAGGTCGCCCCGCTGGTCTGAAAGACCCGTGGACAACGACAGCGCGAGATCGAGGCAAGCAGAAGCCTCGAGCGTCATGATGATGATGACGAGCTCCCAGAGACCACCTCGCGCCGTCAAGCCACTCCGTCGAAGAAGAAGAAGAAAGAAAGGGAGGTAAGGCCCCCCCCGAAGAAGAAGACGAAGCCATCGAAGCCGGCCTCGCCGCCGCACTCGGCGAGCAGCTCTGATGCTCCCAGCCCGGCCGGTGACGACGCGCCACCAGTGACAGCCGTGCTGGACGCGGCGACCGTGGAAGTGCTGCTGGCTTCAATACCCCCGCCATTCGCCCCAGTCTCTGGGTTGGGGGAGGCTCCGGCCGCAGCGGCTTCGCCTCGCAAGGAGGCTCCTGCCGAAGATATCCCAGAGGCTCCAGCTGCGGCCTCAACGACGAAGAAGCCGTCCGTGTCTTGGGCACGCGACGTCCTGGAGATGGGGCTCAGTCGCCGACTGGGCCCTGAACTGGAAAAACCAGCCGGCCTTCGTACGGGGCTGCGCTTTATTCCAGTCGCCAAGTGAGTGCACTCACCCTTCCTTCTCTTTCATAATTAATTCAATTATTTTTGCTTATACGATTGATGCACAGGACCGGAGTGAAGAGGATGGGCCATCCGACCGTGGCCAAGGTGCCGCCCGTCGTTAGCGAGGAGGATCCTTCCTGCAAGAGGAAGGCGGACGAGGTCGTCGTCACGGCGGATGGCAGCAAGAAGGCCAAGGGTGACGACACCGTCACTATTTCTGATGATACGGCGGTTGCACCAGCCGGACCCGTGATGGAGGCAGCCGCGTATACGAAGGAGGGCGCTCCCTTGCTTGGACCGGCGGAGCCGACCTCCCTTGGAGCGGGTGCCTCTATCGCTACCTTCCCACGCTTCGTGACCAAGGCGGCCGCGGCGAGTGGGACTTCGCCCTCGAGCCACGCTCCTGGGACCGCCGATGCTGAAGTCGACCAACGTCGTGGGCATACGCCGGCTCTCCTCGCGTCCGTGGACGTGATACAACTCCACGGCATGCTTGGCACAGCCATCCAGGTACATCCAGTCCCCGAGGATCAGGTCGGTGCTTTGCAGCGGCCTGATTCTTATAATATCTTAACTTTATTTTTCGCATCCAGTCCCCGAGTGTGCACGCGCTAAATTTAGCGGGTGGGCACTTAGGAATTTCTTGATCGCCAGTCCCCGAGTGCGCACTCGCTGAATTTCAGAGGGTGGGCACTTAGGAATTTCTTGATCGCCAGTCCCCGAGTGCGCACGCGCTGAATTTCAGCGGGTGGGCACTTTAGGAATTTTGCTTTGATTAACCTTTTTGGTGACGTGCAGGGTCTGCAGCTTGAGTCGGCTGACCGATTGGCCGCGAAGCAGCACGCGGAGAAGGAGCTGGCCATCGTCCAGGAAGCAAACAAAGGGCTTCAGGCTGTTGCCGCGAAGGCAGAGGAAGCTCGCCAGGGGCTTCTCCCCGCTGGTGAATTGGCGGCGGCGCAATCGGCTTTGAGTACCGCTGAACAGCGGATCGCCAACCTCGAGCGCGAGCTGCGGGAGGCAAAGGAAGAAGCGAGCTCGGCTGACGGGCGAGCTAAGGCCGCCATTGCAGCCGCTGAGGAGGATCGCAAAGTGTCGGAAGTCCTTATTGCTGGGCTTCAGGACGACCATACATCGCTTCAATGCTTCATCACGGAACTCGCCCGCCCGCTTCTTGGTGAGTACATCTACCCCTTCCGGTGGTTGTGTCTTTTGTGGTGTCCGTCGTACTCATTATTGTGTTCTACTCACAGGTCGCATCATCGATAGCGAGGAAGAGGCGAGCTCGTTCGACGCGAGGCAGTGTGTAAGCATGCTTGTCGATTCGGCAACGTTGTCGGCGACGTGCATCCGCACCTATCTCCAAGAGATATCTTCCACGGAGGTGATTCCCAGCGATCTCGTTGAGGTGTGGAAGTATTTGGAGAAAACGCCCGCGGTTGTTGAGTTCATGACGCGGTCGGCGTTTCGGCGCGGAGCGTCGACGGCACTTAGTCTTGGACTTGCCCACTTCCCCGAAGACTTCGACATCGACGATGTGACGAGTGGATATCCATCGTCGACTGGCGCGGTGGAGCTGTCCGAGGTTCTCAAGTTGCAGGACCACGCCGCCCCGTACTCAGAACGAGTCTGGGCAATGGGCGACCTCCTTCCGTACCAGGAGACGGTCGTCGCGCCGAATGACCCCGAGCCGCCGCATCGTGACTTCAAGGTCGAGCAACCTTTTCGTGCGGCAATGGCGGGTGAACTGACGACGTGTCCGTCGAACCCGTACACGCCGTTCATCCGCAATCGCCGGGATGTTGGCGAGTCGTCATCAAAGCCTGCAGAGTAGGATAGTTTGCCTTGTGGCGTTAGCAGCAGGTCTGCCATGCGGGCATATTTTGTAGCATGAAACAATGTGATATGCAATTGAATGAGACATCGTGTCTATTTTGGTATTTGTTGTGTGTTTGTGATTGATTTTTGAACGATTCCCCGAGCGTGTCCACCCTTTTTGTGGGGTTTACCTCGTATGTGATATATGTGTTGTTGTTATGTGTTTTGTTATTTTGGTCGACTCGCCCGAGCTCGAAGAGCCAGTCGCTAGGCGACTCCCTTGAGTGCTCTGTACTTTGCCGTTTTCCCTTGCGCGAACGAGGTCGGGTGGCCGAGTCCCCGAGCGTGGTACTTGGTTGTTCTAGGCACGACTCGAGGGTGGTTGAGGACTTAGCGCGTTAATTTGAGCGCGTCACTCCTGCCTGGCCCTTGGGGTCAGTCGCCTGGCGAGTCCTGGGCATGATCTCCTACTTGGCGTTTTCCCTGACCGCTCGCGATGAACTGGTATTCAGTCCCCGAGCGTGGTACTTAGCCGTTCGAGTCGCTATGCCGAGGATGCGGAGGACCAAGGTCGCTGTGAGAAGCGAGGGCAGTTTTCTTGGCTCGTAGAACCAGTCGAGCTAGGCGACTCCAATGGGGCTCCGGGTAGGCGTTTTTCATGGACGACGCAAGACCTGAGGTGATTCAGTGCTCTTACACCGCACTACTTAGCCGTGCCGATCGCTGCGCCAAAGGTTGACTTCTGCGGTTAGAGTAACGCTGTTATTACGAGTGCGAGTGGCACAAGTCATGGAGAGTAGGCGCAATTTGCGGTAACCGTTTCTTTTTATTTCATAGCGACTGGAGAGTACATGTGTGGGGTTCTAGGAGTAGAACTTCCGTAGGAGGTTTACATTCCATGGTCGCTTGACGTCGAGTTCGCCGTCCCCGCGGACGTCGATGAGGTAGTAGGCGTCGTTGCCGAGTATGCTCCCGATGGCGAATGGGCCTTCCCACGGAGGGGAGAGCTTGTGCATGCCCTTCTTGTCCTGGATGAGGCGTAACACCAGGTCGCCTTCTTGGAAGGTTCGAGCTTTCACCCGCCGGCTGTGGTAGCGGTGGAGTCCCTGCTGGTAGATAGCGGTACGTGACCGAGCGAGGTCACGTGCTTCGTCGAGTTGGTCGATCCCGTCTTGGCGGGCAAGCTCGTTCGCAGCCTCCGTATAGTGGACGACCCGTGGCGAGTCGTGCTCGAGGTCGGTGGGCATGACTGCCTCGGCGCCGTAGACCATGAAGAAGGGGGTGAACCCTGTCGATCTGTTGACTGAGGTGCGGATCCCCTAGATGACAGAGGGCAACTCTTCGACCCAGCACCCGGCGGTGCGCTCGAGTGGTACTTGGAGTCGCGGCTTCAGGCCGTGGAGGATGCTTTGGTTGGCCCGTTCCGCCTAGCCGTTGGATTCCGGGTGGGCGACTGACGCGAGGTCGAGCCGGATGTGGTGCTCTTCGCAGAATTCGGCCATGGCTCCCTTGGCGAAGTTGGTGCCGTTGTCCGTGATGATGTTGTTTGGGAACCCGTAGCGATATATGAGCTCGCGTAGGAATTTAGTGGCGGTCTTCCCGTCGCATTTCTGGACTGGCTTGGCCTCCACCCATTTCGTGAATTTGTCGACGGCGACTAGCAGGTGGGTGTAGCCGGAGGGGGCCTTCTTGAAGGGGCCTACCATATCCATGCCCCACACAGCGAATGGCCAGGTGATGGGGATTGTTTTGAGCGCCGAGCTCGGTACGTGCGTCTGGTTGGCGTACTTCTGGCACCCGGCGCACCGCTGGACGATATCGACAGCATCAGCGTGTGCGGTAGGCCAGTAAAAGCCATGTCGCATAGCCTTGGCGACCAGGGAGCGAGCGGCGGCGTGGTGGCCGCAGTCACCGGAGTGAATGTCGTGGAGGATCTTGCGTCCTTCAGCTGGTTGGACGCAGCGTTGGAACACGCCGGTGACGCTGCGCTTGTGGAGCTCGCCATCGATGATGGTGTAGGACTTGCATCGACGAGCGATCATTCGAGCGTCCGTCTCGTCTGCCGGAAGGGTGCCGGCTTCTAGGTAGGTAATGTAGGGCTTGGTCCAGTCGTCTGGCTCATTGACGAGTGCGACCAAGGCTGCCTCTGGTTGGAGTGGGACTCCGATGTCGATCTCCCTCGGGGGAGAGACTGATGGCTTGGTGATCGTGTCGAGGAAAACGCTGGCGGGTGGTGCGAGTCGAGCCAACCCGATGCGAGAGAGTGCGTCGGCCTCCTCGTTCTTCCGCCTGTCGACCCACTCGACGGAGTAGCCGGTGAAGTGTCCGCCCAACTTGTCAACTGCTTGGCGGTACGCCGCCATGGTAGGGGAGACGGCGTCGCAGGTGCCAGCGACTTGCCCCGCGACAAGGTCGGAATCTCCGTAGCAGCGGAGGCGATTGACGTTCATCTCCTTGGCAGCTCGCATGCCGTGGAGTAGGGCCTCGTACTCGGCCATGTTGGTTGTACAGGGTGTGAAGTCGAGGCAGAGGATGTAGCGGAGCTTGTCGCCCTTTGGTGAAGTTAGCACTATCCCTGCGCCTATACCGTCCGCGTTCTTGGAGCCGTCGAAGTGCAGGCTCCAGTAATGGAGGTACGGCAGCTTCTCTGGCTGCTGGGCCTCTTCCCAGTCGGCGATGAAGTCTGCCAGTGCCTGCGACTTGATCGCTTTTCGTGGCTCGTATTTGATGTTGTGGACGCCGATCTCGACGGCCCACTTGGCGACCCGCCCGGTCGCCTCGCGGTTGCGGATGATGTCTTGCAGTGGTGCTGAGGAGACGACCGTGATCGGGTGCTCCTGGAAGTAGTGCGGCAGGCGCCGCTGAGCTCTGAAGACCGCGTATACTAGCTTTTGGTACTGTGGGTACCGCTGGCGCGACTCGTTGAGGACCTCGCTGATGTAGTACACCAGCCGCTGGACTGGGCGCTCCTTTCCTTCCTCTGGTCGCTCGACGACCATCACGGCGCTGACGACGCGCTCGGAAGCCGCGACGTAAACCAGCATGGGTTCTTTGTCGGCGGGGGCGGCGAGTAATGGTGCGGCGAGTAGCACCTTTTTGAGGTCGCGGAGCGCGTCGTCCGCCTCCTTATCCCACTGGAAGGTGGGGTTCTTGCGCATCAGGCGGTATAGGGGCATCGCCTTTTTGCCCAGGCGGGGGATGAAGCGACTGAGAGCCGCTACTCGCCCGGCCAGCTTCTGGACGTCGCGCAGGCACTCGGGTTTGCCGAGCCGGGCGATCGTGTCGATCTTCGTGGGGTTCGCCTCGATCCCTCGTTTGGAGACGACGTACCCCAGTAGTTGTCCGACAGGTACACCGAAGGTGCATTTGCCTGGGTTGAGCTTTATCTTATATCTTCGCAGGTTGGCGAATGTTTCCGCCAGGTCGGCGAGTAGGTCGCCTTGGCGAGCGGATTTTACGACCACGTCGTCGATGTAGACGTGGATGTTGCGGCCAATTTGGCTCGCGAGGTATTCTTGCATGCATCGCTGGTAGGTCGCCCCGGCGTTCTTGAGGCCGAAGGTCATGGCGGTGTAGCAGAAGGCTCCGAATGGCGTGATGAACGCCATCTTCTCCTCGTCTTCGACAGCCATTTTGATCTAGTTGTACCCAGAGTAGGCGTCGAGGAAACATAGCGACTCCGAGCCCACGGTTGAATCGATTATCTGGTCGATCCGCGAGAGGACGAACTGCTCCTTTGGGCAGGCGCCGTTCAGGTTTGTGTAGTCGATACACATTCCAGGTCCCGTTCTTCTTCTCGACCAGGACTGGGTTTTCCAGCCACTTGGAGTACTTGATTGGCCGGATGAAGCCGGCAGCGAGTAGACGCTGCACCTCCTCGGCGATTGCTCGACGGCGTTCTTCATTGAAGGGCCGCATCGACTGCTTGACAGGTCGCACTTTGGGGTCGGCGTTTAGCTTGTGCTCAGCGAGCTCCCTAGGGACACCAGGCATGTCAGAGGGTTTCCATGCGAAGATGTCCCTATTCTCACGGAGGAACTCGATGAGCGCGCCTTCCTATTCTAGGATCATGCCCGTCCCGATCGTCACCGTCTGGCTGGAGTCGCCTGGGACCAGCTCGACGGTGCGGGTGTGCATCGTGGCCTCAAAGGTTGAGGTGTTTGCGCCCTCTGAGTTGGGATTCTTGAGTATGGTGGGGTCGTCGTTGTTGACTCCGCTCGCGTACTTGGCGAACTCATCGGCATGGTTGGTCTCCGCCGCGATGACGGCGTCAGCGATCTTGGCTCCTTTGGCCTCGCATTCGGCGGCCATGTCGGGGTCGCCGTGGATGGTGATGATGCCGCACGGCCTGGGGAGCTTCATCGCGTTGTACGCGTAGTGGGGCGCTGCCATGAATTTGGCGAACGCCTGGCGCCCCAGGACGGAGTGGTAGGGGCTGTCGAAGGGCACTAGCTCGAAGATGATCCGCTCGGTGCGGAAGTTTGCCGGCGTGCCGAAGGTGACTGGCAGCGTAACCTTGCCGATCGGGTACGCCTTCCGACCGGGAACGATGCCGTGGAATGTGGTGTGGGTCGTCTCGATCATCGACTGCGGAAGCCGCAGCCGCCTGAAGGTGTCGAGGTACAGGATGTTGATGGAGTTGCCGCCGTCCATCAATGACTTGGGGAGCCAGTAGTCGCCGACCTTGGGCTTGACCAACAGGGCGACTCGTCCTGGGTACTTGATGCGTGGCGAGTGGTCTTGGCGGCTCCAGGTGATGGGCTTCTCTGACCAGTTTAGGAACTGGGGAACGCCCACCTGGGCCACCGCGTTGACGGCGACAGCGCGGGCGATGACCTTCTTCTCGCGCTTCGTGTTGAAGCCTGTGAAGGTGTGGAGCGAGCCGGCCACTTTGCCGAATTTTCCGCCGTTTGACGGGTCGTTGTCGGGGTCCTCCCGCGCTCGCCGTGCCTTCTCAATTTCCCTGAGGGTGTGGCAGTCGGCGGTGGTGTGCGTTGCGGGCTTCCCTTCCCTGCTATGAAACGCACATGGTTGGTTAAGGAGAGCCGCGGGGTCAAACCTTGGCTTGGCCTTGTAGTTGCCGCCGTCACGGCGTTGTCCTCCGTCGCGGCGGAAGCTCTTGGGCTCGCGTTGCACGTGCCTGGCGTTGGCGACGAAGTCGACTCGCCCGTCACTGCGGCGCTTGCCGGTGAGGCGGGTGCTGCTGTAGCGTAGGTCGGACCGTCGTCCGCTGTCGTTGCCGCTCGTGCGGCGTTGACCTCCTGATTCATCGTCAGTTTCCTGGTTTGGATCTTCCTCGGCATACCGTTTGGCGATCTCGAGGAGGTCGGGGATGTTGTCGAGTGTGCGGGAGTGTCGCTTGAGCTTGGCGACTAAGGGCTCGTAGTGGCACGAGGTCTTGAAGCAATGGATCGCGGTGTCCGGGTGGATGCCGATCGCGTTGTACCAAAGTTCTTGCCACCGTTGGACCCAGTTGCGGGTCGACTCACGGGGTCCCTGGACGCATCGCTCCAGGTCCTCTATAGTGGTGGCATGGGTGTAGGAGCACTCGAAGTGCCTGACGAAGGCGTCGCGCATCTCCTCCCAGGAGTCGATACTGTCCTGGGGGAGGGTGTTGATCCACTGCCTGCACGTCCCCTCCATCATCAGGGGGAGGTAACGGGCGGCTAGCAGGTCAGTGTGTCCTGCGATCCCCATCGCCATGAGGTATGTGTCGAGCCAGACGACAGGGTCGTACGAGGAGTCGTACTTTTCTATCTCTTTTGGCGCCTTGAAGTTTGGCGGGTACTTCTCGCCTTGGATCATTGGTCCGAAGCACTTGGGTCCGAGTCGACTGAGCGACCCCATGGGCTCGCCGTCGCGGCGATTGGTTAGGGTATGTCGCAGGTCGTCGGGCTGGCGTGCGCGCCAACTTTGGTTGTTGATGATGTGGGTGCGGGCGTCGATGGGTTGCCCGTTGGCGGCGACAAGGTTGGTTGCCGGCCTGGGGTCGTTGGTGGAGAGTGTCGCGTTCGCGGGTCGGTGTTGGAGCTGCAGTGGCTCTGGTGGCGGGCAGTTGAGGGTGTTTGCCGCCGCTGGGCGGCCGCTGGAGGCCGCTCTGCTTCCCGAGGAACGCGAGTATACTCGACCTTGCGAGTCGGCGCCCGCTCTTTGCTGCTCGACGGCCTTCGCGAGCAGGGCCCTGACGTATTGGATCTGTAGGGCGCCGTTGCCGGTGGCCGTGATGCTGTCGGCTGCTGCTCGGCCTGCCACGAGGTTGTCCATCAGGGTGGAGAACAGTGGGAGGCTGTTTGCGTCTCGCTCCCGTGAGGAGACTACTATCCGCGGCTGGTCCCTGGGAGGGGTGCGGTTGGGTGGAGGTGGGGCGCCCATTGCCGTTGATCCTGGCGGGGGCCGGGCGCTTCCTCCTGGTGGCGCGTTCTCGCAGATCGCGCGCTCGGCCACGCGGGCCGGGTCGTTTTCGTCGTCGAAGTTCAGGGCACGTCCCTGAACGGTGGGGTTCAGGCGCGACCTGATCCGCTGCTGGTGGTAGCGTGATAGCTCCTGCGCCGTCACCTGCTCGAGGCGAATTTTTTCGCGCTCGGCTTGCTCCTTGCGCATCGCCTCCGCCAGTTTCAGGAGAAGTTCCTCGACCTCCGTTGCCGTCGCGTTAGGAGGGATTGGGGTGGAGAATGGATCCTCCGGCGGGTCGGTGCCGGTCGCCATGTAAGTCGCGGCGTGGCGACCGGTTCCGTCGCGGAGGTCGGCGGAGTCCTCCGACCCGGAGTCGAATTCGAAGATCCCGAGGATGGAGGGGTCCTCGAAGTCTCCCACGTTGGACACCTAGGCGATGGAGCCCGCGGATGAAGCCGCGGTGATGGATCCGGCGAGTGACGCCGGGGTCACCGAGTCGGCGTCGTCGTTGAGGGCCACGTCCTCTGCGGCCGCTGAGTTTTCGGCCACGTTGCTATGGGCCGAATTGTACTCGGAGGCGAGGCGGTGGATCATGCGGATCTGGATCTCGGAGAGCCGATCGCGTGGTGGCGACTCGCGGATGCGAGCCGAGTCCTCCGAGACGATGACGTCGGTGAGGCCGACGAAGAGGTTGATCGTGCCGATCGGCAGGATCACGCTGTGCGTGACGGGTCACGCCGCCGGGACGTAGCTGCTCGGCACGATTTGGAGCATCTCGCCGATCGCTATCATGCGGCCGGTGGCGACCGTCTCGTTGATGGGCAGATTGGATCTCGCCGCAGAACACCGGCCGGACTGGCCCGGCCCCACGGTGGGCGCCACTGTCGTGGGAATAGTCACGGCATATGCTGCAATCGGCAGCGAGTAGTAGAACGAGGGGCAAGGGCGGCCAGCCATCTGCGGTGCGAGATGAGGGCAAAGACACAGGGTTTTACCCAGGTTCGGCCCCCCGGAGGGTAAAGACCTACTCCTGCTAGATTGTATTATGGAGGTGTTACAATGGGCGAGATCGGCTGCCAGGCGGTGAGTCGCTTGGGTGTATGAGGGAACGTATCTCTACTCGCCCTAAGGGAGGTTTATATAGGCTCACCTCCCCTAGGGTTTACATATCTCAACCGATTCAGTTAAAGCTTCGGTAGTCGTTCAACCTAATCCGACTGGACCTATCTACTCGCCTGGGCCTTCAACTTCCAGTCGCTCGGTTCCTCGCTGGGCTTCAATCCATTCGCCGTCCTGCAGGCCCACTCGCCGGTTCTTGGGCCAGTCGGAAACGTCCTACTGGGTATACCCCGGTAGGCACATCCCCATCAAGCGGTATCGTCTAATCAGACGCTGCCGCGTGGCCTGTTATTCGTTTTAAAAACAGAATTTAGATCTATTAGTGATTCAAACTTGCAAAATTCATAACTTTTGATCCACACGTTCAAATTTTGCAAATTTTATATCATTGGAATCAGGAGAAAGAGTTCTATCCATTTATGCAATGTGTTTAATGTTTTGCTTCTGTAAAATTGGTTATTTGTGCAGAGACATTTATAGGCTTATTTTGAGTATAGAAATTATTTGAAAAATGATTTAAAGATCAAACAAAGTTTATTTAGTGTGTCTTGGTCTTGTTTATGATTCAGTACTGTATACTTGACTTTTTTGGTGTAGAAAATCATCACATGGCATTTGCATGCAGTCATATATTTTTGCTTGTATATTTTTAATATGTGAATTTGGTACCATTATTTTATGTGTAGATTTTGGTGCTAATAATGATTGTGGTTGTGAAGATTGTTGCTACTCCCCAAACTACCAAGGCAAGTGGTGCTTCATGTTTGTCCCAATATTTTTACCTATGCATTAGAAATATTTTGTATTGGACTTGCATGATTATTTTGCTAAGTATCTATATGCTATGCTTGGGAAATCCTAGTAGTTGTAAAAATGTTAGAATTTCCTTTAAGTTAGGATACTTGTTATTGCCATGCTTAGCCTAGCTAATAGCAACCAAGGGTGGAATAAAATCATGCAATGAAAAATACTGTTAAGTCTTTTGTCTTATGGTTTTGTTTAATAAAACAACTAAGTGAATGAAACACCTGGTTGGAATGGTAATTGCTTGGTGGATTTTGGTTGAGTGGTTACACAAGGCCCATTTCTATGGTTTACCTTGTGTATCTCACTTGTGGAATGCCACCCAGGAACAAAGGGATTTGAGATGCCAAATGTTAAGAAGCTTCTAGTGCAGCCACATGGCATTATGGGCTCTGCCTGGATCATATAGGTTGCAATAACTTAGCCAAATGGATAATTGGTGGTAGGGGAATGATAGGTTTGGAGCGCGCCCATTTTGGTCTAAGGGAACGCTTCTGAAGGATCCTGTCTTGGTGAAAATCAAGTCTTGTGGGGAAAGTGCACAACCTCTGCAGATGGAAGAATCTAAGTACTTAGCCATGTCCCTGGTATTGGACAATTTGAGCATCAAGACATGGAAGCTATCAAGAATCTCCTCATCCCAATTTTCTAAGTTAAAACTTGTGGTTGAACAAGGGTGAAGGTTCACGAATTTCTATTGGTGGTTCCTTGGGAAAGTTTTGTCAAAGAAAAACTTAGTGTTTTCAACTGATAGGTAAAACCTATTTTGAGCAAAGCAAGCCTAAGCTACTGACGAGGTTTAATCTCGTCAATGCCCATTGTTATGGACTTGGGTTTTGGATAAGATGGGGATGCTGGAGATCGTGGCACGGTTAACAGACAAGCAACCAGGGGACACGAGATTTACCCAGGTTCAGGCCCCCGGAGGGAAAACCCTACTCCTGCTTGTCTGCTCTTGATTACGGCGGAACCGAAGGTTACAGGGTGCGCAGATTCAATCTGGCGTGGAGGTGTGTGCGAAAGTATGTGTCGAGAGATCTAGGACGTGCCCTCCTGGCCTTTATATAGACTTAGGCAGGTCCCAGGCATAGTCCTAGTCGGTTACAAGTTCTAGGGTTTTACCCCTTTGAATTTCCTATCTATGCTAGTCTTGCTCTCCAAGGATCTGAAAGCGTCATGGGCCTTGGCCACCCGAAAATCTTCATGGGCTAGCGTATATCTGCTGTGGGCCTTCCTTGGGCTGGACCAGGTATGCTGAAGTCACGTACCCGTAGGGTATAACCATGTCAGCTACACTTAGCCAAATTCATGTAGTAACTAGATGTTAATATTCTACTAAAGGTATCACTTGCCAATACTATTCCAATGTATTGACCCACTGTGGATGTAACTTGTGATGTTGCAGGTTACTCTGATGATGATTAGGGGTTATGAGTCGAATCGTAGATTCGGCTGAGGACTCTTCCATCTTTCGGGTGCAACTATGTATTAATAGTATATGTGTGTAGGGATTGTTGACGCGTGTGCCTGACTCACCCGATGGATCAGGGTCAGTTAACTGTCTTAGGACGAAACAACACGATCTTCTTCAAGTTCGAGTCCCTTTACTCGGACCTAGAACATATGCTGGCGTAATTCGACTCAGGACGCGGAGGAGTTACAGGAGTGGAATTCTAGTGATTTTAATTAATGTACCCAACGCGTCCATCGGGATTTTTCATCACACCTGTCGACATGGATTTGTACTAGCAGAGCGCAGTCATGTACGTTGCCAGGCCGTCAGATGATATCTGCAGGTCTTATCTTTGTGTCGCAGACACAACATCCGAATGTTTGTCACCGCGGAGGTGTTTCGGGTGGCCAAGGAGATCGTTGCTCACTCAGCGTTTTGTTGGGGTAGAGATGCCAAAAAGTTTTTGCGTGCTGATCCGAAAGACCACAGTCGAAGAATTCATAGGGTGCGCGACCAGCGCTCCCTATGGGAGTAGCCCCCGAGTGTCTGTTCGAGTCGTAGACTCGAGCAGAGACTTTAGTTCAAGCATTGTTCGGTTGTTAAGTCCGTAAGACTCAAAAATTTTCGTATGTTTAAATCCATCCTCCCTATGGGAGTAGCCCCCGAGTCCGTAGTGGAGTCGTAGACTCGACGTAGGACTCGAAGAAAATACCTTGTCGTTATTCATCTTCCGGGTGCGCGGCCAGCGCTCCTGATAGGAGTAGCCCCCGAGTATTTAGTCGAACCGAAGATTCGAGTGAGTACTCTTAGATGTGGAGCCGAAGAATTGTAGTTGATGCTAGTATAGCTTTTGATGACATCTGTGCTGACGATCGATGACCTCAAGCGTCTGCTACGCCAGAGATGACTTGACTGGACGAACGTGGGTCCCACTTGCTAACTTTGAATTGACCGGTCACGCGCGGCGTGGAGATAATTACGGCGTCTCCTCGATTTCCGCGCGTAGTGGACGGCGTGGTAACGACGGTTCGTTGTGATGTTGACACATGTACGGCCAGATCTGCCGTTGGCGTTAGGTCTTCTGGATGAACGGCTGCCGTGCGTCGTCTTCGCTGTTATAATCATTGAGGGAAACCGTGGTTTGTTTTCACTGCACCAGTTCTTGTGTTCACTGCCTCCTTGCGCTCGAGCGATTCTTGCTTCGCACTGGGATTTCCTTCCACATTTCCATCGTTCTTTCTACGTTTTCACCGCCGGCGCCGCCGTAGCATGATGGGGAAACCAAAGAAATCTTCATCTGCGGTTGGGACCAGCGCCGCCGGAGGAAAGAAGGGCACCGCCACTACTCGCGTCACCGATGGTGGCTGGCGGCGATCAGAGACGCGGGAGAGCGATCTCCGCAAGCTGCGCGAGCGGGGCTTGATCCCGCAAGATAGGGAGGCAGTCAAACTCCCTGGCAATGAGGTAATCCCCTGTCCCCCATCTGGGTACCGGGTTATGTTTCTCGCCTTCGTTTTGCGTGGGTTTTCGTTTCCAGTCCATGACTTCCTTCGTGGACTGCTCTTCTTCTATGGGATTCAGCTTCATCATCTGTCTCCCAATTCTCTTCTCCACATTGCGTGTTTTATCACTTTTTGCGAGTGCTGGCTTGGAATTGAGCCGCACTTTGGCCTCTTCCGGAAGCTCTATTCCGTGAAGAGGCAGTCTGGTTCGGATGGTGTGTATCCCATTGGGGGTTACATCATCTCCCTTAGTCCCAATCTTCTCTTCTTTTCTTTTTCCATGTCCGAATCTGTCCAGTACTGGCGGAGGCGATGGTTTTATATCCGCGACTCCGTAGTGCCCGGGCAAGATTTTGGTCTTGTTCCCTTTGACCCCTCCCAAATGATTGAGAAGAAAAGGTCTTGGAAAAACCAAATCTTGGACGGTGAGGTGGCGGAGATAGAGGCCCTTTACCGTCGGGTGGAGGATCTCCAACTGATTCCGGAGAAGGAGGTGAACGGTGTGGACATCATCCGGACATTTCTTGAGCGTCGGGTGCAGCCTCTCCAAGCGAGGGAGCACCTGATGTTTCTTTATTCTGGGCGCCGTGATCCGACGAGGGTTTCGAGTGAGAAAAATCTCCGAGGGGGATCTTGACAGGGCCCTTCGCGCGCTGCTGAAGTTCAAGGCCGGAGAAGAAATCCCGGGGAAGTCGCTGACTCCTCCCTTTTCTTCGACGTTGGTCGTACCGCAGGTGTAGATTTGTGCACGTAGTGCTCTTTTTTTTCGGCTGTGTATTTGTTTCCTTTGTTTGCTAACAAAGTTCCTTCTGATCTTGCAGAGCTTCAAAGTGCCGGGCATGGTACCACAGTTGCCCGAAAGGTATCCGAATGCCCCGGGTAATGAAGTGGTTGATTCCGTGTCCGAGCTACCGTCGGCGCGATCTCCAGCGGAGGATGCCGACGAGTCGAGTGAGGACCATACGCGAAAACGGTCACGGAGCTCCAGCGAGTCTTCGGATGCCTCGACTCCTCCGACTCCCAGAAACCCTCTGGGCCTTGAGCGTCATAGTGATGGTCATGGAGGCTCTTCCCCTCCCATTCCTGCCATTTCTGTGCAGGCTGTAGCGCCGCACCCGCCAGCAAAGCGGAAAAAGGAAGAAAAGAAGGAGGAGAAGAAGGAAGAGAATAAAAAGGAGAAGAGAGCCCGAAGGTCTCCTCCTGTCTTTGACCTGAGCTCACTGGGCTCGTAAGTTTCTTGCTGTACTATTGTCCTTTTTCCTTCATGATTGTTGTGCTTGTGCTGATTGGTTCGTGTGCAGGCATTCCTCCCATGATTCCTCCAGTGATGGTGCGCGGGAGATGATGGGTGAGTCGAAGATTGCGTCTCCTCCTCCTCAGACGGTGGCGACTTCGGGTGGCGCGCCTCCGGATCCTCCGTTGCAGGAGGTGCAGGTGGTTGCGCCTCAGAATTTCGCAGGCGGTCCTTCGGAGTCACCATCAGAGCATGTAAGTTTTTCTGCTTCATATCACGGGGGGGAGCCCCCGAGTATCTTCATGTGAGAATTTTGTTTTTACTCCTTTGTGTTGGGCGTAGCCCCCAAGTCCTTTTCTGACTGCTATCTTTTTCTTCAGCCTTTTGTGCAGGAGGCCAAGCGGCTGGTGCAGGAGCACCTGGCGCTGGAGGCAAACCTTCGGCAGCTTCAAGGTATCTATCTGCCTTTTAGCGCTTCTCTTATTTATCTTGGTTCTGTTCTTTGATATTTGTTTGTTTTGAATGCAAAGGAGCATAACAAGTCTCTCCGTGAGGTTGACGCTCTCAAGAAGAGCCTTGGTCAATCGGAGCAGAAGGCTGGAGCCGCCGTTGGCGCGAAAGAACGCCTCGAGCTAGAGCTGACTAAGGCAGCCGAAGCGAAGGAGCGTCTGCAGCAGGAAGCCGCAGATCGTGAGGAGCAGCTGGCCACGGTTGCGGCTGCTCGTGAAAAAGAGGTGGCGACGAAGCTCATGGCTGCTGCCAAGGCTATTTCGGGTGAGTGCTAGTTTTGTACTTGTTTCTTTTTCTTCGGGTCTTCTTCTATGCGGCTTTTCTTCATGCTTTTCTTCTTTTATCTCAGATGCCGCAAGCATCGAGTTCGACCGCGGTGCTCTGGAGCACGGGAGTGCTCTAGATGATGCCACTGTGGTGGTCGAAGACCGCTGCAGCACCGTCGTCAACTCCCTCACCAAGGCGAAAGAAGTCCTTGGTCGTTTCTACAAGGAGCTTGTCCCGAAGGGCGCAGCCCTTGATGATGTGGATGCTCTGGCGGAGGCTCTATCAGCCGAAGCGCCTGCGGCGTACAAACGCAAACAGAAGGGCATCGGCGCGTCCGTCGGGCTGGCGATGGCCATGGCGGCTGGAGCGGAGCTGGATCTGCCCCAGATCACTTCTCGGATGCCGACGGCTGCGGATGGATCCGAGGTAGCCTTTGCTGCCTATTCTGCTCGCTGCAAGCGATATGGGCCCAAGCTCATTGATTTGCTGTCTGAGTATGCACTGCGGCAGCAGGGCGGGGCCAAAGCTAGGCAGTCTGGCTCCGAGGAGACTCAGGGCCCTGCATCTTAGGCGTAGTAGACGTAGGATAGTTTGTAGTCTGTTTTTGTTGTAAATATCTTGAAGAACACCATCCTTGTGCCACGTAGTGGCCTTATATATTTAATGAATTCCTCTGAGTTATGCTCTATCCTTGGCTGAATTTTTGTGTTCCTTTCTTTTGCTGTCGCTCTAGGTTCCTTCGGGTGCTGACCCTGTTGACGCCCCATCTGCAATGCCGTTGCGTCCATCCTTGGATGATTCCTTGATCGTGTGCGCAGTCTGGAGAGGGAGTTGCTCGGGTTACGTGGTCATGCCGACGTTTGGAAGTCCAAGGCGGATCGTGGTGCAGCCAGAGAGGAGTACTTGATGGCGGAGTTGGTCCGGCTGTCCGAGAAGCTGCAATGTAAGTTGTTCTTTGGTCGAGCTGTAGCTCTATTCTTCGGATGAGCCTGCTGGCCTTACTCTTATTTTGTCCGATTGTTGCAGGTGCAAATCTTTCTCCGAGGGAAGAAAAAGAGCGTGTCGCTGTTCGGGTCAATTGCTTGACTCAACAGGACATGGAGGCCGGCGGCTTCTTCTGGATGGATCGTGATCGCGCCATAGCCCTGACGATGGTGCAGGATCGTGTTCATCAAGTTTCGCGGGTGCTTCGCCAAGTGCAGACATCGCTTTCCTCGGTGCTACACGTCATGTTCCCTTTGGATGCCGTGCCAACAAGCCTTGCGGGTCTTCTGTCGAAATTTCGGAACGTAAGCAATGTCAAGGAGTTGGTGCGGCAGCAGCTTGTCGCAGCAGTGAAAGCTGTGTTGTCTCTTGTGAGGCCGCACCGGCCTGACGTGGATTTGGCTGCCGTGGCTGCTGGGCCACCTCTTCGCCCTGATGGTGGCGAGTGGGACATGCGTCCGCATTACGCGGCTGTAAGGCAGTATGCCGAACAGATTGTAGATTTGTTTGAGCAGCGTGCCCAGGTTATTCTTCAACATAGGTAGTACCTGTAAAAAGAGAGAGATGTAAAATTTGTATATTTCGGCTGGGCGTGTTGTGCCCTTTGTTGTAAAGGTTTATTTGTTTGTGAGCACGCAGTGCTTTAATTGGGTACGTGTCCTTTTCGTTTGCCTGACGTTGTCAGCTACTCAGGTGTACACGTTTGGTCCTCAGTCGATGAAATCGTGAGGTGGGGGGAGCCCCCGAGTGCGTTTGTAGCATGTAGTATAGTTGCAGAAAATAGTGAACCGAAGTTTTGGGGCGAGACACTTAGCTTTATTTATATCGTAATGGAGGAGGTACATTGTTCGGCTGAGTAGCCTTGGCTGGAAGCCTTATTGAAAGTAAAAAAAGGGGGTAGGTTGCTACGGATAGAATCGTCACAGGTGCGAGATATTCCATGGGTTGGAGTATGCGACTCCAGACTCCACGTGCTTGAGGCGATAGGCGCCACCTGGGATGACTTCGGTGATGACGTAGGGTCCTTCCCATGGCGACTCGAATTTATTCGGTCGCTTTTGCTTGAGTCGCAAGACGAGGTCTCCTTCGACGAAGGACCTTGGGCGCAGCCGGCGGCTGTGGTAGTTGCGGAGACTCTGCTGGTACACCGCTGATCAAGCTGCTGCTATATCCCATGCTTCGTCGAGTGTATCGACAGCGTCTTCGAGTGTAGCCGTGGATTCGGCTTCACTGTAGGCGACGACCCGTGGGGCCTGGTGTCGTACTTCGGCTGGTAGCACGGCTTCGGCTCCGTGTACCATGAAGAACGGTGTGTAGCCGGTGGAGCTGTTTGGCGTAGTTCGTAAGCTCCACAGGACGGAGGGTAGCTCCTTCGTCCAATTTCCAGCTTTTTGTTCGAGTGAGCTCATGAGGCGCTTCCTGATGCCGGCGCCGATTAGGCCGTTGGCCTTTTCCACTTGCCCGTTCGTTTGCGGGTGTGCCACTAAGGCATATGTGATGTTGATCCCAAAGCCTTCGCAGAAGTCCTGGAATTCTTCGGAGATGAAGTTCGATCCGTTGTCGGTGATGATGTTGTGTGGTACACCGAACCTGTAGACAATGGACTCGAAGAACTTGACGGCAGTTTTGCCTTTCTGGTTGGTGACCGCCATGGCCTCGATCCACTTGGTGAATTTGTCGACTGCAACCAGGAGGAAGACGTGTCCTCCTTTCGAGGATTTTGGCAGTTTGCCGATCATGTCGAGGCCCCATTGAGTGAAAGGCCAAGCTATAGATATGGGCCTGAGCTCGGACCCAGGTGCGTGCAGTTTGTCGGCGAACCGTTGGCATCCGTTGCATCTTCGGACGATGTCCTTTGCGTCGCTCATGGCCGTTGGCCAGTAGAATCCTGCTCGTAGAGCTTTAGCAACAAGGGAGCGGCTGCCTGCATGGTGGCCGCAGATGCCTTCGTGGATGTCTTGGAGTATGGCCTTGCCATCGTTGATGGTGACGCACCGTTTAAGTACACCCGTGATGCTGCGCTTGTACAGCTCGCCGTTGATGATGGTGAAGGCTTTTGACCGGCGAGATATGCGCCGGGCGTCTGTTGGGCTGTCAGGAAATTCTCCGGTTATCAAGAACTAGAGGTATGGTCGTGTCCAAGCTTCTTCGACTGCCATGAACTGCATTAGGTTGACCATGGCTACCTCTGTGTCCAGCTTTTCGGGTCCTTCGTGTCCTTCGGGTAGCGTAGCTCCCGAGTGCTCTGCCTCTTCGGGTGATCCCTTGGGGAATTTCTGCTTGATGGATGGCACGCAGATTTGTTCGAGGAACACACCTGGTGGCACCTTTGCGCAAGTGGAGCCGATGTTGGCGAGTCTATCGGCTTCCTCGTTGCTCTCTCTTCCAACGTGCCGAAGTTCGCAGCCGTCGAATTCTCCTTCGAGTGCGTTGTAAAGCGCGTGGTACGCGATCATGTTTTCGGCGTGTGCGTCACACTCATTCATCGTCTGCTGGACGAGGAGGTTGGAGTCACCGTAGATGACCAGGCGCGTTGCGCTGCATATCTTTGCCATCCTCATGCCATGGATGAGGGCTTCGTATTCGGCTTCGTTGCTGGAGGCTCTGAATTTCATCTGAAGAACGTACTTCATCTTTTCACCTTGCGGGGAGGTCAGTATGACCCCTGCCCCTGCTCCGGCTTCGCGCTTGGAGCCGTCAAAATGCATTGTCTAGGACTGCGACATGTCTGGGGTGTCTGGCAGCTGCAGCTCCATCTAGTGTACCAGGAAGTCCGGAAGGACTTGAGATTTGATTGCGTGTCGCTTCTCGTAGACGATGTCCAAGGGTGATAGTTCGATGCCCCACAGGGCCACCCGTCCTGTGGCCTCTGGATTATTCAGGATGTTGTTCAGGGGTGCTTCGTTGACGACCATCACTTGGTGCTCCTGGAAGTAATGGCTCAGCCGTTGAGCCGTCATGAATACGCCGTAGGCTAGCTTCTGGTAGTGAGGGTACCTCTGCTTTGTTGGGGTCAGTACCTCCCTGAGGTAGTAAATTGGGCGCTGGACCCCGTGGGTCTTGCCTTCTTCGGGTCGTTCGACCACGAGTACGGTTCTGACCACCTGATGTGTGGCTGCTATGTACAGCAGCAGGGGCTCGCGCTCCTTTGGCGTGACCAAAACGGGCGAGGTGGAGAGGAGCCGCTTGAGGCTTTCAATGCGTCGTTGGCTTCTGGTGTCCACTCGAACTTGTCTGCTTTACGCAGCAGCTGGTAGAATGGTAGGGCCTTCTCGCCCATATGGCTGATGAACCTGCTTAGCGCCGCTACTCGTCCTACGAGCTGCTGGATGCCCTTGAGGTTTTTCGGATTCTCCATCGTCATGATGGCTTTGATTTTCTTCGGGTTCGCCTCGATCCCTCGTTGAGAGATGAAGTACCCGAGCAGCTGACCTGATGGGACGCCGAAGGCGCACTTATCGGGATTGAGCTTGATCCTGTAGCGATTAAGGTTGTCGAACGTCTCGCGGAGATCGTCGATAAGTGTCCTTGCCTCCCTGGTTTTTATTACTATGTCGTCGACATAAACTTGGACGTTGCGACCAATCTGGTCCTTGAGGCAGGCCTGCATGCATCGCTGGTACATGGCACCCGCGTTCTTTAGCCCGAAGGGCATTGTGTTGTAACAGAATACTCCGAACGGTGTAATAAACGCCGTTTTCTCCTAATCTTCGACCTTGAGCCGAATCTGGTTATAGCCTGAGTAGGCGTCGAGGAAGGAGAGTTTCTCGCAACATGCAGTCGAATCAATAATCTGGTCGATCCGTGGAAGAGGGAAGTGGTCCTTTGGGCAATGCTTATTTAGTGACGTGAAGTCCACACACATCCGCAGGATGTCCGTGTCCTTCTTCAGGACCATCACCGTGTTTGCAAGCCACTCGCTTTCTTTGATTCCCCTGATGAAGTCTGCAGCGAGTAGTCTATTGATTTCCTTGCCGATAGCTTCGGCTCGTGGCTCCGACAGTCTTCGGATGGACTGCTTGACTGGCTTGGTGTCTGGAAAGACATTGAGTGCGTGCTCGGCGAATTCCCTGGGAACTCCTGGCATGTCTGCAGGACACCAGGCGAAGATTTCCCAGTGCTCACGGAGGAATTCGACGAGTGCGCCTTCCTATGCGGTGTTGAGGTCATTGGCGATCAAGGCCGTCTTGGAGGCATCCGTCGGATGGACCTATACTTTCTTGGTGTTGACGGTGGAGTCGAAGGACATGTCAGGTGCGTTCTGCCTTGTGACCGGGGGTAGCCCATTGTCCGTCACCTCGCGGAGCCTTACAAGCTCGTCTTGCATGCCGAAAGACTGGGAGATTTTGTTGAAATCCCTGTTGCATTGGTCCGATCGGGTGAAGCTCCCATGCATTGTGATGACGCCCCTTGGTCCTGGCATCTTGAGTAGTAGGTATGCGTAGTGTGGGACGGCCAGGAACCTTGCGAATGCTACACGCCCCAGGATGGTGTGGTATTGTGACGACCAGTCCACCACTTCGAATTCGAGTCGCTCCTGCCGAAAGTTGTCCGGCTTTCCGAAGATGACGTCGAGCCCTATTTTGCCCAGGGGGAATATGCCCTTTCCTGGGACAATGCCGTGGAACGTTGTGTCTGATTGTTCCAGGCTGCATTGCGGGATCCGCATAGCTGCTAGGGTGCTTGCGAACATTAGGTTGATGCCACTGCCGCCGTCCATGAAGACGCGACTCATCTCGAAGCCTCCGATCTGCGCCTCCAGCACCAGGGCAGCATGACCTGGGCGAGGGATCTGGCAAGGGTGATCCGCGCGAGTGAACGTGATGCAGGACTCCGATCCGCTGAGGTACTCAGGGATTGCAGGCGGAGTTGCCACGACCAAGTTGATTTTTCGGGTGATTTTCTTCTGCACCCTGTTTGTGGGGCGTCCCTTCTGGATCATATTTAGTGCTCCCTTTGGTGGGGGGTATCCGACCCCGGCGTTGTTTTGCGCTGATGCGACTGGTTGGTTTGGGCCTCCAATAGGTGGCGGTGGAGGAGCTCCGTGTGCTATTTCTCCTGGCGCGGGTGCGTTTCCGAATGTAGGGATTGGGGCTTGTTGCCTCATCTGCACCATGCTTTCGCTGAGTTTCTGGAACTCGCGGCAGTCCTTGAGCATGTGACTGGCTTTCTTTTTGCCATCTTGTTTGTCGATGTAGAAGTGGATGGTGCATGGACCCGAAAGTTTGTCGAATGTTGAGGGTCCGTTGTCGCGGTCGCGGCGTTGCCACGACTGTGCTGGTCGTCCGTTGTCACGGAGATTTCCTCCGCGCTATCCTCCGCTATTGCGGCTGTTGTCGTTGCGGCGGTCGGCGTAGCCAGCCGCGACCATGTCAGGTCTGTCACGGTCTTCGTAGACACGCGATCTCCTCTTGCTGCGGCGTTCTCGCCTTCGGTCGTAGTCGTCCTCTTCATCTGATTGCGCTCGCTGGATGCAATCTTCGCCGTCTTCCCAACTGTTGGCAATTTCCATGAGGTGGTCGAGTGTCTTGGGCTTGACACGCCCAAGTTCTTCCTTGAAATCTTGGCGTTTGACGCCGTCTCTAAAGGCGTCGATGGCCCTCTCCTCGGAGATATGCGCTGCGGAGTTCTTCGTGGTAGACCAGCGTAATATGTACGAGCGAATAGATTCCCCCGTTCTTTGAGTGCAGGCTCACAACTCTTCGATTGAGGCGGGCCTCTTGCTGGTGCCCTTGAAATTTTGGATGAAGCTGTAAGCTAGCTCCTCCCAACTTCGGATGGATCCTGATGATAGGCTGCTGAGCCAGACCCGCGCCGCACCTGTCAGCTGCAGCTGGAGGCATTGCATGGCGGTTTCTTTGTTACCGCCGTGCAGCTTGACGGATGACAGATGATCGCTGAGCCAAGATTTTGGATCTTGCGTGCCGTTGAACTTCGGAGTATCCGAAGGAAGTTTGAAATTGCGTGGCATCTGTGTTCGCCGAACAGATCTGCTGAAGCATCGAGCTCCACAGAGTTCTCCTTCATCTTCATCCATCTCGGACTCAGACGAGCATGCGCGTTTGGCTCGCGCTTTGTCGATTTTGCGCTGTGTAAGCGCGTCTCTGGCGTCGTAGTCGCGTTTATGGCGATGCGAGCTCTTCTTCCTTCGAGGAAGGTCGTGCTCCTCCTCCTCTTCGGATGAAGGGGTGGGGTTCCGGTCGCGCCTGACCGGAGCTTTCTTCTTTGGATGCGCAGGAGCGTCTTCGTGGAGCGCAGCTCCGACGAGTCCGAGTCCGGTGAGTGCGGACTTATGCATGGCTCTTTTCGGGTCCCTTCCGGAGGTTGGTGGGCCGCGAGATACGCAGTGGCTGCCAGGATCACAGCTTGCGGTGTCTTCGGGATGATGTTGCCGTCGGCATCCATATCCATGAACGACGTGTCGAGAGTTCGGGTTACATCACGGCGTTCTTTGGGATCCATGTTCTCCACCCGCGAGCGGTGCTTGTTTCCCTGGTTTCCGTTCGTGCTAGAGCCGGGTGCCATGGCGGAGAGCGCAGCTCGTCGCGCGCTGGACTCGGAGGCTGCTTGCTTGCGTTTGTCGAGCGTCTCCTGCATCTTGACTTGCTTCTTGTGCTCCTCGATGAGGAGGTAGTGGTACGCCATCAGTAGGTCACGTGGGGAGTCCACGGGTAGGACTATGTCGCCTGCGACGGCACGGCGTGCCTGGACCCATCCCTCTTTGCTAAGTTGGATGACGTGGCCATTGTTTTCCCCTTCGGGTGGGGGGGGACTGGCTTCTTCTGTTCCCGCCGTTTCCGCCGTTTCCGTCCTGCGGGTTAGGGTACGTGTTGGGCGGCGGGTTAGGCGTTTGTTGCTCCTGGATGACCACGGCGCATAGGTAGCGCTCGTAGATCGTTTCGCTGCTGCCGCAGCTTTCAGATCCGGAACCGCAGGTCCCTTCATCCGAAGGTGGATCGCACAGATCGGAGTTGCAGCTGCTGCTGTTGTAGAACTCATCTGTCGATGGTGACGTGCGTAGCACAGGGTGTGGAGCCCATGAGGCGGGCCTGATTGATGGCACGGGCACCCGCTCAGGAAGGCGGAGGGTGCCAGTTTGTCCTACCTGGAAGCAGAAGCTCCCGAAAAAAATTTCGAGTCCGTCGCCTACGGGATCGAAATCCTTCATGGTGGCCGGCGAGTGGGCGGTGAAGTCGAAAGTGCCGAAGAGGAGGTGATTCTCCGTCGCCGCGGATTTGTAGATCGGTCGGGTCGGAACCGTCACGATCGCACAATCAGCAGCCCCGATTCCCACAGACGGCGCCAATTGACGAGGTTTAATCTCGTCAATGCCCATTGTTATGGACTTGGGTTTTGGAGAAGATGGGGATGCTGGAGATCGTGGCACGGTTAACAGACAAGCAACCAGGGGACACGAGATTTACCCAGGTTCAGGCCCCCGGAGGGAAAACCCTACTCCTGCTTGTCTGCTCTTGATTACGGCGGAACCGAAGGTTACAGGGTGCGCAGATTCGATCTGGCGTGGAGGTGTGTGCGAAAGTATGTGTCGAGAGATCTAGGACGTGCCCTCCTGGCCTTTATATAGACTTAGGCAGGTCCCAGGCATAGTCCTAGTCGGTTACAAGTTCTAGGGTTTTACCCCTTTGAATTTCCTATCTATGCTAGTCTTGCTCTCCAAGGATCTGAAAGCGTCATGGGCCTTGGCCACCCGAAAATCTTCATGGGCCAGCGTATATCTGCTGTGGGCCTTCCTTGGGCTGGACCAGGTATGCTGAAGTCACGTACCCGTAGGGTATAACCATGTCAGCTACACTTAGCCAAATTCATGTAGTAACTAGATGTTAATATTCTACTAAAGGTATCACTTGCCAATACTATTCCAATGTATTGACCCACTGTGGATGTAACTTGTGATGTTGCAGGTTACTCTGATGATGATTAGGGGTTATGAGTCTACACTCAACATGCTTGCCTGTGGCACATGAAGATGAAGACTTATTTATATTGTTATGATTGAACTCTTGTATTAGGCCTATGGCCATGGAGTTGTAAAAGACTATGTTGTCTCTAGAATGACATGTAATAATGACCTTTGTTTCTGTGTACTTCATCTTAAACTGTGGATGCTAGCATTGATCCAGGGACTAGCATTGCAATCACATGGATCTTTACCTTTATAAAGGTGGGATCTTACAGATGGTATTAGAGCACTGTGTTGCCTGTAGGATTATGACCCTAGGATTGGATTAGAAACCACTAAGAAAAAAAATTCAACAATTTCCACACTTGTCTTTTTTTCTCGTAAACTTTTCTAATCTTCTTTCTCATCTCTATTTGTAGATGAACTCCATCAACGAAGCCGTAAGGAAGGGACCACTCATGACCATGACTTTGGAGTGTGAGACAGAGTTTCCAAAAGCCCTCAAGAACCTTATGGTTACCATGGGGATACATGGTGCAGCTGTGTACAAAGGTTTCCCTGTGATGGATGAAGGAGAGGAGTACTGGTGGGTGCAACTTCACTTGTAAAAAAACAAGGAATACAACCACAAGGAATCAGGATTCTGCATGGTCACCAACTCAGTGATGCACACCACATTCTTTGACTCTACAAGGGATGCAGCTTGGAAGGCCATCAAAGAGCTTGGTGATAGACTCAAGTGCAGAATGCTTAACACCCAAAATGACCTTAGGGAAGAAAAGAGGCATACCCAAGAGTTGGAGACTACCAACCAACAACTAAGGGAAGACATCATAGACTTGATTTGGGAATCTTGTGATAGACATATGGCTACTAAGGATGCTTTGATAGCCATTTTGTCTAGTGAGTGAGAGTTGTAGTGTACTTCGTTAGTTGGACCACCACACTTATCGTTTTATTTCCATTTTTTTCTAAGTTATGTTGAACCTTGGATGATTGTAATGGATTTATGTATGCCATGACTTGTGTGTTTGATTGCCAAAGATAAGCATGTGATGCTTTGCCTTGTGATTTGTCTCTATTGAAGTTGATTCTAACTTTTCTCTATCTTATAAAATAGATGCCTAATGTTACTATCAGCACGGCTGAAGAGTTCAAGGGAACTCGTTTTGGCACTCGTCTTATTGAGCTCACTAGTGTGCTCAATCTCCCGCTTCCTAGCATCATGATGCTTCCCCTCACCAAGTTTGAGAGGAAGGACCTTTGGGGCTTCAAAGTTACCCATCTAGGACGTCAGACTGAGCCAGCCACGGAGGCCATCACTTTGAAGCTAATGCATGACGACAAAGCGAGAGGATTAGAGGTAGTCATGCAGGATTTACTTAGGCGTCTGTTAGGGAGGCACTCCAGGGATCTTAGAGGTACTCACTTTCACGCCTTTGGCAGACGTGACGAGGAGGGTGAGGCTATTAAGTTCGAGGATGCTGCTAGAGAGACGGCAGAGCCGATTCGTCTATACCTTCAGGACTTAGAGGTTCTTCTTAGGCACCTAGATACTGATAGGACCAACGTCATTCTTAGCAATGACGAGCTCCAGGTGCAGCTTCATGAGAAGGACAAACTCTTCGTGGAGCAAGACGAGATAGTCAAGGAAATGGAGGCTAAGTTTGAGAGCCAGGACATGAAGTTCAAGAGCCAAGAGAAAAGAGTCCAAGATAGGAACAAGAGGATTCGAGAGATGAATGCAGAACTAGAGGCCAAGGACTTCAAGATCGAGCATCAGCAGGGTGTGATTGAGAGACTTCGATCACAGAAGAGGGCTCTTAAATCCAAGGTAGAGACCTTGACTACCAATGTCGAGGAGTACAAGACCGCTATGGAGAATGCAGGTCTTACACTTGTTGATGATGAGGTTGATGCAGAGGAGTAGTGATGACTACTCATTTATCTTTCATTTGCCATGCTTATGATTATTGAGTCGCAATGACCATCCAACATGTGGATGGCTTGCTATGGTGTGTTTGCTTTTCAAACTTGTTGTTTATCCTTATTGAAAACCACAGATGCCTCCTCGACATGCCAACCCCAACCCGAACAACAACAATGTCACCCCCGAGATGCAGCAGCTGATGACAGCACAGGCACAACTGATGCAGATGATGACCACTTTCATGCAGAATCAAAATAACAACAACAACAACAATAACAACAACAACAATCAGAACAATCCACTAGGTGTTGACATGCTCACCAGATTCTTAAGACTGAGTCCTGCAAAGTTCTCAGGAACCACTGATCCCATGGTGGCCAATGATTGGCTACGCTCGGTGAACAAAGATTTGGTGACAGTCGGCTATACCGACGAGGAGAAAGCCAGGTTTGCAGCACACTTGTTGGAAGGACTAGCAACTACTTGGTGGGATAACTTCCAGATCACCACTCCCATTGAGGATGTGACATGGGCTATCTTTGAAGATGGTTTCCGTGCAGCTCACATCTCATCCGGAGTGATGAATTTGAAGAAGAAGGAGTTTCATAACCTGAAGCAGCGCCACCGCAGCGTGGCTGAATATATTGAGGAATTCAACAATTTGGCGCGTTATGCACCGGATGAAGTTGATACCGATGCCAAGAGGAAAGATAAGTTCCTCGAAGGATTGAACGATGAACTGAACCTGCAGTTATCTGTGGCCTATGTCCCCACCTATCAATCCCTTTGTGACAAGGCTACCATCTTAGAGAATAAGATGAAACAGGTTGAAAGTAGAAAGAGGAAGCACAACTCTAACAAGCACAGCTTGGGATCGTCTCACAAGCGTTCCCATTATGATGATAGTGGGAGTTCCGGATCCCACAAGCACGGGAAATACAACAACCACCACAGCCACAACCGCCATCATGACAACAAGAATCACCATAGTCATGATAATGACAAATACAAGAACCACAAGGGTGGACACAAGAGTCACCACAATGGAGGTGGAAGTGGGAGTGGCAGTCAGCCTGCAAAGAGAGATATCAGTCAGGTTGAATGTTTCAAATGTTAGAAGCTAGGGCATTATGCAAATGAGTGCCTAGAGAAGAAAGTTGAAGGAGCCACTAAGCCCAACCCTTTCCAGAAGGGACAAGTGAACCACATCAATGTGGAAGAGATTTATGAGGAGTCCGATGCTGTGGCTGGTAAGTTCAAACTCAATTCTATTCCAGCACTTGTTCTTTTTGATACTGGTGCATCACATTCATTCATATCAAAAGCGTTTGTTGATAGAAATGGGTTTCCAACTGAAAACATTGGGTGTCCAATAAAAGTAAGTTCTCCCGGTGGAGATATGATAGTAAGTCTTGGATGTCGTGATCTAGTGATAGAATTTGGAAAGCATAAGTTTCCAGTGAGTTTGATAATCCTAGATTCCCAAGGACTAGATGTAATTTTGGGAATGGACTGGATGACCAAGTATGAAGGAGTACTAGATTGTGCCAATCGTTCTGTCGCACTCACAACCCCGGAAAATAAACGGATAAGATTCAAGTCTAACTTTGAATCAAAGGGGAGTAAGCTAAAATCTCTTAAGGGGGTTATTATAGACAGTGTGCCAATTGTGAGAATATCTGAATGTGTTTCCGGAAGAATTACCGGGAATGCCACCAGATAGAGATGTGGAATTTCTGATTGACTTGCTGCCAGGATCAGGACCAATAGCAAAGAGACCTTACAAGATGTAAGTTGATGAGCTGAAAGAACTTAAGAAACAACTTGGAGAACAGTTGCAGAAAGGATTTATTCAACCAAGTGCTTCATCTTGGGGAGCACCAGTTTTATTTGTTGAAAAGAAATATAGAAGTCTAAGGTTATGCATAGATTATCGTTCACTCAATGAGGTAACTATCAAGAACAAATATCCTTTGCCCAGAATCAATGACTTGTTTGATCAGTTAGAAGGAGCCCGTGTGTTCTCAAAGATTGATCTCCGGTCAGGTTATTTTCAGCTTAATATAAGAGAACAAGACATACCTAAGACAACTTTCACCACTAGGTATGGATTGTATGAGTATACCATGATGCCATTTGGTTTGACCAATGCACCAGCTTACTTCATGAATATGATGAACAAAGTGTTCATGGAGTTCCTTGACAAGTTTGTTGTCGTATTTATTGATGACATTTTGATCTACTCCAAGAGCAAAGAAGAGCATGAAGGACATTTGCGTTGGATAATTGAGAAGCTTAGAGAGCATAAGCTGTATGCCAAATTCAGCAAATGTGAATTCTGGCTAAATGAAGTTGGATTCCTTGGACACGTTGTGTTAGGAGATGGTGTAGCAGTTGATCCCGCAAAAGTGTTAGCTATAACTGAATGGGAATCTCCTAAGTCAGTGAAGGGAAGTTCGTAGTTTCCTTGGCTTGGCAGGATACTACAGAAGATTCATTGAGAATTTCTCCAAGGTATCTAAGCCAATGATAGAGTTACTAAAGAAAGACAAGAAATTTGCTTGGTCTGAAGGATGTGAACTCAGTTTCCAAGAATTGAAGAAGAGACTAGTGACAGCACCAGTCCTATGTCTGCCAGATTGGGAGAAAGATTTCCAAGTGTATTGTGATGCATCTCATCATGGATTAGGTGCAGTTCTAATGCAAGAAGGGAAAGTTGTGGCTTATGCCTCGAGACAACTCAAAACTCATGAGGTAAATTACCCTACTCATGATTTAGAGTTAGCCTCTGTTGTCCATGCACTCAAAACATGGAGACATTATCTTTTGGGAAAGAGATGTGAAGTGTTCACAGATCACAAAAGTTTGAAGTATATCTTCACTCAGAAAGAAATCAACATGAGACAAAGAATATGGCTAGAACTCATCAAAGACTATGACTTGAGTTTGCAATACCACCCCGGTAAAGCAAATATGGTAGCAGATGCTCTAAGCCGTAAGGTATTTGTGAATGGCCTTACTAAGGGAGAGTTTCCAGATGATCTGTGTGCCCAATTTAGAGACCTTAGATTGGAGATTGTGCCTGAGGGACATCTCATGTCATTGGATGTTCAACCCACATTGTTGGACAAAATCAAGGAAGCCCAACAGACGGACAAGGAAATTGAAGAAATTAAGGAAAAGATTGGAAAAGGAAAAGCCAAAGGATTCCATGAAGACGAACATGGTACTTTATGGTATGGGAAACGTATATGCGTTTCGCAAGATCCGGAGCTTCGGAAACTGATTTTACAGGAAGCACACAACTCACCATATTCCATTCATCCGGGTAACACCAAAATGTACATGGATATGAAGGAAAGATTTTGGTGGAATAATCTCAAGAAGGACATCGCCGAACATATTTCTTTGTGTGATGTATGTAGTAGAGTGAAAGCGGAACATCAGAAACCAGCAGGATTGCTACAACCACTACCTATTCCTGATTGGAAGTGGGACAAGATTGGCATGGATTTCATCACCGGATTGCCAAGGACCAGGTCTGGATATGATTCTATTTGGGTAGTAGTGGATCGCCTCACTAAAGTGGCTCATTTCATACCCGTGAAGACAACCTACACAAGTGCTAAGTTGGACAAGATCTATATGAATAGGATTGTGTGTCTGCATGGAGTACCCAAGAGTATTGTGTCTGATAGGGGAACACAATTCACTTCTCATTTTTGGAGGCAACTACATGAATCATTGGGAATGAGATTAGAATTCAGCACTGCTTTTCATCCTCAGACTGATGGACAGACAGAAAGGACCAACCAGATTCTTTTTTTTGAGCGGAAGACCAACCAAATTCTAGAAGATATGTTGAGGGCATGTGCCCTAGACTATGGAGCTAGTTGGGATGAAAGTCTGCCTTACGCAGAATTCTCTTACAATAACAGTTATCAAGCCAGTATTGAGATGGCACCGTTTGAGTTTCTCTATGGGATAAAGTGTACCACCCCATTGCTATGGAATGGTGTGGGAGAAAGAAACTTGTTTGGACCAGAACTAATCAAAGAGGACGAAGAGAAAGTCAAGCTATTAAAAGACAGATTGAAGATAACACAGTCCCGACAGAAGAGCTACGCAGATCCTAAGCATTGAGAAGTCACCTATGAAGTGGGTGATAGAGCTTATCTTAGAGTGTCACCACTTCGTGGAGTGAAAAGATTTGGAGTCAAAGGAAAATTGGCCCCAAGATATGTTGGACCATTCAAGATTATAAGCCGTAAAGGAGAAGTAGCTTATGAAATTGAATTGCCAGAATCATTGTCTGCAGTTCACATTGTGTTTCATGTGAGTCAGCTAAAGAAATGTCATCCAGAGATGGAAGAGACTTCTATGAAGGATACTATACCTTTGGAGGAAGTCCAATTGGAAAGTGATCTCACTTATGAGGAAAAACCCATCAAAATTCTTGAGACTGCAGAAAGAGTTACTCGGACTAAGACTATCAAATTCTGCAAAGTTCAATGGAACCATCATTCCGAAGAAGAAGCAACATGGGAAAGAGAAGATGATCTTCGGAAAGACCACCCTCACCTATTTGCTAGCCAATCCAAATCTCGAGGGCGAGATTCACCTTAAGGGGGTAAGATTTGTAACATCCCTAAAATCATGTTTTCAAAGTTTGCATATCATCCATGCATTCATAATCATGTTAGGATCATTTTCAAAGTCATTACAAAAACAGAAGCATTTGAATGCTTGTTATTTTATGTAAGCAAAGCATTGATCCAATGCTACTCTCTAATGAGAGATTATTTGTTTTAAACCAATGATGTTTGTTCATAGGTTTGTTTGATAAATTCCAAAGCTTGGACAAAGATTTCAAAACAAAGAAACAAATTTAAACCATTTCTTTGTCTATATTAAGCAATGGGTAAAAACATTGTGTTTTTTAATTTCCAAAGTGGCAAATTATTTTAAAGTGTACAACATTGTTCTGCAACCAAATGTGTGCAAATTTCACTTTATAAAAATCTAGAAAGAATTTGGATTCAAACACATTTGAAATCATTTGAAAATGTTTCCTAAAAATCAAAATAGAAATAGAAAAAGAATAAAGAAAGCGGAAAAGGCCGGCGCTGCCAATTTGGCCCAGCACAGAAACCAGCCCACTAAGCCCACCCGGTCCATTTCCCTTTGCTCCTTCCCTCACCCGCGCAAAGCCTACCCCGCAGCCACTGATCGATGGGCCCTCTCCACGTCAGCGTTGTCTTCCCCAGATTCTCGCGCGTAGTCACCGCTCTGCCATTACCTCGCCGCAGTGACGCGCAAATTAACTCGGCTTAATACCCTTTGATTCTGTGCGTAATCTTCGCCCTAACTCTGGCTACAAAACCCCCTCTCCACCCCGCTCTTTTCCCCTTACACCACTCGCTCGCTCCGCCACCAGGCTGCCTCTATTTCGCGTTGCATCGCCGCAGGCAGAGCCAACTCCGGCGAGTTATTCCGGTAAGTCTGGTGTTCGCGCCCACTTCTCGTTCACCCTAGGATGATCCCCTGATCCTTGTGCACCTCCTGATCCCCTTTGTTCTTCTGCTCGTGATCCAGAGCGTCGACTACGACAAGCTCCGTAGGCAACCGACGCCGTCTCCAACTCCGGCGAGAGATTGAGGTAAAGCCCGACCGCCCCGCGCCTTCTCCTTGACCCTATCAGGTTCGCCTGAGAATTGTGCACACGCTGATACCCATGGTTTGTGCTAGGTTGGCCAGTATCGTTGCCTTCGTCGCCGCCCGAGCAAACCTGACACTGTCTCCAACTCCGATGAGCCCCAGCAGCCTCTGCAACACGCCCCCGTCCACGCCAGCAACGCGTTGCGCTTCGCCGTGTCTCCATGATCTTGGTAAGCACACGCCCGACCCCCTGCCCCTCTGGTTTCGCCGAAACATCGCCGATAGACACGCAGCCGCCACGGCAACCATTTGCACCGCCCGTTGTTGGTCAAAGCAACATGGTCCGCTAGATCAAGATCCAGCGGATGCGATTAGATCAACCGCGAAGGTGTACGCGCCGATCTGGGCCATGCGCAGTAAGTTAGATCTAACGGTCCGCGAGCGTGATCCGGTGCGAAGCGGTATCGTCCAATCAGACGCTGCCGCGTGGCCTGTTATTCGTTTTAAAAACAGAATTTAGATCTATTAGTGATTCAAACTTGCAAAATTCATAACTTTTGATCCACACGTTCAAATTTTGCAAATTTTATATCATTGGAATCAGGAGAAAGATTTCTATCCATTTATGCAGTGTGTTTAATGTTTTGCTTCTGTAAATTGGTTATTTGTGCAGAGACATTTATAGGCTTATTTTGAGTAGAAATTATTTGAAAAATGATTTAAAGATCAAACAAAGTTTATTTAGTGTGTCTTGGTCTTGTTTATGATTCAGTACTATATACTTGACTTGTTTGGTGTAGAAAATCATCACATGGCATTTGCATGCATTCATATATTTTTGCTTGTATATTTTTGATATGTGAATTTGGTACCATTACTTTATGTGTAGATTTTGGTGCTAATAGTGATTGTGGTTGTGAAGATTGTTGCTACTCCCCAAACTACCAAGGCAAGTGGTGCATCATGTTTGTCCCAATATTTTTACCTATGCATTAGAAATATTTTGTATAGGACTTGCATGATTATTTTTCTAAGTATCTATATGCTATGCTTGGGAAATCCTAGTAGTTGTAAAAATGTTAGAATTTCCTTTAAGTTAGGATACTTGTTATTGCCATGCTTAGCCTTGCTAATAGCAACCAAGGGTGGACTAAAATCATGCAATGAAAAATACTATTAAGTCTTTTGACTTATGGTTTTGTTTAATAAAACAACTAAGTGAATGAAACACCTGGGTGGAATGGTAATTGCCTAGTGGATTTTGGTTGAGTGGTTACACAAGGCCCATTTATATGGTTTACCTTGTGTATCTTACTTGTGGAATGCCACCCAGGAACAAAGGGATTTGAGATGCCAAATGTTAAGAAGCTTCTAGTGCAGCCACATGGCATTATGGGCTCTGCCTGGATCATATAGGTTGCAATAACTTAGCCAAATGGACAATTGGTGGTAGGGGAATGATAGGTTTGGAACGCGTCCATTTTGGTCTAAGGGAAGGCTTCTGAAGGATCCTGTCTTGGTGAAAATCAAGTCTTGTGGGGAAAGTGCTCAACCTCTGCAGATGGAAGAATCTAAGTACTTAGCCATGTCCCTGGTATTGGAAAATTTGAGCATCAAGACATGGAAGCTATCAAGAATCTCCTCATCCCAATTTTCTAAGTTAAAACTTGTGGTTGAACAAGGGTGAAGGTTCACGAATTTCTATTGATGGTTCATTGGGAAAGTTTTGTCAAAGAAAAACTTAGTGTTTTCAACTGATAGGTAAAACCTATTTTGAGCAAAGCAAGCCTAAGCTACACTTAGCCAAATTCATGTAGTAACTAGATGTTAATATTCTACTAAAGGTATCACTTGCCAATACTATTCCAATGTATTGACCCACTGTGGCTGTAACTTGTGATGTTGCAGGTTACTCTGATGATGATTAGGGGTTAGGAGTCTACACTCAACATGCTTGCCTGTGGCACATGAAGATGAAGACTTATTTATATTGTTATGATTGAACTCTTGTATTAGGCCTATGGCCATGGAGTTGTAAAAGACTATGTTGTCTCTGGAATGACATGTAATAATGACCTTTGTTTCTGTGTACTTCATCTTAAACAGTGGATGCTAGCATTTATCCAGGGACTAGCATTGCAATCACATGGATCTTTACCTTTATAAAGGTGGGATCTTACATCTCAGATCCGAACATGTTATTGATTCATGATGATAGTATTGTTTCTGATCTTATCTGCAAGTTGTTTACACATATCATTATCCGGAACCAAAGGCCCCGAAGTTGATAGAAATTGGGACAACATGAGGGGATGGCTATGATATGAGGATCACATGTGTTCACGGAGTGTTAATGCTTTGTGTCAACACCCGGATTTTTAATCCCAGATGCCTGTTATGCCATACATCGCAATCCTAGGATTACCATTTTTGCGAGACATAACAGATTTGGATATCACAGTACATCATCCATTACAAACCATACATAAGGTCTTACACAAATAAGGATCTCATGATCCAGTTCTTAATACAATTCAAGCAGCAGAAATACGTAATAATAAAGGTAGCGTAGGCGAAGCTCCATCTTCGGGGTCACAGGCAATGCTGACGATGGGAGATGATCCTAGTTGTCGTAACCTTCTTGCGGTCCATCATCCTGGTACTCCTCCTCATAGTCTGGACACGGGAATAGCCAGGGACAAAGCCATGAGTACTCTTTAAGTACTCGCAAACTAATACTAACAAGTTAAGGGGGGGGGGGGGTTGTAGTAGGACACTAAGCTCTAGGGTTGTTTTGCAAAAGCCAGATTTACCTCTACTAAGTTCAAAAGCAAAGAAAGCTATTTGAAGTTTATAACACCTAAGTGGGAACTTGAATTTCATATCACAACCCTGTTGTGGTCAAGTCAAAATCTCAATTCATTTCACCAGTCATTTTGAGAACATCTGACGAGGGAACAGTATGGCCACTCCAACTGTCCATAACCGCGGACGCGGCTATTCGAATAGTTTGACACTCTGCAGAGATTGTACACTTTCACCACAATATTCGATACATCCATCAGGAACAAATCTTGAATTCACCATACTCAGAATGCGGATAATCAATCCTAACATTTCGATTACACGCCCTAGTATAGGCACATCTCCTGTGAGTTTGGCCTCCCAACCATGACCAACTATCATCTTGGGTACTTGACATGTGGACAATCTTCACAAGGTAGCCTCAACTCGGACCTTGGCCATGAGGGAACCCATACTATGGTATATAAGTTTCTAGTCAAGCCCTACCCAAATTTCGGGTATTGTGGTTATACGGTAAAATTGGAATGGTATCGCATCCAGAAAACCATCAGTTTTATATAGGGCTAAGGCTCATGCCTCAACATTTTCATCACCCAAATCATCTGGTGTTTGGAAACACATGTCAAAACATCTCAGTAGAATGACTCATCATTCTAAGGTTTTCATAACCATTTTCCACCAAGTATTCCCATCTAGAGTTGATCAAGTTTTATGCTTAGCACTAGCATCTACAAGGGTGGTAAGCACTAATGAAGGGTGGTAAACAAGTGGAGTTTAACTAGGTTCAATATCATGCCTTGGGATGACATCAAGATTATCTAGCTTAGGCCAAATTTAATGCTCTTTATGCAACCTTCAATTATCCTTCTATAATCTACAAGTGACTTAAGTAAACTCTAAGAAATAGCTTTGATAAAGAAATAAAGTAGGAAGCTTGCAAGTAAAACTAGGATTGGGTTATCAAGTGGGTGTGATCACATATGCTTAAGGCATATAGTTGGCATGGTAATAAGCAGGTATTAGCTTGCATAAGTAAGGTATCTTGCAAGTGTTAGCTTGCTCAATCAACTAGTAGTATTAGGATTGCCTTGTGCAGAGCAGTGGTTGAAGTTCTCCTCGGCTTCTTCCTCGTAGTATCATCCTTCCTCCTCGTATCCTTAGTCGGTACTAGCGTATATGAGTAAATACAAGGTACACAATCACCAAACAATACTTAACTATTTTCAAGCATCACACAAAGGTGTTCTATAGATGATCTAGCATCATCACTAACCTTACAAGAATAAAGCATTTGCATTATTTATTTTTAGAAAAGTAATTTCTACTCATTGAAAAACTACTTAAGATTTAATATTCTCATAACCAAACATGGTATCATGTTGACACATGTCATCACCACATATTTTAGTCCATGGGAATGTGATTTAAAGTGGCGTCACAATTTAATAAGATTTAACCTTTTATTTTAAATAAATAAAGTGGATAGAAATTCCTATTTGGCATTCTTTTATTACTTGGATATTATTTCTGTAAGTAAACCCATATGTTTTTATATATATTCTGAAAGGTATAATAATATGTGATTTTTGAGAGTTGGAATCAACTCAAAAGCTATTATGGTTGAAATTTGAAAAATGTTTGAATGCGGAAAAGCTTCTGACTTGTTATTTTTACCAAGGTTGATCTATATATCCAAATGATTTGAATCCAACGGGATTGGATTAAGAATTTCAGTACCTTTCTAACAAAATTGGTTTCATGTAATTTGGTTTACCGAATCGAGCTGGGTTGATTTTGAAACTAGGTACAGAACTGAGTTTGAATTAAATAGAAAAATATAAATTCAAACGGTTGGGCTGCGCGGGAAGGGTTAATGGGCCGACCCAGTGTCACGCTGCAACATGGGGCTCAGCTGAAAGGGGGTTCCACCCGTCAGTGGCTCATAACACGCGGAGCGGTACGGGGCGATGTGGTGCGTTGGATTAGAAGTAATATCAACGGCTGAGGGTCATCGCCGACGATGAACAGGTCACCGGCGAGCTCGAACCCTAGCTGCTCGGCGGGGGTGCATAGGGGGCATACCGGGGCTCCAGTGACGACGGCGAGGCGGGCAAATGACGAAGTCGACGACGACGAACTCAGGGATGGTCGCGGCAGCTCCGGGGGTGGTCAAAATCAACGGCTCCCTTCTTCTCCAGAGGCGGCCTGCTCCGGCGCAATTCCGGCGAGCTGCTCCTCCTCGTGCTCTGGCTAAGGCGTGGAAGGATCAGTGTCACATCCCAAGATTTTCCAAATCTTGTAATGTGAAAAATAAAATAAACAAAATAAATTTTTGTTGAAAATCAGGGTGAAAAGAAACTTTTGTTTCTAAATAGAAACTTAAAATCCCATCTTGAACAAACTTTGGTAAAAGTTTGAATCCAACAAAAAATCCAAATCAAGGGAAATGCATTCCTCAATGAATGTATCTGGAAATTAAACACTTGGAAAATAAATCCAAACCCAAAACCCTAAGGGAATAAAAATCATTTCCAAAGTTATCTCCAAGCCTATGGATTTGATCCATATAAAAATTTGTCAACAAACATTCACAAATGATCAAGAAAGACAAATAGAAATATTATAAGACCATAGAAATTGGTTTCACTTAATTTAGAACAATAAATAAAATCTTATGAATTTAAATAAGATAAGGTTGAATTACCAAAGCTAATAAAGCACTTATCTAAAATCCCTACCAAATGGAGAGCAAATAATCCTAAAGACATTTAAAAGATAAACAAATATTAAACAAGAATTTATAAATAGAAATCACCAAGTTTGGATCTCTAAATAAAAAGATATGAATTTTATAAGTTAAAGAAAGAAATATTAATTAAAGAATATTTAAAGACCAAACCAAATCTTGGCCAAATCCATAAACCAATGGAATGAATTATAATCCCAATCCAAATAAAATAAAAGGATAAAGAATTTGCCAAAATATAACAAAATGGCATAAACCAAATCCTTTTGGAATTAAAACAAAACCCAATCTTAAATGATTAATAAATCTTATTAAAAGCTTTTTCCAAATAATTCTAGATGAATTATTTGACACCCTTTTAAGTAAACCAAACCTACTGAAAAGATTTGGAAGATTTAAAAGATTTTAAATGGTGTTTGAAACTTTATTAAAACCTATTTGATTTAAAACAAGAGCCCCTTTTATTAATTAAAAAGACCCCAAAGGGAACAAAATTATTTTTCCAAAATTGACTTCAGGGTATAATACTAATCAGTATTTAAACCTACCCAAAATCTGGCAAAGTTTTGAAATCAAATGAAGGTTTGAATTGGTTGTTCAAAATCCAAACAGAATAAGTAAAAGGAAAAAAAGAAAAACAAAACAGATAAAAAAATGAATCTGGTCGACCCAACCCATCTGGCCCAGCAAGCCCAGCCCCAGCCCAACTTCTTTCCCCACGCGCGAAGCATTTTTCACCCACACACGCACCCACACAGACGCAGACAGGTGGCCCCCTCTTCCACTCTCTCTCACTCGGAGACAACCGGGTCCCACTCCCTAGCTTTCTTCCTCACCCGCCGCAACCTCTTCTCCCCTCACCTCGCCGGCTGTTTCCGCCGATGAATGCTCGCTTTAATTCGCGGCATTGATGCTGCCTTTACCCTTTGCGACCACGCACGTTAAAGCGTCTCCCCCTCCTCTCTCCTTCCCCTCTGTCGCCCCACCTTAGCACGCCCCCAGGCCGCCCTAATTCCTCTCCGAACCTCACTGTCACCGACGGCTTTCCCTGCCGATTCCGGCGACCCCGCGCCACCCCTTGCCTCCCCGAGCACACAGACAAGTTCCCCAGGCCTTGGCGCATCTTTCTGCATCCGCAGCTCGCCCGCGCGTGTCCTGCAAGCTCAGCAACATCTTCGACTGAGCACCACCGTCAACTACATCAGCTCTGGTGACCCTCCCCGTAAGCCCTGTCCTTCCCCCTTTCTCTAGAGGACACCACTACACCCTGCGTTCTTTCGCGCTTCTAATGCCCCTGTTTCGCGTCCTATCGCACCTTGTAGGATCGTCTCCGACAGCACCAGAGCACGCCGTCGCCAGTAGAAGCTCCGGCGAGGAATCCCCGTAGCTCCAGCGCGCCCCTCGGCAAACGGGAAGCACCTTGAGCACCCCCACGCCTCGGCAAACTCGGTGAGCCTCCTCCCTCTCCTCCTCGCTTGCTGCACCGCCAAATCCGTCGCCGACTGACCACGCGCCGCCACCTGCCGCCGCCAGCGCCGCTGCCAAATGGTCAAGGCAATAGGGTCCATAGGATCTAGATCTGACGGATGAGATTAGAACGAGAACGAAGGGGTACACTCGCCTCTGTGCCGCACAATCCAACTTAAATCCAACGGCCTACAGCGCGTGATCCAGACGAAACGGTATGGGCGAATAGGAATAGGACACGTGTCTCTATTGATTTGTTTTAAAACAGATTTGATCTATTAGATACAAGATTTTGTAAATTGCATAACTTTTGATCTACACGTCCAAATTTTGCAAACTTTATATCAATGGATTCATAAAAACAAGCCCTAGACAACCATACACTTTGTTTAGTAAAAAGTTTCTGGTAAAATGTTTGTTTTTGCAGAAACTTATGTATGCTTGTTTAGGTTATAAAAATTGTTCTAAAATGATTTTGGGGATAAAATCTTTGGCAAATGGTTTGTTTTGAACCTACTGACCATAGGAATCACTTTGTGGATTCAAAAATGTATTTGGTGAAACAAAAGAATGAATCTTGGATTTAAACCAATTCTAGTCAAATAAAAATATAGTTTAATTATTAAAAGTGGTTTTGGAAGAAAACCTTTGAGAAATGTTTTGGAAATAAACTCTCTGACCCTAAACACAAGATTTTATGGTTTGAAAACATATTTTGTGAACCCTATAGATTAATGCCTTATTGAAAACATTTTTTACACCACATAAAATGATACCTTGTTTTAAAAAGGGTTTATAAAGTGAAACCTATTGCAAATGACTTTGCCACTTTATAAAATGTCCAATAGGTGTTTCCAAATGTTTACAACCTACTAGAAACCACTTTTACAAATAAAACAACCTATTGCATGCTTGCATGCATTACTTTGTTTTTATCATTTTATGTGATGAATTGCTTGAATGGTAGATTGAAATATTGTTTACTTGATTGAATTGTAGTGATTTGAAGTGAGTGAACATTGCAAAGATCAAGGAGTGAACTTATACTCTCTACCAAAAAGGCAAGTGATGCTTCATACTTTTGTCCCATTATTTTCACTATGCATTAGTGATAATTTTCTAAGTAGGACTTGCATGGAATTTTGCTAAGTATAAACCATGCTATGGGAAATCCTAGTAGATGTAACCTTAGTAGAAATTTCCTAAGTTAGGATTCCTACTACTATCATGCTTAGCTTAGCTAATAGAAAAACAAGGGTGGAATATATATTCACACTATGGAAAATTTCTAAGTCTGAGGACTTGTGTTTTGTTAATAAAACAACTAAGTTAATGAAACACCTGGGTGGAATGGAAGGAATGGTTTGTGTTGAGTGGTTACACAAGGCCAGGGGACTGGTGCACCTTGTGTATCTCACTTGTGGATGGCCACCCAGGAACAAAGAGATTTGAGCTGTCAAATGTTGAGAAGCTTCTAGTGCAGCCACTTGGCAATATGGGCTCTGCCTGGATCATATAGGTTGCTAGAACTTAGCCATTTGGACAGTTGGTGGTAGTTGGAATGATAGGTTGGAGCGCGTCCATTTGGCCTAAGGGAAAGCTTCTGAAAGATCTTGTCTTGGTGAAACCAAGTCTTGTGGGGAAAGTGCACCACCTCTGCAGAGTGAAAAATCTAAGTACTTAGCCATGTCCCTGGTATAGGACAATTTGAGCATCAAGACATGGAAGCTATCAAGAATCTCATCATCCAAATTTCTAAGTTAAAAACTTGTGGGTGAACAAGGGTTGAAAGGATCACCAATTTCTATCGGGAGATGCCTTGGGAAAGATTTTGTCAAGCAAAAACTTAGTGTTTTCAAATGATAAGGAAAATCTATTTTGAGCAATGCAAGCCTAAGCTCCACTTAGCCAAATGCACATAGATGATAGACTCCACTATACTACCATAGTATCACTTGCCAATACAATTCAAATGTATTGACCCTTGTGGCTGTAACTTGTTATGTTGCAAGTTTGTTTGATATTAGTGAAGTAGGATTACAAGTCTACAACCAACATGTCTGCCTGTGGCACTTTGAAGATGAAGGACCTCATGCTTATAGATATTTTGCTGCAATGTAATGTAATAGCCAAATGAGCTATGTAAGATGTAATAAATTATGTTATTCCTGGTTATAAAGTTGTATTATGACCTTTGTTTCTTGATATTACATCTTAACTGTGGATGCTAGCTATTGATCCAGGGACTAGCATTGTAAACACAGGGATCTCTACCTTATTAAAGGTTGGGAACCTTACAGATGGTATCAGAGCACTGTGTTGCCTGTAGGATTTGTAACCCTAGGATTGGACAAAACCCCTTAGAAAAATAGGAGTTGTATTTGTTCCAAAACTTATTTACAAACAATCTTGTAAACTCTTTCCTCAACCATTTTGGTTTTGACTCTACATCTCTTCTATTTCAACTTGATGGACAAGCCTTTTCCATGGCCAAAGACTTCATCATGAGCAAAGGAATTGTTCAACTCTAATGACTTCAACATCTTCAACATCTTCACCAAGGACTTCAACCTTGGATATCACTAAGGACTACAAATGAGACAAGAAAAATTACTCAAGACTTGAAGACTAAGGAACATAACTTAGGAATCATCATCACCTTTGAAGCTTTTGTGACCAAGAATTTTCCCAAGGATACAAAGATCTTGTTCAAGAAGAATCAACCAAAAAGGATGGAAAGATCTCAAGTGAACCATATAGATGGACCACCATATTTAGTTTAAGTTAAACCCACCAACTTATGTGGTGTAACAAAAATATTTTTGGTTGCCTAAAAATATTCTTGAAACTTATTGTTAGAGTGGAATGTCTGTTTGCTTGTGATTGCTTGCACATTGCTTGTGTAAATTGTGATGTGTGTAATTAGAATTATTTTTCCTATTCTAATCCCAATCCAACCCAAACAGATGACTTCTCCAAGAGACTCCAACATCAAGGATGGTGACAACAACAACAACCAAGAGAACAACATGAGAGAACAACTACTAGCAAACCAAACCCAGTTGAGCCAAGTGACAACTCAGCTTTTAGCCAACAACAATGGTTTAGACCCAACCATACAAAGGATTTTGAAACTTCAATCTGTCAACACCCGGATTTTTCAATCCTAGATGCCATTTATGCCATACATCGCAATCCCAGGATTACTATTTTTGCGAGACATAACAGAATTGGATACCATAGTACATCATCCGTTACAACGATACATAAGTTCTTACACAAATGGGGATCTCATGATCCAGTTCTTAATACAACATCAAGCAGTGGAATACGTAATAATAACGGTAGCGTAGGCAAAGATCCATCTTCGGGGTCACATGCAATGCTGGCGATGGGAGATGATCCTAGTTGTCGTAACCTTCCCGGGGTCCATCTTCCAGGTACTCTTCTTCATAGTCTGGCCATGGGAATAGCCAGGGACAAAGCCATGAGTACTCTTTAAGTACTCGCAAACTAATACTAACAAGTAAGGGGTTTTTGGATAATGGGACACTAGGCTCTAGGGTTGTTTTGCAAAAAGCCAGGTTTATCTCTACTAAGTTCCAAAGCTAGTCACAATTTTATAAATCCTAAGTGGGATCTTGTAATTCAGGTCACAACTCTGTTGTGGTCAAGTCAAAGTCTCAATTAGTTTCACAAGTCATTTTGAAAAGTCTGACGGGGGAACAGTATGGCCACTCCAACTGTCCATAACCGCGGATGCGGCTATTCGAATAGTTTGACACTCTGCAGAGATTATACACTTTCACCACAACATTCAATACATCCGTCAGGAACAAATCCTGAATTCACCATACTCAGTATGCGGATAATCAATCCTAACCTTTCAATTACACGCCCTAGTATAAGCACCTCTCCTGTGAGTTTGGCCTCCCAACCATGACCAGCTGTCATCTTGGGTACTGCACAGGTGGACAATCTTCACAAGGTAGCCTCAGCTTAGACCTTGGCCGGGAGGGAACTAATACTAAGGTATATAAGTTTCCAGTCAAGCCCTACCCAATATTCGGGTATTGTGGTTGTACGATAAAATTGGAATGGTATCGCATCCAGACAACCATCAGTTTTATAAAGGGCTAAGGCTCATGCCTCAACATTTTCATCACCAAAATCATCAAGTGTTTTGGAAACACATGTCCAAAACATTTCAATAGAATGATCCATCATTCCAAGGTTTTCATAACCATTTTTCCACCAAGTATTCCCATCTAAAAGTAGATCAAGTTTTATGCTTAGCACTAGCATCTACAGGTGGGGGTAGTACTAATGAGGGGTGGTAACTAGTGGAGTTTCACTAAGTCCAACCTTATATCTTAGGCTGATATCAAGGCTTCTAGCTTAGGCCAAATTTTATGCTCTTTATGCAACCTTCAGCACAACTGTCTAGTATCTACCAAACTCTTAGGTAGACTCTAAGTAAGCTTTGATAAAGAAATAAAGTAAGAAGCTTGCACATAAAACTAGGATTTGGTTTATCAAGTGGGTATGATCACATATGCTTAAGGCATATAGTAGTCATATCACAAGTATGGGTTTGTGGCATCAGTAGGGTATCTGGCAAGGGTTAGCTTGCACATTCACTAGTAGTATTAGGCTTGCATCAGTGTCAATATAAGCTTGCATAGGTATAGTATCTTGCAAGTGTTAGCTTGCCTTGTGCAGAGCAGTGGTTGAAGTTCTCCTCGGCTTCCTCTTCGTAGTATCCTCCTTCCTCCTCGTATCCTTGGTCGGTACTAGCGTCTATGAATAAATACGAGGTACACAATTACCAAACAATACTTAACTACTTGCAATCATCACACACAAGGGTCCTATAGATGATCTAGCATCATCTCTAACATTACAAGGTTAAGGCTTGGTTTAAATCTTTTTAGTTTTAGAAAAGTAATTTCTACTCATTGAAAAATTACTTAAGATTTAATATTCTCCAAACTAAACATGGGATCATGTTGACACATGTCATCACCACATATTGTAGTTCATGGGAATGTGATTTAAAGTGGTGTCACAATTTAATAAGGTTTTACCCTTTTATTTTAATTAATTAAAGTGGCTAGAAATGCTTATGTAGCATTCTTTTATTCCTTGAACATTATTTCTGCAAGTAAACCTATATATTTTTATATATTCTGAAAGGTATGGTTAAATGTGATTTTTGAGAGTTGGAATCAACTCAAAAGCTTTTATGGTTTTAACTTGAAAAATGTTTGAATGCAGAAAAGCTTCTGCCTTGTTATTTTTACTATGGGTGATCTAGAGATCCAAATGACTTGAATCCAACGGGCTTGGATTAAGCATTCACAGATCTTTCCAACAAAATTGGTTTAATTTAAATTGGTTCACTGAATCGATCTGGGTTGATTTTTGAAGTTGGGTACAGAAGTGTGTTTGAATTTAAAAAGAAAAAGGTTTAATTTGAATTGTTGGGTTGCGCGGGAAATTCTAACGGTCCGGCCTGCTAAGCGCAGTGCTCCCGCGGGCTGCTTAAGTGGGTGTCCCCACTCGTCAGTGACACGGGGCTGGGCGAAGCGGTATGGGGCAACGTGGATCGTTCGATCTAGTTCTAATCCAACGGCTGGGGGTCATCGTCGACGCGAGACAACTCTGGCGAGAACGAAACCTAGCGCGGCCAGTGAGGGGTGCTGGGGGCTCACCGGGGTACGGGCGAGGGTCGGCGAGGCGGGCGAACGACGAAGTCGACGACGGCGAACCTCCTGGTACCGGTGGCTTCTCCTAGGGCGGCTCCAATTGCTGGCTCCCGTCTTCTCCAGAGGCGGCGGGCTCCGGTGAAATTCCGGCGAGGTGGTGCTCGCCTTGCTCTAAGGACGGTGTGGCACGGTCAGTGAGGAGAGGGGAGTGAGATGGTGTGAAGAAATCGTGCGGGGGTGGCCTCTATTTATAGTCGAGCGAGGGGACCGTCGGGGCGCACGGTGAGCTCGTCGGGGGCGACGTTACAGGCGACTAATGGAATGGGAAAGGGTAGGGAATGGTGCTGTGTCTCTTGGCGATGCTCAACGACATGGTCGCGAGGCATGGGGCGGTGTGGTTTGGTCTGGAACGGCCGGTGCTCTGCGCGATAGAGGTGGCGTCTTCGACGGCGGGCGGTGGCTGTATGGCACGGGGCGGCAAACGGGGATGTCTGGCGGTCTCCTGGGTCGGTGGTGATCGTGTGTGCACGCGGTGAGGGCGGCGCGCGGTCCGTGGACGCTGGTCGAGGGTGGCCTCTGGCGCACGCTCGGCATGGTCTGGGCGCGGCTTGTGCGCGTGGTCCAGGGCTTGGCAACGCTCGCGGCTGGGACACGGAGTGGCGGTGGACGGTGGGCTGCCTCCCAGACAAGGTTGGCATGGCTAGTTCTTCCTCTAGCCTGCTGTCCACAATGGGGTGACATTGGGGTGCTCGGCTGTTCACCATTGATGACAATGGCAAGCTCACAGGGGTGCTAGTGTTGGGCTAATCTTTCTAGATGATCTACTGAGTTGTGTGTGAGCTAACTAGGGAACAAGTTAGGCAAGAATCACTGCACACTATAGTGTTTGATGTTTTGTTTGATTTGTGTTTGCAACCTGTTTGATGAAATGGCCGCATGAAATCAAGTTTTGAATTTTGAAGTGAATTTTGGTGGGTTTGCTAGATTGGTGCTGGTGAGTCTGCAGATGCTTGGGTTTTGAAAGTTGAGCTTGTTTGAGTGGTTTTTGAAAAAGTGGGATCTTCCCATATGAAGAAGATTCAATTTTGAATTGTCATTTAAACTATGCATTTGAAAGTTTCTGGATGATCACAAAGTGGGCCTTGATACTTTGTTATGAGTACATTCAAGGGGTGCAAAGATCCAGAAAAGTTTCTGTTAGGTTTTGAAAGTTTGGTACAGCCAAAGTAGGCATGGGAGTTAAATTGGTCAAAATGACCATTCACTTAATATATTTGTTTTGATTTACTTGTCTTTAGGAAAAGTGCGGGAAATGTTTTAGATGATGTTCATTTCACCTAAGAAACATTTTACAAGCAATGGATCACACAAACAAGGTGGTTTTTAAAGAAATTAAAAATCCATGCATACACATATGCATGCATTCATGAGTTTATTTAGAAAAGTTTTTGTTAACCCTAATCTTGATGATTAGTGTTTGATGATCTAAGTTTGGTGTTTTTGGGGTGATACAAACCTTCCCCCCTTAAACAAAATCTCGTCCTGAGATTTGAAAAAGGACGAAAAGATTACCTAGGATTTGAAGAGATCTAGAAACTCCGTCCTGATGTGATCTTCGCGTTCCCAGGTAGCTTCCTCTTCTGTGTGGTTGCTCCACTGAATCTTGAGAAACTTGATGCTTCGGGTTCTGGTAGTTCGAAAGGCTTCTTCCAATATTCGGATGGGTACTTCAGGATAGGTTAGGTCATCGTTGATCTCTATGGTCCGGTGGTCGATATTTGTGAACACTTCGGTCTTCTCGGGGACTTCGAGACACTTGCAAAGTAACGAGATATGGAACACATTGTGCACAACTGACATCTCTTCTGGTAGCTCCAGTTGATACGATACTTCTCCTCGACGGTTCAAAATTTTGAAAGGTCCGATATATCTGGGGGCTAACTTTCCTTTGAGATGGAAACGCTGCATTCCCTTCAATGGCGACACTTTCAGATAAACAAAATCTCCGATGTTGAAGGCGAGGTCTCGACGTCTCTTGTCGGCGTAACTCTTCTGTCGGGATTGGGCTGTCTTGAGGTGCTCACGAATCTTGTGAACCTTCTCTTCTGCTTCTCGTAGGATGTCGGGTCCGAAAATCTGACTCTCTCCTACTTCTGACCAGTTCAAAGGGGTGCGGCACTTTCTTCCGTACATGAATTCAAATGGGGCCATTTGCAAACTGGCTTGGTAACTATTGTTGTATGAAAATTCTGCAAACGGCAGACAGTCTTCCCACTTGGATCCATATTCTAGCACACATGCTCTAAGCATATCTTCGAGTATTTGATTTACTCGCTCCGTTTGTCCATCGGTCTGAGGGTGATACACGGTACTGAAATCTAGGCGGGTTCCTAAACCTTCTTGGACTTTCTTCTAGAATCTCGAGGTAAACTGAGTTCCTCGATCCGATACTATGTTCTTGGGGACTCCGTGCAAACTAACTATTCTAGCGATGTACAACTCCGATAGCTTCAAACTCTGATAGGTGGTTTTGACGGGCAAGAAATGGGCGACTTTGGAAAATCTGTCCACTATGACCCAAATAGAGTCATTTCCCCTACTAGAAGTAGGTAGTCCAGTGATAAAGTCCATTCCTACAGAATCCCATTTCCATTCCGGAATTTGCAAAGGTTGCAAAAATCCAGCGGGTCTTTGATGTCCTGCCTTGACTCGCTGACATATATCACACTTGGCGATATAGCTTCCGATTTCTCTCTTCATCTTATGCCACCAAAATTGCTCTTTCAAATCTTGATACATCTTTGTTCCTCCGGGATGGATAGAATAAAGAGTATCATGAGCCTCCTTCAAGATAACTTCTTTCAACTCAGAATCTGATGGTACACAAAGGCGTCCTTTGTACCACAAAACTCCTTCTTCGTCCTCGGTGAATCCGGGTACTTTGCCTGTACCGATACGACGCTTGATTCCGTCGATACTAGCATTTCCTTTCTATGCCTCTTTAATCCGACTGATCAAAGTGGGATGAAGTTCTATGCTAGCCAAAAATCCTTCACTTACTAATTCCATTCGAAAATCTTCCATCTCTTTGTGCAAACTTGGTTTCTCCTTCAAAATCATGGAGTTCAAGCGGCACGGCAATCTGCTAAGGGCATCGGCTACCACATTGGCTTTACCAGGGTGATAGTGAATGTCTAGGTCGTAATCCTTGATTATCTCAATCCATCTTCTCTGCCTCATATTCAACTCCTTCTAAGTGAATATATACTTTAGGCTCTTGTGATCCGAATAAATCTCACAACGGTTTCCCATCAGGTAGTGTCTCCATGTCTTCAGGGCTAGAACTACGGCTGCGAGTTCGAGGTCATGGGTTGGGTAGTTTTGTTCATGTTGCTTCAATTGTCGCGATAGGTAAGATATAACTTTGCCTTCTTGCATTAGCACACATCCGAGACCAAATCTTGGATGCGTCACAATACACATCGAAGGGCTTCGTGATATCCGGCATGATCAAGATTGGGGCTGAAATCAATCTCCTTTTGAGTTCTTGAAAACTCGCTTCACATTTGTCGGTCCATTCAAACTTCTTGTCCTTCTTCAGCAATTGGGTCATGGGTCGGGCGATACTAGAGAATCCTTCTACAAATTTGCGGTAATATCCCGCCAATCCGAGAAAGGCACGAAATTGGGTTTGAGTGGTTGGGGCTTGCCAATCTTCTACATCTTTCACTTTGGCAGGGTCAACGGCAATTCCTCCGGCTGATACAATGTGACCGAGGAATCCTACTTCCTGTAACCAGAATTCACATTTGCTAAACTTTGCATAGAGCTGATGCTCTCTAAGGGTTCCAAGAATGGTCCTTAGGTGTAGCTCATGTTCTTCTTCTGATTTGGAATAAATCAGAATGTCATCGATGAAAACAACGACAAACTTATCCATGAAGTCCATAAAAATCTTATTCATGAGGTTCATGAAATAAGCGGGGGCATTGGTTAATCCAAAAGACATGACTGTATACTCGTACAATCCATATCTGGTGGTAAAGGCAGTCTTTGGGATATCCTCTGCACGAATTTTGAGTTGATGATAGCCAGTTCTAAGATCAATCTTAGAAAACACCTGGGCACCGGTCAACTAATCAAACAAATCTTCTATCTTAGGCAAGGGGTACTTGTTCTTGATGGTGACATCATTTAACTTCCGATAATCCATACACAAACGGTTACCTCCATCCTTCTTGTCCACAAATAAGACAGGTGATCTCCATGGGGACGCACTTGGTTGAATCAATCCAATTTCCAACATGGAATCCAGTTGCTTCTTCAGTTCTTCTAACTCCGATGGGTTCATACTATAGGGTCTCTGGGCTATGGGTCCTGTTCCGGGGATTAGTTCAATGATAAACTCGATATCCCGATCTGGGGGCATACCGGGCAAAACATCTGGAAATACATCGGGGTATTCGCAGACTATCCGGACTTGGTCAATGGTAGGTTGGGCTATACTCTTGTTACACTTGAATTGGCGAGGTAAGGTTTCAGATATATGCTCGACTGATATTCCGGCGGTACTGGTCATGGTGATGGCTTTCTTAGCACAATCAATCAATCCTTTATGTTTGGACATCCAATCCATTCCTAGTACTACTTCCAAACCTTTAGTTCCGAGTACTATTAGGTTAGCATAAAAATCTATGCCATGGATTCGGATAGGGACGGCCTTGCAAATTTGCCTAGCCTTGGTGGTTGATCCGGGAATTTGTACAATCATCACATGCTTCAGTTTGGTTGGTTGAATTTTACTAGTGCAGGCAAATTCTTTGGTGACAGATGAATGCGATGCACCAGAATCAAACAACACTCTTGCAAGTACTGAATTAACAGAAAACATACCCAGCACGACGTCTGGCGCTTCCTGAGCTTCTTCAGCATGCATGAGAAAAAGACGGCCATTGCGGTTGAGTGAATTCCCTGGGGCAAATCTTCTCCCTGGCTGGACACGACGCTGCTGCTGAGCTGGGACATGGGTATTAGGGGCTGTAGCATTCTTCTTGTCGGGGCACTCGTTGGAATAGTGACCTTTATTTCCACAGTCATAACAGGTCACTTGTGACTTGTCCTTGGCTGCGACAGGCACAACATTGCTTCCAGTCCTCGGGGCAGTGTTGGGGTTGGAGGTAGCATTGTTGGTGTTGAACTTGGGTGGGGAACGGGTGAAATTGCTAGAGTTTCTGGGGTTGTTGTGATTTCCTCCGGGTCTAGGGTTTCCATGTTTGGGATAGGTTGGACGGGTCATAGGGGGTCTGTTGGTTCTTGGGGCAAATCCGGGAGATGGGTTAGGGCGATACTTTGGGGTCTGATGGGTTCCTGGTTGATGCATCATGCGACGCTTGCGGTTCTCATTGGCCTGGTTGATCTTTCCTTCCATCTGGATAGCAGAGTCGACAAGGGCTTCAATATCAACAAAGGGGATATTGACTAACACTGTCTGCATCTTGTCATGCAGACCATTCAGGAATCTTTCTTTCTTCTTGGCTTCAGTGTCTATCTCGTCCGGGGCATACCTAGCTAATGACAAAAATTTGTCACGGTATTCCACTACAGTCATCCTTCCTTGCTTCAATTCTCGGAACTCGTCTCTCATTCTCTTGATCAAACCTGGTGGCACATGGGTTCTGCTAAACTTGACCTTGAATTCCTCCCAGGTCATCATCTGGCCTCCGGTCATTGCACGAACATTGTTCCACCATGCCCTGGCATCTCCGGCTAGATAATGGGTGGCGAACAGGACTTTCTCGTTGGCTTCGACTCCTGCTACTTCTAAGTTGTTTTCCATGGTTTGCAGCCAATCATCCGCGTCTAGGGGTTCTTATGACTTGGTGAAAACGGGTGGGTTGGTATTCTGGAAATTCTTGAGCTTAGATCCGTGGTTGTCCTGATTTCCGTGGCCTTGGTTGTTGTGGGCTAGCTGGGCTATCTGTTGCAGAGTGGCTAGGTTGGCTTGACGTTCCGCTCTTTCAGCTTCGCGGTCAGAAGTAAACATTTGCAGGATCTGCAACATCGGGTCCGGGGCTGAACCACTTCCTCCACGTGGCATCTGAAGGTTGATATAGATCATGAGAAAAGAGGGAAATTTCTAAGGTTTTGGGTTTTTGAAAAGTTTTTAGAGTTTGACTCGGGTTTTTCTAGAAACTTGCTTTTTCATTCATTCACTCATAGCACACAGTACAACACACACCACAACAAGGAAAACAGATGGTTTTAAGAACCATTCTGAAATCTACGATACAGTGGGACCAACTACTACTCACTACGCTAGTGCTCAGTGCTACTACTCCTCGGAGTCTGTGGCTTCATCATCTTCAGCATCATCGATGAAGGCGAAATCATCCTCATCGGTGAAGAAGTCCATGGCCTGATCCTCCAGAAAATCATCGTCATCGCTGAGATAGGAGTAAGGGTCTCCACGAAGATCCTCTCCGGCATTCTCCCTTTCCTCTAACTGCATGTCTCTCTCGTGGATGGTCTCTTCCAGAGATGAGATGCGATGGCGAAGACGGGCAATAATGCGCTCCTTCTTGTCAAGCTGACAGCGGCGAGATTTGCGATCCTTTGCTAGCATGGCGATGGTCTGATCCTTCGTCTTGATGATGGCAGACTTGTGGTTGTAATAGTCACGGCAGTTGTCCAATTCCTGCTGACGATCATACATCATGAAGCTAAGGTGGTCCAATTGAGTCTTCAGCTCGGGGTAGTATGGGGCTTCCAATGGTTGTCCATTTGCATCACGCCTTGGGCAAAACTCAAAGCGAGTACCCTTGATCTGATTGATGCTCTGCCCACACAGACGGGAAAGAGCTTCCTGCATTGCTCTGGCAAGTCCATCGAGCCAGTTGTTTTCCCTCAAGGTAAACTGAATTCCCTCCGCAGTGGGAGGTTCAATCTTTCCTCGGAGACTTGCAACAATTAGCCACTGTAGATCTTCTCCTCCTTGATCATTGAGCTGAGCTCTGAAGAACTCGGGATGCGGACGCTCCAGAAGTTCCGAAAGCTGATCCAGATCTCTCTCAAAGATAAGGTGTCCTCCATTCCCAAGTTGGTAAAACTTGTTGTACTTCATGTCCATATATAAAAATAGAGGGTGAGTAGATTAGCAGAGTGATCCAGTGTGTCAAGATTTTATCTATTTTGCAAGAGTTTTTGAGGAACATGAAGTTTTATTAAAGAATTAAAGAGGTAAGAATGAGAATAAGTTTTCGTAAATATTTTTGTTCTTTGGTTTTGAAACTAAGTTTTTGGTTCAACGTCCAATCTAACTAGGGTCTCCTATGGTCAGGATGGCTCTGATACCAACTTGTCAACACCCGGATTTTTCAATCCTAGATGCCTGTTATGCCATACATCGCAATCCCAGGATTACCATTTTTGCGAGATATAACAGAATTGGATACCATAGTACATCATCCGTTACAACGATACATAAGTTCTTACACAAATGGGGATCTCATGATCCAGTTCTTAATACAACATCAAGCAGCGGAATACGTAATAATAACGGTAGCGTAGGCGAAGCTCCATCTTCGGGGTCAGAGGCAATGCTGGCGATGGGAGATGATCCTAGTTGTCGTAACCTTCCTGGGGTCCATCTTCTAGGTACTCTTCTTCATAGTCTGGCCATGGGAATAGCCAGGGACAAATCCATGAGTACTCTTTAAGTACTCGCAAACTAATACTAACAGGTAAGGGGTTTTTGGATAATAGGACACTAGGCTCTAGGGTTGTTTTGCAAAAAGCCAGGTTTATCTCTACTAAGTTCCAAAGCTAGTCACAATTTTATAAATCCTAAGTGGGATCTTGTAATTCAGTTCACAACTCTGTTGTGGTCAAGTCAAAGTCTCAATTCGTTTCACAAGTCATTTTGAAAAGTCTGACGGGGGAACAGTATGGCCACTCCAACTGTCCATAACCGCGGACGCGGCTATTCGAATAGTTTGACACTCTGCAGAGATTGTACACTTTCACCACAACATTCGATACATCCGTCAGGAACAAATCCTGAATTCACCATACTCAGTATGCGGATAATCAATCCTAACCTTTCAACTACACGCCCTAGTATAAGCACCTCTCCTGTGAGTTTGGCCTCCCAACCATGACCAGCTGTCATCTTGGGTACTGCACAGGTGGACAATCTTCACAAGGTAGCCTCAGCTTAGACCTTGGCCAGGAGGGAACTAATACTAAGGTATATAAGTTTCCAGTCAAGCCCTACCCAATATTCGGGTATTGTGGTTGTACGATAAAATTGGAATGGTATCGCATCCAGACAACCATCAGTTTTATAAAGGGCTAAGGCTCATGCCTCAACATTTTCATCACCAAAATCATCAAGTGTTTTGGAAACACATGTCCAAAACATTTCAATAGAATGATCCATCATTCCAAGGTTTTCATAACCATTTTTCCACCAAGTATTCCCATCTAAAAGTAGATCAAGTTTTATGCTTAGCACTAGCATCTACAGGTGGGGGTAGTACTAATGAGGGGTGGTAACTAGTGGAGTTTCACTAAGTCCAACCTTATATCTTAGGCTGATATCAAGGCTTCTAGCTTAGGCCAAATTTTATGCTCTTTATGCAGCCTTCAGCACAACTGTCTAGTATCTACCAAACTCTTAGGTAGACTCTAAGTAAGCTTTGATAAAGAAATAAAGTAAGAAGCTTGCACATAAAACTAGGATTTGGTTTATCAAGTGGGTATGATCACATATGCTTAAGGCATATAGTAGTCATATCACAAGTATGGGTTTGTGGCATCAGTAGGGTATCTGGCAAGGGTTAGCTTGCACATTCACTAGTAGTATTAGGCTTGCATCAGTGTCAATATAAGCTTGCATAGGTATAGTATCTTGCAAGTGTTAGCTTGCCTTGTGCAGAGCAGTGGTTGAAGTTCTCTTCGGCTTCCTCTTCGTAGTATCCTCCTTCCTCCTCGTATCCTTGGTCGGTACTAGCGTCTATGAATAAATACGAGGTACACAATCACCAGACAATACTTAACTACTTGCAATCATCACACACAAGGGTCCTATAGATGATCTAGCATCATCTCTAACATTACAAGGTTAAGGCTTGGTTTAAATCTTTTTAGTTTTAGAAAAGTAATTTCTACTCATTGAAAAATTACTTAAGATTTAATATTCTCCAAACTAAACATGGGATCATGTTGACACATGTCATCACCACATATTGTAGTTCATGGGAATGTGATTTAAAGTGGTGTCACAATTTAATAAGGTTTTACCCTTTTATTTTAATTAATTAAAGTGGCTAGAAATGCTTATGTAGCATTCTTTTATTCCTTGAACATTATTTCTGCAAGTAAACCTATATATTTTTATATATTTTGAAAGGTATGGTTAAATGTGATTTTTGAGAGTTGGAATCAACTCAAAAGATTTTATGGTTTTAATTCGAAAAATGTTTGAATGCAGAAAAGCTTCTGCCTTGTTATTTTTACTATGGGTGATCTAGAGATCCAAATGACTTGAATCCAACGGGCTTGGATTAAGCATTCACAGACCTTTCCAACAAAATTGGTCTCATTTAAATTGGTGCAATGAATCGATCTGGGTTGATTTTTGAAGTTGGGTACAGAAGTGTGTTTGAATTTAAAAAGAAAAAGGTTTAATTTAAATTGCTGGGCTGCGCGGGAAATTCTAACGGGCCGGCCTGCTAAGCGCAGTGCTCCCGCGGGCTGCTTAAGTGGGTGTCCCCACTCGTCAGTGACACGGGGCTGGGCGGAGAGGTATGGGGCAGAGGCGGCGTCTTCGACGGCGGGCGGTGGCTGTATGGCACGGGGCGGCAAACGAGGATGTCTGGCGGTCTCCTGGGTCGGTGGTGATCGTGTGTGCACGCGGTGAAGGCGGCGCGCGGTCTGTGGACTCTAGTCAAGGGTGGCGCTCTGGCGCACGCTCGGCATGGTCTGGGCGCGGCTTGTGCGCGTGGTCCAGGGCTTGGCAACGCTCGCGGCTGGGACACGGAGTGGCGGTGGACGGTGGGCTACCTCCCAGACAAGGTTGGCATGGCTAGTTCTTCCTCTAGCCTGCTGTCCACAATGGGGTGACATTGGGGTGCTCGGCTGTTCACCATTGATGACAATGGCAAGCTCACAGGGGTGCTAGTGTTGGGCTAATCTTTCTAGATGATCTACTGAGTTGTGTGTGAGCTAACTAGGGAACAAGTTAGGCAAGAATCACTGCACACTATAGTGTTTGATGTTTTGTTTGATTTGTGTCTGCAACCTGTTTGATGAAATGGCCGCATGAAATCAAGTTTTGAATTTTGAAGTGAATTTTGGTGGGTTTGCTAGATTGGTGCTGGTGAGTCTGCAGATGCTTGGGTTTTGAAAGTTGAGCTTGTTTGAGTGGTTTTTGAAAAAGTGGGATCTTCCCATATGAAGAAGATTCAATTTTGAATTGTCATTTAAACTATGCATTTGAAAGTTTCTGGATGATCACAAAGTGGGCCTTGATACTTTGTTATGAGTACATTCAAGGGGTGCAAAGATCCAGAAAAGTTTCTGTTAGGTTTTGAAAGTTTGGGACAACCAAAGTAGGCATGGGAGTTAAATTGGTCAAACTGACCATTCACTTAATATATTTGTTTTGATTTACTTGTCTTTAGGAAAAGTGTGGGAAATGTTTTAGATGATGTTCATTTCACCTAAGAAACATTTTACAAGGAATGGATCACACAAACAAGGTGGTTTTTAAAGAAATTAAAAATCCATGCATACAGATATGCATGCATTCATGAGTTTATTTAGAAAAGTTTTTGTTAACCCTAATCTTGATGATTAGTGTTTGATGATCTAAGTTTGGTGTTTTTGGGATGTTACACAATCCCAATTGTTGCAAGGGATGGCTAATCAAATGACCAACATGGGAGAAAGCTCTTCCCAAGGAGCTAATGACAACAAGGATGACAAAGATGTTATTTTAGAAGGAACCCAAGCTTGCAATATTTGTGGAGACAAGGATCACACTTCCAAGGAGCATGAAGATCAATGCCTCAACTGTGAAGAGAAACATCCAATTGACCAATGCCCCACATCCCAAGCTACTTGTTACCTATGTGAAGGAAATAATCATGTTCCTATCCAATGCCCCATCTATTCCATAGTTCAACAAAGGAAACAAGGTAGAGTGCATCAACAACTTGTAAACCCTCATGAAGGAACAACTTCTACCAAGAAGGATGAAGGCAAAGTCAAAACTATGCATCATAAGGCCAAATCGAAAGTGATCACAAAGTGTTGCTACTCTTGTGAAGAAGAAGGTCATATCTCTAGTAACTGCCCCAAGAAGAGAGAAAAAATTTCCACCTTTGTGGTGAAGTATGAATTAGAAGAACTCCTAGCTTTGGAGAGACCCAAGAAGAAGAAGAAGAAATGCCCCAACCCTAACAAGAAGGATATTACCCAAGAGCAATGTTACACTTGCAAAGAGATGGGACACTATGCCAATGAATGCCCAGAAAAGAAGAAGAACCAAGGAAACAAACAAAAGGCAATGAAACCAAAGGAAAAGAAAGATATCAGCCAAGTGCTGTGTTTCAAATGCAAAGACAAGTGTCCAGAGAAGTTTCAACAAGATTCCAAGCAAGCCAAAATGTAATTTAGTTGGAAATTTTTTAAGTGTGGTAGTACCGTAGATGCTTTGAACCAACTTGTAACCCTAGCCTCCCCAAATCTCGGGACGAGATTTATTTTAAGGGTAGTATCCTGTCACATCCCAAGATTTTCCAAATCTTGTAATGTGAAAAATAAAATAAACAAAATAAAATTTTGTTGAAAATCAGGGTGAAAAGAAAATTTTGTTTCTAAATAGAAACTTAAAATCCCATCTTGAATAAACTTTGGTAAAAGTTTGAATCCAACAAAAATCCAAATCAAGGGAAATGCATTCCTCAATGAATGTATCTGGAAATTAAACACTTGGAAAATAAATCCAAACCCAAAACCCTAAGGGAATAAAAATCATTTCCAAAGTTATCTCCAAGCCTATGGATTTGATCCATATAAAAATTTGTAAACAAACATTCACAAATGATCAAGAAAGACAAATAGAAATATTATAAGACCATAGAAATTGGTTTCACTTAATTTAGAACCATAAATAAAATCTTATGAATTTAAATAAGATAAGGTTGAATTTCCAAAGCTAATAAAGCACTTATCTAAAATCCCTACCAAATGGAGAGCAAATAATCCTAAAGACATTTAAAAGATAAACAAATATTAAACAAGAATTTATAAATAGAAATCACCAAGTTTGGATCTCTAAATAAAAAGATATGAATTTTATAAGTTAAAGAAAGAAATATTAATTAAAGAATATTTAAAGACCAAACCAAATCTTGGCCAAATCCATAAACCAATGGAATGAATTATAATCCCAATCCAAATAAAATAAAAGGATAAAGAATTTGCCAAAATATAATAAAATGGCATAAACCAAATCCTTTTGGAATTAAAACAAATACCCAATCTTAAATGATTAATAAATCTTATTAAAAGCTTTTTCCAAATAATTCTAGATGAATTATTTGACACCCTTTTAAGTAAACCAAACCTACTGAAAAGATTTGGAAGATTTAAAAGATTTTAAATGGTGTTTGAAAATTTATTTAAACCTATTTGATTTAAAACAAGAGCCCCTTTTATTAATTAAAAAGACCCCAAAGGGAACAAAATTATTTTTCCAAAATTGACTTCAGGGTATAATACTAATCAGTATTTAAACCTACCCAAAATCTGGCAAAGTTTTGAAATCAAATGAAGGTTTGAATTGGTTGTTCAAAATCCAAACAGAAAAAGTAAAAGGAAAAAAAGAAAAACAAAACAGATAAAAAAATGAATCTGGTCGACCCAACCCATCTGGCCCAGCAAGCCCAGCCCCAGCCCAACTTCTTTCCCCACGCGCGAAGCGTTTTTCACCCACACACGCACCCACACAGACGCAGACAGGTGGCCCCCTCTTCCACTCTCTCTCACTCGCAGACAACCGGGTCCCACTCCCTAGCTTTCTTCCTCACCCGCCGCAACTTCTTCTCCTCTCACCTCGCCGGCTGTTTCCGCCGATGAATGCTCGCTTTAATTCGCGGCATTGATGCTGCCTGTACCCTCTGCGACCACGCACGTTAAAGCGTCTCCCCCTCCTCTCTCCTTCCCCTATGTCGCCCCACCTTAGCACGCCCCCAGGCCGCCCTAATTCCTCTCCGAACCTCACTGTCACCGACGGCTTTCCCTGCCGATTCCGGCGACCCCGCGCCACCCCTTGCCTCCCCGAGAACACAGAAAAGTTCCCCAGGCCCTGGCGCATCTTTTTGCATTCGCAGCTCGCCCGCGCGTGCCCTGCAAGCTCGGCAACATCTTCGACTGAGCACCACCATCAACTACATCAGCTCCGGTGACCCTCCCTGTAAGCCCAGTCCTTCCCCCTTTCTCTAGAGGACACCACTACACCCTGCGTTCTTTCGTGCTTCTAATGCCCCTGTTTCGCGTCCTATCGCACCTTGTAGGATCGTCTCCGATAGCACCAGAGCACGCCGTCGCCAGTAGAAGCTCCGGCGAGGAATCCCCGTAGCTCCAGCGCGCCCCTCGGCAAACGGGAAGCACCTTGAGCACCCCCACGCCTCGGAGAACTCGGTGAGCCTCCTCCCTCTCCTCCTCGCTTCCTGCACCGCCAAATCCGTCGCCGACTGACCACGCGCCGCCACCTGCCGCCGCCAGCGCCGCTGCCAAATGGTCAAGGCAATAGGGTCCATAGGATCTAGATCTGACGGATGAGATTAGAACGAGAACGAAGGGGTACACTCGCCTCTGTGCCGCACGATCCAACTTAAATCCAACGGCCTACAGCGCGTGATCCAGACGAAACGGTATGGGCGAATAGGAATAGGACACGTGTCTCTGTTGATTTGTTTTAAAACAGATTTGATCTATTAGATACAAGATTTTGTAAATTGCATAACTTTTGATCTACACGTCCAAATTTTACAAACTTTGTATCAATGGATTCAGAAAAACAAGCCCTAGCCAACCATACACTTTTTTTAGTAAAAAGATTCTGGTAAAATGTTTGTTTTTGCAGAAACTTATGTATGCTTGTTTAGGTTATAAAAATTGTTCTAAAATGATTTTGGGGATAAAATCTTTGGAAAATGGTTTGGTTTGAACCTACTGACCATAGGAATCACTTTGTGGATTCAAAAATGTATTTGGTGAAACAAAAGAATGAATCTTGGATTTAAACCAATTCTAGTCAAATAAAAATATAGTTTAATTATTAAAAGTGGTTTTGGAAGAAAACCTTTGAGAAATGTTTTGGAAATAAACTCTCTGACCCTAAACACAAGATTTTATGGTTTGAAAACATATTTTGTGAACCCTATAGATTAATGCCTTATTGAAAACATTTTTTACACCACATAAAATGATACCTTGTTTTAAAAAGGGTTTATAAAGTGAAACCTATTGCAAATGACTTTGCCACTTTATAAAATGTCCAATGGGTGTTTCCAAATGTTTACAACCTACTAGAAACCACTTTTACAAATAAAACAACCTATTGCATGCTTGCATGCATTACTTTGTTTTTATCATTTTATGTGATGAATTGCTTGAATGGTAGATTGAAATATTGTTTGCTTGATTGAATTGTAGTGATTTGAAGTGAGTGAACATTGCAAAGATCAAGGAGTGAACTTATACTCTCTACCATAAAGGCAATTGATGCTTCATACTTTTGTCCCATTATTTTCACTATGCATTAGTGATAATTTTCTAAGTAGGACTTGCATGGAATTTTGCTAAGTATAAACCATGCTATGGGAAATCCTAGTAGATGTAACCTTAGTAGAAATTTCCTAAGTTAGGATTCCTACTACTATCATGCTTAGCTTAGCTAATAGAAAAACAAGGGTGGAATATATATTCACACTATGGAAAATTTCTAAGTCTGAGGACTTGTGTTTTGTTAATAAAACAACTAAGTTAATGCACCTGGGTGGAATGGAAGGAATGGTTTGTGTTGAGTGGTTACACAAGGCCAGGGGACTAGTGAACCTTGTGTATCTCACTTGTGGATGGCCACCCAGGAACAAAGAGATTTGAGATGTCAAATGTTGAGAAGCTTCTAGTGCAGCCACTTGGCAATATGGGCTCTGCCTGGATCATATAGGTTGCTAGAACTTAGCCATTTGGACAGTTGGTGGTAGTTGGAATGATAGGTTGGAGCGCGTCCATTTGGCCTAAGGGAAAGCTTCTGAAAGATCTTGTCTTGGTGAAACCAAGTCTTGTGGGGAAAGTGCACCACCTCTGCAGAGTGAAAAATCTAAGTACTTAGCCATGTCCCTGGTATAGGACAATTTGAGCATCAAGACATGGAAGCTATCAAGAATCTCATCATCCAAATTTCTAAGTTAAAAACTTGTGGGTGAACAAGGGTTGAAAGGATCACCAATTTCTATTGGGAGATGCCTTGGGAAAGATTTTGTCAAGCAAAAACTTAGTGTTTTCATATGATAAGGAAAATCTATTTTGAGAAATGCAAGCCTAAGCTCCACTTAGCCAAATGCACATAGATGATAGACTCCACTATACTACCATAGTATCACTTGCCAATACAATTCAAATGTATTGACCCTTGTGGCTGTAACTTGTTATGTTGCAGGTTTGTTTGATATTAGTGAAGTAGGATTACAAGTCTACAACCAACATGTCTGCCTGTGGCACTTTGAAGATGAAGGACCCCATGCTTATAGATATTTTGCTGCAATGTAATGTAATAGCCAAATGAGCTATGTAAGATGTAATAAATTATGTTATTCCTGGTTATAAAGTTGTATTATGACCTTTGTTTCTTGATATTACATCTTAACTATGGATGCTAGCTATTGATCGAGGGACTGGCATTGTAAACACAGGGATCTCTACCTTATTAAAGGTTGGGAACCTTACAATCAGTCAGGTGAGGGGAGTGAGATGGTGTGAAGAAATCGAGCGAGGGTCGTCTCCTTTTATAGGCTCGACGGCGAGACCGAGAGGGATGGGCAGGCGACGGTGGGGACACGGCTACGGGCGGCTAGAGGCATGGCCGAGGTTGGCGATCGACGGGCGGTCTCCTGGCGATGCTCTAGAGCTTAAATGCGTGTGTAGGGGCGGTGGCAATTGGTCGGGAACGTGTGATGCTCTGCGAGGCAGAGGCGGCGAACTCCACGGCGAGCGGTGGCTACGGGGTACGGGCGGTGAAACGAACATGTCTGGTGGTCTCCTGGGACGGTGGGGTGCATGCTGGCGGGCGGCGAGGGCTCGAGGTGGTCGGGTTGCGTGGGAACGACGCGTGCTCTGTAGTGCGCGTCGGCATGGTCGACAGCGGCGTGGGCGCGGCGTTCCTGGCGGTCCTGGTCGCTGTTCTTGAGCTAGGGCTGGTCGAGAGGGGGCGGTGAGGCATGGGCTACCTCCCAGACAAGGTTGGCACGGCTAGTTCTTCTCCTAGCTTGCTATCCACAGTGGGGTGACATGGTGAGGCTTGGCCTACTCACCAATGATGACAATGGCAAGGTCACAATGGTGCTAGAGGTTAGTCAAGGGTGCTAGATGATCTACTAAGGCTAGTTGCATCTAGAGAGGGAACAAGGTTGGCATAAAACACTGCTCAACATAGTGTTTTTGATTTTGTTGATTTGGATCTACAACCTGTTTGATGAAATGGCCGCATGAACTTGAGTTTTGAATTTTGAAAAGATTTTTGGTGGGTGTGCTAGGCATGTGTTGATGGTTCTGTGGATGCTTGGGTTTTGAAAATTGAGCTTGTTTGAAAGGTTTTTGAAGAAGTGGGATCTTCCCATATGAAATAGATTCAATTTTAAACTGTCATTTAAACTAAGCATTTAAATGTTTTTGGATGATCACAAAGTGGGCCTTGGTACCTTATTATGAGTACTATTAAGGGGTGCAAAGATCCATACATGTTTCTGTTAAGTTCTGAAAGTTAGGGATAGCCAAAGTAGGCATGGGAGTTAATTTGGCCAAAGTGACCATTCACTTAGTTTATTTGTTTTGACTTGTTTGTCTTTGGGAAAAGTTTGGGGATTGTTTAGATGATGTTTATTTCACCTAAGAATCATTTTACAAGCAAAGAAACACATAAGCATGGCAATTCAAAAGAATCAAATTTTGAATACACACACATATGAATGCCTTTATATTTTTAATTGGAAAAGTTTTTGTTAACCCTAATTTTGATGATTAGAGTTTGATGATCCAAGTTTAATATTTTTGGGATGTTACAAACCTTCCCCCCTTAAACAAAATCTCGTCCCGAGATTTGAAAAAGGATGAAAAAGATTACCTAGGATTTGAAGAGATCGGGAAACTCCATCCTGATGTGATCTTCGCGCTCCCAGGTAGCTTCCTCTTCTGTGTGGTTGATCCACTGAATCTTGAGAAACTTGATGCTTCGGGTTCTGGTAGTTCTGAAAGCTTCTTCCAAAATACGGATGGGCACTTCGGGATAGGTCAGATCATCGTTGATCTCTATGGTCCGATGATCAATGTTCTTGAACACTTCAGTCTTCTCCGGAACTTCGAGGCACTTGCGAAGTAATGATATATGGAACACATTATGCACGTCTGACATCTCTTCGGGTAGTTCCAATTGATATGACACTTCTCCTCGACGGTTCAAAATCTTGAAGGGGCCGATATATATGGGGGCTAACTTTCCTTTCAGTTGGAAACGCTACATTCCCTTCAATGGCGACACTTTTAGATACACAAAATCTCCGATGTTGAAGGCGAGGTCTCGACGTCTCTTGTCGGCGTAACTCTTCTGCCTTGACTGAGCTGTCTTGAGGTGCTCACGAATCTTGTGAACCTTCTCTTCCGCTTCTCGTAGGATGTCAGGTCCGAAAATCTGACGCTCTCCTACTTCCGACCAGTTCAAAGGGTGCGACACTTCCTTCCATACATGAATTCAAATGGGGCCATTTGCAAACTATCTTGATAGCTGTTGTTGTACGAAAATTCTGCAAACGACAGACAGTCTTCCCATTTAGATGCATACTCTAACACACATGCTCTCAACATGTCTTCGAGTATTTGATTTACTCGCTCCGTTTGTCCGTAGGTCTGAGGGTGATAAGCTGTGCTGAAATCTAGGCGGGTTCCTCAACCTTCTTGGACTTTCTTCTAGAATCTCGAGGTAAACTGAGTTCCTCGATCCGATACGATGTTCTTGGGGACTCCATGCAAACTAACGATTCTAGCGATGTATAACTCCGCTAGCTTCAAACTCTGATATGTGGTCTTTACGGGTAAGAAATGGGCGACTTTGGACAATCGGTCCACTATGACCCAGATAGAGTCATTTCCCCTACTAGAAGTACGTAATCCGGTGATAAAGTCCATTCCAACAGAATCCCATTTCCATTCCGGAATCTGCAATGGTTTCAGCAATCCAGCGGGTCTTTGATGTCTTGCCTTGACTCTCTGACATATATCACACTTGGCGATATAGCTTCCGATTTCTCTCTTCATCTTATGCCACCAAAATTGCTCTTTCAAATCTTGATACATCTTTGTTCCTCCGGGGTGGATAGAATAAAGAGTATCATGAGCTTCCTTCAGAATCACTTCTTTCAACTCAGAATCTGCTGGTACACAAAGGCGTCCTTTGTACCACAGAACTCCTTCTTCGTCTTCAGTGAATCCGGGTACTTTTCCTGTACCGATACGACGCTTGATTCCGTCGATACTAGCATTTCCTTTCTGCGCCTCCTTGATCTGGCTGATCAAAGTGGGTTGAAGTTCTATGCTAGCCAAAAATCCTTCACTCACTAATTCCATTCGGAAATCTTCCATATCTTTGTGCAGACTTGGTTTCTCCTTCAAAATCATGGAGTTCAAGCGGCACGGCAATCTGCTGAGGGCATCTGCTCCCACGTTGGCTTTACCGGGGTGATAGTGAATGTCCAGATCGTAAGACTTGATTAACTCAATCAATCTTCTTTGTCTCATATTCATCTCCTTCTTAGTGAATATATACTTCAGGCTCTTGTGATCCGAATAAATCTCACAACGGTTTCCCATCAGGTAATGCCTCCATGTCTTCAGGGCTAGGACTATGGCTGCAAGTTCGAGGTCATGGGTTGGGTAATTTTGCTCATGTTGTTTCAGTTGTCGAGATAGATAATATATCACTTTGCATTCTTGCATTAGCACACATCCGAGACCGATCTTGGATGCATCACAATACACGTCAAAGGGCTTCGTGATATCCGGCATGATAAAGATTGGGACTGAAATCAATCTTCTCTTGGGTTCTTGAAAACTCGCTTCACATTTGTCCGTCCATTCAAACTTCTTGTCCTTCTTCAACAATTGGGTCATGGGTCTGGCGATACTCGAGAATCCTTCTACGAACTTGCGGTAGTATCCCGCCAATCCGAGAAATGCACGAACTTGGGTTTGAGTGGTTGGGGCTTGCCAATCCTCGACATCTTTCACCTTTGCAGGGTCAACGACAATTCCTCCGGCTGATATAATGTGGCCGAGGAATCCTACCTCATGTAACCAGAATTCACATTTGCTAAACTTGGCATACAACCGATGCTCTCTAAGGGTTCCAAGAATGGTCCTTAGGTGTAGCTCATGTTCTTCTTCTGATTTGGAATAAATCAGTATGTCATCGATGAAAACAACGACAAACTTATCTAGGAAGTCCATAAAAATCTTACTCATGAGATTCATGAAATAAGCGGGGGCATTGGTTAATCCAAAAGACATGACAGTATACTCGTATAATCCATATCGGGTGGTAAAGGCAGTCTTTGGAATATCCTCTGCGTGAATCTTGAGTTGATGATAGCCAGTTCTAAGATCAATCTTAGAAAACACTTTGGCACCGGTCAACTGATCAAACAAATCTTATATCTTGGGCAATGGGTACTTGTTCTTGATAGTGACATCATTCAACTTCCAATAATCCGTACACAAAAGGTTACCTCCATCCTTCTTGTCCAGGAACAAAACAGGTTCATGTTTGGACATCCAATCCATTCCTAGTACTTGGTTGAATCAATCCAATTTCCAACATGGCATCCAGTTGCTTCTTCAGTTCTGCTCGCTCAGACGGGTTCATGTTTGGACATCCAATCCATTCCTAGTACTACTTCCAAACCTTTAGTTCCGAGTACTATCAGATTAGCATAAAAATATATGCCATGGATTCGGATAGGGACGGCTTTGCAAATTTGTCTAGCTTTGGTGGTTGAACCGGGGATTTGAACAATCATAACATGCTTCAGTTTGGTGGGTTGAATCTTACTAGTGCATGCAAATTCTTCGATGACAAATGAGTGCGATGCACCAGAATCAAACAACACTCTAGCAAGTACTGAATTAACAGAAAACATACCCAGCACGACGTCTGGCGCTTCCTGGGCTTCTTCAGCATGCATGAGAAAAAGACGGCCGTTGCGGTTGAGCGAGTTCCCTAGGGTAAACCTTCTTCCAGGCTGAACACAACGCTGCTGCTGAGCTAGGGCATTTGCATTGGGGGCTATGGCATTCTTCTTGGGGCACTCATTGGAGTAGTGACCCTTATTTCCATAGTCATAACAAGTCACTTGCGACTTGTCCTTTGCTGCAACAGGCACAGCATTGCTTCCAGTCCTCGGGGCAGTGTTGGTGTTGGTGGCGGCATTGTTGTTGTTGAACTTGGGTGGTGCACGGTTGAAATTGCCAGAGTTGCCGGAGTTGTTGTGATTTCCTCCGGGCCTTGGGTTTCCACGGTTGGGATAGGTCAGACGGTTCATCGGGGTTCTGCTGGTTCTCGGGGCAAATCCGAGAGATGGGTTAGGGCGATACTTTGGGGTATGATGGGTTCCTGGCTGATGCATCATGCGAGGCTTGTGGTTCTCATTGGCTTGGTTGATCTTTCCTTCCATCTGGATGGTAGAGTCGACAAGGGCTTCAATATCTGCAAAGGGGATATTGACCAACACAGTCTGCATCTCATCATGCAAACCATTCAGGAGTCTTTCTTCCTTCTTGGCTTCGGTGTCGATCTCATCCGAGGCATACCTAGCTAATGACAAGAATTTTTCACGGTATTCCACTACGGTCATCCTTCCTTGCTTCAGTTCTCTGAATTCATCTCTCATTCTCTTGATCAAACCCGGTGGCACATGGGTTCTGCTGAACTTGACCTTGAATTCCTCCAAGGTCATCATCTATCCTCCGGTCATTGCACGAACACTGTTCCACCATGCTCTTGCATCTCCGGCTAGATAGTGGGTGGCAAACAGAACTTTCTCATTAGCTTCCACTCCGGCGACTTCCAGGTAGTTTTCCATGGTCTGTAGCCAATCATCTGCACCTAAGGGCTCTTCCGACTTAGTGAAAACAGGTGGGTTGGTGTTCTGGAAATTCTTGAGCTTAGATCCATGGTTGTCCTGATTTCCCTGGCCTTGATTGTTGTGGGCCAGCTGAGCTATCTGCTGAAGGGTGGCTAGGTTGGCTTGACGTTCTGCTCTTTCAGCTTCGTGGTTAGAAACCAACATTTGCAGGATCTGCAACATCGGGTCCGGGGATGAACCACTTCCTCCGCGTGGCATCTGAAGATTGAGGTAGATCATGAGAAAAGAGGGAAATTTCTAAGGTTTAGGGTCTTTGAAAAGTTTTTAAAGTTTGACTCAATTTTTCTAGCAACTTGCTTTTCATTCATTCATAGCACACGATACAAACACACACCACAAAACAAGAAAAACAGATGGTTTTAATAACCATTCTAGAAACTACGATACAGTGGGACCGAATACAACTCACTATGCTAGTGCTCAAGTGCTACTACTCCTCAGAGTTGGTGTAGTCGTCATCCTCATCATCCTCATCATCATCGATGAAGGCGAAATCCTCCTCATCGGTGAAGAATTCCATGGCCTGATCTTCCAGAAAATCATCATCATCGCTGAGATAGGAGTAGGGGTCTCCACGAAGATCTTCTCCGGCATTCTCCCTTTCCTCCAACTGCATGTCTCTCTCGTGGATGGTCTCCTCCAAATCTGAGATACGGTGGCGAAGACGGGCAATGATGCGCTCCTTCTTGTCAAGCTGACGGCGGCGAGATTTGCGATCCTTCGCTAGCATGGCGATGGTCTGATCCTTTGTCCTGATGATGGCGGACTTATGGTTGGAGTAGTCATGGCAATTGTCCAATTCCTGCTGACGATCGTACATCATGAAGCTGAGGTGGTCCAACTGAGTCTTCAACTCGTGGTGGTATGGGGCTTCTAGTGGTTGTCCCATAGCATCACGCCTTGGACAAAACTCAAAGCGGGTACCCTTGATCTGGTTGATACTCTGCCCACACAGACGGGCAAGAGCTTCCTGCATGGCTCTAGCAACTCCATCGAGCCAGTTGTTCTCTCTTAAGGTGAACTGAATTCCCTCAGCAGCGGGAGGTTCAATCTTTCCTCGGAGACTTGCAACAACTAGCCATTGCCGATTTCTCCTTCCTGATCATTGAGCTGAGCTCCGAAGAACTCGGGGTGCGGACGCTCCAGAAGTTCCGAAAGCTGGTCCAAATCCCGCTCAAAGATGAGGTCTCCTCCATTCCCCAACTAATAAAACTTGATGTACTTCACGTCCATCTATAAGAATATAGGATGACTAACTTAGTAGAGTGATCAAGTGTGTCAAATTTTATGTATTTTGCAAGAGTTTTTGAGGAACATGATTTTTCATGAAAGAATCAAAGTGATAAGAATGGGAATAAGTTTTTGTAAATATTTGCTTCCTTTGGTTTTGAAACTAAGTTTTTTGATTCAAACGTCCAGTCTAACTAGGGTCTCCTATGGTCAGGATGGCTCTGATACCAACTTGTCAACACCCAGATTTTTAATCCCAGATGCCTGTTATGCCATACATCGCAATCCCAGGATTACCATTTTTGCGAGACATAAATTTTTTGGATATCACAGTACATCATCCATTACAAACCATACATAAGGTCTTACACAAATAAGGATCTCATGATCCAGTTCTTAATACAATTCAAGCAGCGAAAATACGTAATAATAAAGGTAGCGTAGGCGAAGCTCCATCTTCGGGGTCACAGGCAATGCTGACGATGGGAGATGATCCTATTTATCGTAACCTTCCTGCGGTCCATCATCCTGGTACTCCTCCTCATAGTCTGGCCACGGGAATAGCCAGGGACAAAGCCATGAGTACTATTTAAGTACTCGCAAACTAATACTAACAAGTTAAGGGGGGGGGGGGGTTGTAGTAGGACACTAAGCTCTAGGGTTGTTTTGCAAAAGCCAGATTTACCTCTACTAAGTTCAAAAGCAAAGAAAGCTAGTTGAAGTTTATAACACCTAAGTGGGAACTTGAATTTCATATCACAACCCTGTTGTGGTTAAGTCAAAATCTCAATTCATTTCACCAGTCATTGTGAAAACATCTGATAGGGGAACAGTATGGCCACTCCAACTATCCATAACCGTAGATGCGGCTATTCTAATAGTTTGACACTCTGCAGAGATTGTACAATTTCACAAAAATATTCGATACATCTGTTAGGAACAAATCCTGACTTCACCATACTCAGTATACGGATAATCAATCCTAACCTTTCGATTACACGCCCTAGTATAGGCACCTGTCCTGTGAGTTTGGCCTCCCAACCATGACCAACTATCATCTTGGGTACTGCACAGGTGGACAATCTTCACAAGGTAGCCTCAGCTCAGACCTTGGCCGTGAGGGAACCCATACTAAGGTATATAAGTTTCTAGTCAAGCCCTACCCAAATTTCGGGTATTGTGGTTGTACGGTAAAATTGGAATGGTATCGCATCCAGACAACCATCAGTTTTATAAAGGGCTAAGGCTCATGCCTCAAGATTTTCATCACCAAAATCATCTGGTGTTTGGAAACACATGTCAAAACATCTCAGTAGAATGACTCATCATTCTAAGGTTTTCATAACCATTTTCCACCAAGTATTCCCATCTAGAGTTGATCAAGTTTTATGCTTAGCACTAGCATCTACAAGGGTGGTAAGCACTAATAAAGGGTGGTAAACAAGTGGAGTTTAACTAGGTTCAATCTCATGCCTTGGGATGACATCAAGATTATCTAGCTTAGGCCAAATTTAATGCTCTTTATGCAACCTTCAATTATCCTTCTAGAATCTACAAGTCACTTAAGTAAACTCTAAGAAATAGCTTTGATAAAGAAATAAAGTAGGAAGCTTGCAAGTAAAACTAGGATTGGGTTATCAAGTGGGTGTGATCACATATTCTTAAGGCATATAGTTGGCATGGTAACAAGCAGGTATTATCTTGCATAAGTAAGGTATCTTGCAAGTGTTAGCTTGCTCAATCAACTAGTAGTATTAGGCTTGCCTTGTGCAGAGCAGTGGTTGAAGTTCTCCTCGGCTTCTTCCTCGTAGTATCCTCCTTCCTCCTCGTATCCTTGGTCGGTACTAGTGTATATGAATAAATACGAGGTACACAATCACCAAACAATACTTAAATATTTTCAAGCATCACACAAAGGTGTTCTATAGATGATCTAGCATCATCACTAACCTTACAAGAATAAAGCATTTGCATTATTTATTTTTAGAAAAGTAATTTCTACTCATTGAAAAACTACTTAAGATTTAATATTCTCCAAACCAAACATGGGATCATGTTGACACATGTCATCACCACATATTTCAGTCCATGGGAATGTGATTGAAAGTGGTGCCACAATTTAATAAGATTTAACCTTTTATTTTAAATAAATAAGTGGCTAGAAATTCCTATGTGGCATTCTTTTATTACTTGGACATTATTTTTGTAAGTAAACCCATATGTTTTTATATATTCTGAAAGGTATGATCAAATGTGATTTTTGAGAGTTGGAATCAACTCAAAAGCTATTATGGTTGAAATTTGAAAAATGTTTGAATGCGGAAAAGCTTCTGACTTGTTAGTTTTACCAAGATTGATCTATAGATCCAAATGATTTGAATCCAACGGGCTTGGATTAAGAATTTCAGTACCTTTCTAACAAAATCGGTTCATGTAATTTGGTTTACTGAATCGAGCTGGGTTAATTTTTGAAACTAGGTATAGAACTGAGTTTGAATTAAATAGAAAAATCTAAATTCAAACGGTTGGGCTGCGCGAGAAGGGTTAATGGGCCGGCCTAGTGTCACTCCACAGCACGGGGCTCAGCTGACAGGGGGGTTCCACCCGTCAGTGGCTCATAACACGCGAAGCGGTACGGGGCGATGTGGTGCGTTGGATTAGAAGTAAGATCACCGGTGAGCTCGAACCCTAGATGCTTGGTGGGTGTGCATAGGGGGCATACCGGGGCTCCAGTGACGACGGCGAGGCGGGCAAATAACAAAGTCGACGACGGCGAACTCAGGGATGGTCGCGGCAGCTCCGGGGGTGGTCGAAATCAACGGCTCCCTTCTTCTCCAGAGGCGGCCTGCTCCGGCGCAATTCCGGCGAGCTACTGCTCCTCGTGCTCCGGCTAAGGGGTGGAAGGATCAGTGAGGTGAGGGGAGTGAGATGGTGTGAAGAAATCGAGCGGGGGTCGTCTCCTTTTATAGGCTCGATGGCGAGACCGAGAGGGATGGGTAGGCGATGGTGGCGACACGGCTACGGGCGGCTAGAGGCATGGCCGAGGTTGGCGATCGACGGGCGGTCTCCTGGCGATGCTCTAGAGCTTAAATGCGTGTGTAGGGGTGGTGGCAATTGGTCGGGAACGTGCGATGCTCTGCAAGGCAGAGGCGGTGAACTCCACGGCGAGCGGTGGCTACGGGGTACGGGCGGTGAAACGAACATGTCTGGTGGTCTCCTAGGATGGTGGGGTGCATGCTGGCGGGCGGCAAGGGCTCGAGGTGGTCGGGTTGCGTGGGAACGACGCGTGCTCTGCGGTGCGCGTCGGCATGGTCGACAGCGGCGTTCCTGGCGGTCCTGGTCGCTGTTCTTGAGCTAGGGCTGGTCGAGAGGGGGCGGTGAGGCATGGGATACCTCCCAGACAAGGTTGGCATGGCTAGTTCTTCTCCTAGATTGCTGTCCACACTAGGGTGACATGGTGAGGCTCGGTTTGCTCACCATTGATGACAATGGCAAGGTCACAGTTGTGCTAGAGGTTAGTCAAGGGTGCTAGATGATCTACTAAGGCTAGTTGCATCTAGAGGGGGAACAAGGTTGGAACAAAACACTGCTCAACATAGTGTTTTTGATTTTGTTGATTTGGATCTACAACCTGTTTGATGAAATGGCCGCATGAACTTGAGTTTGAATTTTGAAAAGATTTTTGGTGGGTGTGCTAGGCATGTGTTGATGGTTCTGTGGATGCTTGGGTTTTGAAAATTGAGCTTGTTTGAAAGGTTTTTGAAAAAGTGGGATCTTCCCATATGAAATAGATTCAATTTTAAAATGTCATTTAAACTAAGCATTTAAATGTTTTTGGATGATCACAAAGTGGGCCTTGGTACCTTATTATGAGTAATATTAAGGGGTGCAAAGATCCATACATGTTTCTGTTAAGTTCTGAAAGTTAGGGATAGCCAAAGTAGGCATGGGAGTTAATTTGGCCAAAGTGACCATTCACTTAGTTTATTTGTTTTGACTTGTTTGTCTTTGGGAAAAGTTTGGGGATTGTTTAGATGATGTTTACTTCACCTAAGAATCATTTTACAAGCAAATAAACACATAAGCATGGCAATTCAAAAGAATCAAATTTTTAATACACACACATATGAATGCCTTTATATTTTTAATTGGAAAAGTTTTTGTTAACCCTAATTTTGATGATTAGAGTTTAATGATCCAAGTTTAATATTTTTTGGATGTTACACTTTGCTCCGGTATTCTATTAAAAGGAGTACCTTAATTGCCAGTTGATACCCTTGAGGCCCCGCTGCAACAGGCTGGCAGGACAAAAGATGTTGTGCAAGTTCTCATTGCGAGCACGTTTGACTATATATGGAACACATCCCTATGATTGTTTAGTACTTGGATTCTTTATCTTATTTATCTGCAAATGACCTAGATCTTGGTATTACATGAGTAAACTTGTCCATGCAACGCCCGTCCATCTATCCCTATGCCTACCGCACTCAAATCATGTTGTTTGCTACTATTGTTACTATTGCTTTTGTTTTACTGATGTTGTTACTTTGATATTGCTACTAAAAAACTATTTCTACTGATAAACCACTGTGAGCAAGACTATTTCCAGGTGCAGATGAATTGACAACTCAGTTGTTAAGGCTTATAAGTATTCTTTGTCTCCCCTTGTGTCGAATCAATAAATTGGGTAATACTACCCTCGAAGAATGTTGCGATCTCCTATATTTGTGGGTCATCAGCTGCCACAAGAACAAGGATTAACAAATAACAAGACAAGGATCTAGATATTTGCAAGAAATACTAGATCTAGGATCCTCCAAATGAATGGAGGGGAAGTGAAGCGCTTGATTGCTGTTGATGAAGATCGAGCCCTCCTCCTTTGATTCCCCAAAGATCGAGGCCTTTGGGTGGATGAAGGTGGAGATCTCTTGGTTGGAACTTGAAGAACATGTCTGGTCTTTCTGAATGAATCAAGAGTTCTTGTTGGAGGGGAGAGATGGGTTTAAATACCCTATGCCCAGAACTGGTCATTGGAGAATTTTGGGGGCAGATTATCCGCCCCCCACTAGGGGTGGACTATCCGCCCTGGGGAAAATCCTCCCTAGAGCCAGAAAGTCTGGGGCATAATCCCACATAGAACGTCGTGCCAAGCTTGTCTTGAAGAAATTCCTTGAGGGGGCGGATTATTCGACCCACTAAAGGGGCGGATTGTCTGCCCTGGGGAAAAGTCCACCCTAGGGCCAGAAAATCCGGGGGATTATCCACCCCAACACAGTGCGCCACGCTGTGGCACCCTTTCCAAAAATCCTGGGGGGGATTATCCGGCCTGGGCAAAACCTTCGGTCTTGGCTGGACAATCCGAAAGATATCCCCCCCAAAACAGTGCGCCGCGTCCTTTCTCCCTTTGTGATTGGGGGAGGGGTGGATTATCCGGCCCCTGGTAGGGACGGATTATCCGCCCCCCCAAAAACACGTTTGAGCTTCTTTTGATTTTGCTAAGGCCTGGTGCACTTCAACACACATTAAATAATCCTTGATATTGTTATCTAACACACAAAACACTAGAGATCATGAAATGTTCTTTCAATCTCCCCCTTTTTTGTGTTAGATTACAATACTAGGATTTGCAATAAAACCTACTAACATCATCTTCAAGTAATGAAATAGGCTCCCCCTAAATGTGTGCATATCAATAACTTGCATTTGAATACAAATGCACACACTAGGGAACAAGCCAATTTCATAAGATTGACGGCTATACCAAAGATGAGTTAGGAAAACACTTCATACCATCGGGAGATGAATTAGCTAATATAATAAGCGAGAGTATAAGGCCTTGAAACATCCCACCATTTCGATGCATCAATAGATATGATTCCAGAATTCCATATGACCATAGATAATTCCAAAATCCATAGATAATTCCAGAATCCCACATAGATAGGTCCACACATAAACGATAGTTCCACACACAACATAGTCTCATACAAAACGAATCACAAATATAAGTTCAACGCTAAAGGGGCACAAGCAACCGATAAAGAGAATGGACAATAAAAAATAATGCTTGCGCCCGACCCATGCAAATCCATGGAGACCTAAATAGAACTACTTCTCCCCCTTTGGCATCGAAATGCCAAAAAGGAAGAATAGCGATGCTAACACCCCAAGAGATCGCTCCTTGTAGTCATCCTCATCATCGTCGTCATCCCCGTCCCCTTCTTCTTCCTCATCATACTCATCATCACGAGTAGCTGGAGGAGTTGGATCCCTAGGCGGTGCAGGAAATAGGTGATGCTCGAGCTCTCCATAGTTGATCCCTGAGGTGTTCCACTAAGCATATGGTTCCTGTCAACACCCGAATTTTAATCCCAGATGCCCGTTATGCCATACATCGCAATCCCAATATTACCATTTTTGCGAGACATAACAAATTTGGATATCACAGTACATGATCCATTACAAACCATACATAAGGTCTTACACAAATAAGGATCTCACGATCCAGTTCTTAATACAACTCAAGCAGCGGAATAATGTAATAGTAACGATAGCGTAGGCGAAGCTCCATATTCAGGGTCACAGGCAATGCTGACGATGGGAGATGATCCTAGTTGTCGTAACCTTCCTGCGGTCCATCATCTTGGTACTCCTCTTCATAGTCTGACCACGGGAATAGCCAGGGACAAAGCCATGAGTACTCTTTAAGTACTCGCAAACTAATACTAACAAGTTAAGGGGGTTTTTGGTAGTAGGATGCTAAGCTCTAGGGTTGTTTTGCAAAAAGCCAGATTTACCTCTACTAAGTTCAAAAGCAAAGAAAGCTAGTTGAAAATTTTATAACACCTAAGTGGGAATTTGAATTTCATATCACGACTCTGTTGTGGTCAAGTCAAAGTCTCAATTCATTTCATAAGTCATTTTGAAAACATCTGACAGGGGAACAGTATGGCCACTCCAACTGTCCATAACCGCGGACGTGGCTATTCGAATAGTTTGACACTCTGCAGAGATTGTACACTTCCACCAGAACATTCGATACATCCGTTAGGAACAAATCCTAAATTCACCATACTCAGTATGCGGATAATCAATCCTAAACTTTCAATTACACGCCCTAGTATAGACACCTCTCCTGTGAGTTTGGCCTCCCAACCATGACCAACTGTCATCTTGGGTACTGCACAGGTGGACAATCTTCACAAGGTAGCCTCATCTCAGACCTTGGCCGTGAGGGAACCCATACTAAGGTATATAAATTTCCAGTCAAGCCCTACCCAATTTTCGGGTATTGTGGTTGTACGGTAAAATTGGAATGGTATCGCACCCAGAGAACCGTCAGTTTTATAAAGGGTTAAGGCTCATGCATCAACATTTTCATCATCAAAATTACCTGGTGTTTGGAAACACATGTCAAAACATTTCAATAGAATGACTCATCATTCTAAGGTTTTTATAACCATTTTCACCAAGTATTCCCATCTAAAGTTGATCAAGTTTTATGCGTAGCACTAGCATCTACAAGTGGTGGTAACTACTAATGAGGGATGGCAAGCAAGTGGAGATTTGGTAAGTTCAATCTCATTCCTTAGGATGACATCAAGATTATCTAACTTAGGCCAAATTTTATGCTCTTTATGCTACCTTTAGTTATCTTTCTAGAATCTACAAGTCACTTAAGTAAACTCTAAGAGAAGCTTTGGTAAAGAAAATGAACTATTAAACTTGTAAGTAAAACTAGGATTGGGTATCATCAATGTGTCTAACCAAGCATGCTTAATGCATTGCATAGGTAACCTAACTTTCATAGTTGCAAGTGTTAGCTTGCCTTGTGCAGAGCAGTGGTTGAAGTTCTCCTCGGCTTCTTCCTCGTAGTATCCTCCTTCCTCCTCGTATCCTTGGTCGGTACTAGCGTCTATAAATAAATACGAGGTACATAATCACTAAACAATACTTAACTATTTTGAATCATCACACAAATGTGTACTATAGATGATCTAGCATCATCACTAACATTACAAGAATTAAAGCATTTGCCTTATTTATTTTAATTTGAGAAAAGTAATTTCTACTCATTGAAAAACTACTTAAGATTTAATATTCTCCAACTCAAACATGGGATCATGTTGACACATGTCATCACCACATATTTCAGTACATGGGAATGTGATTTAAAGTGGTCTCACAATTTAATAAGGTTTAACCTTTTTATTTTAAATAAATAAAGTGACTAGAAATGCCTATGTGGTATTCTTTTATTACTTGAACATTATTTCTGTAAGTAAACCCATATGTTTTTTATATATACTGAAAGGTATGATCAAATGTGATTTTTGAGAGTTGGAATCAACTCAAAAGCTCTTATGGTTGAATTTTGAAAAATGTTTGAATGCAGAAAGCTTCTGCCTTGTTATTTTTACCAAGGTTGATCTATAAATCCAAATGGTTTGAATCCAACGGGCTTGGATTAAGCATTTCAGTACCTTTATAACAAAATTAGTCTCATGCATTTTGGTTTAGTGAGTCGAGATGGTTTGATTTTCGAATCTATGTACAAAACTGTGTTTGAAATTAAATGACCGCAGCGCGGGGCTCAGCTGACAGGAGGGTCCACCAGTCAGTGGCTCATAACGCGCGAAGCGGTACGGGGCGGTGTGGGACGTTGGATTAGAGTGGGGATCAACGACTGTGGATCGTTGTCGACGAAGGACCTGTAGCCGGCGAGCTCTAACCCTAGAGGCTCGGTGGGGGTGCATAGGGGGCGTACCAGGGCTCCAGCGACGATGGCGAGGCGGGGAAACGGACTGGTGGTCGAGGCGATCTTAGGGACGGTCGAGGCAGCTCCGGGGGTGGTCGCAATCAGCGGCACCCTTCTCCTCCAGAGACGGCCTGCTCTGGTACAATTCCGGCGAGCTGCTGCTCCCCGTGCTCCGGCTAGAGGTGTGGGACGATCAATGAGGTGAGGGGAGTGGAGTGGTGTGCTGCAAACGGCTGTGGGTGCCCTCCTTTTATAGGCTCGACGGCGAGACCGAGAGGGATGGGTAGGCGATGATGGCGACATGGCAACGGGTTGCTAGCGGCATGGCTGAGGGTGGTGATCGACGCGCGGTCTCCTGGCGGTGCTCTAGGATTTTAATGCGGGCTTAGGGGCGGTGGTAAGCAGTCGGGCGGAGCTGGCACTCTAAGCGGCAGAGGCGGCGGCTTCGACGGCGAGCGGTTGCTGTGAGGCGTTGGACGGCGAATGGGGGTGTCTGGCGTGCTCCCTGGGTCGTGGCGACGCGGTGGGCGCGGGATGCGGTTGAGTGACGGCTTGTGCACGCGTGCCAGGTGCGGCGCTCTGGCGCGTGCTCGGCATGGCGCGGTGGCACTGGGCGCGGGGATTTCTCGATGGTCCATGGCTGGTCCTGGCTCAGGGAGGGGATAGTGGGCGGCGGTGAGGTGTTGTATATCTCCTAGACATGGCGAGAGAGGGGGAGGCGGTCTGCTGCGGCGGCGACCAAGTTGGTCGGCGAGGTGGGGCTCGGCTTGGCATGGCCATGCTGCTAGGAGGTAGGGGATGGGTTAGTTATGCCCTAGTTTGATCCAGAGGGGACAATGTGAGCAAATGGGGGTCAAATGGGAGACAAGTTTGGCCAGAACACTATTCAAAATAGTGAATTTGGTTTTGTTTGAATTCTACCTGCCATGTGTTTGATGAAATGGCCGCAAGAAAATTCTTTTTGAATTTTGAAATTATTTTTGGTGGGTGTGCTAGGCATAAGCTTGAGACTCTATGGTTGATTGGGTTTTGAAAATTGAGCTTGTTTGAGTGGTTTTTGAAATAGTGGTATCTTCCTATATGAAATAGATTCAATTTTAAACTGTCATTTAAAATTAGCATTTGAATGTTTTTGGCAGATCACAAAGTGGGCCTTGGTACCTCATTATGTGTACTAGCAAGGGGTTCAAAGATCCACAATTGTTTCTGTTAAGTTTTGAGTACTAGGAATAGCCAAAGTAGGCATGATAGTTAATTTGGCAAAAATGACCATTCACTTCATTTATTTATTTTGAGTTGTTTTTCTTTGGGAAAAGTTTGGGAATGATTTAGATGATGTTTATTTCACCTAAGAATCACTTTACAAGCAATGAATCACAGAACCATGGCAATTCAAATGAACTCCTAATTTAAATGCACATACACATGAATGCTTTCATATTTTGAGATGGAAAAGTTTTTGTTAACCCTAATTTTGATGAGTTGGATCTTGATCAACTTGGATTAAAGTTTTGGGATGTTACAGTTCCTGAGCTGTAGGAGGAGGATGGTTAGACGCCCCGGACACATGATGGAGAATCAGCTGCTGGGTGTGGGCCATCTCATGGCGCTGCCGGTAGGCCTCATACTGACCCTTGTGAGTGTCGACCCCCATGCAAAAGATGTTCCGTTGGAACTAGTTCAGCTGCTTGACTTCATGGGCCATAGTAGTCACTAGGGGCCTACGTCCACTAGCCTGTGCATCATGCATGAAGGACTCGGGAGCTGAGGAAGGATGGGAGGTCTTCTTTGCCTTGTTGTAGATCTTTTTGGACGTGTGCACTCCATTCAAATTGCTACCAAACTCCTCATGGGGTAGCATGTCACTACAAGAAATGTTTCCTTCCGACATGAATGGGCCCGTCAGTCATCGTAGAAGGCGCCTCTTCCGCGAAGAAAATCTCGGCTCGACCGTGGGCGATGCAAAACTTTGTTCCCTGTTTCGCGCCCCTATACTATGACGAAACCGCTAAAAACATGGAGGATGCTCGACGAGCGCGTGGCAAAAGTAAGATTTCCGCTTTCTCGCGAGATGTTGACTCGCCGAAGTATTTTTTTTGCGTGTGGGTCCCGGAATGGGCCAAACTTTTTGGTCGTGCCTCCCTGATTAGAACTCAATAACGTTGTTCGATGCATCTTCCATTTAGTCAGGCTGCTGGGTCCCGCATGTCTGCCTCACATTAGAAGAATCGTGTGTATAATGGAATTTTTCCCTTCCCAGTTCCAAACTTGATAGCGTCGCTCGATGCATCTGCCACTTAATCAGGTTGCTGAGTCCCACGTGTCATACTCACACTAGAAGAAACATGTGCATGATGGATTTTTTCCTTGGCTCGTGCCTCCCTGATGTGAACTCGATAATGTTGCTCGATCTATCTACAGTTAATCACGATGCTGGGTACCACATGCCAGCCTCTCATTACAAGAATTGTGTGTATGATGGAATTTTTTCCTTCGCTCCCGCTATGATGTTACGAACTTGATAGAGCCTCTAGATGCATCTATAGTTTAATCACGCGGGTGGGCCCCACATGTCATCCTCTCATCAGAAGAAACGTGTGCATGATAAAAAATTCCTTAGCTCGTGCCTCCCTGATTTGAACTCGATAACGTTGCTCGAACTATCTGCTGTTAATCATGATGATGGGTCCCACATGCCAGCCTCTCATTAGAAGAATCGTGTGTATGATGGAATTTTTTCCTTCGCTCCCGCTACCTTGTTCCGAACTTTATTGCGTTGTCGTTTAATCACCCATTTGGACCCACATGTCATCCTCTCATTAGAAGAAACATGTGTATGATGGATTTTTCTGCCCTCAGTCGCGCCACCCTGTTCCAAACTTGATAACACTGCCAGATACATAATCACGCAGCTGGGACCCACGTGTCATACTCTCATTATAAGAAACGTGTGTATGATGGGATTTTTGCCCTCAGTCGCGCCTCCGTGTTAACTTGATATCGTTGCTCGCTGCATCAGTCGTTTATTCAGGCTAGTGGGTCCCATATGCCAGCCTCACATTAGAAGAATCGTGTGTATATGATTTAATTTTTTCTTCTCTAGCGCTACCCTGTTCCTAGCTCGACAAATCTGCCGTTTGGTCACACACCTGGGTCCCATATGTCAGCATTTCATTAGAAGAACGTGTGGGACTTTTTTCTCACTCGCAACTCCGTGTTTCGAACTTGGCAACGTTGCTCGATGCATGACCAGACGTTTATATAGGCTGTTGGGTCCCACATGCCGGCATTTCATTAGAAGTAACGTGCGCATATGTTGGACTTTTTTCCTTGCTCGCGCCTCCATGTTTTGAACTTGGCAACGTTGCTCGATGCATCAGCCGTTTATACAGGCTATTGGGTCCAACATGTTGGCATCTCATTAGAAGAAAAATGCATCGAACTCCCAAGAAACCAAGTTATTCCAAAGAGTCCACTATAAATACCTATGCATGGTGTGTTACACCATTCCAAGTATATTCATGTTTTTATCTATCTTCCGAATTAAACTTTTGTTATGTTAAAAATAGTGATTAAAGCTCTCACAAACTTGATGTCACACTTTATTTTCTTGAACTTAATAAACTTGAACCATTGTGTCATCTATGTTGTCTATATGCTTGCACTTATAAGTTGGGAATTAGCAGAACCATGTTGTCATGGGGAACACTTTTAACACCTATAAATATTATCCAGTTGATATCATGATCTTTTGTTTATTGGATGTCGGCGGTGTGAAATAAAAGGGGAGCTTGTAAGTCCATGGAGTATTATATATGTATTAGAGAAACACCTAGGCGGCTAGCCTAATCCATGCCTAATCATGGTGGAAACTTGCAGCATAACCATAATGAGCAATCTGTGAAGCATCCTCAATAAAAAACCTATGCAAGATAGCAAATAAAAAGATCGCTGAGATGCTTATTGTCTGTTGCCTTGTCATTTTGATATGGGATAGCTCCTGTGTCATGGAGCAAGGGGTACCCCATTGGCGGTTCTCTTATGGTACACATATATTTACAATGACAAGAACTTGCTTGTGACTAGAGTTGAGTAGCATGAGGAACGACCCTCGTACTCAAGGTACATGAGATTGCCAACTTATGATCTGTCAAGCATATACTTCATATTTGTCTCACTTTAACCTTAACCACTTCAAGATGCATATGATAGGGGAAATGAGAGCTGAAAGCTAAAAAGTACCATAATTTTTGGAAGCTCTTTATGAAACTTGAAATCCCTGCTTTCCTCTGTGAAGGGCCTTTCTTTTACTTTTATGTTGAGTCTCCATATTCTATCTGTATGCACCAATTAAGAGAGCATATTTGCCATTCTTAGTTTAATGTGCATTGTCCCAAAACTTGTTGATTTATTCATAACTTTGATATTGCTTGTTCTTAAATTATTTGTATCTAGTCACCCTTATGAACTTTGAAGGTGTCCTATGCATTTATGTTTTGTTATTCCATGAAGGACAAGCTGAATACCACTCTTGCTATGTTTTCTATATGTGAAACAAACAAACATCTTTCAATGCATTGTTATTCATGATCTTTTGTTTGTGTTACCTTTCATGTTACAACATAGTTGCTATATCTTATTGTTATAACTACATCTTTCATGCTAATGTTTAGAGTACTCTGATCCCAACTATCAATGCTTTACAATTACCTTGATCAAGATTGTGATGGTGCATGTCACCTCAAAAATTATTCTTTTTATCACTTACCTACTCGAGGACAAGTAGGAGTTAAGCTAGGGGATGCTTGATACGTCGTAAACGTATCTATAATTTTTGATGTCCATGCTTGTTTAATATCAACTTTCTTATGTTTTGTCTACACTTTGAGGTATTTTTATACATTTTCTGGAACTAACCTATTGACAAGATGTCGCAGTGCTAGTTGCCTGTTTTCTGCTGTTTTTGGTTTTAGAAAAGTTAGTAAAGAAATATTCTCGTAATTGGACGGGACAAAAGCCAAAGTCAATATTTTACTAGAAGGAACACGGAGTCCGGAGGGGAGACAAAGTGGGGCCATGTAGCGGCGCGATCCCTAGGTGTGGGCCCCTCGGGCACCCACCAACCTTGCCCCTTCGCCTATAAAAGCACATCGATGCAGAATCCCTAAGTACCCTATCAACATTCAACTAAAGAGTCTATAGCCGCCGCCATCTCCATCCCTAGATCGGGGGGATCTGAAGCTCTTCTCGGCACCCTGTCGGAGGGGAGAGATCATCCCGGAGGCCTTCTTCATCACCATGCCAGCCTCCGGAGTGATGGTGAGTAGTTCACCCTTGGACTATGGGTCCATAGAAGTAGCTAGATGGTTGGTTCTCCTCCTTTGTGCTATCATGTTTAGATCTTGTGAGCTCTGTTCATGATCAAGATCATCTATTTGTAATCCTACATGTTGTGTTTGTTGGGATCCGATGGATATTGAGTACTATGTTAAAGATTGATTATTGATTCTATAATGTCTATGTTATTTGTGATCTTGCATGCTCTCCGTTGTTTGTAGATGCTTGCAACTCCAAGAGGGAGTATTTATGCTCGATAGTAGGTTCATGTCTCTAGTAATCTGGGGAAGTGACAGAAATATTTAAAGTTGTAGATGTGCTGTTGCTACTAGGGTGAAAACAACAATCCTTTGTCCAAGGGAAATTGTATTGTTTACTTTACACACTTTGTTTAATGCAATTATCTGTTGCTTGCAACTTAATACTGGAAGGGGTTCAGATGATAACCTGAAGGTGCACTATTAGTCATAGATGCAGTTGGATTACGGTCTATGTATTATGTTGTAATGCCCAAATAAATCTCATAGGAATCATCATGACTTGTACATGCATATATATGCATTTTCTATCTATCATTTCCCAACTGTAATTTGTTCACCCAGCATGCTATTTATCTTAAGGAGAAACACCTCTAGTGAACTGTGGACCCCGGTCCATTCTTTTACCATTGATATTCCATCTACTGTTTACTTTCTGCAAGCAATTACTATCTTCCACACTATACGTTTAATCCTTTGTTTTCAGCAAACTAGTGAGATTGACAACCTCACTGTAAGTTGGGGCAAAGTTCTGTGGTTGTGTTGTGCAGGATTCCAAGTTGCTTGCAACACCTTGGAGTTGTTTCCTTACTCCTACTAGTTCGATAAACTTGGTTTCATAACTGATGGAAACTTGCTGCTGTGCTCATCATACCTTCCTCTTGGGGTTCCCAAAGAGCTCTACATATCTGAGCCATCATGCAGCAAAGTGTATTTGTAGTACATACTTTAGTTGATCTTTTTTGGGTGAGGTTAGTACTATCCCATCTCCTATCCCATTTCTTAATTTGGATCCACCGAAGTGCATCGTCCAATAATTCGGATCAGGCAGTGGCGGCTCATATTGCATTTTAGCCCAGTCAACAAAAAAGTCGGCCATTGCCTGAGATTTGATTGCATCCCTCCTATCGAACTGAGGAGCATAGGGGGATAACTCAATTGCCCATTTGGCTATTCGGCTGCTGGCATCTTAATTGCCCATTATCTCGGCTATTGGTTCCTCATAGATCTCCTTGATACGGTGTTCTTCAAAATAATGTTTCAGCTTCTTAGCCGACATATATACACCGTATGCCATCTTTTGATAGTGCAGGTAATTTTGTTTTGAAGCTGATAATACCTCACTCAAGTAATATACTGGCCTCTGCACCGACTTACCATCTTCATCTCGTTCTACCACTATCACAACACTCACAACTCGGTTGGTCACTGCTATGTAGAGCAACATCGGCTCTTTCGATAGTGATGAGGATAAAATTGGTGCAGAGGCTAGCATTCTTTTTAACTCATGAATGGCGCTATCGGCCTGTGGGGTCCAAATAAACTTATCTTATTTTTTCATCAATTGATATAAGGGCAATGCCCTTTATCCTAGTCGGCTTACGAACCGACTCAATGATGCCCGATAGTCTGTAAACTTCTGAGATTTGCGAATGTCTGCCAGATATCATCTAGGAGCGTATGGCTATCTTTGGTTTTTATCACCACATCATCAACATATACTTGGACATTTTTGCCAATATGATCATGTAGGCATTTTTGCATACACCTTTGGTACGTTGCACCTGCATTGCGTAAGCCGAATGGCATGGTACGATAGCAATAAGCCCCATACGGGGTGATAAACACAGTCTTTATTTTATCATTCGGGTTTAACGGTATCTGGTGGAAACCAAAATACGCATCTACAAATGATAAGAGTTCACAACCCGCGGTCGAATCAATAACTTGGTCTATCCTCGGCAAAGGAAAAGGATCTTTAGGTGTAGAGGTCCCAACCTGCTAAGGTAGAGATCCCTCTGGTTGCGGGTGGAAAAAACACATCTGAGAGGTCCCGCACCCCTCCTCCTTCCGCACCCGCACGAAGGCGTCGCGCCACGTCGGGCGGCCTCCCCTCCCTACCGTTGAGCCCTCCCTACCATGTCCTCTCCACCCCTCCGCCGCCACTCATTTCGTTGCCAGACAAAGATCTGGGTGTGTGGCGGTGGCGGCGTCCTTGATCGCGATCTGGCGGAAGGCGGCGGCGTCCGTCTCGGCTGGTTTGGCGGCGGTGTTGTGGCAAGCGGCGACCGGTGATCCTCGGCCCATATGGCGGCAGGAGGTGGCGGGGATCTGGTCCTATCCGCAATCTGTCCCATCCGTTGGCCTCGACGTCGGTGCCCAGGCGACCTGGGCCTTGTCCGCGACACTATGGCACTTGGGGCATCTGCCCCCGGCATGGTGGTGGTGGCCTCCTTCTCCATTGGAATGGTCGGTCGGGTGGTCTTGCCGTCTTGCGGCAGATCCTGCTAGTTTCCGGTGGGTGGCGTGGGGTTGCTGGCTCGATTTCAATAAAGGAGGTGGTCCTGGATCCCTCTCAAGCCAAGACGATGATCTGTCGGATGTTGGTCTCCATTGATCTGGTTTCTGTGTCATGTTCCGGAAGACTCCGCCGGCGAACTCCATAAGTGCTATCATGTCGTGAGTTCGCTGGAAGGATTTAATTCAGTCATTCGCATTCATGTTTTACTCTGACCGTTTAGTTTCATAGGGTGTGCTTCGAAGCTTTGTGGGCTGTTATTATCATGGGGAATGTTCTCATTCCATTGTGCTGACGGAGAAAGTCATGGAGACCGAGATCTGAGGACAGACAATGGTGGTTTGAGTCTGGGTGGTGATGAGGAATTGGCTAGGTGACTTGTGAATAGGAGCAATGGCATGCAAGTGGGGGCGACTGCACAGGAGAGGTTCATGGTCCTACCTCTCAGGGTGAAAACCCAGGGTCTGGCCTTAATTGGTTATGCCTGGAAATGGCCTTGCTGAAGGCATTGTTTTGAGAGAGTGGACTTTCTTCAGGGTGAAAACCTAGATCTTTGATCGAGCGATGATGGTGTTTGTGCACTGTTCCCTTCTTGGAGGCGTCATTTTTGGAGAAGCTGGATTTATGGTGATGTCTTGGTGGTGGTAGTACTGTTATTTCAATGAATGAGTCACTGTACCAGGACTTTTCTTTTTTGCAATTCTTCTTTCTTTCTTTTGGCTGTGTGCATCCATGTGGCCGCTAGGGCAATGCGTCGTTGCAGAGGCTGGGTGTAATTGGTATCCTATGATATTAATATATGCTCCTTTCCAAAAAAAAGGTAGAGATCCCTGTGTTTATAGTGCTAGTCCCTGGATCGAATAGCTAGCACCCACAGTTTAAGATGTAATATCAGGAAACAAAGGTCATATTACAACTTATAACCAGGAATAAAATAGTTCATTACAACTTACATAGATCATATGGCTATCTTATTACAAAGCAGCAGATATACTATATAGCATGGAGTCCTTCATCTTCATGTGCCACAGGCAATCATGTTGGTTGTAGACTTGTAATCCCTACTCAACAAACTTCACTAACATCAAACAAACCTGCAACATAATAAGTTACAGCCATAAGGGTCAATACATTTGAATTGTATTGGCAAGTGATATCAAATTGATATGGAGAATCTAACATCTACATGAATATATGGCTAAGTGGAGTTTTGGCTGACCTTTGCATAAAACAAGTGTTTCCTATCCTTTGCAAAATAGTTTTTTTCTCTTTTTCAAATCACTCTATCAAACAATGGCACACTGGATACACACCAGGTGCTTCCCTTGTTCACCCAACAAGTTTTAACATAGAGAAATTGGGATGAGGAGATCCTTGATCATTTCAATGTCTTTGATGCTCAAAATGTCCATTACAGGGGACACGGCTAAGTACTTAGGTTTTACCCTCTCGAGAGGTGGTGCACTTTCCCCACAATACTCGACATGCATCGAGACGAGACTTTTCAGAAACAATCCCCCAGATCAGCATAGACGTGTTCCATCCTATCATCACTACCACCAACTGTCTGCCTGTCTGAGTTCTTGCAACCTAGTTGGTCAAGGCAGAGCCCATATGCCATGTGGCTGCACTGGAAGCTTCTCAACACAAAACATCTCAAATCTCATTGTTCCTGGGTGGCCATCCACAAGTGAGATACACCAGGGTGAACCATAGAAATGGTCCCTGGGTAACCACTCAACACAAACCATTCTTTCCATTCCGCCCAGGTGATTCATTCACATAGTTGTTTTATTAATCAAAAAACATAGTCATAGACTTTGCATAATATCATAGTATGAATATTCCACCCTTGTATTCTAATATCTAGGCTAAGCATACTAGCATAACTTATCTCTTGACTTAGGAAGATTCCTACCAAGATATATTCTATAGGATCTACTATAGCATAGCAATATATAAAATAGTCCTATCATGCATACTACAAAAATTTCACTAATGCAATATTGAAAAGATAGGACTTTTAATGACGAAAGTATCACTTGCCTTTTTAGTAGAGAATCTAGGTACTCTCCCTGATCTTGCAAATGTCACACTCTTCAAAGTTCACTACAATACAATCAAGCAAAACCACATATTCAAAACTAGCACTCAAACAATTCACAACACAAAATAATAAAAACAAAGAAATGCATGCAAGCATGCAAAAGGATTATTGAAAAAGTTGTTTCTAACAAGGCTCTAAACATTTCAAAACACCTACTGGTCTTTTATAAAAGTGGAAAACCATTTGAAATCAAGTTAGTGGAAATAGGCCTTTTAAATCATTTTTGTTTTACTAGAAATGCTTTTATTCAAAGGAATAATTCCTATTGTTAATAAAATATATTTTTAAACTCAAATGTTATTTTTTATGGTCAGAGGGTTCAAAACAAAACCATTTGCAAAAGGTTTCACTCAAAAATAATTTTTAGAACAATTTGTACTCAAAATAGTCCTATTAATGTTTCTGAATAAAACCTAATTTTTCAGAAGCAAATGGCAAAACCAGCATCATAGGTGCAAATTACTCATTTTTCTAAATCCATAGACACAAAATTTGCAATTTTTGGACAAACATATCAAACCTTATGGATTTTACAAATTCAAACATCTAATAGAACAAAATTTGGTTTTTAAAACAAAAGCCTGGCCACGTGTCTTATTCTAATTGGTCCATACCGATTCGGCTAGATCACACGATGAAATCCATTGGATCTAACTGAAATCGCGTGGCTCATATCAAACGATACCTCTTCGCTAAACGATCTATCCTATCCGCAGGATCTAAATCTAACGGTCCAAGATGCTTTGACCAAAGGTGGGTGGCGCTGGCGATGGTACGCGGCGGCGGCGCGTCTAGTGGCGGTGCACCGGAGATTCGAAGGGGTAATAGGGGGAGAGGATGGTGCTACCATGGTCGCGGGGATGTGGTGATGCTCAAGGTGGTCGTGGTTGGCGAAGAGGCGTATGAGGTCGCTGGGAATTACTCGTCGGAGCTTGCGTCGGCGTCGGGTGCATGCTGTCGTCGCCGGAGGTGAGCCTGCAGGTCACGAGCGAGTGAACGACGAGTACCAGAAGAGTCACAAGACAGTAGGAATTAGAGGACGAGGCGCGCATGGGGCTAACCGGGAAAACTCGCCAGGGTTGCGGCAGTCGTTGGTTTCTCACAAGGGAGGTCGTTGCCGAGCGTCAGGGGAACGCGCGAGCACATGGGGACTGCTGTCAGGTGCGCACGATGATGGCGAGCAAGCATGCGTGGGATAGGGGGCAAGGGGGTATGTGCTTGCCGGAATCGGTGCCGGAGCACATCGGAGTCAGTGGTGGTGTGAGCGGAAATTCGAGCAGCCTTGGGGCTCCCGTGGTGTGGTGACTGAGGGGAAACAGAGAGGAGGACGAGGCGGTTAAGAAAGCCAGGTCGGGGAAGGAATTAACTCGCGTTGTTATGCCAATTTGCGTGGAGTAATCATCGACAGAAACAGCAGGGAGGAATGGTGAGGCCAGCGTGCGGTGAGGACGACGAGCTGGCGTGGATGTGGGTTCGGCTAGTCAGTGAGGGAGTGGGTGGACGCGCGAGTGAGAGAAGGTCTGCGGGGAGGAGAGGGGGAGTGCCGGGTGGGCTAAGTTGGGCCTAGTTGGGCTAGGGGTGCTGGGTTGGTAGGTTAGTTCCTTTTTTTCTTCGAAACCTTTTTCTTTTTCTGTTTTCTATTTTTATTCAATTCAATTTGATTTCAACCCAATTTGAATTCAAAATTTTTACCAAACCTTTTCGGTATACACATACCATTTACTAGTGGTTTATTTAATCCAACTCAAATATTTTTCTTGTGATTTAATATTTATTAAGTGAGGCATTTTGTATTTATTTAAATAAAATTGAATATGGTTCAAACCCATATAATTTTATTCAAATAATCTTTTATTCCTTTATATTATTTAATAAACTTTTATTCCTTTACTTATGGATTTAAGCCAAGGTTTAAATTGTCTTTGAAATAATTTCTTATTTATTTAATTCGTTCTTTATCTTATTAAAATCATAAGTTTTTATCCATGGTTCCAAATTGATTGAAATCAATTCCCATGGTTTTATAATATTTTTTTTACCATTTTTGATCATTTAGAACTGTTTGTTGCTAAATTTTTATATGGAACAAAGCCATAGTCTTAGAGCGATCTTGGAGATGATTTCTTTCATTAGGGTTTTAGGGTTTTGGTTCAACTTTTCTAAGTGCTTTACAAGTTACAATCCATGCAGGGATGCATTTAACTTGTTTGAAAATTTGTTTGTTGCCTTTTCATTCAAATTTTATTCAAGTCAGGTTTTTGATGTTTCCATTAAGAAGCAAAAAGTTTCTTTTCACCCTAATTTCAACATTTGTTTCTTTTGTTTGTTTATTTTTCACATTTCAAAATTTGGAAAAATTTTGGATGTGACAGACTACCACCCTTAAAAGGAATCTTGTCCCGATATTCGGGAAGGCGTTGGCTTTAAAACAACTAGGGTACTACCATCCTTAAAAGATTTTTAACTAGATTACATTTTGGCTTACTTGGTGTCTTGATGTAACTTTTCTGGACAATTGTTTGCATAGTGTCCCTTATTACCACATTTGAAACATGTGACAAGGTTGAGATCTTTCACAGGCTTGATTGTCTTGTTCTTCTCCTTTTCTGTACAATTTCATGCATAATGGCCTAGCTCTTTGCATTTGTGGCACATCACCTGGCTAATATCCCTGTTTATCTTTGGTATCACTATCTCTTGTTTGTTTCCTTGGCTCTTCTTCTTTTTGGGTCTCTCTAAAGCTAGGAGGGCTCTTAGTTCATGTTCTTCATATTTCACCACAAATTTGGGAAAACTTCCTCGGTTCTTAGAACGGTTCGTAGGATAACGTCCACATTTCCTCTTTTGACCACCATGTTGGGTTACAATGTATGGAGGTGCATACTGAGATTTGACTTTGTCTTCATCCTTCTTAGTAGAAGTTGTACCTTCATGAATGTTTCCAAAGACTTGATGTTTTTCCATCCTTAGCTTGATGTTTCATCTGTTGAACTATAGGGTAGATGTGGCATTGAACAGGGACATGATCATTTCCTTCACATAGGAAACATGTAACTTGAGATGTGGGGCATTGTCTAGCTAGATGTTTCTCTTCACAATTAGGGCATTGGTCAATGTGCTCTTCATAAGTGTGTCCTATGTCTCCACAGATTTTGCAGGCTTGAGTTCTTTCTATAATATCATCCTTGATATAATTGTTGTCACAATATTTTTGGGAAGGGTTGCTTCTCATGTTGATCATCTGATTGGTCATACTTTCCAACAATTGGGATTGGGATTCCAAGAACTTTAGCATGGCTGGGTCTAACTCAATGTTGTCGGCTAAAAACTAGGTTATCACTTGATTCAACTGGTCTTGGGTTGCTAGCAGTTGTTCTATCATGTGCATCTCTAGGTTGTTGTTGTCACCATCCTTGATGTTGGAGTTGTGGTCTCTTGGAGAAGTCCTCCGCTTGGGTTGGATTGGGATTAGATTAGGCAAAGATTTCTAGAGGAAGAATTCTACTCACACAACAAATCACACAAACCAATGTGCAAGCAATCACCATCATGCATTCCACTCAAACAACAAGATTCAAGCATTTTTTAGGCAACAAAATATTTTTGTTACACCACATAAGTTGGTGTGATCAATAAATTGATTTAAACTAAACTCTAGTGTGGTGGTCCAACTATGTGTATCACTTGAGATCATTCCATTCTTCTTAGTTTATACATCAGGGACAAGATCATGGTTTCCTTGGAAGAAATTCTTGCATCTTGGTTGCAAGGTTCAAAGGTGATATCTATAATGTTTCCTCATGATGAGTTTCCTTAGTCTCCAAGTCTTGAGTATTATTCTTATCTCACTTGTAGTCCTTAGTGATATCGAAGTTGAAGTCTTTGGTGAAACTGAAGTTGAAGTCCTTTGAGATGTTTAAGTTGAAGTCATTGGTGATGTTGAAGTCTTTGCTCATGTTGAAGTCTTTGTCCATCAAGTTGGAAAAGGGAGAGATGTAGAATCAAAACAAAATGCTGAGGAAAGAATTTACAAGATTGTTGTAAATAAGTTTGAACAAATACAACTCTTATTTTTCTAAGGGGTTTTGTCCAATCCTAGGGTTACAATCCTATAGGCAACATAGTGCTCTGATACCATCTATATAGGTCCCAATCTGCTAAGGTAGAGATCCCTGTGTTTATAGTGCTAGTCCCTGGATCGAATAGCTAGCACCCACAGTTTAAGATGTAATATAAAGAAACAAAGGTCATATTACAACTTATAACCAGGAATAAAATATTTCATTACAACATACATAGCTCATATGGTTATCTTATTACAAAGGAGCAGATATACTATATAGCATGGAATCCTTCATCTTCATGTGCCACATGCAATCATGTCGGTTGTAGACTTGTAATCCCTACTCAACAAACTTCACTAACATCAAACAAACATGCAACATAATAAGTTACAGCCACAAGGGTCAATACATTTGAATTGTATTGGCAAGTGATATCCAATTGATATGGAGAATCTAACATCTACATGAATATATGGCTAAGTGGAGTTTTGGCTGGCCTTTGCATAAAACAAGTTTTTCCTATCCTTTGCAAAATAGTTTTTTTTCTCTTTTTCAAATAACTTTATCAAACAATGGCACACTGGATACACACCAGGTGCTTCCCTTGTTCACCCAACAAGTTTTAACTTAGAGAAATTGGGATGAGGAGATCCTTGATCATTTCAATGTCTTTGATGCTCAAAATGTCCATTACCGGGGACACGGCTAAGTACTTAGGTTTTGCCCTCTCGAGAGGTGGTGCACATTCCCCACAAGACTCGACATGCATCGAGACGTGACTTTTCAGAAACAATCCCCTAGATCAACACAGACGCATTCCATCCTATCATCACTACCACCAACTGTCTGCCTATCTGAGTTCTTGCAACCTAGTTGGTCAAGGCAGAGCCCATATGTCATGTGGCTGCACTGGAAGCTTCTCAACACAAAACATCTCAAATCTCTTTGTTCCTGGGTGGCCATCCACAAGTGAGATACACCAGGGTGAACCATAGAAATGGGACCTGGGTAACCACTAAACACAAAACATTCTTCCCATTTCACCTAGGTGATTCATTCACATAGTTGTTTTATTAATCAAAAACATAGTCATAGACTTTGCATAATATCATAGTATGAATATTCCACCCTTGTATTCTAATAGCTAGGCTAAGCATACTAGCATAACTTATCTCTCGACTTAGGAAGATTCCTACCAAGATATATTCTATAGGATCTACTATATCATAGCAATATATAAAATAGTCCTATCATGCATACTACAAAAATTTCACTAATGCAATATTGAAAAGATAGGACTTTTAATGACCAAAGTATCACTTGCCTCTTTAGTAGAGAATCTAGGTACTCTCCTTGATCTTGCAAATGTCACACTCTTAAAAGTTCACTACAATACAATCAAGCAAAAGCACATATTCAAAACTAGCACTCAAACAATTCACAACACAAAATAATAAAAACAAACAAATGCATGCAATCATGCAAAAGGATTATTTTATTGAAAAAGTTGTTTCTAACAAGGCTCTAAACATTTAAAAACACCTTTTGGTCTTTTATAAAAAACCATTTAAAATCAAGTTAGTGAAAATAGGCCTTTTAAATCATTTTTGTTTTACTAGAAATGCTTTTATTCAAAGGAACAATTCATAGTGTAAACAACATATATTTTTTAACTCAAATTTTAGTGTCTATGGTCAGAGGGTTCAAAACAAAACCATTTGCAAAAGGTTTCACTCAAAAATAATTTTAGAACAATTTGTATACTCAAAATAGTCCTATTAATGTTTCTGCATAAAAATCTATTTTTTCAGAAGCAAATGGCCAAACCAGAGCCAAAGTACACATTTTTCTAAATCCATAGACACCAAATTTGCAATTTTTGGACAAACGGATCAAAAGTTATGGATTTTACAAATTCAAACATCTAATAGAACAAAATCTGGTTTTTAAAACAAAAGCCTGGCCACGTGTCTTATTCTAATTGGTCCATACCGATTCGGCTAGATCACACGATGCAAGCCGTTGGATCTAACTGAAATTGCGTGGCTCGGATCAAATGATACCTCTTTGCTAAACGATCTATCCTATCCATAGGATCTAAATCTAACGGTCCAAGATGCTTTGACCAAAGGTCGGCGTCGCTGGCGACAATGCGTGGCGGCGGCGCGTCTGGTGGCGGAGCACCAGCGATTCGGAGGGGTAAGAGGGGGAGAGTAGGGTGCTACCATGGTCTCGGGGACGTGGTTATGCTCAAGGTGGTCGTGGTTGGCGAAGGGGCGCACGGGGTCGTTGGGAATTCCTCGCCAGAGCTTGCGTCAGCATCGGGTGCGTGCTGTCGTTGTCAGAGGTGAGCCTGCAGCAGGTCACAAGCGAGTGAACGGCGAGTACCAGAAGAGTCACAGGACAAAGGCGAACAAGATAGTAGGAGTTACAGGACGAGGTGCGCATGGGCTCACCGGGAAGACTCGCTGGAGTTGCGCTAGTCGTCGGTTTCTCGTAGGGAAGGTCGTTGCCGAGTGTCAGGGGAATGCGCGAGCACACGGGGATTGCTGGCAGGTTTGCACGACGATGGCGAGGAAGCCTGCGTGGGCTAGGGGAAAGGGGGTCTGTGCTTGCCGAAATCGTTGTCGGAGCACGTCGGAGTCAGTGGTGGTGTGAGTAGAAATTCGAGCAGCCTAGGGGCTCCCGTGGTGTGGTGACTGAGGGGAAACAGAGAGGAGGGCGAGGCGGTTAAGAAGGCCAGGTCGGGGAAGGAATTAACTCGCGTTGTTACGCCAATTTACGCGGAGTAATCATCAACAAAAACAGCAGGGAGGAAAGGCGAGGTCAGCGCGCAGTGAGGACGACGAGCTGATGTGGATGTGGGTCCGGCTAGTCACTGAGGGAGTGGGTGGACGCGCGGGTGAGAGAAGGTTTGCGAGGAAGAGAGGGGGAGTGCCGGGTGGGCTGAGTTGGGCCAGGTTGGACTGGGGGTGCTGGGTTGGGTAGGTTAGTTCCTTTTTTCTTCGAAACCTTTTTATTTTTATTTTTCTGTTTTCTGTTTTTATTCAATTCAATTTGAATTCAAAAAATTTACCAAACCTTTTCAAGTATATTCATACCATTTATTAGTGGGTTATTTAATCCAACTCAAATATTTTTCTTGTGATTTAATATTTATTAAGTGAGGCATTTTGTCTTTATTTAAATAAAATTGAATATGGTTCAAACCCATATAATTTTATTCAAATAATCTTTTATTCCTTTATATTATTTAATAAACTTTTATTCCGTTTACTTATGGATTTAAGCCAAGGTTTAAATTGTCTTTGCAATAATTTCTTATTTATTTAATTCTTTCTTTATCTTATTAAAATCATAAGTTTTTATCCTTGGTTCCAAATTGATTGAAATCAATTCCCATGGTTTTATAATATTTTTGTTTACCATTTTTGATCATTTAGAACTATTTGTTGATAAATTTTTATATGGAGAAAAGCCATAGTCTTAGAGTGATCTTGGAGATGATTTCTTTCATTAGGGTTTTAGGGTTTTGGTTCAACTTTTCTAAGTGCTTTAAATTCAAGTTACAATCCATGCAGGGATGCATTTGACTTGTTTGAAAATTTGTTTGTTGCCTTTTCATTCAGATTTTATTCAAGTCAGGTTTTATATGTTTTCATTTAGAAGCAAAAAGTTTCTTTTCATCCTAAATTTCAACATTTGTTTCTTTTGTTTGTTTATTTTTCACATTTCAAAATTTGGAAAAGTTTGGGATGTGACATTAGGACACGTCTTATTCAGGTTTGTGTAATCGATACACATGCGCCATACGACTGCTACATTTGGATCATCCTTCTTCTTTTCAACCAACACCGGATTAGATAGCCAATCCGGGTGAAGCACTTCCATAATAAACCCGGCTGCAAGGAGCCGAGCTATCTCATCACCGATATCTTTCTCCTATCTTTGGCGAAGCGACAAAGAGGTTGCTTCACCGGCCTTTCTCCTGGCCTCACACGTAGAGAGTGCTCAACTAGCTCCCTTGGCACACCTTGCAGATCTTGCGTAGGCCATGCAAAAATATCCCGATTATCACGGAGTAAGCTGGTGAGCACGCTTTCCTATTTGTCACTCAGGTCGGCACCAATAGTGATGGTGCGCTCTGGAAACTGATCATCAATTTGGATTTTCTTTGTTTCCTTTGTCGGCTGGAAGGACACACTTCCATGTGGGTTAGCAAGTGCCGGCATATTGAGCTGTGCCAACTGAGCTAAACCTGCAACCTCCTGAATCCTCTTATTCTCCCTTGCAATGACCAAAGACTCGGCCAGATTTGATCCGATCGAGGCACATTCCATCGATCTTCTTTAATCCCCTACAACATTACTTATTCCTTGTGGTCCTGGCATCTTCATTTTCAAGTAACTAATGTGATAGCTTGTCATGAACTTGGAAAAAGCAGGTCGTCTGAGTAAGGCATGGTAACAACTTTCTAAATCCACAACCTCAAACTCTAAGTTCTCAGCCCTGCAATTCTCCCTTGTATCAAATAACACATCTACTCGGACTTTCCCAATTGGTTCACATGATAATCCCAGCACAATGACATGGAAAGTGATTCTGGTCGACTGAAGCATGTTCTGAGAGATGCCGAGTTTGTGCATTGTGTCCTTGTACATGATGTTGATGCTACTGCCATTGTCTATTAGCACCTTTGAGAATTTTACATTGATGCTAGGCCCGGCAAATGTCGGATCAATCTCCAATGTATATGACCCGAGGTTTGGCATGATATTGGGATGGTCCCTGATACTCCAAGTTATTTCTTGATCCGACCAGTCCATATACCCCGGGACTGCCGGCATAACTGCATTCACCTACATATGTCGGTGCTGGATGATCTGTTTATCTTGTTGCTCTGTGGTGAAGATGCAATACGACTGATGGTGCTCTCTATACTCATCGCGCCCATTGTTGTCGGGGTTTCTTCTGTTGCCCTGAAATAGATTCGCTACATGGTGAACTACATCTCTTTGTTCATGGTTCTCGTATCTCGGAGGGGGTGGTGGTAACATCAACTGCTGAGCATTTCCCCCTGTCAGTTATGGATTTTGTGGCAGTTGTGCCTGCTGTGGTGCTTGAGGTGGTCTTGTGTTCCCCATTGCATGTTTCATTCATGCACACTGCCAAGTTGTGTTTTTTGCCAGTTTGGCCAGGTTTGGCGTGAGAAATTTGCATGGCTGATCCAGCATCGACTCATATGTGTATTTTGGACTTTCTTGTCACTGCTTCTTTTGCTCCGGAGTCCACTGCTTCTTGCCATTATTCCTCGGTGTCCACTGCTTCTTGCCATTATTCATCAGCTATTTTTTGATGCTGATTGCTCCTAGCACCCGGCTGATCTTGGGTGACCGCTGCTGCTTGACTCGAATTGTATTTGTAATCTGGCTTGTCGTCTCTTCTTCTACTCCGGAAATCATTTCTCCTGGATGACCAGGTTCCATCTCGAGCATAATGTTCTTGCTGCTCATGCTAGCCAGCCGACATAAGTTCAGGCTGGGTCGGGTCACCTAGAGCATATGAGTTGGCTATTCTGATTGTCTTGGCCAACGTAGTTGGCATATCTCTTTGCAGCCTCTACCACAGCTGTCACATCCCAAAAAAATTCAAATTTTGAAATGTGAAAAATAAAAAAATAAAAGAAATAATGGATGAAATTTAGGGGGAAAAGAAACTTTTTGCTTCTAAATGGAAACATCAAAACCTTACTTAAACAAAAAATAATAATTTTGAATGAGAAAGTGACAAACAAGTTTTTTAAAAAACTTTTATCTAAAAATAAGGACCGGACAATTTCACTCGACTAGTCAAAGTTTAACAGAAATTTTCAAATATAAAACGGCTTTAACATGAATTAATACTAACGTGAATATAAATTCTAGTTTTATTTATCCCTCAAGTTGAATTAAAATTTTGTTGGCTTTAGCATATAAAAATTTACTCCTTTAAATTTGTTTTGGTTTTTAATTTTCTTTATTTTGCTTCTTTCCAAAAGTTCTATGGGATTTAATCCTGTAGCAATGCACGTGTGCATGCATGTCTCTCTCCTCTTCCTGTATATATACGTTGCACCCTCTCTTTTTATTACTTAATTAATTAAGCGTGAGCTGCGGGAAGCTCTCTTAGCCATCCTGCGGTGCGTCTGACCTGAGTGTGGATCGTTGATGGTTTGCATCGCTGACTATGGGCCAGGGTGTCTCCGTGTCCCGTGTGCGCTGGTGCGGCCAGGAAGTGGACGCGGTGCACTTTGTCTTGTCCGCCCATCTAGGGATGGCATCCGCAGGGTATGGGTGCGGGTGGAGACACCCCATACCCGTACCCGTTCTCCACAAGTCTACCCATACCCGCACCCATACCCATCAATGGGTGCAAGTTTTTCCCATACCCGTCACCCGACAGGGTTAGTGGATACCCGCGGGTTAAAATACCCGCATATACGGCACATCAAAATGAACAAAAAACCGTAGAAAACAAGATTTAACAATATAATTTATAAGCATCAACACAAGTTCACAAGCTCACACAAGAAAAGAGGTAATTTAACAGTATATAAGACCACAAAATAAGTATCACAATAAAGTATGTTACGTCAATTAATCCTAGAGATACTAGGCTGGAGTTACGGGAATGGATATCATCAATAGAGGAAAAAATGATGTGTGCGATGAATAATCATTAATATACCCTGGTAATGGCAATACTAGGCGTAAAATATGTGTGTTGTTTTTGTCTATCGAGATTAATGGGACAAAATAGATTATCTAAATTAGATTTTTATATCAGATGGGTACACGGGTGTGGGTTTTATGATCCCATACCCGTACCCGTCACACCCGATGGGTTTAGAATTTACCCATTTATATATCCATGGGTATTTTTCTATCCCAAACCCTTACCCTAATAGGGTTTTTACCCGCCGGGTAAATGGGTGATGGGTATCCATTGCCATCCCTACGCCCATCACACTCCCCCTCACCATCTCCTCCCCCAAATCCAAACCCATGGCCATGGCCGCCATCCCCACACGGCTTCACCTTCCCCCTCCTGTTTGTGCTCCCCTTCATGGCGGCCACCCTCGGCGCGACCCAGTCCCGTCCTTTCTGCAGTAACTATACATCGTCTAGAAACCCAATTTTAGTTGAGGGAAATGAAATTTGTGAGATCTGGACGTGGGTCGCTGATCGGTGCAAAGAAAACAACCAGCGGTAGAAAAATCCCCCTTTTTTGCCCTAATCCATTCTCTCTCTTCTCTGGATTCCATGTCGCCGCCATCGTCGTTCCGTCGTCGCCTCATGGCCACTTCCTCGCCGCTGATTTTGGCTACAATAGTGTCTAGCGAGCAACGTCTGAACCCCCTTCCCGACCTTTCATCCACCACCACGCCTCCACACCTCTTGCTGCCGCCGGCTACCCTTCCCAGCGCCTCCACCTTCCTCTCTCTCCCTTCCCGTCATGGGGGCTTTTTCCTGAGTTCTTCTCTGCCCAAGCCTTTTTCTTGAGTGTGCTTACCTAAGGGCAAGAAGCGCCAGGACAAGGGTGTTGGTGGTGTGCATGCCGGCAGAACAGGTGACCGGGAAGAGCGCCGCCGGGCAGTGTTGGTGATGGTGTGGGGGAGCGCTGGGACGGAGGTGGCCCTCGCCATGGTGACACCCGTCAACTTACGCCACGCCTCAGCTCAACCTCACCGGATCACGATTCTTCTGTGGTTGTTTTGTGTTTTGTTGATGTTTCTTTGTATGTAGCTGTCCTGTTCCATGTTATGTATGGTTGTCTTCTTTAATTTTGTTTTGTACTTCTACATGTCCTGGTGGATTGGTAACCTTTTTTGTGATGAAGTTTCAGCTAGGTTGTTTGCTATGCCCTGCGATTCTGCTCCCGATCTTTTGGTCACGGGATTTTTTCTTATAGTCATCCTGGTTAATCTGATCTATGTGCGTTCTTTACTTCTTTTTTCTAATTTTGGTGACCACCTGATTTCTTTCTGATTCTTCTCATATTCTGTACCTTTTTCAGGTTTCTATGGGGATCCTTCGTGTGATCTTGCACTTCCCTCTTTAATATAGCATGGTTCTTCTGCTGGTTGGCTCGATGACCAATGGCCTCGTGAATTCTTGCTCTAAGCGACATCAGGTTATCTGTGTGGCTTGTACATAGTTATTTTTGCTGATTTCAGACCTTGAAATTGACATTCAAGAAAAATACCTTGACAATGTTGGTACACATGTAAGTTTGTTTTCCTCCACTCTGGTAGTTGGTTCTGGGTTTCTAGGTTTCCTGGCATTGAAATCACCATCATCAGCGAGAGATGAGACGGGATTGTTTCTACTATGTACTTCTGCATTCTCTGACGTCCCTATCGAATTGTTGATGACAAAAGAATTCTCGGGATAATATAATTCACGGCCGATACAGAGTGGAATATTACATGAATTATTCAAGAGTATTAATTATCAGGTGTGTTTGATTTTCCTTCCATGTAGTCTCGAATGAACCTGGTCTGCTGAGTATAATTATTGCTTATGTCAGTTCTTCTGCAACCTTGGATGTTGTTTTCCCAGGATTGTTTGAGAAGGTGATATTTATTCACTTCACCAGCACGAAAAATGATGTCTACTTCCTACAGTGCTGCTTTCCTTCATTAAGCAAAAAAACATGTGAAGGAACCTTTTTCTTCATTGTGATATGTGGATGCAGCATCGTAGTCTTGGTTCTCCCCAAGTTCTTATCAGTTCCTGCATTTGGGCCACCAAAGGTATGAAGCGACATTAATAGCTTACAGAAAGATGTATATCTACGTGTGCTATACGAGCTATCCATTTTGTAGCTGGTTCTTAATCTAAGTTATTGGTTTATTGAGACTTTACATCCTTTACGATTGATCAAACTGATGAAAACATGTTGTTGTTCTTCATGCTCTATTGCTTCCATCAATGCGTGACTTGAGAAGATGAAAATTCCAAGTGCTACTTTTTGTTTTATCACTTTCTTTATTCATCCACTACAAAAGATAAAATCCAATTGCCGCTTACGAAAATACTGTTTCATATTCTACACTTCAAAGAATATAGGAATGTATAGGTATATCATGTATATCGTGAATAGGCTTTTGAGATGAGGTAATAAATATACCTGAATTTAATGTGTCCAATCTGTTATACGATGGCATACCAAAATTTACTTTGCTTCCTCTTGCAGTGTGCTTAGCAAACTGAAGTTCTCACACATATACTAAATTTGTGGTTTGTTTCCTAATTCTGCCACCATCACCTTGGACAGGCAACACATATAATTGTTTACCTTGCGTTTAATACCTACCAATATTTAAGTTACCTTTCTCTCTGGATTTCGGAGTGCGACTTTGCCTCGAGGCCACCATCCACCATGCGGACAACAACCATGACACACATGATGCAATCGGCAAGGCGGAGCATGGAGGACCGTGGATACGCCTCCCTAGCGAGCAGGAGTAGTAGCAGGGGAAGACGACACCACAAGCTCAACCGTTCTTCCGTTCTGGCCCAACTAACTCAATGGGGGAGGTAAAATCTCCACCCATCCTTGATTCTAGCTTCCGTAATTCTGGATTACTCACCATGGAGTTATAGGAGCAGGTTTGATCATCTTAATTTTCTCATTGCTAACATGTTTCACCTGACTTCAGGCATTGTATGAACTCTTATAACCCCATCAGACTTTGCAATTTGTACTTGAGAGCAATTACCGTTTAGTAAAGGTGTGGAGCTATGAGTTTATTCCAACATATTTGTTTATGGTTGCAACTACACGCTATTCCGCATATAGTTCTTTTAGGATCCATCCGATAAGCTGAATTATGTACTATTGAAGGTCCTGCATTTGTAGGCTTATAAGTTATTACATGAACCATATAAGTTGGGGAGAAGATGAAGATGCACTAACATGACCTGCGATTTGAAAAAATGGGCAAAATTGGCATTATTACATCATGATTAGTACTGGGTCATCGCAAAATAAATTACCATCCCTTCATCACTATTTGCACATTCCAAGCAAACACGGGGAATTAAGAAAATCTAGAAGTCAAGCATCCATAGTCTGTAATAATATAGTGGTGTTTTAAAATATTCATTGCTGGTTTTTCATTTGCCACCAGCAATAGTTGGAAAATGCACATTGCCATACCCAATGATCAGCACATTTTAAATGTGGGTGGAGCAAGGCGGAGCGAGCAGACTCAAGTGAGAGAGTGAGGGTCATTTTTGGAAAGGGAAAAGAATTTTGTCCAGTGACCGACGGATTTCGAGAATTTAGTGTGAATGCCTAAAACATCTTATATTTGACATGGATGGAGTATACAGTTCACTTGGACAAGGCTTAATACCTTTATGGCTTAACTAATAGGTCAAGATATATGCCTGTTAAATGCTACATTTCACCAAGAATGGTTGACGGAAAAATCATTTGGAAATACTCTTTTGTAGTGGTTATCCATCCTAATGTGATACTTACTTCGCAGACTTACAACACATGTATGAATTTGGCAAAGGGAATGTGCATGTCGGTATTAAGTTAAGATGCTAAATGATAATGCCTTCCTCTTATATTTTGTTCAAGATAATTCTTCGATGTCTCTACAAAAGATGTTATATGTATCGTTGCGGAATTGGATCACCGCTGGAGACAAGGAACTGATACGATTGACCCCCGAGAATGACTCTATTGGGTGTGTTGTTACCCACATTGTTTAACTCAGATTAACTGGCTTGAGTATGTGTTGGGACTGTTTTCGTTCATAAATACCCATGTCCCATCTACCGATGAGGGTACATCGTAAGGATGGTAATGGGCAGGGTAGAGCAATACCATACCCATACTCATGTAGTCAATGGGTACAAAAGTTTACCCATACCCGTACCCGCGGGTATATACCTATACCCATACCTGCCAGGTACGCATATCTATTGGGTATCTAATGGGTAGATCCAATAGTACACATGTTATTCACAATTTCACGTTCATCAATAACATATTTGGAAAAAACAATTACCTCTACTTAATAACAGGTAGATGATTACATTGTTGAAAAAAACAATTACCTCTACTTAATAACATGTTATCGAAGATTAGAATTTGCAGTCGCATACTTGTCCCTAGGCTTCTCGGCCGACAATGTTGAAACTCTACGAGTAAGTTTGACATGTCTGTTTAAATGGGCAGAATATGGGTATACCCATGGGTACAAGTCTATACCCGTGCCCGTACCCGTAACTTAGCGGGTAGGGTATGGGTAATACTCGTGGGTATAAAAGTCTGCCATACCCTACCCACGTGAGTATGATACCCGCGGGTACCCGTACCCATGTGTAAATTGCCATCCTTAGTACATTGGGTCTTGGCAATACAATCATAGTTCATAAATGCATGGTGTGCTACTGTTGAAAGAATAGCAACCATGGCGAAAATCAAAATGCTGCCGGTACATTTGACAGACCATGCTTAGTTTTCTCCGGTAGGAAATATGAGCGCATTATTTATTGTAAATATACATGTTGAAGCTGTCGCTGATGGGTACTTTCCATCTACTATGATGACGGTATGTTTTTATACGGTGTTTTGTGTAAATCCTTCGATCATTATTACATTAGCGTTCACTTCTACAATTACTGAATTATCTTGTGCGCTATCATTATTTTATATTCAAGGTAAATTAATACATGCCAAATTACAACTGATTTTTTTGCAGGCCTAACTGATCTGACTATATTTGCCTACTTAAGTGATTTCAACAAAGAGGATACTATTTAGGGACCGACCTTCAAGTGACATCTTTTACTTTTGATCAAGAACCTTCTCAGGGTGCTAATAGCCTCCCAACTCCTAATCACTTTACCATCAAACAAAAAACTCCTAATCACTTAGTTTTTCCTATCCCTTATGAGCTTCATCTAAACTTTTTATAGTTATCATAAACAACACAATTTTTTAATATTCTCGCAGTAACTGTTAGGTAGGATATATATTATATTTTAGTGAGGACCTAACTTCAGTTAACTGTATAAATAGTTCTATTTATCCAGATTAGGTTAGTTTTTAACCATGTCAATTTCCTCTTTTACTATGTTTATTGATAGAGCCTGTGTTCTTTTAAAATTGTTAAAAAATGTCTACTTAGTAAAGAATGAATGATATTGGTATGATCATAAGGTCCGCTGTAACTTCTTTTGCTGCTGGCCAACGGTAGAAGTATTGCTACATTATCCCCAGTGATCTGAGCCTTTCTTTGGAAAAGGTTGAACTGGCCTTGCATCAGCCATTAGTAGTGATTCATTTGTTCCATAGGTTTATTTTCTTATTATTACCATCCAACTTGCTTTAAGTCGGTGCTTCTTGGTACCCTTCTCAGGCTCTGATCTATTGTCCCTATAGTTGTAGGTGTAATGCTATGCTCCATTTTCTGTTCCGACTGCCTAGAATTTGTTTGTACATCTTTGTTACCTATGTGTTTGCATCTGCCAACATGCATGTTACATCCATATTTACTTCATTATACTGATACAAGATATTAGCTCATGATATTTCCAATGGAAATATAACTATAGAAAGATGCACCGTTAATTTTTGTATTAAGAACCTTCCTGAAGGAGATTTGTAAAGTGCAGTACAAGATAAATTCTAATATATACCTTGGCCATTCATGTTTTCACTTCTTATTATACTTGGTTGAGATTATTGTCACCGATGTAAGTCTATGATGTGCTACAGAATAATCGGAAAACTCTTCAGGTTGGACGTACTATTACCACATAATAAAGTGAGTGCTTTATTTTTACTCATAGTTGGTGGTTTGTAGCTTTCTCTAAATGTACCGATCTTACCACTTGTGTATGTATTTTGTATCATGAATTGCATAATTCCGCATGTATGATTTTTTGTTCCGGCTTCTAATTTGGGATGCGGTTTCGTTTTGTTTTATTCCAATTGCTACTTGTAGGGACCTTCTCTCCTACTGATGCTAAAGGGATCACTTTATTCCCTATAGGTTATGTTAGTTTAGCAAGCATTATTTATTCCTTTTACCATTAGTTTGACCAGCATGAGTATTCCTGATGTTGTGCTTAGCCATGTACAATGTCTATTCAAAAAATGACATGTCATGGGGTGTTGTCAAAGTTTCATCGGGCTATTGTGCCTGTAAGTTCAGCACGTAATCTTAGTGCCTAAGTGTCCAGATACTGTACTCCTGTTTAAGGTGTTAATAAGTTTCATTTGATATTGGAAAATTTTCACGGGATGTCAGATCACAAGAGTCACTTGTCAAGATTTTGTCAAAAAGTCTACATTGACTAAAAAGTTTTTATGGTTTTCTAATTTGTTGGTTAGATTTTAAGTTGAAATCACCTGGTAGAAAAATCTTTAGTTATTTTGTTATCTAAAGTGTAAGCTAGCTTTTTAGGCAAAATTCGACGAGTATGAGAGCAAATCTATGATAACCACTCAGCCTAAGAGACAATGGTAGCTTGGAACACTATGATGCTAGAACACCATGTAGGCGGCGCGGCGAAGCGCGCTAAGTCGTCTAGTTCTTTTTCTTTCTATTCATTTGTGGTGTACGGTGATGCATGCATCGAATCATATAATCTTTCTTGCCTTGTCCTTTTTGTTTTCTTGGCCGAGCTAAACACCGTGTGTATAAATATACGTATACATTCTATTCTCTCTTTTCTTATTTTTTTTTCTTCTTCTTCTCTGTTAACCACACCGAGTAGACTGAGTGAAGTGTACATGCCAAGTACTACAACCAGCTGAAGCGTTGTTCTTTTTGGTGTCTTCACGCACGCATGCACTTGAAACGTCATCATCAATTCCATAAAGGCAACATGAACTGATGCCATCACTCACCCCTATCAAAAACAATACAACGCCCGCGGACTACTTTTGCCATTCTACGCAGCCATACAGACTTTAAGCTCCTATCCCAATTTCATCTTGGAGAGCTTTGCTAGACCACCGTTGGACTCTACCTGTGATCATGGTAGCTCCGGCGACAAGGGGCTGAACGGCCGCACCACCACCAGCACGAGTAGGAGAAGAGATGATCCAAGGCGTCAGGAGCTGCAGCCGTTGATCATCTAGGAAGAACTTCATCAGGAGTTTACATCGCATTTGGTAAGCTCCGGCACAAGTCCTTGCACCCACACCCTACCTGCACATATGCCTACCTTCTAGACATGATTTTTAGCGGTAGTTCTCTAGTTGACCACGTCGCCGGTGAACCGAATGTCGTTCGGTGGCATGAGCAGATTAGACCACCATGCACACCCCAGGGATCTTGGCCCTAATTTAGATAATATTCTTAGTAACTCTAAGACCCCACTGGTATTATTAGTTGTGAATATCTATGACATTTTCAGTGTATTTTGAAAAGCTATAGAATTCAGTTCATCACGTACACTATGCATATGGTCTTATCCGTGTAGTTGTTTTTGCCTCCTGTACTGTTACCGGTTCTGTTATTTCTACGTATTCGTGTTTGCCTCATTTGAATTAGGTTTATCAGTATGAACTGAATGTCATCTGACTAGTTTGCAAACACTAAATCTTGTGGTAGTTTTTACAACTCGATTATAGATGTCTAGTTTACATTTATTCAGTACAATTAGATTTTAAACTCTCTCTGATGTTTTGTCGCATGATTTGTTATAAGTGTAATTGCTAGATTTAATTATTGACTTACGAGCATCTTTCTTAATTTTGTGTTAATTAGTTTGGTTTTGATTTGAACTCTCTGACCATAAACACTAACATTTGAAATAAAAAAAATATTTTGTTGACACTAGAAATTATTCCTTTAAATAAAATCTTTTCTAACCAAAGAAAAATGATTTAAATGACTTATTTTCACTGACTTGGTTTCAAATGAAATTCCACTTTTATAAAAAACCAGTAGGTGTTTTGAAATGTTTAGAACCTTGTTAGAAACAATTTTTTTCAATAAAATAACCCTTTGCATGCTTGCATGCATTTCTTTGTTTTCTTGTTTTAGTATGTTATTTGGTGTGCTAGTTTTGAATGTGTGCTTTGCTTGATTGTGATGTAGTGAACTTTGAGGAGTGTGACAATTGCAATATCAAGGAGAGTACCTAGATTTTCTACTATAAAGGCAAGTGATACTTTGGTCATCAAAAGTCCTATCTTTTCAATATTGCACTAGTGATATTTTTGTAGTATGCATGATAGGACTATTTTGTATATTACTATGCTATGGTAGATCCTATAGAAAATATCTTGGTAGAAATTTTCCTAAGTTGAGAAACATGCTATGCTAGTATGCTTAGCCTAGCTATTAGAATACAAGGGTGGAAATTCAAGTTATGATATTATGGAAAAGTTATGCCTATGTTTTTTGACTAAGAAAACAACTTGTTAATGAAATATCTGGGTGGAATGGGAAGTATGGTTTGTGTTGAGTGGTTACTCAGGGCCCATTTCTATGGCTTACCCTGGTGAATCTCACTTGTGGATGGCCACCCAAGAACAAAAATATTTGAGATGTTTAGTGTTGATAAGCTTCCAGTGCAACCACATGGCATATGGGGTCTGCCTTGACCAACTAGGTTGCAAGAACTCAGCCAGATGGACAGTTGGTGGTAGTGATGATACGATGGAACGCGTCCATGGTTGTCTGAGGGATTGTTTCTGAAAAGTCTCGTCTCTATGTATGTCGAGTCTTGTGGGGAAAGTGCACCACCTCTCGAGAGGGTAAAACCTAACTACTTAGCCGTGTCCCCGGTAATGTACATTTTGAGCATCAAAGACATTGAAATGATCAAGAATCTCCTCATCCCAATTTCTCTAAGTTAAAACTTGTTGGGTGAACAAGGGTAGCACCTCGTGTGTATCCAGTGTGCCATGTGTGATGAAGTGTTTTGAAAAGATAAAACTATTTTACAATTGATATGGAAAAACTTATTTTATGCAAAGGCCAGCCAAAACTCCACTTAGCCATATATTCATGTAGATGTTAGATTCTCCATATCAATATGATATCACTTTCCAATTAAATTCAAATGTATTGACCCTTGTGGTTGTAACTTATCATGTTGCAGGTTTGTTTGATGTTAGTGAAGTTTGTTGAGTGGGGATTAGAAGTCTACAACCAACATGATTGCTTCTGGCATATGAAGATGAAGGACTCCATGCTTATCAGATATATCTGCTGCTCTGTAATAAGATAGCAATTTGAGCTATGTAAGTTGTAATGAACTATTTTGTTCCTGGTTATGAGTTGTCATATGACCTTTGTTTCTTCATATTACATCTTAAACTGTGGGTGCTAGCTATTTGATCCAGGGACTAGCACTATAAACACAGGTGAAAGGATTGTATGGGAACCTAGAGGGGGGTGAATAGGTGCTACTTCAAATTTTCTTCTTTTTCAAATTAAGGTTTGACAATAAGGTAAATTCTCTAGATAATGCAACTATGGTGAATTTACCTATATGAAAAATATGCAAGAGCTACCACAACACAAAGTAGTAACAAGTAAGTAAGGTGCGGTAAAGGATAGAGGTAATCGAAAAGTGGACGCGGAGACACAAGGATTTGTTTCTCGTAGTTCCTACCTTTTGAGGGGAAGTACGTCTACGTTTGGAGAGGGGGTGGTTTCAAACCACCAACGCCACGAGAGGCCTCCCTTGTTCTCCGATGAATCTCACCCCAACGGGATCGATTCACCTTCCACTATATCGGCAACCTTCAAGGTGGAAGCCGGTACCGTTACAAGTTTGGGGCACACATCCATAACTTAATCGGAGGCTCCCAAATACAAGCAAGCTGTCAAGGCAATCAAAGACAAGCTTGTAAGAACAAAAACAAGAGCTACGGTTTCTAACAAAACACTAGAGCAAAGGGGCCCTCAATGAAATGAGGGGGAAATGAAGATCTCTTTTGGTGAAGTAGTAGATCGGGGCCTCCTCCTTTGATTCCCCAAAGATCAAGGACTTTGGGTGGTTGGATGAGGAGATCTTGAGAATTTGAGTGGCTCCAATGGACTCCAATGGTGGGCAATGACTTTAATGAGCTGAGCACTTTGTCCCAAGGTAGGTGGAGGGGTATTTATACCCCTCCACAAAATCTGACCGTTGATGCATTTACTGCAGCGGTAGTACCGGAAGTACAAGCGGAACTACCGGAGAACTCCGGTACTACCGGACCTGGTACCGGACCACCCTTTTTTCAAACAGCATCAAGTCCTGCCCCCAGCGGTACTACTGTTGTTGCTATCGGGAAGCGGTAGTACCGCTTGAGGCAACCGGTACTACCAGACCTGGAGAGAACAGCACATTTTCATATGAAAAAACTCTCTGTCACGCCAGGTAGCAAAACGCGGTACTACCGCATTTTGCTACAGGCGCAGACAGAAGCTTTTTGCAACGTGCAAAAACTCTCTTTCACGCTAGGTAGTGAAATGCGGTACTACCGCATTTTGCTACCGGCGCAGACAGAAGCTTTTTGCAACGTACAAAAAGTCTCTGTCACGCCAGGTAGTAAAATGCGGTACTACCGCATTTTGCTACCGGCACAGACAGAAGCTTTTTGTAACGTACAAAAAGTCTCTGTCACGCTAGGTAGTAAAATGCGGTACTACCGCATTTTGCTACCGGCGCAGACAGTAGCTTTTTGCAATGTTCAAAAAGCCTCTGTCCTGAGCAGTACTAAAATGCAGTAGTACCGGAGCAGGCAGAAGCTTTTGACAAGCTGTAAAAAAGCTTCTGTCGTGCTAGGTACTAAAATGTGGTACTACCGCTTTTTAGTACCTGGCACGACAGAGACTTTTTGACAGTTAGTCATTTGCTTCTGTCTGGTCCGGTAGCAAGAAGCGGTACTACCGCTTTTTGGTACCGCGCCAGGCAGACAGTTTCTGAATGTTTGCAAACCTTTTTAATGTACCTGCGACACACTTAGCAAAACATTAGACGATATGTGTGTTGTTATCAAACACCAAAATCACTAGGGATAGCAAATGCTCTTTCAATCTCCCCCTTTTTGGTATTTGATGACAACACACATTTTGCAAGGAAATCTAGTGATGACAAGATGTAGATGGGGCTCCCCCTAGATATGTAGAAACAAGCCCCATACATTCAAGCAAGCTAACTAAGAGTAGAAGTCGCACATAGAGGACATAACTTTGCTAAAAAACATGTGATGACCAATAGATTAGGAATGAGGAAAATCATCACATAGGATGGATCCAACAAGAATAGCCATAATACACACAAGATGGATCCATAAGATAACCACATAGTCTTAACATACATAGCACAAATAGTTAGGTTCACACATAGTAAGTCACACATAATAAGAGGCAACCAAATAAAGTTCACAAGCGAATAAAATCAAAGGCAAGAACGAGCTTGTGACTTTCCCTCGCAAATATCCCGCATACCTAATGTGCAACTTCTCCCCCTTTGGCATCAAGATGCCAAAAAGGGACAAGAGCAACACTAACGCCCCGGAGATCACTCATCATCATCATCAACGTCGTCCCATGCACCATGAGGTGGAGGGGCACGGAAGGAGGAGGTGGCATCATCTTCCCAGTTGCTGTGCTTGGAGATCCATTGGTCTTCTGGGGTAATGTTGTTCTCGGAGCCCTTGGAAGCAATCAAGCCCTGAGCCTCCATCATCTCCTTCTGACGAGCACAGGCCTTCTTGGCATAGACATGGGCCTCGTACAGGCGTTTCTGATTGTCCACTTGGAGGCAGAATATCTTCTTGAGTTTGGCCTCAAACCTTTTAGCCCAAGATGGTTGTGCGGGCTGGCGACGAGAGACCACAAAAGCAGCACCCTGTGGTGCATCAGCAGCATCACCTGAGTCCTCAACCGGGTTCCCATCCTCATCAACAATCTGACCATCCGCATTGCGGGGTTTGGGATGGGTCTTGATCAGCAGATTCTTGTGGCGGTGAGTGGCAAGACGAAGATGAGGCAAGTCACGGGCAATTTTAGGGCACTTGCTAATGATGAGAGCCATGATGTAGGGAGCAAAAGGAGGCACCCTCTGTTGAAAAGTGGCGCAGACCATCTCATTCCAGATAACATCTATCACATCCATAGGGAGGCCAGAGTCACGGTGGTGATAGGTGGCCATCATAATATCTACCATGTAAGCATGAATCTCATCAACATTCCCAGCACGAGGGGCGATGGTCTCGCGATAGATGCGGTGCAAGATGTCATAAGTAGGAAGGAGCCCTTTGATCTTACTAGGGATGCCGCGCCCCCGGATGTACAGTGGGGCAAGCCTATCTTTCTTCATGGGATGGTCATTGGCATGGCACCGAAACCCAACGGGAACATCCTTGCCACGGTCTTCGTACCCGAGGATAGCTGCAAACTCAGCCAACGTTGCATCCTTGACAACACCCTCGGTCATCCAAGTGAGAGTCCTAGTATCATTCTTGGCAAAGTGAACGGTTGCATAGAACTGAGCAATGAGCATTGGATCATAGTTGCATTTGAACTCCATAATAGGAAGCAAGCCCATGTTGGTGCACATGTCAAGGGCCTCACCAAAGTAGTTCAGATTCTTCCTCACATGATTCATCTCGATCCATTTTTGAGGAACCACAATTTTGTAATCTTTCATGAGAATCTCATGGAACACCCGCTCCTGAAAGTCCGTGTAGAAGAGGCTGTTTTCTCAAGCATAAGCGCGAGCCGCCCCATACGGACTGACCACCCGCAGAGCATGAAATTCTGACTCAGAGATATCACACAACAGCTTTGGCCCTGATGGCCCGAAACTTTGACTCTTGCGAGGACCAGAGGGAGGAGGAGGTGGAGGAGCTTTACCACGACCAGCACTTTGCTTGACCCCCTTACCCCCACGACCACGAGTTGTTGGCAGTTTCAGACGGGCACTGGGTTGAGGCATGACCTCCTCTTCAGACTCAGTCTCAGATTCTGACTCATAGTCCTCGATCTCATAGTGAGCTTTGGAGCGCTTGCGCGATCCCTGGGAACCCCCTGGACCTGTGAAACAACGAGGGAGATAGCATAGGGGTAAGGGCACAAGAACCTGGGGCAAACAGAGGATGGAGTTGAGTGTTTTAAAAAAATTTGCTGCCAGTACTGGGGCGGTAGTACCGGAAAAAGATTCCCGGTACTACCGGCCCGCGACTACAGTGTAGATCTGAACTAAGATCCGAGTATGGGCAACAAATTTGTTATCAAAACACGATTCCCATCGGGCCAAGTGATAGATCGGGTAAATAGCACACGATACAACCTCAAGAATGCAAGTTTTAACCAAGAATCGAAGGTACCCTAGATTCAATGGATAAAACAAGTAAGAAGATGAGGAGGGTGGTGGTACCGGTGTCCATGACGGTGGGGAAGAGAGAGGAGCCCGCAGGGAGGCCGAATCCGGTGTGGATCCGGGAGAGGGAGGGACGAACGGGCTTCCTCCGGCGTCGTCTTGCTCTGGTGGTGGCGCTGGTGAGGAGTGGAGACAAGGGATGAATGAGGCACTGAGGGGTGCCTCTCCCCCGTCTCCAGTCTTAACCGACGCGCGCGAGCGGTAGTACCGGTCCACGGGTGGTAGTACCGCCGAGCGGTAGTACCGTAGGTACAGGCCGGTAGTACCGCTCCTGGGAAGTTTTCAGGCAGGAACCTGGAAGCACACCCAGGGGTGGTAGTACCACATGTAACTTCCGGTAGTACCGTTAGGCGGTAGTACCGCATATGAGATCCGGTAGTACCGTTACCATCAGGACAGAGAGCCAAGATACAGAAAAAAGGAAGGTTCTTGTGCAGAGAAGATGAGTTTTGTTGGATAAGAGTGGCCTGGGTTTAGAGAGACACGCGGATATGGGCCAATGCACTCAAGGAAAAACACTAAAAACATATGGAGAGCCAAGCTTGAGTGCATGACCAAAAGAATCAACACCAACAAGAGGATGACAAACATGAGTAAGAACCAAATCAACTAGGTGACAAACACGAGTAAGCACTTCAACCTCTCGATTGAGAGGGGGCGGTGGCCTAGGCCACCATATTTGAGTATACTCGGCTTGGCACCACGAAGATGTATCTTGGGTCCATTACCGAAACTCATCATTGAGCTCATATATCACAAAATGATATTAAGAGGAATGATTTTTGTTTAATTTGTGCATAATGGGGGGAGGGATAGTCCAATCAATTAGGACCGCACTCCCCCTATGTCCATGCCTACACCTAAACCAAACATGGGTCGAGTATTAGGTGAGAGTGCAAGATAATCAAGTCAAACTCCTAGAATCTACGATATTTAGTTCATTCCTCAAGTAGCAAAACCTTGCTTCATCAAGTGGCTTCGTGAAGATATCGGCAAGTTGATCTTTGGTTGATACATAGGATAGATCAATATCACCTCTAGCAACATGATCTCTAATAAAGTGATGTCGAATCTCAATATGCTTTGTCCTTGTGTGATCCACCGGGTTGTATGCAATCTTGATGGCACTTTCATTGTCACATAGAAGAGGCACTTTGTCACAATGAACACCGTATTCCTTTAAAGTTTGCCTCATCCATAGCAATTGGGTGCAAGCACTAGCAACAGCAACATACTCGGCTTCGGCGGTGGAGAGAGATATACAATTTTGCTTCTTAGAAGACCAACATACCAAGGACCTACCAAGGAATTGGCATGCCCCAGAAGTTGATTTTCTATCATCCTTATCTCCCGCCCAATCCGAGTCCGTGTATCCACAAAGAGCGAATGTTGAGCCTTGAGGGTACCAAAGACCATAAAATGGGGTATGTACTAAATATCGAAAGATTCTCTTGACCGCCATTAAATGGCTTTCCTTAGGAGCCGCTTGATATCTTGCACACACACCTACACTCAACACAATATCGGGTCTATATGCACAAAGGTAAATCAAAGAACCAATCATAGACCGGTATACCTTTTGATCCACATCTTTACCATTTGGATTTTGTTCTAGATGAGTCTTTGTTGCCATGGGAGTTGGGGCTCCATTCAAATCTTGCATTTTGAATCTCTTGAGCATATCTTGAGTATACTTGGCTTGATTAAAGAATGTTCCTCCTCTAACTTGCTTGACCTCAAAGCCAAGGAATACTTTCAACTCCCCCATCAAGGACATCCGGAACCTACTAGTCATAAGCTTTGAGAATTCATCATTAAAAGCTTTGTTAGAAGAGCCAAAGATAATATCATCAACATAGATTTGGCATACAAAAAGCTCCCCATTAACCCTCTTAGTAAAAACAGTGGGATCGATTTTCCCAAACTCAAAGCCACGGTCAAACAATAACTCTCTAAGGTGCTCATACCACGTGCGTGGGGCTTGCTTGAGCCCATAGAGCGCCTTATCAAATTTGTAGACATGGTTTGGGAAGTTGGGATCCTCAAATCCCGGGGGTTGCTTAACATATACCAATTCATTTAAGGGACCATAAATGAATGCACTTTCTACATCCATTTGTTGCAACTTAAAGTTATGATGTGCCGCATAAGCAAGAAGGATACGGATGGACTCAAGGCGAGCCACGGGTGCATAGGTCTCTCCATAATCAATGCCTTCAATTTGGGAATAACCTTGTGCAACCAATCTAGCCTTGTTCCTTACTATAATCCCATGCTCATCTTGCTTGTTCTTGAATATCCACTTTGTTCCAATAACATTGCGGCAATCTTTTGGCTTCTCAACTAACTTCCACACTTTGTTTCTCTCAAAGTTGTTGAGCTCTTTGTGCATAGCTTCTAACCAATCCGAATCTTCAAGAGCTTCCCACACTTTCTTTGGTTCAATCATGGAAATGTGAGCTTGATGTTCACTGAACCTCTTCAATTGTGCTCGTGTGGAAATTCCTTTCCTTAGATCTCCAAAAACATTTTGGAGGGTGTGGTCTCTTATTTCCAACATTCTTTCCTTTCTAGCTTCGCGACGAGCGTGGATCTCCTCATTGTTTCTTGGAGGACCCTCTACATCATTTTGATCCTCGTCTTGACCATCAACTTGACCTTGATCATCATTGGATTCATCCTCTATATTGGGAGGCAAAGGTTGACCTTGGTCTTGATCAAGTGCTCTTCTAGCATCAATTTGAGCCCGTCTCAAAACAGTTTGGATGGATCTTCCTTGACAAATTGACTTGGCACCACTTGACAACCCATCGAATGGACCAGGCACCCTTTGACTAGAGTTCACACATTGATCACTATGTTGAGGTTCCACATTTTGTCTTTGGCTTGAGTCAATGTCCTCCTCGGTAGATGGAGCATGTTGAGGTTGTGAAGATGAGGGCTCCACTTGAGTGGAGCATAGTTCTTCTCGATCCGCCATAAGGGGTTCCTCAATGGGGCGGATATAACCTACACCTATTCTTCCTATGGCATCCTGAGGCATTTCATCATCTGCATCACAAGCATCAACACGCCCCCCTTGGGGACCATCATATTCTTCGAAGGTCACACTACAAGATTCTATGACGGCTCCGGAGAGCTTGTCATAGATTCTATAAGTGTGAGATTCGAGACCATAGCCAACAAAAATACCCTCTAATGCTTTAGATTCGAATTTAGACAAACGAACACCTTTGATGAGATAGAAACACTTACAACCGAACACCCGGAAATAAGATATGTTGGGCTTGTTACCGGTAAGTATCTCATATGGAGTCTTGTTGATTTTCTTGCGGAGGTAGAGCCGGTTTGAAGCATGGCAAGCGGTGGAGACGGCTTCGGCCCAGAAGTTGTATGGAGATTTAAACTCCGCCAACATGGTCCTAGCCATCTCAATAAGAGTCCGGTTCTTCCTTTCGGCCACACCATTTTGTTGAGGGGTGTATGCAGCGGAATATTGATGTTTAATCCCCTCATCACTAAGAAAATCATTCAAGGTGTAGTTCTTGAACTCGGTGCCCTTGTCACTTCTTATAATCAACACGGGAACATTGTGTTGCTGTTGAACCAAGTTGATGAAGTCGATAAAAGTCCTTTGAGTTTCACTCTTCAACTTGAAGAAATAAACCCAAGAGTATCTTGAAAAGTCGTCAACAATCACCAAACAATATTTCTTCCCACCAAGACTTGCATGAGATGGAGGACCAAATAGGTCCACATGAAGGAGTTCCAAGATCTTGTTAGACTTGATTTGGTTCGTGGGCTTATGAGGAGCGTCATGCATCTTCCCTAGAACACATGCCCTGCAAACACGATCTTTGGCAAAGGAAACATTTTCTTTTAGTCCAACAATATGGCCCTCTTTATGGAGACTTTGCAAAGTTCTCATATTGACATGGGCTAGTCGGCGGTGCCATAGCCAACCCACATCAGCCTTTCCGTATAAGCACATCGGACCTGCAGTGGCTTGCCCCGAAAAGTCCACCACATACAAGTCATTTTCGACGTACCCAACGAAAGCGACCTTGAGAGACTTGCTCCACATGAGGACCACAATATCATTATCAATAAAGACGGCAAAGCCCATCTTTCCAAGAGCACAGACAGAAAGTAAATTGTATCCAAGGGTTTCAACAAGCATGACGTTCACGAGTGTAATGTCGTGAGCCACCACTACCTTGCCGAAACCCATTACCATAGATTTTGACTTGTCGGCATAAGTGACGGTGATTTGATCTTCATTTGACACCAAGTCCTTGACAATAGACGAGCTTCCGGTCATATGACTTGTGCAATCACTATCAATCACCCATTTTGACCCTCCGGAAGCATAAGTCTACAAAAGATCAAGCTAGTTTTTAGGTACCCATTTTTCAATGGGTCCTCTTTTGTTAGCAACAATGGTCTTGGGAACCCAAATAGACCAAGCAATATAACCATCATAAGGACCAACATATTGTGCATACACATCACCATAGTAATCACGCATTAGAACATAGTGAGGGTTAGCACTTCCCGCAAAATCATCATGAGACATAGTTTTGCCATTTGTGGTCTTACTTTCCACAATGGTCTTGTTGGTCTCTTATGCGGGCTTGTCCTTCTTCTTCTTGTTGTTGTTCTTCTTCTTTGTTTTGGAGACAAAGCCAATGCCCCCTTTATCACCACTACGCCTTTGCTTGCTCAAAAGATCATCAATAGACTTGTTTCCTTGTGGAAATGTAGCCTTCGCAAGCTCCCCCTTCAACCTAGCATTCTCTTCAAGGATAGTTGTGCTACTCGATGGAATGAAGTTACTAGGTGAAGGAATATTGTCCAATTGAGTTTGAAGCGTTTCATGGGACTTTGTGAGAGACAAGAGTTCACTCTCCAAGGCTTTGTGGGCCTTGTTAAGCAACCTAAAGTCCTCGGCAAGTTTTTCATGAACCACACCAAACTCAACCTTGTCATTTTTAGCTCTTTTGTATTTAGCAATAGCATGATCATGCTCTTTGATGAGTTTATTAACAATGATGTCATTGGCCTCATCAAGCCCTTCAAGTTTTGACTCAAGGGACAACCTAGACTCTTGTTCTTCTTCTAGAGCATTGCTTAAAGCCTCTAGTTCAATCATATGTTCATGCCCAAGTTTACATCTAACATCTAGAAGCTCTTGAGTGTGGGAGACTTGATCTAAGATGTTCCCAAAATGTAGTTTAGCATCACCTTCTAGTTTAGTCATGAACTCATCAAAGGCAATTAATTCCTTTTTAACATCAAGATACATTTCATCATCAATTTCATCATTATCTAATTGAGTAGAGTGGGATGATGAGGATACCTCCGTTCCTATTTCCATAAGGCAAGTGACGTTATTGGAGGAAGAGTTCTCATTTGGAGAGTCGAAGAGTGAGAGTGTCGGAGTAGAGGTGGTAGATAGAGCAGCCATACCATGTGAGGTTTCTTCTTCTTCCTCATCTTCACCATCTTCATTATCGGAGGAGTATTCTTCATGAGTGATCAAGACAATTTCTCCCGATTTCTTGTTGATGGGATTCTTTTTGATGAAAGGTTTCTTGTAGGGTGCCTTGAGAGTCTTCTTCAACACGAGATTCCCACCATTATCTTCTCTCTTCTCATAGGGGCAGATTGCCACAAAGTGGTAGCGGTCACCACAATTGAAGCAAGTTCTCAACCTAGTGGCATTCTCTCTTTTCCCATTTGGATTGCTTCTTCGTTGCATTTCCATCTTGGCCTTGGCGGGATTCTTCCAAAGGTTCTTTGCATAGAAAGCCATATATTGACTATGAGCAATCTTGACATCATCGGGATGGTCCAAGGAGAGGCCTTCATCACTATCATGTTCATCTTCAAAGTCCACAACTTTGGCCTTTAAAGCAACATTGACCACATTGCTCATACCGAGGGCACGAGCACGGGCATCTTTGGCATTCTTGGCGGCGACCTTGAAAGCGGCCATCTCTTGCATAACTTCATTTGAGGTCATGAGATGGTAGTTGTGTCTTCCTTGTAAGCTCTTCAAGTCGGTGGGCTCAAAAGGCATGAGTGCACTCATATATTTCCTTTTTATCCATGCATCATCCACATGTGAGGCACCCACATTTCTAAAAGCGGTGGCGGTGGTCTTGAGCCTTCGATACATGTCTTTGTGATCTTCACCTTCTTTCATGTAGAAACCTTCGGCTTCATTGCTTAGAGCATCATATTTGTTCCTCCTCATACTCTCATTTCCAACAAACAACACAGTGAGAGCATCCCAAGCTTCCTTGGCAATGCTAAAGTGCTCAATGTGTGGATAATCCTTTGTTCCCAATCCTTGTTGAATCATATGCAAAGCAGTGGCATTGAGTTGACTATTGACAACCTCTCTTCTTGTCAAGTTGTTTGGATCCCCAATAAAGAGTCCATGCTCGATGATGTTCCATAGTTCAATGCAAGAGCTGCGCATATGAGTTCTCATTAGTGATTGCCATTGAGCAAAAGTAGCAGACTCTTCTAGCTTAGGTGGGTCACCTCTATTGTACACATGAGGGTGACGGATGGGAGGATCGGGAGAGTACCAAGAATCACGGTTCTCGCCCTTCCCCCCATCAAGTCGTGTGGAGGAATTAGCATTGTCTAGTTTATCCCCTACCACCATACCTTCAGGGGATACCGGAGTATTCCCTTTAGGTACGGATGGTAGTTCCTCTTGAGGAGATGGGGGTGATGAGCCATCTTTGTCTTTAAGAAGTTGCTCAAGCATCTTCTTGACTTCGTTGACCAAGGAAGAGCTCAATCTTGTTTCCAAGTTTTTGAGATCTTCCATGGTCACCGGGGTTGACTCACTACCACCATCCCCTGCTTGGCTACCCATATTCTCTTAGGCGGTAAAGCCCGAATAAAGAGTCGAGGATCTGATACCAATTGAAAGGATCGTATGGGCACCTAGAGGGGGGGTGATAGGTGCTACTTCAAATTTTCTTCTTTTTCAAATTAAGGTTTGACAATAAGGTAAATTCTCTAGATAATGCAACTATGGTGAATTTACCTATATGAAAAATATGCAAGAGCTACCACAACACAAAGTAGTAACAAGTAAGTAAGGTGCGGTAAAGGATAGAGGTAACCGAAAAGTGGACGCGGAGACACAAGGATTTGTTTCCCGTAGTTCCTTCCTTTTGAGGGGAAGTACGTCTACGTTTGGAGAGGGGGTGGTTTCAAACCACCAACGCCACGAGAGGCCTCCCTTGTTCTCCGATGAATCTCACCCCAACGGGATCGATTCACCTTCCACTATATCGGCAACCTTCAAGGTGGAAGCCGGCACCGTTACAAGTTTGGGGCACACATCCACAACTTAATCGGAGGCTCCCAAATACAAGCAAGCTGTCAAGGCAATCAAAGACAAGCTTGTAAGAACACAAACAAGAGCTAGGGTTTCCAACAAAACACTAGAGCAAAGGGGCCCTCAATGAAATGAGGGGGAAATGAAGATCTCTTTTGGTGAAGTAGTAGATCGGGGCCTCCTCCTTTGATTCCCCAAAGATCAAGGACTTTGGGTGGTTGGATGAGGAGATCTTGAGAATTTGAGTGGCTCCAATGGACTCCAATGGTGGGCAATGACTTTAATGAGCTGAGCACTTTGTCCCAAGGTAGGTGGAGGGGTATTTATACCCCTCCACAAAATCGGACTATTGATGCATTTACTGCAGCGGTAGTACCGGAAGTACAAGCGGTACTGCCGGAGAACTCCGGTACTACCGGACCTGGTACCGGACCACCCTTTTTTCAAACAACATCAAGTCCTGCCCCCAGCGGTACTACTGTTGTTGCTACCGGGAAGCGGTAGTACCGCTTGAGGCAACCGGTACTACCGGACCTGGAGAGAATAGCACATTTTCATACGAAAAAACTCTCTGTCACGCCAGGTAGCAAAACGCGGTACTACCGCATTTTGCTACCGGCGCAGACAGAAGATTTTTGCAACGTGCAAAAACTCTCTTTCACGCCAGGTAGTGAAATGCGGTACTATCGCATTTTGCTACCGGCGCAGACAGAAGCTTTTTGCAACGTACAAAAAGTCTCTGTCACGCCAGGTAGTAAAATGCGGTACTACCGCATTTTGATACCGGCACAGATAGAAGCTTTTTGTAACGTACAAAAAGTCTCTTCACGCCAGGTAGTAAAATGCGGTACTACCGCATTTTGCTACCGGCGCAGACAGTAGCTTTTTGCAACGTTCAAAAAGCCTCTGTCCTGAGCAGTACTAAAATGCGGTACTACCGCATTTTAGTACCGGAGCAGGCAGAAGCTTTTGACAAGCTGTAAAAAAGCTTCTGTCGTGCTAGGTACTAAAATGCGGTACTACCGCTTTTTAGTACCTGGCACGGCAGAGACTTTTTGACAGTTAGTCATTTGCTTCTGTCTGGTCCGGTAGCAAGAAGCGGTACTACCGCTTTTTGGTACCGCGCCAGGCAGACAGTTTCTGAATGTTTGCAAACCTTTTTAATGTACCTGCGACACACTTAGCAAAACATTAGACGATATGTGTGTTGTTATCAAACACCAAAATCACTAGGGATAGCAAATGCTCTTTCAACAGGGACTTGTAACTTATTGGGTTCAGGCCTCTACAAAAGCACACTCGCATACTTGCATCCCTGTGCAAACCAAGCAATCGCCTGTGACTCGATCACCCCTTCACATGAATTCCTAAGGTTACACCACTGAGTCAAGAATTCTCTGTTAGTCTCATTCGGTCTTTGCTTGCACATGGAAAGTATCTGAGGTCTATTAGGCCTCTTATACATGCTGGTGAAGTTGCTGACAAACATTTACGCAAAGTCCAACCAGCAATTGATGCTACCTGCTGGTAGGTTATCCATCCATACTCTGGCTGGCCCTTCCAACATCTGGGGTACATATCTTACTGCCCATCTTAAGTTACCCTCGGCAATTTTCACTGCAGTGGCATAGTCGATTAACCAATCCCGTGGCTTGGTACTTCCGTTGTATGTCCTTGGGCCTCTTGGCAACTAAAAGTTCATAACGGGTGGTTCCCTCATGATTCGGGGTCCAAAACATGCCGGACCCGGAGGACCTTGCTCCTCCAATAGCTCGGATATGTATAATCTTTCAAGCTTCAACATCACTGTTGGGGATATGCTATATGGGTATCCTCATAGCATGTCTCCTATCCGGATAACCCGGGTGTCCCACAGTTGGTAGCATGGCCCATGGCCTGCTGGGCGGCCCAGTTAGATGGATCCAGCAGGGAGGCCCATGCCGGATAAAAGAAGGCTACGGTTGGAGTCACCGACGTACCCGGAGCCTTGGAGTGCAAGATACACAAGACTAGTAATAGACTGTGTAGGACTCTGTAACCTGTCCGGCTAGGACTTTTCCCTGTAAGCCTAGGACCTGGAGACTATATAAGTCGGGCCTATGGGAGCCTTTAGGGAATCGATTCATACAACCTCGCACAGCGAACCTATCTCTATAACTCGGCGTATTGCCCTTATAGTGATTTATAGCAGGAGTAGGATTTTGGCACCATCGTGGGATCTGAACCTGGGTAAGCTGTGTTACCTCGTACCCGTCAACCGTCCGCCTTCCCCACGTCTCTAAACAGTCACTGTGAGGACCCCTCCATGGCGTACTCGTCGGCAATACCATGACAATTGGCACCCACCGTGGGGCAAGAGGCGCTTTAGGCTCTTCAGCGGGCGAGGACCAAGATCTTCGTGGCAACATTCTGATCGTCCCTCCCGACGAGTTCTGGATCCTGGCGAAGACGAACCCTATGCGGTGCTCGGTCGTTCCTATCGGAGACATCCACCTCTTCATTGGCAAAACCGACTCGGGAACTAGTTCCCTAGGAGTCGCAGGAGCATCAAGGCCCGCACGAACCGCCTACGGGCAGGATACATTCGCGGAAGGATCGATATCGGATCTCTATTCGGAGTTTGCCGGCAAAGATCGGAAAAATTCAAGGCCCACCCAAACCGCCCCTGTGCAGGATATAAAGGTGGAAGATCACTGCAAGGCCGCCGGCTTCTCCCGTGCGTCTGGATAGCAGAGATCCAAGTTTGTCGGCGTGGTTACCATCTTCGATCTGGCGCGTTGCATTCAGAGAGAGGGCGAAAACCCCCGCGATTACCTGGCCAGGTGGCTCCGCATACGAGCCGATCTGACCCACTACCCCAATGATGATGCTATGTATCAATCTGTGGAAGGACTAGACCATGGCACGCTTCTCCGACATTCTCTAAGACGGCAGCAGGCGTCAGGACGCCTTACCTTCGAAGGCATGGTGAACACCGTCAACAACTACGAGGAGGCTGAAGCGGCAGCTCAGACAGCGCCTGCACTCATTGACGGAGCCCCTCCAATTCAGCCACCACCACCGCCGCCTCCGGCCGCCATCGTCGCAGCTGCGGCACCACCTCTAGTCATCGTTGCTACTGTTGCACCTCCACCACCCATCATCGAGGAAGTCCTGGCACCCTCCGACTTTGTTATTGACGCGCTTTATGCTGACTTCAGTGCAGATTCAGAGGAGATAGATTTCATTCTAGAGGAACTAGACTCCGCCATGCTGGAGATGAAGGAGGAGTACACGCGCGATGAGCAAGCCAACAATGCCGTCACGTCTCGAGAGGTGTTCGCCACCATTGGGACGGCGATGGATGAATACCAACCCGGACGAGCTCCGCCTACAGCGCTGGAAAAGGGGAAGGGGCCACTTATTGCCGCCGACGATGATCGCGCAAAGGTCATGCCTCCTCCGCCTAGCCCAGTGCTGCAGCAGCAAGAACTCGGCACCGGCCCGAGCAACAACAACACCGCAAACTTGCCGCCTCCGGCATCTACGTCTGCTGCCACCCAAGTTACTCCAGCTGATAGAGTGATGTACGGTAATCTCCTTGTTGAGCCACTACCGTAGCTCATATCCGGAACGTGACTCATCTTGACGAGAAGCGCCAACAGCTGCTGGAGGAAGCGCAGGCCATCGCGGAACAAGGCGCTAAGCTAGATCGAGATCTGGTCAACGCGCAGAAATCCATAGAGAAAGCTAGAGCAATGGAGGCCGAGTACAAGACTCTGCTACAGCAGCAGAAGGACAAAAAAGCTCCGGCTCGTGGCCTCAATGATCCTGGTGTACGGTGCAACCTAGGATGGCCTCCCTCGAAGCCGGCACAGGCCAAGCCATACATTGACAGTGAAGGCAAACAGGTGATGCCCACCCCACTCCTTAACCTCGCCGTCGCTAAGACCCTTGTGGAACAGGATAGATCTGTAGGGGTTCGTAGCATGGAAAAACAAAAAATTTCTACCGCATGCAAACAAACAAGCCAAGATCTATCTACTAGATTGTAGCAATGAGTCGATAGAGGAACTCACCCTCAAAGATTCCAAAGTGTTTAACGAGAGCAGATTCGCGTGGGTGATGTAGTCGTACTCTTGCCGATCTCAAGATTGCGTACACGATCCTTCTGGCGCTGTGTTCCGGCAGCGCTTCCGCAGTCGGTCACACGTTCGGTACTCGATGAAGACCTTCCTCTCCCTTGTTCCAGCAGGCAGCAGAGGTTGTAGCACTCTCCTCGCGATTTCGGCAGCACGACGGCGTGGTACCGAAAGTAGAGGGGAGATATCACAGGGCTTCGCCTTAAGCCGGAGCGAGTATGGTGGACTATGAGAGAGGCCTTGGCGATCTAGGGTTTAGAGGGCACCAAGGGAGGAGTCTAGCCGGCGGCTAGGGTTAGGGTTCACCCCAACTCGGTGAGTTGGTGGTGCCCTAGGCGGCGGCAGCAGGAGGTGGTGGCGCCGTTGGCTTAGGGCTAGGGTTTGGGTGGTGTTGGGTGTAGGGAAGAGGGCGCACCCCTGCCCCTTCTTTTATAGGTGGGAGGGCGCCGGCCAAGGGGAGGAAGTCCTCCCCCAAGTCGTCCTCCTTGGCCGGGGTGGAGGGAGAGGAACTCCTCCCCAAGTAGGTTTCCTACTCTCCCTCCACCAAGCAAAACTGCCGTTTGACTTTTCAAATTGGCGTTTGACTTTTCAAACTAGGATTTGATTTATCCCTTTATTTTGCTCAGCCATGATACCTAGTACATGATGCAACCATTCCACATTGTCATGACACATTCATGTACCCTTCCCCTCCAGAGTGCCGGACCTTCTGGAACCTTCTAGAACATTCCCGATGAAAACACCGGAATCATTCCCCAACTCCGAAACAGGACTTTCCTTATATGAATCTTATTCTCCAGACCATTCCGGATCTCCTCGTGATATCCCGGATCCCATCCGAGACTCAGAACAACATTCAGTCTCTTACTCATCATTCCATAACTACTCAACAACATCGAATCCTTAAGTGTGTCTCCCTACGGTTCGTGAATTATGCGGACATGATCGAGACACTTCTCTAAACAATAACCAATAGAGGAATCTGGAAATTCATATGGCTCCCACATATTTCTAGGATTACTTTGCGATCGAATGAACCACTTACATACGATACCAATTTCCCTTTGTCTCACGATAGTTTACTTATCCGAGGTTTTGATCATCGGTATCTCTGCATATCTAGTTCAACCTCGTTACCAATAAGTACTCTTTTCTCGTTCCTGTGGTATGTGATCCCTTGTGAGCCAGTCACATGCTTGCAAGCTAATTGGATGACATTCCACCGAGAGGGCCCAAAGTATATCTATCCGTCATATGGATGGACAAATCCCACTCTTGATCCATGTGTCTCAACCCATACTTTCTGAACACTCAATGCCACCTTTATAGCCACCCAGTTACGGTGTGGTGTTTGATGTCATCAAAGCATCCTTCCGGTGATGGTGATAAGCATGATCTCATGGTCGAAGGAATTAGGTTACTATGTATCAGAAAGCTTATAGCAATTCAACTATTAAAATGACTTGATCTTTATGCTACGCTTAGCTATAGGAGTATGTCCATCATACCATTCTCCTAATGATATGATCTTGTTGTTAATAACATCTCAATGTTCATGATAGGGAAACCACAATCATCTATTAACCAACAAGCTAGTATTATGAAGAGACTTTACTAGGGACTCTAATTTAGTTTACAAATCACACAAGTATTAATGTTTCCTGGTCAATACTATTATAGCATGAACGTAAACATTTATCATAAAAACAAAGATATAATAATAACTACATTTATTATTGCCTCTAGGGCATATCTCCAACAGTCTCCCACTTGCACTAGAGTCAACTAATCTAGATTACATGGTAATATACCGAACACCCATGGCAGTTTGGTGTTGGTCATGTTTTGCCCTCGGGAGAGGTTTAGTCAACGGATCCGCCACATTCAGATCTATGTGTACTTTGCAAATCTTTATGTCACCATCTTGGACATGTTCTCGAATAGCGTGAAAACGTAGCTTGACGTGCTTCAGCTTCTTGTGTGACCTTGGTTCTTGCGCATTGGCTATGGCGCCCATGTTATCGCAGTAGATAGACATTGGGTCCAGCGCACTTGGAACCACACCGAGCTCTGTAATGAACTCCAACATCCATATCGCTTCTTGTGAAGCCTCCGAAGCAGCTATGTATTCCGATTCAGTTGAAGATCTCGCCACAACGCTTTGCTTTGCACTCCTCCAGCTAACTGCTGCACCATTCAAAGTAAATACGTATCCAGATTGTGATTTAGAATCATCTGGATCGGTGTTCCAACTAGCATCGGTGTAACCATTAACAACGAGCTGTTCATCACCTCCATAAGAAAGAACCATATCCTTAGTTCTTCTCAAGTACTTAAGGATGTTTTTGACCGCTGTCCAATGATCCACTCCTGGATCACTTTGATATCTGCTAGTCAAACTAACAGCATATGCAATGTCGGGTCTAGTACATAGCATGGCATACATTAGAGATCCTATGGCTGAGGCATAGGGAGTTTTACTCATCCTTTCTCTATCTTCTGCCATTGCGGGACTTTGAGTTTTACTCAAGGTCGTATTGGGCAACATGGGCAAGAACCCTTTCTTGCTATATTCCATTCCAAACCTCTTTAGAACTTTGTCCAAATATGTACTTTGTGACAATGATATTAGGCGTCTCGATCTATCTCTATAAATCTTTATTCCTAATATGTAAGCTGCTTCGCCAAGATCTTTCATTGAAAAACTATTATTAAAATATTCTTTGACACTATTAAGAAGGTCTATATCATTCCCAATCAACAATATGTCATCTACATATAGTATTAAGAATGCTACAGAGCTCCCACTCACTTTCTTGTAAATACAAGCTTCTCCATAAGTTTGTATAAAACCAAAACTTTTGATTACCTTATCAAAACGTTGATTCCAACTTCGGGATGCTTGCTTCAACCCATATATGGACCGTTGAAGTTTGCATACCTTGTTAGCATCTTTAGGATCGACAAAACCTTTGGGTTGCATCATATACAACTCTTCATCAATGTCTCCATTGAGGAACGCTGTCTTGACATCCATCTTCCATATCTCATAATCATAATATGCAGCGATTGCTAACATAATCCTCACAGACTTTAGCTTCGCTACTGGTGAGAAAGTCTCATCGTAGTCAACTCCTTGAATTTGTCGAAACCCTTTTGCGACAAGTCGAACTTTATAGACAGTAACATTACCATCAGCATCTGTTTTCTTCTTGAAAATCCATTTGTTCTCGACTGCCTTCCGGCCATCCGGTAAGTCCACCAAAGTCCATACTTGGTTTTCGTACATGGATCCAATCTCGGATTTCATGGCATCTTGCCATTTATTTGAATCTGGGCTCAACATCGCTTCCTCATATGTCGTAGGGTCATCGGTGTTGTCTACCAACATGACACTCATAACGGGATCATACCAATCAGGAGTGGTACGAGTTCTCATTGACCTGCGAGGTTCTGTAGCAACTTCAACCAAAGTTTAATGATCATCATCATTAGCTTCCTCTCTTATCGGTGTAGGCGCCACAGGAACTACTTCCGGTGCTGCGCTACTCACAAGTTCGAGAGAAGGTTCAACAACCTCGTCGAGCTCTACTTTCCTTCCAGTTACTTCTTTCGAGAGAAATTCCTTCTCTAGAAAGGATCCATTCTTGGCAACGAAGATTTTGCCTTCGGATCTATGATAGAAGGTATACCCAATAGTTTCCTTCGGGTATCCTATGAATACGCATTTTTCCGCTTTTTGTTCAAGCTTGTCCGGTTGTAACTTCTTTACATAGGCCTCGCAACCCCAAACTTTAAGGAATGACAATTTAGGTTTCTTCCCAAACCATAATTCATATGGTGTCGTTTCAACGGATTTAGATGGTGCCCTATTTAAAGTGAATGTGGTTATTTCTAATGCATAACCCCAAAATGATAGCGGTAAATCTGTAAGTGACATCATAGAACAAACCATATCTAAGAGAGTTCGATAACGACATTGGACACACCATTACGCTGTGGTGTTCTCGGCGGTGTCAATTGTGAAAGTATTCCGCATTTCTTCAAATGCTTGCCAAACTCGTAACTTAGATATTCACCTCCACGATCAGAACGTAGAAATTTAATCTTCTTGTTACGTTGATTCTCTACCTCACTTTGAAATTCCTTAAACTTCTCGAAAGTTTCAGACTTATGTTTCATGAAATAGATATACCCATATCTACTCAAGTCATCCGTGAAGGTAAGAACATAACGATAACCACCGCGCGATGCTACACTCATTGGACCACACACATCGGTATGTATGATTTCCAATAAGTCCATAGCTCGCTCCATCATACCAGAAAATGGAGTCTTAGTCATTTTACCCATCAGACATGCTTCGCATCTTTCAAGTGATTCGAAATCAAGTGATTCAAGAAGTCCATCGGAATGGAGTTTCTTCATACGCTTCACTCCAATGTGACCAAGATGACAGTGCCACATATAGGTCGAGTTATCGCTCAATTTCAAACGTTTAGCTTCAAAGTTATTAATATGTGTATTTCCACTATCGAGATTCAATAAGAATAGACCATCTATCAAAGGTGCATGTGCATAAAACATATTACTTATATAAATCGAACAACCATTATTCTCGGACTTAAACAAGTAACCGTCTCGCAACAAACATGACCAGATATAATGTTCATGCTCAACGCAGGCACCAAATAACAATTATTTAAGTATAAAACTAATCCCGATGGTAGATGAAGAGGTAGCGTGCCGACCGCGATCACATCAACCTTTGATCCATTTCCAACACGCATCGTCACCTCGTTCTTCGCTAGCTTCTGTTTATTCTGCAGTACCTGTTTCGAGTTACAAATATGAGCAACCGAACCAGTATCAAATACCCAGACACTACTACGAGTACTAGTGAGATACACATCAATAACATGTATATCGGATATACCTTTCTTCTTGATGTTGCCGTTCTTCAAATCCGTCAAGTACTTTGGGAAATTCCGCTTCCATTGACCCTCTCCCTTGCAGTAAAAGCATTCCATATCAGGCTTAGGTCCAGCTTTGGTCTTCTTCGTCGGTGCGGGAACTTTCTTACCACCCTTCTTGAAGCTTCCCTTTTGCTTAGACTTGCCTTTCTTGAATTTGGTGGTATTATTGACCAACAACACTTGATGCTCTTTGTTGATCTCCACTTCTGCAGATTTCAACATGGAGAAGAGTTCTGGCAACCTCTTGTTCATGCTTTGCATATTGTAGTTCATCACAAAGTTGTTATAACTTGGTGGCAGTGATTGGAGGACATGGTAAATCCCCAAAGCATTAGGAATCACTATACCCAAGCTTTGGAGTTTGTTTGCGTGCCCAGACATCTTAAGCACGTGCTCACTAACGGAGCTGCCCTCTTCCATCTTGCAGTTAAAGAACTTTTCAGAAGCCTCATAACTCTCAACTGTCGTGTGAGTCTCAAATATCAATTTGAGTTCACAGACAATATCATGTGGGTCATGGTTCTCAAACCTTTTCTGAAGCTCCGATTCCAAACCATACAAGATAGCACACTGAATTGTGGAGTAGTGATTCTTTCGAGCGAGGTGAACATTCTTTACTTCATCGGTAGCATTAGCTGCAGGCGGGTCACCCACCGGTGCATCCAGCACATAGGTAAAATTACCAGCATTGAGGACAATCCTCAAATTTCGGAACCAATCCGCGAAGTTGCTTCCATTGTGTTTCAACTTTTCTTTCTCTAGGAACGCATTAAAATTGATGGTAGGGGCCACCATTGATCTACAACATATTTGCAATAGTTTAGACTAAGTTTATGACAAATTGAGTTCTAATTAATAGTTAAATTAATCTAGGTGAACTCCCACTCGAAACAATATCCCTCACATTGTTTTAGTGATCACACGAACCAAATCCACCACATCAAAACCGATCATCACGAGAGTTGATGTATCTTCAATGGCGAACAATCGACGTGTTCATCATATCTACCATATGATTCATGCTTTACCTTTAGGCGATCCGTGTTCCGAGACCATGTCTATACATGCTAGGCTCGTCAAGATCAAACGTTAGCTTTTGCATGAGCAAATCTGGCTTGCTCACGTTGTATACACTTGCAGAATCTAACACACCCGATCATCACGTGGTGCTTCGAAACAACAAGCTTTAGCAACGGTTCTTACTAAGGATGAACACTTTAAAACTTGAAATTTATGTGCATGAGGGATCATCTTATAATGCTACCGTCATTAACTAAGCAATACAAGATGCATAAAGGATTAACATCACATGCAATTCATAATATGTGATATGATATGACCTTTCTTCTTGTGCTTCCGATCTCCATCTTCAAGCACGAACATGATCTCCATCATCACCGGTATGGCGTCAAGGTCAATGGCGCCGCTTCATGGTTGTCATCCACCAGCTCCAACTATTACAACTACTTTGAATAGACACGCGGGTCTTAATAGAATTTAAAGACCACCATATGGCTCCTGCCGGTTGCCAACTTACAATAAGGAACATTGCATAGATCAAATATAATCACAATCATTGCCATATCACATCACAACACTCCCCTGCAAAACAAAGTTAGATGCCTCTAATTTTCTTTGCATATTTTACGTGGTTTGGGGCTTTCAATAAGTGTCGTTCTAACTTACAAACAAGAACCACAACATTGATGTTTGAACTATCAAGTGCCCGTTGTAAATTGGATCTATACTATAATGGGAGAGATAGACACCCGCAAAGACACTTATGCAATACAAGTTGCATGTTGAGCGTGGAGCAAGTCTCATGAACGATGTCATGTAAGGTTAGGCCGGGCCGCTTCATCTCATCATACCGCAAGATGCAAAGTACACAAGAAGCAATTGATAATAAAAGCACCACCGCCCACAATGACCATTGTGTTATACTCGTGCAACAGATCTACATATAGACACGGCTCTGATACCACTGTAGGGGTTCGTAGCATGGAAAAACAAAAAAATTCTACCGCATGCAAACAAACAAGCCAAGATCTATCTACTAGATTGTAGCAACGAGTCGATAGAGGAACTCATCCTCAAAGATTCCAAAGTGTTTAACGAGAGCATATTCTCGTGGGTGATGTAGTCGTACTCTTGCCGATCTCAAGATCGCGTAGACGATCCTGCCGGCGCTGTGTTTCGGCAGCGCTTCCGCAATCGTTCACACGTTCGGTACTCGATGAAGACCTTCCTCTCCCTTGTTCCAGCAGGCAGTGGAGGTTGTAGCATTCTCCTCGCAATTCCGGCAGCACGACGGCGTGGTACCGGAAGTAGAGGGGAGATCTCGCAGGGCTTCGCCTTAAGCCGGAGCGAGTATGGTGGACTATGAGAGAGGCCTTGGAGATCTAGGGTTTAGAGGGCACCAAGGGAGGAGTCTAGCCGGCGTCTAGGGTTAGGGTTCACCCCAACTCGGCGAGTTGGTGGTGCCCTAGGCGGCGGCAGCAGGGGGTGGTGGCGCTGTTTGCTTAGGGCTAGGGTTTGGGTGGTGTTGGGTGTAGGGAAGAGGGGGCACCCCTGCCCCTTCTTTTATAGGTGGGAGGGCGCCGACCAAGGGGAGGGAGTCCTCCCCCAAGTCGGCCTCCTTGGTCGGCGGGTGGAGGGAGAGGAACTCCTCCCCAAGTAGGTTTCCTACTCTCCCTCCAACAAGCAAAACTACCGTTTGACTTTTCAAATTGGCGTTTGACTTTTCAAACTAGGATTTGATTTATCCCTTTATTTTGCTCAGCCATGATACCTAGTACATGATGCAACCATTCCACATTGTCATGACACATTCATGTACCCTTCCCCTCCGGAGTGCCAGACCTTCCGGAACCTTCTAGAACATTCCCGATGAAAACACCGGAATCATTCCCCAACTCCGAAACAGGACTTTCCTTATATGAATCTTATTCTCCAGACCATTCCAGATCTCCTCGTGATATCCCGGATCCCATCTGAGACTCTGGACAACATTCAGTCTCTTACTCATCATTCCATAACTACTCAACAACATCGAATCCTTAAGTGTGTCTCCCTATGGTTCGTGAATTATGCGGACATGATCGAGACACTTCTCCGAACAATAACCAATAGAGGAATCTGGAAATTCATATGGATCCCACATATTTCTACTATTACTTTGCGATCGAATGAACCACTTACATACGATACCAATTTCCCTTTGTCCCACGATAGTTTACTTATCCGAGGTTTTGATCGTCGGTATCTCTGCATACCTAGTTCAACCTCGTTACCGATAAGTACTCTTTTCTCGTTCCCGTGGTATATGATCCCTTGTGAGCCAGTCACATGCTTGCAAGATAATTGGATGACATTCCACCGAGAGGGCCTAGAGTATATCTATCTGTCATATGGATGGACAAATCCCACTCTTGATCCATGTGTCTCAACCCATACTTTCTGAACACTCAATGCCACCTTTATAGCCACCTAGTTATGGTGTGGTGTTTGATGTCATCAAAGCATCCTTCCGGTGATGGTGATAAGCATGATCTCATGGTCGAAGGAATTAGGTTACTATGTATCAGAAAGCTTATAACAATTGAACTATTAAAATGACTTGATCCTTATGCTACGCTTATCTATAGGAGTATGTCCATCATACCATTCTCCTAATGATATGATCTTGTTGTTAATAACATCTCAATGTTCATGATAGGGAAACCACAATCATCTCTTAACCAAAAAGCTAGTATTATGAAGAGACTTTACTAGGGACTCTAATTTAGTTTACAAATCACACAAGTATTAATGTTTCCTGGTCAATACTATTATAGCATGAATGTAAACATTTATCATAAACACAAAGATATAATAATAACTACATTTATTATTGCCTCTAGGGCATATCTCCAACAAGATCGCCCGAGGCAGTGAAACAGGTCTACGACCTAGTGGCCAAGGCGGTGAAGCAGAAGGAAAAGGCCACCTCTCAGAGGCTTGAGTCCGACCCGGCGCTTTGTCAGTCTAGCCAGCATAAGCCGCCAAGGGACAGATCTCCTCTTGATGTCGGGTCCCAGACGGGTTCATCAGAACGAAGACGGAGGGATGCGCGCAACAGGAAGGATGTTATTCCCATATCTTCCGGCCATGGAGAAAAGGCCCGACCTCGTCGCCCATCGCCACCGCCTCGATCCCCCCGACATCGCGAAGACCCCAAGGCTCACCATCGTACGGATATGCCCCCGCCAAGGCAGTGCGGCATCGTCATCCGCGACAACACGGAGCAGACCTGTCATGACGGAGAGCGCAACCAAGGACACAAGAGCAGGTCACGCCATGACCCTCCGCATCCTACAAGCAACCGTGACAGGCATGAGGCGTCGCATAAGGGTAACAGCAAGAAGGCTAACCTGGGAGTCACCATGGCGGAGGAGGCCCGCGTCGCTCACGCAGCCCATCCCCTATTGACAGGAAGAAGAAGAACCCGGAGCCATACGACGCACGTTCACGGATCAATAAGATCCACGAGGCCCGGGAAGGACCATACCTGGGACCACGTTGCTTTGGACCTGCAATATGGTTCGCAACTTACCCCAAGGGTTTCTGGATCGACAAGACCATCAAGCCTATGACGGCACCGCCAATTCAGCCACACGGTTGCAGGACTACGGCAACGCGGTGGAGATTGCCGGAGGCAACCCCAACGTCGCCGTCAAGTACCTCCCGTTAATGTTGGCGGGCACGACCTGTCAATGGATCGACGACTTGCCGGAGAAATCCATCTGCAATTGGTTAGACATGCAAGAAGCATTCACCAAGAACTTTCAGGGTACATATAAGCGTCCCTGCACTGTTGGCGATCTACAGCGATGCGTGCAAGAGAAAGACGAGTCATCTCGCGCCTACCTCTCCCGCTGGCTGGACATGAAGAATTCCTGCGCAGGAGTGCACGCCCAGACCGCCATGGCCACCTTCATCGACGGATTGGAAAGGGGCACGTTGCTCCGACATAAACTGAAGCGCTTGTAGGAAAATCACCAGCATGACTTTGAACCAGATGATTCAGTTGGCTAGTGAGTTCGCAGCTGCCGACGACAATGCTCGCAGCTCCTTGCCGGCAACGCCCGTTCCAACTCAAGCTCGGAGGAACAGCAGTACAAAGCGGAAAACCGCTCCAGAAGAAAAGCAATCTATCGACATGGTCGCTATGACTTTTGCAGGACGAGGTGATGGCGGACAACGTGGTCGAGGAAGGGGAGCTGGTCGTGGGCAGCAACGAGGAAGCGAAACTACCTCGGCACCGCTCCGCGTTCCCCAAACGTACGAGGAGTACCGCGATATGCCGTGCCTCGTACACCTCGATGTCAACGTCAAGGCCACCCATACCAATCGACACTGCAAGTTCGTCAATGACCTCAAGAAAGACCTGGAGTCCGGCTACAAGCGAACCCGGAAGAACAGAACGCGAGGCAAGGGCAAGGGGAAGAAGAAGGAGGAGGAGTCCAAGGATTCAAGTGACATGGACGAGGATGTTGACCCCAAGCACGCCGCCAAGAGAGACGACAAAGGCAAAAAAAACTTCATGAAAAAGGCGCCAGTCTACCACACTTTCCTTGCCACCCCCACCTTCCGACAATAGAAGACCTCTATGAGGATCCTGATGGCTACTCTACCCCCCAGTTCCCCAGTACCTGCGCTGGTCGGAGGTTCCAATTACTTGGGACAGGATGGACCACCCAGACCTTGTTCCTACGGAGAACCAATACGCCATGGTCATCAACCCCTTGATTGACGGCGTGGAGTTCACCAAGTGTATGGTGGATAGTGGAAGCAACATCAACATCATGTACCTGGATACACTGCAGAAGATGAATTTGACGGAGGCAAACCTAAGGTGGACCAACACCATCTTCCACGGCGTAGTTCCTGGTCGGGAGGCTCGGTCCCTTCGGTGCATTACACTTCAGGTTGCCATTGGCGATGTTAATAATTACCGCCAAGAGCGCATGACCTTTGAGGTGGTCCCCTTCAAGAGCGTGTACCATGTCATATTAGGCCGCGACATATTCCACACGTTCATGGCCAAACCATGCTTCGTCTACAACAAACTCAAGATACCCGGACCAAACGGTGTCATCAACGTATCCGGAAGCTTTACCAAGGCAAAGGACTGCGAGATTAACGAAGCAGCCTTTGCGGAAGCTGCCCTCTACAGCGAAGAATTCAAAGAGATCCAGAGCAAGGTCGATGACTCAGAGATGCCCGCGTCGAAGAAGCAGATCTCCGACTCCGCTCCTGCATTCAAGGCCGCCATCAAGACCAAGCCGGTGGAACTTGTGGTAGGTGATGCCTCCAAGGTCACCGCCATTGGGACGAACCTGGATCCCAAATAGAAAAGCGCGCTTGTCGGGTTCCTCCGTGAGAATAGGGACATCTTTGCCTGGCAACCTGTCGACATGAAAGGTGTACCTAGGGAACTTGCCAAGCACAGCTTAAACATTGATCCAAAATGCAAACCAGTGAAACAACCTCTACGATGCTTCGGAGACGAGACGCGCCATTGGCAAAGGGATAGCTAGGCTACTTAAGGCTAGATTTATCCGAGAAGTCCTTCACACCCGATGGGTGGCCAATCCTGTACTTGTCCCTAAAAAGGGAACCAAAGAATTAAGAATGTGCGTTGATTACACCGGCTTGAACAAACGTGTCCCAAAGATCCATTTGCTTTGCCTCGCATTGACCAAGTCATTGACTCGGCGGCTGGCTCGGAACTTTTGTGTTTTCTCGATGCATACTCAGGATACCACCAGATCAAGATGAGGAAGTCGGAGCAATTGGCCACTTCGTTCACTACCCCATACGGCATGTTTTGCTATGTCACGATGCCCTTTGGGCTGAAAAACGCATGTGCTACGTACCAGCGGACAATGCAACGTTGCCTACACGACCAATTTGGTCGGAACGTCCACGCCTATGTGGACGATATCGTGGTGATGTCTAAAAAGTCAAATGACTTAATCTCCGACTTAAAAGAAACCTTTGACAATCTCTGGAAATACAACATGATGCTTAACCCTAAGAAGTGCGTCTTCGGGGTTCCAGCCGGCAAATTGTTGGGTTTCATTGTTTCCCAGTGCGGAATCGAGGTCAACCCGGAGAAAATCAAGGCCATCTTAAACATAAACCGTCCAACATGCCTAAAGGACATTCAACGACTAACAGGTTGTGTTGCAGCAGTTAGTCGGTTCGTCAGCCGACTTGGAGAGAAGGCTCTGCCGCTGTACAAGTTGCTGAAGAAGGCGAACAAATTTACGTGGACGGACAAAGCAGATGCAGCATTGAAGCAGATCAAGGAGATTCTCTCCTCAGCGCCCATCCTTGCAGCGCCCGAGCCTAGAGAGCCCCTGTTAATCTACATGGTGACTACCAACCGGGTAATCAACATCGTCGTCGTGGTAGAACGGAAGGAACCAGGCTATGAGCACGGATTTCAACGACCAGTTTACTATGTAAGCGAGGTCCTGACGGAGTCCAAGCAGCGTTACCCGCACTACCAGAAGATAGCTTATGGAGTATTCCTTGCTTCTCGGAAGCTGAGGCATTACTTTCAGGAGCACCCAATCACAGTGGTGAGCAAGACTCCACTATCCGACATAATCAACAATAGTGACGCTACGGGAAGAGTCGCGAAGTGGGGCATTGAACTTGCCGCCTTCGATATCACCTATAAGAGACGCGACGCTATCAAATCACAAGCCTTGGCAGATTTTGTTGCAGATTGGACGGAGATGCCAGATGCTACTCCGTTGTCGGAACCAGAGTACTGGGTGATGCACTTTGACGGATCAAAGTTGCTCAACGGCTTGGGGGCTGGTGTATTGCTACAGTCACCAATAGGAGACAAGCTACACTACGTTCTGCAGATCCACTTCGAGGCTACAAACAACATGGAGGAGTATGAAGCACTCATTCACGGACTACGTGTAGCCAAGGATATTGGTATTAAGCGCATAGTTTGCTGTGGAGATTCAGACTTGGTTGCCCAGCAGGTGGCTAGCACCTGGAATGCGTGGAACCCTATGATGGCGGCATATCGAGACGAAGTGGACGAGATAGCCAAGAGCTTCTTGGGCTACGAAGTCAAGTATGTACCTAGGGAGCAAAACAAGGCGGCTGATCTGCTATCTAAGCTTGGATCAGGGTGCAAACGAATTCCGCCAGGAGTTTTCCTAGAGCATCTGCGCACACCATCCGTGAAGGGAGCCGACATCGACAACCCGGATAGAGCTGACTCTTTCGTCAACATGACGACAAAGGTCCCTCCAGCTTGGACAAAACCGTTCATGAAATATCTCGAACAAGGAACTTTGCCCGACGACGAGGTTGAAAGACGGCAAATAGTACGACGAGCAAAGGGTTATACCATAATCAATGGGCAACTCTACAAAAGGAGCACTACTGGTGTATACCTAAAGTGTGTTTCCCAACTAGAAGGTATGGAAATCCTACGCGAAATCCATCTCGAAGATTGCGGGCATCACGCCGCTCCTCGATCGTTGGTCGTGAAAGCCTTCCGGCAAGGATTCTACTGGCTGACCGCGAAGGCGGACGCTGACAAGCTGGTTGAGACATGCATGGGATGCCAGTATTATGCCAGACAACCACATGTTCCTGCTGAAGAATTGCGAACAATACCAATAACTTGGCCGTTTGCAGTCTGGGGGAGAGACATGGTGGGACCGTTACAAACGGCGCCATGTGGGTTTACGCATCTGCTTGTAGCTGTTGATAAATTCACTAAATGGATAGAAGCTAAACCCATTAGAAAGCTTGATGGGGCAACTGCCCTCAGGTTTGTCCGGGATCTAGTGGTGAGATTTGGTCTCCCACATAGAATTATCACCGACAACGGCAGCAACTTGTCACTCAGAGAAGTAGAGGCTTATTGTTGGGAGAAGGGCATCCTACTAGACCTTGCATCTGTGCACACCCACAATACAACGGTCAGGTTGAGCGAGCCAATGGATTAATTCTACAGGGAATCAAGCCACGTCTTGAAGCACCGCTACATAGAGCAGCTGGAGCCTGGGCGAAAGAATTGCCATCTGTGTTGTGGATTTTACGAACTACACCCAACAGATCCACCGGCTACACCCCTTACTTCATGGTATATGGGGCAGAAGCCATCCTGCCTTCCGACATCCTTCACGATGCACCAAGAGTTGCTGCCTACGACGAAGATGACGCTGAAGAATCCAGACGCCTAGATGTGGACCTTCTCGAGGAGGAGCGTGTTTTGGCATGCCAAAGATCCGCCATCTACCAGCAGAAGCTACGCAGCTACGATAGTTTCCGCGTTCGGCATCGCTCATTTAAAGAGGGGGATTTGGTGCTTCGACTTAAGCAGAAGAAGTCACACAAATTATCCCCGCCATGGGAAGGACCGTTCATCATAAGCAAGGCGCTGCTCAATGGATCTTACTACCTTGTTGACAATCGTGAACTAAAGGATAGACCCAACGAGGATCATAAGCGTAAGCGACGCGACCCGGATGAAGACTACCCGGAGCTTGATCGGCCATGGAACATAGCACAACTACGTCCTTTTTACACTTAGAATTTTTTATCTAATTGTGTACCTCTTATATGATTAATGAAATAAAGCTCTCTGGTTCACTCATATTTATGAGTCTTTTACCACCTTTAGTGTTCATTTTTGGATCATGTAAAACCTTTATGCACAAGTTTTGTGATTGCACTTGTGAAAATTCCGCCTACGGGCATTAGCTTAAGTTTTCTGGTCCACACGTTCTTTGTCGTTTTTATGCGAATTCTGGAGTAGTGACTTTGTCACTTATTGTCGGCGATTTTGTGCTTAGGTTATTGACGGTGCCATTGGGTATCATCACCTGAGCGCATGGTTCCGACAACGAGTCTTCCGACTCACGAAAGGTCAAGCATAAGAACCAAAGTAATGGATAAGCCAACACTTGCTTAAAAAATATATACATGCTGGAAGTTGGTTCTTAAGTAGCAGGACATACAACATTCTTTTCCGCCTTAAGATTAAATACATAGTTTTTTTCCACATACGCATCAAAGATGAAACAAATATTACAAGATTGTTTTTCATTGCTTTGGCACAGGCGACTTGGAAGCAGCATCATCAGTAGCAGCAGGAGAACCACCCTCGAAGTCGGTTGTGTGAAGAGACTCGGAAGAGCTTTGGTTGCCGCCATCGATGGTGTTCATTGGCACGAAGACGTTGACATCGACTAACTCGGCAACTCTAGTGTCATAGCCCGCGAGTGATGACAAGATGGATTCGTGATTAATCTCTTCTCCATCGTCATCTACGTCGGGAATACCAGAGGTCACCGTGTCGATGTCGGCATCTTCATAGTGTGCCTTGACCATGGACAGCGCCATCCTTGCACCAGCCCATGCACATGAAGCTTTCCAGCTTGTGATACGCTCGGGGGCTCGGCACAGAATCTCCGAGTACTTCGCCACAGAGTCTGACGCCTTGATATTAATTTGGAGGGGCTTGGAAATCTCTTTGGCTTGTGTGATGGCGGTGTTGATGAAGTTGCCGGCAAGAACCATGCATTCCTTGGCTGGAGGAGGCGAACGGGTTAAACCCATAGGAGCTACAAATTCCAACAAGGAACAGATGAGTTCAAAAATTCAAAGTATCCAGACTACAGAAAATCCAAGGCGGATAAAAACTTACTGAAGATGCTGGCCTCAGCCTGCCAGAGGGTGTCCGCCAAGGATTCCTTTTCTTGTTGGAGGAGCTTATACGCCTCATGATGGCGTTGATTCTGCTCGTCGGCAGCTTTCTTCTGATCTTTTAAGATCGCGATCTCCTCCTTCAAGCAGTTGATTTCCTTGGTGGCGGAATCCTGCAGGACTTTCATGGATTCTTCATGCATCTTCAGCATGTCCTTCCTCTCCTGCTTAAGGATCTTGTTCTCGCTATCCAGCTCTTGAATGTGCTTGGATTGCTCAACAATGTCCTTGGCCTTGGCAATGGTTTCTGCAAATCGGAGAAAGCAAAGTACACAGTGAGTACTCAGAGAATACGGGCACAAAACCAAGTCGGAATGCGAAAAAGAAAACAGACGCTTGCTCTTGGTGATCTGTTCCTTCAACAAGGCAGTTTTACCCTTTTCAGCTTCCAAGTCTGTGCACATTTTCTGATACTTGTCGTTGGCCAAGCTCCTCCGAGCATTCTCGTTCTGTGGAAAAAAGGAAAAAGTTAACCGTTGTTTGGTCTGCTTGGAGCATCTAGCCGGAAAAAATACACCTAGACGCTCGGGGGCTACAGCGAAGAGTTTTTAACTTAGCAATATGCTTAGCTTTTCTTTAAGCATCTAGTCGGAACTAATTCAGTTCTCAATTATAATCTTGGGGGCTACAGTATAAAGTTTTTTTTAACTCAGATATATGCTTAGCTTTTCTTTAAGCATCTAGTCGGAACTAATTCAGTTTTAACTAGAGGCTTGGGGGATATAGTATTGAAATTAATAAACACTGCGTATGCTACTCTTAAAGCATTTAGTCGAAATATTTCATTCCACCTATATGCTTGGGGGCTACAGTAAGAAGTTTTCTAGCTTAGTCACTCTTAGAGCATCTAGACGCAAAGACCTATGGTTTTCCGTCTACATCCTCGGGGGCTACAGTAGGATACTCATATGAAATGCAAAAGGCAAATAAAACTTACAAGTGCAATGATCTTGAGGTTAGTAGCACTCTAGGCCAGCATCTTGCCAAAGGATACGCTGTTTCCTTGCAAGATCTCTGCTTGACGGAGGAGCTCCTCTAGACCGCACGTCGGAGATGTCGGCGTCGCACCAGGAGCCAAAGTAGTGCTATCCGGCATAAGTACCGGGTAGACAATCTTTGGATAAACTATGGCTTTCTTGGGTGCGGGTGCGCTGCCTACGGCAAAAGTACCTACTTCCACCATCGCCTTACCGCTACCGATGGCACCCTTAGCCGGAGCTTCAGCCATTTGGTGGGCGACACTCTCCTGCGTCGCCTGCTCACCGAAAACAGCGACCTCGGTAGAGGCACCTAAGTCCACTCCCACGGCGGAAGGGCCAGATGCCTCCTTAGCTTGTGAACTTGTCGGGGCAGACGAGGGCTTGACGAAGGGAGTGACAGGGGCGATGGCGGGAGATGCGCCGCGATGCAGCATGTCCTTAATGGTTCTAGAAGCCCCCAATGTTTTGGAGGTCTTCTTTAGGCTAGTCGTGGCTTTCTTCCTGAAACATGCAAAGTGCATAAGTACAGGAACAAGAGAGATGAATAGACAATGTCGGAGGAAAAGAAGCTTACACAAGTGGGGGTGCTTTGGCAAAAGGGATCCCGGTAGTTTTCTTTTCTCTGCCTCCAGGGTGGCGGTAGTCTTCTTGGAGGCTCCACCCTCCGTCTTCTTCTTACCTCCATCGACAGCATCAGACGTGGAGCTCTTCCGCTTTCGCGCCAATGGAGCATCGTCGTCGGATACGACCGTGACTTCCTTCATCTTTGGATAGTAGATTTGGGCAGCCATGCCGTCCTCCTCTAGATCTCTAAGCTGTTAAGTGAGAAGTTACTGTTTTAGATGAGATGAAAATGGCTAGACGGAAGAACTGGAGTATATGTCACAACGGAAAATAAACAAATACCTTTGGGCACTTGCCGTCTACGAACATGTCATAGGTGATGGTAAAGCCACGTCTTTTATCCTTCACCTTGACGATGTCCTTAAGGCGGAGCTTGACGGAGTCGCTCGAGAAGTTATCCACGGAGATGCGGAGGCTATCCCTTCTGTCGCTGGTATAATCATGCATTAGCTTCACGCGGTGCTGCAGCTGCAGAGGTTGGATTCGCCTGATGAACCAGCACATGGCTAGGTCCAAGCCGGTCAAACCCGTCTCTACAAGCCACTCTATCTGCCTTATGGCGCGGGAAGCATCGAGGTCGGAGGGAAGGGAGGCCTGTGATATCCATGACGAGGCTTCAGCGGCGGCTCCATCGACGAAGTCCGGATACGTTACTTCTCGGCCGGCCAGAGGGATATCTGGGCCGTAGAAGTAAGTACGCTGCTAGTTTTTGTAGGACTCGTGACCGACGATGTCGGGGAACCGCCGGCCAGGACGGATCTTGAAGCTTATGGTGCCACAATTTCTAAGTTCCTCCTTACTGGCTCCGGCTTCACGCTTGACGGTGAAGAAATACACGAAGAGGTCTAGCCTAGGCCCAATCCCTAGATAACCCTCGCAGAGCGCCGCATAATTGCTAAGCTCTAGGATGCTATTGGGAGAGAGGTTTTGGGGCTGGACACTATAGTGGTTTAAGATAGAAAGGAAGAAGTTAGATATGGGCAGAGAGACGTCGCGTACCAATTGGGCTTTGAGGTACACCTTTTCTCCGGCTTGGGGAGAAGGTGTCACCTCGCCGGCCGGTGCCGCCCACCAGGTGAGCCCCTCCGTCGCAGGGAGGTAGCCTTCAGTGATCAGCTCCTTGATATCGTGGTCCGTGATATCCGAACCGTGCCAATCTCCCTTGTGGGAGTCGAGCTCCTCCTCCAACGGCTCAAGCGCCGCTGGGTTATGGTCGCCGCCGGTGGACTCCACCACCACCGAGACAGGGATGACCAAACCCTCTGGGGGCACGACGACGGAACTCGCTGGCTTCGTCGCGGCTTCGCTCGACGCCGCCATGGAAGGAGTAGTGATGTTGTTGGCCATTGGGTGAGTTTGGAGGTGACTGGCGAGGATTGGAGCTAGGGTTTTTCGCGAAGATTGCGCGGAGAGCTCGAGGGGGCACGCGCTAGAGGAAGAAGACGATGCGAGGAGAGAATGAGGTGAAAAGTAAAAATTCCACCGCAGTTACTATTTATTATCTCCGGCATCAAGATTCGTGCTGCTTGATCAGACGGTTGCCGTGTAGACGACGTGTGCGCGAACGTGCGTGGAAATTTCACCACGTCCCAACCGTCGCCGCCAACGATTCGTATCGCTCGCGTGGGAAAATCGGACATGATTGCGTTCTCTGCATGTGTGAGTTACGAGGCGTCGCTGACCTACGCCTACGTCGCCCTAGCTGACATAGGCAGATGAGCCGTCACATTGGAAGATTCCGGCATGGACTAATCTAGTCCGGCTATGGAAGAGTACGATGGAAGATTCAGCATTTCTCCGGCTTGCTAATTGAAGACGGAGAAAACCTTGCAGGGTTCTTTAGGAGGACTACAAGATATTGCTTGACGATTTGCCAACATCCATCTAGACGGAGCATTCCACGTGAAGAGGCAAGACGACGCAAGATCTCGGAGTTCTCCGGGGGCTACTGTTGGGGATATGCTATATGGGTATCCTCATAGCATGTCTCCTATCCGGATAACCCGGGTGGACCACAGTTGGTAGCATGGCCCATGGCCTGCTGGGCGGCCCAGTTAAATGGATCTAGAAGGGAGGCCCATGCCGGATAAAGGAAGACTACGGTTGGAGTCACCGACGTACCCGGAGCCTTGGAGTGCAAGATACACAAGACTAGTAATAGACGGTGTAGGACTCTATAACCTGTCCGGCTAGGACTTTTCCCTGTAACCCTAGGACCTGGCGACAATATAAGTCCGGCCTATGGGAGCCTTTAGGGCATCGATTCATACAAACTCGCACAGCGAACCTATCTCTGTAACTCGGCGTATTGCCCTTATAGTGATTTATAGCAGGAGTAGGATTCCGCCACCGTCATGGGCTCTGAACCTGGGTAAGTTGTGTTACCTCGTACTCGTCAACCGTCCGCCTTCCCCCACGTCTCTAAACACGCACTGTGAGGACCCCTCCATGGCGTACTCGTCGGCAATACCACGAAAATCACAGCATCCGACTGCATGTCTCTGTATGCTGCTCTTTCCTTAACCACATGGTGATTCGGCCTGGCAAAGCCGGCGTTCTCCACTTCCAAGTAACCATCATTGTATCTGTTTGGCGCCGGGTTTTGTGGAACTGGTCCTGGATCCCTTTCTTGTCGAGGTTCATACCTTGGCTAATGATCTTGCGGAGGGTACTGCCTCCTTCCTATCGGGTTATTTTCTTCGGGGTTTTCACGCCCGTGATTTCCCTGACCTCTGTGGCCGCGATCTGGGTTTCTTTTCCCACTGTTACCTCGGCTTCTATTGCCTTGGATTTCATTTGCTTTTCCAGCCACTACCGGATCATATGGTACCATCCCTTCTTTCCGAAGTTACTGCTTTATCTTTTCTTGACCCTCCACCGGGTGAAGATGTCGCGGCAGCTGATAGTGTCAGGGCAGCTCCAGCCGAATGAACCAAACGTGAACCTCTAGGCTTTACCGGGTTATTCCGGAGTATTTCCTTGTTTTGCTGGTTCGCTATGCATACCAGCCCAATCACTCTTTCCTGCTGCTTTTGTCGGGCTTCACCGGTCAAGTCATCTAGTTCAGAAATTGCGGCATTTGCCGCCCTAAGATTCTTCGCTAGGGTACTATACCTCGGCAACCCCAGTTAGCCGAATCACCTTGTTGAGACTCATGTTCTTTGTTGATATCACTAAGGAGGTTCTTTCCCCTTATCCTAACACCATTATAACATCCCATCATTAGAGCTTAGAAATAAGGTGAACATAGAGGTGTGCATTGCATTCATGCATAGAAAATCTAAATAATTTTTGCACTTTTGAACAAAACTTGTCAAAGTAATTGAAGCCTTATTTTGGGTAAACATAATTTGATCTAAGGGTAGATAAAATATAATAAAATTAAACCACAATATATTGTTTAATGATTAATATCAGATCTTTAAGAGATCATATCTTAGTATTCATCACAACAACCTATAAATACCCAGTTATGAATATAACTCAAGTAACAAGAATTTACTAATTATATCTTGACCTATCCTAATCTTATCTACTTATACCATGAGTATCATGCTAATGTCTAACCTTAACCCTTAAGTGAGGTTGAGTAGGAAAGAAACCAAGACAAGATCATTCACCATATATATCTCTTTCCATAACAATATTTATCATCTCTATTGAACCACAATCTTGTATCTGATGTTAATCAATGTTGAAGGATCAACTGTTGATTTATCAATCCTTGATCTATTAACCCCTCTCCTTATCATAGCATCCACTTAAATCCTTTAGAGAAATAAGTAGGAAGAGGTAAGTGGTAATGCTAGTCTTAGATATCATCTATAGGATGGGAGAGTTTGAAGAGAATGAAATCAATATGATAGTTGGTGGAGTTAACTCGCTCCTGAATGGATAGAAGAGTTATCTTGATTATATATTTATATGGTAACAAAGAAGATTACAAGGTTGAATTCTGAAGATAGTTACCAAGGAGAAATCCTATTAGGTCAAGTAGGTATAGTCAATGAACAAGATCTCTTAATCCAATAGGGATACTCATAAGATAATTATATACAACTATAAATATTATATTGATAAAGCCTTAATTAGCCAACTGGAAATCTAAGCCATAAATTATACAAGGACTATAGTGATCATGCTTAAGACATTAAGAGGGAATGATTATATCATGTATAAGTGACATTGGTGGTTAGAACGTAACTACACTCTAGTGTGAATATGTTATCCTAGGTTAGTCATGACAAGTCACCATATTATGATCTGAAGTTTAAATATTAGATACTGGAGTTAAGTAGACATAAGATAGTATGTCTAAGCTGAAGCTAGAGTAGCATGGAGTTATTGAAGTAGTGTTATTCTTCTTACAGGATATTAGACACTTGAGGAAAGTAGGTTCTGGTAGATACACCTAATGGAGTAATGTTAGTAATGAAGGATAAAGGAAGTATATAAAGGGAATTAGAAGCAACTACTAAATGAATTAGAGGATGATCATTCAAGTGTAATTAGATTCATAAGAAACACTTCAGAGAACTAAGAGAAGAGGATGATCTCTATGGGGAGATCATGTTGAGCTTAGTGGCAAGCTCATTGGATTACAAATGGATTTAGAAGGTGGAAGTGTTGGTAATAATGTTCTTGTGAAGTAAATCTCATCTTGTTAACCCATGATGATGAATATGAAGAAGTAATATATCTAGGAAAGGAATTCCTTAATTAGGAGTCCAAACTTATGAAATATGGAAGATAGGAATTCTTGGTAAACACTCAGTTTTAAATCTTTAACCAAACATATTATCCATCTTATCTGATTGATTTATCATCCTATTTCCACAATGCCTTATAGTAATATTTTCCTATAGCAAATCACTTAAGCATATCTTGTCATTTCAAAACATGAAAACTATAAGTGCCTAGGAACTATAATTATCAACCCTTATTCTTAAGTCATTCTCAAAAGAACAACTCTATTACTTTACCTTAAATAATGATATCATTTCCAATCATAAGCATAGAGACAATATTTCTTAAACCTTAAAATGTTATTCCTACCTATAAGATCATGAATAAATTTAGGTCTCCTAAAACAGATGGTAAAAAGTTATAATTCTAAAATCCTAACTTTAATTTCAATCATAATTATCAATGCATATATAATGTAATAACCAATATTACTTAAACATTATTCACCACCATATTAAGGCATTAACTATATATAATAGTTATTATGTGAGGCATTTTCTATGATTTTATAGATATCATAAAACCATATCTATCCATAAATAAATAAAAGCATAGCTTAAAGAAAGTTTCTAAATAAGAAACAAAATCTTAAACCTTAAGGTTATTAATTATTTTTCCTACCTACATCTCACAAATCAGTAGTAGAATATCCTTTAATAAGTTTATGGTTTATTATATAAATCAAATTCATAATCAAGGCCCTTAAAAAATATTAAAGGTATCTATATAAAGAAATATAACACTATGTAATAAAAGTGGAAAAAATGATCCTAAGTACACTTTAGTATTGCTGCAAGTATTTAGCAACTATTTTCTATAAAGAAAATTGCAAACAAATGTGTAAATATAAAATTAGAAACAAAATAGAAATATAATAGAATAAAGAATAAGAAAAGAGAACAGTTTCAGGCCGAGGCCCAGTTCCTCTCTCTCCTTATCTGCTACTCACAGGCGGCCCTCAGAAGCCCAGCAACGGCCCAACAAGGGATAGCTCTAAGTAAATCTATCTGGCTGACTGGTGGGACCGAGGAGGGACTGTGGGTTGAGTTGAAATAATCGCCAGGGGGTTTTCCACAAAAGCGATGTCATCGTCTTCCTCGAGCTAGAAGCAACTCGCTGGATGTCGGCGATGCCGTCCGCCGCCGCATTTGCGCCAAGATTAGCGCTGCCGACACCGGGGAAGGATAAGAGCGCCACGGAACTCACTTCTTTCGTCCTCATCTCCATTTCCTCCCTTCCTCCAGGATTCCTCCTCTAGCCGAAACCCTAGCTCGTCGGAGCCACACATCATCGTCGATAGAGTTCACCTCAGAGTCCATGGCGTGGTCGAGGAGAACCGCGGTGTCATCCTCTTCATCCTAATAGAATCAATAGATCAAGGGGAGCTCGGGTGGGTGCGAATTTTATCATTCCTTTCCGTCGGGGTTCGTCAGAAAAGTCGACCGTGTGCTCGTCTCCGACCACGTCGGTCCTCGTTAACCTGTCTGTCGTCATCAGGGTGAGTTTTTGAACCCTCCAGTACCCCTAAATCGCATCATCTCGTTGTAAATCGCCATCGCACCTTATGACACCGTCGGCCACCGTCGGAGCTCGTCGGAGCTCGTCGGAGCTGAGGCTCCGATGACCATTTCCGAGCGGCGCCGCCACTCTAGGGTTCAGCACATCGCGCTGATTCGAACTAGGTTAGTTTCGCTTGCTGGGGCACCGTAGATCGTCGCCGGAGACCACAAACCGACGGTGGTGGCCGTGTTGATGTCATAGCGACGTCATGCCGACGACAACCTTGACCTAGTCCACCGTTTGACCGGTCCACTGCTTGCGTGGCATGTTGACGTGGCCGTTACCCCACCTGTTTGTGAGTAGGGTATGTCTAGGTGTGGTGTGAAAAGTTATTTACTGTTTAGGAAATAGGTTAAAAATTATTAGTCTAAATAAAAATATTTCCAGGAAATAAATAAAATGATTAAACATTGTAAATTCAATAACTTTTATTTTATAATTCAGAAAAATATGTGTAACATATGAAAATATTTGGAAAAATAAAATTTATAATTTAATTATATCATCCAACATCATTATTGTAACATCCCAGCATTTAGGAACTAAGGAAGGGTAGATTTAGGAAATTGAAATGTTGCATGCATTCATCTATGAAAATGTGGGTAAATTTTTCGCCAAATAAAAACCTAAAGTGATCAAGGTTACCTTCATACTTTGAGATTAGATTTAGTCATAAAGAATGTTTGCTAGTGACTTTGATATGATCTTTGTGAAATTATGTGTTTTGGGAAATGAAATTTGAATTTAGAACATGAGAGTTTGAATTATAAATTCAAATGATTTTTGAATCTTGATTTAATTTGGAGTTAATCAATATAACTCAAACTTTATCTAAAGAAAACAATTAAGAATATGAATATTTATTTCATATTTTCATTCAATAAATAAGTTACAAAAATGTAACTTGTTGAAATTATCCACAAACTTCACAATAGCAAATAAATAAAGAATAAGAATATTTATTTATTGATAATAATATAATCTTTATTACAAAATAATAAAATGAATATTACAAAATAATTAAATGAAAATTACAAAATAATAAAGAAGATTACATTAACTATTCTATAAAGGAAACCTAAACTAAAATCTTCATATTCAAATCTGTACCTGCAAAACAAACACTAATAAAAAATAAAGAAAGACAGGGTTAGTAATGTTTTACTCTCAGACTTGTCAGTGAAATGCACTGATCAAGATTCATCATTGAGTAATTCTATTAAAAAGGGGCAAGTTTCACCAAATTGAAAGAATGTATCTTTCATATTTTTTTAGCAAGAAGTCAAATGACAGCCAAGAGGGGCAAGTTTCACCAGCCAGGTAAAAGTAACCAGATAACAGTCAATTTCAAAATTCTAAACATATCCACAAGTGCACAACAAGCACACAGGCAGCACACACACCAGATTTCATGGTGTGTGCTGTCAGCACCTTAGCAACAACCCAGCAACACAAAACCATCAACACAGCCGTGGGCAAGCACACAACCACATCAATCTTTTGCTCCTACACATCAAGCTTAGCAGCCAGCAGCTAAACCAAGCACAACAGCCAGCAGCCAAATCAATCAAAGCCCAAGATCACATCACCAGGATGGTGACATAAGGAGGGGGAAGATCAGGGGGATAGCAAGACCAAGGTCAAGCCATCAGGATCAGGAGATGATGGGCTAGATCAAGGACAAGCCAGGAGCTAAATATACCAGGGGATCACAAGATCAAGCTACCACAAGATCCACCACTAGCAACCACAACAACCAGTGACAGTGGTGAGTTCATAGACCATCATATGATCTATCTGTCTAAGATTAGACAAGCATACGTGATCTGTATCATATTCAAACTCTCAGAAAACACCCAAGTGGGGTGAATCCATCATTGAGATTTTAAACTCTAAGAGAAAACAGTAAAATATAAGGATTCAACCAAAACTCAAAACAACATCATTGATTTTGGCTATCAAGCTATATTCCAATTCAATAATAAATATAGCTAAGATTTAATTTCCATTTCTACTTATCTTTTAAAGCCAAGCTTGTCTTAAGCTTAAACCAACCCAATCAATGGAGTAAAATCAATCTTGTGTGCCACACAAAGATGGTCTCACAAGAACAATTCTACATAAATCAGAATAAGCATTCCAGCATCACAGATTCAATCAATCAATCTACCAATCATTTTCCTGTCATTATAGGAATCATAATTAGGACATTCCTATGTAAATCTTCACTGTCTAAGATCATTGTGATCTCAAACCACACATGAATTCTCAAGCCAACAGCACTAGGACAGTGATTACATCACACCATACTCATTATCCTTAATCAAGTAAGGACATGGGTAAGTTATCAAACCCACTGACTATACCAAGCATTGATTTTAGAGAAACTATAACATCTGGATCATATGAACTCTAAGCATAAAATCATCCAATAAGTAACCAGGATCATTATAGTTCATCTCAAGCAGCAAGCCTTAAGCTAATAATCATTTAGCATGCTTACAGGCCATCCACACATGATCTAATTCATCCAGTAGATAATCAACACTAGGATATGAACCCTAAATGGAACAAATCAGCTTAACCAGGACAAGACAGTAACCAGAGAGGTCACTACCAACATCCAGCATAGGATGAGCAAGCACAGAGAGCACAAGGGGAGTGGAAAATAATTCACCAAAGGTCCTCACTGAAGACTAGAAGAGGAAGCAGAGGTGGCCGACGACCATGGAGGCATGGGGAGACCCCTAGGGGGGGCGCTGCGACCCATACAGCACCACGGCGGCGACCATAACCATGCCTAGAGGCGAGGTGAATCACCACGACGCACGACGGCAGCGGCAGCGCTAAGATCCACGCCAACCCCCAAACCCTAGGGTTCGGGACGGCATCGATCCGTCGCAGGAGAGCTCCATGCTCAAATCCAGTTGGATATAAAGGATAGTCATAGTCGACAACCTCCTACTGCACCACGACGGTGACCAGAACGGCCCACGACGGCAGAAGTCGCCGGCGGCGATATCACCAACCACGGGGTCGGGGGCAAAAGGGGAGAGGAGTGAGCTCGAGGGTGAGAGGCAGCGAGGAGGTAGGCTGAGAGGGCCAGAACCCTTCAGGGTGGCTGTTTTAACTAAGTCTCATGGGCCACCAGGGCCCAATAAGAACCAGCCAAAAATCTTTAAGGCATGTTTTAATATATAGGAAAAGACCAAAATACCCCTGAATTAATTAAATTCTAGAAAAAAATCCAAAAAATTATAAATAAAATATTTTTGGATTCAAAATAATCCACACGATCCAAATAAATTAGGAAATAAAATTTAAGACACATAAATTTTATTAAGAATTTTGTAATTTTTATAACTCTTATGGAATTTTACAAAATTATTGAAAGGTGATAAAATTAATTAAAATTCACTTTCATCTTATATTAATATTTTAGTATTTTATAAAAATACTAAACAAATATTTAATAACAATTTTTGATATTTAAATGATAATTCTTAAAAGAATTATTAAATCAATAAAAGAAAAATAAAAGAGAAATAAAATAAAATAATTTGAGATATATTATAAATATTAAAAGGTAATATTTATAAATCCTTTATTATTAGAAATAATTTTTTTAATAATAGGGAGAATGCATATCAAATTAAATGATGCATTACATTACTTGCATAATCATTTTGCTTCTTTAAATATTGTCCTTACCAGGCAATAATGATGTTTTTGTAGACATAGAAGCTCAAGCTACAGTGCAAGCATCAGACTTCACTACCTTGCCATCACAAGGCAAGTTCATCACTTGCTCATGTCCTTTGAAGAGTCTTTATCAAAGTATTTTCAAATTGTGTGTTATCATATATACTATAAAAGAAATAAAATATTATTTTCACAAATAAAGAAATCATAGATATCATCCTAAGTGATGATATAATGGAGCAATAGAACTTAGGGTTCTATTTGCAACAATGATAATCAATTAGGGACTTAATAACCCCTAACATCAGTGATTCTAGCGCCGTAAATTACGCGTTAGCCATGAGATTTGGAATGGGACAGAGAAGTTAGTTGTATCTTCTTCCTCTCGCATGAAGCCGGATGTGCAGGTCGTGGCAGTTATCCTCGTAGCATGCATATTAATTGGTAATTCGTAGAGGATATGCAGCATATGGGTGGGAAGCCTCACCGTCCCACGATAATTCTAGCATCTAACGGTTTGTACAAACCATTGTCGTAATTCATTATGTGGGCATGGTGTTCACCAAGGAGGCATGCGAGGTCGCGAAGGGGGCAGTGATTGTCTTGGACCAACTACTGGGCCCCACATCATGGAATTGTGGACGGGAAAGTACACCCGATTGTGCAACAAGGAGTTGATCTCTCATGGGTAAAGTAACGCATCTCTGCAGAGTGTAAGAACTTTAACTTTTTACTCCCTGTTCCAGGAAGGAGCTACGAACACAGCAGGAAAGGAACTCCATGAAAGTTCTGGTCAACTTGTGAAGGCTGATGGTCACAGATTTTCATAATAAAATCAATCTTTGAAGAAAGATTTACAAAAATTGCATAGTGCCAAGGATTTATAATCTGAGGTGGTAGCTAGAGCATCAAACTTCCCACCTTGCATATAATGATCTTGTTGGGTAACGTTGTTACTCATCCTTTCCTTTGATCCCTTGCTTAGACTCTGAGGATCCCAAAGACGTGCCAATGTATGCAGCCGAATGTCAAGAAGAAGTGTTCTACGAGGAACCTGATCTGTCCGGAGGTGTTGAAGGAGTGGATTAAAAAATCCGCTACGGTGTCGATGATAATGAAGCCAACTAAGTATCCCTAGTTAGTAGTAACCAACGGAGCTGAGCAGCATGAACTCTATAGAATAAGCTGCTGAGCTCAACTCCTAGTCGGAGTTGCTACTTTTAAATTCCGCTGAAACATTTTATATTTTGGTTTGTAAGTTGAATATTTAGGAAGTCTTGAACTTCCGGAATTGTAATAACAATAATGTGTGTATATTTGTAATATGGACCCGCAATGTTTCTGTTGTACCACTCTGAGGGATGTGAAATTTACGGAACGGTGTTCTATGGATGTCATGTCAACGACTATAGTGTACTACACAGGCAGTGGTATGCTGGGTCACCGCAGTTGGTATCAGAGCAAATTGTGTTGACCTTAGGTTGGAAACCTAGTAAAGGGTATTACCTGTAGAAAAGTTTAGCAACGATAAAGAATTCTCTAAAAGTATTATAATGGGTATTCAATTGAGAATATTCCGTTATATATTTTAGTGCGATAATTCTTTGTTATGATGCAATATATTATTTGATACTAATCAAAACTATTTTTCTGATATACAGAGATATGGCACCAAAGTTTCCAAAACAGACTTTGGTAAGGAAAGAGGAGACTCTTGATGATTATCAAGGATCATTCATAGACCAACTTTGATAACTTTTAAAGCTATTTAGTTATCCAACTAGAATTCCAGTGAACACTATCACTTACCTTGATGGCCGGATGTTATCCAAGTATCGTGTGAGTATTCAAATCCCAGAGGACCTTGGATTATATCACGATCTACCTATAGGAGAAGGTAGGAGTCATTTAGCAGCATATCATGTTGCTGATGTGGAGGCTATAGCTAATATCCGGGAGCAGAAAACCAAGGAGTTAGAAGGTAGTACATTCTCTGTGATACCTCATGATTCCATAGACTCGGAGCCTACACCGGATCATCTTACTCTGGTTAAGAAGCATCCTAAGTTAGCTTCCAAGTTTATGGATAGATACCAAACACTCGTTGTGTCTTTTTATAAGACACATCAAGGGATTGTTGAAGATAAAAATGATATGTTAGAGGATCTAACTGATCCGAAAAGGAGGAAGCAATTAGCATTCCAGTTAGAGAAGGAAGCAGGAAGTAGCATAACACCTATCTTTAAGGATATACCTATAGATCCTAAATCTTTTATGCCATATCCTTATTCACCAAGACCTGAACCTATACATGATCCTACTATGGATATGAGGCATGCAGTACCACAGGGCTCAGAGGAGGGTTCTAACTCAGAACTTCCTATTGAGAATTCGGATGGTTGGAGAATGGGAGCGTATGAAATATCTCAAGAACACCAGATGTCCACAGATGATTCTGACAGAAATGTTGGACAATCTAGATGGATGGGTGCAAGATTAACCCTAGTAACAGTAGTAGAAATACCATGTCAATAGATGATTTGGATGAAGAAGAAGATCCTGAGGAGAGAGTGTTTGAATCATCAACATCTTCTAAAATCCCAGGGAATATACATTATCCACTGTTTAACTATCTTGCCCAAGGGAGCACCTGGGAAGCAGCAGGATCTGCGTATCCTGTTGACAACTCAAGGAATGAAGCTTAGGAGATGTAAGCTGAAGATAATGTTGAATATGTTTCTGAAGACTTTTCAGCTGAGCTGGAGGGAGTCAATGCGCTCAGGTTGAGTAATGACTCAAGTCCTGACACTTCAGATACAGGGTATGTTCCTTCTGGACGGCCATTTGTTCCACAAACTGTGCGACGAACAACACGTCATCACGGTTGGACATCAGGCATGTAAGATGAGCGTAGTTACTACTAGAAGGAGGCAACTAGTTAGTGATATCAAGTACCTTGTATTGTACTCCAAGTAATAAGGTAGTGAGATGAATATGGTAGTTTTGTGATTATACCTATATGGTATATGTTGTAAGAGCTTTGTATCATTATGATATTATGTATAATATATGAAATGCATATTTGGATTTTTTTTGGATCTTTGTTGTGTGACTAGTTCTGTGCGTAAATTCGAGCTCAGAACACATGTGCATGATGTAATTATGAGTATTCGCTTTATGTTGCAGGACTAGAGGGTCATGGATACGGGTGTAGAAATGGAAACTGAGCAACAGCGGATGGAGTGAGAGGCCAAGGAGAAGGCCGATGTAGATGCAACAAATCAAGGAGCATTACCACCACCACCACCAATGAGGCCGTTAATGGAGCAGAATTTTATGCAGTGTATGCAAATGATGCAAGAGACCCAAAACAAGTTCATGGAAGAGTTGTTGGGACGAGCAAATCAGAGGGCACCTGAAGGTGGAGGCGTGAGTCTCTCTGATTTCCAGAATGCAAGACCGTTACCTTTTGCATCAGCTCCTGAACCAATGGATGCAGAAGATTGGCTAGCAGATACTGAAAGGAAGCTGAAAACTGTAGGTTGCAATGATGAGGAGAAATTGAGGTATGCAACTCATCTTCTGACTGGACCTCCAGCATCATGGTGGGAGAATTAGTTGGCCATGCAACCACCAGGAAGGGAGTTTACCTGGGAAGAGTTCAAGCAGCGATTCCGTGAATATCATGTTCCGGAAAGTGTTATGGAGTTGAAGCGGAGAGAATTTGAGGAGCTTCAGCAAGGATATACCAGTGTCATGAAGTACATCCGGGAGTTTAGTCAACTGTCTCGCTATGCTGAGGAGGATGTCAACACTGAAGAGAAGCAGAAGAAGCGTTTTCTGCGTGGATTAAATCCATTTGTGAAGATGCAGCTAAGGTTAGCCAATAAGCAAACTTATTAGCAGTTACTGGATGCAGCCATTACTTTTGAAGATGATTATAATAATGTCCAAGAGGATAGGAGGAAGAGAGCCAAAAAGGAAACCAAGAGAATTTAGGCAAGCAAACCTAAACCCATCCTGGAGTTCAAACCTCGGAACAGGAATTATGGTAACAATAACAATAACAATAACAAGGGCAGTGGTGGAAATCAATCCAATCCGAGAAGGAATGTTATTTGTAACAATTGTGGAATTCCAGGGCATTTCCAGAGGGAATGCAAACAGCCTGTAGTGATCTGTTACGGTTGTGATCAGAAGGGACATATCAAGCCAGATTGTTCGAGCAAACCACCAGGAGGTTGGCCTACCAAGGGAGGAGGACAAGCCAGTGGAGGAAATGTATAGCCCAATAAAGGAGGAAATAATGGCAAGAACAACAATGGCAAGAGGAAACGACCTACCGGGAAACTGAACTGTGCAACCCTCGAGGAGGTGGATAATTCGGAGCATGAAGTGATAGGTACGCTCAATATCCTTACCAATCCCGGCAAAGTTCTATTTGATACTGGTGCAACTACTTCATTCATTTCTGAAGAATTTTGTGATAAGTTCGGGATTAGAAGGGCAACGTTAGAAAGTCCTATGACCGTAGTTACGGCAGGAGGGAATGTGATTGTACGCCACATAAAACAAGATCAGGTTATCTTGATCTGTGGTTGTACATATTTCGCAGACCTTTATATGATTCCTTTGAAGGGAATTGCAGTAGTGCTAGGAATGGATTGGATGATGGAACACAGAGCTCAGATAAATTGTGAGGAGAAAACTGTCTCAATCAAAACTCCAAGTGGAGCAAGGATAGTTTACCAAGCAGATAAGCACAGTCATATCATGGTGGATCTGCAGTTGAACTCAATGAAAGAGGTCAAATTGGAAGAGATTCCTATAGTAAATGAATTTCAAGATGTTTTTCCAGCAGAGCTACCGGGAATGCCACCAGACCGGGAGATAGAGTTCACTATTTACCTAATTCTTGGTACAGCACCAATAGCTCAAGCACCATAAAAAATGGGACCCAAAGAGTTAAAAGAACTCAAGGAGCAAATTGAAGAGTTATCCAGAAAAGGATTTATTCAGGAAAGTGTATCTACATGGGGAACACCCGTAATCTTTGTGGATAAGAGAGATGGTGGAAGAAGAATGTGTGGAGATTACAGAAACCTAAACAATGTTACTATCGAGAATAAGTATCCTTTACCAAGAATTCAAGATTTGTTTGATCAAGTGAAAGGGGCTGGAGTATTTTCAAAGATTGATTTAAGATCTGGATACCATCAAATAAAAATTAAACCGGAAGATGTTCCAAAGACAGCATTTGTCTCAAGATATGGACACCATAAGTATCTGGTAGTACCATTTGGTTTGACCAATGCACTGGACTTATTCATGAATCTAATGAACAAGATCTTCATGCCATATTTGGACAAGTTCGTCATAGTCTTTATTGATGATATTCTGATATATTCCAAGGATAAGGAAGAGCATGCTGATCATTTGAGAATAGCATTGCAGACTTTAAGAGAACACAAACTCTATGCTAAGTTCATTAAGTGTGAATTTTGGCTAGATGAGGTAGAATTCCTCGGTCATGTGATCAGTAAGGATGGAATTGCTGTGAATCCATCTAAAGTTCAGTCAGTAGTAGAGTGGACTGCACCAATCAATCTGAAGCAAATTCGAGGTTTCTTAGGAATGGCTGGTTATTATCGGAGATTCATTGAAGGTTTCTCCAAAATAGCCAGACCAATGACCAAATTATTAAGGAAGAATACACCATTCAAGTGGGATGAGAAATGGGAAGCAAGTTTTCAAGAGTTGAAGACTAGGTTAACCACATCTCCAATCTTAGCAGTTCCTGAAACAGAGAAGGACTTCATAGTATACTGTGATGCATCTAAAGAAGGTTTGGGTTATGTATTAATGCAAGATCAAAAATGATTTCTTATGGTTCAAGACAACTGAAACCACATGAAGTCAATTATCCAACTCATGATTTAGAGTTATCAGCCGTAGTTTTTGCGCTAAAAGGATGGAGGCATTTCCTATATGGAGCCAGATGTGAGTTATACACTGACCATAAAAGTCTCAAATATTTCTTCACTCAAAAGGAATTGAATATGAGACAGAAGCGTTGGTTGGAACTAATCAAGGATTATGATTTAACAATCAACTATACTCCAAGGAAAGCAAATGTTGTAGCTGGTGCTTTAAGCGGAAAGAGTGCAGATATTCAGCATAGCAATAGGGAGCTACCAAAGGAGTTACAAATGGACTTGGAAAGATTAGATCTTCAATTCATCATAACAGAGGTTCTAGGAGGATTAGCTACTATGCAGATAGTTGCAGAGCAGGACAGTGATCTTAAGCAAGAAATTTTTAGACATCAAGCAGAAGATCCTTTTATTGCTGAGGAAATTCGGAGGATATCTCAAGGGCAAAAATCAGTTTTTCGCCTTGGGGATTATGAGTCTTTATGGTTTCAAGACCGTCTTTTTGTTACAGATGTGACTGAGATTCGTGATATCATACTCAGAGAAGCACATGAAACACCATATTCTATACATCCGAGAAGTACTAAGATGTATATGGATTTGAAAGAACTATTCTGGTGGAATAACATGAAAAGGTACATTGCTAAATATGTATCTGAATGCCATACTTGCCAAAGGGTGAAGGCTGAACATCAAAGTCCAGCAGGACCATTACAACCCTTGGAAATTCCTGAATGGAAGTGGGAGGAAATAGGTATGGACTTCATCACAGGATTTCCCATGACACAAAAAAGGAAGGATATGATATGGGTAATTGTGGACAGACTCACTAAGAGTGCACATTTTATTCTAGTGAATCAAAAAGATAATGACGAGAAGTTAGTTGAAGTACATGTCAAAGAAATAGTAAGTAAGCATGGAGTACCCAAAAAGATCATAACTGATAGGGGATCAGTGTTTACTTCAGCATTTTGGAAACAATTGCATGAAGCACTTGGTTCAAAGTTAGATTTTAGCACAGCATATCATCCTGAGACAGGAGGTCAAACTGAAAGAACAAATCAAATACTAGAAGACATGTTAAGATCTTGTGCACTAGATTTTGGAGGTACATGGGAAGATCATCTACCATTGGCAGAATTTTCCTACAATAATAGCTATCAGAGTAGTCTGAAGGCAGCTCCATACCAAGTTCTGTATGGAAGGAAGTGTAGATCACCGATATGTTGGTATGATCCTGGAAGCAGCAAAGAATTTGCGCCAGATTATATCAAGGAAAGACAAGATATCATTGATCCGATCAGGGATAGACTGAAAATAGCTCAGAGTAGGCAGAAAAGTTATGCGGATCAAAGTCGAAGATCATGGCATCCAGAAGCGGGAGATATGGTATATTTGAAAGTAAGTCCAATGAAAGGGGTGAAAAGGTTCGGAGTTAAAGGAAAATTGAGTCCAAGATACATCGGACCATTCAAGATATTGAGTCAAAACAGAACTATAGCTTATGCTTTAGAGTTACCATCAAGATTAGCTCAAGTGCATAATGTTTTCCATGTGTCACAACTTTGTAAATGTTTAAAAATTCCGGATGATGCAATCACACACCAAGAGATAGAACTACAAGCAGACTTGACCTATATTGAAAAGCCCTGTAAAATTTTGGAAGAAAACTGGAAAAGGTTGAGGAACAGAGCAATCAAATATTGCAAAGTACAATGGGAACATCACCCTTAAAGAGAAGCTACCTGGAAGAAAGAGGAGGATTTAAGGAAAGCCTATCCAGAACTATTCAGGTACATCTTAACAAACTTTGGGACAAAGTTTAATTTAAGGGGGGAAGTCTATAAAATGCCAGCATTTAGGAACTAACGAAGGGTTGATTTAGGAAATTGAAATGTTGCATGCATTCATCTGTGAAAATGTGGGTAAATTTTTTGCCAAATAAAAACCTAAAGTGATCAAGGTTACCTTCATACTTTGAGGTTAGATTTAGTCTTAAAGAATGTTTGCTAGTGACTTTGATATGATCTTTGTGAAATGTATTGGGAAATGAAATTTGAATTTAGAACATGAGAGTTTGAATTATAAATTGAAATGATTTTTGAATCTTGATTTAATTAGGAGTTAATCAATATAACTCAAAATTTATCTAAAGAAAACAATTAAGAATATGAATATTTATTTCATATTTTCATTCAATAAATAAGTTGCAAAAATGTAACTTGTTTAAATTATCCACAAACTTCACAATAGCAAATAAATAAAGAATAAGAATATTTATTTATTGATAATAATATAATCTTTATTACAAAATAATAAAATGAAGACTACAAAATAATAAAATGAAAATTACAAAAGAATAAAGAAGATTACATTAACTATTCTATAAAGGAAACCTAAACTAAAATCTTCATCTTCAAATCTGTACCTGCAAAACAAACACTAATAAAAAATAAAGAAAGATAGGGTTAGTGTAACATCCCAAAAATATTAAACTTGGATCATCAAACTCTAATTATCAAAATTAGGGTTAACGAAAACTTTTCAAATTAAAAACATGAAAGCATGCATGTGTGTATGCATTCCAATTTGAATTCTTTTGAATTGCCTTGTTTATGTGTTTCTTTGCTTGTAAAGGGATTCTTTGGTGAAATAAACATCATCTAAACAATCCCCACACTTTTCCCAAAGACAAATAAATCAAAACAAATAAAATAAGGGAATGGTCACTTTGGCCAAATTAATTCCCATGCCTACTTTGGTTGTCTCTAACTTTCAAAACTTAACAGAAACTTGTTTGGATCTTGACACCCCTTGATAGTACTCATAACAGAGTACCAAGGCCCACTTTGTGATCATCCAAAAACATTTGAATGCATAGTTTAAATGACAGTTCAAAATTGAATCTATATCATATGGGAAGATCCCACCTTTTCAAAAACCACTCAAACAAGCTCAACTTTCAAAACCCAAGCATCCACAGACTCACCAGCACATGCCTAGCACACCCACCAAAAATATTTCAAAATTCAAAATTTGAGTTCTTGCGGCCATTTCATCAAACACTTGGAGGCAACAAATCAATCTAGCCAAACTTCACTGTTTTGAGGAGTAATTTGGCTAAACAATGTTCACCATTGATCACCCTTGTCTCCCTCAGTGCCAACCAGTGCTTGGACCAACCCTAGCCCCAACCCTTTGCCCCATGCCATGCCAACCCGAGCACCCCCTTGCCAGCCGACCATGGCTAGCTAGCCAGAGCAAGCACCAAGCCTAAACAGCATGTCTAGGACACATCCCACCATCCACCGCCACCCCCTGTCCAGCGCTCGAACCCTGCCAGCCACTGGACCACACGCACAGACCATGCCAAGATTCTCTGAGTGCATGCCGAGAGCGTGCCAGAGTGCCACCTTCGACACATGCCCACAGACCGCGCGCCGCCCTCGTCGCGTGCATACGTGATCACCACCATCCCAGGAGACCGCCAGACATCCCCGTTCGCCGCCCCATGCCTCACAGCCACCGCTCGCCGTCGAAAACGTCTCTACCGCGCAGAGCATCGCACGTTCCAGACCATTTTCCACCTCCCCTACACGCGCATTAAAGCCATAGAGCATCGCCAGGATACCACCGATCGATCGCCACCGTCGGCCATGCCTCTAGCAGCTCGTAGCCAGGTCGCCACCATCGCCTGCCCATCCCGTTCGGTCTCGTTGTCGAGACTATAAATAGAGGCCTTCCCCGCTCACACTCTTCACACCATTCTACTCCCCTCTCCTCACTGATCGTTCCACCCTGTTCCTGGAGCAAGGCGAGCAGCGCATCGCCGGAATTTCACCGGAGCCCGCCGCCTCTGAGAAGAAGGGAGCCAGCGATTGGAGCCGCCCCAGGAGAAGATCCCGGTACCAGGAGGTTCGCCGTCATCGACTTCGTCGTTCGCTCACCTCGCCGACCCTCGCCTAAGCCTCGGTGAGCCTCCCACGACCCCCACTGAGCCGCTAGGGTTCGAGCTCATCGGTGACTAGTTCATCATCGACGACGACCCTCACCCGTTGATCTTACATCTAATCCAACGCACCACGTTGCCCCGTACCGCTTCGCACCCCTGTCTCACTGACGCATGGGGACAACAACTTAACGAGCCCGCGTAAGCGCTGTGCGTCGCAGGCCGGCCCATTAACCTTTCCCGCGCAGCCCATTAGTTTGAATTTGGAGTTTTCCATTTTCATTCAAACACAGTTCTGTACCTATTTTCAAAAATCAACCTAGCTCGATTCAGTGAACCAAATTGACTATAACCAATTTTTTTAGAAAGGTCTTGACATGCTGAATCCAAGCCCGTTGGATTCAAATCATTTGGGTCTGTAGATCACCCTTGGTGAAAATAACAAGGCATATTCTTTTCTGCATTCAAACATTTTTCAAATTTAAACCATGATAGCTTTTGAGTTGATTCCAACTCTCAAAAATCACATTTGACCATACCTTTCAGAATATATAAAAATATATAGGTTTACTAACAGAAATAATGTTCAAGTAATAAAAGAATTCCACATAGGCATTTCTAGCCACTTTATTTAATTAAAATAAAAGGGTAAAACCTTATTAAATTGTGACAGCACTTTAAATCACATTCCCATGGACTAAAATATGTGGTGATGACATGTGTCAACATGATCCCATGTTTGGTTGGAGAATATTAAATCTTAAGTAGTTTTTCAATGAGTAGAAATTACTTTTCTAAAACTAAAATCAATAAGACAAATGCTTTAGTCTTGTAATGTTAGTGATGATGCTAGATCATCTATAGAACCCCTTTGTGTGATGATTGAAAGTAGTTAAGTATTGTTTGGTGATTGTGTACCTCGTATTTATTCATAGACGCTAGTACCGATCAAGGATACGAGGAGGAAGGAGGATACTACGAGGAAGAAGCCGAGGAGAACTTCCACCACTACTCTGCACAAGGCAAGCCTTACTAATCAAGTTGACCTATGCAAGCTTATACTGATACTGTGCAAGCCAATACTTGCAAGACAAATACTACTAGTTGAATGTGCGAGCAAATACTTGCTTGTTACCATGCCAACCATATGCCTTAAGCATATGTGATCATACCCACTTGATACCCAATCCTAGTTTTACCTGCAAACTTTCTACTTTATTTCTTTATCAAAGCTTTCTTTTAGAGTTTACTTAAGTGACTAGTAGATTCTAGGAAGTTAACTGAAGGTTGCATAAAGAGCATACAATTTGGCCTAACCTAGATAATCTTGATGTCATCCTAAGGCATGAGATTGAACTTAGTTAGAACCCCACTAGTGTATCACCCCTCATTAGTACTCACCCCCACTTGGAGATGCTAGTCTAAGCATAAAACTTGATCAACTTTAGATGGGAATACTTGGTGAAAATGGTTATGAAAACCTTAGAATGATGGATCATTCTACTGAGATGTTTTGACATATGTTTCCGAACACCAGATGATTTTGGTGATGAAAATGTTGAGGCATGAGCCTTAGCCCTTTATAAAACAGATGGTTGGATGGATGCGATACCATTCCAATTTTACCGTACAACCACAATACCCGAAGATTGGGTAGGGCTTGACTGGAAACTTATATACCTTAGTATTGGTTCCCTCACGGCCAAGGTCTGAGCTGAGGCTACCTGGTGAAGATTGTCCACCTGTGCAGTACCCAAGATGACAGTTGGTCATGGTTGGGAGGCCAAACTCATAGGAGAGGTGCTTATACTAGGGCGTGTAATTGTAAGGTTAGGATTGATTATCCGCATAATGAGTATGGTGAATTCAGGATTTGTTCCTGACGGATGTATCGAATGTTTTGGTGAAAGTGTATAATCTCTATAGAGTGTCAAACTATTCGAATAGCCGCGTCCGCGGTTATGGACAGTTGGAGTGGCCATACTGTTCCCCCGTCAGATGTTTTCAAAATGACTTGTGAAATGACTTGAGACTTTGACTTGACCACAACGGAGTTGTGGCATGAGATACAAGTTCCCACTTATGTGTTATAGAATTCAACTAGTTTTTCGTGCTCCTGAACTTAGTAGAGGTAAATCTGGCTTTTTGCAAAACAACCCTAGAGCTTAGTGTCCCATTACAAAAAAAACCTTCCCTTGTTAGTATTAGTTTGCGAGTACTTAAAGAGTACTCATGGCTTTGTCCCTGGCTATTCCCGTGGCCAGACTATGAAGAGGAGTACCAAGATGATGGACCCCAGGAAGGTTACGACAACTAGGATCATCATCTCCCATCGTCAGAATTGCCTATGACCCCGAAGATGGAGCTTCGCCTATGCTACCTTTATTATTACGTAATTCCCCTGCTTGAGTTGTATTAAGAACTAGATCGTGAGATCCTTATTTGTGTAAGACCTTATGTATGGTTTGTAATGTATGATGTACTGTGGTATCCAATTATGTTATGTCTCGCAAAAATGGTAATCCTGGGATTGCGATGTATGGCATAACAGGCATCTGGGATTAAAAATCCGGGTGTTGACAAGTTGGTAACAGAGCCATCCTGACCATAGGAGACCCTAGTTGGACTGGACGTTTGAATCAAAAACTTAGTTTCAAAACCAAAGGAAGCAAATATTTACAAAAAAATATTCCCATTCTTATCACCTTGCTTCTTTCATAAAAAATTCATGTTCCTCAAAAACTCTTGCAAAATACATAAAATTTGACACACTTGATCACTCTACTAACTTACTCATCCTATATTCTTAATAGATGGACGTGAAGTACAACAAGTTTTATCAGTTGGGGAATGGAGGAGACCTTATCTTTGAGAGGGATTTGGACCAGCTTTCGGAACTTCTGGAGCGTCTGCACCCCGAGTTCTTCGGAGCTCAGCTCAATGATCAAGAAGGAGAAGATCTGCAGTGGCTAATTGTTGCAAGTCTCCGAGGAAAGATTAAACCCCCCATTGCTGATGGAATTCAGTTCGCCTTAAGAGAGAACAACTGGCTCGATGGACTTGCCAGGGTCATGAAGGAAGCTCTTGCCCGTCTGTGTGGGCAGAGTATCAACCAGATCAAGGGTACCCGCTTTGAGTTTTGCCCAAGGCGTGATGCAAATGGACAACCACTGGAAGCCCCATACCACCCCGAGATGAAGACTCAATTGGACCACCTTAGCTTCATGATGTACGACCGTCAACAGGAGTTGGAAAATTGTCGTGACTACTCCAACCACAAGTCCGCTATCATCAATACGAAGGACCAAACCATCTCCATGCTAGCAAAGGATCGCAAGTCTCGCCGCCGTCAGCTCGACAAGAAGGATCGCATCATTGCCCATCTTCGCCACTGTATCTCTGCTTTGGAGGAGACCATCCATGAGAGAGACATGCAGTTGGAGGAAAGGGATAATGCCGGAGAGGATCTTCGTGGAGACCCCTACTCCTATCTTAGCGATGATGATGATTTTCTGGAGGATCAGGCTATGGACTTCTTCACCGATGAGGATGATTTCGCCTTCATCGATGATGATGAGGATGACGACTACACCGACTCCGAGGAGTAGTAGCATTTGAGCACTAGCGTAGTGAGTAGTATTCGGTCCCACTGTATCGTAGTTTCCAGAATGGTTCCTAAAACCATCTATTTACCTTTGTTGTGGTGTGTGTTGTATCGTGTGAATGAATGAATGAATGAATGAAAAGCAAGTTGCTAGAAAATCTAAGTCAAACTTTAAAAACTTTTCAAAGTACTAGAACCTTAGAAATTTTCCTCTTTTCTCATGATCTATCTCAATCTTCAGATGCCACGCGGAGGAAGTGGTTCATCCCGGACCCGATGTTGCAGATCCTGCAAATGTTGGTTTCTGACCGCGAAGCTGAAAGAGCCGAACGTCAAGCAAACCTAGCCACCCTTAAGTAGATAGCTCAGCTAGCCCACAATAACCAAGTCCAAGGAAATCAGGAAAACCATGGATCTAAGCTCAAGAATTTCCAGAATACCAACCCGCATGTTTTCACTAAGTCAGAAGAGCCCCTAGATGCAGACGATTGGCTGCTGACCATGGAAAATAACCTGGAAGTCGCCGGAGTGGAAGCCAACGAGAAAGTTCTGTTCGCCACCCACTATCTAGCCAGAGATGCCAGAGCATGGTGGAACAGTGTTCGTGCAATAACCGGAGGACAGATGATGACCTGGGAGGAATTCAAGGTCAAGTTCAGCAGAACCCATGTGACCCCGGGTTTGATCAAGAGAATGACAGATGAGTTCAGAGAACTGAAGCAAGGAAGGATGACTATAGTGGAATACCGTGACAAATTTTTGTCATTAGCTAGGTATGCCCCGGATGAGATCGACACGGAAGCCAAGAAGAAAGAGAGATTCCTGAATGGTTTGCATGATGAGATGCAGACTGTGTTAGTCAATATCCCCTTTGCTGATATTGAAGCCCTTGTCGACTCTACTATCCAGATGGAAGGAAAGATTAACCAAGCCAATGAGAACCGCAAGCATCGCATGATGCATCAGCCAGGAACCCACCAGACCCCAAAGTATCGCCCTAACCCATCCCTAGGATTTGCCCCGAGAACCAATAGACCCCCGATGAACCATCCGACCTATCCCAACCGTGGAAACCCTAGGTCCGGAGGAAATCACAACAACCCCGGTAACTCTAGCAATTTCAACCATGCCCCACCCAAGTTCAACAATAATGCTACCGCCAACACCAACACTGCCCCGAGGACTGGAAGCAATGTTGTGCTTGTTGCAGCAAAGGACAAGTCGCAAGTAACTTGTTATGACTGTGGAAGTAAGGGTCACTACTCCAACGAGTGCCCCAACAAGAAGAATGCCACAGCCCCCAATGCAAATGCCCCAGCTCAGCAGTAGCGTCGTGTTCAACCAGGAAGAAGGTTTGCCCCAGGGAATTCGCTCAACTGCAATGGTCGTCTTTTTCTCATCCATGCTGAAGAAGCTCAGGAAGCGTCAGACGTCGTGCTGGGTATGTTTTCTGTTAATTCGGTACTTGCTAGAGTGTTGTTTGATTCTGGTGCATCACACTCATTTGTCACCGAAGAATTTGCATGCACTAGTAAAATTCAACCAACCAAACTGAAGCATGTTATGATCGTTCAAATTCCCGGTTTAACCACCAAAGCTAGGCAAATTTGCAAGGCCGTCCCTATCCGAATCCATGTCATAGATTTTTATGCTAATCTGATAGTACTCGGAACTAAAGGTTTGGAAGTAGTACTAGGAATGAATTGGATGTCCAAACATAAAGGATTGATTGACCGTGCTAGAAAGCCATAACCATGACCAGTACAGCCGGAATATCAGTCGAGCATATATCTAAAAACTTACCTCGCCAATTCAAGTGCAACAAGAGTATAGACCAACCTACCATTGACCAAGTCCGGATAGTCTGTGAATACCCCGATGTATTTCCAGATGTTTTGCTCGGTATGCCCCCAGATCGGGATATCGAGTTTATCATCGAACTAATCCCCGGAACTAGACCCATAGCCTAGAGACCATATAGTATGAACCCGTCGGAACTATAAGAACTGAAGAAGCAACTGGATGCCATGTTGGAAATTGGATTGATTCAACCAAGTGCGTCACCATAGAGATCACCTGTTTTATTTGTGGACAAGAAAGATGGAGGTAACCGTTTGTGTACGGATTATCAGAAGTTGAATGATGTCACCATCAAGAACAAGTACCCATTGCCCAAGATACAAGATTTGTTTGATCAGTTGACCGGTGCCAAAGTGTTTTCTAAGATTGATCTTAGAACTGGTTATCATCAACTCAAAATTCATGCAGAGGATATTCCAAAGACTGCCTTTACCACCAGATATGGATTATACGAGTATACTGTCATGTCTTTTGGATTAACCAATACCCCCGCTTATTTCATGAATCTCATGAATAAGATTTTTATGGACTTCCTGGATAAGTTTGTCGTGGTTTTCATCGATGACATTCTGATTTATTCCAAATCAGAAGAAGAACATGAGCTACACCTAAGGACCATTCTTGGAACCCTTAGAGAGCATCAGTTGTATGCCAAGTTTAGCAAATGTGAATTCTGGTTACAGGAGGTAGGATTCCTCGGTCACATTGTATCAGCCGGAGGAATTGTCGTTGACCCTGCAAAGGTGAAAGATGTCAAATATTGGCAAGCCCCAACCACTCAAACCCAAGTTCGTGCATTTCTCGGATTGGCGGGATACTACCGCAAATTCGTAGAAGGATTCTCGAGTATCGCCAGACCCATGACCCAATTGCTGAAGAAGGACAAGAAGTTTGAATGGACCGACAAATGTGAAGCGAGTTTTCAAGAACTCAAAAGGAGATTGATTTCAGCCCCAATCTTAATCATGCCGGATATCACGAAGCCCTTCGACGTATATTGTGATGCATCCAAGATCGGTCTCGGATGTGTGCTAATGCAAGACGGCAAAGTCATATCGTATCTATCTCGACAACTGAAACAACATGAGCAAAATTACCCAACCCATGACCTCGAACTCGCAGCCGTAGTTCTAGCCCTGAAGACATGGAGGCATTACCTCATGGGAAACCGTTGTGAGATTTATTCGGATCACAAGAGCCTGAAGTATATATTCACTCAGAAGGAGCTGAATATGAGGCAGAGAAGATGGATTGAGCTAATCAAGGATTACGACTTGGACATTCACTATCACCCTGGTAAAGCCAATGTGGTAGCAGATGCCCTTAGAAGATTGCCGTGCCGCTTGAACTCCATGATTTTGAAGGAGCAACCAAGCTTGCACAAAGAGATGGAAGATTTTCGAATGGAATTAGTGAGTGAAGGATTTTTGGCTAGCATAGAACTCCAGCCCACTTTGATCAGCCAGATCAAAGAGGCGCGGAAGGGAAATGCTAGTATCGACGGAATCAAGTGTCGTATTGGTACAGGAAAATTACCCGGATTCACCGAAGACGAAGAAGGATTTCTGTGGTACAAAGGACGCCTTTGTGTACCAGCAGATTCTGAGTTGAAAGAAGTGATTCTGAAGGAAGCTCATGATACTCTTTATTCTATCCACCCCGGAGGAACTAAGATCTATCAAGATTTGAAGGAGCAATTTTGGTGGCATAAGATGAAGAGAGAAATCGGAAGCTATATCGCCAAGTGTGATATATGTCAGCGAGTCAAGGCAGGACATCAAAGACCCGCTGGATTGTTGCAACCATTGCAGATTCCGAAATGGAAATGGGATTCCGTTGGAATGGACTTTATCACCGGATTGCCTACTTCTAGTAGGGGGAATGACTCTATCTGGGTCATAGTGGACAGATTGTCCAAAGTCGCCCATTTCTTACCCGTCAAGACCACATATCAGAGTTCGAAGCTAGCGGAGTTATACATCGCTATAATCGTTAGTTTGCATGGAGTCCCCAAGAACATCATATCTGATCGAGGAACTCAGTTTACCTCGAGATTCTGGAAGAAAGTCCAAGAAGGTTTAGGAACCCGCCTAGATTTCAGCACCGCATATCACCCTCAGACCGACGGAAAGACGGAGCGAGTAAATCAAATACTCGAAGATATGCTAAGAGCATGTGTGTTAGAATATGGATCTAAGTGGGAAGACTGTCTGCCGTTTGCCGAATTTTCATACAACAACAATTATAAAGCTAGTTTGCAAATGGCCCCATTTGAATTCATGTACGGAAGGAAGTGTCGCACCCCTTTGAAATGGTCAGAAGTTGGAGAGAGTCAGATTTTCGGACCTGACATCCTATGAGAAGCAGAAGAGAAGGTTCACAAGATTCGTGAGCACCTCAAGACAGCCCAGTCCAGACAGAAGAGTTACGCCGACAAGAGACATCGAGACCTCGCCTTCAACATAGGAGATTTTGTTTATCTGAAAGTGTCGCCATTGAAGGGAATGCAGCTTTCCAACTTAAACGAAAGTTAGCCCCCAGATATATCGGACCCTTCAAGATTCTGAACCGTCGAGGAGAAGTGTCGTATCAATTGGAACTGCCCGAAGATATGTCAGCCGTGCACAATGTGTTCCATATCTCATTACTTCGCAAGTGTCTCGAAGTTCTAGAGAAGACGGAAGTGTTCAAGAATATCGATCACCGGACCATAGAGATCAAGGATGACCTAACCTATCCCGAAGTACCCATCCTTATTTTGGAAGAAGCGTTCAGAACTACCCGAACCCGAAGCATCAAGTTTCTCAAGATTCAGTGGAGCAACCACACAGAAGAGGAAGCTACTTGGGAGCGCGAAGATCACATCAGGACGGAGTTCCCCGATCTCTTCAAATCCTAGGTAATCTTTTTCGTCCTTTTTCAAATCTCGGGACGAGATTTTGTTTAAGGGGGGAAGGTTTGTAACATCCCAAAAATATTAAACTTGGATCATCAAACTCTAATTATCAAAATTAGGGTTAACAAAAACTTTTCAAATTAAAAACATGAAAGCATGCATGTGTGTATGCATTCCAATTTGAATTCTTTTGAATTGCCTTGTTTATGTGTTTCTTTGCTGGTAAAGGGATTCTTAGGTGAAATAAACATCATCTAAACAATCCCCACACTTTTCCCAAATACAAATAAATCAAAACAAATAAAATAAGGGAATGGTGACTTTGGCCAAATTAATTCCCATGCCTACTTTGCCTGTCTCTAACTTTAAAAACTTAACAGAAACTTGTTTGGATCTTTACACCCCTTGATAGTACTCATAACAGAGTACCAAGGCCCACTTTGTGATCATCCAAAAACATTTGAATGCATATTTTAAATGATAGTTCAAAATTGAATCTATATCATATGGGAAGATCCCACTTTTTCAAAAACCACTCAAACAAGCTCAACTTTCAAAACCCAAGCATCCACGGACTCACCAGCACATGCCTAGCACACCCACCAAAAATCTTTTCAAAATTCAAAACTTGAGTTCTTGCGGCCATTTCATCAAACACTTGGAGGCAACAAATCAATCTGTCCAAACTTCACTGTTTTGAGCAGTAATTTGGCTAAGCAATGTTCACCATTGATCACCCTTGTCTCCCTCGGTGCCAACCAGTGCTTGGATCAACCCTAGCCCCTACCCTTTGCCCCATGCCATGCCAACCCGAGCACCCCCTTGCCAGCCGACCATGGCTAGCTAGCCAGAGCAAGCACCAAGCCTAAACATCATGTCTATCGCCACCCCCTGTCCAGCGCTCGAACCCTGCCAGCCACTGGACCACACGCACAGACCATGCCAAGCTTCTCTGAGCGCATGCCGAGAGCACGCCAGAGCGCCACCCTCGACACATGCCCACAGACCGTGCGCCGCCCTCGCCGCGTGCATACGCGATCACCACCGTCCCAGGAGACCGCCAGACATCCCCGTTCGCCGCCCCATGCCTCACAGCCACCGCTCGCCGTCGAAGAGGCCACCTCTGCCGCGCAGAGAATCGCACGTTCCAGACCGTTTGCCACCGCCCCTACACGCGCATTAAAGCCATAGAGCATCGCCAGGAGACCACCGATCGATCGCCACCGTCGGCCATGCCTCTAGCAGCCCGTAGCCATGTCGCCATCGTCGCCTGCCCATCCCGTTCGGTCTCATCGTCGAGACTATAAATAGAGTCCTCCCCCGCTCAAACTCTTCACACCATTCTACTCCCCTCTCCTCACTGATCGTTCCACCCCGTTCCCAGAGCAAGGCGAGCAGCGCATCGCCGGAATTTCACCGGAGCCCGCCGCCTCTAGAGAAGAAGGGAGCCAACGATTGGAGCCGCCCTAGGAGAAGCTGCCGGTACCAGGAGGTTCGCCGTCATCAACTTCGTCGTCCGCCCGCCTCGCCGACCCTCACCTGAGCCCCGGTGAGCCTCCCACGACCCCCACTAAGCCGCTAGTTCATCAACGACGACCCTCGGCCGTTGATCTTTCTAATCCAACGCACCACGTTGCCCCGTACCGCTTCGCACCCCTTGTCTCACTGACGCATGCGGACAACAACTTAACCAGCCCGCGTAAGCACTGTGCATAGCAGGCGGCCCGTTAACCTTTCCCGCGCAGCCCATTAGTTTGAATTTGGATTTTTTCCATTTTCATTCAAACACAGTTCTGTACCTAGTTTCAAAAATCAACCCAGCTCGATTCAGTGAACCAAATTGAATGAAACCAATTTTATTAGAAAGGTCTTAACATGCTGAATCCAAGCCCGTTGGATTCAAATCATTTGGATCTGTAGATCACCCTTGGTGAAAATAACAAGGCACATGCTTTTCTGCATTCAAACATTTTTCAAATTTAAACCATGATAGCTTGTGAGTTGATTCCAACTCTCAAAAATCACATTTGACCATACCTTTCAGAATATATAAAAATATATAGGTTTACTTACAGAAATAATGTTCAAGTAATAAACAAATGCCACATAGGCATTTCTAGCCACTTTATTTAATTAAAATAAAAGGGTAAAACCTTATTAAATTGTGACACCACTTTAAATCACATTCCCATGGACTAAAATATGTGGTGATGACATGTGTCAACATGATCCCATGTTTGGTTGGAGAATATTAAATCTTAAGTATTTTTTCAATGAGTAGAAATTACTTTTCTAAAAATAAAATCAATAAGACAAATGCTTTAGTCTTGTAATGTTAGTGATGATGCTAGATCATCTATAGAACCCCTTTGTGAGATGATTGAAAGTAGTTAAGTATTGTTTGGTGATTGTGTACCTCGTATTTATTCATAGACGCTAGTACCGACCAAGGATACGAGGAGGAAGGAGGATACTACGAGGAAGAAGCCGAGGAGAACTTCAACCACTGCTCTGCACAAGGCAAGCCTTACTAATCAAGTTGACATATGCAAGCTTATACTGATACTGTGCAAGCCAATACTTGCAAGCCTAATACTACTAGTTGAATGTGCAAGCAAATATTTGCTTGTTACCATGCCAACCATATGCCTTAAGCATATGTGATCATACCCACTTGATACCCAATCCTTGTTTTACCTGCAAACTTTCTACTTTATTTCTTTATCAAAGTTTTCTTTTAGAGTTTACTTAAGTGACTGGTAGATTCTAGGAAGTTAATTGAAGGTTGCATCAATAGCATAAAATTTGGCCTAAGCTAGATAATCTTGATGTCATCCTAAGGCATGAGATTGAACTTAGTTAGAACCCCACTAGTGTATCACCCCTCATTAGTACTCACCCCCACTTGGAGATGCTAGTGCTAAGCATAAAACTTGATCAACTTTATATGGGAATAGTTGGTTAAAATGGTTATGAAAACCTTAGAATGATGGATCATTCTACTGAGATGATTTGACATTTGTTTCCGAACACCAGATGATTTTGGTGATGAAAATGTTGAGGCATGAGCCTTAGACCTTTATAAAACTGATGGTTGTCTAGATGCGATACCATTCCAATTTTACCGTACAACCACAATACCCGAAGATTGGGTAGGGCTTGACTGGAAACTTATATACCTTAGTATTGGTTCCCTCACGGCCAAGGTCTGAGATGAGGCTACCTTGTGAAGATTGTCCACCTGTGCAGTACCCAAGATGACAGTTGGTCATGGTTGGGAGGCCAAACTCACAGGAAAGGTGCTTATACTAGGGCGTGTAATTGAAAGGTTAGGATTGATTATCCGCATACTGAGTATGGTGAATTCGGGATTTGTTCCTGACGGATGTATCGAATGTTGTGGTGAAAGTGTACAATCTCTGCAGAGTGTCAAACTATTCGAATAGCCGCGTCCGTGGTTATGGACAGTTGGAGTGGCCATACTGTTCCCCCGTCAGATGTTTTCAAAATGACTTGTGAAATGACTTGAGACTTTGACTTGACCACAACGGAGTTGTGGCATGAGATACAAGTTCCCACTTATGTGTTATAGAATTCAACTAGCTTTTCGTGCTCTTGAACTTAGTAGAGGTAAATCTGGCTTTTTGCAAAACAACCCTAGAGCTTAGTGTCCCATTACAAAAAACCTCTTCCCTTGTTAGTATTAGTTTGCGAGTACTTAAAGAGTACTCATGGCTTTGTCCCTGGCTATTCCTGTGGCCAGACTATGAAGAGGAGTACCTAGATGATGGACCCCAGGAAGGTTACTACAACTAGGATCATCTCCCATCGTCAGCATTGCCTGTGACCCCGAAGATAGAGCTTCGCCTACGCTACCTTTATTATTACGTAATTCCGCTGCTTGAGTTGTATTAAGAACTGGATCATGAGATCCTTATTTGTGTAAGACCTTATGTATGGTTTGTAATGGATGATGTACTGTGGTATCCAATTCTGTTATGTCTCGCAAAAATGGTAATCCTGGGATTGCGATGTATGGCATAACAGGCATCTGGGATTAAATATCCGGGTGTTAACAGTTAGTAATGTTTTACTCTCAGACTTGTCAGTGAAATGCACTGATCCAGATTCATCATTGAGTAATTCTATTAAAAAGGGGCAAGTTTCACCAAATTGAAAGAATGTATCTTTCATATTTTTTAGCCAGAAGTCAAATGACAGCAAAGAGGGGCAAGTTTCACCAGCCAGGTAAAAGTAACCAGATAACAGTCAATTTCAAAATTCTGAACATATCCACAAGTGCATATCAAGCACACAGGCAGCAAACACACCAAATTGCATGGTATGTGCTGTTAGCACCTTAGCAATAGCCCAGCAACACAAAACCATCCACATATCCATGGGCAAGCACACAACCACATCAATCTTTTGCTCCTACACATGAAGCTTAGCAGCCAGCAGCTAAACCAAGCACAACAGCCAGCAGCCAAATCAATCAAAGCCCAAGATGACATCACCAGGATGGTGACATAAGGAGGGGGAAGATCAGGGGAATAGCAAGACCAAGGTCAAGCCCAAGTGGGGTGAATCCGTCATTGAGATTTTAAACTCTAAGAGCAAACAACAAAATACAAGGATCCAACCAAAACTCAGAACAAAATCATTGATTTTGGCTATCAAGCTATATTCCAATTCAATACTAAATATAGCTAAGATTTAATTTCTAGGCACATCCCTAAGATAAGGGTAGCACATTAGAAGTTAATCTTTTGGACCCCTATAAGTGATCAAGCCTACTATCATTTTTTTCAATCTTTGATTCAAGAAACAGTAGCTGGTACCACTACCATAACTATCCATATAAATCAATTAGATAAAGCCTAACCCCTAAGCCTCAGACCAACATCATTGGTCTTAGGGATTTCCAAAGAAGAACATGTCTACTTATCTTTTAAAGCCAAGCTTGTCTTAAGCTTAAACCAACCCAATCAATGGAGTAAAATCAATCTTGTGTTCCACACAAAGAAGGTCTCACAAGAACAATTCTACATAAATCAGAATAAGCATTCCAGCATCACAGATTCAATCAATCAATCTACCAATCATTTTCCTGTCATTACAGGAATCATAATTAGGACATTCCTATGTAAATCTTCACTGTCTAAGATCATTGTGATCTCAAACCACATAGTAATTCTCAAGCCAACAGCACTAGGACAGTGATTACATCACACCATACTCATTATCCTTAATCAAGTAAGGACAGGGGTAAGTTATCAAACCCACTGACTATACCAAGCATTGATTTTAGAGCAACTATATCATCTGGATCATATGAACTCTAAGCATAAAATCATCCAATAAGTAACCAGGACCATTATAGTTCATCTCAATAAGCAAGCCTCAAGCTAATAATCATTTAGCATGCTTACAGACCATCCACACATGATCTAATTCATCCAGTAGATAATCAACACCAGGATATGAACCCTAAATATAACAAATCATCTTAACCAGGACAAGACAGTAACCAGAGAGGTCACTACCAACATCCAGCATAGGATGAGCAAGCACAGAGAGCACAAGGGGAGTGGAAAAGAACTCACCAAAGGTCCTCGCTGAAGACTAGAAGAGGAAGCAGAGGTGGCCGACGACCATGGCGGCACGGGGAGCACCCCCAGGGGGCGCTGCGACCCATTGTAACACCCCGGTTCTGAAAAGACCGTGGCCTCTATGTGACATGCCAATCCCTGGATCGGTTCATTGGCCCACAATAGAGTAAGATAGATAACATAGCAAAATATCCGTGTATCATGAACAACGAAGATCCAGAGTACCATTATTACAATAAAAGCTTAGCACAAAGCTAGCTCAAATTATTCAGGTAGCAACATAAATAAAGTAAATCCTCCATTCTTCAAATTGCCCACAAGTGAACAAGTGCCGAGTGGAGTACCGTGGCCTATAACGATCAATCAGAATCGGAATAACCTACAACATGAAACGTAGCAGCCCCGAAGGGTCAATACATGGAATGTATGGCAAGTAGAGCTAGTAAAGGAGACAATAGTACTAACATCTACATGCATATTTGGCAATTGGAGCTGTGTCTGGCTTGCATTTGCGAATACATTTGTCCTACTTTCATAAACAGTTTTTGATTTTCTTTGAAAAGATCCCAATTAAGTTAAACCAACAATGTTAAAGCAATTAAGAAATTAGAATGAGCGAGAAACATGTCATGGAATCAATATCAAGCAACTCAGTTGTCCATAACCGGGGACACAGCTAATCGATTAGTTTATACACTCTGCAGAGGTTTGTACACTTTACCCATGTGACTTGGCCAGCCCAGCTCATACTATCACTCTCATTTTGGGTGATGATAGGGAGAAGTCCAAGAAGAGACTGTTCGGGAAGTAGCTCCTCAATCCCGACGCGCACCGGTCCAACCTACCAAAATTCTACATCTCTGGATACGCGGGTTCGAGTTGCCACAACCTACTAAGTCCAACCAATCGCCCATTCCATTATTGGCACATGGTTGTACACGTAAGCTACACAATAAAGAAGCCAATCATTCTCTCTTGATACCTGGGTGCCTTTCCGCAATAAAACCACCAAAAATTATCAATACCATCACACCCAGATGATTCATTGATTAAGTTGGTTTAGTTTTCACAAACCAATACTTTTAGAAACAAGTCTCAATGATGTAACCCAGCCCTCGTTCAACATAGCATGGCTAAGCACATCTACCAACGGTGGTTCATCTACAAGGAGGGTCCTACCACATAATAGGACATAGCATAGCGATAGTATCATCCTACACATGCATCTACAAAATACACGACAATGCATTAAAAATAGTAGGACAATACCATGAACAAAGTAGCATCTACTTGCCTTGGTTGTAGCGGTCGGAAAAACAATCCACACACGAGCAAGCGTTGCACTCGTCACAATCTACACGATACAATTGCATTCATAAACAAACAATCCACAAGCATATGCGACAAATATGATGCATGAATGCAAGAATGACAAGTTAATTGGTGCTACAGCTGCACCACAACATCCTATACCATAATACTACCGATTGCATGCATGGAAAATAGTTTTAGCGCAAGGAAAACTATTAGGTAAAAGTAATGCTCACAACTAGAGCTAGAACTTAAATAATTCACTACCGGTAGTATACTGTTTATAAAATCTTGGGAAAAATCTACCGCATAGGCATCACTGATTAGAAACAGTACCAACTGGAATTACTCGAAAAGGAATTATAAAACTCCCCGAGTAATTAAAACACTGCAGGGAGCCAATAGACAGTTTCTGCAGAAGTTTTTACTGTAAGCCTACCTTTTTAATTCACGATGAGATTCCCCTCATTCCACTGAATCCAGGGACATATCACACACGATTTTTGGAGCTACGGATCTTTTTCTACAAATTTATTACTCCGAAAAAGGCCACTAACTAGTTTGATTAAACTGTACTAAACCTTGCTGCAAAAGCCTGAACCAAAGGTATAGCAAGATTCTACACGACTCACTGAATCTACACATATTTTATTTGCAATTTTTGGCCAAGCGGTTTAATTTCTACGCAATTTACAAGATTCTACCGAAATCTGTCAACTAAAAGGATTAACGAAATTAACCAGTCAAATGTGTCTGTTGACTGGTCAACTCGTCTGCTGACTGGGCGCTGACTGGGCGTCTGACTAGTCAACGCCTGGGTGCTGACCAGTCAACGAACGATCTAAGCCGCTGATCTGAGATCTGACGGTGGCTGCAGTCTTACCGGAAACAAGCGGCGAAACGAACTCCGGACGGTGCGGCGAGTTCCGGACGGCGGTGGCGATCGGTTCCGGCGTCGGGGTTCTTCCTGCACGGACGGAGACGGTCTACGAACGGGTCGAGAAAAAACATCGCGCGCTCAAGGCGGCACGCTTACGTGCGTGTATGCGTGCACGTGTGAGTGCGCGCGGAGGCGCAATAGCGCATGCGGTAACACGCAAGCGGCAGCGCGCAGCGCACGCAGCGGCAGCGGCGCAGCAGAAACTAGCGCGCGCAGCGCGCGCGGCGCTCGCGGGGTGCGCGGTGGCGAGGCGGCGAGGCAGGGTGGCGCGCAGGCCGAGGCGGCCTGGTGGCAGCGACGCGGGCGGGTGGCGGCGCTGGCCGCGGGTGGCGCGGGTGCAAGGCGGCGGGGTCGGCGCGTCGCGGCGGCGGGGATGGCGCGGTGGCCGGCGGCGATGGCGGGGTGCAGCGAGAGAGAGAGGGAGAGGAGAGAGGCGGCGGTGGCCGGACCTGCTGGCGGCGGGGATGGAGGGCGACGGCGGCGGCGTTGGCGTCGGCCGGCGGCGACGGGGCGGCCAGGAGGCGGCGATGGCGGCGGTAGGCGCGGTTCCCGAGGCGGGGATCGCGCGGGCGGGTGGGCAGAGGCGGCGGTGTGCGGGTGCGGATACCGAGGCAGGTGGGGTCCTCTTTAAGTGGCCCCTCTCGCGCGAGTCCTAATCTGAAACGGCGCAGCGTTGGTTTCCGATTCGGAAATCGGTCCAAATTTTCGGACCGTTTTCCGGCGGTTTACTAAAACGGCGACAACTTCTCCGTATGAGCTCCGATTCGAGTGATTCTTGCGCCTACGGTGGTCAAGGGGAACAATCTAGCGTCAAGGTTTGAGCGGAACCACTAATCTACAAGGGTGGTCAACGCTAGTCCTACTAAAGCTTCCCGCAGGAATCTCGTAGCAAAATAGAATAGGGTTTTGCAAATGGCGTTTCGCCGAACCTTTTCACTCGACGGTTTTGCATGGAAAAGCATGATGCAATGATATGAATGATATGCAAGACCAATTCTAAAATTTGGGATGTGACACCCATACAGCACCACGGCAGCGACCATGACCACACCTAGAGGTGAGGTGAATCACCATGGCGCACGACGGCAACGGCAGTGCTAAGATCCACGCCAACCCCCAAACCCTAGGGTTCGGGACGGCATAGATCCGTCGCAGGAGAGCCCCATGCTCAAATCCAGTTGGATAGAAAGGATGGGCGTCGTCGACAACCTCCTACTGCACCATGACAGCGACCAGAACGGCCCACAACGGCGGGAATCGTCGGCGGCGATATCACCGACAACGGGGTCGGGGGCAGAAGGGGAGAGGAGTGAGCTCAAGGGTGAGAGGCAGCGAGGAGGTGGGCCGAGTGGGCTAGAACCCTTCGGGGTGGCTGTTTTAACTAAGTCTCATGGGCCACCAGGGCCTAATAAGAACAAGCCGGCCCAGAAACCTTTAAGGCCTGTTTTAATCAATAGGAAGATACCAAAATACCCCTGAACTTAATTAAATTCTAAAAAATAAAATAAAAATCCAAAATATATAAATAAAATATTTTTGGATTCACAATAATACACATTATCCAAATAAATTAAGAAATAAAATTTTAGACACAAAATTTTTATTAAGAATTTTGTAATTTTTATAACCCTTATGGAATTTTACAAAATTATTGAAATGTGATAAAATTAATTAAAATTCACTTTCTTCTTATATTAATATTTTAGTATTTTATAAAAATACTAACCAAATATTTAATTACAATTTTTAATATTTAAATGATAATTCTTAAAAGAATTATTAAATCAATAAAAGTCAAATAAAAGAGAAATAAAATAAAATAATTCGAGATATATTATAAATATTAAAAGGTAATATTTATAAATCCTTTATTATTAGAAATAATTTTATTAATAATGGGGAGAATGCATATCAAATTAAATTATGCATTACATTACTTGCATAATCATTTTGCTTCTTTAAATATTGTCCTTACCGGGCAATAATGATGTTTTTGTAGACATAGAAGCTCAAGGTCCAGCGCAAGCATCAGACTTCACTACCTTGCTTATGTCCTTTGAAGAGTCTTTATCAAAGTATTTGCAAATTGTGTGTTATCATATATACTATAAAAGAAAGAAAATATTATTTTCACAAATATAGAAATCATAGATATCATCCTAAGTGATGATATAATGGAGCAATAGAACTTAGGGTTCTATTTGCAACAATGATAATCAATTAGGGACTTAATAACCCCTGACATCAGTGATTCTAGCGCCATAAATTACGCATTAGCCATGAGATTTGGAATGGGACAGAGAAGTCAGCTGTATCTTCTTCCTCTCGCATGAAGCCGGATGTGCAGGTCGTGGATTTTATCCTCGTAGCATGCATATTAATTGGTAATTCGTACAGGATATGCAGCATATGGGTAGGAACCCTCATTGTCCCACGATAGTTCTGGCATCTAACGGTTTGTACAAACCATTGCCGTAATTCATTATGTGGGCATGGTGTACACCAAGGAGGCATGCGAGGTCGTGAAGGGGGCAGTGATTGGCTTGTACCAACTACTGGGCCCCACATCAAGGAATTGTGGACGGGAAAGTACGCTCGGTTGTGCAATAAGGAGTTGATCTCTCATGGGTAAAGTAACGCACCTCTGCAGAGTGTAAGAACTGTAACTTGTTACTCCCTTTTCTGGGAAGGAGCTACGAACGCGGTAGGAAAGGAACTCCATGAAAGTTCTGGTCAACCTGTGAAGGCTGATGGTCCTAGATTTTCATAATAAAATCAATATTTGAAGAAAGATTTACAAAAATTGTATAGTGCCAAGGATTTATAATCCGAGGTGGTAGCTAGAGCATCAAACTTCCCACCTTGCATATAATGAACTTGTTGGGTAACACTGTTACTCATCCTTTCCTTTGATCCATTGCTTAGACTCTAAGGATCCTAAAGACGTGCCAATGTATGCAGTCGAATGTCAAGAAGAAGTGTTCTACGAGGAACCTGATCTGTCTGGAGGTGTTGAAGGAGTGGATTACAAAATCCGTACGGTGTCGATGATAATGAAGCCAACTAAGTATCCCTAGTTAGTAGTAACCAATGGAGCTGAGCAGCATGAACTCTATAGAATGAGCTGCTGAGCTCAACTCCTAGTCGGAGTTGCTACTTTTAAATTCGCGAAAACACTTTATATTTTGGTTTGTAAGTTGAATCTTTTAGGAAGTCTTGAACTTCCAGAATTGTAATAATAATGTGTGTATATTTGTAATATGGACCCGCAATGTTTCTGTTGTACCACTCTGAGGGATGTGATATTTATGGAACGGTGTTCTGTGGATGTCATGTCAACGACTATAGTGTACTACACATGCAGTGGTATGCTGGGTCACCGCAATTATGTTAATTATTTAAATAAATATTTTTTAATAAAGATTTTATAAGTAATAAAACTTTGATAATTCATATTTTAATAATGGTAAATGATAAAAATATAAATAATATACCAAAATTCTAAGAAAAATAAGAACTAAAATTTAATATTATAATCATGTATTACTATTTCACTTAATTAAATATTTATTATTTATTATGTGTTTATAAAGAATTAAATCTTATAAAAATCATGTCTTATTATTTATAAATCACAAAAATAAATGTAATATACCAAAATGATCACAAAAATAATATTTACATGTTAAAAATATAACATTCCACTTTTGAAGTAAATAAAAACTTAATACCCTAATAACTTGAATTTAAATCTAATTTCCTTAATAATTCATATAAGGGTATTTGCTAACATTTCTAAAATTAGTCAATTGAGGTCTAACAAATAATATTAGTCTTAAAAATATTGATATTATGAAGTCAAAATGGTTCAACACATTTTAAATATAATATTATTAAATTATTGTTCAACTATAAGTGTAGATTATTCTCTAAAAGATCTTTATCAAATATAAAATCTTCAAGGATAATTTGTGACTAAATAAAATCATTTCCCTTACTTCAATCACAAATTTATAAACATACCAAAATACTATAGTGAATTCATAAGTAGTTAAGTAATATTGTTTACTTATTCGCAAACCATAACCACACCTTTATAAGGAGATAAATGATTCCATTACAGTAAAATAATAAGAAATCACTACTCAAATAGAAGTACTACCACTCTCAAATAGATTTAAATAAACATTGTGAGGAGAACAAAGTACAAATATCATAAGCATTACACCTGAAGCCATCTATGTTATTAAAGTTAACTTTATTCTATAAGACTTTAAGTATAATGCTAAAAACTTTGTTATATGTATTATAGTTAACTTTGGTCTATTTTAATTGAGTCATAAAGCATCTCAAATACAAACTATTCAAGCCAGCGTAGACAACGTCAATCACATCCTATCAATCATATTCTAAAAGCCATCAAGCTTGCTTAAACCTTAGCAAAGAAATCTTTTCTTCAAATGTTATTCTTTTTGCCACTTCAAACAACAAATCTTAAGATACTATCTCCAAAACTTAACAACTAAACGCAAGGACTTTCATCATAATCAACAGATGAAAATTAATCATAATCACATTGTTTTAAACTTTACTTGTATACTTTGGATTGTTAACACCTAAGTTCCTTATAAATGTCATTATTGTAAAGTAAAATTTAAAGATAGAACAATTCTTATATGAGCAACCTTGCGTAACATTACTCATTTGTATACCTGATTGATTGTATGATATTTTAGTTACACATTGTTTCACACACCCTCAACAGCCTTAATAAGAAGCACAAGTGCGGAACTTATCTAAAATTATAACACATTCTAAAGAAACCTTTCCATTTTTCAAACCCTAGATCAACGCTCATTCTGGGGATACGAACCTACCAAATTGCATTACATTACTTATGCATAATAGCATCCTGCTTCTTTAAACATTAGTCCTTACCGGACCAATGATGCTAATTTTAGATATTGGATCTTATATTGTCTTGAAGACTGTGAGTGCATAATCTTGCAATCACAAAAGGCAAGTCCACACTTGCTCATGTCCTTTGATTATTTTCTGTAAAGTATTTTTGCAAATCCAGTGTTGTCATCACCTGCATTTCAAAAAGGTCAAAAAACACTATTTTCATAATAATACGCTTATAGGTTATTTACCATGAGGTAATAACCTACTATGAAAGTTCCGGTGGTAAAGGAACATATTATCTAGGGCTTAACAACCAATGTCGCCAGTGATTCTTGCGTCGTATATTACGCGTTAACCATGAGATTTAGAATGGGACGGAGAAGTCAGCTGTATCCTTTTCCTTTCGTATGGAGGCAAGACGACCTTAACGTGACGTTGTGATTCCTTGTGCGGATCCAACATATGGGTGGGCATCCTTAGGCCCCACTTTTTTGGTGTCTAGATTATCTATGAGTGGTTGTCGGAGGTTTAGCCGGACCTATAAGGTACTTGTCAGGGACATCACCAGCTCATAGAGTCTTCGAGAACTCATCAGGGTTTTAGCCTGCCTGAAAGGGGGCTTAATGGAGGTGAGCCAGCCCCGAAGGATCATGTAGACATATGGGGTCGCGGAAAGGGCAGTGATTGGCTTGGATCATCTACTGGGCCCTGATACGTCGAAAACGTATCTATAATTTTTGATGCTCCATGCTTGTTTAGTATCTACTTTACTTTGCTTTGTCTACACTTTGAGGTGCTTTTTACATGTTTTCTGGTACTAACCTATTAACAAGTTGCCACAGTGCGAGTTGCCTGTTTTCTGCTATTTCTGGTTTCAAAAAAGCTAGTAAATAAATATTCTCGGAATTGGACGGGACAAACGTTAAAGTCAATTACTTTCCGTGTGGAACAAAAAGTCCAGAGGGGAGCCGGAGAGGCGGGCCAGGGTGCCCAGACCCCCCCTAGGCGCGGGTGGGCCCTACCCCACGCCTGGGAGGGGTGTGGGGCCCCTGGCCAGCGCCTCGGCCTCCCCCTTCGCCTATAAGAAGCCCCGATGAAGAAACCCTAAGAACCCGATTAAATCTCCACGAAACCGTCTGTAGCCACCGCCACCATCGTCCCTAGATCGGGGGGTCTGAAGTTCTTCCCGGCACCCTGCCGGAGGAAGATCATCCTGGAGGCCTTCTCTCCGGTATGATGCGTGAGTAGTTCCACCTTGGACTATGGGTCCATGTAGTATCTAGATGGTTGTATCTCCTCCTTTGTGCTTTCATGTATAGATCTTGTGAGCTCCGTTCATGATCAAGATCTAATCTATTTGTAATCATGCATGTTGTGTTTGCAGGGATCCGATGGATATTGAGATTATTATGTTGGTTTGATTAGTGGTTTTGTCTTTATGATTCTATCATGTCTTTGTTGTTTGTGATCTTGCATTCTCTCCGTTGTTAGTAGCTATCTTGGCCAAGTAGTTGCTAGTGACTCCAAGAGGGGGTATTTATGCTCGATAGTGGGTTCATACCTCTAGTTTCCAAGGGAAGTGCCAATAATCTCTTCGGTTGTAGATGTGTTGTTGCTACTAGGGAGAAAACAACGGTCTATTATTCATGGAACATGTGGACTATTTACCTTACACACTTTGCTTAGGGCAGTTGTATGTTGCTTCCAACTTAATACTGGAGGGGGTTCGGATGATAACCTGAAGGTGGACTTCTAGTCATAGATGAAGTTGGATGGCGGTCTATGTATCTTGTTGTATTCCCCAATCAAATCTCATAGGATCTTGCTGACTAGTAATTGCATTGTTATGCCTTTCTCAGTTCCTATCAATTGCCCTGCTGTAATTTGTTTACCCTTCATGCCATGTTGTTTATCTAAGGAGAGCACCTATAGTAAACTACGGACCCCGGTCCAATCTTTACCATTGATACATCTTCCACTGTTACTTGTTTACTTGCTGCAAACCATTACCTTCCACACCATACGTTTAGTCCTTTGTTATAGCAAACCGGTGAGCTTGAAAACCTCACTGATTCGTTGGGGCAAAGTCTTGAGTTTTTGTTGTGTAGGTCTCTCCATTGCTTGCAACACCTGTGTGATATTTCCTTCCTCCTACTGGTTCGATAACCTCGGTTTCTTACTGAGGGAGACTTGTTGTTGTGCCGCTTCATACCATGCTCTTGGGGTTTCCAACGAAGCGTCCCATGACAAGTACTGGGCGCCATCAGGCCCCACAACATGGAATTGTGGACGGGTAAGCTGCTCGGTTATGCAACAAGGAGTTGATCTCTCATGGGAAAAGTAACGCACCTCTGCAGAGTGTAAGAACTGTAACTTGTTACTCCCTGTTCCGGGAAGGAGCTACGAACGCAGCAGGAAAGGAACTCCATGAAAGTTCTGGTAAACCCGTGAAGGCTGACGGACATAGCTTTCGGAATAAAAGCAACCTTTGAAGAAATGTTTACAAAAACCTGCATTGCCTACGACCTACGGTATGTGGCTGTAAATATAGTTCATCAAACACTCTTTTTCTAGTGAACTTGCTGATTATGCTCGTACTCAATGTATATTCTTAACCCTTGCTAGATTCTGAAGCCATTAAGACGACGTCTACATCAAGTTATGCTCCAGGAATCATCATCAAAAGCTCAAGCTCTTCAATGAAGTAAAGGAAGTCAACATATACACCACCTAAAGTGAAGACAAAGTTGCGGATTAGATAGAAATATAATCTCTAGCCATAGAACCTACTTATGTAGAGTATTGCAATAGTAGCAATACATGCCAAATAGTTAGCTGCTAATCTAATTAGCATAATAGTTAAAAGTTAATTATTTCTGGTTCTTCTTTGTAAGAAGTTTCTTCCTATCTTTAACCTAGAGTGTTCTCTCGATCTTATGTAAAGAGTCGAGTTGTACCCTATAGTCATGTCTTGGACCTATTGTGTTTCTATTGTACCACTCTGAGGGATGTAATACTAGTGAATGGTGTTCCGTTGGTGGTATATCAACGACTATAGTATACTACATCATGCAGTGGTATGATGGGTCACCGCAACCATCCAGCCGAGTTGTGCTAGTGTCTAACTTGTTTGCCCTTGCATATTCACGCAAGTTTTAGTTAAAGGACTCCTACAGAGCTGATACCTTTTTAGCCTCCTCTAACATTTTCAGCCGAGTTTCCTCTAACTTGTTGTGTGTATTACCCGGGTTCACAATGGGAGCTACAAGGGTAGTTAAGTTATCTATAGCTGCCTACAAGATATTCTCTGGCCTTTCTAAAGGTGTCCACCTAACTCGGGCCACCTTTGGTGTTACATCACAAACCTCGGGTGCATGTGCTGCTGCCGGATCTGCTGCTTGCTTACCTTGTTGCTACCGGCTTTGCTGCCGTCGGATCTGCTGTTGCCGGGTTCTTGCTTGGTCCGTCTCCTGCGCCTACTGTAGGTGCGGGCATGGTCATCATCACCTCCACTCTACATGAGGGGTGAGTGATACGCTGACTGCTAGCGGCGCTGAGGGGAGTGTAGGGTTCGCAGCATAGAAAACAAAAAATTTCCTACGATGTGAACTATATACCAAGATCTATCTACTAGATACAAACAACGGGCGGATGTATATCCGTAGAGAACATACCCTTGAAGACCGACAAAGCTTAACGAGTTCAACTCGTGGTTGATGTAGACGATCTCTTGCCGATCTCAAGATCGAGAGGAAGTCCTAGCGCCGCAAATCAGCAGCGCATCCGTGCTCGCACACACGTTCGAGGCACCGAGCAACCTCCGCCTCCTCGCTCTAGCGATGCAGCGGAAGCACAACTCTTTCTTGCCGAATAGCCACCGGGAACATGTATCTCGCTAGTCCGAGACCATGGGGGATAAATTCTAGAGGGGGAGAGAGATCCTTCACGAGGAGGTGTGAGAGACAAGTGAGGAGGGGGGCTCCTTTTATAGGAGGAGGGGGGAACCCCAAGGGGGTGGCCGGCGCATGGGGCTGCCCCCTTGCCCTCCCCTCTTCATGTGGGTGGACACTCCACTCACAAATCTCCTTTAAATTCCCTCCACTCAAAAGTCCACTCAAATTCCCATTAAATTTCCACCAAATTTAATGCAAACTCTCATTAAATAAAACTCTTTTATTTTATTCAGAATTTTGTCAATTACTTTAATGATAAACATTCACAAATAACCCCTTGCTAGAATTCTATTTCACATGCATAACCGCTTTATGCAATTTCACCCGAAAACCTGTTTCGGTATCTAGTGAAATAAATTCCTGCGCTTGTTCATTCTTTCGGCATGAAACATTTGCTCCAATTGGATGTCGGTGTCTCTTAAGTGTGTCACCCTATGGTTCGTGAATAATGTGGACATGATCAAGACCCCTCTCGGATCAATAATCAGAAGAGGGATCTGGAGACCCATACTGACTCCCACACATTCAACGATGACTTTCTTGTGATCGTCGGAACCTTTTATGCTAGTATCTTAATCCCTTTGTTTCACGATATATTACATGTCCGAGATTCGATCATCGGTATCTCCATACCTAGTTTAATCTCGTTATCGACATGCACTCTTTTCTCGTTCCTGTGATATAACATTCTAGTGATCAAATCACTTGCTTGCAAGCTAATCAATGTGATATCACCGAGAGGGCCCAGAGTATATCTATCCGTCATCGGGATGGACAAATTCCACTCTCGATCCATGAGCCTCAACATAACACTTTATTAGTTCTGAATCCATCTTTATAATCACCCTGTTACGGTGTGACGTTTGATGTTATCAAGAAACTCTTTCGGTGTTAGTGATTGACATGATCTCATGGTCTAAGGATTAGGATCACTTCGTAAGTTGTTATAGCAATATAAACTCAATGACTTTGATCGTAATGCTATACTTCGGATGAATGTTCATCACACCATTACACTAATGTTGTGATCCCGTTATTAACAACATCCAATGTCCATGATCAGGAAACCTTGATCATCTTGTTAATCAACGAGCTAGTTTATGAGAGAGGCATAACTAGGAACTTTATGTTTGTTTATTAAACACACATGTATTAACGTTTCCGTATTAATACAATTATAGCATGCAAAATAAACATCTATCATATACTTGGAATACCCATAATAAACACTTTATTATTGCCTCTCAGGGCATATTCCCTTCAGTCTCCCACTTGCACTAGAGACAATAATCTAGTTACATAGTGATAAATCTAACACCCATTGAGTTCTAGTGTTGATCATGTTTTGCTCTAGGGAGAGTTTTAGTCAACGGATCTGCTACATTGAGATCCATATGTACTTTACAAATCTTTATATCTCCATCCTTGACATGCTCGCGGATGGAGTGAAACCGGTGCTTAATATGCTTGGAATGCTTGTGAGACCTTGGCTCTTTGGCATTGGCAATGGCACCATTGTTGTCACAATAGATCACCATTGGGTCCAACGCGTTTGCCACCACTCCTAGTTCGGATATGAACTCCTTCATCCAAACTGCTTCCGGAGCCGCTTCTAAAGCAGCAACATATTCGGACTCCGTTGTTTATCCTGCTACCACAGGTTGTTTGGAGCTCCTCCAACTAACCGCTCCACCATTCATAAGAAATACGTATCCGGATTGAGACTTAGAGTCCTCCGGATCGGTGTCAAAGCTAGCGTCGACATAACACTTAGCGACGAGCTCTTCTTCACCTCCGTATACAAGAAACATATCCTTAGTTCTTCGTAAGTACTTAAGGATATTCTTGACCGCTATCCAGTGTTCCGAACCTGGATCCGATTGGTACCTACTAGTCAAACTAATAGCATGTGCCACATCCGGTCTTGTACATAGCATGGCGTACATTATAGAGCCTATGGCTGAAGCATAGGGGACTTTGTCCATTATCTCTCTTTCTTCCGCCGAATCCGGACTTTGAGTCTTACTCAATGTCTTGCCTTGCAACATAGGTAAGAACCCCTTCTTACTTCCGTCCATTTTAAACTTCTTTAAAATCTTATCAAGGTATGTACTTTGCGATAGCCCTATTAGGGGCCTAGATCTATCTCTATAGATCTTTATGCCTAATACGTATGACGCTTCACCTAGGTCCTTCATTGAAAATTTGCTGTTTAGATAACTTTTAACACTGTTTAAAAGATCTATATCATTTCCGATCAATAATATGTCATCCACATATAATATCAGAAATGCCACATTGCTCCCACTCACTTTCTTGTAAATACAAGCTTCTCCATAAGTTTGGACAAATCCAAACTCTTTGATCACCTCATCAAAGCGGAGATTCCAACTTCGTGATGCTTGCTTCAATCCATAGATGGATCGCTGAAGCTTGCACACCTTGTTAGCATCCTTAGGATCGACAAAACCCTTTGGTTGTATCATATACAACTCTTCTTCAATATTACCATTGAGAAACGCGGTTTTGACATCCATCTGCCATATCTCATAATCGAAATATGTAGCAATTGCTAACATAATCCTAACTGACTTTAGCATCGCTACGAGAGAGAAAGTCTCATCGTAGTCAACTCCTTGAATTTGTCGAAACCCCTTTGCGACAAGTCGAGCTTTATAGATGGTCACATTACCATCATCATCAGTTTTCCTTTTGAAAATCCATTTGTTCTCCACGGCCTTTCGGTCGTGAGGTAATTCCACCAAGTTCCAAACTTGATTTTCATACATGGATTCCATCTCGGATTTCATGGCTTCTAACCATTTGTTGGAATCCGGGCTCATCATCGCTTCTTCATACGTCGCAGGGTCATTATTTTCATCAACCATGAAATTCATGACAGGATTTCCGTACAGCTCGGGAGCTGCACGTGTCCTGTTTGACCAGCGAGGTTTGGTAGTACTCTCTTTCGGAATTTCATGATCATTATCATTAGTTCCTTCTTCAACAGGTGGAGCCAACTCCGGAACAACTTCCGGCGCTGTGCTACTCGCCATACTTTGAAGAGAAGGTTCCACAACCTCTTCGAGTTCTACCTTCCGACTACTCACACCTTTCGCGAGAAACTCTTTCTCTAGAAAGGATCCATTCTTGGCAACAAAAACCTTGCCCTCGGATCTGTGATAGAAGGAATACCCAATAGTTTCTTTAGGGTATCCTATGAAGACGCATTTTTCCGCTTTGGGTTCGAGTTTATCCGGTTGAAGTTTCTTCACATAAACATCGCATCCCCAAACTTTAAGAAATGACAGCTTAGGTTTGTTTCCAAACCACAATTCATACGGTGTCTTTTCAACGGATTTAGATGGTGCCCGATTTAAAGTGAATGCAGCAGTTTCTAGTGCATAACCCCAAAATGACAACGGCAAGTCCGTCAGAGACATCATAGATCGAACCATATCTAATAAACTACGATTACGATGTTCCGACACACCATTTCGCTGTGGTGTTCCGGCAGGTGTGAGTTGTGAAATAATTCCACACTCTTTCATGTGAGTGCTAAACTCGTAACTTAGATACTCACCTCCATGGTCGGACCGTAGAAATTTGATCTTTCTATTACGATGATTTTCCACTTCATTCTGAAATTCCTTGAACTTTTCAAAGGTTTCAGACTTGTGTTTCATCAAGTAGATATAACCGTCTCTACTCAAATCATCCGTGAAAGTAACAAAATAACGATATCCACCTCGCGCCGACACACTCATTGGACCACATACATCAGAATGTATGATTTCCAATAAATCTGTCGCCCATTCCATTGAACCGGAAAACGGCGTTCTAGTCATCTTGCCCATAAGGCATGGCTCACATGTATCAAATGATTCATAATCAAGTGATTCCAAAAGTCCATCCGAATGGAGCTTCTTCATGCGTTTAACGCCAATATGACCTAGATGGCAGTGCCACATATATGCGGATATATCATCATTAAGTTTAATCCTTTTAGCATCAACATTATGAATATGTGTAACATTATCATCGAGATCTAATAGAAATAAACCATTCATCATCGGTGCATGACCATAAAAGATTTCATTCATATAAATGGAACAACCATTGTTCTCGGATTTAAATGAATAACCACTTCGCATCAAACACGATCCAGATACAATGTTCATGCTCAGTGCAGGCACCAGATAACATTTATTCAAGTTTATAACTAATCCCGACGGCAAGTGGAGAGGCAGCGTTCCGACGGCGATCACATCAACGCTTGATACATTGCCGACACGCATCTTGACCTCACCCCTTGCTAGCGGTCGCTTGTTCCGCAGCCCCTGATTCGAGTTACAAATATTAGCAACTGAACCGGTATCAAATACCCAGGTGCTACTGCGAGCACTAGTCAAGTACACATCAATAACATGTATATCATATATACCTTTGTTTGCCTTGCCGGCCTTCTTGTCTGCCAGATACTTGGGGCAGTTGCGCTTCCAGTGGCCAGTCCCCTTACAATAGTAGCACTCGGAATCAGACTTAGGTCCAACTCGGGGTTTCTTTTCAGGCGCAGCAACAGGCTTGCCGCCCATACTTCCCTTCTGTTTTCCCTTCTTGTCTTTCTTGAAACCAGTGTTCCTATTGATCATCAACACTTGATGTTCCTTTTTGATCTCCACTTCTGCAGTTTTAAGCATTGACAGAAGCTCGGGGAGAGACTTCTTCATGCCTTGCATATTATAGTTCATCACGAAGCTCTTATAGCTAGGTGGCAGAGACTGCAGAACACGATGGATGCCTAAGTCAATGGGAATCGGTATTCCCAAGGACACAAGCTTATCGGCGTAACCCGACATCTTGAGTACATGCTCACTAACGGAGCTGTGCTCTTCCATCATGCAGCTAAAGAACTTTTCTGAAGCGTTGTATCTCTCTACAGCAGCATGTGTGTCGAAAATCATTTTCAACTCACCCATTGTATCAAATGCATTGCCGTTTTCGAAACGCTTTCGAAGTTCCGGCTCTAGCCCATACAATATGCCGCAATGAACTAAGTTGTGGTCCTCCTGACGAGTCTGATAGACATTCTTCTCCTCGTCAGGGGCATCATCTAAAGTTGGGGGGCCTAACGGCGCTTCTAGCACATATTGCTTTTGTGCAGCAGAGAGGAGAATCCTCAAATTCATGGTCCATTCGGTAAAGTTGCTACCGTTCGTTGCTAGTTTCTCTTTCTCCATGAACACATTGAAATTAAAAGCAGGTGGTGCCATCTACAACAGAATTTGTAAAGTTTAGACTAAGTGTATGATAGATTGAGTCCAACTAATCTATATTACGAATGAACTCCCACTCAAAAACGACATCCCTCGTGCCTTTTTGGTGATTACATGAACCAAATCCACTACACCAAGTCCAATCATCACGTGAGTCGGTATAGCTTCAAAGGCGAGCATCAAATGGGCATCATATCAACTATATGACTCATGCTTAACCTTTCGGTCTGTGTTCCGAGGCCATGTCTGTACATGCTAGGCTCGCCAAGTTAGAACCTTAGTATTCGCGTGTGTAACTGTTTTATACCCGAAATATGGTCGTGGATCCAAGAACACCCGATCATCACGTGATGTCTTGGAGCGACGAAAACATAATCGGTGCATACTAAAGGAATAACACATTCTTATCTTGATATTTAAATGAGGGATCATCTTATTATGCTAACAAAGCGCTAAACAAGCAATATAAGATGCTATCAAACATCATATGTTTATTAGTGAAATTATATGGTTCTCGCAGATGATCTCTATCATGTGCATCGTGGTATGATCACTATCATACCTATATGTGTAAATCCAAGGTCTATGGATTTTACACGCTATATGTGTTGTAAGAGTATCATCTCATACTTCTACTTACAACACTACCATATCATAACACTAGCCCAGCAACAATCTAAACTAGACGCCTCTAATTTATCCATTGCAAGTTTTACGTGGCTTAGGGCTGTCGAGATAGAACCGTTCTTACCTACGAACATGAACCACAACGAGGATAATCAAATTGTTGACAACTCGCTTGCAAAATAGATATTGACTATAGTAGGAGAGACAGACACCCGCTAGCCACTTATGCAAACTAGTTGCATGTCAAGCGTGGAACAGGTCTCATGTGCGAGGACATGTAAAGTTTGTCCGGGCCGCTTCATCCCACTATGCCACCAATATCCAAAATTACAACAAAGTAGCAACAACATGATCATCATCGCCCACATACTCATATGTGTACTACCCGTGTAAAGTATCTACGCATAGATCCGGCTCTGATACCACTGTAGGATTCGCAGCATAGAAAACAAAAAATTTCCTACGATGTGAACTATATACCAAGATCTATCTACTAGATACAAACAACGGGCGGATGTATATCCGTAGAGAACATACCCTTGAAGACCGACAAAGCTTAACGAGTTCAACTCGTGGTTGATGTAGACGATCTCTTGCCGATCTCAAGATCGAGAGGAAGTCCTAGCGCCGCAAATCAGCAGCGCATCCGTGCTCGCACACACGTTCGAGGCACCGAGCAACCTCCGCCTCCTCGCTCCAGCGATGCAGCGGAAGCACAACTCTTTCTTGCCGAATAGCCACCGGGGACATGTATCTCGCTAGTCCGAGACCATGGGGGATAAATTCTAGAGGGGGAGAGAGATCCTTCACGAGGAGGTGTGAGAGACAAGTGAGGAGGGGGGCTCCTTTTATAGGAGGAGGGGGGAACCCCAAGGGGGTGGCCGGCGCATGGGGCTGCCCCCTTTCCCTCCCCTCTTCATGTGGGTGGACACTCCACTCACAAATCTCCTTTAAATTCCCTCCACTCAAAAGTCCACTCAAATTCCCATTAAATTTCCACCAAATTTAATGCAAACTCTCATTAAATAAAACTCTTTTATTTTATTCAGAATTTTGTCAATTACTTTAATGACAAACATTCACAAATAACACCTTGCTATAATTCTATTTCACATGCATAACCACTTTATGCAATTTCACCCGAAAACCTGTTTCGGTGTCTAGTGAAATAAATTCCTGCGCTTGTTCATTCTTTCGGCATGAAACATTTGCTCCAATTGGATGTCGGTATCTCTTAAGTGTGTCACCCTACGGTTCGTGAATAATGCGGACATGATCGAGACCCCTCTCGGATCAATAATCAGAAGCGGGATCTGGAGACCCATACTGACTCCCACACATTCAACGATGACTTTCTTGTGATCGTCGGAACCTTTTACGCTAGTATCTTAATCCCTTTGTTTCACGATATATTACATGTCCGAGATTCGATCATCGGTATCTCCATACCTAGTTTGATCTCGTTACCGACATGCACTCTTTTCTCGTTCCTGTGATATAACATTCTAGTGATCAAATCACTTGCTTGCAAGCTAATCAATGTGATATCACCGAGAGGGCCCAGAGTATATCTATCTGTCATCGGGATGAACAAATTACACTCTCGATCCATGAGCCTCAACATAACACTTTATTAGTTCTGAATCCATCTTTATAATCACCCTGTTACGGTGTGACGTTTGATGTTATCAAGAAACTCTTCCGGTGTTAGTGATTGACATGATCTCATGGTCTAAGGATTAGGATCACTTCGTAAGTTGTTATAGCAATATAAACTCAATGACTTTGATCATAATGCTATACTTCGGATGAATGTTCATCACACCATTACACTAATGTTGTGATCCCGTTATTAACAACATCCAATGTCCATGATCAGGAAACCTTGATCATCTTGTTAATCAACGAGCTAGTTTATGAGAGAGGCATAACTAGGAACTTTCTGTTTGTTTATTAAACACACATGTATTAACGTTTCCGTATTAATACAATTATAGCATGCAAAATAAACATCTATCATATACTTGGAATACCCATAATAAACACTTTATTATTGCCTCTCAGGGCATATTCCCTTCAGGGAGGCTCTTCCGCAAGGATGACTCGCGGTGGGTAGACGCGCGATGTGTCGACGCCAACGTAGATCTTGTGGGCGCCAAGGTTGACGAAGATGCCATTGCGCGGGCTTGGCCGCGCTCTGAAGCTGCCCGCTTTGTCGCTGACATATTCCTAGTGGTCGAATCTCTAGACTAAGCCGAAGACGATGCGCTCGCCAGTGTTGATGAAGTTTCCCGTCCGGATCTTGACTCCAGCTAGCACCACTGCTGGCCCCACGGTGGGCACCAGCTGTCGTGGTGGTGGCACGACAGATGCCATGGGTAGGATTAAGTTGGGGCCAATGTGCACTAGTGGGATCCAGGGAGGGAAGATGTAGTGATTTCTCCATATAGAATACAAGAACTAGATCTTTACTCAACACAACAGATGCTACACTTGCTCCTCGAGCTATATGAGCGAGACGAAGAAGAAGCCCACTGCTAGTGCTAAGATAAAAATGAATCGATCCTCTCTTAGGAGGCCCTGGCTCACCTTATAAAGGGGTGGCCAGGTTACATCTAGGGCTGACGTGGACAACATATTCGTGGAATATGCTCGTCCCAAAATAGTAAATCGGCGGGAGCCTTTCCGTGTCTCCCTTCTAGCGGTGGCAATAACCCAGAGCCCACAACATGTGATCCTCGGGCTCGGTGACTGTCACCTCCGTGACCCTCTTCTGCTTCTCTATCCCTCTGGCTCTTATCCGTAGTGCTTGGCATTGTAAAGATTCCTGATGGAGAGCCAGTGCGCAGTGTTGACTTCGGGGTTCACCCTCTCCTTCTTGAGCAAGCTTCCCCATGACTCGGCCTCAGCTTGTATAACTCGGCCAAGCCCTAACTTGCATATACAAAGTGAAATGATTGTACGCCGACATAACCCGTGCGTTGGCCGAGTCAGGTCTTAGTTACCTGACTCGGGTTAAGCCGGGCCTTATTCGACCGGCCTCTATATAACGCGTTCGGGTCGTTCATTGACCCGGTCCAGATCCTTGAGGGCTTTACCCTTTTACCTTAGCTTGACCCTACCTGGGGTCATCCCCCCAACAAGTAGTGTCACCTATCGGACCATCCAGCACATATCGCTTTTGTGCATCATTGAGGAAAAACCTCAAATTCATGAACTAGTTGGTAAAGTTGCTACCATTCCTCGTAAGTTTCTCTTTATTCATGAACACATTGAAATTAAAAGCAGGTGGTGCCATCTACAATATAATTTGTAAAGTTTAGACTAAGTTTATGTGACACCCCCGGGATTAAGGCTAGACAAATCCCAGACCTTCGTCTGAACATAAGCCTAACCTAATCTCGAAAGCGTACAGAGAGAGAATCGGTAACACAACAGTGACCCTACGACACAAAAATTATTACAGCAAGCTCATAACTGAGCAAAGAACCAGAATATTACAAGCAGAGGTCACTGACCACAAACATCAAACAATGGAAGGCAAATTATGCTATTAAGTATAGCAAACTTAACAAATGGCCTAAGAAGCCTGAAGCATAACGATGACGTCCAATCCATAGACCCTGGACTTCCAACTGGGAACCCCAAGCTACTCATCGATGTCGATGCCGTGAAGAACTCATCTTCTATGGTAACACTTACTCTGCTGCAAAAGTATCAACAAAGCAAGGGTGAGAACAGGGTGTACTCCGCAAGACTTATGGCTGGTGGAGTTATTTTTGCATAAAGCCATCTTTGTTTTGTAAAACAAGAGGGAGAAGAATCTCAACTAATCAGAATATTTTAAAAAGGGGATAAGAGAGCGGTATCTCTAGCTTTGATCATCTCTTGATATCCACTAAATCATCATCAGCTGAACCTATCTAGGATCACCCACTCGTACCCATGAGGAAGCATCCTTAAGCACACATTACTTAACTTGCCAAGTTTTACGATTAGGTTCAAGTTCTCTATTATCTTCACGTCCGTTCCCAAGTTCGTCTATAACCGCGGACGCGGCTTTTCGAAAAGATTAATAACCCTGCAGGGGTGTACAACTTTACCCACACGTACTAACCTTATCTTAATGCCAGTACATTAGCCCTCTTCCTTGGAAGGTCGGTAGAGGGTGGTTAGACACGACCTTTACCTTGATTTCGCCAAGACCATGAGTCACGCACTAGGGAGATGCCGCCGTAAAGGGTCGAGTCCTGAAGCCGGTCCCTAATGATGTGTGCGGGTTTCAAGATTACGGATGTCATCTCTTGTTCCCGGCCATGCTTACCTACATGTTATGAATGCACCTCCTTCACCTCCATTCAAGAACATCCAATATGTGTATGTTGAATGGAAAGCCCGAACTATGTGACTCATGGAATCTACTCGGCAAGTTAGTTGGTCGAGGGGGTTTCTAGGCCCCCGTGTGGTTGTACGCTCGTCTTGGTTCAAGAGGCAAGAACATCGGTTCCTAAGGGTGGCAAGTATGGGACTGCAAAAACCACAACCCTCGTGGCCTCCCATACAAGCCTTAGCATGTTTAACTTTCATCTCTGATCATACCACGCCATCCTATCAAACTAGGTTCATTTGCAGCTCTGATTCATCAACCAGATGAACCAGCGGTAACAGCTAAGCATGGCTAAGCACAACAGATGTAACAACTCTAGCAACGCTTCACAAGCCAAACCCTAGTTACGCTAGGAGCAGTGGATCAGGAAATATAGTCTTCAAAGGTAGCATGCATCAGATAGGATTACTCTATATATCGATAAAAGACTTTAGAATCGCATGCACATGACAAGAATTGAAATGCTTGAAAACTTAGGATTTTATCATGTGTGGGGTTTCGCTTTCCTTTGCTAGTTGATATCCAGAAAGTAGAGTTCCTGACACCTGGTACTTGACTTGTTTACAGTTGGTCAAGTATTGGTCTTCGAGCTTCGACGGTGTTGATCTCGCTCTTCAATCTTGATCGTGATATCGTATTCTATCAAGAAGAACCAAATACCGGAAAGAAGGGGAAACAATCAACACATGGCATCGATGCAATGCTCAAACAAGAATGATGATATGACAAGTTAAAAGTTATTTAAATTGAAACCCTAAACATGCTTGGTCATTTTAAATGGAGTCCGAGAGGTCCAAACCCTAGAACATGGGGATCCTCGGAATCACCTGCGCGGTTCAATTGGTTCTGCTAATTAAACTTGTAGTTGAAGTTATTGAACAATGCATGATTATAGCTTAGTTAGATAGTTCTCATTTTTCTGAACATTTGATATATTATTTGTATTTTTCTGATTTAAAACGAATTAGTTATCAATTTCTTAATTTTTAATTCATTTTTAGAATATTATGAAATAATTTGCATTTTGGAATTACTTTAAAATTATATTAAACGGAAAACATTTCTAAAAAATGTTATTTGACTTACAGGATGGACCCACCTGTCATATATTTGTTATTTACTGAAATGATTTATGGAGAACATTTAAAATAAAAGAAAATAGGGAAATGACCTCATGCTGATGTCATGCTGACATCAGCAATGGAGGATCTCCCAGGCTAGGGTCGGGCTCGGCGATAGGGGGCGCACGGGGCTGCGAGGAGTAACACGCGAGAAAGAGGGTATCACGGCGAGCAGTTTAGGCGTGGCACCGCCCTTAAATGGTCGCCGGAACAGTGCTCCCGACGAGCATCTACGGCATTGCTCGGTGGCGCACGGCGGGAGGACAAACCAGGAAGCAAGGAGAGTAGAGGAGGGGTCTGGCGTGACCAGTGGCTCACCACGAGCGTGATGGAGGGGTCAACAAAGCTCGAGGAGGACGGATGGCGACGAATCGAGACATTGACTGCGGTGGCCGACGGCGAGGTTGAGCATGATTCCGAGCAGAGGGCTACTCCCCTGCTTGTGTGGTTCCACGGGGACGAAGAGGGAGATGATACGAAGCTCCTGGACACCTCGGTCGGGCGAGGGGTAGCCGGATTTGACAGGGTGTCGTCAGGTTCTGCACCTAGGGTTTCGGCCAGGAGAGGAAAACAGGGAAGAAGAGAAGCTAGGGTTGTCTACGGCGGCGCTGGAGCTCTTATAGGCGTCGTCGAGCGGCGACTCTCATCTTGGCGTGCAGCGCGCATCATGGCGTACGGCGACGGCCCCGGCTGCGCCAGCGAGCTGCTTGGCCGGCGAGGAAGACGACAATGGGAGGGAGCGAACCGGTACGGGCCAGATTGGGCCGAGGTGGGCCGCGGCTGCTGTGCACGAGCGGCGGATAGGAGGGACAGGGCGATGGGCCGGGCTAGAATAGGGTGTTGGCTCTGTTTTTCTTCCTGAAATTCTTTTCTTTTTTGTTTTCTCACTTTTCTCTTTATTTTTTCAAATACAAATCTGTTTTGTACATTTTCAAAATACAAGAGACTTTGTAAATATTTAAAATAACATGGAGACCCTTAATAACCATTTGGGTCCCAACTTTTTATACTTTTCAAATATATCATAACCATTTTGAACACATTTGAGAGGAAGAGGAAAATTAGGGTTAGGGTTTTGTGATTATTTTTCTTGCATGCATTTTTAAATGATGATGCTCATGAATGCACAAACATTTCCTAATTACCATTAATAAAACTAGGGTTGTTACAATTCTATCCCCCTTAAAAGAATCTCATCCCGAGATTCCTAGGTAGGAAGACAGAAGAAACAGGGCTCAGTAAACTTCAACGATCTTCTTAAAGAGATTGACCCATGCCACCATGACGAGTGGACGAAGCGCTTCATAATCTTCGAGGTGGCTACTCGCACTTAGGAAGAGAGGGAATGACACAGAACCACGAACTGAGTATCTCATGGTCAACTCATGGATAGATGTTTCGTGAACATTTCTAAAGCCAACAAACATGAAACACGTCAAGGTAACGGAGGAAACAAAAGGAGATAGTTTTCAAGGTGACAGATAACTGGTCTTCATAAGGATTGAGACCATGGAGCTTGCAGAAGAGGGTAAACTTCTGAGGGAAGAAACTTCTAACAGATGGAACATGACCACATACTTTGAGAGATAAACCTCTACTAAACTTAAGTAGAGCTTTACAGGTGGAAAAGATAGATACCAACAAACCAATTTGTTGAACTACTTTTGACATAGAAGGGTCACTCTTTCGTTCAACAGAAGGTTAATACGGAAAGGTGTTTTGGTGGAGAGGACTCATAAGAGTCACAAGGAACATGTAGCAAGAGAATTATTGACTACCAGAATCATGGTCGCTCTTTGAACATGTTTAAGAAAGCAGGAAGGAAACTCTTTAATTCATACAGGGCTATCAAAATCTTTGCCAAAGATCATGATATCACTTTACACCACCAAGATGAATGTAGAGGTCTCAACCCAATAAGGTAGATTCCTCCTGTGTTTTACAATGCTAGTCCCTGGATCAATAGCTAGCATCCACAGTATAGATGTAATATCAAGAAACAAGGGTCATAATATAACTTTATAACCAGGAATAACATAATTTTATTACATCATACATAGCTCATTTGGCTATTACATTACATTTGCAGCGGAATATCTATAAGTATGGGTCCATCATCTTCAAAGTGCCACAGGCAGATGTTGGTTGTAGACTTTGTAATCCTAATCTCACAATCTTCACTAAAATCAATCAAACCTGCAACATTACAAGTTACAGCCACAAGGGTCAATACATTTGAATTGTATTGGCAAGTTTCACTTTTATATATAAGATAAGTGGATCCTATCATTACATGCATATTTGGCTAAGTAGAGTTTAAGGCTTATTTGCATAAAGCAAACTTTATCCTAGCTTTTCAAAATGGTTTTGGTTCTTTGTCAAATCTCTTTTCCAAGAATCCCTTGAACTCCTTGGTAGACACTCAAGTGTTCAAGTCCTTGTCAAAATCTCTTGAGCTCCTTGGTAATCCCAAGTGCATCAAGTTTTATAATATCTCATGAGTTTCCTTGGTAACCCCAAGTGTTCATGTTTTCATCAAAATCTCTTGAGCACCTTGGTAACCCCAAGTGCATCAAGCTTAACAAAATCTCCTTGAATTCCTTGGTAGACACACAAGGGCATCAAGTTTTTATTTTAGAAGTTGGAATGTCGAGATCTCCCATAGTTCAAACTTTAGTTGCTCAGTATTGTCCATAACCGGGGACACGGCTAAGTACTTAGATTTTATTATCTTCTGCAGAAGGAGTACACTTTACCCACATGTCACAATCCCATCCTTTTGCCACCAGTGGCCTACTGGATTAGTGCTCACCAAGATGGAGTACTGGCAGATTGGGAATGTGACGAAGTCTTTCCAAAAGGTCCTCCCATACATCATTGCTAGCTTTGTCTTCAGCCCCCATGAAGCATTCCAGATCCCCATGTCCAGTAACTAAAGACAATGTATGGGTCTTCCTAATGTAATTGACTAAGCCAGAGCCATAATAGCATGTGGTTGCACACGAAAGCCACAATTGGAGAAACATGTTCAATCTCTAAGTTTCCTAGGTGGTTTTCATTTGGAGCACAACACAAAGTGATTTCCATAGACATGGTTCCCTTTTGTTGCCACCTTCTCCAAAACTTAAAGTGTCCTCCACCTAGGTGGTTCATTGAGTCCTTGTTTTATTATGTAAAACACAAGTCCTTTTCTCAACCTTTGTAAAATCTCAACATGTATCTCTTTTTCAAAATATAGCATGGCTAAGCATGTACAACTACATGATTTTCTCTAAGGAAAGTAAGGGCATCCTATTAGGATTTAGCATAGCATAAGTATAAATCATTTTCATGCATGTTTTCAAATCCACTAAGTATAATGAAAATAGTAGGACTTTTGTATGAGAGTGTAACTTGCCTTTTTGGTAGGGAATAATGGTTCACTCCTTGATCTTGCTAGTCTCACACTTTGTTAAATTCACTACAAGTCAATCAAGCAAACACAAAATCAACTAACATTCCAAACCAAAGTCAAACAAACAATCTTACACACACAAAGCAATGGAGTCTAAGTCATGCATAAGTATGCAAAGGATGGTTCTATTGCAAGGTTGGTCTCCACTAGGTTTATAAACTTTGTAAGGTCCAAATTGGTCATTTACCAAAATGGCAAAGTCACTAGTTAGAGGGTTTTGCCCAAAATCATTTTTTTTAAACCATTCATCATTTTTATGTGGTGGAAATTAGTTTTATCCATCCTAAAAACCTTTAAGTCTTCACCCAAAGTTTTTAACTCTCAAGATTTGTTGTTTTGGGTCAGTAGCTTTGATTCAAAATATTTTCCCAAAGTTTTATTCCAAAATCCTTTTTCATAATAAAACCATTATCTTTACTTTGCTAGAAATAGACTAATTCAATTAATCCATTCTAAATTTTTCCAATTTCATTTTCAAAACCATGGGTTGGTTCCTAGGGTCAGTAAGTTCACAATAAACTAATTTGCAAAAGATTTAATCCAAAAATCAATTTTAAACAATTTTTCTACTCTAAACAAGCTCACAAATGTTTCTGCAAATTCAAACAAGCTAACAGATACTATTTTCTGAACTAAGGCCATGGTTGGCTAGGTCTTGTTCTCCTGAATCTAGTGATATAAAATTTGTAATTTTTGGACGTGTGGTTTGAAAGTTACAAAGGTTTAAAGTTTGCAAATAAATCTGTTTTCAAATTTCTTTTTAAACAGATCTAGTGCCACGCGTCGTGTTCCTATTGGTCCATACCGGTTCGGTTGGATCACGGCTGTGGGGCATTGGATCTAGTTAGATCGAGTGGTCCAGAGGACATACCCCTTCGGTGTTTAAGTAATCTATCCGATTCGTTCGATCCAGATCTAACGGCTACTACTGCTTGGTCACAGATGGGTGGCGTTGCGCGGCGGCAGACGGCGGCGCACGGCCAGGCAGTGATGCTCCGGCGATTCTAGGAAGCGAGGATGACGGAGAAGGTGCTCACCGGGTTCGCGTGGTCGAGGTGGTGCTCAAGGTACTGCTGGCTTGACAAGGGGCGCTCGGGAACGGTGGCGATTGCTCGCCGGAGACTTCGTCGGCGTCGGGTGATTCTGTCCGCGGTCGAGGACGTCGCTGGAGATCGCCCTAAGGCAAAACAAAGGTGCGGTCAGATGCGCAGGACCAAGATAACGCTGTGTGCGTGAACGAGGAGTGAAGGGGCGGTCTGGTTCACCTGGAAAGCGTTGTCGGAGAAGAAGCAGACGGTGGCGCTGTCGGAGCTTGTCAAGGCCGACGCTCCGGGGCGCCCGCGGTTGAATGACCGGCACGGGGAGAAGCGTCTGGGAGTGGGGAAGCTGCCAGCGTGCTCAGGGAGGCTCGGGGAGGTGTGGCTTGGCCGGAATCGACAGAGGAAGCTCGTCGGACTGAGGGTGGTGCGGCGAGAAATGGAGCAGCCTGGGGGCGAGTCGAGGCGTGGTGACAGAGGGGAACGGAGGGAAAGACGCAGGAGTTTTATCGAGCACAGTCAAGGCGAGTAATGGTGGCGGCATTATGACGAATTAAGTCCGCGGAATCACTGCAGGAAACGGCGACGAGGGAGGAAGAAGGGGTCGCGCGGGTGTGAGAGAAGAACAGGAGCGGTGGGGTCTACCTGTCAGTGGGAAAAGAAACGAGGGGAAGGGTCCACCAGTCGGTGTCTGTTCGGGTTAGTGTTTAGGTAGGAAAACGTTTCGCTGTGGATAGAGGAGCGGGGCTGGCGCTGGGCCTTAGTGGGATGCTGTTGGGCTGTTGGGTTGGGTCGATCCACTTCCATTTTTTTTTATTCTGTAACTTTTTCTTTTTCTATTCCTGAATTCTGTTTTGAAATCAAACAAACAACCAACATCCAAAACAATTCAAATAATCAACAAACTTTGCAACTATGAATTTGGTTATATTCAGTAACATACACCAAAATCCAAAATAAAATAATATTTTTTATTCCTTTTAAGATCCATTCATTAATTAAATAAAAGGGTCCTTTATTTATTTAATCAAATAGGGTTTGTTTTATTTAATAAAATCCTTATTTGAAATCCTAACACTTTCAAAACTCAATCAGTAGGTTTTATTTGTGAATCTCAAATATTTGGGAAAACTTATTTTAAATATTTTAATAGGTTTTGATGTTTCAATTAAATTGGTAAAACCTTTTATTTAAATAAAGTTGGATATTTAAATCCTTATTAATTTATTTAAATAAACCTTGGCTAATTTTATTTAAAATAAAATGTTTTAATTCCAAAGTTTAGCCAAGGCTTAATTTGGCTTTATAAAATAATCTTTATTTATGAACTTCTATTTCATTTGAAAACCAATCTTTTTCCTTTAAGAGTTTCAAAATAGTATTTTAAATATTTTATTTTCCTTTAATAAAAGTTTATCCTTTTAAATCTCTTTAGAATTTATTTGATTCAAATTGGTTTGAGGTTCCATTTGAATTCAAAAAGTTTCTTCTGGCCCTGAAAATCAAACCAAGTTTTATTTTATTCATTTATTTTTCACATTACAAGATTTGGAAAATCTTGGGATGTGACAATGAATAGTTAAGAAGATTCCTGATGACACGAGACGAAAGAAACTTCATTCTTAGACTCCAAGTACTTGGCATAACAAGACATTTGTCATCATAAAAGGGTCTGGAGGGTCGACCGAGAGACATTTAGCAACACTACTTTAAATGTTCTCCTTGATGTTTGAAACACCAATATCAGGCTACTGACAAGCCTTTAACCAGTCATTAATTAAAGGTTGGACTTCGGTTACAGAGGAAACCATAAGCACAACTCCTATAATAAATTATAGAAGAATCATCATGAGGAGTGGTTGTTGTTGCTGGTTCAAGGAAGTATGATAATAGGTCTTTCCAGCTAAGTGTGTCAACCATTACATCAATCTTGCCAGATGTTTAAAGAGACCTATGTCAAAACCTTGAGGGACACTAACCATCATTGCTGCTTGAGATTCAGCTTTGGTTAAGTGGAGAGATACTTCAGACTCAGCATATCCAAATAAAAGGTTTGCAACATTTACCACGAAGATAAAGTTACTAGATTCTCAAGTCATGGCCTACAATGTCAAGCTCCAAAAGATGAGCTAGATTGTGAAACAAATGTATTAGCAAGTTGTCAGAAGATAATTGCACCTACATGAATTGTTTGCAATGAAACACAACGGAATCCTTGTTGGGAAACATTTAGGAGGATATCAAAGTTTTGTTGGACTTCTTATCTTCCGTGAACAAATCAATTAGTGGCTTAAGATGCTTGGAGAATATTCTAGAGATGTGAAGGTATCAACCTACCATATCAAGAATTCTTTGCACATGCTTGTCTAACTTGAAATGATTCCCGGGGAAACAAAGAAAACGCTAGTCAGATCCACGCCGACATCCTTCAATAATTGCACGTGAATCGGAGAAGGTTGCTTCTAACATACTGAACACATACTTCGAGATAACACGAAGATGGTTCTCAAAACTTTCCAAATTTAATGCGAAATGTTCCATATGAATCTCGTATATCGTGGAGAAGATAAGGATGTCATTAATGGGCTCAATAACAAACTTATTGAGACACTCCAAGAATATGGACTCATATGTTATATGAACAAGGCATAGACATTGGTCAGACCAGAGGACATGAAGATGTACTTAAGTGAGGCATCACAAACGGATACACCATCAGGATTGTCCTTGGAACTGAGTTTCATCTGACGTTTGCCCAATCAAATCAAAGGCGTGGAAAATAACATGCCCACAAAGGACTTATTATCTTACTTCACCACGAACAAAACTAGACATCCCTTGAAGGAGAACAGAGTTGGATAGAACTTTTGTCTTACAACTCTCCAAGTTGTTGTTTAAGCTTAACCAACTAGTTCAGGGGTATCCAGTACGGATCATCCTTGGAGAAAGGAGTGGTTCAGAGAACTTGCTTGCTCAAGAACTTGACAACACGGTCATGTGGCAACATGGCGATACTTCTAGTAAGACATCCAGAATATCACAAACCACCGATATGTCACTTAGCTCGAGAGGAAACTTGCTTTGTAAGGCAATAAGACGTAGTCTCATAGTTTTGGCACGAGCCTAACTCTTTGACTGAAGAGGGTGCACTAGAATATCGGACTTGGTAACACAATCATCCTTTTCTTAGTGATAGGGTTAACCAATCACGCTAAGAATGATATAAATGTCCTTAGAGTTCAAAGCAATAAAAATTGCTAGGAATCTCAGATGGCCACATTATTACGCACGCACAACATTTATGAGCATGGAAGCTCGAGGAAGGGTGGGTAATTATGTGTAAGAGCATCACTTCATTAAGAGGGTCATGAAACTCATCACGACCTCTTAGTATAGAAGAGTGTGATACTTTAAGGTGGAACAGAACATAAAATAATCAATGCTTATTGATCTGCGGATTACAACACTTTGACCTGGTCCGAGATATGATGAGGTACTGGAGTTTGTTTCTCCTAACAACCCGAAATGGTTTATCATGACGGACCACAAGTGTATCTTGCATCGGAAGACACCAATGCACATTTACTACTTGGCTACCAACTGGTAGACAAAGGTCGGAAAACAACAAGGGAGGAGGGACATGCTCAGATTAGAATCCCGAGATGTGGATGCATAAGTCAATAATCTTCCAAAAACCGATGCATAGAAAGGGAAGGTGTGGTAGAGTCACGAGTGTAGATGCGAGACTCTTGAGGATATCTCTTGTCGTGTTCTATTTGGTTCCGTTAAAGAACATCTGCCATAGCATGTGGTAGGGGAAGTCCTTTATCATCACTTTTCAATAGTGACAATATCCACAAGATTGAAGGCTATACTAGAAGGTACTAGCCACTTAGGTAATGTGTAAACATTAACCACATGGATCAACAATGGATCTTGGGATAAAGGTCAGCTTCATGTACAAGATTCTCAACACCAGAATCTGGCATAATCGGGGATCTTAGATTCAAGTACAAGGGTTAAAATCCAAAGAAAGGAGTAACTACAAAGTGTACACTACAAGATAGTAATCACGAGGTAGCTTCCAAAATAAGGTACAACTTCTGAAGTACCCAAACAAATAAAAAAAGGCACACGAGGCGAAAGGAAACTTCGGGGCCTAGAACAGATCACTGTGGGACCATAGACATGATGTTGTGGACCCATAAAATAGAGAGGTTATGATAGAAATAAATCTCTCAAACGAATAGGATCAAAGGAAACAAGGATCACACACACCAGACTCTAAAGAACTTAACACTAGGTCAACTGGTTGAGAACCGGCATGCCTGAAGAGGCACCTAAGCTTTGAAAGACTGGACGAGATAGCAAAACTTTTCCAAATCAACATAAGATAAGGTGGCCCAGAGTTAGAGCGAAACTAGATAAGGAGAAATATAAGCATACTAGAGTTTTCGCACATAGTTTTCACCTTTTAAAATAGTTTTCACAAGTAGTAGACTCAACATCGACCAATAGAAAGGTTTCCTACAGTCGGTACTGCTCTGATACCAATACTTGTGACACCCCCTGGATTAAGGCTAGACAAATCCCAGACCTTCGTCTGAACATAAGCCTAACCTAATCTCGAAAGCGTACAGAGAGAGAATCGGTAACACAACAGTGACCCTACGACACAAAATTATTACAGCAATCTCATAACTGAGCAAAGAACCAGAATATTACAAGCAGAGTTCACTGACCACAAACATCAAACAACGGAAGGCAAATTATGCTATTAAGTATAGCAAACTTAACAAATGGCCTAAGAGGCCTGAAGCATAACGATGACGTCCAATCCATAGATCCCAGACTGCCAACTGGGAACCCCAAGCTACTCGTCGATGTCGATGCCATGAAGAACTCATCTTCTATGGTAACACTTACTCTGCTGCAAAATTATCAACGAAGCAAGGGTGAGTACAGGGTGTACTCCGCAAGACTTATGGCTGGTGGAGTTATTTTTGCATAAAGCCATCTTTGTTTTATAAAACAAGAGGCAGAAGAATCTCGACAAATCATAATATTTTAAAAAGGGGATAAGAGAGCAGTATCTCTAGCTTTGATCATCTCTTGATATCCACTAAATCATCATCAGCTGAACCTATCTAGGATCACCCCCTCGTACCCATGAGGAAGCATCCTTAAGCACACATTACTTAACTTGCCAAGTTTTATGATTAGGTTCAAGTTCTCTATGATCTTCACGTTTGTTCCCAAGTTCATCCATAAACGCAAACGCGGCTTTTCAAAAAGATTAATAACCCTGCAGGGGTGTATAACTTTACCCACACGTACTAACCTTCTCTTAATGCCAGTATATTAGCCCTCTTCCTTGGAAGGCCGGCAGAGGGTGGTTAGACACGACCTTTACCTTGCTTTCGCCGAGACCATGAGTCACGCACTAGGGAGATGCCGCCGTAATGGGTCGAGTCCCGAAGCCGGTCCCTAATGATGTGTGCGGGGTTCAAGATTATGGATGCCGGGCATCTCTTGTTCCTGTCCACGCTTACCTACCTGTTATGAATGCACCTCCTTCACCTCCATTCAAGAACATCCAAGATGCGTATGTCGAATGGAAAGCCCGAACTATGTGACTCATGGAATCTACTCGGCAAGTTAGTTGGTCGAGGGGGTTTCCAGGCCCCCGTGTGGTTGTACGCTCGTCTTGGTTCAAGAGGCAAGAACATCGGGTCCTAAGGGTGGCAAGTATGGGACTGCAAAAACCACAACTCTCGTGGCCTCCCATACAAGCCTTAGCATGTTTAACTTTCATCTCTGATCATACCACGTCATCCTGTCAAACTAGGTTCATTCGCAGCTCTGATTTATCAACCGGATGGACCAGCGGTAATAGCTAAGCATGGCTAAGCACAACAGATGTAACAGCTCTAGCAACGCTTCACAAGCCAAACCCTAGTTACGCTAGGAGCAGTGGATCAGTAAATATAGTCTTCAAAGGTAACATGCATCAGATAGGATTACTCTATATATCGATAAAAGACTTTAGAATCGCATGCACATGACAAGAATTGAAATGCTTGAAAACATAGGATTTTATCATGTGTGGGGTTTCGCTTGCCTTTGCCAGTTGATATCCAGAAAGTAGAGTTCCGGAAACCTGGTACTTGACTTGTTTACAGTTGGTCAAGTATTGGTCTTCGAGCTTCAACAGTGTTGATCTCGGTCTTCAATCTTGATCGCGATATCGTATTCTATCGAGAAGAACCAAATACCGGAAAGAAGGGGAAACAATCAACACATGGCATCGATGCAATTCTCAAACAAGAGTGATGATATGACAAGTTAAAAGTTATTTAAATTGAAACCCTAAACATGCTTGGTCATTTTAAACGGAGTTCGAGAGGTCCAAACCCTACAACAGGGGGATCCTCGGAATCACCTACGCGGTTCAATTGGTTCTTCTAATTAAACTTGCAGTTGAAGTTATTGAACAATGCATGATTATAGCTTAGTCAGATAGTTCTCATTTTTCTGAACATTTTGATATATTATTTGTATTTTTCTGATTAAAATGAATTAGTTATGAATTTCTTCATTTTTAATTCATTTTAAATCATTTTTAGAATATTATGAAATAATTTGCATTTTGGAATTACTTTAACATTTTATTAAACGAAAAACATTTCTGAAAAAGGTTATTTGACTTACAGGATGGACCCACCTGTCATATATTTGTTATTTACTGAAATGATTTATGGAAAACATTTAAAATAAAAGAAAATAGGGAAATGACCTCATGCTGATGTCATGCTGACATCAGCAATGGAGGATCTCCCAGGCTAGGGTCGGGCTCGACGATAGGGGGCGCGCGGGGCTGTGAGGAGTAACGCGCGGGAAAGAGGGGATCACGGCGAGCAGTTTAGGGGTGGTGCCGCCCTTAAATGGTCACCGGAAGAGTGCTCCCGACGAGCATCTGCGGTGTTGCTCGGTGGCGCACGGCGGGAGGACGAACCAGGAAACAAGGAGAGTAGAGGAGGGGTCTGGCGTGACCAGCAGCTCTCCGCGAGCGTGATGGAGGGGTCGACGAAGCTCGAGGAGGACAGACGGCGACGAATCGAGACGTTGACTGCGGCGACCGAAGGTGAGGTTGAGCACGATTCCGAGCAGAGGGATACTCCCCTGGTTGCGTGGTTCCACGGGGACAAAGAGGGAGATGAGGCGAAGCTCCTGGACACCTCGGCTGGGCGAGGGGTAGCCGGATTCGACAGGGCGCCTGCGGGTTCTGCACCTATGGTTTCGGCCAGGAGAGGAAAACGGGGAAGAAGAGAAGCTAGGGTTGTCGACGGCAGCGCTGGAGCTCTTATAGGCGTCATCGAGCGGCGGCTCTCATCTTGGTGCGTAGCGTGCATCATGGCGTACGGCGACGGCCCCGGCTGCGCCAGCGAGGAAGACGACGATGGGAGGGAGCGAACCTGTACGGGCCAGACTGGGCCGAGGTAGGCCGCGGCTGCTGTGCGCGAGCGGCGAATAGGAGGGACAGGGAGATGGGTCGGGCTAGATTAGGGTGCTGGCTCTATTTTTCTTCCTAAAATTCTTTTCTTTTTTGTTTTCTCACTTTTCTCTTTATATTTTCAAATAAAAATCTATTTTGAACATTTTCAAAATACAAGAGACTTTGTAAATATTTAAAATAACATGGAGACCCTTAATAACCATTTGGGTTCCAACTTTTTATACTTTTCAAATATATCATAACCATTTTGAACACATTTGAGAGGAAGAGGAAAATTAGGGTTAGGGTTTTGTGATTATTTTTCTTGCATGCATTTTTAAATGATGATGCTCATGAATGCATAAACATTTCTTAATTACCATTAATAAAACTAGGGTTGTTACATTTTATGATAGATCGAGTTCAAATAATCCAAATTATGAATGGACTCCCACTCAAAAACAACATACCTCGTGTCTTTTTGGTGATTACATGAACCAAATCCACTAAACCAAGTCCGATCATCACATGAGTCGGTGTAGCTTCAAAGGCGAGCATCTATATGGGCATCATATCAAACATATGACTCATGCTTAACCTTTCGGTCCGTGTTTAGAGGCCATGTCTGTGCATGCTAGGCTCGCCAAGTAAGAACCTTAGTATTTAGCATGTGTAAAACTGTCTTACACCTGAAATATGATCGTGGATTCAAGAACACCCGATCATCACGTGATGTCTTGAAGCGGTGAAACATAATCGGTGCATACTTAAGGGAGAAGACATTTTTATCTTGATATATAAATGAGGGATCATCTTATAATGCTAATAAAACACCAAACAAGCAATAGAAGATGCAACAAACATCATATGTGAAAAGTGAAATGATATGGTTCTTGCACTTGATCACTATCATGTGCATCGTGGTATGATCTTTATCATTCCTTTGTGTGTAAGGCCAAGGTCTATGGAACTTACACGTTAGGTGTGTTGTAAGAGTATAAACTATACATCAACTTACAACATTACCATATCATGACACTAGCCCAGCAACAATCTAAACTAGACGCTTCTAATTTATCTATTGCAAGTTTTACGTGGCTTAGGGCTTTCGAAGTTAGAACCGTTCTTACCTATGAACATGGAACCACAACAAGGATAACCAAATTATTAACAACTTGTTGTAAATTATATATTGACTATAGTAGGAGAGATAGACACCCGCTAGCCACTTATGCAAAACCAGTTGCATGTCAATCATGGAACATGTCTCATGTGCGAGGACATGTAATGTTTGTCCGGGCCGCTTCATCCCACTATGCCACCAATATCCAAATTACAAACAAGAAGAAATAACATGATCATCATCGCCCACATCATGCCCATGCAAAGCATCTATGCATAGATCCGGCTGTGATACCACTGTAGGGTTCAGAGCATAGAAAACAGTTTTTTCCTATGATGGGAACAACTGAGTACCAAGATATATCTACTAGATACAAGCAACAGGTGCATATACATATATAGAGAACATACCCTTGTAGACCAACAAAGTTTAATGAGGTTGTACTCATGGATGATGTAGACGAACGCTTGCCGATCTTAAGGTCGAGAAGAAGTCCAGCGCCGCAAATCAGCAACACATCCGTGCTCGCACACACGTCCAAGCCACCGATCAACCTCCGCCTCCTTGCTCTAGCGATGCAGTGGAAGCAACAACTCTTTCCAAACAAAAATCCACCGGGAACATGTATCTCGCTAGTCCGAGACCATGGGGGATAAACTAGAGGGGGAGAGAGATCCTTCACGAGGAGGTGTGAGTGTGAGAGAGGGAGAGGGGGGATTTATATAGGAGGATTAGGGAAACCCCAAGGGGTGGCCAGCGCATGGGGGCTGCCCCACCCCTCCCTCCATTCATGTGGGTGGAGCTCCCACTCACAAAATGCCCCTTCATTTCTCCACTCAATATCCCACTCAAAAATCCCATTAAATTTCCACCAAATTTAATGTAATCTCTCTTTAAATAAAACTCCTTTTATTTATTTTTTAAGAATTTTGTAAATTACATTAATTAACAAATATTCACATAAAACCCCTTGCTAGTAATCTATTTTACATGCAGAAACAATTTCAGCAATTTCACCCAAAACAATTTCGGTGTCTAGTGAAATAATTCATGTCCTTTGTAATTCTTTTCGTCTAGAACATATTTGTTCCAAATGGTGTTGGTGTCTCTTAAGTGTGTCACCCTACGGTTTGCGAATAATGCGGACATGATCGAGACCCCTCTCGGATCAATAATCAGAAGCGGGACCTAGAGATCCATAATGACTCCCACACATTCAACGATGACTTCTTGTGATCGTGAGAACCTTTTACGGTAGTAACTTAATCCCTTTGTCTCGTAATATATTACATGTCCGAGATTCGATCATTGGTATCTCCATACCTAGTTTGATCTCGTTACCGACATGTACTCTTTTCTCGTTCCCGTGATATAACATTCTAGTAATCACATCACTTTGTTGCAAGCTAACTAATGTGATATCATCGAGAGGGCCCAGAGTATATCTCTCTGTCATCAGGATGGAAATATTCCGCTCTTGATCATGAGACTCTACATAACACCTTCGTAGCACTGAACCCACCTTTATAGTCACCATGTTACGGTGTGATGTTTGATGTTATCAAGATACTCTTCTAGTATTAGTGATTGACATGATCTCATGGTTTAAGGATTAGGATTACTTCGTATGATGTTATAGAAATATAAACACAATGAATTTGATCGTAATGCTATACTTCGGATGAATGTTCATCACACCATTCCAATAATGTTGTGACCACGTTATTAACAACATTCAATGTCCATGATCAGGAAACCTTTGATCATCTTGTTAATCAACGAGCTAGTTTGTAAGAGAGGCATAACTAGGAACTTTCCATTTGTTTATTAAACACACATGTATTAACGTTTCCGTATTAATACAATCATAGCATGCAAAATAAAGATTTATCATATACTTGGAATATACATAATAACAAGTTTATTATTGCCTCTCAGGACATATTCCTTCACATGTTGCCATTGCGGGGTTTATGTTTGAGTCTATGTATGTAATTAGATGGTCGGTTCTTTGCAAATACCATCATAGTTTCGTGGCAGTAGCCATTGTTATATAGATGTGTATGCTTATGATTTATTTATTTATTTGCTTTGAACATTGTCTTTTGTCTTAGAGATCTATCTATTTGTGAATGGGGTTAAGCTGATTTCACCGACTTGTTTTCCCCCTAATGCAAAGGGTAAACACCTTAAAAAGTGTGTAACATAAATGCAGATGTACCGCATGTTCCAAGTGAGTGTTAGCTATTCTTCAAACCAACTATGTGTGGTGTTTTGGTTTCTTTGAAACTTGTTTCATTCGCTTGGGTAAACGGTGAGACGACCCGGTCAAGCATTTTGCCTAACCACCGCGCCCCGAGGGTGCAAAGATAAATCTAGGCTATACTCAATACATGGTAGATTCAATACCTGGTAGATGATTACATGAAAATTATTACAATTTAAAAATCACAATCTCATATTCAACACTTGCAATATCGGGATGCTCGACTACATAGGTTGGACCTCAACATGCAAAGTCCATATTTCAGTATAAACGGGTAGAGTATGCACTAGTAGGAAAAGGCCTAGTGGTGGTGTTTAGAAAAGGAGGTTCGTGGAGTTGAACCCGCACGCGACTAATCTCACGCCGCTGGTAGGAAGTAGTGGTGGCGTATACAACGAAAGCCACCAGTAGTATTTCTGGTGGTGGCGTTTAGAGTAAGCGCAAGCATTACATATCCTAATAGTGGCGTTTCCTTTAAGCGACGACATTATATATCTATTTGTGGCATTCTCTTTACTTTGAACGCCACAAGTAAATTTAAAAACAAATCCGGTGCATCCAATTGAATATTCATAGCACAACAAGATATATTTATAGAAATGGTAGCACACAATTATAGTCAACTACATATAGTTTAACTAGCTAGCTACATAGAAATGGTAGCACTAACTACTGTCTTGAACAAGATTATTCATAGAAATAGCAGCAGGAATCTCGTCATCTGAAGAAGCGTCAAAGTCCGTCGATGATTCAAGGCATAAATAGTTGAAGTAGCTCATGCGACCTTCATAGATATGGAAGACCAATTTCTCTTGGGCGTCCGTATTATAGACATCGACCATCTCAGTCCACCTCGGACCACTGTAAAAGGTGCGGTTCACCTCGTTCGTGACTTATTCCGTGTAGGTCTGTATAGGTTGCTTGATCGACCTGAAACTTTCCCTGCTGCCACAACGTCAGATCGAAATGGTCCAGAAAATCAAGTCTAAACTTGCAGGGTGTTCTGCATACAGAATCATAAAAAATCAACAATTAGCACATAATTCAGTTGCAGGGTATATATAGGTTGATTGCTTGTGAATGGATAATACCATACTAAGTTTGTAGTCATAAGGGAGCACTATGACAATATTCTTGTCCTTGCACTACTTGTAACCACAATGCTCACACCGATCATCATCCATTATACCTATATATGATCATGCAAACTTAGTTATATAGACCATTTTAGCATCATAAGTAGCACAATATATTAACATAACACATAATTAAGATTAGCTAGCATAATGTATAAGTAGTACAATAGTAGCATGATAAGTCTATATAAGTAGTAGGATAGGTAGCATAACAGTAACATAAGAACATCCTAAACTTGAGTAGACCTAGTGTCAGTGACGTTGTCGTCACCCAAGCGGTCCTAGAAAGAGGACGACAGGCGCTAGAGTCGTCCTGCTGCATGCCGGAGGGGTCGGGATGACCTTGCTGCTACGTGCCAGAGGGGTCAGCCTCGTCCTGCCCGCGCTGCTGCCGCTGTCATCTCTTGCTAAGGACCTCATACTAGACCGACATCACCTTGGGATTAAGTAGAAGATCCCTGACCAAGGGGTCCTCCTCCTCGCGACGGTGGTGCACCAGCTGCCTCTCTGCCTGCCGGTGCTCCCTCTCCTCGTGTAGATCCTCATGCCATCTTATGCTAACATATGCGCCACGCGATGCTCATCCTCGAAGTTGAGGACTTCTCTCGCCCCCAAGTGCTGGACCGTGGCGCAGTTGTAGGCGTGGGCCACCTGCCATGGGCACCTGAAGGTACCTAGTTGGATCTTCCCGTTATCCATTTTGATCTGAGCTGCCCAAGTTGGGGTCCTCGTGAGTTTCCGGTGAACACCACGAAACTTTGGCTCAGGATCCAGCTCCGACATGATACTAATTAAGTAGTTAAACAGCAACATTTCATACAACTGTTAGTCAACATATAAGAAATAAATATATAGATGTACATTTGCTCCATCTATCCCTAAAATTATCTAGATTTTCTACCCCTAAAAGCATTTACACATTTTCTTCTATATACTAAATCATCTAAAATCATCTACACTAAATCATCTAAAATCATCCACACTAAATCATCTAAAATCATCAACACTAAAACAAATAAAAAGGGAGAAAGAGGGGATCACTGGCGGAGGCGGCGACGGGGGATACAAGGACGATACGATGACGACGAGACAGGTAAGGGGCGGCATCGGCAAGAGAGGGACGAGGCGGCGATGGCTGATACGTTCGAGGCAGGGCGGCGACGGGGGAGACGAGGACGAGGCGGCATCGGCAAGACGGGGACGAGGTGGCGGTGGACGATGCAGTTGAGGCGGGGGCGGCGACTGGGGAGACGGGACTAAGCGGCAATAGAGAGACGGGGACGAGGCGGCGGTATCTTATGCGATCAAGGCGGGGACGATGGTGGCCGATGCGTTCGAGGCGGGGGAGCGACAGTGACCGATGCGGTTGCGAGAGGAAGAGTTGGGGAACGAGAGGGAGAGTGAAGGGTTGTATAGTGAGAGGGGAGTGCGAGGGAGATGGGTCCGTGTGGTGGCACGGGTTGAAAAATGCCGTCCAGATTGGTGGCGTTTGCAAATTTTGAACGCCACCTCTAAATCTGGCCCGGTTCCACTTGTAGTCCGCTTTAGTAGTGGCGTCCGCAGTACACTGAACGCCACTTTTAAGATCTCGTAGTGGAATTCGGTATATTCGAGACACCACTACTATGTTGGCTATTAGCAACAGCATGTTCTTTATAGGACACGTCACTAGAAAAATAACTGCTATAAGGGTTTTCCTACTAGTGATGAGTATACCCATAGGTACAAAGCTATACACCCGTACTCTACCCACGACTTAGCGGGTAGGGTATGGTACTACCCATAGGTATAAAGTATGCTCATACCCTACCCATGCAGGTACTGTATCCATGGGTAAAGTTTCCATCCTTAGTTAGCATGACCCTGATCAAACTCCTCCTCGAGCACCGGGGAAACCCTAGGTGTGTCCTGCCAAACCGGGCAGTGGTGGCATCCTAGTGGTGTTCCCCTTTTGAAGGTGCTTCTTTGGCTGCAAGTGGAGTACTTAATGCGACAACTAGAGGTTGCCAGTGCGTCTTTTTGGCATAGATTGCTACGCAGGGCGTGGACCCATGGGAACAACATGCTACACCAGTTCTACTGAGCCCTACTCTTACTTGCCGACTCTCTAGACACATGGGTGCTAGGTACGTTGCCTAAGCAGTCTTGGAGCTGCAAGGGCGTTTGGCAATGTTGGTGATGCTGCATTGTCGGGGATATGACCCTGGGTACCCCAGAGTTGAGGCGTCAAGTGATTTAACAAAGCCATGAGTAATTCAATAGAGGATGTGGAGATAAAAGACATATGTAAGACGATGTGATGTATAAAAATAATAGAATAAAAGGAAAGGAGGAAAAAGGCCAACTGGGTCGGCTTAGGGAAAACTGGGCTGGCTACTCCCTAACCCGGACCCTTGACTCAGATTCGTGACCTGGACCTTTTACTCGGATCCGTGACTCGGATCCTTTACTCGGATTCGTGACCCGGACCCTTGACTCGGATCCTTTACTACGATCCTTTACTCGGTTGGCCAACAGGAGCAATCCAGGCCAAATATTCTATTCATCCAGAGCATTTGGGCCGAGTTAATTCACATCAGGTGACCTCGTATTCATCTCCAGATGCCCTCTCAACCTCTACATCGACATACCACTCGCCAGGTCAAGCTCTTACGTCAGATGCCAGTCTTGGTACGCCCCTGGCTCAGACTGGCACAGTTGGTCCAAGATGCTAAGGATATGCTGGGCATCTCAGAATATGCTAAGGAATATGCTGGGCATCTTAGAAGATGCTAAGGAATATGCCGAAGGGATAAGACTGATGACTCACTAAAGGACAAGCCAAAGGACAAGATGACCTGGCAAGGACCCATTATCCAGCTCATAGGCAGTACTTGTGGGACATACCTTGTCCCCTGGGCTCCCCTTTATAAGGAGCACCAGGGGGATCGTTCCTAGAGAGGCCCTAGAGGGCTCCTCTCAGTTCACGTATGAACACTTCTTCTTCTTCTTCCTCAAGCTCCAAGTAGCAACTAGGGAAACAGCTCAAGGAGCATTTGTAACCAATATACAGAAGCAATAAGAGAAGGAGTTCATCATACATCGATGATCTCTGAGGTTCTTCCATGTTCTTCGTATGCGGTCTTGACTTCATTATCCCTCCCCGGATTCCTCCAGTGTCCATCGGCCCCAACTTTAGCCTACCCATGGCATATGCCGTGACACCACCACGACACTGCCTGGTTGTTCCAAGTCTCGACGTATCGCCATTTTTGGCTAGAGGCAAGGCTAGACGAGGCCTAATATTGTTAGGTTCAGTAGTCGAGGACACCTTCTTACCAAGTTCGAGTCGCTAGGTGATGCCGGTCATGTGTGCGCGCAAGTGTACGTGTACGTGTACATCCCTTCTTTCTGGAGGTTATACCCTTGATGTCTTCATGTTTAATGAAATGAAACGATGAATTATTTTGTATTTTCTTAAAAAACACAACTATTAGGAAAAGTTAACTATATATCACATGGAACAAAAAAATTAGCACCCATAAAACATGTCCTTACTACAAGGGAAACAAATGTTAAATTAAATGGAAGAGAAATTAAAGCAATAGGAAAACCATAACTTGAAATAGAGCCAATACTGAAACTAAACTAAGGTAAAAAAGAAAAAGAAAAACACATAATCTGTCATATATGTGATTGGTGTAGAAAGCAGTGCTTAGAACATCTCCGCTTAACCCCACGAGCCCCTCGAGAACGAAAATACGCCATTTTTTACCTTTGAATGACAAAAAAGCTGAAAACAGTCCAATCGCACCCCATAGCCCCCAAGGATCAAAATACATCCGGCGCTCTCACGTCAACCTCAGCCTACCGGGAGGCTCCTAGGACGCCGGATGAAACAAATGACCAATATTTCCCCCATGTGTCCCCTCTCTCCCCACCCACTCTCCTTTTCTCTCTCTTTCTTTGCCGTCGATCGTTGTTCCGGCCGCGCCTGCTAGCCTCCGCCTCGCTTGCGAGCTCTTGCGGCGTCGCCCTAGCCTGCTCATCTGCCACTGCCCACTTGTGCTCGCGCGTAGGGGTGTAGGTTGAAGGGGTTCGTAGCATGGAAAACAAAAAAATTCTACCGCATACAAACAAACAAGCCAAGATCTATCTACTAGATTGTAGCAACGAGTCGATAGAGGAACTCACCCTCGAAGATTCCAAAGCGGTTAACGAGAGAAGATTCTCGTGGGTGATGTAGTCATACACTTCCGATCTCAAGATCGTGTAGACGATCCTTCCGGCGCTGCGTTCCGGCAGCGCTCCCGCAGTCGGTCACACGTTCGGTACTCGATGAAGACCTTCATCTCCCTTTTTCCAGCAGGCAGCGGAGGTTGTAGCACTCTCCTCGTGATTCCGGCAGCGCGTCGGCGTGGTACCGGAAGTAGAGGGGAGATCTCGCAGGGCTTCGCCTTAAGCCGGAGCGAGTATGGTGGACTATGAGAGAGCCTCGATGATCTAGGGTTTAGACACACCAAGGAGAGGGAGCTAGGCCGGCGGCTAGGGCAAGGGGATTGCCACAACACGACGACTTGGCAAACCCTAGGAGGCGGCGGCAACAATGGTGGAGGCCGACGGCTAGGGTTTAGGTTTAGAGGAGAGAGGTGTAGGGAAGAGGGGCACCCCTGCCCCTTCTTTTATAGGTGGGAGGGAGGCGCCTAGGAGGAGGGAGTCCTCCTCCAACTCCTCCTCCTTGGCCGGCGGGTGGAGGGAGTAGGACTTCCTCCCTAAGTAGGTTTCCTACTCTCCCTCCACCAAGCAAACTTGCCGTTTGACTTTTCAAATTGGCGTTTGACTTTTCAAACTAGGATTTGATTTATCCCTTTATTTTGCTCAGCGATGACACCTAGTACATGATGCAACCATTCCAAATTGTTATGACACATTCATGTACCCTTCCCCTCCGGAGTGCCGGACCTTCCGGAACCTTCTAGAACATTCCCGATGAAAACACCGGAATCATTCCCCAACTCCGAAATAGGACTTTCCTTATATGAATCTTATTCTCCGGACCATTCCGGATCTCCTCGTGATATCCCGGATCCCATCCAAGACTCTGAACAACATTCGGTCTCTTACTCATCATTCCATAACTACTCAACAACATCGAATCCTTAAGTGTGTCTCCCTACGGTTCGTGAATTATGCGGACATGATCGAGACACTTATCCGATCAATAACCAATAGAGGAATCTGGAAATTCATATGGCTCCCACATATTTCTACGATTACATTGACATCGAATGAACCACTTACATACGATACCAATTTCCCTTTGTCTCACAATAGTTTACTTATCCGAGGTTTTGATCGTCGGTATCTCTGCATACCTAGTTCAACCTCGTTACCGATAAGTACTCTTTTCTCGTTCCCGTGATATGTGATCCCTTGTGAGCCAGTCACATGCTTGCAAGCTAATTGTATGACATTCCACCGAGAGGGCCCAGAGTATATCTATCTGTCATATGGATGGACAAATCCCACTCTTGATCCATGTGTTTCAACCCATACTTTCCGAACACTCAATGCCACCTTTATAGCCACCCAGTTACGGTGTGGTGTTTGATGTCATCAAAGCATCCTTCCGGTGATGGTGATAAGCATGATCTCATGGTCGAAGGAATTAGGTTACTATGTATCAGAAAGCTTATAGCAAATGAACTATATTAAATGACTTGATCTTTATGCTATGCTTAACTATAGGAGTATGTCCATCACATCATTCTCCTAATGATATGACCCTGTTGTTAATAACATCTCTATGTTCATGATCAGGAAACCATGATCATATATTAACCAACAAGCTAGTTTAACAAGAGGCTTTACTAGAGACTCTTTTATGTTTAAAACTCACACAAGTATTAATGTTTCCTGTTAATACAATTATAGCATGGTATGTAAACATTTATCTTAAGTATGAAGATATGATAATAACCACTTTATTATTGCCTCTTGGGCATATCTCCAACAGTCTCCCACTTGCACTAGAGTCAATAATCTAGTTTCAAACCTTTGTGTATTCAACACCTATGGCTTTCTGGTGTCGTATGTACACGATTGCTAGTGGTCAACTGATCTTCGGATCTGACACTTCCAGGTCCATGTGTAATTGCATGTCTTTGCATCTCTACGCATCACTCATTCTCTAATGAGATGGCTTTGTATAAATTTGGTCCTTTGGTGAGACCTTTAGTTCTTTGGGGTTTAAAACATGTTGATAACATTGTCGTACAATATATCTTCATAGTATTATCCCGCTGTGAACTACACCTAGTTTGATAACAAACTAATGGACACAAATGCCCTCTTTAGCTGCTATAATAGCAGTTATATACTTAGCCCTTTTGTTGTAGTATCTGTCACAATGTCTTAACTTTGGAACTCATCCAAATCCATTATGGAACTTACTTTCCATCATATTGTGCCACCCTTAGTTTAGATTGAGATAAACTTAATTTGTACTTTGTGACAAAACTAGTATCAATGTAATTCATTTACGATGAACTAACCATCTATTTTTCACTTCTACAAAATAATATATTCTTATTTCTTTTACAAGATCATAAGAATATCTTTACTATTGTCCAATAATCATCTTATGAATCATTTTGGTATACGCTCATAACATTTAGAGCATAGGACATATCTGGATTTGTACACATCTCAGCATGATTGATAAAATACTCTTTGTGATTTTATACATCAAGTATCAATCTATACTTGAGTCTTTGTTTCACTTACCAAGTGTCAATACACTTGAATATATCATCAATATTGAACTCATTCAATCCTTTCTGTGCGACAAGAACCTTTCTTGTAGTTTCTATATTGAACTCATTCAATATATCATCTATGTACTTTCGGCACAACCATATTAGCGTCTATTGATGCCAAATATTTGGGTTTTGCCTAAGTCTTTCATCGAGATGAAATTCTTATCCTGTGTTACTAAAAGATACATAATTTCCAATCAACAATATGTCTTCCACATAATGTATTAGAAACATGTCTTAGCGCTCCCACTTAATTCCTTGCAAATGCAAGCATCTTCATTGTCTCCGATGAAATTAAACTCTTTTAACAGTTTCATCATAGTGAAGATTCCAACTCCGCGATGCTTACTTCAACCATTGAAGTTTGCATATGCTTTTAGCATCCTTTGAATTAACAAAACCCTTTGGACCGCGTTATGCACATGTCCTAGGTAACAATTCTAACTTGTTTTGTTTATTCTACTACCACATAACAAAATTATATGTAGTGGTTGCTACATTAATCCGTCTAGACTAAATATCGCTATGAAAGATCAAATCTTGTCATGGTCAACCTTTGAACATTGTTGTGAACTCTTTCCCAACATGTCGACTATTTCAGAGATGTGAAACATCCATTTCTATTTTATAGATCCAAACACAACTGTAAGGTCTTACACCTTTCTCGAGGGTCCTTCAAGTTCAAAACTTGATTTCTCGTGTATGGAACTATCACGGATTTTATGGCTTCAAGCCATTTTATGGAGTCAGGGGCCATCATCGCTTCTTTGCATGTAGTCTGTTCATTATTTTCAAATAATGATTCAACCCTCAAATCTTGGTATTTGATTGTTTACCCGACCTACTTGGTTTCAATAGGAACTTAGATCTCCGTGACCACAACCTTTGAGGCATGTGAGACATGAGCATTGTTGCTGCCTCCGGAACACTTTTCGGTGCTGCGCAACTTTGATCATATAGCTAAGGTTCTTTTAACCTTATCAAAGTTCTATTGCCCTCCCACTTAACTTTTCACGAAAAATTCCTTCTCTAATAAACTTGACGTTTTTAAGCAACAAACATTTTTGTCTCCGATGTTATGGAGGAATAGTTATTCGAAATAACATACAAAGACAGGTTCATCCGACTTTGGTTGCAAACATCTTTCTTATGCATAGCATACCAATGTTTAAGAAAGGACAACTTGGGTTTTATCCCAAACCATAACTTTATATGGTGTCATTTCAACGGATTATGATGGATCTCTTTCCAGTGGAAAAACGGTAGTCTCTAAAGCTTTTAATCTTTAAAATATAATGGCAGTTTTATGAATTACACCTTTGATATTACCATGTCAAACAAGGTTTAATTACATATCTGGAACGCTCCATACTCTTATGGTGTTTCGGGAAATGCAAATCCACGGAGCGATTCCTTAAACCTTAGGTATTATGCTAAACTTGTAACTTAAATATCTTCCTTTATGATCTTATCATAAACTATTTATATTCTTGTTACAATGATTTTGCACTTCATCTTGAAAGTCTTTGAACTTTTCAAATGTTTCATACTTCATCCTTATTAAGTAAATATTCATATATTCACTTAAATTTTCGGAGAAAGCATATGAAGTTGAAAACCATCGCTCTTGACTACACATAATGGACTTTATACAACAATATGTACAAGTTCCAATAAGCTAGTCATTCGTTCCCTTTTGGCCTATGAACGAAGTTTTAATTATCTCTAGGAAAGTTTCACAAGCGTCATTTGATCAAAATCAAAAGGACTCCAAAATTCCATCCACATGGAGTTTCTTCATGTTTTCTTTCCAATATAATTTAAACGGCGATGTCACTTCCTAAGTGATCTTTCAATTAATTTGTTTTTCGACATTTTTAGCACTAGTTTTATGGTTGTGATTTCTGAAACGAGATTTGTAAATCATCCATCTTTTATGGATTACGGCAATTATTTGAACAACCCTTTTGTTCTCATAACACCTGATAAAACAAATCTTGAAGGCAAGATTTGATGTTTAACGAGCAACACAATAATCCTTTATTTGTTCTCGATGAACATCATCACATATTCTTTTGCTAGTTACTTAGGCCATTGTAGTTCATGAATTCTGTTGTTTTCGTATGACGATTCATACCAACAAATTCAGTATCAAATACTTAAGAACCACATTGTTTAATAAGCAAAGAATACAGCCATAACATGTATATCATCTATATACTTAAGTTGAACAATTCTAATCTTTTCTTTTCTGCCATATATTTATGAGATTCTCTTTCAGTATTCCCTTTTCTGTTTGAAAGAATCTATCAACATCAATAGTGGAGTCATACATATGACACATAGTCCAAAGCGTGTATAATTAAATACCAATGTCTTTGGACTTGCACTTTGAAGTAGATCACCATCATCAAATGTTTGGTGTGCTTTCAAATTCCATTCTTTAGTAATATCTAGGTGTAGTAAATATTTTACCTACATAAAATATTCACCCTTATCATGGAATTATTCATGATCAACCTACTTTAGCTTATTGCGATGAATCGCGAGTATAATGCTGCTCTCCAAAACCTTTTGGAGAATTAAGACAACCATTGTCTCCAACCTTTTGCAAATTCTCATCAAATATGAGAACATGACTTTTGCCATATTATACTCTATCATGTTGCAGCCAAAACTTCGTTTCAGATATCACAATATCTTCCACACATCATGGTTTCTGAAACAACTCTTTCAGATCCTAGATAACCTTGATATTAAGACAATTCTTTGAATATCAAGAATCATGGAGACAAACATGACACTCATACACTAACTCTTGGAATTGTCACTCTCGATTTAATACCAGTTATTAAACTTCATGGAGTAACCGGAACTTACTGAAGGTTTGCAATAGGACTTTTAAACTTTAGATTAACACTTCAAAACAATACGATACCAGTTCGTAAAGTAACTAACCAGAATTTTATAGTTCTATCATCTCAATTATAACTAAGCGCAAGGTGGTAAACGGATGCCAATGACTACAACAATTATGCAAATTCACTTTGATTTAATTTATGATAAATAGTGTTCAACTTTTAATCATATTGCCATTGAACTCCCACTCAAAACAATATCCCTCACATTGTTTTAGTGATCACACGAACCAAATCCACCACATCAAAACCGATCATCACGAGAGTTGATGTAGCTTCCCTGGCGAACAATCAACATGTTCATCATATCTACTATATGACTCATGCTTTACCTTTCAGTGATCCGTGTTCCGAGACCATGTTTGTACATGCTAGGCTCGTCAAGATTAAACCTTAGCTTCCATATGAGCAAATCTGGCTTGCTCACATTGTATACACTCGCAGAATCTAACACACCCGATCATCACGTGGTGCTTCGAAACAACGAGCTTTAGCAACGGTGCTTACTAAGGATGAACACTTTAGAACTTGAAATTCATGTGCATGAGGGATCATCTTATAATGCTACCGTCATTAACTAAGCAATACAAGATGCATAAAGGATTAACATCACATGTAATTCATAATATGTGATATGATATGGCTTTTATTCTTTGTGCTTCCGATCTCCATCTTCAAGCACGAACATGATCTCCATCATCACCGGCATTGCATCAAGGTCAATGACGCTGCTCCATGGTTGTCGTCCACCAGCTTCAACTATTACAACTACTTTGAATAGACACGCGGGTCTTAACAGAAATTAAAGACAACCATATGGCTCCTTCCGGTTGCCAACTTACAATAAGGAACATTGCATACATCAAATATAATCACAATCATGGCCATATCACATCACATCACACCCCTGCAAAACAAAGTTGGACGCCTCTAATTTTCTTTGCATGTTTTACGTGGTTTGGGGCTTTCAATAAGTGTCGTTCTAAGTTACGAACAAGAACCACAACATTGATACTAGTATTGTCAATCACCCGTTGTAAATGGAATCTTAACTATGTTGGGAGAAACAGGCACCCGCAAAGACACTTATGCAATACAAGTTGCATGTCAAGCGTGGAGCAAGTCTCATGAACGATGTCATGTAAGGTTAGCCCGGGCCGCTTCATCCCACCATCCCGCAAGATGCAAAGTACACAAGAAGCAATCCACAACAAAAACATCAACGGCCACAATGACCATTGTGTTCTACTCGTGCAACAGATCTACATATAGACACGGCTCTGATACCACTGAAGGGGTTCGTAGCATGGAAAACAAAAAATTTCTACCGCATACAAACAAACAAGCCAAGATCTATCTACTAGATTGTAGCAACGAGTCGATAGAGGAACTCACCCTCGAAGATTCCAAAGCGGTTAACGAGAGCAGATTCTCGTGGGTGATGTAGTCATACACTTCCGATCTCAAGATCGTGTAGACGATCCTTCCGGCGCTGCGTTCCGGCAGCGCTTCCGCAGTCGGTCACACGTTCGGTACTCGATGAAGACCTTCCTCTCCCTTGTTCCAGCAGGCAGCGGAGGTTGTAGCACTCTCCTCGTGATTCCAGCAGCGCGTCGGCGTTTGACTTTTCAAACTAGGATTTGATTTATCCCTTTATTTTGCTCAGCGATGACACCTAGTACATGATGCAACCATTCCAACTTGTTATGACACATTCATGTACCCTTCCCCTCCGGAGTGCCGGACCTTCCGGACCCTTCTAGAACATTCCCGATGAAAACACCGGAATCATTCCCCAACTCCGAAATAGGACTTTCCTTATATGAACCTTATTCTCCGAACCATTCCGGATCTCCTCGTGATATCCCGGATCCCATACAAGACTCCGAACAACATTCGGTCTCTTACTCATCATTCCATAACTACTCAACAACATCGAATCCTTAAGTGTGTCTCCCTACGGTTCGTGAATTATGCGGACATGATCGAGACACTTCTCCGATCAATAACCAATAGAGGAATCTGGAAATTCATATGGCTCCCACATATTTCTACGATTACTTTGCGATCAAATGAACCACTTACATACGATACCAATTTCCCTTTGTCTGACGATAGTTTACTTATCCGAGGTTTTGATCGTCGGTATCTCTGCATACCTAGTTCAACCTCGTTACCGATAAGTACTCTTTTCTCATTCCCGTGATATGTGATCCCTTGTGAGCCAGTCACATGCTTGCAAGCTAATTGGATGACATTCCACCGAGAGGGCCCAGAGTATATCTATAATCTGTCATATGGATGGACAAATCCCACTCTTGATCCATGTGTTTCAACCCATACTTTCCGAACACTCAATGCCACCTTTATAGCCACCCAGTTACGGTGTGGTGTTTGATGTCATCAAAGCATCCTTCCGGTGATGGTGATAAGCATGATCTCATGGTCGAAGGAATTAGGTTACTATGTATCAGAAAGCTTATAGCAAATCAACTATATTAAATGACTTGATCTTTATGCTATGCTTAACTATAGGAGTATGTCCATCACATCATTCTCCTAATGATATGACCCTGTTGTTAATAACATCTCTATGTTCATGATCAGGAAACCATGATCATATATTAACCAACAAGCTAGTTTAACAAGAGGCTTTACTAGGGACTCTTTTATGTTTACAAATCACACAAGTATTAATGTTTCCTGTTAATACAATTATAGCATGGTATGTAAACATTTATCATAAGTATGAAGATATGATAATAACCACTTTATTATTGCCTCTTGGGCATATCTCCAACACAGGTGCGGGGCCCGCTTTAGCCCGCAAAACTAGACGGTTAGTACAATTTGTACTACATGTAAAGATTGGAATCGGTCTTCAATTTTACCGTGAGGACATGAGCTCGGGCAAACTAGCTGCCTGCGAGCCCGCCTCGCTTGCAATCCTACTCGCGTGGCACCATCCCAGCTTGCTCGCGCCACTGTTGCCACTGACGCTCTGCATCAGCGTCAGGTAGAACCACAACACGCCGTTGTTGCTACCCTTTTGGTCAAGAAGAGGTTCGAGATTTCATTCGGCTGGGCGTGCGACTAGGAAGTCAACAAATTCAAGGACTCGTTTTTATTCGAATGAGTAGTTATGCCTTCCTAACGACGTAGTATTTTTTTATTCAAATGAGCTCTAAGGTTGCAACGAGTGGAGATGCTCTTAGCGATCATTGCATGTAGAAAATAGAGGTACGGGAGAATAACAGGAGGTGAGAAAGCACATATCCACGGTGGGCATTGTAGCCGGATCGACAGTGGCTAACGCGGCCGCTACGTTTCGTGCTCCTCTTAAATGGGACCTCCCGATGACGTGGCAGTGGGTAACGCGGCCGCTACGTTTCCTGCTCATCTTAAGTGGGACCTCCCGATGACGTGACAGTGGTTAACGGGGCCGCTATGTTTCCTGCTCCTTAAATGGGACCTCCCGTCGCTTTCCCTCTCGCACAAACGGCCGCCAAGCGGCTCCCAATCATTACCCACAGGCCACCCCTCTGCGTGCCGTGACTCGCGCGAGGGCGATGCTTCAGGGCGCGCGCAAGCGCAAGGCGTCCACTGGCGGCGGCGGCGGTGGCGGAGGCGGAGGCGAGCGCCGGTCGAAGCCCCGCATCGGCGGCGAGCCTGAGAAGGGGAAGGCCAATGGTGGCAGCGGCGGTGGGCCTGAGAAGGGGAAGGCCAACGGTGGCGGCGGCGGTGGGCCTGAGAAAGGGAAGGCCAACGGTGGAGGCGGCGGGCCTGAGAAGGGGAAGGCCAACTGTGGCGGCGTCGAGCGCTCGAAGGGGAAGGACGACGGTGGTGGCAGCGAAGGAGGCGTCGTGGCTCCAGTCGCCGTCGTCAGCCTCTACCAGGCTGTGGTCGAAGGGTTTGCTGATGACGCGGCTGAGACCGTGGGTGATGTTCTGCGCGAGTCCTATGCGGAGGACGGTTAGAACATCTGGCGCCCAGCTAAAAGCAAAAGCTATCGCACCCGCACCCGTTAGAACAGAGGCATTCGAAAAAAGACGAGCAGCAGCCCTTAATCGCGCCCTTGCCTGCTTCCTCAGCTACATCTCGTACTCGATCCTCTGTCGTTCTCCCTTGATTCTGGGATGACGGTATCGATGAAACCTGGGGTGGGTGAGAAATGGCAGGGACCTGCTGCACTGCAGGAACAAGGGGTGCACCCGCGGGTTGAGCCAGATCCCCTACTGGATCTGGCAGAACTGGCGGTGTGTCTGCAGGTTGAGGCGGATCCCCCGCTAGATTTGGCAAAATAAAATTACCGTTCCCGGGTTCGAATATAAAAGTTCCTAAGAAGAAATTTCACCATCTTCTAGGATGATAATGCATAAGCACGAAGCAGAAAACCAAGCCATATGGCTAAAGTCATGTATGGAAAAGAAATCAAATAGAATGTATTGCTTTCTCTATGCCCAAGAAAGGGAAAAGGAGCATATAGGTACGGCTTTTGACTACAAAGCAATGCAAAGTCTTTAGTAGAAAGAGGAGCTGAAAGAACTCTTATTAGGCTTGCTTGTGATTCAGAACCAGCATGGAAAGAGTTTTCAAAATAGTAAGTAAGATGCCGGGATAAGAACAGTGTGATTTCAGCCTACTTCTACTTGAAAAGCTTCTTCGTCGACAAATTCTTATACCCCCGTTGTCCAGAACGAAGGGAAGTCGAAATCTCTTTCCCACAATAGGGAATTGCTCTGTTGAAAGCTTTCTTTGCCCCGCCAAAGGGCATTAGTCATCCTTGGTCTTCGTTCAGGCAAGTCTAATCACACAAGATCAAAAGAAGTGATTTAATTAGTAAAAGAAATCGATAACTGCTTGGACTCAACTCCTTTCAAGAGGTGTACACCTTTGGCCTCACTCAAGGTAATGGGTGACCAAACCTAACGAGTCTAAACAAATAGGATCTTATTGTGTGACAAAAACAGAGATTGGGAATGCTTGGCAGGTATTTGAGTGGCCAACCAGTAAATTAGGGAAATCAAACACATAAAGAAGTTTTCTTTCCAAGCCTGGTAACACCACACTTAAGTAAGTAGATTCAGATTAGCCAACAAGCGAATCCATTAACTCAGTCAACTCTTTCTGGTAAAAGTGCTCATCACTACGACATTATATAATATAGTAAATTACAGACAACACTCAATGCTAATGAGTGGATCAAGTCATTTACTAGTCAATGAACTGACTAAACCCTGTCTGTTCTGGGAATTGACCCACTTAACTATACTCTTAGGGCAAGCCGCCCTGTGGTAATTAACTCCGTAAAATCTGTATCAGTCTTGAGGCAACCCATTCATGCGATTCAATCCTCTGCTCTGATTCTATTAAAAAGGAAACACTCCACTAAGTCGTACACACTCCCCAATAAGTCTGGTAACTAATTCGTTCAAATCAATGCTCGGTGCAGCAGGTAATGTAACTTAATCAATCGCAAGCGGCAAAAGAACTCAAACTCAATCCACAATCCGTCTCGCATGTCTGGGAAAGAAGAGCAGGCTGTTAGGCAAGCCGGCTTTAATACAACCTCTAGGGAAGACAGGAAAGTTGGTATATACTTAGTACCAAACTTTTGAAACAGTTTGAATTCTCCAATAAGGAAGAAATGAAAAAGCTAGGCCGAAGGATGAGATGGCATTTCAAGAGAATAGTCTATCAGTATGGCAGGAAGAGGTCTCTTTGTCAAATCCTCTATCATCTAAAGCTGGGTCAGAAACTTCCTTTAGGAGCAGAAGAATTTGCAGGCCGTAGGACAAAGCTTCCATTCTCGAAGAAACTAGCCAAGTTTGAAAACACTTAAGAGGGCTGGGTATTGAAAGATTCTGGCAGGAAGAAGTATAGTACCAAGCGGCAGTAAGCCTCGGTTCGAATTAGCAGAGAGGTCAGTTTTAGGAGGTCGGTGTCCAGTGGAGTTCCACGATAAACTAAAAGTAATACATACCTATTTGTTGCGACGTGATTGCTTTGCACCTTTCAATATTTCTTTGACTTCTAGTGCTATCTTCCATCCGTTCTAGTTCATGGATCTTCTTCTTGTTGTAGAACGAGAATCAAAGATTGGGAACATGCATTTGAACCTTCCGAAACCAATATTTGACTGTGTTCAGTGACCCAATATCAATATCAATATATAGTTGTAAATCTTGTTGTCCCTTTCGTCTAGTGGTCTTCGAGAAAAGGTCCCATCCTTCAATATCATGATTGGGTCAACCAGTTCTATCGCGTTTCATGCTAGATCGGTCCTGTACTTTCTATTGGGTTTTCATTATCATATTAATCGTCATTCTTCACTATACATGGGTTGAAACAAGTGTATTGGGCTTCGGAGCTAGCACTGAATCAAAGTCAGGTCAAATGTAGGCGAGTGTTGCTTCTCAGAAAACGCGTAGAGTAGTTTCATTGGCCCTCGTTGATGGGACAAATGCTGCCAGTGTATGCGTTACATAAAATGGCAACTAGCATTTTGTCATGGAAGTTCGATCAACTAACGATATTGTTTTTCGTTGGAAAACCAACGCCGACGTCAAGATCAGTCTTCTTTCTCTTTTAGGGAGCAGAGCTGAAAAAGATGGGAAATTCCAATGATTCTTTGTTCATTAGAATGTCGATTCCTCACAATCGCTCTTTGTGATGCTGCGGAACCATGGCAATTAGGATCTCAAGACGCAGCAACACCTATGATGCAAGGAATCATTGACTTACATCACGATATCTTTTTCTTCCTCATTCTTATTTTGGTTTTCGTATCACGGATGTTGGTTCGCGCTTTATGGCATTTCAACAAGCAAACTAATCCAATCCCGCAAAGGATTGTTCATGAAACTACTATCGAAATTATTCGGACCATATTTCCAAGTGTCATTCTTTTGTTCATTGCTATACCATCGTTTGCTCTGTTATACTCAATGGACGGGGTATTAGTAGATCCAGCCATTACTATCAAAGCTATTGGACAAATTCCTTCTGTCTTTTTCGTCTTGTTGAAAAGACTTGTCGCTGCCCGCTTGCCGGGCGGCGCTCTGTTAGTGGAATTTATATGCAGTTGGTCTTCGACGGCAATGGGGGTGGGTCCGTCCGACTGGATGTCCGGCCAAGCAAATGAAAAACTCCTCCGTAGGACAGAGAAGAAAATTCTCAAGGTCAACGAGGAGTTAGATCAGGTCGCGTCCCGGGCTGTGACAAACGCACAGCTGTTCCCGTTGAACTTCCCGGGGACAGCTGAGGAACAAGCTGGCACCATCCGTTCCATTCTGGAACATGATCTAGAGGGTCTCCCCCTCAATCAACGACTTCGGAGGGTCCGAAAATGGCTCAACCCGGGACAAATTGATGACCCAGAAAGTCAATTCTAGGTCCAAGTCGTAGATCAATTAACCAAATTGATTTAACAAAAGGGGAGTTATTCAAGGTTAAATATGGGAAAAGTGTGTTTCTGAGGGAAGAGCACAAATAAGTGGATTGAGGAGGGAAAAAGGAAGAACATTGTCTTCACGCTCAGAAAGAGCGGATCCAATACACATAAGATAGTTTTATTTTAAATAAGTTTGGAATGCGAGTTTCAAGAAGAAGGGAGAATGGCACCACAAGATGTGTTTTTTTATATGTGTGCTTAGACTGAACACAGCTAAATATCGAAGATAAACCAGTTAGACACTTTCCACCTCTCTTCCAGGTCAACAGATACGAAATCCAGGGGCTTCCACTATTTCTTTTTCTATTTATTGTATTGAGTTAACTCCAAATTGGTTCGTTGCATAGAGATCAGACTTAGAAAATGTAAGATCCCTCCTTTGTAAAGGAAAAAGGATCCCTGTGATTGCAATGCTAGTCCCTGGATCATTGCTAGCATCCACAGTTTAAGATGAAGTACACAGATACAAAGGTCATTTATTACATCCATTCCAGAGATAAAACATAGTCTTTTACAACTCAAGGCCACAGGCCTAATACAAGAGTTTGGAATAAGTAAATAAACATAAGTCTTCATCTTCATGTGCCACAGGCAAGCAAGTTGAGTGTAGACTCATGACACCTAATCATCATCGGAGTAACCTGCAACATCACAAGTTACAGCCACAGTGGGTCAATACTTTGGAATAGTATTGGCAAGTGATACCTTAGTAAATTTTAAGTGGACTATATTACTATATGCATTTTGGCTAAGTGTAGCTTGGCTTGCTTTGCACAAAATAGGTTTTTCCTATTAGTTGAAATCACTAAGTTTTTCTTTGTCAAAAACTTTTCCCCAAGATACCACCAATAGACATTGGGCTCCTTCACCCTTGTTCACCCACAAATTTTTACTTAGAAGTTGGAGTGATGAGATTCTTGATAGCTTCCATGTCTTGATGCTCAAGTTGTCCATTGCCATGGACTTGGCTAAGTACTTAGATTTTTCCATCTGCAGAGGTTGTGCACTTTCCCCACCAGACTTGGTTTCCCAAGACAGGACCTTTCAGAAGCCTTTCCTTAGCCAAATGGACGCGTTCCAACCTATCATCCCACTACCACCAACTGTCCAAATGACTAAGTTCTAGCAATCTATGTGATCAAGGCGGAGCCCATATTGCCAAGTGGCTGCACTATAAGCTTCTCAACACTTGGCCTCTAAAATCCCTTTGTGCCTGGGTGGCATACCACAAGTGAGATACACAAGGTAAACCATGTCCATGGGCCTTGTGTAACCACTCAACCAAAAACCACCATTCAAGTCCCATTCCACCCAGGTGATTCATTGACTTAGTTGTTTTATTAAGAAAAACATAAGTCAAAAGACTTAGAAATATTTTCATCATAGCATGTATATACTTTACCAACCCTTGTTTGCTACTAGCTAGGCTAAGCATGGCATAGTAACTTAACTTAGGAAATTTCCTAGCAATTCTACAACTACTTAGGATTTCCAGAACGTAGCCAATCATTGGCCACCATGGGATCAGTCGTCCCCGAGAACTTGGCTGGCCTCAATCTCAGAAATCTGGTAAGCATATCAAAGCCCGGAGGGTTGTTGTTGTTGTTGTTATTGTTGTTGTTATTGGGGTTGTTGTTGTTGTTATTGTTTTGGTTCTGGATGAATGTTGTCATCATCTGCATTAGCTGTGTTTGAGCATTCATCATTTGCTGCATTTCTGGAGTGATGTTGTTGTTGGGGTTGGGATTTGCGCGACGGGGAGGCATCTGTGGTTTGTTCAAATTGAGATAAGAATGAGATACCCATAGATGCTTTCATGCACATTACATCACATAAGCAAACACAAGCATGCAACACAAAGATAAAAGTTCAACAACAAGATAACAAGTTCACAAAGTAAAACACACAAGTGGCAAGCCATCCACATGTCGGATGGTCCAATAACAAGTTCACAAATAACAAGTACGATGATGAAAGATAAACGAGTAGTCAAATCTACTCATCAGCATCAATCTCCTCCTCGACAAAGGTAAGACCTGCGTTCTCCATCGCGGTCTTGTTCTCCTCAATGGTAGTGGTCAAGGACTCAATCTTGGCCTTGAGAGCCCTCTTCTGGGAACGAAGCCTCTCTATCACCGTCTGCTGCTGCTCTAGCTCGAAGTCCTTGGACTGCAGTTCTTCAGTCATGTCCCGGATCTTCTTGTTCCTATCCTGGACACGTTTCTCCTGACTCTTGAACTTCCGGTCCTGGTTCTCGAACTTCGCCTCCATTTCCTTGACTATCTCGTCCTGCTGTGCGAAAATCTTGTCCTTCTCGCGAAGCTGCACCTGGAGCTTGTCGTTGCTGAGCATGACATTGGTCTTGTTCGTGTCCACGTGCCTAATGAGAGACTCTAAGTCCTGGAGATACAGACGTATCAGCTCTGCTGCGTCCCTCGAGTCGTCCTCGAAGTCGATGGACTCTCCATCCTCATCACGTGTTCCGAAGACGTGGAAGTGGGTGCCTCTAACCTGTCGGGAGTGTCGACCTAGCAGACGTCCTATCAGGTCCTGCATAACTACCTCCATGCCTCTCTCCCGGTCATCGTGCATAAGCTTGAAGACGATGGCCTCCGTAGTAGGCTCTGTCTGGCGTCCGGGCTGGTTCACCTTGAAGCCCCAGAGGTCATTCCTCTCGAACTTGGTGAGTGGATGCACCATGATGGTGGGAAGAGGAAGATTGAGCAAGGTGGTAAGCTCAACGATACGAGGACCAAAACGGGTAACCTGGAACTCCTCAACAGTGCTGATGGTAATAGGCATCTATTTATAAGATAGAAAAGTTAGAACAACACATTTCAAGATAAAACAAAAGTCATAACAACACATACATATCCTTGGAAAGCAAAGTCACACAAGCCATGCATACATGAATTCATTACATCAACCAAGGTCCAATCTTATTTTAAGGTATCATTTTGGAAAATAAGGTGATAGGTGGTGGTCCAACTAGCGAAGTACGTTTACAATCCTATCTCACTGGATCTGTTGGCTAACACAATGTTCCTAGAAGCAATCAGCCTATCTTGCTCACATGATTCCATCACTAAGTCTATAATATCTCCTCTTAAGGTTTGGTTGGTAGCTTCCAACTCTTGGGTATGTTCCTTCTCTTTCTCTAAGTCTTTTTGGAGGTTGAGCATTCTGCACTTGACTCTAGCACTAAGTTCTTTGATAGTCCTCCAAGCTGCTTCTCTTGCTGACTCAAAGAATGTGGTGTGCACCACAGTGTTGGTGTACATGCAGAATCCTTTTTCTTTGTGGTTGTCTTCCTTGTTTTTGTACAAGTGAAGTTGCACCCACAGTACTCAACTCCTTCATCCATTACTGGAAAGCCTTTGTACACAGCTGCACCATGTATTTCCATTGCCACCATGAGGTCCTTGAGAATTTTGGGAAACTCAGTCTCACTCTCCAAGGTCATGGTCATGAGTGGTCCTTTTCTTACGGCTTCGTTGATGGAGTTCATCTACAAATAGAGATGAGAATGAGAAGATTAGAAAAGTTTACGAGAAGAATAGACAAGTGTAGAAGTAGTTGAAAAATTTTCCTTAGTGGTTTCCAATCCTAGGGTCATAATCCTACAGGCAACACAGTGCTCTGATACCATCTGTAAGATCCCTCCTTTGTAAAGGAAAAAGGATCCCTGTGATTGCAATGCTAGTCCCTGGATCATTGCTAGCATCCACAGTTTAAGATGAAGTACACAGATACAAAGGTCATTTATTACATCCATTCCAGAGATAAAACATAGTCTTTTACAACTCAAGGCCACAGGCCTAATACAAGAGTTTGGAATAAGTAAATAAACATAAGTCTTCATCTTCATGTGCCACGGGCAAGCATGTTGAGTGTAGACTCATGACACCTAATCATCATCGGAGTAACCTGCAACATCACAAGTTACAGCCACAGTGGGTCAATACTTTGGAATAGTATTGGTAAGTGATACCTTAGTAAATTTTAAGTGGACTATATTACTATATGCATTTTGGCTAAGTGTAGCTTGGCTTGCTTTGCACAAAATAGGTTTTTCCTATTAGTTGAAATCACTAAGTTTTTCTTTGTCAAAAACTTTTCCCCAAGATACCACCAATAGACATTGGGCTCCTTCACCCTTGTTCACCCACAAATTTTTACTTAGAAGTTGGAGTGATGAGATTCTTGATAGCTTCCATGTCTTGATGCTCAAGTTGTCCATTGCCATGGACTTGGCTAAGTACTTAGATTTTTCCATCTGCAGAGGTTGTGCACTTTCCCCACCAGACTTGGTTTCCCAAGACAGGACCTTTCAGAAGCCTTTCCTTAGCCAAATGGACGCGTTCCAACCTATCATCCCACTACCACCAACTGTCCAAATGACTAAGTTCTAGCAATCTATGTGATCAAGGCGGAGCCCATATTGCCAAGTGGCTGCACTATAAGCTTCTCAACACTTGGCCTCTAAAATCCCTTTGTGCCTGGGTGGCATACCACAAGTGAGATACACAAGGTAAACCATGTCCATGGGCCTTTTGTAACCACTCAACCAAAAACCACCATTCAAGTCCCATTCCACCCAGGTGATTCATTGACTTAGTTGTTTTATTAAGAAAAACATAAGTCAAAAGACTTAGAAATATTTTCATCATAGCATGTATATACTTTACCAACCCTTGTTTGCTACTAGCTAGGCTAAGCATGGCATAGTAACTTAACTTAGGAAATTTCCTAGCAATTCTACAACTACTTAGGATTTCCCAACATAGCATTTGGCAAAATAATAACATGCAAGACTTAGCAAAATATTTCTAATGCATGTACAAAATATAGGGATGGAAATATTCATGAAGTACCACTTGCCTTGGTAATGGGGAGAGTAGCACTCTTCACAATCACAATCACTAGCACCAAAATCTACACAAAATTGGTAGCACAAAATTACACACAATTCATATACAACCATAAATATATGCATGCATGCAAAAAATGCTAAGTGATGACTTTTAAAACTCCACCAAGCAAGTGCACAATACTGAATCAATACTAAGTTGAAAACTTGCTAAATCAAGTTTATTTTACACCCAAACAAAATCCTAATCAATTTCTATACTCAAAATAGCCTTAAACAAGTTTCTGCAAATAAAGTCATTTAAACAGAAATTTTTCACTAAACACATTGCATAAAAAGAAAGGGCTTGTCTCCCTGATTCCAACGGTATAAAGTTTGCAAAAATCTAACGTGGGATTCAAAAGTTATAGCCATTTCAATTTTGGATCTAAATCTGATTTCAAATCTGTTTTTGAATCGAACCCTAGCCACGCGTCATATTCTTACTGGCGCGTACCGCTTCGCTCCGGATCACGCTCGTGAGCCGTAGGATTTAACTAACGCGCACGGCTCAGATCTAAACATAACGATTCGATAAGTGGACTAATCCTACGCGCTGGATCTGGATCTGACGGCTACAATTCGTTTGACCAAAACTGAGTGGCGCTGGCGGCGGCGACTGGCGGCGGCGCGTCTGTCAGCGGCGGCGCTGGTGTTCTAGGTCGCGCGGGAGTGGGGGAAGAGGCTTACCAGAACCGCAGGCGCACAGAGAGAAAGTGGGGTCCGGGTGTCAGCGACCGCGTGGGTGCGTTTGCGCGTGCGAGAGAGAGAGAGAGAGAGAGAGAGAGAGAGAGAGAGAGAGAGAGAGAGAGAGAGAGAGAGAGAGAGAGAGAGAGAGAGAGAGAGAGAGAGAGAGAGAGAGAGAGAGAGAGAGAGAGAGAGAGAGAGAGAGGGAGGCCGGGTGGGCTAGCTGGGCCGGTTCTGCTGCTGGGCTAGAATAGGAGCGCCTGGCCCTTTTCCTTTCTTTATTCCTTTTCTTTTTCTGTTTTTGATTTTCAGGAATGGTTTTCAAATGAATTCAAACTCTTTTTGAATTCAAATCTTTCTGGGGTTTTTGCAGTGTGCAACAGTCTCAAATCTAGGCATAAAACCAAGTGGTTACTTTTGTAAAGGCTTGGTCATTTTGGAGAAACAAAATAACAGGGACTTTGCACTTGATTTGCAAATGTTTGAAAAATGGTTTTTGAAACCATTTCCATTTGTAAAGCTTGGTTCAAAATCCACACTCAATCCATTCAACAAAGGAGATATACACTCTAGGTTTAAAACATTCAAACTCTCAAATGGGGATGGCCATTTGATATAAGTTTGTTCACACAAAATGATAGCACTATGTGCTTCTGTTTTCTGAAATGAGTTTTGAAATTGATCTCAATTCTATATGCATGCATGAATGATATGCAATCTTTGAAATCATGATTTTTGGGATGTTACAAATCTAACCCCCTTAAGGTGAATCTCACCCTCGAGATTTGGATTGGCTAGCAAATAGGTGAGGGTGGTCTTTCCGAAGATCATCTTCTCTTTCCCAAGTTGCTTCCTCTTCGGAATGATGATTCCACTGTACTTTGCAAAACTTGATAGTCTTTGTCCTTGTGACTATTTCTGCAGTCTCAAGAATCTTAATAGGTATGTCTTCATAAGTGAGATCACTTTATAGTTGAACCTCCTCCAAAGGTATAGTATCCTTCAAATAAGTTTCTTCCATTTCTGGGTGACATTTCTTAAGCTGACTCACATGAAACACATTATGGACAGCTGATAGAGATTCTGGTAGTTCTATTTCATAGGCAACTTCTCCTTTGCGACCCAAAATCTTGAATGGCCCAACATATCTTGGTGCCAATTTTCCTTTGACTCCGAATCTTTTCACTCCGTGAAGTGGTGATACTCTAAGATAAGCTCTATCACCAACTTCGTAGGTGACTTCTCTACGCTTAGGATCTGCGTAGCTTTTCTGTCGGGACTGTGCTATCTTCAACATGTCCTTAACCAACTTGACCTTCTCTTCGGCTTCTTTGATAAGATCTGGCCCGAATAAACTTCTTTCTCCCACACCATTCCATAACAATGGGGTGGTACACTTTCTTCCGTAGAGAAACTCAAACGGTGCCATCTCAATGCTGGCTTGATAGCTATTGTTATAAGAAAATTCTGCGTAAGGCAGACTTTCATCCCAATTGGCTCCATAGTCTAAGGCACATGCTCTCAACATGTCTTCCAGAATTTGATTAGTCCTTTCTGTTTGTCCATCAGTTTGAGGATGAAAAGCAGTACTGAATTCCAACCTCGTTCCCAATGACTCATGTAGTTGTCTCCAAAAATGGGAAGTGAATTGAGTTCCCCTATCTGACACAATACTCTTGGGCACACCATGTAGACATACAATTCTACTCATGTAGATTTTGGCTAACTTGGCACTTGTATAGGTTGTCTTCACGGGTATGAAATGAGCCACTTTAGTTAGGCGATCCACTACTACACATATGGAATCATATCCTGACCTGGTCCTTGGTAGTCCGGTAATGCAATCCATACCAATCTTGTCCCACTTCCAATCAGGAATAGGTAGTGGTTGAAGCAAACCCGCTGGTTTCTGATGCTCCGCTTTTACTCTACTACACACATCACACAAAGCAATATGTTCGGCGATGTCCCTCTTGAGATTATTCCACCAAAATCTTTCTTTCATGTCCATGTACATTTTGGTGTTACCCGGGTGAATAGAATACGGAGAGTTGTGTGCTTCCTGCAAAATCAGTTTCCGCAACTCCAAATCTTGTGGAACACAAATACGTTTCCCATGCCATAAAGTACCCTGTTCGTCTTCATGGAACCCTTTGGCTTTTCCCAAGCTAATCTTTCCTTTAATCTCTTCAATTTCCTTATCAGTATTATTAGCTTCTTTGATCTTGTCCAACAAAGTGGGTTGAACATCCAAAGACATGAGATGTCCTTCAGGCACAATCTCCAATCTGAGTTTTCTGAATTGGGTACACAAATCATCTGGCAATTCTCCCTTGGTAAGGCCATTCACAAATACCTTACGACTTAGAGCATCTGCTACAACATTTGCTTTACCGGGGTGGTATTGCAAACTTAAGTCATAGTCCTTGATAAGCTCTAGCCATCTTCTTTGTCTCATATTAATTTCCTTCTGGGTGAAGATATATTTAAAACTTTTGTGATCTGTGAACACTTCACAACGCTTTCCCAAGAGGTAGTGTCTCCATGTTTTGAGTGCATGGACGACAGAGGCCAGCTCTAAATCATGAGTGGGATAGTTCACTTCATGAGTTTTGAGTTGTCTCGAGGCATAAGCTACAGCTTTACCGTCTTGCATAAGTACTGCACCCAAACCTTGATGAGATGCATCACAATATACTTGGAAATCCTTTTCCAAATCTGGCAGACACAAGACTGGTGCTGTCACAAGTCTCTTCTTCAATTCCTTTTTCTTTGTGGTTGTCTTCCTTGTTTTTGTACAAGTGAAGTTGCACCCACCAGTACTCAACTCCTTCATCCATTACTGGAAAGCCTTTGTACACAGCTGCACCATGTATTTCCATTGCCACCATGAGGTCCTTGAGAATTTTGGGAAACTCAGTCTCACTCTCCAAGGTCATGGTCATGAGTGGTCCTTTTCTTACGGCTTCGTTGATGGAGTTCATCTACAAATAGAGATGAGAATGAGAAGATTAGAAAAGTTTACGAGAAGAATAGACAAGTGTAGAAGTAGTTGAAAATTTTTCCTTAGTGGTTTCCAATCCTAGGGTCATAATCCTACAGGCAACACAGTGCTCTGATACCATCTGTAAGATCCCTCCTTTGTAAAGGAAAAAGGATCCCTGTGATTGCAATGCTAGTCCCTGGATCATTGCTAGCATCCACAGTTTAAGATGAAGTACACAGATACAAAGGTCATTTATTACATCCATTCCAGAGATAAAACATAGTCTTTTACAACTCAAGGCCACAGGCCTAATACAAGAGTTTGGAATAAGTAAATAAACATAAGTCTTCATCTTCATGTGCCACGGGCAAGCATGTTGAGTGTAGACTCATGACACCTAATCATCATCGGAGTAACCTGCAACATCACAAGTTACAGCCACAGTGGGTCAATACTTTGGAATAGTATTGGTAAGTGATACCTTAGTAAATTTTAAGTGGACTATATTACTATATGCATTTTGGCTAAGTGTAGCTTGGCTTGCTTTGCACAAAATAGGTTTTTCCTATTAGTTGAAATCACTAAGTTTTTCTTTGTCAAAAACTTTTCCCCAAGATACCACCAATAGACATTGGGCTCCTTCACCCTTGTTCACCCACAAATTTTTACTTAGAAGTTGGAGTGATGAGATTCTTGATAGCTTCCATGTCTTGATGCTCAAGTTGTCCATTGCCATGGACTTGGCTAAGTACTTAGATTTTTCCATCTGCAGAGGTTGTGCACTTTCCCCACCAGACTTGGTTTCCCAAGACAGGACCTTTCAGAAGCCTTTCCTTAGCCAAATGGACGCGTTCCAACCTATCATCCCACTACCACCAACTGTCCAAATGACTAAGTTCTAGCAATCTATGTGATCAAGGCGGAGCCCATATTGCCAAGTGGCTGCACTATAAGCTTCTCAACACTTGGCCTCTAAAATCCCTTTGTGCCTGGGTGGCATACCACAAGTGAGATACACAAGGTAAACCATGTCCATGGGCCTTTTGTAACCACTCAACCAAAAACCACCATTCAAGTCCCATTCCACCCAGGTGATTCATTGACTTAGTTGTTTTATTAAGAAAAACATAAGTCAAAAGACTTAGAAATATTTTCATCATAGCATGTATATACTTTACCAACCCTTGTTTGCTACTAGCTAGGCTAAGCATGGCATAGTAACTTAACTTAGGAAATTTCCTAGCAATTCTACAACTACTTAGGATTTCCCAACATAGCATTTGGCAAAATAATAACATGCAAGACTTAGCAAAATATTTCTAATGCATGTACAAAATATAGGGATGGAAATATTCATGAAGTACCACTTGCCTTGGTAATGGGGAGAGTAGCACTCTTCACAATCACAATCACTAGCACCAAAATCTACACAAAATTGGTAGCACAAAATTACACACAATTCATATACAACCATAAATATATGCATGCATGCAAAAAATGCTAAGTGATGACTTTTAAAACTCCACCAAGCAAGTGCACAATACTGAATCAATACTAAGTTGAAAACTTGCTAAATCAAGTTTATTTTACACCCAAACAAAATCCTAATCAATTTCTATACTCAAAATAGCCTTAAACAAGTTTCTGCAAATAAAGTCATTTAAACAGAAATTTTTCACTAAACACATTGCATAAAAAGAAAGGGATTGTCTCCCTGATTCCAACGGTATAAAGTTTGCAAAAATCTAACGTGGGATTCAAAAGTTATAGCCATTTCAATTTTGGATCTAAATCTGATTTCAAATCTGTTTTTGAATCGAACCCTAGCCACGCGTCATATTCTTACTGGCGCGTACCGCTTCTCTCCGGATCACGCTCGCGAGCCGTAGGATCTAACTAACGCGCACGGCTCAGATCTAAACATAACGATTCGATAAGTGGACTAATCCTACGCGCTGGATCTGGATCTGACGGCTACAATTCGTTTGACCAAAACTGAGCGGCGCTGGCGGCGACGACTGGCGGCGGCGCGTCTGTCAGCGGCGGTGCTGGTGTTCTAGGTCGCGCGGGAGTGGGGGAAGAGGCTTACCAGAACCGCAGGAAGCTGCTGATGCTCAAGGTGGCGATGGCTTGGGAAGGGGCGCACGGGGTCGTCGGAGATTCCTCGCCGGAGTTCGCGAACGCGTCAGGTACGGTCAGTTGTCGATGTTGGCGAGGTTCCGCGTCGCGCTAAGTCAAAAGAAAGGCACCGTTAGATGCGCAAGATGACGGGGGTTCTAGGTGTATCAGGCAGAGGGCAAGGGGCGGCTGGTACTTACGGGGAGAGGTCGCCGGAGTTCGTGCAGGGAACGATGGCGCTCTATCGAAGTCGTTGCCGAAGCTAGGGATCATGCGAGGACAAATGGGGAGTGTCAGTAGGTGCGCAAGGACTTGCTGAGCTTGATAGTATGAGTCAGGGACAGAGGGGAACACGGAGCTCACCGGAATTCGTCGGCGCGGTCGTCGGAACAGCGGCGGCGTCGAGCGAGTTGTGGGCAGCCTGGTGGCGTGAAGGAGGAATTGTTTGAGGGGAAATGGTCGCGAGAGAGTGGGGATTATATAGCCAAAGGCTCGACAAGAAACGCTTACTGAATTAATGCAATTTACCTCGCGGAATCAAGGCAGCAACGGGCAGCGGCGGAGTTCGTGCGCGGGATTTGGGGAAGACGACGCTGACGTGGAGAGGGCCCGCTCATCAGCGAAACGCACAGAGAGAAAGTGGGGTCCGGGTGTCAGCGACCGCGTGGGTGCGTTTGCGCGTGCGAGAGAGAGAGAGAGAGAGAGAGAGAGAGAGAGAGAGAGAGAGGGAGGGAGGCCGGGTGGGCTAGCTGGGCCGGTTCTGCTGCTGGGCTAGAATAGGAGCGCCTGGCCCTTTTCCTTTCTTTATTCCTTTTCTTTTTCTGTTTTTGATTTTCAGGAATGGTTTTCAAATGAATTCAAACTCTTTTTGAATTCAAATCTTTCTGGGGTTTTTGCAGTGTGCAACAGTCTCAAATCTAGGCATAAAACCAAGTGGTTACTTTTGTAAAGGCTTGGTCATTTTGGAGAAACAAAATAACAGGGACTTTGCACTTGATTTGCAAATGTTTGAAAAATGGTTTTTGAAACCATTTCCATTTGTAAAGCTTGGTTCAAAATCCACACTCAATCCATTCAACAAAGGAGATATACACTCTAGGTTTAAAACATTCGAACTCTCAAATGGGGATGGCCATTTGATATAAGTTTGTTCACATAAAATGATAGCACTATGTGCTTCTGTTTTCTGAAATGAGTTTTGAAATTGATCTCAATTCTATATGCATGCATGAATGATATGCAATCTTTGAAATCATGATTTTTGGGATGTTACAAATCTAACCCCCTTAAGGTGAATCTCACCCTCGAGATTTGGATTGGCTAGCAAATAGGTGAGGGTGGTCTTTCCGAAGATCATCTTCTCTTTCCCAAGTTGCTTCCTCTTCGGAATGATGATTCCACTGTACTTTGCAAAACTTGATAGTCTTTGTCCTTGTGACTATTTCTGCAGTCTCAAGAATCTTAATAGGTATGTCTTCATAAGTGAGATCACTTTATAGTTGAACCTCCTCCAAAGGTATAGTATCCTTCAAATAAGTTTCTTCCATTTCTGGGTGACATTTCTTAAGCTGACTCACATGAAACACATTATGGACAGCTGATAGAGATTCTGGTAGTTCTATTTCATAGGCAACTTCTCCTTTGCGACCCAAAATCTTGAATGGCCCAACATATCTTGGTGCCAATTTTCCTTTGACTCCGAATCTTTTCACTCCGTGAAGTGGTGATACTCTAAGATAAGCTCTATCACCAACTTCGTAGGTGACTTCTCTACGCTTAGGATCTGCGTAGCTTTTCTGTCGGGACTGTGCTATCTTCAACATGTCCTTAACCAACTTGACCTTCTCTTCGGCTTCTTTGATAAGATCTGGCCCGAATAAACTTCTTTCTCCCACACCATTCCATAACAATGGGGTGGTACACTTTCTTCCGTAGAGAAACTCAAACGGTGCCATCTCAATGCTGGCTTGATAGCTATTGTTATAAGAAAATTCTGCGTAAGGCAGACTTTCATCCCAATTGGCTCCATAGTCTAAGGCACATGCTCTCAACATGTCTTCCAGAATTTGATTAGTCCTTTCTGTTTGTCCATCAGTTTGAGGATGAAAAGCAGTACTGAATTCCAACCTCGTTCCCAATGACTCATGTAGTTGTCTCCAAAAATGGGAAGTGAATTGAGTTCCCCTATCTGACACAATACTCTTGGGCACACCATGTAGACATACAATTCTACTCATGTAGATTTTGGCTAACTTGGCACTTGTATAGGTTGTCTTCACGGGTATGAAATGAGCCACTTTAGTTAGGCGATCCACTACTACACATATGGAATCATATCCTGACCTGGTCCTTGGTAGTCCGGTAATGCAATCCATACCAATCTTGTCCCACTTCCAATCAGGAATAGGTAGTGGTTGAAGCAAACCCGCTGGTTTCTGATGCTCCGCTTTTACTCTACTACACACATCACACAAAGCAATATGTTCGGCGATGTCCCTCTTGAGATTATTCCACCAAAATCTTTCTTTCATGTCCATGTACATTTTGGTGTTACCCGGGTGAATAGAATACGGAGAGTTGTGTGCTTCCTGCAAAATCAGTTTCCGCAACTCCAAATCTTGTGGAACACAAATACGTTTCCCATGCCATAAAGTACCCTGTTCGTCTTCATGGAACCCTTTGGCTTTTCCCAAGCTAATCTTTCCTTTAATCTCTTCAATTTCCTTATCAGTATTATTAGCTTCTTTGATCTTGTCCAACAAAGTGGGTTGAACATCCAAAGACATGAGATGTCCTTCAGGCACAATCTCCAATCTGAGTTTTCTGAATTGGGTACACAAATCATCTGGCAATTCTCCCTTGGTAAGGCCATTCACAAATACCTTACGACTTAGAGCATCTGCTACAACATTTGCTTTACCGGGGTGGTATTGCAAACTTAAGTCATAGTCCTTGATAAGCTCTAGCCATCTTCTTTGTCTCATATTAATTTCCTTCTGGGTGAAGATATATTTAAAACTTTTGTGATCTGTGAACACTTCACAACGCTTTCCCAAGAGGTAGTGTCTCCATGTTTTGAGTGCATGGACGACAGAGGCCAGCTCTAAATCATGAGTGGGATAGTTCACTTCATGAGTTTTGAGTTGTCTCGAGGCATAAGCTACAGCTTTACCGTCTTGCATAAGTACTGCACCCAAACCTTGATGAGATGCATCACAATATACTTGGAAATCCTTTTCCAAATCTGGCAGACACAAGACTGGTGCTGTCACAAGTCTCTTCTTCAATTCCTGAAAGCTAAGTTCACAACCTTCAGACCAAGCAAACTTCTTGTCTTTATTTAACAATTCAGTCATTGGCTTAGCAACCTTTGAGAAATTTTCAATGAACCTTCTGTAGTAACCTGCTAAGCCAAGGAAACTACGAACTTCTTTCACAGACTTGGGAGATTCCCATTCCGTCACAACTGAAACCTTAGCAGGATCAACTGCTACACCATCCTTTGTCATAACATGACCAAGAAAACCAACTTCCTCTAACCAGAATTCACACTTGCTGAATTTGGCATAAAGTTTATGCTCTCTTAACTTCTCAAGTATCAAACGCAAATGTCCTTCATGTTCTTCTTTGCTCTTGGAGTAGACTAAGATGTCATCGATGAAAACGACAACAAACTTGTCAAGAAATTCCATGAACACCTTGTTCATCATATTCATGAAGTATGCTGGAGCATTGGTTAAGCCAAAAGGCATTACGGTATACTCATACAATCCATACCTTGTAGTGAATGTTGTTTTAGGTATGTCTTGTTCTCTTATCTTAAGTTGAAAATAGCCTGACCGGAGATCAATCTTTGAGAACACACATGCTCCTTCTAGCTGATCAAACAAGTCATTTATTCTAGGAAAAGGATATTTGTTCTTGATAGTTACCTCGTTGAGTGAACGGTAATCTATGCATAACCTTTGGCTTCTATCTTTCTTCTCCACAAACAAGACTGGGGCTCCCCAAGATGAAGAACTGGGTTGAATAAATCCTTTCTGCAACTGTTCTCCTAGTTGCTTCTTGAGCTCTTTCAGTTCATCAACTGACATTTTATACGGTCTCTTTGCTATTGGTCCAGACCCTGGTACCAAATCTATCAGAAACTCCACATCTCTATCTGGTGGCATTCCCGGCAATTCTTCCAGAAACACATCCGGATACTCACTCATGATTGGCACACTGTCCATGCTAACCCCCTTAAGAGAATTAAGCATACTCCTTTTTGCTTCAAAATTGGTCTTGAATCTGATCCTTTTATTTTCTGGAGTTGTGAGTGAGACAGTATGGTTGGCACAATCTATCACTCCTTTGTACTTAGTCATCCAGTCCATTCCCAGAATGACATCCAATCCTTGGGAGTTTAGTATTATCAAGTTAACGGGAAACTTATACTTCCCAAATTCTGTGACTAGATCATGGCATCCTGAATTCACTATCATTTCTCCATCAGGAGAACTTACTTTTATAGGACACCCAATAGTTTCTACCGGTAGTTCATTTCTTTCAACAAATGCTCTTGATATGAATGAATGAGATGCACCAGTATCAAAGAGTACAAATCCTGGAATGGAATTGAGTCTGAACTTACCAGCAACAGCATCAGGTTCCTCATAGACCTCCTCCACACTGATGTGGTTCACCTGTCCTTTCTGGAAAGGATTGGGCTTGACAGGTCCTTCCACTTTCTTTTCGGGGCACTCCTTTGCATAGTGTCCCATCTTCTTGCATTTGAAGCATTCAACCTGACTGATGTCTCTCTTAGCAGGCTGACTTCCACTCCCACTACCATTACCACTGTGGTGGCTCTTATGTCCACTCTTGTGGTTCTTGTACTTGTCATTGTCATGACTGCGATGATGCTTGTTGTCATGACGGTTGTGGTTGTGGTTCTTGTTGAATTTCCCATGCTTGTGGGATCCTGAGCTTCCACTATCATCATATTGAGATCGTTTGTGAGACGATCCCGAGCTGTGCTTGTCGGAGTGCTTTCTCTTTCTACTCTCGACTTGCTTCATTTTATTCTCCAATATTGCAGCTTTGTCACAGAGCGACTGATAAGTGGGAACATATGCCACAGCCAGTTGCAGATTCAACTCATCATTCAAGCCTTCCAGAAATTTTTCCTTTCTCTTGGCATGTCAACCTCATCCGGTGCATAACGCGCCAGATTGTTGAACTCTTCAATGTACTCAGCCACGCTGCGGTGGCGCTGCTTCAGATTGTGGAACTCTTTCTTTTTCAGGCTCATTATTCCTGATGAGATATGAGCAGTGCGAAAACCATCCTCAAAGATAGCCCAAGTCACCTCATCTATAGGAGTGGTGATTTGAAAGTTGTCCCACCAAGTGGCGGCTGGCCCTTCCAGCAGATGTGCTGCAAATCTGACTTTTTCAGCATCCGTGCAGCCCACGGTTACTAAGTCCTTGTTTACAGAACGTAGCCAATCATTGGCCACCATGGGATCAGTCGTCCCCGAGAACTTGGCTGGCCTCAATCTCAGAAATCTGGTAAGCATATCAAAGCCCGGAGGGTTGTTGTTGTTGTTGTTATTGTTGTTGTTATTGGGGTTGTTGTTGTTGTTATTGTTTTGGTTCTGGATGAATGTTGTCATCATCTGCATTAGCTGTGTTTGAGCATTCATCATTTGCTGCATTTCTGGAGTGATGTTGTTGTTGGGGTTGGGATTTGCGCGACGGGGAGGCATCTGTGGTTTGTTCAAATTGAGATAAGAATGAGATACCCATAGATGCTTTCATGCACATTACATCACATAAGCAAACACAAGCATGCAACACAAAGATAAAAGTTCAACAACAAGATAACAAGTTCACAAAGTAAAACACACAAGTGGCAAGCCATCCACATGTCGGATGGTCCAATAACAAGTTCACAAATAACAAGTACGATGATGAAAGATAAACGAGTAGTCAAATCTACTCATCAGCATCAATCTCCTCCTCGACAAAGGTAAGACCTGCGTTCTCCATCGCGGTCTTGTTCTCCTCAATGGTAGTGGTCAAGGACTCAATCTTGGCCTTGAGAGCCCTCTTCTGGGAACGAAGCCTCTCTATCACCGTCTGCTGCTGCTCTAGCTCGAAGTCCTTGGACTGCAGTTCTTCAGTCATGTCCCGGATCTTCTTGTTCCTATCCTGGACACGTTTCTCCTGACTCTTGAACTTCCGGTCCTGGTTCTCGAACTTCGCCTCCATTTCCTTGACTATCTCGTCCTGCTGTGCGAAAATCTTGTCCTTCTCGCGAAGCTGCACCTGGAGCTTGTCGTTGCTGAGCATGACATTGGTCTTGTTCGTGTCCACGTGCCTAATGAGAGACTCTAAGTCCTGGAGATACAGACGTATCAGCTCTGCTGCGTCCCTCGAGTTGTCCTCGAAGTCGATGGACTCTCCATCCTCATCACGTCTTCCGAAGACGTGGAAGTGGGTGCCTCTAACCTGTCGGGAGTGTCGACCTAGCAGACGTCCTATCAGGTCCTGCATAACTACCTCCATGCCTCTCTCCCGGTCATCGTGCATAAGCTTGAAGACGATGGCCTCCGTAGTAGGCTCTATCTGGCGTCCGGGCTGGTTCACCTTGAAGCCCCAGAGGTCATTCCTCTCGAACTTGGTGAGTGGATGCACCATGATGGTGGGAAGAGGAAGATTGAGCAAGGTGGTAAGCTCAACGATACGAGGACCAAAACGGGTAACCTGGAACTCCTCAACAGTGCTGATGGTAATAGGCATCTATTTATAAGATAGAAAAGTTAGAACAACACATTTCAAGATAAAACAAAAGTCATAACAACACATACATATCCTTGGAAAGCAAAGTCACACAAGCCATGCATACATGAATCCATTACATCAACCAAGGTCCAATCTTATTTTAAGGTATCATTTTGGAAAATAAGGTGATAGGTGGTGGTCCAACTAGCGAAGTACGTTTACAATCCTATCTCACTGGATCTGTTGGCTAACACAATGTTCCTAGAAGCAATCAGCATATCTTGCTCACATGATTCCATCACTAAGTCTATAATATCTCCTCTTAAGGTTTGGTTGGTAGCTTCCAACTCTTGGGTATGTTCCTTCTCTTTCTCTAAGTCTTTTTGGAGGTTGAGCATTCTGCACTTGACTCTAGCACTAAGTTCTTTGATAGTCCTCCAAGCTGCTTCTCTTGCTGACTCAAAGAATGTGGTGTGCACCACAGTGTTGGTGTACATGCAGAATCCTTTTTCTTTGTGGTTGTCTTCCTTGTTTTTGTACAAGTGAAGTTGCACCCACCAGTACTCAACTCCTTCATCCATTACTGGAAAGCCTTTGTACACAGCTGCACCATGTATTTCCATTGCCACCATGAGGTCCTTGAGAATTTTGGGAAACTCAGTCTCACTCTCCAAGGTCATGGTCATGAGTGGTCCTTTTCTTACGGCTTCGTTGATGGAGTTCATCTACAAATAGAGATGAGAATGAGAAGATTAGAAAAGTTTACGAGAAGAATAGACAAGTGTAGAAGTAGTTGAAAATTTTTCCTTAGTGGTTTCCAATCCTAGGGTCATAATCCTACAGGCAACACAGTGCTCTGATACCATCTGTAAGATCCCTCCTTTGTAAAGGAAAAAGGATCCCTGTGATTGCAATGCTAGTCCCTGGATCATTGCTAGCATCCACAGTTTAAGATGAAGTACACAGATACAAAGGTCATTTATTACATCCATTCTAGAGATAAAACATAGTCTTTTACAACTCAAGGCCACAGGCCTAATACAAGAGTTTGGAATAAGTAAATAAACATAAGTCTTCATCTTCATGTGCCACGGGCAAGCATGTTGAGTGTAGACTCATGACACCTAATCATCATCGGAGTAACCTGCAACATCACAAGTTACAGCCACAGTGGGTCAATACTTTGGAATAGTATTGGTAAGTGATACCTTAGTAAATTTTAAGTGGACTATATTACTATATGCATTTTGGCTAAGTGTAGCTTGGCTTGCTTTGCACAAAATAGGTTTTTCCTATTAGTTGAAATCACTAAGTTTTTCTTTGTCAAAAACTTTTCCCCAAGATACCACCAATAGACATTGGGCTCCTTCACCCTTGTTCACCCACAAATTTTTACTTAGAAGTTGGAGTGATGAGATTCTTGATAGCTTCCATGTCTTGATGCTCAAGTTGTCCATTGCCATGGACTTGGCTAAGTACTTAGATTTTTCCATCTGCAGAGGTTGTGCACTTTCCCCACCAGACTTGGTTTCCCAAGACAGGACCTTTCAGAAGCCTTTCCTTAGCCAAATGGACGCGTTCCAACCTATCATCCCACTACCACCAACTGTCCAAATGACTAAGTTCTAGCAATCTATGTGATCAAGGCGGAGCCCATATTGCCAAGTGGCTGCACTATAAGCTTCTCAACACTTGGCCTCTAAAATCCCTTTGTGCCTGGGTGGCATACCACAAGTGAGATACACAAGGTAAACCATGTCCATGGGCCTTTTGTAACCACTCAACCAAAAACCACCATTCAAGTCCCATTCCACCCAGGTGATTCATTGACTTAGTTGTTTTATTAAGAAAAACATAAGTCAAAAGACTTAGAAATATTTTCATCATAGCATGTATATACTTTACCAACCCTTGTTTGCTACTAGCTAGGCTAAGCATGGCATAGTAACTTAACTTAGGAAATTTCCTAGCAATTCTACAACTACTTAGGATTTCCCAACATAGCATTTGGCAAAATAATAACATGCAAGACTTAGCAAAATATTTCTAATGCATGTACAAAATATAGGGATGGAAATATTCATGAAGTACCACTTGCCTTGGTAATGGGGAGAGTAGCACTCTTCACAATCACAATCACTAGCACCAAAATCTACACAAAATTGGTAGCACAAAATTACACACAATTCATATACAACCATAAATATATGCATGCATGCAAAAAATGCTAAGTGATGACTTTTAAAACTCCACCAAGCAAGTGCACAATACTGAATCAATACTAAGTTGAAAACTTGCTAAATCAAGTTTATTTTACACCCAAACAAAATCCTAATCAATTTCTATACTCAAAATAGCCTTAAACAAGTTTCTGCAAATAAAGTCATTTAAACAGAAATTTTTCACTAAACACATTGCATAAAAAGAAAGGGCTTGTCTCCCTGATTCCAACGGTATAAAGTTTGCAAAAATCTAACGTGGGATTCAAAAGTTATAGCCATTTCAATTTTGGATCTAAATCTGATTTCAAATCTGTTTTTGAATCGAACCCTAGCCACGCGTCATATTCTTACTGGCGCGTACCGCTTCTCTCCGGATCACGCTCGCGAGCCGTAGGATCTAACTAACGCGCACGGCTCAGATCTAAACATAACGATTCGATAAGTGGACTAATCCTACGCGCTGGATCTGGATCTGACGGCTACAATTCGTTTGACCAAAACTGAGCGGCGCTGGCGGCGACGACTGGCGGCGGCGCGTCTGTCAGCGGCGGTGCTGGTGTTCTAGGTCGCGCGGGAGTGGGGGAAGAGGCTTACCAGAACCGCAGGAAGCTGCTGATGCTCAAGGTGGCGATGGCTTGGGAAGGGGCGCACGGGGTCGTCGGAGATTCCTCGCCGGAGTTCGCGAACGCGTCAGGTACGGTCAGTTGTCGATGTTGGCGAGGTTCCGCGTCGCGCTAAGTCAAAAGAAAGGCACCGTTAGATGCGCAAGATGACGGGGGTTCTAGGTGTATCAGGCAGAGGGCAAGGGGCGGCTGGTACTTACGGGGAGAGGTCGCCGGAGTTCGTGCAGGGAACGATGGCGCTCTATCGAAGTCGTTGCCGAAGCTAGGGATCATGCGAGGACAAATGGGGAGTGTCAGTAGGTGCGCAAGGACTTGCTGAGCTTGATAGTATGAGTCAGGGACAGAGGGGAACACGGAGCTCACCGGAATTCGTCGGCGCGGTCGTCAGAACAGCGGCGGCGTCGAGCGAGTTGTGGGCAGCCTGGTGGCGTGAAGGAGGAATTGTTTGAGGGGAAATGGTCGCGAGAGAGTGGGGATTATATAGCCAAAGGCTCGACAAGAAACGCTTACTGAATTAATGCAATTTACCTCGCGGAATCAAGGCAGCAACGGGCAGCGGTGGAGTTCGTGCGCGGGATTTGGGGAAGACGACGCTGACGTGGAGAGGGCCCGCTCATCAACGAAACGCACAGAGAGAAAGTGGGGTCCGGGTGTCAGCGACCGCGTGGGTGCGTTTGCGCGTGCGAGAGAGAGAGAGAGAGAGAGAGAGAGAGAGAGAGAGAGAGAGAGAGAGAGAGAGAGAGAGAGAGAGAGAGAGAGAGAGAGAGAGAGAGAGAGAGAGAGAGAGGGAGGCCGGGTGGGCTAGCTGGGCCGGTTCTGCTGCTGGGCTAGAATAGGAGCGCCTGGCCCTTTTCCTTTCTTTATTCCTTTTCTTTTTCTGTTTTTGATTTTCAGGAATGGTTTTCAAATGAATTCAAACTCTTTTTGAATTCAAATCTTTCTGGGGTTTTTGCAGTGTGCAACAGTCTCAAATCTAGGCATAAAACCAAGTGGTTACTTTTGTAAAGGCTTGGTCATTTTGGAGAAACAAAATAACAGGGACTTTGCACTTGATTTGCAAATGTTTGAAAAATGGTTTTTGAAACCATTTCCATTTGTAAAGCTTGGTTCAAAATCCACACTCAATCCATTCAACAAAGGAGATATACACTCTAGGTTTAAAACATTCGAACTCTCAAATGGGGATGGCCATTTGATATAAGTTTGTTCACATAAAATGATAGCACTATGTGCTTCTGTTTTCTGAAATGAGTTTTGAAATTGATCTCAATTCTATATGCATGCATGAATGATATGCAATCTTTGAAATCATGATTTTTGGGATGTTACAAATCTAACCCCCTTAAGGTGAATCTCACCCTCGAGATTTGGATTGGCTAGCAAATAGGTGAGGGTGGTCTTTCCGAAGATCATCTTCTCTTTCCCAAGTTGCTTCCTCTTCGGAATGATGATTCCACTGTACTTTGCAAAACTTGATAGTCTTTGTCCTTGTGACTATTTCTGCAGTCTCAAGAATCTTAATAGGTATGTCTTCATAAGTGAGATCACTTTATAGTTGAACCTCCTCCAAAGGTATAGTATCCTTCAAATAAGTTTCTTCCATTTCTGGGTGACATTTCTTAAGCTGACTCACATGAAACACATTATGGACAGCTGATAGAGATTCTGGTAGTTCTATTTCATAGGCAACTTCTCCTTTGCGACCCAAAATCTTGAATGGCCCAACATATCTTGGTGCCAATTTTCCTTTGACTCCGAATCTTTTCACTCCGCGAAGTGGTGATACTCTAAGATAAGCTCTATCACCAACTTCGTAGGTGACTTCTCTACGCTTAGGATCTGCGTAGCTTTTCTGTCGGGACTGTGCTATCTTCAACATGTCCTTAACCAACTTGACCTTCTCTTCGGCTTCTTTGATAAGATCTGGCCCGAATAAACTTCTTTCTCCCACACCATTCCATAACAATGGGGTGGTACACTTTCTTCCGTAGAGAAACTCAAACGGTGCCATCTCAATGCTGGCTTGATAGCTATTGTTATAAGAAAATTCTGCGTAAGGCAGACTTTCATCCCAATTGGCTCCATAGTCTAAGGCACATGCTCTCAACATGTCTTCCAGAATTTGATTAGTCCTTTCTGTTTGTCCATCAGTTTGAGGATGAAAAGCAGTACTGAATTCCAACCTCGTTCCCAATGACTCATGTAGTTGTCTCCAAAAATGGGAAGTGAATTGAGTTCCCCTATCTGACACAATACTCTTGGGCACACCATGTAGACATACAATTCTACTCATGTAGATTTTGGCTAACTTGGCACTTGTATAGGTTGTCTTCACGGGTATGAAATGAGCCACTTTAGTTAGGCGATCCACTACTACACATATGGAATCATATCCTGACCTGGTCCTTGGTAGTCCGGTAATGCAATCCATACCAATCTTGTCCCACTTCCAATCAGGAATAGGTAGTGGTTGAAGCAAACCCGCTGATTTCTGATGCTCCGCTTTTACTCTACTACACACATCACACAAAGCAATATGTTCGGCGATGTCCCTCTTGAGATTATTCCACCAAAATCTTTCTTTCATGTCCATGTACATTTTGGTGTTACCCGGGTGAATAGAATACGGAGAGTTGTGTGCTTCCTGCAAAATCAGTTTCCGCAACTCCAAATCTTGTGGAACACAAATACGTTTCCCATGCCATAAAGTACCCTGTTCGTCTTCATGGAACCCTTTGGCTTTTCCCAAGCTAATCTTTCCTTTAATCTCTTCAATTTCCTTATCAGTATTATTAGCTTCTTTGATCTTGTCCAACAAAGTGGGTTGAACATCCAAAGACATGAGATGTCCTTCAGGCACAATCTCCAATCTGAGTTTTCTGAATTGGGTACACAAATCATCTGGCAATTCTCCCTTGGTAAGGCCATTCACAAATACCTTACGACTTAGAGCATCTGCTACAACATTTGCTTTACCGGGGTGGTATTGCAAACTTAAGTCATAGTCCTTGATAAGCTCTAGCCATCTTCTTTGTCTCATATTAATTTCCTTCTGGGTGAAGATATATTTCAAACTTTTGTGATCTGTGAACACTTCACAACGCTTTCCCAAGAGGTAGTGTCTCCATGTTTTGAGTGCATGGACGACAGAGGCCAGCTCTAAATCATGAGTGGGATAGTTCACTTCATGAGTTTTGAGTTGTCTCGAGGCATAAGCTACAGCTTTACCGTCTTGCATAAGTACTGCACCCAAACCTTGATGAGATGCATCACAATATACTTGGAAATCCTTTTCCAAATCTGGCAGACACAAGACTGGTGCTGTCACAAGTCTCTTCTTCAATTCCTGAAAGCTAAGTTCACAACCTTCAGACCAAGCAAACTTCTTGTCTTTATTTAACAATTCAGTCATTGGCTTAGCAACCTTTGAGAAATTTTCAATGAACCTTCTGTAGTAACCTGCTAAGCCAAGGAAACTACGAACTTCTTTCACAGACTTGGGAGATTCCCATTCCGTCACAACTGAAACCTTAGCAGGATCAACTGCTACACCATCCTTTGTCATAACATGACCAAGAAAACCAACTTCCTCTAACCAGAATTCACACTTGCTGAATTTGGCATAAAGTTTATGCTCTCTTAACTTCTCAAGTATCAAACGCAAATGTCCTTCATGTTCTTCTTTGCTCTTGGAGTAGACTAAGATGTCATCGATGAAAACGACAACAAACTTGTCAAGAAATTCCATGAACACCTTGTTCATCGTATTCATGAAGTATGCTGGAGCATTGGTTAAGCCAAAAGGCATTACGGTATACTCATACAATCCATACCTTGTAGTGAATGTTGTTTTAGGTATGTCTTGTTCTCTTATCTTAAGTTGAAAATAGCCTGACCGGAGATCAATCTTTGAGAACACACATGCTCCTTCTAGCTGATCAAACAAGTCATTTATTCTAGGAAAAGGATATTTGTTCTTGATAGTTACCTCGTTGAGTGAACGGTAATCTATGCATAACCTTTGGCTTCTATCTTTCTTCTCCACAAACAAGACTGGGGCTCCCCAAGATGAAGAACTGGGTTGAATAAATCCTTTCTGCAACTGTTCTCCTAGTTGCTTCTTGAGCTCTTTCAGTTCATCAACTGACATTTTATACGGTCTCTTTGCTATTGGTCCAGACCCTGGTACCAAATCTATCAGAAACTCCACATCTCTATCTGGTGGCATTCCCGACAATTCTTCCAGAAACACATCCGGATACTCACTCACGATTGGCACACTGTCCATGCTAACCCCCTTAAGAGAATTAAGCATACTCCTTTTTGCTTCAAAATTGGTCTTGAATCTGATCCTTTTATTTTCTGGAGTTGTGAGTGAGACAGTATGGTTGGCACAATCTATCACTCCTTTGTACTTAGTCATCCAGTCCATTCCCAGAATGACATCCAATCCTTGGGAGTTTAGTATTATCAAGTTAACGGGAAACTTATACTTCCCAAATTCTATGACTAGATCATGGCATCCTGAATTCACTATCATTTCTCCATCAGGAGAACTTACTTTTATAGGACACCCAATAGTTTCTACCGGTAGTTCATTTCTTTCAACAAATGCTCTTGATATGAATGAATGAGATGCACCAGTATCAAAGAGTACAAATGCTGGAATGGAATTGAGTCTGAACTTACCAGCAACAGCATCAGGTTCCTCATAGACCTCCTCCACACTGATGTGGTTCACCTGTCCTTTCTGGAAAGGATTGGGCTTGACAGGTCCTTCCACTTTCTTTTCGGGGCACTCGTTTGCATAGTGTCCCATCTTCTTGCATTTGAAGCATTCAACCTGACTGATGTCTCTCTTAGCAGGCTGACTTCCACTCCCACTACCATTACCACTGTGGTGGCTCTTATGTCCACTCTTGTGGTTCTTGTACTTGTCATTGTCATGACTGCGATGATGCTTGTTGTCATGACGGTTGTGGTTGTGGTTCTTGTTGAATTTCCCATGCTTGTGGGATCCTGAGCTTCCACTATCATCATATTGAGATCGTTTGTGAGACGATCCCGAGCTGTGCTTGTCGGAGTGCTTTCTCTTTCTACTCTCGACTTGCTTCATTTTATTCTCCAATATTGCAGCTTTGTCACAGAGCGACTGATAAGTGGGAACATATGCCACAGCCAGTTGCAGATTCAACTCATCATTCAAGCCTTCCAGAAATTTTTCCTTTCTCTTGGCATCTGTGTCAACCTCATCCGGTGCATAACGCGCCAGATTGTTGAACTCTTCAATGTACTCAGCCACGCTGCGGTGGCGCTGCTTCAGATTGTGGAACTCTTTCTTTTTCAGGCTCATTATTCCTGATGAGATATGAGCAGTGCGAAAACCATCCTCAAAGATAGCCCAAGTCACCTCATCTATAGGAGTGGTGATCTGAAAGTTGTCCCACCAAGTGGCGGCTGGCCCTTCCAGCAGATGTGCTGCAAATCTGACTTTTTCAGCATCCGTGCAGCCCACGGTTACTAAGTCCTTGTTTACAGAACGTAGCCAATCATTGGCCACCATGGGATCAGTCGTCCCCGAGAACTTGGCTGGCCTCAATCTCAGAAATCTGGTAAGCATATCAAAGCCCGGAGGGTTGTTGTTGTTGTTGTTATTGTTGTTGTTATTGGGGTTGTTGTTGTTGTTATTGTTTTGGTTCTGGATGAATGTTGTCATCATCTGCATTAGCTGTGTTTGAGCATTCATCATTTGCTGCATTTCTGGAGTGATGTTGTTGTTGGGGTTGGGATTTGCGCGACGGGGAGGCATCTGTGGTTTGTTCAAATTGAGATAAGAATGAGATACCCATAGATGCTTTCATGCACATTACATCACATAAGCAAACACAAGCATGCAACACAAAGATAAAAGTTCAACAACAAGATAACAAGTTCACAAAGTAAAACACACAAGTGGCAAGCCATCCACATGTCGGATGGTCCAATAACAAGTTCACAAATAACAAGTACGATGATGAAAGATAAACGAGTAGTCAAATCTACTCATCAGCATCAATCTCCTCCTCGACAAAGGTAAGACCTGCGTTCTCCATCGCGGTCTTGTTCTCCTCAATGGTAGTGGTCAAGGACTCAATCTTGGCCTTGAGAGCCCTCTTCTGGGAACGAAGCCTCTCTATCACCGTCTGCTGCTGCTCTAGCTCGAAGTCCTTGGACTGCAGTTCTTCAGTCATGTCCCGGATCTTCTTGTTCCTATCCTGGACACGTTTCTCCTGACTCTTGAACTTCCGGTCCTGGTTCTCGAACTTCGCCTCCATTTCCTTGACTATCTCGTCCTGCTGTGCGAAAATCTTGTCCTTCTCGCGAAGCTGCACCTGGAGCTTGTCGTTGCTGAGCATGACATTGGTCTTGTTCGTGTCCACGTGCCTAATGAGAGACTCTAAGTCCTGGAGATACAGACGTATCAGCTCTGCTGCGTCCCTCGAGTCGTCCTCGAAGTCGATGGACTCTCCATCCTCATCACGTGTTCCGAAGACGTGGAAGTGGGTGCCTCTAACCTGTCGGGAGTGTCGACCTAGCAGACGTCCTATCAGGTCCTGCATAACTACCTCCATGCCTCTCTCCCGGTCATCGTGCATAAGATTGAAGACGATGGCCTCCGTAGTAGGCTCTGTCTGGCGTCCGGGCTGGTTCACCTTGAAGCCCCAGAGGTCATTCCTCTCGAACTTGGTGAGTGGATGCACCATGATGGTGGGAAGAGGAAGATTGAGCAAGGTGGTAAGCTCAATGATACGAGGACCAAAACGGGTAACCTGGAACTCCTCAACAGTGCTGATGGTAATAGGCATCTATTTATAAGATAGAAAAGTTAGAACAACACATTTCAAGATAAAACAAAAGTCATAACAACACATACATATCCTTGGAAAGCAAAGTCACACAAGCCATGCATACATGAATTCATTACATCAACCAAGGTCCAATCTTATTTTAAGGTATCATTTTGGAAAATAAGGTGATAGGTGGTGGTCCAACTAGCGAAGTACGTTTACAATCCTATCTCACTGGATCTGTTGGCTAACACAATGTTCCTAGAAGCAATCAGCCTATCTTGCTCACATGATTCCATCACTAAGTCTATAATATCTCCTCTTAAGGTTTGGTTGGTAGCTTCCAACTCTTGGGTATGTTCCTTCTCTTTCTCTAAGTCTTTTTGGAGGTTGAGCATTCTGCACTTGACTCTAGCACTAAGTTCTTTGATAGTCCTCCAAGCTGCTTCTCTTGCTGACTCAAAGAATGTGGTGTGCACCACAGTGTTGGTGTACATGCAGAATCCTTTTTCTTTGTGGTTGTCTTCCTTGTTTTTGTACAAGTGAAGTTGCACCCACCAGTACTCAACTCCTTCATCCATTACTGGAAAGCCTTTGTACACAGCTGCACCATGTATTTCCATTGCCACCATGAGGTCCTTGAGAATTTTGGGAAACTCAGTCTCACTCTCCAAGGTCATGGTCATGAGTGGTCCTTTTCTTACGGCTTCGTTGATGGAGTTCATCTACAAATAGAGATGAGAATGAGAAGATTAGAAAAGTTTACAAGAAGAATAGACAAGTGTAGAAGTAGTTGAAAAATTTTCCTTAGTGGTTTCCAATCCTAGGGTCATAATCCTACAGGCAACACAGTGCTCTGATACCATCTGTAAGATCCCTCCTTTGTAAAGGAAAAAGGATCCCTGTGATTGCAATGCTAGTCCCTGGATCATTGCTAGCATCCACAGTTTAAGATGAAGTACACAGATACAAAGGTCATTTATTACATCCATTCCAGAGATAAAACATAGTCTTTTACAACTCAAGGCCACAGGCCTAATACAAGAGTTTGGAATAAGTAAATAAACATAAGTCTTCATCTTCATGTGCCACGGGCAAGCATGTTGAGTGTAGACTCATGACACCTAATCATCATCGGAGTAACCTGCAACATCACAAGTTACAGCCACAGTGGGTCAATACTTTGGAATAGTATTGGTAAGTGATACCTTAGTAAATTTTAAGTGGACTATATTACTATATGCATTTTGGCTAAGTGTAGCTTGGCTTGCTTTGCACAAAATAGGTTTTTCCTATTAGTTGAAATCACTAAGTTTTTCTTTGTCAAAAACTTTTCCCCAAGATACCACCAATAGACATTGGGCTCCTTCACCCTTGTTCACCCACAAATTTTTACTTAGAAGTTGGAGTGATGAGATTCTTGATAGCTTCCATGTCTTGATGCTCAAGTTGTCCATTGCCATGGACTTGGCTAAGTACTTAGATTTTTCCATCTGCAGAGGTTGTGCACTTTCCCCACCAGACTTGGTTTCCCAAGACAGGACCTTTCAGAAGCCTTTCCTTAGCCAAATGGACGCGTTCCAACCTATCATCCCACTACCACCAACTGTCCAAATGACTAAGTTCTAGCAATCTATGTGATCAAGGCGGAGCCCATATTGCCAAGTGGCTGCACTATAAGCTTCTCAACACTTGGCCTCTAAAATCCCTTTGTGCCTGGGTGGCATACCACAAGTGAGATGCACAAGGTAAACCATGTCCATGGGCCTTGTGTAACCACTCAACCAAAAACCACCATTCAAGTCCCATTCCACCCAGGTGATTCATTGACTTAGTTGTTTTATTAAGAAAAACATAAGTCAAAAGACTTAGAAATATTTTCATCATAGCATGTATATACTTTACCAACCCTTGTTTGCTACTAGCTAGGCTAAGCATGGCATAGTAACTTAACTTAGGAAATTTCCTAGCAATTCTACAACTACTTAGGATTTCCCAACATAGCATTTGGCAAAATAATAACATGCAAGACTTAGCAAAATATTTCTAATGCATGTACAAAATATAGGGATGGAAATATTCATGAAGTACCACTTGCCTTGGTAATGGGGAGAGTATCACTCTTCACAATCACAATCACTAGCACCAAAATCTACACAAAATTGGTAGCACAAAATTACACACAATTCATATACAACCATAAATATATGCATGCATGCAAAAAATGCTAAGTGATGACTTTTAAAACTCCACCAAGAAACTGCACAATACTGAATCAATACTAAGTTGAAAACTTGCTAAATCAAGTTTATTTTACACCCAAACAAAATCCTAAACAATTTCTATACTCAAAATAGCCTTAAACAAGTTTCTGCAAATAAAGTCATTTAAACAGAAATTTTTCACTAAACACATTGCATAAACAGAAAGGGCTTGTCTCCCTGATTCCAACAGTATAAAGTTTGCAAAAATCTAACGTGGGATTCAAAAGTTATAGCTATTTCAATTTTGGATCTAAATCTGATTTCAAATCTGTTTTTGAATCGAACCCTAGCCACGCGTCATATTCTTACTGGCGCGTACCGCTTCGCTCTGGATCACGCTCGTGAGCCGTAGGATCTAACTAACGCGCACGGCTCAGATCTAAACATAACGATTCGATAAGTGGACTAATCCTACGCGCTGGATCTGGATCTGACGGCTACAATTCGTTTGACCAAAACTGAGCGGCGCTGGCGGCGGCGACTGGCGGCGGCGCGTCTGTCAGCGGCGGCGCTGGTGTTCTAGGTCGCGCGGGAGTGGGGGAAGAGGCTTACCAGAACCGCAGGAAGCTGCTGATGCTCAAGGTGGCGATGGCTTGGGAAGGGGCGCACGGGGTCGTCGGAGATTCCTCGCCGGAGTTCGCGAACGCGTCAGGTACGGTCAGTTGTCGACGTTGGCGAGGTTCCGCGTCGCGCTAAGTCAAAAGAAAGGCACCGTTAGATGTGCAAGACGACGGGGGTTCTAGGCGTATCAGGCAGAGGGCAAGGGGCGGCTGGTACTTACGGGGAGAGGTCGCCAGAGTTCGTGCAGGGAACGATGGCGCTCTGTCGAAGTCGTTGCCGAAGCTAGGGATCATGCGAGGACAAATGGGGAGTGTCAGTAGGTGCGCAAGGACTTGCTGAGATTGATAGTATGAGTCAGGGACAGAGGGGAACACGGGGCTCACCGGAATTCGTCGGCGCGGTCGTCGGAACAGCGGCGGCGTCGAGCGAGTTGTGGGCAGCCTGGTGGCGTGAAGGAGGAATTGTTTGAGGGGAAATGGTCGTGAGAGAGTGGGGATTATATAGCCAGAGGCTCAACAAGAAACGCTTACTGAATCAATGCAATTTACCTCGCGGAATCAAGGCAGCAACGGGCAGCGGCGGAGTTCGTGCGCGGGATTTGGGGAAGACGACGCTGACGTGGAGAGGGCCCGCTCATCAGCGAAACGAGCAGAGAGAAAGTGGGGTCCGGGTGTCAGCGACCGCGTGGGTGCGTTTGCGCGTGCGAGAGAGAGAGGGAGGCCGGGTGGGCTAGCTGGGCCGGTTCTGCTGCTGGGCTAGAATAGGAGCGCCTGGCCCTTTCCTTTCTTTATTCCTTTTCTTTTTCTGTTTTTGATTTTCAGGAATGGTTTTCAAATGAATTCAAACTCTTTTTGAATTCAAATCTTTCTGGGGTTTTTGCAGTGTGCAACAGTCTCAAATCTAGGCATAAAACCAAGTGGTTACTTTTGTAAAGGCTTGGTCATTTTGGAGAAACAAAATAACAGGGACTTTGCACTTGATTTGGAAATGTTTGAAAAATGGTTTTTGAAACCATTTCCATTTGTAAAGCTTGGTTCAAAATCCACACTCAATCCATTCAACAAAGGAGATATACACTCTAGGTTTAAAACATTCAAACTCTCAAATGGGGATGGCCATTTGATATAAGTTTGTTCACATAAAATGATAGCACTATGTGCTTCTGTTTTCTGAAATGAGTTTTGAAATTGATCTCAATTCTATATGCATGCATGAATGATATGCAATCTTTGAAATCATGATTTTTGGGATGTTACAGAAAAGGAAGCTCTGCTAAAAGCAAAATAGCTAAAAAGTTCAAACATAAAAGGTACCTGTCTACATCTACCTACCCGAAGCTACTAAAACATCATCAACATCGTAAACTTCCACTTATAAAAAACATAAGCAACAACAACATCAGAAACTAGATGAATAATTGAAACAATCGGGTTGGATTCAGACTGAAAACAATCAACAGGCAATAGACTTGAGTGCTTTTACTCTTTTTATTATCCGGTAGTTCCACGGGTGCCTTGGCTTGCATAGATAAATGTGAAATTCATTTCTAAGCAAGAGTTGCTTTTATTAGTGGATAAGGGAGGGTTATGCATGACATTCTTAATCGTAGACAAGGCGCGCAGCGGGAAGGCCATGAAAAACCAAAGATATGGGTAAGAGTGCGACCTTATCTGCCTTGATTTCCGAAACCAGAACTACTTCGGCCTTCCCTCAACTGATTGACCTAGCCGACCTATAACTTATGCTGTGTATAGATTGACAAATTGCTGGGTTGGGTCTACCCTCAGGGCGCCCTATAACTTATGCTGGGTGCCAGGGAAGAAAAGAAAGGGAAAGCGGTCTTCTTCAAGCCGAAGGGGAGCCCAGATAATGGAATGAAGGTTGGGACAGAACTAGCCTCTAACAGATCCGCAGCCTACTAGTTTGCTGTTCCGGTTTAGGCTTTCAAGAAATAATGGGATAATCAAAGCAAGTCAATTTCTCCTAGTTTTCCTTCTGGAATTCTAGTCATCAAATCAATGAAATAGGAAAGCAATCATCAAATCAGGAGAAGAAAAGCAACCGAACCATAGATCCAGCTTTGCAGGACAAGCATAACGAAAGTTGATCAAACCTGATGGCTTCACGTCAGTAATCTACCACACCCATGCTAGAATTCAGTAGAGTCCCCACTCGCCAACCGCGATGTCTTGGTTGAGAGGCCCCACCTACCCATCTTCCCACAGTTTCACTGAGGTAGTACCATCCCCAATTCGCCACTTCTTGTGTTGATGTACTAAGAAATTCGTTGAGGCAATCGATTTCAATCAGAGGAAGCACTTGTGCACATCAACTTAGGATATCCCCTCCGTTCTACACCAGATTATGCACTCACCTCTGGGGCCCATATAGGAAAGGAAGACGCCCTTTCAGTGCACGCCAAAGCTGCTTTGCCTAGAAGGCTTCGAAATACACAACTAGGTCCCTCATTCTCAGTCGGCCTTCACAAAGCGGTTTGCACACCTTGGACCAGCTGGACAGATGTTCCGGCCTTTCTCCTAGACAATGCATCTGCCACCTTATTTTCAATGCCCCTAATATTCCGCCTTTGAAAGTCCAAACTCACACTTGCTCATCTTAGCATGTAGCTGATTCCGCAGAAAAAGTGTTAGCTGCAAGTGTTGTTGATGCTCCTTCAGTGTTTGTTTTACTGTCAAGAAGTATATCATCAAACCAACACAAATCTTCTGGGCTTGAACACATCATTCATGAGTGCTTGAAACGTTGCAGGAGCATTTGTAAGCCCGCATCACATTGAATTCATAGTTACAGGGTTCTGAATGAAGTTTTGGGCTTGTCTTCCTCTCTCATCCTGATCTGATGATAGCCAGATCTTAAGTCAATCTTGCTGTAATATTTAGCACCACTCATCCAATAGGGCATCTATGTGCCGGAATTGGGTATTTCTTCTTTACTGTACTGGCATTCAGCTGCCTGGTTTCAATGCACATCCTCCATGTCCCATCCTTCTTCTTCACTAACAGCACAGGTGAAGCAAAGGGGCTAGTAGAGGATTGTATCAGTGAATTCTTCAGCAATTCCTCAATTCTCAATCTCAGCCTTTTGCAGATGTGAGTATCCGTATGGCTTCAGATGTTTGGGCTCAGTACCTTCGAGGGTATATAGTGATCATGGATTCATTTTTTTGGTAAGTACTTAGGTTCTTGAAACACCTACTCTTAAGAGTTCAGTAGGGTTGAAATTGGATCGGAGATCAGAGATGTTAGGTTTACTGAGTTTACCATGCACCATTGAGCCATCATGCAGAACTAAGCTTGTTCTGATTTAGTAGCAATCAGCTCTTCTCCTTCCACCTGGTACAGCTTTCCTCCTTCCCTCTTGATTCCTTCCAGCACCACTTAAACACTGTCCTTAGTAAACTTCATAGTAGTTTAGTTTCTATCGTTGTTTATGGGCCTACTACTTTTCATCCAGTCTGTCGTCCTCCATGTCATATGGGCCCAGTTCCATAACTCTAAAATCAAACTGAAATGCATTCCCCCCTATTTTCCATTTTACCCCTGTCTGTACCGCTGCGCGCCTCACTGTACATCTTCTGTCCATTTGCTACCGTAATTACCATGGGTATGTGTTTTTTATAGGTATCTGAAGGCAATCAATGAATCAAGAAAACAGGTATTGCTACCAGTATCCAGCAGAATGAATATAGGTTGGTTTTTTCTCCTTCCTCTTATATTCAAGGTATAAGTATACTGGCTTCCCTCCGGTCCTCAAAAGAGAAGAGAAGCTGGTGCCGGGTACTGATATTTTTTCATACTCCTTCTCGGATCTTCCTTCTCAAAAGAGTCGATCTCTAGGTATAGAATGCACTCGTTATTGGCAATGGTCACAGCTCGTGCTAGCCCTCTACTTCTCAGTCATTGAACTTGGCTATCCAGTTTACCCTTGCCTATCTCTTTTTCAACCAGTAAAGTACTGGCTCTCACGCCTATCTATTTATCCTAACTACTAATAAATAAACTTATTACCCCCGCACTTTCTATCTCTCCTATTCCTTGAATTCCATGTATCTCTTGTGACCTTGCTTACCTAGCTTTTGAAAAAAAAAACTGCCGCTGACTTACCTTTACCTAGCAGCTTATCTTGGCTATTAAACATATACCGGTGTATAAACCCAACCTTAAATATCTGATGCCTATCCCTTGTCAAGCTACCAACTACTACTTGTAAACTACTACTCACCTACCTACTGCCCCCTCTTAGGCCGGACCAATCCGAACAGACTCCGATGTATTATCCGCTAAAAGTACCACCTACCCAACAACCCCTCTTAGGCCGGACCAACCCGCCCTTACGCTCATGTATTATCCGAAAAAGTACCACACCACTTCACCCGACTTATAAACGAATCAAAGAGATAATGACACATCCTATGGCTCATGTTTTTAGTCCAGCTGGTTCGTCCTGAGTTACTAGAGTCGACTCTAATGTTGACTTTATGATGTGAATACTCATGGAGAGTCTCCATAACGGAGCTCACGTAGAACCCCATGGTTCATTTAGCTCATCAACATAGATGAACTAAAGAAATCATTGGCAAAATCGACAGAGATGGACAAATCAAAATCATGAACAAGGAGATGGGAGATAAATGAACAAATGAATCAACATTTTAAGAGACGAAGTACGCAGATATATGGTAAGTCAACCGCGCTCACTGAACTCATGAGAGATGTACATTTCGAACACTGTTTCTATCACTCAAACAACTCCATAAAGTCATCAGTAGAGTTACATTTCAAGGGACCTCCATACCCTACTGGGATGGAGAACGAGCTCATTCTAATTTGTTATTTATTTATGCTTATAAAACATGTTTATCCGAGAATGCAAAATGGTTGGACTTCAATTGTTCCTGTAATGAAACTCATGACGGGAAAAGACTTTCGAACAGAAAAAGAAGATGTGGTTTATACTGCACTTTGTACTTCAATCCATCTTTACGATGTTGCTAAACAGAAAAGAATACCTATTCAGGACATTGCACTGAAAATTTATCGTGCGATCTGTATACAGAAGGATAAGTACAAATCACACAATTTGTATGGGCTAGCTATCAATGTATTCAGTGGTTCGCTGAACGAAGATGATACTGATACTGTTGTTATTCCAACAGATAACTGCCGGAAGAGACTACTTCGTACATAATTGACAAGAATTCAGATGAATACATGGAGGATAAGAAGGAGAAAAAAGAGAATGCGAAATTTCCAGATTATATAACTTCACTCAAAAATCCTAATCGGAAAATTATGGATGAATATTTACAGAAAAAAGAGGCAAATCCACAATATAAGGGCAAACCACCCAAGCCTTCCGTTATATTTGAGCAGATATAGAAACAATTGAGTTAGAGGAGGATCAGCGAATTCAGATTGATGAATCAGTAGGCACTTTTCCCAACCAAAATAAGAGAAAAAGAGAAAAGCAAAAGGCTCCTCGTCACTATGCTTATGCTGCCTCGTGGATGGCAGTCAAGCCAGACAAACAGCTAGCGAAAGCTGACATTCTGCACAATTTTTCACATGAGTACAGGTTCACTCATCCGAACTTTTACAATCAGAGCGAAAGAGTTATGAGTTCTTTCATCCATTCACTCGTTAGAGAAGGTAAGAAGATGAGAAAGACACCAATAGTGTATTGTCATAACTTGTCTAAATTTGATGGTTTTGTCATTGCTGAACATTTGTATACTAAGCACCTTGACGAGTACGATGTGAATTTACAAACCCAGAATAATACGATATATGAGATATCGGTGTATAAGAGACATCAATTTCAGGGGAAACCAGATTCAATAAAGAGAAAAGAGAAAAGGTTGCTATTAAGGTTTAGATGTTCATTACTTATTCTACCAGATTCGCTCGACAATTTATCTAGGCAAATATGCCCTGAGTTGGGTGGCAAGGAGGAGATGGATCATAAGAGTGTGACTCTTGATTCTCTTAATGAAGAAGAGAAATATATGAAATATAGAAGATATCTCAAGATGTCTTCTTGCTTCGGAAAAACGGCTGCATTCGATTAAGTATTCCCATAGAGAAAAAAAGCCCACTAATAACAGGTGGTAGTAGCCCTTCCTCTTTGGTCTAGTTGACCGCAACACCCATTTGCCGAAAGCAGCTCATACCTCTAATAGGGGGTATTTCCTTGGCCAACGCTTCTAGTAGGAGGCATATTCCTTTCTCCCGAGGGTGAGGTTTATCACTTTTGCCTATGGCTGGCATAACCAAATCTAGAGCGGAGTGAGCCAATCCATTTGTAACCGTTTCAAAGTCTTCTGCGGCATCTTCTGGATCAGAATCTCCTGCTCAACCGAGAATGAATTCATTTTCATTGTATTATGTGGCAGTCCCACTACTTTCAACCATGGAAGCGAATCGATGATCCTGTCCAGAGTATCTTTATGAAGAATATCCTTGCCTAGTCATTGCTTTCTTTGTAAATGATCTCTCCTCTGCATCGCTGGAAAAGTTCTCAACCGGATTATCGGAGAACAACCGCACTCAACCAAGAACTTCCCCTTCCCCCATTTCCCTGTCTTCGCTATTTTGCTTTTCTACTGCTTGCTCCCCGCTCCCTATCCGAGTAAGTCCTACCTTCCTGGTTGGCAAGTAGTAAACCCTACTTCCCTTTCAAATCCTTGATTTGATCATCTTCATTCCATCGTGGACGGAGGAAAACTAGTTACAAATGTTCTTTGCTCGTGATACTTTGAATTGAAAGAGGAACGTTTGCAACGATAGCCCTTGTCAAGCAAAGCATCCTAGTGTGAAAAGCAAGAAAATGCACTGACTGGCCCTGCCTTCAGCCGTACTCTCCTTTCATCTGGGTGGGTACTAGTTTGAGAGCAGGAACTCGGAAAGGAGGCACGGTTTTAGCAAGAAGCAAGGAATTCCAATTCGTAGGAAAGCCACGTTCGAAGAAAACGGAAGTGCTAGCAACAAAAGCAGCAGGGCCACGAATCGGATTAACAGATAGGGAGGTTGTTGTTGAAGTTCAGTAAAGAGCAGGGCCAAGCCGAACCCACGGATTAGCAGGAATAGGTTTCACCCTCGGAAACGGATTAGTGGATTAGCGAAAAGAAAAGCTGCTTCCTTTTGTTGGCGGTGAAAGTGTTACATTTTCTTGATGGAGGCCCCACTCGTGATTGATTTGCTCATTCATCCGGGAAGGAGGTACTCAACGGTTAGGTAAGTTCTTGGCTTATCTGCCTCACACTTGCCTGTGCTAGCTGCCGCTACCATTTTGCAATCAATTCAAAGGCGAACTCTTTCTCGGTATTGGATAGAGGAGGGGCAAATAGTAATCATTGGAATCACGGGAACGCACGACTCTCGGTGGATTAGTTCCTCGAGGGAAAGCAAGGAAAGATAGCAGTTAAGGAATAGCGGATCGGGTTGTAAAAGGGAAGAGGATCTTAATGATCAAAGAAGTGATTCAAATAGGCATTTTCCCGGGTAATAGGAGAACGAATCTCTACTCTCGTGCTCGACAATGTCCAAGAAAAATGGGGACCCACATATATTATTTTATGCCAAGTATTATATCAAAGCAAAGAAAGTAAGTCAATCCATTCTTCAGCTCAATGAAAAGGCATATCTAGCAAATGAACAAACTCACTCTAGGTAAGACTCTCTGTCTGGGCATGAAAGGAATTCACAGTGTAAAGAGAAAGGAAGACGCTACGAACCTTGATACCAGTATTTACAATATATATATTACCTATGGTAGGTGTCGGGTCTGTCCCCCTTGCGCTCCCATCCATCCTCTTACTGATTCACTGGAAATGAAATCCATCTAAATCCTACGGAGAATCTGTATGTTTCCTTTAGGCCTCGTTTGGCGGGGGAGTTTTGAGGTGGTTTGTTGGGTAATATCCCGGCCTACCAAGAAAACGCCACAAAACACGAGGGGGCCGTTTGGCAGGCCGGTCTCGGGCGGGCTCAACCCCGTCAATCCTCTAGAAACACGTCGGGTTGGAGTGGAAATGAGACACGTCTGCCCCCTCGCGTTTTATTTTGGGTTGACGACGCGTCGCCGTCGGCGAGGGCAGTTCGACCCAGCCGCATCGTCCCCGCCGCCGCCGCTCGTCTGTCCTGCATCCCCGCCGCCGCCGCTCATCCCAGCCGCCTTTCTCCCATTCACATGCGGCCGACGCCACTCCGCCCAGCACCAGCAACGTCAAGTCCCGTCCCGCATCGGCCATGATGACTCCCCAAACTTCCACCTCCTTCCTTATCTCCTCCTACCGCCCGACGCTTTCTCCGGCCGGCAGCAGCCTGTCTTTCTCACCGGTAAAGTTTCCTGCCTTTGTCCCGTTCCCAATCCTCACATGTTCTTGGGTTTCTTGGTCTTTTTTTACTTCCTCTGTATGCGATTGGCTGTAGTAATTGAATTTCCAGTTGTACAACTATCTCTGTCTTCCAAACAGGTAAATAAGCCAAAAGTATTGCCGAGAAAGAGGAATATGGTGTAACCAAGTGTTTTGGGTGATAAGAGTTTTTCCACCCAATCCCCTTGGGGAAATGCTATCGTATACTCAATGTTACACTCCTGCCAAACGAGGCCTTAGTGGTTCCAGCTCGTGAGGAATACGACTATAGAATTCCGTTTTCCTTTATCTAGTTGTCCTTAATGAATGATAGGGAAGGAGTCATAGGCTTGTGAGTATTTCTCTCATATGGATGGCTCGTACACCCCTTACATGGTATTGAGCATTCATCAATAAGAACCTTGGGATGGGAATAATCTAAGTGCATATTAGCTGAATCTTACACTAACTAGGGAAATAATCACTCAACTAAGAGTAATAAATGACAGGTCGACCAAATCTAGAAAAACAACAACCATGACATGTGAGGATGCAGAAGATCACTTCCCAGTGAAGAACAAGCAACTAGACTTTGAATGCTAGCAACATGCTTAAGCTAAACAGTATAAGTGGGACAAAACAATTGTACTGAATCACACTCTATCTAGATCTGCAAGGCTAATGTCCACTAAACCAGCTAAACGGAATTGCTTGGAAGATGAATGGATGCAGTTTTGCTTTCTGCAGCTTCTTGTTCTGCTTTTTAAGAGAATTTCACCTTAAATGCCCTATAGCTATATTACTCCTCTAGCTCTGCTATGCTAGTTCACCGCTGTATACGACCAAGTTCCAGAGAACAGAAATCCTTGCAAACAGAGCTTTCTTAATTAATGAAATGGCCATACAGTAGCAAAAAGCTACCTATTCCTGCGAACAATGATTTGGACCTCCACTGATATCAAGATCTGGAAGAGGGACATTTGGATATAAAGGGGAAGTCAGGTCTCATCTGCTAAGCCACCGATGCAGGATTGGCTGAACCAGGTATATCACTTCTGCCACAATGAATGCTTTTCTTCTCTATTCGATTATGGAACTTGAGTCGAACTTGTGCCTTACCTGCTAAGCGTGTCTTCTCTCACCGAAACGAATTGACATATTTATTGCGAGAAAAGCGAAAGGGTGAAGACTGATTTAGATCCTATGAAAGCGCAGGAAGTATGCCTTTTGAGCTTTTTCTCCACCCACCTCTGAGCATCCTGTTGGAATGGTCCTAGGAAAGACTACGTACGAGAAATCATTCTCATAGCCTTCTTCTGAGCAAATAAATGTTGTATTTAGTCCAACCAATCATTGGTGAATCTATGTCTTTCGTGAAAAGTTGAGTATTTGTCGGCTTCCCATTAGGATTTTCAATCCTTTTGGGTGCACGTCTATCGAGTCGTCTTATTAGTGGTGAGTCTTTTCTTTCCGAAGCAAGTCAAGGACAACTAGGTCAGTCGGGGGGGGGGGCAATCCTCTAGATCGATACTTCTCTTCGACATACTAAACCAATTAAGAAACAATTTACAGAGTATTCTTGCATTCCTATCTGGTCTGCTCTCCTATCGAAACTAGAATATAACCTTAATGGACCTTGCCAAACAAATCAATAAATTGTAGATGAATTCATCAGGCTTAACGTGTGATTTCATTATAAGTGAACAGGCGTCGTCGTCCAGCCGTGTCGAGTTGGGATTAGAGGAGAGAGCTCGAATGGATAGGTACAGTGAGGCGGGTGTGGAGCACGAAGGATTAAGAAGGTCCTCTTTATTGCCGGAATCAACAAGAAAGACTTAGCAGCCCAAATGAAGTAACCCTCCCGAGTCTATCGTATCCATAGTTTCAGTGGGTATCGAACTGCGAAGCGAGGAACCTATTTCCCGAACCATTTGCATCATTTACAGATTCTCTCTCGATCAAGGACCCAAAGGCCCAAAGTGCATCATTCAGTCTGGATCAACAACGTACTGCATTCCATTCCAAGTGAGACATCGCAATATAGATCGCAAAAAATGGGTAGTTCTATTCATTTAAGGTCTAAATTGATTCGAAAGAAGGGTACAGAAGCCAAGGACAGATGGCTCGTCTGAAGACATTGACCATCTGGAGCGAAGGACAGTTGGCGAAGTTAGTGAGAGAAAGCTTGAAAGATAGGATTTTTTCGTGTGGATTAGTTGAAAAACGTAGAATAGAGATTTCAGAAGTCAAGTCCTTTGAGAGCAACTCATGTTCAGCCTTGTCGGAATAAGCGCAGCTAGCCCTCTTTCTATTGGAGGAAAAAACGTTATCTTCTTCTATTTTGAGATTCTCACTGCTAGAATCATTAGATCATCTTCCTATTTGTCTTGGGTTCGCCCTTGAAAGTCTTACGCATATCTAATTAGAATGATAGAAAAGGATTATCTGGCAAGTTGACTTGAACAATGTAGGCGTCTGATGTGGGATGTTTAACGAAGCGTTGCCATACAAATTCAGTCTCTAAGCGTGGATTGAATGTTACCCAGATTGAAGAACCCTTTTTTCTCACAGTCGGTATGAATCTCTCCCAACTTTCTTCACTAACTGCTTGTGCTTCGGCATACCTCAAGACGTGTGCTTTCTGAACTCATCGAAAGGATCTTGGACGAGGGTCGTAGAAAGACATCCAATTACTATTCTGATTCTCACAGCGCGATCATGACTGGCATCGCTATCCTCACGAAAAAGAAAAGTCAAGACCTTCCAAAGTTCCCGAAAAAGGCTCCTTACTCCTTCTCTTGCCTTCCTGACGAGGAAGATGCTAAAGACGGTTCGATAGACTCCTCGAGAGCCTGCCCGAAGAAATCCCTTCGATCGACCATCCCTTGCTTGACGAGCAGCTCTTTCTATTCGCTTGACAAAGCCGCTGCTGCTCTTTCTTAATGCCTCACTGCCTGACCTTAGAGAAGACGAATTAGACTGCCTGATAGACTACTACTTCCTTTTCTTACCCGACCAAAAGCTAGGCTATGTGAGACAGCCCAAGAACCTCTTTTCTTTACTGCCCTCTCATCAAAGATGGACCTGATAAGGGCTTCATCCCATTGGCTTGTCTTGTCCTCCTGTTGCTTGCATCGCTCGTGCTCCCTATCGAGGGATCACTCGCTCTTCACCCTATCCCTTTAGTGTAAAAACTCTTTTAGGGGATAAAGAGCCCTCAATAACACGCTTGTCCAGGAGGGTATAACAGTTGATAGAGCCTCGGATATGGCTCCTTAACTGGTAGTACGCGCTAAAGACACCAGATCATTTTGATAGAAATGAGGTAGACTGGAAGCTGAAGCCAATAGACCAATGGAACTAATCAATCACTTGCTTTCCCGAACTGGACAGCAGGATTTTATCAGCACTGGACTTGAATCGCGTCGATGACTCTAATCTTTAAAGACAGAAGCAGATGGGAGATTCTCTCCAAAGCAGACCAGAAACTAGTATCGACTTATCCTCGGGGTCATTGGGCCCATTGTCAAATAGCTCTAAGGAAAAGGCAGCACTGAACTAGAAACCACTAGGTTCGCATTGCCCTCACGGACCATCAGACTTGATCTTCTTGATTCAGCATCCCACTATCTGAAAAGAAGGACCGCAACCTTTCTCTTCTCCAGAACTGGACGGTTTTAGTAGTATCCTGCACTAACCAATTAGAAGCAAGAGCTATGGGCATACTTAACTAGAACTCCCTCTTACTTAACTTCACTAACCAGCCCTAACTTAATGGAACTTACCTTAGTACTCTATTTCTATTATACAGAGCAAGAGAAAGAAAACGATCTTATCGCAGGAAAGTCCAGTTAGTGAGTGGTAAACCAATAGATCCGACTAAACTAGTCCTCGTAGATTCAAGTAGTGGATCGGTACAATGGTAGTCTTCACCTTTTGTCCGTTCCTGGTCGAGACTGTACATGTAAAGGAAGAGACGCTGAAGACTGCCTTTTCTTCATGAAAGATAGATAAACAAGATTCATTCCATCGTAAGACAGAACAAAATACTACTAGCCAAAGCCTACTTCGGCACATGAAGGAAGTGAGCAACAGCCCTTGGGCATGAGGCGGGTAAGATATGCGTAATCTATTGGGCCGAGAAATACTTCTTTCCCATGGGTACGATATTTGAAATCTTTGTTGCGAAAGAGAGACAGAATCGATTTGGTAGGCGGAATGGAGCTCACATCTTATGAACGGAGGAAGCGAAATCCTTAACACTTATGAACATATAAAAGCCATAACCATAGGGGCCTAGTCTACGAGAGATTGATCCGACAGGCAACTCCGGGATGTGAGGCGTTTAAGCAATAGTGGAAATCTCAAGTACCGGTAAATGACTTGCCGGGGATCCGCTGAAATATGATCAGATCCCGACGGTGCATCCCTTATAGTTTCCCCATCGGCTTCAGTTGGATCAAAGTGCCCGGACACGAATGCTCATTATAGAAAGAACTAGGCCTACTTAGGTAAACAGGCACCCCATCACTACCTACGTAGTTGAAATCTCTAACTTAGAACTTAGGTGCGTTCTAACATTACTTCTACCCATCTATGCGATTGTGAGATCCAGCCATTGGAACCATTGAGATCCCCAGCTGTTTGACCTACTCAAGTAGGCTTTCTATTGAATATCCACCCATGGTAATTGCTTGAATGGTAGAAGCACCAAGCTTTGGTACTATAGTCGTACTCGAGACCCAATTGAGCAGCTTAGTCTTCTCCTTTCTTTGGCGGGTTTATTCTAGGTGGACTTGTAAAACATTGCTCTTGCGCTCTGATCTTGATATTGATTGCCAACTCGGATAGTTACAGTAAGCTGTTCTGTTTGTTCTCTGTTCTATTGGATTTGACACTTTTGAAGATCTTAATATACAATCCACTGAAATTCGCTCTCTTTTCATTCTTTTGGTTACTTCCCATGTAGCAAACCTAGCAATTTGAAGAATCCATACCTTGTGCTGTCCACCAAACCTATCTTTTCTTGAGCTCGAGCTTGCATTTAGAACTTCTTTTTCCGATCCAGCGTACCTGAGTGCAGGCTAGTCTTCTCCTCCAGGCCGAGAACAACCCAAATCAGTCGTCTCAGACAAAAGACCCGGACAAGGCAAGAACCCTCAAACAGAAGGTCAAACCGAAGGAGTGAATCAATGCCTTGCTTGATATTTACTTGCGTTGTTTTGTGCATTCTTGCCCGCAGAAATGGTCTAAATGACTTTCTTTGGCAGAGCATTTCTAACTACCTATCCTTCGTTTGTTGGATTTTCTCCATTCTCAAAATGCTTTATGGATATGAACAAAGGTTGTGGGTCATTGAAGTTATGGATACAGAGGAGCCGCCTATTTCTGACGTTCAGAGTTGGCTGCAGGAGCGCCGTGCCATGACTGATAACCTGAAATTGCACCTCAACAGAGCTAACCAACAGATGAAAACGCAAGCTGACAAAGGCTTTCTGATCGCTCCTTCCATGTCGGCGATATGGTTTTCTTAAAGTGAAAGCCATATGCTATCAAAGCTCGGTGGCACAGCGGGCTAACCACAATCCTTCCTTCCGATACTTTGGGCCTTACAAGATTCTAGCACGTACATAGCTGTTCCATATTAACACCTGGAGCTACCTGAAACTTCTCAAGTGCACCCTGTATTTTTCACGTCTCTAAGCTTCGACGTGCTGTTCCCCCGCCCACTGTCTCAGGTATCCTCTCGTTTACCATTTGAGACTGACAATCCCTCTGTCCCTATGCAAGTTTTGGTGAGTCGTTGGTATAAGTAATAAAGGGAGATCAAGTCCTTCCACAAGGCTTGATTCGCTGGTCCGAGTCGATGGCACTGGACAATACTTGGGAGGACCTGAAGACTCGTTTTCCTTATGCACCGGCTTGGGGTCAAGCGCTTTCTCAAGGAAGGGGGAATGTTAGCGCTTCTACTTCGACTACTCGTGCCCCGATTACAACACAAGACGACGTCGGCCCACGAGCCAGACCCAGGAAGAATACGAAGTCCAATTTCCTCAACCGCGCACACGGATAAGACGCGAGACAGATGATGAGGGATAGAAGTCTTGATCGGGCCAAGCCGGCATAACAGTTTCTAGTTCGCATTACTTTCTCTTCCGAAGCGCGCACATTCGAGTTCAATATGGATGCACTGAGCGCTTAAGACCACTCGCTGGATGATATGGTCAATCATACTCCAGAGTGGGGACATAATCTAAATAACATTCTCTCTTTATATTCTAGATGATATATATGTGCCTCACTCTAGTGAGGATTTTAGCTCCCCGATAGACGTACGGCCCGCTTGGTACGCTGTCATTGTTTAGGTTTTAGATTCATTCTAGCATGAAAGTCCGAGTTGGAGGAATAATATTGGGCTATCAAAGTGAGCAAGGAACCTGACATAACATTCCTATGGTTTCTCTGTCCCGGTCTTGCACCACTTGAATATCCATCAATCAATTGAATAGATAGTTACTATGGTTGTTTCTTCCTAAAGCAAATGGAGCCTTTTCTAGTTCCGTTGCAGCCAGTTTTGAATGCTTAGTAGCCTCAGCTTTAGCTTCCAGTTTTCTTGCAAGAGAAATTCTTTCTTCATTTTGCTCCCTTTCACTTGTATTCTTGGCTGTATTGGGTGTTCTTATATTGATCCCTGAAACAGATTTGTCTTTCTTCTCAGCTGCTTTTCTTTGAGTCAAGGTCATCAGAGACGGAAAAAAGAAGAATACGCCTTAATTGGCCAGATGGTGTTCATCTGAGGAGATGACGAATGAGTTCTTCGGCACATCTCTATACTGCTCCAGGTACTGAAAGAATGGAGGATGTTCGTTCTGTCGACAGAAAGGCAATGCAATGCATTTCTTTTTTGAGAAGTCAGCTGGATTATTACGGTATGGATCAAAGGAATCCTCCTATCTTCGAATTATGAGAACTGCCTTCTAGCCGCAGCCGGGCCCACTAGAATTCAAGTGCTTATTAAAGATTCAATACGCCCTTAACGGATCCCCGTGCTTTATCTCCATTTTAAGGAGCAAGACCCTTGTCCTATCTTTTCTTTACAGAGCAATAGAAATGATGGTTGCCCTAAGTTTTGAAAGGGAAAAAGATCTCCTTCTTCCGGTAGCGCTTTTCTCAGGAATTGCCCACTTATTTATACATGTACACTTTTTTCATAAGCGGTATCTTTGGACACTTTTTTTTAGTTCACTGCCCTATACATAGAAAGAAGTGCTTTTCCACCGGTATCAACATTCTATCTGGAATCAGTAGCGATAATTGTTGTATTGTGAGCCAGCCCCGTAAGACACTACGCACCTCCAAATTCCATATGATTTTTCCAATCATTTCATTTATACGACCTGCAAATAAGATAAGATCTTGGCTCGCCCCGAAGAAATAGAAATAGAGCATAGCTCGTTAAAGGCGACTCCCGTGCGTGCTTAAATAGATCGAGCTGTCAATAGGCGGGTCCAATTTCAAAAGGCACCATCAGATGTTTCTATTGGTTCAAATATTCTAATATACAAAAAAGGGGATCGGAAAGTCAAGTCGCTTTCTTACTCGAAAGCTGCCCTATATATAGACGGGAAGAAGTGGATAACTTTGTTAATGAACAAGATTCTGAAGTAGTGAAGGTTTCCGCTTTCGCTAAACTGCCAACCCCTTCTCACAATAGACACCTAGAAGCTGAAGCTCCCAAAGGCTCCTATTTGGTGGTTATGTGCCCGAGACTCGATAAAAGGGATTAACGAAGGATTGTATTCTCCTAGCAGGGAAGGGCCATAGAGGATTGATTCTATTAAGCTCTTGGCCTTGGTTGTGTGTAATGCATATTTAGAATCATTGGAAGTTCTATCGTACCATGCATGTGAAAATCAGCTAAAAACTTCTATTTCAGATAGGTCATCAAGTAGTTCATACTTGTTTTTGTTCGACAAGGCGGCTGGCCCAGCAGTCACTTAACCAGAGCTTATCCGTTATCCTGATGCTCCCCAAGACGCAAGAGTCAAATGTGGTAGGACGCAGGATAGGATAAGCCAAATCTCGCCTAGAAGTTACGGCACCCACCCTTAGTGGAGCAATAAGTAGTTAAGTTATAAAGCAATGGTTTATAGAGCCAAGGAGAGCTACTGAATATGGTGAATCCAATATATGAGAAATCCTCCGTGAAAACCGAGTATGAGCAACGGTCGGGTCTGCTGCCCCTTCCTTCTCAGCGTACAGCTGCAGATTGGATAAATGGTTCGTTTTTGTAAGTCAACCGAGGAAAGGAATATGTACCTTTACCGCGATCATCATCCCCTGGTTCACGGGCAGTTGAGCCACGGTGTCGATCGAATCCAAAGATGAATTCCTCTTCTTGTGTATTCTGTTATTCGAAGCCCGGTTATGCCTTGTGTTAAGCTCGAAAGCAATACCTGCTAAGTCTTACGGACCAACTTGAGGACTCCAAAGTCCGTCCACCTTCTGGCCGTGAAAGAAGATCGGTAGCTTAGTGAGAGGTCTTCTCGTGACCTTGAAAGGTAGCTTCTGTGACCCCTATTTGCTCGACCCGATCCCGCCACTCAGGCCATCACTGATTCTGAGTTTGAGGATGTGATCTTCTTCTTCTTGGCATCCGGCGATGCCTTCTCCGTCCGATGCGATGTCTCCACATGCGCATCACGTTTAGCTCCTAGGGTCATAGAAGAGCACCAAAGACTTCTCTGTTTCTATTGAGGTTACTTTGTTATCCTCGGTATGCATGTTTAACTTGCGATAAACAAACGTACCAGTCCGCCCTTTTTAATATGTGCATGGCTAATAGCACCATTGTCTATTTCTATCTTTATTCTTACTTTCTTTTTGGGCAACTAACTGAATTCTGTTATCGGGGCTGTCCCTTTGAATAATCATTTGACTATTGCGTTAGGGATTCAATATGATCTCTCTGTTCCATATTTATTTATCCCTCTTCTCCAACAAAAATAGCTAATCATTCTCTGAGTTGTGAACTCTGATTGGATATTGGCTGATAGAAATTCCTTAATACAACGTTTTTCATAAATGTCATAAGGTAGGTAGACCCGGTCGTGCGCTCGTCCGGTTAAGTGGCACATTGTGCTAAGTGCTCAAACCGTTGGCTGATCTCAGCTGTATCGCCTCATACAAATTAGTTAAGCGAGAAAACAAACGGCTACATAGGAGCTCTATGGTGGACCACCAGCAGGAAGATCGAATGGCTTAGCGCATCCTGCGCCTACTGGACCTGACTTCGTAGGATACTCTGATAGACTAGTCGAATGGCAATGGCCTAGTGGTTGTATCTGCTTGCCGATTCCTATTAAGAATACGAGAGTGACAAATGAGATGGAGATCTTGGCTATCATCAAACCATCCTCCCTCCGCTTATCTCTTTCCTTTCTATATGATAAGTCTACTCGCGCCTCAAGGGCCGGTCATTTACGCTCTCCACTGCATGAACGGCTTTCGTTGTCTCCTTTTCGATTCCCGACTCTAGCTCACAGGTATCCATAAGAGCGACCGGCCCTGAATGCTTAAACCTATCAATCCTCTCCTAAATTTATTTCTTTTTGTCGTTGGGCAAGGAGCTCAAACAATCCATTCAGCACTTTCCGATGGGGACCAAAAGCCACAGGGCTACCAAGAAGTCGGATTCAGTTCAGTCCCGTTTTCAAGATCCGGTTCAGTGTTTGGGGATGGCTTGGTCCAAGCCCACATCCATAGTAGATGGACTTGAGCAGGCAAGTATGCCACCTACTGATATGATTGATTATGACAATTATGATATGGACTAGACGGTTGTGCAACTGATTCTACTGACTCGCTTACCCCCGAGAACACCTAAGACATGGGGGTTATTTACGCGAGTAAGCCTAGCAAGGACCAAGATCTCGATCAAGGAATCTATGAAATGATCCAGTAGATAGAACAAAGTCACCGAATTCCAGAATAAAGTATCAAATGGGGGTTTCGAACACAATCAAGCATGGCGAGCAATCCGTTCTAAAGCTGTGATACGAAAAACCCTCTTCCCCCGCTTAGTCTCCCCTTGTTCGAAGACTCACTTTCTTCATCATTAGTGTACGCCAATCATTCCTCTAGCCAAGTAAGTAAACCAATCTCTTGTTATTGATGGGATTATCCAAGCTGCTCCTAACGTTTACAAATTCTCAGATACCCCCAGGAGCGCCTAAACAATCTCTCAAAAAAGATGTTCACCTGCCAAGAGCATCTTCACCTATAAATGAAATTGATCTTCGTCTACTAAGAAGAAGGGTAAGGGCACTTCGTTCGCTGTGTACTCAAAGGACTTGCTTGTCTTTTGACTCGTAATTATACAAACAAATGACCCAGCTGGCCTTCTCCTATCCGGGACATGCTTCACTTAAAGTGATTATACCAGGGAAGCGAAACCTTAGTTCGGGTCGCTAGATTCTCAAAGCTTGTAACACCTGTGTGAACACATTAGGAAAGCGCAAAAGATTTTTATTTTTCTTATTATCACGGATATTTACACTAGCTAAAAGTGTATCCCAGAAGGCATATATTCTATTGAAATCATCCACAGTTAATCTTTTGTCATCCAATAATGGTTTAGGTATCCAATACTGTTTATTTTGTGCAGTATCATTTAGACTATCATACTGGATAAAATAACCATTTTTCTGAGCATATTCATTGATTTCATGATATTTATCAACAATTTCCTGAATTTCATTATTATTAAGTGCATAAATAAATCAAGTGATATTTCATTCTCATGTGTTGTTTTGACATATTCTCTGACTTTATTATTTGTTGGCTTTTCTGCATGTAAAGCAAACCTTATCTTAGCAAACTCTTTATATTTCTGTATGAGATCCATCCTTTCATTTTCAAGTTGGTTGAGTTTGTTAGAAACTTCATTGTTTTCCCTATTTTCATCAATTGGATGGAATCCTGCTAGTGGTTGTAGCAGTAAATTCATACTATTTTGAGCCATTTTCTTCGCTCTTTAAACTCTAAAGTACTTACTAAATAGGGGTTGCGCATACGTTTTCTCGCTTGGAGCACAAGGGGAAATACCGATTGCGATTGAACTCCCTTAGGGGTACGCCCGGATTGCACTGATCCGGTTTAAAACAACCGGAATGTAAGGATAGCTCAGTCTTGAACTGGAAAGCCAGTCCAATCTACAAATAAAGGGACAAACAAAGTGACAAGTAAGAGAAAGGATTTCTTGCGCGATTAGGTCGTGTAATACGAAATACAGGCTGTGCTGCATCCGAATAGCAATCTCTCCATCCGCGTGTCTCCTTCTAGTGCGGAGGCTGAGCTTCGAGCTCTTGCTACTACTTCTACTCCCTATTCTTCTAGACAGTCACTAACAATAATTCTATCCCATCCTCCCTCATCGAAGCCAGTAAATGAAAAACCAGTAGTAATGGATCAAGACGAAAGGAAAACGCCTTAACATAGCTGGCCCGCCCGCAGAGGTACGTACGGCCTATCGCTGCTTTCAAACGAGCGGGTTTTCTCGAAAGCTTTTCCTGGACCAAGCCCGGATCAACAAGGGAATAGTCATTCCCAAAAGCAAGTGAAATCACTATTGAAGAGATTTCGAATTCTACTAAATAGTTCTGTACTTCCAATCCCACCGGATTCATTCCACTTATCTTGCCTCATACGATCGATGTTATAACCGCTACCCGACCCTATCTTTTCTTTTGTTCCGTGCTTCCTCCTCCGGGTCAGCTGTGATTCGAGTCACAAGAAATAACATAGTTGAGGAAGTGAGTAAAGTATCCGGTGACAGTGAAAGCGTATAAAAAACGATCTACGGCTCCGCCGTTTACCAATAAATAAGGTGGCTGATACAATTCAAAGATGTCCTCAAGTCCTTGTTTCGGGTGAGCGGCCCTGGCCAGGTACACAAATAATGGAATCGTTCTCATTTCAAATTCCATCAATTTCTCCTATAAGAGAATATCACCTAGAACTCGCTAGTGAAGGATACCAATTCTTCCACGGGGGAATAAGGATAAGGATTTTTGGATCATCCTTTGACGGGCATCGAGTCCAATCTCGCAGCTCATACCTTCTAAAGACACCTGACGAAGGAATCAAAACTCCATTAGCCAGGAATGAAAATCAATTCCATATGCCATTTGTAAGTCTCCTATCCGAACTTTTTAGGCGTGACCTTTGGTCTCTTTCGCCGGGCGAACTAAAGCAAGAGAAGCACCGGGCCCTTCATCTGGCAGATAAACTTTGGGATCTGCTGATGATGACCATGGAAATCTAGCAGCTTCTCCATCTTAGGTGAACGATTAATCGGTCTATGACCTTGCAAGGCACTCACTTTAGTACGATTAGCAAGATCAGTTATTTAGGTAAGTTATTTCTTGTGTTAGAAGGAGTTGCAAGGCACAAGATAAACCCTGTAGAAGCATCTCACTGGAATATTTTAGGCATTCTAATCCGAGAAATGAATGATTAAGCCAACATGGCAGTTAATACTTCAGCTTTCTGGAAGGACCCAACGCCCTAAATCCTATCTATGCTTCCAGCTTCCTCCGAGGCTACAACTCATTTCATCTAAGGGTGCAGGGAAGGGAAGCTGCAAGCTAAGCAAGTAAATCCTCAGTAAGCGGAAGCTTAAGTTAATAGCACGTAGTAAACCTCTGCTTATAAACAAAAGTGATCACACCTATCCTAGGATTCCTATTCCTTTCATTGATTTTGGGACAAGAAGATAAGACTAGAAGGCTCAGCAGAAGCTAAACTAAAAACTAGAACTATGCTTCCCACACCCGCACTGTCACCTGGAGCAGTACGAAAGCAGGAAACATATGTTGATGAAGTCTACAGTAGTAGTGCCTTTTTCTTGGATCTGTTTCTATTTGAAAAATCTGAAATCGAGTCTCTTTGGATATAGAAAAAAAAAGGTAAAGAACGAATCGGGGGTAGAAGTTACGGCACCCTACCTTTCTTTACGCTGCCTTCTATCGTTGGCCCTGAAGAGGAGAGCCAGCCCTTACTGGCATCCATCCACTTAAATAAGTCTGGTGGGTTCGCTTGAACCGATACAAGAGGAACTCAGGAATTGAAGAAAAACATGATTGCTGGATTTGATCCATTAACACAGGGGCAAGCGTTGGCATACCGAGCTCCCCCAACCATAGATAGGGATTTGATCTTGGACTGAGAACATAGTCCAAGCATCTACCGTCGGCAAGTCGGCCAAGCCCGTGGACCTTGAGGAATCAGACATTCCAGAGCCCCCTGAATGGGGAATTTGATGATTGTCCTTGTGATTAACTGGTCTTTGTTTGCAATTTAGTTTACCAGTTCATTAGTAGAGAGGAAGTTTAGATGAGCATGGACTACGGGTAATGTCATGATCTTAAGTTCAGTAAGAACTTTGATTTGGTCTATCTACTTGGTGCAGAGAAATTACTGTTTTCGGTTGTTTACTGTAAGCTTCAGAGAAGGGATAAATAAACATCCAATTACTTGTCCATTACGTGCGATCGAGTCCCACAAATTGTGGAGCGTGAAATCGCTGTGCGTAAACTTGTTACAATTTAAATTGTGGAACTTAAATTTTCACAGAAATATGAGTTTCTAAAATGCATTACATGACAACAACTAGATGAAGTAGGTACATATTTTGTGCATTCAGGTCAGGAATTTGGAAATCAACATTCAAATCTGGATTTCCTAGGTTGCTGGTCATCACCAAAAAGCAAGCACGGAGTAGTAGGCACTGCCATGCCCTGTGTTGTATCCCGACCCTCTTGTTTCTCTTCTTCTACCACCATTTTGTTCTGCAGTGCCTGTAGTGCTTGCTTCAACTGACCTTTTCTTCCCTTTAGACCTTCCAGTTGTTGTTTGTTGTTGTGAAGCTTGCTATGGTACTCGGCCTTCCCCTGGCGGCACAATGTTCTCTGCTGAAACGGCACTTGTCCTTCCCATGGCTACACTTTCCCTTCCCCTGCCTGCACTTGCTCTTCCTCTTCCTCTAGTTGTAGCAGTGGTCACTATGACAGAAGCTTGTGGGATGCTATCTCTAGCAGCAGCCACAAAACTACTTTCTGGTAAAAGTCCATGGTTCCTATTAATTGGTACTTGAGCTGCTTCCTGTGAAATTAAATGACAGTTATGAACAGATAGTAAATAATGCACAAAGTAAATAATGCAAGAAAAAGAATTAAAACCTCTTGGCCCATCTGGTAAACCATGCTGTCCACCTGATGTTGAGGATCCAAAGTAGGATCTGGATTGTGGTATGGAATTCTGCATATATGCATAAGTTGACAAATGTTACAATGAATTCTACTTGGCCATGAATAGGAAAACATGATAAAATAGATTGTTAACCTGCGTTATGTCAGGATTATCCATATCTTCATCTTGGCCATGAGTATTGGCTTGCTGCTGCTCCAGTTGATTTTGCACATATTTCTGGTGTCCCTTTTTATTGTGATCAGCTACTCCATACACTGAACAGTGGATAGTTAACCCAGATTTTGTGAAGGTTTTGACCCATTCCTAATTTTCTCCTCTAGTGCCTTTTTCCTACTTATTATTTAGGGTGACTGCCTCGCAGGTGAAATACTATGAATGCCTAAAGCGTCTAGTCTCTCAAGTAAAAAAGAACGGCCGCCGTTTGCAGTAGTTTATGACAAAAAGAACGTATTCACTTGACAATGGCTCTCTACTTCAATACTTTCCTCAATCCGATTTGATCGATCTGTTACCGTGTTCTTAATTTACTTGCATGACTTCTGTGAAGCTTCAACTGAATTTCATGGCGCAGAACTGAATTATTATAAGGTTACACAAGTTATACACTCGCTCAAGTGATGAGCACAGTTGCCACTAATGGCCAGAGATGAAACCAACCACTCGCTCCATGAGCGCCATCGCCTCGCGCCTGCCGTGGCCTTCGACAAAGAAACCGTGCCCTTCCCCTTCCGACTCGAACCACTGCACATCCCCTCCCCACCCGCTGGACTTCACGGCCTCGTAGTAGGCCTGCTCCCTTGGCAGCCTCGGGTCCTCCGACGCCGCGCAGACCAGCATCCTCTCGCACGGCAGCGTCCTCAGGCTCGGCGCGCCAGCGGCCAGCGGATTCATCCTCGGATCGTCCAGCCCACCCCTTGCATCCGGGAAGATGACCGTCCACCTTTTCTTCACGCTCGCCCTGTATTCCTCCTCCTCCCTGTCCAATTTCACTTCGCCGCTGAACGAAGGGTGGAGCAAGATCGCGCCCACGATACGCGCCTGGACCACGGCGGCAGCACGCAGGCCAGTCAAACCGGCGGCGATGGCCATGTTGTGGGCTATGTTCCCGCCGGCGCTGCAGCCGGCCAGGAAGACGCGGCTGAGATCGCCGTGCTCGGACAACCACGGGTCGGCGCCCGACACCGCCCACCTGAGCGCGGCCCAGGAGTCGTCGTAGGCCGCCGGGAGCGGGTGCTCGGGAGCGAGACGGTAGTCGACGGAGACGACGAGAACGCGCGCGTCGCTGGCTAGCGAGTTCAGGTAGCGGTGGTTGCCAGGACAGCCGGCTGAACCGACGATGAAGTAGCCGCCGTGGAAGAAGACAACGATCGGGAGCTTCATCGTGACCACGGTGTCGGTGTCGTCGCTAGATTCAACCGCACGGGCATCTGGTAGGTAGAGGCGGACGGAGACACCGGTGGCGGCGTCGATCACGACGTCTTTGGAGGTGACGCCGGTGTCGGCGTCGAAGCCGGCCGGCACGGTGTCCATACCGCTCAGACGGTCGACGTGGCCGTCCTTGTATATTCGAAAGCAGCCGGCGTCGAGCAGGATCTCGGTGCTCCCGGAATCCATCGTGCAGCGCCTGCGAAGCGAGTACTCGGTCGTCGCCAGACGCAAGGTGAGCGGTGGTGTGGTGGAGGTGAGCACGACCTGCAGGGCCCTGATGAGGACACGTCAGGCCAAGAGGACCCGGGTTATCTTGTCCATGTGTGTGCATTGACGCCTGGAAAGTGGAAGGTAGAGTTCAACTGCTCGCATCGATCATTTCATCGGCATTTAGAGCATCTTCACTCCGCTACTCAAGACGCTCGATTCGGACGTCGAAATTTAGTCCGAACGCCGAAAATCGGCGCAGCCGCGTATCCAGTGACCTGTTTTCGTCCGGATTTCGGCGTGTTTTGGTCTGGCCTACCCAAGCCGAACTCAGGTTCCTGGGTACGCTCCGAGGACGCCGCAAAAAAGGGCGTGGGCCAGCTCTGTCGGCGAGACAGTCCCATTTTCACCCACTCCACTCGCCCAGACTGTCGCAAGAGCTCTGTCGCCATGACTTCGCCGGCGGAGTTCTCCCGCGTCGAGACATGCCCACGCCTCTAGCTACGCTCGCCGTCGTTGCCGCCCAGCTCCACGTCTGCGCCGCCGCCGCTTTCGCCGACCTACCCTTGTCGTAGCTGTGCTTCGGCTCTGTGCCTCCAACATGGGCTGCATTCATCGCAATGCGTCAGGAGATCCGAGATCCGGCGATACATCAACAGCTGCAGGATGATCTTGTCGAGCACCTATGGATACGCAGGGGCAACACGATGTAGATGCTGAGCATGAACTGGCCGAACTTGGCCGAAATATGTTGTAATTTTATTGCAGGCCGAACTATGTTTACAGTACGCCGAACTTTATTTAAAAATTCTGCCGAATTTTGGTCGTAAAGTGTTCTGTATTCATCGTATAACGAACTATGCCGAAATTTGGACGAAGTTTAGCCGAATTCTAGCGGAAACGGGCGACCCGGGAACTCGGCGTGGGTACGCGAGTGGAAACTGGGCGTACCCAGGCCGAAAACTTGCGCCGTCCGGCCGAAGTTTTGGTCCGGATTTCGGCCTAGGTTCGACCAACGAATGGAGATGCTCTTAGCCCGGTTACACCATCTCAACGGCATCTTCCGGAATCATTGATATTCAAAAACGATGAAACTAATCTTTCTTTAATCCAGATTCTAACGCACATCGTGTGAAATCTCGCTCCCAGCACGATGCGACGACGGCCATCCTGTCTTCATCCGACGATTGTAAAGTTGCCTGGAAAAATATCCAGAAAAAGTCAAAGTTGCCGGGCCCACATGTCAAACACTTGGTAACTATGTGGATGTTGTCGCGCGTGCTCGCACAGCGCGACTGTACCGTGATAGCACAGTTCCTCTTTAAAATTTAAATGGACCGGATTTAAATGCATGCCATAGCGCCTGTACCTGGGATCTAAATGTTGAAGTTAGAGGACGCCTGCCTCCCGGGTCGCCTCCTCTTGGGCAGCTTCCAAGAGCTCCAGAGCCGCCACCAAGAAAACTCATGTTGCTGACGCCCCTTCACCCTGCCGCCGCTAGAGGAGGCCATTGGCGGATGGCGCGGTGGGGTGCCCCCAATAATTTGATCTCTAGGTGGACACATTGGTATCTTCACTTCTTCGGTCGCTGCCATGTCCCTCTATCGGTGGCGCTGGATTGGATCGGGAGATAGGGGATCCCAGCGGGGCTGCGGGGCTCCTCTTGTTGAAGGCTTCTAGTGCCAATTGAGTGTCGTCGAGATCCCTCGCGGGTTTCTCCAGTAGGGACAAGCGCACGTCAAGTCGCCATATATGTCGTGCATGTGTACTCAAATCTTCATCGTCGGATCGATGTGTGTGGTAGGTAGCGCCATGGGCTCTTTGCCTGCTCTGCCCCTTCCTAGAGTGTGGCCTGGCATGAAGTTTCTTTTCCCGGGTAGTGGCAACCTCCACCCACCTTGGGTCAGCCTTGGCATCTTCATTGTCGTGATTACCAAGGTGTTGAAGGGAGTCATGGCGGATACCTTTGAAGAAGACCGAATAGGCTCTGGTGTTTCCATTTCGCATGCGCATGTTGAGTCGAGCAGATCACAGGAGGTACTCGCGGTGGATCGGGAAAAGTATGTGTGACGGACGATCGATGTTTTGCACTAGCAAACTTCGTTTTTGGAGGTGCTCTTTCAGCTGTGTGTCTCAGTTTTCGGGTTGAAAACCTTAAGTCTGACCCTTCGATGGTTATACCTGACAATGGTGACTCCCTTGTCATTTTCTTGTTGAGGCATTGTCTAGAGATTAGACCTTCAGGGTGAAAATTCAAGATCCGGCCATTCCGATTAGACCGGACGACGATAATGCCTGTGCACTGTTATCTTTCTGGAGTTGTTGTTTTGGATAAGCCATAAGAAGCCATGATATCCTTTTTTAGCCATGATAAGCAACCACATATGGGGCTAGGTTACCTAGGTATGTAGTCTTCGGTCTTGTTAGCAATATATTATAAGTATAAAAATTGGTATGACCTTATTCACACGGCATGCACTTCTAAGGGATAGCGCGGAATTTCGTCACACTCCGCATTTTGGGATTACCGCTCTTCTGATGTCAACTAAGAACTACATCGACCCATGTGTGTACGTCGACGTCCCGTTTTATACTCCACCACTGCCACCCACACATGACACACAAGAGGTTGACGAGAAGTGGTGCGACCAATCTCGAGGGCATATGGGCATCTGGGGACACGCCTCTCACCTCCCGGTCCTCGTTGCGAAAACTGTGGACCCGTCCTCATACAATAGAGTGATACTTCTCCGTATGAATGAGACATATTTATATCTATACGGCTACACGCCTCTCACCTCCCGGTCCTCGTCGTGGAAACTACGGACCCGTCCTCATACAATCGAGTGATACTTCTCCGTATGACTGATACATATTTATATACTTACTTATATATGTTTGTTTCAGGACTGTTATCCATGTATGAGACATATCTCTCCTATGTTTGCTTGAGGCATATTTCCATCTATGGTTGTTTGAATCATATTTTTATGATTTCACATATTTATTATGATAACTACAAACTAATGTACATTTAGAACATATTACCACTTGAAATTAAGATACAGCTGAATGCAGAAATTAACTAAAATTAAGATACAATACAATGGTTCACTACTAGCAACACTACATGAAGTCATCATCACTTTTTTGTTGATATGGCTTCGCATAATCTTCATGATTGCGTCCAAATGTGACTTGCCTCGTGTTCCTGGAATAACCTCCCCAACCAAATCATAATCATCAATGACACATTTTGACGATCCAACACTCTTATTCTTTTTCTTGTGGCATGCGCTCATTTACTAGGCATTGGTAATCCTCCTCTTTGTACCGTTCATGACATGTCGGGTTTCCCCCTTTGACGTGGCAACACTCCACTGATTTTGTGCTCGTAGAGCTCATGACACATTGTGATTGCACGACACCATTGGATAATCCACCCCATAGCATGTTCTTCCACCCATAGTCATGGATCTCTTTTTTCAGCAACTATGTGTCCTCAGGGTGATTCTACACATTACAAATTGTAGACATGTAGAAAATTAGAACTATGACACTAACTTCTAACTGAATCAAATTTTTATACCAATTTTCTTAGTGTGACATGCATATTCCTAAGGTGAGGTTATTATTGGCGAGGAAGTGTTAATATACAAGGAGCTCCTGCATATGTTTGAGTTCAACTACCCTATTCTACTTTGCATGCAACCTCAGAAGTTCTTGTCGAAGTCCTCTAGGTTTCTTTTCGGGAGCACTTAATTCTTACTCGAGTCAGTGAGGTGGCTCTCTCTACTAATAAATTCGTCAAAACGGACTGGCGAAATCCCCCTAAGCCTACTAACCATCTTCATTCTTACGGCACCATGCACAAGCTAATGGGACATCAAGGGGTAAAACCACAAATAGATGGACCAAGAGACAGATAATACACTAAGCTACTCAATTAAGACACCGATGCATCAGCTGGTGTGACAAATGGCAAAAATAAATAGGGCGGAAGGAAAAATGCTGGGAAAACAAAAGGACGAGAGAAAATGGTGGAAACCAAGAAAGACATGAGAAAAACACACTTTTGGTTCATGTGTTGGATGAAAGGCCCAATTCGTTGCAGTCTAGAATGACATGGCGCAAAGGAGATTTCACTTTGGATCCTTCTGACCTAAATTATAAGGATTCTAGGAGAAGTGTGTAGTGTAAACGTTTGGTCGCAATTCAAGTTGTGTTAAGAAGAATAAATTGCAGCTCCCACCATGCCTACTCCATGTGTTGGAAAAAACACCATTTGGACGGATTTTTTTTGTTGTTTTCATGACGTAGTGGTCTAATTTATTGCAGTTTTCACCATTCGGTCATCTGATAAACTATTTAGCTCCGTCAAAAGCAAAACTTATAGTTTGATCCCGCATGATAATGCTTCAATTGAGGTAAAAAAAATGTACAACCTTTAAAAAATCATCAAAATAAGTATCCATAAAAAATTATGATTCTTTTATGCAAACTAGGATGTAATGGGTGTATTTTATAAGTAGCATCAATGGTTACTCCAAAAAAAATTAGTTTTTACATTTTTTAAATCCAATACTCGTGACACACCCAACAAAAAGAGAAAAATAATTATCCATCCAAAAATCATCAATTCTTTCTCAAGTCCTTATAGGGTATATAATAAAACTGGTTTTAAAATTTAATTCCATCCAAAGACCGGGACAATTTATGTTCGAATAAAAGGTTCATGTGTTTTGTACATGTAATTACTTTCCAATAATATTTAGTGGGATACAGGTAATTTTTTAAAATAAATAGAAAAATATTATAGTAAAATTTGATAACACATATCGAATGTAATCTATTACATTCTTGAGTGCATCTAAAAATCATCTCTAATTCTTAGACGGATAATTAACTTTCTTTAAATTTCAATTTTTTCGAACTTTTTGTACATTAACTTGTAACACTACGGTTCTGAAAAGACCGTAGCTTCTATGTGACATGCCAATCCATGGATCGGTTCATTGGTCCACAATAGAATAAGGATGAATAACATAGCAAAATATCCATGTATCATAAATAACAAAAATCCAGAGTAACATTATTACAATAAAGGGGCTTAGCTCTAGGCTATCTCAGCTTAATCAAGTAGCAATATAAATAAAATAACTCCTCCACACAAGTGAACAAGTGCCGAGTGGAGTATCGTGGCCTAAATCGATCACTCAGAATCTGAATGTCCTGCAACATGAAACGTAGCCTCCCCGAAGGGTCAATACATGGAATGTATGGCAAGTAGAGCTATTAAAGGAGACAATAGAGCTAACATTTACATACATATTTGGCAAGTGGAGCTATGGCTAGCTTGCATTTGCAAATACCTTTGTCCTACTTGCTTAAACAGTTTTGATTTTCTTTGAAAAGATCCCAAGTAGATTAACCCATCAACATTAAAGCAATTAGGAAATTAGAATAAGCGAGAAACATGTCATGAACTCAATATCAAGCAACTCAGATGTCCATAACCGGGGACACGGCTAATCGATTAGTTTAGACACCCTGCAGGGGTTAGTACACTTTACCCATGTGACTTGGCCAACCCAGTTCGTACCACCACTCTTATATTGGGTGATGATAGGGAGAAGTCCAAGAAAGGACCGTTCGGGAAGTAGCTCCCCAAACCCGACACGCACCGATCCAACCTATCAAAATTCTACATCTCTCGATACGTGGGTTCGAGTTACCACAACCTACTGAGTCCAACCAACCGTCCATCCCATTATTGGCACATGGTTGTACACGTAAGCTATAAAATAAAGAAGCCAATCATTTTCTCTTGATACCTGGGTGCCTTTCTGCAGTGATACCACCAAAATTTTCAATCCCATCACACCCAGGAGATTCATTGATTAAGTTGTTTTTAGTTTTCGCAAACCAACATATTTAGAACAACCTTCAGTGATGTAATCCAACCCTTGTTCATCATAGCATGGCTAAGCACATCTACCGACGGTGACTCATGTACAGGAAAGCCCTACCACATAATAGAACATAGCATAGCAATAGTAATATCCTACACATGCATCTAAAAAATACACAACAATGCATTAAAAATAGTAGGACAACATCATGAATAAAATAGCTTCTTCTTGCCTTGGCTGTAGCTGTCGAGCGAACAATCCTCACACGAGCAAGCGTTGCACTCGTCACAATCTACACGATACAATTGCAATCACATAAACAAGCCAAACACAATCATATACAAACATGACAATGCAAGATGCATGCATGATAAGTTGACAATGCTACAGTAGCTTTCTATAATCTTATTCAGTATACTACTGTATGCATGCATGGAAAACATTTTAGATGCATAGGAAACAAAGCATGCAATTTTTAAATGACCAACAATTGAGCTATAACCCAATTATTTGGCCACTGCTATTGAACAGTTTGTAAAATCTTGAAAAAATAGCTACTGTGTAGGCAACCTAAAATAGAACCAGTACCAACTGGAATCACTCAAAAAGGATTTATGGAATTTCCTGAGCAATTAAAATACTCCAGTAAGACTTTTATAGATTCTGCAATTTCCAGTACTGTAAGTCTACCTCTTTAATTCACTAAAATATTCCTCTTGTTCCACTGATTCCAGAGACATCTCATTTGCAATTTTTGGAGTTGTAGAACTTTTACTATGAATTTAATACTCTAAAAAGGACATTAATATATTTAATTAATAATGGCAAAACCTTGCAGCAAAAGTATGAAACAATTGTACAGGAATGTTCTACGTGAAAAACTGAATCCATCCATATCTTATTTGTAATTTTTGGCCCAGTAGATTGATTTATACGAATTTTACAAGTTCTATCTATTTTCTGCCAAATTAAATCGAATTAACAAAAATATCAGTCAAAGTTGACTGACTTTGACCACGCTGACATGGCACGCTGACTCAGAGCAGCTGGTCCACGGTCCATCTGGACCGTCCGTTCTAAATCAAAGGGCAGAGGGGCGCGTGGAGGAGGGAGCTCACCGGCGGCGTCGGTTGGCGAGGGGGCGGCGTCTCCGGCGGTCACCAGCGGCGGCGGATGGTGCGACGGCGTGCGGGGCGAGGAGGCGAAGCTTGACGTGGCGGCGGCGGCGGCTGGAGTGTCGGCGGCAGTGAGCGGCTGGAGTGCGGCGTCGGCGTCGGCTCCGGCGAGAGCAACGGCGAGCAATCGCCGGCGGCGTGAGGCTCTGCAGAGGGGGAAAAAGCTATTGGGCGAAGCGGTCGAGCGAGGGGAACGCCACAGAGGCAAAGGGAGAGCGTGGGACGGTCGTCTCCTACCTCGTCCATCGAGCTCGCCGGCGGCGTCAATGGCGGCGAGGTGGGGAGACGGCTAGGGTAGCGGAAACGGGGAAAATCGAATGGGACGAGGAGAGGGGGAGGTTTAAAGGGGGTGCGGGCGTTGAGGAAGCCGAAATCCAAACGAATTCGAACGGGATTTGCGCTCGGGGCCGGCAGGGTCTCTCGCGATGAACTCGCGATGAGGGAGACGGGGCGGGGGCCGCACGTCAGCGGCGCTGGGTTGGCTGCGGCGGCAGGCTCTATCTGCCGCCCGCGCGGTTGCGGCTGCTAGCTGTGTCGACTACAGCGCGTCGCAGGCCCGGCTGGGCCGCAGGCCGGCTGGCTGCGCCGGCGCTGGTCCTTTTTTATTTTTCTTTTTCTTTTTTCTTGATGGTTTTCTTGACTGAAACTTTTGTCTAAACTGTGTGAAACTAAGTAAAAAATTTAGTTAGCCGTAGAATTTGCTTTGAAGCTTCGATTTAGACGATTCAAAGTGTTACGGGTTCGTGTCGGAACCCTCTACGCACATGTGCTTTCCAAACAACTAAAATATACCATTCTAGGAGATGCAAGTAGAAACCGAGCACTCAAGTGTAGGTGACAAAATACAAATGCAAGTGAGGGATTTTGCCAAAACCTTTTTAAACTAAATTTTTGCAATGATGTTCATGATACAATGACATGTATGCTATACAGTATCAAATCTAAAATTTAGGATGTGACATAACTGTAGCATTGACATGCGAGTCTCAGCTGTCGGCTTTGATTCCAACATGACTAAATGGTTCATTAGATGAAGAAGTGGTGAAAATTACAACCGATAAGGACCACCACATGAAAACTGCAAAAATATCCGTCCAAATGGTGGTTCACGAACACATGGAGTAGGGGACACGGTAGAGGATACAGTTTCCTGCAATTTATAAGTACCAACCTACGCTTTGATATTGCACAAGAGTGACGACAGTTATCCTGTGAGGAGCGATTATTCAGATCAAGATTGAAGAAATAATCAAGAATGAAGAAAATTATTCAGAGTCCCCTGTTCAGAACCCTGCTTCTCTTGAGACAACGAAAAACCTCCCTCCCCGCACCTTCTCTTCCTCTCCACCGAAGGATGGCGCCGCGCCACACCCCCATGCCCCGCCGCTAGCCGCCGCTAGCACCTCAGCGTCGCCCTGCCCCCTACTAGGTCTGCGCAGCCGCCTCTCCCTGCTCGTCCCCAACAGCGCGTCCGCCTCTCCCTGCTCGTCCCCAACAGCGCGTCCGCCTCTCCCTGCTCGTCCCCACCGGCGGCGCCGCCTCGCCCTCCTAGCCCCGCACCGCATCCTCCCTCTGGTCGCCCCGCCCTGACCCGTCCAGCCGATCAACCCCGTTCCCTCCCCTTGGTGCAAGGGAACGGCGACGAAGGCCAACCCTCCCCTGCTCCCGCGCAGTAATATTCCTCTCCATCGACATGTCAAGCGCAGCTGATTCCGTGCTACAGTATTGATTTTTCACTCCACTTCTTTTTAGCATTTAATTCTTGTGGGCAAAGTTTTGTGCTGAAATGCTGCTGAAGCCTAAAGTACTGTTGAAATACTGTCAAAATGCTTCTGAAATGTTGTTCATTTGTTGTTGTTTAGGTAACTAGGATGTTGGCCCTCGCAAATGCGAGGGCATCAACTTTAGTTTGTTGAAAAAGACTCTGAGCTCAATTTATATTTCCTTTGATATTCTCATTATGCTATAGAAGATAATACAATTACATAGTCCACCTAAATAGATATATAGATATATGTGAGACATTCTTGATTTTCATAGTTTGTGTTGTAATCTATTGATATTTTCTCTACCGATCTTGCAAATGTGTTGAGCATGCGTCCATTTGGACTGGAATTTTAATATAAGATATATAGGCAATACGATAATTATCGCTTTTGTTAGGATTGAAACTTGAAAAGTTTTAACTTGCTGACAACACTTTGGAACATTCAAACTCTGTAGCTAAAGGTAGATGGACACCAGGTTAATAGTCCTCAATTTCAAACTCCACTGATTCCTCTCAACTTGATCACCCCCTAAGGGGTCAAGATGTAGGCTAACCATTGTTCGGAATCTAGAGCGTAGTTTCGGTTCTATTGCATGGTGTGATGAAGGAAGTTTCTCCATGTAACCAATTAATATCTCTCTTTGTGATTATTTTTCGCTCTCGGTAGGTTAGGGATGGTGCAACAATTTGGAAGGCTGTATTTCGAGGAATGTATCCCTAGAAAATCTATGATCAACAATATTAGTTAGGATCCCACTCTTTTACGTGGATTTATTTCCCGGTTTTAAACTATGTGAGCCTAGTCTGGTTTTTATGGGCTATTTTTTGCAATTTCATCATTGGAGACATAGAATAATATTTATGTTTTTCTATCGAAAGGTGTTGGGATGTAGAGTAATGATTATTCAGCTTGTGAATGTAATTCAGATTCTATTGCATGGTGTGACCTAGGCAATTTAGTCCATGGAACCAATTAATATCTCGCTTTGTGATTTTGTTTTCCTCCTCGGTAGTTCAGGGACGGAGCAGCAATTTGGAAGGCTGCCTTTTGAGGACTGTGTCCTTAGGAAATATGTGATCAACGATCTTAGTTAGGATCCCACTCTTTGATGTGTGGGTGTCTCTATGGATTTTAAACCATGTAAGGCTAGTCTGCTTTTATGGGGTTTTTTATGCGGTTTCGTCACCAGAGACAGAATAATGTCTGCATTTTCTACCGAAAATATTTTCAAGATGAAAAAGATGAATCTAGAGACTTTAACTTCGAGGCAACCTAATATGACTTTTGCATTTATGAGCATCTCCATGGAACTAATTAATATCTCTCTTTGTGATTTCGTTTTCCTTCTCGGTAGTTCAGGAATGGAGTAGCATTTTAGCAGGCTTCCTTTTGAATAGTGTATTCCTAGGAAATATGTGCTCAACAATCTTATTTAGGGTCCCATTCTTTGATGTGGGTGCCTCTATCGCTTTTAAACCGTGTGAGGCTAGTCATGTTTTATGCGTTGTTTTATGCAGTTTCGTCACCAGGGACATAGAATAATGTCTATATTTTCTACCGAGAAGATTTTCAAGATGAAAATATAAGAACCTAGAAACTAACTTCGAGGCAACCTAACGTGACTTTTGATTTTATGAGCATCTTTATTTTTGGCATTTGTTTTAATTGTTTTGATCTCTTAGGAACAAACTAATATGACATGGTCATTCTTTAGAGATAAGAATAAGAGGCATGCATACCTTGGGGAAAATATCTTAAGAAAGATTCAAAAGATTCTCCAGTTGTATTTGAGAATTTTCTGAACTTGGAGTGTAATATTATAGAAGTTATCCTTGTACTTTTTGAATTTCTACATTGGTTTTTGGAACTTTCATTGAATATTATTTAAGCTAGCCTGTAAAAATTATGTCATTTGAATATTTCCCTAATCTTTTGGATGCTTGGATATATGATCATGAAGTTGGTTTGCACATTTCTAAATATCTTTTTTTTGCGAATTACATTTCTAAATATCTATCATGATAAGTTCTATAAACTTGTCATTACATGTGTGCCGCGTGACCGAGGCGTATTAGGCCCAGTTCTTTTGGTGGCTTCTCCTAGAAGCCGCCCTTCTCCCAGCTTCCTGGGGAAGCCGGTCTAAAAATTTTGTGAGGCTTCCAAAATGGTTAAGGCTAAACAAATTTGGAAGCCTCGCAATTTTTTTGAACCGGCTTCCCCAGGAAGCTGGGGGGAGGGCGGCTTCTTGGAGAAGCCTCTAAAAGAACTGGGCCTTAACAATTACTGCATGCATCTGTGTTGGCGGGGGAGAAGTAAGTGCGTGACCTGATTTGCGATCCTTGGAGATGTGCTACCAGTCCAGGGGATAAGTATGTACTGCTAACGTTTTAGTTTGCCTTTACAACAAAAACCTTTGAAAAACAGACGGTACTAAATTAGTCTTGGAAGGTTATATGCCCAAACTTTCAATGAGCATGTTACGTTTCACATTAGCTAGCTAGCTAATGCACATACTATGGTAGCTGATCGATTATGGGTTGATCGATCAGGTTATGGAGCTAGCTAGCTAGTTAGCTAGTTTAAGATGGTCTCGATCCATTCCTTTGGTAGTAGTGGCTTTTGCTTTTTTTTTCTTTATAAATAAATGCCTTTACCCTTTCCGTATATAGCGTGGATGGACGGACCCATGCCTCTACGGCTTTGTATTATATATATATTAACTTAACGTGGACATATAACGACTTACACCTTTGGTGACTCGGCTGTCACGTCTAACTTGTTACGTAATATACAACTCAGATTAAATCATAACCACTAATTATACATATAACAGCCCAAATAAATTAGAGGATGTGGATCAACCTAATGCCTCGAAAAACATCCTTATATTACTTTTAGTACTCCCTCCGACCCATATGTCTAGATTTGGTTGAATCTAGACACTATTTAGTATATAGGTTCATCCAAATTTTGACAAATCCAAGTCAACTAATATGGGTCGAAGGGAGTATATAATAGAATAGATGATGGAATTCACTCCAACTATAGTTTCTCAAGTAATATATCATGACAGCCGAGCACAAGCGCACATGGGCCGCATGGGGAACTCGTTGCCCGTCCACTTGTCGCCGATCATCTACAAGCCTGCTGCCTTGCACCTCCTGCCGCCACAGCTGGAGCAGTCCTCGGTGGTCTTGGGCCTTAGCCTGCCTGTGTTACCGCAGTGGCTCCCTCGGCGCTACTACACCGCCCCATGGCATGGACAGGTGTTGGGCTCAGTCCAAGGACCCCTCTCGGCAAAATCATCAAGCATATTAGTCCACCGTCTGCATTAGCACAGGCGGCACTACTCCCTCAGCGCTACCACTACTACACCGCTCCATGGAGCAGGGAGGTCTTGGCCGCAACTCAAGGACCCCCCTTCCACAACATCTTTCCACACAATCGTCAACACCCTGCATCAGCGCATGCGCTGGTCCCTCGGCATTTCTACACTTCCCCACGGCAATCCAAGGACTTGAACTCCATTCAAAGACTCCGCTTTCGGGGCAATCCTAGGCAGTACTGCACGGCCCCACCGGGACGGGTTTTCGACTATGCTCGTAGCTCCTTTCGGTTTTGGTGGAAGATCAAGGCTGCGGCAGCTTTTATCAATATTATGGTGTCATTTGTCCACCACACATACCTTGTTCATGTTCCATACACCAGCCACACCCGCTTCATTCAACTTGAGACTGTGCCATATACCAACTGGACCCACTTGATTGTTCGCTCTCCCGTAGAGTGATTCTTGTTTTGATGTTATCAAGAAGAAGCGCACCTCCAGGTTCCTTAGCCCGCTCCACCCTGACAGTGTCCATGTGAATAAAATCACAGCAGAACTTGTCTCTGCTGTTCAACGTGGTCTTGCCATCAAGAGCTCTGATGTGGCCTTGGTCCATGGCTCACCTTGCAAAGACACGAGCTTGGGGCCCGCAGTTGAGAGCAAGAAACAGGGCAAGTCATGCAGATCGCAGCCACAAGTAACGCACCTTGATGGACTAAACTGGGAGGTGATTGTTGTAAAAAACGATGCATGTGTCGGTGCTTTCACGTTGTCCAATGGCAAGATTTTTGTGTTCACTGGATTGCTCAACCTTTTGGAGACTGATGCTGAGATTGCTACTATTCTTACACATGAGGTAGGTCTACTGGAGTAACGGGTTCATGTGTGCTTTTGCGTCTTTTTCTGGTGTATTCAAGCTGACATTGTTGCCCCTTTCTGTAGATTGCGCACTTAGTTGCCAGGCACTGGTCAGAGGGAATCATCTACAGGAAGTGGTTTCCTTACCCCCTCAAGGTGCACTTCATAAGAAGGTATATTCACTTTTTCATCTCACATTGCTCATGGTGATTTCCCTGGGTGCAATGACATTCCCAAAGAAAATTTAATTGACGTAGTAGTTCATACACAGTGAGATATTATTCATAATGTTAACTTTGAAACCTCCAAAACCATTCACCAGAATCTTATTTCTCTAGCCATTAACATAAATGCCCAAGCCCAACTAAACAAACCATTAATCAAAATCTGATTATGCATCTGATGTATTCAAGGTTTTATATATTAGGAAAATGAGCTGTGGAGCAGCTCTATATCCCTTTTATTCCTTTAAAAGCTGCTTTAATTCCACCCAAGATGCTTTTCTGCGCCAAGTATCAATTAATTGAGTAAGTTGTAGCTTTTTGGCCATCGTCGTAGTACATAAGCCACTGGTCTTATCTAGAGGGGACTTTCTGGTTAGCCAAACTCTTTGTTATGCTATGGTGAGGTTCAATGTATCCCTTTAATGAGAGTCGTTGCTGGGTTAATTTACATGGTCTAAAGTTTTCTACTCCCTTTGTCCCAAAATAAGTGACGCAATTTTGCGTAGATACGCATGTATCTACACACTAAAATGTGGCTAGATACATGTGTATTTAGACAAAACTGCGTCAATTATTTTGGGACGGAGGGAGTACCTTGTTTTGCATTATCAAACTTGTGGGAGTATTTCATGTTAGAAGCGCTTCTGATGATGTTACCTATGTAGGATGGAGATAGAGGCAGATCACATCGGAATGATGGTACTGGCTGCTGCTGGTTTCGATCCACACATAGCCCCTGTGGCCATTGACAAGCTAGTAGGGAATGACATATATCATCCTTCAGGGAAGAAAAGAGCACAGATTTTATCTAGAGCAAAGATCGTGAATGAGGCGCTTGAATTATATAGAAGTTGCACCGGCCAAGGCACTTGAGGTTAACTTTAGTTAATGGGATGTCTTCCTATGTGTGTTTCCTGCCGTCTTAGCCTCTGTTATTGTGAGTATGAATAGACCCTGATTCCTAAAGAAGGTGTCCAGTTTCTTCATTGGTCAATTTATAGAACAAATTATCCGTGTCTGTTAATTACTATTTGCTTGAGAGCAGCTTCTTGATCCTTCGTCACTATGGATGATCATACTGATTAATTTTTGTTGTCAACTATCTAGTAGTCAACTAATGGTGACTAATTCTGTTATAACTTATTAATCTTGAGAGCTTAATTAGTCTGGCTTGCTTCTATATTGTGTGTTCATGTCCAAAAAACTATGTCTGTCATTGAACTCATTGAGATTTGCGTTATGTACCTGAAATTGCACAACAGTCATATAGGACATGTTAATTTGCTATTACCTCTATTCTATAATGTAGAATGTTTGGACATTTGTCCAAACGTTCTATATTATGGAACAAAGGTAGTAGTACTTTCCAACCCAGTTTATGATGTATAATAGCGCCACTTGATGCTTCTCTGTTATAATCTTATCGTACACTATAAAGTGTTTTGTGTTAAGCGCTGCTGTCTTAGTTTCTTTTATCCTCAACTGAACGGGGGAGAGGAGATGGCGATTTTTCTCATGAAGTTCTCCAAGCACCCTGATGAGTTGTTATTCTTATTGCACACCCAGGTTGCCACATTGTGATGTTTCCTGATGTTCTTACTTGGTTGAGTTTGATCACAGTTTGCCATTCTGATATGGATCAGGGGCATTGAAATATTAACGGTTGTAGTAATGAAAGAATCTGCATTTGACATCTTGAAAGAACTTCTGTCTTAATTGCGTAGGCAACGAGACTTATTAGCCTTTAGGATATTCTTAAATGACTTTGATCTTGAAGAAGTTTTTTTGCATGGTTTTTTTCTGGGAAAACGTTTCTTTTCATTGCAAAGAGGAGTTTGTTACACGGCTACAAGCTGGTAAACCAGCAAACAAACAAACAAACAATGATAGGAAATTAATGTACATTCCAAGTTCGGGGGGTGACAGCGCCAAGACCAGCAGCACCTGCTCTAACCCACAAGGCATCCTCTTCACGGATTCTCGCTACAAGCTGAGCTGTAGATGGTGAGGTGCCATAAAAAAACCTGGCGTTGCGTTGTTTCCAGATCATCCATGCCGTCAGCAGAGTTGTGGTGGCAAGGCCTTTGCAGAGAGGTTTTGGCGTGGCCTGTTTTGCTGTTAGCCACCAATGGTTGAGCGTTGTTTCTCCTGCTGGTGGTCTGCATGGCATCTGGAGCCAGGCGAGCACCTCGTACCAAATTTGCCTCGATAAGAGGTAGGTTAGGAGCAGATGGTGCATGGTTTCCGGCTCATGATCGCACAGGACGCACTTGGCGTGGTGCTGTAGGCCCCTTCTCGCCAATCTATCAGTTGTCCAACATCTATTCTTGTTGGCGAGCTAGAGGAAGATCTTGACACGAGGCGGCTCCCAAGTTCTCCAAATCAGCTTCCAGGCGCTGCAGGTGGTGGCGCCTTGGAACAGAGCAAGGTAGCAGGACTTCACCGTGTAGTTGTCAGTCGCATCCCATTGCCAAATCAACTATTGGTTGGTCAGTTAGGTGGACTAGTGCAAGGCGTCGCTAGAGGGTGAGGTACTGCCCCAGCTCCTGGATGCCCACCACCCCTTGAATGTCCCTCGCCCAGTTGTTTGCCTGTAGCCCATCGTCTATTATCTTCTTTTGTTGGCGTTTGGGGATGCGGCTTGGGGTGCAATTTCTTTGATTGAGCGACCATCCAACCAGCGATCAGTCCAAAATCTTCCTGTTCGCCCATTGCCGACGACCGGGTAGGTGGAGGCAAAGAACATCTCTTCTTCCTGGGTGGTGAACTGCATGTCAAGCCCACTCCAGGCTCTGGAGGTGTCGGTTCTGCTGAACCACATCCATCGTAGTCGCAGTGCAAGCCCAGCTTTCTCCATGTCTTGAATGTCGAGCCCCCCATGAGATAAGGGACGGCAAACGACTTGCCAGTTGACCTGGCAGTTGCCCCCATGAGCATCTGCACGGCCTTCCCAAAGGAACCCTCGCTCGATGCGCTGAAAGGATTTGATGATTTGTTTAGTGGGCGCCAAGACAAGCAGTTCTTTTGCATGGTCGATGCTCCATATGGAGTGTCTACAAGGAGAGCCCAGCCATTGTTAAATCAGATCAAGTACCTTGTTCTGTGGATTGGGAAGATAAACACCCGAACTGTTTCATTGCTCATTGGTGATGTATTCCTCTAAGTTACAAGGATTCCAGGAAATGGTACTAGAAGAAGTTTGGGGTGTAAAGACTAGCCTGACTGATCCTTTCTTCGTGAACACACGCAGAAACATCATTAGATCATTAATAAGGGGACTACCCAAATTGTGTGTATTTGTCTGTCGTGGACTGGTTTTGGGGGCTGCATCCTCGGGTGTCCGGGCGACGTCTGCCCCGTGCGCCCAATGGCCACACCGAAAGCCTGTCCGCCCAGTATTTTTTGTTTTTGTCTAAAATCGATATAAAAATGTGAAACAACATGTGGGCTCCCATGTGTGGTTTTGGTAATTAATGACAATCTTTATGGACTAATGTGTGTATTAAGTTATACTTTTAGGATTTGTCCATTAGCATCGCTTGGAGCATGTGTTGGCTTCAAGGTCGATGAAATGAGAAGATGTGTTGTGCAAGCTCAAAATGCACCATCTATAGAAGATCTCATGTTTGATGCTTGTCATTCTCGGTATCATGGATCGATGATGAGGAATTAAGAAAGTCGTTACATCTTGAGAAGGGCAAGATCGTCTACATCAAGCTCAAGTGGAATGCTCAAGGCAAAGGTATAATCTTGATAGGTTTTTCCTTTTGCCGGTCTCATATTGTGTGTGGGAGACCGGTTTTAGGATAGATAACCGTACTATCAAGAGGGGCTCTCGAATGAGTAACTCGATCACATCGTTCGAAGAGAGCTCAAACCTTTGCATACTTGCATCATCGTATTTGGTTGTTATTTGGTCTTATCCATGTGAGGATATAGAGCTTGTCATAATCTTCATAACAAGCTCTTGTTCATCAAAATCGGATCTTCCGTTTGTATCTTGTTGCGATTTTGATTTATGCGGCTTTTCGGTTTCTCACCAAGTGAGGTATCTCACATTATTCTACTTGATACTTTCTCATTTGTGATAACCAATATTTCCACTTTTTATTGGGCCGCCCTTGTCGTCCTTTATCCAACGCAATTAGAATCGGGTCAATCGGAGCTTCCAGCCAAAAGTTATTGTTGTTTGAATATTTACCCGTCAATCTGTTTTCTGGACCGAGCGGTAGTACCGCCCCTGAGAACGGCCTGTTTTCATTCTGTCTTGCTAGGTACCTATTCGCGGTACTACCGGCCGGCCCGGTAGTACCGCCCGGGTGGGCCGGTACTACCGGCCGGGCCCAGTTTCTTTTCGCAGATCCAGATCCAGTTGCTGCTTGTTGACCCCACTGTCGTCGGTTCCCACGAGCTGGCCTCGCTGCGCGCGCTCGCTTGGGTCCCGCACTTTGCTGCGCCTGTCCCGCTCGCTGGGCCCGCCCGCCGCTGCTGCTGCATGCAACTGCCGCGCACGCGCGCGCTGCTACGCGTCCACCTGCCTGCCCTGGTCCCGCACGCTGGCCCATGCCGCTGCTGCTGCACTGCTAGGCCCCGCTCTGCTGCGCGCTGCTCCGGCCCCATCGTGCGCTACGCTGCTTGCTGAGCAGCTGCCGCTGCGCTGCGCTGCTGCTGCTGCGCATGTTGTGCCTGCCCCGCGCGGGCCCCGCTGCTGCTTGGTGGCCCCGCGCTAACCACCTGCTGCTGCTGCTTTTTTTCTCTCCCTGGCTCACTCGCTGTTGTACTAGTTTGTTGGGACCGGTAGTACCGGCCCAATCCTGTACTACCGGACCGTTTAGGAAAATTGTCCCAGGGGCCATATTTTGCCTATCCCTATTTAAGCCTTTTGTCTATTTTGTTTAGGGTTGCTTCTTCTCTCTCTTTTCTTGCTCAAGCTTTTCCCCATATTCTTATTCCCTCTTGAGCTTGATCTATGATTTCTCTCCAATGATTCATGCCAATATTTGAGAGAAATATAGAGGAGATCTAGATCTACGTTTTGACCAAACCAAAACATCTTTTTGTGAGTGTATCTTTGGGGATCTAGATTTTGGGGGATTTTGTGTATCTCTTTGATCCCTCCTCTCTTGTTCCCCCAATAGCTTTAGTAGCTTTGTTAGAACTTGAGAGTGAGGGATTTGAGCACCTTTGTGGTGTTCTTACCATTTGCATTTGGTGCATCGGTTTGAGTTCTCCTCGGAGGATTTGGTTTGAGTTGCTCATTGGAGCTTGTCCCTCTTGGGTTCTTGGAACCGTAGACGGTTTTGTGGCCTTGGTGGCATTGTGGCCTTGGTGGCATTTGTTGAGGCCTTTTGTGGCGTTTGTTGGGAGCCTCCAATTAAGTTGTGGAGAAGTGCCCAAACCTTGTGAGAGGTTCCGGTTGCCACCGACAAGTGCACCAATAGTGGAAGCATGGATCGATCCTGTTGGGGTGAGATTCACCGGAGAATAAAGGAGGCCTTTTGTGGCGTTGGTGGTTTGATATCACCCCCTCTCCAAACGAGACGTACTCCATGTTGGGACAAACTCGGTAAAATATCGGTGTCCCTGCGTGCCTCGGTTATCTCTATACCCGATCTCTTACTTATGCACTTTACATTGTGATAGCCTTCGTGCTTGAAGTAATATATATCTTGCTACCACTTTGTTGCTTGTATTGCTTAGCATAAGTTGTTGGTGCACATAGGTGAACCTTAGTTGTTCTAGGTTGTGCTTAACAAAGTAAACACTAGTTTTATTCCGCCTTTGTTGAGCCACTCTAGGAAAAGTTTTAATCGCCTATGCACCCCCCCTCTAGGCGACATCCGTATCCTTTCAACATGGTTCCAAAATCACTCTAAATTGAAAATTCGCAAATATAGTTCAACATCCAACATAGTTCAGCATAAATAGAAAACATACAAACTCAAGTACCCGACATCGGACATAGTGCACCCCAAAATGACAACAAATCCCACATTGTGCATCAACAAACTCATGAGAATTCACTCTCAAATGATGATTGTTTGTTGCTGCTTCAAATACCATGCCCTTTTATTCTCATCCATGATGCTAAGATCGACCATCATCATGTGTGTCTCCTCCATGAACATCTTGAGATCAACTTCTTTGGATCTTGTTGCATCCATCTTGGCGGCAGTGGCAAGATCTCCTTCGATGCGAAGCTTCTCAGATTCGGCGATGGCATCTTGATGGTACTTCTCTTTAAGGATATCCATAAACCCCTTGAAGCGCACATCTTTCTTCGATTCTCAAATTTATCCTATCTTAGAACTTGAGCTCTCGTTAACGAATATCATTTCTTTCAAAGTTTCTTGCAAAGCGATTGTTGAGGCCTCACACTTCAAGTCATCCCTGGATAGCTCTTCCCCTAGGGCCAACCACCACGCACCCCCAACCCACCCCAAGTTCCACCTTGCTCAACATCAATGCTCGATTGCTCGTTGCTCCTTTCCTTGCCACTCATTTGATTCACTTTGGCTTTGTTGATGGATGCAACCACTATAAGAATATGGACGGTACATGACGGTACATGTCGTCATGGATCGTGGGGAAAACGCCATAGATCACTATCCGCAACGAATCTGCGACGAAAGAAAAAGGTCGGAACCTCACGTCATAATATGATCTGTGAGTTTTTTCTGAATGTTCCTTGCATTTTGTCGCGGCCAACGGGACCGGCCCATGCCAAATCCAATCAGTCATGCCATTTTTTTTCTGTCACGGTCGACGCCATGTGGCAGACGGCACCGTGGGCAGCCGTTAGCGACGCCGACTAACGTCACGCCATCCGTTAGTGACATCATCGTCATCCTGACTTTTTTCGTCACGGCTTGATTTCATTCTCGAAGCTTTCATAATATCATCCATCGCTTTCCTAACGTCATCCAATCCGTTCCTGGCGTCGTCCAGTCCATTCCTAATGCCATCTAGGCCGTGACGAATTTGTTTTTGTCGCCACCTGTCTCCGGCCATGTGGACGGTTCTCCAATTGGACGACGCCACGTGGAGCACCTGCGGCTCGACACATGGGCTAATCATAACATGACACGTATCTCCTATCCATGGCAAACTCTACGTGATGACGTCATCATTGGCCATGATGATTATGTTTTCGTCTAGATCATTGACCAATGAAAACGGTCCATGTCGGCCTTTATCTGTGACAGATATATTTCGTCATGAACAACAGAGACAATTTCGTTTTCGTCATGGATGCGAGCTGAGGCCATTTGTGCACATAATGCTCGTGTGTAATTTTTTTTACTAGCCCTAATCGTTTGTGCCCTAATTCACACCACATGCATCAAATGACATAATTTGACAAGAAATTTCAGAACAAGTTTTCATATAAATTTTTACGGTAGCTCACATAGCCAAAAGCCTCATAAGTTTCTACACCAGTTAACTTTTCTGGCCCAAAAAATGACAAGTTTCAACCACTATTTCACAAGTTTCCTAGCCCACATCAAGTTTTCTTGCCCAAAAGCCTCACAAGTTTTTCCATACCGGTTAGCATTTCTAGCTTACCACAAGTTTCCTTGCCCAAAAACTCACAAGTTTCAACCACCAGTTTTATTTACCTTGCAACCGTTGAAGCTACTGTTGTTGCTACTGTTTCTGTTAAGCCATCTGAGACAACACTTGCTAAAGCAAATGATTTGAATCGTTTTGTTTATCCTGTAACTCTTTTCTCTTGTTTCTCATGTCTTGCATGTCTTGAACATACTGTGGCCTGTTTGCCTCAGCGGCTTCTTTTACTTTCTGGTTTTGCTACAATAATGGTACAATACACAATTTATCTGCTACTACCGTTTTCTGGTTTTGCTACGATAGCGCAAACATTTTTCTATGAGGAATCGGCAAAGGTCTCGATGAAGTCGTGTTTGCTATATTAGCATGACATTTTTGCTATAACTCTTTTGTGATTTTGCTACACTAGCACAAAGTTTTTTTATAAGGTCTTCGACGAAAGTCTTCGGTGAGATCAGGTTTGCTACATTAGCAAAACTTTTTTGCTATAAAATCTCCGACGAGATCTCCATCAAAACAATCTTCTTTTCTTTCTTTTTTTGATACAAATCTTTTTAGCTACAGCAAAAACGGATTTTTTTAAGCAAAAGCAGGATTAGGGCTTTCTTAGAAACACATATCACGACAGAAGGATTCGGTGAAATTATTCCTGAAACATGTAGTATTTCCGATAATAATAGCAGGACAAGAGACTGCCACCGAACAATGCGCATTGTATATATCTGCAACTCCTAGTTTTGTGCCAAGTTCGGCGAACCCAAACAATACGACATGTACACGTGTTGGTAGCCGCTGATACGGCTATGCGACACACCTTTGATTTTTTTTACAAATATGACCCTCCGCAATTCGTCATCGCAAAAAGTACCCCCCTCGCGTTGCAAAAGCCAAAAATGCCCTGGCGGGAGGCTGAAAACGTGACACGTGTCACCTCCAGCCACAGGGGTGGCGGGAAGTACCTCCCGCCACACGGGATGGTGGGATATTCCTTCCGCCTTTGGCGGTGGCGGAATGATGCTGTGGGGCCCACCAGCGTGAGCGCAAAGTCGAACCTTCCGCCAGCGCCAAGTCGAACCTCCCCGCTTGCCCGGCTGTGGGACCTACCTCATCCCGCCATTCCCCCTGGCGGAAGGAACATCCCGCCATCCCCGTGACGGAAGGTGACACGTGTCGCCTTTCAGCCTCCCGTCAGGGTATTTTTAGCTTTTACGGCGCGATGGGGTATATTTAGATGACGAATTGCAGAGGGTCATATTTATAAAAAGATCCACACCTTCAATCACCTGCCGCATGTGCGCAACCAAAGACATCCATTCCGCTGCCCGTCATAGTAAGATCGGCAGACAATGGTTAGAGCATCTCTACTCGTTGGGCGACCCAGGCCGAAATCCGAACCAAATTTTGGCCGGACGAAACAAGTTTTCGGTCTAGGTACGCCGAGTTTCTCACTCGCGGACCCAGGCGAGTTTCCGTGTTTGGCTAAAATTTAACAAATTTCGGCAAACTTTGGGCGTGGTCGATATGGACAAACTTTGGGCGAATATGGGCGATATGGACTAACTATGGGCGAAATTTGAGCGAATATGAGCGATACGGCCGAATTTTGGGCGAATATGGCCGAATTTTGGGCGAATATGGTCTATATGGACGAACTTTGGGCGAATATGGCGATATGAACGAATTTTGGGCGAATATGGGCGAATACGGACAAACTTTGAGCGAATATGGGCGATATGGACGAACTATGGGCGAACTTTGCCGAATTTTGGACGATACAGACGAACTTTGGGCGAATATGGCCGAATTTTGGGCGAACTTTGGACGAATATAGTCTATATGGACGAACTTTGGGCGAATATGGCGATATGAACAAACTTCGGACGAACTTTGGGCGAATATGGACGAATATGAGCGAAATTTAGGCGAATATGGGCGAACTTTGGACAAACTTTGGATGAATATGGGTGAATATATGCTGACTGAACGGGTCCACTCGCCGAATTCGCTTTGCCCGGCGTTCCCAATGCGTATCCAAGATCCTAGGTATGGACTTGGATAGTCCGGATCAAAGTTGACCTAATTTCGACGACCGAACCTATTTTCGGTGTAAACTGCGCGCCCTGCAGCGAGGCGTCGCCGTCGTTCCAGCTGCGGCTAGCGAGGCGCGGGGCCAACGGGACCGCGCCCGCCTGAATTACGCCCGCTTTTTTACTCCGATGACACCACGCGACGCCGTCACAAGACAACAACAACGCTGAGGTAAATCGGGGTCTCTGTTCGGGAACGAGCGGCCAGACCAGAGGTGGGTGGAGTAGTAGGTGCCGTGCCCCTGCGCCCGCCGCGAGCCGGAAGATACAAGGAAGCCGGGCTGCGACACCGACATGGACGGGAGCGCCGTTCGGGGGGCAAAACAAAACTATAATATAGAGAGAAAACTGTCCGTCGGTTTCAGCGCCGCGCGCACGTTCTTGAGCTCGCCTCACGTTGCATTGCCCTCGCGTCGCGTCGCGTCGGCATCAACCCCTCGAGATGCTGCCGGTCGCAGCACCACGTCCCAATCCGCCGTGCCACGTCCACGACTGAAAACGACAAACAAACTGCTCCTCACGCTTCCACACCCGCCGCTTTTAATCGACACCGACGATTGATGGGAGCAGAGCAAACTCAGTGACCAGGCCGCAGGAGTGAGATTCTCGTTTCCCGAGGATAAAATGCGGGGCGGCGGTGGTTGTGGTGGTGATCGCGAGCTCGGGTTCCGGGGCGTGATGGAGGAGGAAGTGGTGTCGGCGTCGGCGTCGGCGTCGGAGGGGATAACGCGGCGTCGGCGGCGGCGGCGGTGGGGAACCGAGGCGGACGACAGCTACTCGGCCAGCTCGACGGGCGGAGGCGGGAGCAGCGGCAGCGGCTCCTTCGGCTGCGACTCGGTTGGTCTCGGTCCTCTCCTCTATGACACATTTCTTGGCTTCTCTGTCGATTTCGTTCCGACCGATTAGCATTTGGGAAGGCACTTTGATGCTGGCACGGCCATGGCGCCACGCAGATCTAGCTAGATAGCCCATGGCTTGTCTCAGGTGCCCACGGCCTTTCCAGAAAGTGGAAGGTACTTTGATGCTTACTTGCTTAGTGCGTGCGATGGTAAAGTAAAACCCAGAACTCACATGATTAGCAAGCACCAGTACATCTACTGATCGGGACAAAGCCTGAGGGCCCGAGGCTCATCTGAGACTCGAGGATAGGCACCATCATCGCCATCTTGAATCTTGCATCCGCCAGCAAGAGAAAATGGGGGGCACCCACCCGCCCACCATGGATCGGATTCTCTCTCTGCACTCTCCACCACTCTGATCGCTTTACTAGATTAGCTTTTTAACCAGCCAGTGAGGCAGGCTAAGGTAATGATGGTTGGCTGCAGCCTTTGGCCGGGTTCGTGCGCGCGGATGGCGACATGGACACAGATCTGGAGACAGACGACGGGCTGGCCGCCACTTCATCCTCCTCCAACGGTGAGCACACACAGCACAGCTCACACTTTGTATTCTTACCAGTGTTCTTGCTCCGCTGGAGCTCGGCTTTACAGCCCTTAAAAGGTACCTCCTGTTCTCTCAAGCTTCTGCAGCGTTCACGGAGCCGCAGGACGACGACGACGACGAGGTGCAGTGTGGGGCGAAGCAAGAGTGGGCGCAACCGCGGCAAGAACCGGCCAAGAGCCCGGCAGGCGGAACCATCCAAGGTAGCAGGCATTTTTCAATTTTGCAATGGGGCTTAGATGGTGTATGCGAGGTTGTCAATTTTGTATGCTTGTGTGCTGTTCGACAGAATGCCAGAACCAGCGGCGATGCCGGACAGAGGCTGTTTCCCTGCATGGTACTAGGAAGGGGTTGAAGCAGCGGCCAGCCTCGCTCGACTTCGGCAGCCCCGGGTTCAACGGAACTCCCTTTTCTCCTGGCTTTGTGGTCGGACGCGCGGGGTTTGTGAGCAAGGGACTTCTGCCATCACAGAGCAGCTTAGGCGTGTTTCCTAGTCCCGGCACACCAAGCTATCCACGCCGCCACCGCTCATCCGTCTTGGGGTACCAGAAGGGGTGGAGCTCAGAGCGGGTACCCCTTCCTTCCAAAGGTAACAACAGGAAGTACCCAGCCACTAGCATGGCGTTTCCTTTCAACAACGGGAGGACATTGCCCTCAAAATGGGAGGACGCAGAGAGGTGGATCTTCAGTCCAACCTCCAGTGATGCGCTTGCCAAGACCTCGGTGCCCCATGCTCGGCGACCGAAGGCCAAAAGTGGTCCTCTAGGACCTCCTGGAAGACTTGGTGGACAGTATTCGTCCGTATCTTCATCTGTGTCATTGTTTGACAGCGGGAGAGTTGGACACTTAGCAGCAAACTCCCCTTTCTTAGCGGGAGTGCTCATACCTGAACATCGTTGTGGTGGAAAGAGTACTGTTGGGAAGTATACAAGCGGAACACCCGGTGACGAATTCGGTATTGGCATTGTTGGCAGGTCTTCTCTAGCAAACAGCGGGTCTCCTGCTATCCAATCTACCAGAGTGCGTCGACGACTAGACACTGCGGTTGAGTCATCTGCTTCATTACCTAGCACCCAAGAATCTGTACGAGGTATGTAGAAAATTGCTATCCATAGCTTTAAATCTATTCCTTGGTGTTAAATTGTGGTATATAAATGTGCAGTGGACAGCCCTTTGTTTGAGACAATCTCTTTATTTGCTGATGCATCGTCAAAATTGTGAAGCTCCTTGTTAGTTGTACTTAGTAGTTTTGGGCATTTAGTAACTTGATAATTGATCATAATTATAGCATTTAGAATCTTGATAATGTGCAGAGTACAACCCTTTTGATTGAGGTATTCTCTCTATTTGCTAATGTATTCTCAAATAGTGAATCTCCTCGTGAGTTGCAATCGGTAGTTTTGGGAATTTGGTATCTTGATAATTGATCATAATTGTTGCATTTCTCAGCTGAATATCATAGAAAGTCAATCATATGATTTATTGTATGTAATGAAAATTAATAAATCGTCTGCTGATCCTTTTTTATTCCGTTTCATATCAGACGAACAGATTGAGTCCTCAGAAGATTCAGCCCCCATTAAAATCCCTATTTCAAGGAAGGATACTGCAACTCAAACTAGTCCAGAGCTAAGTAGGTCCTCTTCGCCCAGCACCAGGCCTTCATTTGTCCGTTCATTCTCGATGCAACAAGCCAAAGAGAGGGAAAGCTGTATCTCTGATCTTGAGATCAGAGACGTGCAGATGGATGACCGAGTGACTCTTACCAGATGGTCCAAGAAACATGTAACACAAGCCTCTAACAAGAATTCAGCAAATATCTTAGAGTGGAATAAAAAGACGGTGGACTCTAAATCTCCTTCCTGGAAATCAGCTGAAGCAGCATACATATCAAAGTAAGGGACCAATGCTCACTATAAATGCTGCCTCTTTGTTCAGGCATACCTTTATTGTTCCTAAAGTAGTACTTGAAACTTAACTTATGAAAATATATAGCATGCCCTGTTTATCTCTTATGATGTGCAAACATCCAAATCTTTTACTGCTGTTAAAGAATCTGCAACGTAAATTTATTCCATGAAACCATAAAATGCTGATCGTTCTATACATTGTTAAAAGGGTTGAGAGAGAAGAATCGAAAATTGCTGCTTGGGAGAATCTTCAAAAAGCCAAAGCTGAGGCTGCAATTCAGAAATTAGTGGTATGTGCTTCACTCTGTTTCTGTCTGTTTTTCTTTGTAAGAATTAAGATCCCTATTAAATAGATTACTAAGTTATATATATCATACGTAGGATCACAGGATCCACATAGTGAACTAAGCTAGCGCAAGTACTGAGAAAGATAAAATCTTGCTCATCTTAGGATTAGCATCCTCTTCCTCCATCATAATAAGCATATGAGAAACATTTTCCAAGAGAATAACTGCTTAGTGCAAGCAAGTATCAAATCTAACTAGACAGTGCATCGGTCATCTTGTTGGGAAAGCTATTGCTTTCAGCAATTTTTTTGTCTGATAGTCTTCTAATCAGTATTTATTTACAGAACTTTATTAAGCACACTTATCCAGCAGCCCAAGTAAATAGCTCTTTGAAAATAGTTTTTTGAGCCTACCTCCTTTTAGGAAAAAAAATTGGGACCCGTATGAACTTTACCATGCCTATCTGTAACTGTTGCCCCATGTCATTTTTTGGTTAAATAGTTTATATTGTATATCTGTATCTAATGTTCGCAGTGGAATTGGTTTTTGCATTATCTGCTGTAAGATGATTCAATGTTTTGATATTCTCTATTGCTGTCCAATTGACCTTTGATGAATTGAGTGCATCCACACTTCCATTACCTCAGATGAAACTCGAGAAGAAACGATCATCTTCTCTGGACAGGATTTTGAGTACCCTGAGATCTGCTCAGAGAAAAGCACAAGGGATGCGCGATGCAGCAACAGTAAGCCAAGATGAACAGCTTTCCAGGAAGGCCAAAAAGACACCACATGCTACAAAGAACAGGCAGATGAGATCTCTTAGTGGCTGCTTCACTTGCCATGCTTTCTAGTACTATCACGGATCCCACTACTGAGTAAGTTGCACAATGATACCTGACGTACATGGTGTCTCTGTTCATGAATATTCTAGCAATACCGATGTCCTGTTTTTGATAAAGCCACAGTTGCAGTAGCATCTATGCCATGCTCTTTCTGTTACATCAGGCGGAATAATATAGAGCCATGACATTGCCAGTACCCACTTTTCCTGGATAACAGTTTAGCTATATGCCCCAATGATGTTTGCAGATAGTTCATGATTATGACGCCTGGTTTAGTGTGTGAATAGTTTTTATCATCGCACATGAATACATAATCCATCAAATTTCCAGGATTACCATAGAACTTGCTGTAACATGTAGCGCAGGTTAGTCACCTCTGTAGAACCTCTAAGAAAGTAATTTGTTCGGAAATTATTTGAAGCAAGTGGCCCAGTCGCCTCTGGTTGAGGTAACACTGTAACCTGTGCATCTCAGTATTACAGTCGTTGGGCTTGTAAACTGCCTACACTGCCAACAAATAAGCAGTCCTTGTGACATTTCAAGCTTCGGAAAAACTATGGTGTCATTCTTACATGGAGCGTTTTGTGCATCGTATCTCCACACATGCTTTTGAGGAAAAGTTCTTCAGGTAGTGTCATGTATCGGTGTACTTGCGACAATCTGCTGGTGCTTACCAACTCCAGTTGTTTCACCTCTGATGATAGTCTGATCCTATCTTGACTCTTTGCTACTACTTAACTTTCCATGTTGACAACTGAGTTATAACAGAAAAAATCAAACATAAAAATGCCATGTTTTTAGCTCTTGACGCACAGCACTTTCATTTTGTTTCAGGGATCCGCAGGACCTATGTAGATCCTCCAGGCCTTTAGCAGCACAGAGGTTCTGGTGAAGTTCAGAGACTCGTCGGTGCTGAACCCCGTGGCGTTCCCAGAATATGCCGCTGCAGATCCGACGGGGACCGTATGTGGCTGCGTGCGCTGTCGGTCTGTCACGGAATGGATTTGCAGCAGGCGCTGGTTTGGAATCTGCCGAGGAGGAGGAGGAGGAGGAGGAGGAGGGGGGACAGGAGAAAATGGAGCCACCGAGGAAAGCAGGAGCGAGCTGCTGATAATGGAGCCACCTGGATCTTCCCATGTGCCCCGCTTTGATACCTCGCCCAGCGGTTAGCGTATAATGGTGGTGGTAGAGACCTCCCCTATCATTTAGGCAGCCGCTGCTAGCCTTGTACCAGTAGGTGCTGCGCTACGAGCAGCCTGGCCCTTGCTAGTACTAGTCGCTAGCCGTTGCGTGCCTGTGCTTCAGGTGTGCGTGTGTGTGTGCTGTGTACGCAGTGATCCTTGTTTTATTTGCTGGAACTGTTGCTGCTGCTCTCTTATGTTTTCGTTTCAGCAACAGTAGGTTTTCCTGTTTTCGTTTCAGCAACAGTAGGTTTTCCTGGTTTAAAAATGTTGGTTTGGCTCCATGTTTGGCCGGCGCCTCGATCGTGGGCGAGATCACTCGGATACAGATGCTTCCTCAGGAGGAGAAACGAAAAAGTTGGACTAGTAGATAAGGTGTACTGTAGGACTTTGTCACGTTGGCAGCTTTCCAACGTCCAGATAGAAAGCAAAACGTACTGATAAAAAAAGGCGTCCTGCAGCCTACAGCTACAGGTGAGGTTCTCTCGTGACCCGTATCGTGTCCCCCACCCCACCCCGAGATCCAAACAAAACAGGAGATTTTTTACTTGCAAGTTTTACCGTATGATGATGTCATCCCCATCTGCTTTCCTCAGGCTACTTCACGGATTGATTGATTGGTTGGTTGATGGGCAGTAACTGATGTACTCCACGTGGTTATGTCAGTCAAAGTACCACCAACCATGTTACTAAATCACATCTAAACAGAACGTGTTAAATCGTGTTACTATGACCCATCCAAGTCGTAGTAATGCAACGTTGCTTTGGCAATAGAATGGGCAGCTCAAGCAAGAGTCGTCGGAGACGGACAGATGAGCAAGTAACAGTCTGCTGAACATGCGAGACTTTATCTTATTATTTTTTCAGAGTGTCAAACAAAAGGGATATCTGAGTGCATTGGTAGTCTGGAAACTACTGTACTATACTAAGGGTGTTTTTCCGCATCTTACATCGGTAATTTAAGACTAATCGTTAAATTCTTGTTTCTTGTATCTTCGTGTGATTAAGAAACCTTTTGTGTAGACGTCAAAGTCGTTTTTTCTCTCCCAGACGCGGCCTCTCACCTAGTCGCCGCCAATACCTCCGCCTCCTCCATAGGTTGGTTCCCCTTTCTTGGGCCGGTCTCGGTAGTGCTAGGAGGGTTGGGGAAACCGATCTATGGGTGAAGTTTTTAAGAAAAGTACTGTTTACACAAGATTATATTATATTTTTGGTAGACATCTTCTTGGCATCTATGTCAATGGAGATGGTATCATTCGCAATAAGTGATCTCCGGACCTTCTTTCGATGACGAGATCCATCCTACGTTAATGGTGGTGTTGTAAGATTAAAGTTCTATAGGTACGGTTTTTCATATCTTGATTCGTCGGATCAATCTTAGATTTTTTTTCTCATGGTTGCCGGCTGCTACGTCCTCGACAATAAATATTATCCTTGCAATGGGCGAGAAGGATTATTCTTGCAATATTTGTCTCGGCTGCTACGTCTTCGACAATGGAGATTTGTATTTTCAACTCCCCTATGGCGTCGACCAGGCTGTTCGGTTTTTTCCTTGGAATACTAATGAATGCGTGCGTGCACATGCCTTGGCATTGCGGCTCAAATAAAATTATGAGAGAAACCCTCGTTCATATTTACAGATCTATGGTTTGACAAATCTTTCATATTTATTAGGATGTCTTTAGACAAGTGCAAGATTGTGTCATGAAAGAAGAAGATTTTAAAGACCTTTAAGATTTGCTTGTTTTCTTTTAAAAAAAATTTGGTAGTCATTGAAGCCAGTTTATATATTTCTACCATATACCATTTGTTATTGTGAATATATGTGATATTGATTGTAGAAAAAACATTTTGAAACTTGCGCGATTCAAAACATTAGCCGACATCTTCGTAACATGCAGGCCTTTTAGGGGTAATCACTGCATGCTTCCATCCCCGGTAAATCGAACTGAACTTTTTTTGGTTTAGTATTGTCACTTTGCTCTTTTTTTCATTTGATGACCCAGGGTGGTTGGCGTAGTGGATCATTCTGAATGTTATTTTATTTCCAATCGGGGGGCATTCTGAATGTTGTGGTGCACACGATCGGGCACCTTTTCCACACACTGGGACTTCGGATGCTATTCTTTACAATATCTTGTGGGACCTCTGCCGGCTTGGATAAGATACTTTTACGTAACCAGTTTGTTGCCTTGCGTGCCTCTCGCTCCACGCGTCCACGTGGTGGCCTAACACTAACAGCAACATCATGGTGCGTGGGAAGCAGGCATATTTTTTCCCTAAGAGTATCCCAACTCGTTAGGCGATCCTAAACCAAAATCCGGATTAATTTTAGGTCACGAAATTCGTTTTTATTTGGGAATGTAGAGTTTCCCACTCGCGTTTTCAGGCCGAGTTCCCGCGTTCGGCTAAAATTTAACAAATTTCGATAAATTTAAACGGATCTCATTGATTATGACGAATATAGGCGGATTACATCGAATTCGGGCGAACGCCCGAATTTAGGCTAGATAATAAACTAAAAAACATAAAAAAGGGCCGTCGTCGCCGAAGCCGTCGTCGCTTCTACATGCCGAGGTTGCCGCAGAAGGAGGTATAGCCGGGATCGGCCTGCCGTCGTCTTTGCCACCGTCGTCGTCGTCGCTCGGCGGCTGCGGCGGACGGGAGCTCCCCTGCCGGCGTCGCCGCACCTCCAGGGTTGGTGGGAAGGGCCGGCTTCCTCGTCGTCGTCGAGGACGGCGAGCGGGGCGCCCTGGTAGGCAAGCACGCGAACGGACCACACCTGGCGCTCGGCCTGCTCCTGCAGGCGCTGGACGCGGAGACGCTCCTCCTCCTCCCAGTCCGCCCTGGACCAGCCGAGGATGTCCGGCGATGACGGCTCCACCGACGGCTGCGGCGCCAAATCCCGGAGTGACTGCTCCATCACCATATTTATGGCGAAGGCGTCCTCGTCGACGGGCACCGTCCAATCGGCCGACTCCGGCTTCGGCTGGCGAAGGCGTACAGTGGGCGGCGACTGCGCCGGCATGCGGGTATCGTTGATTATGATGCCATGCGAGTATGTCCACGGCGGCGAGCGGACTGGCGAGCCGTCTCGCGCTTTACTGGGCGCAGCATTGGCGAAGGCGCCGGCGTGGACCCCGACGATCGGGAGGCCGAGGCAGAGGAGGGGGAGCTCAGGCTATCCATCCACCTTGGAAGCCAGTTGGCCGGAGGGTGCCGCCCTGCCTTGGACGCCGGCGTGGATGTGCGCGGGAAGCCGAGACGCGGGGTGTTTCCGGTGTGGATGTGCTGCAGCACTACCATGAGCGTCTGGCGTGGCGCGCTCCACCAATGTCGGCGACCCGCCGCGTTGTTGCGCTTCGGCGGCGAGTCGGGCGGCCTCTCGTGGCGGGCGAGCTCCTGGAGGCGACGCTCGGCGAAGAAGGTCTCCCAGTAGAGCAGGTTTCGGGATTCTCGGCGGCGGCGGGATCATCCATGACTGCGATGAAGGCCTGGATCTCGTCGGCGAGCTCGTCGCCGGTCGGCATCGGCGGGATGGGGATGTCGTCGGCTCTAAGCTTCCAGCCCGGCGGGTTCCTGAAGGGTTTCGCGGCATAGTAAATCAAAATTTTCTATGGATGCGAACAGAGGGAAAGCCAAGATCTAATCTAGGATATGCAAACAACGAGAGAGATTGGATTAGATCTTCATACCCTTGAAGATTCGCACAGCGGAACGTTCGTCGGAACGTGGGTGATGTAGTCGTACTCGCTTCTCCTCCTCGCGATCCGATCCGATCTAGCACCACAAGTGGCGGTGCCTCCCGTGAGATGCACACGTGTAGCACCTCGACGTCTCCTCCTTCCTCGGACCAGCAAGTATGGTGGAGATACGGATTGGATCTACAACACGACGGCGCGGTGCAATTGGTGGAGAATTTCTGCAGCAGGGCTTCGCCTACAAGTAGTCGGGAGGGAGAGAGGAGGGCAGCAGGGCGGCTAGGGTTGGAGGGGAAGGTGTAGGGGGTTGGTGTGCCCCCACCCCTCTTTATATAGAGGGGGGCGCAGCCCTAGCCCCTCCCCCAAGCCCAAACCGGCGGCCCCAAAGGATAAGGAGTGGGGGGCAAGGAAACCCCCCCCCCTTCTAGAAGGTCTATCTCGAGTTTAAACCTCTCTTGGCCGGCTGGGCCCTATGGGGCCTTGTGCCCCTGGACCAATGCGGCCAGGGCACTCCCTCATAGGCCCATGCTTCGAACAAAAACTCATAAACCAATTATCCAATCTATCCTAGCGTCGAGACACGTTAAGTGTGTGACCCTGCGGGTTCGAGAATATGCAAACATGATCTTCTATCAATAATCAACAGCGGGGTCTGGTAACCCATATTGACTCCCACACATTCATCGATGATCATATCGGATGAACCACGATGCCAGGATTCAATCAATCCCATATATATATTCCCTTCGTCTCGCGATATTTTACTTGCCCGAGATTTGATCGTCAGTATCGTCATACCTAGTTCAATCTCGTTCACAGCAAGTACTTTACTCGTTCCGTAATCCAATATCACTTTGTGATTAACTCCTTAACCACATGCTTGCAAGCGGTGTTGATATCGATTGCCGAGTGGGCCCGAAGTATATCTCTCCGACTTGGGAGGGACAAATCCCATCTCGATACATACAACCCAACAGATACTTTCCAATCACCTGAGAGACACCTTTATGATCACCCTCTCATAGAATGACGTTTGATGACCTCAAAGCTTTCTTCCGATACCAGGGAGTTGTATTATCTCATGGTCTAAGGAATACAATATTTGACATAAGAAAAGCTTCGCAAAGACGAACACGATGACACGATCTAATTGCTTCGCTTAGTTTGGGTCTGTCCACCATATCATTCTCCCAATGATATGATCTCATTATTAATCGACAACTCATGTCCATGGTTAGGAAACCTTAACCATCATTAATCAATGAGCTAGTCCTTAGAGGCGTACTAGGGACACAGTGTTGTTCACAAACCACACAAGTATTAAAGTTTCCGCTTAATACAATTCTAGCATGGAATATAAACATTATCATGAACAAGAATTATAATAATAACATCTTTATTATTGCCTCTAGGGCATAATTCCAACAGTCTCCCACTTGCACTAGAGTCAATAATCTAGTTTACATCTGGCAACAATCTCACACCCATGGCACTGAGGTGCTGATCATGTTTTACACGTGGAAGAGGTTTAGTCAATGGATCTGCGACATTCAGATATGTATGTACTTTGCTAATCTTCAGATCTCCATCTGATATATAATCTCGGATTATATGAAACTTGCGGTTGATATGCTTGGTCTTTGGATGATATCTTGGTTCCTTAGCGAGTGCTATGGCGCCAGTGTTGTCACACAATATCTCCAGTGGGTCCAATGCACTTGGAACCACGCCAAGCTCAGTGATGAAGTTCCTGATCCAAACTCCTTCACTTGACGCTTCTGCAGCAGCCATGTATTCCGCTTCTACTGTAGATCCCGCGATCACGCTTTGCTTGCAGCTTCTCCAGCTCATAGCTCCTCCATTCAAAATATACACGTATCCTGTCTGAGATTTAGAATCATCCTTGTCGGTGTCGAAACTAGCGTCGACGTAACCTTTTACGATGAGTTGTTCATCACCCCCATAGACTAAGAACATTTCTTTAGTCCTATTTAGGTACTTTAGGATGTTCTTCACGGCTGTCCAGTGTTCCACTCCTGGATCACTTTGATATCTGCTCGTCAAACTAAGAGCATTGGACACATCCGGTCTAGTACACAGCATGGCATACATGATAGAACCTATGGCCGAGGCATAAGGCACTTTGCTCATAGCTTCCCTATCATTTACCGTAGTTGGACACTGAGCCTTGCTCAATATCTTACCTGACAACATGGGCACCGAACATTTCTTTGCCTTATCCATTCTGAACCTTTTCAGAACTTTGTCTAGGTATGTACTCTGGCTTAAAGCTATCAGGCGTCTTTGTCTATCTCTGTAGATCTTGATGCCCAATATATAAGCAGCTTCACCTAGGCCTTTCATTGAAAAACACTTGTTCAAATAACTCTTCACATCGTTAAGCATGTTGATGTCATTTCCAATAATCAATATGTCATCCACATATAGTACCAGAAACGTCACCGAGCTCCCACTCACTTTCTTGTAGATACAAGCTTCGTAGCAATTTGGAATAAATCCAAAGCTCTTGATCACTTGATCAAAACGAAGGTTCCAACTCCGAGATGCTTGCTTCAGTCCATAAATGGAACACTGAAGTTTGCATACTTTATCAGCATCCTTAGGATCGACAAAACCTTCGGGTTGCATCATATACAACTCTTCATCAATGTTGCCATTGAGGAAAGCAGTCTTGACATCCATCTGCCATATTTCATAATCATGAAACGCAGCAATTGCTAATAAAATCCGAATGGACTTAAACATCGCTACGGGAGAGAAAGTCTCATCGTAGTCAACACCTTGAACTTGTCGAAAACCTTTCGCGACAAGCCGTGCTTTATAGACGGTAACATTACCATCCGCGTCTGTTTTCTTCTTGAAGATCCATTTGCACTCAATGGCCTTTCGGTCGCTAGGAGGGTCCACCAAAGTCCATACTTGGTTTTCGCTCATGGATCCCAATTCGGATTTCATGGCTTCTAGCCATTTCTCAGAGTCTGGGCTCATCATCGCTTCCTCATAGTTCGTAGGTTCACTGTCTTCTACTAACAAGATAGTTAAGACAGGGTTGCCGTACCACTCAGGAGGGGCACGCGACCTTGTCGACCTGCGACGTTCAGTAGCAGCATCGTCCGAAGCTTCATGATCCTTGTCATTAGCTTCCTCTATTGTTGGTGCAGGCGGCACTGGAACAACTTCAGGTGCTGCGCTACTCTCCAATTCAAGAGAAGGTTCAATAACCTCGTCTAGCTCTACTTTCCTCCAACTCACTTCTTTCGAGAGAAACTCCTTCTCAAGAAAGGAACCATTCTTTGCGACAAACACTTTGCCTTCGGTTCTGTGATAGAAGGTATACCCAATAGTTTCCTTAGGGTATCCTATGAAGACGCATTTCTCCGCTTTGGGTTCGAGCTTGTCCGGCATCAACTTCTTGACGTAAGCTTCGCATCCCCAAACTTTAAGAAACGACAACTTAGGTTTAGCACCAAACCACAGTTCATACGGTGTCGTCTCAACGGATTTAGATGGAGCCCTATTTAAAGTGAATGCAGCGGTTTCTAATGCATAACCCCAAAATGATAACGGCAAATCAGTAAGAGACATCATTGATCGGACCATATCTAATAAGGTTCGATTCCGGCGTTCAGACACACCATTGCGCTGTGGTGTTCCGGGTGGCGTGAGTTGCGAAACAATTCCGCTTGCTTTAAGATGCGTGAAAAAATCATAACTCAAATATTCACCTCCACAATCGGATCGTAGAAATTTAATCTTTCTGTTACGATGGTTCTCCACTTCATTCTGAAATTCCTTGAACTTTTCAAACGTTTCAGAATTATGTTTCATTAAATAGATATACCCATATCTACTTAAGTCATCGGTAAAAGTGAGAAAATAGCGATATCCACCGCGCGTCGAAACACTCATCGGTCCGCATACATCGGTATGTATGATTTCCAACAAGTCCGTTGCTCGCTCCATCATACCGGAGAACGGGGTTTTGATCATCTTGCCCATGAGGCATGGTTCGCATGTGTCAAATGATTCAAAATCAAGAGACTCCAAAAGTCCATCAGAATGGAGTTTCTTCATGCGCTTTACACCAATATGACCTAGACGACAGTGCCACAACTAAGTAGTATTATCACTATCTACTTTGCATCTCTTAGCCTCAATGTTATGGATGTGTGTTTCATCCCTTTCGAGATTTAGAAGAAATAAACCATTCACAAGAGGTGCATGACCATAAAAGATGTTACTCATATAAATAGAACAACCATTATTCTCCGATTTAAATGAATAACCGTCTTGCAATAAACAAGATCCAGAAATAATGTTCATGCTCAACACAGGCACATAATAATATTTATTAAGGTTTAAAACTAATCCCGAAGGTAAAACTAACGAGAGCGTGCCGACGGCCATCACATCAACTCTTGATCCGTTGCCAACGCGCATCGTCACCTCATCCCTCGCAAGCCGCCGTCTATTCCGTAGCTCCTGTTTCGAGTTACAAATATTAGCAACTGAACCGGCATCAAATACCCAGGCACTACAACGAGGGCTAGTAAGGAAAACATCAATAACATGTATATCAAATATACCTTTAATGGTGCCAGCCTTCTTGTCCGCTAAGTACTTTGGACAGTTGCGCTTTCAGTGACCCTTGTCCTTGCAATAGAAGCACTCAGTGTCCGGCTTAGGACCAGACCTGAGCTTCTTCTCAGCAGGGCAACGCGCTTGCTGCCGCCTTTCTTGAAGGGCTTCTTTGCACCCTTACCTTTCTTAAAGGTGGGCTTGTTGACCATCAACACATGATTATCCTTTTTGATGTCCACTTCCGCGGCCTTCAGCTTTGCGAAGAGCTCGGTGATCGTATCAGTGGAACCAATCTGATTATGAGTCACTACAAAACTTTTGTAGCTGGGAGGGAGTGATTGCAGAACCCTGTCAATCTTGAGCTCCTCTGGAATCGTGCATTCCAGTTGCTCAAGGCGTTGAGTGTAGCCCGTCATCTTAATGGCGTGCTCACTAACGGAACTCCCTTCCTCCATCTTGCAGTTAAAGAACTTCTCAGAGATCTCATATCTCTCAGAACGGGCCTGAGTCTGAAACATGGTTTTCAGCTCTTTGAGAATATCAAAGGGCCCGGGATAGTCTTCAAAACGATTTTGAAGTTCCGGTTCCATAGCAAACAACATGGTGCTCTTAATCACACCATAATCATCTTTGCGCGACTGATAGACAGCTTTCTCATCAGCCGACGCAGTTGCAGCACGGGGGTCACCTAACGCTTTCCCAAGGACATAGTCCTTTTGACCGCCAGAGAGAATGATTCTTAGATTGCGGAACCAATTGGTGAAGTTAGACCCATTGTTTCTAAGCTTTTCCTTCTCAGCAAAAACATTGAAGTTGAAGTTGGACTTAGCCATTTGATCTACAATATTTGCAAGTACAAATTAGACTATGTTCATGATAACTAGTTCAACTTTTAATCAAATTACTAGATGAACTCCCACTAAATTCAACATCCCTCAAGTTGTTTAGTGAACACGATCCAAATTCACCACACCTAATCCGATCTTCACGAGAAGAGATGTGGTTTCAATGGTGGACAACGAAGTGTCGATCATATCATTCATATGACTCATGCTTAACCTTTCGGTTCATGTGTTCCGAGGCCATGTCTGTACATGCTAGGCTCGTCAAGTTAGACCCAAGTATTTCCGCGTGTGCAAAACTGGCTTGCACCCGTTGTATGTGAGCGTAGAGTCTATAGCACCCGATCATCATGTGATGCTTGGACACGACGAACTTTTGCAACGGTGCATACTTGGGGAGAACACAGTTTTATCTTGATCTTTAAGTGAGGAATCATCTTATAATGCTACCGTCGCGATCTAAGCATGATAAGATACATAAAAGGATAAACATCACATGCATATAGCTTTAATGTGACATGGTATAGCCAATCTTCGCGCAATGATCTCCATCTTGTGCGTGCCGGCATGATCTCCATCACTCCACCATGATTGCCTCCACCACGAATAGCAACTACAACTATTGCTAACTACTTAGCGATAAAGTGAAACTATTACATGGCGTATAAGAAGTTGACACACAGGTCATACACAATTATAAAGACAACCATATGGCTCCTGCCGGTTGTGTACTCATCGACATGCAAGTCGTGAAACATTACAAAACATGATCATCGCATACATTATACACATCACATCTTGGGCCATACCATATCACAGAAAACACTCCCTGCAAAAACAAGTTAGACGCCTCTACTTTGTTGTTGCATGTTTTACGTGGCTTATGGGAGTAGATGCTAAGAATGATTCTTACCTACGGGAAGCCACAACGGTGATATTATGGTTGCCAAACTCCGGTGTTAATCCCATGACAACTATAGTGAGAGAAACTCATATCCACCAGCCGCATGTGTGGAACAAGCCACACGTCAAGTGCGGAGCCGGTCTCGCGAACGACGTCGCGTAAGGTTGGCCTGGACCGCTTCAATCTCACTATCCCGCGTCATAAGAAGAACACAAACAAGAGGCTTGCAACGGAAAACATCAACGCCCGCAACAACCATGTTGCGTTCTACTCGTGAAACACATCTACGCATAGATCTAGCTCTGATACCACTGAAGGGTTTCACGGCATAGTAAATCAAAATTTTCTACGGATGCGAACAGAGGGAAAGCCAAGATCTAATCTAGGAGATGCAAACAACGAGAGAGATTGGATTAGATCTTCATACCCTTGAAGATTCGCACAGCGAAACGTTCGTCGGAACGTGAGTGATGTAGTCGTACTCGCTTCTCCTCCTCGCGATCCGATCCAATCTAGCACCACAAGTGGCGGTGCCTCCGTGAGATGCACACGTGCTGCACCTCGACGTCTCCTCCTTCCTCGGACCAGCAAGTATGGTGGAGAGACGGATTGGATCTACAACACGACGGCGCGGTGCAATTGGTGGAGAATTTCTGCAGCAGGGCTTCGCCTACAAGCAGTCGGGAGGGAGAGAGGAGGGCAGCATGGCGGCTAGGGTTGGAGGGGAAGGTGTAGGGGGTTGGTGCGGCCCTACCCCTCTTTATATAGAGGGGGGCGCAGCCCTATCCCCTCCCCCAAGCCCAAACCGGCGGCCCCAAAGGATAAGGAGTGGGGGGGCAAGGAAACCCCCCCTTCTAGAAGGTCTATCTCGAGTTTAAACCTCTCTTGGCCGGCTGGGCCCTATGGGGCCTTGTGCCCCTGGCCCAATGCGGCCAGGGAACTCCCTCATAGGCCCATTCCCCCTCCCGGAAGGTGGGGCCACGTTGGTCCCCTTCCGGAAGGTTCTAGAAGCTTCCGGTACAATACTGATTAATCCGGAACAATTCCGAACTCCAAAAACTGCACTGCCTTATATGAATCTTATTCTCCGGACCACTCCGGAACCTCTCGGGATGTCCCGGATCCCATCCGAGACTCCGAACAAAAACTCATAAACCAATTATCCAATCTATCCTAGCGTCGAGACACGTTAAGTGTGTGACCCTGCGGGTTCGAGAATATGCAGACATGATCTTCTATCAATAATCAACAGCGGGGTCTGGTAACCCATATTGACTCCCACACATTCATCGATGATCATATCGGATGAACCACGATGCCAGGATTCAATCAATCCCATATATATATTCCCTTCGTCTCGTGATATTTTACTTGTCCGAGATTTGATCGTCGGTATCGTCATACCTAGTTCAATCTCGTTCACAGCAAGTACTTTACTAGTTCCATAATCCGATATCACTTTGTGATTAACTCCTTAACCACATGCTTGCAAGCGGTGTTGATATCGATTACCGAGTGGGCCCGAAGTATATCTCTCTGACTTGGGAGGGACAAATCCCATCTCGATACATACAACCCAACAGATACTTTCCGATCACCTGAGAGACACCTTTATGATCACCCTCTCATAGAATGACGTTTGATGACCTCAAAGATTTCTTCCGATACCAGGGAGTTGTATTATCTCATGGTCTAAGGAATACAATATTTGACATAAGAAAAGCTTCGCAAAGACGAACACGATGACACAATCTAATTGCTTCGCTTAGTTTGGGTCTGTCCACCATATCATTCTCCCAATGATATGATCTCATTATTAATCGACAACTCATGTCCATGGTTAGGAAACCTTAACCATCATTAATCAATGAGCTAGTCCTTATAGGCGTACTAGGGACACGGTGTTGTTCACAAACCACAGAAGTATTAAAGTTTCCACTTAATACAATTCTAGCATGGAATATAAACATTATCATGAACAAGAATTATAATAATAACATCTTTATTATTGCCTCTAGGGCATAATTCCAACAGTTCCGCGTGTCCGACGACGCCATGTAGCCGGCGTCTTAGAGCATGCACGCCTCCCACGGCTGGAGCATGCGGCGGCCTAAGCCGTTCGCCGCGGATCGCCGGGAAAGCGCTCGGCCATGAGGAAGTGGGGGGAGAGTGGTGAGTTCGCCAGAGTTGGGAGAGCTGGGGAGTTAGGAGAGAGTGTGAGGAGTTTCGGCGAGGGGTACGACTTTTATAGGCCGAGGCGGGCGGCGAGGGCGGGAGGGGTGTAGCACTGAGGGCGGGAAAAAGTGGAACATCAGGAAGTTATTGCCCGCCGGTCCGTTGAGGGAGCCGAGGAGGCGGAGGTGGCGTGGAATTACAGCAACGCGTGGCCGAAGCGACGCACAGTTATGGTCCGGCGGTCCTCCGCGGGGTTCTGAGGCGGAAGGATGATGACGACTCGGCTTTCGTCATTGACTGAGCAGGTCCACGCGCTGTCTCCTTTTTTTCGCCGAATTCGGTTCATCCGGCGTTCTTAGGGCGTCTGGCTCATGGAGCTTGATGAGGAGGAAATTGTCTAGGAGGAGATACAAGTGGAGGATCGAGCAAGTTACTGAAGATGATGATGTCCACCAGGTGGATAAGGGATGGGTGGCCTGGGATGACCACACCGTTATTTGAACTCGTGTCATGGTATTTGAGTTGTTGTGTGAGCTATGATGCTTGTTAATTTAAACTTGTAGGGAATGGATCTTGAATTGTTGTTTGAACATGTGTTAAATAGATATTATATAATTATATATGCTAAATGTAAACTATATAAGTTTAGATACGAAGTTTAGGAGTCTAATTTTGCACACCACCTCCATAGCTTCTAAATACTTTGGAGGGCCTAGTAAACCGGTTTTAGATCAGGCTTAACTTTTAGGAAGTCTGTTAGAGCTACTCTAAATTCCAAAGTCGATGAGGTTCAAAATTGAAAAACATTGGATGGAAGATCCTTATTTTCAAAGAGAACACTGGCATCCATGAAAAAGATAATCTGCATTCAAGAGACAAATATGGCATTAGACCTAGGATATGATCCTACAACCACCCTCCTAACCTCGATCCATGTTGGCTCACCAAATTAATCCTAACCAAGTAACCATCCTCAAGCCGAGAGTTTGATCTACTTACAACTTATTTAACACATCATCACATTTAGAACTCAAAGCCTGATATCGAGTGTCTCATGAAGGCCGGAGATAGTAGGTGACGTACCCCTTGTTATTATAGATTGTTCTTTGAGTGTGAAATGACAATTCTCATTGATAACAAGATAACTATCATGACTTGTCAATCTTGATGTCCGACCACTCCAAATTTAAGTAAATATCGACTTGTAATGGCTTCTAAGTTGTACTCAATGTGATCAGGAAAATGCTAAGGGTTACTTGCCCCTTTTTAGCTAGCTAGAACATGATACCAGGAATTGCATAATTTTAGTTTCATCGAAGGACATAATAACTGTAAGATATGAAATAGGATGGACAGTCATGATACATAATAGCAAAGTTCAAAACATCCCCAATGCAAAAAAACCATAATGTAGTGCCACAAATAGGTAATAGAAGGCTATGTGCATCAATTGATGCAGAGGCAGGAATGGTCTCCCCTTTATGGAAAAAATGCTGCTAATAGGTAATCAAAGTTCTTAGATTGTTACTACTTTCATTCCATATTAGTTTCCGCTGACAGCGACAACTAATATGGAACGTATGAATACTACTCCTTCGGTCCCGGTGTATAAGCCCCCCTTGTCTTAACCATGATTGTAACTAACCATGGATGGGTTACATGCTACAAAAGTTATACTACTAAAAACTCTTTTCAAATACAAATCCAACCATATGATTTTTGTGCCATATAACTTATATTTTATTAGTTAAATTTAGAGTCAAAGTTTGACTTCAATACGAGAGGGACTTATACACCGGCACAGAGGGAGTATTATCATGAAAGGTTTTAAATTAATTGTTTTCATGGTATCTATATATTTAGTCAAACTTAGTAAGATTTGACTTTTGTCTATATGCCTTACCTATAATTTAGAACCATGGAGGTAGTATTATATATTTTCATCAAACATGGCTTTCAAATGAACACATTTAAATGAGGAGTTTGTTAAAATCAAGCATTGCTTAATTGGGAAGCTAGTGGTGTGGTTGTAACCTTTAGCCCATCAGGAACATCTTATGTTTATCATTAATATAAATTTTCTTTGAGTCTTAGACTATCCATAGTGGGAAAATATATGTAGTAACATACAACTACATACAATGCCAACTGTTAGACAGATCATACTTAACACGTAACACGAGACCCCTAATATAGGTCATAATTTCTGCTAAGCTCGATATGGTATCAGAGCCAAGAGATCTCAAGTTAAAGACCCTGCTCACACAGTTAAGAAAATATTTTGTGATTTGCACCAGACTCATGTTAAGGACTAAAATAGCCTAGATGTGAGGAGGAGTGTTAAGAATAATAAATATATAGCTTAGCCATTTTCATCAGTTTGGACTTTTGGTTAAGATTACTTGCGCATAAATTCAATATGATATCAGAAGGAACCGCAACACTTATTGATCCCGCGAGATCCATGCGGTGTAGGTAGGATTCTTGACGGTTGTATTCTCGTGGTCTTGATCGTTTCCCCCTTGGTCTCCATCATGGGGCCCACCACCGCACGACAAAGACACGGACACACCCGTTGGTCTGCACATCGGGTCCCGACTGCCGACCTGCCAGCTGACAACGACAACACTTCCACACCAGCTGCTTCGCCCATGTGTGTAGTGTATCTGACGCTGTTAGTTCACCATGATGACTCCAATGATGAGGTTGATGTAGATGATGCCAGATCATTTGTGGATGGCTCTGCTGCACCACCTAGTCCTCCTCATGCGCCTCATGTACAAGAACCATGGACCAGATTACAAAAAGGTATTCGACACCCTAAGAAGTATACTAATGGCACAATTCAGTATGATATGTTTACATCCACAGGTGAACCATCCATGCTTTCAGAGGCTATGGAGGATGATCGTTGGCACAAGGCAATGCAAGAAGAGTACAATGCTCTTATGGAGAACAAGACATGGCATCTTGTTCCATCAAGTCCTACAAGAAATATTATTGACTACAAACGAGTATATCGTGTCAAGAAAAATGCAGATGATACAATTCACAGGTATAACGCTTGGATGCAAAAGGCTTTAAGCATATATATGGTATAGACTATGAAGACACCTTCATCCCTGTTGTAAAGGCCACCACTAGTAGACTTTTTCTAGTTGTTGTTGTTGTTGTCTCAAAGGGCTAGAGTCTGCGGTAGCAAGATGTCAAGAATGTGTTTTTACATGGCGTTCTGGAAGAATAAGTTTATATGAGACAACCTCCAGGTTTTGAAAACTCACAAACCCCTCATCATATATGCAAACTTGACAAAGCTCTCTATGTTCTAAAACATGCCCCTCGAGCATGGTATTCCATACTTAGTACAAAGTTGCAATCACTTAGTTTTACTCCCTCCACATCTCACTTTTCCTATACAATAGATAAGGTGTTTTGATATTTGTTATAATCTATGTTGATGATATTATAGTCACCAGCTCCTCCAACCAGGACATCTCTGCTTTGCTTCATGATCTTAATGATGATTTTGCTCTCAAGGACTTAGGTGTTCTTCACTTCTTTTGGGGCACTAAGGTAAAACTGCTAGATATCAAGTTCATAACAATCAAAGATCAGGTTGCAAATGGGTTCACCAAGGCATTGCAGTCAATGATCTAAACGAGTTTTGGCTTAATCACAATCTTTCACATGGTTGTGATTAAGGGGGTTGTTAGACATATATTATGTACATGTGTTGTCACGTTGTATTGTATACGGTGTAGGACACCAATCCCCTCTTTCCCTACACCCGTTTGTACTCTCCTAATCTATACGCCATTGGAGGCTTTCCGATCATACTTAACACGTAACATGAGATGCCTAACGGGTCATCTCTTCTGCTAAGCTCGATACCAACTAGAAATTTTAATGACATGGCATGTCATTAAATGGGAAGAGAGAGACGGTCCTCGTAACTAGATACGTTACAATAACATCATACTTACAAAGAAAAAATAAGTCTACAAGCTAATTAATTATCATCAATGATACTAGGTCTATGCGCTATGAAGATAGTAACTTAGAATAGTATCATATGCATGATACTAATCTTAAGTTACTCTTCACTATAACCAGCTTTTTGGGTGACATTATCATTGATAACGAGACGCTATGATGGCTTCTAAAACTTGAATTTGTCCACTTAGATTTAAATAAATGTCGGAGTCATGATGCTCCTAGGTTGTACCCGATGTGATTAGAAAAGATGCCAAGCAGGGCCGGCTCTATATTTTGCATGGCCCTAGGCCAAAGTTGATGGCAGGGCCCCCTAAGGCTAATGTATCCGCACATCTGAAAATATAGATATGTACCTAGTTTTACTTGTAAAATATAAAAATTTAACATCCAATCACATATTTTTAGTCTAAGATGCCTATAAATAATTAGCAAGCATTTAGACAATGTCATATTGCGATAGAAAGATGAAAATAGTACCAAAATAAAAAAATTACTCCCTCTGATCTATATTAATTGTTGTGGAAATAGATGTATCTAGACATGTTTTAGTGCTAGATACATCAATTGCAGCGATAAGTAATATGGATCAGAAGGATTAGTATTTCGTGCTAGTTTGATTACCTTAAATATGCGTTAATGCTTCACAAAAAAAGCTCCTTATGAACGTTTCTAGATGCAAAATAATTGTCGATAATCTCAAGATCAGTCACAAAAAAAGTTTCTCCGAGCTTAGTTGCGCTCATCCAAGAATATTTATTTCGATGACTAAACAAAGGGCAGGGTCGCATGGACCAGCAGGACCGTAAGGGAGAGCTGGAGGTGGATTGAGGCCACGAGGGGTAGAGGTGAGTAGAGTGATGTGTCGCAAATCAGCAGATGATTGCCCGATTGGATGAAATCCCTTATCTTTAGTTGTCGAAAAAAAACCTTGCCTTTCTTCATGGTTCAGGCGACGGAGAAACTGTCACCGACTTATTATGGAGGCAGTTCGATCACAGATTGCGTTGGCGGAGAGAGTAGGATCGATTGTGTTGCTTGTCTAGTTGCGTGCAGTATACGTTTTCGTGTCAACTGGTCTCCCCGATTAGCCCACATGCCTTCTCTCTACTACATTTTCAGTCCAAATCAATAAAACATATATACTTGTAGAGTTTAGATGACGAGGTTTGATCTCGTCAATGCCCATTGTTATGGACTTGGATTTTGGAGAAGATGGGGATGCTGGAGATCGTGGAACGGTTAACAGACAAGCAACCAGGGGACACGAGATTTACCCAGGTTCAGGCCCCCGGAGGGAAAACCCTACTCCTGCTTGTCTGCTCTTGATTACGGCGGAACCGAAGGTTACAGGGTGCGCAGATTCGATCTGGCGTGGAGGTGTGTGCGAAAGTATGAGTCGAGAGATCTAGGACGTGCCTTCCTGGCCTTTATATAGACTTAGGCAGGTCCCGGGCATAGTCCTAGTCGGTTACAAGTTCTAGGGTTTTACCCATTTGAATTTCCTATCTATGCTAGTCTTGCTCTCCAAGGATCCGAAGGCGTCATGGGCCTTGTCCATCCGAAAATCTTCATGGGCCAGTGTATATCTGTTGTGGGCCTTCCTTGGGCTGGACCAGGTATGCTGAAGTCACGTACCCGTAGGGTATAACCATGTTAGTAGCCCCCGAGTGATCACTCGAATCGTAGATTCGGCTGAGGACTCTTCCATCTTTCGGGTGCAACTATGTATTAATAGTATATATGTGTAGGGATTGTTGACGCGTGTGCCTGACTCACCCGATGGATCAGGGTCAGTTAACTGTCTTAGGACGAAACAACACGATCTTCTTCAAGTTCGAGTCCCTCAACTCGGACCTGGAACATATGCTGGCGTAATTCGACTCAGGCCGCGGAGGACTTACAGGAGTGGAATTCTAGTGATTTTAATTAATGTACCCAACGCGTCCGTCAGGATTTTTCATCACGCCTGTTGACATGGATTTATACTAGCAGAGCGCAGTCATGTACGTTGCCAGGCCGTCATATGATATCTGCAGGTCTTATCTTTGCGTCGCGGACGCAACATCCGAACATTTGTCATCGCAGAGGTGTTTCGGGTGGCCAAGGAGATTGTCGCTCACTCGGCTTTTGTTGGGGCAGAGATGCCAAAAAGTTTTTGCGTGCTAATTCGAAAGATCACAGTCAAAGAATTCATAGGGTGCGCGACCAGCGCTCCCTATGGGAGTAGCCCCCGAGTGTCTGTTTGAGTCGTAGACTCGAGCAGAGACTGTAGTTCAAGCATTGTTTAGTTGTTAAGTCCGTAGGACTCAAAAATTTTCGGATGCTTAAATCCATCCTCCCTATGGGAGTAGCCCCCGAGTCCGTAATGGAGTCGTAGACTCGACGTAGGACTCGAAGAAATACTTTGTTGTTATTCATCTTCCGGGTGCGCGGCCAGCGCTCCTGATAGGAGTAGCCCCCGAGTATTTAATCGAATCGAAGATTCGAGTGAGTACTCTTATCTGTGGAGCCGAAGAATTGTAGTTGGTGCTAGTATAGCTTTTGATGACATCAGTGCTGACGATCGATGACCTCAAGCGTCTGCTACGCCAGAGATGACTTGACTGGACGAACGTGGGTCCCACTTGCTGACTTTGAATTGACCGGTCACGCGCGCCGTGGAGATAATTACGGCGTCTCCTCGATTTCCGCGTGTAGTGGACGGCGTGGTAACGACGATTCGTTGTGATGTTGACACGTGTACGGCCAGATCTGCCGTTGGCGTTAGGTCTTCTGGATGGACGGCTGCTGTGCGTCGTCTTCGCTGTTATAATCATTGGGGGAAGCCTCGATTTGTTTTCACCGCATCACTTCTTGTTTCACTGCCTCCTTGTGTTTTAGCGATTCTTGCTGCGCACTGGGGTTTCCTTCCACATTTCTGTCGTTGTTTCTACGTTTTCATCGCCGGCACCGCCTTAGCACCATGGGAAAGCCAAAGAAATCGTCATCTGCGGTTGGGACCAGGGCCGCCGGAGCAAAGAAGGGCACCGCCGCTACTCGCGTCACCGATGGTGGCTGGCAGCGATAAGAGACGCGGGAGAGCGATCTCCGCAAGCTTCGCGAGCGGGGCCTGATCCCGCAAGATAGGGAGGCCGTCAAGCTCCCCGGCAATGAGGTAATCCCCCGTCCCCCATCTGGGTATCGGGTTATGTTTCTCGCCTTTGTTTTGCGCGGGTTTTCTTTTCCGGTCCACGACTTCCTCCGTGGACTGCTCTTCTTCTATGGGATTCAACTTCATCATCTGTCTCCCAATTCTCTTCTCCACATTGCGTGTTTTATCACTTTTTGCGAGTGATGGCTTGGCATTGAGCCGCACTTTGGTCTCTTCCGGAAGCTCTATTCCGTGAAGAGGCAATCTGGTTCGGATGGTGTATATCCCATTGGGGGTTTCATCATCTCCCTTGGTCCCAATCTGCTCTTCTTTTCCTTTTCCATGTCCGAATCTGTCCAGTACTGGCGGAGGCGATGGTTTTATATCCACGACTCCGTAGTGCCCGGGCAAGATTTTGGTCTTGTTCCCTTTGACCCCTCCCAAATGATTGAGCAAAAAAGTTCTTGGAAAAACCAAATCTTGGATGGTGAGGTGGCGGAGATAGAGGCCCTTTACCGTCGGGTGGAGGATCTCCAGCTGATTCCGGAGAAGGAGGTGAACGGCGTGGACATCATCCGGATTTTTCTTGAGCGTCGGGTGCAGCCGCTCCAAGCGAGGGCGCACCCGATGTTTCTTTATTCTGGGCGTCGTGATCCGACGAGGGTTTCGGCTGAGAAAATGTCCGAGGGGGATCTTGACAGGGCCCTTCGCGCGCTGCTGAAGTTCAAAGCCGGAGAAGAAATCCCGGGGAAGTCGCTAACTCCTCCATTTTCTTCGACATTGGCCGTACCGCAGGTGTAGATTTGTGCACGTAGTGCTTTTGGTCGGGTGTGTTTTTGTTTCCTTTGTTTGCTAACAAAGTTCCTTCTGATTTGGCAGAGCTTCAAAGTGCCGGGCATGGCACCGCCGTTGCCCGAAAGATATCTGAATGCCCCGGATAATGAAGTGGTTGATTCCGTGTCCGAGCTACCGTCGGCGCGATCTCCGGCGGAGGATGCCGACGAGTCGAGTGAGGACCATACGCGAAAGCGGTCACGGAGCTCCAGCGAATCTTCGGATGCCTCGACTCCTCCGACTCCCAGAAACCCTCTGGGCCTTGAGCGTCATAGTGAAGGTCATGGAGGTTCTTCTTCTCCCATTCCTGTGCGGGCTGTAGCGCCGCACCCGCCAGCGAAGCGGAAGAAGGAAGAGAAAAAGGAGGAGAAGAAGGAAGAAAAGAAGGAGGAGAAGAGATCCCGAAGGAATCCTCCTATCTTTGACCTGAGCTCACTGGGCTCGTAAGTTTCTTGATGTACTATTGTCCTTTTTCCTTCATGATTGTTGTGCTTGTGTTGATTGGTTTGTATGCAGGCATTCCTCCCATGATTCCTCCATTGGTGGTGCGCGGGAGATCATGGGGGAGTCGAAAACTGCGTCTCCTCCTCCTCAGACGGTGGCGACTTCGGGTGGCGCGGCTCCGGATCCTCCGTTGCAGGAGGTGCAGGTGGTTGCGCCTCAGAATTTCGCAGGCGGTTCTTCGGAGTCACCATCAGAGCATGTAAGTTTTTCTGCTTCATGTCACGGGGGGAGCCCCCGAGTGTCTTCGTGTGCGAATTTTGTTTTTACTCCTTTGTGTTGGGCATAGCCCCCAAGCCCTTTTCTTACTGCTATTTCTTTTTCTTCAGCCTTTTGTGCAGGAGGCCAAGCGGCTGGTGCAAGAGCGCCTGGCGCTGGAGGCGAACCTTCGGCAGCTTCAAGGTATCCATCTGCCTTTTAATGCCTCTCTTATTTATCCTGGTCCTTTTCTTTGACACTTGCTTGTCTTGAATGCAGAGGAGCATAACGATTCTCTCCGGGAGGTCGACGCTCTCAAAAAGAGCCTTGGTCAATCGGAGCAGAAGGCCGAAGCCGCCGTTGGCGCGAAAGAACGCCTCGAGCTAGAGCTGACTAAGGCAGCCGAAGCGAAGGAGCGTCTGCAGCAGGAGGCCGCAGATCGTGAGGAGCAGCTGGCCACCGTTGCGGCTGCTCGTGAAAGAAAGGTGGCGGCGAAGCTCATGGCTGCTGTTAAGGCTATTTCGGGTGAGTACTAGTTTTGTACTTGTTTCTTTTTCTTCGGGTCTTCTTCTGTGCTGCTTTTCTTCATACTTTTCTTCTTATTTTTTGTTTCAGATGCCGCAGGCATCGAGTTCAACCGCGGTGCTCTGGAGCACGGGAGTGCTCTAGATGATGCCACTGTGGCGGTCGAAGACCGCTGCAGCACCGTCGTCAGCTCCCTTGCCAAGGCGAAAGAGGTCCTTGGTCGCTTCTACAAGGAGCTTGTCCCGAAGGGCGTAGCCCTTGATGATGTGGATGCTCTGGCGGAGGCTCTGTCAGCCGAAACGCCTGCGGCGTACAAGCGCAAGCAGAAGGGCATCGGTGCGTCCGTCGGGCTGGCGATGGCCTTGGCGGCTGGAGCGGAGTTGGATCTGCCCCAGATCACCTCTCGGATGCCAACGACTGCGGATGGATCCGAGGTAGCATTTGCTGCCTATTCTGCTCGCTGCGAGCGATATGGGCCCAAGCTCATTGATTTGTTGTCTGAGTATGCACTGCGGCAGCAGGGCGGGGCCAAAGCTAGGCAGTCTGGCTCCGAGGCGACTCAGGGTCCCGCATCTTAGGCGTAGTAGACGTAGGGTAGTTTGTAGTCTACTTTTTGTTGTAAATATCTTGAAGAACACCATCCTTATGCCACGTGGTGGCCTTATATATTTAATGAATTCCTCTGAGTTGTGCTCTATCCTTGGCTGAATGTCTGTGTTCCTTTCTTTTGCTGCTGATCTAGGTTCCTTCGGGTGCTGATCCTGTTGACGCCCCATCCGCAATGCCGTTGCGACCATCCTTGGATGATTCCTCGTAGCTTACTTTCCTTCGGGATCGTGTGCGTAGTCTGGAGAGGGAGTTGCTCGGGTTACGCGGTCATGCCGACGTTTGGAAGTCCAAGGCGGATCGTGGTGCGACCAGAGAGGAGTACTTGATGGCGGAGCTAGTTCGGCTATCCAAGCAGCTGCAATGTAAGTTGTTCTTTGGTTCGAGTTGTAGCTCGGTTCTTCGGATGAGCCTGCTGGCCTTACTCTTGTTTTGTGCGATTGTCGCAGGTGCGAATCTTGCTCCGAGGGAAGAAAAGGAGCGTGTCGCTGTTCGGGTCAATTGCTTGACTCAACAGGACATGGAGGCCGGCGGCTTCTTTTGGATGGATCGCGATCGCGCCATGGCGCTGGCGACGGTGCAGGATCATGTTCATCAAGTTTCGCGGGTGCTCCGCCAAGTGCAGACATCGCTTTCCTCGGTGCTGCATGTCATGTTTCCTTTGGATGTCGTACCGACGACCCTTGCGGGTCTTCTGTCGAAGTTTTGGAACGTGAGCAATGTCAAGGAGTTGGTGCGGCAACAGCTCATCGCAGGAGTGAAGGCTGCATTGTCTCTTGTGAGGCTGCACCGGCCTGACGTGGATTTGGCTGCTGTGGCCGCTGGACCACCTCTTCGCTCTGATGGCAGTGAGTGGGACATGCGTCCGCATTACGCAGCTGTAAGGCAGTATGCTGAACAGGTCGTAGATTTGTTTGAGCAGCGTGCCCAGGTTATTCTTCAACATAGGTAGTACCTGTAAAAAGAGATAGATGTAAAATTTGTATATTTCGGCTGGGCGTGTTGTGCCCTTTGTTGTGAGCACGTAGTGCTTTTGATTAAGTATGTGTCCTTTTCGTTTGCCTGACGTTGTCAGCTACTCAGGTGTACACGTTTGGTCCTCAGTCGATGAAATCGTGAGGTGGGGGGAGCCCCCGAGTGCATTTGTAGCATGTAGTGAAGTTGCGAAAGAGCGAACTGAAGTTTTAGGGCGAGACACTTAGCTTTATTTATATCGTAATGGAGGAGGTACATTGTTCGGTTGAATAGCCTTGGCTGAAAGCCTTATTGAAAGTAAAAAAAGGGGTAGGTTGCTACGGATAGAATCATCGCAGGTGCGAGAATATTCCATGGGTTGGAGTATGCGACTCCAGACTCCACGTGCTTGAGGCAATAAGCACCACCTGGGATGACTTCGGTGATGACGTAGGGTCCTTCCTATGGTGACTCGAATTTATTTGGTCGCTTTTGCTTGAGTCGCAAGACGAGGTCTCCTTCGACGAAGGACCTTGGGCGCAGCCGGCGGCTGTGGTAGTTGCGGAGACTCTGCTGGTACACCGCTGATCGAGCTACTGCTATATCCCGTGCTTCGTCGAGTGTGTCGACAGCGTCTTCAAGTGCAATCGTGGATTCGGCTTCGCTGTAAGCGACGACCCGTGGGGCCTGGTGGCATACTTCGGCTGGTAGCACGGCCTCGGCTCCGTGTACCATGAAGAACGGTGTGTAGCCGGTGGAGCTGTTTGGCGTAGTCCGTAATCTCCACAGGACGGATGGTAGCTCTTTCGTCCAGTTTCCAGCTTTTTGTTCGAGCGAGCTCATGAGGCGCTTCTTGATGCCGGCGCCGATTAGGCCGTTGGCCTTTTCCACTTGCTCGTTCGTTTGCGGGTGCGCCACTGAGGCGTACGTGATGTTGATCCCAAGGCCTTCGCAGAAGTCCTGGAATTCTTCGGAGATGAAGTTCGATCCGTTGTCGGTGATGATGCTGTGTGGTACGCCGAACCTGTAGACAATGGACTCAAAAAACTTGACGGCAGTTTTGCCTTTCTGGTTGGTGACCGGCATGGCCTCGATCCACTTGGTGAATTTGTCGACTGCGACCAGGAGGAAGACGTGTCCCCCTTTCGAGGATTTTGGCAGTTTGCCGATCATGTCGAGGCCCCATTGAGCGAAAGGCCAAGCTATAGGTATGGGTCTGAGCTCGGACCCAGGTGCGTGCGGTTTGTCGGCGAACCGTTGGCATCCGTTGCATCTTCGGACGATGTCCTTTGCGTCGCTCATGGCCGTTGGCCAGTAGAATCCTGCACGTAGAGCTTTGGCGACAAGGGAGCGACTGCCTGCGTGGTGGCCACAGATGCCTTCATGGATGTCTTGGAGTATGGCCTTGCCGTCGTCGATGGTGACGCACCGTTGTAGTACACCCGTGATGCTGCGCTTGTACAGCTCGCCGTTGATGATGGTGAAGGCTTTTGACCGGCGAGATATGCGCCGGGCGTCTGTTGGGCTGTCAGGCAATTCTCCGTTTATCAAGAACTGGAGGTATGGTCGCGTCCAAGTTTCTTCGACTGCCATGACCTGCATTAGGTTGACCATGGCTACCTCTGTGTCCGGCTTTTCGGGTCCTTCGTGTCCTTCAGGTAGCGTAGCTCCCGAGTATTCTGCTTCTTCGGGTGATCCCTTGGGGAACTTTCGCTTCATGGATGGCACGCAGATCTGTTCGAGGAACACTCCTGGTGGCACCTTTGCGCAAGTGGAGACGATGTTGGCGAGTCTATCGGCTTCCTCGTTGCTCTCTCTTCCAACGTGCCGAAGTTCGCAGCCGTCGAATTCACCTTCGAGTGCGTTGTAGAGCGCGCGGTACGCGATCATGTTTTCAGCGTGTGCGTCGCACTCATTCATCGTCTGCTGAACGACGAGGTTGGAGTCACCGTAGATGACCAGGCGCGTTGCGCCACATATCTTTGCCATCCTCATGCCATGGATGAGGACTTCGTATTCGGCCTTGTTGTTGGAGGCTCTGAATTTCATCCGAAGAACGTACTTCATCTTGTCGCCCTGCGGGGAGGTCAGTATGACCCCTGCCCCTGCTCCGGCTTCGCGCTTGGAGCCGTCGAAGTGCATTGTCCATGACTGCGACATGTCTGGGGTGTCTGGCAGCTGCAGCTCCATCCAATGTACCAGGAAGTCCGGAAGGACTTGAGATTTGATTGTGTGTCGCTTCTCGTAGACGATGTCCAAGGGTGACAGTTCGATGCCCCACAGGGCCACCCGTCCTGTGGCCTCTGGATTATTCAGGATGCTGTTCAGGGGTGCCTTGTTGACGACCATCACTTGGTGCTCCTGGAAGTAATGGCTCAGCCGTCGAGCCGTCATGAACACGCCGTAGGCTAGCTTCTGGTAGTGAGGGTATCTCTTTGTTGGTGTCAGTACCTCGCTGAGGTAGTAAATTGGGCGCTGGACCCCGTGGGTCTTGCCTTCTTCGGGTCGTTCGACCACGAGTACGGTGCTGACCACCTGGTGTGTGGCTGCTATGTACAGCAGCAGGGGCTCGCGCTCCTTTGGCGTGACCAAAACGGGCGAGGTGGAGAGGAGCTGCTTGAGGCTTTCGAATGCGTCGTTGGCTTCTGGTGTCCACTCGAACTTGTCTGCTTTGCGCAGCAGCTGGTAGAATGGTAGGGCCTTCTCGCCCATGCGGCTGATGAACCTGCTTAGCGCCGCTACTCGTCCTGCGAGCTGCTGGACGCCCTTGAAGTTTTTCGGCTTCTCCATCGTCATGATGGCTCTGATTTTCTTCGGGTTCGCCTCGATCCCTCGTTGAGAGATGAAGTATCCGAGCAGCTGGCCCGATGGGACGTCGAAGGCGCACTTTTCGGGATTGAGCTTGATCCTGTAGCGATCAAGATTGTCGAACGTCTCGCGGAGATCGTCGATAAGTGTCCTTGCCTCCTTGGGTTTTTTACTATGTCGTCGACATAGACTTGGACATTGCGACCGATCTGGTCCTTGAGGCAGGCCTGCATGCATCGCTGGTACGTGGCACCTGCGTTCTTTAGCCCGAAGGGCATTGTGTTGTAACAGAATACTCCGAACGGTGTGATAAACGCCGTTTTCTCCTGATCTTCGACCTTGAGCCGAATCTGGTTATAGCCTGAGTAGGCGTCGAGGAAGGGGAGTTTCTCGCAACCTGCAGTCGAATCGATGATCTGGTCGATCCGTGGAAGAGGGAAGTGGTCCTTTGGACAATGCTTGTTTAGTGACGTGAAGTCCACGCACATCCGTAGGATGTCTGTGTCCTTCTTTGGGACCATCACCGTGTTTGCAAGCCACTCGCTTTCTTTGATTTCCCGGATGAAGTCTGCAGCGAGTAGTCTATTGATTTCCTTGCCGATAGCTTCGGCTCGTGGCTCCGACAGTCTACGGATGGACTGCTTGACTGGCTTAGTGTCTGGAAAGACATTGAGTGCGTGCTCGGCGAATTCCCTGGGAACTCCTGGCATGTCCGCAGGACACCAGGCGAAGATTTCCCAACGCTCACGGAGGAATTTGACGAGCGCGCCTTCCTATGCGGTGTTGAGGTCGTTGGCGATCAAGGCCGTCTTGGAGGCGTCCGTCGGATGGACCTGTACTTTTTTGGTGTTGACGGTGGAGTCGAAGGACATGTCAGGTGTGTTCTGCCTTGTGACTGGGGATACCCCATTGTCCGTTGTCTCGCGGAGCCTTACAAGCTCGTCTTGCATGCCGAAAGACTGGGAGATTTTGTTGAAGTCCCTGTCGCATTGGTCCGATCGGGTGAAGCTCCCGTGGACTGTGATGACGCCCCTTGGTCCTGGCATCTTGAGTAGTAGGTATGCGTAGTGTGGGACGGCCAGGAACCTTGCGAATGCTACGCGCCCCAGGATGGCGTGGTATTGCGACGGCCAGTCCACCACTTCGAATTCAAGGCGCTCCTGCCGAAAGTTGTCCGGCTTCTCGAAGATGACGTCGAGCCCTATTTTGCCCAGGGGGAATATGCCCTTCCCTGGGACGATGTCGTGGAACGTTGTGTCTGATTGTTCCAGGCTGCATTGCGGGATCCGCATTGCTGCTAGAGTGCTTGCGAACATTAGGTTGATGCCGCTACTGCCGTCCATGAAGACGCGACTCATCTGAAGCCTCCAATCTGCGCCTCCAGTACCAGGGCAACATGACCTGGGCGAGGGATCTGACAAGGGTGATCCGCGCGAGTGAATGTGATGCAGGACTCTGATCCGCTGAGGTACTCAGGGATTGCAGGCGGAGTTGCCACGGCCAAGTTGATTTGTCGGGTGATTTTCTTCTGCAACCTGTTTGTGGGGCGTCCCTTCTGGATCATATTTAGTGCTCCCTTTGGTGGGGGTACCCGACCCCGGCGTTGTTTTGCGCTGGTGCGACTGGTTGGTTTGGGCCTCCAATAGGCGGCGGTGGCGGAGCTCCGTGTGCTATTTCTCCTGGCGCGGGTGCGTTTCCAAACGCAGGGGTTGGGGCTTGTTGCCTCATCTGCACCATGCTTTCGCTGAGTTTCTGGAACTCGCGGCAGTCCTTGAGCATGTGGCTGGCTTTATTTTTGCCATCCTGTTTGTCGATGTAGAAGTGGATGGTACATGGACCCGAAAGTTTGTCGAATGCTGAGGGTCCGTTGTCGCGGTCGCGGCGTTGCCACGACTGTGCTGGTCGTCCGCTGTCGCGGAAATTTCCTCCGCGGTATCCTCCGCTGTTACGGCTGTTGTTGTTGCGGCGGTCGGTGTAGCTAGCCGCGACCATGTCGGGTCCATCACGGTCCTCGTAGACACGCGATCTCCTCTTGCTGCGACGTTCTCGCCTTCGGCCGTAGTTTCATCTGATTGCGCTCGCTGAATGCAATCTTCGCCGTCCGCCCAACTGTTGGCAATTTCCATGAGGTGATCGAGTGTCTTGGGCTTGACGCGCCCAAGTTCCTCCTTAAAATCTTGGAGTTTGACGCCGTCTCTGAAGGCGTCGATGGCCCTCTCCTTGGAGATATGTGCTGCGGAGTTCTTGGTGGTAGACCAGCGTAATATGTACGAGCGAATAGATTCCCCCATTCTCTGAGTGCAGGCTCGCAACTCTTCGATTGAGGCGGGCCTCTTGCTGGTGCCCTTGAAATTTCGGATGAAACTGTAAGCTAGCTCCTCCCAACTTCGGATGGATCCTGATGATAGGCTGCTGAGCCAGACCCGCGCCGCGCCTGTCAGCTGCAGCTGAAGGCATTGCATGGCGGTTTCTTTGTTACCGCTGTGCAGCTTGACGGATGACAGATGGTCGCTGAGCCAAGATTTTGGATATTGCGTGCCGTTGAACTTCGGAGTATCCGAAGGAAGCTTGAAATTGCGTGGCATCTGTGTTCGTCGAACAGATCTGCTGAAGCATTGAGCTCCGCAGAGTTCTCCTTCATCTTCATCCATCTCGGACTCGGATGAGAATGCGCGTTGTGCTCGCGCTTTGTCGATTTTGCGCTGTGTAAGCGCGTCTCTGGCGTCGTAGTCGCGTTTGTGGCGATGCGAGCTCTTCTTCCTTCGAGGAAGGTCGTGCTCCTCCTCCTCTTCGGATGAAGGGGTGGGGCTCCGGTCGCGCCTGGCCGGAGCTTTCTTCTTCGGCTCCGCAGGATCGTCTTCGTGGAGCGCAACTCCGACGAGTCCGAGTCCGGTGAGTGCGGACTTATGCATGGCTCTTTTCGGGTCCCCTTCCGGAGGTTGGTGGGCTGCGAGATACGCAGTGGCTGCCATGATCGCAGCTTGCGGTGTCTTCGGGATGATGTTGCCGTCGGCATCCATATCCATGAACGATGTGTGGAGAGTTCGGGTCACATCACCGTGTTCCTTGGGATCCATGTTCTCCACCCGCGAGCGATGCTTGTTTCCCTGGTTTCCGTTCGTGCTAGAGCCGGGTGCCATGGCGGAGAGCGCAGCTCGTCGCGCGCTGGACTCAGAGGCTGCTTGCTTGCGTTTGTCGAGCGTCTCCTGCATCTTGACTTGCTTCTTGTGCTCCTCGATGAGGAGGTAGTGGTATGTCATCAGTAGGTCACGTGGGGAGTCCACAGGTAGGACTATGTCGCCTGCGACGGCACGGCGTGCCTGGACCCATCCTTCTTTGCTAAGTTGGATGACGTGGCCGTTGTTTTCCCCTTCGGGTGGGGGGGACTGGCTTCTTCTGTTTCCGCCGTTTCCGCCGTTTCTATCCTGCGGGTTGGGGTTCGTGTTGGGCGGCGGGTTAGGCGTTTGCTGCTCCTGGATGACTGCGGCGCATTGGTAGCGCTCGTAGATCGGTTCGCTGCTGCCGCAGCTTTCAGATCCGAAACCGTAGGTCCCTTCATCCGAAGGCTGATCGCACAGATCGGAGTTGCAGCTGCTGCTGTTGTAGAACTCATCTGTCAATGGTGATGTGCGTAGCACGGGATGTGGAGCCCACGAGGCGGGCCTGATTGATGGCACGGGCACCCGCTCAGGAAGGCGGAGGGTGCCAGTTTGTCCCACCTGGAAGCAGAAGCTCCCGAATAAAATTTCGAGTCCGTCGCCTACGGGCTCGAAATCCTTCATGGTGGCCGGCGAGTGGGCGGTGAAGTCGAAAGTGCCGAAGAGGAGGTGATTCTCCGTCGCCGCGGAGTTGTAGATCGATCGGGTCGGGACCGTCACGATCGCACAATCAGCAGCCCCGATTCCCACAGACGGCGCCAATTGACGAGGTTTGATCTCGTCAATGCCCATTGTTATGGACTTGGGTTTTGGAGAAGATGGGGATGCTGGAGATCGTGGAACGGTTAACAGACAAGCAACCAGGGGACACGAGATTTACCCAGGTTCAGGCCCCCGGAGGGAAAACCCTACTCCTGCTTGTCTACTCTTGATTACAGCGGAACCGAAGGTTACAGGGTGCGCAGATTCGATCTGGCGTGGAGGTATATACGAAAGTATGAGTCGAGAGATCTAGGACGTGCCCTCCTAGCCTTTATATAGACTTAGGCAGGTCCCGAGCATAGTCCTAGTCGGTTACAAGTTCTAGGGTTTTACCCCTTTGAATTTCCTATCTATGCTAGTCTTGTTCTCCAAGGATCCGAAGGCGTCATGGGCCTTGTCCATCCGAAAATCTTCATGGGACAGCGTATATCTGCTGTGGGCCTTCCTTGGGCTGGACCAGGTATGCTGAAGTCACGTACCCGTAGGGTATAACCATGTCACTAGAGGATGCCCCCCCATGGCCATGGGCCCTAGGCACTTGCACAAGGCTACCTAGGGTCAGAGACGGGCCTGATGCCAAGGTCACTTGCTCCGGTTTAGCTAGAAAATGATACTCCCTCGATCCATAATAAGTGTTGCTGATTTACACTTATAATGGATCGGAGAGAGTACGATAAATTACATCACTACATTAAAGATAAAGCAAATAGATGTACATGAAACATGATATGAGATGGGAGAGGTGTAGTTGACAAGTCGTGATAACGGAATAGCAGAGTTCGTGACGCCCTAGTGCAAACAAGCCGATAATGCAGTGCCACTAATAGGTGATGAAAGGTTTGAGATTATTTTTTCTGACAACATGCAAGGATTTTATTTTTTTGATGAGGGAAAGGCTTTTAGTTAATTATTAGTGGAGTGCTAAACACCGAAAACAAAATACAAAGACATCTCACGAGCCATATGGAATGTGTCCTATATCTTTTCTGAAAGGTTACAGGTGCAAAGCACCCGATAAGATGCATTGATAATCAACGGTGGCAGTACATCTTATAGGAACAACCCTAGAGAAATAGGAAAATACAACATAGCCCTGCAATTTACAGAAGGAACCCCCGAAAGACCGCAGAAAACACGATCGAGTCCTTCACACGCACCAGCCCAACACCGACGACGCCCACGAGCCGGAGCACTGCCGGAGAACCAGCCTAGACAGAGCAAGCAGCAGGGATCGACTTCCCTTCAGTCTATTGTTCTGGCGGGACCACGGATCGAGCCGCTGAAAGCCGCCGGAGAGATGCTCCCAGAATGCTTCTCCGCCAGGAACCGCCGTAGAGACCGCCGCCTGCGGGAAAGTCTCCATGACTCGACGGAGCAGGCGAGCGACGTCGAGGCGCCCGAGATGAAGAAGCCGACGAACCGCCGAAGAAGAAGCAGGGGCACCACGTCTCCTCCTCGCCACCACGGCCGGCCAGGAGAGACGACACCACCACACACCACCCAGACCACCGCACCTCCTCGCCACCACGGTCGGCCAGGAGTGGAGGACGCTGGGTCGCGGATCCACAACAGAGGGAGGCCCACGGCAGCCTTATTGAAGAGGAGACGTCAGCCCTCACCGACGCTAGCTACTCCGGCCAAAGGAGAGACCGGCTGCAACAGGAACCCTAAGATCCAGATCTAGCCAAGATCTGCACTCGCTCCAAACTACGGGCAAGAAGCCCAAAAACCCTACCCTAAACTACTCCCGGCGCCTCCCCTCCGTCATTTCCGGCCGGCAAAGCCGCCGTAGAGGCTCGGGTTCGGCCCGGTCTGGTTAAGAGAGCTTCTGTAGCGAAGAGAGAGGGAAAGGGCGCGGGGGGGGGGGGGGGGGGGGGGATGAGAAGTCATCTTAATGTGTCCTATATATGGATGGACATATCCCTAGTAGTACTAGTTACTATCGCTCTTACTTTTGGCTTTTGCTTCCAAGATCCATGGTGTCGGTGTGACGGGTCCTGCTCAAACGGGACCGATTTAATCACCCCACGTGCATAGGTCGAGTTTATTAGTGCGTAGAGTGAGGTCTTTGGGATGTGATCGTTGATTGGGAAATCACATGGAAGTTGGCTGGACGTCCCATGATTTGCTTCAGAATAGGACCCAGTAGATCAAGAGGACGTTGTCATGGCATGGAACCATGGTGACACCAGCACGACCTTCGTCATCTGTTCAGTCCTCAAATAAGTCAATAACCACATGTCCAAACGCCTCACTGTTGAGATTTTGGGACTCGACATGGTCGTTTTTCAGGACGATGGGGACAAGTCATTTACAAGAGCAACTCTGTCTCTCACTATAGCTTCATAGATTATCAACTCAGATTATGTTCGGTGGAACCACCTTTGATATTGTGTGATTGCACCCGAGAGCATACTCATATTGCCAACTAAAGTTAACCCATATGTGATCGATCGACATGCTATCCCCACGAGTCGTCCAACATATATATGTAACCACCATGGAACAAACTTAAAGGAGTGTATCAATATGTTTCTCTATATCAATCGCCGAGAGTTAATTTCCTTATCTATTACTACCTTCGTTTCATAATGTAAGACTTTTTAGCAAGTTGTTTTTGTTTGGTAAAAATCTTGTATTATGGAACGAATGTAATAATATTAAAACAATATTGATGTATTGAACATCTGTCCAGAATTTTTGGTTTTATACGCACTTTGTGTTTGAGGAAAGTAAAAGGAAATTTTATAGGAGTTGTGTTAATGGTAGGAGCACTCCGGCAGTCCCATAATACTCCGTATTTTGATTCGTAAAGACAATACATTTACCAACGTTTATGGTATTAATATTTTATTTATGTGACATGAATTCGTATTCAAAAATACTTATGATTGTGATTCTGTATCACACATACTGCATATTAAGTGAGTAATTATTTGTCAAAGTCTTGTCTTACCAAATTAAAATATGTCATACTATTTATGGGTGGGGAGTAGCTGAGAAGTGAAAATAATTAATAAAATGTGTCATTGTTCTTTACAGAAATTGAACAAAAGAAGCTCCTAGAGTTGATATGGCATTACCGCCCAAACACTATCCGGATAGCGGTTTGCTCACGAATATTGTCGAGACATGAAGATGCCACCTCGAGACAATTTAGTTTCGCGCATTGGAGATACGTCTATCTAATCGCTTCGTCGAGACGTCCAAAGGACATACATCATTCTTCTACGAAAGAAAAACGTACACTGAGCGGCCACATTTTTATCACCGAGCCAGCGGTTTTGCTTACGCAAAGTTGCCATAAAGGGGCCAACCACCCCGCTCGGGAGGCCGGTCGGCACATGAATCATGAGGGTTCTATTCTAGCAACACCGACCATGAGGAGAGCCGGGACTTGGGCTCGATGAGTGGCTTCCACGACTCTATCAACTGTATCATACGACGAGCCGTGTCTGGTATGCTCCCGGGCTATTTCGCTTCTAATGTATTAGGGTTTAGAGTTTAGAACTACAATAGTTACTTTTATAGCTTTCATCATTTGCGTTCACCTACTTATATAATTGTAAAAAAATCCGGTTTTATTGGAAAATCTTCTCTGTGTACAAGTCAAATGGTTTGATGAAAATTTGTCAAACATTGAACTATAAAAACCTCTATTTTGTAAAGAACAAGACCCTTCATTTTTGCTGTACACGACCCGGCAGGTCGGCCCACGGTGAAGGGAGACACCAACCACCACCACACCGAAAGCCCCAACAGCGTAGACTGCGCGTCGGGCCCCACGACTGATGAGCCAGAGCCGCCCTGGCCCTGCGGGGATATTTTTGTCCGGAAGCCGCCATGGAAGTAACTAACGGAGCCAGCGCCTCCACGCGTTGCGCGCTGATTGGCCCAAAGGTCCCCGTCGAGGTAGTCTCCGCCTCGAGAGCCCGCCACGTATCAACCCCGGGGCGGAGCACTCCCGCCCGCTCCACTGCGCTGCCCACGACGACCAGGATCCTCTGCGCCGCTGCCCACATCTCTCTCTCGCACCCACACCGCACCACAGCACACCAAACTCGTCGTCGCCGTCGTCGTCCTCAAGTCTCACTCTCGCCACTCGCCTCGCCTCTCACCCACCACTCTCTCTCTCTCCTCTTCCTCTAGCCTTTCCAAGAAACGCATGTGACTCGCTGCGATTTGAGGGCCTTTGCTGCGAATTCTCCCCCTGGTGTCCGTGCGCGTTTGATGCTGACGGGGGACAGGTGGTGAGGGGATCATACATGGAGTTCAGGAACAACAACGCCGGGTCGTCCTCGGAGCGCAGGCCGGCGGCGGATGGGTCCACGCCGCTGGCGAGGCAGGGGTCGGTCTACTCGCTGACGTTCGAGGAGTTCCAGAGCACGCTCGGCGGGGGCGCCGGCGCGGGGGGCAGCGGCCTCGGCAAGGATTTCAGCTCCATGAACATGGACGAGCTGCTACGGAGCATCTGGACCGCGGAGGAGAGCCAGGCCATGGCTTCCGCCTCTGCCTCGGGGGCGGGGCCCGGCGCGGGCGCGCCGCCGACGTCGCTGCAGGGCCAGGGCTCTCTCACTCTTCCCCGCACCCTCAGCGCCAAGACGGTCGATGAGGTGTGGCGCAACCTCGTGCGCGACGACCCGCTCCCGGTAGTGCCGGACGGTGGCGAGCCGCAGCCCCATCGGCAGGCGACGCTCGGGGAGATGACCCTGGAGGAGTTCTTGGTCAAAGCCGGCGTGGTGCGGGAGATCCCCACCGCTCCTGTCCCGCCCCCGCCCATGCAGCCGCGCCCGGTCCCTGTTGCCCCTAAATCCGCTTCCTTCTACGGCAACTTCCCGGGCGCCAACGACGGCGGTGCGGCGCCGCTGGTGTTCCCGCCGGTCGTCATGGGGGATCTGGCCTTGGGCAATGGGCTCATGCCGAGGGCGGTGGGTATGGGAGGCGGCCCCGTGGCCGTGCAAACTGCGGTCAACCCGGTTGATTCTGGCAGCAAAGGGAGCGAGGATCTGTCATCGCCGTCAGAGCCAATGCCTTACTCGTTTGAGGGGATTGTGAGGGGGAGGAGGACTGGTGGCGGAGTGGAGAAGGTGGTGGAGAGGAGGCAGAGGAGGATGATCAAGAACAGGGAGTCCGCAGCGAGGTCCCGCGCCCGCAAGCAGGTCTTGACATTTCCTACTCAACCCATTCATCTGTACTTTCTCCTGAAGCCATGTCGAGCTGAAAATATGATCATATATAGAAATATCATCATTTCAGATAGTAGCTCAGCCTGTAAGCTGACTCATTGCTCCATGCAGTCTTGACTTTCCCTGTTCCTTGGGAGCAAACATCTGCTGAAGTTTCCTGTTTTGGTAACAATTTCCTTATCTGCACAGGCTTATACGATGGAGTTGGAAGCCGAAGTTCAGAAACTCAAGGACATGAACGAGGAGCTGGTGAGAAAGCAGGTAACTTTTCTACAAACTCTGGTACTGGGCATGTCAAATGTACTACTTCCGTGCATTTTGTGTAAAGGAGGATTTATAGCAAGACACTCCGAAGTGGATAGTTTCAGCTAGTAGGCCCCACTTTAACTGCCTTGCTTATTTCGTCCATGATGTTGGCTTCAGAGAGTTGAGGTGAAGCATTCACTATGATCTGTTCCAGTATCTTGGTACAGCCTCTGTTTCTCAGAAACAAAGGATAAAGCCCACCATTTTTCAACATTTGAACCCAAGTGTGAAACATTAACACTCTCTTGCATTAACCTTTTGATGTTTTAGCTTCTGATTATTTATTGTGGCAATAGTTATAAATTTTCAAGTGATTTATATAGTCTCATATTCAGAATTGTTTCATCTCATATCGGTTTTATCAAGAATGTAGCATCTGTTTGCGCATCATGCAGCACTATTTTGTATATATTTGTCACAATAGCCATAGACCAGATATCATGCTCATAATTCATATTGTTGTAACTTGAACTGTTCCTAGTATATATTAGACAATGGTAATGACTACCAACATCTCGGTAAATAAAGCTGTAGTAGTGCCATAGTCTAAATAAGATTATGAGTTCTTCTATCAAGTACGGAGTGCTGATCCTCTTTTCTTCATCATCATGCAGGCAGAGATTATGGAAATGCAGAAAAACGAGGTAATTAATTGTCTTTTGTCAATGCCAAACTTTCCTATTTCTTTGTATAGATCAATATGGTATTCTGTCCCCTTTGCTAGAACAATACAAGAATTTCAGCCTATTATTTGGTACATTCCATTTTATAGCGGAAGGTTGAGTTAGATGCTGGAGTGCTAAGCATGCTCTTATAACATCAATTGTTGTGAGTTTCATTTTTCCGTAAAGAGAATCCCATAACTTTCTGAAGTATAGACTCTAGTTTCTATGTCAATATTTTTCTACAACTTCACAAAATGTTTTGCCACTAAGTTATTGTTTAGAATATAATTGAACGAACGAATTTAAGGTTAAAAAACACTTAATTCAGAGTCAAAATGAAATGAGTAACATGTGATTTTCTACTATTTAACTTTGACCTCTAGAAGTTTTAGTCCAAACGGGGTACCTTGTTAGAATTTTAGAAGTTCTGAAATCAGGTAAATTGCAGAATAATTACACAAATGTTGGATTAAAAGAGGAAGAAAATTTTAAAGAGGTATTCCTCATCACCATGTCACATCAATGGGTACTTAAGTTACATGGTGGATGCTCTATGTTGTTCAAACTATTAGAACACTGAAATGTATCAACTAATCTTGTATTGAAAAAATACACTTGGGATCTCCAACTTTGATAAGTTATCTGGAACAAAAAAAAGGTGATTTAAATTGTCCGTATTAATTTGAAAATGCAATGTCTTATCTTCATATGCCATGCTTTGCAAAGTTTGCATACTTAATTTTTATGAAAATGAATTAACCTATGACATGTAGTAGATCTTTTCTCAAAAGAAATTGCTGCACTCTCTTAATATCAGCCAGAAACAATTTCCTTTTAAATGCTGCCCCGCATTGAAATCTGCTATTTCACAAAATTTCAGAAATTCAAATTCTCGTTATGACAGGAAATTTATTTGACTGCTAACAGGCACCCGAAATGGTGAAGGATCAGTTTGGACGGAAGAAGAGGCAATGCTTGCGTAGAACATTGACCGGTCCGTGGTGATGATCACATAGTCAACGTCGTCATGCCACCGGTCTACCTGCTTGTACATATGATTTTCCCTATTGTAAACCAGTGATGGGCAGACTCTGCGCTTGATTGACCTTCTAGTTTCCTTTTCCTGCTGCTTCCGTATGAGCTTTGAAGACTGACCTGTAGGGTAGTGTAGTCGGGGAGGGGAGGGGAACCATAAGAACCGCTGTAAACTCGGCAATCCTTCAGAAACTGTGTAGAGCTTGTTCTGGGTTTGCATAAAATTATCAGCATTTCATTTAGCTTTGCACTTTAGAAAAGAAACTAGATGAGTTGGATGAGTTTCAGAGGTCGATGTAAGTTGAACTTTAGACTTGCAAACATGCTTTTCCTTCTCGTGTGCGTGCAATGGGATAAGCAGACGTGTTGGTTGTTAAATACAGTTGCCTGGATCTGCTCTCGTTAACGTTCTGGCCCTGGGCATTGAACTGAATGGGAGGTAGAATTCAGATACGGCCTGTGAGAAGAAAGGACTGCGAACCTTTCGCAGTCTGAAAAATGGCATCGGATCATTCAGTGCCCAGTGGGCAAATGCTACCTGGGATCTGGGATGCACATGTCGCATCGGACTTCTTTTTTCACTTTCGTTTTCTGAGCGATGGCATCTAATTCTTCAGACATGGCCAACATCATCCTTTTTTTTCTCCCTTTTCTTTTCTTTTTCAGTGGTACGTTTTTTTTCTTTTCTTTGGCGTGCCAGCGTCGTTTCTGACGCCGCTGATGCTATATGCGGCCCCGCGCCATGACGGCCCCAATGGGCAGGCCCATTCTGCTTGATTGTTTGCCTTTTGTTTTCTTTTTTTTCCTTTTTATTATTTTCTGCTACATTTTTTGCTACATTTTCTATCTTTTTTTCCTCTTTTCTAAAAAGGTTTAGAATTTTATAAATTATTCATGATTTTTGAAGAAGTGTTATGTTTTTAAAATATTGTCCATGATTTTATAAAAATGTTCGTGATTTTTCAAAAAATGTTCTTGACCTATCAAAAAAATGTTCACGCTTTTAAAAATGATTAATGATTTCAAATAAAAAAACAGAAAAAAAAAAAAACGCCTCAACTGTGCCGACCCGGTATCCACGTCCTTGGCACGTGCGAGTAGTGCAGCTTAAAGCGGCATATAACACCATGAGAACACCTATTTACCGCATTAATACGATTTCAGTATATATATAAAGCAGTTTTTTACTTTAACAAACGTTTGAACTTACAACACTAAGAGCTCAAATTTTATAATTTTATTTACAATTTAAAATAAGTAAAAGAAGTAGGTTAATTCATTATGGTTATGTTTATACAATGTATCAATGGCATATCACTGGCCAACTCTCGTAGAATGTTTATTTCAAGCTTTTTCCATTTTTTTCTTAATCTTTAAGAAGAACTATTCCGTAATGCAATGGTAGGATGAAAAAATCAGGAGGAAGTGTGGAAAAATGACAAGAAGATATTGGGACATAAATTTGAATTGCTCGACTCATGCAACTTGGCAAAATGGGCCGACCCAATTTTCTTTAAAGATGCAAATGGGTAACCTTTAAGGTACTTTCTACGTCCTTCACAAAAAAAATGAGCTATGTTTTGACGGATCATCATTTCTTTAGAAAACTAGTTTATTTGTTTGAACTATACTAAAATAAAGGATACCCTAAACGTTCTAAACTTGCATCTTTACTTTCCTTCTCCCCCTAGTTCTTTTCCACATGTGGCTTCTTGTTGGTCTTTTATGTTTTCTCCGTTGGGTTGGTTTTTGTTCGTCATGGTACGGTTTTTCTATTTTTATTTTTATTTTCAATTCTTTTTTTAATAGATAGAAAACATTTAATTTCTTCTTTCTATTTATAGTTTTATTTTATGTTTTATTTTTTATTTTGTAATGTTATATTTTTATATTAAATATATCTATATGTGGTGGAAAAAATATCAGTAGTTTTTTATTCTTCAAATATCATAAATATACATATCAAAAAATTGTTCGAATAACATAAATGTTTATATTAAAAATTGTTCTTATGTTGTTATTAGTGACTTTTCTTTTGTTAAAATAATATTAATGTATTTTTAAAAAATGTTTAAATAACATAAATGTTCATATTATTTTTTGTTCAAATAAGATAAATGTTCTTCTTGGAAAAATCATTCGCACAACATAAATGTTCATATCTAAAAATCATTCATATAAGATAAATATACTTACCAAAAAATCGTTCTAAATGAGTTAATGTTTCTCTTGAAAAAGTATAAATAAGATAGATGTTCTTATTTTAAAATTCTGTTTAAATGAGGTAAACATTCTTGGATTCTTCCCCTAGCTTTGGTGACGCATGGAATGGAAGGCGACAACACATGTGAATTCCTCATGGAATCTTCATTCCTATCACCTCTTTCTCTCTGGTATCCTCTGTTGGAGATATGCCCTAGAGGCAATAATAAATGTAGTTATTATTATATCTTTGTGTTTATGATAAATGTTTACATTCATGCTATAATAGTATTAACAAGAAACATTAATACTTGTGTGATTTGTAAACTAAATTAGAGTCCCTAGTAAAGCCTCTTCTTAATACTAGCTTGTTGATTAATAGATGATCATGGTTTCTTGATCATGAACATTTGAGATGTTGTTAATAACAAGATCATATCATTAGGAGAATGGTATGGTGGACATACTCCTATAGATAAGCGTAGCATAAAGATCAAGTCATTTTAATAGTTCAATTGCTATAAGCTTTCTGATACATAGTAACCTAATTCCTTCGACCATGAGTTCATGATTATCACCATCACCGGAAGGATGCTTTGATGACATCAAACACCACACCGTAACTGGGTGGATATAAATGTGGCATTGAGTATTCAGAAAGTATGGGTTGAGACACATGGATCAAGAGTGGGATTTATCCATCCATATGACGGATATATATACTCTTGGCCCTCTCGGTGGAATGTCATCCAATTAGCTTGCAAGCATGTGACTGGCTCACAAGAGATCACATATCACGGGAACGAGAAAAGAGTACTTATCGGTAACGAGGTTGAACTAGGTATGCAGAGATACCGACGATCAAAACCTCGGATAAGTAAACTATCGTGAGACAAAGGGAAATTGGTATAGTATGTAAGTGGTTCATTCGATCGCAAAGTAATCGTAGAAATATGTGGGATCCATATGAATTTCCAGATTCCTCTATTGGTTATTGTTCGGAGAAGTGTCTGATCATGTCCGCATAATTCACAAACCGTAGGGAGACACACTTAAGGATTCGATGTTGTTGAGTAGTTATGGAATGATGAGTAAGAGACTGAATGTTGTTAGGAGTCTCGGATGGGATCCGGGATATCACGAGGAGATCCGGAATGGTCCGGAGAGTAACATTCATATAAGGAAAGTCTTGTTTCGGAGTTGGGGAATGATTCCGGTGTTTTCATCGGGAATGTTCTAGAAGGTTCCGGAAGGTCCGGCACTCCGGAGGGGAAGGGTACATAAATGTGTCATGACAATGTGGAATGGTTGCATCATGTACTAGGTATCATGGCTGAGCAAAATAAAGAGATAAATCAAATCCTAGTTTGAAAAGTCAAACGCCAATTTGAAAAGTCAAACGGCAGTTTTGCTTGGTGGAGGGAGAGTAGGAAACCTACTTGGGGAGGAGTTCCTCTCCCTCCACCCGCCGGCCAAGGAGGCCGACTTGGGGGAGGACTACCTCCCCTTGGTCGGCGCCCTCCCACTTATAAAATAAGGGGCAGGGGTGCCCCCTCTAGCCTACACCTCTCTCCACCAAAACCCTAGCCCTAGCCGCCGACCACCACAAGTCGCTGCCGCCCTAGGGTTTGCCCTAGACGCCGAGTTGGGGCTCTCCCCAAGCCCTAGCCGCCGGCCTAGTCTCCTCCCTTGGTGCCTCTAAACCCTAGATCGCCAAGGCCTCTCTCATAGTCCACCATACTCGCTCCGGCTTAAGGCGAAGCCCTGCGAGATCTCCCCTCTACTTCTGGTACCACGCCCTCGTGCTTCCGGAATCGCGAGGAGAGTGCTACAACCTCCGCTGCCTGCTGGAACAAGGGAGAGGAAGGTCTTCACCGAGTACCGAACGTGTGACCGACTGCGGAAGCGCTGCCGGAATGCAGCGCCGGAAGGATCGTCTACACGATCTTGAGATCGGCAAGAGTACGACTACATCACCCACGAGAATCTGCTCTTGTTAAACACTTTGGAATCTTCAAGGGTGAGTTCCTCTATCGACTCTTGCTACAATCTAGTAGATAGATCTTGGCTTGTTTGTTTGCATGCGGTAGAAATTTTTTGTTTTCCATGCTACGAACCCCTACAATGGTATCAGAGCCGTGTCTATATGTAGATCTGTTGCACGAGTAGAACACAATGGTCATTATGGGCGGTGGTGCTTTTATTATCAATTTCTTCTTGTGTACTTTTCATCTTGCGGTATGATGGGATGAAGCGGCCCGGGCTAACCTTACATGACATCGTTCATGAGACTTGCTCCACGCTCAACATGCAACTTGTATTGCATAAGTGGCTTTGCGGGTGTCTGTATCTCCCATTATAGTATAGATCAAATTTAAAATGGGCACTTGATAGTTCAAACATCAACGTTGTGGTTCTTGTTCGTAAGTTAGATCGACACTTATTGAAAGTCCCAAACCACGTAAAATATGCAAAGAAAATTAGAGGCGTCTAACTTTGTTTTGCAGGGGTGTGTTGTGATGTGATATGGCCATGATTGTGATTATATTTGATGTATGCAATGATCCTTATTGTAAGTTGGCAACCGGCAGGAGCCATATGGTTGTCTTTAATTTCTGTTAAGACCCGCGTGTCTATTCAAAGTAGTTGTAATAGTTGAAGCTGGTGGACGACAACCATGAAGTGGCGCCATTGACCTTGACGCCATACCGGTGATGATGGAGATCATGTTCGTGCTTGAAGATGGAGATCGGAAGCACAAGAAGAAAGGCCATATCATATCACATATTATGAATTGCATGTGATGTTAATCCTTTATGCATCTTGTATTGCTTAGTTAACGACAGTAGCATTATAAGATGATTCCTCAAGCACACAAACTTCAAGTTTTAAAGTGTTCATCGTTAGTAAGCATCATTGCTAAAGCTTGTTGTTTCGAAGCACCACGTGATGATCGGGTGTGTTAGATTCTGCAAGTGTATACAACGTGAGCAAGCCAGATTTGCTCATGCGGAAGCTAAGGTTTGATCTTGACGAGCCTAACATGTACAGACATGGTCTCGGAACACGGATCACCGAAAGGTAAAGCATGAATCATATAGTAGATATGATGAACATGTCGATTGTTCGCCATTGAAGCTACATCAACTCTCGTGATGATCGGTTTTGATGTGGTGGATTTGGTTCATGTGATCACTAAAATAATGTGAGGGATATTGTTTTGAGTGGGAGTTCACCTAGATTAATTTAACAATTAATAAGAACTCAATTTGTCATAAACTTAGTCTAAACTATTGCAAATATGTTGTAGATCAATGGCGGCCCCTACCATCAATTTTAATGCGTTCCTAGAGAAAGAAAAGTTGAAAAACAATGGAAGCAACTTCGCGGATTGGTTCCACAATTTGAGGATTGTCCTCAATGCTGGTAATTTGACCTATGTGCTGGATGCACCGCTGGGTGACCTGCCTGCAGCTGATGCTACCGATGAAGTAAAGAACGTTTACCTCGCTCGGAAGAATCAGTACTCCACAGTTCAGTGTGCTATCTTGTATGGTTTGGAATCGGAGCTTCAGAAAAGGTTTGAGAACCATGACCCACATGATATTGTCTGTGAACTCAAATTGATATTTGAGACTCACGCGGCAGTTGAGAGTTATGAGGCTTCTGAAAAGTTTTTTAACTGCAAGATGGAAGAGGGCAGCTCCGTCAGTGAGCATGTGCTTAAGATGTCTGGGCACGCAAACAAACTCCAAAGTTTGGGTATAGTGATTCCTAATGATTTGGGGATTTACCGTGTCCTCCAATCACTGCCACCAAGTTACAAGAACTTTGTGATGAACTACAATATGCAAAGCATGAACAAGCAGTTGCCAGAACTCTTCTCCATGTTGAAATCTGCAGAAGTGGAGATCAAGAAAGAGCACCGAGTGTTGATGGTCAATAAGACCACCAAATTCAAGAAAGGCAAGTCTAAGCAAAAGGGAAACTTCAAGAAGGGCGGTAAGAAAGTTGCCGCACCGTCGAAGAAGACCAAGGCTGGACCTAAGCCTGATACTGAGTGCTTTTACTGCAAGGGAGAAGGTCACTGGAAGCGGAATTGCCCAAAGTACTTGGCGGATTTGAAGAAGGGCAACATCAAGAAGAAAGGTATATCCGATATACATGTTATTGATGTGTATCTCACTAGTACTCGTAGTAGTGCCTGGGTATTTGATACTGGTTCGGTTGCCCATATTTGTAACTCGAAACAGGTGCTGCAGAATAAACGGAAGCTAGCGAAGAATGAGGTGACGATGCGCGTTGGAAATGGATCAAAGGTTGATGTGATCACGGTCGGCACGCTACCTCTTCATCTACCATCGGGATTAGTTTTATACTTAAATAGTTGTTATTTGGTGCCTGCGTTAAGCATGAACATTATATCGGGATCTTGTTTATTGCGAGACGGTTACTTGTTTAAGTCTGAGAATAATGGTTGTTCGATTTATATGAGTAATATGTTTTATGCACATGCACCTTTGCTAGATGGTCTATTCTTATTGAATCTCGATAGTGGAAATACACATATTAATAACATTGAAGCTAAACGTTTGAAATTGAGCGATAACTCGACCTATATGTAGCACTGTCGTCTTGGTCATATTGGAGTGAAGCGTATGAAGAAACTCCATTCCGATGGACTTCTTGAATCACTTGATTTCGAATCACTTGAAAGATGCGAAGCATGTCTGATGGGTAAAATGACTAAGACTCCATTTTCTGGTATGATGGAGCGAGCTACGGACTTATTGGAAATCATACATACCGATGTATGTGGTCCAATGAGTGTAGCATCGCGCGGTGGTTATCGTTATGTTTTTACCTTCACGGATGACTTGAGTAGATATGGGTATATCTATTTCATGAAACATAAGTCCGAAACTTTCGAGAAGTTTAAGGAATTTCAAAGTGAGGTAGAGAATCAACGTAACAAGAAGATTAAATTTCTACGTTCTGATCGTGGAGGTGAATATCTAAGTTACGAGTTTGGCGAGCATTTGAAGAAATGCAGAATACTTTCACAATTGACACCGCCGGGAACACCACAGCGTAATGGTGTGTCCGAACGTCGTAATCGAACTCTCTTGGATATGGTTCGTTCTATGATGTCACTTACAGATTTACCGCTATCATTTTGTTGTTATGCATTAGAAACAGCCGCATTCACTTTAAATAGGGCACCATCTAAATCCGTTAAAACGACACCGTATGAATTATGGTTTGGTAAGAAACCTAAATTGTCGTTCCTTAAAGTTTGGGGTTGCGAAGCCTATGTAAAGAAGTTACAACCGGACAAGCTTGAACCCAAAGCGGAAAAATGTGTCTTCATAGGATACCCGAAGGAAACTATTGGGTATAGCGTCTATCATAGATCCGAGGGCAAAATCTTCGTTGCCAAGAATGGATCCTTTCTAGAAAAAAGAATTTCTCTCGAAAGAAGTGACTGGAAGGAAAGTAGAACTCGACGAGGTTGTTGAACCTTCTATCGAACTTGCGAGTAGCGCAGCACCGGAAGAAGTTCCTGTGGTGCCTACACCAATAAGATAGGAAGTTAATGATGATAATCATGAAACTTCGGTTGAAGTTGCTGCAGAACCTCGCAGGTCAACGAGAACTCGTACCACTCCTGATTGGTATGATCCTGTTATGAGTGTCATGTTGGTGGACAACACCGATGACCCTGCTATATATGAGGAAGCAATGATGAGCTCAGATTCCAATAAATGGCAAGAGGCCATGAAATCCGAAATTGGATCCATGTACGAAAACCAAGTATGGACTTTTGTGGACTTACCGGATGGTCGGAAGGCTGTCGAGAACAAATGGATTTTCAAGAAGAAAACAGATGCTGATGGTAATGTTACTGTCTATAAAGCTCTACTTGTCGCAAAAGGGTTTCGACAAATTCAAGGAGTTGACTATGATGAGACTTTCTCACTAGTAGCGAAGCTAAAGTCTGTGAGGATTATGTTAGAAATCGCTGCATATTACGATTATGAGATATGGCAGATGGATGTCAAAACAACATTCCTCAATGGAGACATTGATGAAGAGTTGTATATGATGCAACCCAAAGGTTTTGTTGATCCTAAAGATGCTAACAAGGTATGAAAACTTCAACGGTCCATATATGGGTTGAAGCAAGCATCCCGAAGTTGGAATCAACGTTTTGATAAGGTAATCAAAAGTTTTGGTTTTATACAAACTTATGGAGAAGCTTGTATTTACAAGAAAGAGAGTGGGAGCTCTGTAGCATTCTTAATACTATATGTAGATGACATATTGTTGATTGGGAATGATGTAGACCTTCTTAATAGTGTCAAGGAATATTTGAATAATAGTTTTTCAATGAAAGATCTTGGTGAAGCAGCTTACATATTAGGCATAAAGATTTATAGAGATAGATCGAGACACCTAATATCATTGTCACAAAGTACATATTTGGACAAAGTTCTAAAGAGGTTTGTAATGGAAGATAGCAAGAAAGGGTTCTTGCCCATGTTGCCCAATACGACGTTGAGTAAAACTCAAAGTCCAGCAACGACAGAAGATAGAGAAAGGATGAGTAAGACTCCCTATGCCTCAACCATAGGATCTCTAATGTATGCCATGCTATGTACTAGACCCGACATTGCATATGCTGTTAGTTTGACTAGCAGATATCAAAGTGATGCAGGAGTGGATCATTGGACAGCGGTCAAAAACATCCTTAAGTACTTGAGAAGAACTAAGGATATGGTTATTTCTTATGGAGGTGATGAAAAGCTCGTTGTTAATGGTTACACCGATGCTAGTTGGAACACCGATCCGGATGATTCTAAATCTCAATCTGGATACGTATTTACTTTGAATGGTGCAGCAGTTAGCTGGAGGAGTGCAAAGCAAAGCGTTGTGGCGAGATCTTCAACTGAATCGGAATACATAGCTGCTTCGGAGGCTTCACAAGAAGCGATATGTATGAAGGAGTTCATTACAGAGCTCGGTGTGGTTCCAAGTGCGCTGGACCCAATGTCTATCTACTGTGATAACATGGGCGCCATAGCCAATGCGCAAGAACCAAGGTCACACAAGAAGCTGAAGCACATCAACTACGTTTTCACGCTATTCGAGAACATGTCCAAGATGGTGACATAAATATTTGCAAAGTACACACAGATCTGAATGTGGCGGATCCGTTGACTAAACCTCTCCCGAGGGCAAAACATGACCAACACCAAACTGCCATGGGTGTTCGGTATATTACCATGTAATCTAGATTAGTTGACTCTAGTGCAAGTGGGAGACTGTTGGAGATATGCCCTAGAGGCAATAATAAATGTAGTTATTATTATATCTTTGTGTTTATGATAAATGTTTACATTCATGCTATAATAGTATTAACAAGAAACATTAATACTTGTGTGATTTTTAAACTAAATTAGAGTCCCTAGTAAAGCCTCTTCTTAATACTAGCTTGTTGATTAATAGATGATCATGGTTTCTTGATCATGAACATTTCAGATGTTGTTAATAACAAGATCATATCATTAGGAGAATGGTATGGTGGACATACTCCTATAGATAAGCATAGCATAAAGATCAAGTCATTTTAATAGTTCAATTGCTATAAGCTTTCTGATGCATAGTAACCTAATTCCTTCGACCATGAGTTCATGCTTATCACCATCACCGGAAGGATGCTTTGATGACATCAAACACCACACCATAACTGGGTGGCTATAAAGGTGGCATTGAGTATTCGGAAAGTATGGGTTGAGACACATGGATCAAGAGTGGGATTTGTCCATCCATATGATGGATAGATATACTCCGGGCCCTCTCGGTGGAATGTCATACAATTAGCTTGCAAGCATGTGACTGGCTCACAAGGGATCACATATCACGGGAACGAGAAAAGAGTAATTATCGGTAACGAGGTTGAACTAGGTATGCAGAGATACCGACGATCAAAACCTCAAATAAGTAAACTATCGTGAGACAAAGGGAAATTGGTATCGTATGTAAGTGGTTCATTCGATCGCAAAGTAATCGTAGAAATATGTGGGAGCCATATGAATTTCTAGATTCCTCTATTGGTTATTGTTTGGAGAAGTGTCTCGATCATGTCCGCATAATTCACGAACCATAGGGAGACACACTTAAGGATTTGATGTTGTTGAGTAGTTATGGAATGATGAGTAAGAGACTGAATGTTGTTCGGAGTCTCGGATGGGATACAGGATATCACGAGGAGATTCGGAATGGTCTGGAGAATAAGATTCATATAAGGAAAGTCCTATTTCGGAGTTGGGGAATGATTCCGATGTTTTCATCGGGAATGTTCTAGAAGGTTCCGGAAGGTCCGACACTCCGGAGGGGAAGGGTACATGAATGTGTCATGACAATGTGGAATGGTTGCATCATGTACTAGGTATCATGGCTGAGCAAAATAAAGGGATAAATCAAATCCTAGTTTGAAAAGTCAAACGCCAATTTGAAAAGTCAAACGGCAGTTTTGCTTGGTGGAGGGAGAGTAGGAAACCTACTTGGGGAGGAGTTCCTCTCCCTCCACCCGCCGGCCAAGGAGGCCGACTTGGGGGAGGACTCCCTCCCCTTGGCCGGCGCCCTCCCACCTATAAAAGAAGGGGCAGGGGTGCCCCCTCTAGCCTACACCTCTCTCCACCAAAACCCTAGCCCTAGCCGCCGCCGACCACCACAAGTCGCTGCCGCCCTAGGGTTTGCCCTAGCCGCCGAGTTGGGGCTCTCTCCAAGCCCTAGACGCCGGCCTAGCCTCCTCCCTTGGTGCCTCTAAACCCTAGATCGCCAAGGCCTCTCTCATAGTCCACCATACTCGCTCCAGCTTAAGGCGAAGCCCTGCGAGATCTCCCCTCTACTTCCGGTACCACGCTGTCATGCTGCCGGAATCGCGAGGAGAGTGCTACAACCTCCGCTGCCTACTGGAACAAGGGAGAGGAAGGTCTTCATCGAGTACCGAACGTGTGACCGACTGCGGAAGCGCTGCCGGAACGCAGCGCCGGAAGGATCGTCTACACGATCTTGAGATCGGCAAGAGTACGACTACATCACCCACGAGAATCTGCTCTCGTTAAACACTTTGGAATCTTCGAGGGTGAGTTCCTGTATCGACTCGTTGCTACAATCTAGTAGATAGATCTTGGATTTTATTGTTTGCATGCGGTAGAATTTTTTTGTTTTCCATGCTACGAACCCCTACATCCTCATCCTCAATCCCTCTCTCTATCTGTCTTGCTCCTCCATCAGACATGCACACAAATATTGTTGGGAATATGCCCTATAGGCAAATAATAAATGACTATTCGCTATTCCTTTATTCATAATGGTAGTCTATTATTTATGCTCTTTGTCTTGATTATTAGAATCGAAGGAAAACTCGGGAGAAAGTGTAAAGTTATAAACGCCAAGTGTTCCTGGTCTGACAGGCAAGACTAGCTCATTGAAAATCGATGATCAAGTTTCCTGATCATATAGTCATGGTGACAAGGATACCATTTGACAGTGAGAGCATATTATTGCCTAAACAAGGATGCTGAATCGATCCAAGTCACATGATCTATTGAAAGATAAACATCATCATTTAGTTGTTAGTATATGTTGTTGTTGTATTATTTTGTCCTTTGACCATGAGGATATCGGTTGTCTTCTATATTATAAGACAAGTCCTAATAGTCACCAAACTTCACCAGTCATGAGGTGTTAATAACAGTGGTCTTTCAGATATGTTGGAAACGTATGATGGGGCACAAGATAGTCCAAGAGTGGGATTTGCACCTCCAATGATGGAGAGATACTCTTGGGCCCTTCTAGATATTATGGTATCACTAATCGTCTTGCCGGACACAGGGTGATGTGAATCACTGGATATCGGAATATGTGATAGAGAGAAATGAAAGACAAACCGGTAATAAGGTCAACATGGTATTGTAATAAAGGAGTTGCATTACGAGGATACCTAATTGTCTTACCTCTAGATTTCCATGTATCATGATGCAAAATGAAGTACACAACATCAATTGGTTCATTCGATTACTTCGTGGTTATGTGGGAGTCAAAATTGGTGTCTAGATCCCGCTATTAATTACTGTCTGGAAAGAATTTTGCGGTCATGTCCGCATAATGACGAACCTATGGGGTCACACACTTAAGGGATACTGTTCTATAGAGTATGTAGAGAATATGTGTATGTGAGGAATACTCCTGAATTGTTCTAGATCATTGAGAAAATTTACAGGAGAAAAGATGGAAGAGTTTTGGATAGACGAAATAGTTTTGAGAAATAAAATGTCGGAAGTGAAGTCCCCAAGTGGGATGGCGCATGGGCCACCATGGCCCACCTAGGTGTGGCGCATGGGGGAATCATGGCCCATCATGGGTGGTTCCTAGCCTCCCATGGGCCACACCAAACGGCAAGTCATTTTAGGAAAGTATCGGCTCATATATTTAATTGTCATTATTAGAAGATGTCATATATTTTAATTAAGGAAAGAAATTATATGGCTTTAATGAGAGGATCATTCCGTTCCTTGTGGAAGGAGAGGATCCACCCTAGGGGGGAGTGGCACCGAAGGGAGGGGCAACCCCTCCACATCCATTCCTTGGACGTGGGCTGCCTCCCTCCCTGCATAGAACTCTCTCACTTTATCATACACGCCACGAGGCAGCTCCACTACTCCAGAATTGCCGACCCTGGACGGTGAATCTCTGCTGGAACAAGATCACTGGACACGTGAACACCTTCGAAGGGATCATCATTTTGATCTTACATCGAGCGCTTCACCAACATCTTTGTCAACGAACGAATCTCCGTTGCACCATTGGTGAGTACTAGATCTTATCTATCTTGTGTTCTTGCATAGTTCGATCTTGGTGTGTTCGATAATTTGATCATGGGCCCCTTCTTAACATTCTAGTTGATTCATACTAAGCCAAGATCAACCAACAGGTGTCTATTCTCTGGAATTGGTAAATGGGTTCTATGCCTAATGCTGTGACAGCCAAATATGACAACTAGAATTCCATGCTTCCTGACCCAAATGATGGATACCCCAAACGACCTATGATATCAGTTGAATGCTTTCTTGGTTTTACCTCTGTAACTCTCGAACAAACATTTAGGAAGAAATTTTAGAATATCTCCTGCTTGTTTGTAACTAGTGTTGCACTGCTTCTAAGTCATTGCCATCAATGTACCAAAGCTCACATCATTTGTTAAAATCAAGTCAGGGCGTGGGCCACTGGATCGGGAACGATTGGGGAGAGGATGCAGGGTGTCAGCATGTCCATTTTTGGCTACCAGGGGATCTTTAGCACATCTGAGTGAGTTCTTGCAGCGGGTCGCCACTAGGGTGGAAACAAATTGAATGCAGATCAGATAGCGGCCTTTCTACATCCATTTCATATTTTCAAAAAATAGGGATTTTAATACGGTTATTCCCGAATACGAATACAAATATGGAACGGACATTACTCGAATAAAGATGCGGATGAGATGTTTTCTCAATTCAGAACGGATACAAATAACAAAATAATATAGTCAATCAACTGTAAAACCACATAGAGATAAATATATCGGTATAATACACAATAATTTCAAGTATAATCACATAAAAACATTTTGCTAGTTTTCAGGATAGATAATTTTCATATCGAACTACAATTACTAAAATAGGCTAACAAAATTTTATTAGAATAAGGATATATCCATTTCCATATCCACATTTACTTTAAAATTCAATACCACATTTGTATTTGTATTTGCAAAACGGATCTGGATATTCCTCGAAATAGGCTTTCGCCCCGCTATATAAATATAGCAACCACACGATACAAACTATTGGGAAAGAGCACAAATCAGCCCAAAACAAAACAAGCGAATAAAAAAAGAAAATAATGCCAACAACGGCCGATTGACGAAGCGAAGATGACCCGTAACCGCTGCGCCCACTGGAGTTGTCCCACCACCATCCTAGCACTCTGGACCACCAAGTACCAAGCAACACCTTCAAGAAGGAAAACGACGACAACGACGTTGTTGCCCGGACTGGTCCTAGGGTTTCCCCCGGTACTCAGAAGGGAGTGGAGAAGGGGTACATCGGAAGCCCTTTGGGAAGGAATAGCGACACCCGCAGGTATCACTGTGTCGGTGTCGGACGAGCCGACAAGAATTTCGCCCGACCCCAAAAAAAACCACGACCCTGAGCGCTCCGAAGAACTACAACCAACTTGCCGCTCACAATCGTGCGCCACCACGGTCTCGTCATCATCCTCGTCGTGTCACTGCAGACACTGTCACGAGGTCTGGAGGCAAAATAGGAGGGTACAATAGTAGTCGAGGACGGCCGTGCCGCAGTCGAGCGGGAGGAAACAACCTCCATAGCCTTCACGATAGCTGACCAGACATGGCAGCAGGGACACACCAGGCCCTGACGGGCCCGACTGAGCCCATACCAGGCCCGTAAAGCCCCTGCTCGCCCTGCTGCAGCAAGCCGACGCGCAGCACTGCCATCCCCGACGTCACCCGACGCTACATCTCCACCTCCAGGGACCCAAACCGCTGCCAGGAGAGCCGCCAGCCCGCCTAGCCGAGATAGGGCCCTTCTGGGCTCAGATTTGGGCGGAGGGCACTGCTGTCGCCTACCTGCGCCGCTGCAAGGATCCGCCGCCAACGTCCGCTCCACCGTGCAGCCGCCGCGCCCAGGTATGCGTCGAGAATCCCGCCGCTGATCCAGAACCGTCGCCTCCTCAGAACACCTCCCGGAGCAGCCCCGCCCCGCGCAGAGCTCAATGAGAGGGGAGTGGCGAGGAGCCGCCACCGCCGGCGCTGTCCAGGCCTTGCCCGGCGACGCACGCCGACGATGACGAGGGAGAGACGAGAAGAGGAGGAGCTAGACGCAGGGAGACGGCAGCGCAGCCCGGTCGCCCACGAGGGCCGACGCAGGTCGCGAGAGCGTGATTACAAGACCGAATTTGTTTGTTTCATAACAAAGGACCACAAATCTGGATAATTACCACATCCATTTTCATTTTTGTCCAGATTTAGATATTACCATGACCATTTTCATTTTTTCAAATACGAATTTTGAATAATTTGGATTATCTACTACTCCCTCCGATCCCCATATTAATTGTCGCAGAAATGGGTGTATCTATACATGTTTTAGTGTTAGATATATCCAATACAGTGACAATTAATATGGATCGGAGGGAGTACCAATTTCGATGTAGAGGCCAAGGTCTTAATCCCATTTTTTTAAAAAAATCTACTACCAATTCCCGCCCTTCCTAGCCCTCACTTTACCGGCGGAGCTATGTGAAGGCAAGACTGGGCCATGGCCCGCCCAGCCAAAAATAGAAAAAAAAATTATACCTATGCATCTACGTGGAAGGCCCATTAAGGCAGCAGTCTAAGCTAGTTTGCACGAAACGGTCTCTATTTTGGTCCCGATTTAGTTCCTGGCTGCTGCTCCTACTCCGATCCATGGCTATTGTTAGGGCTGCTGCTATGCCTCCGACCGGTAACTGAGTGTCGGAGATAGCAGGCAGACCACCGGAGCGAGTCGATCTGGTGGCGAGTTCAGCGACGCGCTCAGGTGACCGTTCCTAAACCCCCAAGCCCTAGGCAGCAGACTACATACAACATTGGTCGGCCGCCGGCCAGACAGCTAGCAGATAATTTCTCTAGCAATGTGTTTGGATGTTGGAAAAAAGCTTTGGAATTGGAATTCTAGAATTAGTAGAGCTAATTCAGGTGTTTGGAAAGGCATGGAAATCAAAACGTGGAAACATGGACCAATTCCGAGCAGCCCCCGCGAGCCTGCGCCCCGTGCTCGATCTTTCTGAGCCCGTCCGCTCGGAAAGAGCATGGAAACGGACCCCCCACCCCCACGATATCACCTGCCCCTGCCTCTTCCATTTCTCGCTCCTCGACCTGGCGGACGCTCGCTCGCCACCCCTCCCCGCCGGTGAGGTCCCCTCCCCTTTCCCTCCCCTTTCCTTCCTCCCTCCCCTTCTTGGAATAGCTGGGGGCGCCCCCTCCCCTGAACCCTAACCCCATGGCAGTGGCAAGGTGGGTGCGCCGGCTATAGGTTGCTGGAGGCGGCGCCCTCCCTCTCCCTTCCTCCCTCCCCTTCTTCTCCAATGATTTTTGCTGTAATTTTTTATTTGTATGAACACCTAATTTGTTCTATATATGTGACCTGCAGATTTCTACAAGAATTAGTACCACCTCAGTCCAATTAAAGGTATAAACTTCTTGATCTGTACTATTGGTTGTTGTGTTTCTTATCGATTTATGATATGACCATATGTGTGATAGAAACATATACTTGTGACATGTGCTTCTAATAAGATGAGATATGGATGATTCTGTGATACCTATGCTCTACATAATTAGATTTTAAACATTGTTTACATTGTAGAATAATCATGTCCCAACAAGAGTTGGTTGCTTACATTACCGAAGAGAACAAAAGAAGAAAAAAGAAAAAGGATAGTATTGACAAAGAAGTTTTTTGAGATGTCATATCTTGCTCTAGCTTATGTTAGTACGCAGCGGGGACCGAGAAACCTAGGATGCTTCAACGATGACGAGGAGAAGGTTGCATATAGGAAGTACATCATGAAACAAACATATGATGGTTCCGAGACAACTTGCTATGATAAGTTGCGCTTAACTAAAAGGAAGTACATCTTGAAACAAACATATGATTTGTTCTTGACGATTGTAAAGTGCAAGTCGTCTCATGAGAAGTGGACCAAGCTTAAAGAAATATTTGGTGGTTCCATTTCTAATATTGTCGGTGGTTTCTCCGAGGAGATATCTTTTACTTCACATCATGAAGAGCTCCAAGTTGCTTCCACCTCTGGCCGCGATGAGTTCTCATCTTCACCCACTTCACCAATGTGTGGCAAGACACAAGGTAAAGATATGGAACAAAATGCTTCTATTTCCTCTAGTTGTTTATCTAACAATGTAGAGGAAATCAAACATTCTATGGAGCAAGACATGATCATGAATGAAGATTCAAGAATATCCTCATCTTCATCCTCCCGTGCTCACATGTGCCTTATGGCAAGAGGACCAAAGGTATCTCCTACTTTGGATCCCAATATATCTTCTAAAGATAATAGCAATGATAATGATGATAGTGATGATGACATTGATGAGGATACTAGTGCTCTCTTGCTTGAGTTGACTTTTTTGTGTACCTCTCTTCGTGGTAATAATAAGGCCGTTACTTGTCTCAAACACATTATGGACACCATAACTAAACAAACGGGAACCATAGAGGAGTTGGATTTCCAACTTGATGATGGGAGTCGGAGATTCAATCTCCTTAAGCAAGAGCTTGCCGAGGAGAAGCACACTAATTGTCTCCTCACACAAAAAGTTGAATGTTATGAGCTTGAAAAGGAAAATTCCATTAATGATGCTTGTGCTACTAACTCTACTTCTTGTGAAGCATCTACCCTAAAGGAGAACGTTAAGCTAAGGGCTCAACTTGAGTTGCTAACTAGCAAGTATAGGAAATTGGAAGAAAGTCATGAAAAGCTCTCGGGCTCTCATAATGATCTTCTAATCTCCCATGATGGGCTAATGTTAGCTCGTGAGGCAAGTATTACCAAGGTAACATCTTGTGAGCCTCTTTTGGACATTAGCACAACTTCTACTCAAAATGCTATTTTTGCCGTGTGCTAGTCCTAGTAATCCATCTAGCCATACTATTGATAAACCTTGTGTTGGATTACTTGCTTTGCCTTATTGCTATAGCAATGAAGCTTCTACTTCCTCTAGTACTTGTATTTCTACTAACCATGTAGAGGAAATCAAAGAGCTCAAGGCCCAAGTCACCTCGTTGAGGTATGACTTGGAAAAGAGTCATGAAGGGAAATCCACACTCGATAATATTTTGAATGTGCAAAAATCCCCTAATGATAAAAGTGGACTTGCATTCAACTCCAATAACAAGAATGAGTCCAAGAGAAATAAGAAGAAGGCCCAAAACCAAGTCAAGAATTCAGCCAAGATTATTTGCTTCAAGTGCAAGGTTGAAGGACATCATGTAAGATCTTGTCCATTGAAGAAAAAGCACTTGAGTGAGAAGCAACAAGGGAATCGGCCACAAGTACAAGGTCAAGCCCAAGTTCAAGTTAGGCCACTTCCGAAGAAGAATCAAGATAATGCTCCCCAAGCCAAGAAATCAATGAAGAAGAGAAAGGGGGCACTTGTTGCTACATATGTCGTGTGAAGGGGCACTTTGCCTCTTCGTGTTCAAACGGTACCTTATCTAACCCAATCATTATTAATGATGATTATTCTCTTGGGAAGGATAAGGATGGAAATGTGTTTGCCAGGTTTGTTGGAACTCAAAGTGGTGTCAAGAAAAGAACCATTTGGGTTGACAAGCCTATTGTGACTAACCTCTTAGGACCCAACTTGGTTGGGGACCAACAAGCTCAAACTTGATCAATAGGTGTTTATGGAGGGCATTGGAGACTTGGCTAACTCATGAAGAATTAAGGGATCTTCATATATTATATTTGATCAAGCCAATTCATTAGGATTATCTTATCCCTATCTTATATCCAATGCGCCTTTTCGCGGTAACTTGTACTAAACTCATTTATATTGTAAGTTACTTGCCCCTTTACATGTTTTGGTTTTATACCAAGTATGTGTTTGTATTTGGTGTTCCTCATGCTTGCTTATTTTGTGTATTATAGTATGTTTATGTGTTTGGCACATCATTTACTCATGTGTTTCGTTTTGAGCCTCTAATGCATCTTGATGATATCTTATTTGGCTCTTTTTGAGTGGTTAATGGAACATCCCATTTTGGGGGAGTGATATGCCTTGCGCATCTCTCAAACCTTAAAATGTGTGTACGTGAGTACTACCACTTAGTATTGATATTGAAAGCTTATCTAGTCACTATGTGGTGTGTCATACTCATGAGAAATTCAAATTCTAAATGTCCATTAATTCTCTCTAGTTGAGGTTGCTTTGTCTCTTATTAAGAAAAAAATTATATCACATTATCGGGGAGTAATATGCTTATTTTGCATATCACAATCCTAGGAAATGTGAACATATGAGGTAGTGCCACTTAGAGTTGATATTGTTGATTATCTTTTTTCTAGGTGGCATGTTGGCTCAAACAAGGTCCTATTTTTGGTTAGAAGATTTTATTACTCGTCTTTTCAGTCCTTGTTTGAGTAAGAAGTTCTTGATGCGGTCTTCCTCAAATACATATCTCTATATCTTTTTGGGCGACTATTTGCTTCAAGTTATTCTAATAATTGCTTTGCATGATTGTGTGACTATATTGAAGCTATCAAGAATCTCTATCTTTGCATAGTGCTTAATCTTTTTATTCCTATCCTATGCTTTTTATTATGAAGATGTATCTTTAATATCCATGCAATATAGCATTGAAAATCAATTCCAATTCACCCGACATCTTTGACAATTGATATACTTATGTGTGGTAGCATTTGTGGGTTATCATCACCTTGGATTTCACCCCTTATTGCCTTATTTTATTTCCAATTTTTTTGTGGCTCCCATTGTCTTCCTTGTTTTTTTAACATATCTTTGATGATGTTTTTGATTATTATAAAATGTGATTTAGTGGAAGATAAACCTTTTCTTCTCGAAACCTTGTGCCATTGTAAAAAGTGTTAAGGGTTTGGTTTATTTGTTGAAACCTTGCTCTTTTGGGAGTTTGTTATCTCATTCTTTCTTCTCTATTTTATTTGCTTGAATGAGATAAATCTTTGAGTATTTTTGTTTTATTTCATCTTTTTGCTCAATAGTTTTTGCTTAGTTCATTTGTTGAACTTCGTTGAACAAATCTTTTGTTGATTTGATTCTTTGATATAGTTTGGGAAACAAATGTGTTTTGTCACACCTTGTATGCCTTCTTGAATATTTTGGTGTTTTTTAAAATTATATCTTCTTTGGATATTGAAAGTATCCATGTGTTTGCTTTCTTTGATCCAATATATTGGTTATACTCCATCAAATCCTTAAACGGCTAAGATGTGCATGAAATTCAAATTTCATCTCTAAATATGTACATATTTTTATGGAGTGTGTCCTATGTGTTGTGGTTAGTCAACCACTTTGGACCCAATAAGTTTGTGGACCAAGATGTACTTGAATGTTGTTTTAGGTACATTGGAGATGCAATGGATGCTTGTATCGTCTATGAGGAAAGTGTTGTCACCACATGATAATTGGAGCCATGCTAGGATGATTGAAAAATTCTTATCTACTACATCATACCATTGTTATCTCGGTAACAACTATCTTATTCATGCATACTATTCTTTCATCAAATCTCTTGTAGGTTGCATCTTGGCATGAATTTATCCGTTTGTAAATGTTGCGGTTCTTGCAAGGGTCTTTGAAAGACTTCTTTATCCTTATTGCTTATATGAGTAATTTTAGATGATGCATATAATGGGGAGTATATAAAATCATGTTCATGATTTACCAATTCCAAATATGCCTTCTAGCAATTGATTGCATATCAATTCCTTAAGGTACTCTCATGTGCAATATTGTTGAAATTGCTTTGAATCCTTCCTTGTGCTACTTGTTGCCTTTCTCAAAGTATCCCAACTAGCATTTGTTCCCTTAGTGTTAGTTGTGATGTTTTTGAGGTTTTTATTTTTTTCCTTTGGTGAAGTTCATTGATATACCATAAGTGAAAATAGAGACATGGGCTATATTTGCACTTAAGCAAAAAATATCATGTTTGGTATATCCTATGACTTCCTCTTGGATATCATGTTTTCTTATTTTATTAACCTCTTATGTATGGTTATTTATTTGTGGATTATTCTCATGTTTTGTCCACTTATAAACTTATATACATGAGAGTGTTAATCTCTCGCCTTGATGTCATCGCTCTTGTTGACCATATCTCTTATCCTCTTGGTTTTTAATGGTATTGGTAAGGTCTTGATTTATGAGTGCTTGGTTTACCTTTACTGCATCTTCATGCACTCATATCTCATATTTGGTTTCTTTTGATTTAAGCTTCTCTTGACAAGTGTATTTATTTATATATACTCCTTGTATCTTGGTTGTGTTCTAAATAATATAGAGGGAGTTAGTATTCCATGTTTGTGCATATTGTATTACAATGCAATAATTAAAATTTATGCATGAACCTTGGGGAGCTTCCTTATTTCATTTAAAGCACTATTTGTCCATTTGATTTTTTTGGATCATTGGATTGCTTGATTCATCCGTTGAAGTTTCTTCACCGTTTTATCATTTTAGCAATCTTTGATCCTCAATATATCTTGATTTCCTCCAAATATTCGTCATTGGATACGTGCATTTGATTTCACTCAAATTATGAGAAATGCACACCTTGGGGATGAACTCATACTATATTGGACTTCTAACTTTGTCATCCATTCTGGCACTTGTTGTCAATGGGGGAGAAGTTTAGAGGGTTTAAGGGAAATGGTTTTATACTTAAGATTGGTTTGTCCTTAAGTGTTTGCCTTTCATGCATTTCATCTTTATTATGTTTTGCATGGTTGTATATATAGTGTAAACTCTCCCAAAGTTTAATCTTGACAATGTATGCAATGAAATTCAAGTTCATCACACATGCATATATTGTGGGGGAGTTTGCTCTATATATGTTGGTTCTACTCACATCTCTTACATTAGTTGTAGTTTGTGTAAGTAGAATCAGTTTTGATATGTGCTAGTAGCTTTGTGTTACTTGACCATATCAAATGCAACCTCTTGTACACAACTTATTATCGGATAAGTTGCGTACTTGTTTCTGATATTCATTATATAAACCCTCTTGTTGTGATTGTCATCAATTACCAAAATGGGGGAGATTGAAAGAGTAATTTACCCTATGTGTGGTTTTGGTGATTATTGACAATCCCTATGGTCTAATGTTTTCACTGAGTTTTATATGAAGGAATATTACATAGGTCATGCTTGTATTCTATGTGTTGGATTTAAGTATGGATGCCATGAAGATAAAGATATACCTTGAGTATTGGCATCAAGATCATCGAGTTGAAGAGAAGAATATGATATGATCAAGATCTTGAGAGTGTGATCTCAATAGAAGAATTCAAGATATGGCTCTAAGACGGTGTCATGATAGCCTCATTAGTTGATCTATGATTGACTAAGATTTAGAGCATTTAATAAAATTAAGAGTTCTTTATGTACCTCAAGATATTGAGATGGAGCATGAGAAGATACATGGTTGATCTATACAAACAGTGAAGAGTGATTTCATGTTGGTCAACACATGAAGCATAATGAATGTACCACATGGATCTTGTGGTATGGTAAGCCTTGTCAATTATGCATCATGAACTAACCCATTATATATGTGTCTTTGCGTTTTCTATATGGGATATGTATCTTTCCATGGGAATGCTTCAAAAGTGAAGATCTTATATAGCCCATGAGAGGATGACATCAAGTGGTGATCGTCATCAAGGTTGAGAAGGGCAAGTTCAAGATAAGCATCTCGAGAAGATCATTTGCTTGAAGCTTGCCTTCCATATTGGTGATAATGGACATTTATTAATGAAGCTATCCAATAGTGGTGTATGGTGGAGCAAATTACGAGTCTTCACGAAGCAACAATGATCAAGTGATGCATTCCGGCTTGGATGGAGATTGAAGTGTTGTCATCAAGATCAAGCAGGATGCGCAAGGCAAAGGTATGGCCTTTATAAGTTTTCCTTTTACCGGTCTCAAGGTGGTTGTTGGGAGACCGGGTTATAGGATACATAGCCGCACTATTAAGAGAGGCTTTCGGTTGGGTAACTTGATCACATCGTCATAGGGAGCTCAATCCTTTGCATTCTTTGCATCTTCCTATTTTGTTGCTTCTTGTTGTTTCTCCATGTGAGGTTCTTGATCTTGTTGCTAGCTCTTCAACAAGCCCAAGTTCATCAAAAACGGAATTCGTATGCATTTTCTATGGCGTTTTTGAGTTTGAAGGTTTTATCGGTTCTTCTTATAGGGAGGATTCTTAAATTTCTTCATTTGGTTCTATCCTCCTCTACTGGACCATGATGTTTCTATGCACCATCTTGTAGGGCTTGTTGTCCTCGTCAAAACAATCCCAATATCATCGAAATCGGAGTCCGAACGCAAAAGTTATCACCGTTTTCGTGTGCCCTGTTTGGTTCCAGCGGAATTCCGGCGGGAATTCCGGCGGACCGAGTCTGTGGTCGGAATTTCCGGCGACCGCCAGAAAATTCCGACAAACCGCCGAAAAACTATTATGCATGCTGTTTCGGTTTGTACCGGAACTTTCGGTTTTGCGGTGACCCAGCATACCACTGCATGTGTAGTACACTATAATCGTTGACATGACATCTACAGAACACCGTTCCGTAAATATCACATCCCTCAGAGTGGTACAACAGAAACATTATGGGTCCATATTACAAAAGTACACACTTTATTATTATTACAATACTGGAAGTTCCAGACTTCCAAAAGATCCAACTTACAAACCAAAATATAAGATGTCCAGCGGAAATTTGAAAGTAACAACTCCGACTAGGAGTGGGGCTCAATAGCTTATTCTATAGAGTTCATGCTGCTCGGCTCCGTTAGTTACTACTAACTAGACACTTGAGTGGACTCGTCCTCATTGACACCGTAGCGGATCTCGTAGTCCACGCCTTCAACACCTCCGGATAGATCAGGTTCCTCGTAGAACAAGTCTTCTTGGCATTCGACTGCATACATTGGCACGTGTTCGGGATCCTCAGAGTCTAATCAAGGGATCAAAGGAAAGGATGAGTAACAACGTTACCCAACAAGTTCATTATATGCAAGGTGGGAAGTTTGATGCTCTAACTACCACCTCGGATTATAAATCCTTGGCACTATGCAGTTTTTGTAAATCTTTCTGCAAAGGTTGATTTTATTCCGAAAGACTATGACAATCAGCCTTCACAGGTTGACCAGAACTTTCATGGAGTTCCTTTCCTGCCACGTTCGTAGCTCCTTCCCGGAACAGGGAGTAACAAGTTACAGCTCTTACACTCTATAGAGGTGCGTTACTTTACCCATGAGCGATCAACTCCTTGTTGCACAACCGGACGTACTTTCCCGTCCACAATTCCATGATGTGGGGCCCAGTAGTTGGTCCAAGCCAATCACTGCCCCCTTCGTGACCCCGCATGCCTCCTTGGTGTACACCATGCCCACATAATGAATTACGGCAATGGTTTGTACAAACCGTTAGATGCCAGAACTATCGTGGGACGTTGAGGGTTCCCACCCATATGTTGCATATCCTCTACGAATTACCAATTAATATGCATGCTATGAGGATAACAACCACGACCTGCACATCCGGCTTCATGCGAGAGGAAGAAGATACATCTGACTTCTCTGTCCCATTCCAAATCTCATGGCTAACGCGTGATATACGGTGCTAGAATCACTGATGTCAGGGGTGATTAAGTCCCATTTGATCATCATTGTTGCAATTAGAACTCTAAGTTCTATTGCTCCAGTATATCACCACTTAGGATGATATCTATGATTTCTTTGTTTATGAAAATAATATTTTCTTTCTTTTATAGCATATATGATAACACACAATTTGCAAATACTTTGATAAAGACTCTTCAAAGGACATGGGCAAGTGATGAACTTGCCTTGTGATGGCAAGGTAGTGAAGTCTGATGCTTGCACCGGACCTTGAGCTTCTAGTTCTACAAAAACATCATTATTGCCCAGTAAGGACAATATTTAAAGAAGCAAAATGATTATGCAAGTAATGTAATCCGTTATTTAAATTTATATGCATTTACCCCAAAAAGTTCCTTTTTGAGTAATAAAGGACATATAAATATTTCTTTTTAATATTTATAACATGTATTGAGTTATTTTATTTTATTTCCCTTTATTTGGCTTTTATTGATTTAATAATTCTTTTAGGAATTATTAATTATACATTAATTTTATTACTAAATATTTATTTAGTATTTTACAAAAATACTATAATATTAATAAATAATGAAAGTGATTTTTATTTATTTTTACCACCTTTCAATAATTTTGTAAAATTCCATAAGGAATATTTAAATTACAAAATTCTTATAAAAATTTAAGTGTTCAAAAATTTACATTTTATTTTATTTGAATAGAGTGGATTATTGTGAATCCAAAAATATTTTATTTATAATTTTTGGACTTTTATTTTATTTTCTATAATTTTATTGAGGTCAGGGGCATTTTGGTCTTTTCCAATTGATTAAAAAGATTTATTAAGCAACTTGGGCTTATTGGGCCGAGGTGGCCTAATAGGGCACGGTCAAATGACTACCCCGAAGGGTTTTGGCCCACCCAGCCCACTCTGCATCCTCTCTCTCCCTCGATCTTATCTCCTCCTCTAACTCGCCCCCGTGGCTGGCGATGCTGCCACCGTCGATTCTCGCCATAGTCGGCTGTTCTGGCCGCCGCCGTGGTCCGAGTTGGGGTTGTCGACGATGCTCGTTCGTTCTATACACTTGTATTTGACTTTGGGGCTTCCCCGTGGTCAGTTCCACCCCATTCCCAAACCCTAGGGTTCGGAAAAGATGTTGTCGTCGCCGCCGTGATCCCGCCTGCGGTGGTGGCTGGTCTCGTGCGCTGCTGCGGCCACCACCATGGCAGGTGCAGGTTGCAGCGCCCCTCTGGGTGCTCCCTGTGCTGTCGCGGTGCGTCGGCCCCTCCGCTCCCTCTTCGATTCGTCAGTGAGGACCTCGTGTAAGTGATCTTGGTGGTGTTTGTCTATGCTACTACCATGATTCTACCTCTGTATCTAGTGGCTTTCATGTCGAGTGACTATGTGTTGGTTGATTTCATCTCTGGATTAGAGTTCTTGCTCTGGTTAGGATTTATAACCCCCTATTGATCATATCTATGATGCTTTAGATCTAGTGTTGATCATATTTGATCATGGGAAATGATTGTCTGCTGTGGTTAATGGTTGATAGTGGCTTTGATGATAGTAGTTGCCTGTTAGATTAATTCTAGTTGTAATCCACCTTGATCCATGCTAGTGTATCAATGAAATCCTTGATTGGATTAGGTTGTTTATCTAAGAGTTTACTCTACTGTCAGATTGCTTATACTGATAGTAGTTGCTTACTACAATTATACTATTGGCTTGTCTGAGATTATACTCACTAAATCAAATCATTGCTTGCAATGATTTTTGTGGATGTATGAATTTAAGATTGATTCCTGGCACTTGGCTTCAGGAAAATGATATGTAATGATTTGTCCCTTTTCCTGTGGGAACTAAGCAAAGATGATTTTAGCTCATTAAGAACTTGTCCTTGTGATACCATTGTATTCTGGCACACAAGTGATTGGGTTTTTATTTCTGGGCTTAGCTTGATTATGCTTGTGATTAGAACTGATAAAATGATATGGTAGCTTTCTTATCTTGCCTGCCTATGATGTTGGTCTGAGGCTCTAGGATTTAATTCCTAGTTAGTTGGGCAATAATTTGTTTGAAACTTATAGGATTAGAGGTGCTACTCTCTCTTTGAGAGATGTGCCCTGATCTGATAGGATCAAATGAAAATGATCTAAGTTGCAAAAATAACACTGAACCCAGTGATGCTGGTCTGAGGGTTTAGTGTTTGTGCTTGATCTTGATTTCTTATCCTTATACTTGAAATCTCTAGGATAGATTCACCCCTCTTGGGTGAATATCGAGAGATCATTACATAAAGGAACACATGCCTTTGTTTAGATATTCTGATGAAAGCATGTGATGGTTTTGAAGGGAGTATGCCCTGAGAGGCAATAATAAAATGTTTATTATGTGTATTCCAAGTATATGATAGATGTTTATTTTACACGCTATAATTGTATTAATACGGAAACGTTAATACATGTGTGTTTAATAAACAAACAAAAAGTTACTAGTTATGCCTCTCTCATAAACTAGTTCGTTGATTAACAAGATGATCATAGTTTCCTGATCATAGACATTGGATGTTGTTAATAACGAGATCACAACATTAGTGTAATGGTGTGATGAACATTCATCCGAAGTATAGCATTACGATCAAAGTCATTGAGTTTATATTGCTATAAACAACTTACGAAGTAGTCCTAATCCTTAGACCATGAGATCATGCCAATCACTAACACCGGAAGAGTTTCTTGTTGACATCAAACGTCACACCGTAACTGGGTGATTATAAAGATGGCTTCAAAGCTACTAAAGTGTTATGTTGAGAATCATGGATCAAGAGTGGAATTTGTTCATCCCGATGACGGATAGATATGCTTTGGGCCCTCTCGGTGATATCACATTGGTTAGCTTGTAAGCAAGTGATTTGATCACTAGAATGTTATATCACGGGAACAAGAAAAGAGTGCATGTCAGTAACGATATCAAACTAGGTATGGAGATACCGATGATCGAATCTCGGACATGTAATATATCGTGAAACAAAGGTATTAAGATACAAGCGTAAAAGGTTCCAACGATCACAGGAAAAGTCATCGTTGAATGTGTGGGAGTCAGTATGGATCTCCAGGTCCCGCTACTAATTATTGATCGGAGAAGGGTCTCGATCATGTCCGCATTATTCGCAAACCGTAGGGTGACACACTTAAGGGACACTGACATCCAATTGGAGCAAATGTTTCATGCCGAAAGAATAAACAAGCGCAGGAATTTATTTCACTAGATACCGAAACAGGTTTTCGGGTGAAATTGCATAAAGAGGTTATGCATGTGAAATGGAATTCTAGCAAGGGGTTATTTGTGAATGTTTGTCATTAAAGTAATTGACAAAATTCTGAATAAAATAAAAGAGTTTTATTTAATGAGAGTTTGCATTAAATTTGGTGGAAATTTAATGGGAATTTGAGTGGAGAAAATTGAAGGGCCATTTTGTGAGTGGAGTGTCCACCCACATGAATGAAGGAGGGGAGGGGGCAGCCCCATGTCCGGCGGCCCCCCCCTTGGGTGCCCCCTCCTCCTATAAAAGGCACCCCATCTCCTCTCTCTCACTCACACCTCCTCGTGAAGGATCTCTCTCCCCCTCTAGAATTTATCCCCCATGGTCTCGGAATGGCGAGATACATGTTCCCGGTGGCTATTCGGCAAGAAAGGGTTGTGCTTCCGCTGCATCGCTGGAGCGAGGAGGCGGAGGTTGCTCGGTGTCTTGTACGTGTGTGCGAGCACGGATGCGCTGCTGCTTTGCGGCGCTAGGACTTCCTCTCGATCTTGAGATCGGCAAGAGATCGTCTACATCAACCACGAGTTGAACTCGTTAAGATTTGTCGGTCTTCAAGGGTATGTTCTCTACGGATATACATCCACCCGTTGTTTGTATCTAGTAGATAGATCTTGGTACATAGTTCCCATCGTAGGAAATTTTTTGTTTTTCTATGCTGCGAACCCTACAGTGGTATCAGAGCCGGATCTATGCGTAGATGCTTTACACGGGTAGTACACATATGAGTATGTGGGCGATGATGATCATGTTGTTGCTCCTTTGTTGTAATTTTGGATATTGGTGGCATAGTGGGATGAAGCGGCCCGGACAAACTTTACATCTCCTCGCACATGAGACTTGTTCCACGCTTGACATGCAACTAGTTTGCATAAGTGGCTAGCGGGTGTCTGTCTCTCCTACTATAGTCAATATCTATTTTGCAAACGAGTTGTCAACAATTTGGTTATCCTCGTTGTGGTTCATGTTCGTAGGTAAGAACGGTTCTATCTCAAAAGCCCTAAGCCACGTAAAAATTGCAATGGATAAATTAGAGGCGTCTAGTTTAGATTGTTGCTGGGCTAGTGTTATGATATGGTAGTGTTGTAAGTAGAAGTATGAGATGATACTCTTACAACACACATAGCGTGTAAACTCCATAGACCTTGGATTTACACATATAGGTATGATAGTGATCATACCACGATGCACATGATAGAGATCATCTGCGGGAACCATAACATTTCACTAATAAACATGTGATGTTTGGTAGCATCTTATATTGCTTGTTTAGCGCTTTGTTAGCATAATAAGATGATCCCTCTTTTAAATATCAAGATAAGAATGTGTTCTTCCTTTAGTATGCACCGATTATGTTTTTCGTCGCTCCAAGATATCACGTGATGATCGGGTGTTCTTGGATCCATGACCATATTTCGGGTGTAAAACAGTTACACACGCGAATACTAAGGTTCTAACTTGGCGAGCCTAGCATGTACAGACATGGCCTCGGAACACGGACCGAAAGGTTAAGCATGAGTCATATAGTAGATATGATGCCCATTTGATGCTCGCCTTTGAAGCTACACCGACTCACGTGATGATCGGACTTGGTGTAGTGGATTTGGTTCATGTAATCACCAAAAAGGCACGAGGGATGTCGTTTTTGAGTGGGAGTTCATTCGTAATATGGATTAGTTGAACTCAATCTATCATAAACTTAGTCTAAACTTTACAAATTCTATTGTAGATGGCACCGCCTGCTTTTAATTTCAATGTGTTCATGGAGAAAGAGAAACTTGCAACGAACGGTAGCAACTTTACCGAATGGGCCATGAATTTGAGGATTCTCCTCTCTGCTGCACAAAAGCAATATGTGCTAGAAGCGTCGTTAGGCCCCCCACCTTTTGAGGATGCCCCTGACGAGGAGAAGAATGTCTATCAGACTCGTCAGGAGGACCACAACTTAGTTCATTGCGGCATATTGTATGGGCTAGAGCCAGAACTTCGAAAGCGTTTCGAAAACGGCAATGCTTTTGATACAATGGGTGAGTTGAAAATGATTTTCGACACACATGCTGCTGTAGAGAGCTATAACGCTTCAGAAAAGTTCTTTAGCTGCATGATGGAAGAGCACAACTCCGTTAGTGAGCATGTACTCAAGATGTCGGGTTACGCCGATAAGCTTGTGTCCTTGGGAATAACGATTCCCATTGACTTAGGCATCCATCGTGTTCTGCAGTCTCTGCCACCTAGCTATAAGAGCTTTGTGATGAATTATAATATGCAAGGCATGAAGAAGTCTCTCCCGAGCTTCTGTCAATGCTTAAAACTGCAGAAGTGGAGATCAAAAAGGAACATCAAGTGTTGATGATCAATAGGAACACTGGTTTCAAGAAAGACAAGAAGGGAAAACGGAAGGGAAGTAAGGGCGGCAAGCCGGTTGCTGTGCCTGAAAAGAAACCCCGAGTTGGACCTAAGTCTGATACCGAGTGCTACTATTGTAAAGGGACTGGCCACTGGAAGGGTAACTGCCCCAAGTATTTGGTAGACAAGAAGGCCGGCAAGGCAAACAAAGGTATATATGATATACATGTTATTGATGTGTACTTGACTAGTGCTCGCATTAGCACCTGGGTATTTGATACCGGTTCAGTTGCTAATATTTGTAACTCAAATCAGGGGCTGCGGAACAAGCGACCGCTAGCAAGGGGTGAGGTCAAGATGCGTGTCGGCAATGAATCAAGCGTTGATGTGATCGCCGTCGGAACGCTGCCTCTCCATTTGCCGTCGGGATTAGTTATAAACTTGAATAATTGTTATCTGGTGCCTGCACTGAGCATTAACATTGTATCTGGATCGTGTTTAATGCGAAGTGGTTATTCATTTAAATCCGAGAACAATGGTTGTTCCATTTATATGAATGAAATCTTTTATGGTCATGCACCGATGATGAATGGTTTATTTCTATTGGATCTCGATAATAATGTTACACATATTCATAATGTTGATGCTAAAAGGATTAAACTAAATGATGATATATCCGCATATATGTGGCACTGTCGTCTAGGTCATATTGGCGTTAAACGCATGAAGAAGCTCCATTCGGATAAACTTTTGGAATCACTTGATTTTGAATCATTTGATACATGTGAGCCATGCCTTATGGGCAAGATGACTAGAACGCTGTTTTTCGGTTCAATGGAACGGGCGACAGATTTATTGGAAATCATACATTCTGATGTATGTGGTCCAATGAGTGTGTCGGCGCGAGGTGGATATCGTTATTTTGTTACTTTCACAGATGATTTGAGTAGATACGGTTATATCTACTTGATGAAACACAAGTATGAAACCTTTGAAAAGTTCAAGGAATTTCAGAATGAAGTGGAAAATCATCGTAATAGAAAGATCAAATTTCTACGGTCCGACCGTGGAGGTGAGTATCTAAGTTACGAGTTTAGCACTCACATGAAAGAGTGTGGAATTGTTTCACAACTCACACCTGCCGGAACACCACAGAGAAATGGTGTGTCGGAACGTCGTAATCGTACTTTATTAGATATGGTTCGATCTATGATGTCTCTGACGGACTTGCCGTTGTCATTTTGGGGCTATGCACTAGAAACTGTTGCATTCACTTTAAATCGGGCACCATCTAAATCCGTTGAAAAGACACCGTATGAATTGTGGTTTGGAAACAAACCTAAGCTGTCATTTCTTAAAGTTTGGGGATGTGATGTTTATGTGAAGAAACTTCAACCGGATAAACTCGAACCCAAAGCGGAAAAATGCGTCTTCATAGGATACCCTAAGGAAACTATTGGGTATTCCTTCTATCATAGATCCGAGGGCAAGGTTTTTGTTGCCAAGAATGGATCCTTTCTAGAGAAAGAGTTTCTCGCGAAAGGTGTGAGTAGTCGGAAGGTAGACCTCGAAGAGGTTATTGAAACTTCTCTTCAAAGTATGGCGAGTAGCACGTTGGAAGTTGTTCCGAAGTTGGCTTCACCTGTTGAAGAGGGAACTAATGATAATGATCATGAAACTCCAAAAGAGAGTACTACCAAACCTCGCAGGTCTAGCAGGACGCGTGCAGCTCCCGAACTGTACGGAAATCCTGTCATGAATTTCATGGTTGATGAAAATGACGACCCTGCGACGTATGAAGAAGCGATGATGAGCACGGATTCCAACAAATGGTTAGAAGCCATGAAATCCGAGATGGAATCCATGTATGAAAATCAAGTTTGGAACTTGGTGGACTTACCTCACGATCGAAAGGCCGTGGAGAGCAAATGGATTTTCAAAAGGAAAACTGATGTTGATGGTAATGTAACCGTCTATAAAGCTCGACTTGTCGCAAAGGGGTTTCGACAAATTCAAGGAGTTAACTATGATGAGACATTCTCTCCCGTAGCGATGCTAAAATCAGTTAGGATTATGTTAGCAATTGCTGCATATTTTGATTATGAGATATGGCAGATGGATGTCAAAACCGTGTTTCTCAATGGTAATATTGAAGAAGAGTTGTATATGATACAACCAAAGGGTTTTGTCGATCCTAAGGATGCTAACAAGGTGTGCAAGCTTCAGAGATCCATCTATGGATTGAAGCAAGCATCACGAAGTTGGAATCTCCGCTTTGATGAGGTGATCAAAGAGTTTGGATTTGTCCAAACTTATGGAGAAGCTTGTATTTACAAGAAAGTGAGTGGGAGCAATGTGGCATTTCTGATATTATATGTGGATGACAAATTATTGATCGGAAATGATATAGATCTTTTAAACAGTGTTAAAAGTTATCTAAACAGCAAATTTTCAATGAAGGACCTAGGTGAAGCGTCATACATATTAGGCATAAAGATCTATAGAGATAGATCTAGGCGCCTAATAGGGCTATCGCAAAGTACATACCTTGATAAGATTTTAAAGAAGTTTAAAAGGGAAGATAGTAAGAAGGGGTTCTTACCTATGACACAAGGCACGACATTGAGTAAGACTCGAAGTCCGGCTTCGGCGGAAGAAAGAGAGATAATGGACAAGGTCCCCTATGCTTCAGCCATAGGCTCTATAATGTATGCCATGCTATGTACAAGACCGGATGTGGCACATGCTATTAGTTTGACTAGTAGGTACCAATCGGATCCAGGTTCAGAACACTAGAAAGCGGTCAAGAATATCCTTAAGTACTTGCGAAGAACTAAGGATATGTTTCTTGTATACGTAGGTGAAGAAGAGCTCGTCGCTAAGTGTTATGTTGACGCTAGCTTTGACACCGATCCGGATGACTCTAAGTCTCAATCCGGATACGTATTTCTCATGAATGGCGGAGCGGTTAGTTGGAGGAGCTCCAAACAACCTATGGTGGCGGGATCAACAACGGAGGCTGAATATGTTGTTGCTTCAGAAGCGGCTCAGGAAGCAGTTTGGATGAAGGAGTTCATATCCGAACTAGGAGTGGTTGCAAACGCGTTGGACCCAATGGTGATCTATTGTGACGATAATGGTGCCATTGCCAATGCCAAAGATCCAAGGTCTCACAAGCATTCCAAGCATATTAAGCGCCGGTTTCACTCCATCCGCGAGCATGTCAAGGATGGAGATATAAAGATTTGTAAAGTACATACGGATCTCAATGTAGCAGTTGACTAAAACTCTCCCTAGAGCAAAACATGATCTACACCAGAACTCCATGGGTGTTAGATACATCACTATGTAACTAGATTATTGTCTCTAGTGCAAGTGGGAGACTGAAGGGAATATGCCCTGAGAGGCAATAATAAAATGTTTATTATGTGTATTCCAAGTATATGATAGATGTTTATTTTGCATGCTATAATTGTATTAATACGGAAACGTTAATACATGTGTTTTAATAAACAAACAGAAAGTTCCTAGTTATGCCTCTCTCATAAACTAGTTCGTTGATTAACAAGATGATCATAGTTTCCTAATCATAGACATTGGATGTTGTTAATAACGAGATCACAACATTAGTGTAATGGTGTGATGAACATTCATCCGAAGTATAGCATTACGATCAAAGTCATTGAGTTTATATTTCTATAAACAACTTACGAAGTAGTCCTAATCCTTAGACCATGAGATCATGCCAATCACTAACACCGGAAGAGTTTCTTGTTGACATCAAACGTCACACTGTAACTGGGTGATTATAAAGATGGCTTCAAAGCTACTAAAGTGTTATGTTGAGAATCATGGATCAAGAGTGGAATTTGTTCATCCCGATGACAGATAGATATGCTCTGGGCCCTCTCGGTGATATCACATTGGTTAGCTTGCAAGCAAGTGATTTGATCACTAGAATGTTATATCACGGGAACGAGAAAAGAGTGCATGTCAGTAACGAGATCAAACTAGGTATGGAGATACCGATGATCAAATCTCGGACATGTAATATATCGTGAAACAAAGGGATTAAGATACAAGCGTAAAAGGTTCCGACGATCACAGGAAAAGTCATCGTTGAATGTGTGGGAGTCAGTATGGATCTCCAGGTCCCGCTACTGATTATTGACCGGAGAAGGGTCTCGATCATGTCCGCATTATTCGTGAACCATAGGGTGACACACTTAAGGGACACTGACATCCAATTGGAGCAAATGTTTCATGCCGAAAGAGTAAACAAGCGCAGGAATTTATTTCACTAGATACCGAAACAGGTTTCGGGTGAAATTGCATAAAGAGGTTATGCATGTGAAATGGAATTCTAGAAAGGGTTTATTTGTGAATGTTTGTCATTAAAGTAATTGACAAAATTCTAAATAAAATAAAAGAGTTTTATTTAATGAGAGTTTGCATTAAATTTGGTGGAAATTTAATGGGAATTTGAGTGGGTTTTTGAGTGGAGAAAATTGAAGGGCCATTTTGTGAGTGGAGTGTCCACCCACATGAATGAAGGAGGGGAGGGGGCAGCCCCATGGCCGGCGTCCACCCCCTTGGGTGCCCCCCTCCTCCTATAAAAGGCACCCCCTCTCCTCTCTCTCACTCACACCTCCTCGTGAAGGATCTCTCTCCCCCTCTAGAATTTATCCCCCATGGTCTCGGACTAGCGAGATACATGTCCCCGGTGGCTATTCGGCAAGAAAGGGTTGTGCTTCCGCTGCATCGCTGGAGCGAGGAGGCGGAGGTTGCTCGGTGTCTTGTACGTGTGTGCGAGCACGGATGCGCTGCTGCTTTGCGGCGCTAGGACTTCCTCTCGATCTTGAAATCGGCAAGAGATCGTCTACATCAACCACGATTTGAACTCGTTAAGCTTTGTCGGTCTTAAAGGGTATGTTCTCTACGGATATACATCCGCCTGTTGTTTGTATCTAGTAGATAGATCTTGGTACATAGTTCCCATCGTAGGAATTTTTTTGTTTTTCTATGCTGCGAACGCTACAGGTTTTATGAGACTCACCACAAGATTTGATGTTGGTGTAGTAGATTGTTGATCTTGATCTTGGTCTGGATCTTGATCTTCTTTAACTGTGCTCCTGAGCTTGCTCTTGAGCTTGCCTGCTCCTCCTAGCTCCTGGTCTTGACCTTGTTATCCACCAGATCCATCCCTCTCCTTATGTCACCATCCTGGTGATGTTTGGGTTGATCTGGGTGGTTGGTTTGGTTGTTGTTCTTGGTTAAACTGTTGTTCACCCTGGCTGTGTTGGTGTGTTGTGTAGTGGAGTGATGCACTGAGGTGCTTCTCCATGGCTGTGTTGTGGTTTTGTGATCCTGGCTGTGCTTGTGTGGTCGACAGCACACCATCTGCATGCTTGTGTGTGTGCAGTCTGTGTGCCTGCTATGCACATATGGATAAGTTCAGAAAATTTGAACTTACTATTACCAATCTACTTTACCCTGGCAGGTGAATTGGTCCCTTTTGGCTGTCATTTGCATTTTGGCTTGAATTTATGAAAGATGAGATCTTTCAGATTGGTGAAACTTGCCCCTTTTTAACATTTCTCAATGATGAGATTGTCAAGTGCACCTCACTGACATATCTGAGAGAAATATATACTAACACTAATCTTGTTTTGTTTTCTATTTAATCTTTGTTTTGCAGGTACAAAGATAAAGATGAAGATTTAGTGTAGTTTTAGATATAGGATAGTTAGTATAGATACATATGTAATTTTCTTAATCCTTTGTAATTTGTCTTTTATAATTCTTGTAATCTTTGTTTGGTTCATTTGTAATAAAGATTATATATTTATTAATAAAGAATATTTTATTCTTTATTCTTGTGTGAATTGTAAAGTTTGGAATAACTTCAGTAAGTTATTCTTTGTAATTTGTTTATGAATAAGAATGAACTTCATATACCATATTGCTTTTGAATAAGATTTAAGTTCTAATACTTTTCTCTTAATTAATTCAAGATTCAAATCTTATATCAAAATTATTTAAATTATAAAACACTTAAGTTTTAAAAATTCAAACTCATTACAAAACACACAAAATTCCTTTAAGACCATATCAAAGTTTATAGCAATCCTCCTTTAAGACTAAACCTACTCTCAAAGTAAGAAAGAAACATTGATCACTCAAGGTTTTTATTTGGCGAAAATTTTACCCACATTTTCTCAAATGAATGCATGCAACAATACATATTCCTAAATCAACCCTTCGTTAGGTCCTATATACTGGGATGTTACAGACTTCCCCCCTTAAATTAAACTTCGTCCTGAAGTTTGTGGAGATGTACCTGAATAGTTCTGGATAAGCTTTTCTTAAATCCTCTTCCTTCTCCCATGTGGCTTATCTCTCAGGGTGATGTTCCCATTGTACCTTGCAATATTTGATTGCTCTGTTCCTCAATCTTTTCCAATTTTCTTCCAGAATCTTGCAGGGCTTTTCAATATAAGTCAGGTCTGCTTGTAGTTCTATCTCTTGATGTGTTATTGCATCATCAGGAACTTTCAAACATTTTCGAAGTTGTGACACATGGAAAACATTATGCACTTGAGCCAATCTTGATGGTAACTCTAAAGCATAAGCTATAGTTCTGTTTTGACTTAGTATCTTGAATGGTCCAATATATCTTGTACTTAATTTCCCTTTAACTCTGAATCTTTTTACTCCTTTCATTGGACTTACTTTCAAATAGACCATATCTCCCACTTCTAGATGCCATGATCTTCGGCTTTGATCCGCATAACTTTTCTGCCTGCTCTGGGCTATTTTCAATCTATCCCTGATCTTACCAATGATGTCTTGTCTCTCCTTGATATAATCTGGCGCAAATTCTTTGCTGCTACCAGGTTCATACCAACATATAGGTGATCTACACTTTCTTCCATACAGAACCTCATATGGAGCTGCCTTCAGACTACTCTGATAGCTATTATTATAAGAAAATTCTGCCAATGGTAGGTGATCTTCCCATGTTCCTCCAAAATCTAGTGCACAGGCCCTCAACATGTCTTCTAGTATTTGATTTGTTCTTTCAGTTTGACCTCCTATCTTAGGATGATATGTCGTGCTGAAATCTAACTTTGAACCAAGTGCTTCATGCAATTGCTTCCAAAATGCTGAAGTAAATACTGATCCCCTATCAGTTATGATCTTCTTGGGTACTCCATGCTTACTTACTATCTCTTTGACATATACTTCAACTAACTTCTCGGCATTATCCTTTTGATTCACTAGAATAAAATGTGCACTCTTAGTAAGTCTGTCCACTATTACCCATATCATATCCTTCCTTTTTGGTGTCATAGGTAATCCTGTGATAAAATCCATGCCTATTTCCTCCCATTTCCATTCAGGAATGTCTAAGGGTTGTAATGGTCCTGCTAGACTTTGATGTTCAACTTTCACCCTTTGACAAGTATGGCATTCAGATACATATTTAGCAATATCCCTCTTCATGTTATTCCACCATAATAGTTCTTTCAAATCCATATACATCTTGGTACTCCCTGGATGTATAGAATAGGGTGTATCATGTGCTTCTTTGAGTATGATATTTCTGATTTCAGTGACATCTGAAACGCATAGACGATCTTGGAACCATAAAGATCCATAATCCCCAAGGCGAAAAACTGACTTTTGCCCTTGAGATATCCTCCGAATTTCCTTAGCAATGAAAGGATCTTCTTCTTGTCATCTAAAAATTTCTTGCTTAAGATCACTGTCCTGCTCTGCAACTACCTGCATAGTCGCTAATCCTCCAAGAACCTCTGTTCTGATGAATTGAAGTTCTAGCCTTTCCAAGTCCATTTGTAACTCTTTTGGTAACTCTCTATTGCTTGGCTGAATATCTGCACTCTTTCTGCTTAAAGCATCTGCTACAACATTTGCTTTCCCTGGGGTGTAATTGATTGTTAAATCATAGTCCTTGATTAATTCCAACCAATGCTTTTGTCTCATGTTTAATTCCTTTTGAGTGAATAAATACTTGAGACTTTTATGGTCAGTATATAACTCACATTTGGCTCCATAAAGAAAATGCCTCCATCCTTTCAGCGCAAAGACTACTGCTACTAACTCTAAATCATGAGTTGGGTAGTTGACTTTATGTGGTTTCAATTGTCTTGAACCATAAGCAATCACTTTCCGATATTGCATTAATACACAACCCAAACCTTCTTTAGATGCATCACAATATATAGTGAAATCCTTTCTTGTCTCAGGAACTGCTAAGATTGGAGCTGTGGTTAATCTAGTCTTCAACTCTTGGAAACTTGCTTCACACTTCTCATCCCACTTGAATGGTGTATTCTTCCTTAATAATTTGGTCATTGGTCCGGCTATTTTGGAGAAACCTTCAATGAATCTCCGATAATAACCAGCCATTCCTAAGAAACCTCGAATTTGCTTCACATTGGTCGGTGAAGTCCACTCTAGTACCGACTGAACTTTAGATGGATTCACAGCAATCCCATCCTTACTGATCACATGACCGAGGAATTCTACCTAATCTAACCAGAACTCACACTTACTGAATTTAGCATAAAGCTTATGTTCTCTTAAAGTCTGCAATGCTATTCTCAAATGGTCAGCATGCTCTTCCTTATCCTTAGAATATATCAGAATATCATCAATAAAGACGATGACAAACTTATCCAAATATGGCATGAAGACCTTGTTCATCACATTCATGAATATTGCCGGTGCATTGGTCAAACCAAATGGTACTACCAGATACTCATGGTGTCCATACCTTGAGACAAATGATGTTTTTGGAACATCTTCCGGCTTGATTTTGATTTGATGGTATCCAGATCTTAAATCTATCTTTGAAAATACTCCAGCTCCTTTCACTTGATCAAACAAATCTTGAATTCTTGGTAAAGGATACTTATTCTTGATCATCACGTTGTTCAGATTTCTATAATCACCACACATCCGTCTTCCACCATCTGTCTTATCCACAAAGATTACTGGTGTTCCCCATGGAGATACACTTTCCTGTATAAATCCTTTTCTTGCTAACTCATCAATTTGCTCCTTGAGTTCTTTCAACTCTTTGGGTCCCATTTTATATGGTGCTTGAGCTATTGGTGTTGTACCAGGTATTAGGTCAATTGTGAACTCTATCTCCCGGTCTGGTGGCATTCCTGGTAATTCCGTTGGGAAAACATCCTGGAATTCATTAACTACATGAATTTATTCTAATTTAACTTCCTTCATTGAATTCAACTGCAGATCCACCATGATATGACTGTGTTTATCTGCCTGGTAAACTATCCTCGATCCACTTGGAGTTTTGATTGAGACAATTTTCTCCTCACAATTTATCTGAGCTCCGTGTTCCATCATCCAATCCATTCCCACCACTACTGCAATTCCCTTCAAAGGAATCACATAAAGGTCTGCAAAATATGTACAACCACAGATCGAGATAACCTAATCTTGTTTTATGTGGCATACAATCACATTCCCTCCTGCCGTAACTACGGTCATAGGACGTTCTAATGTTGCCCTTCTAATCCCGAACTTATCACAAAATTATTCAGAAATGAATGAAGTAGTTGCACCAGTATCAAATAGAACTTTGCCGGGATTGGTAAGAATATTGAGCGTACCTATTACTGCATGCTCCGAATTATCCACCTCCTCGAGAGTTGCGCAGTTCATTTTTCCGGTTGGTCGGTTTCTCTTGCCATTGTTTTTCTTGCCATTGTTTCCCCTTTATTGGGTTGTCCATTTCCTCCACTAGCTTGTCCTCCTCCCTTGGTAGGCCATCCTCCCAGTGGTTTGCTCGGACAATCTGGCTTGATATGCCCCTTCTAGCCATAACCGTAACAGATCACTACAGGCTTTTTGCACTCCCTCTGGAAATGCCCTGGAATTCCACAGTTGTTGTAGATAACATTCCTCCTCGGATTAGATTGATTTTCACCACTGCCTTTGTTATTGTTATTGTTGTTGTTGCCATAATTTATATTCCAAGGTTTAAACTCCAGGTTAGGTTTAGGTTTGCTTGCCTGAATTCTCTTGGTTTCCTTCTTGGCTCTCTTCCTCCAATCCTCTTGGACATTCTTATAGTCATCTTAAAAAGTAATGGTTGCGTCCAACAACTGCTGATAAGTTTGCTTATTGGCTAACCTTAGCTGCATCTTCATAGATGGATTTAATCCACGCAGGAAACGCTTCTTCCACTTCTCTTCAGTGTTAACATCCTCCTCAGCATAACGAGACAGTTGGCTAAACTCCCGGATGTACTTCATGACACTAGTATGTCCTTGCTGAAGCTCCTCAAATTCTCTCCACTTCAATTCCATCACACTCTCCGGAACATGATATTCACGGAATCTCTGCTTGAACTCCTCCCAGGTAAACTCCCTTCCTGGTGGTTGCATGGCTAACTGATTTTCCCACCATGATGCTGCAGGTCCAGTCAGCAGATGAGTTGCATACCTCAATTTTTCCTCATCATTGCAACCTACAGTTTTCAGCTTCCGCTCTGTATCTGCTAGCCAGTCTTCTGCATCCATTGGTTCAGGAGCTGATGCAAAAGGTAACGGTCTTGCATTCTGGAAATCAGATAAACTCACTCCTCCTCCTTCAGGTGCCCTCTGATTTGCTCGCCCCAGCAGCTCTTCCATGAACTTGTTCTGGTTCTCTTGCATCATTTGCATGCATTGCATAAAGTTCTGCTCCATTAACGGCCTCATTGGTGGTGGTGGTGGTAATGTTCCTTGATTTGCTATATCGGCATCGGCCTTTTCCTTGGCCTCAAGCTCCATCCGATGCTGCTCAGTTTCCATTTCTACACCCGTATCCATGACCCCCTAGTCCTGCAACATAAAGCGAATACTCATAATTACATCATGGTGGACTGAGGCATAGCCCAGTGGCAAGGGTGGGATGATACGCCCTTGCCCGCCCAGGTTCGAGCCCTCATACTCGCATTCCTGGTGCGTACGCATGAATACATCTTTCAATAACTGCCCGTGGCTCTCCCACGTGAGCATCATTTTTTTATAATTACATCATGCACATGTGTTCTGAGCTCGACTTTACGCACAGAACTAGTCACACAATGAAGATCCAAAGAAAATCCAAATATGCATTTCACATATTTACATAATATCATAATGACACAAAGTCATTACAACATATACCATATAGGTATATTCACAAAACTACCGTATTCATCTCACTGCCTTATTCCTTAAAGTAGAATACACAGTGCTTGATACTATTAACTACTATTCTCTTTCTAGTAGTAACTACGCTCATCATACATGCCTGGTGTCCAACCGTGATGACGTGTTGTCCGTCGCACGGTTTGTGGAACAAATGGCCTTCCAGAAGGAACATACTCTGTATCTGAAGTATTAGGGCTTGAGCCATTACTCAACCTGAGCGCCTCGACTCCCTCCAGCTCAGCTGAAAAGTCTTCAGAAACATATTCAACATTATCTCCAGCCTGCATTTTCTGAGCTACATTCCTTGAGTTGTCAACAGAATACGCAGATCCTGCTGCTTCCCAGGTGCTCTCGTGGACAAGATAATCGAATACTGGATAATGTATATTCCCTGGGTTTTGAGAAGATGTTGATGATTCAAACACTCTCTCCTCAGGATCTTCTTCTTCATCCTGATCATCTATTGACATGGTATTTCTACTTCTATTATTAGGGTTCATTCTTGCACCCCTCCAACTGGATTGTCCAACATTTCTGTCAGAACCATCCGTGGATTTCTGGTGTTCATGAGATCCATCATATGATCCCATCGTCCAACCATCTGAATTCTCAATAGGAAGTTCTGAGTCAGAACCATCCTTTGAGCCATGTGGTACTGTATACCGCATATCGATAGTAGGATCATGTGTAGGTTCAGGTCTTGGTGAATAAGGATATGGTGTAAAAGATTCCGGATCTATCGGCATATATTTAAAAATAGGTATTGCACTACTACTTGCTTCTTTCTCTAGATGGAATGCTAACTGCTTCCTCCTTTCCGGATCAGTTAGATCCTCTAACATATCATTTTTGTCTTCGACAATCACTTGGTGAGTCTTATAAAAAGACGCAACGAGTGTCCGGTATCTATCCATAAACTTGGAAGCTAACTTAGGATGCTTCTTAACCAAAGTAAGATGATCCGGTATAGGCTCCGAGTCTATAGAATCATGAGGTATCACAGAGAATGCGCTACCCTCTAACTCATTGGTTTTATGCTCCTGGATATTTGCTATTGCCTCTACAACAGCAAAATGATAGGCTGCTAAATGACTCCTACCTTCTCCTATGGGTAGACCGTGATATAATCCAAGCTTCTCTAGAAGTTGGATACTCACACGATACTTGGATAACATCCGGCCATCTAGGTAAGTGATAGTGTTCACTGGAATTCTAGTTGGACAATTAAAGAGCTTTAAAAGTTGACGAAGTTGGTCTGTAAATGATCCTTGATAATCATCAAGAGTCTCCTCTTTCCTTACCAAAGTCTGTTTTGGAAACTTTGGTGCCATTTCTCTGTATAATAGAAAAATAATTTTAATTAGTATCCAATGATATATTGCATCATAACAAAGAATTATCACACTAAAATATATAACGGAATATTCTCATTTGAATACCCATTATATTACTTTTAGAGAATTCTTTATCGTTGCTAAATCTCCTACAGGTAATACCCTTTACTAGGTTTCCAACCTAAGGTCAAAGCAATTTGCTCTGATACCAACTGCGGTGACCCAGCATACCACTGCATGTGTAGTACACTATAGTCGTTGACATGACATCTACAGAACACCGTTCCGTAAATATCACATCCCTCAGAGTGGTACAACAGAAACATTGCGGGTCCATATTACAAAAGTACACACTTTATTATTATTACAATACTGGAAGTTCCAGACTTCCAAAAGATCCAACTTACAAACCAAAATATAAGATGTCCAGCGGAAATTTGAAAGTAACAACTCCAACTAGGAGTAGGGCTCAACAGCTTATTCTATAGAGTTCATGCTGCTCGGCTCCGTTAGTTACTACTAACTAGACACTTAAGTGGACTCGTCCTCATTGACACCGTAGCGGATCTCGTAGTCCACGCCTTCAAAACCTCCGGATAGATCAGGTTCCTCGTAGAACAAGTCTTCTTGGCATTCGACTGCATACATTGGCACGTGTTCGGGATCCTCAGAGTCTAATCAAGGGATCAAAGGAAAGGATGAGTAACAACGTTACCCAACAATTTCATTATATGCAAGGTGGGAAGTTTGATGCTCTAACTACCACCTCGGATTATAAATCCTTGGCACTATGCAGTTTTTGTAAATCTTTCTGCAAAGGTTGATTTTATTCCGAAAGACTATGACAATCAGCCTTCACAGGCTGACCAGAACTTTCATGGAGTTCCTTTCCTGCCGCATTCGTAGCTCCTTCCCGAAACAGGGAGTAACAAGTTACAGTTCTTACACTCTGCAGAGGTGCGTTACTTTACCCATGAGAGATCAACTCCTTGTTGCACAACCGGGCGTACTTTCCCATCCACAATTCCATGATGTGGGGCCCAGTAGTTGGTCCAAGCCAATCACTACCCCCTTCGTGATCCCGCATGCCTCCTTGGTTGTGGCATCCCGCAAAACCACTACTAGAAAATCGCGTTGTTTTTGTGCATTGCATCATCATGACCGCATGCTCATGTCATCATGCCACATTGCATTTGAGCATCGTCATCATCTTGCATTTGCTTGCATCAAACTATTTGCGGAAAAACCTGTTTTGTTTTCTAAACGCCCCATCTTTATTCAAACGCAAAACCCGGGTCGCCGGAATACTTTGTTTTGTCTGCTATCGGTTTGCAAAAGCCCGGTTGGAAATAAATAAAATAGTTGAATATTTTTAGTGGGGCAGTCGAACGGGCCGATTCGACCCGAACGACCACCCCCAGAAATAAAAACGGTCCACCCCAAACCCTTTTCTACCAACCTATCTACCCACACCCTCCGGCCACCTCACCCGGACCAGTCCCACGCTGCCACCTCACCCTCTCCCCCCCTCTACCCAATCCCATGCCGCCACTTGGCCACCTCCTCCTCCACCCCCTCTCTCTCCTCTCTCTCCCTCCACCCTGGACCGCTCCCATCCCCACCCCCACTCACCACGCGCCAACCCCCATCCGACCCGGTCAACACCGCTCCCCCTGCCACCTGGGCCCCACCCCTGGCGCCTTGGCCCACCGCCCCACCTCCCCTGGCACCCTCCCCAGGAACGCCTCCCCCGAGCGAACCGCCCCCGACCCCACCCATCGCGCCCGCTCCTCTCTCTCTCCCTGGCTCTCCCCGACGCACCCCTTCCCCAACCTCCCGCTCCCTCCTCCTCCCCCCCCGGCGGACGGCGCCGTCGCCCTCCCTCGGCCCCGCTCACGCCACCGCCTCCGTTCCCCTCGCCTCCACCTCCCCGGCCGCCCGCCGCTCCGCCTACCCCGCACCAGCCGTCGCCGGCAGGCCTTCCTGCTGCGCCGCCCAACGCCACTAGCCGCCGCGCTCTCCTCCCGCCGTCCAGAGCTCCAAGCGCCACCCCCCGCAGCCTCCTCCCCCTCTCCTCCTCCCTCCGGCGTCGGCCTCTTCCTCCTCTGGCCGCGCCGCCGGGCCCCGTCGCCGCCTCCATCCGTCCGCCCGACGCCGGCGAGCGCCGCGCCCGCCCGCGTTCGCTCCCCTCTTCCTCCCCTCCGGCGCTCCGCTCGCTCCCTCCTTCGGCCGAGCCCGGCCTCGCTCGCCCTCTCTTCAACCGCCGCCCGTCGCCGCTCCTCCGGCCGCCTCCGCGCCAGGCCTGACCCCGGCCTCTCCAAGCCTCGCCGCCGGGGACCCTCGGCTCAGCAGCGCCGCGCGCCTCCCCGAAGCTCCTCCTCGCCTCTGCCCTCCGCCGACGCCCGCCCTCCTCCTCGTCGCGGCCGCCGTGGCCGTCTCCGGCATTCCCCGCCCCTCTAGCTCCGCCACCACCGGCCTCAGGTCCTCCCGATGCCAGCCCCGGCCGCGCGGCAACCGTCGCAGATCATGTCCCCTTCGCTGTCAGCTCCGTGAGGTTGACGTGGTACTAGATATGTGGTGTTCGATGACCAAGTACCAAGCTCTCCAACACGGACTTGCCACTCCCGAAGAAGTCGTCGACAGGAAACCTCAAGGACTTCTTCCCGGAGTCCGAAGAACGCTGACATGGATGCGAAGACTGTGGCATCCCGCAAAACCACTACTAGAAAATCGCGTTGAATTTGTGCATTGCATCGTCGTCATCATATGTTGTTTGTCTAAAACTATTTTTGCAAGCCCGTTTTGTTTTATAAAAACACCCCGTCTTGTTTCAAATTCAAACCCGGGTCGCCGGAATATTTTGTTGTCTATTATTGGTTTGCAGCGGTGCATTTAAAATTAAATAAAACTTTTAATTATTTTAGTGGGGGCAGTCGAATGGGCCAACCCGACCCGCACGACCACCCCCAGGTTTTTACAAACGGTCCACCTACACCCGCCCTTCTAAATCCTACATCTACCAATCTTCCTACCCACACACCCCCAGCCACATCACCCGGGCCAATCAGCGGATGACACCTCACTCCACCCCTCACCCCACCCAACCAGAAAACGCCACTTGGCTGCCACATCACTCCCTCTCTCCACCTCTCTCTCTCTCAACCACACAACACACACCACAGCCACACACGCACGCGCCCACCAGCCCCCTGCCCCTGGCCCCACGACTGGGACCCACCCCCACCGCGCGGCCCCGTCTCTCTCTCCCCGCGTCCCCTTCTTCCTCCTCCCGACCTGCTCTCCCTGGGCCTCTGCGCCGCTCCACCTAGCCGCTCGCCCGCTACTCCTTCAACCTCCCTCCCCCACGCGAGCTCCCCTTCCCCGGCCGCCCCCTCCTACCCGCACCACCTCCCGCCTCCACCGCGTCCGCGCGCCCCGGCCCCGACCATCTCTGCGCGTGCCCGCCCGCCGCCGCGCCTCGCCCGAGCCAGCCGCCGCCGACTCTGCGTCGCCCTGCCGCCCTCGAGCTCCACCCCGCGCCGACAAGCTCACCTCCAACCGCCAAGCCCCGCCCCGTCCTGTGCGCCTCGCGCCGCCGCGCGCCCGCCGGCGCCGCTCCTCCCTCCAACCGCCGCCTCCTGCGCAGCGCCGCCGCTGCAGGGCCGACCCGAGCCGCCCTGCTCTGGCCCGGCCCCGCGCCCCTCCGGCCGGCCGCGTCGCCGTCTGCCCCGCCCCTGCGCCGCTGCTCCTTACCCGCCTCCGTACCGCCGTCGCCCCCGAGCCGCCGCATCGGTCCCGCCGAACCCCGCATACCGCCCGAGCCGCCGCTCCGCCGACCGTCGGCAAGCCCGGCCCCGCACCCCCGTCGTCGCCAATGCCAACCGCCTCCACCGTGCAGGTCCCTGTGTAGTACCAAGTGGTGCTAAGTGTTGGGTGTGGAGACGACAAGTTCGACACCGGTAATCGGACCCCGCAAACCCCAAGTTCCCCCTCGCCAACCCCCGGACGACGAGCTCTTTTACCTGGACCCGAAGACAATTGTGCGACAGGCACTTCCCCGAGGATGCGAAGTCGAGAACCCGACGCCAAGATCGCCCCGAAGGCCGAACCCCCCGTGGACCGACATGCTCTTTTTCACGGATATGACAAGTACTCCGACCCGGAACCAAGTTCGCCACCGACTAAAGACGGACTACGAGTTCTACTTCACGAATGCCAAGCGACAAGATCTACTACCCCGGAGCCGAGAACGTTCCGTCGAACCCTGAGACCGACCCCGAACCCCCGGACCAAGACCGTCGAGGCCCCTCAATGTGTGAACCCCTTCCCGAAACCCTATTTTATAACATAATAACAACTTGTTGCATATTGAATTGTCATACTCGCATGCATATCTGTGGTTTGGGGGCCTTATGCCGATTCACTTCATAATTCAATATGGGGCCCATATGCGGGCAAATCTAGTCTCATATTGGCCTCATTTAAACTTGTGTAGCGAACCCGTATTATCTTTTGCCATGTTAAAACAACATTAAATTGCGGGGTAGCTAATTCACTTGAACTGTTTAATTAATTGTCGGAACCCCGGTTCCGCTTAATATGGCCTAATCGCATCGCATCTTTGCCATGTCATGCATCATACATGCATCATGCCCGATATTTTGCCGTAGTATTAAATATTGCATCCGGTGTTTATTCTAGTGTTTTGCTTCTTCGCGGATAAGGCCGTTGAGTTGATGTGAGCTTCGCCCCGATCTTCGGTTGAACCTTCGACAATGTTTTCAGGCGAGCATCTCCCCTTTCTACCTATCTTACTTTTATAGTATTTATTCCCTCCTGTTGATCTATTGCTATCTGTGTCGCGATGCTCTAGTTTTCGTACCCGTGAAATCCCTTGCAGCCGTATATTGCCTTGGACACATCCTATTACCTGATGTTTGATAGATAGTTGGACCAGCGCGTCGTAGTCGCTTGCTCAAGTGTTGTCGCGTGTCGTCAAGTACCACAATTGTTGGAGGTTTGCCGCATGTTGACGTTGGAGATGATCATGGCTTTACTTTTTGTTCACTTTAATTACTGTTTAACAACTAAAATTGAATTAAGCAGAGGCATCGGTGGGTGATAGGTAAGATTTGGTTTCCGACCGCCCACTTGTGTCCCGTAGGACCCGAGTTCTTGACACCTGTTCCGAGATCGAGCGCGCTAACCACAGGTGGGGAGATATGGGCCCCCCATTGATTATTACCTGATTTCAAAGTATTGTACTGGGGGCCACAAACTAGTTTGAGGTTTTATTTACGATCCTGTACTTATGCCATGCTTTACTGCTTTAATTAAATTGTGCGACAGATAGCACCTGTACTGTTTAGGATCGGGCCACGATTTCGCGGTGTCGACAGTCCCTGTTTGGGGATTTGCTGTCGTTCACAGCCGTCTACCCAAACCCTAAGTCCGTCTCGGAGACCGGCCGACTCCGTTGCGGGTGTCGACTTGGTGGGGTGGCCCCCATGTACTTGCTTTGGATCTGGGAACGTCGTGACTTAGGCCCCGCCGACATACCGATGGGTGTATGTTAACTGATCTGGCAAAAAGGGTCGAAGTGCCTGTGGATACTTTGGTGCACCCCTGCAGGGTTAAATCTTTTCGAGAAGCCGTGTCCGCGGTTATGGACGACTTGGAGCACAGTGCTTGATCATAGACAACTATAACTAAAGTTTACTGTTATAAATTAACTTGTATCCGATTTGACTAATAATCAGCTTCACTACAACGGACTGGCTAAGTAAAAGTACCAACAACTGCTGGGTTTTTGGGGTTATCTCATGCTAATTGTATCTGATTAGTAAGTGCTGCAACCATAACGGAATGATTAAATAAAAGTGCCCACTGCTTAATTTATCAGGACGACTATCTTTATCTGACTAGTAAATTGGCGCAACTATAACCGAATAAGTAAAACTGCCAACTGTGTGAGTTCCTCGGTTGACTTCCTCGTTTGGTCTCGAGGGGGAAACACCAGGATGGGTTTGTTCGATGGTAGCGTCAGGAAGGATCCGAATAGGTCTTTCTTACCCCCCTCTCTGATAGCCGCCAGTTGTATCGAGTCTCTATAGGTTGTTTAGTGCTTGCTGCCGCTGCCGCTCAGTCCACCATACCTATGTAGGCGAGGACCGCCGAATTCTAGTCTCGCCGTGTACTGGCCTCAGTACTGATGCTCCTCTTTTTCCTTTGCCCTTTGTCGGCACCCCTTTTGTTTAAGCAGGTTTTGAGATCGACGCCGTTAGCAGGGTTACCCTTCCGGCTTGGCCTGGGCAGGGTTATGGACGCCATTGGTTATTCTTCAGGGCTCTTAGCCCCATTGCATCTTGTCCGTAGTCGGACGCTCTATCGTTTTCAAGGTGATTTGGATCTTTGTATATTATATCTGTATTCTTGACTCATTGAGTCGCTGTTGTATATATCTGTTCTGTGGGTCCCATCGAGGACTGTTGTGTAATGTTATTACTTCGTTTTCCACCCGCACGAAAGTGCCTGGTGGGCACCTTCGAATCGTTTCTATGCGGGTTTGGCGAGTTTCGCTAAGACTTGCATAGGGCTAATTCTGAGGGTGTTACAGAGTGGTATCAGAGCTCAGCAGTTGCGATACCCCACAAGTCCAGCCTGTAGGATAACCTAGCTAACGGCCGAGGTAGAGTGTCAAAACTATTTTTGCAAAATCGGTTGGATAGTTCTGATTAGGTCTGATTTTATTCCTTACCCCTCTGCTATTCTCCTCTTACCTCTACGTGTTTTGAATCCGCTCTCTTCTCTCTCTTCGAGTCCAGGATTTCTCGCGGTTGGGTTTCCGTCGTACCTTCAGGGTTTCGCTTCCTTCTTTGATAACGGTGTTGCTACAGCTGGTCTTCATGCTATCCGAGGAATCCTTCGTCTGGTGGACTTCTCTTTGTTCCTTCTTGTGCCTTCCGGTGTTTTCCGACGCGACGACATCATCTACGCCAGATCCGATGCAGAGTCCGCATCACTCCTTTGTTCCGAACCTCGCTTGTCGAGATCTTCAGTCTGGATCCTGGGAGTTGGTTGCATAATCTGTTATTCGTGTACATAGTAATGCTTTGAGTGCGGGATGGAGTCGCGACCATACCACTACTCTTATCATTTGCTTTTGTATATGGAATGGTGGATCGATGCAATTTTACTCCTTCCATGGAGGTTAGAGGTGGCCTTACCTTTAACTTCGTCCGTTGTTTTCCGGAGTGTTCTCTTGATGATCAGGACAGCGACCTCTTGTTAGTGGTGTCGCGAGGATCTACACGAAGCGAGAAGTTTCAGATCGCCGACCTTTCCTTCCGGTACCATGAGGCGGATCTCGACGGCGAGATCCATTGTTAGTGGTGTCGAATTGTGGCATCCCGCAAAACCACTACTAGAAAATCGCGTTGAATTTGTGCATTGCATCGTCGTCATCATATGTTGTTTGTCTAAAACTATTTTTGCAAGCCCGTTTTGTTTTCTAAAAACACCCCGTCTTGTTTCAAATTCAAACCCGGGTCGCCGGAATATTTTGTTGTCTATTATTGGTTTGCAGCGGTGCATTTAAAATTAAATAAAACTTTTAATTATTTTAGTGGGGGCAGTCGAACGGGCCAACCCGACCCGCACGACCACCCCCAGGTTTTTACAAACGGTCCACCTACACCCGCCCTTCTAAATCCTACATCTACCAATCTTCCTACCCACACACCCCCAGCCACATCACCCGGGCCAATCAGCGGATGACACCTCACTCCACCCCTCACCCCACCCAACCAGAAAACGCCACTTGGCTGCCACATCACTCCCACTCTCCACCTCTCTCTCTCAACCACACAACACACACCACAGCCACACACGCACGCGCCCACCAGCTCCCTGCCCCTGGCCCCACGACTGGGACCCACCCCCACCGCGCGGCCCCGTCTCTCTCTCCCCGCGTCCCCTTCTTCCTCCTCCCGACCTGCTCTCCCTGGGCCTCTGCGCCGCTCTACCTAGCCGCTCGCCCGCTACTCCTTCAACCTCCCTCCCCCACGCGAGCTCCCCTTCCCCGGCCGCCCCCTCCTACCCGCACCACCTCCCGCCTCCACCGCGTCCGCGCGCCCCGGCCCCGACCATCTCTGCGCGTGCCCGCCCGCCGCCGCGCCTCGCCCGAGCCAGCCGCCGCCGACTCTGCGTCGCCCTGCCGCCCTCGAGCTCCACCCCGCGCCAACAAGCTCACCTCCAACCGCCAAGCCCCGCCCCGTCCTGTGCGCCCCGCGCCGCCGCGCGCCCGCCGGCGCCGCTCCTCCCTCCAACCGCCGCCTCCTGCGCAGCGCCGCCGCTGCAGGGCCGACCCGAGCCGCCCTGCTCTGGCCCGGCCCCGCGCCCCTCCGGCCGGCCGCGTCGCCGTCTGCCCCGCCCCTGCGCCGCTGCTCCTTCCCCGCCTCCGTACCGCCGTCGCCCCCGAGCCGCCGCATCGGTCCCGCCGAACCCCGCATACCGCCCGAGCCGCCGCTCCGCCGACCGTCGGCAAGCCCGGCCCCGCACCCCCGTCGTCGCCAATGCCAACCGCCTCCACCGTGCAGGTCCCTGTGTAGTACCAAGTGGTGCTAAGTGTTGGGTGTGGAGACGACAAGTTCGACACCGGTAATCGGACCCCGCAAACCCCAAGTTCCCCCTCGCCAACCCCCGGACGACGAGCTCTTTTACCTGGACCCGAAGACAATTGTGCGACAGGCACTTCCCCGAGGATGCGAAGTCGAGAACCCGACGCCAAGATCGCCCCGAAGGCCGAACCCCCCGTGGACCGACATGCTCTTTTTCACGGATATGACAAGTACTCCGACCCGGAACCAAGTTCGCCACCGACTAAAGACGGACTACGAGTTCTACTTCACGGATGCCAAGCGACAAGATCTACTACCCCGGAGCCGAGAACGTTCCGTCGAACCCTGAGACCGACCCCGAACCCCGAACCCCCGGACCAAGACCGTCGAGGCCCCTCAATGTGTGAACCCCTTCCCGAAACCCTATTTTATAACATAATAACAACTTGTTGCATATTGAATTGTCATACTCGCATGCATATATGTGGTTTGGGGGCCTTATGCCGATTCACTTCATAATTAAATATGCGGCCCATATGCGGGCAAATCTAGTCTCATATTGGCCTCATTTAAACTTGTGTAGCGAACCCGTATTATCTTTTGCCATGTTAAAACAACATTAAATTGCGGGGTAGCTAATTCACTTGAACCGTTTAATTAATTGTCGGAACCCCGGTTCCGCTTAATATGGCCTAATCGCATCGCATCTTTGCCATGTCATGCATCATACATGCATCATGCCCGATCTTTTGCCGTAGTATTAAATATTGCATCCGGTGTTTATTCTAGTGTTTTGCTTCTTCGCGGATAAGGCCGTTGAGTTGATGTGAGCTTCGCCCCGATCTTCGGTTGAACCTTCGACAATGTTTTCAGGCGAGCATCTCCCCCTTTCTACCTATCTTACTTTTATAGTATTTATTCCCTCCTGTTGATCTATTGCTATCTGTGTCGCGATGCTCTAGTTTTCGTACCCGTGAAATCCCTTGCAGCCGTATATTGCCTTGGACACATCCTATTACCTGATGTTTGATAGATAGTTGGACCAGCGCGTCGTAGTCGCTTGCTCAAGTGTTGTCGCGTGTCGTCAAGTACCACAATTGTTGGAGGTTTGCCGCATGTTGACGTTGGAGATGATCATGGCTTTACTTTTTGTTCACTTTAATTACTGTTTAACAACTAAAATTGAATTAAGCAGAGGCATCGGTGGGTGATAGGTAAGATTTGGTTTCCGACCGCCCACTTGTGTCCCGTAGGACCCGAGTTCTTGACACCTGTTCCGAGATCGAGCGCGCTAACCACAGGTGGGGAGATATGGGCCCCCCATTGATTATTACCTGATTTCAAAGTATTGTACTGGGGGCCACAAACTAGTTTGAGGTTTTATTTACGATCCTGTACTTATGCCATGCTTTACTGCTTTAATTAAATTGTGCGACAGATAGCACCTGTACTGTTTAGGATCGGGCCACGATTTCGCGGTGTCGACAGTCCCTGTTTGGGGATTTGCTGTCGTTCACAGCCGTCTACCCAAACCCTAAGTCCGTCTCGGAGACCGGCCGACTCCGTTGCGGGTGTCGACTTGGTGGGGTGGCCCCCATGTACTTGCTTTGGATCTGGGAACGTCGTGACTTAGGCCCCACCGACATACCGATGGGTGTATGTTAACTGATCTGGCAAAAAGGGTCGAAGTGCCTGTGGATACTTTGGTGCACCCCTGCAGGGTTAAATCTTTTCGAGAAGCCGTGTCCGCGGTTATGGACGACTTGGAGCACAGTGCTTGATCATAGACAACTATAACTAAAGTTTACTGTTATAAATTAACTTGTATCCGATTTGACTAATAATCAGCTTCACTACAACGGACTGGCTAAGTAAAAGTACCAACAACTGCTGGGTTTTTGGGGTTATCTCATGCTAATTGTATCTGATTAGTAAGTGCTGCAACCATAACGGAATGATTAAATAAAAGTGCCCACTGCTTAATTTATCAGGACGACTATCTTTATCTGACTAGTAAATTGGCGCAACTATAACCGAATAAGTAAAACTGCCAACTGTGTGAGTTCCTCGGTTGACTTCCTCGTTTGGTCTCGAGGGGGAAACACCAGGATGGGTTTGTTCGATGGTAGCGTCAGGAAGGATCCGAATAGGTCTTTCTTACCCCCCTCTCTGATAGCCGCCAGTTGTATCGAGTCTCTATAGGTTGTTTAGTGCTTGCTGTCGCTGCCGCTCAGTCCACCATACCTATGTAGGCGAGGACCGCCGAATTCTAGTCTCACCGTGTACTGGCCTCAGTACTGATGCTCCTCTTTTTCCTTTGCCCTTTGTCGGCACCCCTTTTGTTTAAGCAGGTTTTGAGATCGACGCCGTTAGCAGGGTTACCCTTCCGGCTTGGCCTGGGCAGGGTTATGGACGCCATTGGTTATTCTTCAGGGCTCTTAGCCCCATTGCATCTTGTCCGTAGTCGGACGCTCTATCGTTTTCAAGGTGATTTGGATCTTTGTATATTATATCTGTATTCTTGACTCATTGAGTCGCTGTTGTATATATCTGTTCTGTGGGTCCCATCGAGGACTGTTGTGTAATGTTATTACTTCGTTTTCCACCCGCACGAAAGTGCCTGGTGGGCACCTTCGAATCGTTTCTATGCGGGTTTGGCGAGTTTCGCTAAGACTTGCATAGGGCTGATTCTGAGGGTGTTACAAAGACCAAGCCTCGACACCCCGAACCCGATGCCGCGCCAAGATCTCCGAAAAACTCGGTACCGGACAAGCTCGCCATCGACCTCGAGGACGCCTACACGGAACGACAAGACCGCCACACGGACGCGAACCCCAAGACCCTGAGGCCCCGAACCGAAGACCGATCCGAAGCGCCAAGACCTCCGACAGGGAACCGACCAGTTCGCCGAGAACCGCACCCGAACCTAAAGCACGACAAGATCTGCCCCGTTGTTCGAGAACGTTCCCGCCGAGACCGACCCGTCGAACCCTGGACCCTGAGACCGACCCCGAACCCCGGAACCTCAAGTTCGTCGAGACCCCCTAATGTGTGACCCCTTTCTCGAACCCTATTTTTACAAATGCTAAATATAAAACCTGTTGCATATTAATCATTCATCTTGCATACTTGTCATGTGGTTTGGGGGCCTTATGCCGATTCACCTCTAATTAAATATGGGGCCCATATGCGGGCAAATCTAGTCTCATATTGGCCTCATTTAAATTTGTGTAGCGAATCGATACTATCTTTTGGCCATGTTAAAACAACATTTAAATTGCGGGGTAGCTAAACAACTTGAACCATCTAACTAATTGTCGGGACCCCGGTTCCGCTTAATCTTGCCTAATTGCATCGCATCTTTGCCATGCCATACATCATACATGCATCATGCCCGATCTTTTGCCGTAGTATTAAATATTGCATCCGGTGTTTCTTCTAGTGTTTTGCTTCTTCGCGGATAAGGCCGTTGAGTTGATGTGAGCTTCGCCCCGACTTTTGGATGAACCTTCGGCAATGTTTTCAGGCGAGCATCTCCCCCTTTCTACATATCTTACTTTTATAGTATTTATTTCCTCCTGTTGATCTATTGCTATCTGTGTTGCGATGCTCTAGTTTTCGTACCCGTGATATCCCTCGCAGCCTTATATTGCCTTGGACACATCCTATTACCTGTTGTTTGGTAGATAGTTGGACTTGCGCGTCGTAGTCGCTTGCTCAAGTGCTGTTGCGTGTCGTCAAGTGCCACAGTTGTTGGTGTATTGCCGCATGTTGATGTTGGAGATGATCATGGCTTTACTTATCGTTCACTTTAATTACTGTTTAACAACTAAAATTGAAGTAAGTAAGCAGAGGCATCGGTGGGTGATCTATAATATTTGGTTTCCGACCGCCCACTTGTGTCCCTTAGGACCCCGAGTACTTGATACCTGTTCCTAGATTTATCGCGCTATCCACATCCGGGAGGATTATGGGACCCCCCTGAGCCAGAGCTTGATTCAGTCTTATTTCTTGGGGCCACAAACTAGTTTGAGGTTTTATTTACGATCCTGTACTTATGCCATGCTACTGCTTTATTTACGATTGTGCGAGGAGCACACTGTACTGTTTAGGTAAGCGGAATGTTTTCGCGGTATCGACAATCCCAGTTTTGGGTTCCCAGTCGTTTACAGCCATTGACGCAAACCTTGAGTCCGTCTCGGAGCTAGCTTACTTCGTTGCGGGTCTACTCAATGGGGTGGCCCCCTGAAATATTTCTGAATCCTGTGATTGCTTTGTCGTGAAGGCCTCGTTGGGTTTTGATTTGGTTTTTCCGAGGTTGATCGAGTGTGTGTTGCTATTTGTGCACCCCGGCCGGGTTAAAACTTTCTGAAAGCCGTGTCTGCGGTTATGGACGACTTGGAGCACAGTATCTCGATCATAGACAAGCATAACTAAAGTAGTGCTATAAATTTGACTTTATAATGACTAGTAATCAGCTTCACTATAATGGAATGGCTAACTAAAACTGCCCACAATTGCTTTTTTGGTTTGTCGCTTGCGACAATTGTATCTGACTAGTAAGTATTGCAACTACAACGGAATGGCTAAATAAAAGTACCAACAACTGTTGGGTTTTGGGATTATCTCATGTTAATTGTATCTGACTAGTAAGTGTTGCAACTATCACGGAATGGTTAACTAAAAGTGCCCACTGCTTATTTTATCATGATGACTATCTATACCTGACTAGTAATTGCTGCAACGATAACCGAATAAGTAAAACTGCCAACTGTGTGAGTTCCTCGGTTGACTTCCTCGTTTGGTCTCGAGGGGGAAACGCCAGGATGGGTTTGATTGGTGGTAGTATCAGCTTGGTTCCGAGTAGGTCTTTCTTACCCCTCTCTGATAGCCGCCAGTTGTATCGAGTCTCCATAGGTTGTTTAGTGCATGCTGCCGCTGCCGCTTTAGTCCACCATACCTATGTAGGCGAGGACCGCCGAATTCTAGCCTCGCCGTGTACTGGCCTCAGTACTGACGCTCCTCTTTTTCCTTTGCCCTTTGTCGGCACCCCTTTTGTTTAAGCAGGTTTTGAGATCGACGTCGTTAGCAGGGTTACCCTTCCGGCTTGGCCTGGGCAGGGTTATGGACGCCATCGGTTATTCTTCAGGGCTCTTAGCCCCATTTGCATCTTGTCTATAGTCGGACGCCCTATCATTCTCAAGGTGATTTGGATCTTTGTATATTATATCTGTATCCTTGACTCATTGAGTCGCTGTTGTATATATATCTGTTCTGTGGGACCCATCGAGGACTGTTGTGTAATGTTATTACTTCGTTTTCCACCCGCACGAAAGTGCCTGGTGGGCACCTTTGAATCGCTTCTATGCGGGTTTGGCGGGTTTCGCTAAAACTTGCATAGGGTCGATTCTGAGGGTGTTACAGAGTGGTATCAGAGCTCAGTAGTTGCGATACCCCACAAGTCCAGCATGTAGGATAACCTAGCTAACGGCCGAAGTAGAGTGTCAAAACTATTTTTGCAAAATCGGCTAGATAGTTCTGATTAGGTCTGATTTTACTCCTTACCCCTCTGCTGCTCTCCTCTCACCTCTGCGTGTTTTGAATCCGCTCTCGTCTCTTTCTTCGAGTCCAGGAATTCTCGTGGTTGGGTTCTGTCGTACCTTCAGGGTTTCGCTTCCTCCTTTGATAACGGTGTTCTACCATCCGGTGCTCATGCTGCCTGAGGAATCCGTCTGCTGTGGTACCATTCTTTGTTCCTTGTTTGTGCCTTCCGGTGTTTTCCGACGCGACGACGTTATCTATGCCAGATCCGATGCAGAGTCTGCATCACTCCTTTGTTTCCGAACCTCGCTTGTCGAGATCTCCAGTCTAATTCTGAGAGTTGGTTGCATAATCCGCCTATTCGTGTGCAGAGTAATGATTTGGGTGCGCGATGGACTGATCACCATCCGACTACTCTTATCATTCGCTCTTGTACGTCGAATCAGTGGATCCAGCAGTTTTACTCCATCCATCGGAGCTAGAGGTGGCTTTATTTGTTGATACCTCTACCTTCGACCCTTTTGTTCCCGGAGGGTTCTCCCGACGGTCACGGACAACGACCTCTTGTTAGTGGTGTCGCGAGGATCTACACGAAGCGAGAAGACGCAGAGCGCCGACCTTCCTCCCGGTACCATGAGGCGGATCTCGAGGGCGAGATCCATTGTTAGTGGTGTCGAATTGTGGCATCCCGCAAAACCACTACTAGAAAATCGCGTTGTTTTTGTGCATTGCATCATCATGACCGCATGCTCATGTCATCATGCCACATTGCATTTGAGCATCGTCGTCATCTTGCATTTGCTTGCATCAAACTATTTGCGGAAAAACCTGTTTTGTTTTCTAAACGCCCCATCTTTATTCAAACGCAAAACCCGGGTCGCCGGAATACTTTGTTTTGTCTGCTGTCGGTTTGCAAAAGCCCGGTTGGAAATAAATAAAATAGTTGAATATTTTTAGTGGGGCAGTCGAACGGGCCGATTCGACCCGAACGACCACCCCCAGAAATAAAAACGGTCCACCCCAAACCCTTTTCTACCAACCTATCTACCCACACCCTCCGGCCACCTCACCCGGACCAGTCCCACGCTGCCACCTCACCCTCTCCCCCCCTCTACCCAATCCCATGCCACCACTTGGCCACCTCCTCCTCCACCCCCCCCTCTCTCCTCTCTCTCCCTCCACCCTGGACCGCTCCCATCCCCACCCCCACTCACCACGCGCCAACCCCCCATCCGACCCGGTCAACACCGCTCCCCCTGCCACCTGGGCCCCACCCCTGGCGCCTTGGCCCACCGCCCCACCTCCCCTGGCACCCTCCCCAGGTCCGCCTCCCCCGAGCGAACCGCCCCCGACCCCACCCATCGCGCCCGCTCCTCTCTCTCTACCTGGCTCTCCCCGACGCACCCCTTCCCCAATCTCCCGCTCCCTCCTCCTTCCCCCCCCCGGCGGACGGCGCCGTCGCCCTCCCTCGGCCCCGCTCACGCCACCGCCTCCGTTCCCCTCGCCTCCACCTCCCCGGCCGCCCGCCGCTCCGCCTACCCCGCACCAGCCGTCGCCGGCAGGCCTTCCTGCTGCGCCGCCCAACGCCACCAGCTGCCGCGCTCTCCTCCCGCCGTCCAGAGCTCCAAGCGCCACCCCCCGCAGCCTCCTCCCCCTCTCCTCCTCTCTCCGGTGTCGGCCTCTTCCTCCTCTGGCCGCGCCGCCGGGCCCCGTCGCCGCCTCCATCCGTCCGCCCGACGCCGGCGAGCGCCGCGCCCGCCCGCGTCCGCTCCCCTCTTCCTCCCCTCCGGTGCTCCGCTCGCTCCCTCCTCCGGCCGAGCCCGACCTCGCTCGCCCTCTCTTTAACCGCCGCCCGTCGCCGCTCCTCCGGCCGCCTCCGCGCCAGGCCCGACCCCGGCCTCTGCAAGCCTCGCCGCCGGGGACCCTCGGCTCAGCAGCGCCGCGCGCCTCCCCGAAGCTCCTCCTCGCCTCTGCCCTCCGCCGACGCCCGCCCTCCTCCTCGTCGCGGCCGCCGTGGTCGTCTCCGGCGTTCCCCGCCCCTCTAGCTCCGCCACCACCGGCCTCAGGTCCTCCCGATGCCAGCCCCGGCCGCGCGGCAACCGTCGCAGATCATGTCCCCTTCGCTGTCAGCTCCGTGAGGTTGACGTGGTACTAGATATGTGGTGTTCGATGACCAAGTACCAAGCTCTCCAACACGGACTTGCCACTCCCGAAGAAGTCGTCGATAGTAAACCTCAAGGACTTCTTCCCGGAGTCCGAAGAACGCCGACATGGATGCGAAGACCAAGCCTCGACACCCCGAACCCGATGCCGTGCCAAGATCTCCGAAAAACCCGGTACCGGAAAAGTTCGCCATCGACCTCGAGGACGCCTACACGGAACGACAAGACCGCCACACGGATGCGAACCCCAAGACCCTGAGGCCCCGAACCGAAGACCGATCCGAAGCGCCAAGACCTCCGACAGGGAACCGACCAGTTCGCCGAGAACCGCACCCGAACCTAAAGCACGACAAGATCTGCCCCGTTGTTCGAGAACGTTCCCGCCGAGACCGACCCGTCGAACCCTGGACCCTGAGACCGACCCCGAACCCCGGAACCTCAAGTTCGTCGAGACCCCCTAATGTGTGACCCCTTTCTCGAACCCTATTTTTACAAATGCTAAATATAAAACCTGTTGCATATTAATCATTCATCTTGCATACTTGTCATGTGGTTTGGGGGCCTTATGCCGATTCACCTCTAATTAAATATGGGGCCCATATGCGGGCAAATCTAGTCTCATATTGGCCTCATTTAAATTTGTGTAGCGAACCGATACTATCTTTTGGCCATGTTAAAACAACATTTAAATTGCGGGGTAGCTAAACAACTTGAACCATCTAACTAATTGTCGGGACCCCGGTTCCGCTTAATCTTGCCTAGTTGCATCGCATCTTTGCCATGCCATACATCATACATGCATCATGCCCGATCTTTTGCCGTAGTATTAAATATTGCATCCGGTGTTTCTTCTAGTGTTTTGCTTCTTCGCGGATAAGGCCGTTGAGTTGATGTGAGCTTCGCCCCGAATTTTGGATGAACCTTCGGCAATGTTTTCAGGCGAGCATCTCCCCCTTTCTACCTATCTTACTTTTATAGTATTTATTCCCTCCTGTTGATCTATTGCTATCTGTGTTGCGATGCTCTAGTTTTCGTACCCGTGATATCCCTCGCAGCCTTATATTGCCTTGGACACATCCTATTACCTGTTGTTTGGTAGATAGTTGGACTTGCGCGTCGTAGTCGCTTGCTCAAGTGCTGTTGCGTGTCGTCAAGTGCCACAGTTGTTGGTGTATTGCCGCATGTTGATGTTGGAGATGATCATGGCTTTACTTATCGTTCACTTTAATTACTGTTTAACAACTAAAATTGAAGTAAGTAAGCAGAGGCATCGGTGGGTGATATATAATATTTGGTTTCCGACCGCCCACTTGTGTCCCGTAGGACCCCGAGTACTTCATACCTGTTCCTTGATTTATCGTGCTATCCACATCCGGGAGGATTATGGGACCCCCCTGAGCCAGAGCTTGATTCAGTCTTATTTCTTGGGGCCACAAACTAGTTTGAGGTTTTATTTACGATCCTGTACTTATGCCATGCTACTGCTTTATTTACGATTGTGCGAGGAGCACACTGTACTGTTTAGGTAAGCGGAATGTTTTCGCGGTATCGACAATCCCAGTTTTGGGTTCCTAGTCGTTTACAGCCATTGACGCAAACCTTGAGTCCGTCTCGGAGCTAGCTTACTTTGTTGCGGGTCTACTCAATGGGGTGGCCCCCTGAAATATTTCTGAATCCTGTGATTGCTTTGTCGTGAAGGCCTCGTTGGGTTTTGATTTGGTTTTTCCGAGGTTGATCGAGTGTGTGTTGCTATTTGTGCACCCCGGCCGGGTTAAAACTTTCTGAAAGCCGTGTCCGCGGTTATGGACGACTTGGAGCACAGTATCTCGATCATAGACAAGCATAACTAAAGTAGTGCTATAAATTTGACTTTATAATGACTAGTAATCAGCTTCACTATAATGGAATGGCTAACTAAAACTGCCCACAATTGCTTTTTTGGTTTGTCGCTTGCGACAATTGTATCTGACTAGTAAGTATTGCAACTACAACAGAATGGCTAAATAAAAGTACCAACAACTGTTGGGTTTTGGGATTATCTCATGTTAATTGTATCTGACTAGTAAGTGTTGCAACTATCACGGAATGGTTAACTAAAAGTGCCCACTGCTTATTTTATCATGATGACTATCTATACCTGACTAGTAATTGCTGCAACGATAACCGAATAAGTAAAACTGCCAACTGTGTGAGTTCCTCGGTTGACTTCCTCGTTTGGTCTCGAGGGGGAAACGCCAGGATGGGTTTGATTGGTGGTAGTATCAGCTTGGTTCCGAGTAGGTCTTTCTTACCCCTCTCTGATAGCCGCCAGTTGTATCGAGTCTCCATAGGTTGTTTAGTGCATGCTGCCGCTGCCGCTTCAGTCCACCATACCTATGTAGGCGAGGACCGCCGAATTCTAGCCTCGCCGTGTACTAGCCTCAGTACTGACGCTCCTCTTTTTCCTTTGCCCTTTGTCGGCACCCCTTTTGTTTAAGCAGGTTTTGAGATCGACGTCGTTAGCAGGGTTACCCTTCCGGCTTGGCCTGGGCAGGGTTATGGACGCCATCGGTTATTCTTCAGGGCTCTTAGCCCCATTTGCATCTTGTCCGTAGTCGGACGCCCTATCATTCTCAAGGTGATTTGGATCTTTGTATATTATATCTGTATCCTTGACTCATTGAGTCGCTGTTGTATATATATCTGTTCTGTGGGACCCATCGAGGACTGTTGTGTAATGTTATTACTTCGTTTTCCACCCGCACGAAAGTGCCTGGTGGGCACCTTTGAATCGCTTCTATGCGGGTTTGGCGGGTTTCGCTAAAACTTGCATAGGGTCGATTCTGAGGGTGTTACATTGGTGTACACCATGCCCACATAATGAATTACGGCAATGGTTTGTACAAACCGTTAGATGCCAGAACTATCGTGGGACGTTGAGGGTTCCCACCCATATGCTGCATATCCTCTATGAATTACCAATTAATATGCACGCTATGAGGATAACAGCCACGACCTGCACATCCGGCTTCATGCGAGAGTAAGAAGATACAGCTGACTTCTCTGTCCCATTCCAAATCTCATGGCTAACGCGTGATATACGGCGCTAGAATCACTGATGTCAGGGGTGATTAAGTCCCTATTTGATCATCATTGTTGCAATTAGAATTCTAAGTTCTATTGCTCCATTATATCACCACTTAGGATGATATCTATGATTTCTTTGTTTATGAAAATAATATTTTCTTTCTTTTATAACATATATGATAGCACACAATTTGCAAATACTTTGATAAAGACTCTTTAAAGGACATGAGTAAGTGATAAACTTGCCTTGTGATGGCAAAGTAGTGAAGTCTGATGCTTGCACTGGACCTTGAGCTTCTAGTTCTATAAAAACATCATTATTGCCCGGTAAGGACAATATTTAAAGAAGCAAAATGATTATGCAAGTAATGTAATGCATTATTTAAATTTATGTGCATTTACCCCAAAAAGTTCCTTTTTGAGTAATAAAGGATTTATAAATATTTCTTTTTAATATTTATAACATGTATTGAGTTATTTTATTTTATTTCCCTTTATTTGGATTTTATTGATTTAATAATTCTTTTAGGAATTATTAATTATACATTAATTTTATTACTAAATATTTATTTAGTATTTTAAAAAATAGTATAATATTAATAAATAATGAAAGTGATTTTTATTTATTTTTATCACCTTTCAATAATTTTGTAAAATTCCATAAGGAATATTTAAATTACAAAATTCTTATAAAAATTTAAGTGTTCAAAAATTTACATTTTATTTTATTTGAATAGAGTGGATTATTGTGAATCCAAAAATATTTTATTTATAATTTTTGGACTTTTATTTTATTTTCTATAATTTTATTGAGGTCAGGGGCATTTTGGTCTTTTCCAATTGATTAAAAAGATTTATTAAGCAACTTGGGCTGGCCCCTTGGGCTTATTGGGCCGAGGTGGCCCAATAGGGCATGGTCAAATGACTACCCGAAGGGTTTTGGCCCACCCAACCCACTCTGCCTCCTCTCTCTCCCTCGATCTTATCTCCTCCTCCTCTGACTCGCCCCCGTGGCCGGCGATGTTGCCACCGTCGATTCTCGCCATCGTCGGCCGTTCTGGCCGCACCATGGTGCGAGTTGGGGTTGTCGACGATGCTCGTTCGTTCTATCCACCTGGAATTGACTTTGGGGCTTCCCCGTGGTCAGTTCCACCCCAGTCCCGAACCCTTGGGTTCGGAAAAGATGTTGTCGCCGCCACCGTGATCCCGCCTGCGGTGGTGTGCTGGTCTCGTGCGCTGCTGCGGCCGCCGCCGTGGCAGGTGTAGGTTGCAGATCCCCTCTGGGTGCTCCCTATGCCGCCGCGGTGCGTCGTCCCCTCCGCTCCCTCTTCGATTCATCGGCGAGGACCTCGGGTAAGTGATCTTGGTGGTGTTTGTCTATGCTACTGCCATGATTCTACCTGTGTAGTGGCTTTCATGTCGAGTGACTATGTGTTGGTTGATTTCATCTCTGGATTAGAGTTCTTGCTCTGATTAGGGTTTATAATCTCCTATTGATCATATCTATGATGCTTTAGATCTAGTGTTGATCATATTTGATCATGGGAATTGATTGTCTGCTGTGGTTAATGGTTGATAGTGGCTTTGATGATACTAGTTGCCTGTCAGATTAATTCTAGTGGTAATCCACCTTGATCCATGCTAGTGTATCAATGAAATCCTTGATTGGATTAGGTTGTTGATCTAAGAGTTTACTCTACTGTCAGATTGCTTATACTGACAGTAGTTGCTTACTACAATTATACTATTGGCTTGTCTGAGATTATACTCACTGAATCAAATCATTGCTTGCAATGGTTTTTGTGGATGCATGAATTTAAGATTCATTCCTGGCACTTGGCTTCAGGAAAATGATATGTAATGATTTGTCCCTTTTCCTATGGGAACTAAGCAAAGATGATTTTAGCTCATTAAGAACTTGTCCTTGTGATACCATTGTATTCTGGCACACAAGTGATTGGGTTTTTATTTCTAGGCTTAGCTTGATTATGCTTGTGATTAGAACTGATAAAATGATATGGTAGCTTTCTTATCTTGCCTGCCTATGATGTTGGCCTGAGGCTCTATGATTTAATTCCTAGTTAGTTGGGCAATAATTTGTTTGAAACTTATAGGATTAGAGGTGCTACTCTCTCTTTGAGAGATGTGCCCTGATCTGATAGGATCAAATGAAAATGATCTAAGTTGCAAAAATAACACTGAAGCCAGTGGTGCTGGTATGAGGGTTTAGTGTTTGTGGTTGAGCTTGATTTATTATCCTTATACTTGAAATCTCTAGGATAGATTCACCCCTCTTGGGTGCATATTGAGAGATCATTACATAAAGTAACATATGCCTTTGTTTAGATATTCTGATGAAAGCATGTGATGGTTTTATGAGACTCACCACAAGATTTGATGTTGGTGTAGTAGATTGTTGATCTTGATCTTGGTATGGATCTTGATCTGCTTTAACTGTGCTCCTGAGCTTGCTCTTGAGCTTGCCTGCTCCTCCTAGCTCCTGGTCTTGACCTTGCTATCCACCAGATCCATTCCCCTGCTTATGTCACCATCCTGGTGATGTTTGTGTTGATCTGGGTGGTTGGTTTGGTTGTTGTTCTTGGTTAAACTGTTGTTTACCCTGGCTGTGCTGGTGTGTTGTGTAGTGGAGTGATGCACTGAGGTGCTTCTCCACGGCTGTGGTGTCGTTTTGTGATCCTGGATGTGCTTGTGTGGTCGACATCACACCATCTACATGCGCGCGCGCGCGCGCGCGTGTGTGTGTGTGTGTGTGTGTGTGTGTGTGTGTGTGTGTGTGTGCAGTCTGTGTGCCTGCTATGCACATATGGATAAGTTCAAAAAATTTGAACTTACTATTACCAATCTACTTTACCCTGGCTAGTGAATTGGTCCCTTTTGGCTATCATTTGCATTTTGGGTTGAATTTATGAAAGATGAGATCTTTCAGATTGGTGAAACTTGCCCCTTTTTAACATTTCTCAATGATGAGATTGTCAAGTGCACCTCACTAACACATCTGAGAAAAATATATACTAACACTAATCTTGTTTTGTTTTCTATTTAATCTTTGTTTTGCAGGTACAAAGATAAAGATGAAGATTTAGTGTAGTTTTAGATTTAGGATAGTTAGTATAGATACATATGTAATTTTCTTAATCCTTTGTAATTTGTCTTTTATAATTCTTGTAATCTTTGTTTGGTTCATTTGTAATAAAGATTATATATTTATTAATAAAGAATATTTTATTCTTTATTCTTGTGTGAATTGTAAAGTTTGGAATAACTTCAGTAAGTTATTCTTTGTAATTTGTTTATGAATAAGAATGAACTTCATATAGCATATTGCTTTTGAATAAGATTTAAGTTCTAATACTTTTCTCTTAATTAATTCAAGATTAAAATCTTATATCAAAATTATTTAAATTATAAAACACTTAAGTTTTAAAAATTCAAACTCATTACAAAACACACAAAATTCCTTTAAGATCATATCAAAGTTTATAACAATCCTCCTTTAATACTAAACCTACTCTCAAAGTAAGAAAGAAACATTGATCACTCAAGGTTTTTATTTGGCGGAAATTTTACCCACATTTTCTCAAATGAATGCATGCAACAATACATATTACTAAATCTACCCTTCGTTAGGTCCTATATACTGGGATGTTATAGGTTTTGACCGGAAATTCCGGCGACTGATCCTGCGGCTCCGTTTTCGTCGCCGGAACGTGTTCGCCCATCGCATCTTGCTTCCAACGGTCATATCCCTTGAAGGGGTATAAAAGGGGGGCTTCTTCCCCAAAGTTCTAAGGCTCTTGAACACGTTTTTGACCTCCATTGTTGACCCCTTTGAGCTTTCTTCCTCTCCCTTCCCTCCTATGATTGTTGCATCTTTTTGAGGGCTTTGAAAGAGGAGATCTAGATCTACAATCCCCACCAATCAATTCCTCCTCTAAGTGAGGGGAACCCATTGGATCTAGATCTTGGAGTCATTTGTTGGTTTCCACCATTGTTCTTTCTCTCTAATTCCTCCCTAGCACTTATTGCTTTGGTGGGATTTGAGAGTGGAGGATTTGAGCACCCTTGGCGTTCTTGATTTGCATTCTTGCATAAGTGTTGAGCTCTCCATTACGATTTGTTCGAGTGAGAGATCGTGAGCTTGTTACTCTTGGAGGGTGACCTCCTAGTTGGCTTGGCGGTTGGTATCGCGGTGTCCTCTTCGTGGAAGATTGTGAAGAGACCCGGGCTTCTCCTTCGTGGAGCTTGTGAAGTGGTTGTGGATCTTGCCATCTCCGGAGTGGAGGAAAAGCTAGCCATAAGGAAAGGCCCTATTCCTTCGTGGGATAGACTCGGAGAAGAAGGTGAGCCTTCGTGACGTTGGGAAATCCTTTGTGGAATCCCACACCTGTCCAACGTGACGTACCTTACTTGTAAGGGAACACGTGAATACATCTTCGTCTCCGCGTGCCTCGGTTATCTCTATATCCGATCTTACTTTCCTTGTGATAGCCATCGAGATTGAAATACTTATATCTTGATTATCACTTGTGGTATATTCATCTTGTGCTATCTTGCTTAGCTTAACTTGTTTTTGGTGCACTTAGTTGAGCCTAGTATATTTAGGTTTTGTGCTTGTAAAATAAACATTAGTTTAATTCCGCATTCTATCAAGCTAAAATCGTAATAGTTTTGAAATTGCCTATTCACCCCCTCTAGGCGACATCTCTATCCTTTCAAATGCTAACCTAATCTTGTATAATTTTTTTTGCTTTTTGATGAGGTGGTTCACTATTGGATAAGTTATGGTATTATATAGATATTTCGCACCATCCAAATTAGTTATAAAGCCCCTCTTATTAACTGAATATAATTTTGTATCCTCCACGCTCACTAAGAGGATATACTGAATTTTGAACTTTGCTTGACCTATTGATGAAGGTTATCATAGTTACATACCCGTTACAATGTGTATGCGACATGAAGACATAATAATGTGAGGGTTTTGATCGAGTAGGAGAAGACATCAACTTGAGATGGTGAATACAAAGATAAGATGTTATGGTTGAGCCAAGGGGCATAAAGAAACGGGGGAGCAAAATAAAATACATAGTATATACTGTCTTCTCACGATTGATGCATAATGAGGAGGGATAATGATAAGAGTAGAAGTTCATGCCGAATCTTGAAACAAGTATGTTGATCAATGTCTTTGTATATTGTTATTCCATAGCATTGCACTGGTTCATCGTCACAGAAAAGCTGAACAATTATTGACAAATTTAAAACCTTTTTTGAATATAAAGGCTTGGCGACCCAACAATTATTGATTGTTAGAGCGACTTATATGCCAAATTAAATTATGCAGAATCACGTCACAAAAAAGCTGAAGCAAAGAAATTGTGTATGTGTATGTCATAATAAATTATACTCCAATTTATAAAGATTGAGGCCCTGGTTGGGAGGGCAGTCTGAGTTACTGCTCCGTCTCACTCACAGGGGTATCTGCAGGTGCACAGGAGTATACGGAGGTGCTCCGTTTCAGTACCCAGCATCTGCTCCGTTTCAGTACCCAGCATCAGCAGGTGCACAGGGGTATCTGCAGTTTTTGACGCAGAACAGTACAAATTCAGCACGAATAAATGCAGCACAGTCAAAACAGCACCCAACACAGTACAAATTCAGCACGAATAAATGAATCATACTCTCAAATTTCAGTACAGCATACACGAATAAACTTTAAACATGCACAATTCAGACTCTCAAACTTCAGTTCTTTCAAATCGACAACAAATAGGTTACTTAAATTACATATAATAGTCGTTCAACAGTCTTAGAACTTGGATGGATTTCTGAAGATTTGAACTCAGATGGACTTCTGAAGACTTGAACTTGGCATCCTAAATAAAAGAAAATAATATTAGAAAACAGCTTGTTCTATGATTCTCAATATTAGAAATCAAAACAGCTTGTTCTTCAGCACCTGAAGGCACATAGCATTTCCATGTCTGGTAGTGATTCCCAACCACTAGCTTTTCATTATGAGCCCTTTGCACTCATCGAGCTGATCTCCTTTGCACTCTCAGAGCCCTACTTCTTTCATAATCTGCCCACATTTTCTTTGCTATTTCATCTCTAAGAGCATTGCCCAACTTCCTCCTCGATTCTGAGGGTGTTGAATCATCTCTAAGTGTCATGTCTCCACTAGGAACATCCACATATTTACTAGGATGAATGTGCATCTTTTGGGTTTTAAGCCATTCTTCATCACCTCTCTGGCTTCGGATTATATTGTGCAACACCATTGCCACCAAGGGGATCTTCACTTGAGTATCTATGGGATAGTGTGATGCAACTTTCAGAATAGGGAATCTCATCTTTAGGATGCCTATTATACGCTCTATAATGTTCCTTAGTCGGGCATGCCGAAGGTTGAAAAGTTCTTTATAGTCTCTTGGGCGACAGTTTCCCCTAGCTTGCTCTTTTAGATGGTACCGAACATTTCTGTATGGGGCAAGAAACTTTGGTGTATTCGCGTACCCTCCATCAACCAAATAGTACTTGCCTTCGGGTACACGAAACCCAGACTGTATAGCAGAATTTAACACCCCTGCATCAGACGCCGACCCTTCCCAACCACTTGAAGCATAAGTAAAACTTAAATCAAAATCACAAGCAACCATGACATTCTGAGATAGAGTTCCTTTTCGGTTCCTATATGGTGCAGCTTCGTTCTCATTTACCGTCATAGGGATATGAGTCCCATCTATCGCTCCTATGCAATTCTGCAAATAGAAGTTATGGTTACTAAATTATATGTGTCGTGAAAGGATAGATATTTCTAACATACATAAGACAAATCAAATGTACCTCAAAGTATGGCCAATAGAGGGGACTTGACGAAATCTTGATGTGAGGATTCGTGGATGGAAGCTTGATTATATCATATGCCAACGATGTGATCGCATTAATAGAAGCATTGAGATGTCTATGGACTGTTTCTGGGCTACGCTGGAATCTGTCTGTCAATGTACGGTAGCTTGCATTCCTTGACAACATGTACATCAACATACCTAATTGCTCCTCCATACTAACCCCTTTTGAAATTTTCAAAAGTTTTCTAGACCTAAGATTATCACAAAGTTCTTGGAAAATATGGGACTCCATTCTTAAAACATCATAACATCTAGTAGGATGACCATCAAGTAATTCTCTGATATACATGGGACCCGTGAGGACAGAAGTATTCATTGGGGTTCTAATTTTCTTGGACAGTTTGTATAATGCCGGGAAAATAAGGAAAATCATTTCCTCATCCTCTTCCTCCTCGGAATCAGTCATCACCATTTCCAGATTACTCATCTAATCCTAAGAAATTGCAACAACACATAACAATAAGAATGTGTTAAGAACAACACATTAAGAGTAAAATCATATTTATTTAAGAAGTTAAGAATTTAAGAAGTTAAGAAGTTAAGAAGTTAAGAACAACACATTAAGAGTAAAAACAAACAAAAAAGTTATTGCAACTAGTAGTCTACTACAGTTAACTAGTCACTACCACACTTTTTCTCCTAACAAACGTAATGAGCAACTACAGAAGATGATTTCCAGTTAGAAAGTGTGGAAGCTTATCTACTGTTATTTTGTTGGCCTTTTATTGTTTGACAACATGGCAGGTACTCATATTTGCAAAAACAGTTCTGTTTGCAGACAAGCTTGCGGTGTACTGCGAATCTTCAAAGCTACGTGTAAAAGAGTAAATACAAACTAATCTTGTGCCTGCGAAGTTGCCAGTAAGTTGGTTAAGCAGAAAAAAACAGAGAGCATTTTTCTGCAGGTCAGATTCCCAGGAGACCTTGATCTAGCAAATCCTAACACAACAGCCCAGTCTGACCTTGACCTGCAGCTAAAGACAGTGCTTGACCTGCAGCTAAAGACAGTGCTGATGTCCTTCGTCGCTCATTATCTAATTCAGTAACACATTGCTAACCAACATAGTCGGGTAGTCATGTTGGATGTGTTCAAAAATTTCTCACTTTGCAAGCAGTCATGTTCGGTGCACACAGAATCGGGGCAAAAACCAAATCTTCTCGATCTAGTAGCCTACAACATGTTCCCCAATTTCTACAAGAGCAGAACAAGCACGTGAGATTCCTCAATTTCCCATTTTCCCCAATTTTCCAATCAACACATTGAGATTGCACGAACTGAAAAAGAGATTAGGATTAGACACACCTGAACGTGGTCGGCCTGAAGCACACGGCGCAGACCCCGGCCGTCGCCGCCGGTGGCGGCACCGGCACTGGCGCCTCCGCGACCTCCTCTTGCGCAGCCGCCGGTTCGTCGCAGACCTTGCGCCCCCGGATGAGACAGGTCGCCTCCGCCACAGCTCGTCGCAGATCTTACGCCTCCTCGCCGGACTCGTCGCTGCCACCACCGCCAGCCGCTCAACAAGGTCACGCCGCCCCGCCAGTCGCCGCCGCGCTAGGTTTGGGAAGGGTGTCGTTTTGGGTCGGACCCCCGCAGGTCCGTGATAGTTACGCGTGTAATTGGGACGGAATCGATTCGGAGACGGAAAAAAACCAGCGAACCAAGTAGCGATACTGGGCTCGGGCCGAAAACTAACCGGGGCCGACTAAAATGGGGGTATCGGACTAATTTCCAGCGAAACAAGCAGGGCCCGAGGGCATTAGTATAGATGAAAAAAAATACTTTGATCCCACGGCAGTACTTTGGACTCACGACCACGTGTAGTGTGAGTACTACAATTTGAAATTGGAAGGCAAATAATAATAGGACAATTCGGGGTGCGGGTTGCATATGGTACAGGAGGAGGAGCCAGAACCGTCATGTGTGATCTGGTGCATCCAATTCAATCCAACGCTCCACATATCCCTTGAATCTGGTGGCATCCAAATGAGATTGAACTCTTTCTCCCATCCCAGAGGCAAAAAAAAAAAAGAACTCTTCTCCCATCCCGGCCCGCTCTCACCGCCACTCCTAAAACCCTAGATCTCTCGCCCCTTCTATCGCCGCCGCCGCAGTCGCCGGAGGAGGAGGCGCCGCCATGTACCTCTACAGCCTGACGCTGCAGCGTCCGACGGGCGCCGTGTGCGCCGTCATCGGCAGCTTCAGCGGCCGGGACTCGAAGAAGACGAACGCCGCCGGGTCCTCCACTCAGGAGATCGCCGTCGCCCGCGGCGGCACGCTCGACCTTCTCCGCCCGGACCCGGAGACGGGACGCCTCCGCACGCTCCTCTCCGTCGACGTCTTCGGCTCCATCCGCTCGCTCGCCCAGTTCCGCCTCACGGGGGCCACCAAGGACTACCTCGTCGTCGGCTCCGACTCCGGCCGCCTCGTCATCCTCGAGTACTCCCCCGATCGCAACCGCTTCGACAAGGTCCACCAGGAGACCTTCGGCAAGTCCGGCTGCCGCCGCATCGTGCCCGGCCAGCTCCTCTCCGTCGACCCCAAGGGCCGCGCGCTCTGCATCGCCGCCCTCGAGAAGCAGAAGCTCGTCTACGTCCTCAACCGCGACGCCTCCGCCCGCCTCACCATCTCGTCCCCTCTCGAAGCGCACAAGTCCCACACGCTCACCTTCGCCCTCACGGCCCTGGACTGTGGATTCGACAACCCTGTCTTTGGCGCAATCGAGCTTGAATACGGTGACTCTGACCGTGACCCTACTGGGCAGGCTTTTCGCCAAGTGCAGAAGCTCCTCACCTTCTACGAGCTCGATCTGGGGCTGAATCATGTTTCGCGCAAGGTCTCCGAGCCAATTGACAACGGTGCTAATCTGCTAGTGACAGTGCCTGGTGGTGGTGATGGACCCAGCGGACTTCTTGTATGCTGTGACAACTTCGTCCTGTACCGGAACCAGGGCCACCCGGAGGTGCGGGCAGTCATTCCGCGCCGTGTTGATCTCCCGTCTGAGCGTGGTGTCCTCATTGTTGCTGCTGCCACACACAGGCAAAAGAGCTTGTTCTTCTTCTTACTACAGACTGAGTATGGTGATATCTTTAAGGTTGACCTGGAACACAATGGTGATTCTGTTAGTGAGCTCAGGATCAAGTATTTTGACACCATACCTGTGGCATCTGCTATCTGTGTGCTGAAGTCAGGTTTCCTCTTTGCTGCTTCTGAGTTTGGCAACCACGCACTTTACCAATTCCGTGATATTGGCCGGGATGTGGATGTTGAGTCCTCCTCAGCGACACTGATGGAGACAGAGGAGGGTTTCCAGCCAGTATTCTTCCAGCCAAGGGCACTCAAGAACCTCGCCCGTATCGATGAGATAGAGAGCCTCATGCCAATCATGGACATGCGTATTGCAAATCTATTCGATGAGGAAACACCCCAGGTGTACACTGCTTGTGGCCGTGGCTCACGCTCCACAATGCGCATCCTTAGACCTGGCCTTGCCATCAGCGAGATGGCCCGATCGATGCTGCCTGCTGAACCAATTGCTGTTTGGACTGTGAAGAAGAATATCAGTGACATGTTTGACGCCTATATTGTTGTGTCCTTCGCCAATGTTACACTTGTGCTCTCCATTGGTGAGACCATTGAAGAAGTCAGCGACAGCCAGTTTTTAGACACCACTCACTCACTTGCAGTTTCGCTTCTTGGCGAGGACTCTCTCATGCAGGTCCACCCAAACGGAATCAGGCATATTAGAGAGGATGGCCGTGTCAATGAGTGGAGGACGCCTGGAAAGAAAACTATCACTAAGGTTGGATCCAACCGGCTACAGGTTGTAATTGCCCTCAGTGGTGGAGAGCTCATCTATTTTGAGATGGACATGACAGGTCAGCTCATGGAGGTGGAGAAACAGGACATGTCTGGTGATGTTGCGTGCCTGGCCATTGCTCCCGTTCCCGAGGGGAGGCAAAGGTCCCGTTTTCTCGCAGTTGGTTCCTATGATAATACCATCCGAATACTCTCCCTGGACCCCGATGACTGCTTGCAGCCTCTGAGTGTACAAAGTGTATCTTCGGCACCGGAGTCTCTTCTGTTCCTAGAAGTACAGGCATCCGTTGGTGGTGAAGATGGCGCAGATTATCCAGCCAACCTTTTCCTTAATGCTGGTTTGCAGAATGGTGTCCTTTTTCGAACCAATGTTGACATGGTCACTGGTCAGCTATCAGACACACGGTCTCGATTCCTTGGTCTGAGACCCCCGAAGCTGTTTCCATGCATAGTTAGCCACCGACAAGCAATGCTTTGCCTGTCCAGCCGTCCCTGGCTTGGCTATATACATCAAGGTCACTTTCTCTTGACACCACTGTCTTGCGATACACTTGAGTCTGCTGCGTCATTCTCTTCTGATCAGTGCTCAGAAGGTGTTGTTGCTGTTGCTGGAGATGCTCTTCGTATTTTTACCATCGAACGTCTGGGAGAGACATTCAATGAAACAGCTATCCCCCTGCGTTACACCCCGAGGAAATTTGTGATTCTACCAAAGAAGAAATACCTCGCTATCATTGAGAGTGACAAGGGTGCATTTAGCGCAGAACAGCGAGAGGCTGCTAAGAAGGAGTGCCTTGAGGCTGCTGGTGTGGTTGAAAATGGAAATGGTAATGGGGATCAAATGGAGAATGGGGATGGTCAAGAAGATGGTGCTGAGGATAGTAACACACTTCCTGATGAACAATATGGTTACCCGAAAACAGAATCAGAGAAGTGGGTTTCCTGCATTAGAATTCTTGATCCAAGGAGCAAGGACACAACTTGTCTGCTGGAATTGCAGGACAATGAGGCGGCTGTCAGTATTTGCACTGTGAATTTCCATGATAAGGAGTATGGTACTCTTCTGGCTGTTGGTACTACCAAGGGGTTGCAGTTCTGGCCAAAGAGAAGCCTTGCTTCTGGGTTCATCCACATATACAAGTTTGTGAATGAAGGGAGATCACTTGAACTTCTTCACAAAACACAAGTGGAGGAAGTGCCTCTTTCTTTGTGCCAGTTCCAGGGACGTTTGCTTGCAGGTGTTGGTTCAGTCCTCAGGTTATATGATCTTGGGAAGAGAAAGTTGCTCAGAAAATGTGAAAACAAGCTTTTCCCGAGGACGATAGTGTCTATTCATACTTACCGTGATAGGATCTATGTTGGTGACATGCAAGAGGTATGCTCTCAATGTCTATGTGTGTTTAATAAACTACATTCACAAGCTTTGCACAATGTCTATGCTCTCAATGTCTGTTCATGTATAGCCAAGAAGATAAGCTGTCAATTTAAGTTTTGCTCAATATAAACTACATCGCCTAAATTTAAAAAGTGAGCGAAAAGTTCATGATATATCATTTGCAGATTGGGTTGATTTATGTCCGATTTTTAGAGTGAGGGGTAGAGGATGGATATTCTAGTGTGGATACACACCATCTATCTATCTCATAGGCCTTTTTTGTTTGTTTTGTTTTGAAGAGTTTCATGTAGATTTCTTATTCTTTAAAACAGATTTCAGTTATCCTACTCTTGTGTAAGATATGCCTACGCTGTTAATTATCTGTGACTGTTCTGATTCAGTTAATGGCATAGACCTAGTATATCATTTACCAGACTTCATTTCTTGGACATATTTCTAATTATTGTTTTGTCGTGTCATCTCCATCTCTATGCAGTCATTTCATTATTGCAAGTACAGACGGGACGAAAACCAGCTATATATCTTCGCTGATGACAGTGTTCCCAGATGGTTAACAGCAGCAAATCACATTGATTTCGACACTATGGCAGGAGCTGACAAGTTTGGGAACATATACTTTGCTCGTCTTCCCCAGGATCTCTCAGATGAGATTGAAGAAGACCCAACTGGAGGCAAGATTAAATGGGAGCAAGGGAAGTTAAATGGTGCTCCGAACAAAGTGGAGGAGATCGTGCAGTTTCATGTTGGTGATGTTGTTACATGTTTGCAGAAGGCATCTTTAATACCTGGTGGAGGTGAATGTCTTATTTATGGAACTGTAATGGGTAGCGTGGGAGCACTGCTTGCGTTCACCTCCAGGGAAGATGTTGACTTCTTCTCTCACTTGGAGATGCATCTCCGCCAGGAGCATCCACCATTATGTGGAAGAGATCACATGGCCTACCGATCTGCTTATTTTCCAGTGAAGGTAAATTCTACTTATATTTTTTATTCTGTTTATCATGTCATCACATCAATTCTGTTCGTAGTAATTCAGGTTTTGTTAATTAGTGGTGTTTGTCTTTCAAACAATCATGAAAAGAAATGAAAATTCTCCATAGTCACTTTGGTTGATAATTGAGGTGTTTGAGTGCCTACAAGTTGTGTGAGAACAAACTTACTGTTGTCAGTTGTGACTATCATCCTGAATATAATCATGTTCAGCAGGCAAACTTGTATTAAGTAGTATGCTGACTGATATGCATGTAATAAACTGTTCGCTTCTAGAGTCACAGTATAAATCATTGATATCGTATGGTTTATTTTGTTTAGCAAGAACCACAAGAAGAAAATCTGAACCAGCCATCTCATTGATCACATTATAAGTCATTTCACTAATAGAACATTTACCACTTCATAGGATAGAACATCTATATGTAGGCTGGCATTAACTGTATTTCCATTGGTTCATCAAATCATGTATTACTAGATGTGCCCTGCCAGTTTCGGTGGGGAATTGAACCGTTAAATAGAAAATACATGTGTGGAACAAACAAAAACATTGCTAATTTTGTTGTGATAATATCCACTGCACATTTAGGCAAAAACCATTTTAACCTAATCAGAACTACTATCATTTCAAATCTGTTCTTTCCTCACCGATGTGAAAAAATAAGTCGGCCATTGCAATCTGAAAAGAACATGCTATTCATCTCCCAATAATCATGTATTTTTTAAGTGTAAAAATTTATGTATATATGATCTGAATGGGCATTTCAAGTACACAGCGCCAACCAGCATTTAAGCTTCTGACGAAATCAGGTCGTTAGCCCCACAACACTTCAATATTCTGTATTACTCTGTCCCTTGCAGGGTCAAACAAATGAAATTAAGAAAATCCATGGTTATAGAGAACTATGCAAGATTTGAAATATTCAAACCTTTGATGATCCCAAATATGATAGTATGGAAAATATGAACATGCCAATATTTGACCAGTTTCTTTATGTAGAGTCTGATTTTTCTCCAACTGAACCAAGCTAGTACAGATGAAGTATAAACCCCATAGAACCAACCAAGCTAATATATTCAAGCACACTGTACCAATCAGCATTTAAGTTGCTGACGAAATCAGCTTGTTAGCGCCAGAGCACTTCAATATTCTATATTCCTCTGTCCCTTGCAAGGTCAAAGAAATGGAGTTAAGAAAATCCATGGTTATAGAGTTCTATGTAAGATTTGAAATATGTAAACGTTTGTTGATTCTGAATATGATAGTAGGGAAAATATGGACATGTATTTGACCAGTAGTAACTGAACCAAAGTAGTACAGATGAAGTATAAACCCCATAGCAATCAATGTAATACCTGTAGTAGTAGAGTGAAACTGAAGGGAAAATAACAAAATCATGCATCTATTTGTATGATTCATATCTGAGAGATACGCCTGATCTTGTGCTAGTGTAGTGATCAGGGCAAATCAGTAAGTAAGAAAAAAAATACTATACAGTAAGAACCAAGAAGAAAACCTTGAGGCAAGGCTACCTATGACCGTAGGAACCAACAAAGGTTTGAATATTGGTATGTCACCTCAATTTGAATACTCAGTTTTCAGAATATTCTTTAGGATAAAGCACAGAAGCAATTGACCTGTGTTACTCATCTCCAAACTTTGCTAATATCTTAAATACACCTGGATTAAACATAGAGCTGTCATTATCTTCTAAAGAGTTATATAGCAGGACATGCTAAATCATCACAACATTATCAGTTGCGAGTGGCAAGGAGCAGCAGGAGTAGAATAGTACAACTACCATGGTGAATTGCTGGTCAGAACTACCTTCACGCACAATTCAGGCATGGGCGACCACCCCGACGCAAGGGAATACATTGGTGACTCTAGCATAGAGATAGAATATCTATTCTGTGATTCACTAGCAGCAAAGCTACTTCTGTAACTGCATAAAATTATTAATGCTTCCATTTTCAACTGAAGTGTAAATGCAGTTTTAAGATCACCTTTTTCTCTTTTATGCTGAAGTAGTTTTTCGTTTGTTACAGGATGTGATTGATGGCGATCTTTGCGAGCAGTTTCCATCCCTCCCAGCTGATATGCAGAGGAAGATTGCTGATGAGCTTGACCGAACTCCAGGTGAAATCCTGAAGAAGCTGGAAGACATCAGGAACAAAATCATCTAGTGCTGGTGGGTAGCACGAATGAACCTGACAGTGGAACGCAACTGTTAAGTCCTCATTGCTGTAAAATCTGGATCTCCTTTCCATCCGGTATGCTGTGGTGATTTATGTTGTGGCACCAGATTCCATGAGTGAAGCTGAGTGGACAGGGCTCGCAATCCCTAGTAGCCAGATCTGTAGGACGGTTGATGTTGTTAACACTGGCCCAGTTTTCCTTGTAAATTCAGGCAAGAAAGATTATATGGCTTCACCAGAGTGGCCTTTTGTACCTGTTTAGAACCGTTGAAGTTATTTGGTCTGATGTAACTGAATGTATTTGATACAGAGGGGTTGATGCCGCTGTATGGCGCCGCTTCTTTCCTGATGCACAACAGAACTTTTCAAGTGACTCAATTAGTAGAGTTGTTGGTCTTATGCATTTGAGATGCCTGTTTCCTCATGAAGTTCTGTGCTACCCTTGCTTCGTCTTTACAATTGTTTTCCCTTTCAATATCCACTAGGCTCAAGTAAACTGGGTGCAGCTCCTTTTTGCGTGTTTGATTGACAACATCTGTCAGGTCTGTATCTCTGAGTTTCTATTGATGTTCAAAGCCTCACCTTTACAAGCGAAAAATACTCGCTTGAACCAAAATAGCACAAGAACATAGAAAGAAATGCAAGAAAGAAAACCAAAAACGACATGGCAGCATCAGAGACTCCCCTAGATGGTTGCATCATTCCTGTCCCCCGCATACTGTTGCAACATTTTGGAAAAAATAAGGTTGCCATTTTTTAGATTAGATGTGCACGTAAAATTAGTCTAGATGTATGATGTCTGCCTCATAGCTTAATTTAATCAAAACAAGCACATGAATAGTCCCTTTAGTTTTGCAAATCGACCACACACCTTAAATAATGGATGCACCGGTTGTGTGCTTAAAATTCCTGGTACAACTTGAGAGACAACTTTTACTCATCTTTACGTTGCCACATTGTTGTGTCCTCAGGGCAGCCACAATGTTGCTATAGCTAAATCTGACGAAAGCTGAATTTGGCTTCACCATGCAATTTGGCTGCAGCTCCACAATATAGCTATTCCAAATTCCTGCACCATGCGGTCCCACCCTGACAAGAATAGCCTTATTTTTTGTCTAAGATATGACTACATAGGACACATGTCACAAACAGATTAGCTAATCAATTTAGGACCACATTTGACATCGGAGCATCCTCTTGCTCCGGTTCACTCTTTTGCTCAATTTAGAACCACCTTCACAATATAGGGAACTAGTTTCAAAAACCAAAAGACAAATATGAAACCACTTTTGGCTACACACTGTGGGTGCCCTTATGTTTTAGCATAAGCATGGGATCGTATGTATCGGGCTTTGTATTGGGATACTGACAACTAGCCTAGGTTGGCAGCTACTACTACGTACCGTCCGGCAACATTATTGATGCGCTGCAAGATCTTCGCTGGATCCTTGCCAGAACTGTAACATCCCGTGTTTCATGCGCACGGCTAGCTAGCTACTAGCAAGGTAAGGTCGTGCGACACAATGTTCCCACTGGACGGCGAGCAGGAGGCTGGATGAGTAAACCGGGACGTGCATGGCGCTTTCTGTACGGGGCCGCCGGTAATCGTGCACCGTACGTACCGCGCGAGCAGATCAATATCGCTTCCGTACGAGGTGTGGCAACCGGACTTTCACGACGCGGAGGTCGGTCTGCATGATCTGCCGATCCACGGCCGGTGGCTCCACGGAGCGGGCGGGCGGCCGGGCACACGTACGTACGGTACGAAGCGCACGTGTCGTGGATGGAAGTCGCGTCGGTGCGGCAACACGGTCAGCCGAGAGACAACGTACGTGCAGTGGCGCAGTACTGGCGCGGCCGTACGTGTGCCGGCGCCCCCTTGCCCCTCGTAGCCCAAAGATAGAGCGAGCGAAGCCGGCCGCACGGGCCACGGCGACACGTCCACGCATATGGTTCGGAGCGGCCGGCCGGCCGGCGGCACTGTTGATGTCGTGGCTGTCCGTTCGCCGTTGGGGCTCGATCCACCAAGCGAGGGTAGGTTTCTATTCTGCCGACGGCCGGCGAGGATGATAGGACGGCGAGGAGGAACCGATCGAGCGAGGAAGAGGTCAACGGCGTACGTGATCCCCAACCTTTGGTGCCGATCGATCCGCGGTACGTAGCTGCAGGGAGGACGTGCGGGCGCCTCATGTCGTTCGGCGGCCGCATGTGCACCACCGCGCACCGCCGGCCGGGCGGTTCGTTAGTCGTTTAGTGATGACGCAGCGAGGGAGGCCGAAGATCCGGTGATCGTTGGCCGTCGGGGATTACTACTGGCGAATTAACGAGCGGTCCGGAGTCCACCATAGATGTTGGCGTGGACGAATCAAGATCCGTAAAAGCAACGCAGAATGCGATATGATCGCTGTGGAATCAGGCGCCCAAGACGTACGTGCTCGGCGATCACGTACGAGTAACACCACCTAGGGAAGCACAACTTCTCGACCGGCTCTGATTGCAGCTGCGCGCGCAAACGCTCAGCAGAAAAATCTCCTTCAGATAACGCGGACGGAAGAAAACGGACTGAATTTTCTTGCCTGCCAGTGCCAGTGCCAGCGGCTGCACTGGCACGTGAAAAGGATTGAATCTGACATGCATGCAATGCGCGCTGCTAGTACCGTACCCGTACGGTTGCCAAGATTGATGAAACAAACAGTACTATCTACCTAGGATTCGAGCAAGAAAAGTCGGGTAGACAGCTGGCTGGCTGGCGTCGCCTACAGCAAGAAACAACAGGTTGCTCCTGCAGGTCACCGATCGAGACGTCCTGGAGAAACGCGTAGGGTAGTGGAGCACTATGCTGCACCTAGGGGTAGTTTACCTGTTTAGAGATACTCATGCCGTTTTTTTTTTAGAACAGAGATACTCATGGCGTGTCGCCCCTAAACGCACAAACAACATTGGCATTTGCAACGACCAAAGCTCCCCTGGCTAGCAGAGATCCAAATCGATGTTCTTTTCATAGTCCTGGCTAGAAGATGCACTTAGAGTAAGTTTATAGTACTGTTTCTTATAAGGTGTTGCCAATATAGTCAGTTACTACTTTATTAAAAGGTGATCCACCTTTCACTCTCACAAAGCATCTAGGAGCACGTGCTAGATCTAACTCTTAGAGCATGTACAACGTTGCCTATGTTTATGAAATAACTAGACCTAGAGTCTATGTAAAATGACTCTACTTCACCGTTTAGACACCCCTTGTGGGTTTCATCCGACAGAAAAGACTATAATTTGATGTGTTCTTTTCCTGTCTACACAACACAAAAATGCATGTGAATCTTTTTCTCTTGCAGCTTGTAAGCGTCTAGTAGGGTGGCATAGGGGTCAAAAGCTAGCTTAGACCTTGTGTCCAACACTAGACCCTGAGTCTAGCAAAAATTTCTTAGACACCCTGTCTCCAGCGTTTGGACCTGTGTCTAACAGTTCTCAGACACTCATTTTGACCAACGCTGTGCATGCTCTTAACTTACAACCGGTTTATCTTATCTCTAATTTCCTCTCTCTTTCAGCTCAATACAATATAAACCTTGAATTAGTAGGCAAAAGCTAAATCGAACCCCGGAACCCTTAAAATTGGCGGCTGGCTCCCCCCCTCCCCCCCCTCTGTGAACAGTACTTCGAGAGAGAGCCCAGTAGTTCCGGGCCGATCCCGAGCCCCTCCGGCGGTGTAACTACCTCGGTGAATTACGCTCCTAGATACAAGCCTGGATGAGCGGTAGTGGTTGAAATAGTATGGTGGGGCCCCAAAAGCCACTCACGGGTAGACCTTTCGGCCGTCCCAACCACTTCCAACTCAACGGGACCTGTACGGGCGGCGTAATCGGCAGGCGAAGGGATCAACTACATACACAAGTGGGTATGTATGCAAGCCACCATACAAGAGTACATCAGAGCCATACCATCTAGAAAGAAAGGAAATATAGCAACGCCATACGGCAAGATTCAAATGACCTAAATAGATATAATATTTTAGGATAATTCCTCATACAACACACATCAGAGTATCAAGCGGAAGCGGCAAACAAAGTCCGAGTACGGATAAGAAGCAAATTGGCATAAGATGCCATAGAAAGAAGCACATCCCGCCCACAGATCTCACGGATCCCCGTTCCAGGAATCTCTACACCGAACGATCGTTGCCCGCATCATCAGCCTCTTCCACCCAGTATCCGTCCTGCGAGGGTACCTGTTCATCTGAACCAATAATTTATCGTGTGAGACCCTAAGGGTACTCAGCAAGTCTTAATGCCTCTAAAGGGGACACAACCTGGGGTGACGCAATTGCAGCGAAAGATAAACCCTAGCAGTTCTACAGATAAACGCTAACCATCCGTCTAACCAATGATAGACGGATGTCCGTGAATTAATGACAACAGTTATAACAGTAATACCATCAGATCCATCCTCCTCCTCGCTTACCGACGAGGAAGCGGACGAACAACCCCCATCCGTTGGCAATTTTATTAACCATTTCATGAGTATTGCACTATTTACTAGTCATTTACTTAGTCAGATTAAAGCGGTACTTTAGTTATGCTTGTCTATGATCGAGAAACTGTGCTCCAAGTCGTCCATAACCGCGGACACGGCTTTCAGAAAGTTTTACCCTGCAGGGGTGCACAAATAGCAACACACACTCGATCAACCTCAAAAAAACCAAATCAAAACCCAACGAGGCCTTCACGACAAAGCAATCACAAGATTCAGAAATATTTCAGGGGGCCACCCCTTAAAGTAGACCCGCAACAAAGTTAGCTGACTTCGAGACGGACTCAAGGTTTGTGGGGCCGGCTGTAAACGACTGGGAACCCGAAAGTGTGACTGGGCTTGTCGATACCGCGAAAACGGGTCACAATTCCTAAACAGTACAGTGTGCTCCTCGCACAATCGTAAATAAACAGTAGCATGGCATAAGTACAGGATAGTAAATAAAACCTCAAACTAGTTTGTGGCCCCAAGAAATAAGACGGAATCAAGCTCTGGCTCAGGGGGGTCCCATATACCTCCCGGATGTGGATAGCGCGATAAATCTTGGAACAGGAATCAAGTACTCGGGGTCTTACGGGACACAAGTGAGTAGGAAAAACCAAATAGCAGATATTGCTCACCGGTGCCACTTTCATTAGTTGTCCCATTACTACTCAGGTTAAGTTGTTTAGGTACCTCGTTATCCATCAGACACTCACAAACCCTACACATGTTGTTCTACGACTCGCATGGCTCAAACAACTCCTGTAGTAATGGCTCATGGGATGGAGGTACATGCTTGGTGGGGTTTTAAAAGTAAAGGCTATGCAATACTTGGGATTCAGTTTAATGCAATCGCGACTCAATGATGCAAGAATAAGATAGAGGCAATAGGTACTGTATGTATGAAAGCATGTGGTAGTGCTTGCCTGGCAACTCAGTTGAAGCGAGGGACGGATCTGGGTAGTGCTCCTGGTTCTCTTGATATATCCCCTGCTCAGAGTCTATCCGAAGAAGAACCAAACAAACAAGGGCCAACATAAATAAAGTGCACAAGCATAGGAATAAAATGCGTCAAGCAAACAATCATGCCATGATGAATGATGCACAAGTTGCATGGCAATAAAGTAGCATGGCATGGGTGAGGTGTGGTATACAAGAATAAGTCATTTTATTAAGGTTTGGTCACATTTTATTGTCATAATAGTTGCTGTATACTTTATATTTATATGATGCATGCTGCAATTGAAGTCATGGATAGCATAAACAGAAAGGTCTCGTCGAGCTGATAATTTTAGACATATCATTTGCTAAATTTGGAATTATAAATCAAAAGTTATTAATTATTTAAGTTCCAGTGGCATTTGTTGTAATTTAGCTCAACTTGGAATTTATAATGTTCAAAAGGTAATTTAAATAGCCTATTTGAAATCCTCACATTTTTCTGAACTCAAAACATATATCATTTGCATTATTTGGATTTGTAATTGAAAAGTTATTTAAAAATCTGATTTGAATTTGATTTTGAAATAATTAGGAGAAGATTTGATTTAAAACAGACTCAGGAAAACTTTCTACACCCAGACTAACATACCCACAGACGCTTACAGGTGGGGGCCAGGGACTTGCGGTCCCATACGCCAGCGGCTGAGAGGAAGGGGGTCCGCGGGTTGATTCACAGAATCCCCGTGAGCCTTTTTGAAAAAACGCCAAAGACACCGACAGTGGGCCTGGCTGGACCGCGGGTTGGCAAAAACAAAAAGGGGGGGGGGGTTGCAAAGTGATCCTGGCGCACTGTTTTTCTTCCTCTGAACCCGACAGCGCACGCGACAGACGCTCGCGCGACGCGCGCGGCGTGGTGGGGGCTCGAACGCGGGACCACTGGCTCGCGCAGAGGGCCGGAGCCACTGCGGTAGGCTGGGCTAGGTGACGGGAGGGCGCGCGTGGCCTAGGTAAAGCGGACGCGGCAAGGGTTAGCTGCAGACGCTCGCGAACTCTGGCGCGCGGAGGTTGCTCGACGTAAAGACCGCCGCGTCCAGGAAGCGACTGGGAACGGGAGGATGTCTGGGAGGCAGGGGTGCTCACCGCGGGTGTGCTGGTGCAGATGGTTCGGTCAGGGGCGCGCTTGATCGGCGGCGAGGCAGACGCGCTGGGGGAGCTAGGGTTCGGCGGTGCGCGTCGGCGTCCAGGCTCCTAGGGGCTTCTCCTCCTTGGCGACGCAAACGGGGCGATGCAGGGGACCTCCGGGGCTTCCTCGACGCCCGCAGCGTCCACGCCACCGGCTAGGTAGATGGGGCAGGGGGTAGACTGGCGGTGGATGGCGAGGCGAGGTAGAAGGCGAGGAGAGGAAGGGAAGAAGAGGGCGAAGCCCTGGCGGATCTGGGGACGGCTAGAGGGCGAGGGAGAGGATAAGAAGAGAGGGGCAGGTGGGGTTTGCGTGGGGGAGGGGAAGGTGGCCTCGGTGCCACCTTTTGCACCTCACGTGCTCGGCAGGCCACGACAGGGCAGGGGAGGGAGAGAGGGAGGCTGCCAGGTGGGGTAGGGCGAGGGGCTCGTGGCCAGGCAGGTTGGAGGGGCCCTAGGGCAGGGAGAGAAGAGAGGGAGAGGGAGAGGGGGCCGGCTCGGGCTAGGGTTAGGTGTGGGGGTGTCCTCTTGTTGTGTGGGGTGGGTAGCTAGGGGGACATGGTGATCATATGGCACATGCTAGGTTAGGTTTAGAGGGAGGGGCTCGGCTAGGGAGGAGAGAAAAAGGGGTACTTAAGGTTGTGATTAGAATAGGTGTGGTTTAGGGTTTTTAGTGAGGATGGTCATGGGGCATGGGGTAGGTGTTAGAGAGGACTAGGATAGATGATTAGAGAGAGAGGTGGATTAGGTTTCCTTTGAATCATGCATGCTCCAATTAAAGACCAAGCAAGATCAAAAGAAAAGAGGTAGGGAGAAGGATGGGGTTTAGGCTTATGCTCACACATGATCACATGTGTATGCATGGAGCATGGTGATTAGGGTTTTAGCTAGAGGGGAAAAAAGAGAGGTAGATGGTGTGGTGAAGAAACTACAAGCCCAAAACAAGGTTTAAACAAAGGAGAGATGATCCATGCAAACAAAGCCAAATAACATTCCAAAGTCAAGAAAAAGGTGGCACTTGCATGGCCCATGCAAACAATAATTGCCATGTAGTTATATTGTGAAAACAACATTAATTCATGTGGCATTATTCCTTGCATTCCCAAAAGATGGGCAAAAGCCAAGCAAAAGATTATGGGTGGAATCCAACCAACCAACATGAGCTAGAGATAACTCAAATAAAATGCCAAGCTCATATTAATTGGATGGTGGAATTATAAGGTGGTGAAAGAAAGGTGATGGAGTTAAGAAGAGATATGCCCCCACATCAACTTGGGCGTTTAGCAATATATCAAGAACCAAATACAATATCAAGAGGCAACTACAATTAATAATGCACATGAGATAAGAACCAAACAAAAAGGGTTTTATATGATGTTCAAAAGCAAGGTGACATGATGACATGAGCATGATATGATGATGATGCAACAATTATATGTTGGAAGTGGCCCTTTTATTATTATAACAAGTAGCATTACAGGTGTTAGACAACTGGGATGCTACAACTCTCCCCCACTAAACAGGAATCTCGCCCCGAGATTCTAGGAATAAGAAGAAGACACAAAGAGAGGAGGATGGTTGGCACGGAGTTCATCTTCACGCTCCCATGTGGCTTCATCAACAGAATGGTGTGACCACTGCACCTTGCAGAACTTGATGGACTTGTTGCGAGTCCTTCGTTCTGCGGTCTCAAGGATTTTGGTGGGGTGTTCTTGATAAGACAAGTCTTCTTGGAGATCGATTAGCTCATGATCCACGGTTCTGCCGGGATCTTTGAAGCACTTCTTGAGCTGAGAGATGTGGAAAACATCATGGACTTTGAGTTTTTCCGGAAGCTCAAGTGCATAAGCAACTTCTCCTCTTCTACCACGTATCTTGAAAGGACCGATGTATCTAGGAGCCAACTTTCCTTTGATACCGAAGCGGTGTGTACCTCTCATGGGAGTGACACGAAGGTAGACGAGATCACCAGGGGCATATACCATATCCGTGTGCTTCCTGTCATAGTTGCTCTTCTGACGACTTTGAGCAATCTTCAGGTTCTCAAGAATGATATGCACCTTCTCCTCTGCTTGAGTTACAATGTCAGGGCCAAACCAGATTCTTTCTCCTGCACCTGACCAACCAATCGGAGTTCTGCACTTGCGACCATAGAGAGCCTCAAATGGTGCCATCTTCAGACTCTTCTGGAAGCTGTTGTTGTACGAGAATTCCGCATAAGGAAGACATTCCTCCCACTTCATGCCAACAGAGATGACACAAGCACGAAGCATATCCTCCAGAATCTGATTGATCCTTTCAACTTGTCCTTGCGACTGAGGGTGGTAAGCAGTGCTGAAGTTCAACTTTGTCCCCAAAGCATTTTGGAAACTCTCCCAGAACTTGGAAGTGAAGATGCTCCCACGGTCTGAACTGATCTCAAGCGGAACCCCATACAGAGAGACAATTCTGTTGATATAGAGCTCAGCCAACTGAATTCCAGAAATTGTTTCCTTGACGGGGAAGAAATGAGCCACTTTAGAAAGCCTGTCGATGACAACAAAGATTGCATTGTTGCCCTTCTGCGACCTTGGAAAGCCAGTGATGAAGTCCATCTCTACTTTCTCCCATTTCCATTCCGGAGGTTTCAATGGCTGTAGAAGACCAAAAGGTTTCTGATGGACAGCTTTCACTCTGCGGCAGACATCACACTCCGAGACATACTTGGCACAATATCGTTTCAACCCAGGCCACCAATACTGTGTTTTCAAGTCCATGTACATCTTTGTGCTGCCAGGATGGATAGAAAGAACCGAATCATGCGCCTCCTTGAGAACTTGGTCTCTCAAACCCGGGTAGTTTGGAACAAACATCCGGTGGTCGAAGAAAAGCGTGCCTTGATCATCAACGTGGAAGGACTCATACTTCGGAAGCTCAAGTTTAGAGATGATGTTTCTTGTGTGCGGATCACCCAGCTGACGAGAGCGAATCTTTTCTTCCAAGAGAGGAGTAGCCAGAAGGTTCAGGAGATGCCCTTGTTCCACAACTTCCAAGTTGAGCTGACGGAATTCCTTGCACAAAAGAGGTTGCTGTTCTTCCATCATGAGGTTGTTGACATAAGCTTTACGGCTGAGAGCATCTGCCATGACATTAGCTTTGCCCGGTGTGTAGTTGATGGTCACATCAAAGTCATTGATTGCTTCAATCCATCTCCTCTGCCGAAGGTTGAGATCAGGCTGAGTGAAGATATACTTCAAACTTTTGTGGTCAGAAAAGATCTCACAACGGTTGCCAAGCAAGTAGTGCCTCCATAGCTTCAAAGCAAAGACAACTGCTGCTAGCTCGAGGTCATGTGTGGGATAGTTGATCTCATGCATCTTCAACTGTCGAGAGGCATAAGCAACCACTTGTTTCTCTTGCATAAGGACCGCACCCAATCCTTGCAAAGAGGCGTCGCAGAATATCTGGAAAGGCTTAGATGTATCCGGAGGAACCAAGACTGGCGTGGAAGTGAGCTTCTCTTTGAGTGTCTCAAAACTTGCTTGACACGCAGGAGTCCACAGGTATTTCTTTCCTTTCTTGAGGAGATCGGTAAGAGGCTTCGCTATCTTTGAGAAGTTCTGAACAAAGCGACGGCAATAACTAGCCAAACCCAGGAAGCTCCGCACTTCTTTTACATTTGCAGGAGGAAGCCATTCAACAATTGTCTTTACCGTTTCTGGGTTGACTGCAATGCCCTTGGCAGAGATGACATGACCAAGATAGGTTACTTCAGGCAGCCAAAACTCACACTTTGAGAACTTTGCATACAAGCGGTTCTCGCGCAGCTTGTTTAGGACACACCGCAGGTGTTCTTCATGCTCTTCCTTCGACTTGGAATAGACCAGAATGTCATCCAGATAGACCACAACGAACTTATCCAGGTACTCCATGAAGACCGAGTTCATAAGCCTCGAGAAGGTAGCAGGAGCGTTGGTGAGACCGAAAGACATCACCGTGTACTCATACAGGCCATAGCGGATGGTGAAAGCTGTTTTAGGCACATCTTCCTTGCGAATCTTGATTTGGTGATAACCACTCCTCAAATCCAGCTTAGAGAATACCACAGCTCTAGCTAGCTGGTCAAAGAGATCATTAATCCGCGGAAGGGGATATTTGTTCTTGATGGTTTTAGCATTGAGAGCCCGGTAGTCAACACAAAGTCTATCAGTCCTGTCACGCTTCTTCACAAAGATTGTTGGGCTACCCCAAGAAGAAGTACTGTGTTGAATGAAACCCAACTTCTCTTGTTCATCAAGCTGTCGTTTGAGTTCAGCCAACTCAGCAGGACCCATTTTATAAGGCCGCTTGGAGATAGGAGCCGTTCCAGGTTCAAGCTCAATTACGAACTCAACCTCACGATCCGGAGGCATACCCGGCAACTCTTCAGGAAAAACATCCGGAAACTCACAGACCACTGGGACTCTCTGAATAGCTTCCATAGCATCATCATTCAGAGCCGCTAAGGAGAAAAGCTGGACAGCAGGAGTCAGACTTGGAGAAAAGACTATATGGCCTTCAGGAATCTTCAAAGAAACTGAGCGTTCAGCACAATCAATCACAGCTGCATTTGCCGTCAACCAATCCATGCCCAAGATGACATCAATGTCAAAATTGCCCAGGAGAATTAAGGAAGCCGAGAACAAAGAGCCACCAATCTCAACTTGATTTCCATGGCTGATATGAGCAGCCCTCATGTTTGAACCAGGAGATAGCACCACCAGACGACGTGATAAAGGAACCCTATCCAGGTCATGCTCTTGTGCAAACTTATGCAAAACAAAAGAATGTGATGCACCAGAATCGAACAAAACTCGTGCAGGGACTGAGTTAACGGATAGCGTACCCATCACCACTCCAGGTGCATGCTCAGCTTGAGCGGCGTTGACACAATTGGCACGAGCAACCGTAGACCCGGGCTTGGTGTTGATGTTGAGAGCCCGAGGTGGTGGTGCACGAACCGCAGGAGAGCTTGCTGCAGATCTTGGCGGGGGTGGAGGGAGAGCTTTGTTCTTCAACGGGCAGTTCCAGTTGGGATGTCCATGATCTCCACATGTGAAACAAGCACCATGTGGACGTGGAGCAACATAGCCAGGGACTCCGCCAGGCGCTCCAGGGTAGTGGTTGTTGTAGCCCCTGGGAGCCGCAGTGGTGAAGTTTGGTGGCCTTGACGCGTAGCTTGCAGGTCTTGGTGAAGCCGGGAGCGACGGTGGGGTGTTAGGAACCCAGACACGCCTCTTAGAAGGAGCTGCCATAACCGAAGAGCTTGATGCATCCCTGTTGTGTTTCTTGGACTCCTTGAACACTTGCCTGCTTGCTTCCTCTTGCAAAGCTGTGTGCCGTAGTTCGAAAAAAGATGCCGGCCTTGCATGTGTGATTGCATACTTGATCGATGCATTGAGCCCTTGCCTGAACCTCTTCTGCTTCTTCTTGTCATCAGATACCTCATCGCCACCATAACGAGAAAGATTCATGAAGTTCCTGATGTAGGTGTTGACGTTATCATTTCCTTGCTTCAGGTTGAGAAAAGCTTCCTTCATCCTTTCCATCACAATCTCTGACAGGAATTGCTCTTTGAACGCTCCAGAGAACTGTCCCCAGGTAGGCTGAAAACCAGTGCAGCTTGCCTTCAAGTAATTTTCCCACCAGAGAGCTGCATCTCCCTTTAGAAGGTGAGTAGCACACTTTACCCACTCCTGCTCAGGAACATCAGCAGTCTCAAGAAGCCTTGACGTCTCACGTAACCAATCATCCGCATCCAGTGGGCGATCTGAAACATCAAACTGGCGAGGGTTGAATTTCAGGAAGCTCTTGATGTCTCCTCGCTTGGGAGGTGGAGGGAGTGGAGCAAACTCATTTCTTCTGACACTTTCTTCCAAGCGCTGCTGGTTCTGCTGCATCGCTGCCAAGACATTAGCTATGTTTGACAATGCGGCCCCCAACTCTGGTGGTATGTCCTCATCTGAACGGCGTGGTGGAGCCATCCTGAGATTGATATAAAACACAAGTCAGTACTATAATGGAGAATAATAATAATCCAAAATAGTACCAAGATGGAAATAACCAAGATTAAAGGATACAATTTACTGAGATGATATTAAAATATCAACAAAGTTCAAAGCACCTAGAAGATATTAAGCATATCGCACACGACTGAAAAGGAGTGTGGTACACAAATATATCAAAGAAAGATTTTCCACAAATTTCGGCATTAAAATACCAATAGATGCGCAAAATTACTTAACGAATCAAGATTAGTGACTCTACCGATTCAATATACAAAAGCGAATGATAAAAGTAGTGGTATGGTCGCGACTCCATCCCGCACTCAAATCATTACTCCGCACATGAACAAGTGGAACACATATCCTAACCCCTTCTTCTCACGTTGAACCTAAAGATTGGTAACTACGGAAACGAACACCCCAAACACGATAGCGTCGGATACAAAGAGTAAGACAGATTGCGTCGGTTTGCAAAAGCCTGTCGGTATGGAATATACCAACAGTTGATAATCAAAGGCTGATTAGATAACAACTTGGATGCAACAGATAGACAAGGGATTTACACACACACACAAAACCTATGGTACTACGGAAACCCAGAACACGTGAATCCTAGTTTGAATTTTAAGAAGAGGATTGAAAACGTTACACTTCCTTACCAGAAAAGGATGGGTGGGTGGGTAAGAAGAAAAATGGAAGCAGTCCTACTCTCTCGTTTTTGTTTTTCCCTAGTATACATAACTACCAAAATATTTGCTAGACTGACAACGACCGTTTGGCTGAAACCCTGAAGGTCGGGATGGCTCTGATACCAATTGTAACTACCTCGGTGAATTACGCTCCTAGATACAAGCCTGGATGAGCGGTAGTGGTTGAAATAGTACGGTGGGGCCCCAAAAGCCACTCACGGGTAGACCTTTCGGCCGTCCCAACCACTTCCAACTCAACGGGACCTGTACGAGCGGCGTAATCGGCAGGCGAAGGGATCAACTACATACACAAGTGGGTATGTATGCAAGCCACCATACAAGAGTACATCAGAGCCATACCATCTAGAAAGAAAGGAAATATAGCAACGCCATACGGCAAGATTCAAATGACCTAAATAGATATAATATTTTAGGATAATTCCTCATACAACACACATCATAGTATCAAGCGGAAGCGGCAAACAAAGTCCGAGTACGGATAAGAAGCAAATCGGCATAAGATGCCATATAAAGAAGCACATCCCGCCCACAGATCTCACGGATCCCCGTTCCCGGAATCTCTACACCGAACGATCGTTGCCCGCATCATCAGCCTCTTCCACCCAGTATCCGTCCTGCGAGGGTACCTGTTCATCTGAACCAATAATTTATCGTGTGAGACCCTAAGGGTACTCAACAAGTCTTAATGCCTCTAAAGGGGACACACCCTGGGGTGACGCAATTGCAGCGAAAGATAAACCCTAGCAGTTCTACAGATAAACGCTAACCATCCGTCTAACCAATGATAGACGGATGTCCGTGAATTAATGACAACAGTTATAACAGTAATACCATCAGATCCATCCTCCTCCTCGCTTACCGACGAGGAAGCGGACGAACAACCCCCATCCGTTGGCAATTTTATTAACCATTTCATGAGTATTGCACTATTTACTAGTCATTTACTTAGTCAGATTAAAGCGGTACTTTAGTTATGCTTGTCTATGATCGAGAAACTGTGCTCCAAGTCGTCCATAACCGCGGACACGGCTTTCAGAAAGTTTTACCCTGCAGGGGTGCACAAATAGCAACACACACTCGATCAACCTCGGAAAAACCAAATCAAAACCCAACGAGGCCTTCACGACAAAGCAATCACAAGATTCAGAAATATTTTAGGGGGCCACCCCTTAAAGTAGACCCGCAACGAAGTTAGCTGACTTCGAGACGGACTCAAGGTTTGTGGGGCCGGCTGTAAACGACTGGGAACCCGAAAGTGTGACTGGGCTTGTCGATACCGCGAAAACGGGTCACAATTCCTAAACAGTACAGTGTGCTCCTCGCACAATCGTAAATAAACAGTAGCATGGCATAAGTACAGGATAGTAAATAAAACCTCAAACTAGTTTGTGGCCCCAAGAAATAAGACGGAATCAAGCTCTGGCTCAGGGGGGTCCCATATACCTCCCGGATGTGGATAGCGCGATAAATCTTGGAACAGGAATCAAGTACTCGGGGTCTTACGGGACACAAGTGAGCAGGAAAAACCAAATAGCAGATATTGCTCACCGGTGCCACTTTCATTAGTTGTCCCATTACTACTCAGGTTAAGTTGTTTAGGTACCTCGTTATCCATCAGACACTCACAAACCCTACACATGTTGTTCTACGACTCGCATGGCTCAAACAACTCCTGTAGTAATGGCTCATGGGATGGAGGTACAGGCTTGGTGGGGTTTTAAAAGTAAAGGCTATGCAATACTTGGGATTCAGTTTAATGCAATCGCGACTCAATGATGCAAGAATAAGATAGAGGCCATAGGTACTGTATGTATGAAAGCATGTGGTAGTGCTTGCCTGGCAACTCAGTTGAAGCGAGGGACGGATCTAGGTAGTGCTCCTGGTTCTCTTGATATATCCCCTGCTCAGAGTCTATCCGAAGAAGAACCAAACAAACAAGGGCCAACATAAATAAAGTGCACAAGCATAGGAATAAAATGCGTCAAGCAAACAATCATGCCATGATGAATGATGCACAAGTTGCATGGCAATAAAGTAGCATGGCATGGGTGAGGTGTGGTATACAAGAATAAGTCATTTTATTAAGGTTTGGTCACATTTTATTGTCATAATAGTTGCTGTATACTTTATATTTATATGATGCATGCTGCAATTGAAGTCATGGATAGCATAAACAGAAAGGTCTCGTCGAGCTGATAATTTTAGACATATCATTTGCTAAATTTGGAATTATAAATCAAAAGTTATTAATTATTTAAGTTCCAGTGGCATTTGTTGTAATTTAGCTCAACTTGGAATTTATAATGTTCAAAAGGTAATTTAAATAGCCTATTTGAAATCCTCACATTTTTCTGAACTCAAAACATATATCATTTGCATTATTTGGATTTGTAATTGAAAAGTTATTTAAAAATCTGATTTGAATTTGATTTTGAAATAATTAGGAGAAGATTTGATTTAAAACAGACTCAGGAAAACTTTCTACACCCAGACTAACATACCCACAGACGCTTACAGGTGGGGGCCAGGGACTTGCGGTCCCATACGCCAGCGGCTGAGAGGAAGGGGGTCCGCGGGTTGATTCACAGAATCCCCGTGAGCCTTTTTGAAAAAACGCCAAAGACACCGACAGTGGGCCTGGCTGGACCGCGGGTTGGCAAAAACAAAAAGGGGGGGTTTGCAAAGTGATCCTGGCGCACTGTTTTTCTTCCTCTGAACCCGACAGCGCACGCGACAGACGCTCGCGCGACGCGCGCGGCGCGGTGGGGGCTCGAATGCGGGACCGCTGGCTCGCGCAGAGGGCCGGAGCCACTGCGGTAGGCTGGGCTAGGTGACGGGAGGGCGCGCGTGGCCTAGGTAAAGCGGACGCGGCAAGGGTTAGCTGCAGACGCTCGCGAACTCTGGCGCGCGGAGGTTGCTCGACGTAAAGACCGCCGCGTCCAGGAAGCGACTGGGAACGGGAGGATGTCTGGGAGGCAGGGGTGCTCACCGCGGGTGTGCTGGTGCAGATGGTTCGGTCAGGGGCGCGCTTGATCGGCGGCGAGGCAGACGCGCTGGGGGAGCTAGGGTTCGGCGGTGCGCGTCGGCGTCCAGGCTCCTGGGGGCTTCTCCTCCTTGGCGACGCAAACGGGGCGATGCAGGGGACCTCCGGGGCTTCCTCGACGCCCGCAGCGTCCACGCCACCGGCTAGGTAGATGGGGCAGGGGGGTAGACTGGCGGTGGATGGCGAGGCGAGGTAGAAGGCGAGGAGAGGAAGGGAAGAAGAGGGCGAAGCCCTGGCGGATCTGGGGACGGCTAGAGGGCGAGGGAGAGGATAAGAAGAGAGGGGCAGGTGGGGTTTGCGTGGGGGAGAGGAAGGTGGCCTCGGTGCCACCTTTTGCACCTCACGTGCTCGGCAGGCCACGGCAGGGCAGGGGAGGGAGAGAGGGAGGCTGCCAGGTGGGGTAGGGCGAGGGGCTCGTGGCCAGGCAGGTAGGAGGGGCCCTAGGGCAGGGAGAGAAGAGAGGGAGAGGGAGAGGGGGCCGGCTCGGGCTAGGGTTAGGTGTGGGGGTGTCCTCGGTTGTGTGGGGTGGGTAGCTAGGGGGACATGGTGATCATATGGCACATGCTAGGTTAGGTTTAGAGGGAGGGGCTCGGCTAGGGAGGAGAGAAAAAGGGGTACTTAAGGTTGTGATTAGAATAGGTGTGGTTTAGGGTTTTTAGTGAGGATGGTCATGGGGCATGGGGTAGGTGTTAGAGAGGACTAGGATAGATGATTAGAGAGAGAGGTGGATTAGGTTTCCTTTGAATCATGCATGCTCCAATTAAAGACCAAGCAAGATCAAAAGAAAAGAGGTAGGGAGAAGGATGGGGTTTAGGCTTATGCTCACACATGATCACATGTGTATGCATGGAGCATGGTGATTAGGGTTTTAGCTAGAGGGGAAAAAAGAGAGGTAGATGGTGTGGTGAAGAAACTACAAGCCCAAAACAAGGTTTAAACAAAGGAGAGATGATCCATGCAAACAAAGCCAAATAACATTCCAAAGTCAAGAAAAAGGTGGCACTTGCATGGCCCATGCAAACAATAATTGCCATGTAGTTATATTGTGAAAACAACATTAATTCATGTGGCATTATTCCTTGCATTCCCAAAAGATGGGCAAAAGCCAAGCAAAAGATTATGGGTGGAATCCAACCAACCAACATGAGCTAGAGATAACTCAAATAAAATGCCAAGCTCATATTAATTGGATGGTGGAATTATAAGGTGGTGAAAGAAAGGTGATGGAGTTAAGAAGAGATATGCCCCCACATCAACTTGGGCGTTTAGCAATATATCAAGAACCAAATACAATATCAAGAGGCAACTACAATTAATAATGCACATGAGATAAGAACCAAACAAAAAGGGTTTTATATGATGTTCAAAAGCAAGGTGACATGATGACATGAGCATGATATGATGATGATGCAACAATTATATGTTGGAAGTGGCCCTTTTATTATTATAACAAGTAGCATTACAGGTGTTAGACAACTGGGATGCTACAGGCGGCGCTGCCGTCCGGAGGTGGCGGAGGAGAGGCTCCGGCGTAGTTTAGGGTTAGGTTGTAGATGTTTGCGGCGGTTTCGTCGCTGTCTTGGGCATCTTATGCCCGGAGTCGTCTCCAGATTGTCGGCCAGATCTGGAGCGGGCCGCGGTGGATCTCCCCTCTTGCAGTACTCCGGTGGTCGGAGGCAGTTGAGGTGGGGGGATCTCCCTTCGGCGACTCGTAATAAGGCCTAGGACCTGGCATCCGATGAGGGGGCTGAAGCTCCACCCCTTTCTTGGCCGGCCGTGGTGGCGGGGGAGGAAGGGGTGGTGGTGACGGTGACTTGGGTTCTCTTTCTTCCCGGCCGGCCGTGGAGGCGAGGGGGATCTGGAGTGCTGCGTCATCGTCGTCTTCCTCCTTGTCTGGGTGCTGGGGTGGTACTTGCCGCGGCGGGTTTCCCCTTCTTCTCTCAAGCCGTCATGGTGGTGGCGCTGTTGGTGGAAGGTCCTGATGCCTGCGGCGGCGACTCGGTTTTGGAGCACTCTCTCCGGCGTCTTCTGGCGACAGTTTGTTCGTCAGCACATCGGACCCAATGGCAGTAGGGCTGCCGCTCCGCCGCTGCTCGGCCGTGCGTTGATCCATGTGCGGTTGCAGGATTTCGCCGGCGCTTCTTCGATCTGGAGTTGGAAGAGGATGGAGGACTTGATTGCTTTTTCAAGTTTTTCTGTAGGGTCCTCGGTGCTTATTTTTGGGCCTTGTTGTAATTTTTATTTCTTAGGCCATTTGTACTCCAGAGTTTTCTGAGCAGCAATATATGTCGGGTGCATTTGCACCCGTTCCCAGTTCAAAAAAAAAAACCCCTTAAAATTGGCACACTCCATTCTCGAATCCCGGTCTACTTTAAACCCTTATCTGTTTGGCGCACCGGGAAAGTAACTATCCTAACTAGGGTAGAATTTTAGTCTCACTTACACTACTGGCCTACAAGTCATATCCATCTTCCTCCTTTGTTCTCTAAAATTCCCCAATCTCCTGCTGGTGGCCGAGATGACGGACACCTCCCCGATGCATCCACGGTCGGTCCAAATTCTATTTAATGGCGGATGGGTAGCCTGCGGCCACCGCAAGCTCGCCAGTCGGGGGTCGATCTGCCGCGGCTCCCAAGCAGCACCACCGCCGACGTCCCTCACGCTGTCGGCCAGCGCCGTGCAGATCCCCCCGCATGGTTCCGTGCTGTTGCTTGAGGGTGCAGCGACAAAAACAGAGTACTACCAGATCCCATGTCGGACAAGCTCGTCAGGTCCCCTTTGGGTGACCATGAGGACGAGGCTGACTCTTGGATGCAGTTCATCTCCGACGATTACTCGATGCATATTATCATGTACGACCATGTCAGCGCTTTGAGAAACAAAACTGAATATACCTGCACGACCATGAATGTTTCGCATTGTGATGTTTGTAAATTGAATTTGTGTTCTAATCTGCCAACAAAGAATACGAATTCTAGTTATAACATAGCACACAAATTCAGTATAGGGCCACTTCCACGCAAGGAAAGTAAGAAGAAAAAAAGAAGAAACAAGAAAAATAGTACTGACTTGCCACATCAGCAAATCCCATTTGAAATGGCCTCAAGGTTTAAAATAGACCGCAATCACAGACATCAGTGTGCCAATTTTAAGGATTCCAAGTTAAGGGTTCTGTTTAGCTTTCATATATGAATTCAAGGTTTGTTTTGAACTTTTTCCTTCCCGTAAGGACGTGCGCGTGCCGCGGCAGAGGTGTGTGTTGGCGGCCATGTTGTGGAGCCACGCGCCCGATCGAAGGCCGTATCGGCAGCACGGCGCTGCGGCAAAGATCGTGTCCCGCCTTGCACGGACTTTGGTCGGTGCCGACGACGGTGGCGCCTTTGTGGAGCTTTCAATCCCGTCCGACATGTGTGGTTCTAAGATCTCCAGATGAAAACCTAAGCTCCATATGGAGCGGGCGGCGGCGACGGACGCGTCGCTTCCTTGTTGGAGGCGTCGCCTTGGAGCTTTCTTAGCCATCATGGTGCGGTTGGTTCGTGGCGGAAAGGCGGAGTGTCTCAACGATCTTGGGAGGCGGATGCTAGGGTGGCGGCCCTGGACGGTGGTTGTACGTCGAGGCGGCGACCTCGAACCTGTATGCGGCGATGGTGCTATGGGGCAGGATCATGGCCTTGCATGGTGTTGGGTGATGGCTTGGAGCTGCTCGGGTGACAATGCAAAGTTCTAACTGGTTGCTATGCCGGGGCGGCGGCCCTAAATTTGGCGTAGTGTTCGAGGTATGTGGATGGTCCCCTGGGTAGTGAGAGCTGCCAGACGGCTGGGATGCGCGGCGTCGCGGCTCGTGTGCGGCTTTGGTGCCGAGTGGTGTATGTCGGGGTGGCGGTCCCGGAGCCAGAGGTGTGTGTTTGTGGCGGTTGGTTGCCTTGGGTCGTGTGGACGGCGGGCTCCTCGCTTATGCGGTTTTTAATCCGGTTTTCTTATAAATCGGGCATTGTATAATTTGTAGGGTTTTTGATCCGGTTTTTCTTATAAACTGGGTCATAATCGAGCGGCAATTTTTGACTGCCTTGGCCTAAAAAAAAAAGTTCTTTCACTATGTTGTCACATGGAAAATAAGATAAAGATCCTGCATGGGTACAAGCCCTTCTCTTGAAGAGAATTTTGCAGGAATCTGTACAACAGTGGTAGTAGGAAGAAACGTCTCGCGTCATTTTTGCAAATATGCGACAAGCAGCCTTACTTAAAGTTTGATGTGTGGGGGTCTGTGGGTACGCATCTGGCAAATGATTGTACTTAGGATTATCCAAGCAGTAATCATCATGAGGCTCTGATCATCAGAAATGAAATTTCGGAGAAAACCGGCGTCGGCAGGCCTCGCTTGCACGGCAGAACCACGGCTCGGACTGAGGCCCCAACAAAAGAGATCCAGGTGGATCCGCCCCCAAAAGCCCATACAAAGCCGAGCTGTGACAGAATCAAATCACACCTGCTGCCGCTGCCGCTCACGGCGTCGTCGCTGCTCTGCTTCCCCCGTCGAGCACCTGCAGCCACGAGCCCCCTCACAATTTGCCGCTGTCTGCTCCCGGGCACGTGCACCGGCGAGACCCCCGAACAAAGTCGCAACGAACAAAGCGCTAGGGCAGAGGGGCCTTTCCGGTAGTACGTGTGGGCGTGCCGCGGCAGAGGGTGTGTGCTGGCCGTATCGGCGCCACGGTGCTGTGGCAAGATTGTGTCCCGCCTCGTGCCAACGCGCGCCCCCTAGAAAACTACTCCCGCTTGGGCTTCCTCCGGTCGGAAGCGACCGTGCCAACGCAACCTCCGGCGTACGTGTGCTTTACAGCGGCACGGCGTCGTCAGAAGGATCGATCGGATCGGGGGCGCTCGCTTTGCGTTGCTGCTGGGAGCGCGGAAGAGCCAAAGGATCCCAGCTCCGATCGCCCGGCCGGCCCAGAGACGTGCGCCGGCTGGTTCGTACGTGTCCCTGATCCATCCGACGTTATGCCATCCGTACTAGTACTAGCTAGCTACCGCACACCGGTATCACGGTCGTTCGTTGGGGGAATTTCATTGCCGGCACGGTGACCTGGCGGCTGGTGGTTCTGTCCGTCCAGCCCGATCAATGATGCTTCCTTCCTTCCACGCGCGCTCCCACCCAGCATCAGAGCGGGATTGTTTGTCTAATTAATTAGCTCGCTCCGCATTAATAAAAATAAAATGACACGGTTTCTCCGAAGGATTGAACGAAACGATCCCCGGATCGTTCATTCCGCACAGCTGCGCGTAGTAGGCCCAGGCAAACTGCACGCCTCACGTCTCTATCCTTATCCCCTCTCTGCAAACACGCCATGTGAGCCGCCCAAGCTTTCCTTGCCATGCGCCGGTGCCCAAACTCGCCTCGCCTCTGCAGCCCTCGCCGCTGCAGCCCCGTGTCAACGCCCCTCTCTGCCGCGTCGCCTCGCTGCTGCAGTCCCGCGTCGTTTCACCGCAGCAGCCCCATGTCGACGCCCCTCTCTGCCGAGCTGCAGCCCGCGCCGCCGCTGTACCTCGCCGGAGCGCTGCGCTGCCCTGCATGCACCTCGCCGGAGCAAGCTCGGCTCCCTCGCCCTAAGTCACCGCCGACCTCTCCTTCCACGAGAGGCGCCTCCCTCTGCGTCCTGGCGTTGTCCCGGGCCTCCACCTCGCTCCCTTTGCTCTCTGTCTCTGCTACGTGCGGTCGACGACGACGTGGTCGATGATGTTTACAGTGGAGCCACGACATGATGCTACACGTATAGGACAACGATGCTACAAGAAGTGATTGTCGTTGCTACAAATGAAGGGTCGTGATGCTACCAATCAATGGATGTGTTTTTGAGGTTTTGCTACAGGACGATGCTACAATAGTAGTTTTATTTTGCTATTTCTGTACTATGTGTTTGCTACAATGGCACTAAGTATTTGCGACGATATTTTCGACGAAAGTCTTCAACAAAGTCAATTTTGCTATGGCAACCACCGACGATATCTCCGGCGAGGTTGTTTTTTTTCTACATTAGCACATGTTTTTTGCTACCACCTTTTTACGGTTTTGCTACAATAGCATAACGTTTTTGCTACACGGTCTCCGGTGAGGTCTACCGGCGGAATTCTCCGGCGAGTCTTCGATGAGGTCGTGTTTTGCTACATTAACACAACTTTCTTGCTACATGGACGCCGGCGAGGTCTCCGGCGAGGTCCAGTCTATTTTTATATTTTCTGGATCGAACCGTGTTTTGCTACATGTAGCAAAAGAGAGACTATTTATAGTAAAACGGGTATATTTATAACAAAAATAGGATTTTAAAGATTTTTTAAGAACATGTGTTAGCAGAAGGTGTCAGCAGAAGGACCCGAGGGCTTATTCGGACAGCGAGGACGCGTAGTACAGCCCTTAATAAAAGCATTAACAAGTGCCGCACGGTACAGATCCGTGGTGTACTAGTGTTTCTGCAGTTAATTCTTTCACATCGGGTGGCCCCTGGGCCCTGGGCCATGGAGGGGAGCGCGGGGGCGTACTTGACAACGCGGGCCCGACTTGCACGAGCTCACGGCTGTACGTACGTGCTCCGTCGCTTTGCACCTCGGATGCTTTGATAGCACACGGGGGGCGCGAATTTAATGCAGTGCCCGTCTCATCGAGTTGGTGTTGAGTGTTGACACAGGCAAACAGCTGGGTAACTGTGGTCCAGGCCTCCAGGACCACAAAACATGACGGCTAAACACTCGTACGTACAGCCTCTAAAAAAAACCACGTACGTACGTACAGCATCGGATATATTACTTGCCACTTTGATACGCTTTCCAGTGTAACGGAACGATGCTTTGTTGGGCGTGCGCCCCCTGGCCCTGCCCTGTCAACGAGATACTAGTACTTTTTGCAATGTTAAACTGTTGGAGCCCTTCGTCGATCTTCTTGCAACTTTTCAGCTGTTATAGAACACACCAGTATGAACTGTCCACGTACGTACGTACGACTTTCTCTCGAATCAGGCTCGCGCCCCGCTTTATAAATAAAGCAAAATTCCAAGTACAAGGTCAGGCAACCATCACACACCGCTGGGGCCACAGCACATCACAGCCCAAGGAAAAAAGAGACTATCAAACACTGCTAGGGCCACAGCACATCACAGCCCAAGGAAAAAGGAAAAACAAAAGGAGGGCGCACGACAGGCGATCAGGACGACGCTGGCGGCGACGACGGCGGGGGGGGGGGGGGGGGGGGGGGGGGAGACGGCGTCAAGAAGGGGGATGCCGCCGCCCTCAGAGCCTGGAGGGAGGACTCGAAGGCCGGCCGGTCACGCTGCCGCACCAAGGGAGACCACTGCTGCAAGAAAGCGAGTAAAGTGAAAATAGAGTCAGATGCCCGCGTGGGGAACACACGTTCAATCACCATCTTATTGTGGATATTCCAGAGGGACCAAGACAGAGCCGCAAAGAGGAGCCAAAAGAGCCGCCGGCCCCCGCCCGCCCGGGAGGCCTGGACCTGCAGGAACTCCCCCAGTTCCTGCGCTTGCCAACCGAGGCCAGGTCAGGGGTGTCTGGAGCGAGGGAGTAACACACAACGCCTCGGGAACGCGGGGACCGGGGGGAGCAGACCACCATCCCCACGCTGCCCGAGGTCTCCACCTCGGGGGACAGCCCAGTGGCAGGGGGCGAGGCGGATCGCGGAGCGGGCTCGCTGGCGAGGTTGGACCCAAACTGAGCAATGTCGAGACCGACGAAGACCGGCAGGACGGGGCGGAAGCCACGAGGAACGTCGATGGGATCCAACTTGGTCGGCGCGCTCACGGCCAGGGGACGTCTCCCAAGGAAGAAGGGACGGCCGCCCGGGGGGGAGCCGGCACAGAGGAGAGCCACGGGGCCCCCGGTGCCGCCTTGCGGCGGCGGCGGGGGGGGGGGGGGGGGGGAGGGGAGGGGAGGCGGTCGGAGGAGACTCCGGATCGGACCCCGAGTCACTGTGAGAGCCCGAGCCTCCCCCCCCCAAGGTCCGCCCCGTCGTCAGGGGCCGAGGCCGGAGGGGGCGAGGGGGCAGCGCCGGGATCCGTCACCTCCTCATCCAGCTCCACCAAGAGGTCCCTGCCCACCTGGGAGATGAGAGCCACCACCTCCGGACGTCGAGCCTCAAGTGGGACCCCGATCAGCCGCACCCCGATCTCCGAGAGCGTGGCCACCGAGTCCTGCACGGCCGAGGAAGGCTGGATGGAGACCTGGAGCTGGTGGATCGGCAGGGTGAAGGACGAACCGCATGCGCACATGCGCATAATCGCCACAGACGGGAAGTGGACCGCAAACTCGGACGCGGAGACCCTGTGCACCGGCCACTCATGGCCAGGGAGGACCGCCCGAAGCTCCTCCTGGATCAGAGCCTCCGTGACCTCCACCGCGAGGGGGGAGTCCTGGGCTGGGAGGATCGTCACCACGGCGAGCGTCTCAGGCACAGTCATCTGGGCGCCACCCAAGTCGATGACGTAGAAGCCACCGTCGACCCCGTGACCGTAGTACTCGAGGGCCTCCCTGCGCAGAGTGATGGAGGCCGCGGAGAGCATCCCGGACCTCGCAACCGGAGCGGCCCCGGGTTGGGCACCAAGGATGCCGGGGGCGGCACCGGCACCGGCCGGAGGGACCCCCTCCGCAGGGACAGCACCCGACGCCTTCTTCTTCTTGGACTTCCCTTCGCGAATTATATTACTATACAATATCGTACTGTAGAAAACATTCAAGGACCAGCACGTACTACGCAAGAATGGCTTTTGGATGAGAAGGTGCTGCCTGGTATTGCTACGAGATCTGTCGGTTGCTGGGCTTGGAATTCGTGGTCTGTGTTAGATTATTAATGCGTTGATTGATCCTCGTTCGTTTTGGAATTGGTTGGCGGCTAGAGAACGCCAAGAGCTCGCGCGCGGACAAGTACGACGACAGAGTAATGAGTCCCGATTCTGTCTGCGCAAAGGTGCAAGTGCTTTACTATTTTAGTAACCTACTCTAATCCTCCTCCTATCCTATGGATCAATTAAATATGGTGGTGTCAAGTGGCGGGACACTTCGTGGCAAGTTTTGGGGGCGGACGAGATCAGAGATTCAGATCGACTTCACTCGACTGTGCATGCTTGGCATAATTTGGCACCACACGCACCTATGTTTGATGGAGTTTAGGATAATAATGCTGTCAGTAAATTCTCCACATTACTACTCGTAACGATTTTGAAAGGAAAAAAGACCGATCAGCTTATTATCTGACAGTCTTTCAAATGGAAATTTTCACCCACGAAATTCACAGCAAACATTCAGAGCTACTAGCAAGTTACTTTGGGTAAAGATTGCGTGCGTGTGAAAGCTTGGAACCGTGGAAATGCGTGTTGCAGGCATCGGTGTGACTGACTGACCGTGTCACCCTTTTTCCAAAACTTGGCAGGGGCAGCACCAGCGACTGGCACAGGACCACTGTCTGCGATGCTCCAGGTACGTGCGCTCACACGCACACACACGGGGTTGCATGGCATTGCATGCATGCACGGGTGGGCGCCAAACCGCGACGCGAGCGGCTTTTGTACCCGCTCCGGCGGTGATCACGCCGGCGCAATAAAAGAGCACCACCCCGCGCACAGGACTCGAGTGGCCAATCCATCTCAAAGCCGTCCATCGTTCACAGGCAAAGCGAGCCCGGCGAGATCCTGTCATCGCAGGCGCCAGCCTGCCTTGTTCACGTACAGCGGCACACACTCACACGGGCTACCCGCGCCCGCGTGTGCAACTTGGTACGTACTCCCTCCGTTTCAAAATATAAGATGTTTTAGATTTATGAAAAAAATATATCTAAACTTATTTTAGTGTATAGATTCATTCCAAACATGAGTGAACCTACATACTAAAAAAAGTCTAGATACATTTGCTTCACAAAGCTAAAACATCTTATATTTTGAAACGGAGGGAGTAGCACGTACCTGGCCACCGTGGCGCGCGTGCAACTTGGTACTAGAAAGCCTTCCTTTTGGGTGAGTACACCGTGGATGGGCGCGAGGGGTGGAAAGGGACGTGCGTGCGTGCATGCGTGCATGGAGGGCCACGGCCAACTTCTTAGTATTCTCTAATCCTCCCCCCAATGCCCCTTTCCTTGTGCTTAGGAAAGTTTGTGTGAGAAGCGAGCCGGATTAGTAATTGTTAACCAGTCCGTCTCCGGTTCATGTTCTTGCTTGCTTGGTTCAAAGAAAGAATGTTGGTTGTGTCAAGATGTGGGGGTGCAAATTGGAGTATATATGCTGAACACTCAAGGAACGAAAGCATGCATGCATGCGTGCACCCTCGATCTGTTCTGTCTGTAAAGCGTAGCTCAGACGAATTCTTTGGTAGTTGGTCAACTGCTGATGCAAGGGGGCGATTATATATACTCCCTCCGTTTAGAAAAATAAGATGTTTTAGGTTTGTGAATAAGATGTATCTAGACACTTTTTAGTGTCTTCATGAACCTATACACTAAAAGGTGTCTACATACATCTCCTTCACAAAGTTAAAACATCTTATATTTCCAAACGGAGGGAGTATAAACAGTAATGCTATGTCTACGGACTTCATTTACGGAATCAGGCGTACTGGATCACGTGGTGTAAAAGTGGTGGCTCACGATCCTAAAATGACGGAACATGAAAAAATATAAACCAATCCGGTGGTTACACTTCATCCCGTAAGATCTTTCCGTAACCAAACTCCCGTAGGTCTAGCATTATTGATATATAAATGGGGGCTAATGCGATGGATGGATTAGCATTAGCAACATTGTGAAGCATTCGTAATCTTTGCTTCTATCCCGGTTTTCGCACGAAATCCCTTGCGTCGTTTGGATGTGATGGAAGTTTCCTGGGATCGATCGGACGGTTATAATGTCAATTTTGTTCACCACTAACCACTATGTCATGGTAGATTAGATCGTTCTAGGCACTTTGTTACACGCATTTTTGCAAAGCGTCTAACAAAACTATCTTTTGTGGCATTTTAGAAAGTGCCAGAAAAAAATCAGATATTCCGGGGCATGTTTGGAGAGTGCCAGGAAAAATTGGATATTTTGGAGCATTTTTGGAAGTGCTGGAAAAAATCAGATCATTTAAGGCATTTTAGTAGTGCCAGCAAAAATATGATCTTTTAAGGCACTTTTAAAAATGCATGCTATAATCAGTACATAATAACTGGGGAATAACTCTGTAATTCTACTTGCATTAGTGTAGAGTCCATAATGTACCACTAGAACAACAGTATAGTTATAACAGCTAATTACTTAACAGTCCAAAAGAGACTCTGACAGCCACACTACATACTACATATTTACTGTCCTGACAATCCAAAAGGGGCTTAACAGTCCATCTTAACAGTTCAAAATATGCTTAACAACCACACTACATACTAGATATTAACAATCCAACTACATACTTAGTACTACTTAAAGGTCCTTACAACAATCTTTAGTTGTCGAGTGGGACGATGAGAAGAGTGAGCCTAGCTCTCCCATCTTGGAACCTAGTACCACTTTGATCTTTGAAGCTAAAGGTAGAGATGCACCCTTCCTCAAGTTGAATTCTTCGACAACTTCTTTCCATCCAGTTGTCATCATGGCATTTCCAATTTTTCCCTTATGCTCTCCCTTCTTTATTCGAAGATACTTCACTTCCTCGTTGTGGTTGTAGTTTACAACAACATCAAAAGGTTCATCTAAGAATGTGAGGTAGTCATTAGAGAACCGCTTTCCAAACTCCTGCAACATATTATATGCAAAACACATTAGTATCAAATCAGAACAGTCGACAATATTATTTCATTTCAGAAAAAGTATGACAATAGAAAGTAAAACAAAGCATACAATTTCGATTTACCTAGTACAACAGAGGATTTTGTCATTTTAAAGACGTAGTGTTTGATTGGTGGCAGTGGAGATTCCTTTGCGTGGTTATTCAACACTTGCACTTGATTAGGATTCAACCTCATGTAGTTTGCAAAGATGGATATACCATCAAACAAATGCCCTCCTGTAATATTGGGTAATACATGCAAAAGTGTAGTTTACTGAGTGTTCAAGTAAACTAGATGTTTAAGCAAAGATGGTTACCTCTAATAGTGTACATGACCATATCATCGTTGTTGCTAGTGCTGACGTTGTCGTCGTCCCTACTGTTGAAGTTGTTGTTGCCATCGTCTCTGATATGTCCAAAACGTATCTACTTTCTCGAACACTTTGCTATTGTTTCTTCTCTAAACTTGTGTGATTTGGATACAACTAACACGGATTGATGCTGTTTTCAGCAGAATTACCTTGGTGTCTTTTTTTTATGCAGAAAATGAACTATCAGGAAAAATCCCGAAAAATATGCCAGAAACTATTTCTCACCAGAAGATCCACGGAGCTAGAAGGGGAGACAGAGGGGAGACCTGGGGGGCCCAGACCCACCCCAGGCGCGGGTCCACTAACCCCGCGCCTGGGGGAGGTTTGGCCACCCCAGGCAGCTCCTCGGCCTCCCTCCGCGCCTATAAGTTGTCTTCTGACCTAAAAACAGAGGGAGGTTCGATAGTTTTCCAGAAAGAGTTCCGCTCCGCCGCCGCCACCAGAAACCAAGATTCGAATCTTGGAACTCCGTTCTGGCACCCTGCCGGGACGGGGAATTTGGAGAGGATCATCGCCATCGTCATCACCAACGCATCTCCATCAACCACCGATGTTTCCCTCATCCATGAGTGAGTAATACCCCGTTGTAGGCTTGGTGATGGTAGGGATTGGATGAGTTCTATCATGTAATCGAATAAGATCTGTTAGGGGCATAATGCCTAGTACCTCTATTAGTGCTATTTGACTTTGTTGCAACTTGTTGTGCTTAATGGTTGTCACTAGGGCCCGAGTGCCATGATCTCAGATCTGAACTTATTATTAAATCATTATGATAGTATTGTTTATAATCTTATCTGCAAGTTGCGTACACATATCATTGTCCGGATCCAAAGGCCCCAAAGTGACAATAATTGGGACAACCGGAGGGGATGGCTGTGGTGTGAGGATCACATGTGTTTACGGAGTGTTAATGCTTTGCTCCGGTGCTCTATTAAAAGGAGCACCTTAATTTCCAGTAGTTCTCTAGAGGCCCCGCGGCCACGGGCTAGCTGGACAGAAGATGTTGTGCAAGTTCTCATTGCGAGCACGTATGCCTATATTTGGAGCACATGTCTAGGATTGTTTAGCACTTGGATGCTTGTTATTATTTATCTGTAGTTCCCTAGTTATTTGAAGTTACATGTTTAGACTCGTCCATGCAACGCCCGTCCATCCATCCCTATGCCTACCGCACTCGAATCATACTGCTACCGTTACTGTTACTATTGCTACTGTTTCACTGTTGCTGTTACTGCTGCTGTTGCTACTACAAACTGTTTCTACTGATAAACTTCTGTGAGCAAGAACTATTTCCGGGTGCAGCTGAACTGACAACTCAGTTGTTAAGGCTTGCAAGTATTCTTTGGCTTCCCTTGTGTCGAATCAATAAATTGGGTAATACTACCCGCGAAGACTGTTGCGATCCCCTACACTTGTGGGTCATCAGTCTCCACCACTTATGTTGTCGTTGTCGTCGCTACTGTTGTAGTTGTTCTCACCATCGTCTCCACTACTCCTGTGCTCATCATCATCACTAAGGACAATAACACTCTCATTGTTCACCATAGTGTCTCTACACTATTTTAAGAAATTAGTTATCACAATTTTGGCAAATTGCATAACAACATAAGGTTTGAATAAGAACAGCATAACAACATAATGAGATGTGAAGAAGAAAGGAAAGAAGAAGAATGAAGAAGAAATGTTGTTGCATTTAGAAGAGACGGTCTAAAAAAACTAAATATGGAGAAGCAAGAGGTAATATGACATTGTTTTTAACTTGTTCATTCACTGTTCAGTTTTGAAGAACTTCATCATAAGATGACCACATTATAGGTACTCAGGATGAACAAGGTGAAGTTGGAAAAAGCAGAGGCAAACATTGCTGCATCGAACAAGGGAAAACAGGTAATTACAAACAGATCTATATTGCTGCTAAGTACAAACAAGTGTATTCTTATTTTTCACTATGTAGGTAATTGAAATCAAATCAGGGATGGGCGTGTCACTCCGGTCACCAAATAGTTTGTGCCTGGCAGTAGTTGGCACAGTCCAAAATGTTGATGCAAACTCTTTAGGATCAGATGGCAAGCCACTATGCGATTATGTCGAGATCCTTGTTAACTACGTATGCAGCAATACAACAATGTTGCCACGAGCACACGGAAGGCTAAAGAAATTGGCAAATTCTCAAGCAAAATGCATTCCATGGCGTAGGAGTTTTGTAAGATTACTACAACCATTAGCATCTACTTTTCATACTACACATTCCTCTATATTGCATCCTTAATACATACAATGTTTTAGAGATCAATGAGACCACAAAGGCGAAGTTTAACCACTATGACATATATAGAGTACATGATCTCCTTTGACGGATACATGAGCTCTATGCTCAGATACCTTTAGAATGTGGCTCAAAAAGAAGAGGAAGAGAACTTCGAGTGCTGCCATGAATACCGATGATCGAATGGCCAATTCACAAGCTGTGGTATGTAGCCTAAAACCTAAAGTACTTGACCAAATAAGTTACCTTATACATGCTGATCAATGCTAAAACTTGAAGTTGTTTATCTTCTAGGACAAGAACCAGAACAAGAAAAAGATTGAGCAAGAAGAACCAGAACAAAGAAAAGATGGAGCAAGGATGTGATCAAGCATGTATAACCACATCACTAGAATTATCTAGTTCGAGATTGACTAAACTCAGTTTTTTAATGAATTTATATATTTCAAAAGGTGGAACTTGATTGATTTTGAATATTGCCTAGTGGATTAAATTGAATGCTTTGTCCGTAGAGTGTACAATATGAGAATGAATTCACTGCCTACCTATATATTGAATATTGCCTTTTCAGAAAGGAGCATATATTAATATCATAAGATATTAATTACACCTAGCCTCTGCAACAACTCATTGCCCTAGCGGCCATACAGATGCACATAGCCAAAAAACAAAAAAAGAATTACAAAAAATAAAAGTCCCGCTAAAGTGGGACGATTTTTCTGTCTATTACATTTTTTTATTGATTTTCACAAATAATACGCAAATTTGGCAAATTTCAGTTCTGTCGATCCGTCGTCCGTTCAACGGACGACAGAGCTCCTTCGTCGCTTGATCAGACGACAGCTGGGGTCGTCCGTTGAGGAGACGATTCCCGTGTGCTTCGGCTGCTCGCCAGACGAACAGGTCCATCGTCGGTTGAAGAGACGACACGTTCTGTCGTCCGTTGAGGAGCCGACGCCCCAGTGCTCCCGCCGCTAAGTAATCTTCGCTAAATAATCGTCCGCTCCTCGGCAATCCTTCCCGCCGATTTTTCCCGCCGGTACTCCCTGCCAATTTTTCCCGCCGTTACTCCCCGCAAATTTTTCCCGCCAGTAATCCCCGCCCTTTGTTACCGCCACTACTTCCCGCCCTCTTTTTCCCGCCACGACTTCCCGCCCTTTTTTCCCGCCTATCCGGTCCGGTGCCTCTATAAATCCGGGCAACGGGATGTATCCTTTAACCCAGTTCATCTCTTCCTCCTCTTACTCTCTCATTTCCCTCCTCTCCTCTTGCTCTCGCATTTTCCTCCACTCCTCTCCACTATGACCGACACGTCTCCCTGGCCTGTAGATATGTCCATTGGGATTTTCTTCATAGTCAGAACTGTTGTGATAGGCGATACGTATCCCGACTGGGATACGTTGATAACGAACCATGATGCTCTCGTTATGCTTGGTAAGTCACTTCATCGAAGAGAATGGAAACTGAAGACCCTAGATCAGGTACGAGCAGAGCTTGTCAGGATCCAGGCAAGGTGGAACAAGCTCACCTTGGTCCTGGGACAAGCTCGCAGTTTGGAGCGGGCGGATGCACCTTGGTCCTGGATAGAAGATAGCGAAGATGAGGATGATATCTTCATGCCGCCACCCGTTGGAAGCAAGGCAAGAGCTGAGTGGGACAAGAGGCAGGAGAAGAAGAAAGAGCAGGCCAAGAAGAGTCAAGCTGACATGACGGAGCAGGTTGTGGCACGTAGGCCCTGGATAGAAGAGAGCGAAGATGAGGATGATATCTTCATGCCGCCACCCGTTGGAAGCAAGGCAAGAGCTGAGTGGGACAAGAGGCAGGAGAAGAAGAAAGCGCAGGCCAAGAAGAGTCAAGCTGACATGACGGAGCAGGTTGTGGCACGTAGGCCCTGGATAGAAGAGAGCGAAGATGAGGATGATATCTTCATGCCGCCACCCGTTGGAAGCAAGGCGAGAGCTGAGTGGGACAAGAGGCAGGAGAAGAAGAAAGCGCAGGCCAAGAAGAGCAAGTGCGAGGGATCGTCCAAGGGAAAGGGCAAGGCATCATCGAAGGGAAAGGGAAAGGCATCATGCTAGGGATAGATAGGACTCTAATTTATGTACCGCAAGTTATGTTGAACTATGTTGCAAGTTATGTTGAGTAGTTTGTCGAATAAAATCATGAAATAATAGAATGATGTCTCATACATAGATAGGTAAATGACTGATACATAAGTAGATATCACTGGTGTCGACGACGAGGTGGCGGAGGCCTCGGTGTACTCCATCCATATTTGTGGGGTGGCATCACATCACGGCGAGGTGCAGTTGACCCTTCACCTTGATCCTGTGTATTCTGTGTGGGGATAGGTGGTGGAGTACCTGGCTGATACTGGCTAAACCAGTCTACCTGCTCGTGCTATGTCTGCTGATGACGGTCGTCAGTACTGTCCCATGTAATGGAGTCTCCTGCTAGTGTACAAGAAATTAAGTACTGAACAATGGCATACTGCATCTAATAATAGTAGGAAGGGACACGCTTACCCTGAGGATGAGATTGTGGTCGATAAGCAAAGTCCATGTAGGGGATCGGCTGCTGATGCTGCCATTGTTCGAAAGTAATCTGGTTCTGCTGCAACTGGTCGATATTAAACTGCGATTGCTGCCACGGGTCAGAAGTAAAATGTGATTGCTGCCACCCCGAGCCTCCAGCCTGGTCTGGAGGTGGTGCTCTCGGTGGCGCCTGCTGTGAGAGTCGTGGACGAGGCCCGTGGCGGAGTGGTGGAGAAATATGCTCCTCGTGCCATCCCGAGCCTCCAGCATGGTCTGGAGAAGGTGGCTGCTCCATGGATCGACGTGGGGCGCGCTCCTCCACCGAGTGACGCGGTGGGCGCTGCTGCGTGGATCGACGTGGGGCGCGCTCCTCCACCGAGTGACGCGGTGGGCGTTGTGCTTCTCGGTGTTAAACGACGTCTAAGACGCTGGTGCACGTGATGGCCGCGTAGATACGCCGCAGCTTCTCCTCGACCCGCCGGGCAAAGGACTGAGCCTGCTGACGGGGCACAAGAGGAACGGTCAAAAGCGATCGTCCGTACTGAGCCACCTCACTCTGTAGCTCCCACGTCATATCGGCCTGCATTTGTCTCATAGTTAGGTATGCACTACATAGGCACTCATGTTGATTATGCTCTAAATAAAGTACTTACCGCTGACTGTCTGGACTCCAGTGTTGACTGGCTAGGGTATATCTCATCGTCATGTGCGTGTGGAATGGGACGTAGCCGTGTCATCGACATGTACCTCTGTAAGTATCCGTGGAATAGCTCCATATCAAACGGGCCAGCGTGCCACACTTGTGTTGGTGCATTCTGCCACTCGTTGACGTAAATCCCCACCCGTTGGAGCCATTGAGTGGCGGTCTTGCTACTTTTCCGAGAGTACCTGTCATTAGAATTTGTTAGACCATCATTAAAGAACAACGATGAAGTATAAGACGCATTCGTTATGTACATATATTTACTTACGCGTGCACGACATCTGGAAGGGGAACATCCGGACGCGGGGGATCTACCATCTGGGAAAGACCAAACTGTCGCATGACCCTCTGTTGAGACATCTCCTCAACTTGGCAATCAAAGATGATCTTCGATGTAGTCAGCCAGTACTCTCGATCTCTAGTGCACATAATAGATAACCCGCCGGGATATCGTGCGTGTCGTGTCTGCTGGGTGTACGGCTCCCAAATCACGACATCCTCTTTCAGTGTGTCGAACTGCTCGCTGAACGATGGATAGCATCTAACGACTTGTTCTCCCGTGAAACGACACTGCATGACAAAATAGTTGTTAGTAACTTTCATATTGTAGTACCAGAAGTGCAATTTATTAAGACATTACACTGATCTTGCGATGGGTCCAGTGAGTGCCAAATGTAGGCAAATCAATTTGCTCTTCGTCGAACAGCAGGTCAGAGTGGTAGACAATTGTTTCAGGTTGTTGGTTGCCGACTATTTGGTTGACACTTACATCTGGACGGCCGGTAGGGAACCTCTCCCATGACCACAGTTGCAGCAACAATGGGCATCCTAGCAAGGCAGAACTGTCCTTGGTTAACTGGCAAGCATTGCACATACCTCGGTACGTAGCTGCTAAGACAGCTGATCCCCAACTCCACTGTGTTCATTCTTCCTGGCACGTCGCCTCCGCGATCCCTCTAGCAAAATAGATGTATCGCGCACTAATGGTGGACACGTGGTTCTCAGTGAACATCACCTTCCCGAGCAGCCACATAATGTATGCCTCCAGGCTGCGTGTAATCTGTGGCGCAGTCATCGGAGTGGCCGGGAACCCAAACCTCTGTATCTGCATTGGCAAATAGAACAATTTTCAGTACATGATACTTCTCCAACAAAATTAAACAAATAAATGAAACACACCTGATACTGCTCCAACCATCCACATTTTGGCCCATGATTGTCATGGCCAAAGGCCTGAGCTCCATCACGGATGCCAAAGAATCGTTGGGCCATGTCTTGGGCCCAATTTGCCGGTGGATCCACTGGGCCTATGGGCACGCCAGCCAACGGAAGTCCTAGCAAGTACGAGACGTCCTGAAGGGTAGGAGTCATCTCTCCCCATCGAAAATGGAAAGTGTGAGTCTCGGGCCTCCATCGATCCACCAAGCACGTGAGCAAAGACGAGTCGTACTGTAAGTGACTAGTATGGAACCCAAGTTGTCGCCCTTCTATCTCCTCCATATGAGTGGCCTCAACCAAACGAACGAATGGTAAGAGCCCAGCCCACTTCAATCTACATAAGAAGAAAGCAGAACAGTTTAGTCACATTGGCCCATAAATATCCCAACAGCAAGAGAAATAAATGTCACATGCCTCTGAAGCCAATCAGGATGTATGCACCAGTTCGAAATGGGAGTGTGAGTCACTAGGTGCTTCAAGGACCCCGGGTTAGCATCCAGTACCGTCGATCGGTGCTTTCTATCTATGTCAGCATTCAGCAAAGATCCCGCCATCTGCAAATTGCAAATTTAGAAAAAGTTCCACACATATTGCAAATTTAAGACAAAGTTCCACACATATTACAAATTTAAGACAAAGTTCCACACATATTACAAATTTAGTACATAGTTCCACACATATTACAAATTTAAGACAAAGTTCCACACATATTACAAAGTTCCACACATATTACAAATTTAAGACATAGTTCCACACGTCTAGTTTCTTCCTCTGCCTCTTCTTCCTCTGCCTCTTCTTCCTCGGCTGCGACGTCCACGAGGAGCAGCTCCACCAGTCCCGAAGATGTGGCAATTGGTGTCTATATGACCAAATTGATTACACAGAAAACATTGCCTAGTAGGGCCTCCAGCTTCAGATTCATCCATATCATTACGGATGCGGACACATTGTCGCCTTCCTCTTCCTGTCCTCATCAGTACAGGATCTGGGATGTAAACCCTTCCACCTGGATTTACTTTATTGAAATTTCCCCATGCCCTATATCCCATCATCTCGCCTGTCCACGTATTGACCACCGCGTCCTTAAGGAAATAAGGAGACACAAACGAGATCGCATCCATACCCATCAGCCCGCATGCAGCTATTACATGAGAGCAAGGCAGATGCAACAGCTTGGGTTTATTGCACGTGCACTCACACGTTGGCCAGGCTTCGTTGCCTATCCTCACCGCCTGTGTCTTTACCTCTTCTCCTGTTCCAATCCGGTTGGAAGGGAGGCATACCTCGAACCTTCTTTCCTGATTACCGATGGCGATGACATGCATGGACCGAGCCTTCTCCATCTTGGCATCCATGTAATGCATGATCTTTGAACAATACCTCGTGTTTGGGTTGTTCATGATATGCATCTGAGCCATCTGAAGTCTGTCTCTGAAATACTTCAGAGTTCCGGTGAAAATACACTCCACAATGGCTGTTAATGGTAGAGCCCTACTTCCTCTCAAGACAAAGTTGTAAGTTTCAGCCAGATTTGTAGTCATGACGCCAAACCTAGCACCATGAGTATCATGCAGCAGAGACCACCTCTCTACAGACTCGTGTTGTATCCATTCCTGAAATTTTTTAATCCTTCTGCCAGGCCTTCTCCTAGTACCGGGTTGGTCAAATCCTGGCAAGTCACAAAGGGCAATGGGTTCTTCCTACGGTGGTGCTGCTCCTGTTGTTGCCTGTGCAGCTAACGCCGCTGCATGAGCCGCGACCGCTGCTGCTCTAGCTGCTCTCCTAGTCACATGTTTTTTAGTGAAGTCATCAAGATAGCCACGACACTTGATATACTTCCACTCTTGGTTCTGCTTGCAAAGCCTCTTGAATAGGTTCATAAGAGCCTTGTTTCTGAACTGTGAGAAAAAATTGGCCCCTAGATGCCGCATGCACCAACGACTCTGCATGTCCAGCCATGGAGTTACTTCATCAGGAGTGGGCTGTGTGAGCTTCTTTATCGCGCTTAGTATACCTGGATGCCTATCATGAAGCACGCATACATTCGGTGTATCTCTCACAATTGCTATCTTCAGCTGCCTGAAAAACCATACCCAACTCTCGGTGTTCTCGCTCTCCACGAAAGCAAAAGCAAGTGGAACCACTTGATTGTTTCCATCTTGGCCTATGGCAGTCAATATCTGACCCCTATACTTGCCAGTGGGAAATGTACCATCCACACAGATGACTGGTCGACAGTGAGTGAAAGCTTCTATGCATATAGCAAATGAGAAGAACACTCAATGAAGTACCCTCAAATTAGGTTCATGTGGCAATGTAAAGTGTTGGATGTCCACGTAGGTGCCTGGATTCCTAGCCTGCAGTGTCTGGAGCATCCTAACAACACAGTCATACCCGTCTCGAAACGAACCAAACCTTGCCTCCAGTGCCCTTTGCTTAGTCCTCCAAGCCTTCCCGTATGAAATATTGTAGCGGAATCTGACAGAAACTTTGTTAATGATAGCTTTCACCCCCATGGCTTTGCCCTCCACTATCTCTGTGTACAACAGTCTAGCCAGGAGGGTTGACGTGAGGTTACGATGGTCCTGAAGGACACTTTCAAGTGTGCATGTGTGCATCACAACATCGGTGACCTTCCAGTTTGTGTCATACCTAGGGACATGGGCATGCACCCTTGCAGGACATCCAGCTTCCTCGCAAACCAATATCAAATATTGTTGTGATGACACCTTCGTTTTCAGGACCCGTTGCATGGACATTGACCACTCAACAATTGCTTCCTGCAGATGTCTCTTGCTAGGATATAATGCACCCAGAGAGATGCTGTTCGCGTGATAATGCCACGCCGAATCATGCCCATCGTTCACAGTCATTGTTGTTGTGTTGTCATTATTCCATGATGCCAGAATAGGTTGGCTGATCTCTTCTTGATCAGACTCGCCAGAATCATCAGCCGTATCACTGTTGCCTTCTGAGTCTTCGGCTTCCATTTGATGTTGCAACAAACCATCATATATCTCGTCCTCATCAGCTTCGCCACTGAATATGTCTTCCCCTAATCCTTCACCACCGTCCTCTGATACATAACCATCACCCCCGGTGTGTGCATAGCTACTGTGACCTGATTCATACCCGCCGCCACCCTCTTGGCCCTGACTACTCTGGCCATGATCATAACTACCTCCAGCATGACCGGTCTGACTACTCTGGCCATGATCATAACTACCTCCAGCATGACCGGTCTGACTACTCTGGCCATGATCATAGCCAGCCTCTTTCGCCACAGGTAACACTAAGAGACTGGGGTTAACTTCTCTTTTCTAGCAAGCTTGCACAAATTTGACCCATTTCTGTTGCGCTTCTATTGGCCTTAAATAAAAATTAGGGGTTTGCCTTGACTTAGTCCATAAAGCATGCACACCGACAGTATGGGTAGGAGGGAGCCTAAACGAACACATAACCAATCCTTCAACTGAGTAACGGGCACTGTTTCAGGATTCTGAAGCACTTCATCCATAAATCTAAACTCGCTCAAATCAACTCCGTGCTGGTTTATTCTGACAGAACCAGGACCATACAAGAACCTAAACACTACATTATTTGACATGATTTTCGACCTAAAAAATAGCAAAAATAGTCAAAAACAGGTACATTGACACATAATACTCTACAAATCTCTTGCATCTAACAGACCCCATCAAACGCTACCTATGAACATACACACATGACTGCAATAAGCAAGAAATTAGGGTTTACCCTTGAAGCGTGCGAAGTCCTGCCGTGCAGCTGCCTCAGGTCAACGGATTAGCACCTCCACCATGCACCTTCCTCAAGTCCCAGCACCAGCCTCCACCATTGCCATTGCTCAACAAGAACACCACCAGATCCCTCCACCAAAACGCCTCAAATCACTACACCAGTCTATTCCATTAGTAGATCGGGACTCTACTAGCTTGCTAATGTGTTAGAGCAGCGAGTTTGGATAAAAATCTAGGCTACAAATCGGTGCAACGGCTGAGAAAATGAGAGCACGCGAGAGAGGAAGAACAGCTAGAGAGGAGCTAGCAGACGCGCGAGCTGGAAATGAGAGCAAGCAGACGACGGGCACGGGCGAGCGAGCTAATATAGCTAGGGCGCGTCGTCCGTTCAAGGGACGAAACGGGCGTCGTCCGTTCAACAGCCGACGCGTCTGATCCCCTGGCACCCGACAGCTCGGTCGTCTTTTGAAGAAAAGGAGACAGCCCCGTCGTCCGTTGAACCGCCGACACCCCCGTGCCCTGGCACCCGACATGTTTGGTCGTCTTTTCAACAAAAGACGACACGTTGGTCGTCTGATCAAGCGACGAAGGAGCTCTGATTATTTAAGGCGTTATTATTTGCCAAATTTGCGTATTATTTGTGAAAATCAATAAAAAAAATGTATTATTTAAAAAAAATTAGCCGCTAAAGTGACCCAATCGTTGAAACAACAGTACTACCACCACCAAGACAGTACCGGAAGTCCAGCTTCTCCAAAAATGATACCTCCAAGAAGGGAAGAGTGCACAAACACAGTCATCGCCTGATCATAGATCTTAGGTTTTCACCCTAGAGAAAGTCCACTCTCTCAAAACAATACCTTCAACAAGGCCATTGCCAGGCACAACCAATTAAGGTCAGACCCTGGCTTTTCACCATGAAAGGTAGGACTATGAACCTCTCATGTGCAGTCGCCCCCACTCGCATGCCACTGCTCCAAGTCACGAGTCACCAAGCCAATTCCTCATCACCACCCAAACTCGAACCACCATTGTTAGTCCTCAGATCTCGGTCTCCATGACATTCTCCATTAGCACCATGGAACGAGAACATGTCCCATGAAATTAACATCCAACAGAGCTTCGAAGCGCTCCTTATGAACCCAAACGCCTAGAGTAACACATGGGTACGCACGACCGAATCCCACCCGATCCAGCAATCTCTCGGCATGAACACAATATGGAGTTCGCCGACGGAGACTTCCGGAACACGACACAAAAACCATCTCAATGAAGACAAACATCAAGAATATATTCGTCTTGGCTTGAGAGGAACCCTAGGACTGCCTCCTTTATTGAAACCAAGCCAGTAGCCCCCATGCCACTCACCTATAACAAGCAGGATCCGCCGCTCGATGGCGAGACCACCCGGCCGACCCCTCCGATAGAAAAGAAGGTCACCACCACCATGCCGGGGACAGATGCCCAAGCGTCCTCGTGTCACAGACATGGCCTGGGGAAACCTGAATGAGCCGGTGTCGGGCGACAAACGGATAGCAGATCCGGCCCGTCTAGATCCATTTGGGCCGAGATCAGGACCAGAACCCCCGCCACCGCTTGTTGCATACCACCGTTTGTCGAGGTCCTCCGGCCGCCGCCAGCCACGACACCACCGTCGACACCGACCAGGTGGGGGCGCCGTCGCAACACGATATGGGGCCCCTCGCCGAATCGTGGCCGAGGTAACCGCCGCCACCGCCGCGCCATCAGGGCTTTGCCCGGCAACACCCCGGGCGGCTACGGCGGGCGGGGAGGCCAAGGAAGGGGAGGGAAGGAGGCCACCGCGCGCGTGCGGGAGGAGGTTTCTAGTGGATTAAATTGAATATTGCCTAGTGTATAATCTGAGAATGAATTCACTGCCTGTAGAGTGTTGTTTTAAATTATTTTTGTAATGCCTTAAATACTTTTTTGAGGCATTACTTTATAATGCCTTGGATATATAATTTTTGAGGCATTTTTGTATAGTGCCTACAACTGTTTTTGAGGCATTATTGTCTAATGCCTATAATTATTTTTTAGGCATTTTCTAGGAGTGACATCAAAAATTATTGCCCCTAAAAAAATCTATTTTTAAAGGAAAATTTAAGTGCCCTGAAAATCTGTTTTTAAAGGCATTTTTTAAAATTGCCATAATTAATTTTTCCCTAGCCCATTTGATTTGGCATTTTTATTGCTTTAAAAGTTTTTTGAAGGCACTTTATGTATTTTTAAAATATTTTTTATGCCTCTAATAATCAACCGTGGTGTAGTGAATTAAATCAGAAACGGCATAGTACGTCGGCAGCCACGGCAGGTGGCTGCCTTGTAAAGATTCGGCACAGCTTACGGTATCGAACACATGACACAGGAAAAAGATATCCAAACGAGGAACCAAGCCAAGTGGTGGGGGAGAAGGTGCCTGATCAGTGTTAGTTTCTCGGACATTGTTTCTTTGCAATTAACGGCACATCATGCACGTGAACACAGCTTAATTTACTTGCGTAGTATCCATGCACACGAAGATGAGCTGGTTTACTTTTCCTCACTTACTGCTACCGTACCTATGTTCTACAACGTAAGCTTTTTAGCAAGCTAAGAGTTTGCTAAAAAATCTTATATTATAGAACGGAGAGAGTACAACTGTTGTTTATCCGACCATCGAGGGGAGAAACAACAACAACAAAAACGTTGGTAATTGAACTGCCAACATATGTGAGAATGAGATCAGGACCTCGCCATCGCACGTCCGTCCCTTTCCACCCCTCGCGTCGCGCGGACGTGCGGTTGAAGATGACGACCCTGAAGCTTGGAAGGTGGTCCGTGGATGGTGGACCTGGCGTGATCTCTCGATTACATCGACAGGAGGCGGTGGATTTAGGGCGGGGATGGCATGGGAAAGATCCCGGACGACATGCCACAAAGATATGTGCCTTGCCGCGTCTTCGGCACAAAAAGCCTTGATGGCGATGGTGCTTTCCCGGTTCTGGCAACGATGGAGGCCTTTATCTTCTTCTGCTGACGTGCCTCTCAGCGTCTGGTGGTTAGCGATGGATGTTTGCGTCGGTATGTGCATGGTTCTACCTATATAGTTTCAAGGGCAGTTGTCTATGCACGGTGTCTTTGGTAGTTATCATGAGGAGCTTTTGTAATCTCTATTTACAATAATGAATACAAGGTTACCTTAAAAAAATGAGTTCGACATCCAAAACAAACTAAGAGAAGTACTTCCTCCGTTCGTAAATAAGTGTACTTCCAGGTTTTACCTAAGTCAAAACCTTATTAAATTGGACCAATCTTATAGATAAATATATCAACAATATTACATGAAATTGTCATATTATGAAAATTTAAAACAAATCTAGTGATACCAACTTAGTGTTATAAATATATATTGTTACATTTTCTATAAAATTAGTCAAAGTTTATTAAATTTGGCTTAGTACAACACTAGAAACATACTAATTTGCGAACAGAGGGAGTAGCGTCCAAGGTAACGTGACAAAGGGCTGTATTGTACATGTAGCGGTGGCATAACTAGCCTTCATGTCAGTACATGAGACATTTCCACTGGTACGGCGGCAGCAGTATGGTACGTGTGCGAATCCGCGTGGAGTCGTGGCTCCGGTGGTTCACGGTACGCGCGGCATGCAGGGTACTACGCACATGCCCTCACGTGCGCCGCGCGCCTGCCCGTGTTGACATTATACCTGTCCACACGTCTGCACGAGCCAGCGGCCTCACCGGCCGGACATGCGATCCATGGGTAGCTAAATAACCCCATCATCCTCCACACTTTCACTTGCAGCACTTTTTATTGCAGAGCATCAGATATCCTACGTGACTGCACGTAAATAGCCTGGCTATATAACGTCTAATCCACTACCGCTCCAAGTCTGCTCGGTACCTGCACGTGTAACTGTCGTGGACGATGCGTGCCATCGGCAGCTGCCGGGCGCTGTCAGTACTTTTTTAGGCGATATAGAGGGTAAGTTACACCAGAAGCATCCTTTTATCTGCACGATCGCACGTACGTACGTACATGGTTTTGGTGTCAGTGTGCACTGAGCGTGTTCCAACAAGCATCATCATCATCATCATTGAGTAATGTGGCTGCACGTTTGTTCTTAATTCCGTCCCGTGCCACTGTCTGCGAGCTGCCGAGTCTTATGCTACCAGAGTATCAGTATCGTCTTCTGCCATACAACAGCCGGCTTTGCATGCAGTTTTCCTATGCGCAGATGAGACAGGGCTGGATTTTGCAAGACAGGAACTGCTCGCACACAGCCTTATTTCCTTGTTTCAACTGACACACAGCTTCCCTCGATTGATGACTCGATCGTGTGCCTCCCATGTCGCTACTAGCTACACGAGTCGCCACTCACACCAGTCATGTCATTCACACCGTGAGACCGACCTATACGAAGCACAGTGGCAGTCTAAGATGCTGGGGCGATCACCATTCACCACACTCGCTGAACATTCCAGCCAGGAGAGTCAGTCGTCTGATCAAGAAAAAGAGTTAGTTCACACCTGCGCCTGTTGACAGAATGAACCACACAATCTTCAGCTTCTTGCCACCACTAGTGCTTATCGCTCCATTCTGTCGTCGTCGTTTTCACTCATATATTCTGACAGCTCCAAGAACAACAACAAGTCGACGACAATGGGAGAATGACTCAAGGACGGAGATCGCCCAAGACAGCAAGATGCCGAGATATATATATTCCACGACGATGTTCACGTAGCCAACCGCGACAAGTATACCGGAACCGTGACCGCGCAATTCGCAAAGTGAGGCGGCGGCACCGCAACGGCTAAGATTTGGACGTCGTGTCAATCCGATGGCTGAGGTTTCATTGTCACGCCGACTTTTATGGGGCTCGGATTAGCCTAGGACCACTAGCTCTAGCTGCGCGCGCCGCATCAAATGCTGTCTGTTCGGTCGTTCCACGTCGAGAGGGACAAGGCATTTCTCGTCGAAAGAGGCTGCGGGCGCGGTGAACCGGCCTCCGGCCAGGCCACTTCCCTCGAAGAAATGACATGCAGCATTTTTTTTTTGAAACAAGACATGCAACATTTCGAGGAATTTCCATGTCACGAATAGCTGAAGAAGAAGAAATAATGGCACAACCAGAACGATTGTACACATGCGCTAGACTCCATCAGCGCCGACTCAACAATTTCCAAGAAACCGCGAGCAGACTCAATCAATTTCCTGCCTCGCTGTTGCGCTCCTACTACTACACAGTATCGATCGAGATAAGGTAGTACAGTACGTACGTACGCGCTGCCGTACAGTGCGTAGAGTAGGAGCACGTACCAACCGGAGCCTGAATAATAGCGCGGTGGCCATCGGCTGCTCGACGAAACCCATCGGCGGGTGCGTGGTTCCTGGGAGACCAGAATCATGGCGCGCCACAGGTGGGCTCCGACCATTATCTCGATGCCGCATTATTGAAACTTGCAGGCGACGAACACCGAAGCAAACTGATGTAGCATCCCCCTTTCCCTTTCGTGGGCACATCCGGATCCCTATCCCCGTGCGCTGTTTCCCTAGGCCATCCGTTGTGTTGGCCTTTGGGGATTTAGACTATGAATACAGGTGTCCTTGGCGCTCCTGCTCTATTATAGGCTATGTCAAGAGCGCCCATTTTGGTATGTTAATCTTACAACAATTCTCACAAGAAACCCTTTTAAAAATTGGGATGGTAGAAGTAGAGGAAACAAACACAACTCTAAGTATATATATATAGCATGATTTAGACATCCATGATCAAGCTTGCCGCGCCATAGTAGAGCAAACACTCATGGTTTATACTCTCTCTGTTTTATTGTATTACTCTCTATAGCCTTTAATTAGTCAAATTCAAATTTTGCATTGCTTGACCAACAATATATCATATAATATTAAAGTGTATCAATACATTATAGTTCTAATATTACTTATTAATCCCTCCGTGCTGAATTAGATGCCCGCAGATTTGTCTAAATTTGCATGCATCTATAAACTAAAAACAAATCTAGATACATATGAATATAGATAAATTACGGCATCTAATTTGGCATAGAGGAAGCACATTTTAGAGCATCCAACCAGCGCGCCCCAAAGTGTATCCGACAACAGTGCTGGACATGCACTTTGGGGATGCCGGATGAGCATGCCAGCATTTTGGAGGATCTTGCCACACTGACGGCGACAGTGTGCCAAAATAGTACCCCCCCCCCCCCCCCCCACAACAAATTTGACCTAAAATCGATTGCAAACTATAAATAATTCATATAGAATGTTCAAATACAAAGTTTAAATAAAACTTTTGATGTAGTAATCCAAATAGAATAAATAAAATAGTTTTCACAATAATTTAAATAATAAAAATTCAAATAGTTCCCGCATTGTGCCCTTTGTGCTACCACAAACGAGCCACTAGATCATCTTGCAGTTGACAATGGACACTTTCATCATAAATTTCTTGATGCTAGGGGATGTGTTGGATTGTCGATGAATTAGTTGACCTCTAGCATCAAAGCACTAGTCATCTGCTGCATGTGCTTGTTCGCCCTCTTTATAGACCTCGAACCTCCACAACGAGGAGCCTGAAGTTTTGCCCGTAGACAAAGGAGGCAACCAATGACCATCATACACCAATGCAATCAAAGCACCAAACACTAGATGGGCAAAAAAAAAAGTTGACCTTGGCAATCCGTTGAACGGTGAGGCAACCACGCGGTGGTCTCGACAAGAGCTTTTGGCGGCGAAATGACAGCGAGACACAGTGGGTTCCGAGCGGCATCGTCTAATGGTTGGGCGCTTTGGCGAGGGCGATGACAACAATTTTGGGGGTGGGATCAGGAACAACAAGGGAGGGAAGAGGAAGACAGGAGGAAGTGGTCGGATCGCTGCTGAGGGGGTGATGTGTGCTAAATCCAACGTGGTGTCAGTTGTAGGCGCCCTCGGTTCGCTCACTTTGGGTAGATACCGACACGTAGCGGCACACCGAGAAATAGGCTAAGCCCCAGGCTGACCCTTGTGTTTAGGCATTTAGTTACTTTTTTACATAGTTTTTTTTTCCAATTTTTATAGGAATTCTAGTATAATTTTGGGCCTAAGACCAGGGCTTCAACACGGGCTGCCCTGGGTGCAGATCCGCTCGGGCCGACACTGTATTGACAAAGAATTAGGCCTCGCTCGACGCCAACACCTGTTGGGGCTGCCGATGCTCGTTGTTTTTGCCAAGCACCCGGTAAGCTTATTTAGGGAACTGTTTGGACTCTCGGTGGAGATGCTCTTATTGATATTAGCATCATTATTAATGATCAATTGTACTCCCTCTGTTCAGAAATAACTGACGTAAGTTTGTTTATATTCAAATGTATCAACATGTTTTAGTGTCTAGATATATTCGATTTTAGACAAATTTAAATCAGTTATTTCTAGATGGAGTAATAAAGTTTGGCTTTAACCAAACTCGGAGTAATATGAGAACAGAGGGAGGGAGTAGGTTTCTATGAACCAGTTGTAGACAGAAAATTCTACAGTACTAGCACAAACACACTCGATCACATATCGTTGCTTGCTCCCCGACAATACCCAGCGCCAGGACATCAGATTTCCAAAGTGGGGCCACAGCCCATGGGCATAGGGCCTACCTTTGTCCTTCTCTCTCATCCACCCGCACGGCCACGGCTTCCTGCTATATAATGTACTCCGTTACTTCCCTCTCTGCCCGTCTCCTTCATCTTCATCACACCGCAACGCAGCAGCCGTTCCCTTCCTAGCAGAGCTGAAACTCCTCACGCTCCCACAACCAAGCACGCAGAGGCCAGAGAGAAAGCAGCAGGGCGTTCGCGGAGACTATTCAGACGGCTGCAATGGTGGACGTGGACCACCGGATGGCGGGTCTTGCCCCGGCGGCGCACGCGGCCGGCCTGCGCCGCCTGTCCACGCGCGCCGCGGCTGGCCCCTCCTCGGCGTCGGCGTCCCCGCGCCACGGGCTCTACTCCTTCCACGGCGTGGCCTCCTCCGTGCTCTCACACCTCCGCGCCTCCGGCGTGGCCATCCTCCCGGGCCTCTCGGACACAGAGCTCGCCCGCGCCGAGGCCGAGATGGGGTTCACCTTCCCGCCCGACCTCCGCGCCGTGCTGGCGCTCGGGCTGCCCTCCGGCCCTGGGTTCCCGGACTGGCGCTCCCGCGCGGGCCTCCGCGCGGCGTTCGACCTGCCCGTCGCGGCGGCGTCCCTGCAGATAGCGAGGGGCGCGCTGTGGCCGCGGTGCTGGGGCCCGAAACCGGCCGATCTGGACCGCGCGAGGCGGCTCGCGCGCTCCGCCATCCGCCGCGCGCCGCTGCTCGTGCCGCTATTCGACCGGTGCTACCTGCCCTGCCGCCCTTTCCTCGCCGGGAACCCGGTCTTCTTCGTCACGGACGACCGCGTCCTCTGCTGCGGCCTCGACGTCGTGCACTTCTTCACCCGCGAGACGTCCTTCCAGCCGATGGACGTCTCCTCCCCGCTGGCGTCCACCCCCTCTTCCGGCACGAGCAGCAGCAGCAGCACGCGGCGCAGCCTCGACGCCGCCTGTGGCGGGCAGGCCCCGCGCTGGATCGAGTTCTGGAGCGACGCGGCCTCCGACCGGCGCCGCCGCGACTCCTCGTCATCCGAGGCCTCCACCGCGTCCACGTCCTCCTCCTCCTCAGGCTCAGCCTCCTGCTCCTCGCCGCCGCGGAGGTCGACGCCGCGCTGGGTCGACACCTACCTCGACAGGCTGGGATCGGTGCTCAAGAAAGGTGGCTGGAGGGACAGGGAGGTGGACGAGATGGTGGAGGTGGCCGCGTCCGGGATGTTCGACGGCGAGGACGCGCCGCCGGCCGCCGACGCTGAGGCCGTGCTCGACACGCTGCTGCTGAAGACGGACCGGTGCTCGGACTCGCTCAGGCGGGCCGGGTGGACCTCCGAGGACGTGTCGGACGCCCTCGGGCTGGACCTCCGGCGCTGCAAGGAGCCGCAGCGGAATGCGGTGCGCGTGCCGCCGGAGATCGCCGCCAAGGTCCAGCGCCTCGCGCGGGCGGTGGCGAGGTCCTGATCTCATTCTCACCGGCGTCGGCAGTTCAGTTACCAACCCTTTTTCTTTTTCTTTTTTGCCGTTTCTCCCCTCGAAGCGAAGGGATTAAACAACAGCTGTAGTACTAATAAGTGAGGAAAAGTAAACCCGCCCATGTTCACGTGCATGCATGGTGTACCGTTAATTGCAAAGAAACAATGTCCGAGAAATTAACCCTGATCAGGCACCTTCTTCCCCCATTTTTCCTTGGTTCCTCCTATTCCTTGGATATCTTTTTCTTGTGTCCATGCATGTGTTGGATACCGTTAGCTGTACGTGCCGAATCTTTACTAGCCAGCCATGGCGGGTGGCTGCGTGCCGACGTACTACTATGCTGCTGCATCCGATTTAATTAGTGGCACAGGATGATTAACCGGCCGGCTGAGGATCGGTCCGTGGAAACTTGCATCACATCCAAACAAGTCGTGCGAAGAAAACCGGGTTAGAAGCAGGGATGGAGACAAGGGGGGACGAGGGGGGGCTTAGCCACCCCCATGGTTGGAATTTTGGGAAGAACTTTAGTATTAGAGCTCTAATGTCTTGCTGATTTACTTTGCTCTGCCCCCCTCATGTCCATTTTGCCCCCCTCAAGGTGAGAAGCTGGCTCCGTCCCTGGTTAGAAGCAACAAGATTAGCTTCACAACGTTGCCGATGCTAATCCACCGCATTAGTCCTCCATATATATATAATCGCCCCCTTGCACCAGCAGTTGACCAACTACTACCAAGAGTTCGTTCGTTCGAGCTACGCTTTACGGATCGAGGGTGCATGCTTTCCTTTGGTGTTCAGCATACTGCAAATTGCACCCCAATCTTGCATTACTAATCCGGTTCGCTTCTCATAGAAACTTTCGTAAGCACAAGGAAAGGGACATTGGGGAGGATTAATTAGGGAATAAGCAGTTTGCCATGGCCCTCCATGCACGCACGCACGCACGTCCCTTTCCACCCCTCGCGCCACGGTGTACAGTAGTACTCATCACCCAAAAGGAAGGCGTTGTCCCCTTGCCTTCGCTGGTAGGCCTGGTACTACCAAGTTGCACGCACACGCGCGCGCGGGGTGCCCGTGCCCGTGTGGCTGGGTGCCGCTGTAAACGTTGTATCCCGTGATCTGTACCTGTACGTACGTGAACAAGGCTGGCTGGCTGGCGCCTTCGATGACACGATCCGGCCGGCCTCGCTTTGGCTGTGAACGGTGGACAGCTTTGGGATGGATTGGCCACTCGTGTCCTGTGCACGGGGTGGTGGTCTTTCAATGCGCCGGCGTGATCACCGCCGGAGCAGGGTAGTAGTACAAAAGCCGCTCGCGTCGCGGTTTGGCGCCCACCCGTGCATCGGTGCATGCAATGCAAGCCCGTGTTTTTGTGGGCGTGTGAGCGCACGTACCTGCAGCATCGCAGACAGTGGTCCTGTACTCCTGTGTCGCTGGTGCTGCGCTTGCCGAGTTCTGGAAAATTGGGTGACATACACAGTCAGTCACGCCGATGCCTGCAACACGCATTTCCACGGTTCCATGCTTTCACACGCACGCGGTCTCTACCGGAAGTAACTTGCACACAACTCAGCACTTCCACCGAATTTTTGATGAGAATTTCATGGGTGCTAATTTCCATTTGAAGGGGGCCTGTCAGATAAGCTGACAGTCTTTTTAATTTGCGAATTTTTTGCCAAATAGTGGGAAGGGTTAACTGTGAGCATTATCCGATTAAATGTACGTGTAGTACTACTATCTTATCGCGAAGGTGGTGCCTAACTATGCCAAGCATGGACAGTGAAGAGAGAGAGACAGAGTTGATCCGAGTCAGATCTAGATCATGCACCCAAAAAAACTTGCGACGAAATTTCCCGCCACGTTATTACTCTGTCGTCGTACTGAACAGTGCACGCCGCGCGCTCGAGCTTGTCCGCAAGCTCTTGGCGTTGCCGCGAAGAAAAATAACGTGGCTTAGACTACACATACTAGCCGAAACGAACGAGGATCGTCGCATTAGTCTAACACAGGCCACGGATTCCAAGTCTAGCAACCGACAGATCTCATAGCAATACCACCTTCTTATTATCCCAAAGTCGTTCTTGGGTGCGTGGTCCTTCACTTACTCCTTGGAGGAGGAAGTCGTACGTACATGGACAGTTCATACCGGTGTATTTTCTACTAACAGCTGAAAACGCTGCATTGAGAGAAGACGAGGGCTCGAAAAGTTTAACATTGCAAAAAAGTACCATCTCGTTGACAGGGCAGGGGGGCACACGCCCAACAAAGAATCGTTCCGTTACACTGGAAAGCGTATCAAAGTGGCAACTAGTATATCCGATGCTGTACGTACGCGGATTTTTTTTAGATGCTGTACGTACGAGCCGTCATGTTTTGTGGCCCTGGACCACAGTTACCCAGCTGTTTAGCATGTGTCGACACCAGCTCGATCATTTTTGCAACAAAAAAAAAACACCAGCTCGATCAGGCGCTGCATTAAATTCGCGCCCCGTGTGTTATCAAAGCATCCGAGGTGCAAAGCAGCGGAGCACGCACGTACGTACAGCCGTGAGCTCGTGCGCGGACCCACGGTGTCAAGTACGCCCCGAGGCCTCCATGCCCAGGGGCCACCGGATGTGATGAAAGAATTAACTGCGGAAACACTACACCACGGATCTGTACCGTGCGGCACTTGTTAATGCGTTTATTAATGCGGAGCGAGCTAGTTAATTAATTAGAGAAACAATCCCGCTCTGATGCTGGCTGGGAGCGCGCGTAGGAAGGAAGGAAGGATCATCATCAATAGGCCGGCCGGACAGACAGAACCAGCAGCCGCCAGGTCACCGTGCCGGCAACGAAATTCTCCCAACGAACGACCGTGATACCGGTGTGCGCTAGTACGGATGGCATAACGTCGGATGGATCACGGGCACGTACGAACCAGCCGGCGCACGTCTCTGGGCCGGCCGGGCGATCGGAGCTGGGATCCTTTGGCTCTTCCGCGCTCCGAGCAGCAAAAGCAAAGCGAGTGCCCCCCGATCCGATCGATCCTGCTGACGACGCCGTGCCGCTGTAAAGCACACGTACGCCCGAGGGTTGCGTTGGCACGGTCGCTTCCGACCGGAGGAAGCCCAAGCGGGAGTAGTTTTGTAGGGGGCGCGCGTTGGCACGAGGCGGGACACGATCTTGCCGCAGCGCCGTGCCGCCGATACGGCCTTCCTTCGGGCGCGGGGCTCCACGACACGGCCGCCAGCACACCCTCTGTCGCGGCACGCACACGAACGTACCGGAAAGACAAGAGAGAGAGAGGCCTCTCCTGCCCTCCGCTTTGTTCGTTGCGACTTTGTTCGAGTGTCTCGCCGGTGCACGTGCCCGGGAGCAGACAGCGGCAAATTATGAGGGGGCTCGTGGCTGCAGGTGCTCGCCGGGGGAAGCAGAGCAGCGAGGACGCCGTGAGCGGCAGCGGCAGCAGGTGTGATTTGATTCTGTCACGGCTCGGCTTTGTATGGGCTTTTGGGGGCGGATCCACCTGGATCTCTTTTGTTGGGGCCTCAGTCCGAGCCGTGGTTCTGCCGTGCAAGCGAGGCCTGCCGACGCCGGTTTTCTCCGAAATTTCGTTTCTGGTGATCAGAGCATCATGATGATTACTGCTTGGATGATGCTACAATCATTTGCCAGATGCGTACGCACAGACCCCCACATCAAACTTTAAGTAAGGCTGCTGGTCGCATATTTGCAAAAATGACGCGAGGCGTTTCTTCCTACTACCATTGTGTAGTAGAGATTCCTGCGAAATTCTTTTCAAGAGAAGGGCTAGTACGGATGCAGGATTTTTATTTCATTTTCCATGTGACAACATAGTGGAAGAACCTTTGATCCTGGAGTAGCGCAGTAAGTGCATTTCCTAGCTAGCTACGGACCATGTAAGAGCATCTCACACACCGTAAAATGACGGAACGAAAAATAATCACTACTTTGCAGTTTCTTGTGAGAAAAGTGGGCAGAACAGACGCCCTAAAATCGATCAAATCGAAAAAAATTAAGAATCCCGAGAAAACACCCCCGCAAAACCGAGAAAACCCAGTTTTCGAGTCCGACCTGAACGCGAACCATATCCTCCGTTTTCGTTGGCGGGAGGGAAGTTTTAGCCGCGTCATTCCTTCCACCGCCACGCTCGATCTCCCGTCCCCGCACCTCCCACCTCCGTTGAGCCCCACGAAAGGCCGCCATGGACGTCCAGCAGCCACCGCTGAGCTCCGGCGAGGCCGCGCCGGCGCAGGCGACCCCTCCGACGGGTCTGCCAGATCTTACAGCGCCATCGTCGTCTCGGTCCCCCAGCCGGGGCGTCTGCGAAAGCTGCTGCTGCGACTAAGCGGAAGCGACAGGGCTCCATCCTCATCCAGGATGGCAGCGTGGGCGCGCCGGCCTCTCTCGCTGGTCCCGCTGCTCCCCACGCTCCAGTGAGTGCCGCCACCTCCAAGTCGAAGCCGACATCGGGCAAGGTGAAGAAAGCGGTCGCGAAGCGGAAGGCATACCCCGGGAAACCATCCGCCGCCGCGCAATCCGCCAAAACGGCCTCGGCTAGCCGACCTAGTTATGAACAATTCCCCTCCCTCCTTTTGCCGCAGCCGCCACCAATTGCGTATACAATTGATTCGAATTGGCGCTTTATACACAGCGATTTGCACGAGGTTCCGACCTCCTACGTCGATTTGTTGAATAATAATGCGGTGGACATCGACACGGCTTTGCTCGACGACTATGGAGATGAGTTGATGGGTCACAAATTTACAACGAGGCGGATGGTGGTGTCGACGGTGCAGGTGAAGACGAGGAGGTGGAGGTGGAGGAGTTCGATTGATCGCAAGTGCCTACCTGCACCCGAGCGAAGAATTTCACGCAAGTTGAAGACATGACTTTGATCAAAGTCTTGGGAGGCTGTCTCTCTCGATGCCGTGACCGGCACCGACCAAACCGGGAAGCGTTATTGGCTAAGGATCAAGGACAAGTTCTACGAATGCTTGCCTTCCCTTCCAAGGACGATTACACGAACTTATCGATCACTCCAAGTCTGTTGGGATTGCATAAAAACACTTGTGCTCCCTATAGTGGATGCTTGGAGCAAGTTCGAGGAGCACCACCAAGTGGTTCGATTGAGGGTGACTACGTGAGTGCTAGCATAAATGTCCAAATATTTGTTTGTACCAAGTGCTAGCATTTTTTGCAACTCATTGTTTGTTTGCATTTTGTAGGAGAAAATTGCAGAAGAGAGGTTCTTGGAGATGGAGGATTCATAGGGAAAGGCATTCAACCTCAAGCATTGTTGACTTTTGCTCCAAAGAAGTGAGAAATGGAAGTTGAGGGAGCAAGAAGCACCACCCAAAAGAGGCTCACTCATCCAATTGGATAATGAGGAGGATGATGAACTTCCACCGGGAGGGAGGAACAAGAACAAGCCCGATGGAAACAAGATGGCAAAGGAGAAACTTAAAAAGCTAGCCGAGAATTCAAGCTTGAGAGAGAAGATTGATCTCATGGTGATCTCAAATGAGAAAATGGTGGCCAAGACTTTGGAAGCAAAAGTTGCTTTGGCAGAGAAGAAAACAATTGAGAAGCAAGCAAGGTGGGAAGCACTCCGACAAGATGGTTTGCGCAAGATAGACGTGGAGGAGAGGAAGACGGCAACTGAGGAAACCAAGGCCATGGCGAAGCTCTATGCCTAAGAAAACACCATCATGACCATGGACCGGAGCAACATGGACGAGCTCACCTGGCGTGGCATGATCAAGCAAGGCTGGACATCTTGGAGAGAAGGAGGTCAGCGGCGCTGGCAAGAGGCAATGCTCGGGCTACGGATGGTGGTGAACATGGTGCTCCGGCAAGTGATGGTGGCCATGGTGGTGCTTCGGCAAGTGGTGGTGGCAGTGATGCTTCTCTTAGCTTCGATGCTTGATGACCATCGTGGGTTGTGGTGATGATTCATATTTTGGATGATGTTCTGCGACGTGGTAGTGAGATACTTTGTTAAATTTGCTTAAAATTTGATGATTGTCGCGGTTGAACGATCAAAATTTTTAAATTCTATCATTTGTGGTTTCGTATCGTTTTTGTTCTTGCAGAAACCGTGTGCACGAAACTGTAAAAAAGAATATTTTATTTTCTGGTTCGATTTTGAGGGATTTGTTTCGTCCCGTCGCTCGCGGCCTGAAAAACCGCCAAACGCGATCTAGAATACGTTTTCCGGTTCGCGATTTTCCGGTGCGTGCTAGAGATGCTCTAAAGAACATAGATTTGGATCTCTGCCAGCCAGGGGAGGATGGGATGGATTAGCTTTGCAAGTTGCAAATGTCAATGGTGTTTGTGCGTTTAGGGGCCGACACGCCATGAGTATCTTGAGAGAGGTAAACTACATAGGTGTACTACAGCACAGTGCTCCACACTCACTCCTACCCTAGGCAGTTCTCCAGGACGTCTCGATCGGTGACCTCCAGGAGCAACCTGTTGTTTCTTCCTGTTGTCGCCGCCAGCTGTCTTGCTCGAATCCTAGGTTACGTCTAGCATTTCTGCTTTCCACGGGCCAGCGCAGCCGCTGGCAGGTAAGAAAATTCAGTCCGTTTTCTTGCGTCACTTGCCCACGCTAGGTATCTGAACTCGATTTTTCTTCAGCGCATTGCGCACGCAGTTGCAGAGGATCTTTGTGCGTCACTATGGCAGGTACAGTATTCAGAGGCACTCTAAAGTGCCTCCAATAGTTAAATTAGTGCCACAATTAAGTTTTTGAGGCACTAAAAAAAGTGCCTGGGACGGTCGTGTAGGTAAAAGTTTTTTGAGGCAGTTTTAAAAAGTGCCTCTAATCATAGTTAATTGAGGCACTATAACTAATGCCTCTAAATCCTAGCCAATTGAGGCACTATGACTAATGCCTCAAAAACCAACTTAAGGCACAAATTAGAGTGCCTCTAAACCCAACTTTTTGAGGCACTATGCATAGTGCCTCAAAAACTTAGCTTTTTGAGGCACTATCCATAGTGCCTCTAAAAACCAGCTTTTTGAGGCACTATCCATAGTGCCTCTAAAAACCAGTTTTTTGAGGCACTATGCATAGTGCCTCTAAAACCCAGCTTTTTGAGGCACTATGCATAGTGCCTCTAAAACCTAGCTTTTTGAGGCACTATCCATAGTGCCTCTAAAACCAGCTTTTTAAGGCACTATCCATAGTGCCTGCCTCTAAAACCTAGCCAAAAGCAAATGTGTACTACAGTGAGCAGCATATTACAGTCATATCTTACAGTCATACTACAGTGATGGCTAACATATATTACAAACCACATTATAGAAATATCTTACAGTAACATTACAAACCACATATATTACAAGTCACATTATAGTCATATCTTACAGTCATATCTTACATTTGTTCACAGCCATATCTTACAGTCATATCCCACAACCATTGTTCACAGCCATATCTTACAACTGAGACCATGCAATATCATCAGCTGTTTGGCAATCCCGTGTCTGAGCTGTCTGAGTTTGAGACCATGCAATATCATCAGCCTGCATTGTTAAGATTTGTCTGAGTTCAACAGTTCAACAAAAGGAGCAGAAGGAGCAGAAGGAGCAGCTAGTTCAACAGAAGGATCAAACAGAAGGAGCAGCTAGTTCAACAGTTCAACATTTTCAACAAAAGGAGCAGCTAGTTCAACAGTTCAACATTTTCAACAAAAGGAGCAGCTAGTTTAGGAGTTTACTTACCTTGTGTGGTACTGAATCTGTAGCAGCAGGAGAAGCATCTTGCTTCTGTACTCTTGATCTTGGTTTCTTTTCTCTAACTTTTGCCTGGCTCATGTCTGGTTCATCCAGAATCTGCACATTTTTTAGTTTATAGTGTTGTCAGTGTAATATTCTGTTCAACTGTAATAGTTTACAACTGTAACTTGCCTTGTCTGGTAATTGCGAATCTGTTGTAGCTATAGCAGCAGGAGCAGCAGTTTTCTTCGGTACTCTTGATCTTGGTTTCTTGATCTTTGTTTCCTGGCTCATGACTTGTTCATCCACAAGCTGCACATTTTTTCATGTGTTAGTACATGAAACAGTTCAGATATTGCTGGAGCAAAAGCATTACGTGTAACATACCTTTTCATGCATTTGAGACTCTGTGTTAGCAGAAGCAGTAGCAGTAGCAGCTGTTTGTTTCTGGTTTCTGGAATTTGGTTTCTTCACTCTACCTTTTGCCTGGATCATGACTGGTTCCTCCATAATTACTTTGCTGACTGGTTCATCCAGAAGCTGCACATTTTTTCATGTATTAGTACATGAAACAGTTCAGATATTGCTGGAGCAGAAGCAGTATATGTAACATACCTTTTCATTCATTTGAGACTCTGTGTTAGCAGAAGCAGTAGCAGTAGCAGAAGCATAAACAGCAGCAGCATTTGCTTCAAGAGTTGTTCCTTGTGCACCAGTACCCTGCTGAGTCAATATGTTAGTAGGAGCAGAAGCATAAACAATACTGCTGAGTGATAACTGCTGAGTTCTATAATCATACTGCACATGCCTGTTCAGTAGGAGCAGATTTCTTATTAGCTCCTGGCTTCCCTGGCACCTTGACTGAGTTTTGTCTATTAATTTTGTTTTGCAGATTTTTTTCATATAAATCTCTTAATGTAACCTGCACATATTTAAGAAATACTGAGTAGGAGCACCTTGACTGAGTAGGAGCAGATTTTTTTCATACAAAGTTTAAGAAATACTAACATGATTCCTTGGCCATGGAATGCACTTAGCTTGCGCATTTCCCAACCTTGTCATTCTCCCAAGTGGTCTAGGCAGTACGGTTGTATCACGGTAGACAATGTTGACCATGACCTCCACATAATCACTTAGTGGATCTCCATCTAAACCAACTGCATTTATATCTGCAGTTTGAATTGTTCCAAGAGCTGCAAGGTTAAAAGAATTTGGTGAAGTCAAGACAACTTCCATTCCTCTACTTATTCTGGGCTTTGGGATGGTTCTGCAAATGTTTGACTTCTTCATCTCTTGAGCTTTCTCTAGTTTAATTTTCTTTATCATAGCAACCTGCATTTAGTTAAATTCCTAGTCAGCAAGAGTTACAACGTACAAGAAAAAACACACGTACAAGGATTTCTTATTGACACATGTACAAGCAGTAGTTATTTTACCTCAGCAGTTTCATTCTTCGCAAGATTAACTTCATTTCCAATCTTTTCTTCTACCCTTTGCCTTTTCCTTTTCTTGTCATCTACTGCTTTCTTCTCCTCCTGACCACTGTTCTTCATCTTGTCAAATCCTTCTGCTTCTTCAACAAGAGGTTCTTCAATATGTTCTTTGATTCTCTTCTGTGATGTTTGAAATAGCTCCATCATCTGACAGTACTTCTCTTCTAGCTTATCACTTCTGTCTACCAAACTTGACTGAGTTTCTACAAGCTTCTCTACAACACCCCTGAGATTTTTGTTTTCCTGTGTAACATCATGTAGAGCAGATAGAGCCAGCGCCAGCTTCTCACTGTTCTTTCCACCAACAGTGAGCCCTAATCCATGATTACTTGACTTCTTAGCCTTTGGGAACAATGTTGAATAAAAATCTTCCTCATTTGCTTGCTCATGTATCAAGTTTGGGTTGTCCACAAACTTCACATTTATCTCTTCCTGTTTGCAACATTACAAAGAATGAGGAACATGTAATGGATATTTGCAAGATTGACTCAAACTGAAGATAAACAAAAGAAGTTACAACTTTATTACTTACAATCTTTTTCTTGCAAAATTCATCAACTAGTTTCCCATCCTTATTTGTATGTGTAATTCTGTAAAGCTGAGCTCTGGATATTTTGCTCCCTTCTTTTATTTCCTGAAATTCATGGAAAACTATCATACTTTGATCTTTGAAAATTTTAGATATTCAAGTATGCAACAAATCCACAATTAACTTACTTCTTGTTCCTGTACTACTGCAAAACTTCTAGTACCAGCTGTATGAACTGCATTTGCTTGACAATTTCTCGTCTCTTTGTTCTTCATACTTAATGCCTACATTACAGCAAGAAATTATACATTAATGCCTATAGTATGAATTAGCACAAGCAGGTTGAAAAAAAATAGTATATCCAGCATTGCTACTTTAGTATACCTTAGACTTTGGTGTTCTCCAAAATTTACATAGCCAAACCCACTGATCAGGAGGTATCCTGGATTTGCATCCATTGGCAATGTTGCTTTTGAGTGACAACTCATCCTTGTAAAATTTTCTCTTCAAATAGCACTTGTAATCTTTCCACTTCTTTCTAGCAGATATCAACACCCAGCACTTGTAACAATCTGGTATTTCAAAGAAATACTGCAAAAGTGTTTACAGTTAGGCAACATTAGTAATTTGCAGGCAAAAAACATAGTTCAGAACTACAATCCAGTTTATTTAAGAGATTTTACCTTTACTGTCTTCCATAGCTTATCTTTTTCATATTCAGGAACTTTGCTCCAATTGGTAGCTGCCAAAGAAATTTCTTTTCCCTTAACTAAATAAGCAATGAAATTTGTTAGCCTGCAAGTTTTGAACCCACAAGGTTGGCCTTTGCTGTTAAATTCCAAACTGATCTTGTTTCTTGGATCATACTCTTTCCAGAATCTTTTCAACTTAGTGGGCCCTCTCACAGACTTCTCTGTTGTTGTCATGTAACAAGTATTTAAATTAACCAATGTGTCATCCATTTCACAATATTCAAATAAACTGCCTAAATTAACAAGAGGAGAAGGCAACCTAAAACTAACCTTCCTGTAACTGTTGATTGATATCACCTTCTTCATTTTCATCATGAGTAGTAGCATCACTATCATACTGTTCACTACCATCATCATCCTCATCCTCATTTTCTACCACATCTATTTCTTCATATATCATGTTGTTCTAAATTAAGACAGGAACATAAATCACATATTAGAATGGCATAAATTAGGTGCTTCATATGCTTTCACATAAATCACATATTAGAATGGCATAAATTAGAATGGCATAAATTAGATTCTTACTTCTGCTGGTTCTTTGTATATTCCTTTTATCCTTGCTTCCTCAAGAAATCTTGTAAAAATTTCTCCACTCTTGATTTCTATCTGTGTTGGTGGCACACCAAGTTTCATCAGTTGCATGTTAACCTCATTTAGCCTACTTCTCTGACTGTCCATGTTAGCAGTCCCTACAGAAGAAACAATAGAACTTTATTACCATGTTCAACAGAATCAAACCAGCAAACAAAAGAAACAATAGAACTATATCAAATTACCTAGACACAACAGCAAACCATTCATTATCAATTGGATCTTGCAAATAGTAGACCTGTTTTGCTTGACTAGCTAGTATAAATGGCATAGATGAAAGAATTTCCCCTTTGTCTACATGATTGAAGTTGACTTCAGTTATTCCAAATTCATCTACTCTAATTCCAGTATCTTTAACCCATTCACACTTGAATAATACTACACTAGCTGTGTTTGAATAATTCAATTCAACTATTTCATGGATCCTGCCACAAATTTGACCATCTCCTAATGTGTGATCTACTGAATAACTTAATGTCTTTGCAGTAGTTGAAACTCCATCACACTGGGAAGATTTTCCAGCAGAATGGCTTCTTGTGTGGAATGTATAGCCATTAATCTTGTAGCTGTTGTATTTCTTCACCATCATGAAAGGCTTTTGTGCTAGTAGAACAACTTCTTGTGGTAGTTCAACTCCTTTATGCATTAAAGAATGCACATGTTCAATAAACCATTTCAGGAATTGTTGGTGGTGAGCAACTTCAACTTCTCTTCTACTTTTCCTTCTGTCTGCTTGTAGCATTGTGATATGCTCATTTGCAAACCTAGTAATTTCTGGATAACTAAGCAACACATGCCTTTGAGCTTGTGTCCATGAAATGTGATCTAGCTCATCTACTTGAAATGCAGAGAGCTGTCTTCCAATTGTTCTTAAATATATATTAGTGTCTGGACTGCTAGTTATGTTATCATCAGTATGCATTGTCTCTTTGTTGGAATTTTCCAGATATCTTGCACAAAAATCCAAGCTCTCATCAAATATATATCCCTCAGCTATTGATGCTTCAGGATGTCTTCTAGTATGTACCATCCCTTTACACTTCCCAACAAGCATCTCTGTAGACCACATGTTTCTGAATTGCACTGGTCCACCTATCAACACTTCACTTGCAAGATGGATGACAAGATGTTCCATTATATCAAAGAATGATGGTGGAAAAATCTGCTCTAGCTGACACATTGTTTCAGCAATTTCTTCTTCCAACTTTTGCATCTCAGTAGGATCTATGACTTTGGAGCAAACTTTCTTGAAGTACTTGCTAAGATTAATTAGTGGAAGAGCAACAGGGGCAGGCATGGTTCTACTTATAGCTAAAGGAAATACATCTTCAAAAATTATGTGGCAGTCATGAGTTTTTAGCCCAACTAATTTTTTCTCATCTAACCTGACCTTCCCATCCATGTTTGAAGCATAGTCTACTGGAAACCTTGCATTTTTCACAACTGAGCAGAATACCTTCTTATTATCTGAATTCATGTAGTGCATTGCTTCAGGCAAGTCTGGTTTCTCTTGAGTTTCATCAACATGGAGATGTGTTCTGATTTTAAATCTTTTCATATCCAGTCTTGCTTTCACATTATCTTTGGACCTGTTGTCCACTTGTAAAATTGTGTGAACAATATTATCAAACACATTCTTCTCTATATGCATTGAGTCCAAATTATGTCGAACCAGCAAATGTTCCCAATATTCAAGCTGGAAAAAGATGCTTCTCTTCTTGAATGTTGACTCTACAGTGTGCACATCCTCCAGTACAGTATCTTCCTCCCCTTCATCTCTTCGTCTCTTTTTCTTCTTAGACTTTTGTTGTTTCTGTGTTTTCCCATAGATGGTGTGAATGCCTTTTGTCATTTCTGAAATCTCATGACCTGATGGCTGAATTGGAGGTTCCCTGTCTTCAGTTGTGCCATCAAATGAGTCTTTATCCTTCCTAAATGGGTGGTCTGCAGGTAGAAACATCCTAGTACCCAGGTAGCATGCTTTGTGTCCATGTTTTAAACGTTTGGAACATGTACCCAGCAGGCAGTGGGAGCAAACAACAATACTCTCTCCACTAAGAATTCCCCGGCCTAGCCAGTCACTAATTGTCCATAGCAGTGCAGCATACACCCTGAATTTCCTTCCTACATGAGAATCAAAAGTCCAAAGACCATCCTTCCATAACACTTTCAGTTCATCAACAACTAGCTGCAGGTAAATGTCTATGTCTTTCCCTGGTGCCTTCCTACCAGGAATAATAACTGACAAAATGAAGTTGTTTTCTTTCATGCAACTCTCTGCTGGAAGATTGTATGGAATCAGTACAATTGGCCAGATGCTGTAAGACAGGTTCATAGTTCTGAATGGATTGAAACCATCAGTTGCCAGTCCAAACCTAATATTTCTAGCTTCTTTACTGAACCACTCATATTTTGCATCAAAATGCTTCCAAGCTGGTGCATCAGCAGGATGCCTCATAAGACCATCCTTGATCCTACCATCAACATGCCAACTCATAAGTGGGGCTGTGTTGCTTGACATGAATAATCTTCTAATTCTCTTCTTCAATGGGAAATGCCTGACCACCTTTTGAGCAACCTTGCTAAATCTTTTGCCACCACCAATTTCCTTCACAATCTTCCATCTGGATGCATTACATACTGGACAGACAGATGCATTGATATTGTCTCCTCTATATATGATGCAGTCATTAATGCATGCATCATATGTGTCATACCCCAGCCCTACAGATTTGATGTACTGTTTGGATTCATGAAAATTCATAGGGAGAGTTGTATCCTCTGGTAGGACATCCCTAAATAGCTGCAGCACATCTTCAAATGTAGCTCTGGTTAATCCCCTGGTGTTCTTTATGTTCATCAGCTTCACAAAAAATTGCAGTTTTGTAAATTTTTTACATCCTGCATATAATTCTTGTCTGCCATCATTAACTAACTTTTTGAATGCCTCAGCTTCTTCATCAGCTTCATCTGTTTCTTCAGAGTCATCATCAGTATCATCACTGTCAACTTGTGTATCTGATCCTAAAGAGCTGTTGTTGTACATATCATGAGAACCCAACATCATCTCATCCATCTCATCACTTCCTAAAGGCAATTCTACTGATTCATTGGGTTGTACAGTAGGAATAGCACAATCTACTGATTCCCCATGGTATACCCATGTTGTATACCCAGGCATGAATCCTACAGATATTATATGGTCTTCAACATCTTCTAAACTTTGCCTAGAGATGTTACAAAAAAGTTTGCATGGGCAGACAATCTTTTGGCTAAAACCAGAATTTGTAGCTGCAAACTGAATGAAACCCCTAACCCCATCTGCAAACTGTGTACTGGATCTAGCAGCACTCATCCAAGTTTTATCCATTGTACAAATAGATGAATAAACTTAGCAACTTGTTCCTGTGTAACCAATAGCAAGATACTAGTTACTATACCAACATTCAATCAAACAAACTAGGTAATAACAGGAACAGTTCAGAGTACAGCATATCAGAGCACATCAGGAACAGTTCAGAGTACAGCATATCAGAGCACATCAGGAACAGTTCAGAGTACAAGTAATAACAGGAACAGTTCAGAGTACAAGTAATAACAGAGTATAGCATATCAGAGCACAAGTAATAACAGGAACAGAAGAGGAACAGAGCATATCAGAGCAGAGCACAAGTATAGCATATCAGAACAGAGCACAAGTAATAACAATAACAGGTGGTGAATTCCTAACCTGAAGAACCAGCCTCGGCATCATTGCGAGTTATTTGTCGATGAAGAATAGATCGACGTGGATCATCATTACGGGTGCCCATTGCACGACGTGGATCTCGACGGAGAGGTGGTGGACGAGCTCCAGGCGGCGGCGGATCTCGACGGAGAGGTGGTGGTGGAGGATCTCGATGGAGAGGTGGTGGTGGTGGTGGTGGTGGAGGATCTCGACAGGATCTCGACGGAGAAGTGGTGGTGGACGAGATCGACGGAGAGGTGGTGGAGGATCTCGACGTAGAGGTGGTGGTGGACGAGCTCGAGGAGGAGGCGGTGGTGGATCTCGACGGAGAGGTGGTGGTGGACGAGCTCGAGGAGGAGGCGGTGGTGGATCTCGACGGAGAGGAGCGGATCTCGACGGAGAGGAGAGGAGCTCGATCGAGGAAGAGGAGGAGAGGCGCGTTGTATCTGAAAAAAAAGAGAGCCAAGGTCAAAGAGAGAAAGACTAGGGTCAGTAACATGACATGAAAAATTAAAGGACTAAAATGAAAAAATTAAAGGACTAAAATTAAAAAATACTGTACTGGAGATATACTATACTTGTGTTATTATTGTGCTTTGTTCCCTTCTAGTTTACATTGTTGTCTAGCTAGTGATATTTTATTTTAACAGTAGTGTATAAACTACATAGTTTATACATAATCATAATCATAGTTTAAACATTCATAATATTGAATATTGTAAAACTAAATATTTGCCTAGTTACATTCATAACATTCATAACATTCATAACATTCATAACATTCATAATCATAATCATAATACTAAATAATTTAGGCACAAAATGCTCTGGTAATTTACACAAGTAGTTGACTAGTAGTAGAACTAATGTAGTCTATTATGGAACTAATGTAGTCTAGTAGCCCATGGTCTCTGAATATTTATGAATTCAGAACAATGAAGGCCTTCTAGACATCAACAAAACAGGAATATGAAACAAGTAATAAAACAAGCACATCCATAGTTGACAACATTAAAACAAGCACAACCATATAATTTCAGGCACAATACAAGTGATACAAACACTAGTAGTTAACTTACAGAATAAGGACATAATAACTAAAGCTTAAAACAACATTGTTAACCTAAACAACTGCAGCACAACCTAAACAAGCATCTGTTAACTAACTGATTCCAAATTAGCCTTGTCACTAACTGATTCCTTAGTTGACAATGTCAAAAAAGTTCAGCCCAAGGTGATCACTCATATGTTCTATCTTGATCACAAGCATTGAAGCCCATCCAACATCAGCAGCAAATGTGAAGTCATTCCACCCTGCGGTGAAAATGACTTCTCCATGTTCCTTGCTAATGGAGTAGGCACATGCAATGAAGTTATCTTCGTCTCCTTCTATGTCTTGCCCTTCCCTGGAAAGATGTGTTATGCCATGTCTTGGGTACCTGTAGCCTTGTACAGCCTCAATAGGCATGAACTGTAATAATCATGTATTTCGCAGTTAGTATTTTTTTACACATTAGGCATGCATAGAATGAAACAACAGAATAGTGATTTAGCTCTAAGCCTTACCAGTGCATCCCATGCTTGGTTTTCCTCATTCATCTTGTGTACCCAGAAATTCTTCTCATCATTACTTTCAATGATCTCATGGTCTGTCACATGAACATCTTTGTAGATGGCAAATAAGATGGTGGCCATGTTCTGTTCAGTGATTGATTGAATGTTTGAGAAGATTGTCCTGTACAGAATGCTTCTTATTCCAGAAGGGACATCTCCAATCACTAAGCAAAAGAGAAGAAATAAAATAATTAGTACTAGTACATGTAAAGAAATTAGTAGTAGTTGAGGAAATAGTTAGTAGTAGTTGTTAGCAAGAACTTACATGGAGCTTCATGGATGTACTTTTCAACACCATTTGAGGAAATGGTGACATGGAATAAATTGTCCAAACCCTCAATCGGATCCGGATCATATTCAAATTCCAGTACATCACCAAGACCAATGTCGTAGACTCTCCACAATGACGTCCAATAAGGACCACAAATCAATGTCTTTTCATCAGTCTTCTTCAAGTACAGATCATAGTTTCTAATTGCACTGCTGTTGGCAACCAGCCAATTCTTAGGAGTGAAATCATTCAGTCTCTCCCTAAATGAACATGGAACAACCTACAGGATGAACATAACATAATGTAGTTAACTTACCAACCTACAGGATGAATACAACATAAAGTAAACTATTGTTGTCTGGATGTGAAAACTCACCACACCATCAAATGGAAACTCATCAACAATGACAATCTGGAAGCTGGTTGCCCTCCTCTGTGTCCTACCACAGTTGTGAGCAGGTTGTCCACACACAGCACAGTCCATTGCTAAAAACAGGAAAACGCAAACCTAATCAGGAAAACGCAACCCTAATCAGGAACATATTCAGGAAGAACAGTTAGAAGAAAGAGGGATTTACCTGAGAAGAAACCCTAATGAAGAAATACGGTCACTGTAATATTACAAGAAGAAAGAGGGATTGGGACAGAACCGCAAAATAAAGATTAAAGCAACAGAAGTGAAGAAGGTTGGAAGAATCAAGCAACAGAAGAAAAGATTAGAGAGAGAACTGAAGAAATCTGAAGAAATGCAAAGGAACTAGAACTCACCGTACGAACTGCCGAGTCTGTAGATGGATGGAAAGAAAAAGAAGAGATTAGAGAGAGAACTCTGAAGAAAAGATAAGAGAGAGAACTGAAGAACTGCATAGGAACTCACCGTAGAACTGCCGAGTGGGAGAGAGGGAACTGCCGAATGGGGAGAGAGAGGGGAGGTTGTCCCTTCGGTTTCCTCCTTATAATATTCCAACGCTCCACGCGCTCTCTGTCTCTTCGGTTCCAGATATTTTGGCCCATATTTTGGCCGAGTGGGCCTTTGCCTAGTACTTTCTCCTACAGTTGGAGTACTTTGTCCTACAGTTGGGCCTTTGTGTTTTTGAAAAAATACATTTTGTTGCAGCAACTTATACTTAGTATGGATTTGTTGCATACAACTGTAAGAAGTATACAGAGAAGTTTCTTTTTTGAATCCATTTTAAAAAACAGCAGTGGCAAGTAGAAAAAAATTCAATTTGTTGCAACAACTTATCCTTGCTATTGTGAAAAATTAACACAATAGCAGTATGGATTTGTTGCATCTATATTTTCAGAAAAGCAAACACAACTGGATCAGAAAACACAAACTTGATATATAATATAAGTTCAATAATAGCTGGATACAAACACAACTGGGTACACAACCACAACTAGATACAAACACACTGGATACAAACACAAATTCATGGACACTACTTAGATGATCTCTAGTAGATGATCCCTAGTTGATGATCTCCACAAAGTTAAGACCAATAAACTCTTGCATTGCCAATGTTAGCAGCATTGGTGAAATCAGTCCATCCATTCTGAAAACACACATGCCCCATGTCCCAGGCAATGGAGTAGGTGCAGTCAATGAACTCTTCTTGTTCTTCTCCTAGCAGCTGTCCATCCTTGGAAAGATGAGCAATGCCAAAACCTGGGTACCTGTACCCATCTATAGCCTCAGTAGGCATGTACTGCAAAACAAATAAATATCCACAATTGATTTAGTTGCATGCAAATAAAATAATTTCAGATGTCAAACATATGAACTGTGGGAAATTACCAGTGCATTGAAGTGAACATTGTCATCATCCATCTTGTGCACCCAAAAATGTTTCTGATCCTTTGGTTCATAAAATTCCTTCTCCACAAAAACATCTTTGTAAATGCCAAACAGGATTGCAGCCATGTCCTGTTCACTAATGGAGTGGATGTCTGAGAAGATTGTCCTATAGAGGATACTTCTTATTGGGCTAGGCAAATCTCCTACAACTAATCAGAGAGGATGTGTTAGCCTTAATTATTTCGAAAATGCATTGTGAAAAAAAGATGAGTTATTGTTGTGATACCAGTTTCTTCAACTGCATCCTTCTCAACATTGTTGGAATGAACAGTTATGTCAAATGAGTTCTCTAAAGGTTCAAAGGGATCATCAGTACATTGGAAATGTACAACATCACCCACAGCAATGTCATAAACTCTAACTAATGATCTCCAGTAAGGGCCACATATTAGTGTAGCTGACTCATCCTTCTGTAAGAATAAATCAAATCTTCTGAATCTTGGGCTCTTGGCAACTAACCATTTCCCAGGAACTAAATTGTTCAACCTCTGTTTGAATGAGCAGGGAATGTACTGCAGTTTAACAACATAATTTAGTTCCCATTGACAAAAACTATTTGAATGAGCAGGGAATGTCAAATCCATTAGCTCTCATGTTACTAGGGAATGAGCAGGGAATGAGCAGAAAAACTTACTACACCACGTCTAAAACCATGGCCAATGACAATGTCAAATCCATTAGCTCTCCTGTTAGATCTGCCACAATTGTCACCAGGCTGATCACAGATAGCACACGTCATGCCATCCATCACCTACAAAATAACATCCAGGTTAATTCACCTACAAAAATTCACACAGGTTGATCACAGATAGCAGGTTCAAATTCAGAACCTGAGAGCTGAAAAGTCAAAGGAGGAAATTCAGAACATGCGACCTGAAAATGTAGTACAAGGATTAGATTGCATCAGATTAAATGAAATAGAATAATAAGATCTGTGTACAGAATTGAACTCACCCAGAAAGTCGAAGGGATAGAAGAAAAGCTCTGCGCAGAAGAATTGTAAACCGGCCAGGTTTCTCCTCGTATTTAAAGGTAAAGGGATGTAAAACTGCTCCCCCACGTCCACCACTGCCCCACGTCCACCACTTCCCCCACGATGTGGCCCATTTAAACAGACACTGTCCACTGTTTTCCCCCACGATGTGGCCCATTTAATCAGACACTATCCAGGCCCATTCAGTACTAATCTAGCTTTATTATCACCAACTGGAGCCACGCAGCTGGATCCCTAATTTTGACTGGAATAATCCTAGTGTCCCTGAAACTGAACAAGCAGACATCTCCCTCTTTCAGACTAAATGTTTTGACAACATCTTTCCATCCAAAACAGATAACTGCTTGTCCAGATTCAGTTAGCATCATTCTACAATACTGGGTCTTGGAAACTGTTGGCTTGTTCACAGCAAGAAGAATAACTTCAGATCCTTTAGGAACCCCAAGCCTGGGAGCTCTTGAGCATAAGACAGGCTTTAGAAACTTCAAAAGATAAGTATTTGTGAATTCTTTTGAAAAAACCTGGAAAACAGAAATTTCAATTATGATCAAAACATACCATACAGTAACCATTAGTAGTGAACATGATCAAACATTACTAACCATTTCTCCTTCTCCAGGTCTCCAGTGAACATGATCAAAGGAAGATATGATGTTTTCTTCTGTCAATTTCCACACATACTCCTTAATATCAGGTCTTGGTAGCACTTCAACATAGCTTCTCAGTTGGATAACTTGATTGAATGTCAAATCAACCTTGTTTGCAAAAATGCATTCATTATCAAAGGATTCTTCACCAGCAAAACCAGGTCCTACATGACAAATAAAGCATTATTCATCACCCAAAAAAACTCTAGTAAAACAAGTATAATAGTAAGCATCTGCAGGTGAAAATCACACCTCTAGTAGTAATCAGACTCCTTTCATGAATCTCAGTGGGGCTGTACCTACAAAGATGTGCATAAATATGTTATAAGAGATACTCAGATAAATGGTAAGAATGGGTTTAATAAGACAGGGTAGTACTCTTCAATTTTAAGTATCTCAAGCTTAAGGTAGAACCACTGATGTCTGAGTCTTGGTGGTAGTTTTCTTTCATCTGTAAAAATGAACATGCAAACATCCCCTTCCTTCAGATTAAATGCCTCTACCACCTTTGCCCATTCAGGAGGGATGATCTGGGCTTTTCCATCAGCATGAAGAATCATCCTACAGTACTTTATTGGAGATCCTAACTTGAGCATCACACCTACACTAACCAATTGAGATCTGGCTTGAATACAATGTCTCATGAGGTGTTTATCCATGAGGAACTGCATCAGGAACTTTCTTGTAAACTCTTGACTGAATTCCTGGAATTTGTTAGATAAAAATGTGAGTAATGTGCAGAACTTACAGATAAAAATATGAATAATGTGCAGAACATATATACATACCATTAAACCCTCCAAAGGAATGACATTTGTTGATGTAATTGTGCTAACATAATTCTTAATTGCAGGCCTTGGTAGCACTTCTACATTGCTTCTTAGCTGCATTAATTGGTGGTAATTCATTTGAACCAAATTTCCAAAAATGCAGTTTGTATCAATTGAATCAAATCCTGAATGTCCAGGTCCTAACAAATGCCAAACAATGTATCATTAGTACCAGAAAATATAGATCAATGACAAGAGCATAGATTACAAGAGCATAGATTACCTCTAATTGTGATCATTAGCCTATCATCCCTCTCATCATCTTGGACTCTGTAGTAATCATATTCATCAGTGAACCAATTACAGAACTATTTTAAGATCTATTTCTAGCATTAGTAAAAATCAGATTTTTTGTTTAGAATTACAGATGAATTAGATGAACCATTTCAGATATACAAAGCACACACTAGATATACAAAGCACACACCTGCAATTATCTGATTGCTCTTGAGAAATCGCAGGGGGAGAAGGGGATGTGGCTGCTGCAGTCCAGTTGGTGCGGCCGCGCGGATCCATTGCAGAAGCTGCTATGGATGATCTCCAGCTCTCCGGAGAAGATCTGCAGTTCTCCAGCTCTCTGGAGAGGATCTGCAGCTCTCCGGCGGCGGCGGGTGGTGCGGCGGCGCGGACGGAGATGATCTGCAGCTCGGGCTCGGGCGGTGGTTGTCTGGCGGCGGGTGGTGCGGCGGCCGCTGACGGAGAGGATCTGCAACTCCGGTTGACTGGCGGCGAGTGGTGCGGCGGCGCGGACGGTGAGGATCTGCAGTTCTCCAGCGGCGGGTGGTGCGGCGGCACGGACGGTGAGGATCTGCAGCTCTCCGGCGGTGGGTGGTGCGGCGGCGCGGACGGAGAGGATCGGCAGCTCTCCGGCGGCGGGTGGTGCGGCGGCGCGGAGGTCACGCGCGAGAAATGGAGGCCAAACCCTAGCGCTGGCGGCGGGGTGCCTCTCTTATACATTGGACAACAGAGGGGAGGGGGGTTTGTGCAAGGTGGCGCGGGTGGAGGGACGAATGGAAACTAAAAAATTAACTGAGGGGCGTCCCAGCTAATCGCTATAACTACGGAGCCGAGGTGGAAGGACACAGAAAAGTTAATAACAACCTAAGGTACTAATGTGCAAAATGACCATACTATATACGCACACACCCACCCACCGCGGCCGTCACTTTCTCCACTCCCTCACTCCCTCACTTTCCACTCCCTCACTCTCTCCCTTTCCTCGTGTTAGGGTTCCACCGCCGCCGGCCGCCGCCCAACATGAAACCCCTCCAGCGAATCCCATCGCCGCCGCCACCTGAGGAGCTTGTCTGTTTTTTCCTCGTGTTCTTTTTCTGTTCTTCTTTCTTCTTATGTTCTTCTTTCTTCTTTTATTCTACTCGTTAGATCTTTTCTGTTCTTGATTAGGAACTGTTGTTATTAGATTAGTGTTCTTAGTTTAGATTGTTGTTATTAGATTAGATTTGTTCTGTTCTTAGATTTGTTATTAGATTAGATTTGTTCTGTTCTTAGATTTGTTATTAGATTAGATTTGTTCTGTTCTTAGATTTGTTATTAGATTAGATTTGTTCTGTTTTTAGATTTCTTAGCCTATCATCCCTCTCATCATGTTGTTCTGTTCTTAGATTTGTTCGAGATTTATGTTCTTTGTCTAACCTGCTATCTGATCTTGTTTGATCTAACCTGCTATCTGATCTTTGGGTGCTTAGATTTGTTCTTTGATTTATGTTCTTTGTCTAGATCTATGTTCTTAGTTCTGTTCTTAGATTTGTTTTGTTCTTAGATTATATTTTGTTTATTGTTCTGCTAGGATTAAATCTGTTGATGTCAAGAGTTGATGATTATTTCTGGTTAGGGGTCTGTTGATGAAGAAATGTTCTTAATTTTCAGAAATTTCATAATGTTCAGAAAGTTCAGATTGTTAAGATTGTTCAGAATGTACTGAACTTTCTGAATGTTCTGATCTTTCTGAATGTTCTGAATGTTCTGATTTTTCTGAATGTTCTGAATGTTCTGATCTTTCTGAATGTTCTGATTTGTTGACTGTCAGAATGTTCAGCATGATCTGAACTGTCTGAATGTTCTGAACTTTCTGAATGTTAGGAATATTCAGAATGTAATTATTGACTTTCTGAATGTTTTGCTATTTGATCATGTCCTGAACATGTTTTAGCATTACTGATTACATTGCTTTAGCATTACTGATTACATGCTGTTTTTATACTAGATGGGAACCTGTGAGAACTGTGCCATTGCCATCTCAGATGGCAGTGGCAGCTTGATCCCAAGCCACAGCACTAGTGGCAGTGACAGCTCTGGCAGTGACACCTCTGCCAGTGACACCTCTGGCAGTGACACCTCTACGAAGTGGTTCGTGCCAGATGGTTATGTGCCAATTATGCCAGCACAAGATGATGGCTTGGTTTTAAGGGGTATGTATCTATACAAACTTTGAACTATCTAGTCTGTTACAGCAGTTGAGAAATGGTACTACTATTTATAAAATTTGTTGTATTTGTGTTGTATCAGGACCAAAAAACAAGGGAATACATGAGTGGGACCACCAGTGTATGTTTGGAAATGACATACTACTCTGTCCATGCCAAGTTGAGTTTCTGGAAGAATGGTGCAATGGCAGAAGGCCAGCAATAAAGTACTATGTCTACAAGATGACAGAGTCAGCTGTCATTGAGAAGAAATGCAAAATGGTGAGCAGCTATTTACTTTATCATGCATAACAGTGTAGTAGAAACAGAGTCCAAAAGAATGCTAACAGTTGTGTAAACTTGATACTTACACAGGAATTTAATGCTGAGTTCACAACCAAGTACCTAAAGGACTTTCTTGATGAACCACTTACTGTACAAGTTGAATCCATGGCTGAAGATGATCGTGTGGATGTGAGGATGAAGATGGGAGTAAACAATAGAGCAATGATAACCAGTGGATGGTGGACAGCTGTGCAGGCCTTCAACATGAAGAAGGATGATGCTATGCTGTTCAGTTTCTGGTACAAGTCAGACGGTAAGTTGCGCCTGATGCTCGCGGCACTCCCATAAAGCGTAGATCTGACAGTACTGATTGGGTGGAAGTAGAACTTCTGTTATGAGTTCTACTTATTTTGGATGTAATTATCTGATGGACTGCTTAAGTTGGACTGCCTAGTTCTATATATGATGGACTACTAAGTACTACTTTTGTAGTTGTAAGTATGGAGCAGTAAGTACTATGTTGGATTATCAGTATGAAATCGGTAGTATATAATTATGTGCTGTGTGGTATCTGTTTTCTGATTATTTGATTATGCTGGTTATTCTTTTGGAGGCACAACACAAAGTGCCTCAAATGGATGACCATTTTGAGGCACACCTGATAGTGCCTCAAATGGATGACCATTTAGAGGCATGTTTGACAGTGCCTCCAGTGATCATCCATTTGAGGCAATGTCAGGTGCCTCAGTTGGTTGGACATTGGAGGCAGCAGCATAGTGCCTCTGATGGATGATCATTGGAGGCACACCAAATAGTGCCACAGTTGGTCACTATTTAGAGGCATAATTTAGTGCCTCTAAATGGTAACCAATTGTGGCACTTCTAATTGTGCCTCAGTTGATATACTTTTAGTGGCATTATCACAGAAAATGCCTCTAAAAGTTATGTTTTTTTGAGGCACAGGTCAAAGTGCCACTGATAGTTTAGCATGGAGGCACTGGACTGTGCCTCTATTTTTCAAAACATTAGAGGCACTATCAATAGTGCCTCAAAAGGATAAACTATTAGTGGCACTTTTAAAACTGTCACTAAAAATTCAAATTTGGAGGCACTATTTTTCAAAGTGCCTCAATAGATACAATTAGAGGCAGTTTGAAAAAGTGCCTCTAAAAAAAGTGCCTCTGATTCGTGGACGTGCCATAGTGCGTGGTTGAGTCACATGCGCAAAATCTTCAGAGCCTTTCACTGTAGCAGCACTAATAATGTCTAACGAACCGCCCGGTGCGGCGATAGTGCTGCACATGCGGCCGCCGCGAGACATGAGGCGCCCGCACGTCCTGCCTGCAGCTAGCTAGCGCGGGTCGATCGGCACCAACGGTAGAGGATCACGCCATACGTTGACTCTCTTCCTGGCTCGATCGGTTCCTCCTCGTCGTCGGCATCATAGCGCAGTAGGTTCGGTCGGTGGGTCGATCGAGCCCGCACGGCAGCCGGAGAGCCACGGCATGAGCTGCGCCGCTCCGACCGACCGAACCATATAATGCGTCGACGTGCCCTCGCTGCGCGGCCGGCTTCGTTGCATCTTTTGGCTACGGCTACGAGGGGCCGGGCATGGGCGCCGGCACACGTACGGCCGCGCCAGTACTGCGCCACCGCACGCTGTCTCGGCCGACCGTTTGCCGCACCGAACGCGACTTCCATCCACGACGTGTGTTTCGTACGTGTGCCTGGCTGCCCGCTCCTGGCCGATCTACTCGCGCGGTACAATACGTACGGTGCACGACCACCGGCGGCACGTACGGAAAGAACTGCACGAAGCGCGCCATGCACGTACGTCCCGGATACTCATCAAGCCTGCTAGCCGTCAGTGGGAACATTGTGTCGCACGACTTTAGCTAGCTAGCTAGCCGTGCGCATGAAACACGGGATGTTCAGTTCTGGCAAGGATCCAGTGAAGATTCTTGCAGTGCATCGATATTGCCGGACCGTAGCTACCAACCTAGGCTAGTTGTCAGTATCCAAATACACTACCAGTATGATTTTACGATGCGTTTGCCGCCAACTCGATACATATCGCGACGGTATCTAGTATCTTTTGTGTCACGATAGGTCTCAGATTCTAAGTGGTACTAGTCACTAGTATACGGTATGCTTTTAGGGGCATTTTGGCTAGCGGCATTTCTCAAAATGCCTCTAAATGTGTCAATTAGAGGCATTTGGTCAAAGTGTCCCTAAAGATATTATCTTTAGAGCATTTTGGTAAAAATGACTCAAAAGATACTATCTTTAGTGGCATTTTGGTCAAAATGCCCCAAAAGATACCATATTTAGTGGCATTTGATCAAAGTGCCCCTAAAGATATTATCTTTAGGGGTATGTTGATCGAAGTGCCCCAAAAGATACTATCTTTAGGGGTATTTGGTCAAAGTGTCCCTAAAGATACTATCTTTAGGTCTTGTTTGGTGCTAGTGTTTTGGTAGGGATTAGTGGGGATAATTTCTAAGGGAATTGGGTGAAACCCTACCTTCACCCAAACCCCTCTAATCCCCACAAAAACCCCAATCCCTTCCATGTAGGGTTCGCAGCATAGAAAACAAAAAAAATTCTACGATGGGAACTACGTACCAAGATCTATCTACTAGATACAAACAACGGGCGGATGTATATCCGTAGAGAACATACCCTTGAAGACCGACAAAGCTTAACGAGTTCAACTCGTGGTTGATGTAGACGATCTCTTGCCGATCTCAAGATCGAGAGGAAGTCCTAGCGCCGCAAATCAGCAGCGCATCCGTGCTCGCACACACGTTCGAGGCACCGAGCAACCTCCGCCTCCTCGCTCCAGCGATGCAGCGGAAGCACAACTCTTTCTTGCCGAATAGCCACCGGGAACATGTATCTCGCTAGTCCGATACCATGGGGGATAAATTCTAGAGGGGGAGAGAGATCCTTCACGAGGAGGTGTGTGAGACAAGTGAGGAGGGGGGGGCACCCAAGGGGGTGGCCGCCGGCCATGGGGGCTGCCCCCTCCCCACCTTCATTCATGTGGGTGGACACTCCACTCACAAAATGCCCTTTAAATTTCCTCCACTCAAAAGTCCACTCAAATTCCCATTAAATTTCCACCAAATTTAATGCAAACTCTCATTAAATAAAACTCCTTTTATTCATTCAGAATTTTGTCAATTACTTTAATGACAAACATTCACATATAACCCCTTGCTAGTATTTCATTTCACATGCAGAAACACTTTCTGCAATTTCACCCGAAAACCCGTTTCGGTATCTAGTGAAATAAATTCCTGCGCTTGTTATTCTTTTCGGCATGAAACTTTTGCTCCAAATGGATGTCGGTGTCTCTTAAGTGTGTCACCCTACGGTTCGCGAATAATGCGGACATGATCGAGACCCCTCTCGGATCAATAATCAGAAGCGGGATCTGGAGACCCATACTGACTCCCACATATTCAACGATGACTTTCTTGTGATCGTCGGAACCTTTTACGCTAGTATCTTAATCCCTTTGTTTCACGATATATTACATGTCCGAGATTCGATCATCGGTATCTCCATACCTAGTTTGATCTCGTTACTGACATGTACTCTTTTCTCGTTCCCGTGATATAACATTCTAGTGATCAAATCACTTGCTTGCAAGCTAATCAATGTGATATCACCGAGAGGGCCCAGAGTATATCTATCCGTCATCGGGATGAACAAATTCCACTCTCGATCCATGGGCATCAACATAACACTTTAGTAGTTCTGAACTCATCTTTATAATCACCCTGTTACGGTGTGACGTTTGATGTTATCAAGAAACTCTTCCGTGTTAGTGATTGACATGATCTTATGGTCTAAGGATTAGGATCACTTCGTAAGTTGTTATAGCAATATAAACTCAATGACTTTGATCGTAATGCTATACTTCGGATGAATGTTCATCACACCATTACACTAATGTTGTGACCTCGTTATTAACAACATCCAATGTCCATGATCAGGAAACCTTTGATCATCTTGTTAATCAACGAGCTAGTTTATAGGAGAGGCATAACTAGGAACTTCCTTTTTGTTTATTAAACACACATGTATTAACGTTTTCGTATTAATACAATTATAGCATGTAAAATAAACATTTATCATAAATAAGGAATACGATAATAACCACTTTATTATTGCCTCTCGGGCATATTCCCTTCAGTCTCCCACTTGCACTAGAGACAATAATCTAGTTTGAGAACTTTGCGTATTGAACACTTATGGCTTTCCGGTGTTCCATATACGCAATTGCAAGTGGTTAACATAATCTACGGATCTGACGCTTCAGGTCCGTGTGTATTTGCATGTCTTTGCGTCTTCACGCATCACTCATTCTCCAATGAGATGGCATTGTATAAATTTGGTCTTTCTGTGAGACCTTTAGTTCCTTAGGGTTAAAACACGTCGATACTATTGTCATACAATATATCTTTAGTGTTAGCCCGTTGCGAACCACACCTTAGTTTGATAAGAAACTACTTGACACAAATTCCCTCCTTTGCTGCTACTATAGCAGTCATATACTTAGCCTTTTGTTGTAGTATTCGTCACAATGTCTTAACTTTGGAACTCTTCCAAATCCATCATGGAATCTCCTTTCCATTACATTGTGCCACCCATAGTTTAAATTGAGATAAACTTAATATGTATCTTGTGACAAAACTAGTATCAATGTAACTCTTTACAATGAACTATTTGCAATTGTTTGTCACCTCTACACAAATATATTCTTAGTTCTTTCAAAAAGATCATAAGAATATCCTCACTATCGTCCAATGATCATTTTATGATTCATTCTGGTATATGCTCATAACACTTAGAGCATAGGACATATCTGGATGTGTACATATCATTGTATGATTGATCAAAACATCCTTGTGATTTCACTCATCAAGTGTCAACGCACTTGAATCTTGTTTCACTTATCAAGTGTCAATACACTTGAATCTTGATTCAATTCCTTTCCATGCGACAAGAACCGTTTCTTGTTGTTTCTATATTGAACTCCTTCAATATCTCATATATGTACGTTTGGCACAACCATATTGGCGTCAAAGTCTATCCACTATAGACATTCACGCTAAATATTCGGGTTTTGCCTAAGTCTTTCATCGAAATGAAATTCTTAACCTTTATCAATAAAAGATACATCATTTCTAATCAACAAGATGTCCTCCACAAAATGTATTAGAAATATGTCTTAGCGCTCCCACTTAATTTCTTGCAAATGCAAGCATCTTCATCGTCTCCTGATGAAAACTCTTTTCATCACGGTGAAGATTCCAACTCCGCGATGCTTACTTCAACCATTGAAGTTTGCATGCCCTTTTTAGCATCCTTTGAATTAACAAAACCCTTTGGATCGTGTCATGTACACGTCCTAGGTAACCATTCTATTAGAAGAATTTTGTTTTGTTTATTCATCTACCATATACCAAATTATATGTAGTGGTTGCTACTTTAATCCGTCCAGACTAAATATCGCTATGAAAGATTAAATCTTGTCATAGTCAACTCCTTGAACATTGTCGTAAAATACTTTACGACATGTCGACTATTTCATAGATGTGAAACATCCATGTCTGTTTCTTTATAGATCCAAATACGACCGATAGGTTTTTACACCTTTCCGGAGGGTCTTCCAAGTTCAAAACTTGATTTCTCGTGTATGGAACTATCACGGATTTGATGACTTCAAGCCATTTGACGGAGTCAGGGCCCATCATCGCTTCTTTGTATGTATTCGGTTCATCATTGTCAAACAATAATGATTTACTCTCAAATCTTAGCATTTGATTGTTTAACCGACCTACTTGGTTCAACAGAAACTTAGATCTCCGTGACCACAACCTTTGAGGCACATAAGCTATGAGCATTATGGAAGCCTTCGGAACGATTTCCGGCGCTGCGCAACTCAGCACATTTAGATAAGGTTCGTTAACCTTATCAAAGTTCTATTGTCCTCCCACTTAACATTTATGAAAAATTCCTTCTTTAAGAAATTTCAAATTTCAAGCGATAAACCCTTTTGTCCTCGGTGTTATGGAGGAATAACCAATTGTTATTCGAAATAACTTACAAAGACATGCTCATCCGACTTCGATTGTAAACATCTTACTTATGTTTAGCATACCAAAATTTAAGAAATGACAACTTGGGTTTTACCCCAAACCATAACTCATATGGTGTCATTTCAACGGATCAAGATGGAGCTCTTTTCAGTGTAAAAGCGGTAGTCTCTAAAGCTTTAATCTTTTAAAACATAATGGCAGTTTTATGAATAACACCTTTGATCCAACCATGTCAAACAAGGTTTCATTACAAATCTCAAACACTCCATATTCCTATGGTGTTTAGGGATATGTAAATCTAGGTGTTTTGCTAAACTTGCAACTCAAATAAATCCCTTTATGATAAAATCATAATTCATTTATTTTCTTATTACACTTGTAACTCAAACAAATCCCTTATGATAAAATCATAAACCATTTATTTTCTTGTTACAATGATTTTCCACTTCATCTTGAAAGTCTTTGAAAACGTTTTTCAAATATTTCATACTTCTTTCTCATTAAGTGAATATTCACTCAAATTTCCGGAGAAAGCATATGAAGTTGAAACCCATCGCTTACGAATACACATAATGGAATACATACATCGATATGTATAAATTCCAATAATTTAGTCGTTCGTTCTTCTTTGGCCTTTGAACGAAGTTTTAATTATCACGTGGAAAGTCTCACAAGCGTCACTTGATCAAATCAAAGACTCCAAAAATCCATGAATATGGAGATTCTCCATGTTTTCTTTCCAATATAATTTAAACAGCGATGTCACTTCGTAAGTGATCTTTCAATCATTTGTCTTGCGACATTTTAGCATTATGTTTTATGGATGTGATTTCTCCAACTAGATTTGTAAATCATCCATCTTATATGGAATACGGTAATTATTTGAACAACCTTTGTTCTCATAATACCTGATTTAAATAACAATTATTAAAACAAATCTTGAAGTCAAGCTTTGATGTCAACGAGAAATACAAACAACGGTTTGTTTGTTTTCGATGAACATCATCACATATTCTCTTGCTAGTTACTTAGGCCATTGTGGTTCATGAATTGCGTCGTTCCGTATGAAATTTCATACCAACCAATTCGGTATCCAATACCAAAGAACCACATTGTTTAACAAGCAAAGAATACAACCATAACATGTATATCATCCATATACCTAAATTGGATATTTCCAATCTTTTCTTTTCTGCCAACTATATTTTATAGATTCTCTTTCAGCATTTCCTTTTCATTTTTAAAAGAATCTATCAACATCAAAAGTGGCGCCATATACATGACACATAGTTCAAAGCGTGTATATTCAAATAATAATACCTTTGGACTTGCACTTTGAAGTAGATCACCATCATCAAATGATCGGTATTCTTTTAAAATCCATTATTTAGTAATCTTATAGTGTAGTAAACATTTTACATACATATTCTATTCACCCTTATCATGACGACTTTCATGATCAAGCTACTATAGCTTATAAAGGCGAATCGTGAGTATAACATTACTTTCCAAAACCTTTTTGGATGATTAGGATGTCTAGCATCTCCAACCTTCGTAAATTCTCATCCAATATGAGAATATATATTATACTCTATCATATTGCAACCAAAACATTGTTTCAGATATCGTTATATCTGTCACACATGATGGTTTCTGAAATAATTCTTTCAGCTCCTAGATAAACTTGATATTAAAACAATCAAGAATCATGGAGGCAAACATGATACTTAAGATACTAACACTGGAATTGTTACTCTCGATTTAATACCAACTATTAAATTTCACGGAGTAAACAGAGTTTGCTGAAAGTTTGCAATAGGACTTTAAACTTTATATTGACATTCAACACAATACGATACTAGTTCGTAAAGTATATATCCAGAATTCTATAGTTATATTATCTCAATTACAACTATGCATAAGGTGGTGAACGAATGCCAATGACTACAACAAATTATGCAAATTCACTTTGATTTAATTTATGATAAATTGAGTTCTACTAATCCAAATTAGAAATGAACTCCCACTCAAAAATGACATCCCTCGTGTCTTTTTGGTGATTACATGAACCAAATCCACTACACCAAGTCCGATCATCACGTGAGTCGGTGTAGTTTCAAAGGCGAGCATCCATATGGTCATCATATCAAAACATATGACTCATGCTTAACCTTTCAGTCCGTGTTCCGAGGCCATGTCTGTACATGCTAGGCTCGCCAAGTAAGAACCTTAGTATTCGCGTGTGTAACTGTCTTACACCCGAGATATGCTCGTGGATTCAAGTACACCCGATCATCACGTGATGTCTTGAAGCGACGAAACATTGTCGGTGCATACTTAAGGAAGAACACATTCTTATCTTGATATCTAAACGAGGGATCATCTTATTATGCTAATAAAACGCCAAACAAGCAATATAAGATGCAATCAAAACATCACATGTTTTATTAGTGAAATGATATGGTTCCCGCATATGATCTCCATCATGTGCACCGTGGTATGATCTCTATCAAACCTTTATGTGTAAGGCCAAGGTCTATGGAACTTACACGCTATGTGTGTTGTAAGAGTATCATCTCATACTTCTACTTACAATATCACCATATCATAACACTAGCCCAGCAACAATCTAAACTAGACGCCTCTAATTTATCCATTGCAAGTTTTACGTGGCTTAGGGCTTTCGAAGATAGAACCGTTCTTACCTACGAACATGAACCACAACGAGGATAACCAAATTGTTGACAACTCGTTGCAAATTAGATATTGACTATAGTAGGAGAGACAGACACCCGCTAGCCACTTATGCAAAACTAGTTGCATGTCAAGCGTGGAACAGGTCTCATGTGCGAGGACATGTAAAGTTTGTCCGGGCCGCTTCATCCCACTATGCCACCAATATCCAAAGTACAACTAAAAAGCAATAAAATGATCATCATCGCCCACATACTCATATGTGTACTACCCGTGCAAAGTATCTACGCATAGATCCGGCTCTGATACCACTGTAGGGTTCGCAGCATAGAAAACAAAAAATTTCCTACGATGGGAACTACGTACCAAGATCTATCTACTAGATACAAACAACGGGCGGATGTATATCCGTAGAGAACATACCCTTGAAGACCGACAAAGCTTAACGAGTTCAACTCGTGGTTGATGTAGACGATCTCTTGCCGATCTCAAGATCGAGAGGAAGTCCTAGCGCCACAAATCAGCAGCGCATCCGTGCTCGCACACACGTTCAAGGCACCGAGCAACCTCCGCCTCCTCGCTCCAGCGATGCAGCGGAAGCACAACTCTTTCTTGCCGAATAGCCACCGGGAACATGTATCTCGCTAGTCCGAGACCATGGGGGATAAATTCTAGAGGGGGAGAGAGATCCTTCACGAGGAGGTGTGTGAGACAAGTGAGGAGGGGGGCTCCTTTTATAGGAGGAGGGGGTCACCCAAGGGGGTGGCCGCCGGCCATGGGGGCTTCCCCCTCCCCTCCTTCATTCATGTGGGTGGACACTCCACTCACAAAATGCCCTTTAAATTTCCTCCACTCAAAAGTCCACTCAAATTCCCATTAAATTTAATGTAAACTCTCATTAAATAAAACTCCTTTTATTTATTCAGAATTTTGTCAATTACTTTAATGACAAACATTCACATATAACCCCTTGCTAGTATTTCATTTCACATGCAGAAACACTTTCTACAATTTCACCCGAAAACCCGTTTCGGTATCTAGTGAAATAAATTTCTGCGCTTGTTATTCTTTTCGGCATGAAACTTTTGCTCCAAATGGATGTCGGTGTCTCTTAAGTGTGTCACCCTACGGTTCGAGAATAATGCGGACATGATCGAGACCCCTCTCGGATCAATAATCAGAAGTGGGATCTGTAGACCCATACTGACTCCCACACATTCAACGATGACTTTCTTGTGATCGTCGGAACCTTTTACGCTAGTATCTTAATCCCTTTGTTTCACGATATATTACTTGTCCGAGATTCGATCATCGGTATCTCCATACCTAGTTTGATCTCGTTACTGACATGTACTCTTTTCTTGTTCCCGTGATATAACATTCTAGTGATCAAATCACTTGCTTGCAAGCTAATCAATGTGATATCACCGAGAGGGCCCAGAGTATATCTATCCATCATCGGGATGAACAAATTCCACTCTCGATCCATGGGCCTCAACATAACACTTTAGTAGTTCTGAACTCATCTTTATAATCACCCTGTTACGGTGTGACGTTTGATGTTATCAAGAAACTCTTCCGTGTTAGTGATTGACATGATCTTATGGTCTAAGGATTAGGATCACTTCGTAAGTTGTTATAGCAATATAAACTCAATGACTTTGATCGTAATGCTATACTTCGGATGAATGTTCATCACACCATTACACTAATGTTGTGACCTTGTTATTAACAACATCCAATGTCCATGATCAGGAAACCTTTGATCATCTTGTTAATCAACGAGCTAGTTTATAAGAGAGGCATAACTAGGAACTTCCTTTTTGTTTATTAAACACACATGTATTAACGTTTTCGTATTAATACAATTATAGCATGTAAAATAAACATTTATCATAAATAAGGAATACGATAATAACCACTTTATTATTGCCTCTCGGGCATATTCCCTTCATTCCAATCCACTAGGTATGGGTAGTGTATTGGATATTGAAAAAAATACACTAAAAATTGGGGAAAAGTGGGGATAATCGGAGATTGAATTGGTCCAATACTTTAGAACCAAACATACTTTTAGCAACAAATGGGGATTTGGGGTTTGGTGGGGATTATCTCCTCTAATCCCCACAAAAACTCTAGTACCAAACAATGCCTTAGGGGTATTTGGTCAAAGTGGGGGGGAGGGGGAGGGGGTTGATCGAGGTGCCCCAAAAGATACTATCTTTAGTCCCATTTGGTCAAATTGCCCCTAAAGATACTACCTTTAGGGGTATTTTGATCGAAGTGCCCCAAAAGATACTAGTTTTAGGGGTATTTGGTCAAAGTGCCTCTAAAGATACTATCTTTAGTCGTTAGGAGCACTTTGATCGAAGTGCCCTAAAAGATACTATCTTTAGGGACATTTTGATCGAAGTGCCCCAAAAGATATCATCTTTAGGGGCATTTGGTTAAAGTGCCCCTAAAGATACAATCTTTAGAGGTATTTTGATCGAAGTGCCCCAAAAGATACTATCTTTAAGGGCATTTGGTCAAAGTGCCCCTAAATATACTGCCTTTAGGGGCATTTTGATCGAAGTGCCCCAAAAATACTATCTTTAGGTGCATTTTTAAATGTGGCCCTAAAAATACTGTCTTTAAAGGTTTTTATCAAAGTGCCTTTAAAAATACTACTCCCTCAGATCCATAATACCCTTGTCATTATATCAAGGTGCGGGAGAAAATTGACTGAGTTTGCTGGCAGTTTCTTGGAAAATCTCGAGACGGTGCTGCTGAAGGACGCTATAGCGCATCATCGTTCTGGCCGTGTCATTAATTCTTCATCAGCTAGTATTCGTGACATGGAAATTATCTATTTCTTGCAATCGCTCCTGCTGTATGTCTTGCATCCGCTCCTGCTGCACGACGCGAGGACGCCGCCTCTGCCCAACACGCGCAGTTACAGCCGCCGCCGCCCCTCCCCCCTTCGCCACCGTTGCCGTCCCTCCCCCCTCCTCCGCCTGCCTCCGCTGTCGCCTGGCCGCGCACCTCCCTGGCTGGCTCGTCGCCGCTCGCGCCGCCATGAATCAACTGCGTCCGCTGTGCAGGTCCAGTCAAGAAGACCTCGCCGTCAGCGCCGTCTCCCTTCTCGTCGGCCAGAGCGCGCCGCCGCCCTCCCCTAAATCTCGTCGGAGGTCACGGTCCTCCTCTAAAGCTCACCGGAAGGATGCCGTCGATGTCCACCCGGCGAGCACGACCGCGCAACCGCGCCGCCATAGCCCAGACGCCATGGCTCCCGCGTGGTAGACGGTGTTTTGCAATGGAGCCACAACACGGTGCTACATAGATAGGAAGACAATGCTACTGGAAGTGGTCATTGTTGCTACATATGAAGGTCGTGATGCTACCGGCCAATAAATGTGTTTTGATATTTTTGCTACGGGTTAATGCTATAATAGTAGCAAGTTTTTGCTATTTCTCTTCTATGCTTTTGCTACAATAGCACAAAGTATTTGCTACGACATTTTCGGTTTTGCTATAACCAATCTCTACGGTTTTGCTACGAGATCTCCGGCGAGGAATATCCGACGATGTCTCTTTTGCTATATTAGAAAAAATATTTTGCTACAACCGTTTTGTGGGTTTGCTACAATAGCGTATTTTTTTTGCTACAATAGCGCAAAATTTTTGCTACAAGGTCTCCGGCGAGGTCTCCGGCGAGATCTCCGGCGAAATTCTCCGATGAGGTCTCCGGCGAGTCTTCGGTGAGGTCAGTTTTGCTATATTAGTTTTTTTTTGCTACATGGTCGCCGACGAGGTCTTCGGTGAACTCTCCGGCGAGGTTAGTCTGTTTTTCTATTTCTATGACGAACCGTTTTTTGCTACAGTATAGCAAAAACAGGGCATTATATAGCAAAAACGGGTCTGAGTATAGCAAAAATGAAATTTAGGTGAACACGTGTCAGCAGGAGGACCGGGGGATTTGCGGAAATATCCGCAGAGGGAGGCGTAGTACGGCCCATGATTTTACGATGCTTTTGCCGCCAACTCGATACTACATGTCGCGACGGTATCTAGTGTCTGTTGTATCCTGGTTCACCACGCCTGCAGCCCGGCCTTTCGACGAGAAATACCCTTGTCCCTCTGGATGTGAAACGACCGAACAGACAACATTTGATGCCGCGCAGCTCGGTGGTCCATAGACCAATCCGAGCCCCATAAAAGTCGACGTGACAATGGAATCTTAGACTAGTCACAATGGGGAGTATCATATAATAGTATCATGCATATGATATTAGTATATGATACCATGCCCACATTGCATAGTATCATGTAGTAGTATCATAGTCTTAGTGTATTTATTGTTTTTTAGAATCTCGATGTAAAATTGTGTACAAGATTTATTTGATATCATTTTTTCTAATTTCACGTGCTATGATACCGTATCTATCTATGATACCAGTACAACCTTTTTCATCGTTAATTACAGTGACACATAAGCATTTTGCATGCATGTAGTGCATGATACTAGCTATGATACCCCCGTCAGATTGACCCGACGTCCAAATCTTAGCCCGTTGTTGCGGCCGTCTAGCTTTGCAAATTGTGAGTCACGCCGGTACTAGCTAGCGCAGTGACAGTTCCGGCTGCACGAACATCGGCGTAGAATATATATATATCTCGGCGTCTTGCTGTCTCGGGCAATCTCCGTCCTTCCGTTTCTTCTCCCTGTCTCCTCGACTTGTTGTTCTTGGAGCTGTCAGTCGGAATATGAGTGACAACGACGGCGAAATGAAGCGATAACTAGCACTAGCAAGCAGCCTAAGATTGTGTGGCTTTGTCAACAAGTGCAGGTGTGAACTGTTCTTCCCGATGGCTAGATTTTTCGTGGGTGAGGTGACTTAGCTAGATTACCACTGTGCTTCAGATATCGTAGGTCGGTCTCATGGTGTGGATGGAAATGGCTGGTGAGTTGGGACTCGTGTAGCTAGTAGCAACACATGTAGCACAACAGGCAAGGAAATAAGAGCTGCGTCAGCGTTCAACAGAGTGATCAGGCTGGCCTGCTCTCAGGTTGGTCCTAGTGCTACTATCATAAGGTATATTATGTATGCCAATTTAGCAAAAATCTGACGTGACGGTATAATTAATGAAGAAAGATATAGTTAATGTATCATAGATAGATACCGTATCATAACACGTAAAGCTAGAAATTATAATGGCAATAAATCTTGTGTACACATTTTACATAGAGATTCTACAAATCAATAATATACCACTACTATGATACTACTACATGATATAATACACTAGGGACATAGAATCATACACTGATATCATATGCATGATACTAGTATTATGATACTCCCACTAGAACAAGCCTCCTGCCAGGGCGAGGGCGAGCAGCTCCTGTCTTGCGAAATTCAGCTATGTGACAGTCGATGCGTGCATATGAAAACTGCAAAACCTACTCAGCTCTGGGGGCAGAAGATAATAGTCAGCATGCTTACGGTTGTAGCAGTACTAGGCTACTAGCTCGCTGACTGTGGCACAGAACGAAAAAACAGTTTGTTAATCACTCAATCTAACTTATATAGTAAACGAGCAGTTACCCACATTACTTAATGATGACGCCTGTTTCTGGAACACGCTCAGTGCATGCTGACACCAGGGCCGTGCAGGTGTACATGCTCGTGATCAAAGGATGCTGCTAGTGTAATTTACACGCTCGGCTCCCCAGCTTCCCGTCAACTTATTTTTAGAGAGTGATATTGGGGACCTGCTTCTCATACCAGGCCGAGCAGTGCCTGTCATGCAAAATGCACTGAGTGCAGGCCTGTCAGAACAAATTGTTAATTGCTGTATTTCAGTTATTTATATACGAGCAGCCACATTTCTTAATGATGATCCTGCAACACACACTGAGTGCACGCTGACACCAAAACCCTGCACGTACGCGGTAAGCTCGTGATCGAGATCGAAGGACGGTTCTAGCGTAAGCTGCACGCTCCACAGCTCCTGTCGCCTAAAAAATTACTACTGACAGCGCGCAGCAGCAGGCAGCATCTTCCACGTACGACAGGCGGTTACACGCGCAAGTACCGAGCACGAGCAGTTGCAATGAGGCTAATTACGCGCAGTGACGGCGCATGTCGTGCGGGTGAGCATAATGTCAACACGGGCTGGCGCGCCGCGCACGTGAGGGCATGTGCAGACCATGCATGCCGCGCGTACCGTAAGTCACCGCCGGTGATGAGGTTTGGAGGTGGCTTGTGAATTGGAGTCACATTTCCACGCGGATCGCACAGGTACCTATCTACCAGCATGTCTCCGTTTACTTAGTGCCCAAGCGTGCACAGGTACCTACCAGTATATCTTCTGTTGTACTCGTCGAGTTTTCTGTGAAGTGCCATGCATACTGCCGTTGCCCTCGATCGTGAAGGACGTTCACTGTGAATCTGACCGTAGTAGTCCCTTCATCATCCCATAACATAAGATGCTATTATCATGGTACGGAGAGAATATTAGGGATTAAGAATTATGTTACCGAAGTGTGCTATACGCCGCTTCGAGGCGTTAGGTGCGTGCCGCCTGAAGACGCGGGGTAACTCTGAAAATCCTCTACAATTATGATTTAAAAATTGTGAATATTTTTAAATATTGGAGAAATTTTTTCAATATCATAAGAAAAATTTCAAAAATATAATTCAAAAATCGTGAACAAAAATTTGAAAATTATGAACCAATTCCGAAAATTCTGAATCAATTTCAAAAAAGTCATAAACCATTTACTAAAATCATGAACCAATTTCATAAAAAACATGAACCAATTTCAAAACCATGAACCAAAAATTAAAAACATGAACAAAATTTCAAAAACCATGAACCCAATTCAGAAAATCATGAATCAATTTAAAAAATCATGAACCAAAATTCAGAAAAACAAAATATTTTTTAAAAGATAATGGACATCTTTTATAAAAGTAATGATGTTTCTAAAAACGTAAACAAAAAGAAAAGTAAGAAGAAACAAAAAATAAAATCAAAAAATAAATAGAAAAATAAAAACCGAAAAAAGAAAACAGATAAAATAAAAAAGAAAGCCTAAAAAAAATTGCTAACTCTAACTGGGTCGGCCCATCAGGGCTTGCGCCTTGTGCGGCGCGCGCCGTCAGCAGGCGGCAAATAACATTTCGCCTTATTAGTACCTCGAGAGTTCTATTTGTTCCCCAGCTAACCCTAAAAAAAAAATTTTGTTCCCCAGCTTGTCGGGCTTAGGAAGCCCGTTTAAATTGGGCTGCACATTCTTCATCTACCTAGGACTGCCGAGTTAATTGGACTCGGATGTTGAAATTATTGAGTAGCCCATACCAGTGGGCGTCATGTTCTTTGTCAATCTGAGTGCACGGTTTTTCTCGCTTAAAAAAGGAAAGAAGTTGGTGAGTTATCAGGAGCTCAGAAAATTGTGATGATATTTTTCCTAAAAAAAGTGTGATGAAATTATCTTAAGCGGCCTTGTCAAAGAAAAAAAAATCATAAACAGCCACAATTCGTTAGTTTCGATTTTATCAACCAAAGTTAGCAAAACGGCAACAGTATTGCAGGCCACTATTGGGGCAGGGTGGGGCAGTGAAACAGCGTGGGAGCGACCGATGTACGTATCATGTACACCCACCAAAGGGGAGTACTATATCTTTTATCGGGATAATTCCCTAGAATCCTTCGGGTCCCCTTGCTGACACGTGTTCTTAAAAATCTTTAAATCCTGCTTTTGCTAGCGACATATTTATTTTTGCTACAAATAGTTTTGTTTTTGGTATAAATATTCTCTTTTTGCTACATGTAGCAGAAAATGGTTTGGCCCAGAAAATAGAAAAAGAGACTGAACCTCGCAGGAGATTTCGCCAGAGACCTCGCCGGCGACCGTGTAGCAAAAAACTTGTGCTAATGTAGCAAACCCGATCTCACCGGAGACTCGCCGGAGACTCTCGCCGGAATAAACGTTGTCGGAGACCTTGTAGCAAAAAAAATACGCTATTGTAGCAAAAACATGAAACGATTATAGCAAAATGGTTTTTCTAATGTAGCAAAGTAGACATCGCCGGATAATCCCGCCGGAGATCCCATAGCAAAATCGTAAAGATTGGTTGTAGCAAAAAAATTATGCGCAAGTAGCAAAAATAATATGAATACATAGCAAAACTAATATGCTAAGATATCAAAATTTTGTTCATATGATGCAAAATCCAAAATACATGTAGCAACAAAATTCTTCTATGTCGCAAATTTAAAGAGTCACTATAGCAAAAATTTCTCAATGCGGAAAATGATAGAACATTAGGCGCCAGCGAGCGCTCCTCTCGAGCTGGCCGGAAGCCATGGTGGCTGGCTCCATCCCGGCGGCGTGTACTGATGACCCACAAGTGTAGAGATCGCAAAAGTCTTCGCGGATAGTATTACCCAATTTAAAGATTCGACACAAGAAAAGACAAAGAATACTTGCAAGCCTTAACAACTGAGTTGTCAATTCAGCTGCACCTAGAAATAGTTCTTACTCACAGAAGTTTATCAGTAGCAACAGTTTGTAGTAGTAACAATAGAGCAAAAGCAACAGTAGCAATAGTAACAGTAACGGTAACAGTAGGATTCAAGTGCGGTAGGCATAGGGATAAATGGACGGGCGTTGCATGGACGAGTCTAAACATGTAACTTCAAGAACTAGGGCATTGCAGATAAATAATAACAACATCCAAGTACTAAAAAATCCTAGGCATGTGCTCCAAATATAGTCATACGTGCTCGCAATGAGAATTTGCACAACATCTTCTGTCTAGCCAGTCCGTGGCAGCGAGGCCTGTAGGGAACTACTGGCAATTAAGGTGCTCCTTTTAATAGAGCACCGAAGCAAAACATTAACACTCCGTAAACACATGTGATCCTCACACCACAGCCATCCCCTCCGGTTGTCCCAATTATTGTCACTTTGGGGCCTTTGGATCCGGACAATGATATGTGTACACAACTTGCAGATAAGATCACAAACAATACTATCATAATGATTCAATAATAAGTTCAGATCTGAGATCATGGCACTCGGGCCCTAGTGACAAGCATTAAGCACAACAAGTTGCAACAAAGTCAAATAGTACTAATAGAGATACTAGGCACTATGCCCTAACAATTCTTATTCAATTACATGATAGAACTCATCCAATCCCTACCATCCCCAAGCCTACAGCGGGGCATTACTCGCTCATGGATGAGAGAAACATCGGTGGTTGATGGAGATGCGTTGGTGATGACGATGGCGATGATCCTCTCCAAATTCCCCGTCTCGGCAGGGTGCCAGAACGGAGTTTCTGGATCCGAATATTGGTTTCTGGTGGCGGCGGAGCGGAACTCTTTCTAGAAAACTATCAAACCTCCCCTGAGTTTTTAGCTCAGAAGGCAACTTATAGACGCGAAGAAAGGCCGAGGGGCTGCCTGGGGCGGCCAGACCTCCCCCAGGCGCAGCCAGAGGTTGCCCGCGCCTAGGGTGGGTCTGGGCCCCCAGACCCCACCCTGTCTCCCCTTCTGGCTCCGTGGATCTTCTGGTGAGAAATAGTTTTTGGCATATTTTCCGGGATTTTTCCCGATAGTTCATTTTCTGCACAAAAACAAGACACCAAAGTAATTCTGCTGAAAACAACGTCAGTCCGTGTTAGTTGCATCCAAATCACACAAGTTTAGAGGAAAAACAATAGCAAAGTGTTCGAGAAAGTAGATACATTTTGGACGTATCAACTCCCCCCAAGCTTAGCTTATTGCTTGTCATCAAGCAATTCAGTTGAAAACTGAGTGCGATAAAAGAACTTTCACGAACACATTGCTTCATATGATGTATATATTCTCAGCACAGGAGTAGATGCTTAAATAATTCATAATAAGAAGTATGCAACTAAGTCTACTCAATAGTCATTGCAAGATATGAAGAGAAACCAACTCAAATAATAATAAGTAGCATGAAACATAAACATAAGCAACATTGCAATGCTCATAGTAAGGTATGATAGAGTGGTATCTCGCTTGCCTTTGTTTGAAGAGCATAATATAAATGCCAAGGCACCTCTCAAGTTCACGTGAAGACTAGAGATAAAGATATCCGAGATACAAGCATCAAAATCATGACATAATTAACTAAGTTTTGATACAAACACAAGAATGACAACTATGCTCTCAAGAAGGTGCTCATAGAATGGATGGTGACTCAACAAGATTGTGAAAACGGTTTTGAAAGGTTTGAAAGGCTTCCAAATGCTGAAAGTAAGGTACTCATTAGCTTTGAGCTCTCATTGCCCCTATCATAAGCATCTTTATGTGGTTAAGGTGAAAGTAAGGTCCACTCTGAATTATATGCTTGACATACCATATACTGAAAATCCTGAGTCCCTTGAGTGCGAGGGACCCTCCGCATACTACTCAACTTTTGGGTCCAGGAAAGTTCTTGTCATTGTAAGTATTTGCATACCATCGAGAACCGCCAACGGGGTACCCCTTGCATATGGTACAGGAGCTTTCCCATAACCAAAATGACAAGGCAAGCAGACAATGAACATCTCATCAATCTTTTTATTTACTATATGCATAGTTTTTTATTGAGGATGCTTCATAGATGACTACTATGGTGATGCTGCAAGTTTCCACCATGACTAGGCATGGCTTAGGCTAGCGGCCCTGGCGTTTCTCTAACACAGAATACAAACTCCATGGACTCACAAGTCCCCCTCTCATTTCGCATCGTTGACATCCGCAAACAAAAGAGCAAGGTATCAACTAGATATAAACATATCTAAAAGGTGTTGAAAACGTCCCCCGTGACAGCACGGTTCTGCTGACTCCCATCATATAATTTGCAAGCATATAACTTTAATGGACTAGTCACAATGGTTCAGGATTATTAAGTGCACATAATAAAGTGTGCCATCAAGTTCGTGAGAGCTTTACTAACCAACTCTCTCAAAACAGACAAACATTTTATTTTTGAAGAAAACACGGCATATAGAATATGCACTGAAGTAGCAAATGATGCTAATAGGTAGGTATGGTGGAAACAGCTGGCAATATTGGTTTTGGGGAGTTGGAAGCACATGTAAAGCACATGCTCAGTGCAAGTGAAGGCTAGCAATAGAGAGGGAGTGACAAACGAGAGAGCAATAGCTGTTATAATCATGCTTGCAACAAAACAGGACTAATTATGGCATGAAAGTGATGCAAGAACTTCGAGGCAAAATAAATCATCGAGGCTTACTGACTATTGATTAGTCATATGCATGCGTGAGCATGTGCCAAGTCGATTCACATGAACAGTCAGAGGAGGATACCACAATATCATACCAAAGTATGAATAAAACAATGCAAGCAAACATTCATATGACATGCTACAAACTATTAGCAAGCTGGAGCTAATCATAGACAAGCAAGAACTACTAAGCATCCATAATGACATACACCTTACACAAACATGCTAAGAATGCTCACAATGATGAGTATATGTACAAAAATGAAAACAAATAAAGTTCGTTACCAGCCTCTTACCACTCCTCGAGTTGTCTTAATCTTCATTATTGCTCTTTAATTGTGTGACTTGAATGATAAAATGAAAACCAATATCCACTGAGGACGACTGAACCCTGCGAATAACTCACAAAACCAAAGAAGAACAACAAATATTTTTGGTGTTTTCGATTTTTTAGAAACAAGCAAACAAAGAAAAACCAACCAAACAGAAGCAAACAAAACAAAGCAAAATCTTTTTGGATTTTTTAGTTTAAGGCAAACCAAAGCAAAAAGCAAAGAAACAAACCAAGAGAAACAACGAAAATATTTTTGGTATTTTTGTGTTTTTGAGAAAGAAGCAACAAGAACCAAAAAGAAAGCGAAAACAGTGGATATACAAAGAACCGACCGAACATGATATATATATATATATATATATATGAGTGTGATGTCGGTATACCTCCCCCCAAGCTTAGGCTTTTGGCCTAAGTGGGGCTCAATCCCATGGTGCCCAAGTAGATGCACCTCCGTGGTATGTTGAGGAAACTCCCTCGTCCTGGTACGAGCTCGAGGCCTCCCCTGTATAATGCGCAGGGTCATATGAGGGCACTTCCCCCTGATAGTGCACGTGTAAGTTGAGAGAGCACAACTTTTCATCCATCTCCCCTTTCGTGTGTGACCAAGGTCCTTGATAAATACTGAGCAAAGTGGTTTGGGGTAGATCTCTCTCTCTCTCTCTCTCTCTCTCTCTCTCTCTCTCTCTCTCTTCCCCGTCAGTAAACAACATTCTGTAAACCAAGTTCTCATGAGTAGAGCTAGAGGTGACAAAGTGGTGCGCCTTCATGGCAACTAGATCAAGTCTCTGAGGAGCCAAAACTGTATCATGTGGATCAACAGTAATGCCCAAGGCAGCAGCAATACGAGTAGCAATAAATCCCCCATAAATGGGTCCCCTAGCAGCTAAACGACGAGCAATGAGGGAACCAAGATTATACTTCTCCTCACCATAGAGCGCAACAGCTAACAAGGGCAATTGATAGTTGGATATATTACCAGTGTTCTCCCTACCAAGAACACTGGTGGTAAGATAGTAGGTGAAGTACCTGATGGCTGGGAGTTGAATGTTCTTTATCTTCCCTCGCTGAGCTCTGCGGTCATCATCATTGGTTATTCCTCGGTATAGTTCCAGCAAATCAACGGGAAGAGTTGTAATCTTCTTTGATGACCCCTTTGTACCAAGTCCCAAGGCCTTGCAAAAATTCTTCAATGTCATAGAATGAGCCATGTCATAAAGTCTGAAAGACACAGAAGAATTGAACAAACTATTGGTGAAGGAAAAGTTCTCCACAAATGTTTTAGTAAGTGAAGCATATTATGCACTCTCATCATGCATGAAACTTGTTAGACCAGCCCTCTCAATCAAAGCCATGAAATCATTAAGGATCCCATCAGCTTGCAAGAAAGTTTGACAAGGAAAGGTGGAGGGGTGAGCATCCCCTTCATCTCCCTCGTCACCAAACCACGGAGTGATGAGATCCTCATTGTATGAGGGTCTGGAGCTGGTAGATGACCTAGGGAGCCTTGCCCTTCTAGGTGCATCACTCTCAAATATGTCACCAAAGGTGTGATGGTCCATGACTTCCCTATTCTGAAATTTTAAACAACCATCAAACCAAGTGATTTCTAAGTTGATAAATGATGAGAAACTACTATAGGAACTTGCTAGAGGACTACACATGCATCAAAACAAAGTTTCTAAGCATAGAACTATAGGGGTTCGTAGGATGGAAAACAAAAAAATTCTACCGCATGCACACAAACAAGCCAAGATCTATCTACTAGATTGTAGCAACGAGTCGATAGAAGCACTCACCCTCGAAGATTCCAAAGCGGTTAACGAGATCAGATTCTCGTGGGTGATGTAGTCGTACACTTGCCGATACCAAGATCGCGTAGACGATCCTTCCGGCGCTGCGTTCCGGCAGCGCTTCCGCAGTCGGTCACACATTCGGTACTCGATGAAGACCTTCCTCTCCCTTGTTCCAGCAGGCAGCGGAGGTTGTAGTTCTCCCCTCGGGATTCCGGCAGCATGACGGCGTGGTGTCAGAAGTAGAGGAAAGATCCCGCAGGGCTTTGCCTAAGCCGGTGCGAGTTATGGTGGATTAGGGTTTCCCGGAGATCTAGGGTTTAGATGACCGGGAGGAGGAGGAGGTGTCGGCGACGGCTAGGGCGGCGGCGATGAACCGGCAGCGGCGTGAGGCGTCGACGGCACGTCGGCGGCGGCGGCACGGTAGCGGGGCTGCGACGGCGGCAGCGGCGGCTCGTGGAGAGGGGCTAGGGCTTGTGTGCTTTGGGGCAGCCCTCCCCCTCAATTTATGAGAGGAGGGGCAGCCTTGGGAGGGGTGGGTTTGAATCCTAACACAAACCCAAGTTGGATTGAGAGAAGGACTTGTTTCTTCTCCTAGTAGGAAACCATTGTTCCAGTTTGACTTTTCAAACTCCCGTTTGATTTTCAATTTAGAGCTTTAATTCTCTCTTACAAATGCACACACCATGTGACCTCGGACATGATCCAATCATTCCACTTACCCATGACACATTCATGGAACATTCTCCTTCCGGACCGGTGAACCTTCTAGACCCTTCTAGAATCTCTCCGATGAAAACATCGGAAACTTTCCCGAACTCCAAAATAGGACTTTCCTTATATGAATCTTATTCTCCGAACCATTCCGAATATCCTCGTGATATCCCGGATCCCATACGAGACTCCGAACAAATTTCGGTATCCCTACTAACATTTTATATCTACTAAACAACATCGAATCCTTAAGTGTGTCTCCCTACGGTTCGTGAATTATGCGGACATGACCAAGACACTTCTCCGATCAATAACCAATAGAGGAATCTGGAAATTAATATGGCTCTCACATATTTTTACGATTACTTTGCGATCGAATGAACCACTTACATACGATACCAATTTCCCTTTGTCTCACGATAGTTTACTTATCCGAAGTTTTGATCGTCGGTATCTCTGCATACCTAGTTCAACCTCGTTACCGATAAGTACTCTTTTCTCGTCCGTGATATGTGATCCCTTGTGATCCAGTCACATGCTTGCAAGCTAATTGGATGGCATTTCACCGAGAGGGCCCAGAGTATATCTATCCGTCATATGGATGGACAAATCCCACTCTTGATCCATGTGCCTCAACCCATACTTTCCGAACACTCAATGTCACCTTATAGCCACCCAGTTACGGTGTGGTGTTTGATGTCATCAAAGCATCCTTCCGGTGATGGTGATTAACATGATCTCATGGTCGAAGGAATTAGGTTACTATGTATCAGAAAGCTTATAGCAAACGAACTATTGAAATGACTTGATCTTAATGCTACGCTTATCTATAGGAGTATGTCCATCATACCATTCTCCTAATGATATGATCTTGTTGTTAAAAACATCTCAATGTTCATGATCAGGAAACTACGATCATCTATTAACCAACAAGCTAGTATCACAAAGAGGCTTTACCAGGGACTCTAATTTAGTTTACAAATCACACAAGTATTAATGTTTCCGGTTTAATACTATTATATCATGAATGTAAACTTTTAGCATAAACACAAAGATATAATAATAACCGCTTTTATTATTGCCTCTAGGGAATATCTCCAACAGTGTCCCACTTGCACTAGAGTCAACTAATCTAGATTACATGGTAATATACCGAACACCCATGGCGGTTTGGTGCTGGTCATGTTTTGCCCTCGAGAGAGGTTTAGTCAACAGATCCGCCACATTCAGATCTGTGTGTACTTTGCAAATCTTTATGTCACCACCTTGGACATGCTCTCGAATAGCATGAAAACGTAGCTTGATGTGCTTCAGCTTCTTGTGTGACCTTGGTTCTGAAGGGTTTCGCGGCATAGTAAATCAAAAAAAATCTACGGATGCGAACGGGAAAGCCAAGATCTAATCTAGGAGATGCAATCAACGGGAGGGATAGATGAGATCTTCATACCCTTGAAGAAATCACACAGCGAAACGTTCAACAGAACGTGGTTGATGTAGTCGTACTAGCCTTCTCCTCCTCGTGATCCGATCCGATCCGATCCAACGCCGCAAGTGGCGATGCCTCCGAGAGATGCACACGTACGGAACCACGACGTCTCCTCCTTCCTCGGTCCAACAAGTGGGGTGGAGAGATAGATTGGATCTACAGCACGACGGCGTGGTGCAATGGTGGAGAGTTTCTGCGGCAGGGCTTCGCCTACACGCAGTCGGGAGAGAGAGAGAGAGGTAGAGCAGCAGCTGGCGGCTAGGGTTTAGGGTGAGGGGAGGGTGCGCCCCCTGCCCACCTTATATAGGGGGCTGTCCGGCCCCCTTGCCCCCTCCTCCAAGCCCTAGGGCGGCGGCCCCAAGGGTGGAGTGGGGGGCAAGTCTTCCCCCCTTCTAGAAGGTCCCCTAGGGTTTTGGCCCGCTAGGCCTATGGGGCCTTGTGCCCCTGGCCCAATGCGGCCAGTGCACTCCCTCGTAGGCCCACGCCCCCTTCTACAAGTGGGGCCACGTTGGTACGACTCCGGAAGCTTCTAGAACCTTCCAGTACAATACCGAACATTCCGAAACAATTCCGAAATCCAAAAACTGCTTTCCTTTATATGAATATTATTCTCCGGACCATTCCGGAACCTCTCGTGATGTCCTGGATCTCATCCGAGACTCCGAACAAAAAACTCATAAACCAATTATCCATTCCATCCTAGCGTCGAGGCATGTTAAGTGTGTGACCCTATGGGTTCGAGAATATGCAGACATAATCTTCTATCAATAATCAACAACGGGATCTGGAAACCCATATTGACTCCCACATATTCATCGATGATCATATCAGATGAACCACGATGCCAGGATTCAATTAATCCCATATTTATATTCCCTTCGTCACGCGATATTTTACTTGCCCGAGATTTGATCGTTGGTATTGGCATACCTAGTTCAATCTCGTTCACAGCAAGTACTTTACTCGTTCCGTAATCCGATATCACTTTGTGATTAACTCCTTAACCATGTGCTTGCAAGCGGTGTTGATATCGATTACCGAGTGGGCCCGAAGTATATCTCTCCGACTTGGGAGGGACAAATCCCATCTCGATACATACAACCCAACAAGTACTTTCTGATCACTTGAGAGACACCTTTATGATCACCCTCTCATAGGATGACGTTTGATGACCTCAAAGCTTTCTTCCGATACCAGGGTGTTGCATTATCTCATGGTCTAAGGAATACAATATTTGACATAAGAAAAAGCTTCGCAAAGATTAACACGATGACATGATCTAATTGCTCTGCTTGATTTGGGTTTGTCCATCATATCATTCTCCCAATGACATGATCTCATTATTAATCGACAACTCATGTCTATGGTTAGGAAACCTTAACCATCATTAATCAATGAGATAGTCCATAGAGGCGTACTAGGGACATGGTGTTGTTCATAAACCACACAAGTATCAAAGTTTCCGCTTAATACAATTCTAGCATGGAATATAAACTTTATCATGAACAATAACATCTTTATTATTGCCTCTAGGGCATAATTCCAACAGTCTCCCACTTGCACTAGAGTCAATAATCTAGTTTACATCTGGCAACAATCTAGCACCCATGGCATTAAGGTGTTGATCATGTTTTGCTCGTGGAAGAGGTTTAGTAAACGGATCTGCAACATTCAGATCCGTATGTACTTTGCTAATCTTCAGATCTCATCTGTTATATAATCTCGAATTATATGAAATTGGCGGTTGATGTGCTTGGTATTTGGATGATATCTTGGTTCCTTAGCCAGTGCTATGGCGCCAATGTTGTCACACAATATCTCCAGTGGGTCCAAGGAACTTGGAACCACACCAAGCTCAGTGATGAAGTTCCTGATCCAAACTCCTTCACTTGACGCTTCTGCAGCAGCCATGTATTCCGATTCCACTGTAGATCCCGCGATCACGCTTTGCTTTCAGCTTCTCCAGCTCACAGCTCCTCCATTCAAAATATAAACGTATCCTGTCTGAGATTTAGAATTATCCGGGTCGGTGTCGAAACTAGCGTCAACGTAACCTTTTACGACGATCTGCTCATCACCTCTATAGACCAAGAACATTTCTTTAGTCCTATTTAAATACTTTAGGATGTTCTTTACGGCTGTCCAATGTTCCACTCCTGGATCACTTTGGTATCTGCTCGTCAAACTAAGAGCATTGGACACATCCGGTCTAGTACACAACATGGCATACATGATAGAACCTATGGCCGAGGCATATGGCACTTTTCTCATAGTTTCTCTATTGTTTACGGTAGCTGGACACTGAGCCTTGCTCAATATCTTACCTGACAACATGGGCACTGAACCTTTCTTTGCCTTATCCATTCTGAACCTTTTCAGAACTTTGTCTAGGCATGTACTTTGGCTTAAAGCTATTAGGCGTCTTTGTCTATCTCTATAGATTTTGATGCCTAATATATAAGCAGATTCTCCTAGGTCTTTCATTGAAAAACATTTATTCAAATAACTCTTCACATCGTTAAGCATACCAATGTCATTTCCAATAATCAATATGTCATCCACATATAGTACTAGAAATGTCACTGAGCTCCCACTCACTTTCTTGTAGATACAAGCTTTGTAGCAATTTGGAACAAATCCAAAGCTCTTGATCACTTGATCAAAACGAAGGTTCCAACTCTGAGATGCTTGCTTCGGTCCATAAATGGAACGCTGAAGTTTGCATTCTTTATCAGCATTCTTAGGATCGACAAAACCTTCGGGCTGCATCATATACAACTCTTCATCAATGTTGCCATTGAGGAACGCAGTCTTGACATCCATCTGCCATATTTCATAATCATGAAACGCAGCAATTTCTAATAAAATCCGAATGGACTTAAACATCGCTACGGGAGAGAAAGTCTCATCGTAGTCAACACCTTGAACTTGTCGAAAACCTTTCGTGACAAGTCGACCTTTATAGACAGTAATATTACCATCCGCGTCCGTTTTCTTCTTGAAAATCCATTTGCACTCAACGGCCTTACGGTCGCTAGGAGGGTCCACCAAAGTCCATACTTGGTTTTCGCTCATGGATCCCAATTCGGATTTCATGGCCTCTAGCCATTTCTCAGAATCTGGGCTCATCATTGCTTCCTCATAGTTCGCAGGTTCACTGTTGTCTACCAACAAGACAGTTAAGACAGGGTTGCCATACCACTCAGGAGGGGCACGTGACCTTGTCGACCTGCGACGTTCAGCAGTAGCATCGTTCGAAGTTTCATGATCCTCATCATTAGCTTACTCTCTTGTTGGTGCAGGCGGCACTGGAACAATTTCAGGTGCTGCGCTACTCTCCAACTCGAGAGAAGGTTCCATAACCTCGTCTAGCTCTACCTTCCTCCCACTCATTTCTTTCGAGAGAAACTCCTTCTCAAGAAATGATCCGTTCTTTGCAACAAACACTTTGCCTTCGGATCTGTGGTAAAAGGTATACCTAATCGTTTCCTTAGGGTATCCTATGAAGACACATTTCTCCGCTTTGGGTTCGAGCTTGTCCGGCATCAACTTCTTGACGTAAGCTTCGCATCCCCAAACTTTAAGAAACGACAACTTAGGTTTAGCACCAAACCATAGTTCATACGGTGTCGTCTCAACGGATTTAGATGGTGCCCTATTTAAAGCGAATGCATCGGTTTCTAATGCATAACCCCAAACTGATAACGGCAAATCTATAAGAGACATCATTGATCGCACCATATCTAATAGAGTTCGATTCCGGCGTTCAGACACACTATTGCGCTATGGTGTTCCAGGTGGCGTGAGTTGCGAAACGATTCCGCTTGCTTTAAGATGCGTGAGAAAATCATAACTCAAATATTCACCTCCACGATCGGATCGTAGAAATTTAATTTTCCTATTACGATGGTTTTCCACTTCGTTCTGAAATTCTTTGAACTTTTCAAATGTTTCAGATTTATGTTTCATTAAATAGATATACCCATATCTACTTAAATCATCAGTAAAAGTGAGAAAATAGCGATATCCACCGCGCGTCGAAACACTCATTGGTTCGCATACATCGGTATGTATGATTTCCAATAAGTCCGTTGCTCGCTCCATTATTCCGGAGAACGGGGTTTTGATCATCTTGCCCATGAGGCACGACTCGCACGTGTCAAATGATTCAAAATCAAGAGACTCCAAAAGTCCATCAGAATGGAGTTTCTTCATGCGTTTTACACCAATATGACCTAGACGGCAGTGCCACAAATAAGTCGAGTTATCACTATCTACTTTGCATCTATTAGCCTCAATATTATGGATGTATGTTTCATCGCTTTCGATATTTAGAAGAAATAAACCATTCATAGCAGGTGCGTGACCATAAAAGATGTTACTCATATAAATAGAACAACCATTATTCTCCGATTTAAATGAATAACCGTCTTGCAATAAACATGATCCAGATATAATGTTCATGCTCAACGCAGGCACATAATAACACTTATTAAGGTTTAAAACTAATCGCGAAGGTAAAACTAAGGAGAGCATGCCGACGGCCATCACATCACCTCTTGATCCGTTGCCAATGCGCATCGTCACCTCATCCCTTGCTAGCCGCCGTCTATTCCATAGCTCCTGTTTCGAGTTACAAATATTAGCAACTGAACCAGTATCAAATACCCAAGCACTACAATGAGCGCTAGTAAGGTAAACATCAATAACATGTATATCAAATAAACCTTTAATGGTGCCAGCCTTCTTGTCCGCAAAGTACTTCGGACAGTTCCGCTTCCAGTGACCCTTGTCCTTGCAATAGAAGCACTTAGTGTCCGGCTTAGGTCCAGACTTGAGCTTCTTCTCAGCAGGGGCAACGCGCTTGCCGCTGCCTTTCTTGAAGGACTTCTTTGCACCCTTACCTTTCTTAAAGCTGGGGGGCTTGTTGACCATCAACACATGATTATCTTTCTTGATGTCCACCTCCGCATCTTTCAGCTTAGCGAAGAGCTCAGTGATCGTATCAGTGGAACCAATCTGATTATGAGTAACTACAAAACCTTTGTAGCTAGGAGGGAGTGATTGCAGAACTCTGTCAATCTTGAGCTCTTCTGGAATCTTGCAGTCCAGTTGTTCAAGACGTTGAGTGTAGCCCGATATCTTAATGGCGTGCTCACTAACGGAACTCCCTTCCTCCATCTTGCAGTTAAAGAATTTCTCAGAGATCTCATCTCTCTCAGAATGGGCCTGAGTCTGAAACATGGTTTTCAGTTCCTCAAGAATCTCAAAGGGCCCGACGAACTCCTCAAAACGATTTTGAAGGTCCGATTCCATAGAAAACATCACGGTGCTCTTAATCACACCATAATCATCTTTGCGCGACTGATAAACAGCGTTTTCATCAGCCGGCGCATCTATAGCAGGGGCGTCACCTAGCGCTTTCTCAAGGACATAGTCCTTTTGCCCGCCAGCGAGAATGATTCTCAGATTGTGGAACTAGTTGGTGAAGTTAGACCCATTGTTCTTAAGCTTTTCTTTCTCAGCAAAAACGTTGAAGTTGAAGTTGGACTTAGCCATTTGATCTACAAAATTTGCAAGTACAATTTAGACTATGTTCATGATAACTGGTTCAACTTAATCAAATTACTAGATGAACTCCCACTAAATTCAACATCCCTCAAGTTGTTTAGTGAACACGATCCAAATTCACCACACCTAATCCGATCTTCACGAGAAGAGATGTGGTTTCAACGGTGGACAACAAAGTGTCGATCATATCATTCATATGACTCATGCTTAACCTTTCGGTTCGTGTGTTCCGAGGCCATGTCTGTACATGCTAGGCTCGTCAAGTCAAACCCAAGTATTTCCGCGTGTGCAAAACTGACTTGCACCCGTTGTATGTGAACGTAGAGTTTATAGCACCCGATCATCACGAGGTGCTTGAACACGACGAACTTTCGCAATGGTGCATACATGGGGAGAACACAATTTTATCTTGATCTTTAAGTGAGGAATCATCTTATAATGCTACCGTCGCGATCTAAGCATAATAAGATACATAAAAGGATAAACATCACATGCATATAATTTTATGTGACATGGTATAGCCAATCTCCGCGCAATGATCTCCATCTTGTGCATGCCAGCATGATCTCCATCACTCCACCATGATTGCCTCCACCACGAATAGCAACTACAACTATTGCTAACTACTTAGCGATAAAGTAAAGCTATTACATGGCGTATAAGAAGTTGACACACAGGTCATACACAATTATAAAGACAACCATATGGCTCCTGCCGGTTGTGTACTCATAGACATGCAAGTCGTGAAATATTACAAAACATGATCATTGCATACAACATACACATCATATCTTGGGCCATACCATATCACAGAAACACTCCCTGCAAAAACAAGTTATACGCCTCTACTTTGTTGTTGCATGTTTTACGTGGCTTATGGGAGTACAAGCTAAGAACGATTCTTACCTACGGAAAGCCACAACAGTGATATTATGGTTGCCAACATCCGGTGTAAATCCCATGACAACTATAGTGAGAGAAACTGGCATTCACCAGCCGCATGTGTGGAACAAGCCACACGTCAAGTGCGGAGCCGGTCTCGCGAACGAGGTCGCGTAAAGTTGGCCTGGACCGCTTCGATCTCACTATCGCGCGTCATAAGAAGTACACAACAAGAGGATTGCAACAGAAAACATCAACGCCCGCAACAAGCATGTTGCGTTCTACTCGTGAAACACATCTACGCATAGATCTAGCTCTGATACCACTGAAGGGTTTCGCAGCATAGTAAATCAAAAAAATTCTACGGACGCGAACGGGAAAGCCAAGATCTAATCAAGGAGATGCAATCAACGAGAGGAATAGATGAGATCTTCATACCCTTGAAGAAATCGCACAGTGGAACGTTCAACAGAACGTGGTTGATGTAGTCGTACTAGCCATCTCCTCCTCGCGATCCGATCCGATCCAACGCCGCAAGTGGCGACGCCTCCGAGAGATGCACACGTACGGCACCGCGACGTCTCCTCCTTCCTCGATCCAGCAAGTGGGGTGGAGAGATAGATTGGATCTACATCACGACGGCGTGGTGCAATGGTGGAGAGTTTCTGCGGCACGGCTTCGCCTACACGCAGTCGGGAGAGAGAGAGAGAGGTAGGGCAGCAGCTGGCGGCTAGGGTTCGGGGTGCCCCCTGACCACCTTATATAGGGGGCTGGCCGGCCCCCTTGCCCCCTCCTCCAAGCCCTAGTGCGGCGGCCCCAAGGGTGGAGTGGGGGGCAAGTCTTCCCCCCTTCTAGAAGGCCCCCTAGGGTTTCCCCTAGGGTTTTGGCCGGCTGGGCCTATGGGGCCTTGTGCCCCTGGCCCAATGCGTCCAGGGCACTCCCTCGTAAGCCCACGCCCCCCTCCGACAAGTGGGGCCACGTTGGTCCCACTCCGGAAGATTCTAGAACCTTCCGGTACAATACCGAACATTCCGAAACAATTCCGAAATCCAAAAACTGCTTTCCTTTATATGAATCTTATTCTCCGGACTATTCCAGAACCTCTCGTGATGTCCTGGATCTCATCCGAGACTCCGAACAAAAAACTCATAAACCAATTATCCATTCTATCCTAGCGTCTATGCACGTTAAGTGCGTGACCCTACGGGTTCGAGAATATGCAGACATGATCTTCTATCAGTAATCAACAGCAGGATCTGGAAACCCATATTGACTCCCACATATTCATCGATGATCATATCAGATGAACCACGATGCCATGATTCAATTAATCCCATATTTATATTCCCTTCGTCACGCGATATTTTACTTGCCCGAGATTCGATCGTTGGTATCGGCATACCTAGTTCAATCTCATTCACAGCAAGTACTTTACTCGTTCCATAATCTAATATCACTTTGTGATTAACTCCTTAACCACATGCTTGCAAGCGGTGTTGATATCGATTACCGAGTGGGCCTGAAGTATATCTCTCCGACTTGGGAGGGACAAATCCCATCTCGATACATACAACGCAACAAGTACTTTCCGATCACCTGAGAGACACCTTTATGATCACCCTCTCATAGGATGACGTTTGATGACCTCAAAGCTTTCTTCCGATACCAGGGAGTTGCATTATCTCATGGTCTAAGGAATACAATATTTGACATAAGAAAAAGCTTCGCAAAGATGAACACGATGACACGATCTTGCTGTGCTTGATTTGGGTTTGTCCATCATATCATTCTCCCAATTACATGATCTCATTATTAATCGACAACTCGTGTCTATGGTTAGGAAACCTTAACCATCATTAATCAATGAGCTAGTCCATAGAGGCGTACTAGGGACACGGTGTTGTTCATAAACCACACAAGTATCAAATTTTCCGCTTAATACAATTCTAGCATGGAATATAAACTTTATCATTAACAAGAATTATAACAATAACATCTTTATTATTGCCTCTAGGGCATAATTCCAATAGGTTCTTGTGCATTGGCTATGGCGCCCATGTTATCACAGTAGATAGACATTGGGTCCAGCGCACTTGGAACCACACCGAGCTCTGTAATGAAATCCTTCATCCATATCGCCTATTGTGAAGCCTCCGAAGCAGCTATGTATTCCGATTCAGTTGAATATCTCGCCACAACGCTTTGATTTGCACTCCTCCAGCTAACTGCTGCACCATTCAAAGTAAATATGTATCCAGATTGAGATTTAAAATCATCCGGATCGGTGTTCCAACTAGCATCGGTGTAACCATTAACCTGTTCATCACCTCCATAAGAAATAACCATATCCTTAGTTCTTCTCAAGTACTTAAGGATGCTTTTGACCGCTGTCCAATGATCCACTCCTGGATCACTTTGATATCTGCTAGTCAAACTAACAACATATGCAATGTCGGGTCTAGTACATAGCATGGCATACATAAGAGATCCTATGGCTGAGGCATAGGGAGTCTTACTCATCCTTTCTCTATCTTCTGACGTTGCAGGACTTTGAGTTTTACTCAAGGTCGTATTGGGCAACATGGGCAAGAACCCTTTCTTGCTATTTTCCATTCCAAACCTCTTTAGAACTTTGTCCAAATATGTACTCTGTGACAATTATATTAGGCGCCTCGATCTATCTCTATAAATCTTTATGCCTAATATGTAAGCTGCTTCGCCAAGATCTTTCATTGAAAAACTATTATTCAAATAATCCTTGACACTATTTAGAAGGTCTACATCATTCCCAATCAACAATATGTCATCTACATATAGTATTAAGAATGCTACAGAGCTCCCACTCACTTTCTTATAAATACAAGATTCTCCATAAGTTTGTATAAAACCAAAGCTTTTGATTACCTTATCAAAACGTTGATTCCAACTTCGGGATGTTTGCTTCAATCCATAAATGGACCGTTGAAGTTTGCATACCATGTTAGCATCTTTAGTATCTACAAAACCTTTGGGTTGCATCATATACAACTCTTCATCAATGTCTCCATTGAGGAACGCTGTTTTGACATCCATCTATCTCATAATCATAATATGCAGCGATTGCTAACATAATCCTCACAGACTTTAGCTTTGCTACTGGTGAGAAAGTCTCATCGTAGTAAACTCCTTGAATTTGTTGAAACCCTTTTGCGACAAGTCGAGCTTTATAGACAGTAACATTACCATCAGCATCTGTTTTCTTCTTGAAAATCCATTTGTTCTCGACAGCCTTCCGGCCATTCGGTAAGTCCACCAAAGTCCATACTTGGTTTTCATATATGGATCCAATCAAGTATTTCATGGCTTCTTGCCATTTATTGGAATCTGGGCTCATCATCGCTTCCTCATATGTCGCAGGGTCATCGGTGTTGTCCACCAACTTGACACTTATAACGTGATCATACCAATCAGGAGTGGTACGAGTTCTCGTTGACTTGCTAGGTTTCGTAGTAACTTCAACCGAAGTTTCATGATCAACATCATTAGCTTCCTCTCTTATTGGTGTAGGCGCCACATGAACTACTTCCGGTGTTGCGCTACTCGCAAGTTCGAGAGAAGGTTCAACAACCTCGTCGAGTTCTACTTTCCTTCCAGTCACTTCTTTCGAGAGAAACTCCTTCTCTAGAAAGGATCCATTCTTGGCAACGAAAATTTTGCCCTCGGATCTATGATAGAAGGTATACCCAATAGTTTCCTTCGGGTATCCTATGAAGACGCATTTTTCCGCTTTGGGTTCAAGCTTGTCCGGCTGTAACTTCTTTAAATAAGCTTCACAACCCCAAACTTTAAGGAACGACAATTTAGGTTTCTTCCCAAACCATAATTCATACGGTGTCGTTTCAATGGATTTAGAGGGTGCCCTATTTAAAGTGAATGCGGCTGTTTCTAATGCATAACCCCAAAACGATAGCGGTAAATCTGTAAGTGACATCATAGAACGAACCATATCTAAGAGAGTTCGATTACGACGTTCGGACACACCATTACGCTGTGGTGTTCCCGGCGGTGTCAATTGTGAAAGTATTCCGCATTTCTTCAAATGCTCACCAAACTCGTAACTTAGATATTCATCTCCACGATCAGATCGTAGAAATTTAATCTTCTTGTTACGTTGATTCTCTACCTCACTTTGAAATTCCTTAAACTTCTCAAAAGTTTCGGACCTATGTTTCATGAAATAGATATACCCATATCTACTCAAGTCATCCGTGAAGGTAAGAACATAACGATAACCACCGCGCGATGCTACACTCATTGGGCCACACACATCGGTATGTATGATTTCTAATAAGTCCGTAGCTCGCTCCATCATACCAGAAAATGGAGTCTTAGTCATTTTACCCATCAGACATGCTTCGCATCTTTCAAGTGATTCGAAATCAAGTGATTTAAGAAGTCCATCGGAATGGAGTTTCTTCATACGCTTCACTCCAATATGACCAAGACGATAGTGCCACATATAGGTCGAGTTATCGCTTAATTTCAAACGTTTAGCTTCAATGTTATTAATGTGTGTATTTCCACAATCGAGATTCAATAAGAATAGACCATCTATCAAAGGTGCATGTGCATAAAACATATTACTCATATAAATCGAACAACCATTATTCTCGGACTTAAACAAGTAACCGTCTCGCAATAAACATGATCCAGATATAATGTTCATGCTCAACGCAGGCACCAAATAACAATTATTTAAGTATAAAACTAATCCCGATGGTATATGAAGAGGTAGCGTGATGACCGCGATTACATCAACCTTTGATCCATTTCCAACGCGCATCGTCACCTCGTTCTTTGCTAGCTTCCGTTTATTCTGCAGTACCTGTTTCGAGTTACAAATATGAGCAATTGAACAAGTATCAAATACCCAGGCACTACTACGATTACTAGTGAGATACATATCAATAACATGTATATCGGATATACCTTTATTCTTGATGTTGCCGTTCTTCAAATCCGCCAAGTGCTTTGGGCAATTCCGCTTCCAGTGACCTTCTCCCTTGCAGTAAAAGCACTCAGTATCAGCCTTAGACCCAACCTTGGTATTCTTCGCCGGCGCGGTAACTTTCTTACCGCCCTTCTTGAAGTTTCCCTTTTTCTTAGACTTGCCTTGCTTCTTGAATTTGGTGGTCTTATTGACCAACAAAACTTGGTGCTCTTTCTTGATCTCCACTTCTGCAGATTTCACATGGAGAAGAGTTCTGGCAACGACTTGTCCATGTTTTGCATATTGTAGTTCATCACAAAGTTCTTGTAACTTGGTGGTAGTGATTAGAGGACACGGTGAATCCCCAAAGCATTAGAAATCACTATTCCCAAGCTTTGAACCTTGCTTGCGTGCACAGACATCTTAAGCATGTGCTCACTGACGGAGCTGCCCTCTTCCATCTTGTAGTTAAAGAATTTTTCAGAAGCCTCATAACTCTCAACTGCCGCGTGAGCCTCAAATATCATTTTGAGTTCACGGAATATATCATGTGGGTCATGGTTCTCAAACCTTTTTTAAAGATTCGATTCCAAACCATACAAGATAGCACACTGAACTGTGGAGTACTGATTCTTCCGAGCGAGGAAAACATTCTTTACCTCATCAGTAGCATTAGCTGCAGGCGGGTCACCTAGCGGTGCATCCAGCACATAGGTCAAATTACCAGCATTGAGGATAATCCTCAAATTGCGGAACCAATCCGCGAAGTTGCTTCCATTGTTTTTCAACTTTTCTTTCTCTAGGAACGCATTAAAATTGATGGTAGGGGCCGCCATTGATCTACAACATATTTGCAATAGTTTAGACTAAGTTTATGACAAACTGAGTTCTAATTAATAGTTAAATTAATCTAGGTGAACTCCCACTCAAAACAATATCCCTCAAATTGTTTTAGTGATCACACGAACCAAATCCACCACATCAAAACCGATCATCACGAGAGTTGATGTAGCTTCAATGGCGAACAATCAATATGTTCATCATATCTACTATATGATTCATGCTTTACCTTTCGGTGATCCGTGTTCCGAGACCATGTCTATACATGCTAGGCTCGTCAAGATCAAACCTTAGCTTCCGCGTGAGCAAATCTAGCTTTCTCACGTTGTATACACTCGCAGAATCTAACACACCCGATCATCACGTGGTGCTTCGAAACAACGAGCTTTAGCAACGGTGCTTACTAAGGATGAACTCTTTAAAACTTGAAATTTTTGTGCTTGAGGGATCATCTTATAATGCTACCGTCGTGAACTAAGCAATACAAGATGCATAAAAGTATTAACATCACATGCAATTCATAATATGTGATATGATATGGCCTTTCTTATTGTGCTTCCGATCTCCATCTTCAAGCACGAACATGATCTCCATCATCACCGGTATGGCGTCAAGGTCATGGCGCCGTTTCATGGTTGTCGTCCACCAGCTTCAACTATTACAACTACTTTGAATAGACACGCAGGTCTTAACGGAATTTAAAATACAACCATAAGGCTCCTACCGGTTGCCAACTTACAATAAGGAACATTGCATACATCATATATAATCACAATCATGGCCATATCACATCACAGCACACCCCTGCAAAACAAAGTTAGACGCCTCTAATTTTCTTTGCATATTTTACGTGGTTTGGGGCTTTCAATAAGTGTCGTTCTAACTTACGAACAAGAACCACAACGTTGATGTTTGATTTATCAAGTGCCCGTTGTAACTTGAATCTATACTATGATGGGAGAGATAGACACCCGCAAAGCCACTTATGCAATACAAGTTGCATGTTGAGCGTGGAGCAAGTCTTATGAATGATATCATGTAAGGTTAGCCCGGGCCGCTTCATCCCATCATACCGCAAGATGCAAAGTACACAAAAAGCAATTGATAATAAAAGCACCACCGCCCACAATGACCATTGTGTTCTACTCGTGCAACAGATCTACATATAGACACGACTCTGATACCACTGTAGGGGTTCGTAGCATGGAAAACAAAAAAATTCTACCGCATGCACACAAACAAGCCAAGATCTATCTACTAGATTGTAGCAACGAGAAGCACTCACCCTCGAAGATTCCAAAGCGGTTAACAAGAGCAGATTCTCGTGGGTGATGTAGTCGTACACTTGCCGATCTCAAGATCGTGTAGACGATCCTTCCGGCGCTGCGTTCCGGCAGCGCTTCCGCAGTCGGTCACACGTTCGGTACTCGATGAAGACCTTCCTCTCCCTTGTTCCAGCAGGCAGCGGAAGTTGTAGTTCTCCCCTCGGGATTCCGGCAGCACGACGGCGTGGTGTCGAAAGTAGAGGAAAGATTACGCAGGGCTTCGCCTAAGCCGGTGCGGGTTATGGTGGATAATGGTTTCCCGGAGATCTAGGTTTTAGATGACCAAGAGGAGGAGGAGGTGTCGGCGGCGGCTAGGGAGGCACGACAAACCGGTGGCGGCGTGAGGCAGCGACGGCGCGGGGAGGCGGCGCGACGGCGGCGACGGCGAGCGGCGACGGCTCGTGGAGAGGGGCTAGGGCTTGTGTGCTTTGGGGCAGCCCTCCCCCTCTATTTATGAGAGGGGGGCAGCCTTGGGAGGGGTGGGTTTGAATCCTAACCCAAACCCAAGTTGGATTGAGAGAAGGACTTGTTTCTTCTCCCACTAGGAAACCATTATTGCAGTTTGACTTTTCAAACTCCCGTTTGACTTTCAATTTAGAGCTTTAATTCTCTCTTACAAATGCACACACCATGTGACCTAGGACATGATCCAATCATTCCACTTACCCATGACACATTCATGGACCATTCTCCTTCCGGACCGGTGAACCTTCTAGACCCTTCTAGAACCTCTCCGATGAAAACATCGGAAACTTTCCCGAACTCCGAAATAGGACTTTCCTTATATGAATCTTATTATCCGGACCATTCCGGATCTCCTCGTGATATCCCGGATCCCATCCGAGACTCTGAACAACATTCAGTATCCAATAGAGGAATGTTGTTCGGAGTCTCGGATGGGATCTGGGATATCACGAGGAGATCCGGAATGGTCCGGAGAATAAGATTCATATAAGGAAAGTCCTGTTTCGGGGTTGGAGAATGGTTCCGGTGTTTTCATCAGGAATGTTCTAGAAGGTTCCGGAATGTTCGGCACTCCGGAGGGGAAGGGTACATGAATGTGTCATAACAAGTTGGAATGATTGCATCATGTACTAGGTGTCATCGCTGAACAAAATAAAGGGTTTAATCAAATCCTAGTTTGAAAAGTCAAACGCCAATTTGAAAAGTCAAACGACTATTTTGGGAAGTGGAGGGAGAGAAGGAAACCTGGGAAGAGAAGGTTTCCCTTCTCTCCTCCAAACCGCCGGCCAGCAAGGGAGTTGGGGGAGGACTCGGCTAGCCCTAGCCGCCCCTCCCACCTATAAAAGAAAGGGAGGGGCGCCCCGTCTCCCTACACCTTGCCCCTTAGCCGGCGCCCCTCTAAACCCTAGGCCAGCCGCCGCCCCCCTCTAGATGCGGCTGCCCTAGAGCTCCTCTAAACCGCCGTCTAGCTAATCCCTAGATGCTGGTTGCTCTAAATCCCTTGGTGCCTCTAAACCCTAGATCGCCAAGGCCTCTCTCATAGTCCACCATACTCGTTCCGGTTTAAGGCGAAGCCCTGCGAGATCTCCCCTCTACTTTCGGTACCATGCCGTCGTGCTACCGGAATCGCGAGGAGAGTGCTACAACCTCCGCTGCCTGCTGGAACAAGGGATAGGAAGGTCTTCATCGAGTACCGAACGTGTGACCGACTGCGGAAGCGCTGCCGGAACGCAGCACCGGAAGGATCGTCTACGCGATCTTGAGATCCGAAGTGTACGACTACATCACCCATGAGAATCTGATCTCGTTAACCGCTTTGGAATCTTCGAGGGTGAGTTCCTCTATCGACTCGTTGCTACAATCTAGTAGATATATCTTGGCTTGTTTGTTTGTATGCGGTAGAAATTTTTTGTTTTCCATGCTACGAACCCCTACAGTGGTATCAGAGCCAGGTTTATATGTAGATCTGTTGCACGAGTAGAACACAATGGTCATTGTGGGCGTTGATGCTTTTGTTGTCGATTGCTTCTTGTGTACTTTGCATCTTGCGGGATGGTGGGATGAAGCGGCCCGGGCTAACCTTACATGACATCGTTCATGAGACTTGCTCCACGCTTGACATGCAACTTGTATTGCATAAGTGGCTTTGCGGGTGCCTGTTTCTCCCAACATAGTTAAGATTCAATTTACAACGGGTGATTGACAATGCTAGTATCAATGTTGTGGTTCTTGTTCGTAAGTTAGAACGACACTTATTGAAAGCCCCAAACCACGTAAAACATGCAAAGAAAATTAGAGGCGTCTAACTTTGTTTTGCAGGGGTGTGCTGTGATATGATATGGCCATGATTGTGATTATATATGATGTATGCAATGTTCCTTATTGTAAGTTGGCAACCGGCAGGAGCCATATGGTTGTCTTTAATTTCTGTTAAGACCCTCGTGTCTATTCAAGGTAGTTGTAATAGTTGAAGCTGGTGGACGACAACCATGGAGCAGCCTCATTGACCTTGATGCAATGCCGGTGATGATGGAGATCATGTTCGTGCTTGAAGATGGAGATCGGAAGCACAAAGAAGAAAGGCCATATCATATCACATATTATGAATTGCATGTGATGTTAATCCTTTTATGCATCTTGTATTGCTTAGTTTACGACGGTAGCATTATAAGATGATCCCTCAAGCACACAATTTCAAGTCATAAAGTGTTCACCCTTAGTTAGCACCGTTGCTAAAGCTTGTTGTTTCGAAGCACCACGTGATGATCGGGTGTGTTAGATTCCGCAAGTGTATACAACGTGAGCAAGCCAGATTTGCTCATGCGGAAACTAAGGTTTGATCTTGACGAGCCTAGCATGTACAGACATGGTCTCGGAACACGGATCACCGAAAGGTAAAGCATGAATCATATAGTAGATATGATGAACATGTCGATTGTTCGCCATTGAAACTGTATCAACTCTCGTGATGATCGGTGTTGATGTAGTGGAATTGGTTCGTGTGATCACTAAAACAATGTGAGGGATATTGTTTTGAGTGGGAGTTCAACGGCAATATGATTAAAAGTTGAACACTATTTATCATAAATTAAATCAAAGTGAATTTGCATAGTTGTTGTAGTCATTGGCATCCGTTTACCACCTTGCGCTTAGTTATAATTGAGATGATAGAACTATAGAATTCTGGTTAGTTACTTTATGAACTGGTATCGTATTGTTTTGAAGTGTTAATCTAAAGTTTAAAAGTCCTATTGCAAACTTTCAGTAAGTACCGGTTACTCCATGAAGTTTAATAATTGGTATTAAAACAAGAGTGACAATTCCAAGAGTTAGTGTATGAGTATCATGTTTGTCTCCATGATTCTTGATATTCAAAGAATTGTCTTAATATCAAGGTTGTCTAGGATCTGAAAGAGTTGTTTCAGAAACCATGATGTGTGGAAGATATTGTGATATCTGAAACGAAGTTTTGGTTGCAACATGATAGAGTATAATATGGCAAAAGTCATGTTCTCATATTTGATGAGAATTTGCAAAAGGTTGGATACACTAGTTGTCCGAATCCTCCAAAAGGTTTTGGAGAGCAACATTATACTCGCGATTCACTGCAATAAGCTAAAGTAGCTTGATGATAAGGGTGAATATTTGATGTAGGTAAAATATTTACTACACCAAGAGATTACTAAAGAAAGGAATTTGAAAGAACACCAAACATTTGATGATGGTGATCTACTTCAAAGTGCAAGTCCAAAGACATTGGTATTTAACTATACACGCTTTGGACTATGTGTCATATGTATGACTCCACTATTGATGTTGATAGATTCTTTCAAACAGAAAAGGAAATACTGAAAGAGAATCTCATAAATATATGGCAGAAAAGAAAAGACTAGAATTGTTCAGTTTAAGTATATAGATGATACACATGTTATGGCTATATTCTTTGCTTGTTAAACAATGTGGTTCTTAAGTATTTGATACTGAATTTGTTGGTGTGAATCGTCATACGAAACAACAGAATTCATGAACTACAATGGCCTAAGTAACTAGCAAAAGAATATGTGATGATGTTCATTGAGAACAAATAAAGGGTTATTGTGTTGCTCGTTAAACATCAAAGCTTGCCTTCAAGATTTGTTTTATCAGGTATTATGAGAACAAAAGGGTTGTTCAAATGCCGTAATTCATAAAAGATGGATGATTCACAAATCTCGTTGGAGAAATCACATCCATAAAACTAGTGCTAAAAATGTCGAAAGACAAATTGATTGAAAGATCACTTCGGAAGTGACATCGCCGTTTAAATTATATTGGAGAGAAAACATGAAGAAACTCCATGTGGATGGAATTTTGGAGTCTTTTGATTTTTGATCACATGACGCTTGTGAAACTTTCCTAGAGATAATTAAAACTTTGTTCATAGGCCAAAAGGGAACGAATGACTAGCTTATTGGAACTTGTACATATTGTTGTACGAAGTCCATTATGTGTAGTCAAGAGCGATGGATTTCAACTTCATATGCTTTCTCCGAAAATTTGAGTGAATATATGAATATTTACTTAATAAGGATGAAGTATGAAACATTTGAAAAGTTCAAAGACTTTCAAGATGAAGTGCAAAATCATTGTAACAAGAATATAAATAGTTTATGATAAGATCATAAAGGAAGATATTTGAGTTACAAGTTTAGCATAATACCTAAGATTTAAGGAATCGTTCCGTGGATTTGCGTATCCCGAAACACCATAAGAGTATGGAGTGTTCGAGATATGTAATTAAAACTTGTTTGACATGGTAAGATCAAAGGTGTAATTCATTAAACTGCCATTATATTTTAAAGATTACAAGCGTTGGAGACTACCGTTTTTCCACTGAAAAGAGCTTCATCATAATCCGTTGAACTGACACCATATAAAGTTATGGTTTGGGATAAAACCCAAGTAGTCCTTTCTTAAACATTGGTATGCTATGCATAAGAAAGATGTTTGCAACCAAAGTCGGATGAACCCGTCTTTGTATGTTATTTCGAATAACAGTTCCTCCATAACATCGGAGACAAAAGTGTTTGTCGCTTAGAACGTCAAGTTCCTTTGAGAAGGAATTTTCCATGAAAAGTTAAGTGGGAGGACAATAGAACTTTGATGAGGTTAAAAGAACCTTAGCTATATGTGCAGAGTTGCGCAGCGCCGAAAAGTGTTCCGGAGGCAGCAACAATGCTCATGGCTCACGTGCCTCAAGGGTTGTGGTCACGGAGATCTAAGTTTCTATTGAATCAAGTAGGTCAAGTAAACAATCAAATACCAAGATTTGAGGGTTGAATCATTATTTGAGAATAATGAACGTACTACATGCAAAGAAGCGATGATGGGCCCTGACTCCGTAAAATGGCTTGAAGCCATAAAATCCGTGATAGTTCCATACACGAGAAATCAAGTTTTGAACTTGAAGGACCCTCGAGAAAGGTGTAAGACCTTACAGTTGTGTTTGGATCTATAAAGAAATAGACATGGATGTTTCACATCTATGAAATAGTCGACATGTTGGGAAAGAGTTCACAACGATGTTCAAAGGTTGACTATGACAAGATTTGATCTTTCATAGCGATATTTAGTCTAGACGGATTAATGTAGCAACCACTACATATAATTTTGTTATGTGGTAATTGAATAAACAAAACAAGTTCTTCTAATAGAATTGTTACCTAGGACATGTGCATAACGCGGTCCATAGGGTTTTATTAATTCAAAGGATGCTAAAAGCATAAGCAAACTTCAATGGTTGAAGTAAGCACCCGGAGTTGGAATCTTCACCATGATGAAACTGTTAAAGGAGTTTAAATTCGTCGGAAACGATGAAGATGATTGCATTTGCAAGAAATTAAGTGGGAGCGCTAAGACATGTTTCTAATACATTATATGGAAGACATATTGTTGATTGGAAATGATGTATCTTTTATTAACACAGGATAAGAATTTCATCTCGATGAAAGACTTAGGCAAAACCCAAATATTTGGCATCAATAGATGCTAATATGGTTGTGCCGAAAGTACATAGATGATATATTGAATGAGTTCAATATATAAACTACAAGAAAGGTTCTTGTCGCACAGAAAGGATTGAATGAGTTAAATATTGATGATATATTCAAGTGTATTGACACTTGGTAAGTGAAACAAAGATTCAAGTATAGATTGATACTTGATGTATGAAATCACAAAGAGTATTTATATCAATCATGTTGTGATATGTACAAATCCAGATATTTCCTATGCTCTAAATGTTATGAGCATATACCAGAATGATTCATAAGATGATTATTGGATGATAGTAAAGATATTCTTATAATCTTGTAAAAGAACTAAGAATATATTATTTTGTAGAAGTGACAAATAGATGGTTAGTTCATTGTAAATGAATTACATTGATACTAGTTTTGTAATAAAGTACAAATTAAGTTTATCTCAATCTAAACTAAGGGTGGCACAATATAATGGAAAGTAAGTTCCATAATGGATTTGGATGAATTCCAAAGTTAAGACAATGTGACAAATACTACAACAAAAGGCTAAGTATATGACTGCTATTATAGCAGCTAAAGAGGGCATTTGTGTCAAGTAGTTTGTTATCAAACTAGGTGTAGTTCACAGCGGGATAATACTATGAAGATATATTGTACGACAATATTATCAACATGTTTTAACCCCAAAGAACTAAAGGTCTCACCAAAGGACCAAATTTATACAAAGCCATCTCATTAGAGAAGATGCGTAGAGACGCAAAGACATGCAATTACACACGGACCTGGAAGTGTCAGATCCGGAGATCAGTTGACCCCTAGCAATCGTGTACATACAACACCAGAAAGCCATAGGTGTTAAATACACAAAGGTTTGAAACTAGATTATTGACTCTAGTGCAAGTGGGAGACTGTTGGAGATATGCCCAAGAGGCAATAATAAAGTGGTTATTATCATATCTTCATACTTATGATAAATGTTTACATACCATGCTATAATTGTATTAACTGGAAACATTAATACTTGTGTGATTTGTAAACATAAAAGAGTCCCTAGTAAAGCCTCTTGTTAAACTAGCTTGTTGGTTAATATATGATCATGGTTTCCTGATCATGAACATAGAGATGTTATTAACAACAGGGTCATATCATTAGGAGAATGATGTGATGGACATACTCCTATAGTTAAGCGTAGCATAAAGATCAAGTCATTTAATATAGTTCATTTGCTATAAGCTTTCTGATACATATTAACCTAATTCCTTCGACCATGAGATCATGTTAATCACCATCACCGGAAGGATGCTTTGATGACATCAAACACCACACCGTAACTGGGTGGCTATAAAGGTGGCATTGAGTGTTTGGAAAGTATGGGTTGAGGCACATGGATCAAGAGTGGGATTTGTCCATCCATATGACGGATAGATATACTCTGGGCCCTCTCGGTGGATGTCATCCAATTAGCTTGCAAGCATGTGACTGGCTCACAAGGGATCACATATCACGGGAACGAGAAAAGAGTACTTATCAGTAACGAGGTTGAACTAGGTATGCAGACATACCGACGATCAAAACCTCGGATAAGTAAACTATCGTGAGACAAAGGGAAATTGGTATCGTATGTAAGTGGTTCATTCGATTGCAAAGTAATCATAGAAATATGTGGGAGCCATATGAATTTCCAGATTCCTCTATTGGTTATTGTTCGGAGAAGTGTCTCGATCATGTCCGCATAATTCACGAACCGTAGGGAGACACACTTAAGGATTCGATGTTGTTGAGTAGTTATGGAATGATGAGTAAGAGACCGAATGTTGTTCGGAGTCTCGGATGGGATCCGGGATATCACGAGGAGATACGGAATGGTCCGGAGAATAAGATTCATATAAGGAAAGTCCTGTTTTGGGGTTGGAGAATGGTTCCGGTGTTTTCATCAGGAATGTTCTAGAAGGTTCCGGAATGTCCGGCACTCCGGAGGGGAAGGGTACATGAATGTGTCATAACAAGTTTGAATGATTGCATCATGTACTAGGTGTCATCGCTGAACAAAATAAAGGGTTTAGTCAAATCCTAGTTTGAAAAGTCAAACGCCAATTTGAAAAGTCAAACGACTATTTTGGGAAGTGGAGGGAGAGAAGGAAACCTGGGAAGAGAAGGTTTCCCTTCTCTCCTCCAAACCGCCGGCCAGCAAGGGAGTTGGGGGAGGACTCGGCTAGCCCTAGCCGCCCCTCCCACCTATAAAAGAAAGGGAGGGGGCGCCCCCTCTCCCTACACCTTTCCCCTTAGCCGGTGCCCCTCTAAACCCTAGGCCAGCCGCCGCCCCCCTCTAGATGCGGCTGCCCTAGAGCTCCTCTAAACCGCCGTCTAGCTAATCCCTAGATGCTGGTTGCTCTAAATCCCTTGGTGCCTCTAAACCCTAGATCGCCAAGGCCTCTCTCATAGTCCACCATACTCTCTCCGGTTTAAGGCGAAGCCCTGCGAGATCTCCCCTCTACTTTCGGTACCACGCCGTCGTGCTGCCAGAATCGCGAGGAGAGTGCTACAACCTCCGCTGCCTGCTGGAACAAGGGAGAGGAAGGTCTTCATCGAGTACCGAACGTGTGACCGACTGCGGAAGCGCTGCCGGAACGCAGCGCCGGAAGGATCGTCTACGCGATCTTGAGATCGGAAGTGTACGACTACATCACCCACGAGAATCTGCTCTCGTTAACCGCTTTGGAATCTTCGAGGGTGAGTTCCTCTATCGACTCGTTGCTACAATCTAGTAGATAGATCTTGGCTTGTTTGTTTGTATGCGGTAGAAAATTTGTTTTCCATGCTACGAACACCTACACAAAGAGGCTTTACCAGGGACTCTAATTTAGTTTACAAATCACACAAGTATTAATGTTTCCGGTTTAATACTATTATAGCATGAATGTAAACATTTATCATAAACACAAAGATATAATAATAACCACTTTTATTATTGCCTCTAGGGCATATCTCCAACAATAACAAGCATGCAAGCTCAAACAAAGATATAATAATAACCACTTTTATTATTGCCTCTAGCAAAATACTCAAGATACAATCTACCAACCATAAATCTAATTGGACAAGTGGAGGAGGCACATACCAAGGAGCAATCCCTCCAAAAATCAGCACTTGAGATGGGCTGAACAAGGAGATCGAAAATCGCGATCAAGAACAACAAGAACTCGAGCTTGAGCAAGTTTTCCGGTGTTTTTCGGGAGAGAGAAAGAAGGTGGCTTTGAGGAGGCAGCCTGGAGGGTCCCAGGTGGGCTAGACCCCCCTTAGGCGCCACCACTAGGTAGGCCGTGCCTACCATGGGTGTGGGGCCTAGGGGTGCCCCCTTGGGTCATCTTAGGTGCCACTCTGCCTTTTTTTTCGAGGAAAAATTTATTTTGAATTTTTTGGGATTTTTCGGGAAACTTTATTTTTGGCCAATTTTCAGGGTATGAAAATTGATTTTCTCGCAGAAATAGTTTTTCAGAAGAAGCAAAAGCAAACCAAAAACCAAACTACAGGATCTCTAAGAAACTCAAACAAGCAAACAACTAACAAAACTAAAGCTAGAGCAAAGACTAGGAAGAAGAAAGGAAAAAGAAAGCAAGTATAACCAAAGTGGAAACATTATTTTGTTCATAAAAATCCTTTTGTTAACAAGGTTGATCAAGTATTGTTACCAAAAAAATCTTAAATGAGACAAAACTTTGTACTCCTCTAAGTTATTATGTTACCTCATACTTGATAGCAATGGTCCCAATCATAATAGTTTCAATATTTTCTTGTGGAATGGGACAATATATTTCTCCAACCTTGATGCATTCAATATTTTCAATTGAATTAAGGCAATAGCTTTTAACAACCTTCTTGGGGAGCCTAGCTTCTACTTTTAGTGAAAAAGGGAATATCTTAGCAACAAAGTACTTGCACATTTTAAAACCATCAGAGAACAAAGCACTCATAGTAGAAAGCTCATTCATATGAGCCACAACACTCTCATTTTCAGTACCACAAAAAGGTTCTTTCTCAACAATATCTAAATAAGATAAATCAAGAGAGAAATCATAATCTTTATCTTTAATATCTATGGGAGAGGTGTCAAACTTAGGATCATAGGACTTCTTAGGTATAATAGTATGTCTAGCAAGTAGACTCTTAATAGCACTAGCACCATTTGTGTTTCGGCACTCTTCAACAAATTCATCAGTGAGCTCTATGTAACCATCATTAATATCAAAACTCTCACTAGCCTCAGGTGAGCTAATAGGTGTAACAGTGTATTCACTAGGAGTTTCGGTATTTCCTAGACTAGCCATAGTAGCATCTAAAAAAGGACCTAATGAACCACTCGCATCAAGCACAATAGAAGTAACATCATGAGTATCAAAAGCAGTTTCAGATTTAGCGGTAGTAGAAGTGTGTGTAGCATGAGCATGTGGTGGTGGTGTGACAAGCTTACTTATAACAAACGGTGAATCAAGAGCGGCAGAGGTGTTTAGGACTGTACCTCTTCTTGTAGTGGATGGTAAAATAGGGAACTTTCCATCACGAGACTTCCCCATGATGAAAGGAGTAGCAGTGAACAATAATAGATCCATGTGAACTTACAAATAAAGTTATGCTCCCCGGCAACGGCGCCAAAAAATAGTCTTGATGACCCACAAGTGTAGGGGATCACAACAGTCTTCGTGGGTAGTATTACCCAATTTATTGATTCGATAAAAGGGGAGACAAAGAATACTTGCAAGCCTTAACAACTGAGTTGTCAATTCAGCTGCACCTGGAAATAGTTCTTGATCATAGAAGTTTATCAGTAGCAACATTTTATAGTAGCAACAGCAACAGAAACAACAACAGTAGCAATAGTAACAGTAATGGTAACAGTAGGATTCAAGTGCGGTAGGCATAGAGATGGATGGATGGGCGTTGCATGGACGAGTCTAAACATGTAACTTCAAGAACTAGGACATTGCAGATAAATAATAACAAGCATCCAAGTACTAAACAATCCTAGGCATGTGCTCCAAATATAGTCATACGTGCTCGCAATAAGAATTTGCACAACATCTTCTGTCCAGCCAGCCCGTGGCAGTGGGGCCTCTAGGGAACTACTGACAATTAAGGTGCTCCTTTTAATAGAGCACCGGAGCAAAGCATTAACACTCCGTGAACACATGTGATCCTCACACCACAGCCATTCCCTCCGTTGTCCCAATTATTTTCACTTTGGGGCCTTTGGATCCGGACAATGATATGTGTACACAACTTGCAGATAAGATCACAAACAATACTATCATAATGATTTAATAATAAGTTCAGATCTGAGATCATGGCACTCGGGCCCTAGTGACAAGCATTAAGCACAACAAGTTGCAACAAAGTCAAATAGCACTAATAGAGATACTAGGCACTATGCCCTAACAATTCTTATTCGATTACATGATAGAACTCATCCAATCCTTACCATCCCCAAGCCTACATCGGGGGATTACTCACTCATGGATGAGAGAAATATCGGTGGTTGATGGAGATGCGTTGGTGATGACGATGGTGATGATCCTCTCCAAATTCCCCGTCCCGACAGGTTGCCAGAACGGAGTTTCTGGTTTCGAATCTTGGTTTCTGGCGGCGGAGCGGAACTCTTTCTGGAAAACTATCGAACACCCCTGGGTTTTTAGGTCAGAAGGCAACTTATAGACGTGGAGAGAGGCCGAGGGGCTGCCTGGGGCGACCAGACCTTCCCCAGGCACGGCCAGAGGTGGCCCGCGCCTGGGGTGGGTCTGGGCCCCCCAGGCCCCCTCTCTGTCTCCCCTTCTGGCTCCGTGGTTCTTCTGGTGAGAAATAGTTTTTGGCATACTTTCCGGAATTTTTCCTGATAGTTCATTTTCTGCACAAAAACAAGACACCAAAGTAATTCTGCTGAAAACAATGTTAGTCCGTGTTAGTTGCATCCAAATCACACAAGTTTAGAGGAAAAACAATAGCAAAGTGTTCGAGAAAGTAGATACGTTTTGGACGTATCATGGACGTGCTTGACGGGGTGGAGGTCGGCACAGACGTGTTTGCTAGGCTGGAGGTTTACAGCAGCTTCTGGTGATCTACAACAGAGGGCGGCGACGCACATGCTGCAGGGCGCTTGCGGCGTGCCGGTTGCAGGATAGTTGCGGCGTGAGCTAAGGGAAGGGCGGCGGCGACACACTGGGTGCAGGGAGGGCGGCGACGGGAGCTACAGGGGGGATGGCGGCTACAGGTCGCGGGCGGCGCACATGCTCACGCCATCGGGACGGAGGATGGCGTGGGGATCTAGCCGGCAACGTTACTATAGAACAACAATGCCGCTTGGCTTGGAAACGAGAAGAAGGAGAGTTGGTCAAAGGCTCAAAGTGATAAGGTTGCAGGGCCCACCACGACCGTAAACTCGATCGACCCGGGGGGATCGTATCGTTTTCCCCCACCAAACTGGTGCAACCAGTGCACTCATGCTAAAACATACACAATTGTTTTTTTTAAAAATGTCAAAAATAATTTATCACAATAGATAAAATTATATCTTTGTCGCCACAAAATTTCAATTTCAAACTCAAATTGAAGAAGATTCAAATTTTAAAATGGTTCATACTTAAAAGTTTAAACTTGATTTTTTATGAATTTTGGAAAATTGTTCAAATTTTAAATGTTCAAAATTGAAAATGTTTAGATATAAAATAGGGTCTAAAACATGATTTTTATAGATAATTTTTCTAGGATATATCTTTTATTCTAGCAAATAAGGGCTACTTGGGCTTCCTGGCGACAAAGCCGCGTGTAAATCGCCCGCACCTCCGCGATCACCAAGACCTGCTCAATCTAAGGCTGCCGTACGCGGTTCTCCATCCTTGCTGATTCGTGGGAGAGAGCCCACACCTGTCTCCTCTCGACGTCACGTTGGAAGACTCGCGCCTCTTCCGACCGCGACAACTGGATGTCGGTGAGGAGCACCCGCTGGTCGATGGCTCCTCGACCTAGCTGAGTCGAAGTCCTCCTCCTCCTCCTCCTCCTCTTCCTCCTCCTTGTCGGCGATGTCGACCGACTCCAGCGATAGGGGATAACGAGCGGCTGGTGATAGTTGAGCCCAATCCTTGGGGAGGCGGCGAGGCAAGGAGAATGGTGTGGTGAGCCTCTCCATGAAAACCTCTTTTATAGCGGGCGGCAGGAAGACAACATGAACTCGAAGAAAGCGGCGGGAAACGAAGATGAGGCAGGAAACAGGGGAGCGAAATGGCGGGAAATGAAAGCGAGCGGCATGAAGGGCGATTGCGTAGGCGCTCCGGTGTCGGGAGGCGAGCTGTCATAGATGGAATTTACTCGTGGTCGCTGGCAAGGGAGCGTAGCGCAACCAATCCAACGTGGATGCGCCGGTGCGAGCCGGTTTTTGGCCGCCCAAGTGGCCGGTACTAGTTGGGGGCGTCAGTGCGGGTTGGGGGCCGGGCTGGAGGCGCCGGTTGAGATGCTTAAGCAGACAAGCACATGCGTGAAATTGAAGATGAGAAAGAAATGTGTGGCAAAGGAATTGAAAGACATGTTCAGTGTTTCACCGGTTCAGCCAGATGCGTCCTAGTCCCACATTCAACTCGAGAGAGAGCTTGCATATAGATGACCCGGCTCTGTTCAAAAAAATATAGATGACCCGGCCGATGCTGCGGTAGATATAGAAGAGTCTAGCGTGCTCCATTTATACTGTATCAAGCAAGCATGGTTGCCTCACAGTATATGCAATACTAACCATACCCACATGCCCTCGTCGACTCTGGTCCGATGCTCTCGACCGTAGCTGTGCGGTACCGGACGTTTCATTGATTGAAGGATCATGCCTTGAAGTTAAAGTGTTTGAATGGTCGGATCATCGCAACGTTTTTGGCTTCTGTTAGTGCGGTCGAGCTAAATCTAGAAACGTTTTGACTTTGGGTTAGTGTGAACTGTGTGATCAAGCTAATTCAGAATACAACGCTTCCTAAATGTTCGAAAGGATCATTTGTATAAGAGCATCTCTAGCACACATCAAAAAAACGCCGGACCCAGAAAATTTCGACGGTTTTTTAGGCCGGGTCGCGAAATCTGGCACGAACAGACACTAAACATGGCCTGACATAGGAATTTTTTTCGGGCGCCTGGGAATCAACCCCTCGACCTATAAATCCCCGGTTCCAAGCTCGTTCCCAGGTCACGATCCATTTCTCCGCCACCGCCCCCTCCACGCCTTCGCCGCGCACCACCGCTCAAATCGCCGAGCACTGGCGAGCAATTTCTCGCCGGCCGTAGCAGATCCGGCCGATCCATTACGCGATGGACCGTCGAGGAGCTTCCACACCGCGCTTCCACCGCCTGACATCCGCGGAGGAGGAGCGCCGCCTGTGCGTGTGCTCGGACGGGGCGCGCAAGCGCACCGCCCTCCACTACAAGAAGTTCCGCTCGCCGGTGCCGGCCGCGCTCCTCCGCCGCGAGACGGAGGAGTTCGACACCCGCATCCGTGCCTGCCGAGGGGTAGGGGAGATCCTCGCGCGCACCGAGGACTCCGTCGCCGCCGGTGAAGAAGGAGGAGGAGCTCCCGGAGGGCCGCGTTGTCACGGATGCCGACTACGCCCTCGACGACGCCTCCTTCAACCGCTTGGTCGAGGTCATCTAGCAGCGGAGCCCTCGTCATGGAGGCCCATCGAGATCAGCGAGACGAGCTCATCGATGGCATCTTCCACGAGCAGGGGCTCGCCGGCGACCATGATTCCTGCGGGAAGCAGGTCCACGACGAGTTCGAGCGGGCGACGCACGAGGTGGAGGTCATCGATCTCGTCTTCGACAGCAGCTCCGGGCTATCGGACTTCGACTTCTCCGATGAGGAGTAAAGCCCGCTGCCTCTCCCTGGGCTCCGGTGAGCCTGATTTTGTGTCCATGCTAGGGTTTAGTGCGGCGATGGCAGATCCCCCTAAGTATTTATGTGTAATTCACGTTTTGTACATATGATCGCGTCAGTACTATGTATGAACTATGCTCGTGTTTTGAAATCTCCCGTGAATGTTTAAAAATCTCGTGTTTACGGTTCGAATTTCTGGTTTCTATTCTGGCCATCGTGTTCTTCGAGCAAAAACTAGCTCGAACACGACCTAGAAACGCTCTTTTCGGTTTGCGATTTCCCCGTGTCTGCTAGAGATGCTCTAACTAATAACTGAAGTAACATTTCGTATCAGGAGGTGGTTATTCGGTTCATGGGTGCAATTTTTTTTGGATGAAATAACATTCTACATGTGCAAAAAAAGACAAAAAAATGTCCCGTAAATAGTTATACTCACGTGACATTTTTGGTCTTTTTATACATGACACATAAAATGTTCTGTTATCCCGAAAACTTGTGAATGAACATAAAATGTTCGAATGTATATGTAGACATTTTTTTCGTATTTTTTTACATTTTAAAATATGTTTATTACAATAGATACAAATGCACATGTGAGCCAAATGGCATTTCCGTACCAAACCTAGTTTATATCGATCTGATCCTACTGCTTCAAACAAGATCATATTGTACCCGCAAAAAAAAAAAACTCATACTCCGGACATGAAGTTCACACAAGATCTACAGAGTACATTTATTGCACAAACATAGCTCGACTAGGCCAGTTGTATACAAGCTTGAAGAAACCAACACATACAATTTGCATAGGTTGCAGTTAATTAACCCAGCTCGACTCACATATGGGTGGATCAGGCAGGCTCTGATGCAGACGGACGGTTGGTGCATGTTTGAACAAACCAACACACATAGTACTACAAGCGTGAACAAACCGACACAAACTTTAGCTCGACTAGACCAGTACATGCTTGAACAAACCAATACACATAGTGCAATTTGCAGAGGTTGCAGCTAATTAACCAGCTCGACTCGCTGGCTCAAACTCCAATCAATATATAATTAATTAATTAGGGTAGCAAAGCTTAGTTTATTGATTCTGATCTTGTTGCTTATGTTGGTGCTCGTTATTCATGGCCTCGAAATTTTGTAGGTGGATGGGATGATGATCATGCTCTGATGCAGACGGACCTGTCGAACACCCAGCCGAACCTTGCGAACTCGGGCTCTTTCGCGGCTTTCCTCGCACGCTCCTGGGCCAGCTCCTCCATCCGCCGGATCTTCCGCGGCAGCCCGCACACGTAGTCCTGCGCGCGCCGTCCCTCGCCGGACAGCTGTCCCCCGGCGAGGCCGGCCACCTTCCACCTCCTCACGAAGTGCTCCGCCATGTCGCCGTAGTCCCTCGCAGTGTACACCCCGGCGCGCTGCGCCACCGCCGAGAAGTGCGCGAACAGGTCGTCGTCGCGGCCGTCGCTCATCAGCTGGCCGGGCATGGTGACCTTGTCGCGCAGCACGGCGGCCAGCGCACGCACCATCCCGTCCGGGTCCACCTCGAACAGCTTCGCGGCCACCTTGGTGTACGCCGTCTCGTGCCGCTTCTCGTCTGCGGCGACCACGCCGCAGATCTTCGCGAGGCACCGGTCGCCGTGCTGCGTGGCGTGCCTGGCGGTGCGGGAGTGGGAGATGAAGGTGGCGCGCTCCTGGAAGGCGCCGTACACGGCGTTGTGGTAGGGGCTGGACGGCCTGACCATCTGCATGCCGTTGCGGAGGAGGTAGTGGACGGTCCTCTCCACCTGGCGCATGTCGACGCGGCCGGAGAGGTAGAGGTAGCGGTTGAGGAGGTCGCCGTGGCGGTTCTCCTCGGCCGTCCAGCCGCGGAGCCAGCGCGCCCAGGGGAGGTCGCTGCAGCCCGTGGCGTCGCAGGACCCCGACACGCGGTTGCCCATGCACATGTACGTCGGCAGCGCCTCCTCCGTCACCATGTTGCCCACAAGGCATACCAGCACGTCGTCCGGCACCTCCGAGGCTCGGGCCTGCAGCTCCTCCGCCGTCATCGTGATCGCCTGCTGCTGCTCGGCAGAGCCTCCTCCTGCTGCTGCATTAGATGGGGAGAAGCTGGGCAGCAGGTCGCTGGGCTGCCACGCCTCCTCCACCGGGGAGAGCAGCGGCAGAATCTGTTCCTCCACCCATCCTCCCAGCCCCAGACACCGCATCGCCTCCGCCTCCACTTGCTCATGAGCCGCCGGCGCAATCCCCACCATGGTGGCCTTGCAGCTCCCACCTCTTCTCGCAGCAACCTGCTGGCCCCTACACCTGCGTGCATCAACACGATTCCATCCACATCATCCCCGTTCTCGTCACGCATATGTACTGTGTGTGAGGATCGGAGGAGGAAGAGAGAGCAGAACGTACCAGCTTGGATGCGCCTGCAGTGCCGGCATGGTGGCGACACCGTGCGAGAAACACTTGAGCATCATGTTCATCTTGTGACAGCTAGCTTCACTCACGATGTGATGAGCCCCAGCGCATTTGCCTTGTACTAGTATATATAGTACTCCTACGTGTTGGACTTCCCCTTTAGGCCTTGTTCGTTTAGACCCTAGATGGCATGAATCGGACTGGATTGTGGTCCAATACCTGTCTTCCAGCCCGACTGTATAAAATTTCCAGCCCAGCTAACTTGTGATCTTCGGTTATTCCCATACGGTATTTTCTTCCCAGCAAATCCAATCCCTTTATACTGTATTGTCCTGGAAAGAAATACACGCCATACACCGGAGAGCGAGCGAAGCGAATGCAGAGACGGCGATGACGTGATCCAGTGGCTTAAACGAACACGTTTTGATTTTGGAGGGGTTAGCAGGGATTAATCTAACTTGGATTTGGTGATAGTGCGGGGTCAACCCAATCCAAGTCTGGATTGGTTCCATGTTTGGATTGATTCCACACAAAACGAACGAGGCCTTACTGTTTTTAATTACCGTCAATGGTTCTGAGATTCCATATACATACTCCCCTTTTTCGATTTAAATCTCGCCATCTCACATCTCATGCTTGCCGACACTATATTCTTGCATATAAAAACCAACAGCCCTCCACCTCAAGGAGTTTTCATAAAATGCTAGTAGCTAAATTGAGAGAAGAGGGGAGGATCTGAGTTTGCCATAGGCGAAGATTGTTGCGAGTGAGCTTTGTTGCCAGGGGAGCACCAATGGCGCCCGGGTTAGGGTTTGTTGATGTAGACATCGCCGGATCCTTGGGAGGAGAGGGAGGGTTTTGGGGGGAAGATTTTTAGGGGAATAGGAAGGCTTTGTCGTTGTAGAGATTTTTGTGTAGATCATAGGAGAGGGTCCTTGGGGAGATCGTGGCAGCGGCGGTAGGAGTACCTGCGGGCGGCGGCTAGAGGAGAGGAAGAAGAGGGGCTCTGGATACCATGTTAGTTTAGGAGAACGATCGTACCCCTTTTGAGGGGGATCGGTACGTGTTAAATAAAGCCCCTGTGGTAGCAATACATGGATTTTGTATACGGTAGAGTACTACTCTATACGTATATAATACCAAGGTACAAGTTTTGTCTAACAAGAACTGCATAAAATCATTTCAATTTCATGGAGGTGTTAAGATCCAACATATTTACATAGAGCTTCTAAAAGGTATCCTACGAAACATTCTTTTTTTTTTCATTAAGAAACACAAGAGTGTTTTATGAATGTATGGATCTTTCACCAAGGAAAAGGCTACAGCTCCTTGTGAGTCGCGATCATATATCTTATGCATGAAAGTAAAGTCTAGAAAAAGAACACAAGCCTAACAAATTAAATCGATCGCAGATCAACAAGTGCACGCATGTGAAGCTTTTGCATTCTGGACAGTGGATTGTGAAGGCAGCACGTGCATCTGCCCATGAACGGATCATTCATCACGAGTACTAGATACATACCATCAATTGATCGATCATATCGACCCACCTCCGGTTTTGGAAAGTTACAGACCGCCAGAGAGCGTGGGGCTATAGACCTATAGTTCCTTGGGAATTCGGTGTTCTGCAGACCATGTTACTTCAGTTTACCCGGCCGTCAGCGATTTGTTCAGGAAAATGGTGGACCGTTTATAATGATCCTTGCGAACATTTAGGAAGTGTTGTATTCTGAATTAGCCTGATCACACATTCCACACTAACCAAAATCAAAACGTTCTAAATTTAGCTCGATCGCACTAACAGAAGTCTTTTTTTTTTTTTTTGCGACGTTTCGTTTGATCCGACCAGCAGTACTTCAACTTCAAGGCATGATCCTTCAATAAAAAGTTTGGCACCGCGCAACTACTGTCGAGAGCATTAGACCAGAGTCGACGAGGGCATGTGCGTATGGTATGTGTTGCACATGCATATATTATACGGTGTGGCAACCATGCTTGCTTGATATAAATGGAGCACCGTAGACTCCTCCTAGCTAGCAGCATCGGCCGGGTCATCCATATGCAAGCACTCTCTCGAGTTGAATGTGGGACTAGGAAGCATATGGCTGACCGGTGAAACACTACTGAACATGTCTTTCAATTCCTTTGCCACACAATTCTTTCTCATCTTCTTCAATCTCACCCATGTGCTTCTCTACTCTATTCCTACCGTCATTTAGAGGATCTTCACACTACGGGAAAAATGTTCGCTGCCGTCGCCTCGGCCCTTTACCGTGTGCCAAAACGCCCGGAACACGGCAAAGATTATCTCTGCCTTGTGTACACCAAGAAGCACATGTCAAAGAAGACGTTCACGACAGACTACAGATAAAGAACACGGTAAAGAAATAAACACGGCAATCGACAAACGAAGGCACACGGCAAAGAAAATCAACACGGCAAAAGCACTGAAAACACACGGCAAAGATGTGTTCATGACAAAGAAGTGGGCCCCGCGGCCTCGCAGGGGCATCCGCCGGCAGGGGCGGACGGCAGAATCTTTGTCGTGTGCCCTCGCCATTAGGTACACGGCAAAGATGAACTGTTTTCCCCTTTTTCTTTTTTAGTTAGCAAGGCTTCTATTACATATATGTTAGGTGATGTTATTTCATAGGATCATGAGCACACACATATGAATAGGTTATTGTGGTCTTGATCACTACATGCACCCCCCTTATACGATTCGGTTTCACAGGAACAGGGAGTTTCCCCCTTATACAAGTCCAGAACCTTCGCTTCTAGGTTAGAGCGCATGCATGCGAGAGGGGACACATGCAAGCACCTACCAACCGTGCACCACATTTATACACATATGCTAGGGACACATGCAAGTTTTCATCTGATTCCGACGTTCTCATGGTCTTCCTCCGGCGAAACCCTGATCTGTGGGCCTCGGATCGTCTACCCCCCTAGACATTCTTCTGATGGGGGGTAGCCCGGCGTAGCTCTCTCTTGTTTTGTGTTTATTTAGGTCATATGATGATGTAAAACCATGTTGGTTCACAAGGTGGGGCACTATCCTAGGTTTCACCGGAACAGGGAGTTTCCCCCTTATACAAGTCCAGAACCTTCGCTTCTAGGTTAGAGCGCATGCATGCGAGGGGGGACACATGCAGGAACCTACCAACCGTGCACCACACTCACACACATATGCTAGGGACACATGCAAGTTTTCATCTGATTCCGACGTTCTCGTGGTCTTCCTCTGGCGAAACCCTGATATGCGGGCCTCAGATCGTCTACCCCCTAGACATTCTTCTGATGGGGGTAGCCCGGTGTAGCTCTCTCTTGTTTTGTGTTTGTTTAGGTCATAGGATGATGTAAAACCATGTTGGTTCACAAGGTGGGGCACTATCCTACCCGGTTTCACCAGAACCGGGAGTTTCCCCTTATACAAGTCCAAAACCTTCGCTTCTAGGTTAGAGCGCATACATGCGAGAGGGGACACATGCAAGCACCTACCAATCGTGCACCACACTCACACACATATGCTAGGGACAACATGCAAGTTTTCATCTTATTCTGACGTTCTCGTGGTCTTCCTTCGGCGAAACCCTGATCTGCGGGCCTTGGATCGTCTACCCCCCTAGACATTCTTCTGATGGGGGTAGCCCGACATAGCTCTCTCTTGTTTTGTGTTTATTTAGGTCATAGGATGATGTAAAACCATGTTGGTTCACAAGGTGGGGCACTATCCTACCCGATTTCACCTGAACGGGGAGTTTCCCCCTTATACAAGTCCAGAACCTTCGCTTCTAGGTTAGAGCGCATGCGTGCGAGGGGGGACACATGCAAGCACCTACCAACCGTGCACCACACTCACACACATATGCTAGGGGCACATGCAAGTTTTCATCTGATTCCGACGTTCTCGTGGTCTTCCTCCGGCGAAACCCTGATCTACGGGCCTCGGATCGTCTACCCCCCTAGACATTCTTCTGATGGGGGTAGCCCGGCGTAGCTCTCTCTTGTTTTGTGTTTGTTTAGGTCACAGGATTATGTAAAACCATATTGGTTCACAAGGTGGGGCACTATCCTACCCGGTTTCACCGGAATGGGGAGTTTCCCCCTTATATAAGTCCAGAACCTTCGCTTCTAGGTTAGAGCGCATGCATGTGAGGGGGGACACATGCAAGCACCTACCAACCGTGCACCACACTCACACACATATGCTAGGGACAACATGTAGTGCCTTGAGGAGTACGCGTCCGCCGACTCGAGCCTGACGCCACGGGCCAGGGCTCCATATCGGCGTGGGGTTTCGCGACTCCCCAAGCTACCTTATCCCTATGCGGACAAGGTACTCGTGCCCACTGGGTCGAGGTACATGATTTGACCCTCTAACCATATTGGAATTTTCATCACATACTGATCTTGTCTTTTCATTGTGTAGTGCCTTTCTATATCAGGATGGAATCAAGCCATATCGTGGCTACTCAAGCATCCTGGGAGCCCTGCTTATAAAGTATTTTCCTGGGATTGTCACTCTCCCAAATGGTTCGCAGGATGTGGCTTGGACTTGGAAGCATTACTGATATGCCAAAGATCCGGAAAAAAGTACACCATCATCGCGGAGAAGATTCAAGTTTTGTTTTGGGTAAGTTTGTTCCGCTTGTCTTATTTCAATCGCCTTGAGTATGAAATATACTTGCACTCGTGGCTTTGACCCCCCTTTTTTTCCTATGTGCATACTTGTAGAAGTTCTTCGACATGGACAGGGAGCGCAAAAGGGAGTGCTTGGCGATCGTTCACGAGCTTGCCAAGAGGAAGGTGCAAGACATGCACTACGAGGCACGCGTGAACTGTGTCTACAACTGGTTCGGTGATCGCAAGACTTGGATGAACAAGAGCCAAGCCCGGGAGATGCTCTTCGAGCCGTGGCAGTACCTGTAGGTAGTTGCATTTTTGTTTTATTGATTTCTTGACCTTATTCTATTTTCTATTGTACTAATACGTGTGTATTGTGGATGTAAAACCCTCCTCAGTTCGTGGGTAATGACGAGCGGTGCTTCACGGCGATGGTAGCGTGGTGGACACACGCCCAGTACCTCCAGAAACACGCTGATGCAAAGAAGCGGCAAGAGGAGATGGGGGTGGATCACACCGCCAAGGCAACATCCCCCTCGCCCTTCTCAAGAAAAAAGAGGTGAGGAAATGCTTTATTTGTTCTTGCTTGTAATGCTATTCTTTACTTCGCCCTTTGGAGTCCCCCTTCACTTAACTTCGTGCTCTCTTGTGCAGAAAATAAAGACAGGTGAAGAGACATCCGTGTTTGCCGTTTGGAAGAAGACACGTTGGATGAGCCTAGGAACAGGAGCCTATGGATGAATGAGGGAGCCAAGCTCCGGGGTACGAAGTACCCTGTGAAGTACAAGGAGGTGCACAACAAATATTCCAACCCTGAGACCACCCCCTTCGACCCTGAGGTCGCCGTGGTGGCGGGAGAAGGCCGTAAGAATGGTTGCCTATTGATCGGTCACGGGTTCGTCGACCCTAGGACCGTTCCATCTATGCGCAATGTCCAACGTGGTAGGACGAGCGACCAGCCTCCTGTAGAGACCCGCCCATGGCCTTCGGTTGTAGCTCTCGACCAGTTACGGGTATGTTATTCCTTGGTCATCTATGTTTTACTACATGTTTTGCGTCGCAATGTTCATCACATCATGGCGACACGACGTAGGAGGAGATGGCCACTGATAGGGGACGCAGAGAGGCGGCCGAGCAGCAGAAGCAGTAGCTGGAGCAGCAGATGGCCCATCAGTAGGGGATGATGGAGCAATAGGGGGAGATGATGAAGTGTATGACACAACAAATGCTCATCAATTATCAACAAGGGACTCTTCCTACTCCTCCTTTCGCCTTCTCGTGGGTAAGTGATCAAGTGTCTTATTGTCCAATGCTCGCAATTTTCAATCTTGCCTTATTGACTAATGCTCACAATTTCCCATGTTGCAGATGGGCAATGTGATGCCGCCTCCTAGTGGGTCCGCGGGTGGATCGAACAACCAGGCGCCGCCGTCTTTCACCGTCAACAATCCGTCGGTCGTCCGAAGGCTGAATCAGAGTCCTCCAGGGTAGTTTTCTTATAGAAAATTTAGCAATTCCATGACACTTGTAGATAATTCTATGCCATTGTCAAAATTTTAGCCATGCTATGATACTTCTAGAAATTTTAGCCTTGCCATGACACTTATAGAAATTTTAGCCTTGCCATGGGGCTTGTAGATATTCGTGATTTTACTTGTCATATTGATGAGATTTTCCATGAGACTCGTCAAAATCCCATGTAATTGCTATTTCCATCAACTTGCCTAGAAACTTGTACATATTAATGATTTTACTTGTCATATTGATGTACTTGTCTTGAACTTGTAGGATCTCACGATGGAGCATGAGCTTGTGGAGCACTCGGCGGTGATGGTCTTGTGGGTGGCAAGAATAAACTTGCAATATTTGTGTTGTTTAGGGCTTGTGCACTTGTTGGTTATGCACTTGGTGATTGTTGTGTGATGTCTACGCACTACTATTCTTGTAGAAAGTTGTTGGGCCTCCAAGTGCAGAGGTTTGTAGAACAGCAACAAGTTTTCCTTAAGTGGATTACCCAAGGTTTATCGAACTCAGGGAGGAATTGGTCAAAGGTATCCCTCTCAAGCAACCCTGAAATCAAGATACAAGAAGTCTCTTGTGTCCCCAACACAACCAATACACTTGTCAGGTGTATAGGTGCACTAGTTCTGCGAAGAGATAGTGAAATACAAGTGGTAACGGTGCTAGAAAATAGCTTGACGGTGAGGTAAGAGACTAAAGGCAAACTGAAATAAAGATGGTAGCAAGCAAACATGTAATAGAACTGATTGTAAACGGTGTTTCAATGTTTAGAAACAAGGCCTAGGGATCATACTTTCACTAGTTAACACTCTCTCATATAAATATCCCCTCTTAATGATACTAATCTTAAATACTCTTTGGTTGGACACTCTAATCCATGGGAGGGCTACAAAAGCACTCCTTAAAGGTTGCCTTCCCCATCTAGATAACCCCACACTGTCACCTTAAGCGCTAGATGGTTCCAACAAACACCACAATTTCATAAAGACACCCAACTCCAAATATAGTCATGATAAATATGTATATAATTTAGCTTAAGTGCCACACACGACGTGCACACTGTCACTTTCACACACATGGGGAAAAGCATAGATCTATTAAAGCAATTGAGTAATTATGCAACCTCTAGCCTAAGTGCCACCACGGCGTGCACGCTGTCTGTGGCACCCCAGATTTACGGTCCGAGAATACCCGTTATGCATATCATTCATGTTCCCATGATTAGTGAGCCATGAGCATAACCGACAAGTATCATTACATTATCCTTACAATAACGAATACAACAACTTATAGGGAGGCCTTTATGGCGATTACAACACAAATAGCGGAAGTCTTCAGTGCAGAGCCCGTGCCTTAACCTATAGGCAACTGACTGGGAAGACGGCCTATCTCGCATAGACGTCAACACCTTCGTTCCTTCTTAACATCTGCAATCTGGCCAAGTAAATAGCCAGGGACAATGCTGGTGAGTACTTTGAATGTACTCGCAAACCACCGAAACAAGAGTAATAAGATAATGCATATCTGGCTGTGGCGAGATAGCTCTACACTATAGTTGCTTTTGAAAACCTAACATTGGCATCTCTATACCTTTGTTGAAAAAGAGTTTTTAGAAAACATGCCTCCTTTTTGAAAATCCGGACACCTCCACATCCTTGTTAAAAATATTTCTAAAACAGTTTTGTTGCAAAATCCTTTTTAAAACCTTAACGACCATCTCTGGTCAAAACCATGTTCATTCTTATCTTTCCTCGTGACCAAGTCACATCCTTTATCTTATCTCAACTTAACCAAAGGGTACTCCTAGCTCTTGCCTTTCCAACCGTACTTGTCCGTGGACACGGCTATTCGAATAGATCACACTCTGCAGAGGTTGTGCACTTGACCCACAAGAATCAATACATCCGCCGGGATAAAACCACGGCCTGCTACACATGGTAGACAGGGGTTCGGATAATCAAACTTGAACCTTTCATTTGTCGATCCCTAGCAACGGTGGCTTTTCCTTTTGGGTCTATCTCTCCGATACGAGTATGGGGTACTACGACCCTGGTCCTTCCTTCCATACAGACCCCTACCTCCAGACCGAAGCCTGACTGGTAGCAATAGTGACAATCTTCCATCCGTACTACCTAAAAGCATACCGTCCGCGAGAGACCCAATTATTGCAACAGTGCCTTACCCTATAGGTAGCCCGGATTTCAGGGGATTTCTCCCCTTTAGCGAGTAAGAGCATCCCCGTCTAATGACCACAAACTACGAGCTAAGCCCCAGCGACTGGGGTAATGTGGTTGCACGAATATAATTGTTCCGGACATTGGCTTAGAACATACCTTCCTTTCTCTTGCCTGACTTTCTCTTCATCCACCTCATCTTTTGTTTGGTAAAACTTCCGCTCGGAAACGATGCCTCTTTCCAAGGGTTTTATTTTGAAAACGTTTATAGTAGGGCAGAAACCCAAAATAGTTTTATCAGTTAAAATCCGTGGGTTCCAAGAGGGAAGATGTTAATCATCATAGCCTCGTTCTAAGGGGTAAAGATAGGTGTAAACAGGGTAGGTTTCTAATGGACACTGAATCATAACTTGGAGGAGCCAAGTTACTCACGTCTTTTTATTTGAAATAAACCATGTCTGTAATCATGCAATTTATAAATGAGATATAAAACAGTAGATAAATAGAAATAGGGCAATATAGGAGTTTAAGAATGGTGGCTTTCCTGTGACCAGCGAGAAGTCCCTTGACGATGTTAGATAACCAGAAAACCAATGATAACATTAATAAAGATAATCCCGATGCTTCCTCCTTCTTGGCGTCACACAATCGCAACTATCGCCATTATCGATCATACATGCAAACAAACAATACTACAACCAATACAAGCATACAAACCTCAAACCATACAGCAAGTAAAGGATAGTTACATGATAAAAATCAGTAGGATGTGGGAGGTTGGATTCGATTGGATTGGGAGCAGATTTGGAGGCGTTAGGGAAAAAGGATCACTTTGGATTTCTAGTTTTGGAACAACCTAAGAGAGTGGTTTTTGATCAAGGACTTGATCTGTATGATACCATTGGGTAAAAATGATACCATCAGATAGGTATTGATAAATTGAAGCCAACAAAAGTGGTTTCACTATTTTATCAATTTCCCTTGATTTATAAAGGATTTTATAGTGGATAAAACTCTAGTTTAAGGAAATAATTCACCAGAACTTCTCTGGAGTTCCAAAAATTATTTCCTTGGGTGATTAGGTAGTCTTTGATGGACTTATTCCAAAGGAGTTGGATATACCTCCAAACAATTACCAGAATGCCCTTGATAAATTCCCAAAGGCAGTATTGGACCAGATTTGTCTTTTTCATCATATTTATTTTACATAAGATTTTTAGTTAATTCCAAGGACTCAAGTTGAGTACAGAGGATACCTTTCTGCAGAAATTGGAATCAATCTTTTTGGAGTTACATAGCTAATGTAGTGATTTTATAAGTGATTAAACCATGCACAGAAAGGTTTAATTTACTAGAAATTAACAGAGACTCATAAAATTATGAGGTGATCGATTTATGAAGATATAGCTATATGTGTTTAATGAGAGTTGGATTTATGTCAAACCTCATTTGGTTTGACCTATGGAAAATGATAAAGGCAAAAAAGTATCTATTTTGTTATTTTTGCTATGGGTAAACTAGCAAGCAAGTGACTATGGGACCTGTGGGAATGGAAAGGTATGGTTAGTACCTTTCATCACCATTTGGAATTACTCCATTTGAAGTTGTAAAACTTTCTGGAGAATTTAATTAGTGTTTTGGATAGATCTAGGGAGATTATTTGTCATATTTCTTGTATTCATCTATTTAGGACAAATTTTGGTATGCATGTTAGGGAAAACATCCAGGCACTTGAGGAATTTTAGATCTAGGCCATCGGAGTGATTTTCCATTTTCATTTTTATTTAAACTAAACTGCATTTGAACAGATCTGTAATTTGATTTATTAAAAGAGAGAGAGGAAAGGCTTGCTGGGCCGATTTCTGGGGGGGTGTGGCCCGCGCAGTGCAGAAGCTAGCTTGCTGTCGCCGGAGCCATGCGCGCGAGGCCGGGAGTGGCAAGGCACGAGGCGGGACCTGCACGTCAACGGGAGACAGAGCTCGAAGGGGTATCGAGCAATCGTGGCCGTCCGATTAGAGCGGTTTCGACAGTCACCCACCCTCATCTTCCTTCAGACCAGCACGTCCGCACGGAAACCCTAGCGGCGGCGGGGTTTCGTTCGAGGGGGCTCTCCAGAGCACGCTGGCACCAGGGAAGTGGTGGAGGAGACACGACGCACTTCGGGGACCTCGGCGATGGGCGGGAAGGTGGTGGTCGAGGTCGGGAGTAGATTCACGCGAAGGCGCTGGCGGGGTTGTGCTCGGGAGATCGACGGAGAGCTTCGGGTGATGAATGTCGGCCTATTCTGAGGGGCTTGATAGGGTGTAGAGGTCATGGGGAGCTGCGTCGGTGCTGCATGCAGGTGTAGATGGGTCTCGGGAGCTCCTAGTCGCAGGAGGTGCTGGGCTCGGCCGTGAGCTTGAGTGGTCACCTCCTAAGTTCCTGTATACAAGGGCAAGGTATAGGAAGGGGGTTAGATCCAGGGGAGCGAGACAGAGAGTAGAGAGGGAGTTTAGGTGGTCGGGGGTGACCTGCGTCTTGATTGCAAGCAAGAACCCGAGAAGGTTTCTTCTCCTCCTCATTGGCTATGGTGAGCAAGGGGGTTTGGATCTGGAGCTCAGGGAAGGCTCTCTGGGGAGAAGGGGGAAGAAATGAGGGAGCAAATGCGAGGTGGGAGGCCTCTGGACTATTTAACTAGAAAGGGGGTGGTCTAGCATGGACTAAGTCCATGGGGAGTCTAGGGTTGGCCCATGGCTTTTCCATCGGATGATATGGGAGGTGGAGAGAGAGGTGTGGGGGTACTGGGGTCGTGCTAGGGGACAGAGAGGAGGTGGGGCAGTGGCTGCACAAGGGTTTTAATATGATGTGACAAAACAAGGAGGCTTTGTCTCCCTCTCAACAAGAGCAAAAGGACAAGAACTTGTGTTTGGTTACTGTAGACCTTTAGTGTCGCGACCAGTAGGAGGGAGGGGCACTGGGGTGTAGTGTTTGACCAGGTTTGGTGATGATTGGATTTAGTTTGAAACAATATTTGACTAGTTTGCCAAATTTGATCAAAACTTGGGTTGTGAAGGAAGTTTGAAAATTTGCATTGAGCAAGGGGTAGAAATGGTACTGGTAGGTGTAGTAGGTCAAATAATCACTTCAAGATTTAAATGGGATTTTTCTGAAGATTATAATCCCATTTAAATGCACTTATGCAAAAAGTGCTGAAGTAGATTATGGAAGAAATAATGATATTTTTACATAGGGAAAACTTGGTTTTTGATGTGATATGGTCCTAGATACCATAACACACATTGGAGGATTTTATTGGGATTTATTGAAAGGTAAAAGTATTTTTAGGGAATTATTTCTTGTTTCTGCCATCTAAGAAAAAGGGCAAAAAGAAATAATAAGAAATCTTAAAAATATTTATTTTTGAGTTTGGAAGATGGGGTATGATGAATAGGCATCAAATGTTCCTTAAGTTGGCAAGGTGATTTACAGAAATACAAACTTGTCTTTATAGACAAGGGTTTTGAGAAATTGGTAGATAAATAAAATTAAATAGTTTAATAATCCAAATAATTGTGGGCATTATTTGGGGATGCTTATATACAAGGTAGATGATGTAAAATTGATGTAGGCATCAAGATAAACCTTGGTTTTGAAGAAAAGTGGTGAAAGGGTGGAAACTAGATACTTGGAGGATCTAGGGTTTGATTAGTCTGATGGCATCTAAACAAGGTTGGATTAGGGAGCTCAGAGCTCACCTTGGTACAAGGGGGTATATGGATGTATAGAACATGTCATGTATATGATAAGGGAAGAAAGGGTTAGGCGTGGTTGGATCTAAGGTGGTCTAGATGAGATGGCAAACTTTGTTGAAAATAAGGCTGCTATAACAGATGCATCAGTTAGCCTCCTAAACCATGTGGGTTTAAGAAGCACAAGGCTCCAATGAAAACAAGTGAAGTGGGTGTTGATAGGCCATTGTTAGTAGGTCCTAACCATGCAAATAGTTGGTCAAGAGGAGGTGGCATATAGATGTGAGCTTCTGCCAAAGTAGGCAAGATGATAAGATTTGTAGAAAAGATTATTATCTTGACTACAAAACCATCATGGATGAGTGGGAATTCAGTTGGCTTAGCCAAGGGCAAGAGTGGGATTTGGTAGTACTAAATATGTACTACAAGATGGTTCAAGTACATTCTCAATAATTCACATAGGCTGGAAAAAGGTAGGGCTCCAAAGATGGTATCCAGATAACAAATCCAGACTTAGCCATTTTGGCAGATTTAGGGTTTTAGACTAGAGTACAAGTGTAGATGATTTTGAGAGGATGGAAAGGGTTTATCCTATCCATCAAGTGGTTGATGTTAAGGTACTAACCAAGTAGCTGGGATTCAAGCTTAGATTGGGTCTCTGATGAGTTGGGCAACCTCCAAAGGGATTATCCTTGGGCTGGTCTGATCATGAGGGAAGTTGATCACTGGGGTGGCTTAGGAGAGATCCAGAGTTGGATGCTTGCTTTGTGTTTGATGAACACAAGCAAGGATTGGGTCCTAAAGGATGAGCTACTAGATTAGCTCACTCTAGTTCCTAAGCAAACAAGGCAATCAGCAGGTCAAGGCAAATCATCAGACAACAGATCAAGGCAATTCATCTTATTACTTATCTAACTACTACTAGGGTTACCTTCAAGCCTAGCTTGAGGTAAGGATGGGTATGTTGAAAGGGGTTTAGTTTTGAAGTAAGATAAGTACCATCTTGGTATCTCTACCAAGATTGAGATGAAAAGGTTTTAATAAAGGTTTTGGGCAAACCTAGAGATAAGGGTAGTTGAAGTTCTGTCTTGAAAACATAAGGCGATAATATAGGCCTCCATAGTTTTGGCAATAGAAGCTAGTAAAGTATTTGGTTGTGTCAAAGTCATCTTGGCTCAAGTTTTTGAAAGGCCAGAACATTTGAGAATATAAAGGATGAGCCAAGACATCTCTTTTGTAAAATAGTTTTTGTAGACTAGGGTTGAGGTGAGGAGAAACACAACTAATACACAAGCAGTCGCTTGAGCACAAGCAAGCAAGTGAACACATCATACAAGAAAAAGTTTTTGTTCCCCCTGATTTTTGCCCTTTTGGGACATTAAATCAGGGTTGCTGTAATTGGGATGTTACAGACCTTCCCCCTTAAAATAATCTCGTCCCGAGATTAGGGATGAGTAGGGTTGGGGGTAATAACATCCGCTTAATAATTTCAGCGGTGGAACATACTAGGCGCTAATAAGTTTTACGAAGAGTCGACTGGTTAGTCATGGGTTGGAGCTGAGGGGCTTCAGATCGGGTGGTTTGGCTTTAAGCGAGTGGAAAATACGCAGTCTTTTCCACTTAGGACTAGTCTAGGTAGATAGCGTTGATGGGGTACTTCCTTATGGAGACGGCAAGTTGAGTCTTCTATCTCTTCGTGTTGCGGTCGACCTTCTTTCTTCATGATCTTGATACTCCGGGAGGTTGTCTTGACGGTCGAACTTGGAGTAGAGGACTTTCTTGAAGAATCTTCTGAATCGGGAGAAGGGCTGATGGTTGTCCTTCTTGCAGAGTCGACGTTTTGAAGCTTGGAGCGGTGGTCAACCCTTCATGCTAACTAGTGTTCGACTCCCGGGGTCTATCGGATTTTTGGGCGGGAAAGACGCAGTATTTCCCCCTTAGAGCAAAACTACGGGGGTTTGGTCTGATGCAACATCGTGGGTAAAACATACAAATAAGGATTTCACAGTTGTATATCATCCATACTTTAGGCTGGTTCAAGCCGGTCGGTGGCGGAGGTACTTAAGGGGTTACAAAACAGGTCTGTGCCGCAAGGCAACAAGGTAATTAGAGTTTTACAAAATAGGTTCTGAGGCGTTACATAGGTACTATACTAGGCTAGTTTCTGCTTGCGGGTGCTTCAGGAGACTTCTCTTTGGCTTCATCTTCATCTTCGGGAATGCGGGTGGAGGGTCCTGGAACATCTTGGGGCAGCTGGAAAATGGGTGTATACTCATAGAAGGACATCTCCTCATTCTCCGTCTCGGAGTTGACACCTTCAAAGGCTACAGCAGCCACTCTTCTTTCCAGGCGAGCATTGGCGGCTTGTAGACTCTTCTCCCGGGTTCGTAGTATGGCAAGGTCCATCTGCATGAGGATGTTCTGACGGCGGGTCTTGTCGAGATCTTCTTGGTGGCCTTGTAGGAGAAATTCCATATTCTCGAGCCGACTTCCAATGCAGCAAGTGAGGAAGGATTCGGTGGGAAGCCCATACTTGTCGCGCTTCCTGAATAGGTGGTAGGGGGTATCCTTCAGCTCTTCTTCGTGGATCTTGCAGAGGCGTGCCATTATCTGTTGTATCGCTCGAATGACTCCATCTATCCAGTTGTGGTCGATGAAGGTGAAGATGATGGGTTCTAGGTCGTTCTCATGTGCCGGAATGGTGGCCTTAATGACCCACTGAGCTATGCTTGAATTGCTGCGAGGGAGCTTGGTTCCTTCGATCTTGGGTTGGGGACGACGGACGATCTTCAGTAGCTCATGCAGTTGCTCTTCAAAGGGCTAGAAACTTTCGCCTACGATGATGCTTTCAGAGCGGGAGGGTGCCATCTTTGGTGGAGAAGGGTCTTTGGCTGCAGAGGGAAAGATGCTACGGAGTTAGTCTTCCGAGTTATTGGGTGGATAGTTATAGTTGACGATGATAGGTTAACTGAGTGGATGGGAGTTGAGTGGAAAGACACCATCTTTCCACCTTAAAGGCTTTTGCTTGGGGTTGTCGAGGTTTTCTTAGGTGGCCATCCTGTTGAGGAGAAGTTTTCCGGCTAGGAGGTTTCGAGGGTTAGCATCGGGACATGTCAGCAAGGTGGTCAGAGTTTTAGGATCAGATGATCCTAGGCAGAAAAACAATCACATTCCAAGCATCAAACACGCACATGACAAGCAAACAAGGCATACCACAATACTAAGGGGGTGACTACATGCCGTAAGGGGAATCCTATCTTAGTGATGTTAGTCCTAGGTACGAACGTTACGTGGGTCTTAGTTTCTATCTTGCCATCTTTTGTTGTTGGTGCCGTACTCGATTAGGGACGAATGAAGGACTCCGTTGGTGGGGCGATCTTGTAGTGTCGGTCGACGTTGGTAGCTTCTTTGCTTTGCTTGTCTTGATGTCTCTTCGTTCCGATATCTTCATCTTCATAGTCTCTAAGTCGGACTTTACCTTGTGAAAACGGAACATTTGAAGTAGACGAGATATAGAGTAATTCATTTTCAAATTGTTTTTAAGTCAGAGAAGGTGAGATAAGAATTCCCTTTAGAAAGCTTTTGAGAAATAGTTTTCGAAAGCCGGTGTTTTCAGAAATAGGGGTTGTCCTATCTAACGTCCATACTAACTAAGGTCTCCTATAGTCAGGATGACTCTGATACCAAGTCTGTGGCACCCCGTTATGCATATCATTCACGTTCCCATGATCAGTGAGCTGTGAGCATAACCGACAAGTATCATTACATCATCCTTACAATAACGAATACAACAACTTACAGGGAGGCCTTTATGGCGATTACAATACAAATAGCGGAAGTCTTCAGTGTAGAGCCCGTGCCTTAACCTATAGGCAACTGACTGGGAAGACGGCCTATCTCGCATAGACGTCAGCACCTTCGTTCCTTCTTAACATCTGCAATCTGGCCAAGTAAATAGCCAGGGACAATGCCGGTGAATACTTTGAATGTACTCGCAAACCAGCAAAACAAGAGTAATAAGATAATGCATATCTGGCTGTGGCGAGATAGCTCTACACTATAGTTGCTTTTGAAAACCTAACATTGGCATCTCTATACCTTTGTTGAAAAAGAGTTTTTAGAAAACATGCCTCCTTTTTGAAAATCCGGACACCTCCACATCCTTGTTAAAAAGATTTCTAAAACAGTTTTGGTGCAAAATCCTGTTTAAAACCTTAACGACCATCTCTGGTCAAAACCATGTTCATTCTTATCTTTCCTCGTGACCAAGTCACATCCTTTATCTCATCTCAACTTAACCGAAGGGTACTCCTAGATCTTGCCATTCCAACAGGCTATTCGAATAGATCACACTCTCCAGAGGTTGTGTACTTTACCCACAAGAATCAATACATCCACCGGGATAAAACCACGGCCTGCTACACACGGTAGATAGGGGTTCAGATAATCAAACTTGAACCTTTCATTTGTCGATCCCTAGCAATGGAGGCTTTTCCTTTTGGGTTTATCTCCCCAGTACGAGTATGGGGTACTACGACCCTAAGCTTCCTTCCGTACTGACCCCTACCTCCAGACCGAAGCCTTACCGGTAGCAATAGTGACAATCTTCCATCCATACTACCTAAAAGCATACCGTCCGGGAGAGACCCAATTGTTGCACCAGTGCCTTACCCTATAGGTATCCCGGATTTTAGGGGATTTCTCCCCTTTAGCGAGTAAGAGCAGCCCCGGCTAATGACCACAATCTACGAGCTAAGCCCCAGCGACTGGGGTAATGTGGTTGCACGGATATAATTGTTCCGAACATTGGCTTAGAACATCCCTTCCTTTCTCTTGCCTGACTTTCTCTTCATCCACCTCATATTTTGTGTGGTAAAACTTCTGCTCGGAAACGATGCCTCTTTCCAAGGGTTTTATTTTGAAAACGTTTATAGTAGGGAAGAAACCCAAAATAGTTTTATCAGTTAAAATCCGTGGGTTCCAAGAGGGAAGATGTTAATCATCTTAGCCTCGTTTAAGGGGTAAAGATAGGTGTAAATAGGGTAGGTGTCCAATGGACACTCAATCATAACTTGGAGGAGCCAAGTTACTCACGTCTTTTTATTTGAAACAAACCATGTTTGTAATCATGCAATTTATAAACGAGATATAAAACAGTTGATAAATAGAAATAGGGCAATATAGGAGTTCAGGAATGGTGGCTTGACTATGACTAGCGATAAGTCCCTTGACGGCCTTAGATAACCAGAAAACCAATCATAATAATAATAAAGATAATCCCGATGCTTCCTCCTTCTTGGCGTCACACAATCGCAACTATCGCCATTATCGATCATACATGCAAACAAACAATACTACAATCAATACAAGCATACAAACCTCAAACCATACATCAAGTAAAGTATAGTTACATGATAAACATAAGTAGTATGTTGGAGGTTGGATTCGATTGGATTGAGAGAAGATTTGGAGGCGTTAGGGAAAAAGGATCACTTTGGATTTCTAGTTTTGGAACAACCTAAGAGAGTGGTTTTTGATCAAGGACTTGATCTATATGATTCCATTGGGTAAAAATGATACCATAAGATAGGTATTGATAAAATGAAGCCAACAAAAGTGGTTTCACTATTTTATCAATTTCCCTTGATTTATAAAGGATTTTATAGTGGATAAAACTCTAGTTTAAGGAAATAATTCACCAGAACTTCTCTGGAGTTCCAAAAATTATTTCCTTGGGTGATTAGGTAGTATTTGATGGACTGATTCCAAAGGAGTTGGAATCACCTCCAAACAATTACCAGAATGCCCTTGAGAAATTCCCAAAGATAGTACTGGACCAGATTTGTCTTTTTCATCAGATTTATTTTACCAAATCTTTTTAGTTAATTCCAAGGATTCAAGTTGGGTACTGAGGATACCTTTCTATAGAAATTGGAATCAATCTTTTTGGTGTTACATAGATACTGTAGTGATTTTATTAGTGATTAAACCATGCACAGAAAGGTTTAATTCACTAGAAATCAACAGAGACTCATAAAATTTTGAGCTCATGGATTTAGGAATATATAGTTATGTGTTTACTGAGAATTGGATTTAGGTAAAAACCTCATTTGGTTTGACCTATGGAAAATGCTAAAGGTAGAAAAGTCTCTATTTTGTTATTTTTGCTATGGGTAAACTAGTAAGCAAGTGACTATGGGACCTGTGGGAATGGAAAGGTATGGTTAGTACCTTTCATCACCATTTGGAATTACTCCATTTGATGTTGTAAAACTTTCTAGTGAATTTAATTAGTGTTTTGGATAGATCTGGGGAGATTATTTGTCATATTTCTTTTATTCATCTATTTAGGACAAAATTTGGTCTGCATGTGTAACATCCCAGCATTAGAGCCTAGAAATAAGATGAACCTAGATGTGTGCATTGCATTCATGCATAGAAAATCTGAATAATTTTTGCTTTTAAAACAGAACTTGTCAAATTGATAGAATCTTCTTTTAACTTGATGGAATTGAAGTAGATCATCAAGTTAACTACGATAAGTTTCTAAATGACCTTTGCCAAAACCTTATTTGGATGAACATGAGTTGATCTAAGGGTAGATCAAATATAATAATATGTCACTCATAATACATTGCTTTAAGGATTAATATATGATCCTTAAGGGATCATCTCATACTATTCATTATAACAACCTATGAATACTAAGTTAAGATTACCACTAGAATAATAAAAAATGCAATGATTAATGCTGACATATCTTATTCTTATCTATTCTTACTATGAGTACCATAGTAATACTTAACTTTAACTCTTTAATGAGTTTGAGTTGGAAAGAAACTAAGTTTAGATCATTCACCATAAATCTTTCTTTCTATATCAATCTTTATGGAACTTATCTTAATATCTGTTGTTCATCAATTTTGAGTAATCAACCATTGATTCACAAATTCTTTAACTATCACTTTTTGATCTACTATTTCTTGATCTTATCATAACATCTACTTAAATCTTTTAAAAAGATCATAGTCCATTAATAACCTTAATCCCATATGAGATACTAAGAAAATAATTTCAAGATAATGGAAAAGTAGGATTGATAAAGCCTTGCTTAGCCAACTAAGAACTTAAGCAATAAATGATTAAAGGATTATAATGGTGATGCTTTAGCCTCCTATATTGAATGCTTATATTTAGTATAAATAATAATGGTGGGCAGATCATGATTGGAACCTTAGAAGAGATAAGTTATCCTAGAGTAGTCATTGCAAGCCACATAAATATAATTTAGGGTTTGAGTAAAGTGAATATAGGATGATATTATACAACTAATAGAGATACATTAGTAATGAATGATTAAGGAAGATTATGAGTAGAGTTTGAAGGAACTATTTGTTGGATGGAAGGCTATCAACAGTAGAGTAGTAAATACAACCAAGCAAGGACAGGAGGAAGTTATGAAATACTTTAGTATCAAACTCATTTGATTCATCCATGAGTTTAGAAGGTCCATTAGTGAATGATGATAGTACTATGAAGTAAAACTCATCATATTAATCATGATGATAGATAGAAATATGTAGTATATCTAGGAAAGGAATTCCTTAATAAGAAGTCTAGAATTATGAATTATGGAAGATAGTAATTCTTGGAAAACAATCAACTCTAAATCTTAAAACCAAGTATAATATCCATTTCATATTAAGAATTCTTCATCTTATACTCATATCACTTTATAGAAATATTTTTTCAAAGAGCAAATCACATAAGCACATCTCTGTTAATTCCAACCATCATAACTATATGTGCTTAAGTATATCTTTATAAATTCCTTTCTATAAAACATTCAAGATATAACTTTCAAGTACTAAAGGTGATGTCAATAAATATCCCAAACAAAAAACAATATGTTTAGTTATTGAATCTTTAACCACATCCATAAAGGAGTCTAAGTATATTAAGAAAAAAATCATAATTTAAAATCCTAAACCTCTTATTTATCATAATAAAATAGATACATTATCATTTTCCAAATTAATGGAAGTAGTAAGAACCATATTAATCACTTTCATATTTCATGCAACAAATAATGATATAGGATCATTATACATATAAAAAATTATATTCAAACTCTGAGCCAACTAGAGTCAAGTCTCATAAACAAATAAAAATCCATCATTCAAGAAATCCATAATTAAAAGAAGAGAGAGAAATAATAAGAAAAGCTTCTACAAATTATTAAAAAAGGGGGTCCATATTGAATAATTAAAAGAAATACAAGAAAAAAATTTATATAATAAAAGTTCACAAATGATACTAAATATACTTTAGTATTATTGCAATTATCCAGCAAAGAAATCCTACAAAGAAGAGTTCAAAATATAAATCAAATTCAAATCTGAAAAGGAAAACAAAAAATAGAAAAAGGTAAAACAAATAAAAAACCAAACCAGGCCATAGCCCAACCCTACCTGCTTACCTAACGCCCCTGTGCAGCCCACAATAGCCCAGTAACCAGCCCAACTCGTTTCCATCTGTGACTGACAAGTGGGGTCAGGAAAGGACCGCGGGTTGAGCTGAAAGAATCATCAGGGGGTTATTTGCAAAACAGCCATCGTCGTCATCGTCACGCACACAGGTAGCTCGCTGGAGGAGCTCGCCGCCGCCCGATGCCGTCGTCGTCGTCAGCCGTGCGCCAAGATGCTCGTCGTCGTTCTAGAGAGGGATAAGAAGGCCAGCGCGATGCCCTGCCTCAATCCCAATCTCCAATTCCTCCTTATCCTCTCAGATGCAAATGGGACAGAAACCCTAGCTCACCGGAGCCACCCCTCGCCGGCGAACCACATCTCCCCACACCCTTCCAAGCAGCCATGGAGAAGCGCCGTCCTCCATAGATCCTCTGAGAGAAAGCCTACATCAAGGGGAGCACTGGAGTGGACGAATTTGGCCGTTCTTCTTCACGGCAGTTTGTCTGAAATCTTATCAGAGAGCTCTCCTCCGACCACGCCTGTCCTCGCCGACCTCTCTATCATCATCAAGGTGAGTTCCTGAACCTTCCAGTAACCTTCAATCGCCTGATCTCGTTGTAAATCGCTGTTTGACCGTGTGCCACCGTCGACCACCGTCAGAGCTCGTCGGAGCTGAGGCTCCGATGACCATTTCCGAGCGGCGCCGCCACTTTAGGACTTGGCACGATGCACTAATTCGAACTAGGCTAGATTCGTTTGTTGGGGCGCCGTCGATCATCGCCGGCGACCAACCACTGACGGCGGTGGTGGTGCTGACGCCATCATCACGTCATGCCAACGTCACCTCGGACCCAGTACCTTGTTTGACTAGTCTTTGTCTCGCGTGGCTGATGACCTGGCCTTGGTCCCATGTGTCATCGATTGAGGGTAAAGAGAGGGACAGTAACAAATACATTTTCTTAACCTGAGAGCTAAGGTGGACAATGGCCCACTAGTCAGTGACTGGGGCTAGCTTTGAGTACGATGTAAAAAGAATTTCCTGTTTAAGAAAGAAATAAAGTGTTATAAATTCAATTATTAATATTCCAGAAATCAAATAAATGATTAAATCTTGTTTAATTAATAACTTTTGAATTATAATTCAAAAAAATGTGTATAATATATGAAAATTTGTAGAAAAATATAATCTACAACTTAAACTTATTATCCAATATTATTATGATGATTATTTAAACAAATATTATTTAATAAAGGTTTAAATAGTAATAAAAAAATTATAATTCAAATTTTAATAATGATAAATGTTAAAAATATAAATAAAATACCAAAAATCTTAGAAAAATAAGAATTAAGATTTAAAATTATAATCATACATTATAATTCAACTTAATTGAGTATTTGTTATTTATTAAATATTTATAAAATAAAAATCTTGTAAAAATCATATCTTATTATTTATAAATCATAAAAAATGAATATAATATACCAAAATGATCACAAAAAGAATATCTACATGTTAAAAATATAATATTTCACTTTTGAGTTAAATAAAAATTCAAACATTTCAATAACTCAAATTTAAACTTATTTACCTAATTAATAATTCATATAAGGATAAATAAAATTTGTTAATATTCCTAAAATAAATCAATTAAGTCTAATAAATAGTATTAGTCTTAAATATTAACAATATGAAGCCATAATGGTTTAAAACATTATAAACACATTTTTATTAAATTATCTTCAACCTTAAGCGAAGATTATATTCTCAAAGAATTCCAATTCATGATAAAAACCTTAAAGGACAGCTTTGTGAATAAATCAAATCCTTTCTATCTACTTTAACCACCACATTAAAAAACCACCACCACACTATAATTAATCCATAAGTAGTTAAGAAATATTAACTATAACCACTCATCTATAAAAGGTAAATGATACCACTCCAGTATAAACTAATAAACCACCACACCAAGTAAAACTACAATCATTCTTAAGTAACCTTAAGGAAACCATACCAGGTACACAAGATACAAATATCATAAGCATTATATTTTCAAACTATCTTCGTTTTAAAGTTAACTTTAGTCTACAAGAATCTAAATATAACACTATAAACATTATTATATGTTTTATAGTTAACTTTGGTCTGAACTAGTTAAGTAATAAAGCATCTCAAGCCAAAACAATTCAATCAAACACAAATAACATCGACCACCACTAACTAACGACAAAGATTGTTTAAACCTTAGAAAAGAAATCTTTTCTTCAAATGTTATTCTTTTTGCCACTTCAAACAAGAACTCTTTTAAGTCATCTTGAGTAGTATATCACATTTTGTGCATCCTACTGTTTTATGATATTATAATTATATGATTGTTTCACACACACTCACAAGCCTTAATAAGAAGCACAAATGTACAACTTATCTATAAGTACGACACATTTTAAAGTAACCATTTCCGGAATCCAAACCTTAGAACAACGTTATCCCCGGGATTTGTGTTTAGAACGTGCATCACATTGCTTATGCATAAAAGCATATTTCTTCTTTAAACATTAGTCCTTACCAGACCAATGATGCTGATTTCAGATTTTTGGATATTATACTGACTCGAAGACCGTGAGTGCATAATCTTGCAATCACACAAGGCAAGTTCACACTTGCTCATGTACTTTGTTTATTTTCTGTAAAGTATTTTACAAATCCAGTGTTGTTATCACCTGCATTTGAAAAAGGTCTGAAAACACTATTTTTGAGAATATTGTGAACTATTGGTTACTGATCCAGGGTGATCAGCTAATCTATTAAATATGACAGTTGGAATACCACTGTTCAGAATTATATCACCTAGGACTTAACAACCAATATCGCCAGTGATTCTTGCGCCGTATATTACGCGTTGACCATGAGATTTGGAATGGGACGGAGAAGTCAGTTGTATCTTCTTCCTCTCGCATGAAGCCGGATGTGCAGGTCATGGCTGTTATCCTTGTAGCATGCATATTAATTGGTAATTCGTATAGGATATGCGGCATATGGGTGGGAACCCTCATCGTCCCACGATAGTTCTAGCATCTAACAGTTTGTACAAACCATTGCCGTAATCCGATATGTGGGCATGGTGTACACCAAGGAGGCATGCGAGGTCGAGTAGGGGGCAGTGATTGTCTTGGATCATCTTCTGGGCCCCACATCATGGAATTGTGGACGGGAATAAGCTGCCCGGTGGTGCAACAAAGAGTTGATCTCTCATGGGTAAAGTAACGCACCTCTGCAGAGTGTAAGAACTGTAACTTGTTACTCCCTGTTCCGAGAAGGAGCTGCGAATGCAGCGGGAAAGGCACTCCATGAAAGTTCTGGTAAACCCGTGAAGGCTGACGGACATAGCTTTTCATAATAAAAGCAACCTTTGAAGAAATGTTTATGAAAACTTGCATTGCCTACAACCTACGGTCTTTGGCTCTAGTTATAGTGCATCAAACACTCCTTTTCTAGTGAATTTGCTGACTACGCTCGTACTCAAAGTATCTTCTTGACCCTTGCTAGATTCTGAAGTCAGAATAGACAACAACCACATCAAGTTATGCTCCAGGACTTATCATGCAAAGCTAAAGCTCTTCAATGAAGTCAAGGAAGTCAACATATACATCAACTTAAGTGAAGACGAAGTTACGGATTAGATAGGAATATAAATTCTAGCCAAAGAACCTAATTCTGTAGTGTATTGCAATAGCAGCAATGCCAATTCCTTAGTTAAATACTAGTTTTAATAGTATAATAGTTTTGCATTATTTATCTTTGATTCTTATTCGTAAGAAGTTCTTTCTCTCTATTTAACTTAGAGAGTTCTCTGGATCTTGTGTAAAGAGTGAGTTCTAACCTTTAGCCATGTATTGGACCCGCTGTGTTTCTGTTGTGCCATTCTGAGGTATGTAGTACTAGTGAACGGTGTTTCATTGGTGTTATGTCAACGACTATAGTATACTACATCATGCAGTGATATGCTGGGTCACCGCAGCATGTTAGGGAAAACATCCAGGCACTTGAGGAATTTTAGATCTAGGCCATCGGAATGGTTTTCCATTTTTATTTTGATTTAAACTAAACTACATTTGAACAGATCTGTAATTTGATTTATTAAAAGAGAGGGAGGAAAGGCTTACTGGGCCGATTTCTGGGGGGTGTCGGCCGCGCAGCGCGGCAGCTAGCTTGCTGTCGCCGGAGCCACGCGCACGAGGCTGGGAGTGGCAAGGCGCGAGGCGGGACCCGCATGTTAGTGGGAGGCAGAGCTCGAAGGGTATCGAGCGACCGTGGCCGTCCGATTAGAGCGGTTTCGACGGTCACACGCCCTCGTCTTCTTTCAGACCGGCGCATCAACGCAGAAACCCTAGCGGCGGCGGGGTTTCATCCGAGGGGGCTCTCGAGGGCACGCTGGCACTAGGGAAGTGGTGGAGGAGACACGGCGCACGTCGAGGACCTCGGAGATGGGAGGGAAGGTGGGGGTCGAGGCTGAGAGTAGATTCACGCGAAGGCACTGGCGGAGTTGTGCTCGGGAGCTCGCCGGAGAGCTTCGGGTGATGAATGCTGGCCGATTCTGAGGGGCTTGATAGGGTGTAGAGGTTCTGGGGAGCTGCGCCAGTGCTGCATGCAGCTGTAGATGGGGATCGGGAGCTCCTAGTCGCGGGAGGTGCTGGGCTCGGCCGTGAGCTTGAGTGGTCGCCTCATGAGTTCCTACATGCAAGGGAAAGGTATAGGGAGGGGGGTTAGATCCAGATGAGCGAGACAGAGAGTAGAGAGGGAGTTGAGGTGGTCGGGGGTGACCTGCGTCTTGCTTGCAAGCAAGAACCCGAGAAGGTTTCTTCTCCTCCTCATTGGCTATGGTGAGAAAGGGTGTTTGGATCTAGAGCTCGGGGAAGGCTCTCTGGGGAGAAGGGGGACGAAATGAGGGAGCAGATGCGAGGTGGGAGGCCTCTGGCCTATTTAACTAGAGAGGGGGTGGTCTAGCATGGACTAAGTCCATGGGGAGGCTAGGGTTGGCCCATGGCTTTGCCATTGGAGGACAGGGCGGTGGAGATAGAGGTGTGGGGGTACTAGGGTCGTGCTAGGGGACAGAGAGGAGGTGGGGGCAGTGGCTGCATAAGGGTTTTAATATGATGTGACAAAACAAGGAGGCTTTGTCTCCCTCTCAACAAGAGCAAAAGGACAAGAACTTGTGTTTGGTTACTGTAGACCTTTAGTGCTGCGACCAGGAGGAGGGAGGAGTGCTAGGGTGTAGTGTTTGACAAGGTTTGGTGATGATTGGATTTGGTTTGAACAAGATTTGACTAGTTTGCCAAATTTGATCAAAACTTGGGTTGTGAAGGAAGTTTTAAAATTTGCATTGAGCAAGGGGTGGAAATGGTACTAGTAGGTGGATTAGGTCAAATAATCACTTCAAGATTTAAATGGGATTTTTCTGAAGATTATAATCCCATTTAAATGCACTTCTGCAAAAAGTGCTGAAGTAGATTATGGAAGCAATAATGATATTTTTACAGAGGTAAAAACTTGGTTTTTGATGTGATATGGTCCTAGATACCATACCACACATTGGAGGATTTTATTGGGATTTATTGAAAGGTAAAAGTATTTTTAGTGCCATCTAAGAAAAAGGGCAAAAAGAAATAATAAGGAATCTTAAAAATATTTATTTTTGATTTTGGAAGATGGGCTATGATGAATAGGCGTCAAATGTGCCTTAAGTTGGCAAGGTGATTTACAGAAATACAAACTTGTCTTTATAGACAAGGGTTTTGAGAAATTGGTAGATAAAGAAAATTAAATAGTTTAATAATCCAAATAATTGTGGGCATTATTTGGGGATGCTTATATACAAGGTAGATGATGTAAAATTGATGTAGGCATCAAGATAAACCTTGGTCAAGGGGAGGTGGCATATAGATGTGAGCTTCTGCCAAAGTAGGCAAGATGATAAGATTTGCAGAAAAGATTATTGTCTTGACTACAAAACCATCATGGATGAGTGGGAATTCAGTTGGCTTAGCCAAGGGCAAGAGTGGGATTTGGTAGTACTAAAGATGTACTACAAGATGGTTCAAGTACATTCTCAATAATTCACATAGGCTGGAAAAAGGTAGGGCTCCAAAGATGGTATCCAGATAAGAAATCCAGACTTAGCCATTTTGGCAGATTTAGGGTTTTAGACTAGAGTACAAGTGTAGATGATTTTGAGAGGATGGCAAGGGTTTATCCAATCCATCAAGTGGTTGATGTTAAGTACTAACCAAGTAGCTGGGATTCAAGGTTCGCTTGGGTCTTTGATGAGTTGGGCAACCTCCAAAGGGATTATCCTTGGGCTGGTCTGATCATGAGGGAAGTTGATCACTGGGGTGGCTTAGGAGAGATCCAGACTTGGATGCTTGCTTTGTGTTTGATGAACACAAGCAAGGATTGGGTCCTAAAGGATGAGCTACTATATTAGATCACTCTAGTTCCTAAGCAAACAAGGCAATCAGCAGGTCAAGGCAAATCATCAGACAACAGATCAAGGCAATTCATCTTATTACTTATCTAACTACTACTAGGGTTACCTTCAATCCTAGCTTGAGGTAAGGTTGGGTATGTTGAAAGGGGTTTAGTTTTGAAGTAAGATAAGTACCATCTTGGTATCTCTACCAATATTGAGATGAAAAGGTTTTAATAAAGTTTTGGGAAAACCTAGAGATAAGGGTAGTTGAAGATCTGTCTTGAAAACATAAGGAGATAATATAGGCCTCCATAGTTTTGGCAATAGAAGCTAGTAAAGTATTTGGTTGTGTCAAAGTCATCTTGGCTCAAGTTTTTGAAAGGCCAGAACATTTGAGAATATAAAGGATGAGCCAAGACATCTCTTTTGTAAAATAGTTTTTGTAGACTAGGGTTGAGGAGAGGAGCAACACAACTAATACACAAGCAGTTGCTTGAGCACAAGCAAGCAAGTGAACACATCATACAAGAAAAAGTTTTTGTTCCCCCTGATTTTTGCCCTTTTGGGACATTAAATCAGGGTTGCTGAAATTGGGATGTTACACTGTCAGTTTCACACACATGGGGAGAGCAGAGATCTATTAAAGCACTTGAGTAACCGAGTAGATCTACTTGATTACAAAGCTCATGACCACAACATGATCACACATAGAGAGAGATGAACACATAGCTACCGGTAGAGCCCATAGCCCTGAGGAAGAACTACTCCCTCCTCATCATGGGAATCAACAACGACGATGGAGATGGTGGTGCAGATCGATGGAGATGGCTCTGGGGTCACTTCCCCGTCCCGATAGGGTGCCGGAACAAAGACTTTCTGTCCCCCAAATCTCCCTTCGGTGGCTGCGGCGCTGTGGAACTTTTCGTGGCTTTCTGGTCGATTCTTTAGGGTTTCTGAGTCGGGGGCTTCTTATAGGCGAAGGAGGCAAGGTCGATGGAGGGCCAGGGTCCCCACACCCCCTATGGGCGCAGCCAGGGTGGGACCCGCGCCCACCTAGGGTGTGTCCACCCTGGTGTCCTCCTCCGTCTCGTCTTCGATTTTCCGTATCGTTCAGGGAAAAATATGAACTTTGGCTTTTGGTTCGTCCAATTCCGAGAATATTCATTTTTTATCTTTCTGAAACCAAAAACAGCAGAAAACAGGCAACTGGCACTGTGGCATCTTGTCAATAGGTTAGTTCCAGAAAGTGTATAAAAATACCTCAAAGTGTAGACAAAACATAGCAAAGTTGATACAAAACAAGCATGGAGCATAAAAAATTATAGATACGTTTACGATGTATCAAGCATCCCCAGGCTTAACTCCTGCTCGTCCTCGAGTAGGTAAGTGATAAAAAGAATAATTTTTGAGGTGACATGCACCATCACAATCAAGATCAAACTTGCAAGCATTGAAAGCTGGGATCAAAGTACTCTAAACATGAGCATGAAAGATGAAGTTCTAACAACAAGGCATAGTAACTATGTTGCAACATGAAAGGTTATAAATAAAGATCATGAATAACATACATTGAAAGACGTTTGTTTGTTTCACATATAGAAAACATAGCATAGTGGCATTCAGCTTGTCCCTCATGGAGTAGCAAAACATAAATGCATAGGACACCTTCAAAGTTCATAAGGGAGACTAGATACAAATAGCACAAGAACAAGTAATATCAACAATATGAATCAATTAGTAAGTCTTGGGACAATGCACACAGAAATAAGAATGGCAACCATGCTCCCATAATTTGTGCATATGGATAGAAGGTGGAGATTCATAAAAGGCAAGCAGGGATTTCAAGTTTCAAAAAGATCTTCTAAAAATTATGGTACTTGTTAGCTTTCATCCCTCATTGCCCCTATCATAAGCATCTTGACGTGATTAAGGTTAAAGTGAACAAACTATGGAGTATATGCTTGACAAAGTATAAGTTGGAAATCTCATGTCCCTTGAGTACGAGGGCCGCTCGTCATGCTACTCAACTTTACTTACTTGCAAGTTCTTGTCATAGTAAGTATATGTGTATCATAGAGAACCGCCAACGGGGTACCCCTTGCACATGACACAGGAGATTTTCCCATATCACAATGACAAGGCAAGCAGACAATGAGCATCTCAGCAATATTCTTATTTACCATGGGAATATGGTGCCTTTTTTCTCTCTTTCCCCTTTTTTATGAATCTCGTATCTTTTTTTATAAGAAGAATGCTTCATAGATGTCATTATGGTGATGTTAGAAGTTTCCACCATGATTAGGCATGGCTTAGGCTAGCGGACCAGGCATTTCTCTAACACAAAATACATAACTCCATGGACTTACAAGCTCCCCTTTTATTTCACACCGACGACATCCGCAAACAAAAGAGCATGATATCAACTGGATAGAGGTCCATAAGTGTTGAAAGCGTTCCCCATGACATCATGGTTCTGCTAATCCCAACGTATAAGTGCAAGCATATACAACATATATGACACAATGGTTCAAGTTTATTAGGGGCAAGAAAAATAAAGAGTGCCATCAAGTTCTTGAGATTTTTATTCACTAAGTTTTCACATAACAAAATACTTTTTAATTGGAAGATACATGAAAACAAGAATATACTTGGAATGGTGTAACACACCATGCATAGGAATTTATAGTGGACACTTTGGAATAACTTGGTTTCTTGGGAGTTGGATGCATGAGTAGAGCTTACTCAGCAAAAGTGAAGGCTAGCAAAAGACTGGGAGCGACCAACTAAGAGAGCAATAATGGCCATAATCATGCAGAGCGACAAAACATTACTAACCAAAGCATAAAGTGGCACTACAAGTCAAGGAATAAATGATCATAGAGGCTAAGGTGTCCGGTTCATAGTCATAACATGGTGTGAGCATGTGCTAAGTCAACCCAAACAAAGCATCAAATGAGAATACCAGAATACTATGCTTTTGTATGCTAAAACAACGCATGATTCTTTCAAGGCCATTAAGCAATCTCAATTGTTTGGAACAAGTCATGCTACAAAAATAATCACTAAGCATAAGGTCAAAACAACATCTAGCATGACAAGATAAAGCCTAAGCCACAGTCAATGCAAGCTCACTTTTGTACCACTATAAGCAAGAACTTTCTACTCCTTTCCAACACCAATCAACTTATTTGAAACAACTCACAAAGATAATAATCAATAAAGATCAGTGAGCTTGTCTCACAAATCCACAAAGAAGAACTAAAAATTTCTAAGCTGAAAGCACAAGAAAACTAAGGCTAAACACAGTCCTAGCAAAAGAGAACACTCATAAGACAATAAGAATGAAAACTAGAGTGTTCTAGGCAATGAAAACAGAGTGTGTCTCTCTCCAAAAGAAGTGTGCGAGGATCCAACCAGATTAGTGCAGATAACCAAGCAAACAAAAACCAAAAACGAAAACTAAGATGCTCCAATAACAACACAATAGTGCATGAAACAATAAAAACGAAGTGTCTAGAAAGAGACCTGAGATTTGTATTGATGAAGAAGGGGATGCCTTGGGCATCCCCAAGCTTTGACGCTTGTACCTCTTGAATATTTCTTGGGGTGACACGAGGTGGAATCCCCAAGCTTGATCTTTTGTCCATTCTTCATCTCATTACATCATTATTTCTCTACACGTGAAGATTTTCCTTCATATAAAACTTCACACAATCTTCATTAGCAACATTAGTGTATTCAAAAGATAATAGAGCTTTGGGTTTAGCTTTTGAATATCAAAACTTTCACTAAAAACACAAGCTACTGAAGCAACTTCTTTTAAAAAGTTCAGTTCCCAAAAGAGAACTCAAAAATAAATCAATAAGAAGCAAATGCAAATAATGACAGAAATCTGTTAAGACGGACCAGAAGGTAGAAACCGATTTTTTCAAAGACCTTCTGTTGCTCAAATCAAAACGTGTTGAACTAATAAAAGTTAGCTAACATACTGGGGTATTTATTCAGAAAATATCATCTCAATAAGACTTATAAATATTTTACAAGAATATTTACAGTGGAGCACGAAAATCTGTTTCGGGACAGCAACTTCCCAAATCTTACTTCCCTCTCATTAGAGGTCATTCTGGGCACAAAAAGCAAACAAGAAGGATAAGGAGAGGTCATTACTAAAGTAATAACTTCCAACACTCAAGAAAACTCTTGGGTTATCTCCCAACAAGTACTTTTCTTGAACGCCTTTAAGTTAGGCATGATAGTTTGAGAAGATGCTCACATAAGAAATATGAATTTGAAGTAAAAGAGAGCATGAAGGAGCAAATTCAAAAAACATTTAAGTCTAACCCACTTCCTATGCATAGGAATCTTGTAAAGAAACAAGTCATGAAACCACAAAGCAACAAGCATAGGAAAGCAAAACAAGTGGAACTTAAAGATTTTCAACATAAAGAGGGGAAACTTAATATTTTTGAGATGCATAAAACCATGTTTCCCTCTATCATAATAACTTTCAGTAGCATAATAAATAAAATTAACAATATAACTATCACATAAAACATTCTTATCATGAGACACATGCATCAGATGATTTCTACTCTCCACATAATCATAGTTATTCTTATTAATTATAGTGGGAGAAAATTCAACAAAATAGCTATCATTATTATTCTCATCACCATAATCATCAAATATAGGAGGCATATTGTAATAATAATTAATTTTCTCCTCCATAGTAGGTGGACTAAAAATATCATAATCATCATTGTAATCATCATATATTGGAGGTTTGGTACCATCATAAGCAATAGAATAGCTATCTTCCAAAGCTGGGGGACTAAAAAGATCATTTTCATAAAAACTAGATTCCCCCAAGCTTAGACATTTCCATAGCATTAGCAATGATGGTTTTCAAAAAATTCATACTCATAATATCTCTATTAGCATGCAAATGAAGTTCCATAGGTTTTTTAATTTTCTCTTCAAACACTTCATGTCCTAACTCAAGATAAATACTATAAAGCTCTCTAATTTTGTTGTTGTTCTCCATTAAGCCTAACTAGTGAAAAAAAGAAACAAAAATACAAAATTGCAGAATCTAAAGGAAATAACTTCAAGCACTCACACACCAAGAGGATGTGAGTACCTTTTACCTTACCTCCTCGGCAACGACGCTAGAAAATAGCTTTCTGGCGTGCTGTTACCGTGGGGTAACGTGTGTGAGTGCCTTTTATTCTTTTAGACAGTTGTTGGCCCTCTAAGTACAAAGGTTTGTAGAACATCAGCAAGTTTCCCTTATGTGGATTACCCAAGGTTTATCGAACTCAGGGAGGAAGTGGTCAAAGGTATCCCTCTCAAGCAACCCTACAATCAAGATACAAGAAGTCTCTTGTGTCCCCAACACACCCAATACACTTGTCAGGTGTATAGGTGCACTAGTTCGGCGAAGAGATAGTGAAATACAAGTGGTAACGGTGCCAGGAAATAGCTTGACGGTGAGGTAAGAGACTAAAGGAAAACTGAAATAAAGATGGTAGCAAGCAAACATGTAATAGAACTGATTGTAAACGGTGTTTCAATGTTCAGAAACAAGGCCTAGGGATCATACTTTCACTAGTTAACACTCTCTCATATAAATATCCTCTCTTCATGATACTACTCTTAAATACTCTCTGGTTGGACACTCTAATCCACGGTAGGGCTACAAAAGCACTTCTTAAAGGTTGCCTTCCCCATCTAGATAACCCCACACTATCACCTTGGGCGCTAGATGGTTCCAACAAACACCACAATTTCATAAAGACATCCAACTCCAAATATACTCATGATAAATATGTATATAATCTAGCTTAAGTGCCACACACGGCGTGCACGCTGTCACTTTCACACACATGGGGAAAATCATAGATCTATTAAAGCAATTGAGGAATTATGCAACCTCTAGCCTAAGTTCCACCACGACGTGCACGTTGTCACTTTCACACACGTGGGAAGGGCAGAGATCTATTAAAGCACTTGATTAACATAGTAGATCCACTTGATTACAAAGCTCATGACCACAACATGATCACGCATAGAGAGAGAGATGAACACATAGATACCGGTAGAGCCCTTAGCCCTAAGGAATAAGTACTTCCTCCTCATCATGGGAATCAACAACGGCGATGGAGATGGTGGTGGAGATCGATGGAGATGGCTCCAGGGGCACTTCCCCGTCCCGGCAGGGTGTCAGAACAGAGACTTTCTATTCCCCGAATCTCCCCTTCGGTGGCAACGGTGCTGCAGAACTTTTCGTGGCTTTCTGGTCGACTCTTTAGGGTTTCTGAGTCGGGGGCTTCTTATAGGCGAAGGATGCAAGGTCGGTGGAGGGCCAGGGGCCCACACCCCCTGTCGTAGCGGCCAGGGTGGGACACGCGCCCACCTAGGGTGTGGCCACCCTGGTGTCCTCCTCCGTCTTGTCTTCGATTTTCCGTATCATTCAAGGGAAAATATGAACTTTGGCTTTTGTCCCGTCCAATTCCGACAATATTCATTTTTTAGCTTTGTGAAACCAAAAACAGCGGAAAACAGGCAACTGGCACAGTGGCATATTGTCAATAGGTTAGTTCCATAAAGTGTATAAAAATACCTCAAAGTGTAGACAAAACATAGCAAAGTTGATACAAAACAAGCATGGAGCATCAAAAATTATAGATATGTTTACGACGTATCATCGTGTCATACTTGTGAACTTTCTTGTTTTTGTGGTGATGATGTGATATTTGGTAGTGTTTGTGATGATATTATGATCATACTTGTGATATTTTGGTGTTGGTGATGCAATTTGGTGTTGGTAATGATCTTTATGATCATATACATGTAGTCTATGTTGGTGATGATTATATTATTGTTGTTCGATGCAATTTGGTGTTGCTGATGATCTGTATGATCATATATATATATATATATATTCTATGTTTTGAATTGCAGGAAATGAATGGAAACATTTAAAAAAAATAGGTCTCCTTTGCCATTTGTATACACACGGCAAAGGATCCACGTGTCGCCCACCTCTATGTTGCTAGGTTTGTCACATGGCCTTTGCCGTGTGCTGATTAGCAGAGGCACACGGCAAAGGTGGATTCTTTTCTGTGTGCAATCTGCCGCAGTAACATGACAAAGGAGAATTCTTTGCCGTCCCTCTGCCTGGCACACGACAAAGGGCATGCTCACGACAATGAGAGGGCACACGACAAATTAGTGGTACACGACAAAGATGTAATGCACACGACAAAGAAAACACACGCAAAGAGTTGTTGGTGCCGTCAGACGGACGGAACCGTCAAGTGCTTTACTCTGCCGTGTCCTCGCCGAAAACACGCGACATAGTCTTTGTCGTGTTCCGGGCGCAAAGACACACGACAAAGAGCCGTTGTCGTGGCTATCGCTGCCGTGTGGATTTTGCGAACTGCTCTGTCGTAGTGTCACCGACGCTCCAGCCCACCCCCAACACCCTTCGGGGGTTGAGGCCAAAAAAGGTCCCGCACCGACAACTCGGCCGGTCCAGGAATCTTTTCAGCACCTCTTTGCTTCCCCCGACACGCAGGGGACACGATGGGGCTATTGGCAACGCGTGTCACATTGGATTGGTAACACCGGGCCCCCTTGCCAGCGAACACGAGCAAACCCCTCCTATGACAGCTCGTCTTCTGACGCTGGAGCGCCTCCGCCATCACCCTTCCCGCCGCTCTCTTTTGTTTCCCGCCTACGTTTCCCACATCATCCATATTCCACTTTGACTCTATTTAGTATTGGCTTAAGGCTATTGGTTAAACCGACTATAGAAAGTTCAAGAAGGGGTACGGGGTCGGGGGCAGGGTATCTTACCTATTTTCCTCTGCGTTCGTTACAAGCTAGTAGGCACTCTTGTGTGGGTTGGCTCATTTCCTCGGAAAAGAAATATTAAGAAGATAATCGGCTATAAAAGAAGAACGTTAGGGAGACGGCTCACCACACTATTCTCCATGCCTCGCCGCCTCCTCAACGATTGGGCTTAGCTCTCAGCAGCCGCTCGTGCTCGCTACCCCGAATCGTCGAAGCCGCAGCCGGAGCTTGCCGCGGAAGAAGAGGCGAAGAAGGTCGATTCCGCTGACAGGCAGGAAGACTATGACTTCAACTTCGGCAACTACTATAGCTAGGCCGAGGAGGCACTTGACCACGGGTGATCCTCGCCGACATCTAATCGTCACGCTCGGAGGAGGCACGGGCCTTCCAACACATAGTGGAGATGAGGCAGGAGCGAGCGTTCTCCCACCAATCAACAAGGATGGAGAACCTCGTATGTCAGGCTTAGATCGAGCAGATCGTGGTGATCATGGAGGTGCAGGTGATGCCTGCGTGAGAAAGAGCCGAGGCCACGTACGCCAAGGAAGATTCCTCGTCGGTAGCGGCGACAGGAGCGTGAAATGCAGAGAGGATGGAGATGAAGCGTCGTAGCATGGCGTCGACCATGGACAGAGGGCGCATGTCCATGGCAAGACTCCAACAGTGTCAGGAAGCGGCCCAGGCACACCGTAGGATGCTAGGGCGGCGGCGACGAGGGCAAGGGATCATGACGACTTTGACGTCGGGAAGCCCATATAGCCTTTATTTGTTAGAACAAAAGAAATATCCTACTCCCTCCGATCCATATTACTTGTCATTAGATTGGATGTATCTAGTACTAAAACATGTGTAGATACATCCATTTCCACGACAAGTAATATGGATCGGAGGGAGTAGGAAAGTTATCTACTTCCTCCGTCTCAAAATACAAGTCGTAGGTTTTCTAAAATTTGGATGAATCTATATACTAAATGGTGTCTAGATTCATCCGACTTTAATAAATCTACAACATCTGTTTTAAGATGAAGGGGTATAAAACATCATGTTTTAAGCTCTACTAGTTAAATACATGTGCTTCACAATGGAGCTTAGATATACCAAATCATCATCTTACCCCTTCTTCTCCTCTGTTTGATTTGGTCCTCGTTGCTCGCATACATGTGACTCCGCTAAAAAATCTGTATATTGAAAGAGACTGTCGCTATAATATCCTTCACTTTCTTTTCCTCAACTGAACACTCGCTTTTCGACAACTTCGCTCACACTATCATGCCGCATCCATAATTCCCTCTCACGAGAGCCACCAGCCGTTGGCTCAACGCCCTCTCTCGTTGTAGATCCACTTACTCTCTGCCCATAGGCCATGCTCCACGGACCACATGACACTCCTTAATTGCATGCAACCCCCTCTCTTTGGCCGCTCTTTGTCTACCGAGCACAACTCTATTTCTACCTCTCTCTCTCAACTGTGTCTAAATAAACTCTCTCAATACTTCATTTCCCCATGGTTGGTTCAGTATCTCCCTCCCTTGACGGGTCATGGAAGAAAGCATCTCCACCTTGACCTATGTTTTCCCACATCGACCACATTCTCAAAAGTGACACGTCCGTGCTCAACATCGAGGCCGACCTTGAGAGCGACACGTTGGCCCATGTGGATCCCTGCCTAACCAACGCTCTACATTCTCAAAAGTGATACCTCCGTGCTCACCATCGAGGTCGACCTTGAGAGCGACACGTTGGCCCATGTAGATCCCTACCTAACCAGCGGTCTATACGTCGAGGACTCATTCAACCATGTTATCTTATGTCGAGCCCTACCTCAACAATAGTGTATGTACATTGAGGACTCGTTTGATTGCCGTTGGCAAAGCCTATGTGACAAGGACAAGGCTTCTTGACATGGAATAATATTTGGAAAATATAACCTACTCCAACATAAACGTGAAAATATATGCTACTTCAAAGACAACATGAAGCAAGCGAAGATAAAAATCTACGTATTCATGTTTCTTTTATAAGTGAAAATCAAAACTAATTCGGTGGTAGCAGTTTTACTTGTCTGACAACCATAATAAAATTCAAACAAAAAAATCTAAATTACCTATGCAACAACATGAGTCATGTCTGATATAGTTACTCATATAAAAGAAATCAATAAGATTTTTTCTCCTTCTATTTTTAAATCATTTTCCTAAATCTAGTTGTACTATTGCATTTTTCCTAGATACTCACTGTGTTCTCCGCCACAACTTTATTTGAGTAATGATATGCATGTTGGCTCGACCAAAAACTACCAGTCTGAGATTGTATATGCCAGTATGTGCCACGTCTAACTCTACCACGGCCATCTCTTCACCGCTTCTCCCCTATATTGACCAAAATCATGGCCTTTTGCTACTTGTCATGTCCACTGGCACTTGGTCTGAGTTTGGAGTCGGTGGTGATGGCTTCCTCCTCATTTCTGTTACATTATAGTGATTGATTGGTTGGCAAATAGATTATAAGGCCTCCCTATCTTCTGAGATGCAAGCCCATCCCATGTGGTTAGGAACAAACTAACATAAAAACTTATAGGATAATAACAACCTAGCTCTGCAAGTTAAACATAATATTGCTAGTAGTCTGTAGTTCTCTCCTCATGTGACATTCGGTCATCAGAGCGACTAAAACAACAATATATTGCTAGTCGTCCATAATTTTTTGGTAAGTCACGCGAGAAGAGGGAGGAGGATTACAGAAGTGAAATTTGTATGTAATTTGTTAACCATTATCAGCGACATTCCAAGTACTTACAAAACCTGCATTATGAAGGGACATCAACATAAGTAGATCATGGCATTGTCAAGATAGAATTTGGGTTTAATAAATACAAACATTTATTTTTACTAAAAGAACATGAGGGCCCCCATGTGTGGTTTTGGTAATTAATGATAATATTTATGGACTAATGTGTGTATTAAGTTATACTTGTAGGAATTGTCCATTGGCATCGCTTGGAGCTTGTGTCGGTTTCAAGGTCGATGGAATGAGAAGAAGATATGTTGTGCAAGCTCAAAATGCGCAATCTTTAGAAGATATCATGTTTGATGCTTGCCATCCTCGGTGATCATGGATCGATGATGAGGAATCAAGAAAGGCGTTCCAACTTGAGAAGGTAAAGATTGTCTACATCAAGCTCAAGTGGAATGCTCAAGGCAAAGGTATAATCTTGATAGGTTTTCCCTTTTGCCGATCTTATATTGTTAGTGGAAGACCGGGTTTAGGATAGATAACCGTACTATCAAGAGGGGCTCTCGAATGAGTAACTCGATCACATCGTTCGGAGAGAGCTCAAACCTTTGCATACTTGCATCATCATATTTGGTTGTTATTTGGTCTTATCCATGTGAGGATATAGAACTTGTGGTAATCTCCATAACAAGCTCTTGTTCATCAAAATCGGATCCCTCTTTTATATCTTATAGCGATTTTGATCTATGCGGTTTTTTGGATTCTCACCAAGTGAGGTATCTCACATTATTATACTTGATACATTCTCACTTGGTGATAACCAATATTATCACCTTTTATAGGGAAGCTCATGTCGTCCTCTTTCCAACGCAATTGGAATCGGGTCGATCAGAGTTACCAATCAAAAGTTATAGCTGTTTGAATATCTGCTGGTCTCCTAGGTGTACCGCATTTTGGTACCTAGCAAGGCAGAAGGTTTTGGAAAGTTGCCAAAATCCACTGCCGGGCTAGGTACCAAAAAGCAGTGGTACCGCATTTTAGTACCTAGCACGGCAGAAGGTTTTTTACTTCATCATTTGGATCTATCCTCCCTTGCTGGACTATGATGTTTCTTTGCATGATCTTGGAGAGGTTGTTGTCCTCTTTGAAACGAGCCCAAGATCATCGAAATCGGAGTCCGGATGCAAAAGTTATGGCTGTTTTCATTCTGTGATGACCGATAGTACCGGACCAGGATCCGGTAGTACCGCATTTTGGTACCGGGGAGCGCAGAGAAAAAAATGCGTTTGGAGCCCCAGGAACCCTAGGAAATGTCCGGTAGTGCCGGGAAAGTCCGGTAGTACCGGGAAAAAGTCCGGTAGTACCGGGAATCGCGTTTTTGGGCTGCAACGGTTGGATTTTGGAGAGACCTATATAAGGGGCCTTCTTCCCCAATGGTTCCTCAACCTTTCTTGCAAGTTTTCCCCTCCATTGTTGACCTTCTTGAGCTTTCTTTTCTTAATCCCTCCGATGATTCTTGCATATTCTAGAGGGATTTGAAAGAGGAGATCTAGATCTACAATCCCACCAATCAATCTCTCCTCTAAGTGAGGGGAACATATTGGGATCTAGATCTTGGAGTCTTTTGTGGATTTCCTCCATTGTTCTTCCTCTCTTATTCCCCCATAAGCTTTTGTAGCTTTGGTGGAATTTGGGAGAGAAGGATTTGAACACCTTTGTGGTGTTCTTGCCATTTGCATTTGGTGCATCGGTTTGAGTTCTCCTCGGAGGATTTGGTTTGTGTGACGCTTTGGAGCTTGTCCCTCTTGGGTTCTTGGAACCCTAGACGGTTTTGTGGCCTTGGTGGCATTGTGGCCTTTTGTGGCATTTGTTGGGAGCCTCCAATTAAGTTGTGGAGAAGTGCCCCAACCTTGTGAGAGGCTCCGGTTGCCACCGACAAGTGCACCGATAGTGGAAGCATGGATCGATCCCGTTGGGGTGAGATTCACCGGACAATAAGGGAGTCCTTTTGTGGCGTTGGTGGTTTGATACCACCCCCTCTCCAAACGAGACGTACTCCATGTTGGTAGGAACTCGGTAAAATATCGGTGTCCCCGCGTGCCTCGGTTATCTCTATACCCGAGCTCTTTACTTATGCACTTTACATTGTGATAGCCTTCGTGCTTGAAGTAATATATATCTTGCTATCACTTTGTTGCTTGTATTGCTTAGCATAAGTTGTTGGTGCACATAGGTGAACCTTAGTTGTTCTAGGTTGTGCTTAACAAAGTAAACACTAGTTTTATTCCGCTTTTGTTGAGCCACTCTAGGAAAAGTTTTAATCGCCTATTCACCCCCCTCTAGGTGACATCTGTATCCTTTCAATTGGTATCAGAGCACGGTCTCTCATTTTAGGCTTCACCGCCTTGAGAGTAAAGATGTCGGCTAGGGGATTAGTGCACAAGGACACACTCACATTCGATGGCACAAATTATGATTTTTGGAAAATTCGCATGCTTAATTTATTTCGGGAAATTCACCCAATTATCGAGGGATATCTATATGTGGGTCTCTCTTCTCCTATGGATACCCAAAACGAATCTTTAGAGGAGAAGTTGAACTCTCATATAGATGCTCTAGCTACTAAAATTCTTTTGCATGTTGTGAGCAATGTAGTTCTTTCTTCTATCATGCCTTATTCAAGCGCTCGTGAGATATGGACCAAGCTTCAAGATAAATATAGCAAGTCCAACATTTTTGAGGATGATTGTGTTGCTTCCACTTCCGGTCGAGATGAGTTCTCATCCTCTACCACTTCACCAACATGTGCCTTTTCACAAGGTAATGATATGGTGAGTGGTGATAGAAATTGCAATTTGGATAGTGTGCTTACTATTTGTAATCCTTCATCTCTATCTAGTTGCAATGATCTACCTTTGGACCCTAACACTTCTAGCACTACAAACTCCTTACATGCTTGTGTTAATAGTCCTTGCATATCATGTAGAAATGACTTGAATAAATCTCATGATGATATGCTCATGTTGTCTTGTTGCCATGATAAAAATTCTTCTATTTCCTCCAGTGCTTGTGTTGCTAACCATGTAGAGGAAAATGAAGATTCTATGGGCCAAGACAAGGTCTTGAAGAGAGCTACAAGTAGGGCTGTCAAAAAAGTTCGGACTTGACAAACTATGCGAGTTCGGCACGTTAATAGCTCGGCTCGATCTTGATTCGTCTCTCTAACAAACCAAGCTCGAGCCTGTTTTCGAGCTCGCGAGCTTAGTCGAGCCGAACTCAAACAGTTCGATAAAGCTCATGATTTTTGTACAGTCGCAAAATTGAAACTGCTATTATTATTCCATCTGTTATAAGACTGCTAAAATAATTATGCTGGCATGTTGACACTGTATTATTATTATATGAAACTCCAAGCCATTTCTGCTATTCCGTTTTCAAGCTTTACTATTTTCTTGCTATGTAGCTGCATGTCGATGTACTAAAATTTCTTACCGAGCTTCAACGAACCGAGCTCAAGTCTACTCGAGCTTTGGTCGAGCCAAACTCGAGCTTAGATGTAGGCTCGAAGGTCGACCTAGGCTCTCTCGAGCTCGGCTCGAGCTTCTACCGAGCTCGACCCGAGCCTAACAATGTTCGTTCGAGTTCGTCTCGTTGACAGCCCTAGCTACAAGTGCAATCTCATCATCACCTTCCTCCGGTTCTCACATGTGCCTTATGGCTAAGGGAACAAAGGTAACCTCTTTGAATCCCATTGTATCTCATGATGATGATGATGAGGTTGAGAATGATAATGATGATTATAGAGGTAAGTATGATATTACCTCTATTAAGAAAATGGGAGAGGTTGTCTATAGCGCTCTCTTCAAAAATAAAATTGCTTCCTCCAACTTTCTTGAAATCTTGAATTGTGCCATAGAAGGCAATGATCTTATTGAGGAGCAAGAAAACTTAATTGATGAAAAGTTTGCACTTGAGCGTGAGTATGCTAATGAAGTTGCACAACTAAAGGACTCCCTTGAAGAAGAACAAACCACCAAAGAATCTCTTGAGGAGACTTTTACTCTAGAATTATCTAGAGTAAAGGAATACCATGATAGAGAACTTGCGGTGTCTAACTCCTTCAAGATTAAAAATGATGAACTTGAAGTTACTTATGCTAAACTTGTTGAGGATTTTAAGCACCTCAAAAATGGCTCTCGGGTCGTTAAGAGGGAGCTCATCAAACTCACCGAGTCACATGAGCAACTTAAAGCTTCATATTTAAAAGAGCTTGACAAGATACCCTCACCTCTTGCTAATAATAATGATGCTTGTGCTACTAACTCTATTTCTTGTGAAGCATCTATTTTGAAGGAGAATGTTGAGCTAAAGGCTCAACTTGCTTTGCTAACTAGCAACTATGGGAAATTAGAAGAAAGTCATGTTAAGCTCTTGAGCTCGCATGAGGATCTTCTAGTCTCCCATGGTAGGCTAAAGTTAGCTCATGAGGCCATCGTGTCAAAGGAAACATCTAGTGGTCCTCATGTGGACATTAGCACTATATCTACTCCAAATGTTATATTTCCATGTGCTAGTCCTTGTAATTCATCCCCTCATAACCATGCTATATCTCGTGATGAATTACATTCCTTGTCTTGTTGCTCTAATAATGTAGCATCTACTTCCTCTAGTACTTTTGTTCAAACTAACCATGTAGAGGAAATCAAAGAGCTCAAGGCTCAAGTCACTTCTTTGAATAATGACTTAAAAAGGGTCATCAAGGGAAGGTCGCACTCAACAAAATCTTGAGTGTGCAAAAATCCCCCAATGACAAGAGTGGGCTTGGATTCAACTCCAATGTCAAGAACAAGTCCACTATCAAGTTGAAGCACAAGGACAACAAGAAGAATGGCCAAGATCAAGTCAAGAATCCGGCCAACATTATTTGCTTCAAGTGCAAGGAAGAAGGGCACCATGTTAGATCTTGCCGATTGAAGAAAAAGCCTCTTAGTGTGAAGCAACAAGGGAAGCGGCCTCAAGCTCCACCTCAAGTCATTAATGGGCCTCTTCCTAAGAGGACTACTCAAGATCTTCCTCGAGTTGTGGCTTCACCTAAGAAGAAAGATGGCAAGAGTAGAACTTGCTACATATGCCGTGAAAAGGGGCACATTTCTTCCTCATGCACTATTGGTATCTCCTCTTCCCATCCTATCTTGATTGATGATGCTTATTCACTTTGTAAGGATGAGGTTGGCAATGTGTTTGCCAAATTTGTTGGTGCCCAATGTGGTGTCAAGAAAAGAACCATTTGGGTTGCCAAGCCTATTGTGACTAACTTCTTAGGACCCAACTTGGTTGGGGACCAACAAGCCAAAACTTGATCAATAGGTGTGTTTTGGAGGGCATTGGAGTCTTGGCTACATTATGAAGAATTGAGGGATCTTCATCAATTATTTTTGTCAAGCCAAGCCATTTGGATTGTCATGATTGTATTATATTTCCAATGTTCCTCCTTGCGGTAATATATGCTAAACTCTTTACATTGAAAGTTACTCGCCCCCTTGTGTATGTGTTGGTTTTCTATCTTCCATGCTTTTGTACATGTTGTGTTATCCACTTAATTATCTTGAGGTATCAAGCATATTTGTGTATGATTAGGTGGCACACCATGTATGTGTGTTTATTATGTTTGAGCCTTGCTTGGTTATATTTGGTATCTTATTTGGCTCTTGTGAGAAATTAATGGATTATCCCATTTTGGGGGAGTGTTATGCTTGGGCATTCCACAATCCTAAAATTGTGTGTACATGAGGAATACCACCTAGTATTTATATTGGATTATTGTCTAGTCTCTATGTGGTATAATTCTCATGAGAAATTTAAGTTTTATAATGTCCATTAATTATCTCTATTTGTATTATTTTGCCTCACGATGGTTTTATGGTAGTATCACATTATGGGGGAGTCATATGATTAGTGCTTATTACAATCCTAGAAAATGTGAAAATTCGAGGTTGTGTCACTTAAAATTGATATTGATAATTATCTAGCTCCTAAGTGACACACGTGCTCATACAAGTTCCAATTTGCTTGAATGCCCTTATTGCTCATATTTTGGATCTTGTTTGTGAGAGTGCTTCTTGGTATGTGTTTCCTCATATTTAGATATATATATATTCGCATGGAAACCATTTGCTTCAAGTTATTCTAATCACCAGTGATTGTGTGACAATTGGAAGCTACCAAGAATCATGTTTGGAGCATCAAACTTAATTCTTATACTTTGTTATATGCTTCTTTGTGTGAATATGATCTTGGATATCCGAATGAACTACCTAGGGAAGATTATTCTCAATACTTCTTGTCATTGGACAATTAGTACTAAATTTATGGTATAATTTATTGATCATATTCACTTTGGCCCTTGCTTAAATCTTGTCCTATCTTTGGCCAAGTAAATGTATTGTGTGCTCCCATGTTTTCCTTGCTACTTTTGGATCCTTTTATTTTTATTGGTATCCTTTTGTGTTTTATTTATTGTAGGTACTAGTGATGATCCCACTTTTGTGCATTTTGCATTCAAAAGGAAAATCCTATATAATGCACTATCTATGGGGGAGCTCTCCTATATTATTTAGAACACTCACATTTATGCTTCTTTGTTTGATCCATATCGGGTTTTATGTGCTTGGAACCTCAATCTTTTCGTTTTGGTATTTGTGCCATCATGAGAAGTTTGGGGAGTTTGGTTTCTTGTTGGAACCTTGCTCTTTTTGGGAGTTGGTTTTGTCTCACTTGTTTCATGATTTGACCATTTTAGAATGAGATAAATCCTTGAGCATTTTTATTTCTATCTATCTTTTTCTCCTTTGGTTTTAGCCTAGTTCATTTGTCGAATTTGTGATCTTTCATGTGTTGAATTGGTTCTTGGATATAATTTGGACATCGTTTGTCGAGTCACACCCTTGTGTGTGCAATCTCGATTTACTTCGTGTTTTTGTTCAAATTGTATCTTCTTTTTGGTTCTTGAAAGCTTTATGCATGCATATTTACTATATGTTTATATTATGGCATGCTTGATTTCTTTGATCCAATATATAGGGGAAACTCCACCAAATCCCATCAGCTAAGTTGTGCATGAAATTCAATTTCATATCAATATGCACATATTTATGTAGAGTCTCTCCTATGTATTGTAGTTGCACTAACTACATTGAACCCAATTAGTTTGGGGACAATTTTGTACTTAAATGTGTTTTAGGTACATTGGAGATATATTGGACGCTTGTCTCTCAATTTTGAAGAAGTGATGCTTAGAAGAAAATTTGAGGCAAGCTATAGGATGATCAACGAATTCATATCCTCTACATCCTACCAATTATATCTCGGTAACAAGTATCTCTTTCTCATGCTCACATATCTTGATTCCAACCGTTTGTCGGTTGCCTTCTAGCATGAATTAATGTATTTGTAATTGTTGTAGTTCTAGCCATGGTTTTAAGAGGACTCTATATTGTATATGTGTTTAAGTTGAGATGAGTGCATATAATTGGGACTATACAAAATAATGCATATGATCCTCCAATCCCAAATATGTCAATCTAGCAATTTTATTGCCTATCACTTCATCAACTTCTCTCATGTGCAATAGTGAGATTTTTGCTAGTCTATTTTATCTTATGATATTTATTGCCTTTCTCCATATATTCCAACTTTCTCCTCTTCCCTTGGTGAAAGTTGTAATGTATGTAGTGTGTTGGTGTTTGAAGTCCATTAATGTACAATAATACATATTTGAGCCTTTGGCCATGCTTTGAAGCAAAAATCTTATTGATATATGTTATGACTTCATCTTTGCCTTTCATGTGCTTTTTTGTATAATCTTCTTTATGTGTGCATATTTCTTTTTTGGCATATATCTTTGTGATGTTTTCCATTTAGAGACATATACACATATGAGGAGATAATTTTAGTTGATTTTTAATCCTTGGAGACCACCTTTCTATTCCTTTTGATTCCTCAGTGGCTTCCAAATTTAATTTCCTATGAGTGTTAGTTCCTCTTGTTTGCATATTTGGGCACTCATATTTGTTCTCTCATGCCTTGCATTGTTAAAAAAAACTTGGATGAGTGAGGATTCCATGATTATGCACCTTGTTCCCAAATACAATTATCATAATTGGTGCATTATCTTTGGCGAGCTCATCTAATTCATTTAATAATGCTCATTTGTCTTATTTATCGTTTATTGTGCCTTAAATGTTTATGGATAAGTGAGGATTCCATATTTGTGCATTTTTGTATTGAAATACAACGATTCTAAAGTGTGCACAAATCTTGGGGAACTTCTCTATTTTATTTAAGCATTTATTTGATCTTTCATTTGATGTGTTTTAAATGTTTATGGAGGAGTGAGGATTCCATATTTGTGCATTTTTTGTATTGAAATATACTGATTTTAAAGTATGCACAAATCTTGGGGAGCTTCTCTATTTTCTATTTCAAACACTCTTTTGCTCATATCATAACATCTTGTTGTTTCCATTTGGACTCATTTGTTGTTTTCAATTGGTTATCGGACCTTGTAATTGCTTGCATCATTTGTATTTATTTTGGCAATCTTCGAGTCCTCGATATAGTCCTACTCCCTCCCAAGTATTCATCATTGAATATGTGCGAAGGGACACCTTTGGAGGAATTATTACTATATTTGTCTTCTAGAACTTGTCACCCATTTCGGCAATCGATGCCAATGGGGGAGAAGTTTTAGAGGGTTTAAGGGAAGTTGGTTGATGCATTGAGTTTGTTCTTAAGCATTTGCCTTTCATGCTCTTGCATCTTTATTGTATCTTAGCATGTGTTATATATAGAGGAAACTCCACCAATGATAATGATTGGCAATATATGCAATGAAATTCAAGTTCATCACACATGCATAGATTGTGGGGGAGTTTGCTCTATATATGGTGGTGGTACCAATATCACATAATTTTGTAGTATTTGATATTGGTATGACCATCTTATTCATTAAAATTCCTTCTATAAACCCTCTTAAAGGGATTGTCATCAATTACCAAAATGGGGGAGATTGAAAGAACATGTGGGCCCCCATGTGTGGTTTTGGTAATTAATGACAATCTTTATGGACTAATGTGTGTATTAAGTTATACTTGTAGGAATTGTCCATTGGCATCGCTTGGAGCTTGTGTCATCTTCAAGGTCGATGAAATGAGAAGAAGATATGTTGTGCAAGCTCAAAATGCGCAATCTTTAGAAGATATCATGTTTGATGCTTGCCATCCTCGGTGATCATGGATCGATGATGAGGAATCAAGAAAAGCGTTCCATCTTGAGAAGGTAAAGATCGTCTACATCGAGCTCAAGTGAAATGCTCAAGTAAAAGGTATAATCTTGATAGGTTTTCCCTTTTTCCGGTCTTATATTGTTAGTGGAAGACCGGGTTTAGGATAGATAACCGTACTATCAAGAGGGGCTCTCAAATGAGTAACTCGATCACATCGTTTGGAGAGAGCTCAAACCTTTGCATACTTGCATCATCGTATTTGGTTGTTATTTGGTCTTATCCATGTGAGGATATAGAGCTTGTGGTAATCTCCATAACAAGCTCTTATTCATCAAAATCGGATCCCTCTTTTATATCTTATTATGATTTTGATCTACGTGGTTTTTCGGTTTCTCACCAAGTGAGGTATCTCACATTATTATACTTGATACATTCTCACTTGGTGATAACCAATATTTTCACCTTTTATAGGGAAGCTCATGTCGTCCTCTTTCCAACGCAATTAGAATCGGGTCGATCGGAGTTACTAATCAAAAGTTATAGCCGTTTGAATATCTGCTGGTCTCTTAGGTACCAAAATGCGGTAGTACCGCATTTTAGTACCTAGCAAGGCAGAAGGTTTTGGAAGTTGCCAAAATCCACTACCGGGCTAGGTACCAAAAAGCGGTAGTACCGCATTTTAGTACCTAGCGCGGCAGAAGGTTTTTTACCTCGTCATTTGGATCTATCCTTCCTTGCTGGACTATGATGTTTATTTGCATGATCTTGTAGAGGTTGTTGTCCTCTTCGAAACAAGCCCAATATCATCGAAATCGGAGTCCGGATGCAAAAGTTATGGCTGTTTTCGTTCTGTGATGACCGGTAGTACCGGACCAGGATCCGGTAGTACCGCATTTTGGTACCGGGGAGCGTAGAGAAAAAATGCGTTTGGAGCCCCAGGAACCCTAGGAAATGTCCGGTAGTGCCGGGAAAGTCCGGTAGTACCGGGAAAAAGTCCGGTAGTACCGGGAATCGCGTTTTTGGGCTGCAACAGTTGGATTTTGGAGAGACCTATATAAGGGGCCTTCTTCCCCAATGGTTCCTCAACCTTTCTTGCAAGTTTTCCCCTCCATTGTTGACCTTCTTGAGCTTTCTTTTCTCAATCCCTCCGATGATTCTTGCATATTCTAGAGGGATTTGAAAGAGGAGATCTAGATCTACAATCCCACCAATCAATCTCTCCTCTAAGTGAGGGGAACATATTGGGATCTAGATCTTGGAGTCTTTTGTGGATTTCCTCCATTGTTCTTCCTCTCTTATTCCCCCATAAGCTTTTGTAGCTTTGGTGGAATTTGGGAGAGAAGGATTTGAACACCTTTGTGGTGTTCTTGCCATTTGCATTTGGTGCATCGGTTTGAGTTCTCCTCGGAGGATTTGGTTTGTGTGACGCTTTGGAGCTTGTCCCTCTTGGGTTCTTGGAACCCTAGACGGTTTTGTGGCCTTGGTGGCATTGTGGCCTTTTGTGGCATTTGTTGGGAGCCTCCAATTAAGTTGTGGAGAAGTGCCCCAACCTTGTGAGAGGTTCCGGTTGCCACCGATAGTGGAAGCGTGGATCGATCCCGTTGGGGTGAGATTCACCGGAGAATAAGGGAGTCCTTTTGTGGCGTTGGTGGTTTGATACCACCCCCTCTCCAAACGAGACGTACTCCATGTTGGTAGGAACTCGGTAAAATATCGGTGTCCCCGCGTGCCTCGGTTATCTCTATACCCGAGCTCTTTACTTATGCACTTTACATTGTGATAGCCTTCGTGCTTGAAGTAATATATATCTTGCTATCACTTTGTTGCTTGTATTGCTTAGCATAAGTTGTTGGTGCACATAGGTGAACCTTAGTTGTTCTAGGTTGTGCTTAACAAAGTAAACACTAGTTTTATTCCGCCTTTGTTGAGCCACTCTAGGAAAAGTTTTAATCGCCTATTCACCCCCCTCTAGGCGACATCTGTATCCTTTCAATTGGTATCAGAGCACGGTCTCTCATTTTAGGCTTCACCGCCTTGAGAGTAAAGATGTCGGCTAGGGGATTAGTGCACAAGGACACACTCACATTCGATGGCACAAATTATGATTTTTGGAAAATTCGCATTCTTAATTTATTTCGGGAAATTCACCCAATTATCGAGGGATATCTATATGTGGGTCTCTCTTCTCCTATGGATACCCAAAACGAATCTTTAGAGAAGAAGTTGAACTCTCATATAGATTCTCTAGCTACTAAAATTCTTTTGCATGTTGTGAGCAATGTAGTTCTTTCTTCTATCATGCCTTATTCAAGCGCTCGTGAGATATGGACCAAGCTTCAAGATAAATATAGCAAGTCCAACATTTTTGAGGATGATTGTGTTGCTTCCACTTCCGGTCGAGATGAGTTCTCATCCTCTACCACTTCACCAACATGTGACTTTTCACAAGGTAATGATATGGTGAGTGGTGATAGAAATTGCAATTTGGATAGTGTGCTTACTATTTGTAATCCTTCATCTCTATCTAGTTGCAATGATATATCTTTGGAACCTAACACTTCTAGCACTACAAACTCCTTACATGCTTGAGTTAATAGTCCTTGCATATCATGTAGAAATGACTTGAATAAATCTCATGATGATATGATCATGTTGTCTTGTTGCCATGATAAAAAATGCTTCTATTACCTCCAGTGCTTGTGTTGCTAACCATGTAGAGGAAAATGAAGATTCCATGGGCCAAGACAAGGTCTTGAAGAGAGCTACAAGTAGGGCTGTCAAAAAAGTTCGGACTTGACAAACTATGCGAGTTTGGCGCGTTAATAGCTCGGCTCGAGCTTGATTCGTCTCTCTAACAAACCAAGCTCGAGCCTGTTTTCGAGCTCACGAGCTTAGTCGAGCCGAACTCAAACAGTTCGATAAAGCTCATGATTTTTGTACAGTCGCAAAATTGAAACTGCTATTATTATTCCATCTGTTATAAGACTGATAAAATAATTATGCTGGCATGTTGACACTGTATTACTATTATATGAAACTCCAAGCCATTTCTGTTATTCCGTTTTCAAGCTTTACTATTTTCTTGCTATGTAGCTGCATGTCGATGTACTAAAATTTCTTACCGAGCTTCAACGAACCGAGCTCAAGTCTACTCGAGCTTTGGTCGAGCCAAACTCGAGCTTAGATGTAGGCTCGAAGGTCGACCTAGGCTCTCTCGAGCTCGGCTCGAGCTTCTACCAAGCTCGAGCCGAGCCTAACAATGTTCGTTCGAGTTCGGCTCGTTGACAGCCCTAGCTACAAGTGCAATCTCATCATCACCTTCCTCCGGTTCTCACATGTGCCTTATGGCTAAGGGAACAAAGGTAACCTCTTTGAATCCCATTGTATCTCATGATGATGATGATGAGGTTGAGAATGATAATGATGATTATAGAGGTAAGTATGATATTACCTATATTAAGAAAATGGGAGAGGTTGTCTATAGCGCTCTCTTCAAAAATAAAATTGCTTCCTCCAACTTTCTTGAAATCTTGAATTGTGCCATAGAAGGCAATGATCTTATTGAGGAGCAAGAAAACTTAATTGATGAAAAGTTTGCACTTGAGCGTGAGTATGCTAATGAAGTTGCACAACTAAAGGACTCCCTTGAAGAAGAACAAACCACCAAAGAATCTCTTGAGGAGACTTTTACTCTAGAATTATCTAGGGTAAAGGAATACCATGATAGAGAACTTGCGGTGGCTAACTCCTTCAAGATTAAAAATGATGAACTTGAATTTGCTTATGCTAAACTTGTTGAGGATTTTAAGCACCTCAAAAATGGCTCTCGGGTCGTTAAGAGGGAGCTCATCAAACTCACCGAGTCACATGAGCAACTTAAAGCTTCATATTTAAAAGAGCTTGACAAGATACCCTCACCTCTTGCTAATAATAATGATGCTTGTGCTACTAACTCTATTTCTTGTGAAGCATCTATTTTGAAGGAGAATGTTGAGCTAAAGGCTCAACTTGCTTTGCTAACTAGCAACTATGGGAAATTAGAAGAAAGTCATGTTAAGCTCTTGAGCTCGCATGAGGATCTTCTAGTCTCCCATGGTAGGCTAAAGTTAGCTCATGAGGCCATCGTGTCAAAGGAAACATCTAGTGGTCCTCATGTGGACATTAGCACTATATCTACTCCAAATGTTATATTTCCATGTGCTAGTCCTTGTAATTCATCCCCTCATAACCATGCTATATCTCGTGATGAATTACATTCCTTGTCTTGTTGCTCTAATAATGTAGCATCTACTTCCTCTAGTACTTTTGTTCAAACTAACCATGTAGAGGAAATCAAAGAGCTCAAGGCTCAAGTCACTTCTTTGAATAATGACTTAAAAAGGGTCATCAAGGGAAGGTCGCACTCAACAAAATCTTGAGTGTGCAAAAATCCCCCAATGACAAGAGTGGGCTTGGATTCAACTCCAATGTCAAGAACAAGTCCACTATCAAGTTGAAGCACAAGGACAACAAGAAGAATGGCCAAGATCAAGTCAAGAATCCGGCCAACATTATTTGCTTCAAGTGCAAGGAAGAAGGGCACCATGTTAGATCTTGCCGATTGAAGAAAAAGCCTCTTAGTGTGAAGCAACAAGGGAAGCGGCCTCAAGCTCCACCTCAAGTCATTAATGGGCCTCTTCCTAAGAGGACTACTCAAGATCTTCCTCGAGTTGTGGCTTCACCTAAGAAGAAAGATGGCAAGAGTAGAACTTGCTACATATGCCGTGAAAAGGGGCACATTTCTTCCTCATGCACTATTGGTATCTCCTCTTCCCATCCTATCTTGATTGATGATGCTTATTCACTTTGTAAGGATGAGGTTGGCAATGTGTTTGCCAAATTTGTTGGTGCCCAATGTGGTGTCAAGAAAAGAACCATTTGGGTTGCCAAGCCTATTGTGACTAACTTCTTAGGACCCAACTTGGTTGGGGACCAACAAGCCAAAACTTGATCAATAGGTGTGTTTTGGAGGGCATTGGAGTCTTGGCTACATTATGAAGAATTGAGGGATCTTCATCAATTATTTTTGTCAAGCCAAGCCATTTGGATTGTCATGATTGTATTATATTTCCAATGTTCCTCCTTGCGGTAATATATGCTAAACTCTTTACATTGAAAGTTACTCGCCCCCTTGTGTATGTGTTGGTTTTGTATCTTCCATGCTTTTGTACATGTTGTGTTATCCACTTAATTATCTTGAGGTATCAAGCATATTTGTGTATGATTAGGTGGCACACCATGTATGTGTGTTTATTATGTTTGAGCCTTGCTTGGTTATATTTGGTATCTTATTTGGCTCTTGTGAGAAATTAATGGATTATCCCATTTTGGGGGAGTGTTATGCTTGGGCATTCCACAATCCTAAAATTGTGTGTACATGAGGAATACCACCTAGTATTTATATTGGATTATTGTCTAGTCTCTATGTGGTATAATTCTCATGAGAAATTTAAGTTTTATAATGTCCATTAATTATCTCTATTTGTATTATTTTGCCTCACGATGGTTTTATGGTAGTATCACATTATGGGGGAGTCATATGATTAGTGCTTATTACAATCCTAGAAAATGTGAAAATTCGAGGTTGTGTCACTTAAAATTGATATTGATAATTATCTAGCTCCTAAGTGACACACGTGCTCATACAAGTTCCAATTTGCTTGAATGCCCTTATTGCTCATATTTTGGATCTTGTTTGTGAGAGTGCTTCTTGGTATGTGTTTCCTCATATTTAGATATATATATATTCGCATGGAAACCATTTGCTTCAAGTTATTCTAATCACCAGTGATTGTGTGACAATTGGAAGCTACCAAGAATCATGTTTGGAGCATCAAACTTAATTCTTATACTTTGTTATATGCTTCTTTGTGTGAATATGATCTTGGATATCCGAATGAACTACCTAGGGAAGATTATTCTCAATACTTCTTGTCATTGGACAATTAGTACTAAATTTATGGTATAATTTATTGATCATATTCACTTTGGCCCTTGCTTAAATCTTGTCCTATCTTTGGCCAAGTAAATGTATTGTGTGCTCCCATGTTTTCCTTGCTACTTTTGGATCCTTTTATTTTTATTGGTATCCTTTTGTGTTTTATTTATTGTAGGTACTAGTGATGATCCCACTTTTGTGCATTTTGCATTCAAAAGGAAAATCCTATATAATGCACTATCTATGGGGGAGCTCTCCTATATTATTTAGAACACTCACATTTATGCTTCTTTGTTTGATCCATATCGGGTTTTATGTGCTTGGAACCTCAATCTTTTCGTTTTGGTATTTGTGCCATCATGAGAAGTTTGGGGAGTTTGGTTTCTTGTTGGAACCTTGCTCTTTTTGGGAGTTGGTTTTGTCTCACTTGTTTCATGATTTGACCATTTTAGAATGAGATAAATCCTTGAGCATTTTTATTTCTATCTATCTTTTTCTCCTTTGGTTTTAGCCTAGTTCATTTGTCAAATTTGTGATCTTTCATGTGTTGAATTGGTTCTTGGATATAATTTGGACATCGTTTGTCGAGTCACACCCTTGTGTGTGCAATCTCGATTTACTTCGTGTTTTTGTTCAAATTGTATCTTCTTTTTGGTTCTTGAAAGCTTTATGCATGCATATTTACTATATGTTTATATTATGGCATGCTTGCTTTCTTTGATCCAATATATAGGGGAAACTCCACCAAATCCCATCGGATAAGTTGTGCATGAAATTCAATTTCATATCAATATGCACATATTTATGTAGAGTCTCTCCTATGTATTGTAGTTGCACTAACTACATTGAACCCAATTAGTTTGGGGACAATTTTGTACTTAAATGTGTTTTAGGTACATTGGAGATATATTGGACGCTTGTCTCTCAATTTTGAAGAAGTGATGCTAAGAAGAAAATTTGAGGCAAGCTATAGGATGATCAACGAATTCATATCCTCTACATCCTACCAATTATATCTCGGTAACAAGTATCTCTTTCTCATGCTCACATATCTTGATTCCAACCGTTTGTCGGTTGCCTTCTAGCATGAATTAATGTATTTGTAATTGTTGTAGTTCTAGCCATGGTTTTAAGAGGACTCTATATTGTATATGTGTTTAAGTTGAGATGAGTGCATATAATTGGTACTATACAAAATCATGCATATGATCCTCCAATCCCAAATATGTCAATCTAGCAATTTTATTGCCTATCATTTCATCAACTTCTCTCATGTGCAATAGTGAGATTTTTGCTAGTCTATTTTATCTTATGATACTTGTTGCCTTTCTCCATATATTCCAACTTTCTCCTCTTCCCTTGGTGAAAGTTGTAATGTATGTAGTGTGTTGGTGTTTGAAGTCCATTAATGTACAATAATACATATTTGAGCCTTTGGCCATGCTTTGAAGCAAAAATCTTATTGATATATGTTATGACTTCATCTTTGCCTTTCATGTGCTTTCTTGTATAATCTTCTTTATGTGTGCATATTTCTTTTTTGGCATATATCTTTGTGATGTTTTCCATTTAGAGACATATACACATATGAGGAGATAATTTTAGTTGATTTTTAATCCTTGGAGACCACCTTTCTATTCCTTTTGATTCTTCAGTGGCTTCCAAATTTAATTTCCTATGAGTGTTAGTTCCTCTTGTTTGCATATTTGGGCACTCATATTTGTTCTCTCATGCCTTGCATTGTTAAAAAAAACTTGGATGAGTGAGGATTCCATGATTATGCACCTTGTTCCCAAATACAATTATCATAATTGGTGCATTATCTTTGGCGAGCTCATCTAATTCATTTAATAATGCTCATTTGTCTTATTTATTATTTATTGTGCCTTAAATTTTATGGAGAAGTGAGGATTCCATATTTGTGCATTTTTGTATTGAAATACAACGATTCTAAAGTGTGCACAAATCTTGGGGAACTTCTCTATTTTATTTAAGCATTTATTTGATCTTTCATTTGATGTGTTTTAAATGTTTATGTAGGAGTGAGGATTCCGTATTTGTGCATTTTTTGTATTGAAATATACTGATTTTAAAGTATGCACAAATCTTGGGGAGCTTCTCTATTTTCTATTTCAAACACTCTTTTGCTCATATCATAACATCTTGTTGTTTCCATTTGGACTCATTTGTTGTTTTCAATTGGTTATCGGACCTTGTAATTGCTTGCATCGTTTGTATTTATTTTGGCAATCTTCGGGTCCTCGATATAGTCCTACTCCCTCCCAAGTATTCATCATTGGATATGTGCGAAGGCACACCTTTGGAGGAATTATTACTATATTTGTCTTCTTGAACTTGTCACCCATTTCGGCAATCGATGCCAATGGGGGAGAAGTTTTAGAGGGTTTAAGGGAAGTTGGTTGATGCATTGAGTTTGTTCTTAAGCATTTGCCTTTCATGCTCTTGCATCTTTATTGTATCTTAGCATGTGTTATATATAGAGGAAACTCCACCAATGATAATGATTGGCAATATATGCAATGAAATTCAAGTTCAACACACATGGATAGATTGTGGGGGAGTTTGCTCTATATATGGTGGTGGTACCAATATCACATAATTTTGTAGTATTTGATATTGGTATTACCATCTTATTCATTAAAATTCCTTCTATAAACCCTCTTAAAGGGATTGTCATCAATTACCAAAATGGGGGAGATTGAAAGAACATGTGGGCCCCCATGTGTGGTTTTGGTAATTAATGACAATCTTTATGGACTAATGTGTGTATTAAGTTATACTTGTAGGAATTGTCCATTGGCATCGCTTGGAGCTTGTGTCAGCTTCAAGGTCGATGAAATGAGAAGAAGATATGCTGTGCAAGCTCAAAATGCGCAATCTTTAGAAGATATCATGTTTGATGCTTGCCATCCTCGGTGATCATGGATCGATGATGAGGAATCAAGAAAAGCGTTCCATCTTGAGAAGGTAAAGATCGTCTACATCGAGCTCAAGTGAAATGCTCAAGGAAAAGGTATAATCTTGATAGGTTTTCCCTTTTGCCGGTCTTATATTGTTAGTGGAAGACCGGGTTTAGGATAGATAACCGTACTATCAAGAGGGGCTCTCAAATGAGTAACTCGATCACATCGTTCGGAGAGAGCTCAAACCTTCGCATACTTGAATCATCGTATTTGGTGTTTATTTGGTCTTATCCATGTGAGGATATAGAGCTTGTGGTAATCTCCATAACAAGCTCTTGGTCATCAAAATCGGATCCCTCTTTTATATCTTATTATGATTTTGATCTACGCGGTTTTTCGGTTTCTCACCAAGTGAGGTATCTCACATTATTATACTTGATACATTCTCACTTGGTGATAACCAATATTTTCACCTTTTATAGGGAAGCTCATGTCGTCCTCTTTCCAACACAATTGGAATCGGGTCGATCGGAGTTACTAATCAAAAGTTATAGCCGTTTGAATATCTGCTGGTCTCCTAGGTACCAAAATGTGGTAGTACCGCATTTTAGTACCTAGCAAGGCAGAAGGTTTTGGAAGTTGCCAAAATCCACTACCGGGCTAGGTACCAAAAAGCGGTAGTACCGCATTTTAGTACCTAGCACGACAGAAGGTTTTTTACCTCGTCATTTGGATCTATCCTCCCTTGCTGGACTATGATGTTTCTTTGTATGATCTTGTAGAGGTTGTTGTCTTCTTCGAAACAAGCCCAATATCATCGAAATCGGAGTCCGGATGCAAAAGTTATGGCTGTTTTCGTTCTGTGATGACCGTTTGTACCGGACCAGGATCCGGTAGTACCGCATTTTGGTACCGGGGAGCGCAGAGAAAAAATGCGTTTGGAGCCCCAGGAACCCCAGGAAATGTCCGGTAGTGCCGGGAAAGTCCGGTAGTACCGGAAAAAAGTCCGGTAGTACCGGGAATCGCGTTTTTGGGCTGCAACGGTTGGATTTTGGAGGGACCTATATAAGGGGCCTTCTTCCCCAATGGTTCCTCAACCTTTCTTGCAAGTTTTCCCCTCCATTGTTGACCTTCTTGAGCTTTCTTTCTCTCAATCCCTCCGATGATTCTTGCATATTCTTGAGGGATTTGAAAGAGGAGATCTAGATCTACAATCCCACCAATCAATATCTCCTCTAAGTGAGGGGAACATATTGGGATCTAGATCTTGGAGTCTTTTGTGGATTTCCTCCATTGTTCTTCCTCTCTTATTCCCCCATAAGCTTTTGTAGCTTTGGTGGAATTTGTGAGAGAAGGATTTGAACACCTTTGTGGTGTTCTTGCCATTTGCATTTGGTGCATCGGTTTGAGTTCTCCTCGGAGGATTTGGTTTGTGTGACTCTTTGGAGCTTGTCCCTCTTGGGTTCTTGGAACCGTAGACGGTTTTGTGGCCTTGGTGGCATTGTGGCCTTTTGTGGCATTTGTTGGGAGCCTCCAATTAAGTTGTGGAGAAGTGCCCCAACCTTGTGAGAGGTTCCGGTTGCCACCGATAGTGGAAGCGTGGATCGATCCCGTTGGGGTGAGATTCACCGGAGAATAAGGGAGTCCTTTTGTGGCGTTGGTGGTTTGATACCACCCCCTCTCCAAACGAGACGTACTCCATGTTGGTAGGAACTCGGTAAAATATCGTTGTCCCCGCGTGCCTCGGTTATCTCTATACCCGAGCTCTTTACTTATGCACTTTACATTGTGATAGCCTTCGTGCTTGAAGTAATATATATCTTGCTATCACTTTGTTGCTTGTATTGCTTAGCATAAGTTGTTGGTGCACATAGGTGAACCTTAGTTGTTCTAGGTTATGCTTAACAAAGTAAACACTAGTTTTATTCCGCCTTTGTTGAGCCACTCTAGGAAAAGTTTTAATCGCCTATTCACCCCCTCTAGGCGACATCTGTATCCTTTCATTTACAACTGTCATTCAGCGAGGACCCATATTGCTCAGATATGAAGACCTAACATAGTTAATTGTACTTTTCATAACATTTCCATGAAAGTCTTAAGCTTTGGATGGAGGGAGTACACACAACACTGCACCTATGATAAGCGCACACCACCAGCAATCCAACCATCCCTGGGTAGAAGCATAGCCCCACAGACCACCGGATGTTGCATCGTACCACTAGTAGAAAACATGCCTTTTGTCCATGCCATTAGTCCCGGCTGTGGCTGGGGCCGGGACTAATGGCCCGCGCCGGACGGTCTGAGCCACCCCAAACCATAGGTCCCGGCCTGTTAGACCCCATTAGTTCCGGTTTGAGACACAAACCGGTACTAAAGGGTCTGGGGCCTGCCGCTCGCTGCGGGCACCTCCTTTAGTCCTGGTTTGTATCTCAAACCGGGACTAGTGGTCTGGCCCTATATATATGGCACAGCCCCTCCCCCTCTCAACTATTTTTTTCCTGGTGGGAGAGGTGGTGTTGTGCTATTTTTTTCTCTTGTTCATATGCACTAGACGTGTTCGGTGGAATGTCCATTAGAGCGATGTGACTTTAGATCACACAAGAGAGACATGATATGAGCTGTCTGAGCCACACTTATGTTTTCTCATCTTTGTTTCCAAGTGTAATAAAAGGTTAGCAACTATTTTCTCGTTTGGACCGCGCGGTACTAATTTTAGCATCATGAATGCGTTTGATATATATTTGTATGATACAGATGAGCCATCCATGGATGTACGATGATCAACACTCTGCCGCTTTCAGAGAAGGCGTGCATTCTTTTCGACTTGTGGCCGAGGAGAACAAGCGGCGGGATGGTTTTATGTGTTGACTGTAGGAATGAGAAGGCTCACACTTCCGCAAGAGTCATTCAGAGTGAAGGGAATATGCCCTGAGAGGCAATAATAAAGTGTTTATTATGTGTATTCCAAGTATATGATAGATGTTTATTTTGCATGCTATAATTGTATTAATACGGAAACGTTAATACATGTGTGTTTAATAAACAAACAGAAAGTTCCTAGTTATGCCTCTCTCATAAACTAGCTCGTTGATTAACAAGATGATCAAGGTTTCCTGATCATGGACATTGGATGTTGTTAATAACAGGATCACAACATTAGTGTAATGGTGTGATGGACATTCATCCGAAGTATAGTATTACGATCAAAGTCATTGAGTTTATATTGCTATAACAACTTACGAAGTGATCCTAATCCTTAGACCATGAGATCATGTCAATCACTAACACCGGAAGAGTTTCTTGATAACATCAAACGTCACACCGTAACAGGGTGATTATAAAGATGGATTCAGAACTAATAAAGTGTTATGTTGAGGCTCATGGATCGAGAGTGGAATTTGTTCATCCCGATGACGGATAGATATACTCTGGGCCCTCTCGGTGATATCACATTGATTAGCTTGCAAGCAAGTGATTTGATCACTAGAATGTTATATCACAGGAACGAGAAAAGAGTGCATGTCGGTAACGAGATCAAACTAGGTATGGAGATACCGATGATCGAATCTCGAACATGTAATATATCGTGAAACAAAGGGATTAAGATACTAGCATAAAAGGTTCCGACGATCACAAGAAAGTCATCGTTGAATGTGTGGGAGTCAGTATGGGTCTCCAGATCCCGCTTCTGATTATTGATCCGAGAGGGGTCTCGATCATGTCTGCATTATTCACGAACCGTAGGGTGACACACTTAAGAGACACCGACATCCAATTGGAGCAAATGTTTCATGCCGAAAGAATGAACAAGCGCAGGAATTTATTTTACTAGATACCGAAACAGGTTTTCGGGTGAAATTGCATAAAGTGGTTATGCATGTGAAATAGAATTCTAGCAAGGGGTTATTTGTGAATGTTTGTCATTAAAGTAATTGACAAAATTCTGAATAAAATAAAAGAGTTTTATTTAATGAGAGTTTGCATTAAATTTGGTGGAAATTTAATGGGAATTTGAGTGGACTTTTGAGTGGAGGGAATTTAAAGGAGATTTGTGAGTGGAGTGTCCACCCACATGAAGAGGGGAGGGCAAGGGGGCAGCCCCCATGTGCCGGCCACCCCCTTGGGGTTCCCCCCCTCCTCCTATAAAAGGAGCCCCCCTCCTCACTTGTCTCACACAACTCCTCGTGAAGGATCTCTCTCCCCCTCTAGAATTTATCCCCCATGGTCTCGGACTAGCGAGATACATGTTCCCGGTGGCTATTCGGCAAGAAAGAGTTGTGCTTCCGCTGCATCGCTGGAGCGAGGAGGCGGAGGTTACTCGGTGCCTCGAACGTGTGTGCGAGCACGGATGCGCTGCTGATTTGCGGCGCTAGGACTTCCTCTCGATCTTGAGATCGGCAAGAGATCGTCTACATCAACCACGAGTTGAACTCGTTAAGCTTTGTCGGTCTTCAAGGGTATGTTCTCTACGGATATACATCCGCCCGTTGTTTGTATCTTGTAGATAGATCTTGGTATATAGTTCACATCGTAGGAAAATTTTTGTTTTCTATGCTGCGAACCCTACAGTGGTATCAGAGCCGGATCTATGCGTAGGTACTTTACACGGGTAGTACACATATGAGTATGTGGGCGATGATGATCATGTTGTTACTCCTTTGTTGTAATTTTGGATATTGGTGGCATAGTGGGATGAAGCGGCCCGGACAAACTTTACATGTCCTCGCACATGAGACCTGTTCCACGCTTGACATGCAACTAGTTTGCATAAGTGGCTAGCGGGTGTCTGTCTCTCCTACTATAGTCAATATCTATTTTGCAAGCGAGTTGTCAACAATTTGATTATCCTCGCTGTGGTTCATGTTCGTAGGTAAGAACGGTTCTATCTCGAAAGCCCTAAGCCACGTAAAACTTGCAATGGATAAATTAGAGGCGTCTAGTTTAGATTGTTGCTGGGCTAGTGTTATGATATGGTAGTGTTGTAAGTAGAAGTATGAGATGATACTCTTACAACACACATAGCGTGTAAAATCCATAGACCTTGGATTTACACATATAGGTATGATAGTGATCATACCACGATGCACATGATAGAGATCATCTGCGGGAACCATATCATTTCACTAATAAACATATGATGTTTTGATAGCATCTTATATTGCTTGTTTAGCGCTTTGTTAGCATAATAAGATGATCCCTCATTTAAATATCAAGATAAGAATGTGTTCTTCCTTTAGTATGCACCGATTATGTTTTCGTCGCTCCAAGACATCACGTGATGATCGGGTGTTCTTGGATCCACGACCATATTTCGGGTGTAAAACAGTTACACACGCGAATACTAAGGTTCTAACTTGGCGAGCCTAGCATGTACAGACATGGCCTCGGAACACGGACCGAAAGGTTAACCATGAGTCATATAGTTGATATGATACCCATTTGATGCTCGCCTTTGAAGCTATACCGACTCACGTGATGATCAGACTTGGTGTAGTGGATTTGGTTCATGTAATCACCAAAAAGGCACGAGGGATGTCGTTTTTGAGTGGGAGTTCATTCGTAATATAGATTAGTTGAACTCAATCTATCATACACTTAGTATAAACTTTACAAATTCTGTTGTAGATGGCACCACCTGCTTTTAATTTCAATGTGTTCATGGAGAAAGAGAAACTAGCAACGAACGGTAGCAACTTTACCGAATGGGCCATGAATTTGAGGATTCTCCTCTCTGCTGCACAAAAGCAATATGTGCTAGAAGCGCCGTTAGGCCCCCCACCTTTAGATGATGCCCCTGACGAGGAGAAGAATGTCTATCAGACTCGTCAGGAGGACCACAACTTAGTTCATTGCGGCATATTGTATGGGCTAGAGCCGGAACTTCGAAAGCGTTTCGAAAACGGCAATGCATTTGATACAATGGGTGAGTTGAAAATGATTTTCGACACACATGCTGCTGTAGAGAGCTACAACGCTTCAGAAAAGTTCTTTAGCTGCATGATGGAAGAGCACAGCTCCGTTAGTGAGCATGTACTCAAGATGTCGGGTTACGCCGATAAGCTTGTGTCTTTGGGAATATCGATTCCCATTGACTTAGGCATCCATCGTGTTCTGCAGTCTCTGCCACCTAGCTATAAGAGCTTCGTGATGAACTATAATATGCAAGGCATGAAGAAGTCTCTCCCCGAGCTTCTGTCAATGCTTAAAACTGCAGAAGTGGAGATCAAAAAGGAACATCAAGTGTTGATGATCAATAGGAACACTGGTTTCAAGAAAGACAAGAAGGGAAAACGGAAGGGAAGTAAGGGCGGCAAGCCTGTTGCCGCGCCTGAAAAGAAACCCCGAGTTGGACCTAAGTCTGATTCCGAGTGCTACTATTGTAAGGGGACCGGCCACTGGAAGCGCAACTGCCCCAAGTATCTGGCAGACAAGAAGGCCGGCAAGGCAAACAAAGGTATATATGATATACATGTTATTGATGTGTACTTGACTAGTGCTCGCAGTAGCACCTGGGTATTTGATACCGGTTCAGTTGCTAATATTTGTAACTCGAATCAGGGGCTGCGGAACAAGCGACCGCTAGCAAAGGGTGAGGTCAAGATGCGTGTCGGCAATGGATCAAGCGTTGATGTGATCGCCGTCGGAACGCTGCCTCTCCACTTGCCGTCAGGATTAGTTATAAACTTGAATAAATGTTATCTGGTGCCTGCACTGAGCATGAACATTGTATCTGGATCGTGTTTGATGCGAAGTGGTTATTCATTTAAATCCGAGAACAATGGTTGTTCCATTTATATGAATGAAATCTTTTATGGTCATGCACCGATGATGAATGGTTTATTTCTATTAGATCTCGATGATAATGTTACACATATTCATAATGTTGATGCTAAAAGGATTAAACTAAATGATGATATATCCGCATATATGTGGCACTGCCGTCTAGGTCATATTGGCGTTAAACGCATGAAGAAGCTCCATTCGGATGGACTTTTGGAATCACTTGATTATGAATAATTTGATACATGTGAGCCATGTCTTATGGGCAAGATGACTAGAACGCCGTTTTCCGGTTTAATGGAACGGGCGACAGATTTATTGGAAATCATACATTCTGATGTATGTGGTCCAATGAGTGTGTCGGCGCGAGGTGGATATCGTTATTTTGTTACTTTCACGGATGATTTGAGTAGATACGGTTATATCTACTTGATGAAACACAAGTCTGAAACCTTTGAAAAGTTCAAGGAATTTCAGAATGAAGTGGATGTAGAGGTCCCAACCCAATAAGTTAGGGTCCTCCTGTGTTTTACAATGCTAGTCCCTGGATCAATAACTAGCATCCACAGTTAAGATGTAATATCAAGATACAAGGGTCATAATATAAATTTATAACCAGGAATATCATAAGTTTATTACATCAAACATAGCTCATATTGCTATTACATTACATTTGCAGCGGAATAACTATAAGTATGGGTCCATCATCTTCAAAGTGCCACAGGCAGATGTTGGTTGTAGACTTTGTAGTCCTAGTCAATCAAACAATCTTCATTTTAAAACAATCAACCTACAACATTACAAGTTACAGCCACAAGGGTCAATACATTTTGAATTGTATTGGCAAGCTTCACTTTTATGAATAATATGAGTGGATCCTATCATTATATGCATATTTGGCTAAGTAGAGTTTAAGGTTTATTTGCATAAAGCAACATTTTATCCTATCTTTTCAAAAGGGTTTTTAAAGTCTTTTGTCAAATTTCTTTTCCAAGTTCCTTGAACTCCTTGGTAGAAACTCAAGTGTTCAAATCCTTGTCAAAATCTCTTGAGCACCTTGGTAACCCCAAGTGCATCAAGTTTTATAAAATCTCATGAGTTCCTTGGTAAAGCCCCAAGTACATCATGCTCTTGTGCACCTTGGTAACCCCAAGTGCAACAAGCATTACAAAATCTCTTTGAATTCCTTGGTAGACACACAAGGGCATCAAGTTTTTATATTAGAAGTTGGAATGTCGAGATCTCCCATAGTTCAAACTTTAGTTGCTCAGTATTGTCCATAACCGGGGACACGGCTAAGTACTTAGATTTTATTTACTTCTGCAGAAGGAGTACACTTTACCCACATGACACAATCCCATCTTGTTGCCACCAGTGGCCTACTGGATTAGTGCTCACCAAGATGGAGTACTGGCAGATTGAGAATGTGACGAAGTCTTTCCAAAAGGTCCTCCCATACATCATTGCTAGCTTTGTCTTCAGCCCCCATGAAGCATTCCAGATCCCCATGTCCAGTAACTAAAGACAATGCATGGGTCTTCCTAATGTAGTTGACTAAGCCAGAGCCATAATAGCATCTGGTTGTACATGGAAGCCACAATTGGAGAAGCATGTTTGATCTCTAAGTTTCCTAGGTGGTTTTCTTTTGGAGCACAACACAAAGTGAATGCCATAGACATGGTTCTCTTTTGTTGCCACCTTCTCCAAAACTTAAAGTATCCTCCACCTAGGTGGTTCATTGAGTCCTTGTTTTATTATGTAAAACACAAGTCCTTTTCTCAACCTTTGTAAAATCTCAACATGTATCTCTTTTTCAAAGTATAGCATATAGCATGGCTAAGCACGTACAACTTCAATATTTTCACTAAGGAATGTGTAGGGAATCCTATTAGGATTTTAGCATAGCATAAGTATAAAATGTCTTTCATGCATGTTTTCATAATCCACTAAGTATAAAGAAAATAGTAGGACTTTTGTATGATAGTGTAACTTGCCTTTTTGTTTAGGGAATGATAGTCACTTCCTGATCTTGCTAGTCTCACACTTTGCTAATTTTACTACAATCAAACAAGCATAGTATCAAGTAGCATTCCACTATTCAAACAATAATTCACATACACATAGCAATGGTTCCTAAGTCTTGTAAAAAGAGGGTTCTATTGCAAAGTTGGTCTCTACTAGGTTTATAAATTTTCTAAGGTCTACATTGGTCATTTACCAAAATGGCAAAGTCATTTGCAATTGGGTTTTATCCTAAGACTATTTTAAAATTCATTCATCATTTTATGTGGTGAAAATTATTCTTATCCAAGCAAAACTTTAGGTTTTGCACCAAGTAAGTTGATCTTGGCAATGCTTGGTGTTTTGGGTCAGTAAGTTTGGTCCATAACACTTTCCCAAAGTTTTCCTTGCAAAAACTTTTCCATGATAAAATTTAATGAGTTTTATTTGGCTAGAAAATGACTAAGTTAACTAATTCAACTTAAATTTCACAAAATCATTTTTAACACTATGGGTTGGTTCCTAGGGTTAGTAGGGTCACATAAATCCATTTTGCAAAAGATTTAATCCCAAAATCAATTTTAAACAATTTTTATACTCTAAATAAGTACACAAAAGTTTCTGTAATTTCCAACAAGCTAACAGATACTATTTTCAAAACTAAGGCCATGATTATTTAGGTCTTGATCTCCTGAATCCATTGATATAAAATTTGCTAAATTTGGACGTGTGGATCAAAAGTTATAAGGATTTGAAAATCACAACTAAATCTGTTTTCAAATCTGTTTTTAAACAGAACAGGGGACACGCGTCGTAATTTAACTGGCTGGTACCGGTTCGGCCAGATCGGTGTTGTGGTGCGTTGGATCTAATGCGAATCGTGCGGCTCAGATGTGTCCATACCGGTTCGCTTAAGTCACTCTGTCTACGCCATAGGATTAAGATCTGACGGCTCTAGCGCGCTTGACCAGAAGCTGGCGGCGCTGCGCGGCGACAGACGGCGGCGACGGTCAGGCGAGGTACTAGCGGTGGTTCTAGGAATCAAAATACAAGGTGAGGATGCTCACCGTGGTCGCGAAGACGAGGTGGTGCTGGTCGTGTGCTTGTCGTGGCAGGGGGTGCTCAGATACGGCTGCGATTGCTCGCCGGAGTAGAGAGCAACGTCGGGTGGTCTCAGTCGTGGTCGAAGTCGTCGCTACAGGTCACGAGAAAGCCAACCGAGGGTATGGTCAGGTGTGTAATACCAAGGCGAAGATGCTTGCATGATCGAGAGGTAAAGGGGCGGTCGAGGTTTACCGGGAGAGGTCGTCGGAGAGGTTGCAGACGCGGCGACGCGGTCGGAGCTTGTCAAAGCCGACGATCCGGGGCGCCCGCGGTTGAACTGAGGGTATGAACAGAAGCGTTAGAGGATGGGGAGCGTGCGTGCTTGGTCGAGGAAGCAAGGGGAGGCAGTGTGTGGCCGGGATTGAGGGCTAAGCTCGTCGGAGACGGCGGCGGTGCAGAGAGAAATTGGGGCGGCCTGGAGGCAGAGGGGAGGAGTGGTCTGGGGAAAAATGTCGCGGAGAGGGAGGTGCTTAAGAAGGCGCGGTCGCAGGAGTGATTAACTGCCGCGTTAATGCCAATTGATGCTCGCAAATGTCGTCAGAAACGGTCGAGGAGAGGGGGGGCGCTGTCACCGCGAGGAAGAAGAAGGGTGAACAGGGAAAATGGGTCCAGTCGTCAGTGGGGGAAAGGAGTTGAGCGAAGGGTCCACCAGTCATCGTCTCTGTGGGTCAAATGCGAGGTGTGAAACGTTTTCCTGCGGAATGAGGAGCTGGGCTGGTTGATGGGCTTCCTGGGCTGCTGGGTTGGGTCTGGTTCCTTTCTTATATTTTTTTTATATTCTGTGGTCTTTTTCCTTTCTATTTTATTTTCTGTTTTGAATTTCCAATCAAACAAACATCAACCAAATCAACTCAAACAACACTCAACTTTGTAGTATTGAAATTAGTTCTGTTTAGTAATATGGTCAAAAGCCCAAAACAAAATAATAATAACTTTATTAATCCATTTTTTAATTAAATAAAATGGAACTTTATTTATTTATCATGGTTTGATTTATTTAATAATAATTCTCATTTGAAATCACTTTCAAATCTAAATCAGTAGGTTTATTTGGAAATAAAAAATATTTGGAAGATTTGTTTTTAAACAAATACCCTCTTATTCTAGGGTCCATTAGTAATTAAATAAAATGGCCCTTAGTTATTAAATCAAAATAGAGTTTGATTCCATTAATAAAATCCTAGATATTTTCCAAACCAAATCAGTGGGTTTTTATTTGGAAGTATTAAATACTTGGAAACTTGTTGTGAAAAATAATATAACATTTTATTTCAGAGTCCATTATAAATTAAATATCACAGACTTTTATTAATAAATCCACTTGGGTTTGTTTTATTGAGAATATTTATTTTAAAATCTAAAATAAAGTCAAAACACTTTAGTAGGTTTTATTAGAGAATATCAAATATTTAGGAAAACTTATTTAAATTAAACCAATAAGTTTTTGTTGGTTTATAAACGATAGAACCTTTATTATTAAAACTTGGAGATTAAATCCTTATTATTTTATTTAAGCAATCCTTTATTATTTTTAATTAAACCTTTGCTATTTTATTTTAAATAAAAATGTTTTAATTCAAAAGCTTGGTCAAGGTTTAATTTGGCTTTATAAAATATTCCTGATTTATAAATTCATTCTTCTCTTTTGAACACCCAAATCTCTTTTATTAAATGATCTAAAATAGTATTTCCAAAATATTTTATTTTCCTTTATTTAAAATGTTTATCTTTTTAAATCCTTTTAGGATTTTATTTAATTCAAATGGGTTTGAGATTCCATTTAAATTCAAAAAGTTTCTTCTGGCTCTGAAAATCAAACAAAATTTTATTTTATTAACTTATTTTCACATTACAAGATTTGGAGAATCTTGGGATGTGACAGTGGAAAATCATCGTAATAGAAAGATCAAATTTCTACGGTACGACCGTGGAGGTGAGTATCTAAGTTACGAGTTTAGCACTCACATGAAAGAGTGTGGAATTGTTTCACAACTCACACCTGCCGGAACACCATAGCGAAATGGTGTGTCAGAACGTCGTAATCGTACTTTATTAGATATGATTCGATCTATGATGTCTCTGACGGACTTGCCTTTGTCATTTTGGGGTTATGCACTAGAAACTGATGCATTCACTTTAAATCGGGCACCATCTAAATCCGTTGAAAAGACACCGTATGAATTGTGGTTTGGAAACAAACCTAAGCTGTCATTTCTTAAAGTTTGGGGATGCGATGTTTATGTGAAGAAACTTCAACCGGATAAACTCGAACCCAAAGCGGAAAAATGCGTCTTCATAGGATACCCTAAAGAAACTATTGGGTATTCCTTCTATCATAGATCCGAGGGCAAGGTTTTGTTGCCAAGAATGGATCCTTTCTAGAGAAAGAGTTTCTCGCGAAAGGTGTGAGTAGTCGGAAGGTAGAACTCGAAGAGGTTGTGGAACCTTCTCTTCAAAGTATGGCGAGTAGCGCAGCGCCGGAAGTTGTTCCGGAGTTGGCTCCACCTGTTGAAGAGGGAACTAATGATAATAATCATGAAACTCCGAAAAAGAGTACTACCGAACCTCGCAGGTCAAACAGGACGCGTGCAGCTCCCGAGCTGTACGGAAATCCTGTCATGAATTTCATGGTTGATGAAAATGATGACCCTGCGACGTATGAAGAAGCGATGATGAGCCCGGATTCCAACAAATGGTTAGAAGCCATGAAATCCGAGATGGAATCCATGTATGAAAATCAAGTTTGGAACTTGGTGGAATTACCTCACGACCGAAAGGCCGTGGAGAACAAATGTATTTTCAAAAGGAAAACTGATGCAGATGGTAATGTGACCGTCTATAAAGCTCGACTTGTCGCAAAGGGGTTTCGACAAATTCAAGGAGTTGACTACGATGAGACTTTCTCTCCCGTAGCGATGCTAAAGTCAGTTAGGATTATGTTAGCAATTGCTGCATATTTCGATTATGAGATATGGCAGATGGATGTCAAAACCGCGTTTCTCAATGGTAATATTGAAGAAGAGTTGTATATGATACAACCAAAGGGTTTTTTCGATCCTAAGGATGCTAACAAGGTGTGCAAGCTTCAGCGATCCATCTATGGATTGAAGCAAGCATCACGAAGTTGGAATCTCCGCTTTGATGAGGTGATCAAAGAGTTTGGATTTGTCCAAACTTATGGAGAAGCTTGTATTTACAAGAAAGTGAGTGGGAGCAATGTGGCATTTCTGATATTATATGTGGATGACATATTATTGATCGGAATGATATAGATCTTTTAAACAGTGTTAAAAGTTATCTAAACAGCAAATTTTCAATGAAGGACCTAGGTGAAGCGTCATACATATTAGGCATAAAGATCTATAGAGATAGATCTAGGCGCCTAATAGGGCTATCGCAAAGTACATACCTTGATAAGATTTTAAAGAAGTTTAAAATGGACGGAAGTAAGAAGGGGTTCTTACCTATGTTGCAAGGCAAGACATTGAGTAAGACTCAAAGTCCGGCTTCGGCGGAAGAAAGAGAGATAATGGACAAAGTCCCCTATGCTTCAGCCATAGGCTCTATAATGTACGCCATGCTATGTACAAGACCGGATGTGGCACATGCTATTAGTTTGACTAGTAGGTACCAATCGGATCCAGGTTCGGAACACTGGATAGCGGTCAAGAATATCCTTAAGTACTTACGAAGAACTAAGGATATGTTTCTTGTATACGGAGGTGAAGAAGAGCTCGTCGCTAAGTGTTATGTCGACGCTAGCTTTGACACCGGTCCGGATGACTCTAAGTCTCAATCCGGATATGTATTTCTCATGAATGGCGGAGCGGTTAGTTGGAGGAGCTCCAAACAACCTGTGGTAGCGGGATCAACAACGGAGGCCGAATATGTTGCTGCTTCAGAAGCGGCTCAGGAAGCAGTTTGGATGAAGGAGTTCATATCCAAACTAGGAGTAGTGGCAAACGCGTTGGACCCAATGGTGATCTATTGTGACAACAATGGTGCCATTGCCAATGCCAAAGAGCCAAGGTCTCACAAGCATTCCAAGCATATTAAGCGCCGGTTTCACTCCATCCGCGAGCATGTCAAGGATGGAGATATAAAGATTTGTAAAGTACATACGGATCTCAATGTAGCAGATCCGTTGACTAAAACTCTCCCTAGAGCAAAACATGATCAACACCAGAACTCAATGGGTGTTAGATTTATCACTATGTAACTAGATTATTGTCTCTAGTGCAAGTGGGAGACTGAAGGGAATATGCCCTGAGAGGCAATAATAAAGTGTTTATTATGTGTATTCCAAGTATATGATAGATGTTTATTTTGCATGCTATAATTGTATTAATACGGAAACGTTAATACATGTGTGTTTAATAAACAAACAGAAAGTTCCTAGTTATGCCTCTCTCATAAACTAGCTCGTTGATTAACAAGATGATCAAGGTTTCCTGATCATGGACATTGGATGTTGTTAATAACAGGATCACAACATTAGTGTAATGGTGTGATGGACATTCATCCGAAGTATAGCATTACGATCAAAGTCATTAAGTTTATATTGCTATAACAACTTACGAAGTGATCCTAATCCTTAGACCATGAGATCATGTCAATCACTAACACCGGAAGAGTTTCTTGATAACATCAAATGTCACACCGTAACAGGGTGATTATAAAGATGGATTCAGAACTAATAAAGTGTTATGTTGAGGCTCATGGATCGAGAGTGGAATTTGTTCATCCCGATGACGGATAGATATACTCTGGGCCCTCTCGGTGATATCACATTGATTAGCTTGCAAGCAAGTGATTTGATCACTAGAATGTTATAAAGGTTTAAATAGTAAAGGTTTAAATAGTAATAAAAAAATTATAATTCAAATTTTAATAATGATAAATGTTAAAAATATAAATAAAATACCAAAAATCTTAGAAAAATAAGAATTAAGATTTAAAATTATAATCATACATTATAATTCAACTTAATTGAGTATTTGTTATTTATTAAATATTTATAAAATAAAAATCTTGTAAAAATCATATCTTATTATTTATAAATCATAAAAAATGAATATAATATACCAAAATGATCACAAAAAGAATATCTACATGTTAAAAATATAATATTTCACTTTTGAGTTAAATAAAAATTCAAACATTTCAATAACTCAAATTTAAACTTATTTACCTAATTAATAATTCATATAAGGATAAATAAAATTTGTTAATATTCCTAAAATAAATCAATTAAGTCTAATAAATAGTATTAGTCTTAAATATTAACAATATGAAGCCATAATGGTTTAAAACATTATAAACACATTTTTATTAAATTATCTTCAACCTTAAGCGAAGATTATATTCTCAAAGAATTCCAATTCATGATAAAAACCTTAAAGGACAGCTTTGTGAATAAATCAAATCCTTTCTATCTACTTTAACCACCACATTACAAAACCACCACCACACTATAATTAATCCATAAGTAGTTAAGAAATATTAACTATAACCACTCATCTATAAAAGGTAAATGATACCACTCCAGTATAAACTAATAAACCACCACACCAAGTAAAACTACAATCATTCTTAAGTAACCTTAAGGAAACCATACCAGGTACACAATATACAAATATCATAAGCATTATATTTTCAAACTATCTTCGTTTTAAAGTTAACTTTAGTCTACAAGAATCTAAATATAACACTATAAACATTATTATATGTTTTATAGTTAACTTTGGTCTGAACTAGTTAAGTAATAAAGCATCTCAAGCCAAAACAATTCAATCAAACACAAATAACATCGACCACCACTAACTAACGACAAAGATTGTTTAAACCTTAGAAAAGAAATCTTTTCTTCAAATGTTTTTCTTTTTGCCACTTCAAACAAGAACTCTTTTAAGTCATCTTGAGTAGTATATCACATTTTGTGCATCCTACTGTTTTATGATATTATAATTATATGATTGTTTCACACACACTCACAAGCCTTAATAAGAAGCACAAATGTACAACTTATCTATAAGTACGACACATTTTAAAGTAACCATTTCCGGAATCCAAACCTTAGAACAACGTTATCCCCGGGATTTGTGTTTAGAACGTGCATCACATTGCTTATGCATAAAAGCATATTTCTTCTTTAAACATTAGTCCTTACCAGACCAATGATGCTGATTTCAGATTTTTGGATATTATACTGACTCGAAGACCGTGAGTGCATAATCTTGCAATCACACAAGGCAAGTTCACACTTGCTCATGTACTTTGTTTATTTTCTGTAAAGTATTTTACAAATCCAGTGTTGTTATCACCTGCATTTGAAAAAGGTCTGAAAACACTATTTTTGAGAATATTGTGAACTATTGGTTACTGATCCAGGGTGATCAGCTAATCTATTAAATATGACAGTTGGAATACCACTGTTCAGAATTATATCACCTAGGACTTAACAACCAATATCGCCAGTGATTCTTGCGCCGTATATTACGCGTTGACCATGAGATTTGGAATGGGACGGAGAAGTCAGTTGTATCTTCTTCCTCTCGCATGAAGCCGGATGTGCAGACGTGGCTGTTATCCTTGTAGCATGCATATTAATTGGTAATTCGTAGAGGATATGCGGCATATGGGTGGGAACCCTCATCGTCCCACGATAGTTCTAGCATCTAACAGTTTGTACAAACCATTGCCGTAATCCGATATGTGGGCATGGTGTACACCAAGGAGGCATGCGAGGTCGAGTAGGGGCAGTGATTGTCTTGGATCATCTTCTGGGCCCCACATCATGGAATTGTGGACGGGAATAAGCTGCCCGGTGGTGCAACAAAGAGTTGATCTCTCATGGGTAAAGTAACGCACCTCTGCAGAGTGTAAGAACTGTAACTTGTTACTCCCTATTCCGAGAAGGAGCTGCGAATGCAGCGGGAAAGGCACTCCATGAAAGTTCTGGTAAACCCGTGAAGGCTGACGGACATAGCTTTTCAGAATAAAAGCAACCTTTGAAGAAATGTTTATGAAAACTTGCATTGCCTACAACCTACGGTCTGTGGCTCTAGTTATAGTGCATCAAACACTCCTTTTCTAGTGAATTTGCTGACTACGCTCGTACTCAAAGTATCTTCTTGACCCTTGCTAGATTCTGAAGTCAGAATAGACAACAACCACATCAAGTTATGCTCCAGGACTTATCATGCAAAGCTAAAGCTCTTCAATGAAGTCAAGGAAGTCAACATATACATCAACTCAAGTGAAGACGAAGTTACGGATTAGATAGGAATATAAATTCTAGCCAAAGAACCTAATTCTGTAGTGTATTGCAATAGCAGCAATGCCAATTCCTTAGTTAAATAGTAGTTTTAATAGTATAATAGTTTTGCATTATTTATCTTTGATTCTTATTCGTAAGAAGTTCTTTCTCTCTATTTAACTTAGAGAGTTCTCTGGATCTTGTGTAAAGAGTGAGTTCTAACCTTTAGCCATGTATTGGACCCGCTGTGTTTCTGTTGTGCCATTCTGAGGGATGTAATACTAGTGAACGGTGTTTCATTGGTGTTATGTCAACGACTATAGTATACTACATCATGCAGTGATATGCTGGGTCACCGCAGCATGTTAGGGAAAACATCCAGGCACTTGAGGAATTTTAGATCTAGGCCATCGGAATGGTTTTCCATTTTTATTTTGATTTAAACTAAACTACATTTGAACAGATCTGTAATTTGATTTATTAAAAGAGAGGGAGGAAAGGCTTATTGGGCCGATTTCTGGGGGGTGTCGGCCGCGCAGCGCGGCAGCTAGCTTGCTGTCGCCGGAGCCACGCGCACGAGGCCGGGAGTGGCAAGGCGCGAGGCGGGACCCGCATGTTAGTGGGAGGCAGAGCTCGAAGGGTATCGAGCGACCGTGGCCGTCCGATTAGAGCGGTTTCGACGGTCACACGCCCTCGTCTTCTTTCAGACCGGCGCATCAACGCAGAAACCCTAGCGGCGGCGGGGTTTCATCCGAGGGGGCTCTCGAGGGCACGCTGGCACTAGGGAAGTGGTGGAGGAGACACAGCGCACGTCGAGGACCTCGGAGATGGGAGGGAAGGTGGGGGTCGAGGCTGAGAGTAGATTCACGCGAAGGCACTGGCGGAGTTGTGCTCGGGAGCTCGCCGGAGAGCTTCGGGTGATGAATGCTGGCCGATTCTGAGGGGCTTGATAGGGTGTAGAGGTCCTGGGGAGCTGCGCCAGTGCTGCATGCAGCTGTAGATGGGGATCGGGAGCTCCTAGTCGCGGGAGGTGCTGGGCTCGGCCGTGAGCTTGAGTGGTCGCCTCATGAGTTCCTACATGCAAGGGAAAGGTATAGGGAGGGGGGTTAGATCCAGATGAGCGAGACAGAGAGTAGAGAGGGAGTTGAGGTGGTCGGGGGTGACCTGCGTCTTGCTTGCAAGCAAGAACCCGAGAAGGTTTCTTCTCCTCCTCATTGGCTATGGTGAGAAAGGGGGTTTGGATCTAGAGCTCGGGGAAGGCTCTCTGGGGAGAAGGGGGACGAAATGAGGGAGCAGATGCGAGATGGGAGGCCTCTGGCCTATTTAACTAGAGAGGGGGTGGTCTAGCATGGACTAAGTCCATGGGGAGGCTAGGGTTGGCCCATGGCTTTGCCATTGGAGGACAGGGCGGTGGAGATAGAGGTGTGGGGGTACTAGGGTCGTGCTAGGGGACAGAGAGGAGGTGGGGGCAGTGGCTGCATAAGGGTTTTAATATGATGTGACAAAACAAGGAGGCTTTGTCTCCCTCTCAACAAGAGCAAAAGGACAAGAACTTGTGTTTGGTTACTGTAGACCTTTAGTGCTGCGACCAGGAGGAGGGAGGAGTGCTAGGGTGTAGTGTTTGACAAGGTTTGGTGATGATTGGATTTGGTTTGAACAAGATTTGACTAGTTTGCCAAATTTGATCAAAACTTGGGTTGTGAAGGAAGTCTTAAAATTTGCATTGAGCAAGGGGTGGAAATGGTACTGGTAGGTGGATTAGGTCAAATAATCACTTCAAGATTTAAATGGGATTTTTCTGAAGATTATAATCCCATTTAAATGCACTTCTGCAAAAAGTGCTGAAGTAGATTATGGAAGCAATAATGATATTTTTACAGAGGTAAAAACTTGGTTTTTGATGTGATATGGTCCTAGATACCATACCACACATTGGAGGATTTTATTGGGATTTATTGAAAGGTAAAAGTATTTTTAGGGAATTATTTCTTGTTTCTGCCATCTAAGAAAAAGGGCAAAAAGAAATAATAAGGAATCTTAAAAATATTTATTTTTGATTTTGGAAGATGGGCTATGATGAATAGGCGTCAAATGTGCCATAAGTTGGCAAGGTGATTTACATAAATACAAACTTGTCTTTATAGACAAGGGTTTTGAGAAATTGGTAGATAAAGAAAATTAAATAGTTTAATAATCCAAATAATTGTGGGCATTATTTGGGGATGCTTATATACAAGGTAGATGATGTAAAATTGATGTAGGCATCAAGATAAACCTTGGTCAAGGGGAGGTGGCATATAGATGTGAGCTTCTGCCAAAGTAGGCAAGATGATAAGATTTGCAGAAAAGATTATTGTCTTGACTACAAAACCATCATGGATGAGTGGGAATTCAGTTGGCTTAGACAAGGGCAAGAGTGGGATTTGGTAGTACTAAAGATGTACTACAAGATGGTTCAAGTACATTCTCAATAATTCACATAGGCTGGAAAAAGGTAGGGCTCCAAAGATGGTATCCAGATAAGAAATCCAGACTTAGCCATTTTGGCAGATTTAGGGTTTTAGACTAGAGTACAAGTGTAGATGATTTTGAGAGGATGGCAAGGGTTTATCCAATCCATCAAGTGGTTGATGTTAAGTACTAACCAAGTAGCTGGGATTCAAGGTTAGCTTGGGTCTTTGATGAGTTGGGCAACCTCCAAAGGGATTATCCTTGGGCTGGTATGATCATGAGGGAAGTTGATCACTGGGGTGGCTTAGGAGAGATCCAGACTTGGATGCTTGCTTTGTGTTTGATGAACACAAGCAAGGATTGGGTCCTAAAGGATGAGCTACTATATTAGATCACTCTAGTTCCTAAGCAAACAAGGCAATCAGCAGGTCAAGGCAAATCATCAGACAACAGATCAAGGCAATTCATCTTATTACTTATCTAACTACTACTAGGGTTACCTTCAATCCTAGCTTGAGGTAAGGATGGGTATGTTGAAAGGGGTTTAGTTTTGAAGTAAGATAAGTACCATCTTGGTATCTCTACCAATATTGAGATGAAAAGGTTTTAATAAAGTTTTGGGAAAACCTAGAGATAAGGGTAGTTGAAGATCTGTCTTGAAAACATCAGGAGATAATATAGGCCTCCATAGTTTTGGCAATAGAAGCTAGTAAAGTATTTGGTTGTGTCAAAGTCATCTTGGCTCAAGTTTTTGAAAGGCCAGAACATTTGAGAATATAAAGGATGAGCCAAGACATCTCTTTTGTAAAATAGTTTTTGTAGACTAGGGTTGAGGTGAGGAGCAACACAACTAATACACAAGCAGTTGCTTGAGCACAAGCAAGCAAGTGAACACATCATACAAGAAAAAGTTTTTGTTCCCCCTGATTTTTGCCCTTTTGGGACATTAAATCAGGGTTGCTGAAATTGGGATGTTACACTGTCAGTTTCACACACATGGGGAGAGCAGAGATCTATTAAAGCACTTGAGTAACCGAGTAGATCTACTTGATTACAAAGATCATGACCACAACATGATCACACATAGAGAGAGATGAACACATAGCTACCGGTAGAGCCCTTAGCCCTGAGGAAGAACTACTCCCTCCTCATCATGGGAATCAACAACGACGATGGAGATGGTGGTGCAGATCGATGGAGATGGCTCTGGGGTCACTTCCCCGTCCCGATAGGGTGCCGGAACAAAGACTTTCTATCCCCCAAATCTCCCTTCGGTGGCTGCGGCACTGTGGAACTTTTCGTGGCTTTCTGGTCGATTCTTTAGGGTTTCTGAGTCGGGGGCTTCTTATAGGCGAAGGAGGCAAGGTCGATGGAGGGCCAGGGTCCCCACACCCCCTATGGGCGCAGCCAGGGTGGGACCCACGCCCACCTAGGGTGTGTCCACCCTGGTGTCCTCCTCCGTCTCGTCTTCGATTTTCCGTATCGTTCAGGGAAAAATATGAACTTTGGCTTTTGGTCCGTCCAATTCCGAGAATATTCATTTTTTATCTTTCTGAAACCAAAAACAGCAGAAAACAGGCAACTGGCACTGTGGCATCTTGTCAATAGGTTAGTTCCAGAAAGTGTATAAAAATACCTCAAAGTGTAGACAAAACATAGCAAAGTTGATACAAAACAAGCATGGAGCATAAAAAATTATAGATACGTTTACGATGTATCAAGCATCCCCAGGCTTAACTCCTGCTCGTCCTCGAGTAGGTAAGTGATAAAAAGAATAATTTTGAGGTGACATGCACCATCACAATCAAGATCAAACTTGCAAGCATTGAAAGTTGGGATCAAAGTACTCTAAACATGAGCATGAAAGATGAAGTTCTAACAACAAGGCATAGTAACTATGTTGCAACATGAAAGGTTACAAATAAAGATCATGAATAACATACATTGAAAGACGTTTGTTTGTTTCACATATAGAAAACATAGCATAGTGGCATTCATCTTGTCCCTCATGGAGTAGCAAAACATAAATGCATAGGACACCTTCAAAGTTCATAAGGGAGACTAGATACAAATAGCACAAGAACAAGTAATATCAACAATATGAATCAATTAGTAAGTCTTGGGACAATGCACACAGAAATAAGAATAGCAACCATGCTCCCATAATTTGTGCATATGGATAGAAGGTGGAGATTCATAAAAGGCAAGCAGGGATTTCAAGTTTCAAAAAGATCTTCCAAAAATTATGGTACTTGTTAGCTTTCATCCCTCATTGCCCCTATCATAAGCATCTTGAAGTGATTAAGGTTAAAGTGAACAAACTATGGAGTATATGCTTGACAAAGTATAAGTTGGAAATCTCATGTCCCTTGAGTACGAGGGCCGCTCCTCATGCTACTCAACTTTACTTACTTGCAAGTTCTTGTCATAGTAAGTATATGTGTATCATAGAGAACCGCCAACGGGGTACCCCTTGCACATGACACAGGAGATTTTCCCATATCACAATGACAAGGCAAGCAGACAATGAGCATCTCAGCAATATTCTTATTTACCATGGGAATATGGTGCCTTTTTCTCTCTTTCCCCTTTTTTATGAATCTCGTATCTTTTTTTATAAGAAGAATGCTTCATAGATGTCATTATGGTGATGTTAAAAGTTTCCACCATGATTAGGCATGGCTTAGGCTAGCGGACCAGGCATTTCTCTAACACAAAATACATAACTCCATGGACTTACAAGCTCCCCTTTTATTTCACACCGACGACATCCGCAAACAAAAGAGCATGATATCAACTGGATAGAGGTCCATAAGTGTTGAAAGCGTTCCCCATGACATCATGGTTCTGCTAATCCCAACGTATAAGTGCAAGCATATACAACATAGATGACACAATGGTTCAAGTTTATTAGGGGCAAGAAAAATAAAGAGTGCCATCAAGTTCTTGAGATTTTTATTCACTAAGTTTTCACATAACAAAATACTTTTTAATTGGAAGATACATGAAAACAAGAATATACTTGGAATGGTGTAACACACCATGCATAGGAATTTATAGTGGACACGTTGGAATAACTTGGTTTCTTGGGAGTTGGATGCATGAGTAGAGCTTACTCAGCAAAAGTGAAGGCTAGCAAAAGACTGGGAGCGACCAACTAAGAGAGCAATAATGGCCATAATCATGCAGAGCGACAAAACATTACTAACCAAAGCATAAAGTGGCACTACAAGTCAAGGAATAAATGATCATAGAGGCTAAGGTGTCCGGTTCATAGTCATAACATGGTGTGAGCATGTGCTAAGTCAACCCAAACAAAGCATCAAATGAGAATACCAGAATACTATGCTTTTGTATGCTAAAACAACACATGATTCTTTCAAGGCCATTAAGCAATCTCAATTGTTTGGAACAAGTCATGCTACAAAAATAATCACTAAGCATAAGGTCAAAACAACATCTAGCATGACAAGATAAAGCCTAAGCCACAGTCAATGCAAGCTCACTTTTGTACCACTATAAGCAAGAACTTTCTACTCCTTTCCAACACCAATCAACTTATTTGAAACAACTCACAAAGATAATAATCAATAAATATCAGTGAGCTTGTCTCACAAATCCACAAAGAAGAACTAAAAATTTCTAAGCTGAAAGCACAAGAAAACTAAGGCTAAACACAGTCCTAGCAAAAGAGAACACTCATAAGACAATAAGAATGAAAACTAGAGTGTTCTAGGCAATGAAAACAGAGTGTGTCTCTCTCCAAAAGAAGTGTGCGAGGATCCAACCAGATTAGTGCAGATAACCAAGCAAACAAAAACCAAAAACGAAAACTAAGATGCTCCAATAACAACACAACAGTGCATGAAACAATAAAAACGAAGTGTCTAGAAAGAGACCTGAGATTTGTATTGATGAAGAAGGGGATGCCTTGGGCATCCCCAAGCTTTGACGCTTGTACCTCTTGAATATTTCTTGGGGTGACACGAGGTGGCATCCCCAAGCTTGATCCTTTGTCCATTCTTCATCTCATTACATCATTATTTCTCTACACGTGAAGATTTTCCTTCATATAAAACTTCACACAATCTTCATTAGCAACATTAGTGTATTCAAAAGATAATAGAGCTTTGGGTTTAGCTTTTGAATATCAAAACTTTCACTAAAAACACAAGCTACTGAAGCAACTTCTTTTAAAAAGTTCAGTTCCCAAAAGAGAACTCAAAAATAAATCAATAAGAAGCAAATGCAAATAATGACAGAAATCTGTTAAGACGGACCAGAAGGTAGAAACTGATTTTTTCAAAGACCTTCTGTTGCTCAAATCAAAACGTGTTGAACTAATAAAAGTTAGCTAACATACTGGGGTATTTATTCAGAAAATATCATCTCAATAAGACTTATAAATATTTTACAAGAATATTTACAGTGGAGCACGAAAATCTGTTTCGGGACAGCAACTTCCCAAATCTTACTTCCCTCTCATTAGAGGTCATTTTGGGCACAAAAAGCAAACAAGAAGGATAAGGAGAGGTCATTACTAAAGTAATAACTTCCAACACTCAAGAAAACTCTTGGGTTATCTCCCAACAAGTACTTTTCTTGAACGCCTTTAAGTTAGGCATGATAGTTTGAGAAGATGCTCACATAAGAAATATGAATTTGAAGTAAAAGAGAGCATGAAGGAGCAAATTCAAAAAACATTTAAGTCTAACCCACTTCCTATGCATAGGAATCTTGTAAAGAAACAAGTCATGAAACCACAAAGCAACAAGCATAGGAAAGCAAAACAAGTGGAACTTAAAGATTTTCAACATAAAGAGGGGAAACTTAATATTTTTGAGATGCATAAAACCATGTTTCCCTCTATCTTAATAACTTTCAGTAGCATAATAAATAAAATTAACAATATAACTATCACATAAAACATTCTTATCATGAGACACATGCATCAGATGATTTCTACTCTCCACATAATCATAGTTATTCTTATTAATTATAGTGGGAGAAAATTCAACAAAATAGCTATCATTATTATTCTCATCACCATAATCATCAAATATAGGAGGCATATTGTAATAATAATTAATTTTCTCCTCCATAGTAGGTGGACTAAAAATATCATAATCATCATTGTAATCATCATATATTGGAGGTTTGGTACCATCATAAGCAATAGAATAGCTATCTTCCAAAGCTGGGGGACTAAAAAGATCATTTTCATAAAAACTAGATTCCCCAAGCTTAGACATTTCCATAGCATTAGCAATGATGGTTTTCAAAAAATTCATACTCATAATATCTCTATTAGCATGCAAATGAAGTTCCATAGGTTTTTTAATTTTCTCTTCAAACACTTCATGTCCTAACTCAAGATAAATACTATAAAGCTCTCTAATTTTGTTGTTGTTCTCCATTAAGCCTAACTAGTGAAAAAAAGAAACAAAAATACAAAATTGCAGAATCTAAAGGAAATAACTTCAAGCACTCACACACCAAGAGGATGTGAGTACCTTTTACCTTACCTCCTCGGCAACGACGCTAGAAAATAGCTTTCTGGCGTGCTGTTACCGTGGGGTAACGTGTGTGAGTGCCTTTTATTCTTTTAGACAGTTGTTGGCCCTCTAAGTACAAAGGTTTGTAGAACATCAGCAAGTTTCCCTTATGTGGATTACCCAAGGTTTATCGAACTCAGGGAGGAAGTGGTCAAAGGTATCCCTCTCAAGCAACCCTGCAATCAAGATACAAGAAGTCTCTTGTGTCCCCAACACACCCAATACACTTGTCAGGTGTATAGGTGCACTAGTTCGGCGAAGAGATAGTGAAATACAAGTGGTAACGGTGCCAGGAAATAGCTTGACGGTGAGGTAAGAGACTAAAGGAAAACTGAAATAAAGATGGTAGCAAGCAAACATGTAATAGAACTGATTGTAAACGGTGTTTCAATGTTCAGAAACAAGGCCTAGGGATCATACTTTCACTAGTTAACACTCTCTCATATAAATATCCTCTCTTCATGATACTACTCTTAAATACTCTCTGGTTGGACACTCTAATCCACGGTAGGGCTACAAAAGCACTTCTTAAAGGTTGCCTTCCCCATCTAGATAACCCCACACTATCACCTTGGGCGCTAGATGGTTCCAACAAACACCACAATTTCATAAAGACATCCAACTCCAAATATACTCATGATAAATATGTATATAATCTAGCTTAAGTGCCACACACTGCGTGCACGCTGTCACTTTCACACACATGGGGAAAATCATAGATCTATTAAAGAAATTGAGGAATTATGCAACCTCTAGCCTAAGTTCCACCACGACGTGCACGTTGTCACTTTCACACACGTGGGAAGGGCAGAGATTTATTAAAGCACTTGATTAACATAGTAGATCCACTTGATTACAAAGCTCATGACCACAACATGATCACGCATAGAGAGAGAGATGAACACATAGATATCGGTAGAGCCCTTAGCCCTAAGGAATAAGTACTTCCTCCTCATCATGGGAATCAACAACGGCGATGGAGATGGTGGTGGAGATCGATGGAGATGGCTCCAGGGGCACTTCCCCGTCCCGGCAGGGTGTCGGAACAGAGACTTTCTATTCCCCGAATCTCCCCTTCGGTGGCAACGGTGCTGCAGAACTTTTCGTGGCTTTCTGGTCGACTCTTTAGGGTTTCTGAGTCGGGGGCTTCTTATAGGCGAAGGATGCAAGGTCGGTGGAGGCCCAGGGGCCCACACCCCCTGTCGTAGCGGCCAGGGTGGGACACGCGCCCACCTAGGGTGTGGCCACCCTGGTGTCCTCCTCCGTCTTGTCTTCGATTTTCCGTATCATTCAAGGGAAAATATGAACTTTGGCTTTTGTCCCGTCCAATTCCGACAATATTCATTTTTTAGCTTTGTGAAACCAAAAACAGCGGAAAACAGGCAACTGGCACAGTGGCATATTGTCAATAGGTTAGTTCCATAAAGTGTATAAAAATACCTCAAAGTGTAGACAAAACATAGCAAAGTTGATACAAAACAAGCATGGAGCATCAAAAATTATAGATATGTTTACGACGTATCATCGTGTCATACTTGTGAACTTTCTTGTTTTTGTGGTGATGATGTGATATTTGGTAGTGTTTGTGATGATATTATGATCATACTTGTGATATTTTGGTGTTGGTGATGCAATTTGGTGTTGGTAATGATCTTTATGATCATATACATGTAGTCTATGTTGGTGATGATTATATTATTGTTGTTCGATGCAATTTGGTGTTGCTGATGATCTGTATGATCATATATATATATATATTCTATGTTTTGAATTGCAGGAAATGAATGGAAACATTTAAAAAAAATAGGTCTCCTTTGCCATTTGTATACACACGGCAAAGGATCCACGTGTCGCCCACCTCTATGTTGCTAGGTTTGTCACATGGCCTTTGCCGTGTGCTGATTAGCAGAGGCACACGGCAAAGGTGGATTCTTTGCTGTGTGCAATCTGCCGCAGTAACATGACAAAGGAGAATTCTTTGCCGTCCCCCTGCCTGGCACACGACAAAGGGCATGCTCACGACAATGAGAGGGCACACGACAAATTAGTGGTACACGACAAAGATGTAATGCACACGATAAAGAAAACACACGCAAAGAGTTGTTGGTGCCGTCAGACGGACGGAACCGTCAAGTGCTTTACTCTGCCGTGTCCTCGCCGAAAACACGCGGCATAGTCTTTGTCGTGTTCCGGGCGCAAAGGCACACGACAAAGAGCCGTTGTCGTGGCTATCGCTGCCGTGTGGATTTTGCGAACTGCTCTGTCGTAGTGTCACCGACGCTCCAGCCCACCCCCAACACCCTTCGGGGGTTGAGGCCAAAAAAGGTCCCGCACCGACAACTCGGCCGGTCCAGGAATCTTTTCAGCACCTCTTTGCTGCCCCCGACACGCAGGGGACACGATGGGGCTATTGGCAACGCGTGTCACATTGGATTGGTAACACCGGGCCCCCTTGCCAGCGAACACGAGCAAACCCCTCCTATGACAGCTCGTCTTCTGACGCTGGAGCGCCTCCGCCATCACCCTTCCCGCCGCTCTCTTTTGTTTCCCGCCTACGTTTCCCACATCATCCATATTCCACTTTGACTCTATTTAGTATTGGCTTAAGGCTATTGGTTAAACCGACTATAGAAAGTTCAAGAAGGGGTACGGGGTCGGGGGCAGGGTATCTTACCTATTTTCCTCTGCGTTCGTTACAAGCTAGTAGGCACTCTTGTGTGGGTTGGCTCATTTCCTCGGAAAAGAAATATTAAGAAGATAATCGGCTATAAAAGAAGAACGTTAGGGAGACGGCTCACCACACTATTCTCCATGCCTCGCCGCCTCCTCAACGATTGGGCTTAGCTCTCAGCAGCCGCTCGTGCTCGCTACCCCGAATCGTCGAAGCCGCAGCCGGAGCTTGCCGCGGAAGAAGAGGCGAAGAAGGTCGATTCCGCTGACAGGCAGGAAGACTATGACTTCAACTTCGGCAACTACTATAGCTAGGCCGAGGAGGCACTTGACCAGCGGGTGATCCTCGCCGACATCTAATCGTCACGCTCGGAGGAGGCACGGGCCTTCCAACACATAGTGGAGATGAGGCAGGAGCGAGCGTTCTCCCACCAATCAACAAGGATGGAGAACCTCGTATGTCAGGCTTAGATCGAGCAGATCGTGGTGATCATGGAGGTGCAGGTGATGCCTGCGTGAGAAAGAGCCGAGGCCACATACGCCAAGGAAGATTCCTCGTCGGTAGCGGCGACAGGAGCGTGAAATGCAGAGAGGACGGAGATGAAGCGTCGTAGCATGGCGTCGACCATGGACAGAGGGCGCATGTCCATGGCAAGACTCCAACAGTGTCAGGAAGCGGCCCAGGCACACCGTAGGATGCTAGGGCGGCGGCGACGAGGGCAAGGGATCAGGACGACTTTGACGTCGGGAAGCCCATATAGCCTTTATTTGTTAGAACAAAAGAAATATCCTACTCCCTCCGATCCATATTACTTGTCATTAGATTGGATGTATCTAGTACTAAAACATGTGTAGATACATCCATTTCCACGACAAGTAATATGGATCGGAGGGAGTAGGAAAGTTATCTACTTCCTCCGTCTCAAAATACAAGTCGTAGGTTTTCTAAAATTTGGATGAATCTATATACTAAATGGTGTCTAGATTCATCCGACTTTAATAAATCTACAACATCTGTTTTAAGATGAAGGGGTATAAAACATCATGTTTTAAGCTCTACTAGTTAAATACATGTGCTTCGCAATGGAGCTTAGATATACCAAATCATCATCTTACCCCTTCTTCTCCTCTGTTTGATTTGGTCCTCGTTGCTCGCATACATGTGACTCCGCTAAAAAATCTGTATATTGAAAGAGACTGTCGCTATAATATCCTTCACTTTCTTTTCCTCAACTGAACACTCGCTTTTCGACAACTTCGCTCACACTATCATGCCGCATCCATAATTCCCTCTCACGAGAGCCACCAGCCGTTGGCTCAACGCCCTCTCTCGTTGTAGATCCACTTACTCTCTGCCCATAGGCCATGCTCCACGGACCACATGACACTCCTTAATTGCATGCAACCCCCTCTCTTTGGCCGCTCTTTGTCTACCGAGCACAACTCTATTTCTACCTCTCTCTCTCTCAACTGTGTCTAAATAAACTCTCTCAATACTTCATTTCCCCATGGTTGGTTCAGTATCTCCCTCCCTAGACGGGTCATGGAAGAAAGCATCTCCACCTTGACCTATGTTTTCCCACATCGACCACATTCTCAAAAGTGACACGTCCGTGCTCAACATCGAGGCCGACCTTGAGAGCGACACGTTGGCCCATGTGGATCCCTGCCTAACCAACGCTCTACATTCTCAAAAGTGATACCTCCGTGCTCACCATCGAGGTCGACCTTGAGAGCGACACGTTGGCCCATGTAGATCCCTACCTAACCAGCGGTCTATACGTCGAGGACTCATTCAACCATGTTATCTTATGTCGAGCCCTACCTCAACAATAGTGTATGTACATTGAGGACTCGTTTGATTGCCGTTGGCAAAGCCTATGTGACAAGGACAAGGCTTCTTGGAATAATATTTGGAAAATCTAACCTACTCCAACATAAACGTGAAAATATATGCTACTTCAAAGACAACATGAAGCAAGCGAAGATAAAAATCTACGTATTCATGTTTCTTTTATAAGTGAAAATCAAAACTAATTCGGTGGTAGCAGTTTTACTTATCTGACAACCATAATAAAATTCAAACCAAAAAATCTAAATTACCTGTGCAACAACATGAGTCATGTCTGATATAGTTACTCATATAAAAGAAATCAATAAGATTTTTTTCTCCTTCTATTTTTTAAATCATTTTCCTAAATCTAGTTGTACTATTGCATTTTTCCTAGATACTCACTGTGTTCTCCGCCACAACTTTATTTGAGTAATGATATGCATGTTGGCTCGACCAAAAACTACCAGTCTGAGATTGTATATGCCAGTATGTGCCACGTCTAACTCTACCACGGCCATCTCTTCACCGCTTCTCCCCTATATTGACCAAAATCATGGCCTTTTGCTACTTGTCATGTCCACTGGCACTTGGTCTGAGTTTGGAGTCGGTGGTGATGGCTTCCTCCTCATTTATGTTACATTATAGTGATTGATTGGTTGGCAAATAGATTATAAGGCCTCCCTATCTTCTGAGATGCAAGCCCATCCCATGTGGTTAGGAACAAACTAACATAAAAACTTATAGGATAATAACAACCTAGCTCTGCAAGTTAAACATAATATTGCTAGTAGTCTGTAGTTCTCTCCTCATGTGACATTCGGTCATCAGAGCGACTAAAACAACAATATATTGCTAGTCGTCCATAATTTTTTGGTAAGTCACGCGAGAAGAGGGAGGAGGATTACAGAAGTGAAATTTGTATGTAATTTGTTAACCATTATCAGCGACATTCCAAGTACTTACAAAACCTGCCTTATGAAGGGACATCAACATAAGTAGATCATGGCATTGTCAAGATAGAATTTGGGTTTAATAAATACAAACATTTATTTTTACTAAAAGAACATGAGGGCCCCCATGTGTGGTTTTGGTAATTAATGATAATCTTTATGGACTAATGTGTGTATTAAGTTATACTTGTAGGAATTGTCCATTGGCATCGCTTGGAGCTTGTGTCGGTTTCAAGGTCGATGGAATGAGAAGAAGATATGTTGTGCAAGCTCAAAATGCGCAATCTTTAGAAGATATCATGTTTGATGCTTGCCATCCTCGGTGATCATGGATCGATGATGAGGAATCAAGAAAGGCGTTCCAACTTGAGAAGGTAAAGATCGTCTACATCAAGCTCAAGTGGAATGCTCAAGGCAAAGGTATAATCTTGATAGGTTTTCCCTTTTGCCGGTCTTATATTGTTAGTGGAAGACCGGGTTTAGGATAGATAACCGTACTATCAAGAGGGGCTCTCGAATGAGTAACTCGATCACATCGTTCAGAGAGAGCTCAAACCTTTGCATACTTGCATCATCATATTTGGTTGTTATTTGGTCTTATCCATGTGAGGATATAGAACTTGTGGTAATCTCCATAACAAGCTCTTGTTCATCAAAATCGGATCCCTCTTTTATATCTTATTGCGATTTTGATCTATGCGGTTTTTTGGATTCTCACCAAGTGAGGTATCTCACATTATTATACTTGATACATTCTCACTTGGTGATAACCAATATTATCACCTTTTATAGGGAAGCTCATGTCGTCCTCTTTCCAACGCAATTGGAATCGGGTCGATCAGAGTTACCAATCAAAAGTTATAGCCGTTTGAATATCTGCTGGTCTCCTAGGTGTACCGCATTTTGGTACCTAGCAAGGCAGAAGGTTTTGGAAAGTTGCCAAAATCCACTGCCGGGCTAGGTACCAAAAAGCAGTGGTACCACATTTTAGTACCTAACACGGCAGAAGGTTTTTTACTTCATCATTTGGATCTATCCTCCCTTGCTGGACTATGATGTTTCTTTGCATGATCTTGGAGAGGTTGTTGTCCTCTTTGAAACGAGCCCAAGATCATCGAAATCGGAGTCCGGATGCAAAAGTTATGGCTGTTTTCATTCTGTGATGACCGGTAGTACCGGACCAGGATCCGGTAGTACCGCATTTTGGTACCGGGGAGCGCAGAGAAAAAAATGCGTTTGGAGCCCCAGGAACCCTAGGAAATGTCCGGTAGTGCCGGGAAAGTCCGGTAGTACCGGGAAAAAGTCCGGTAGTACCGGGAATCGCATTTTTGGGCTGCAACGGTTGGATTTTGGAGGGACCTATATAAGGGGCCTTCTTCCCCAATGGTTCCTCAACCTTTCTTGCAAGTTTTCCCCTCCATTGTTGACCTTCTTGAGCTTGCTTTCTCTCAATCCCTCCGATGATTCTTGCATATTCTTGAGGGATTTGAAAGAGGAGATCTAGATCTACAATCCCACCAATCAATCTCTCCTCTAAGTGAGGGGGACATATTGGGATCTAGATCTTGGAGTCTTTTGTGGATTTCCTCCATTGTTCTTCCTCTCTTATTCCCCCATAAGCTTTTGTAGCTTTGGTGGAATTTGGGAGAGAAGGATTTGAACACCTTTGTGGTGTTCTTGCCATTTGCATTTGGTGCATCGGTTTGAGTTCTCCTCGGAGGATTTGGTTTGTGTCTCTTTGGAGCTTGTCCCTCTTGGGTTCTTGGAACCCTAGACGGTTTTATGGCCTTCGTGGCATTGTGGCCTTTTGTGGCATTTGTTGGGAGCCTCCAATTAAGTTGTGGAGAAGTGCCCCAACCTTGTGAGAGGCTCCGGTTGCCACCGACAAGTGCACCGATAGTGGAAGCATGGATCGATCCCGTTGGGGTGAGATTCACCGGACAATAAGGGAGTCCTTTTGTGGCGTTGGTGGTTTGATACCACCCCCTCTCCAAACGAGACGTACTCCATGTTGGTAGGAACTCGGTAAAATATCGGTGTCCCCGCGTGCCTCGGTTATCTCTATACCCGAGCTCTTTACTTATGCACTTTACATTGTGATAGCCTTCGTGCTTGAAGTAATATATATCTTGCTATCACTTTGTTGCTTGTATTGCTTAGCATAAGTTGTTGGTGCACATAGGTGAACCTTAGTTGTTCTAGGTAGTGCTTAACAAAGTAAACACTAGTTTTATTCCGCTTTTGTTGAGCCACTCTAGGAAAAGTTTTAATCGCCTATTCACCCCCCTCTAGGTGACATCTGTATCCTTTCAATTGGTATCAGAGCACGGTCTCTCATTTTAGGCTTCACCGCCTTGAGAGTAAAGATGTCGGCTAGGGGATTAGTGCACAAGGACACGCTCACATTCGATGGCACAAATTATGATTTTTGGAAAATTCGCATGCTTAATTTATTTCGGGAAATTCACCCAATTATCGAGGGATATCTATATGTGGGTCTCTCTTCTCCTATGGATACCCAAAACGAATCTTTAGAGGAGAAGTTGAACTCTCATATAGATGCTCTAGCTACTAAAATTCTTTTGCATGTTGTGAGCAATGTAGTTCTTTCTTCTATCATGCCTTATTCAAGCGCTCGTGAGATATGGACCAAGCTTCAAGATAAATATAGCAAGTCCAACATTTTTGAGGATGATTGTGTTGCTTCCACTTCCGGTCGAGATGAGTTCTCATCCTCTACCACTTCACCAACATGTGCCTTTTCACAAGGTAATGATATGGTGAGTGGTGATAGAAATTGCAATTTGGATAGTGTGCTTACTATTTGTAATCCTTCATCTCTATCTAGTTGCAATGATCTACCTTTGGACCCTAACACTTCTAGCACTACAAACTCCTTACATGCTTGTGTTAATAGTCCTTGCATATCATGTAGAAATGACTTGAATAAATCTCATGATGATATGCTCATGTTGTCTTGTTGCCATGATAAAAATTCTTCTATTTCCTCCAGTGCTTGTGTTGCTAACCATGTAGAGGAAAATGAAGATTCTATGGGCCAAGACAAGGTCTTGAAGAGAGCTACAAGTAGGGCTGTCAAAAAAGTTCGGACTTGACAAACTATGCGAGTTCGGCACGTTAATAGCTCGGCTCGATCTTGATTCGTCTCTCTAACAAACCAAGCTCGAGCCTGTTTTCGAGCTCGCGAGCTTAGTCGAGCCGAACTCAAACAGTTCGATAAAGCTCATGATTTTTGTACAGTCGCAAAATTGAAACTGCTATTATTATTCCATCTGTTATAAGACTGCTAAAATAATTATGCTGGCATGTTGACACTGTATTACTATTATATGAAACTCCAAGCCATTTCTGCTATTCCGTTTTCAAGCTTTACTATTTTCTTGCTATGTAGCTGCATGTCGATGTACTAAAATTTCTTACCGAGCTTCAACGAACCGAGCTCAAGTCTACTCGAGCTTTGGTCGAGCCAAACTCGAGCTTAGATGTAGGCTCGAAGGTCGACCTAGGCTCTCTCGAGCTCGGCTCGAGCTTCTACCAAGCTTGAGCCGAGCCTAACAATGTTCGTTCGAGTTCGTCTCGTTGACAGCCCTAGCTACAAGTGCAATCTCATCATCACCTTCCTCCGGTTCTCACATGTGCCTTATGGCTAAGGGAACAAAGGTAACCTCTTTGAATCCCATTGTATCTCGTGATGATGATGATGAGGTTGAGAATGATAATGATGATTATAGAGGTAAGTATGATATTACCTCTATTAAGAAAATGGGAGAGGTTGTCTATAGCGCTCTCTTCAAAAATAAAATTGCTTCCTCCAACTTTCTTGAAATCTTGAATTGTGCCATAGAAGGCAATGATCTTATTGAGGAGCAAGAAAACTTAATTGATGAAAAGTTTGCACTTGAGCGTGAGTATGCTAATGAAGTTGCACAACTAAAGGACTCCCTTGAAGAAGAACAAACCACCAAAGAATCTCTTGAGGAGACTTTTACTCTAGAATTATCTAGAGTAAAGGAATACCATGATAGAGAACTTGTGGTGTCTAACTCCTTCAAGATTAAAAATGATGAACTTGAAGTTGCTTATGCTAAACTTGTTGAGGATTTTAAGCACCTCAAAAATGGCTCTCGGGTCGTTAAGAGGGAGCTCATCAAACTCACCGAGTCACATGAGCAACTTAAAGCTTCATATTTAAAAGAGCTTGACAAGATACCCTCACCTCTTGCTAATAATAATGATGCTTGTGCTACTAACTCTATTTCTTGTGAAGCATCTATTTTGAAGGAGAATGTTGAGCTAAAGGCTCAACTTGCTTTGCTAACTAGCAACTATGGGAAATTAGAAGAAAGTCATGTTAAGCTCTTGAGCTCGCATGAGGATCTTCTAGTCTCCCATGGTAGGCTAAAGTTAGCTCATGAGGCCATCATGTCAAAGGAAACATATAGTGGTCCTCATGTGGACATTAGCACTATATCTACTCCAAATGTTATATTGCCATGTGCTAGTCCTTGTAATTCATCCCCTCATAACCATGCTATATCTCATGATGAATTACATTCCTTGTCTTGTTGCTCTAATAATGTAGCATCTACTTCCTCTAGTACTTTTGTTCAAACTAACCATGTAGAGGAAATCAAAGAGCTCAAGTCTCAAGTCACTTCTTTGAATAATGACTTAAAAAGGGTCATCAAGGGAAGGTCGCACTCAACAAAATCTTGAGTGTGCAAAAATCCCCCAATGACAAGAGTGGGCTTGGATTCAACTCCAATGTCAAGAACAAGTCCACTATCAAGTTGAAGCACAAGGACAACAATAAGAATGGCCAAGATCAAGTCAAGAATCCGGCCAACATTATTTGCTTCAAGTGCAAGGAAGAAGGGCACCATGTTAGATCTTGCCGATTGAAGAAAAAGCCTCTTAGTGTGAAGCAACAAGGGAAGCGGCCTCAAGCTCCACCTCAAGTCATTAATGGGCCTCTTCCTAAGAGTACTACTCAAGATCTTCCTCGAGTTGTGGCTTCACCTAAGAAGAAAGATGGCAAGAGTAGAACTTGCTACATATGCCGTGAAAAGGGGCACATTTCTTCCTCATGCACTATTGGTATCTCCTCTTCCCATCCTATCTTGATTGATGATGCTTATTCACTTTGTAAGGATGAGGTTGGCAATGTGTTTGCCAAATTTGTTGGTGCCCAATGTGGTGTCAAGAAAAGAACCATTTGGGTTGCCAAGCCTATTGTGACTAACTTCTTAGGACCCAACTTGGTTGGGGACCAACAAGCCAAAACTTGATCAATAGGTGTGTTTTGGAGGGCATTGGAGTCTTGGCTACATTATGAAGAATTGAGGGATCTTCATCAATTATTTTTGTCAAGCCAAGCCATTTGGATTGTCATGATTGTATTATATTTCCAATGTTCCTCCTTGCGGTAATATATGCTAAACTCTTTACATTGAAAGTTACTCGCCCCCTTGTGTATGTGTTGGTTTTGTATCTTCCATGCTTTTGTACATGTTGTGTTATCCACTTAATTATCTTGAGGTATCAAGCATATTTGTGTATGATTAGGTGGCACACCATGTATGTGTGTTTATTATGTTTGAGCCTTGCTTGGTTATATTTGGTATCTTATTTGGCTCTTGTGAGAAATTAATGGATTATCCCATTTTGGGGGAGTGTTATGCTTGGGCATTCCACAATCCTAAAATTGTGTGTACATGAGGAATACCACCTAGTATTTATATTGGATTATTGTCTAGTCTCTATGTGGTATAATTCTCATGAGAAATTTAAGTTTTATAATGTCCATTAATTATCTCTATTTTTATTATTTTGCCTCACGATGGTTTTATGGTAGTATCACATTATGGGGGAGTCATATGATTAGTGCTTATTACAATCCTAGAAAATGTGAAAATTCGAGGTTGTGTCACTTAAAATTGATATTGATAATTATCTAGCTCCTAAGTGACACACGTGCTCATACAAGTTCCAATTTGCTTGAATGCCCTTATTGCTCATATTTTGGATCTTGTTTGTGAGAGTGCTTCTTGGTATGTGTTTCCTCATATTTAGATATATATATATATTCGCATGGAAACCATTTGCTTCAAGTTATTCTAATCACCAGTGATTGTTTGACAATTGGAAGCTACCAAGAATCATGTTTGGAGCATCAAACTTAATTCTTATACTTTGTTCTATGCTTCTTTGTGTGAATATGATCTTGGATATCCGAATGAACTACCTAGGGAAGATTATTCTCAATACTTCTTGTCATTGGACAATTAGTACTAAATTTATGGTATAATTTATTGATCATATTCACTTTGGCCCTTGCTTAAATCTTGTCCTATCTTTGGCCAAGTAAATGTATTGTGTGCTCCCATGTTTTCCTTGCTACTTTTGGATCCTTTTATTTTTATTGGTATCCTTTTGTGTTTTATTTATTGTAGGTACTAGTGATGATCCCACTTTTGTGCATTTTGCATTCAAAAGGAAAATCCTATATAATGCACTATCTATGGGGGAGCTCTCCTATATTATTTAGAACACTCACATTTATGCTTCTTTGTTTGATCCATATCGGGTTTTATGTGCTTGGAACCTCAATCTTTTCGTTTTGGTATTTGTGCCATCATGAGAAGTTTGGGGAGTTTGGTTTCTTGTTGGAACCTTGCTCTTTTTGGGAGTTGGTTTTGTCTCACTTGTTTCATGATTTGACCATTTTAGAATGAGATAAATCCTTGAGCATTTTTATTTCTATCTATCTTTTTCTCCTTTGGTTTTAGCCTAGTTCATTTGTCGAATTTGTGATCTTTCATGTGTTGAATTGGTTCTTGGATATAATTTGGACATCGTTTGTCGAGTCACACCCTTGTGTGTGCAATCTCGATTTACTTCGTGTTTTTGTTCAAATTGTATCTTCTTTTTGGTTCTTGAAAGCTTTATGCATGCATATTTACTATATGTTTATATTATGGCATGCTTGATTTCTTTGATCCAATATATAGGGGAAACTCCACCAAATCCCATCGGCTAAGTTGTGCATGAAATTCAATTTCATATCAATATGCACATATTTATGTAGAGTCTCTCCTATGTATTGTAGTTGCACTAACTACATTGAACCCAATTAGTTTGGGGACAATTTTGTACTTAAATGTGTTTTAGGCACATTGGAGATATATTGGACGCTTGTCTCTCAATTTTGAAGAAGTGATGCTTAGAAGAAAATTTGAGGCAAGCTATAGGATGATCAACGAATTCATATCCTCTACATCCTACCAATTATATCTCGGTAACAAGTATCTCTTTCTCATGCTCACATATCTTGATTCCAACCGTTTGTCGGTTGCCTTCTAGCATGAATTAATGTATTTGTAATTGTTGTAGTTCTAGCCATGGTTTTAAGAGGACTCTATATTGTATATGTGTTTAAGTTGAGATGAGTGCATATAATTGGGACTATACAAAATAATGCATATGATCCTCCACTCCCAAATATGTCAATCTAGCAATTTTATTGCCTATCACTTCATCAACTTCTCTCATGTGCAATAGTGAGATTTTTGCTAGTCTATTTTATCTTATGATACTTATTGCCTTTCTCCATATATTCCAACTTTCTCCTCTTCCCTTGGTGAAAGTTGTAATGTATGTAGTGTGTTGGTGTTTGAAGTCCATTAATGTACAATAATACATATTTGAGCCTTTGGCCATGCTTTGAAGCAAAAATCTTATTGATATATGTTATGACTTCATCTTTGCCTTTCATGTGCTTTTTTGTATAATCTTCTTTATGTGTGCATATTTCTTTTTTGGCATATATCTTTGTGATGTTTTCCATTTAGAGACATATACACATATGAGGAGATAATTTTAGTTGATTTTTAATCCTTGGAGACCACCTTTCTATTCCTTTTGATTCCTCAGTGGCTTCCAAATTTAATTTCCTATGAGTGTTAGTTCCTCTTGTTTGCATATTTGGGCACTCATATTTGTTCTCTCATGCCTTGCATTGTTAAAAAAAACTTGGATGAGTGAGGATTCCATGATTATGCACCTTGTTCCCAAATACAATTATCATAATTGGTGCATTATCTTTGGCGAGCTCATATAATTCATTTAATAATGCTCATTTGTCTTATTTATCGTTTATTGTGCCTTAAATGTTTATGGAGAAGTGAGGATTCCATATTTGTGCATTTTTGTATTGAAATACAACGATTCTAAAGTGTGCACAAATCTTGGGGAACTTCTCTATTTTATTTAAGCATTTATTTGATCTTTCATTTGATGTGTTTTAAATGTTTATGGAGGAGTGAGGATTCCGTATTTGTGCATTTTTTGTATTGAAATATACTGATTTTAAAGTATGCACAAATCTTGGGGAGCTTCTATATTTTCTATTTCAAACACTCTTTTGCTCATATCATAACATCTTGTTGTTTCCATTTGGACTCATTTGTTGTTTTCAATTGGTTATCGGACCTTGTAATTGCTTGCATTGTTTGTATTTATTTTAGCAATCTTCGGGTCCTCGATATAGTCCTACTCCCTCCCAAGTATTCATCATTGGATATGTGCGAAGGCACACCTTTGGAGGAATTATTACTATATTTGTCTTCTAGAACTTGTCACCCATTTCGGCAATCGATGCCAATGGGGGAGAAGTTTTAGAGGGTTTAAGGGAAGTTGGTTGATGCATTGAGTTTGTTCTTAAGCATTTGCCTTTCATGCTCTTGCATCTTTATTGTATCTTAGCATGTGTTATATATAGAGGAAACTCCACCAATGATAATGATTGGCAATATATGCAATGAAATTCAAGTTCATCACACATGCATAGATTGTGGGGGAGTTTGCTCTATATATGGTGGTGGTACCAATATCACATAATTTTGTAGTATTTGATATTGGTATGACCATCTTATTCATTAAAATTCCTTCTATAAACCCTCTTAAAGGGATTGTCATCAATTACCAAAATGGGGGAGATTGAAAGAACATGTGGGCCCCCATGTGTGGTTTTGGTAATTAATGACAATCTTTATGGACTAATGTGTGTATTAAGTTATACTTGTAGGAATTGTCCATTGGCATCGCTTGGAGCTTGTGTCAGCTTCAAGGTCGATGAAATGAGAAGAAGATATGTTGTGCAAGCTCAAAATGCGCAATCTTTAGAAGATATCATGTTTGATGCTTGCCATCCTCGGTGATCATGGATCGATGATGAGGAATCAAGAAAAGCGTTCCATCTTGAGAAGGTAAAGATCGTCTACATCGAGCTCAAGTGAAATGCTCAAGGAAAAGGTATAATCTTGATAGGTTTTCCCTTTTTCCGGTCTTATATTGTTAGTGGAAGACCGGGTTTAGGATAGATAACCGTATTATCAAGAGGGGCTCTCAAATGAGTAACTCGATCACATCGTTCAGAGAGAGCTCAAACCTTTGCATACTTGCATCATCGTATTTGGTTGTTATTTGGTCTTATCCATGTGAGGATATAGAGCTTGTGGTAATCTCCATAACAAGGTCTTGTTCATCAAAATCGGATCCCTCTTTTATATCTTATTATGATTTTGATCTACGCGGTTTTTCGGTTTCTCACCAAGTGAGGTATCTCACATTATTATACTTGATACATTCTCACTTGGTGATAACCAATATTTTCACCTTTTATAGGGAAGCTCATGTCGTCCTCTTTCCAACGCAATTGGAATCGGGTCGATCGGAGTTACTAATCAAAAGTTATAGCCGTTTGAATATCTGCTGGTCTCTTAGGTACCAAAATGCGGTAGTACCGCATTTTAGTACCTAGCAAGGCAGAAGGTTTTGGAAGTTGCCAAAATCCACTACCGGGCTAGGTACCAAAAAGCGGTAGTACGGCATTTTAGTACCTAGCGCGGCAGAAGGTTTTTTACCTCGTCATTTGGATCTATCCTCCCTTGCTGGACTATGATGTTTATTTGCATGATCTTGTAGAGGTTGTCGTCCTCTTCGAAACAAGCCCAATATCATCGAAATCGGAGTCCGGATGCAAAAGTTATGGCTGTTTTCGTTCTGTGATGACCGGTAGTACCGGACCAGGATCCGGTAGTACCGCATTTTGGTACCGGGGAGCGTAGAGAAAAAATGCGTTTGGAGCCCCAGGAACCCTAGGAAATGTCCGGTAGTGCCGGGAAAGTCCGGTAGTACCGGGAAAAAGTCCGGTAGTACCGGGAATCGCGTTTTTGGGCTGCAACGGTTGGATTTTGGAGAGACCTATATAAGGGGCCTTCTTCCCCAATGGTTCCTCAACCTTTCTTGCAAGTTTTCCCCTCCATTGTTGACCTTCTTGAGCTTTCTTTTCTTAATCCCTCCGATGATTCTTGCATATTCTAGAGGGATTTGAAAGAGGAGATCTAGATCTACAATCCCACCAATCAATCTCTCCTCTAAGTGAGGGGAACATATTGGGATCTAGATCTTGGAGTCTTTTGTGGATTTCCTCCATTGTTCTTCCTCTCTTATTCCCCCATAAGCTTTTGTAGCTTTGGTGGAATTTGGGAGAGAAGGATTTGAACACCTTTGTGGTGTTCTTGCCATTTGCATTTGGTGCATCGGTTTGAGTTCTCCTCGGAGGATTTGGTTTGTGTGACGCTTTGGAGCTTGTCCCTCTTGGGTTCTTGGAACCCTAGACGGTTTTGTGGCCTTGGTGGCATTGTGGACTTTTGTGGCATTTGTTGGGAGCCTCCAATTAAGTTGTGGAGAAGTGCCCCAACCTTGTGAGAGGTTCCGGTTGCCACCGATAGTGGAAGCGTGGATCGATCCCGTTGGGGTGAGATTCACCGGAGAATAAGGGAGTCCTTTTGTGGCGTTGGTGGTTTGATACCACCCCCTCTCCAAAGGAGACGTACTCCATGTTGGTAGGAACTCGGTAAAATATCGGTGTCCCCGCGTGCCTCGGTTATCTCTATACCCGAGCTCTTTACTTATGCACTTTACATTGTGATAGCCTTCGTGCTTGAAGTAATATATATCTTGCTATCACTTTGTTGCTTGTATTGCTTAGCATAAGTTGTTGGTGCACATAGGTGAACCTTAGTTGTTCTAGGTAGTGCTTAACAAAGTAAACACTAGTTTTATTCCGCCTTTGTTGAGCCACTCTAGGAAAAGTTTTAATCGCCTATTCACCCCCCTCTAGGCGACATCTGTATCCTTTCAATTGGTATCAGAGCACGGTCTCTCATTTTAGGCTTCACCGCCTTGAGAGTAAAGATGTCGGCTAGGGGATTAGTGCACAAGGACACGCTCACATTCGATGGCACAAATTATGATTTTTGGAAAATTCGCATGCTTAATTTATTTCGGGAAATTCACCCAATTATCGAGGGATATCTATATGTGGGTCTCTCTTCTCCTATGGATACCCAAAACGAATCTTTAGAGGAGAAGTTGAACTCTCATATAGATGCTCTAGCTACTAAAATTCTTTTGCATGTTGTGAGCAATGTAGTTCTTTCTTCTATCATGCCTTATTCAAGCGCTCGTGAGATATGGACCAAGCTTCAAGATAAATATAGCAAGTCCAACATTTTTGAGGATGATTGTGTTGCTTCCACTTCCGGTCGAGATGAGTTCTCATCCTCTACCACTTCACCAACATGTGCCTTTTCACAAGGTAATGATATGGTGAGTGGTGATAGAAATTGCAATTTGGATAGTGTGCTTACTATTTGTAATCCTTCATCTCTATCTAGTTGCAATGATCTACCTTTGGACCCTAACACTTCTAGCACTACAAACTCCTTACATGCTTGTGTTAATAGTCCTTGCATATCATGTAGAAATGACTTGAATAAATCTCATGATGATATGCTCATGTTGTCTTGTTGCCATGATAAAAATTCTTCTATTTCCTCCAGTGCTTGTGTTGCTAACCATGTAGAGGAAAATGAAGATTCTATGGGCCAAGACAAGGTCTTGAAGAGAGCTACAAGTAGGGCTGTCAAAAAAGTTCGGACTTGACAAACTATGCGAGTTCGGCACGTTAATAGCTCGGCTCGATCTTGATTCGTCTCTCTAACAAACCAAGCTCGAGCCTGTTTTCGAGCTCGCGAGCTTAGTCGAGCCGAACTCAAACAGTTCGATAAAGCTCATGATTTTTGTACAGTCGCAAAATTGAAACTGCTATTATTATTCCATCTGTTATAAGACTGCTAAAATAATTATGCTGGCATGTTGACACTGTATTACTATTATATGAAACTCCAAGCCATTTCTGCTATTCCGTTTTCAAGCTTTACTATTTTCTTGCTATGTAGCTGCATGTCGATGTACTAAAATTTCTTACCGAGCTTCAACGAACCGAGCTCAAGTCTACTCGAGCTTTGGTCGAGCCAAACTCGAGCTTAGATGTAGGCTCGAAGGTCGACCTAGGCTCTCTCGAGCTCGGCTCGAGCTTCTACCAAGCTTGAGCCGAGCCTAACAATGTTCGTTCGAGTTCGTCTCGTTGACAGCCCTAGCTACAAGTGCAATCTCATCATCACCTTCCTCCGGTTCTCACATGTGCCTTATGGCTAAGGGAACAAAGGTAACCTCTTTGAATCCCATTGTATCTCATGATGATGATGATGAGGTTGAGAATGATAATGATGATTATAGAGGTAAGTATGATATTACCTCTATTAAGAAAATGGGAGAGGTTGTCTATAGCGCTCTCTTCAAAAATAAAATTGCTTCCTCCAACTTTCTTGAAATCTTGAATTGTGCCATAGAAGGCAATGATCTTATTGAGGAGCAAGAAAACTTAATTGATGAAAAGTTTGCACTTGAGCGTGAGTATGCTAATGAAGTTGCACAACTAAAGGACTCCCTTGAAGAAGAACAAACCACCAAAGAATCTCTTGAGGAGACTTTTACTCTAGAATTATCTAGAGTAAAGGAATACCATGATAGAGAACTTGTGGTGTCTAACTCCTTCAAGATTAAAAATGATGAACTTGAAGTTGCTTATGCTAAACTTGTTGAGGATTTTAAGCACCTCAAAAATGGCTCTCGGGTCGTTAAGAGGGAGCTCATCAAACTCACCGAGTCACATGAGCAACTTAAAGCTTCATATTTAAAAGAGCTTGACAAGATACCCTCACCTCTTGCTAATAATAATGATGCTTGTGCTACTAACTCTATTTCTTGTGAAGCATCTATTTTGAAGGAGAATGTTGAGCTAAAGGCTCAACTTGCTTTGCTAACTAGCAACTATGGGAAATTAGAAGAAAGTCATGTTAAGCTCTTGAGCTCGCATGAGGATCTTCTAGTCTCCCATGGTAGGCTAAAGTTAGCTCATGAGGCCATCATGTCAAAGGAAACATATAGTGGTCCTCATGTGGACATTAGCACTATATCTACTCCAAATGTTATATTGCCATGTGCTAGTCCTTGTAATTCATCCCCTCATAACCATGCTATATCTCCTGATGAATTACATTCCTTGTCTTGTTGCTCTAATAATGTAGCATCTACTTCCTCTAGTACTTTTGTTCAAACTAACCATGTAGAGGAAATCAAAGAGCTCAAGTCTCAAGTCACTTCTTTGAATAATGACTTAAAAAGGGTCATCAAGGGAAGGTCGCACTCAACAAAATCTTGAGTGTGCAAAAATCCCCCAATGACAAGAGTGGGCTTGGATTCAACTCCAATGTCAAGAACAAGTCCACTATCAAGTTGAAGCACAAGGACAACAATAAGAATGGCCAAGATCAAGTCAAGAATCCGGCCAACATTATTTGCTTCAAGTGCAAGGAAGAAGGGCACCATGTTAGATCTTGCCGATTGAAGAAAAAGCCTCTTAGTGTGAAGCAACAAGGGAAGCGGCCTCAAGCTCCACCTCAAGTCATTAATGGGCCTCTTCCTAAGAGTACTACTCAAGATCTTCCTCGAGTTGTGGCTTCACCTAAGAAGAAAGATGGCAAGAGTAGAACTTGCTACATATGCCGTGAAAAGGGGCACATTTCTTCCTCATGCACTATTGGTATCTCCTCTTCCCATCCTATCTTGATTGATGATGCTTATTCACTTTGTAAGGATGAGGTTGGCAATGTGTTTGCCAAATTTGTTGGTGCCCAATGTGGTGTCAAGAAAAGAACCATTTGGGTTGCCAAGCCTATTGTGACTAACTTCTTAGGACCCAACTTGGTTGGGGACCAACAAGCCAAAACTTGATCAATAGGTGTGTTTTGGAGGGCATTGGAGTCTTGGCTACATTATGAAGAATTGAGGGATCTTCATCAATTATTTTTGTCAAGCCAAGCCATTTGGATTGTCATGATTGTATTATATTTCCAATGTTCCTCCTTGCGGTAATATATGCTAAACTCTTTACATTGAAAGTTACTCGCCCCCTTGTGTATGTGTTGGTTTTGTATCTTCCATGCTTTTGTACATGTTGTGTTATCCACTTAATTATCTTGAGGTATCAAGCATATTTGTGTATGATTAGGTGGCACACCATGTATGTGTGTTTATTATGTTTGAGCCTTGCTTGGTTATATTTGGTATCTTATTTGGCTCTTGTGAGAAATTAATGGATTATCCCATTTTGGGGGAGTGTTATGCTTGGGCATTCCACAATCCTAAAATTGTGTGTACATGAGGAATACCACCTAGTATTTATATTGGATTATTGTCTAGTCTCTATGTGGTATAATTCTCATGAGAAATTTAAGTTTTATAATGTCCATTAATTATCTCTATTTTTATTATTTTGCCTCACGATGGTTTTATGGTAGTATCACATTATGGGGGAGTCATATGATTAGTGCTTATTACAATCCTAGAAAATGTGAAAATTCGAGGTTGTGTCACTTAAAATTGATATTGATAATTATCTAGCTCCTAAGTGACACACGTGCTCATACAAGTTCCAATTTGCTTGAATGCCCTTATTGCTCATATTTTGGATCTTGTTTGTGAGAGTGCTTCTTGGTATGTGTTTCCTCATATTTAGATATATATATATTCGCATGGAAACCATTTGCTTCAAGTTATTCTAATCACCAGTGATTGTTTGACAATTGGAAGCTACCAAGAATCATGTTTGGAGCATCAAACTTAATTCTTATACTTTGTTCTATGCTTCTTTGTGTGAATATGATCTTGGATATCCGAATGAACTACCTAGGGAAGATTATTCTCAATACTTCTTGTCATTGGACAATTAGTACTAAATTTATGGTATAATTTATTGATCATATTCACTTTGGCCCTTGCTTAAATCTTGTCCTATCTTTGGCCAAGTAAATGTATTGTGTGCTCCCATGTTTTCCTTGCTACTTTTGGATCCTTTTATTTTTATTGGTATCCTTTTGTGTTTTATTTATTGTAGGTACTAGTGATGATCCCACTTTTGTGCATTTTGCATTCAAAAGGAAAATCCTATATAATGCACTATCTATGGGGGAGCTCTCCTATATTATTTAGAACACTCACATTTATGCTTCTTTGTTTGATCCATATCGGGTTTTATGTGCTTGGAACCTCAATCTTTTCGTTTTGGTATTTGTGCCATCATGAGAAGTTTGGGGAGTTTGGTTTCTTGTTGGAACCTTGCTCTTTTTGGGAGTTGGTTTTGTCTCACTTGTTTCATGATTTGACCATTTTAGAATGAGATAAATCCTTGAGCATTTTTATTTCTATCTATCTTTTTCTCCTTTGGTTTTAGCCTAGTTCATTTGTCGAATTTGTGATCTTTCATGTGTTGAATTGGTTCTTGGATATAATTTGGACATCGTTTGTCGAGTCACACCCTTGTGTGTGCAATCTCGATTTACTTCGTGTTTTTGTTCAAATTGTATCTTCTTTTTGGTTCTTGAAAGCTTTATGCATGCATATTTACTATATGTTTATATTATGGCATGCTTGATTTCTTTGATCCAATATATAGGGGAAACTCCACCAAATCCCATCGGCTAAGTTGTGCATGAAATTCAATTTCATATCAATATGCACATATTTATGTAGAGTCTCTCCTATGTATTGTAGTTGCACTAACTACATTGAACCCAATTAGTTTGGGGACAATTTTGTACTTAAATGTGTTTTAGGCACATTGGAGATATATTGGACGCTTGTCTCTCAATTTTGAAGAAGTGATGCTTAGAAGAAAATTTGAGGCAAGCTATAGGATGATCAACGAATTCATATCCTCTACATCCTACCAATTATATCTCGGTAACAAGTATCTCTTTCTCATGCTCACATATCTTGATTCCAACCGTTTGTCGGTTGCCTTCTAGCATGAATTAATGTATTTGTAATTGTTGTAGTTCTAGCCATGGTTTTAAGAGGACTCTATATTGTATATGTGTTTAAGTTGAGATGAGTGCATATAATTGGGACTATACAAAATAATGCATATGATCCTCCACTCCCAAATATGTCAATCTAGCAATTTTATTGCCTATCACTTCATCAACTTCTCTCATGTGCAATAGTGAGATTTTTGCTAGTCTATTTTATCTTATGATACTTATTGCCTTTCTCCATATATTCCAACTTTCTCCTCTTCCCTTGGTGAAAGTTGTAATGTATGTAGTGTGTTGGTGTTTGAAGTCCATTAATGTACAATAATACATATTTGAGCCTTTGGCCATGCTTTGAAGCAAAAATCTTATTGATATATGTTATGACTTCATCTTTGCCTTTCATGTGCTTTTTTGTATAATCTTCTTTATGTGTGCATATTTCTTTTTTGGCATATATCTTTGTGATGTTTTCCATTTAGAGACATATACACATATGAGGAGATAATTTTAGTTGATTTTTAATCCTTGGAGACCACCTTTCTATTCCTTTTGATTCCTCAGTGGCTTCCAAATTTAATTTCCTATGAGTGTTAGTTCCTCTTGTTTGCATATTTGGGCACTCATATTTGTTCTCTCATGCCTTGCATTGTTAAAAAAAACTTGGATGAGTGAGGATTCCATGATTATGCACCTTGTTCCCAAATACAATTATCATAATTGGTGCATTATCTTTGGCGAGCTCATATAATTCATTTAATAATGCTCATTTGTCTTATTTATCGTTTATTGTGCCTTAAATGTTTATGGAGAAGTGAGGATTCCATATTTGTGCATTTTTGTATTGAAATACAACGATTCTAAAGTGTGCACAAATCTTGGGGAACTTCTCTATTTTATTTAAGCATTTATTTGATCTTTCATTTGATGTGTTTTAAATGTTTATGGAGGAGTGAGGATTCCGTATTTGTGCATTTTTTGTATTGAAATATACTGATTTTAAAGTATGCACAAATCTTGGGGAGCTTCTATATTTTCTATTTCAAACACTCTTTTGCTCATATCATAACATCTTGTTGTTTCCATTTGGACTCATTTGTTGTTTTCAATTGGTTATCGGACCTTGTAATTGCTTGCATTGTTTGTATTTATTTTGGCAATCTTCGGGTCCTCGATATAGTCCTACTCCCTCCCAAGTATTCATCATTGGATATGTGCGAAGGCACACCTTTGGAGGAATTATTACTATATTTGTCTTCTAGAACTTGTCACCCATTTCGGCAATCGATGCCAATGGGGGAGAAGTTTTAGAGGGTTTAAGGGAAGTTGGTTGATGCATTGAGTTTGTTCTTAAGCATTTGCCTTTCATGCTCTTGCATCTTTATTGTATCTTAGCATGTGTTATATATAGAGGAAACTCCACCAATGATAATGATTGGCAATATATGCAATGAAATTCAAGTTCATCACACATGCATAGATTGTGGGGGAGTTTGCTCTATATATGGTGGTGGTACCAATATCACATAATTTTGTAGTATTTGATATTGGTATGACCATATTATTCATTAAAATTCCTTCTATAAACCCTCTTAAAGGGATTGTCATCAATTACCAAAATGGGGGAGATTGAAAGAACATGTGGGCCCCCATGTGTGGTTTTGGTAATTAATGACAATCTTTATGGACTAATGTGTGTATTAAGTTATACTTGTAGGAATTGTCCATTGGCATCGCTTGGAGCTTGTGTCAGCTTCAAGGTCGATGAAATGAGAAGAAGATATGTTGTGCAAGCTCAAAATGCGCAATCTTTAGAAGATATCATGTTTGATGCTTGCCATCCTCGGTGATCATGGATCGATGATGAGGAATCAAGAAAAGCGTTCCATCTTGAGAAGGTAAAGATCGTCTACATCGAGCTCAAGTGAAATGCTCAAGGAAAAGGTATAATCTTGATAGGTTTTCCCTTTTTCCGGTCTTATATTGTTAGTGGAAGACCGGGTTTAGGATAGATAACCGTATTATCAAGAGGGGCTCTCAAATGAGTAACTCGATCACATCGTTCAGAGAGAGCTCAAACCTTTGCATACTTGCATCATCGTATTTGGTTGTTATTTGGTCTTATCCATGTGAGGATATAGAGCTTGTGGTAATCTCCATAACAAGGTCTTGTTCATCAAAATCGGATCCCTCTTTTATATCTTATTATGATTTTGATCTACGCGGTTTTTCGGTTTCTCACCAAGTGAGGTATCTCACATTATTATACTTGATACATTCTCACTTGGTGATAACCAATATTTTCACCTTTTATAGGGAAGCTCATGTCGTCCTCTTTCCAACGCAATTGGAATCGGGTCGATCGGAGTTACTAATCAAAAGTTATAGCCGTTTGAATATCTGCTGGTCTCCTAGGTACCAAAATGTGGTAGTACCGCATTTTAGTACCTAGCAAGGCAGAAGGTTTTGGAAGTTGCCAAAATCCACTACCGGGCTAGGTACCAAAAAGCGGTAGTACCGCATTTTAGTACCTAGCACGACAGAAGGTTTTTTACCTCGTCATTTGGATCTATCCTCCCTTGCTGGACTATGATGTTTCTTTGTATGATCTTGTAGAGGTTGTTGTCTTCTTCGAAACAAGCCCAATATCATCGAAATCGGAGTCCGGATGCAAAAGTTATGGCTGTTTTCGTTCTGTGATGACCGTTTGTACAGGACCAGGATCCGGTAGTACCGCATTTTGGTACCGGGGAGCGCAGAGAAAAAATGCGTTTGGAGCCCCAGGAACCCCAGGAAATGTCCGGTAGTGCCGGGAAAGTCCGGTAGTACCGGAAAAAAGTCCGGTAGTACCGGGAATCGCGTTTTTGGGCTGCAACGGTTGGATTTTGGAGGGACCTATATAAGGGGCCTTCTTCCCCAATGGTTCCTCAACCTTTCTTGCAAGTTTTCCCCTCCATTGTTGACCTTCTTGAGCTTTCTTTCTCTCAATCCCTCCGATGATTCTTGCATATTCTTGAGGGATTTGAAAGAGGAGATCTAGATCTACAATCCCACCAATCAATATCTCCTCTAAGTGAGGGGAACATATTGTGATCTAGATCTTGGAGTCTTTTGTGGATTTCCTCCATTGTTCTTCCTCTCTTATTCCCCCATAAGCTTTTGTAGCTTTGGTGGAATTTGTGAGAGAAGGATTTGAACACCTTTGTGGTGTTCTTGCCATTTGCATTTGGTGCATCGGTTTGAGTTCTCCTCGGAGGATTTGGTTTGTGTGACTCTTTGGAGCTTGTCCCTCTTGGGTTCTTGGAACCCTAGACGGTTTTGTGGCCTTGGTGGCATTGTGGCCTTTTGTGGCATTTGTTGGGAGCCTCCAATTAAGTTGTGGAGAAGTGCCCCAACCTTGTGAGAGGTTACGGTTGCCACCGATAGTGGAAGCGTGGATCGATCCCGTTGGGGTGAGATTCACCGGAGAATAAGGGGGTCCTTTTGTGGCGTTGGTGGTTTGATACCACCCCCTCTCCAAACGAGACGTACTCCATGTTGGTAGGAACTCGGTAAAATATCGTTGTCCCCGCGTGCCTCGGTTATCTCTATAGCCGAGCTCTTTACTTATGCACTTTACATTGTGATAGCCTTCGTGCTTGAAGTAATATATATCTTGCTATCACTTTGTTGCTTGTATTGCTTAGCATAAGTTGTTGGTGCACATAGGTGAACCTTAGTTGTTCTAGGTTATGCTTAACAAAGTAAACACTAGTTTTATTCCGCCTTTGTTGAGCCACTCTAGGAAAAGTTTTAATCACCTATTCACCCCCTCTAGGCGACATCTGTATCCTTTCATTTACAACTGTCATTCAGCGAGGACCCATATTGCTCAGATATGAAGACCTAACATAGTTAATTGTACTTTTCATAACATTTCCATGAAAGTCTTAAGCTTTGGATGGAGGGAGTACACACAACACTGCACCTATGATAAGCGCACAACACCAGCAATCCAACCATCCCTGGGTAGAAGCATAGCCCCACAGACCACCGGATGTTGCATCGTACCACTAGTAGAAAACATGCCTTTCGTCCATGCCATTAGTCCCGGCTGTGGCTGGGGCCGGGACTAATGGCCCGCGCCGGACGGCCCGAGCCACCCCAAACCATAGGTCCCGGCCTGTTAGACCCCATTAGTTCCGGTTTGAGACACAAACCGGTACTAAAGGGTCTGGGGCCTGCCGCTCGCTGCGGGCACCTCCTTTAGTCCTGGTTTGTATCTCAAACCGGGACTAGTGGTCTGGCCCTATATATATGGCACAGCCCCTCCCCCTCTCAACTATTTTTTTCCTGGTGGGAGAGGTGGTGTTGTGCTATTTTTTTCTCTTGTTCATATGCACTAGACGTGTTCGGTGGAATGTCCATTAGAGCGATGCGACTTTAGATCACACAAGAGAGACATGATATGAGCTGTCTGAGCCACACTTATGTTTTCTCATCTTTGTTTCCAAGTGTAATAAAAGGTTAGCAACTATTTTCTCGTTTGGACCGCACGGTACTAATTTTAGCATCATGAATGCGTTTGATATATATTTGTATGATACAGATGAGCCATCCATGGATGTACGATGATCAACGCTCTGCCGCTTTCAGAGAAGGCGTGCATTCTTTTCGACTTGTGGCCGAGGAGAACAAGCGGCGGGATGGTTTTATGTGTTGACTGTAGGAATGAGAAGGCTCACACTTCCGCAAGAGTCATTCAGAGTGAAGGGAATATGCCCTGAGAGGCAATAATAAAGTGTTTATTATGTGTATTCCAAGTATATGATAGATGTTTATTTTGCATGCTATAATTGTATTAATACGGAAACGTTAATACATGTGTGTTTAATAAACAAACAGAAAGTTCCTAGTTATGCCTCTCTCATAAACTAGCTCGTTGATTAACAAGATGATCAAGGTTTCCTGATCATGGACATTGGATGTTGTTAATAACAGGATCACAACATTAGTGTAATGGTGTGATGGACATTCATCCGAAGTATAGTATTACGATCAAAGTCATTGAGTTTATATTGCTATAACAACTTACGAAGTGATCCTAATCCTTAGACCATGAGATCATGTCAATCACTAACACCGGAAGAGTTTCTTGATAACATCAAACGTCACACCGTAACAGGGTGATTATAAAGATGGATTCAGAACTAATAAAGTGTTATGTTGAGGCTCATGGATCGAGAGTGGAATTTGTTCATCCCGATGACGGATAGATATACTCTGGGCCCTCTCGGTGATATCACATTGATTAGCTTGCAAGCAAGTGATTTGATCACTAGAATGTTATATCACAGGAACGAGAAAAGAGTGCATGTCGGTAACGAGATCAAACTAGGTATGGAGATACCGATGATCGAATCTCGAACATGTAATATATCGTGAAACAAAGGGATTAAGATACTAGCATAAAAGGTTCCGACGATCACAAGAAAGTCATCGTTGAATGTGTGGGAGTCAGTATGGGTCTCCAGATCCCGCTTCTGATTATTGATCCGAGAGGGGTCTCGATCATGTCTGCATTATTCACGAACCGTAGGGTGACACACTTAAGAGACACCGACATCCAATTGGAGCAAATGTTTCATGCCGAAAGAATGAACAAGCGCAGGAATTTATTTTACTAGATACCGAAACAGGTTTTCGGGTGAAATTGCATAAAGTGGTTATGCATGTGAAATAGAATTCTAGCAAGGGGTTATTTGTGAATGTTTGTCATTAAAGTAATTGACAAAATTCTGAATAAAATAAAAGAGTTTTATTTAATGAGAGTTTGCATTAAATTTGGTGGAAATTTAATGGGAATTTGAGTGGACTTTTGAGTGGAGGGAATTTAAAGGAGATTTGTGAGTGGAGTGTCCACCCACATGAAGAGGGGAGGGCAAGGGGGCAGCCCCCATGTGCCGGCCACCCCCTTGGGGTTCCCCCCCTCCTCCTATAAAAGGAGCCCCCCTCCTCACTTGTCTCACACACCTCCTCGTGAAGGATCTCTCTCCCCCTCTAGAATTTATCCCCCATGGTCTCGGACTAGCGAGATACATGTTCCCGGTGGCTATTCGGCAAGAAAGAGTTGTGCTTCCGCTGCATCGCTGGAGCGAGGAGGCGGAGGTTACTCGGTGCCTCGAACGTGTGTGCGAGCACGGATGCGCTGCTGATTTGCGGCGCTAGGACTTCCTCTCGATCTTGAGATCGGCAAGAGATCGTCTACATCAACCACGAGTTGAACTCGTTAAGCTTTGTCGGTCTTCAAGGGTATGTTCTCTACGGATATACATCCGCCCGTTGTTTGTATCTTGTAGATAGATCTTGGTATATAGTTCACATCGTAGGAAATTTTTTGTTTTCTATGCTGCGAACCCTACAGTGGTATCAGAGCCGGATCTATGCGTAGGTACTTTACACGGGTAGTACACATATGAGTATGTGGGCGATGATGATCATGTTGTTACTCCTTTGTTGTAATTTTGGATATTGGTGGCATAGTGGGATGAAGCGGCCCGGACAAACTTTACATGTCCTCGCACATGAGACCTGTTCCACGCTTGACATGCAACTAGTTTGCATAAGTGGCTAGCGGGTGTCTGTCTCTCCTACTATAGTCAATATCTATTTTGCAAGCGAGTTGTCAACAATTTGATTATCCTCGTTGTGGTTCATGTTCGTAGGTAAGAACGGTTCTATCTCGAAAGCCCTAAGCCACGTAAAATTTGCAATGGATAAATTAGAGGCGTCTAGTTTAGATTGTTGCTGGGCTAGTGTTATGATATGGTAGTGTTGTAAGTAGAAGTATGAGATGATACTCTTACAACACACATAGCGTGTAAAATCCATAGACCTTGGATTTACACATATAGGTATGATAGTGATCATACCACGATGCACATGATAGAGATCATCTGCGGGAACCATATCATTTCACTAATAAACATATGATGTTTTGATAGCATCTTATATTGCTTGTTTAGCGCTTTGTTAGCATAATAAGATGATCCCTCATTTAAATATCAAGATAAGAATGTGTTCTTCCTTTAGTATGCACCGATTATGTTTTCGTCGCTCCAAGACATCACGTGATGATCGGGTGTTCTTGGATCCACGACCATATTTCGGGTGTAAAACAGTTACACACGCGAATACTAAGGTTCTAACTTGGCAAGCCTAGCATGTACAGACATGGCCTCGGAACACGGACCGAAAGGTTAAGCATGAGTCATATAGTTGATATGATGCCCATTTGATGCTCGCCTTTGAAGCTATACCGACTCACGTGATGATCGGACTTGGTGTAGTGGATTTGGTTCATGTAATCACCAAAAAGGCACGAGGGATGTCGTTTTTGAGTGGGAGTTCATTCGTAATATAGATTAGTTGAACTCAATCTATCATACACTTAGTATAAACTTTACAAATTCTGTTGTATATGGCACCACCTGCTTTTAATTTCAATGTGTTCATGGAGAAAGAGAAACTAGCAACGAACGGTAGCAACTTTACCGAATGGGCCATGAATTTGAGGATTCTCCTCTCTGCTGCACAAAAGCAATATGTGCTAGAAGCGCCGTTAGGCCCCCCACCTTTAGATGATGCCCCTGACGAGGAGAAGAATGTCTATCAGACTCGTCAGGAGGACCACAACTTAGTTCATTGCGGCATATTGTATGGGCTAGAGCCGGAACTTCGAAAGCGTTTCGAAAACGGCAATGCATTTGATACAATGGGAGAGTTGAAAATGATTTTCGACACACATGCTGCTGTAGAGAGCTACAACGCTTCAGAAAAGTTCTTTAGCTGCATGATGGAAGAGCACAACTCCGTTAGTGAGCATGTACTCAAGATGTCGGGTTACGCCGATAAGCTTGTGTCTTTGGGAATATCGATTCCCATTGACTTAGGCATCCATCGTGTTCTGCAGTCTCTGCCACCTAGCTATAAGAGCTTCGTGATGAACTATAATATGCAAGGCATGAAGAAGTCTCTCCCCGAGCTTCTGTCAATGCTTAAAACTGCAGAAGTGGAGATCAAAAAGGAACATCAAGTGTTGATGATCAATAGGAACACTGGTTTCAAGAAAGACAAGAAGGGAAAACGGAAGGGAAGTAAGGGCGGCAAGCCTGTTGCCGCGCCTGAAAAGAAACCCCGAGTTGGACCTAAGTCTGATTCCGAGTGCTACTATTGTAAGGGGACCGGCCACTGGAAGCGCAACTGCCCCAAGTATCTGGCAGACAAGAAGGCCGGCAAGGCAAACAAAGGTATATATGATATACATGTTATTGATGTGTACTTGACTAGTGCTCGCAGTAGCACCTGGGTATTTGATACCGGTTCAGTTGCTAATATTTGTAACTCGAATCAGGGGCTGCGGAACAAGCGACCGCTAGCAAAGGGTGAGGTCAAGATGCGTGTCGGCAATGGATCAAGCGTTGATGTGATCGCCGTCGGAACGCTGCCTCTCCACTTGCCGTCGGGATTAGTTATAAACTTGAATAAATGTTATCTGGTGCCTGCACTGAGCATGAACATTGTATCTGGATCGTGTTTGATGCGAAGTGGTTATTCATTTAAATCCGAGAACAATGGTTGTTCCATTTATATGAATGAAATCTTTTATGGTCATGCACCGATGATGAATGGTTTATTTCTATTAGATCTCGATGATAATGTTACACATATTCATAATGTTGATGCTAAAAGGATTAAACTAAATGATGATATATCCGCATATATGTGGCACTACCGTCTAGGTCATATTGGCGTTAAATGCATGAAGAAGCTCCATTCGGATGGACTTTTGGAATCACTTGATTATGAATCATTTGATACATGTGAGCCATGTCTTATGGGCAAGATGACTAGAACGCCGTTTTCCGGTTCAATGGAACGGGCGACAGATTTATTGGAAATCATACATTATGATGTATGTGGTCCAATAAGTGTGTCGACGCGAGGTGGATATCGTTATTTTGTTACTTTCACGGATGATTTGAGTAGATACGGTTATATCTACTTGATGAAACACAAGTCTGAAACCTTTGAAAAGTTCAAGGAATTTCAGAATGAAGTGGAAAATCATCGTAATAGAAAGATCAAATTTCTACGGTCCGACCGTGGAGGTGAGTATCTAAGTTACGAGTTTAGCACTCACATGAAAGAGTGTGGAATTGTTTCACAACTCACACCTGCCGGAACACCATAGCGAAATGGTGTGTCAGAATGTCGTAATCGTACTTTATTAGATATGATTCGATCTATGATGTCTCTGACGGACTTGCCGTTGTCATTTTGGGGTTATGCACTAGAAACTGATGCATTCACTTTAAATCGGGCACCATCTAAATCCGTTGAAAAGACACCGTATGAATTGTGGTTTGGAAACAAACCTAAGCTGTCATTTCTTAAAGTTTGGGGATGCGATGTTTATGTGAAGAAACTTCAACCGGATAAACTCGAACCCAAAGCGGAAAAATGCGTCTTCATAGGATACCCTAAAGAAACTATTGGGTATTCCTTCTATCATAGATCCGAGGGCAAGGTTTTTGTTGCCAAGAATGGATCCTTTCTAGAGAAAGAGTTTCTCGTGAAAGGTGTGAGTAGTCGGAAGGTAGAACTCGAAGAGGTTATGGAACCTTCTCTTCAAAGTATGGCGAGTAGCGCAGCGCCGGAAGTTGTTCCGGAGTTGGCTCCACCTGTTGAAGAGGGAACTAATGATAATAATCATGAAACTCCGAAAAAGAGTACTACCGAACCTCGCAGGTCAAACAGGACGCGTGCAGCTTCCGAGCTGTACGGAAATCCTGTCATGAATTTCATGGTTGATGAAAATGATGACCCTGCGACGTATGAAGAAGCGATGATGAGCCCGGATTCCAACAAATGGTTAGAAGCCATGAAATCCGAGATGGAATCCATGTATGAAAATCAAGTTTGGAACTTGGTGGAATTACCTCACGACCGAAAGGCCGTGGAGAACAAATGGATTTTCAAAAGGAAAACTGATGCTGATGGTAATGTGACCGTCTATAAAGCTCGACTTGTCGCAAAGGGGTTTCGACAAATTCAAGGAGTTGACTACGATGAGACTTTCTCTCCCGTAGCGATGCTAAAGTCAGTTAGGATTATGTTAGCAATTGCTGCATATTTCGATTATGAGATATGGCAGATGGATGTCAAAACCGCGTTTCTCAATGGTAATATTGAAGAAGAGTTGTATATGATACAACCAAAGGGTTTTTTCGATCCTAAGGATGCTAACAAGGTGTGCAAGCTTCAGCGATCCATCTATGGATTGAAGCAAGCATCACGAAGTTGGAATCTCCGCTTTGATGAGGTGATCAAAGAGTTTGGATTTGTCCAAACTTATGGAGAAGCTTGTATTTACAAGAAAGTGAGTGGGAGCAATGTGGCATTTCTGATATTATATGTGGATGACATATTATTGATCGGAATGATATAGATCTTTTAAACAGTGTTAAAAGTTATCTAAACAGCAAATTTTCAATGAAGGACCTAGGTGAAGCGTCATACATATTAGGCATAAAGATCTATAGAGATAGATCTAGGCGCCTAATAGGGCTATCGCAAAGTACATACCTTGATAAGATTTTAAAGAAGTTTAAAATGGACGGAAGTAAGAAGGGGTTCTTACCTATGTTGCAAGGCAAGACATTGAGTAAGACTCAAAGTCCGGCTTCGGCGGAAGAAAGAGAGATAATGGACAAAGTCCCCTATGCTTCAGCCATAGGCTCTATAATGTACGCCATGCTATGTACAAGACCGGATGTGGCACATGCTATTAGTTTGACTAGTAGGTACCAATCGGATCCAGGTTCGGAACACTGGATAGCGGTCAAGAATATCCTTAAGTACTTACGAAGAACTAAGGATATGTTTCTTGTATACGGAGGTGAAGAAGAGCTCGTCGCTAAGTGTTATGTCGACGCTAGCTTTGACACCGGTCCGGATGACTCTAAGTCTCAATCCGGATATGTATTTCTCATGAATGGCGGAGCGGTTAGTTGGAGGAGCTCCAAACAACCTGTGGTAGCGGGATCAACAACGGAGGCCGAATATGTTGCTGCTTCAGAAGCGGCTCAGGAAGCAGTTTGGATGAAGGAGTTCATATCCAAACTAGGAGTAGTGGCAAACGCGTTGGACCCAATGGTGATCTATTGTGACAACAATGGTGCCATTGCCAATGCCAAAGAGCCAAGGTCTCACAAGCATTCCAAGCATATTAAGCGCCGGTTTCACTCCATCCGCGAGCATGTCAAGGATGGAGATATAAAGATTTGTAAAGTACATACGGATCTCAATGTAGCAGATCCGTTGACTAAAACTCTCCCTAGAGCAAAACATGATCAACACCAGAACTCAATGGGTGTTAGATTTATCACTATGTAACTAGATTATTGTCTCTAGTGCAAGTGGGAGACTGAAGGGAATATGCCCTGAGAGGCAATAATAAAGTGTTTATTATGTGTATTCCAAGTATATGATAGATGTTTATTTTGCATCCTATAATTGTATTAATACGGAAACGTTAATACATGTGTGTTTAATAAACAAACAGAAAGTTCCTAGTTATGCCTCTCTCATAAACTAGCTCGTTGATTAACAAGATGATCAAGGTTTCCTGATCATGGACATTGGATGTTGTTAATAACAGGATCACAACATTAGTGTAATGGTGTGATGGACATTCATCCGAAGTATAGCATTACGATCAAAGTCATTAAGTTTATATTGCTATAACAACTTACGAAGTGATCCTAATCCTTAGACCATGAGATCATGTCAATCACTAACACCGGAAGAGTTTCTTGATAACATCAAACGTCACACCGTAACAGGGTGATTATAAAGATGGATTCAGAACTAATAAAGTGTTATGTTGAGGCTCATGGATCGAGAGTGGAATTTGTTCATCCCGATGACGGATAGATATACTCTGGGCCCTCTCGGTGATATCACATTGATTAGCTTGCAAGCAAGTGATTTGATCACTAGAATGTTATATCACAGGAACGAGAAAAGAGTGCATGTCGGTAACGAGATCAAACTAGGTATGGAGATACCGATGATCGAATCTCGAACATGTAATATATCGTGAAACAAAGGGATTAAGATACTAGCGTAAAAGGTTCCGACGATCACAAGAAAGTCATCGTTGAATGTGTGGGAGTCAGTATGGGTCTCCAGATCCCGCTTCTGATTATTGATCCGAGAGGGGTCTCGATCATGTCCGCATTATTCACGAACCGTAGGGTGACACACTTAAGAGACACCGACATCCAATTGGAGCAAATGTTTCATGCCGAAAGAATGAACAAGCGCAGGAATTTATTTCACTAGATACCGAAACAGGTTTTCGGGTGAAATTGCATAAAGTGGTTATGCATGTGAAATAGAATTCTAGCAAGGGGTTATTTGTGAATGTTTGTCATTAAAGTAATTGACAAAATTCTGAATAAAATAAAAGAGTTTTATTTAATGAGAGTTTGCATTAAATTTGGTGGAAATTTAATGGGAATTTGAGTGGACTTTTGAGTGGAGGGAATTTAAAGGAGATTTGTGAGTGGAGTGTCCACCCACATGAAGAGGGGAGGGCAAGGGGGCAGCCCCCATGCGCCGGCCACCCCCTTGGGGTTCCCCCCCCCCCCCCTCCTCCTATAAAAGGAGCCCCCCTCCTCACTTGTCTCACACACCTCCTCGTGAAGGATCTCTCTCCCCCTCTAGAATTTATCCCCCATGGTCTCGGACTAGCGAGATACATGTTCCCGGTGGCTATTCGGCAAGAAAGAGTTGTGCTTCCGCTGCATCGCTGGAGCGAGGAGGCGGAGGTTACTCGGTGCCTCGAACGTGTGTGCGAGCACGGATGCGCTGCTGATTTGCGGCGCTAGGACTTCCTCTCGATCTTGAGATCGGCAAGAGATCGTCTACATCAACCACGAGTTGAACTCGTTAAGCTTTGTCGGTCTTCAAGGGTATGTTCTCTACGGATATACATCCGCCCGTTGTTTGTATCTAGTAGATAGATCTTGGTATATAGTTCACATCGTAGGAAAATTTTTGTTTTCTATGCTGCGAACCCTACACAGAGCCACCTGCTTTGGTCTGGTTTTATGTCCGGCTATAATGTTTGGACCAAACACAGAGAAAGAGGGGTTGTGATTGAAGACGGTGATGAAGAATAGAACGATGATGACAACTACCGATCTATATTCCCTGAATACGCTGATACCGCAATGGAAGACAATGAAGAAGAAGGAGGTGAAGAACGGGAACCAGACCGGCCCACTAATGATCTTGGTCGGGTCATTTCTGATGCAAAGCGAGATTGCGACACGGAAAAGGAGAGGTTGCAGTTTGAGCAGATGTTACAGGACCACAATAATTGTTGTACCCAACTTGTGAAGATGGCCAGAAGAAGATGGTTAGCACACTAGAATTGCTGAAGTGGAAGGCAGAGACCGGTGTGAATGACTTGGGATTTGAGAAGTTGTTGGTACTCATGAAGAAGTTGCTTCCAAGAAATAACGAATTGCCCGCCAGTACATATGAAGCAAAGAAGCTCGTCTGCCCTCTAGGATTAGATGTGCAGAAGATACATGCATGCCCTAATGACTGCATCCTCTACCGCGATGAGAAGTACGATAATTTGGATAAATGCCCGGTATGCACTGCATTGCGGTATAAGATCAGAAAAGATGACCCTGGTGATGTTGATGGCGAGCCACCCAGGAAGAGGATTCCTGCCAAGGTGATGTGGTATGCTCCTATAATACCACGGTTGAAACGTTTGTTCAGAAACAAAGAGCATGCAAAGTTGTTGCGATGGCACATGGAAGAACGTAAGAAAGACAGGATGTTGAGGCACCCCGCTGATGGTTGGAAGTGGAGAAAAATCGAGAGAGACTTCCCGGACTTTGCTGGTGACGCAAGAAACTTATGGTTTGGTCTAAGTACAGATGGGATGAATCCTTTTGGGGAGCAGAGCTGCAGTCACAGCACCTGGCCCGTGACTCTATGTATCTACAACCTTCCTCATTGGTTGTGCATGAAGCGGAAGTTCATTATTATGCCAGTGTTCATCCAAGGCCCGAAGCAACCCAGCAATGACATTGATGTGTACCTAAGGCCATTAGTTGATAAACTTTTACAGTTGTGGGCCAAACCAGGTTGACGTGTTAAATGATGAAGATTCTCCATGGCTACGACGCAGAAGAAAACAACAACACTAGATAGGGATGTTGGTGATCTATGTAATATAATAAACCTTTTATGTAATCATATTGTGAGTCAAACATTTTACCCAGATCCACATGCATGCAACATTGGTCATGTTGCTCAATCAAACTGGACGATGACTCTTAGTGCCTAAGACACGGGAGGTGAAAACCCATAGAGACGGAACCATCACACGAGCATGGATCGGGTGAGATCCCTAAAGAATCTTCCAGGTATCATCGACCCTAGTGTCCAACGCATCCATATAGCGACGGACGTGCTCGTCCTCCTCCCTGACACGACGACGTACCACCTCCTCGGTGGCTGGCTCCCTGTGCACCCTTCCTGGACCAGGCGACCTCCACCTAAGAAGCTCCGGGTCGACGACGACACTTGGATTCCTCACCAAGCTACGTGTCCCGAAAGGTAGCACCATCCAGTGCCAACCTGGCAGAGCCTAGTCTCGAACATGCCCGGTGGAGCCCAGTACTCCATCGTTGCCGCCGATTCGACTATGAGGATGCGAGATGGGCATCCTAAAGTAGGCGGCGAGGAATGTGTGTATGTGTGGGTGGCAGGCTGGATCGGACAGCCTATAAATAGAGGGGAGGGCCTATAAATAGAGGGTTCATCTTTAGTCCCGGTTGGAGAAACCAACCGCGACTTAAGGGATTGCGGCAGGCTGGGCCAGGCAGCACTAATGATAGAGGTGAGTGTCGACATTATGTTGTGCGGCTTGTACCTTGTCCCGGATGGTGTCGCCAACCGGGACTAAAGCTGAACCTTTAGTCCTGCTTGGAGACACCAACTGGGACAAAACACGAGTGAGCACTAATAATAGGGGTGAGTGTCAACATTATGTCGTGAGTGTCGACACTATGCCAAGCTGCTTGCACTCAAGACATTTATTAATATTTAAAAACTGAGAGTACGGAATCAGGACTAAAGGCCCCATTTAGTCCCGCTCTAGCCACAAACCGGGACAAACACTCAATACATTTATTAATATTAAAAACCGGGACTAGCTAACACTCAGGACTAAATTCTTCCCCTTTAGTAATAATCATGCCTAGTCCTATAGTACGCAGCTTCAGGGTCTTCATCATCATTGTCATCATCATCGTCGTTGTGGCTAGGCGCACGCGGCTCGATCCTCAGCCCAGCCATGACATATACCGGGGCACCTGCCAGCCCGGCCTCTGATTTGCTGCGGGCAGGGGAGGAGTCTCCTCGAAGATGATGTTACTAGCGCCGGGCGGGGGAGGGGCCTTCTTGTGGCTCTGTGGCGGGTGGACTTCTGGGCACCACAGGCGAGTATGGTCTCCCCCGGCGAGGTAGCGCATCATGCCGATGATAGTACTAAAGGGTTTCGCAGCATAGTAAATCAAAAAAATTCTACGGATGCGAACGGGAAAGCCAAGATCTAATCTAGGAGATGCAAACAATGAGGGGGAATATATGAGATCTTCATACCCTTGAAGATTCGCACAGCGGAACGTTCAACGGAACGTGGGTGATGTAGTCGTACTCGCTTCTCCTTCTCGCGATCCGATTCGATCTAATACCGCAAGTGGCGATGCCTCCGAGAGATGCACACGTGCGGCACCTCGACGTATCCTCCTTCCTCGGTCCAGAAAGTAGGGTGGAGAGATGGATTGGATCTACAATGCGACGGCGCGGTGCAAGCGGTGGAGAGTTTCTACGGCAGGGCTTCGCCTACGCGCAGTCGGGAGGGAGAGAGAGAGGAGGGGCAGCAGGGAGGATAGGGTTGTGGAGGAGATGTGGGGAGGGTGCGCCCCCATCCCTCTTTATATAGAGGGGTGGGCGGCTGGCCCTTGCCCCTCCCCCAAGCCCTAGGCCGGCGGCCAAAGGAGGGACGGGTGGGGGGCAAGTTTCCCCCCCTTCTAGAAGCTCCCCTAGGGTTTCCCTAGGGTTTGGCCGGCTGGGCCCTATGGGGCCTTGTGCTCCTGGCCCAATGCGGCCAGGGCACTCCCTCATAGGCCCATGCCCCCTCCCGACAAGTGGGGCCACGTTGGTCCCACTCCGGAAGGTCTAGAAGCTTCCGGTACAATACCGATTAACCTGAAACAATTCCGAACTCCAAAAACTGCATTGCCTTATATGAATCTTCCGGAACCTCTCGTGACGTCCTGGATCTCATCCGAGACTCGGAAAAAAACTCATAAACCAATTATCCAATCTATCCTAGCGTCGAGACACGTTAAGTGTGTGACCCTTCGGGTTCGAGAATATGCAGACATGATCTTCTATCAATAATCAACAGCGGGGTCTGGAAACCCATATTGACTCCCACACATTCATCGATGATCATATCGGATGAACCACGATGCCAGGATTCAATCAATCCCATATATATATTCCCTTCGTCTCGCGATATTTTACTTGCCCGAGATTTGATCGTCGGTACCGTCATACTGTAACATCCCAAAAATCATAGTTTCAAAACTCATTCATATCATCTTTGCATTTAGGGTTTTCTCAAAAATCATTTAGAGACAGATGTCTGAGCTATGATTTCATGTGAACAATTTATCTCAAATAACCATCACCCTTTGAAATTTGAATGTTTGGGTACTGGTTTGCTTGTCTCTATTGATGTAAAGATTAAGTGAAGCTTTCAAACCAAGATTCCAAAATTAGAAATAGTTTCAAAATCCTTTCTTCAAATATTTGCAAACCAGAGCACATCTCTGTTTATTTTGAAACCCAAGCTTGACCAAGCCTTGCAAAGTAACCACTAGTTTAAAAAAAAGACTGTTTTTGAATCCACAAAACCCTGCAAAAATTCCCAAGGCATTTGAATTCAAAAGGATTTGAAATTCATATCAAATTCAAACCAGAAAATGAATTTAGAAAAAGAAAAGGCTTGAACAATGGAAAAGGGCCGCGCGGCCAGAATCTGGCCCAGCAGCGGATCAAGCCCAGCAAGCCACCCGGGGATCTCCCTTTTCTTCTCACACGCGCGAGCACACGCAAACAGACGCTGACAGCCTGACCCCACCATCACCTTGCGCGTTTCGCTGACGAGCGGGTCCAGTCCACGTCGTCCTCGTCTTCCCCAGACTGCGCCTCACGTCGCTGCAGCAGTGATGGCCGGTAATGGCGCGGAGTAAATGGGCAATTATCTTCGAGCGTTTCTTGTCGATTCCCCGGCTATAAGACCCTCTCTGCCCCGCGATCTTTTTCCCCCAAACACCTCGCTCACTCCGCCACCAGGCTGCCCTCAATCCTCCGTGGATCGCCGCTGACAGAGCCCTCTCCGGCGAGCAATTCAGGTGAGCCTCGCGTTCCCCTCTGCCTATCGTTCTTGCTATCTGACTCAGTGTATCTTTGCGCACCTCCTGACCTCACTAGTCCGTCTTGTACTGCCCCAGGTCGCCGGTTCCACTTGACACCGCGAGCACTGACGGCGACATCAACTCCGACGAGTTTTCCCGGTAGGTACAGACCGCCCCTCGCCTTTCCGTTCATGCACACAACTTTCCCTTGACCCTGTGAACCTAACCGTGTCGCTATATTGCCTTGGGGTGATTCACAGCGACGTCCACGACGACCACCTGACGCACCCGACGCCGCCACGAACTCCGGCGAGCAATCGCAACCGTGCCCGAACGCCCCTTGACCAACCACGAGTACGACGAGCTTCGCCAAGATCTCCTGAGCACGGTGCGCTACTCCTCGATCTCACCTACCCCCTGTAGCGCCGCCTCCGTCGACGACTGACAGTTCCGCCGCCGGTAGCCGCCGCTCCGCCGCCAGATCTTGGTCAGTACAATAGCAGCCGTCAGATCTTTATCGTAGCACTAGGATAGATTCACTTACTCTGAAGCGGTACGCGATCTGAGCCGCCAGATTTCATTTAAATCCTACGGCTGTGGAGCTCGATCCGGTGCGAAGCGGTACGGGCGAATAAAAACACGACGCGTGGCTAGGTTAGATCTAAAAACAGATTTAAAAACCAGAATTTTGATCCAAATTCAAATGCTCATAACTTTCAAATGCCACGTTAGATTTTTGCAAACTTTATACCGTTGGATTCAGTGAAACAAGGCCTTTCTGAATATCCAATTTGTTTAGCATATAGTAACAGTTAAAATGATTTTATTTGTGGAACAAGTTTAGGGCTATTTTAGATATAGTTTTATTTTTGTATATTATTTTGGGGCCAAATAAGTTTAGTTGGCAAACTTGTGACATGTTAAGTTTCTGTAGACATGAGCATACTTGGTAGAATTTTCAAAAAATCACCACTTAGTAAATTCTTGCATGCATGCATTCATATTATTTTTGGTTGTATATAATTGTGAGTAATTGTATGTTTTAATTTCTTGTGTAGATTTTGCTAGTGATTGTGATTGTGAAGAGTGCTACTCTCCCCACTACCAAGGCAAGTGATATTTACATGAATAAATTTGTCCTATGTTTTTGAACTAGCATTAGATATTTTATAGTATTGCATGTTATTTTGTCTAAATGCAAAAGATGGGGAAATCCTATGTAGTCTAGTAGATTTGCTAAGGAATTATCCCTAAGATAGGTTGCCATACTTTGCTTAGCCTAGCTTATAGCAAAACAAGGGTTGGTGAAAAACTACACTTACTACAAAGAAAATATTACTAAGTCAAGAGACTTATACATTTCTAATAAAACCACTAAGTCAAATGAACCTCCTGGGTGGAATGGAAAGTATGGGTTATGTTGAGTGGTTACACAAGGCCATGGACTTGGGTTGTGTATCTCACTTGTGGTAAGCCACCCAGGCACAAAGGGATTTGGAGGCCAAGTGTTGAGAAAGCTTACAGTGCAACCACTTGGCAATATGGGCTCTGCCATGATCATATAGGTTGCTAGAACTTAGTCACTTGGACAGTTGGTGGTAGATGGGATGATAGGATGGAACGCGTCCATTTGACTAAGGAAAAGCTTCTGAAAGGTCCTGTCTTGGGAAACCAAGTCTGGTGGGGAAAGTGCACAACCTCTGCAGATGGAAAACCTAAGTACTTAGCCTTGTCCAAGGAAATGGACACTTTGAGCATCAAGACATGGAAGCTACAAGAATCTCAACACTCCAACTTCTAAATAAAAAATTGGTGGGTGAACAAGGGTGAAGGACCTCAATGTCTATTGGTGGTTCCTTGGGAATGTTTTTGACAAAGAAAAACTTAGTGATTTCAACTAATAGGAAAAACCTATTTTCAAGCAAAGCAAGCCAAGCTACACTTAGCCAAAATGCATATAGTAGTATAGTCCACCTAAAATATACTAAGGTATCACTTGCCAATACTATTCCAAAGTATTGACCCTCTGTGGCTGTAACTTGTGATGTTGTAGGTTACTCCGATGATGAATAGGAGTCATGAGTCTACACTCAACATGCTTGCCTGTGGCACATGAAGATGAAGACTTATGTTCATTTACTTATTCCTTAAACTCTTGTATTAGGCCTATGGCCCTGAGTTGTAAAAGACTATGTTTTATCTCTGGAATGAATGTAATAAACGACCTTTGTATCTGTGTACTTCATCTTAAACTGTGGATGCTAGCATTGATCCAGGGACTAGCATTGCAATCACAGGGATCCTTTCCTTTATAAAGGAGGGGTCTAACAGATGGTATCAGAGCACTGTGTTGCCTGTAGGATTATGACCCTAGGATTGGAAAACCACTAAGGAAAAAGTTTTTCAACTACTTCTACACTTGTCTATTCTTCTCGTAAAACTTTTCTAATCTCTTCCAACTTCCTTTGTAGATGAACTCCATCAACGAAGCCGTGAAGAAGGGACCACTCATGACCATGACCTTGGAGTGTGAAACTGAGTTTCCCAATATTCTCAAGGATCTCATGGAGGCAATGGATGCACATGGTGAAGCCGTGTACAAGGGCTTTCCAGTGATGGATAAAGGAGTGGAGTATTGGTGGGTGCAACTTCACTTGTACAAAAACAAGGAAGACAACCACAAAGAAAGGGGATTCTGCATGTACACCAACATTACAATGCACACCACATTCTTTGAGTCAGCCAGGGATGCAGCTTGGAGGACTATCAAAGAACTAAGTGCTAGAGTCAAGTGCAGAATGCTCAACCTTCAAAAGGACTTAGAGAAAGAAAAGGAGCTTACTCAAGAGTTGGAAGACACCAACCAAGAGATAAGGGGAGATGTTATAGACTTAGTGATAGAGTCAAGAGAGCAAGATTGGTGGATTGCCTCTAGGAACATTGTGTTTAATAATAGATCCCGTGAGATTGGATTGTAAGGACACTTCGTTAGTTGGACCACCACTTATCACCTTATTATCCAAAATGATACCTTAAATAAGTTGGACCTTGTTTGATGTAATGGATTGTGTATGCATGACATGTGTGGTATTTGTGTATCATGGTTATGTATGAGATGGTTGTTTCGTGATCATTTTAAATAAGTGTTGTTCTAACTTTTCAATTTTATAAATAGATGCCTATTGCCGTCAGCACTGTTGAGGAGTTCCAGGTTACTCGTTTCGGACCCCGTATCATTGAGCTTACCACCTTGCTCGATCTCCCTCTTCCTACCATCACGGTGTACCCACTCACCAAGTTCGAGAGGAAGGACCTCTGGGGCTTCAAGGTGAACCAGCCCGGACGCCAGACTGAGCCTACTACGGAGGCCATCGTCTTCAAGCTGATGCACGACGACAGGGAGAGAGGCATGGAGGTAGTCATGCAGGACCTGATAGGACGACTGTTAGGCCGTCACTCCCGACAGGTTAGGGGCACTCACTTCCACGCCTTCGGAAGGCGTGATGTTGATGGAGATTCCATCGACTTTGAGGACGACTCGAGGAGCACTGCAGAGCCGATACGCCTCTATCTTCAGGACTTAGAGACTCTTCTCAGGCACGTAGATACGGACAGGACGAACGTCATGCTAGGTAATGACGAGCTCCAGGTGCAGCTATGTGAGAAGGACAAGCTTTTCGCACAGCAGGATGAGATGATCAAGGAAATGGAGACGAAGTTCGAGGCTCAGGATCGCAAGTTCAAGAGTCAGGAGAAATGCGTCCAGGATAGGAACAAGAAAATCCGGGACATGACCGAGGAACTGAAGTCCAAGGACTTCGAGCTTGAGCAGCAGCAGATGCTCATTGAGAGGCTTCGCTCCCAGAAGAGGGCTCTCAAGGCCAAGGTCGATTCCTTGACCACTACGATTGAGGAGAACAAGACCGCGATGGAGAACGCAGGTATTACCTTCGTTGAGGAGGAGATTGACGCTGATGAGTAGACTTGACTACTTGTTTACCTTTCATATTCATACTTGTTTTGTGAACTTATTATTGGACCATCCGACATGTGGATGGCTTGCCACTTGTGTGTTTACCTCATGAGCTTGTTATGTGGTTGTTGAACTTTTATTCTTATGTTGCTTGTTATGTGTTTGCTTATGATGTATTGTGCATGAAACATCTATGGGTATCTCATTCTTATCTATTTGAACAAACCACAGATGCCTCCCCGTCGCGCAAACCCCAACCCCAACAACATCACCCCGGAAATGCAACAAATGATGAATGCGCAAACACAGCTTATGCAAATGATGACAACGTTCATCCAAAACCAGAATAACAACAACAACAACGACCCCAACAACAACAACAACAACAACAACAACAACAACAACAACAACCCTCCGGGTTTCGATATGCTCACCAGATTTCTGCGTCTGAGGCCAGCAAAGTTTTCGGGAACAACTGATCCCATGGTAGCCAATGACTGGTTACGTTCTGTGAACAAAGACTTAGTGACCGTGGGCTGCACGGATGCTGAAAAGGTCAGGTTTGCAGCACATCTGTTGGAAGGACCAGCCGCCACATGGTGGGACAACTTCCAAATCACCACTCCTATTGATGAGGTGACTTGGGCTATCTTTGAAGATGGTTTTCGCACGGCTCATATCTCATCAGGGATAATGAGTCTGAAAAAGAAAGAGTTTCACAACCTGAAACAGCGCCACCGCAGCGTGGCAGAATACATAGAAGAGTTCAACAATCTGGCGCGCTACGCACCGGATGAGGTTGATACAGATGCCAAGAGAAAGGAAAAGTTCTTGGAGGGTTTGAATGATGAGCTGAACCTACAGTTGTCTGTGGCATATGTTCCAACTTATCAGTCGTTGTGTAACAAGGCTGCTATTTTGGAAAGTAAAATGAAGCAAGTCGAGAGTAGAAAGAGGAAACACTCCGACAAGCACAGCTCGGGATCGTCTCACAAACGATCTCACTATGATGACAATGGCAGCTCAGGATCCCATAAACATGGGAAATTCAGCAAGCACAACCACAACCGTCATGACAACAAGCATCATCGCAGTCATGACAAGGACAAGTACAAGAACCACAAGGGTGGACATAAGAGCCACTATGGTGGAAATGGTAGTGGAAGTGGAGGCCAACCTCCTAAAAAGGACATCAGTCAGGTTGAATGCTTCAAATGCAAGAAGATGGGACACTATGCAAATGAGTGCCCCGAAAAGAAGGTGGAAGGACCTAACAAGCCAAATCCTTTCCAGAAAGGACAGGTTAACCACATCAATGTGGAGGAAGTCTATGAGGAACCTGATGCCGTGGCTGGTAAGTTCAGACTCAATTCAATTTCAGCATTTGTACTCTTTGATACCGGTGCATCTCATTCATTCATATCAAAGGCATTTGTTGAAAGAAATGAACTGCCGGTAGAAACCATTGGGTGTCCTATAAGAGTAAGTTCTCCGGAAGGAGAAATGATAGTAAACTCAGGTTGTCATGACTTAGTCATAGAGTTTGGAAAATATAAGTTTCCAGTGAACCTAATAATTCTGGATTCCCAAGGACTGGATGTGATTTTTGGAATGGATTGGATGGCTAAGTATGAAGGAGTATTATATTGTGCCAACCGTTCAGTTACCCTCACAACCCCCGAAGGTAAAAGAATAAAATTCAAGTCAAACTTTGAATCCAAAGGAAGTAAGTTAAATTCTCTTAAGGGGGTTAGCATAGACAGTGTACCAATAGTATGTGAGTATCCGGACGTGTTTCCAGAAGAGCTACCAGGAATGCCACCGGATAGAGATGTGGAGTTTCTGATAGATTTGGTGCCAGGATCAGGACCAATAGCCAAGAGACCGTACAAAATGTCTGTTGATGAATTGAAAGAGCTCAAGAAACAGCTAGGAGAACAGTTACAGAAAGGGTTTATTCAACCAAGTTCTTCATCTTGGGGAGCCCCGGTATTGTTCGTGGAGAAGAAGGATAGAACACAAAGATTATGTATTGACTATCGTTCTCTCAACGAGGTGACCATCAAGAATAAATATCCTTTGCCAAGAATCAACGACTTATTTGATCAGCTAGAAGGAGCATGTGTATTCTCGAAGATCGATCTCCGGTCAGGTTATTTTCAACTCAAGATACGAGAGCAAGACATACCAAAAACAGCATTCACCACAAGGTATGGATTGTATGAGTATACTGTGATGCCTTTTGGATTAACCAACGCTCCGGCATACTTCATGAATATGATGAACAAGGTGTTCATGGAATTCCTTGACAAGTTCGTTGTCGTTTTCATCGATGACATCTTGGTTTACTCCAAGAGCAAGGAAGAGCATGAAAGACACTTACGCTTGATACTTGAGAAACTGAGGGAACATAAACTATATGCCAAATTCAGCAAGTGTGAGTTTTGGTTAGAGAAAGTTGGTTTTCTTGGTCATGTTATGACAAAGGATGGTGTGGCAGTTGATCCTGCAAAAGTTTCAGCTGTGACAGATTGGGAATCACCCAAGAATGTGAAAGAAGTTCGTAGTTTCCTCGGCTTAGCAGGTTACTACAGAAGGTTCATTGAAAATTTCTCGAAAGTTGCTAAGCCTATGACAGAATTGCTAAAGAAGGACAAGAAGTTTGCTTGGTCTGAAGGTTGCGAAGTCAGTTTTCAAGAATTGAAGAAGAGACTTGTAACAGCACCAGTTCTATGTCTGCCAGATTTGGAAAAAGATTTCCAAGTGTATTGTGATGCTTCTCATCAAGGCTTGGGTGCCGTACTTATGCAAGATGGTAAAGTCGTAGCCTATGCTTCAAGACAACTCAAAACTCATGAAGTAAACTATCCTACTCATGATTTGGAGTTAGCCTCTGTCGTCCATGCACTCAAAACATGGAGACATTACCTTTTGGGTAAGCGTTGTGAAGTGTTCACCGATCATAAAAGCTTGAAGTATATCTTCACCCAGAAGGAAATCAACATGAGACAAAGGAGATGGTTAGAACTTATCAAAGATTACGACTTAAGTTTGCAATACCACCCCGGTAAAGCGAACGTAGTAGCCGATGCTCTAAGTCGTAAGACGTTTGTAAATGGCCTTACCAAAGGAGAATTGCCAGATGACTTGTGTAAGCAATTCAAAGAACTCAGATTGGAGATTCTACCAGAAGGACATCTCATGTCCTTAGATGTTCAACCCACTTTATTGGACAAGATCCGAGAAGTCCAGAAGACCGATAAAGAAAATTGAAAAGATTAAGGAAAATATTAGTCTAGGGAAGGCTAAGAGTTTCCATATAGATGAACAAGGTACTTTATGGCACGGGAAACGTATATGTGTTCCACAAGACCCGGAGTTACGGAAACTGATCTTACAAGAAGGTCACAACTCTCCATATTCTATTCACCCGGGAAATACCAAAATGTATATGGACATGAAGGAAAGGTTTTGGTGGAACAATCTCAAAAGAGACATCGCCGAACATATTGCTTTGTGTGATGTGTGTAGCAGAGTCAAAGCGGAGCACTAGAAACCAGCAGGTTTGCTTCAACCACTACCTATTCCTGAATGGAAGTGGGAGAATATTGGTATGGATTTCATTACCGGATTACCAAGGACCAGATCAGGGTATGATTCCATATGGGTAGTAGTGGATCGCCTAACAAAAGTGGCTCATTTTATACCCGTGAAGACAACTTATACAAGTGCCAAGTTAGCTAAAATTTACATGAGCAGGATTGTATGCCTTCACGGTGTGCCAAAGAGTATTGTGTCAGATAGAGGAACCCAGTTCACATCTCACTTTTGGAGACAGCTTCATGAATCCTTAGGAACGAGATTGGAGTTTAGCACTGCTTTTCATCCTCAAACGGATGGACAAACAGAAAGGACCAACCAAATTCTTGAGGACATGTTGAGAGCCTGTGCTTTAGATTATGGAGCAAGTTGGGATGAAAGTTTGCCTTACGCAGAGTTCTCTTACAATAACAGCCATCAATCTAGTATTGGAATGGCACCGTTTGAGTTACTCTACGGAAGGAAGTGTACCACCCCATTATTATGGAATGGTGTGGGAGAAAGAAGCTTATTTGGACCTGATCTTATCAAGGACGCCGAAGAGAAAGTCAAATTGGTTAAGGATAGATTGAAGATAGCACAGTCCCGACAGAAAAGCTACGCGGATTCTAAGCGTAGAGAAGTCACCTACGAAGTTGGGGATAGAGCTTATCTCAGGGTATCACCACTCCGTGGAGTAAAAAGATTTGGAGTCAAAGGAAAGTTGGCACCAAGATATGTTGGGCCATTCAAGATTCTAAGTCGCAAAGGAGAAGTTGCATATGAAGTTGAATTGCCAGAATCTCTATCAGCAGTCCATAACGTATTTCATGTGAGTCAGCTTAAGAAATGTCACCCAGAAATGGAAGAGTCTTCTTTGAAGGATACCATACCTTTGGAAGAAGTTCAGCTAGAAAGTGATCTCACTTATGAGGAAAAGCCTGTCAAGATTCTAGAGACCGCAGAAAGAGTTACCAGGACCAAGACTATCAAGTTTTGTAAAGTGCAATGGAACCATCACTCCGAAGAGGAAGCAACATGGGAAAGAGAGGAAGATCTTCGGAAAGACCACCCTCACCTATTTGCTAGCCAACCCGAATCTCGAGGGCGAGATTCATCTTAAGGGGGTTAGATTTGTAACATCCCAAAAATCATAGTTTCAAAACTCATTCATATCATCTTTGCATTTAGGGTTTTCTCAAAAATCATTTAGAGACAGATGTCTGAGCTATGATTTCATGTGAACAATTTATCTCAAATAACCATCACCCTTTGAAATTTGAATGTTTGGGTACTGGTTTGCTTGTCTCTATTGATGTAAAGATTAAGTGAAGCTTTCAAACCAAGATTCCAAAATTAGAAATAGTTTCAAAATCCTTTCTTCAAATATTTGCAAACTAGAGCACATCTCTGTTTATTTTGAAACCCAAGCTTGACCAAGCCTTGCAAAGTAACCACTGGTTTAAAAAAAAGACTGTTTTTGAATCCACAAAACCCTGCAAAAATTCCCAAGGCAGTTGAATTCAAAAGGATTTGAAATTCATATCAAATTCAAACCAGAAAATGAATTTAGAAAAAGAAAAGGCTTGAACAATGGAAAAGGGCCGCGCGGCCAGAATCTGGCCCAGCAGCAGATCAAGCCCAGCAAGCCACCCGGGGATCTCCCTTTTCTTCTCACACGCGCGAGCACACGCAAACAGACGCTGACAGCCTGACCCCACCATCACCTTGCGCGTTTCGCTGACGAGCGGGTCCAGTCCACGTCGTCCTCGTCTTCCCCAGACTGCGCCTGCGACCACGTCGCTGCAGCAGTGATGGCCGGTAATGGCGCGGAGTAAATGGGCAATTATCTTCGAGCGTTTCTTGTCGATTCCCCGGCTATAAGACCCTCTCTGCCCCACGATCTTTTTCCCCCAAACACCTCGCTCACTCCGCCACCAGGCTGCCCTCAATCCTCCGTGCATCGCCGCTGACAGAGCCCTCTCCGGCGAGCAATTCAGGTGAGCCTCGCGTTCCCCTCTGCCTATCGTTCTTGCTATCTGACTCAGTGTATCTTTGCGCACCTCCTGACCTCACTAGTCCGTCTTGTACTGCCCCAGGTCGCCGGTTCCACTTGACACCGTGAGCACTGACGGCGACATCAACTCCGACGAGTTTTCCCGGTAGGTACAGACCGCCCCTCGCCTTTCCGTTCATGCACACAACTTTCCCTTGACCCTGTGAACCTAACCGTGTTGCTATATTGCCTTGGGGTGATTCACAGCGACGTCCACGACGACCACCTGACGCACCCGACGCCGCCACGAACTCCGGCGAGCAATCGCAACCGTGCCCGAACGCCCCTTGACCAACCACGAGTACGACGAGCTTCGCCAAGATCTCCTGAGCACGGTGAGCTACTCCTCGATCTCACCTACCCCCTGTAGCGCCGCCTCCGTCGACGACTGACAGTTCCGCCGCCGGTAGCCGCCGCTCCGCCGCCAGATCTTGGTCAGTACAATAGCAGCCGTCAGATCTTTATCGTAGCGCTAGGATAGATTCACTTACTCTGAAGCAGTACGCGATCTGAGCCGCCAGATTTCATTTAAATCCTACGGCTGTGGAGCTCGATCCGGTGCGAAGCGGTACGGGCGAATAAAAACACGACGCGTGGCTAGGCTAGATCTAAAAACAGATTTAAAAACCAGAATTTTGATCCAAATTCAAATGCTCATAACTTTCAAATGCCACGTTAGATTTTTGCAAACTTTATACCGTTGGATTCAGTGAAACAAGGCCTTTCTGAATATCCAATTTGTTTAGCATATAGTAACAGTTAAAATGATTTTATTTGTGGAACAAGTTTAGGGCTATTTTAGATATAGTTTTATTTTTGTATATTATTTTGGGGCCAAATAAGTTTAGTTGGCAAACTTGTGACATGTTAAGTTTCTGTAGACATGAGCATACTTGGTAGAATTTTCAAAAAATCACCACTTAGTAAATTCTTGCATGCATGCATTCATATTATTTTTGGTTGTATATAATTGTGAGTAATTGTATGTTTTAATTTCTTGTGTAGATTTTGCTAGTGATTGTGATTGTGAAGAGTGCTACTCTCCCCACTACCAAGGCAAGTGATATTTACATGAATAAATTTGTCCTATGTTTTTGAACTAGCATTAGATATTTTATAGTATTGCATGTTATTTTGTCTAAATGCAAAAGATGGGGAAATCCTATGTAGTCTAGTAGATTTGCTAAGGAATTATCCCTAAGATAGGTTGCCATACTTTGCTTAGCCTAGCTTATAGCAAAACAAGGGTTGGTGAAAAACTACACTTACTACAAAGAAAATATTACTAAGTCAAGAGACTTATACATTTCTAATAAAACCACTAAGTCAAATGAACCTCCTGGGTGGAATGGAAAGTATGGGTTATGTTGAGTGGTTACACAAGGCCATGGACTTGGGTTGTGTATCTCACTTGTGGTAAGCCACCCAGGCACAAAGGGATTTGGAGGCCAAGTGTTGAGAAAGCTTACAGTGCAACCACTTGGCAATATGGGCTCTGCCATGATCATATAGGTTGCTAGAACTTAGTCACTTGGACAGTTGGTGGTAGATGGGATGATAGGATGGAACGCGTCCATTTGACTAAGGAAAAGCTTCTGAAAGGTCCTGTCTTGGGAAACCAAGTCTGGTGGGGAAAGTGCACAACCTCTGCAGATGGAAAACCTAAGTACTTAGCCTTGTCCAAGGAAATGGACACTTTGAGCATCAAGACATGGAAGCTACAAGAATCTCAACACTCCAACTTCTAAATAAAAAATTGGTGGGTGAACAAGGGTGAAGGACCTCAATGTCTATTGGTGGTTCCTTGGGAATGTTTTTGACAAAGAAAAACTTAGTGATTTCAACTAATAGGAAAAACCTATTTTCAAGCAAAGCAAGCCAAGCTACACTTAGCCAAAATGCATATAGTAGTATAGTCCACCTAAAATATACTAAGGTATCACTTGCCAATACTATTCCAAAGTATTGACCCTCTGTGGCTGTAACTTGTGATGTTGCAGGTTACTCCGATGATGAATAGGAGTCATGAGTCTACACTCAACATGCTTGCCTGTGGCACATGAAGATGAAGACTTATGTTCATTTACTTATTCCTTAAACTCTTGTATTAGGCCTATGGCCCTGAGTTGTAAAAGACTATGTTTTATCTCTGGAATGAATGTAATAAACGACCTTTGTATCTGTGTACTTCATCTTAAACTGTGGATGCTAGCATTGATCCAGGGACTAGCATTGCAATCACAGGGATCCTTTCCTTTATAAAGGAGGGGTCTAACACATACCTAGTTCAATCTCGTTCACAGCAAGTACTTTACTCGTTCCGTAATCCGATATCACTTTGTGATTAACTCCTTAACCACATGCTTGCAAGCGGTGTTGATATCGATACATACAACCCAACAGGTACTTTCCGATCACCTGAGAGACACCTTTATGATCACCCTCTCATAGGATGACGTTTGATGACCTCAAAGCTTTCTTCTGATACCAAGGAGTTGCATTATCTCATGGTCTAAGGAAAACAATATTTGACATAAGAAAAGCTTCGCAAAGATGAACATGATGACACGATCTAATTGCTCCGCTTAGTTTGGGTCCGTCCATCGTATCATTCTCCCAATGATATGATCTCATTATTAATCGACAAATCATGTCTATGGTTAGGAAACCTTAACTATAATTAATCAATGAGCTAGTCCATAGAGGCGTACTAGGGACACGGTGTTGTTCACAGACCAAACAAGTATTAAAGTTTCCGCTTAATACAATTCTAGCATGGAATATAAACTTTATCATGAACAAGAATTATAATAATAACATCTTTATTATTGCCTCTAGGGCATAATTCCAACAAGTACGGTTCACCCACAACAGACAGCGGCTGGCTTCGTTGTGGTTCACCGGGGACGGGCCATCACCCTCGTACCTGGCGAGCCCCCTTTCCCGCCGGTTAGCGAAGAAGGCATTCTAGGTGTCATAGTTGCCGGGATCCCACTAGGGATCCATACGTTGCTCCGGCGTGAGCTCGTGGTAGAAGTGGTTCGTGATGGCCGCCTGTCGGGCGGAGCCTTGAGGCACAAGAGGGACATGAACCCCTCCAGCACTCAGCATCTAGCCGACGGGCGGCCGGTAGCCTGGTGGGCAAGGGTAGCTGGGGGCGCACAACGCCTCGGTCTACTCGAATGTTAGAATGGCCCAGTAGGCGCTGTCCATTTGTGAGAGCGGAAGGTGTGGATGTGTGCATAACCATGGCGCGGTCAGCCTATATGTAGATGGAAAGGGCGGGAAAACATGGCAAGAAGCGGTGGGAAATGGCGGGAAATATCTTTAGTCCCGGTTAGTGGCTATAACCGGGACTAAAAGCTCGGTTCAGAGGAAAGGTGTGGCGCCCCGCAATTACCACTACTAGAAAATCGCGTTGTTTTTGTGCATTGCATCATCATGACCGCATGCTCATGTCATTATGCCACATTGCATTTGAGCATCCTCATGTCATCTTGCATTTTTGTTTGCATAAAACTATCTTCGAAAAATCTGTTTTTGGCTTCTAAAAGCCCCGTCTTCATTCAAACACAAAACCCGGGTCTCCGGAATATTTTGTTTTGTCTACCAACAGTTTTCAAACGCCTTGTTTTTAATAAATAATATAGTTAAATTATTTTGGGAGGCAGCCAGCCAGGCCCGAAAGCCTAGCCGGCCACCTCTAGACAAAAACCCTACCTACCCCAGAACACCCGAAACCTATGCTACCAGATAACCTACCCACCCTAGCTACCTAGCCCCTCCACCTCACTCCCACCACTCACGGTTTGCCACCTCATCCCCTCCACCTCACCTGCACCAATCGGTGCACGCCACCTCATATCTCCTCCCTCCATCCACCAACCCACCTGGTCAACTCAGATGGCCCCACCTCCTCTTCTCCCACCTGCCCATCCCCGCGCCCGCATCGCCTCCCCAACCCGCCCTCTCCTCTCCTCTTGCCGGCCACCGCCAGTGCGAGCCACCTCACCGTCTCCTCTGCACCTCGCCTGCCTCGCTCGCCCTACAGAGCTCCCCACGAGCGCCTTGTCCGCACCTCCCTGAGTCTGCCCGTGAGCCGCCAGGGCTGCCGTCTTCCCCTCCGTCGTCTCCCTCTTCCGACGCCGCCGCCAGGGCACCTCGAATCCCAGCGCCGCCGCGTCGTCCTCCGCCTCGAGCGTCGCCGCGTACCCCTCGGAGGCCTCGCCTGTGCCACGTCGCACGCTCGCCGACCCTTCCTCGGCCCGCCTCTGGCCCCGATCTTCCTCTGTCCCTGCTTGGATCCTCGGCCGCCACCGCCACCCTCGCCGGTGCTCGGCGACTTCGGCCGTGTCACCAAGGCCGCTGCTCGAGCCCGACCCGAGCCCCGCCGCCCCTGGTCCTTCTCCTCCGCCCGAGCCCGTCTCTCCGTCGAGCTGCGCCACAGGACGCCGCCATCGGCCTCCTCGTCGGCACCGCCCTGCAAGCCCCCCTGCGCCCCACCTCGCAGGACCCGCGTCGGCCTCGCCGTCCCCTCCACCAGGGGCTCTGTCTCCTCATCCGCCACACCTGCCGCCACCAGCGAGCCCGCCTCCTGCCGCCCTCTGCTCTGCCTCGTCGACACCGCCGCCTCTGTCCCGGCCTTCCTAGCTCGTCAAGGTCAGAGGCCACCCGAGCCTGCTGCGCGTGTGCCCACTGTTGTTAGCGATGTGTGCTTGGTCTGTCTCCTGTATGTGCTCCGTTGTCAGTGTGTTGAAGGCCTGGAACTTCCAATTTTCAGTCAAGAGGGCTGTTTTGGGTGGCGTTTGTTTTAGGTTAGCGGTGTTGGTATTGCTGACTAGAACCCTCTCGGCGAACAAGAGATCCAAGTCGGATAAGTACCCGAGAAGCCGCCCGAACATCCGGTCCTAATTCCAAGTTCGTCATCGACCACCGAAGCCACGGACCCTCGGGATGACAAGTTCTCCACCCAAGGGCGACAAGACTTTCTTCACGGATTTCAAGTACTCCGACATGGAACACCAAGGTCTACCTCATGGATCCGAAGACCGATCTTCAACCCTCCGAAGCCGCCAAGATCGCCATGGAACGACAAGCACTTCACCCCGGACGCCAAGTCCGACCCGACCCGCGGACCCGACAAGGTCTTCACGACGACAAGATCGGCACCGACCAGGGCGGATCCGATGTGCCCCCGACGCCAACCAAGTCCTTCTTCTCGGATGCGACAAGATCGACTTCCGTTGTCCGAGACCGATCTCGTCGAGCCATTCTCCCGTCGAACCCTGAGACCCGACCCCGAACCCCTCGGAGCCCAAGTTCGTCGAACCCTAAAGTGATTCCCTATCCGAGACCCCATTATTTTTATAATATGACATTATCAACTGATGCATATTAAATTGTTCATGCATGCATACTTGTCTGTGGTTTGGGGGCATTATGCCAATTCATCTCATAATTAAATATGGAGTCTATATGCGGGATATCTTTGTCTTATTCCGGACTTCATTTAAATTGGCATAGCGAACCGAAGCCATGTTTGGTCTTGCTAATCCAACATTTAATTTGCGGGGTAGATAAATAACTTGAACCGTTTAATTAAATGTCGGGACCCTGGTTCCGCTTAATATGGCCTAATTGCATCGCATGCCTGCCATGTCATACATCATACATGCATCATGCCCGATTTTCTACCGTAGTATTAAATAGTCCATCCGGTGTTTCTTCTAGTGCTTTGCTTCTTCACGGATTAGGCCGATGAGTTGATGCGAGTGTCGACCCGATCTTTGGATGAACCTTCGACAATGTTTTCAGGCGAGCACCTCCCCTTTTCTACCTATCTTACTTTTATAGTATTTATTCCCCCCTGTTGATCTATTGCTATCTGTGTTGCGATGCTCTAGTTTTCGTACCCGTGATATCCCTTGCAGCCTTATACTGCCTTGGACACATCCTACTACCTGTTGATTGGTAGATAGTTGGACTTGCGCGTCGTAGTCGCTTGCTCAAGTGCTGTTGCGTGTCGTCAAGTACCACAGTTGTTGGAGTGTTGCCGCATGTTTAATGTTGTAGGTGATCATGGCTTTAATTACTGTTTAATAACTAAAATTGAAGTAGGTAAATGCAGAGGCACCGGTGGGTAATAGACAATATTTGGATTTTAACCGCTCACTGGTGTCCCGTAGGACCCCGAGTTCTTGACACCTGTTCCGAGATCGAGCGCGCTAACCACAGGTGGGGTGTGTGGGCACCCCCATCGATTAGTACCTGATTTCAAAGCATTGTACCGGGGGCCACAAGTAGTTTGGGGCTTTATTACTATCTTGTACTTATGCCATGCTTTACTGCTTTATTTACAATTGCGCGTGGAGCGCCTGTACTGTTTAGGTAAGCGGAGTGTTTCCGCGGTATCGACAAGCCCAGTCACACTTTCGGGTTCCCAGTCGTTTACAGCCATTGACGCAAACCCTGAGTTCGTTGCGGGTAGCTTAGTGGGGTGGCCCCCATGTACTTGCTTTGGGTCTGGGAAACGTCATGACTTAGGCCCCGCCGACATACCGATGGGTGTATGTTAACTGATCTGGCAAAAAGGGTCGAAGTGCGTGTGGATACTTTGGCGCACCCCTGCAGGGTTAAATCTTTTCGAAAAGCCGTGTCCGCGGTTATGGACGACTTGGAGCACAGTTCTCGATCATAGACAACTATAACTAAAGTTTACTGTTATAATTTGACTTGTATCCGATATGACTAGTAATCAGCTTCACTACAATGGAATGGCTAAATAAAAGTACCAACAACTGCTGGGTTTGGGATGTCTCATGCTAATCGTATCTGACTAGTAAGTGTTGCAACTACAACGGAATGTTTAACTAAAACTGCCCACTGCTTATTATATCAGGATGACTCATGCCATCTTTATTTGACTAGTAATTGCTGCAACTATAACGGAATGAATAAAACTGCCAACTGTGTGAGTTCCTCGGTTGACTTCCTCGTTTGGTCTCGAGGGGGAAATACCAGGATGGGTATGTTTGGTGGTAGTATCAGGATGGTTCCGAATAGGTCTTTCTTATCCCTCTCTGATAGCCGACAGTTATCTCGAGTCTCTATAGGTTGTTTAGTGCATGCCGCGCTGCCGCTTCAGTCCACCATACCTATGTAGGCGAGGACCGCCGAATTCTAGTCTCGCCGTGTACTGGCCTCAGTACTGACCGCTCTCTTTTTCCTTTGCCCTTTGTCGGCACCCCTTTTGCTTAAGCAGGTTTTGAGATCGACGTCGTTAGCAGGGTTACCCTTCCGGCTTGGCCTGGGCAAGGTTATGGACGCCATTGGTTATTCTTCAGGGCTCTTAGCTCAATTTGCATCTTGTCCGTACTCGGACGCTGATTCGTTTTCAAGGTGATTTGGATCTTTGTAATGTATACCTGTATTCTTGACTCTTTGAGTCATTGTTGTATATATCTGTTTTGTGGGTTCTATCGAGGACTATTGTGTAATGATATTACTTCGCTTTCCACCCGCACGCAAGTGCCTGGTGGGCACCTTTGAATCGTTTCTATGCGGGTTTGGCGGGAAGCGCTGAAACTTGCATAGGGCCGATTCTGAGGGTGTTACAGAGTGGTATCAGAGCTCAGCAGTTGCGATACCCCACAAGTCCAGCCTGTAGGATAACCTAGCTAACGGCCGAAGTAGAGTGTCAAAACTATTTTTGAAAAATCGGTTGGATAGTTCTGATTAGGTCTGATTTTACTCCTTACCCCTCTGCTGCTCTCCTCTCACCTCTGCGTGTTTTGAATCCGCTCTCTTCTCTCTCTTCGAGTCCAGGATTTCTCGTGGTTGGGTTCCATCGTACCTTCAGGGTTTCGCTTCCTCCTTTGGTAACGGTGTTGCTACATCTGGTCTTCATGCTATCCGAGGAACCCTTCGTCTGGTGGACTTCTCTTTGTTCCTTCTCGTGCCTTCCGGTGTTTTCCGACGCGACGACATCATCTACGCTAGATCCGATGCAGAGTCTGCATCACTCTTTGTTTCTGAACCTCGATTGTCGAGATCTTCAGTCTGATTCCGAGAATGGTTGCACGCTTTTCTACTGATTGTGCAAAGTAATAGTTTGGGTGCGTGATGGATTGGCCCCCATGCCGACTACCCCTTCTATTCGCTTTTGTACATTGAAGTGGATGAGAATGCATCGGTTCTCTCTTTCTATCGAAGCTAGAGGTGGTTTTATTTGTTGATACTTTTGCCTTCGCCTTTTGTACATTGATGGATACTTTAATGCATTTTTAAATTGATAATCGAAAAATGGTTAATAATTTGACTATTTAAAATAATTATTTTATAAAACATAAAATGGATTTGGATTAATTATTCAAATTCAAGCACTTTTCATGTTGAAAGTTTAATGAGATTCAAAATTATGCAAAAATAATAGTTAATGCATTTTTAAATTGATAATGGCAAAATGGTTAATAATTTGACTAATTAAAATAATTATTTTATAAAACATAAAATGTATTTGGATTAATTATTCAAATTCAAGCACTTTCCATGTTGAAAGTTTTCTCAAATTCATAAGTATGCAAAAGGTATAGTTTTAAATGTTTCAAATCATATATTCGAAAATTTGAAAAAAAAAACACAGCGCGCACTGGTTTTGGCCCAGCGCGCGCAAATTAGGGCCTTTAGTCCCGGCCCAGGTAACCAGCCGGGACTAAGGAGTCTAGTTCAGCGCGTGAAATGAAACACCCTCCCTCTAGTCCTGGTGTGTGGCACCAGCCGGGACTAGAGACCCCCCTTTAGTCCTGGCTGGTGCCACGCACCGGGACTAGAGGGGGGTATAAAAAGGGCCCTTCTCCCCCCGGTGCGTTCCATGCACCGAGAGATTTGGAGGCCAGCAGACGAGCAACATGCCGCTAGCCTGCCCAACTCCGACGACGAGCAGCACGTACGCCGTCGCGCCCGCGCCTCCCTCCGCGCTGGCATGCCGCCCGCGCCTGTTGTGCCACCGCTGAGCCCGCCGCGACTCGCGCCCCCGCTGACCCGCGCGTGCCCTCACTCCGGCGCCGCACCTCTAGCCACCGGTGCCAGCACCTCCGGACACGCCGCCAGCGCCCGCGCCTCTCTTCCTTGGTAAGATTAGGGTTTGTAAATTTAGGATTTGTTAGTGATTTTGTTAGGATTTGTTAGTTTTTAGGTTTGTTTAGGATTTGTTAGTGTTTAATTAGGATTTGTTAGTTTTTAGGATTTTGTTAGTGTTTAGGTTTGTTTAGGATTTGTTAGTGATTTTTTAGTGTTTAATTAGGATTTTGTTAGTGTTTAATTAGGATTTGTTAGTGTTTAGGTTTGTTTAGGATTTGTTAATGATTTTGTTAGTGTTTAATTAGGATTTGTTAGTGTTTAGGATTTTGTTAGTGTTTAATTAGGATTTGTTAGTGTTTAGGATTTTTTAGTGTAGAATTATTATTTTTAGGGTATGAGATATATTATTTTTTATATATAGTGTAATTGTAGATAGGGTTAGGGTGTTGGTGCTCGGTGGTGACCGGAGTTAGGGTTAGGGTGGTGGTTCTCGCGGGAAACCGCGTAGTCGCCCTCCTCTCCCGCGGCCACCATCACCAACCACCGCCACCACACCTCCGGGTTTAGGGTTTAGGGTTTATTTCTAAAGTTCAAATAAATATTGTGTGCATTTTGCAGGAACTATGGATCCACCTAGTCCAATCCACAGAGACCTAGATTCAGAACACTTTCTCGAGGATATGATTCACGATGCCGATGAGGGATCTCCCTCGAGGTATCTGAACTCATCCGGTGAGGGAGAGGAGATCAATAGACAAGAGGAAGAAGCCCATGGACGCGTAACGCAGAACGAGGAGGTATATATATGATGTCTGATGATCATCACTAGATGTACCTAGTTGTATATATATTATGTTCATGAATGTTTCTTCTCTTAGGCATCTACATAGAGAAAAAAACAAGCGCGGCCTAGCCAAAAAGTTGCCTCAGGGTACTGTTTTTGAAATTACAGAGGTCTTAGGAGATGGCAAACCATTGGAACCAAAAAAAGCAAAACAAGCATTTGTACAACAATGCGGAGTTGTTGCTAGAGATCGCACCTCGATCACTGTTTAAGAGTGGAATAATCCCAAAGAGGCAGAATGGAGTGATGTGTATATCGACGATAGGTTCAAAGAGCAACTATTTACTAACCTCATGGCACATTTCAAGCTGCCAGAATGTGAGACTGATGACGAGACGGGGAAAGAAAGTCAAGCACTTTTCTCTTAAGAAGATGGCCGAACTATTCAAGAACTGGAAGAAATCATTATGCCTAAAGTATCAGAAGGACAAGAAAACTCCATTATTCGAAGGATATCTAGAGAAGCAGCAGCCTTACTGGGATGCATTTGTGGAGTATAGGAAGTCAGGAGTTGCAGAGGAAAAGTCTGAAAAAACAAGATAAATGTCGTGAAGAAAAAATATCACCAGAACATGGGGCCAGGGGGCTACGCGGCTGCCATGCCTAAGTGGCATGCAAAAGAGAAAGAGCTTCGTGATAAAGGGATCATTCCAGAACCAATTCGCGAAGAATGGGATTTGAGGGCAAGAAATTGGTTCCTTGGGCATGGGAGTGCGTATGACGAACTTACATGGGACCTTGTTTGCAGTGACGGGATAAAGGTACACAAGAGTACATGGATAAAAGTGGTGAAAGATATTAAAGATGGAATAAAACAGTTTCATCCCGATAGAGAGAAAGACTTGCTGACCTTGGTCCTCGGGAATCACGAACATGGAGGACGAGTCTGAGGCCTTGACGGGAGTTTCATGTGGGAGACTTGGTTTCCTAACGATCAAGGTACCTATAGAAGCCGAGCAAGAGCAAAGCAGCGACGGGAGGAGGAGGAGGCAGATAAATTCAACCAGCTGCTAGCAAGACTTGACAAGCAGCAGCAGATCGACGAACTTAGAGGAATAGCGCGCTTGCAAGATCCTCCACTCGATATTACCGCCAACCCATCTCAGCGAAGAAGCAGCGTGGCTGAATCGGAGGCCCCGTCTGACGATGCACTCTATACAGATGGCGGTCCCGGCTACCTCGTGGATGGAATGAAGGAGCAGATATCTTGTGAGCTCCATCATAAATTGAAGAACGTATCTGTGAAGGTGGCGGTCGGATCTGCTTTGCCTTGTCCACCTGACGCACGTTGGCATGGCCGTGAGATTCCACCTGGCTATGCCAAAGTCGGGGTGGATCAAATCGTAAAGGAGTGGGAGTCAATGGAGCTTGACATCCCTGGACCTAAAGGTGAGAACACACTTGGAGAAGTACTTGGTGGTATCATTCTATGGGACAAGAAGGTTTCCAGGCTCGGCCCCAAGGCCAACACTACCGCCTCTGAGTCATCGCATGTCTCCTTCACCTCCATCACCTCCAAGAAGTCCACCCCATGATGACTATGACCACCACATCCTGAGTCCATCTCGATCTTCGCCACAGGCTCAGCAGTCTTCGCCGCCTGCTAAGGACAATAAGCGGAGCGTGCTCCGTTAGTGAGTACTACGCGGCAGCCCAAAACGGAAAATGTCGCCCCTCTCAACAGTGCATCTTGATAATCTTCCCATCAGACCTTACGATCGTACTGATATGGAAACTGCAGCAATAGCAAAGGCCGAAGTGGCGGCGCATTTTGAGAAGAAGAAACCCGAGCCCACTCCGGTATACACCTGATACGTCAGAAACGTATCTATAATTTTTTATGTTCCATGCTTGTTAGTATCTACTTTGCTTTGCTTTGTCTACACTTTGAGGTGCTTTTTACATCTTTTCTGGTACTAACCTATTAACAAGTTGCCATGGTGCCAGTTGCCTGTTTTCTGCTGTTTTTGGTTTCAGAAAAGCTAGTAAGGAAATATTCTTGGACATGGACGGGACAAACGTCAAAGTCAATAACTATCCATGGGGAACAAGAATTCCAGAGGGGACACGGAGAGGCATGCCAGGGTATCCAGACCCCCTAGGTGCGGCCAGGGGTGGGCCCGCGCCTGGGAGGGGTGTGGCCCCCTGGCCACCTCCTCGGCCTCCCCTTCTCCTATAAGAAGCCCCCGATGCAGAAACCCTAAGAACCCGATCAAATCTCCACGAAACCGTCTGTAGCCGCCACCACCATCGTCCCTAGATCGGGGGATCTGAAGTTCTTCGCGTCACCCTGCCGGAGGGGAGATCATCTCGGAGGCCTTCTCTCCGGTATGATTCGTGAGTAGTTCCACCTTGGACTATGGGTCCATGTAGTAGCTAGACGGTTGTATCTCCTCATTTGTGCTTTCATGTATAGATCTTGTGAGCTCCGTTCATGATCAAGATCTAATCTATTTGTAATCATGCATGTTGTGTTTGGGGGGATCCGATGGATATTGAGATTATTATGTTGGTTTGATTAATGGTTTTTTCTTTATGATTCTATCATGTCTGTGTTGTTTGTGATCTTGCATGCTCTCCGTTGTTAGTGGCTATCTTGGCCAAGTAGTTGCTAGTGACTCCAAGAGGGAGTATTTATGCTCGATAGTGGGTTCATGCCTCTAGTTTCCAAGGGAAGTGACAGAAATCTCTTCGGTTGTAGATGTGTTGTTGCTACTAGGGAGAAAACAACGGTCTCTTGTTCATGGAACATGTGGATTGTTTACCTTACACACTTTGCTTAAAGCAGTTGTCTGTTGCTTGCAACTTAATACTGGAGGGGGTTCGGATGATAACCTGAAGGTGGACTTCTAGTCATAGATGCAGTTGGATGGCGGTCTATGTATCTTGTTGTATTTCCCAATTGAATCTCATAGGATCTTTTTGAATAGTATTACATTGTTATGTCTTGCTCAGTTATTGTCAATTGCCCTACTGTAATTTGTTTACCCTTCATGTCATGTTGTTTATCTAAGGAGAGCACCTCTAGTGAACTATGGACCCCGGTCTAATCTTTACCATTGATACATCTTCCATTGTTACTTGTTTACTTGCTGCAAACCATTACCTTCCACACCATACATTTAATCCTTTGTTACAGCAAACTGGTGAGCTTGACAACCTCACTGATTCGTTGGGACGAAGTCTTGAGTTTGTGTTGTGCAGGTTTCCATGTTGCTTACAACACCTTTGACACGTTTCCTTCCTCCTTCTGGTTCGATAACCTCGGTCTCTACTGAGGGAAACTTGCTGTTGTGCTCATCACACCTTGCTCTTGGGGTTCCAACGAAGTGTCCCACGTCAACACCTGGTGCACGCATCAAGATTTCTTGCGTCGTTGCCGGGGACACAGCTTTGACCTTTTCCTCCCCATCGAGCACCATCAACACCGAGAAGCAAAAGGCATATGCAATTGATTTTCTGAACACAAAATCACAATATGAGTTGCACCATAAGCCAGATGACTATCTACGCACACTTCAGAAAGAAGTGGCAAAGAGCAAATCAGGTGCAAGCGGTAAAAAAATCAGCATCACCATAATGAGCTATTTATGAAGCTTCCGCAATAAAAAACTATGCATATAGTATATAAAAAGATTGTTGAGATGCTCATTGTCTGCTTGCCTTGTCATTTTGGTTATGGGAAAGCTCCTGTACCATGTGCAAGGGGTACGCCGTTGGCGGTTCTCAATGATATGCAAATACTTACAATAACAAGAACTTGCCTGGGCCCAAAGTTGATGTAGCATGGAGTGTGGCCCTCACATTCAAGGGACTTGAGATTGCCAACTTATACTTCGTCAAGCATATACTCCCTAGTTTGTTCACTTTAACCTTAATCACTTCAAGATGCTTATGATAGGGGCAATGAGGGCTGAAAGCTAACAAGTACCATAATTTTTGGAAGCTCTTTTTGAAACTTGAAATCCCCGATTCCTTTACAAAAGGATTTTCTTCCACCATTACTTGAGTCTCCACCTTCTACCTTTAGGCACCATTAAGAGAGCATAGTTGTCATCATGTGTGCAGTGTTCCAAAGCTTATTGATTGATGCATATTGTGTTATTACTTGTTCTTGTGCTACTTGTTTCTAGTCACCCTTGTGAACTTTGAAGGTGTCCTATGAATCTATACTCTATGAGGGACAAGCTGATTGCCACAATGCTATGTTTTCTGTATGTGAAACAAACAAACGTTTTTCAATGCATGTTATTCATGATCTTTGTTTGTATTTTGTCATGTTGCAACAGTGGTTGCTTTGTCTTACTGTTAGAACTCCATTCTTTCATGCACATGTTTAGAGTTCTTTGATCCCAACTTTCAATGCTTTCAAATGGTTGGATCTTTATTGTGAGGGTGCATGTCACCTCAAAAATTATTCTTTTTATCACTAACCTACTCGAGGACGAGGAGGAGTTAAGCTTGGGGATGCTTGATATGTCAGAAACATATCTATAATTTTTGATGTCCCATGCTTGTTAGTATCTACTTTGCTTTGCTTTGTCTACACTTTGAGGTGCTTTTTACATCTTTTCTGGTACTAACCTATTAACAAGTTGCCACAGCGCCAGTTGCCTATTTTCTGTTGTTTTTGGTTTCAGAAAAGCTAGTAATGAAATATTCTCGGAATTGGACGGGACAAACGTCAAAGTCAATAACTTTATGTGGGGAACAAGAAGTCCAGAGGGGAGACGGAGAGGCGTGCCAGGGCAGCCAGACCCCCCTAGGCACGTCCATGGGTGGGCCCGTGCCTGGGAGGGGTGTGGCCCCCCTGGCCACCTCCTCGGCCTCCCCCTTCGCCTATAAGAAGCCCCCGATGCAGAAACCCTAAGAACCCGATCAAATCTCCATGAAACCGTCTGCAGCCGCCGCCACCATCGTCCCTAGATCGGGGGGATCAGAAGTTCTTCCCGACACCCTGTCGGAAGGGAGATCATCCCGGAGGCCTTCTCTCCGGTATGATTCGTGAGTAATTCCACCTTGGACTATGGGTCCATGTAGTAGCTAGATGGTTGTATCTCCTCCTTTGTGCTTTCATGTATAGATCTTGTGAGCTCCGTTCATGATCAAGATCTAATCTATTTGTAATGATGCATGTTGTGTTTGTGGGGATCCGATGGATATTGAGATTATTATGTTGGTTTGATTAATGGTTTTGTCTTTATGATTCTATCATGTCTGGGTTGTTTGTGATCTTGCATGCTCTCCGTTGTTAGTGGCTATCTTGGCCAAGTAGTTGCTAGTGACTCCAAGAGGGAGTATTTATGCTCGATAGTGGGTTCATGCCTCTAGTTTCCAAGGGAAGTGACAGAAATCTCTTCGGCTGTAGATGTGTTGTTGCTACTAGGGAGAAAACAGCGGTCTCTTGTTCATGGAACATGTGGACCGTTTACCTTACACACTTTGCTTAAAGCAGTTGTCTGTTGCTTGCAACTTAATACTGGAGGGGGTTCGGATGATAACCTGAAGGTGGACTTCTAGTCATAGATGCAGTTGGATGGCGGTCTATGTATCTTGTTGTATTTCCCAATCGAATCTCATAGGATCTTTCTGACTAGTATTGCATTGTTATGCCTTGCTCAGTTCCTGTCAATTGCCCTACTGTAATTTGTTTACCCTTTATGCCATGTTGTTTATCTAAGGAGAGAACCTCTAGTGAACTATGGACCCCGGTCCAATCTTTACCATTGATACATATTCCACTGTTACTTGTTTACTTGCTGCAAACCATTACCTTCCACACCATACATTTAATCCTTTGTTATAGCAAACCGGTGAGCTTGACAACCTGACTGATTCGTTGGGACAAAGTCATGAGTTTGTATTGTGCAGGTTTCCACGTTGCTTGCAACACCTTTGAGATATTTTCTTCCTCCTTCTGGTTCGATAACCTCGGTCTCTACTGAGGGAAACTTGCTGCTGTGCTCATCACACCTTGGTCTTGGGGTTCCAACAAAGTGTCCCACGTCAACACCTGGTGCACGCATCAAGATTTCTTGCGCCGTTGCCGGGGACACAGCTTCGACCTTTTCCTCCCCATCGAGCATCATCAACACCGAGAAGCAAAAGGCATATGCAATTGATTTTCTGAACACAAAATCACAATATGAGTTGCACCATGAGCCAGATCACTATCTACACACACTTCAAAAAGAAGTGGCGAAGAGCAAATTAGGTGCAAGCGGTAAAAAAATCAACAAGCACAGGTCCAAGCGGGACCAAAATTGCAATCAGTAAATAATCAAACGTTCCCCTTCTCGGACAACAGTCCAAACAAACGATCGCACCCCTCAAGGTGTTTTCTGAAAACGTTTCCCTTGTCACACAACAACCACTAGATATGTCAGTAGCTGCGGAGTTGGTGGCCAGCATGAAAATTCGTCTTGATGAACTGTTAGGCCCCAACTCGACCTTCTACCCAAGGCTGTTGTAGCCCGTAGATATGTCATAGTTGAGGATTTGGTCAACAAAGAAGAGATGAAAGAACTGCCAACACAACTGCGGAATCTCCATGAGTGGTACTTGATAGCTGCAAAGCAAGGGAGAATATTTATCACAGCGAAAGTCCCACGTGGGTACTACTTCAGAAAAAGCGAAGAGGTTCATGTTGAGTTTCCAGAACTGTTCTAGTTATACAATCTCGACGCCCTCGACAAATCTATCCTCAGCTGGTATTGTCTATAAGTTATTGAATTCATTGTCTACATGTTCAGTTCATTGCATGTAATTATCCTCATTATATCCTTTGCACTCTATTATTATATAGAATAAAGATCTAAGAATGTAAAAAAATAAGAATCTATAGTGTTGGGTTCATTGACCCAGATAAAGTACATATAAAGACGCTAACAACAAACCCCGAGGAGACGGAGGAAAACATTTTGAGGTTTTTAAAGGAGCAAAATTTCTATGACCACATACTATTTACTTACAATTTCGAGTAAACGTCTTACTCTGTTGTACAGATATTCACTTTTGATTACTCGACGCTAAGTGTAACTAATGAGTTACTGATGTATATATATAAACATTTGCAGCTTCCACTGGATTCTACTAGACATTCAACTTGATAAGGGAAGAGTTAAAGTCATGGACCCATTAAAGAGAAACCTGGAAGCGTTCCGCAACATACAGGACATGCTCCAGAAGTAATTTTCTCGCTATATCGGTCTCTTTCATTGATTTCCTGAGATATTAGGTAATGAATAACTCACTCATTCATTTTCTTCGTCGGGCAGGGTTTAGATCCGGTTCAAGAGCGAGGTTACGGGTTCCTTTAGTCAGCCGTTGACGTTTGAGGTGGTCTTGGTAAGTAGCACGTGATATGTCCGCGCATCTCTTTACTTCTAGTTTCAATACAATAATGATGCTAGATTATTATTTTGATTTAATTATATTCTCGTAAAGTGCACGAGGCAACCACAAGGGTCGAATTTATATGGATTCTACGTTTGCGAGTTTATTCGCATATTTACCACCGAGCACAAAGATTATAGAGTCGACGTAAGAAATACATTCACACCATCATTTTATTACCGTCACTTTTTGTTATCATGATTGATATTCATATTGATCTCCTTTTCTTATATAGTTCGAGAGAATGCGGGATCAACTCCTACCATATCAACATGTACTAGCAATTGCGGAGGAGCTGGCGGGTTTTATTTTCAAAGAGATGGTCGACAATGGCGAAGAATTTAGTGTGAATAGGCGCTAATAATCTCCATGTAATTGACTAGACGGGCTCCAGTCCTGGTAATTGTGATCTCCATGTAACTATGTAAATTATATATATTTGTATGCTCGATATCGTAATACAACTTATCTTATATATATGCACGAACATGTACGATATGTGATGGCGTATAAATATTCAAAAACTATTTTGAAATGAAAAATCATTAACCAAATATAATAAATAAGGTTTCTAGCAAACAAGCCGATAGTTCTGATTTAGAAGATGATGAGCAAAAATCTAGAGGCACATAGCACCATGGCATCGACATTTAGACATTACAGTCTTCACAAAAAATCATTAAAACAGAATGCTAAATAAAATCTCTAACACACGAGGCGTTGCTTTTCATTTAGACAACAAGAGCCACAAAGCGTAGCTGAAACTTCAGTAGGAAGGGGCAGCCACCCGTTTGCTGTAGGGTTCGCAGCATAGAAAACAAAAATTTTCCTACGATGGGAACTATGTACCAAGATCTATCTACTAGATACAAACAACGGGCGGATGTATATCCGTATAGAACATACCCTTGAAGACCAACAAAGTTTAACGAGTTCAACTCGTGGTTGATGTAGACGATCTCTTGCCGATCTCAAGATCGAGAGGAAGTCCTAGCGCCGCAAAATAGCAGCGCATCCGTGCTCGCACACACGTTCGAGGCACCGAGCAACCTCCGCCTCCTCGCTCCATCGATGCAGCGGAAGCACAACTCTTTCTTGCCGAATAGCCACCGGGAATATGTATCTCGCTAGTCCGAGACCATGGGGAATAAATTCTAGAGGGGGAGAGAGATCCTTCACGAGGAGGTGTGCTTTGAGAGGAGGAGAGGGGGGCCTTTTATAGGAGAGAGGGGGGCACCCAAGGGTCATGGTGCCCAGCCATGGGGGCTGCCCCCACCTCTTCCACATTCATGTGGGTGGAGCTCTCACTCAAAATGAAAAGCCTCCACTCCCATTAAAAAGCCTCCACTCAAAAATCCACTCACATGCATTAAATTTCCACCAAATTTAATGCAAGCTCTCATTTAAATAAAACTCTTTTATTTATTTATTCAGAATTTTGTTAATTACTTTAATTAACAAACATTCACATAAAACCCCTTGCTAGTATTCCATTTCACATGCAGAACTAGTTTTAGCAATTTCAACCGAAACAGTTTCGGTGTCTAGTGAAATAAATTCCTGCGCTTTCCTTTTCTTTTCGGCATGAAACTTTTGCTCCAAATGGATGTCGGTGTCTCTTAAGTGTGTCACCCTACGGTTCGCGAATAATGCGGACATGATCGAGACTCCTCTCAGATCAATAATCAGAAGCGGGATCTGGAGACCCATACTAACTCCCACACATTCAACGATGACTTTCTTGTGATCGTCGGAACCTTTTACGCTAGTATCTTAATCCCTTTGTTTCGCGATATATTACATGTCCGAGATTCGATCATCGGTATCTCCATACCTAGTTTGATCTCGTTACTGACATGCACTCTTTTCTCGTTCCCGTGATATAACATTCTAGTGATCAAATCACTTGCTTGCAAGCTAATCAATGTGATATCACCGAGAGGGCCCAGAGCATATCTATCTGTCATCGGGATGAACAAATTCCACTCTCGATCCATGGGCCTCAACATAACACTTTAGTAGTTCTGAACCCATCTTGATAATCACCCTGTTATGGTGTGACGTTTGATGTTATCAAGAAACTCTTCCGGTGTTAGTGATTGACATGATCTCATGGTCTAAGGATTAGGATCACTTCGTAAGTTGTTATAGCAATATAAACTCAATGACTTTGATCGTAATGCTATACTTCGGATGAATGTTCATCACACCATTACACTAATGTTGTGATCCCGTTATTAATAACATCCAATGTCCATGATCAGGAAACCTTGATCATCTTGTTAATCAACGAGCTAGTTTATGAGAGAGGCATAACTAGGAACTTTCTGTTTGTTTATTAAACACACATGTATTAATGTTTCCGTATTAATACAATTATAGCATGAAAAATAAACATTTATCATAAATAAGGAATACGATAATAACCACTTTATTATTGCCTCTCGGGCATATTCCCTTCAGTCTCCCACTTGCACTAGAGACAATAATCTAGTTTGAAAACTTTGTGTATTGAACACCTATGGCTTTCTGGTGTTCCAAATACGTAACTGCAAGTGGTTAACATAATCTACGGATCTCACACTTTCAGGTCCGTGTGTATTTGCATGTCTTTGCGTCTCCACGCATCACTCATTCTCCAATGAGATGACATTATATAAATTTGGTCTTTTGGTGAGACCTTTAGTTCCTTGCGGTTAAAACACGTCGATACTATTGTCGTACAATATATCTTTAGTGTTAGCCCGTTGCGAACCACACCTTAGTTTGATAACAAACTACTTGACACAAACACCCTCCTTTGCTGCTACTATAGCAGTCATATACTTAGCCTTTTGTTGTAGTATTCGTCATAATGTCTTAACTATAGAACTCTTCCAAATCCATCATGGAATCTCCTTTCCATTACATTGTGCCACCCATAGTTTAAATTGAGATAAACTTAATTTGTATCTTGTGACAAAAATAGTATCAATGTAACGCTTTACAATGAACTATTTGTAATTGTTTGTCACCTCTACATAAATATATTCTTAGTTCTTTCCAAAAGATCATAAGAATATCCTTACTATCGTCCAATGATCATTTTATGATTCATTCTGGTATATGCTCATAACACTTAGAGCATAGGACATATCTGGATGTGTACATACCATGGTATGATTGATCAAAAGATTCTCGTGATTTCACTCATCAAGTGTCAAAGCACTTGAATCTTGTTTCACTTATCAAGTGTCGATGCACTTGAATCTTGTTTCACTTATCAAGTGTCGATACACTTGAATCTTGATTCAATTCTTTTCCATGCGACAAGAACCGTCTCTTGTTGTTTCTATATTGAACTCCTTCAATATCTCATATATGTACGTTCGGCACAACCATATTAGCGTCACAGTTTATCCACTATAGACATTCATGCTAAATATTCGGGTTTTGCCTAAGTCTTTCATCGAAATGAAATTCTTAACCTTTGTCAATAAAAATTACATAATTTCTAATCAACAAGATATCCTCCACATAATGTATTAGAAATATGTCTCTGTGCTCCCACTTAATTTCTTGCAAATGCAAGCATCTTCATCGTCTTCTGATGAAAACTCTTTTTCATCACGGTGAAGATTCCAACTCCGCGATGCTTACTTCAACAATTGAAGTTTGCATGCCCCTTTTTAGCATCCGTTGAATTAACAAAACCCTTTGGATCGTGTCATGTACACGTCCTAGGTAACCATTCTATTAAAATAACTTTGTTTTGTTTATTCATCTACCATATACCAAATTATATGTAGTGATTGCTATTTTAATCCGTCCAGACTAAATATCGCTATGAAAGATCAAATCTTGTCATAGTCAACTCCTTGAACATTGTCATAAAATACTTTATGACATGTCGACTATTTCATAGATGTGAAACATCCATGTCTGTTTCATTATAGATTCAAATATGACTGATAGGTTTTTACACCTTTCCGGAGGGCCTTCCAAGTTCAAACCTTGATTTCTCGTGTATGGAACTATCACGGATTTTATGGCTTCAAACCATTTGACGGATTCAGGGCCCATCATCGCTTCTTTGCATGTAGTCGGTTCATCATTGTCAAACAATAATGATTTACTCTCAAATCTTAGCATTTGATTGTTTATCTGACCGACTTGGTTCAATAAGAACTTAGATCTCCGTGACCACAATATTTGAGGCACATAATCTATGAGCATTATGGCAGCCTCCGGAACAATTTCCGGCGCTGCGCAACTCAGCACATTTAGCTAAGGTTCGTTAACCTTATCAAAGTTCTATTGTCCTCCCACTTAACTTTTATGAAAAATTCCTTCTTCAAGAAACTTCACGTTTCAAGCGACAAACCCTTTTTGTCCTTGATGTTATGGAGGAATAACCAATTGTTATTCTAAATAACCTACAAAGACATGCTCATCCGACTTTGGTTGTAAACATCTTAATTATGTTTAGCATACCAAAATTTAAGAAATGACAACTTGGGTTTTACCCCAAACCATAACTTCCATGGTGTCATTTAAACGGATCAAGATGGAGCTCTTTTCAGTGTAAAAGCGGTAGTCTCTAAAGCTTTAATCTTTTTAAAACATAATGGCAGTTTTATAAATAACACCTTTGATCCAACCATGTCAAACAAGGTTTCATTACAAATCTCAAATACTCCATACTCCTATGGTGTTTCGGGAGATGTAAATCTAGGTGTTTGCTAAACTTGCAACTCAAATAAATCCCTTTATGATAAAATCATAATTCATTTATTTTTCTTGTTACACTTGTAACTCAAATAAATCCCTTTATGATCAAATCATAATTCATTTATTTTTCTTGTCACAATGATTTTCCACTTCATCTTGAAAGTCTTTGAAACGTTTTTCAAATATTTCACACTTCTTTCTCATTAAGTGAATATTCACTCAAATTTCCGGAGAAAGCATATGAAGTTGAAATCCATCGCTTACGACTACACATAATGGACTACATACATCCATATGTATAAATTCCAATAATTTAGTCGTTCGTTCTTCTTTGGCCTTTGAACGAAGTTTTAATTATCCCGAGGAAAGTCTTACAAGCGTCACTTGATCAAATCAAAGACTCCAAAAATCCATAAAAATGGAGTTTCTTCATGTTTTCTTTCCAATATAATTTAAACAACGATGTCACTTCGTAAGTGATCTTTCAATCATTTGTCTTGCGACATTTTAGCATTAGGTTTTATGGATGTGATTTCTCCAACTAGATTTGTAAATCATCCATCTTATATGGAATACGGTAATTATTTGAACAAACTTTGTTCTCATAATACCTGATTCAAATAACAATTATTAAAACAAATCTTGAAGTCAAGCTTTGATGTCAACGAGAAATACAAACAACGGGTTGTTTGTTTTCGATGAACATCATCACATATTCTCTTGCTAGTTACTTAGGCCATTGTGGTTCATGAATTGCGTCGTTTCGTATGAAATTTCATACCAACCAATTCGGTATCCAATACCCAAGAACCACATTGTTTAACAAGCAAAGAATACAACCATAACATGTATATCATATATATACCTAAATTGGATATTTCCAATCTTTTCTTTTCTGCCAAATATATTTTATAGATTCTCTTTCAGCATTTCCTTTTCCTTTTTAAAAGAATCTATCAACATCAAAAGTGGCGCCATTTACATGACACATAGTCCAAAGCGTGTCTATTCAAATAATAATACCTTTGGACTTGCACATTGAAGTAGATCACCATCATCAAAATGATCGGTATTCTTTCAAAATCCATTCTTTAGTAATATTTTAGTGTAGTAAACACTTTACATACATCTTCTATTCACCCTTATCATGACGACTTTCATGATCAAGCTACTGTAGCTTATAAAGGCGAATCGTGAGTATAACATTACTTTCCAAAACCCTTTTGGATGATTAGGATGTCTAGCATCTCCAACCTTCGTAAATTCTCATCCAATATAATAACATATATTATACTCTATCATATTGCAACCAAAACATTGTTTCCGATATCGTTATATCTGCCACACATGATGGTTTCTGAAACAATTCTTTTAGCTCCTAGATAAACTTGATATTAAAACAATCAAGAATCATGGAGGCAAACATGATACTTAAGATACTAACACTGGAATTGTTACTCTCGATTTAATACTAACTATTAAATTTCACGGAGTAAATAGAGTTTGCTGAAAGTTTGCAATAGGACTTTAAACTTTAGATTGACACTCAACACAATACGATACCAGTTCGTAAAGTATATATCCAGAATTCTATAGTTCTATTATATCAATTACAACTATGCATAAGGTGGTGAACGAATGGCAATGACTACAACAAATTATGCAAATTCGCTTTGATTTAATTTATGATAAATTGAGTTCTACTAATCCAAATTAGAAATGAACTCCCACTCAAAAACGACATCCCTCGTGTCTTTTTGGTGATTACATGAACCAAATCCACTACACCAAGTCCGATCATCACGTGAGTCGGTGTAGCTTCAAAGGCGAGCATCCATATGGTCATCATATCAAAAACATATGACTCATGCTTAACCTTTCGGTCCGTGTTCCGAGGCCATGTCTGTACATGCTAGGCTCGCCAAGTAAGAACCTTAGTATTCACGTGTGTAACTGTCTTACACCCGAGATATGCCCGTGGATTCAAGTACACCCGATCATCACGTGATGTCTTGAAGCGACAAAACATTGTCGGTGCATACTTAAGGAAGAACACATTCTTATCTTGATATCTAAATGAGGGATCATCTTATTATGCTAATAAAACGCCAAACAAGCAATATAAGATGCAATCAAAACATCACATGTTTATAAGTGAAATGATATGGTTCCCGCATATGATCTCCATCATGTGCACTGTGGTATGATCACTATCATACCTATATGTGTAAGTCCAAGGTCTATGGAGATTACACGTTATGTGTGTTGTAAAAGTATCATCTCATACTTCTACTTACAACATCACCATATCATAACACTAGCCCAACAACAATCTAAACTAGACGCCTCTAATTTATCCATTGCAAGTTTTACGTGGCTTAGGGCTTTCGAAGATAGAACCATTCTTACCTACGAACATGAACCACAACGAGGATAACCAAATTGTTGACAACTCGTTGCAAATTAGGTATTGACTATAGTAGGAGAGACAGACACCCGCTAGCCACTTATGCAAAACTAGTTGCATGTCAAGCGTGGAACAGGTCTCATGTGCGAGGACATGTAAAGTTTGTCCGGGCCGCTTCATCCCACTATGCCACCAATATCCAAAGTACAACTAAGAAGCAATAAAATGATCATCATCGCCCACATACTCACATGTGTACTACCCGTGCAAAGTATCTACGCATAGATCCGGCTCTGATACCACTGTAGGGTTCGCAGCATAGAAAACAAAAAAATTCCTACGATGGGAACTATGTACCAAGATCTATCTACTAGATACAAACAACGGGTGGATGTATATCCGTAGAGAACATACCCTTGAAGACCGACAAAGCTTAACGAGTTCAACTCGTGGTTGATGTAGACGATCTCTTGCCGATCTCAAGATCGAGAGAAAGTCCTAGCGCCGCAAAACAGCAGCGCATCCGTGCTCGCACACACGTTCGAGGCACCGAGCAACCTCCGCCTCCTCGCTCCAGCGATGCAGCGGAAGCACAACTCTTTCTTGCCGAATAGCCACCGGGAACATGTATCTCGCTAGTCCGAGACCATGGGGGATAAATTCTAGAGGGGGAGAGAGATCCTTCACGAGGAGGTGTGCTTTGAGAGGAGGAGAGGGGGGCCTTTTATAGGAGAGAGGGGGGCACCCAAGGGTCATGGAACCCAGCCATGGGGGCTTCCCCCACCTCTTCCACATTCATGTGGGTGGAGCTCCCACTCAAAATGAAAAGCCTCCACTCCCATTAAAAAGCCTCCACTCAAAAATCCACTCACATGCATTAAATTTCCACCAAATTTAATGCAAGCTCTCATTTAAATAAAACTCTTTTATTTATTTATTCAAAATTTTGTTAATTACTTTAATTAACAAACATTCACATAAAACCCCTTGCTAGTATTCCATTTCACATGCAGAACCAGTTTCAGCAATTTCAACCGAAACAGTTTCGGTGTCTAGTGAAATAAATTCCTGCGCTTTCCTTTTCTTTTCAGCATGAAACTTTTGCTCCAAATGGATGTCGGTGTCTCTTAAGTGTGTCACCCTACGGTTTGCGAATAATGCGGACATGATCGAGACTCCTCTCAGATCAATAATCAGAAGCGAGATCTGGAGACCCATACTGACTCCCACACATTCAACGATGACTTTCTTGTGATCGTCGGAACCTTTTACGTTAGTATCTTAATCCCTTTGTTTCGCGATATATTACATGTCCGAGATTCGATCATCGGTATCTCCATACCTAGTTTGATCTCGTTACTGACATGCACTCTTTTCTCGTTCCCGTGATATAACATTCTAGTGATCAAATCACTTGCTTGCAAGCTAATCAATGTGATATCACCGAGAGGGCCCAGAGCATATCTATCTGTCATCGGGATAAACAAATTCCACTCTCGATCCATGGGCCTCAACATAACACTTTAGTAGTTCTGAACCCATCTTTATAATCACCTATTACGGTGTGACGTTTGATGTTATCAAGAAACTCTTCCGGTGTTAGTGATTGACATGATCTCATGGTCTAAGGATTAGGATCACTTCGTAAGTTGTTATAGCAATATAAACTCAATGACTTTGATCGAAATGCTATACTTCGGATGAATGTTCATCACACCATTACACTAATGTTGTGACCTCGTTATTAACAATATCCAATGTCCATGATCAGAAAACCTATGATCATCTTGTTAATCAACGAGCTAGTTTATAAGAGAGGCATAACTAGGAACTACCTTTTGTTTATTAAACACACATGTATTAACGTTTCCGTATTAATACAATTATAGCATGCAAAATAAACATTTATCATAAATAAGGAATACGATAATAACCACTTTATTATTGCCTCTCGGGCATATTCCCTTCATTTGCATCATTAACCTTCGGACGCTGGTATGTGAAAAGGAAACAAAAGATCAGATGGTAAATATTTAGACAAATGAAACTTACAACTTGCTACAGATCTAGCTAGCTAGTCACAGGGATGATTGATTAAATAAGCATGTTGGCAGATCAAGTACGAGTATAATACTCAAGCAATGATACTAGATTTTGGGCATCTACAAACTTACTGCTGCATTTAGATACATGAAAACTGAACTTTTGTCTATCTCTAACCACAGTCAGAAAGAATTGACACCACGAAGGGCCATTTGATTGTTCAGAGTTGACTGAAACAAAGATGCATAAGTCATAGAAAGAATTGACACCACGAAGGGCCATTTGATTGTTCAGAGTTGACTGAAACAAAGATGCATAAGCAATTACGAACGCATACCATGCTTGCGGATCATACAAAGAGTCGTCAATGTTCAGAGGCGTGTACCAAGGAGATGCAGAGCCACCGATGCCTCCAGCCGGTGCCCAACGTGGTGCAGAGGAGGCCGCCACGGATTGCAGCGGTGTGGGGGAAAGTCGGCGGTGGGACAGGACGAAGTCATGGCGGGACCGTATGTGGAAGGGAAAGTCGGCGGTGGGATAGGACGAAGTCATGGCGGGACGAGCTAGGGCGCTGGCGGCAGCCCAAGGTGAGGCGTTGTCGGTAGAACGAGATGAGGCGCCGATGGAGGGACCTCCCGAGGCTCCGCCGCCCGCGTCCTTTTGGACTGCTTACCCATCTCCTTGATACGGCGCCAGCGGCAGTTCTAGGATTGAGAGGTGGCGATTTGGGGGTGATTTGGAGCAGGAGTCCTAGGGTTCATGTGCTATTTGGAGGCTTTTTCGATTTGGCGCGCAAGAGAAGATTTGGGGCGGATTTGGCGCACGATGGAGAAGGGAGAAGCCCGGGAGGTGAGGGAGACGCACGGGATCGGCAGTGCCGGCGCTAGCGCTCGCATCCGGCTGCAAACAGGCGACACTTCCTCGTATTTTGCGATGTAGCAGGGCGATACGCGGAGCGCCCGTTCGTTTCTCTCTCCCCTCTTCTCTTGCCTCCAGCTTATGATTTAAATGACGTGAACTCTCTTATAGCCAGCTGACTACAGGGCCGGCTCTGGTATTTCCGAGGCCCGAGGGCGGACTTCATCAACGGGCCCAACAATGAAAAAAATTCAACACCATACATGAATGGATAAAAATATTATAAAGTCATAAAGGCTGATGGTTTTTCAACAGAACCAAATTTCTAAGCAATTTTCTTGTGTTTGTTCCAAACAAATTATTGTAGAAGCTACAAACGTACAAAACAAATAGAAATAGCATGCTAACAAACCTCCAAGCCAGTGCCTCCAAAAACCAGGCTATTTAAAATTTTGAATAAGACTGACTATCTCCTCCATGGACGAACCGAGTAAATAGATACGCTAACAAATGGAAGCAGTTGTAAAGAGCAAGAAAAATCGGTCACCACAGCGAGAATTGGAGATTGGAAACACAGAAAAATAGTTGGCCTGTATATAGGTCTGAAGAATTACCTATTGATGAAGGGCTGATCTTGATCTCTCCCCAATTTCTGGGCAATTTGGCCATAAGAGGTAAGCCGTAGGAGCGGTCGCTCCTGTGCCTTCCTCTCACTACAGGACTGGGAAGCTACGCCGACGGCCAAACGTCGGGGCCGTCGGCGTAGCCATCGTCCAGGCCAGCCCCGCCAAGCAGCCGTCGGCGTAAAATTGCCCTCGGCATATTCTATGCTACGCCGACGGCTGCCCTCGGCGTAGCATACGCCGACGGCTGCCCTCGGCGTAGCTATTTTTTATTTTATCTCATTAAACTTTGAAAAATCATAACTAAATCATTCTAATTCGGAAAAATACAAATAATATATCAAAATTTGCAGAAAAATAAGACCTATCTATCTACACTTAAATATTACACATTTATAAATAAAAATTAAGTAAAATATAAAACATTATATATAGTTTAAAACGGGCATAAAAAATTGAAAAACGATCGAAACAATGCGAAACCTTCGCGTGGTGTTATATTATGTGACATAGTTAGAAGGAAAAATATCAAACTTGGTATATTAATTATGTCTCAAAGAAACCTTCACAAAATGACCTATCTCATTCGAGGTTTCTTGGCTTTCGGGTCAAATGACCAATGTTATGGCTAGAATCAAGGCATAGTTTGTGATAATGTGCCCATATTGTGCATACACATGCATCATGGGATGGCGAACAATGTTGCAGGAGTAAGTTTTCCTTTTTATCGCACCAAAAAACCATTTCCCATTTTCCGAGCATAAAAAACGGACGGTTTTGTGAAGCAACCACCAAATGGCTAATTCAAAATACTACCACCACATTTTACAAAAATACTATACCACCTTATATGGACAATGTCCCAACAGGAGGATCCGAAACCTTTCCGTCCACCTTTGGTGAAAAAGACAAATTTCTGCCGAATCGGCAGGAAGTGGGTCAGATATGAACTACAGGTACATGATCCGATGCTCATGTTTTTTTACAAAAATCATTTTTAGGTTCACAATATGCTATTGATCAAAGATCTAATGAAAGTTTAGCGAGACTCGGCCCCGAGCTAAGAATCTTTATGTCCGCCGTTCAACAAAGTTTAACGATAGTTTAAAACGGGCATAAAAATTTGAAAAATGATCGAAACAATGCGAAACCTTCGCGTGGTGTCATATTATGTGACATATTTATAAGGAAAAATAGCAAACTTGGTATATTAATTATGTCTCAAAAAACCCTTCACAAAATGACCTATCTCATTCGAGGTTTCTTGGCTTTCAGGTCAAATGACCAATGTTATGGCTAGAATCAAGGCATAGTTTGTGATAATGTGCCCATATTGTGCATACACATGCATCATGGGATGGCGAACAATGTTGTAGGAGGAAGTTTTCCTTTTCGTCGCACCAAAAAGCCATTTCCCATTTTCCGAGCATAAAAAACGGACGGTTTTGTGAAGCAACCACCAAATGGCTAATTCAAAATACTACCACCATATTTTACAAAAATACTATACCACCTTATATGGACAATGTCCCAACAGGGGGATCTGAAACCTTTCCGTCCACATTTGGTGAAAAAGACAAATTCCTGCCGAATCGGTAGAAAGTGGGTCAGATATGAACTACAGGTACATTTCCGATGCTCATTTTTTTTACGAAAATCATTTTTAGGTTCACAATATGCTATTTTATCAAATATCCAATGCAAGTTTAGCGAGGCACAGCCCCGAGCTAAGAATCTTCATGCCCGTCGTTCGACAAAGTTTGACGATAGTTTAAAACGGGTATAAAAAATTGAAAAATGATCGAAACAATGCGAAACCTTCGCGTGGTGTCATATTATGTGACATATTTATAAGGAAAAATAGCAAACTTGATATATTGATTATGTCTCAAAAAACCCTTCACAAAATGACCTATCTCATTCGAGGTTTCTTGGCTTTCGGGTCAAATGACCAATGTTATGGCTAGAATCAAGGTATAGTTTGTGATAATATGCCCATATTATGTATAAACATGCATCATGGGATGGCGAACAATGTTGCAGGAGGAAGTTTTCCTTTTCGTCGCACCAAAAGGCCATTTTCTATTTTCCGAGTATAAAAAACGGACGGTTTTGTGAAACAACCACCAAATGGCTAATTCAAAATACTACCACCACATTTTACAAAAATACTATACCACCTTATATAGACAATGTCCCAACAGGGGGATCCGAAACCTTTCTGTCCACCTTTGGTGAAAAAGACAAATTCTTGCCGAATCGGCAGGAAGTGGGTCAGATATGAACTACAGGTACATGATCCGATGCTCATGTTTTTTTACAAAAATCATTTTTAGGTTCACAATATGCTATTTTATCAAAGATCCAATGCAAGTTTTCCTTTTCATCGCACCAAAAAGGCATTTTTCATTATCCGAGCGCAAAAAGGGAATTTTCTAAAGCAACCACCAAATAGCTAATACAAAAACAGAGGGTTTGTGATTAGTTGATATGGATATCATATTTGGATTCCTCTCATTTTTCTGATCAATTTAAACATATTATTTGTTGAATTTCGATTTACAGATTTAAAGATATTAATTATTCTATATTAAATAGAAAAATACAAAAAAAAATAAAATTATTATATTTTTATTTGAATTCAATAATATTTTTATTTATTCATTAATATTTACTTAAATAATTGTTTGTAATTTCAAAAAATACAAACATGTGACATGATGATATAAAAGTTAATAGGATTGATATCATAGTATTGACACCAATGTATGAATTACTTTGCGGAAACGGATTCTGAAGGAACGAGAATGTTAAGCGTGCTGAAGCTGGAGTAGTATTAGGATGGGTGACCTGCTGGGAAGTTTGACTAAAACTGAAATTTAATCAAATAGTAAGTATAATTAGTGTTAAAAATGTTTAAAGTAGGAGATTAACAAGTGAAACAATTCAAAGAATAAAAAAATTGAGAAAAAAAAATAAAAAAATTATTATTTTTCAAAAAAAAAATAAATATTTTTGCAACCGGTCGACAGGCTACGCCGACGGCAAAGCCCTCGGCGTAGCATACGCCGACGGCATTTTGATACGCCGACGGCTTGAGTGTGCTCCGCCGAGGGAGATCTTTGCCGAGGAGGCTACGCCGAGGGCAGCCCTCGGCGTACCATACGCCGAGGGCATTTTGGCCTACGCCGACGGCCTTTTGCCCTCGGCGTAGCGTGCGTGTCCCGTAGTGTCTCTCCAATTCTCGGACGTCTCACTAACCTCGCGTGATTAGGAAAGGAAATTAGGGATTCATGAAGACTGGGCGGCGGCTGCTGACGAGCCGTGCGTGTGGTTCCCTCGAGAAAAAAACGAACGTCCTGAGTCTCCGTGTTTGCTTTGCTTTTTTTTCATTTAGGGGCCTCTTTTCCGTGCGACTGCTTGCAGCTTGCTGTTGCTCTGGCTGCACCACACGTAGATGTGCCTTATTTCATTTTTCTTCTAATCTGTCTTATCTACAATGTATACCAGATATAGGCCCCTATTTAGCTGAGCCCCGGGCCGTCGCCCCTCTTTTCCTGGGCCAGAGCCGGCCCTGGCTGACTATACTTTATTATACAATGCTCTTAAAAGAAAACTATTAGAACGTAAAGGACTATTAGGTAGCCAGCAGCTACACACGTGCATCCATCTTTGCGTGCACATAGAGGTAGGAGCGCAGTACGGAAATCGGCCTCAAAACGAACCCAGGCAAATTAAAGACACGTGCGCTCGATCTCTGCGGTGGTTCGTGCCAGGCATCCCCACCTTCGATGTCAAGCTCCTCCACCAGCCCATCATAGAGCCTAGACAAAGAAATTGTTGTGAAATGACTTATTTGTCGCATATAAGAAACCAGGCCCTTTGGGAGAAGAAACCCGAATGCATTGTTCATTAGGTCGAGGAAAGGCGTCGAACGCCAGCTCCACCCTTTGAAGCTATTAGAGGATACCCCACGCGTTGCTGCGGGAATCTATAGATGAATTCTGAGTAGTACTCATTCAACAAAAGATAAACTCAATTTATGTGGGGCATAAGCATGTTGAACGACTCAAAGGGAAATTTGTAAAAGTAAGAGAAATGAAAAAAAGTAGCAGCAGAAAAAGAACAAAGGGCGGTTGGCACAGTTATTGTTTTGTTGATAATGAAACAATAACAGTTATGAATCACAATGTACATGGTTGTTACCATGTGTTCAAGAAAATTCGTTGGCTATTGTATAATTAAGCTAACAATCTTTTGATCGTCGATCATATGACAAATGTGAGAGTAGGCAAGTAGAACAAACCGTAAAACAGTGGATACATTGTCACTACTAGAGAAAAGCTTATGCGATGCGCACCTAAAAGCTTATGTGAGGCGCATATCATATGCGCCTCTAGCTTTAAGCCTCGGCTATTTTTTATGCGAGACGCATATCATATGCGTCCCCTATACTTCACATATGCGAGGCGCATATCGATATGCGCCTCGCATATGTGAAGTATAGGTATGCGCCTCGCATATGTTTTACAATGCGCCTCGTATATTTATAGTACATGCGCCTCCTATAGTGTCATATATGCGCCTCCGGTAATATTTTCGAAATTCAAGTTTTACAGACCACTATAAATAATAATATACAGATATTCAAATATACAATATAGTCCAGAATACAGTATAAAGAGCACAGAATTTTTTAGAAACTTGCAATTTGCCAAAGCATAATAGAACCAACATGAATACAATACATTACACATCAATCATGACATATAAATTCATACATCAAGTGTTTATGCCACAAGTTCACACCTCCGAGTACAAGTTCACAATCACATTACAACTCCAACCACGTAGCTCCCCTGAGTTCAGGTACATTGTGTTCCCCTGGCATGTGTTGTGCTGCCTGTCGTACATCGCGCGCGTGTGTATGTCCAATGCGCCGATGCCGAGAGATCGATCACGGCGACGCACCGGTCGGCGTGCCCCATGACCGCTCCTCCTCCTCCGCCGTCCTGGCCCGCCCGTGCCGGCCACCGCCGATCTCCTCGACCGTCTTCACCACCTCCGGCGCCTCGGGCCGCGCCTCGGGGGCAGTGGCCGCGCACGCCATAGCCACCTGCAGCAGCGCCACCATCTCCTCCTCCGTGCCGCCGCCCAGCCGCACCAGCTCCGCGTCGAACACCTCCGCCGTCCACTCCTCCCGCACCACCGACTGCACCCATCGCGGCAGGTCCAGCGCCGCGCCGGTACCGTCCACGCCTCCCGATGTGCCCGATACGGGGCACTTGCCGGTCAGGATCTCGAGGAAGAGCACCCCGAGCGAGTACACGTCGGACTTGAACGTCAGCCGGCGCGGGTCCACGAGCTCCGGCGCGCGGTACCCGTCGCCGCCAGCGCGCGTGGACGCGGTCGGCGGCGGCGCGAAGAGGTGCTGCAGGGAGTAGTCGGAGAGCGCGGCCGCGGCGTCGGGGTCGCCGTGCCGGAGCAGCAGGTTGGAGGACTTGACGGCGCCGTGGACGAGGTCGTGCGCCGCGTGCAGGCAGCACAACACATGCCATCTCCTCCGCGATTTTTTCCTCTCTCTCCCGGATTTCGCTGTCGCTTGAGGTGTTGAGGGGAGATGGGGGCAGACGAACGGGGAATGGGGAGTAGTGGCGAGAGGGGAAAGCTGCGGCTGCCAATAAATCCGGGTGGTGGGCAGGAGGGAGAGGTGGACGTGAGGACCTGGTCTACGGACCGTCAGCGGCTGTACCGTCTGTACGACGGGTCTGGTGCATGTGCTGGGTCCTTGGACCGGTGGAGTCTGCCAGGCCAAGATCCGCGAGATTCAGACTTTCGAAATCTGCTGTCCCTTTTTTTCAGGGAGGGGATTGTAGGTGGCAGCGCTGGCGTGCACACGTGATCTCTCCTAGGACCTACAAGGCAGCGATGGAAGTCCTGTGTAATTCGAATACCAGCGCTGCCGTGCCAATGATTTGTTGCTGTGATCACACGCTTTATTCACGGGCTAGCAAGTTTGGCAAGGATGGACATGCGTGAATTCGGAGTGTAATTTGAGGAATGGAATCGAGTGATTTTAAGCAAAAGTAATGCCATGTGCAAAAAGCTGGAAAAAAGTGGTGTCAGGTTATGCGAGACGCATATTACATAATATGTGCCTCCAATAATTCAAACTATAGGAGGCGCATATACAATATGCGCCTCGCATATGCGGCCACCTACTTCCGTCCGGGCCCGCAAGAGTTACTTGAGGCGCATATGGTCGCATATTATCAAATATAGGAGGCGCATGGTTATATGCGCCTCGCATATTCGTGCACCTACCAACACGCGGGCCCACACAGATTATGCGAGGCGCATTCTGCCCATATGCGCCTCGCCTATCTAATATATAGGAGGCGCATATGACTGGAATGCGCCTCGCATAATATGGGGCTGCTAGATTTAGTCCGTACAGGGATTATAGGAGGCACATTCTTATCATCTGCGCCTCGCCTATTTTTATACTAGCGCATGGAGAAGGAGTGTGCCTCGCCTATTTTATAGGAGTCGCATATGGTCTAAATGTGCCTCGCATAAGCATGTCTCCTATAGACTTTTCTCTAGTAGTGTGTAAAGGTTGTTTAACTTTGCCTTTGAATTATCTTTTCAGTTCAGCTTTAAAAAAAACTATACTATTGTATTACATATGATAAGGTCTATCACTTGTCTGCTCCTTCAACTACAATGAATATCAAATGCCCAAAAAATTTCAGACTGATTTATGAAACAAATTTTTACATATTATTGTATCAGCCGTAAGCTCCAGAAGAGAACCACACATATGTCAGATCGCTGTATAAACTGCACATGAAGCAAAATTAGCATGTTTTGACAATAATCTCATATAAAAGTAGTTCAAAATTAGTTGACACGATTTCTAATGATAGAAATATTATTATTTGTACCTGCGTGGAATTTTCATCAAAAGATAGACATATGCACCTTTTGTTTCTTGAGGCTATGCATGGTATATCTACATCAGCCTTGGATAAACGAATATTTTAGGTGACAGTCCCAATAGTAATGTTCTAGAGAAATGATTTTCTGGAAGACCCATATAAGAGCAAAAATGAAACAGTGGCAATGCTTTGAACTTGGAAACACAAAGGTATTTGAGTTGCCCAATAGATATCCTGGCCAGTTTGTTTCTCTAATGATAAACTGGCTGATGCCAACTACAACACTTTTCAACTTGCTTGTAGGTGTTAGCACGTGAAAAATACTACCTTCAAATTGTGTCAAGATGATATCTAGTCTAGATATAAAGAAGAGCTACAGTCTGTATAACCTCAATTTACACATAGAACTACAACAATGGAGTTTGTCCAATTATGTAGAACATGTATACAGGTTCGGGCCTTGGGGGGCAAAGATATACCTGATCTAATAACTGATCAAAGGTGCATGCCTTCTTATCTGTGATCCAGCATTCCAGCCTGTAATCCATGGGGATGAAATGTAGATCCGAAAATACTCTGATCAATTATCATACGAACAGAAAAAATAGGAGGCAGGCCTTACTTATTTGCAGAAATTGAATCTACCATAAACGTCAATTTTAGGGAAACTGAGGATACAATTATCTTCAACTGAACTGAACTTTTTTTTTTGAACTGAACTGAACCTTTGTTTCATATACGCATGCAATTTTCCATCGCTACTACTATTAAACAAGCAAACATAATCTTTTTTAAGTGCACCCAGCTTACCGTACACGAACCAAACTACACCGCTTGATTAAGCCCTCCAATCTCAATTTAACAGCCAGCGTCACTCTAATCGTGGTATGGTGTACACTTAGCAGTTTAAGTTGCCGGACAATACTCCACCGGCAGAGGAATATTCTGCGCCGTGCGTCCGCGGTAGTAGAATTATTCCGCACCCGTCCTCGCCCTGGCAGCCGCCGTTGTTCTCGCCTAATCTATCACCGCTGCCAGCCTGCGCCACAGCCATAGTACCCGCGCCCGCGACGCAGCCGTCTCACTCCTCCCTCCCCTGCCTCTACGTGCACGCCGCACCGCTCCCAGGCCTCAGCTCGGGTCTGCGCGCCATGGGATTCGGGATTTGCCGTCGCGACTGAGCTCGGATTAGGCGACAGGGCTCGTAGGCGGCCGGCCTCCCCCACTGGTTTTCGCGTTCCTGCTACTGATTCGGGCTTGGGTTCCCCGATCCAGAGTGAATCCTGACCACCATCCATCTACGTTGTTTCTGAATTTTCTCAGTACAATAGCTTCGTGTACTGCCTCCTATGGTGTCCTAATCCGTAGGCTGTTGGGTCTGGTGGATGAGGAGAGTCAGGTAGAATTGTGAGGTGATTTGCTTTGCCATGGAGGAGACAGGAGAGGGCTTTTTAGGCTGCAATTTGCACAAGCCATCTATGCTATTCTTTATCTATCTGAATAGAATGCCGAGAAGATGAATTCAGCATCACCAGCAGACCTAAAGGTGCATATAGAATCCCCTATATGTTAACATATCGCTTTTGTGCACTTCCTATCAATTTCCATAGTTTCTTTAAGAATGTGTTTTGGAAAGAGAATTAGACTAATGACATCCAGGTATCTGTATATCGCTAAATCCACTACTCCCTCCGATCCATATTACTTGTCGTGGAAATGGATGTATCTTTTAGTACTAGATACATCCAATCTAATGACAAGTAATATGGATCGGAGGGAGTATCTTTTTTTACTATAGGTGCCTTGCTGAGCAGCTCTTCATCCCTCTATACGTGGCTTTGAGAGGTAATATTCTCCAACTGCAACACCCCTTCTTCTTATAGATATCCGTAAAAGAGATGAATTCTTACATGCTAAGCTGCAATTCTTATTTGCAATGGTGTTGGGATTGTCCTTCTTCTACAGTACGATTCAGTGCAGTCAAGCCAAAGAATATTTCATAATTCGGTTGATGCCAAGAGAAAGAGTTGGGGATGGGATGGGCTTCTTATTTTATCTTATGTTACATGTTGCGCAAGATTTCCTAAGTTAAGTAGTTTTATTACAAAAGAGTAAAACTGCTAAGGAATAATGTATTCATGTGAAAAACACTTTCACCTAACTGTAACTTTTGCTTGTCAACGAAACTGATGCAAACAGTCTGTTGTTCAATACAGCAGAAAGTTGATTTTTATTTTAGCATGTCGGGAGGTGACTTGTTAACCCTGAAGCCTTGCTTGAACAAATATGTGATGTCAGCATGGGTCTTTTTTGGTCTGAACTAATTATGCAGCTTATCTTTCTCAAAAAATGGAAGGCGCATGGTATTTCTAAATCTTAAAAATTGGATGGTTGGGCGTTGTTGCAGAAGTGAATGACTATGTCAATGTATCAGGTGACACTGAAAATCAGCAGTTCTTTTAATTTTGTATTGGGCTGATCTATTATACAGGTTCAGTGACAGTGAGGAGCCGAAGGGAGTGACGTAGGAGTGTATGTTTGTTTATTTAATTTTGTGTTGGTTTCTTATATTTTGTAAATAACAATTTAATGAAACCGGATACATGTTTAGGTGTATATGTTTTACTCTGTTACATTCAAGTAGTGAACTCATATTGTAGATTTGGTTTTACATTAGAGAAGGTTACTCCTGATTATTTTCAAGTATCATACTTGATGTTTATGAATCCAATTATGTATTTGTCATCCTATCAAATGGAGGTTCATAAATTGAGGGTTCTAGCAGAGGGTTATGACCGGCGTATATTTTTATAGGTTTGTATGCAGCAACTTGGGAACAATATCGTATAAGATTTTCTTCATTGAAGTACCCCATGTGCTATCTTATTTTCCACTAATTTTGCATGAATATCGTGTTTTGGGAAGTTTTTGCAGTAAGTTACATTGGACAGAATTGAAATTATAAGATTATATTGTGGTCTCAAGGTTAAAAGTTGTAACTATTTTGCAAATTGTGTTATTATGGCAATATTCGACCTTTTAATTAAGGTTTGCAAGTCTTATGTTCTCATTGTGATTGAAAATGTTACAACTTTCTAAACTATGTGTTCCTTCACATTTTTATGTTCTCTTATATTCTACATTAGAAATTTTATCAAAACTCGGAATATATCCAAATGATATTTTATATTTGGATGAAATCGTACTATGGTCTTAGCATTTTCTTTCACATATTGAGTCAAGTTGTGTTGGTAGAGACTTGCATTGCACATGCATTCTGCATTCCAATGGAGCTGGATCTGTTATGCATAGGCCAAACTTGCTTAGGGGTGGGAGCCGGTTATGTTATTCTTCCTCATGTTACACAACATGTAATATACTTTATTTTCCCAAATCAAATGTCTGTGTTACTTTGGGCTGGGCCTAATTAAATGACTGGTTTAAGATTCACTCACGAACTTTTGGCATTCTTAAGTTGGATCACTAAAAAATATATTTGTAAATTTAAATGTAGGAAATGAATGTTGATTTTGTTTGAGAGGATATGGACAGCCGAAGTTTAGAATTTTGACTTAAAAATATGATAGGCATGAATGAAAACTATTCAAAAGGCAACTTATAGTAGGTTTGGAAAATGATGTCTTGTATTATGGAGACGTGCGTGCACACTAACTAGTCAACGGTGTTGTAACGGTAAAAGAGGAAAATAACAGAGTGAGATTGGGATCGGGGGATCTGGGCTAACCTGGTATAGTATAGCGGGTGGTATAGTATAGCGGGGCCTCATGTTAGAAATAATGGGTCAATTTATTTAGGTCTTTGTGTATTTCAGATTTTTTCTAAATCTTAAAGCCCAAATTTGTGGCAGCCCATATGTGTTTGGACCCATGTTTATGGCAGCTCACATGGAAGTGGAGTGGGAGTTCAAGTTTAGTCCCACATGGAAATTTGGAGGAGAGTTGCACCACCTTATAAGGTGGAGTGTTGCACCACTTTATAAGTGAGTAGCGATAAGAGAGATACACGCGCTCCTCCGACGACGACGCTCGCACGCTTGTCCGTCTCGTCACGACGCGCGTCGCGGGTTGCGGGAATCTCGCCGAGCCACAACACCACCGAAAACCAATCTAGGGTTTTGCCATCCTCTCTACTTGCACCGTCACCGTAGTCTACTCCATCCCGCTTGCCGGCGTGCACCGGCGGACGGGAGAGCAAGTCTCCGGAACCTCTAGCTCTTGTGATCCGGAGAGGACGAATAAGGTTTTTAGGAAGCGCTCCGCGCGACTGCTCGAGTTTTCCATCACGGGTCGTCTTCCATCCAAGTCAGGCGGTGCTGTCTATCGCCGTCTTCGTCGCCATCTGCTTCGATCAGTCTTCTCCAAAGTTTCTACTCGACAACCGAACGGTACGTGCTACGTGCTTCTGTTTGGTTATTTATCATGTTCGAGTACATATTAAGCTGTTGTTTGTTTCCGATCATCCTGTTGTTTAGTACATCTTGTATGTTCGAGTTACATGAGCTAGTAGCTGGTTTTATCATGATTTATATTCTGAAATTAATCGTAAAAATTATGCCTAGTAATCCAACACCTCCAGATTCGTATATTCCTCCGGTTCAGGTGATATGCCCCAGCTCGGATGACCCGCATGTTGCTTACAGTCCGACCGACGGAAGCCATGGGGGCATGCGCGCCGATCGACGGGGTCTTCAAATTCCTCGCCACCAACATATTGACTTTGCGTAAAGAAATCTCAAATATGATGTGCCTGTACCATGCTCTGAAGTAGACGGTGGGGAACGTCTCAGCTTAAAAGGAGAGAGAATGTCATCGGTTACAGTAGTGGAGGGATTAAGAAATCCACCAGTCTCGTTTGTAATAGTGGAGGGGTGGAGGAGACGAAGCGAAAGGGTTCTAGTGCTAAAGACCAGCACACAACATAAAATCATTCATCGGAAAAAAAAAAGATAGAAATGCAAAATGAATCTGAAAGAAACGGAGGACTGCTGACATGGCATAGTTGATGAGGTGTATGGATGCATGTTGATGATGAGGTGGGAGGCTTGCATGTTAAGAGAAATGAGGTAGAGGGGGACTCCTATTTAGATATAGAAGATACCTGCCGTATATAGAACCGCTAGTATAAGATAAGGGTATATCTGGAACACGTCTTTTGGAAGTGCACGAATTAAACATCATAGCAAGTGTGTTGTGTTCTTTAGTTCACTTTCTTTTTGAAGAATTCCTACATGACTAGTAGAAAGGTGACGATTATGCAATTTGGAATGAAGGTAACGTCACTTGCGTCTTTGTTTATACCTCCACCATGCTGCCACTTGTCTGGGGCAACATCAAAGAGGAGGGTAGCCTTTGGGCCATCGCCGGTGCGAAGCGGTTAAGTTGAGTGCTATCTTACCTCAGAAAATCAGATAACTTAATGTGAAGGAGTCTCATCTATTATCCCTTTCTATTTTTAGATTGATGTATTTGTCTAGTTTTTTCAGCCCGCACATGGATAACGTCATATGCCGACGTTACTAATTGAAAGAGAGTTAAAACCGACCAAACATTATTAAACAGTCCGTGAACAATAAAAAATATTTTATAAATTATAAAAAAGTTTCACAAATGTTTGAGTTTTTCTGGACAGCACGTGACGAACGTCATGCTAACATCAGCGCTACTTCACATGAAGTTAACTTTAGAAAATCTTTGTTCTATCTTACCTAGGGAGTAGTTTTTTTTTGTGATCTTTATACTTGTTGGTACTAAACGCTTCTTAATTAATAACTAGATGAATAGGCGCGCTTCGCCGCGCCGCCTACATTTCGTTCTTACACGGGATGGTTAGTGTGATAGCAGTTTTCTTCTTAAAAGTAAGAGGGAAACTCATGGGGCGCTCGCGACGCTTGAATTTTCTAGCCCTTTATGTTCTCCCAATATATGAGACTTTGTAATAATGTGTTCTTAAAAGCTAATTTTGAAGGTTTTAAATCAGAGACTTTACATAGATTAAGTGCAAAACCAATAAAAAACATTCAGTCAGTGTTCTTCCGCTCTTGATCTTTCATTCTCCAGTGAATGCAAGACCGAGAGAACATGCAAGCGAAGGCCATAGAGTAGAAGCACAATGTCGGCAGATGGCTTGGGAGGAGGCACAAAAATATCAGCATGATAAAAATGATACAATGTGACAAATATAACTTTGAAATAAATAATAAAGATGATGCACAGTGACAAATAATACTTCCAATATAAATAATTTGTCATAAGTACCCACCCAAAAAAATATTCTACACAGAATAATACCGAGTAAAGTATACAATCAAGTAGTCGCTTTGGAAAGTTAATATGAGCATACGAAGAAAAATGTCCAGCTCGGGAACAAATGTTCGGTAATAGAAATAATCTCATGTATCTGAATTGTGACATCACCATTCTTACCTCCTATTGGAAACCAAACCACCGCATTTAACTTCTCAAGGTCAAAACTACATCACAAATTACAAAATACTACCTAGTTAAACCTTACCAATTACTCTACAACTCAAACAAGGCTAGCAGTACCGCTACATGAAACAAAGCAAAATATAAACACAACATCTAGTTTGATTATATTATTAGAAAGGTTCAGATTATTTAATCATCCAGTTTTCAAGATGACCAAGTGTAGTTGATCTTAAAGTTTTGAAATGACGAATAACAATTCACAAAAATATGGACAATAAATGTTCCATGAGATGTTAAGACATAGAAGGATCTCTCTTACTTACATAGTTATTATTACGACAACATGCATAAGATACGACAGCGAGCACATACGTTAAGTTCATTTTACTCAAGCAGAAGCATTTCTGAATATATGTGTGGTGCCCTACAATCTTCATGTACTATATAACAGGGTGAGATAAATCCTGAAAAATCTTGCTGAAGGCGTTCATGTTGTCTATATCTCTTCCTTCGTACAACCATGTTAAGTGCCACCTTAACAAAATATGAGAAAAAACCAATTAGTTGTGTTTTTAGGAACAACAAATGATTTCCGGTCGAACCATGGGTCCATGAACATTAACAACAACTTAATTCAGAACGCACACGAGCTTCCACCGTACATGGGATTCTTGAACATCATACAAACTAAAAGAAAAAAACATAAAAAGTACCAAGATAATACTTCAGCATTGTTTATCATGCATCCATCGACCAACGAAACAATAGGTAAGCATAAATAGCAATTGAAATAAAAATTAGTATAAACGTGATATGGAATTTGGTTGGCAAAGGGTACCCTAAAACCAGTATGCAAAGTCAAGGCAATTTTTAAGGCATCTTAATTTTGCAAAGTACAACTATCACAACTCACATCATGTCTTATGCTAAAAACTCACCAATCCTTCCCCAAAATAACTTTGATATACAAATACATACATTATGACACTAAAGCATTTTGTTTCAATATCACATGCATGAATGAACTGAATACAAATAATTTCCTTTATTTTCATAGATACCGAACCATATTGACCACACACACCATGAAAAAATGGAGTATATCATAAATTTTATAACAAAAAAGAGGAAATTGTACAACACATAGTACCATAAATATTATATCTATTTTTGTGCTATCCATCCATGAGAAAAATACAATTTACATAATGGATCTGCACATAGAGTTAAGCATCTATGGATTATACACATGACTACATGAGTAGTACACAGATTTTCAATGTCATCAGCAAAAGAAGATCTCAAACAAAAAAGATGGAGATGGAGGCATCTTCCAAATGTTACCTTCACAGGATAGAGGAGAGATAGGAGCAGTTTCTCGAAGACAGGGATCAGCCTGCTAAACACCTCATTTCCCATGATGAACACATTGAATCTGTTCAAATAGGTAATTCTGATTCGAATGAGGATGGACCTTGTGGTAGACAACTGGAGCAGGAACACATGTTGGCAAGTAGAGGAGCCAAGGGATCTCGGGCGGTGGAGGTCTAGAGGGAGGGAATAATCTTATGGCGTATGACGATGGGCGGGCCTAAGTTGGATACATGCTAAAAATAATCTCACCCAAGGTCTGCATCCAACAAACGTGCAAAAAAAAAGAGTTGGGGTCGCAATAGAGAACATTGCAGAAAAAAAACGAACAAACAACAATTAGTATCTGTGACAACAACCAACAACAAATCAATGAAAGAAGTAGATAGATCGCGAAGGAAGACATAAGATAGGGAGGTCAGGAAGCCTTGCCTTGGTCCGGCACAATTCGTAGCTGGGAGGCGAAGCACATCCTCTGGACAGAGAGGCGACAACACGATGCTCCCCTGCGACGGGGATGGGCCTGCCAGATGCCCGGGTAAGGAGCGGAGATGTTCATCCCAAGAAGATGGAGAAGATCATGAGGGTGATTCTAGGGCTTCGAGTACGGGGAGAAGGGGAAGCAGCGGAGACATCACTAGATGGATAGGAGGCGGCAACGGTGGATGGATGGCCATGGGGATGGGGATTTCATATTTCTTTCATCGTTGGAGGGTACACCCGACAGCTTCTTAGCGGGCACACGACCAAGTGGAGCAGTCGAGGAAGAGAAAGCCCGCTCCACGAGCCCAGACTAATGGCTCAGATCACTTCTAGGAAAAGATCTGATGACCATAAACACGCGAGTCGGGAGTAGCTTCAACAGCCGAGTTACTCACCAAGATTAAGGTATAAAATAATGCCTTCTAGATCAATAAGTTAGTACTCGTGGGACTAAAGTTAAGAAATGAGAGCACATGAGGAGTAACCTACATACCAGCCCTAACTCTAACTGTTACCCGATGCCGGAGAGTACAAAAGAGATGCAAAAGGCAGCATCAAATTCAGTTATCCAATACAACTACACATGATCCAAACATCAAGTGTACATTAAGCATTTAATATTAATTTGTTATGCCAGCATGCAATGCATAAATATTTAGGTCGATAATGACAAGTGAAGTTAAGACTACCGAAGTGGTTTTGCATTTGAAAGATAAATTAGTTACATAAACAAAGGACATGTGAAAATACCATCAGAAACAATGTGGTAGGAAAGAATATGTTTGCCTTCCTTCATTTTCCTCATAATAGACAACGATCCGACGGGGAGAGCCGGTAACAGTATGCATACATGTTGAAGTAACTCAGAATATATACTAACAAATGAAAATCACCAAAAGGCAGCTTCAAAATTGACACAGAAGCAATCTGCAAACATGATGGCACATCTATTATTTAGAGAATATATATCTATATCATATCGAGATCAAATAATTACTATGAGAATATGTGTTGAATGATAAAGATTATCATGGATGGAATACCATCAAACTAAATATTCGTACTTCTGCAAAGTAATTTTTTAGAGGTATTTAGCAAATAGTAAGACCTGTGCAAATGCACCCATGAAAAGAAAGTGGAAGGGCATGAATAATGTCCGGTGGATGATAGCATGGCATTCTTCAACACTTCAGTAAGAATCCTTGTTTGCATGAGAGTTTTCAATGCTGAATTGAAGGCTACACTTTTGAATTGTTTATTCCTCTAAATATTCATGACTAAATTGTATTATTTTTATATATAGAGAAATAAAGTATGTCTTGAATCTTTTTCAGAGTGTAGCCATGTACTTCTTAATTATACCATTAAGCCCAAGAATGTACAAACAATGTATGTACTTCTGAATTAAGAGATATACCCCTAAGAACTTCTTAATTATACCACTGAAACCGAAGAATATACTAACAATGCATGTACTTCTGAATTCAGAGATATAAACCTAAGAACTCTTATTATCATACTTCACACTATTTGCAACAATCAGGATAAAAAGGAGGTAAACTGACTAAGGGGTGAATTGTATTAGTGATCAAATGAACCAATCAACATCTAGTATAAAGATGCATTAATTCTTGTAACAAATTCCAACTGAATATTATTATTTATGCCACGATAACATCTGTTTGTGCGTTTTTATAGGAAGAAATACAAAATCGGTAAGAAGTTATCACTATGAAAGTATGAATATCACATGTCTGAACAATAATTATTCTTTGCTAAATAATTTAAGTTCAATGAACTGCAAACAATTTTGGACAAGTGTGATAGTCATGCTCCATGAAATTACGTGATTTAAGATAATAAAAATGAAGAGTCTTATACCAATATGAGGAAGCAAACAACTGATTAATCAGTTGAACATAATGGGTTAGATAGTACGATCAACTCTTCCAAACTATTGATAATGAGTTAGCTAGAAAGGGGCTATCAGCAGTCAAGGCGCAAACCTCCACTCATGCTCGCGTTCCCCGCTGTCTCCTAGAGCAATTTCTTTGTATCCCTACGGCCACAAGCCACGTCGCACGAGTGGATGCCATGGACAGCGAGCGGAAGAACAAATGGTTGATCTACATATGGACAGCGAGGGGAGGTCGGGAAGGAGGTACGCCGACTCCCTGCGATGATACAACGAGGGCGGCCGGGATCCAGTTGTGGGGATAAGAGGAGAGATCGGATCTCCAGCATGACTGCCATCCTCGGACCTCCCCTCAATTGTCGCCACCGAATTCCGATGTCGCCTCTATCCCTCTATGGGACAAAATCTGGGTTGGTAGGGCGGCGTGTGGGAAGGAGAACCGGCCGATGGCCACCGGTGAGGAAGAATATGGGGAGGAGAACGGGCTGCTGGCCACCGATGAGGCGGCGCATGGGGAGGCGGCGTGTGGGGAGGAGAACGGGCCGATGGCCACCAGCGAAGCAGAGGATGGGGAGAAGAACGACTGCTGGCCACCGGCAAGGTGGCACATGGGGAGGAGATCGGGTTGCTTGCCACCAGCGCTTGGGAGTTGACCTGGCCGACTGACGATAGGGATGAGCCGGTGTGAAGAGTATAAATTGTTTGGGCCGGTGATACAAACTGAAAAAACCACATGTGGTTCTAACCTTTTTAAGTTACTGTTCAAATGGAGCTGAGCCGGTGCTCAATGCTCTGGGTTTTCACCACGCTTAAAGAATAAAATAATATAGCTATGCAAATGCTCATTTTTTGAATGTGGTATTTACAGACTTATACTTGTAGTACCAAAAGATTAGAGCAAAATCCTAACAAATCTCAAGCTGGACATGAACAAAATCACAGAAAGAATAAAATGCATAACCATGCCAGTAAATAGTCAGCTGGAACAAGTGAGCAGAATGCTACTGGCAAGACGATCAGGTACTGACGGCAAGCCTTTTAGTTATCACTTAATAGTTGGAAATATGATACATTAAAAAAAATTATAGATTTTTTCAACTAACTCAATTGGATAATGTACATGTTGTATCACGAATAAACCTGGGCTTGCATTTGTGAATAATTTCTAGGAAAGTATCACACTCCTATACTGCAATGAGCAATACGCTTCATAGATTACATACGGCAGGAAATGTAAAAATTTGAAGCAAGCACTAAAACCTTTCCGCAAATTTAGAGAAAAGAACAACTATGCAAAGTGTAAATTATGTTTTTATTTCCCACGATAGATGCAAAGAAAATCAAATCGAATGGATTATGGTGCTGGTACCTGACCTTTGACTATGTGGTGGTTCTTCAAGTCTAGGGTGAATAGACCATGCACAAGATTAATTCCAGTGTACATCACGCTATTTAGGCCAGCTTCTTCCTGTTGTGCTGCAATAAGCTCCATTTCACACATGCCTTATGATTCATTGTTAAGAGGAGAAACGATTGATTGTATCAATATTAGATATAATCAGTCTTCTAAATCTAATTCTAGAAATTGTTGGAATTTGGTGTATATTGGGCTATTGGCCCATTAGACAAATTCTGAAATTCTCTTTGGCCCACTTGTATATGACAGCATATGGCTGTACTAGTGGTGCTAAAGTTTAGTCCCACATTGCTAGTTGGAGGGGAGTTGGACCACCTTATATAGTAGAGTGTTGCACCACTCACTAAGGTGTGACAAGAAGAGTAGCCCTCGTGCACTCCTCCTCCGACGCCGCCCGCCTCGCCACGCCTCGCCTCGTCACGACGCGCGCCGCGGGTTGCGGGAATCTCGCCGAGCCGAGCTTTATTTTGCTTGTTGGGAAAACTGATTATGAGTCATTAACGGACGCGTTAATTACAGCCGTTTCCAGTTTTTATGGACGTGGCTGTTACCGACTCGGACGTGGGCTGAGCCCACGATCCTCCTAACCTGCACTATATAAAGCGTCCAGGCTAAACCTAATCGGTACAAAATCAATCCACACACGCGCCTATCTCCAGAACCTTGCGCCGCCGCTTTCGTCTTCTCCATCCCGGCTTGCGGCGTGCACCGCAGATCGGGACAGTAGGCCTCCGGAACCCCGCCTCTCGTGAACCTGTACGGGTGAGGGGCGATCAGGTTTTTGGGGAGCGCTCAAGCGCGACTAGTGGCAACCACGACGTCGTCCGACGACGAGTTCCCTGACGACGACTTCTTCCCGGACGTCAGCAACCTCTTCGACAACCTCAACATGGGCGACGCTGCTGCAACCGCTGCGGCTGCTATTCAGCCTACACTGTACGTAATAGTCAACTGTCTTTTTCAGATTATGCTAGAGTTCTTTATTCTAGCGTTTGGTGTAGATGTGATAGGTTTATCTCCTATAGATGTAATCTGTTCATCTACTTTGTTGATCTGCATAATTGGTTTTAGTACCGTTTATATGATCATGTTTTATCAGTTTATTATTCGGATTAAATCATATGGATTATTGCTTATATTTCCAACAATCCAAAAACCTGATTATAGGCAACTGAATTCCACTGGTGTAGCCGCGGCTACTAGGCCGCCTCCTTTTGATGGCATGCACTATAAGAGATGGCGCAAGAGAGCAGTTCTCTGGTTTGAAAACCTAAACTGCTATAGCGCCACTCTTGGCAAGCCTGAAGGAGATCTTTCTGCTGAGCAGGAAGCGAACTTTAAGAAAGCCGATACCATGTTTATGGCGGCTTTGTTCAGTGTTCTTGGGGACAACATAGTTGACCCTTATATGTCATTTGATAATGGCAAGGACGCGTGGGAAGCGCTTGAGGCCAAGTTTGGGGTCTCGGACGCTGGCACTGAGCTGTACGTCATGGAGCAATTCTATGACTACAGGATGGTTGATGAGCGCTCCGTCGTTGAGCAAGCTCATGAGATACAATCACTTGCCAAAGAACTTGAGCAGTTCAAGTGTTCCTTACCAGACAAATTTGTGGCTGGTGGCATTATTGCCAAGCTTCCTCCTTCGTGGAGGAACTTTGCTACTTCTCTAAAACATAAGAGACAAGAGTTTTCCGTTACGGATCTCATTGGGTCTCTTCATGTGGAAGAGAAGGCGAGAGCAAAGGACAAAACTGCTCGAGGACTTGAGGGAGGTTCTACTGCCAATTTAGTGCAGAGGAAAAAATTCCAATCCCACAAGTTCAAGAATAAGAACAAAACTGAAGGAAAGGGAAAGTTCGATGGCAAGAACAAGGCCACGCACTCAACCAACTTCAAGAAGAAAAATGATAAGAGGAAAGGCTCTTGCCACGTCTGTGGTGATCCTGGTCATTGGGCTCCTAGCTGCCCTAATCGCTTTGACAAGCGTCAACATGGGAACAGCGGCAATGCCGCTAATGTTGTTATTAGCGATACTGAGATGAAGGATGCTGGATACGGTATTTTACCTACTATCCTTTCAGTATGTCATTCTCCTGATTGGTGGATAGACACGGGTGCTAATACACATGTATGTTCTGATATTTCCATGTTCTCCTCTTATCAGGTCTCAAGGACCTCTTCCGTGCTGATGGGAAACGGCTCACGTGCTTCTGTTCATGGCGTTGGTACGGTAAATCTGAAGTTTACTTCGGGGAAGACCGTACAGCTGAAGAATGTGCAGCACGTTCCCTCCATCAATAAGAATCTCGTCAGCGGATCGCTTTTATGTCGAGATGGCTTTAAGTTGGTTTTTGAGTCCAATAAAGTTGTAATTTCTAAATATGTACAATTTGTTGGAAAAGGTTATGAGTGCGGAGGTCTGTTCCGCTTGTCTCTGTCAGACTCATGTACTAAAGTTATTAATCATGTTTGCAATGATAATGAGTCCAATATTTGGCATTCACGACTCTGTCATATTAACTTTGGTTGCATGACGCGGCTAGCCAATATGAGTTTAATTCCAAAATTTACCACTGTCAAAGGTTCTAAGTGCCAAGTTTGTGTGCAAGCAAAGCAACCCCGCAAGTCTCATACGACTGCGGAACCGAGAAACTTAGCACCGCTAGAACTTATACATTCAGATCTTTGTGAGATGAATGGTGTGTTGACAAAAGGTGGAAAAAGATACTTTATGACGTTGATTGATGACTCCACTAGATACTGCTATGTTTATCTTCTGAAATCTAAGGATGAAGCTTTGAACTACTTCAAAATCTATAAAGCTGAGGCAGAAAACCAACTTGATCTTAAAATCAAGCGGCTAAGGTCGGATCGTGGTGGAGAGTATTTTTCAAATGAATTTGATTTATTCTGTATGGAACACGGTATTATACATGAGAGGACGCCTCCCTACTCACCTCAGTCAAATGGGGTGGCCGAAAGAAAGAACCGCACTCTAACTGATTTGGTTAACGCCATGTTAGATACATCTGGTCTTTCCAAGGAATGGTGGGGGGAGGCGCTAATGACCGCGTGTCATGTCCTAAACCGTGTTCCTGTAAAGGATAAAACCATGACTCCATTTGAGGAATGGGAAAAGAAAAGGTTTAAACTCTCTTACTTACGAACTTGGGGTTGTTTGGCGAAAGTCAATATTCCAATACCCAAGAAGCGAAAGCTTGGACCAAAAACCGTTGATTGTGTTTTTCTGGGATATGCTTTTCATAGCATTGGCTATAGATTTTTGATAGTAAAATCTGAGGTATCCGACATGCATGTTGGTACAATTATGGAGTCGAATGATGTGACTTTCTTTGAGGACATCTTTCCTATGAAAGGTATGTCTAGCTCATCAAATCAGGAGATGACTAGTTCATCTAGTCAGGAATTTTCTATAATTCCTGAACCCACTATGCCGATAGAACACTCTGATGATCCTGTGGAGGATGACAATGAAGCTCCCAAAAGGAGCAAGAGACAAAGGACTGCAAAGTCATTTGGTGATGATTTCATTGTGTACCTTGTGGATGATACTCCCACTTCTATATCAGAAGCCTATGCATCTCAAGATGTTGACTACTGGAAGGAAGCTGTCCGAAGCGAGATGGACTCCATCTTAGCTAATGGTACTTGGGAAATCACTGATCGTCCTTATGGGTGTAAACCTGTAGGATGTAAATGGGTGTTCAAGAAAAAGCTTAGACCTGATGGTACTATTGAAAAGTACAAAGCACGTCTTGTGGCTAAGGGTTATACCCAAAAGGAAGGTGAAGACTTCTTCGATACCTACTCACCTGTAGCCAGATTGACCACTATTCGAGTACTGCTATCCTTGGCTGCCTCACATGGTCTTCTCGTTCATCAAATGGACGTTAAGACAGCTTTTCTAAATGGAGAGCTAGATGAGGAAATTTATATGGAGCAGCCTGACGGATTTGTGGTAGATGGTCAAGAAGGAAAGGTGTGTAAGTTAGTGAAGTCTTTGTATGGTCTTAAGCAAGCTCCTAAGCAGTGGCACGAGAAGTTTGAAAGAACTTTAACTGCTGAAGGCTTTGTTGTAAACGAAGCTGACAAATGTGTGTACTATCGCCATGGTGGGGGCGAGGGAGTTATTATGTGTCTCTATGTTGATGACATATTGATATTCGGGACCAACCTCGCTGTTATAGAGGAGGTCAAAGAGTTCCTATCTCGTTGCTTTGAGATGAAGGACTTGGGAGTGGCTGATGTAATCTTAAACATCAAGCTACTAAAGGATGACAATGGTGGGATTACATTGCTTCAGTCTCACTATGTGGAAAAGATATTGAGTCGGTTCGGGTATAGTGACTGCAATTCTTCTCCAACGCCTTATGATCCGAGTGTGCTACTTCGAAAGAATCGAAGGAATGCTAAAGATCAATTGAGATATTCTCAAATTATTGGCTCGCTCATGTATTTAGCCAGCGCTACTAGACCTGACATCTCCTTTGCTGTAAGCAAACTGAGTCGATTTGTGTCAAATCCTGGAGATGATCATTGGCATGCTCTTGAAAGAGTTTTGCGCTATTTAAAAGGCACTGCGAGTTATGGTATTCACTATACTGGGTATCCTCGGGTACTTGAGGGTTATAGTGATTCAAACTGGATATCTGATGCTGATGAGATTAAGGCCACAAGTGGTTATTTGTTTACACTTGGTGGTGGCGCTGTTTCCTGGAAGTCTTGCAAGCAGACCATCTTAACGAGGTCAACAATGGAAGCAGAACTCACAGCATTAGACACGGCCACTGTTGAAGCAGAGTGGCTTCGTGAGCTCTTGATGGACTTACCTGTGGTTGAAAAACCAATACCCGCCATCCCAATGAACTGTGATAATCAAACTGTGATCGTCAAAGTAAACAGTTCTAAGGATAATATGAAGTCATCAAGGCATGTGAAGAGGAGATTGAAATCTGTCAGGAAATTGAGAAACTCCGGAGTTATTGCGTTGGATTATATCCAAACATCTAAAAACCTGGCAGATCCTTTCACAAGGGGACTATCACGTAATGTGATAGATAATGCATCGAGGGAGATGGGTTTGAGACCCACGCTATGAGTTGATCCCAGTGGCAACCCACTCTATGTGATCGGAGATCCCGTGAATTAGAGTTGGGAGACAAGCTGTTGGTCAGCTGAGAGGAGAGTATTCCTATATTATATTTACATCTCCATAAAGATGCAATACTCTCTTATTCTGCATGGCAGGTTGATATTTATCTTAATGTGTTCCAAGTGGCCTTTTTATAAGCGGAGATGTTGTCCTGCAGAACATCTCTTGAGGAACACACCTATATGAGTCTGACTGTCAAACGTCGCAGTCCGTGAGAGTTGGGTGCTCTCTAATAAACTCATGAAAGGCCCTGGAGTATGACGCATAAGCTCCAAACCGCGGGGAAGCCGACGGTAGCCCTGTACCGGTCTAGATTTTGTGTGAAACTAGCGCGCAGAAAACTTGTAGTTCAAGGCATAGTCCACTATTCAAGTTGCAAGCTAGTGTAGCATGAAGTTTAACGTGGAAGTTCAACTTAACAGTCTCCACTACACACCGGTATATAGAACAATGTTCTGGAAGAAAAGTGTTGTGATGTGCCAATGAGACTTTGTGGGGGATTGTTGGAATTTGGTGTATATTGGGCTATTGGCCCATTAGACAAATTCTGAAATTCTCTTTGGCCCACTTGTATATGACAGCATATGGCTGTACTAGTGGTGCTAAAGTTTAGTCCCACATTGCTAGTTGGAGGGGAGTTGGACCACCTTATATAGTAGAGTGTTGCACCACTCACTAAGGTGTGACAAGAAGAGTAGCCCTCGCGCACTCCTCCTCCGACGCCGCCCGCCTCGCCACGCCTCGCCTCGTCACGACGCGCGCCGCGGGTTGCGGGAATCTCGCCGAGCCGAGCTTTATTTTGCTTGTTGGGAAAACTGATTATGAGTCATTAACGGACGCGTTAATTACAGCCGTTTCCAGTTTTTATGGACGTGGCTGTTACCGACTCGGACGTGGGCTGAGCCCACGATCCTCCTAACCTGCACTATATAAAGCGTCCAGGCTAAACCTAATCGGTACGAAATCAATCCACACACGCGCCTATCTCCAGAACCTTGCGCCGCCGCTTTCGTCTTCTCCATCCCGGCTTGCGGCGTGCACCGCAGATCGGGACAGTAGGCCTCCGGAACCCCGCCTCTCGTGAACCTGTACGGGTGAGGGGCGATCAAGTTTTTGGGGAGCGCTCAAGCGCGACTACTGGCAACCACGACGTCGTCCGACGACGAGTTCCCTGACGACGACTTCTTCCCGAACGTCAGCAACCTCTTCGACAACCTCAACATGGGCGACGCTGCTGCAACCGCTGCGGCTGCTATTCAGCCTACACTGTACGTAATAGTCAACTGTCTTTTTCAGATTATGCTAGAGTTCTTTATTCTAGCGTTTGGTGTAGATGTGATAGGTTTATCTCCTATAGATGTAATCTGTTCATCTACTTTGTTGATCTGCATAATTGGTTTTAGTACCGTTTATATGATCATGTTTTATCAGTTTATTATTCGGATTAAATCATATGGATTATTGCTTATATTTCCAACAGAAATAACAAAACATAAATAAACACCAGATCTTTTTTTTGCAATAGGCTTACATGATTATTCTATGCTGGCTAGGTGCACTAATCCGGTGACCCGAGTTCCGTTGTTCCGACTCCTGATTATATATACGTGCCTTCATACCTCACTACAAAATTCAATCTACAGTTCAATGGATTAAAATGGGTCTAGACACTAAATAAGAGATGCATTTGTAGTCTAACTGGAAACAACACAATATACGGAGTACAATAAATCATGATAAAGTGCTAGAAGTATAAGAAATCATATAGATGAATCGAACATACCGAATGGGTATGCATGCAACATAGAAAAAACTCGGAATCACCTTTGTCGACCCCGACACGGATACAGAGTTAGCTCCTGTTTCCAATGATGCAGACCTAATTAATACATAGGAGGCACTGAAAATAAATATTTCAGAGTCTCTTGTAGTACATACCAACAGAAATGGTGGTTATCTAAAAAACGGAAAGGGTGATGAGATCAGTAAAATTGGTAAATTATAATTGCAATGTGGAGAGAAAATCTGAAAAAGTATCAGCTTTGACACAGTTCCATAATTTGACTCCCACACCAATCTAACAATGTAGAAGGTTGAAGCTTGTGTATGTACAATAACTGAGCTTTCAGTGAGTAAGATTTTATTAGAAAGATAAGTAATGCAAGCTCAGTATATGTATAATTGAGAGAATCCTTACAGCGAAATTAAGAGCTGATGCAAGACATACTATTCATATTTCCTCAAGACCATAGCCTGAGATGTCAATAAGACTAAGCTTTTGTAATTTTTTGTGAATCCCAATCAATTGACCAAGCGAACAAATTAATAAGCAAAGGGAGATGCATCCTTTTAAAAGTTCTTGCACATCTGACATGATGAACACATCAGAATGAGCCAATATTGAGGTTCAAGCCAACACGCATCTGGAGTTCCCCTTTCCGAGTAATCGTCTGCAACCCTCTTTCTCTTTGCTACAAAGCCAATGAAACAGCACCTGACTACAACGACGTACGCTGTTCCTATGTAGGTTCTGATGTTCATGAGCACTGTCACCATCACCTCATCCAATGAGGAATCTACCTGGAGTAGAAGCGGCGACTCAAGCCCGTGTGCAGCGGGCCCGCGTCGAACACCTTGACCGCGGCGGCGGCGGCGGGAGGGAGGCGACGGCGTGGTCGATGTGTGGGCTGGCCACCGCTCGGCCATGGCCACCTGGATCGGGTGCATGGCAGCCTCGAGCGCCCGCAGTGCCTCCTGGATGTGGCGCATGGCGGCCTCGAGCGCCCGCAACACCTCGTGGATCTCCTCGAGTCGAGGCCCCACACGCTCGTCGACATCCTGATCCATGGCGCCAAGGTACGGGAAAGAGAGGAGGAAAGGGCTCTTGCGTGACCCTCTCCCTCTCCGCCATAGATCAACCAAGTGAGAGCGGAAACAAGCCCACGACCCGAGGGCGTTTCTCCAGCCTCGAGCATAGCCTCGTCGCTCCAGCCTCGCCACCGCTCCAGCCTCGAGAAGCAAGTGGAGGTGATACATAGGGGGCGACGCTGCAGTGGGAAGAAGAGAGACGATGTGGGGGCTCACGACTTTGACCAAAGAACGAACGGGAAGAACGCGTGTCGAAGCCCATCCTCCGCGCCAGCATGAGACGAAAGATCGCGTCCCTAGGCCCACATCCGGCGACAGGACGGACCGCCTGGCGCCTGCAAGTGTCCTGAAAAGCCTCCGTGCTGCTCACGCTTAAGCAATTAGATAATTAACCAACGAAATTGGCGAACCTTTTTTTTTTCATTGTTCAATTCTTTTTATCCACAACCAACTAAAACGTGTCCAGTACATGTTAGAAATAGAGGGGGTGATAAGTAAATAAACCCTGTGTTGCAACGACATACCCATGTGTAATCTCCAAACGTCAGTGAGATGACGTATGCGAATCCTTGGATCAAGCACACACGGTGCCACCATTGTGGACCATCCAGCACGCAAACCTACTTACCAAGATTAGCACATTTTTTTCCTTGATAGAGAGCGGTGATTAGCACGCCTTTATTACAGCTAAGCGGTCAGGCGACGCAAAGGAAAGCAAAGCGGACAGAATCTTCTCCCGGCATCTCCGTCTCACTCGTGTCAGTCAGCAAATCGAAAGGACCAGGCTATCTTTGACTGACCCACCCTCCGAGGACCATCACCGTACGTGCACGTTTGTACCCGGACGGAGAAGTTGTGCGGATTTGGCACCCCGAAAGTCTTCCTCAGCATCGTCGATCATATCGTCGGTCAGCAAGAACCACTCCACGAGTCACCACTCCACCTTCCCCTTTCTCTTTCTCGACGCCGCTTTTGTTTCAGTTGGTGAGGCGATCCATCGCCGGGTCGGACAAGCAACCAGCAACCAACCATTACCAGCCAACCCCCGGCGAAGAAAAACACCGCACACCCCCGGGCCGAGTAGTATTTTTTTTTTGGCAAATCTGTCCAAATACGAAAATTTCAACCGAATCTAGCCCCTATTAGAAACTAATTTGAAATTTGGGGTTAGCGCAATTTCAATGACGCCAAAATTGTACAGGTCGGCACTCACACATCAGAAAACTAAACCGAAAAAGATCGGCTCCTTTAAAATGGCGCCAACCTCCTTAGTTTGCCCCTGTTGCTCTGTTAGACGTGTACGTATAGGACACGTCTACCGGCTGTATAGTTTTCAAATTATAATCTCTAGCTAGCTTGGCAACCAAGTCTCCTTGTACTATTTATAATCCCAGCCGTGGGACAAATCAATTAAGTGCAATAATTATATTTGCCTTCATAGTATCAGATTAGGGTTTACGGTCCTCTCCCTCCATGGCGCCGCAAGATCCCTCCGCCTCCGATCTCGCGGCGGTTGCTGCCGAGGCCGCCGCCAAGGCCTCTCTCTAGGCGCTCGCCGCCGTGCTCCCAAGCATTCGCGCCGCTGTTCCGGTCACCCTCGAGCTCTCCACGTCAAACTACCTCTAATGGCGTGGCATGTTCACCGACGCAGCTGAGAAGTACGCCCTCGAGGATCATCTTCTCGAGGAAGAGTACCCCGCCAATCCCACGCTACAGTGGCTTCAGAACGACGCCAACGTTCGATCATGGCTCAATGGCGCCTTTGCACCCGAGCTTCTGGCCATGGTTGTCGACACCACCACGCCGCTACCTGCCCACGCCTTATGGACGCGTCTCTCCAACATCTACCACGACAACTTCGAGACGCGGTCCTCCTACCTTGAGCAAGAATTCCACGGTCTCAAACAGGGTCCCATGACCGTGGCGGATTACTGCCGCAAGCAGAAGATCCTCGCCGATGAGCTCAACGCGTTGGGCACGACCATCACCGACAAGCGCCATGTCCAGAACACGCTCTGCGGGCTCGGGTCTAAACTTGCGTACATGTGCACGCTGACCCTCAAGCAGCGCCCCCTACCGTCGTTCCTCGACGTGCGCTTATCGCTTATCCTCGAGGAGCTCACACTCCAGCAGTCCGAGGAGTCATCCTCCTCGGCTCCATCCGCCTTCGTCGCTCGAGGTGCTCCAACGCCTTCACCACCGCGTGGTCCAGCAGACAATAATGCACCATCACGCCGCCCTGATGTGTGCCGTAATTTCCAGCGAGGAAGCTGGTGCCGCTACCTCCACTCGGCGCCTCCCCAGCAGCAAGGCGGCATCCAACCCAACACACCCGAGAAGGGTCCCCAGGCTCCCTGGCCGTCAATGCAGAACCCCTGGGCAGGATCCATCCAGATGTGGCCCGGGCATCCCCAGCGCCCACCGTTCCTTAGCTCGCCTCAGGCTCATCACGCCGTGGTGTCGCCTCCGAGTTTGTGGCCCTATGCTGCTTCCCCGACTATGCCATGGCCACCTGGGACACCTCGACCTCACATGCCGTGGATGCCAGGAGCACCAGGACCGTTGCCTACCACTCCACCGCCTGCACCGACATACACTGCTTCATCTCCGTCCTTCGACCAAGGTTCCCTCATGCAGGATTTCAACACCATGTCCCTGACGCCACCGTCATCGAATGTGTGGTTCATGGATTCAGGCGCTTCCGCTCACATGACCGGCAACGAGGGTAACCTCTCGCACATCCTTCCCTCTCACTCCCCTTATCCACATGTCATCGTCGGCAATGGTCATACTCTTCCAATCACCAGCGTCGGTCACACAACTATTTCTACACCTAATTAGTCTTTTCAACTTAACAATGTCTTAGTTACCCCCAACCTCATCAAAAATCTTCTCTCTGTCTGCAAGTTCACCACTGATAATTCTACTTCTATTGAGTTTGATCCGTTCGGTCTTTCCGTGAAGGACCCCCGCACCAAGAACGAGATCGTCAGGTGCAATAGTGTTGGCGGCCTCTACCCCTTCTGGTGGCCGTCTTCTCCTGCGCACGCCCTCTCCACCACTACATCGTCGTCAACATTATGGCATCGTCGTCTAGGAAATCTCAATAGTCAAGCTTTGTCGCACCTAGCAAGTGCATTTTCTTTTCCGTGTAATAATAATAACACCGATGATCATTTATGTCATGCTTGTCAATTAGGGAAACATGTTCGACTACCCTTTGATAGTTCATCTACTCAAATCACTCGCCCCTTTCAACTAATTCATTGTGATTTGTGGACTTATCCTCTCTCTAGTGTGTCTGGCTACAAATACTATCTAGTTGTGTTAGATGATTTCTCTCACTATCTTTGGACTTTTCCTTTGCGCGTCAAATCCGATACTTTCTCCACCCTCAAAAATTTCTTTGCTTATGTCTCTACACAATTTAACACAACTATTCAGTCCTTGCAATGTGATAATGGCCGTGAATTTGACAATAATGTAGCTCGTTTTTTTCTCTCATCCTTAGGCACCACGCTTCATCTATCTTGCCCATACACATCCCCCCAGAACGGCAAAGCCGAACGTGTCATTCTTTCCACGAACAACATGGTGCGTTCACTTCTTTTCCAAGCAAGCATGCCTCCGGCCTATTGGGTTGAAGCTCTTCACACTGCCACCTTTCTCTTCAACCTTCACCCCACCAAAACCCTTCAGCAGCGTACACCACACAGAGTTCTCCTAGGTCTCCCACTTCCATTAGACCAGCTCCGTGTTTTTGGTTGTCTATGTTATCCTAACATCTCCGCCACATCACCTCACAAACTAGCTCCTCGCACAACCGCTTGCGTCTTCCTAGGGTACTCCTCTAATCACCGTGGCTATCGATGTCTTGACCTTACCACTCACAAAATTATCATATCTTGTCATGTCATCTTTGACGAAAATTTGTTCCCTTTCTCCAAAACTTCAACACCCCTCCTACCGCCACCGATCTATCCTTTTTGGATGATCTTCCCCCCATCCTTCCGCTTCCTATTACCCCTTCCTATACCTCCTACACAGCCTCACGCCCCTCAACCCGAGCCACACACACCGCCTACACCTCCACCTACACCTCCCACACCTCCTGTGGTCCTGGCGCCCGTCGGTCCTCCTCTGGTCGATAACACTCATTCGATGTATACTTGTGGAAAACGTGGTATGGTGCCAAAGCCTGCTAATCGCCTTACTCTCCTTGCTGATGTTCCCAGTCCCCTTCCTAAGAGCTACCGCAGTGCTCTGAAAGATTCTCACTGGCATTCTGCTATGGTCGATGAATTTACTGCCCTAAAAAACAATCAGACATGGGATCTTGTCCCCCGTCCTCCTGGAGCTAATGTTGTTTCTGGAAAGTGGATATTTCGGCATAAGCTCAAGCCGGATGGTTCTTTGGATCGGTATAAAGCACGCTGGGTCCTCCGTGGCTTCACTCAGCGTGCCGGCGTCGACTACGGAGAGAATTTCAGCCCGGTTGTCAAACCAGCTACTGTTCGGACCGTACTCTCCATTGCCATCTCTCAAGACTGGCCTGTTCATCAGCTCGACATCAATAATGTCTTTCTACATGGTACTCTCGCCGAGACAGTATACTGTGCGCAGCCGTCAGGTTTCATCGACGTCTCCAAGCCCAACCATGTGTGCCGCCTAAATAAGTCTCTCTATGGGCTTAAACAGGCGTCGCGTGCATGGTACAGCCGTTTCGTTGATCATCTTCTTCGACTCGGTTTTGTTGGTTCCCGCGTAGATCCATCGCTCTTCATATACACCCGCAACTCGGAGACTGCCTACCTGTTTTTATATGTTGACGACATAGTACTCACGGCTTCATCCGAGCTACTACTTCGGCAAACCATCATGGCTCTTGAGCGCGAGTTCTCCCTCAAGGATCTTGACGCACTACACTATTTTCTGGGAGTTGCTGTTACTCACTCCTCCGATGGAATGTTCCTCTCACAGCGACAGTACATCCTCGACGTCCTCGAGCGTGCAGGTATGAGCGAGTGCAACCCTTGCTCCACTCCTGTCGATACACAGTCCAAGCTTGGCGCTGATGGCGATGCCGTTGCTGACCCATCCACCTATCGGAGCCTGGTGGGAGCCCTCCAATACTTGTCATTCAGCAGACCGGATGTCGCCTATGCTGTTCAGCAGGTATGCTTATACATGCACGATCCCCGTGAGCCGCACCTCAATGCGGTTAAGCGGATTCTCCGATATCTTCGTGACACCATCGACTATGGCCTACAACTACATCGATCGTCGCCGACATCGCTTACTGCATACACTGATGCTGACTGGGCTGGCTGCCCCGACACACGCAAGTCCACCTTAGGCTATGGAGTATTCCTTGGCGACAATCTGATCTCTTGGTCCTCTAAACGCCAGCAAACTGTGTCTCGATCGAGTGCGGAAGCAGAATACCGAGGAGTTGCCAACGCCGTTGCTGAGGCATGCTGGTTACGTCAGCTCCTATCCGAGCTACATCGCCCCCTTCATCGAGCTACGGTGGTCTACTGTGACAACATATCTGCGGTCCACCTATCGACGAATCCGGTTCAACATCAACGTACCAAGCATGTGGAGATTGATCTTCATTTTGTCCGCGAGAGAGTTGCTTTTGGAGATGTTCGTGTTCTCCATGTCCCAACATCTTCACATTATGCAGATATCTTCACCAAAGGGTTGCCATCGACGGTCTTCACCGAGTTTCGCTCCAGTCTGAACGTCCGCTCTGCTCCCGCTCCGACTGCGGGGGTGTTAGACGTGTACGTATAGGACACGTCTAACGGCTATATAGTTTCCAAATTGTAATCTCTAGCTAGTTTGACAACCAAGTCTCCTTGTAATATTTGTAATCCCAATCGTGAGACAACTCAATTAAGTGCAATAATTATATTTGTCTTCAGTCTCGTGTTGACGCCGACCCGTATAACTTTGGCTGTTTAAAATAATGTCGATCCGAGGGATCAGATTCCGAATTAGTTTCGAGAAGGATCAAATTCGGTTCAAGTTTTTCAAAAAAAGTCAGATTTGGCAAAAAAAAAAAAACTACTACACCAGTCCAAGCGTGGCCCGGGTCTACCGATCGATCTGCGCGTGACGATTGAGTAGGATGCACTGCAGCTAGCCGGTGCATTCTTTCAGTCAGACAGACGTAGTACGGTCCAGTCGTCCGGCCGGCCAGCAGATAAAGTTCCGAACGGGAGCCATGACTTTGGAATAGACAAATGTAGATAGATATCAGCTGGTTCTCATGGAATCTTCTTCCTAGTTCCTGGTCTGCCAGGAGAGCGATGTCGATGGGAACGCCTCCGTCCGCGGGGGTTGGTGTACCAACACCGTCCATGTAATAGTACTGTGCAGATATGCTCTGCACTGAATGCCGTCGGGAAGCCTTACTTTATTCAGAACGGGTTCTCACTGGGACGACGAGCACGGCGTGTTGCCCGTACCGGGATTGGAAGGCCGTTTCGCGTGCGATCGTGATCGTGGAAGCCGAGGATTGGTAGCTTGGTCTTTTTTTTGAACAGGGGGGACCTAGAGCTTCATTCATTTCCGTCGAAGGAGTTACATCTTACAAAAAGGGACTTAAAGAAATAAGAGATTACAGACCAACCCTTACACTTTGCACCTAGGATCTCAGATAGAACACAAGAAAAGCAATCAGGTCTAGCTCCAACTCCGCCGCGCAAAGACTCGATGCAGCCGACCTCGATGTCACTGGGGACGAAACCACTTGGGGCATGGAGGCGGGAGCAAGCTACATCGATGCCAGAGGGCCTCCTAAATGGCACACAGGCCTGGAGGTTAGTATGCACCTGAAGACAGCGGACATGATTCGTCGCCGCTGCTTGAGGGAGGAGGGGTCGCCTTTCGACCATGATAAACGCCGACGAGCTCGTCGCCATTGGGAACCTCCAAGGAGAAGCAGTTGTCTTCCCCTGCTGCAGATGCAGCCGCCGGACCTCGAGATGCAGGGGAACACCTCCAAGCTCGCCACCACAACGAGCATCAGAAGAATCCCTCCATCGCCAAGATTGACAGCCAAATCTGCAATAGAAAGCCTTATTTATGGAGTTATCCTTTCTCCTCCACCGCCTCCCTTCCAACTCTGACCGCCGGAGCACCAAGAGGCAAAGAAGAGCAGGACAGCGCCAGATCTGACCGAGATCCGCCGCCTCACTCCCGGCATCAACGTCATACGCCACATAGGGCAACACAAAACTAAAAAAACCTAACTACAGAAGGCCGGTGTCCTCTCCCCCATCCCCTCCGGCCAGCGGAGCCGCCGGAGACGAGGGGGAGAAGAGCCGGGGACGGCCAGGAGACTCTCAAGGGGGGAGGGAGAGCGAGAACGGGAGAGAGAGGGGAGGTTGTTTTGCGGCAGCGGATTGGTAGCTTGGTAGTGTGCCGTTTCGCGTCTGCCCGGCCGACGGCTCGTCGCGTCCGTCCGTCTCGTGCTGCCAGGAAATGTGAACCTGGTTTAACCGCCGGTCCTTGATCAATGTCTGACTAATTAATTAGCCGTCGTGTCATTCTGCTCCATCGTAACGAAAGCGGTGGCGGCATGATCTGACGATTAAACGATCCAGCTCATGGACGGACTTTGTCGCCACTCTTCTTGTACGTTCGAAATAATCAATGGTCGATAGATAAGTACGAATCCTATTTGAGGCATCCTCAAAAACAGTACTCGGGGCACCTTTTGTGTTCGCAACCACGAGCGGTCGACTCTAGCGCATTATCCAACTATCTAAAAATATTCCCTACCTTATGATGGTTACAAGGAATATTCTTTAACTTTATTGTCTGTTTTGATAGATTCAATGTAACCCATTCTTTACAATTGCTTTTTTTAATTTCTCTTCATGGATATAAATTCCATAATCGTTTGAATTTACCAAATGTGTAACACCGTCGAGACTGTCTCCGTGGCGACTACTCTCGTAGGGGAAACCTTCCCGTGACCACCCCCTCCAATTCAGTTTCCGATTTAAGTATGGAATTACGTCACTCAAATGAGCAGGCTCGCCAGGGCTATAAAGAAAGGCCAATAGAAGTGGTACTAAAACCCTCGGTTGTGTAAAGGAGCGCGCAATACACAGACACAGCCTAATGCACAAGGTAAATTTGGTTGTATCTTTTTGCATGATCTAGGGGGTACCTTACTCCTGACGAACATCCACGATTCGTACCCATTTTATACCATATTTCATTTCATTTGTATAAGTTATTGTGTTCGTTTCTGTTGTTTCCATATTTGTTTCCAATTGAAGTTACAATGTGGCATCACTCTGTTCCGTCTCCTTCCACATTTTCATCTCTACCTAGAAGTGTAAGGCTGCTTTTCTAGTCCAATAAGTCCAGATTGAGGCCTTTGGGTTTCCTCTCTCTGCTGGCGTGCGAGAAATTGAGAGGCAGAGGGACTTAGTTTCACCACCATTGTGGATCTCTCAGATCCAGAACATCCCTCCTATAGAAGCAACGGTCGCCGACACACAAATCCAGCAGACGAGTCGCCAGAGGTACTTCACTTCTACGAGTACCTCAACAAGGATATGCAGTTTTTTCTCGTCTTCCTCAAGCTCGAGGCCTAGAGTACATCATCAATATGAGTTGTTCCTAAGACAGACCCACAAGGAGAAGCCTCTACGGAAAACACGTTTGAGTTGTAGGGCGGTGTGCTTTTCATGCCCAGTTTCGTTGAGCGATCTGGCCTCTAGAAGGTGGCCAAGACCTTAAAGAAGACCATCCACTTTGAGCTTTCCTACTGGAGGTTTTCAGAAAACACAGCGTTGGGGGAGTCTCATGGTGTGACCCGCACCATATTGTGGTTGTTCTCGGTCTACTCCTAGTAGGATGCTCGCATCAAGATGATCCTTCTATCTCCTCAAGTGTCAACGGTGTGGCAGTTGACTGTTGTCTATGGCACTGGGGATTCTCCTTCTGCTGAGGAAGGTGACACAATTTCAGAGGATGGTACTTGGGGACAACATCCCCAACAAACAGTTTTCTGAGATTGTTCTCTATACCTACTGATAGTGATGACACATACTGAATGTGATGCTTGTTGATATCTGAAAGGATACGGATGTCGCCTAGAGGGGGGGTGAATAGGCGATTAAAACTTTTCCTAGAGTGGCTCAACAAAGGCGGAATAAAACTAGTGTTTACTTTGTTAAGCACAACCTAGAACAACTAAGGTTCACCTATGTGCACCAACAACTTATGCTAAGCAATATAAGCAACAAAGTGATAGTATATATTACTTCAAGCATGAAGGCTATCACAATGTAAAGTGCATAAGTAAAGAGATCGGGTATAGAGATAACCGAGGCACGCGGGGACACCGAAATTTTACCGAGTTCCTCCCAACATGGAGTACGTCTCGTTTGGAGAGGGGGTGGTATCAAACCACCAACGCCACAAAAGGCCTCCCTTATTCTCCGGTGAATCTCACCCCAACGGGATCGGTCCACGCTTCCACTATCGGTGCACTTGTCGGTGGCAACCGGAACCTCTCACAAGGTTGGGGCACTTCTCCACAACTTAATTGGAGGCTCCCAACAAATGCCACAAAAGGCCACAATGCCACCAAGGCCACAAAACCGTCTAGGGTTCCAAGAACCCAAGAGGGACAAGCTCCAATGAGTCACACGAACCAAATCCTCCGAGGATAACTCAAACCGATGCACCAAATGCAAATGGCAAGAACACCACAAAGGTGCTCAAATCCCTCTCTCCCAAATTCCACCAAAGCTACAAAAGCTTATGGGGGAATAAGAGAGGAAGAACAATGGAGGAATTCCACAAAAGACTCCAAGATCTAGATCCCAATATGTTCCCCTCACTTAGAGGAGAGATTGATTGGTGGGATTGTAGATCTAGATCTCCTCTTTAAAATCCCTCAAGAATATGCAAGAATCATTGGAGGGATTGAGAGAAAGCAAGCTCAAGAAGGTCAACAATGGAGGGGAAAACTTGCAAGAATGGTTGGGGATCCATTGGGGAAGAAGGCCCCTTAAATAGGTCCCCCCAAAATCCAACCGTTGAAGCCCAAAAACGCGAATCCCGGTACTACCGGACTTTTTCCCGGTACTACCGGACATTCACGGTACTACCGGACATTCCCTGGGGATCCCAGGACGCCAAACGCACCTTATTCAGTACCAACCGGTAATAAGGGGCGGTACTACCGGACCTCCGGTACTACCGGACCCTGGTCCGGTACTACCTGTCACCCCTGAACGAAAACGACCATAACTTTTGTATCCGGACTCCGATTTTGATGATCTTGGGCTCGTTTCGAAGAGGACAACAAGCTCTAAAAGATCATGCAAAGAAACATCATAGTACATCAAGGGAGGATAGATCCAAATTACTAAAGGTTTAACCTCTCTCAAAAAGACGAACCGATAAAACCTCCAACATAAAAAACATAATAGAAAATGCATATGAAATCCGTTTTCGATGAACTAGAGCTTGTCATGGAGATTAACACAAGCTATAAATCCTCACATGAGTAAGAACCAAATAATGTAAGGTTTCACCTATCTCTAAAATACAAACCGGTAAAACCTCCAAGATCAAAATGCAATAAGATATAAAAGGGAAATCCGATTTTGATGAACAAGAGCTTGTTATGAACATTACAACAAGCTCTATATCCTCACATGGACAAGACCAAATAACAACCAAATACGATGATGCAAGTATGCAAAGGTTTGAGCTCTCTCCGAACGATGTGACCAAGTTACTCATTCGAGAGCCCCTCTTGGTAGTACGGTTATCTATCCTAAACCCGGTCTCCCACACACAACATGAGACCGGCAAAAGGGAAAACCTATCAAGATTATACCTTTGCCTTGAGCATTCCACTTGAGCTCGATGTAGACGAACTTGACCTTCTCAAGATGGAACACCTTTCTTGATTCCTCATCATCGATCCATGATCACCGAGGATGACAAGCATCAAACATGAGATGTTCTAGAGATGGCGCATATTGAGCTTGCACAACACATCTTCTCCTCATATCATCGAACTTGAAGCCAACACATGCTCCAAGCGAGGCCAATGGACAAATCCTACAAGTGCAACTTAATACACACATTAGTCCATAAAGATTGTCATTAATTACCAAAACCACACATGGGGGCCCATATGTTCTTTCACTATCATAAGGTTTCTGTTGTATGCCTTGATCAAGGTTTCAAAACTGCATCTAAACGAATGAACATCTCCTATTTTTTGAATGAATTTCAAAACAAGGACTACCTGATAAGTTGTGGCAGACAAGGTTTTCTATGTTTGTTGATGATCATGGTGAAAATACATAATTCTTGATGTTTGGGTTGAACCGTCGAAGATGGATGACAATGTGTCCAATACTGGACTTCATATTTAATAGAGGTTGGCTTCAGTGATGGATCAACAATTTCTAGAACTCAATTTCTCGAAACCTCAAGTTTACAAGCTAGACATATCATATGGAGAACCACCGATGGGACGCGAACTCGAATGCAGACAAAGGACCTGACGGATGCAATATGTTTGAGTACATGTTGTCAATGGGTAAGGGATTATTGTCGCTCCATAGGCAATCTTTTGTCTTCGCTTCTTGAGCTCGAACCATACTATCTTAGTTTTGAGAACCTAAGCATGGTTGCTTCCAATTCTCCTAATCAATCCTTTGTAATGTTTTATTACGTTCCTTAATGCAATATATTATGAACCATTAAAAATCATAATTTTTAAAATTGGAAAAGGAGAAGCAATTGATAAAATGGTCAGAATAAAACATGAAGTTACATGAATATTCCTTTATAATTTGATCACATGAATATTAAAAAAAGACCTTACAAGCAGCGCCTGCTCGCCCCTTCGTTGGAGCGCACAACACACACGGTATCTTCCCACCTCTCGCGTGCCAAACTTCTCCATGCATCGTCTTCCCCGCATCCCATCTCTCCTCGGTTGATGTTTCTTTCCACTTGGTGGAAGATCGCCTAGCTCACAATCATGGAGAAGTTTGAGTTAAGCCCCCCAAAAACACTATAACAGATCGGGTCTTCGCAACACGATGGAAATGACCCTTCACACACGATGAATCGAACCATCGCTGCCATGGGTGCGCAATGGCCTCTACTATGCTGACGATTTTGGAACTCGTGTGCGAAAGGACAAACGATTGGTCAGAATATACTATGTATGATAGTATCCCGTTTCGAACACGTGTTTTCTCCTGCACCTATGTGCGCTTGTGTAAGGTGGTAGACGATTATAATATATCGGTCATGTGAATTTTGCTTTGTCCGCGGACAATGAGTTTAACCTAATCATATGCTTTGATAAAAAAATGCAAACAATTTTTATGTGCTAACGGTTACATGTCCCGATAACCCATGTATCATCCATAGCTATACCAGCAACCCAAGTAGCATTTCATCAGATACAATAGCATATTTATATTATATTTTATTATGTATATCGTACACCACATATATACATTAATTTCACCATACATTGGATTGCTAGCTATACAAATGGACTTGTAGCTATACAAATGAGGTTTTCTTGGTTACGTCTTTGTCTCCACAATCTGCCACAATCTTCCCAAAACCCTGACTCATAGCCTTTGTTGAATCTTGTATAATCCCTGTTTACATAGAAATAAGGTAGTGAATCAGTGATATGATTGAACTAAATAGATCAACTACGAGTTTTCAGCATAGATACTTACTCTTTCTTTAGCATGGGGGGATGATGCATTTGAGAAGAGAACCCCTCGTGATCATGCCATGCTATACGAAAGAGGGATACTTGAACCTCTAGTACCTCGTATCAGCCACAACGCTACAAGGCAACATTTCCTCTTGGTTACATCTTTGTACATTTATTCTTAGTACTAGCTAAGAACATGACATAAAATCGGTAACCAACCCTTTCTATGTAGTGTCTCCAAAGTAATATCCCTACTAAAAAATACTACCTAGAGTTAAATACGTGAAACATGTAGCAAAAGTAGTACTGTAAACATATTTGTGCATCCAACCAAGATAGAGATAAAAAGCTAACTATAATAGTTAGAGATATAATGCTATGTAGATACACAACATTTATCATGTGGGAAAAATAGATCTAATAAACACATTTGCACATCTTTCCGAAAAGAACACAATAAAATAGATCCAATCAACACATTTGTACATCTCCCCGAAATAACACAATATAGTATATCTAATGAACACTTCATACATCTGCCCAAAATAACATAATAAGGTAGATCTACTTTGTACATAGAATAGGTGCCCTAACAATATTCTAAGAATCGAGCATTGCTAATCATCAGTAGATCGAGTAGATCCATATATGAGTAGTTACGCAAGCAAGAAATGAATGCAAACCTCACGAAGGGCCAGACAATCGGCCCTGTGGTAGCCATGGTGGATGTGTTGGCGAAATGTGCCACCTACGAGCATTGGCGCGAGTCCACTGCGAATGTGCCGCCAGGGAGGAAGGCCTTCGCCCAGAAGCAAAAGGAAGGCCTCCGGCCAGAAGCTATCTAGCTTCCGCGTCATCGGCCAGGTGAGTGATTAGGAGACCAAAAGTGTCCTAAAGAGGACCAACTATGGAGTGGCGTGAGACATGATAAGGCATCATTGGTCCTTAATTATACGACAATGCTCGAGGGATGCATATGTTAGGCCCTCATGGGCCACACTTACGCACACATTGTTTTCTGACAAAATATATGTGTCGTCACGTATATGTTGGTCCCATGAGGGAGAACAAGTTTTTCCGACTTCCTGTCCACGCTCTTGGTAATCGAGACCCATGGCGACAGCCGGCAAAACCTGTTCACGGGAATGCGGGAGACGGACCTCGATAGTAACGGCTAGAAGATTTTGGGAGAGGCGTGCATATTCAAAAAACAAGAGGCCAATATGGGAATTTAAGTATCCGTGAGCACATTGTAGGGGTTCGTAGCATGGAAAACAAAAAATTTCTACCGCATGCACACAAACAAGCCAAGATCTATCTACTAGATTGTAGCATAGAGTCGATAAAAGCACTCACCCTCGAAGATTCCAAAGCGATTAACGAGAGCAGATTCTCGTGGGTGATGTAGTCGTACACTTGACGATCTCAAGATCGCGTAGACGATGCTTCCGACGCTTCGTTCCGGCAACGCTTCCGCAGTCAGTCACACGTTCGATACTCGATGAAGACCTTCCTCTCCCTTGTTCCAGCAGGCAGCGGAGGTTGTAGTTCTCCCCTCGCGATTCCGGCAGCACGATGGCGTGATGTCGGAAGTAGAGGGAAGATCCCGCAGGGCTTCGCCTAAGCCGGTGCGAGTTATGGTGGATCTAGGGTTTAGAAGACCGAGAGGAGGAGGAGGTGTCGTCGGTGGCTAGGGCGACGGCGGCACGGAGGCGGCGGCGGCGGCTTGGCGGCGGCGCCGGCGCGGGTGGAGAGGGGCCAGGGCTTGTTTCTTCTTCCACTAGGAAACCATTGTTCCAGTTTAACTTTTCAAACTTGCCGTTTGACTTTCAATTTAGAGCTTTAATTCTCCCTTGCAAATGCCCACACCAAGTGACCTAGGATATAATACAATCATTCCACTTATCAATGACACATTCATGGACCATTCCTCTTCCGGTCCGGTGAACCTTCTAGACCCTTCTAGAACCTCTTCGATGAAAACATCGGAATCTTTCCCGAACTCCGCAATCGGACTTTCCTTATATGAATCTTATTCTCCGGACCATTCCGGATCTCCTCGTGATATACCGGATCCCATCCGAGACACCGAACAACATTTGGTATCCCTACTAACATTCCATATCTACTAAACAACATTGAATCCTTAAGTGTGTGTCTCCCTACGGTTCATGAATTATGCGGACATGACCGAGACACTTCTCTGATCAATAACCAATAGAGGAATCTGGAAATTCATATGGCTCCCACATATTTCTACGATTACTTTGCGATCGAATGAACCACTTACATACGATACAAATTTCCCTTTGTCTCACGATGGTTTACTTATCCGAGGTTTTGATCGTTGGTATCTCTGCATACCTAGTTCAACCTCGTTACCGATAAGTAATCTTTTCTCGTTTACGTGATATGTGATGCCTTGTGAGCCAGTCACATGCTTGCAAGCCAATTGGATGAAATTCCACCGAGAGGGCCCAGGTCGAAGGAATTAGGTTACTATGTATCAGAAAGCTTATAGCAAACGAACTATTGAAATGAATTGATCTTAATGTTACGCTTATCTATAGGAGTATGTCCATCATACCATTCTCCTAATGATATGATCTCGTTGTTAACAACATCTCAATGTTCATGATCAGGAAACCGCGATCATCTATTAACCAACAAGCTAGTATTACAAATAGGCTTTACTAGGGACTCTAATTTAGTTTACAAATCACACAAGTATTAATGTTTCCGGTTAATACTATTATAGCATGAATGTAAACACTTATCATAAACACAAAGATATAATAATAACCACTTTTATTATTGCCTCTAGGGCATATCTCCAACAATCTCCCACTTGCACTAGAGTCAACTAATCTAGATTACATGGTAATACACAAAACACCCATGGCGGTTTGGTGCTGGTCATGTTTTGCCCTCGGGAGAGGTTTAATGAACGAATCCGCCACATTCAGATCTGTGTGTACTTTGCAAATCTTTATGTCACCATCTTGGACATGCTCTCGAATAGCGTGAAAACGTAGCTTGATGTGCTTCAGCTTCTTGTGTGACCTTGGTTCTTGCGCATTGGCTATGGTGCCCATGTTATCACAGTAGATAGACATTGGGTCCAGCGCACTTGGAACCACACCGAGCTCTGTAATGAACTCCTTAATCCGTATCGCCTCTTGTGAAGCCTCCGAAGCAGCTATGTATTCCGATTCAGTTGAAGATCTCACCACAACGCTTTGCTTTGCACTCCTCCAGCTAACTGCCGCACCATTCAAAGTAAATACGTATCCAAGTTGAGATTTAGAATCATCCGGATCGGTGTTCTAACTTGCATCGGTCTAACCATTAACAACGAGTTGTTCATCACCTCCATAAGAAAGAACCATATCCTTAGTTCTTCTCAAGTACTTAAGGATGTTTTTGACCGCTGTCCAATGATCTACTCCTGGATCACTTTGATATATGCTAGTCAAACTAACAGCATATGCAATGTTGGGTCTAGTACATAGCATGGAATACATGAGAGATCTTATGGATGAGGCATATGGAGTCTTATTCATCCTTTCTCTATCTTCTGTCGTTGCAGGACTTTGGGTTTTACTCAAGGTCGTATTGGGCAACATGGGCAAGAACCCTTTCTTGCTATCTTCCATTCCAAACCTCTTTAGAACTTTGTCCAGATATGTACTCTATGACAATGATATTAGGCGTCTCGATATATCTCTATAAATCTTTATGCCTAATATGTAAGATGCTTCGCCAAGATCTTTCATTGAAAAACTATTATTCAAATAATCCTTGACACTATTAAGAAGGTCTACATCATTCCCAATCAACAATATGTCATCTACATATAGTATTAAGAATGCTACACAACTCCCACTCATTTTCTTGTAAATACAAGCTTCTCCATAAGTTTGTATAAAACCAAAGCTTTTGATTACCTTATCAAAATGTTGATTCCAACTTCGGGATGCTTGCTTCAATACATATATGGACCGTTTAAGTTTGCATACCTTGTTAGCATCTTTAGGATCGACAAAACCTTTGGGTTGCATCATATACAACTCTTCATCAATGTCTCCATTGAGGAACGCTGTTTTGACATCCATCTGCCATATCTCATAATCATAATATGCAGCGATTGCTAACATAATCCTCACAGACTTTAGCTTCGCTACTGGTGAGAAAGTCTCATCATAGTCAACTCCTTGAATTTGTGGAAACCCTTTTGCGACAAGTCGAGCTTTATAGACAGTAACATTACCATCAGCATTTGTTTTCTTCTTGAAAATCCATTTGTTCTCGACAGCCTTCCGGCCATCCGGTAAGTCCACCAAAGTCCATACTTGGTTTTCGTACATGGATCCAATCTCGGATTTCATGGCTTCTTGCCATTTATTGGAATCTGGGCTCATCATCGCTTCCTCATATGTCGCAGGTGTTGGAGATATGCCCAAGAGGCAATAATAAAGTGGTTATTATCATATCTTCACACTTATGATAAATGTTTACATACCATGCTATAATTGTATTAACCGGAAACATTAATACTTGTGTGATTTGTAAACTAAAATAAGAGTCCCTAGTAAAGCCTCTTGTTAAACTAGCTTGTTGGTTAATATATGATCATGGTTTCCTGATCATGAACATAGAGATGTTATTAACAACAGGATCATATCGTTAGGAGAATGATATGGTGGACATACTCCTATAGATAAGCGTAGCATAAAGATCAAGTCATTTCAATAGTTCAATTGCTATATGCTTTCTGATACATAGTAACCTAATTCCTTCGACCATGAGATCATGCATATCACCTTTACCGGATGGATGCTTTGATGACATCAAACACCACACCGTAACTGGGTGGCTATAAAGGTGGCATTGAGTGTTCGGAAAGTATTGGTTGAAACACATGGATCAAAAGTGGGATTTGTCCATCCATATGACGGATAGATATACTCTGGGACCTCTCGGTGGAATGTCATCCAATTAGCTTGCAAGCATGTGACTAGGTCACAAGGGATCACATATCACGGGAACGAGAAAAGAGTACTTATCGGTAACGAGGTTGAACTAGGTATGCAGAGATACCGACGATCATAACCTCGGATAAGTAAACTATCGTGAGACAAAGGGAAATTGGTATCGTATGTGAGTGGTTCATTCGATCGCAAAATAATCGTAGAAATATGTGGGAGCCATATGAATTTCTAGATTCCTCTATTGGTTATTGTTCGGAGAAGTGTCTCGATCATGTCCGCATAATTCACGAACCGTAGGGAGACACACTTAAGGATTCGACGTTGTTTGAGTAGTTATGGTATTATGAGAAAGAGACCGAATGTTGTTCGGAGTCTCGGATGGGATCCGGGATATCACGAGGTGATCCGGAATGGTCCGGAGAATAAGATTCATATAAGGAAAGTCCCGTTTCGGAGTTCGGGAATGATTCCGGTGTTTTCATCGGGAATGTTCTAGAAGGGTCCGGATTGTCCGGCACTCCGGGGGGGAGGGTACATGAGTGTGTCATTGAATGATTGCATCATGTACTAAGTGTTCTTGCTGTTCCAAAAACATGAAAGTCAAATTGCCAGTTTGAAAGTCAAACGGCTAAAACAGGAAACTGTGGAAAACAGGAAACTGTGGGAAACAGGAAACTGTGGGAAACAAGCAAGAGGAGGTTGAAACCAACTTGGAGGAGGAGTTCCTCTCCTCCTTGGCCGGCGCCCAGCCCTAGGCCGAGTTGGGGAGGGACTCCCTCCCTCCCTGGCGCGCCTAGCCCCTCCACCTATAAAAGGAGGGGCAGGGCTCCTCCTTGAGACACACAAGTTTCTACCTCTAATCTCCGGTTTAGAGCCGTTCTGGTTTAGAGCTTCTAATTGCTTTAGCCTGCGGTTTAGAGCCTTCTAATTGGTGTGTCTAATCTCTAGACCACTAATAGCCCTCTCTCATAATCCACCATACTCGCTCCGGCTTAAGGCGAAGCCCTGCGGGATCTCCCCTCTACTTCCGGTACCACGCCGTTGTGCTGCCGGAATCGCGAGGAGAGTGCTACAACCTCCGCTGCCTGCTGGAACAAGGGAGAGGAAGGTCTTCGTCGAGTACCGAACGTGTGACCGACTGCGGGAGCGCTGCCGGAACGTGGCGCCGGAAGGATCGTCTACACGATCTTGAGATCGGAAAGAGTACGACTACATCACCCACGAGAATCTGCTCTCGTTAACCGCTTTGGAATCTTCGAGGGTAAGTTATTCCATCGACTCGTTGCTACAATCTAGTAGATAGATCTTGGCTTGTTTGTTTGTATGCGATAGAAATTTTTTGTTTTCCATGCTACGAACCCCTACAGTGGTATCAGAGCCGTGTCTATATGTAGATCTGTTGCACGAGTAGAACACAATGGTCATTGTGGGCGTTGATGCTTTTATTGTCGATTGCTTCTTGTGTACTTTGCATCTTGCGGTATGTTGGGATGAAGCGGCCCGGGCTAACCTTACATGACATCGTTCATGAGACTTGCTCCACGCTTGACATGCAACTTGTATTGCATAAGTGGCTTTGCGGGTGCCTGTTTCTCCTAGCATAGTTAAGATCCAATTTACAACGGGTGATTAACAATACTAGTATCAATGTTGTGGTTCTTGTTCGTAAGTTAGAACGACACTTTTTGAAAGCCCCAAACCACGTAAAATATGCAAAGAAAGTAGAGGCGTCTAACTTTGTTTTGCAGGGGTGTGCTGTGATGTGATATGGCCATGATTGTGATTATATATGATGTATGCAATGTTCCTTATTGTAAGTTGGCAACCGGCAGGAGCCATATGGTTGTCTTTAATTTATGTTAAGACCCGCGTGTTTATTCAAAGTAGTTGTAATAGTTGAAGCCGGTGGACGACAACCATGGAGAAGCGTCATTGACCTTGATGCAATGCCGGTGATGATGGAGATCATGTTCATGCTAGAAGATGGAGATCGGAAGCACAAAGAAGAAAGGCCATATCATATCACATATTATTGAATTGCATGTGATGTTAATCCTTTATGCATCTTGTATTGCTTAGTAGACGACGGTAGCATTATAAGATGATCCCTCATGCACATGAATTTCAAGTCATAAAGTGTTCACCCTTAGTTAGCACCGTTGCTAAAGCTTGTTGTTTCGAAGCACCACGTGATGATCGGGTGTGTTAGATTCTACAAGTGTATACAACATGAGCAAGCCAGATTTGCTCATGCAGAAACTAAGGTTTGATCTTGACGAGCCTAGCATGTACAGACATGGCCTCAGGAACACGGATTACCGAAAGGTAGAGCATGAGTCATATAGTAGATATGATGAACATGTTGATTGTTCGCCATTGAAGCTACATCAACTCTCGTGATGATCGGTTTTGATGTGGTGGATTTGGTTCGTGTGATCACTAAAACAATGTGAGGGATATTGTTTTGAGTGGGAGTTCACCTAGATTAATTTAATTATTAATTAGAACTCAATTTATCATAAACTAAATCAAAGTGAATTTGCATAGTTGTTGTAGTCATTGGCATCCGTTTACCACCTTGCGCTTAGTTATAATTGAGATGATAGAACTATAGAATTCTGGTTAGTTACTTTACGAACTGGTATCGTATTGTTTTTAAGTGTTAATCTAAAGTTTAAAAGTCCTATTGCAAACTTTCAGTAAGTTCTGGTTACTCCATGAAGTTTAATAATTAGTATTAAATCAAGAGTAACAATTCCAAGTGTTAGTATCATGTTTGTATCCATGATTCTTGATATTCAAAGGATTGTCTTAATATCAAGGTTATCTAGGATCTGAAAGAGTTGTTTCAGAAACCATGATGTATGGAAGATATTGTGATATCTGAAACGAAGTTTTGGTTGCAACATGATAGAGTATAATATGTCTAAAGTCATGTTCTCATATTTGATGAGAATTTGCAAAAGGTTGAAGACACTAGTTGTCCTAATCGTCCAAAAGGATTTGGAGAGCAACATTATACTCATGATTCACCGTTATAAGCTAAAGTAGCTTGATCATGGATAAATCCATGATGAGGGTGAATATTTGATGTAGGTAAAATGTTTACTACACCAAGAGATTACTAAAGAAAGGAATTTGAAAGAACACCAAACATTTGATGATGGTGATCTACTTCAAAGTGCAAGTCCAAAGACATTGGTATTTAACTATACACGCTTTGGACTATGTGTCATATGTATGACTCCACTATTGATGTTGATAGATTCTTTCAAACAGAAAAGGAAATATTGAAAGAGAATCTCATAAATATATGGCAGAAAAGAAAAGACTAGAATTGTTCAGTTTAAGTATATAGATGATATACATGTTATGGCTATATTCTTTGCTTATTAAACAATGTGGTTCTTAAGTATTTGATACTGAATTTGTTGGTGTGAATCGTCATACGAAACAACACAATTCATGAACTACAATGGCCTAAGTAACTAGCAAAAGAATATGTGATGATGTTCATCGAGAACAAATAAAGGGTTATTGTGTTGCTCGTTAAACATCAAAGCTTGCCTTCAAGATTTGTTTTATCAAGGTATTATGAGAACAAAAGAGTTGTTCAAATAAATTACCGTGATCCATAAAAGATGGATGATTCACAAATCTCGTTGGAGAAATCACATCCATAAAACTAGTGCTAAGAATGTCGAAAGACAAATTGTTTGAAATATCACTTAGGAAGTGATATCGCCGTTTAAATTATATTGGAAAGAAAACATAAAAAAACTCCATGTGGATGGAATTTTGGAGTCTTCTGATTTTTGATCAAATGACGCTTGTGAAACTTTCCTAGAGATAATTAAAACTTCGTTCATAGGCCAAAAGGGAACGAATGACTAGCTTATTGGAACTTGTACATATTGTTGTATGAAATCCATTATGTGTAGTCAAAAGCGATGGATTTCAACTTCATATGCTTTCTCCGAAAATTTGAGTGAATATATGAATATTTACTTAATAAGGATAAAAGTATGAAACACTTGAAAAGTTCAAAGACTTTCAAGATGAAGTGCAAAATCATTGTAACAAGAATATAAATAGTTTATGATAAGATCATAAAGGAGGATATTTGAGTTACAAGTTTAGCATAATACCTAAGATTTAAGGAATCGTTCCGTGGATTTGCATTTTTTCGAAAACACCATAAGAGTATGGAGCGTTCGAGATATGTAATTAAACCTTGTTTGACATGGTAAGATCGAAGGTGTAATTCATAAAACTGCCATTATATTTTAAAGATTAAAAGCTTTAGAGATTACCGTTTTTCCACTGAAAAGAGCTTCATCATAATCCGTTGAATTGACACCATATAAAGTTATGGTTTGGGATAAAACCCAAGTTGTCCTTTCTTAAACATTGGTATGCTATGCATAAGAAAGATGTGTGCAACCAAAGTCGGATGAACCTGTCTTTGTATAACTGTTAAGTATTCCTCCATAACACCAGAGACAAAAGTGTTTGTCACTTAGAACGTCAAGTTTCTTTGGAAGGAATTTTTCGTGAAAAGAAAAGTGGGAGGACAATAGAACTTTGATAAGGTTAAAAGAACCTTAGCTATATGTGCAGAGTTGCGCAGCGCCGAAAAGTGTTCCGGAGACAGCAACAATGCTCATGGCTCACGTGCCTCAAAGGTTGTGGTCACGGAGATCTAAGTTCCTATTGAAACAAGTAGATCGGGTAAACAATAAAATACCAAGATTTGAGGGTTGAATCATTATTTGAGAATAATGAACCGACTACATGCAAAGAAGCGATGATGGGCCCTGACTCCGTCAAATGGCTTGAAGCCATAAAATCCGTGATAATTCCATACACGAGAAATCAAGTTTTGAACTTGAAGGACCCTCGAGAAAGGTGTAAGACCTTACAGTTGTGTCTGGATCTATAAATAAATAGACAAGGATGTTTCACATCTATAATCGACATATTGGGAAAGAGTTCACAACAATGTTCAAAGGTTGACTATGACAAGATTTGATCTTTCATAGTGATATTTAGTCTAGACGGATTAATGTAGCAACCACTACATATAATTTTGTTATATGGTAGTTGAATAAACAAAACAAGTTCTTCTAATAGAATCGTTACCTAGGACATGTGCATAACACGGTCCATAGGGTTTTGTTAATTCAAAGGATGCTAAAAGCATATGCAAACTTCAATGGTTAAAGTGAGCATCGCGGAGTTGGAATCTTCACTGTGATGAAACTGTTAAAGGAGTTTGAAAGTTCATTAGAGACGATGAAGATGCTTGCATTTGCAAGAAATTAAGTGGGAGCGCTAAGACATGTTTCTAATACATTCTGTGGAAGACATATTGTTGATTGGAAATAATGTATCTTTTATTAACACATATTAAGAATTTCATCCCGATGAAAGACTTAGGCAAAACCCAAATATTTGGCATCAATAGACGCTAATATGGTTGTGCCAGAAGTACATAGACAAGATATTGAATGAGTTCAATATAGAAACTACAAGAGAGGTTCTTGTCGCACAGAAAGGATTGAATGAGTTCAATGTTGATGATATATTCAAGTGTATTGACATTTGGTAAAGTGAAACAAATAATCAAGTATAGATTGATACTTGATGTATGAAATCACAAAGAGTATTTATATCAATCATACTGTGATATGTACAAATCCAGATATGTCCTATGCTTTAAAAGTTGTGAGCATATACCAGAATGATTTGTAAGATGATCATTGGACAATAGTAAGGATATTCTTATGATCTTTTGGAAGAACTAAGAGTATAATATTTGTAGAAATGACAAATAGATGGTTAGTTCATTGTAAAAGTACTACATTGATACTAGCTTTGTCACAAAGTACAAATTAAGTTTATCTCAATCTAAACTAAGGGTGGCACAATATAATGGAAAGTGAGTTCCATAATGGATTTGGATGAGTTCCAAAGTTAAGACATTGTGACAGATACTACAACAAAAGGCTAAGTATATGACTGCTATTTTAGCAGCATAAGAGGGCATTTGTGTCAAGTAGTTTGTTATCAAACTAGGTGTAGTTCACAGTGGGATAATACTATGAAGATATATTGTGCGACAATATTATCAACATGTTTTAACCTCAAAGAGCTAAAGGTCACACCGAAAGACCAAATTTATACAAAGCCATCTCATTAGAGAATGAGTGATGCGTAGAGACGCAAAGACATGCAATTACACACGGACCTAGAAGTGTCAGATCCGGAGATCAGTTGACCACTAGCAATCGTGTACATACAACACCGGAAAGCCATAGGTGTTGAATACACAAAGGTTTGAAACTAGATTATTGACTCTAGTGCAAGTGGGAGACTGTTGGAGATATGCCCAAGAGGCAATAATAAAGTGGTTATTATCATATCTTCACACTTATGATAAATGTTTACATACCATGCTATAATTGTATTAACCGGAAACATTAATACTTGTGTGATTTGTAAACTAAAATAAGAGTCCCTAGTAAAGCCTCTTGTTAAACTAGCTTGTTGGTTAATATATGATCATGGTTTCCTGATCATGAACATAGAGATGTTATTAACAACAGGATCATATCGTTAGGAGAATGATATGGTGGACATACTCCTATAGATAAGCGTAGCATAAAGATCAAGTCATTTCAATAGTTCAATTGCTATATGATTTCTGATACATAGTAACCTAATTCCTTCGACCATGAGATCATGCATATCACCTTTACCGGATGGATGCTTTGATGACATCAAACACCACACCGTAACTGGGTGGCTATAAAGGTGGCATTGAGTGTTCGGAAAGTATTGGTTGAAACACATGGATCAAGAGTGGGATTTGTCCATCCATATGACGGATAGATATACTCTGGGCCCTCTCGGTGGAATGTCATCCAATTAGCTTGCAAGCATGTGACTAGGTCACAAGGGATCACATATCATGGGAACGAGAAAAGAGTACTTATCGGTAACGAGGTTGAACTAGGTATGCAGAGATACCGACGATCATAACCTCGGATAAGTAAACTATCGTGAGACAAAGGGAAATTGGTATCGTATGTGAGTGGTTCATTCGATCGCAAAATAATCGTAGAAATATGTGGGAGCCATATGAATTTCCAGATTCTTCTATTGGTTATTGTTCAGAGAAGTGTCTCGATCATGTCCGCATAATTCACGAACCGTAGGGAGACACACTTAAGGATTCGACATTGTTTGAGTAGTTATGGTATTATGAGAAAGAGACCGAATGTTGTTCGGAGTCTCGGATGGGATCCGGGATATCACGAGGTGATCCGGAATGGTCCGGAGAATAAGATTCATATAAGGAAAGTCCCGTTTCGGAGTTTGGGAATGATTCCGGTGTTTTCATCGGGAATGTTCTAGAAGGGTCTGGATTGTCCGGCACTCCGGGGGGGGGGGGAGGGTACATGAGTGTGTCATTGAATGATTGCATCATGTACTAAGTGTTCTTGCTGTTCCAAAAACATGAAAGTCAAATTGCCAGTTTGAAAGTCAAACGGCTAAAACAGGAAACTGTGGAAAACATGAAACTGTGGGAAACAAGCAAGAGGAGGTTGAAACCAACTTGGAGGAGGAGTTCCTCTCCTCCTTGGCCGGCGCCCAGCCCTAGGCCGAGTTGGGGAGGGACTCCCTCCCTCCCTGGCGCGCCTAGCCCCTCCACCTATAAAAGGAGGGGCAGGGCTCCTCCTTGAGACACACAAGTTTCTACCTCTAATCTCCGGTTTAGAGCCGTTCTGGTTTAGAGCTTCTAATTGCTTTAGCCTGCGGTTTAGAGCCTTCTAATTGGTGTGTCTAATCTCTAGACCACAAATAGCCCTCTCTCATAATCCACCATACTCGCTCCGGCTTAAGGCGAAGCCCTGCGGGATCTCCCCTCTACTTCCGGTACCACGCCGCTGTGCTGCCGGAATCGCGAGGAGAGTGCTACAACCTCCGCTGCCTGCTGGAACAAGGGAGAGGAAGGTCTTCGTCGAGTACCGAACGTGTGACCGACTGCGGGAGCGCTGCCGAAACGTGGCGCCGGAAGGATCGTCTACACGATCTTGAGATCGGAAAGAGTACGACTACATCACCCACGAGAATCTGCTCTCGTTAACCGCTTTGGAATCTTCGAGGGTAAGTTATTCCATCGACTCGTTGCTACAATCTAGTAGATAGATCTTGGCTTGTTTGTTTGTATGCGATAGAAATTTTTTGTTTTCCATGCTACGAACCCCTACAGCAGGGTCATCGGTGTTGTCCACCAACATGACACTCATAACGGGATCATACCAATCAGGAGTGGTACGAGTTCTCGTAGACCTGCGAGGTTCCGTAGTAACTTTGTAGGGGTTCGTAGCATGGAAAACAAAAATTTTCTATCGCATACAAACAGACAAGCCAAGATCTATCTACTAGATTGTAGCAACGAGTCGATGGAATAACTTACCCTCGAAGATTCCAAAGCGGTTAACGAGAGCAGATTCTCGTGGGTGATGTAGTCGTACACTTCCGATCTCAAGATCGCGTAGACGATCCTTCCGGCGCTGCGTTCCGGCAGCGCTTCCGCAGTCGGTCACACGTTCGATACTCGACGAAGACCTTCCTCTCCCTTGTTCCAGTAGGCAGCGGAGGTTGTAGCACTCTCCTCGCGATTCCGGCAGCACAACGGCGTGGTACCGGAAGTAGAGGGGAAATCCCGCAGGGCTTCGCCTTAAGCCGGTGCGAGTATGGTGGAGCTTATGAGAGAGGCTATTAGTGGTCTAGTAATTAGACACACCAATTAGAAGGCTCTAAACCAATTAGAAGGCTCTAAACCGCTGGCTAAAGCAATTAGAAGCTCTAAACCAAAACGGCTCTAAACCGGAGGTAGAAGATAGGAACTTGTGTGTTCTAGGAGGGGAGCCCTGCCCCTCCTTTTATGGGTGGGGAGGCGCGGCCAGGGGAGGGGAGTCCCTCCCCAAGTCGGCCTTGGGCTGGGCGCCGGCTTGGAGGAGTGGGACTCCTCCTCCAAGTTGGTTCCAACTCCTCTTGCTTGTTTCCCACAGTTTCCTGTTTCCCACAGTTTCCTGTTTTAGCCGTTTGACTTTCAAACTGGCAATTTGACTTTCATGTTTTTTTGGAACAGCAAGAACACTTAGTACATGATGCAATCATTCAATGACACACTCATGTACCCTCCCCCCCCGGAGTGCCGGACAATCCGGACCCTTCTAGAACATTCCCGATGAAAACACCGGAATCATTCCCGAACTCCGAAACGGGACTTTCCTTATATGAATCTTATTCTCCGGACCATTCCGGATCACCTCGTGATATCCTGGATCCCATCTGAGACTCCGAACAACATTCGGTCTCTTTCTCATAATACCATAACTACTCAAAACAACGTCGAATCCTTAAGTGTGTCTCCCTACGGTTCGTGAATTATGCGGACATGATCGAGACACTTCTCCGAACAATAACCAATAGAGGAATCTGGAAATTCATATGGCTCCCACATATTTCTACGATTACTTTGCGATCGAATGAACCACTTACATACGATACCAATTTCCCTTTGTCTCACGATAATTTACTTATCCGAGGTTATGATCGTCGGTATCTCTGCATACCTAGTTCAACCTCGTTACGGATAAGTACTCTTTTCTCGTTCCCGTGATATGTGATCCCTTGTGAGCCAGTCACATGCTTGCAAGCTAATTGGATGACATTCCACCGAGAGGGCCCAGAGTATATCTATCCGTCATATGGATGGACAAATCCCACTCTTGATCCATGTGTTTCAACCAATACTTTCCAAACACTCAATGCCATCTTTATAGCCACCCAGTTACGGTGTGGTGTTTGATGTCATCAAAGCATCCATCCGGTAAAGGTGATATGCATGATCTCATGGTCGAAGGAATTAGGTTACTATGTATCAGAAAGCATATAGCAATTGAACTATTGAAATGACTTGATCTTTATGCTACGCTTATCTATAGGAGTATGTCCATCACATCATTCTCCTAATGATATGATCCTGTTGTTAATAACATCTCTATGTTCATGATCAGGAAACCATGATCATATATTAACCAACAAGCTAGTTTAACAAGAGGCTTTACTAGGGACTCTTATTTTAGTTTACAAATCACACAAGTATTAATGTTTCCGGTTAATACAATTATAGCATGGTATGTAAACATTTATCATAAGTGTGAAGATATGATAATAACCACTTTATTATTGCCTCTTGGGCATATCTCCAACAGTCTCCCACTTGCACTAGAGTCAATAATCTAGTTTCAAATCTTTGTGTATTCAACACCTATGGCTTTACGGTGTTGCATGTACACGATTGCTAGTGGTCAACTGATCTCCGGATCTGACACTTCCAGGTCCGTGTGTAATTGCATGTCTTTGCGTCTCTACGCATCACTCATTCTCTAATGAGATGGCTTCGTACAAATTTGGTCCTTTGGTGTGACCTTTAGTTCTTTTGGGTTAAAACATGTTGATAATATTGTCGCACAATATATCTTCATAGTATTATCCCTCTGTGAACTACACCTAGTTTGATAACAAACTACTTGACACAAATGCCCTCTTTTTGCTGCTATAATAGCAGTCATATACTTAGCCTTTTGTTGTAGTATCTGTCACAATGTCTTAACTTTGGAACTCAACCAAATCCATTATGGAACTCACTTTCCATTATATTGTGCCACCCTTAGTTTAGATTGAGATAAACTTAATTTGCACTTTGTGACAAAACTAGTATCAATGTAGTACTTTTACAATGAACTAACCATCTATTTGTCACTTCTACAAATATTTATACTCTTAGTTCTACCAAAAGATCATAAGAATATCCTTACTATTGTCCAATGATCATCTTACGAATCATTCTGGTATCTGCTCACAACATTTAGAGCATAGGACATATCTGGATTTATACATATCACAGTATGATTGATATAAATACTCTTTGTGATTTCATACATCAAGTATCAATCTATACTTGATTATTTGTTTCACTTTACCAAATGTCAATACACTTGAATATATCATCAATATTGAACTCATTCAATCCTTTCTGTGCGACAAGAACCTCTCTTGTAGTTTCTATATTGAACTCATTCAATATCTTGTCTATGTACTTCTGGCACAACCATATTAGCGTCTATTGATGCCAAATATTTGGGTTTTGCCTAAGTCTTTCATCGGGATGAAATTCTTAATATGTGTTAATAAAAGATACATTATTTCCAATCAACAATATGTCTTCCACATAATGTATTACAAATATGTCTTAGCGCTCCCACTTAATTTCTTGCAAACGCAAGCATCTTCATTGTCTCTGATGAACTTTTAAACTCCTTTAACAGTTTCATCACAGTGAAGATTCCAACTCCGCGATGCTCACTTTAACCATTGAAGTTTTCATATGCTTTTAGCATCCTTTGAATTAACAAAACCCTATGGACCGTGTTATGCACATGTCCTAGGTAACGATTCTATTAGAAGAACTTGTTTTGTTTATTCAACTACCATATAAAAAATTATATGTAGTGGTTGCTACATTAATCCGTCTAGACTAAATATCGCTATGAAAGATCAGATCTTGTCATAGTCAACCTTTGAACATTTTGTGAACTCTTTCCCAACATGTCGACTATTTCATAGATGTGAAACATCCATGTCTATTTCGTTATAGATCCAAACACAACTGTAAGGTCTTACACCTTTCTCGAGGGTCCTTCAAGTTCAAAACTTGATTTCTCGTGTATGGAACTATCACGGATTTTATGGCTTCAAGCCATTTGACGGGGTCAGGGCTCATCATCGCTTCTTTGCACATAGTCGGATCATTATTGTCAAATAATGTTTTTAACTCTCAAATCTTGGTATTTGATTGTTCATCCGACCTACTTGTTTCAATAGGAACTTAGATCACCGTGATCACAACCTTTGAGGCACGTGAGTCATGAGCATTGTTTGCTAACTCCGGAACACTTTTCGGCGCTGCGCAACTTTGCACATATAGCTAAGGTTCTTTTAACCTTATCAAAGTTCTATTGTCCTCCCACTTAACTTTTCACGAAAAATTCCTTCTTAAAGAAACTTGATGTTCTAAGCGACAAACACTTTTGTCTCCGGTGTTTATGGAGGAATACTTAACAGTAATACAAAGACAGGTTCATCCGACTTTGGTTGCAAACATCTTTCTTATGTATAGCATACCAATGTTTAAGAAAGGACTACTTGGGTTTTATCCCAAACCATAACTTTATATGGTGTCATTTCAGCGAATTATGATGGAGCTCTTTTCAGTGGAAAAACGGTAATCTCTAAAGCTTTTAATCTTTAAAATACAATGGCAGTTTTATGAATTACACCTTCGATCTTACCATGTCAAACAAGGTTTAATTACATATCTCGAATGCTCCATACTCTTATGGTGTTTCGGGAAATGCAAATCCATGGAACGATTCCATAAATCTTAGGTATTATGCTAAACTCTGTAACTGAAATATCTTCCTTTATGATCTTTATTATAAACTGATTATATTCTCGTTACAATGATTTTGCACTTCATCTTGAAATTCTTTGAACTTTTCAAATGTTTCATACTTCATCCTTATTAAGTAAATATTCATATATTCACTCAAAATTTCGGAAAAAGTAAATGAAGTTAAAATCCATCGCTCTTGACTACACGTAATGGACTTCGTACAACAATATGTACAAATTCCAATAAGCTAGTCTTTCGTTCCCTTTTGGCCTATGAACGAAGTTTCAATTATCTCTAGGAAAGTTTCACAAGCGTCATTTGATCAAAAATCAAAAGACTCCAAAATTCCATCCACATGGAGTTTCTTCATGTTTTATTTCCAATATAATTTAAACGGCGATGTCACTTCCTAATTGATCTTTCAATCAATTTGTCCTTCGACATTTTTAGCACTAGTTTTATGGATGTGATTTCTCCAACGAGATTTGTGAATCATCCATCTTTTATGGATTACGGCAATTATTTGAACAACCCTTTTGTTCTCATAATACCTGATAAAACAAATCTTGAAGGCAAGCTTTGATGTTTAACGAGCAACACAATAACCCTTTATTTGTTCTCGATGAACATCATCACATATTCTTTTGCTAGTTACTTAGGACATTGTAGTTCATGAATTGTGTTGTTTCGTATGACGATTCACACCAACAAATTCAGTATCAAATACTTAAGAACCACATTGTTTAATAAGCAAAGAATATGGCCATAACATGTATATCATCTATATACTTAAACCGAACAATTCTAGTCTTTTCTTTTCTGCCATATATTTATGAGATTCTCTTTCAATATTTCCTTTTCTGTTTGAAAGAATCTATCAACATCAATAGTGGAGTCATACATATGACTTTTAGTCCAAAGCGTGTATAGTTAAATACCAATGTCTTTGGACTTGCACTTTGAAGTAGATCACCATCATCAAACATTTGGTGTTCTTTCAAATTCCTCTCTTTAGTAATCTCTTGGTGTAGTAAACATTTTACCTACATCAAATATTCACCCTTATCATGGAATAGTCCATGATCAAGCTACTGTTAGCTTGTAACGATGAATTTATGAGTATAATGTTGCTATCCAAAACCTTTTGGAGGATTAGGACAACAAGTGTCTCCAACCTTTTGCAAATTCTCATCAAATATGAGAACATGACTTTAGCCATATTATACTCTATCATGTTGCAACCAAAACTTCGTTTCAGATATCACAATATCTTCCACACATCATGGTTTCTGAAACAACTCTTTCAGATCCTAGATAACCTTGATATTAAGACAATCCTTTGAATATCAAGAATCATGGAGACAAACATGATACTTATATACTAATACTTGGAATTGTTACTCTTGTTTTAATACTAATTATTAAACTTCATGGAGTAACCGGAACTTACTGAAAGTTTGCAATAGGACTTTTAAACTTTAGATTAACACTTCAAAACAATACGATACCAGTTCGTAAAGTAACTAACCAGAATTCTATAGTTCTATCATCTCAATTATAACTAAGCGCAAGGTGGTAACGGATGCCAATGACTACAACAACTATGCAAATTCACTTTGATTTAGTTTATGATAAATTGAGTTCTAATTAATAATTGAATTAATCTAGGTGAACTCCCACTCAAAACAATATCCCTCACATTGTTTTAGTGATCACACGAACCAAATCCACCACATCAAAACCGATCATCACGAGAGTTGATATAGCTTCAATGGCGAACAATCAACATGTTCATCATATCTACTATATGACTCATGCTCTACCTTTCGGTAATCCGTGTTCCTGAGGCCATGTCTGTACATGCTAGGCTCGTCAAGATCAAACCTTAGCTACCGCATAAGCAAATCTGGCTTGCTTACGTTGTATACACTTGCGGAATCTAACACACCCGATCATCACGTGGTGCTTCGAAACAACAAGCATTAGCAACGGTGCATACTAAGGGTGAACACTTTCGAACTAATCCCGATGGTAGATGAAGAGGTAGCGTGCCGACCGCGATCACATCAACCTTTGATCCATTTCCAACGCGCATCGTCACCTCGTCCTTCACTAGCTTTCGTCTATTCTGCATCACTTGTTTCGAGTTACAAATATGAGCAACCGGACCAGTATCAAATACCCAGGCATTACTACGAGTACTAGTGAGATACACATTAATAACATGTATATCGGATATACCTTTCTTCTTGATGTTGCCGTTCTTCAAATCCACCAAGTACTTAGGGCAATACTACTTCCAGTGACCTTCTCCCTTGCAGAAAAAGCACTCAGTATCAGGCTTAGGCCTAGCCTTGGTCTTCTTTGCCGACGCGGTAACTTTCTTACCGCCCTTCTTAAAGTTTCCCTTTTTCTTAGACTTGCCTTGTTTCTTGAATTTGGTGGTCTTATTGACCAACAACACTTGGTGCTCTTTCTTGATCTCCACTTCTTCAAACTTTAACATGGAGAAGAGTTTGGGCAACAACTTGTCCATGTTTTGCATATTGTAGTTCATCACAAAGTTCTTGTAACTTGGTGGTAGTGATTGGAGGACACGGTGAATCCCCAAAGCATTAGGAATCACTATACTAAGCTTTGAAGCTTGCTTGCGTGCCCAGACATCTTAAGCACGTGCTCACTAACGGAGCTGCCCTCTTACATCTTGCAGTTAAAGAACTTTTTAGAAGCCTCATAACTCTCAACTGCCGCATGAGCCTCAAATATCATTTTGAGTTCACGGACAATATCATGTGGGTAATGGTTGTCAAACCTTTTCTGAAGCTCCGATTCCAAACCATATAAGATAGCACACTGAATTGTGGAGTACTGATTCTTCCGAGCGAGGAAAACATTCTTTACCTCATCGGTAGCATCAGCTGCAGGCGGGTCACCCAGTGGTGCATCCAGCATATAGGTCAAATTACCAGCATTGAGGACAATCCTCAAATTGCAGAATCAATCTGCAAAGTTGCTTCCATTGTTTTTCCACTTTTCTTTCTCTAGGAACGCATTAAAATTGATGGTAGGGGCCGCCATTGATCTACAACATATTTGCAATAGTTTAGACTAAGTTTATGACAAATTGAGTTCTAATTAATAGTTAAATTAATCTAGGTGAACTCCCACTCAAAACAATATCCCTCACATTGCTTTAGTGATCACATGAACCAAATCCACCACATCAAAAGCGATCATCACGAGAGTTGATGTAGCTTCAACGGCGAACAATCAACATGTTCATCATATCTACTATATGACTCATGCTTTACCTTTTGGTGATCCGTGTTCCGAGACCATGTCTGTACATGCTAGGCTCGTCAAGATCAAACCTTAGCTTCCGCATGAGCAAATCTGGCTTGCTCACGTTGTATACACTCGCAGAATCTAACACACCCGATCATCACGTGGTGCTTTGAAACAACGAGCTTTAGCAACGGTGCTTACTAAGGATGAACACTTTATAACTTGAAATTTTGTGCTTGAGGTATCATCTTATAATGCTACCGTCGCAAACTAAGCAATACAAGATGCATAAAAGGATTAACATCACATGCAATTCATAATATGTGATATGATATGGCCTTTCTTCTTGTGCTTCCGATCTCCATCTTCAAGCACGAACATGATCTCCATCATCACCGGCATGGCGTCAAGGTCAATGGCGCCGCTTCATGGTTGTCGTCCACCGGCATCAACTATTACAACTACTTTGAATAGACACGCATGTCTTAACAGAATTAAAAGACAACCATATGGATCCTGCCGGTTGCCAACTTACAATAAGGAACATTGCATACATCATATATAATCACAATCATGGCCATATCATATCACAGCACACCCCTGCGAAACAAAGTTAGACGCCTCTAATTTTCTTTGCATATTTTACATGGTTTAGGGCTTTCAATAAGTGTCGTTCTAACTTACAAACAAGATCCACAACGTTGATGTTTGAAATATCAAGTGCCCGTTGTAAATTGAATCTATACTATGATGGGAGAGACAGACACCCGCAAAGCGACTTATGCAATACAAGTTGCATGTTAAGCGTGGAGCAAGTCTCATGAACGATGTCATGTAAGGTTAGCCCGGGCCGCTTCATCCCATCATACCGCGAGATGCAAAGTACACAATAAGCAATTGAAAATAAAAACACCACCGCCCACAATGACCATTGTGTTCTACTCGTGCAACAGATCTACATATAGACACGACTCTGATACCACTGTAGGGGTTCGTAGCATGGAAAACAAAAAAATTCTACCGCATGCACACAAACAAGCCAAGATCTATCTACTAGATTGTAGCAACGAGTCGATAGAAGCACTCACCCTCGAAGATTCCAAAGCGGTTAAGGAGAGCAGATTCTCGTGCGTGATATAGTCGTACACTTGCCGATCTCAAGATCGCGTAGACGATCCTTCCGGCGCTATGTTCCGGTAGCGCTTCCGCAGTCGGTCACACGTTCGGTACTCGATGAAGACCTTCCTCTCCCTTGTTCCAGCAGACGGCGGAGGTTGTAGTTCTCCCCTCGCGATTCTGGCAGCACGACGGCGTGATGTCGGAAGTAGAGGGAAGATATTGTAGGGCTTCGCCTAAGCCGGTGCGAGTTATGGTGGATCTAGGGTTTCCCGGTGATCTAGGGTTTAGAAGACCGAGAGGAGGAGGAGGTGTCGGCGGCGGCTAGGGCGACGGCGATGGGCCGGCGGCGGCGCAAGGCGGTGGCGGCGCGGCGACGGCTTGGCGGCGGCGTGGGTGGAGAGGGGCTAGGGCTTGTTTCTTCTTCCACTAGGAAACCATTGTTCCAATTTGACTTTTCAAACTTCCCGTTTGACTTTCAATTTAGAGCTTTAATTCTCTCTTACAAATGCCCACACCAAGTGACCTAGGATATGATCCAATCATTCCGCTTATCCATGACACATTCATGGACCATTCCTCTTCCAGTCCGGTAAACCTTCTAGACCCTTCTAGAACCTCTCCGATGAAAACATCGGAATCTTTCCCGAACTCCGGAATCGGACTTTCCTTATATGAATCTTATTCTCCGGACCATTCTAGATCTCCTCGTAATATCCCGGATCCCATCCGAGACTCCGAACAACATTCGGTATCCCTACTAACATTCCATATCTACTAAACAACATCGAATCCTTAAGTGTGTCTCCCTACAGTTCGTGAATTATGCGGACATGACCGAGACACTTCTCCGATCAATAATCAATAGAGGAATCTTGAAATTCGTATGGCTCCTACATATTTCTACGATTACTTTGCAATCGAATGAACCACTTACATACAATACCAATTTCCCTTTGTCTCACGATAGTTTACTTATCCGAGGTTTTGATCGTCGGTATCTCTGCATACCTAGTTCAACCTCGTTACCGATAAGTACTCTTTTCTCGTTTCCGTGATATGTGATCCCTTGTGAGCCAGTCACATGCTTGCAAGCCAATTGGATGAAATTCCACCGAGAGGGCCTAGAGTATATCTATCCGTCATATGGATGGACAAATCCCACTCTTGATCCATATGCCTCAACCCATACTTTCTGAACACTCAATGCCACCTTTATAGCCACCCAGTTACGGTGTGGTGTTTGATGTCATCAAAGCATCCTTTCGGTGATGGTGATTAGCATGATCTCATGGTCGATGGAATTATGTTCCTATGTATCAGAAAGCTTATAGCAAACGAACTATTGAAATGACTTGATCTTAATGCTACGCTTATCTATAGGAGTATGTTCATCATACCATTCTCCTAATGATATGATCTCGTTGTTAACAACATCTCAATGTTCATGATCAGGAAACCACGATCATCTGTTAACCAACAAGCTAGTATTACAAAGAGGCTTAGTTTACAAATCACACAAGTATTATTCCGGTTAATACTATTATAGCATGAATGTAAATATTTATCATAAACACAAAGATATAATAATAACCACTTTTATTATTGCCTCTAGGGCATATCTCCAACACACATGGCATACGCTTTTCCAAACCCAAATCGTCTGTATCAGTAAGCCGACGATTCCTCCAAAATATCGTGTGCGATACAAAGTGTAAAGAGATTATACAAAATATAAATTCATTCATATATAACTTCATGAAAATACATATTCAGTACATAGAAAACTAACTAATATGTGTGCGAGGTGGCACACGGTAACATTTTCCACTCTTGTTACAAATAGATAGATACTACAATAACTAATTAAACTAAAATTCAGACTCGTCATCTGGGCCTTTGTCAGAGCTTGATGCCTCAGCATCGTCGGCGGGGCTCCTCTTGGCCCTGCACCTTTTTTAGTTTCGGCATGGGGTCTTGGAGGCTACAGTTTTTGAACTCTACTGTCACTCGGTACATCATCTATGCCCCCCCCCCTCGAGCGGTCGTCAGACAGACTCCCAAGTCGTCCAAGCGACGAGACTCGATGAATGCATGTGACGGCGCCATGACTCGATGGAGAATTCTAGCAAATCCCCAATCGGCACCTGCATCGGCAACTCCACGGTGGGGGCGGTTGAGGGAGCCGCGCCTTCACCGGTCAGCAGGAGTACCGGAACCACAGGGGTCCGTACTTGGCCAGGCGGCATTGCGGACATCGAAGGAGGGGGCGCACCTCCATCTGCGCTATGTGCGCGGCTAGTAGTGCTTCTTCCTGAGCCATCACAAATTGCGGTGGCAAGATATTGCTGGACTATTTTCAAGAATTCATTTGTAGATATGAGCTATTGATGGCACTCACTATAAACGAGCGGGAGGCGGCAGAAAAAACAGCAAATCAACCAAATAAGGGAGGCGGGAAAACAAAAAAGAAGCGGGAAGAGAACACACATAGGTAGTATAGAATAAAATGTCTGCATAATTGAAAATTGCACTACGATTACGCGAGGAAGAAATATTTAGGTTTAAATGACGCGGTTCTGCAGAAGATAACCGTAGCGATAAATAAAAGCTTCACTGACGATTACGCATGGAAAAACCGTGCGGGTGCTGCCTAGGCGGCGTGTAGACGGTCTAAATTTTCGGACGTCAACCTTCCTCCGACCACACACAGAAAGAACCTTCTATGTACGACGGGGCCTTAATAGGCTCGATCTGTATTATTGAAAGCTTCGCAGCGCTTTGCTCGGGGTGAACGAAACAAGGCTCTTTGGATCCGGCGATCGAAAAGCTCTAGCTAGCCACATTAGTCACTAGATACTCTGAAATGAATGTTAGTGATTTTTCATTTTTCTATGTTGTACATATCATTCTCGTATGGTGCACAACAGTGTGTATTTTGGTACAAACATGTAGGTGTTGTGCTGCATTGACTCTCGAGTCTATTGCAAATGTTCCGTTCATGCTATAAGTATTTTCTCCATTGCAGTCTATGTTAGGTTCCATCTTGTACATGTGCTGCATTTTTTCTTAACAATTTGCCATGACCGGTGGAAACTTTCTGCATACACATGTTTTTTTTTTATTGGTGCATTCTAATTGTCGTGACTATTTTTAGTATGGGAAGATATACCATGACAATACTACAAACATAAAGAATTATCGTATTGTACAAATGTTGGTTATGTTGCAGTGATTGAACATCACGGAGATGGATCATTCGCATCACCATGTCCTCGGTGTCAAGCTTTATACACTAGTCAACGTAACCAAAAGTTCGAACTGATAAAAAAGGTTAGTGCAATCCACTTATACACTTCAATACTCGGTACAAATCGATCGTGAGGCGATGCAACACGCCAAACAAAGCCGCCACGAAATGGAGAAATTCCGCTTTTTCCTCCCGTGCGTCGCTTTTCCACGCGTCGCGCCCTTGGGTGGTTACTCGCCCGCGCGGCCGAAGAAGATAGAAGAAAAAGGGCCTGACGGAAAGAGGAAGAAATTCCTGTCCCGAAATCTCTCGAAGGCCCAGGCGTTGACGAAAGGACACCCGATCCGTCCTCGCGTGAGCATGAGGTCCTCCCCTCCCTACACACGTCCCACCGTAAACCATGTGCGCACAGCACAACTGTCGCGCGGCGAGCCCACGCGCCCGGTCCACGGACGTGAGCAGAGCACGCAGCGCCCACGACACTGACCAGCTAGAGCGGAGGGGTGAGGAAGCTTCTTATTTGGACCGGCGCGCGCAGAGACACACTGACCCGATCGGAACCAGAGGCATCACCAAAGCCCCGAAAGCAACCGCCGAGCCCGCGACGGCGTGCGTGACTGACGACCCGAGGCCCGAGCTCGCTCCTCCCGTCTCCTTTATATGCCCCGCGCGCGCGGCTGCAGGGGCGAGCTAGGCTACCTGATCGAGGTAGAAGAGAAGGAGAGGCATCATCGTCGGAGGTAGAAGAGAAGGAGAGGCACCGTCGTCGGAGGTAGAAGAGAATAAGCGAAGCAGGAGAGGCATCGATCGATCGCGAGGACAAACCTAGCAGCTGAAGCCACCCATCACCGTGCCGGGTTACATGGGAGTAGAGGCGGGAGTCCGCGGTCGGAGGGCGGTCGTGACCGGGTTCTACGTCTGGGGCTGGGAGTTCCTCACCGCCCTCCTCCTCTTCTCCGCCGCCGCCTCCTACTAGCCTCCTACTAGCTCCTTGATTATACAGTCAGTGGTAGTCTACAACCACTTATAAATACATAAACACAGAGTGATTAGTAGAGGTAGAGAGAGAGTTAGCTAAGTAAGTAGGTGATCGACGACGACGGCGGCGGCTATGGTGCAGCAGCAGCAGCAGCAGAAGGGTAGTGGCGGTGGGCCGGCTCCGTTCCTGACGAAGACCCACCAGATGGTGGAGGAGCGGGGCACGGACGAGGTGATCTCGTGGGGGGAGCAGGGGCGGTCTTTCGTGGTGTGGAAGCCCGTGGAGCTCGCCCGCGACCTCCTCCCGCTCCACTTCAAGCACTGCAACTTCTCCTCCTTCGTCCGCCAGCTCAACACCTACGTACGTTCATACTCCAACCACACTCCATGCCACCAGCTTATTAATCGTACTCCTTAGATTAATTAGCTTGGTTTCTGATTAGTATTTGTATTTGCTCGGCCGAGCTCGAATCGATGATCGACAATCTTAATTCTTAAGCTCGCCGTACGTTGCACGGCGAGGTGCTTGTTACTTTAATTTGCGTTTTGGATTGAGCAGTCAATTATTTAGTTGGCAGCTGTTTCAGCAAGCTCTTTCGCAAAAGCTAGCTAGAGTCCTAGAGATGCTAGCTGATCCAGAACTGTGGTTGAGCGAGCCTAGCTAGCTTGTACGGGAAGAGATCAGATACGCCCGGCAGCTTCCAGACACGTCCATGACGTGTCCACCGAAAGGCTTGTCATGCTTTTGTTGTCCACACGACAACCAAACCAAATCACGTACGTACTCGTAGTAGTCGCTACGAGTTTGGGAGTGCACAGAGCACAGCTGGCCTGTACATTCTTCTCCTCCTTCTCAGATCATATTGATCGGTCGGTCGCCAGTAAAAAGCTCACCGGTGATCGGTAGAAGCACCGTCATGGACGGAACTAAGGCATGTGCCATGCACGTCAGGATGTTTCTGGTTGGGAATCGATGGACTTTGCTGTCTAGATCGATCTTCCAAACTAGTACTAGAATCTGCTTGCAGCACATGTTCCACTGTACGCGGTGGGGTCCTTGTAATAAACCGGGACGGATCCAGGATTTGACATTGAGGGGGGCGAAGATACTGATGATCATATAGTATAAGATTTTTTTCTCATAAAGACAACAACTACCTATCATTTTGTGTTGGAAGAACTGATTAGATAAAAACATAACAATATATCAAAGTATCGGTATAGGACTGATATTAATATGTAGCACTAAATCTTGGACAATACAAAACAAAATATTAGTTTATTTTGGATCAAGTTTATCTCTACGAGTATAAAACCTGATAATTCCATTGCAGGTGACCTTCCTATTATTATTTTCCAATTATTATGCAATAATTTGTCATCATCACCGAGAAAACATCAAACAAAAGATGCATTTTTTGTAAATTAATCAATTAGACTATAGGTTATGCAATCTATCGACAAAATACTAATGATTTGGTACCTTCAATCAGAGTGAGTAAGATTGATTGCATTGCGGCATGATTAACAAAGGTAGAAACTGGTAAACAACATGGCTGGCTAGCATGGTGCCGCGGCCGCCGCATCACGTGGTGTCTGGATAGTGAGTAGGAGCGAGTGATGGTGGCAGACATCCAGTCAGTTGATTTGAACGATTGCATATAGTGCTAACTATTAGGTCTAGTTACATAAACGAAGAATGTTGAGACATGTTACTACAGTTGACTAATAAAACGAATTCATGGGTTATATTTGGCTTTGGTATAAATAAGCACGACAAATTAATTAAATTTGGATTCAGTGTTAATTAAGTCTATGAGACCATTAGTTTAGTACTACCTCCATTTCCGTTTACAAGTCCTATGCGTATATCTAGGTTATCAATTTGACTTATATAATTTAATTTATATAATATAAAAATTGTGTTATTAGAAAATACAAAGTCTAAAGTTTGCGGTGATATATTTTTTGTAATATATACATCATATTAAGTTGCTCAATTTGACAACATAAAACTACGTGCAGAACTTGTAAACCGAAACGAAGGAAGTACTCAAATCTACACCTATGTATTGATGAGGGGGGCTGATGGTTAGGGGGGTCTAGTGCTAGCCCCCCTTGGCTCCGCCCCTGGTAATAAAGCGCGTTTGAACTATGCAACAGAGTGAATATGCATGGTTGAAACATCTCGAGCTAGCTAGCTACGGAGTAGTAGTTAATTATAGAGTATTTGTTGGATCGGACTAATCAAGATTAGCGACTAAGGCAGAATAAAAAAAGTCTCGAAGAAGATATGACACTGACAAAGAGTTTCTGGTCGACCTAAAACGTAGAAAACGAGCAAAGCGTTTTCCTTGTCGTGTCGTGTCATGTCATCTCATGTCATGCGACTTTATAGAGCATGTGTGTGCTGACCATTGAAAAGGTGGGTAACAAGTTTGCTACGTGTGCGTGCGCATATGTGTGTGTCATCCCGTAATTAAGTCAATAAACTAGCTAGTTCAGTTTCCCACGCTGAGACTACGTACGGACACCTGTCCGCTTTGAGAAAATGGAGGGAAAGATCGAGGCGGAAGATGGTGGGTGAGGAACGTTGAACGAAGAGATGCTCCGGTTACCAACTACACTCCGGTCCTCTGCTTTTCCTTGTTTGACTATATATATATATATGGCCCGTTATCTGGAGGTGACGGTCACAAAAAGTGGTTCGTTTTGATTGAAAATTAAGAAATCGCACGCAGCATTTCCCATGAAATGGAAGCCGATACTCCTTGTTTCAATAACATATACTCTCTCTGTTTTACAATTAGATCTTGTTTTAGGTTTAGTCAAAGCCAAACTTTTTAAACGTTGACCAATTATTTAGCAACAAGACATAAAAATATCTAAAATATAAAACCTATAGTATTGGAATCGTTATACAGTATATTTTCATAGTATATACATTTGATATTATGAATATTAATATTTGTTCCTATGTTTTTTGGTGAAAGTTGACAAAGTTTGACCTTAGTAAATCCTAGAACGCGATGTATTAAAAAACAAAAAGAGTATCTAAGGCTACCCATAGTTGGAGTAATATATAGTGGTTCCTAAAACTATTTCTAAATCACCATTAAAAGCTATCTCAATGAGATTCACTCTACCCACATGTGGGTAGAGTGTATCTCAATGCGTGAGAGTATCTAAGAGATACATTCTTAGTTATTTCCTAAAACTATGTGACTACCATTAAAAACTATTTCTTAATGGTAGTCTTAGTTATTTCTCAATGTGTCAGATCTAAGAGAGTATCTAAGACTATGTGGCACGTGGATGGAGTACCAACTATGCATTTTGATGACATGACTGTTGAAGGGTAAAGGGAAAGAGAGATTGCGGAATATGATGGATGTATTATTGAGCCTCTCGAGCGAGTATATATAGGTGTACAGGGACCAACTTAGAGTACAAGACAAGTAACCTACTTGGAGTATAAGACAAGTAACCTAGTCTATCCCTAACAGATACGTATACTCTAACATCCCCCCGCAGTCGTAGCGGTAGCATCGTGAACAACTGGAACATCGTGAACGGTCAGACTGGAGAGCCGAGTAGACCAGTGTGCTGACATCCCCCCGCAGTGGTAGCGGAAACGTCGTGGACGGTGTCACGTCGCAGAAGCTTGGACCGTAGAGGATGCTGGTGAGGAGCTCATGCGAGGTGGTAGCCCTTGTGCCGGTGTCGAGTGAGCCGAGAGCGGTGGGTGCTGTAACCTTGGTCGAGGTATCCGCGCAAGGGGTCACCGTGGTCGATGTCATGGTCGGGGTTGTCGGTGTCGAGGTAGCCGCATATTAAGCCGCGTGCGCGTAGTGCAGCCAGTAGAAGGACGGAGACGCGTCAGGGCAGTTGTCGGAGAGAGCGATGCCGAAGCCGATGCAGTCAGATCCGTCGAGGACGAGGTGCGGCCATGGCTTTGCCAGAACCAGGCGCACGTCGGGAACGAAGGCATACTCTGGTTGTGCCAAAACCGAGTACGCGAAGACGAAGTCGGTGTGACGCAGTCGAGGCAGACGTAGAGGAGGTAGTCGATGCCGATGAAGACCTTGTCGAAGACGATGAAGACGAGGCGCTACAACCGAGCTTGCCAGACTCAGGAACGCGTCGGGGACGAAGGCACGCACCGGTGTTGCCAGTATCGGGCATGCGAAGAACGGGACCAGTAGAAACAGCTTCACGCCATGTCAGAGAGGAGACTAGCAGAGGAGGACTCTACGACGGTTGCGTTGCACAGATCGGCGAAGTGCCGATGCAGGCCGCGGTTGTCGGAGTAGACAAGTAGGTGTGGTTGAGGACGAGGTGAGGACGATGGCGACGAAGTCGTGCTGGACGAAGACGTAGAATGCGGCGAACCAGCGACGACCAAGAGGGGTCATACCGGATGCCTAGACGGAGGGGCAGTCGGCGGGACCTACGACAGCCAGGAGTGGCCCTGCAGGCTACCTGTGGAGATGCGGCGGCGGTGCTCGAAGTAGGCGAGGAAGAACCCGATGACGTGACGAAGACCATGCACGAACGGTGGCGACCCGCGCCGAGGGAGGTGGCGCGGTGGAAGCCTGCGACGTCCTTGCGGGGTGACGGCGATGACCGCGTGCAGCGACGCTACTGCCCGATGGGGCGACGTAGTTGCAGGGCGCGAGTCGGTGCATCGGCGTGAGAACCACCAGCGACGGACACGCCTGAGAAGGCGCGTTGGTAGCCGACGGCAGGGACCAAAGGCGGCGACGCTACGGCCCGAAGGGGCGACGCAGCGGCAGCCCGATGCTCGATCGGTGGTAGGCGCGTGCTCGGGGACTTACTCGGATGAGACGAGCGCCAGATCGGTTGATCAGACCGACGGCGGCGCTGTACGCGCCAAGTCCGTGACGACGGCATATCGGAATCCGCGACGTCGTTGTCGGTGCAATCCCGGGCGATGACGGCGAAAACAATCCGAAGGGGGGTCGGCCGCGGCAGCCGGCCGCGGCAGCCTCCCGAGGAAGCCGCAGCAGGCGGCCGCGGTGCGCCGCAGCCTGTCATGAGGCCGCGACGGCCTACCGAGGAAGGCATAGCGGCGCAAGTGACAGGCGCACGGGCGCGGTGTAGATTGTCGATGCCGATGGTCAGAGTAGAGGCGCGGCGATGACGACGGCGATGGGCGACGCAATCCGATCTAAGATCGGTAAACCAAAAAAGAAAACCGATCAAGAGATCGAAAAAAAAAGACTTGCAGGGCATCCGATCACGGATCGGCGAACGAACCCTGCGTACGGGTCGCGCAGCCCCCGGCGGAGATCATGGAGATCGACCTCCCTGGGGGCGGCGCGGCGGAAGCGGAGGCGGCGGCTAGGTCAAGGACCGTGCCTCTCTGATACCATGTTGAAGGGTAAAGGGAAAGAGAGATTGCGGAATATGATGGATGCATTATTGAGCCTCTCGAGCGAGTATATATAGGCGTACAGGGACCAACTTAGAGTACAAGACAAGTAACCTACTTGGAGTATAAGACAAGTAACCTAGTCTATCCCTAACAGATACGTATACTCTAACAATGACTGCAACCTAATATGTTATCATCACATAGTGGTTCCTAAGGTAAAATGAGCCTCCAAGGTAATAAATGAGTTTTTATATATTACGACGCATACTATCCACTATGGTGATAACAACATAGACTAGAACCTCAGTGTGACCAATCTAAGGGGTTTTGGGTTATGTGATCCCATGAAAAGAACCTACACTAGCATACTATTTTTCTCACAAGTTTTGGTTAAACACAAATGAGAGCTCAATCTCATCAATCTTTTGATAGTTTCTATGCACGCACTCAACTTTTTGCAATACAAGTACACTCTTTTGGGCAACTCATGTGGTTTTGATATCTGCAAAAAGTAAAGAAACTATGGCATTTTATTTTTCTGGCCTTGCTATCTCTCACGCATTGAGAAATAACGATTTCTAAATCACCATTAAAAGCTATCTGATCTGAACATGAGATTCATGAAAGTACAAAAGCGATCAGAATATATCCTGTTGAGACGGCTATATTATTTTCATGACACTCTTTTTTTAGAAAAAAACTTTACATTTTGGGACACATTGTGTGGTCAGCTATCTCAAAATTAGAGTCGCAGAAAAAATGAGTTTTGTGTTTTGGCGAGGCCATTGATGTTCTATGACTCTTATGTTATTCTTTCATTTTTTTTTCTAAAATGTTCTGTTCTGGTCCTAGGTCACGTAACACATTGACCCATAAAACCTTCGTATCATTATGCCATGAGTACAGTATGCACCGAAGATACCCTACCACCTCATGTACCAGTTAGTGGAGCAACATTAAGAACAACATACCTCTCTGATGGGATAGTAATGACAACCCAGGTAGATATGATGTCTACTTCCGACAACAGAGAGTGGATGTTGACACCTAAACTGTTGTGGAGGTAGCTGTCCATGAAGACAAATAGATTGAATCTGTGGAATTTTTTAAACATCTCATTCAAAAGAGAGATGATGTTGGATAGCAAAGAATTAATATTTGTTAGAAGATGTAGAATTTGCTATGTGCTCTCCTAAAGGCTAAATTTCAAATGTATTCGCCCTGCTAATATAAATGGATGTGCAGGGTTTTCGGAAGGTGGTGCCGGACCGATGGGAGTTCGCAAACGAGAATTTCCGTCGAGGGGAGCAAAGCCTCCTAACTGGCATCCGTCGCCGGAAGGCCACGACGACTACGACTCCTCGGTCCTCCAAATCGTCCGGCAGTGGCGTCAACGTGTTGTTCCCTCCGCCGCTGCCCCCTCTGCCTCACGCGTCGGCCAGCACGTCCGGCGCCGGCAATGACCACAGCACCTCGTCTGCGTCCTCGCCACCGCGTCTGGACCTCACCGGCGAGAACGAGCAGCTCAGGAAAGACAACCACACGCTTGCAGCGGAGCTGACTCTGGCGCGGCGCCACTGCGAGGAGCTCCTGGGCTTCCTCTCGCGCTTCCTGGACGTCACGCAGCTTGACCTGCGTCTGCTGATGGACGAGGACGTGCAAGGCGGTGCCGGCGGCGAGCGGGACCGCGCCCGCGCTGCGGAACAAGAGCACGGCCATGAGGAGAAGAAGGTGAAGCTGTTCGGCGTGCTCCTCAAGGACGCGCCCACCTGCAGGAAGAGGGCTCGGTGCGACAAGGCAGCGGCCAGCGAGCGGTCGATGAAGATGATGAGGACCGGTGAGCCGTGGGTCGGCGTGCCGTCCTCGGGTCCGGCGCGGTGCGGCGGGGAGAACTGATGCGCCCTGCACCGCGTCTGCCGGTGGGTTCGCGTGCTGTTGCATGCGCACATGGGCAGCATTGGCTACGTTGATGGCCAGAGTGGACCCGTCAACGTACGCTGTGCTTAGGCAACATCAAGAAAAGCAGACTAAGGACACTCAAGTCCAAAGTTATTAAGCGTGTAAAAACTAATTGGGGTATGCTGTAGAAGTAGGAAGACCTGAAACATGAAAGAATGTAGGAAGGTTGCGAGATGGAGCGCATGCTGATCGAAGCTATGCAGCTGCCTCCAGAACAAAAATGTATGGAGAACTCATGTTATGAGTACTGAATCTTACGAGGTGTGAAAGTACGCCCTTAGGCCCCGTTCGTTTAGTCCACGGAGGACATGGATTGAGCTGGATTGTGGCCCAATCCTGGGTTTTCCAGGCCGACCATAATTTTTTTCCAGCCCACCGAAATTTGCCGTTCGTATATACCCGGACGGAAAAAATCGCCCAACCAATCCATCCAGCTTGCACTAACAAGGCCTAGAAAAAATGTTTCAAAAAAAAACTCTCTCTCTCTGCCTAGAAGGGGCAGCGGCCGTCTGGGGCCGGTTCTCTCCCTCGGAGTCGGTCGTCGGGGTTTGTGGAGGTGGCTAGCGCAAGATCGCTCTCACCTCCGGCGTCTGCCGTTGCGGTGGGGGACCAGCGGTGCTCGTCGTCGTCGCCGACGGGTTTGAGGCTGTCGCACAAGCCACGCATGGGGCCCTGGCGTGGTCCGTTGCCGAGAAAGCGGATCACGATGCCGCCTGTGCTCGCGGCTTTCCTTCCCTCGATCGTGGCGGACTCGGCGGAGGCGGGTGGGCCCTCTGTTGCGAGATCCCAGGAGTCCACCGACCGGTCTACCTCTGGCGGTTCCCGGGTCCGTGCAGGAGACCTAACGGGGCCGGGTTCGGCTCGTAGACGTGCGGCGCGCCTGCGGAGAACTATTCCCTTCGACACTTCTGCTCCTCGTTCGTCATCTCTCATCCAGCCTTCGGTCCCTGTTTCTACGCTGCCGTCTCCCTTATCGATCTACGCATCAATCACCCGCTGCCCCTGGTCGTCGGGATCGTTCGCTCGCGCTGTCATGGCTGGTTTACCCCAGCCTTCAGCGACGGCGAGACAAGGAGGCGCTGCGTCGGCCGCTGCTCCGGTGGGAGGAGGGCCTGCTATTCCTGCACCTGTTCCTCTGTTGCAGCAGCCGGCGTCTTCTCTGCCAGGAGGTGCTCAGCCGGGGATGGTTAATCCAATCCCGTTCAGGCCTCTTCAGCCCCCGTTCAGACAAAGGTCCTTCGGGGTTCGCGGCACAGCCTCCGGGGCAGTTCCTCCAGCCAACGATGAACTTCAATAGGCCTGTCTACCCGCCTTTAATTCCGCCTCAGCAATATGCACAGATGTTCCCGCAATTTGTGCAACCTCTCGCTGCTGTTTCTGATCCGGTGGTGACTCGGAATAAGCGAAAGAAGAAAAAGAATGTGTAGGTACCTCAGTCGCAACCACCGGCGGTGCCTCCGCAGCAGCTTTTTCAGCCTCAGTTTCAGCCTCCGCAGATGCCCCAGGTACCGGGCATGATGTTTGTGCCTCCTACCGTGAGTAAGGTACCGGGCATGATGTTTGTGCCTCCTACCGTGAGTATGCCAGCGCCGCTGTTTTCTGCTGTCTCAACACCCGCGGTTGCTGTAGTGGATTCTTCTGGTCAGACTGATCCGAGCAAGACAAAGAAGATGGTGAAGTGCTGAAAATGTTCTGGAGATACTCATGCTTCCAAAAACTGCCCGGTTCAACATTACTGCTTAGTTTGTAACAATTCTGCTCATCCCACCGCCAAGTGTCCAACGCTGAAATTGCCCAAGCCTACGATGATCGTGGCAGGGAATGGGACGGAAGGTAATCTTTCAATCAGTTGCCCGATAGCATTTTCAAGGCAGAGTTGGCTCCAAAGTGTACACCAACGGCTAAGGTGACTATGGTGGGTGCGGTGGTGCCTGCGCCTGTAATTGAGTCTCAGATGACACGGATTTGCCCTCTCAGTACTCAGTGGAAATGGGAGGCCCTTCCGCATGGTGATGATTCCTTTCTTGTATGCTTACCTTCTTTCGTGGATTTACAGCTTGTCGATGGCATTCAGATATTGGTCCCTTCTCACAATGCTCGGATTTTTATCAGTGTTTGGGAGATGCAGGATATTCAGCCGAAGTTTGCTCTGCCTCAGGTGTGGATTCATGTGGAGGGTGTTCCTCATACCATCCGACACTTCCATGGCTTGTGGGCGGTTGGCTCTCTTCTGGGTACGACAGTGGATGTGGATTTGCCGATGCTGTATAGTCGCAATATGGTGCGTATTTGTGTGCCAATGGTGAATCCAAATGCGCTGCAGAAATGTGTGGATGCTAGAGGTCCTTACATTGGTACTACTGCTACTCTGAAGTTGAAGGGCTATGACTTTACTTTTCGCCCGGAGTCCCGGGACTTCTCCCCTGATCCTACTTTCATCCCTATGTTCTGGAGGCGTAAGGGAGATGATTCAGGTGAGGACAATGGTACTGGACAGAAGGGGAGGGACCCCTCTACTGATGATACCACCACTCAGACTCAGGGGAATCAGATGAGATTGATAATGCGGGTTCCCAGTCAGTTGTGGGAGGTCCTGAGGTCAACAAGGTTTCTACTATGCCAATGTTTGTGGTCACACCTTTCAATCCTAGTCCTCAGACTCCAAGGGGTAAAGCCATTGTTGCTGCTGCATGGTGCTCTCGCTCTTACTTTCAGCTGTCTGGTTTGATCTCTACTGCTGCATCTTTGGCCTTGGGTGGTCTGTCTGGCGACGCTGTAGCGTCCGGTTCTGATGAGTCTCTTTTGCTGGCCTCCTCTTCTGCACCAAATGCGGTGCAACCCTCTTCACCAGGCATCTCCGACGCATCTTCGCTTTTGGGTGCGGTGACGCTCACGGCCTCGTCTGCCGCGGGCCGGTCAGCCTCGCCTACTTCGACCCACCCGGCCTCGTCGACTGCGGCTAGGTCTTCTTCGCCATCTGCTGGGCAGGCGTCACCCTCTCAGGAGTGTGTTCGGCGATGGGCCAGGATGCCGATGGTCTTGGGCCACAGCATGGCCAGGGCGGTCGGCGTATTTTGATGGCGGATATATGACGCTGGTCAAGCTAGGTTTGTTGGCGGATTCAGCTGTGGAGAAGGTCACTGCGGCGACTTCACTCAAGGTCTCTGCGGTGCCGGTGCTGCGTAGGAGTGCAAGGCATCCGGTGAGCACCGACGGTGCTTCGGCTACGGATATGGACTCTTTGAAGAAGGCCATGCGCAGGAAGGCAGAGAAGAATCTCGACACGACTGGTAATCCCTCTTCTTCCAAGTCTTTTATTCCTTTTTCATCAACTTGCATTAATTCTAAGATTAATTCTGTTGGAATTAGTTTAGGAAAGAATGTAAGTGATGTTTCTATTTCTGCTAAGGTCTTGAAGCGGATGGAATTTGACCGGTTAACAGTTGTTCCAAAAGCCTCGGCCTCTTATATTCCCACCTACTCTGATGATGATGATGATGATGATGATGATGATACAAACATCTCAACAGATGGTCAGATTCTATCTCATCTAGTAGGTGAAGTTTTTAAAGTTGGTTTGGACGAGGATAGGTTAAGCTCAATCTATGAGCTAACCGCTTCTGGTAGTAAATCAACTTCTGGAAAAAAATGTAACAAATCTCGCAAACGAGATCTTGCGCCTAAATCTATTATTGTTTCCCAATGAATGGCATGTTTTTGAATAGCAGAGGTCTTTGAGACTTGGCTAAACAATTACACATTGCATTATGTTCTAGGGAACACAATTTGGATTTTGTGGCTATCTCCGAAACAGGGAGACGGGAATTCTCACAAACTATACTAGATCGCCTATCAGGTGGTATAGATTTTGTGTGGCATTCTCATCCACCCAGGGGACGGTCTGGGGGCATTTTACTCGGCGTGCGGGCAGACACCATGGATATATTAGTTGTTGCGGAAGGGGAGTTTCATATTAAACTACACATCCGTAACAAAGCTGATAATTTTGTGTGGAGTCTGGTTGCTGTGTATGGTGAGGATCTAGAGGCTTTCAAGGCCGATTTCCTTCGAGAATTGGTGAACTTAGCAAAAGATAATCCGTACCCTATTCTTATAGGGGGATTTTAACTTGCTTTCGTTCCCATTTGAGAAGAGCAAAGGCCGCTTCGACGATCATTGGCCCTTCCTTTTTAACGCTGTCATTGACAGTCTTGACTTGAAGGAAGTAAACATGATTGGTAGACAATTTATTTGGGCTAATTCTTTATCAGAACCAACATACAAAAAACTTGATCATGTACTGATGGACACAGATTGGGAAGCCCACTTCCCTCTAGTTTCGGTACGCGCTCTAGAACATATTGAGGCTCTGTCTGATCATGCTCCCATTTTGCTAACCACTGGTTTGCCATCACCACGTTATGGCCATCCTTTCAAATTTGAGCTTGGATGGCTGCTTCATGATGGTTTCCACGATATGGTGAAAGCAGTTTGGAAAAGGTCGGTTGCTGGTGATAACCCAATCCAGAGATGGAATAATAAAGTGCGTTTGACACGGAAACATGTCGGGGGTTGGGTGCATCACATTGCTGGTATTCTCAAAAAATAAAAACTTAGACTTTCAGCTACTATTGATGATCTCGAAGCTTTAGCAGAAACCCGGTTGCTTACTCCACAGGAAATTGAGCTAAAAAGCCAATCAAATGCGGAGATTGCCCGGTTACTACACGAGGAGGAACTCAAGTGGTATCAGCGTTCTAAATCACAATTTATTTTGCATGGGGATTCGAATACTAGGTACTTCCATAGTGTAGCCAATGGCAGACACAAGAAGAAACGTATTCATTCCTTAAGGCATAATGACGAGTTGATTGAAGAACACGAGCAGCTAAAGTCTTACATTACGAATTATTATAAGGGTTTGTTTGGGGATCCGAAGGAAGGCACTTTCTCAATGGATGAATCCCAAATTAACGATGTACCCCAAGTTTCTGTGGAGGAAAACAACTATATGATTGCTCCTTATTCTGAGGAAGAAGTCAAATTAGTTGTTTTCCAAATGGAGCATAATAAGGCACCTGGTCCAGATGGTTTCCCCGCTGAGTTCTATCAAACTTATTGGGATGTAATTGTAACACCCTCAGAATCGGCCCTATGCAAGTTTCAGCGCTTCCCGCCAAACCCGCATAGAAACGATTCAAAGGTGCCCACCAGGCACTTGCGTGCGGGTGGAAAACGAAGTAATAACATTACACAACAGTCCACGATGGGACCCACAGAACAGATATATATACAACACGACTCCATGAGTCAAGAATACAGATATACAGAACAAAGATCCAAATCACCTTGAAAACGATAGAGCGTCCCGCTACGGACAAGATGCAAATGGGGCTAAGAGCCCTGAAGAATAACCAATGGCGTCCATAACCCTGCCCAGGCCAAGCCGGAAGGGTAACCCTGCTAACGTCGTCGATCTCAAAACCTGCTTAAACAAAAGGGGTGCCGACAAAGGGCAAAGGAAAAAGAGAGAGCGGTCAGTACTGAGGCCAGTACACGGCGAGGCTAGAATTCGGCGGTCCTCGCCTACATAGGTATGGTGGACTGAAGCGGCAGCGCATCATGCACTAAACAACCTATGGAGACTCGGTACAACTGACGGTTATCAGAGAGGGGTAAGAATGACCTATTCGGATCCAACCTGAAGCTAACACCAAACAAACCCGTCCTGGTATTTCCCCCTCGAGACCAAACGAGGAAGTCGGACCAAGGGACTCACACCGTTGGCAGTTTTGTTTATTCAGTTATCGTTGCAGCAATTACTAGTCAGGTATAAATAGTCATCCTGATATAATAAGCAGTGGGCACTTTTAGTTAACCATTCTGTTGTAGTTGCGACACTTACTAGTCAGATACAAATAGCATGAGATAACCCCAAAACCCAGCAGTTGTTGGTACTTTTATTTAGCCATTCCGTTGCAGTGAAGCTGATTACTAGTCATATCGGATACAAGTCAATTTATAACAGTAAACTTTAGTTATAGTTGTCTATGATCGAGAACTGTGCTCCAAGTCGTCCATAACCGCGGACACGGCTTCTCGAAAAGATTTAACCCTGCAGGGGTGCACCAAAGTATCCACACGCACTTCGACCCTTTTTGCCAGATCAGTTAACATACACCCATCGGTATGTCGGCGGGGCCTAAGTCATGACGTTTCCCAGACCCAAAGCAAGCACGGGGGGCCACCCCACTAAGTACACCCGCAACAAAGTCGGCCGGTCTCCGAGACGGACTCAGGGTTTGGGTGGACGGCTATAAACGACTGGGAACCCGAAAACTCGGGCTTGTCGATACCGCAAAATCGTGTCCCGATCCTAAACAGTACAGGTGCTCCTCGCACAATCGTAAATAAAGCAGTAAAGCATGGCATAAGTACAGAATAGTAATAAAGCCCCAAACTAATTGTGGCCCCCAGTACAGTACTTTGAAATCAGGTACTAAATCGATGGGGTACCCATACATCCCACATGTGGTTAGCGCGCTCGATCTCGGAACAGGTGTCAAGAACTCGGGGTCCTACGGGACACAATTGGACGGTTAACAACCAAATAACATCTATTGCCCACCTGTGCCTCTGCATTTACCTACTTCCATTTTTAGTTATTAAACAATAATTGAATTAAACGATAATTAAAGCCATGATCATCTCCACCATTAAACATGCGGCAATACTCCAACAACTGTGGTACTCGATGACACGCAACAGCACTTGAGCAAGCGACTACGACGCGCAGGTCCAACTATCTACCAAACAACAGGTAATAGGAGGTGTCCACGGCAATATAAGGCTGCAAGGGATATCACGGGTACGAAAACTAGAGCAACGCAACACAGATAGCAATAGATCAACAGGAGGGAATAAATGCTATAAAAGTAAGATAGTAGAAAGGGGGAGGTGCTCGCCTGAAAACATTGCCGAAGATTCAACCGAAGATCGGGGCGAAGCTCACATCAACTCAACGGCCTTATCCGCGAAGAAGCAAAACACTAGCGGAAACACCGGATGCACTATTTAATACTACGGCAAAAGATCGGGCATGATGCATGTATGATGTATGACATGGCAAGGTGCGGTGCAATTAGGCAAGATTAAGCGGAACCGGGGTCCCGACAAATATTTAGGTGGTTCATGTTGTTTAGCTACCCTGCATTTTAAATGTTGTCTTAACATGGCAAAAGATAGCACCGGCTCGCTACACCAATTTAAATAGAGTCCGGAATAAGACAAAGATATCCCGCAGATGGACTCCATATTTAATTATGAGATGAATCGGCGTAATGCCCCCAACCCACATGATATGCATGCGAGATGAACAATTAAATATGCAACAGATGATAATGTAATATTATAAAAATAGGGTCTCGGATAAAGGGTCACACATGAGGGGTTCGGGCGATCTTGGGCTCCGAGGGGTTCGGGGCTTAGTCTCAGGGTCCGGATCTGGGGTTCGGCCTCGGCGGGATCGTTCTCGGATAACGGAGGTAGATCTTGGCATTCCGGGAAGGAGGACTTGGTTGGCGTCGGGGGCGCATCGGACTCGCCCTGGTCGGTGTCGATCTTGTCGGGCCCGCGTATCAGGTCGGTCTTGGCGTCCGGGATGAAGAACTTGGCATCCTCGAGGAAGTACTTGTCGTATCCGGGATGTAGACCTTGGGGTCCGGGTTCTCGGGCATCAGATCCGAGAAGAAGTACTTGTCGCATCTGTGTCCTTCGGGCCGAAGAATTTGGCATGCCCGGGTTCGGGGTGTCGAGGCTTGGTCTTCGTACCTTCAGATCTAGGGTTCTCGAATACACGATGGAGGACTTGGGGTTCCGTGCAGGAGTTCATGGCGTTCCTGTGCCCAGGGTTCATGTGGCGATCCTGTCGTCGATGGAGAATTTGTCGGATGGCATGTTCTTCGAAAGATCTTGGCATGGGGGCACGAGCAGCATCGTTATCATTGCCCACACTTGGTACTTGTTCACACCGAGGTCTTGATCAACAACACCAACATATCCACGCCATCATCACCAAGTATCCAGAATTCCCACTGATACATCACTCGCTCCATCCCTACTCCCCAGGGTCCCCAGCGCCCAACTTGCTCGTCGGAGATGGCCCCCCTAGGAGGTGGAATCTGGAACCGGAGACCAGCAAACCCTGGATCTGGCACACATACACGAGCACACTTAGACGCACGCACGTACAGCGAGCGAGCGACAGAGAGGGAGAAGGGAGAAGGGGTACCAAAACGAATCAGGGCAGAAATGAAGTGGACGAGACCATGAGGGGGCGGCTCAGCTCCACGGGTACGGTGCCACACACGAGGGTACTCGGGGAGGAGCTCGAGGGAGGAGCCGAGCGGCCCAGGCAGGGCAACGCTCAGGCGGCCAGAGACCATAGCAGGGAGGGAGCCTGCATGGCGGTGGAGACGCGGCAAGAGGGTCGGGGTGAGGCGGCTGCAGGCCGGACGGAGGGGTCGCGGGCGAGGAGGCCACGCATGGAGAGGACGGGGCCGACGGAGGCGAGGAGGGCGGAAGGGCGCCGGGGCGCGGTGGGGGCGACCGGCGACGAGGAGGCGCGGGCCGGCGACGAGGAGGTCGGGCAGAGGCGGTAGGGTCCCGCGGCGGCGGTGGACGCCTGCGAGGAGGACGGAGAGGCGAGCCGGAGGGGATGGTGGCGAGAGCGGCGGCGAGGCTCGAGGCGGCCGAGCTAGCTGGGCGCCGACGGCGAGAAGGAGGGCTTGAGAAGCGGTAGACGGCGGCCTGGGCGGCAAGGACAAGCCGGCGAGGGAGGGGCGACCTCGGGGAGGAGAAGAGGGAGGCACCGGGGAGGAGATCGAGACCAGACGGCGGCGGCTGGCTCGCGCGAGGTGGGAGTGGGACAGGTGAGGCGTCGCGGGGTTGGTGGCGAGAGCGAGGTGGGCCAGGGTCACGGGGAACGTGACGGGGTGGGATGTACCGCGCGTGTGTGGCATGCATGTGAGATAGCTAGGTGGGTCTGGGTCGGTAGCGGGTGAGTGTGTGCGTGGGCGGTGTGGCTGAGAGAAGGGACTGGCGGCGGGGGGGGGGGGGGGGTAGGGAGTGGGGATAAATGTTAGGGTTAGGGTTTGGAGAGGGTTAGGGTTAGAGGGGTGGTAGGTGGCTGGTTGGGCCTTTGGGCCTGGCCGGCTGCCTCCCCCGTTTTATAAAACATTGAATTTTATTTAGTTTTAAATATTGTTTTGTAAAACATTTTAGACAAATAGAAGATCCGGGCGGACCAAGGATTTTATGTTTTAAAATAGAGAGGGGTATTTATAGCAAACAAAAATATGGCTTTTAGCAAAATAGTTTTAGACAGATAGATGTATGATGATGTCATGATGATGCAATGCACATAATCAACGCGATTTTCTAGTAGTGGTTTTGCGGGGCGCCACAGTAATCAAACCTGATCTCTTGAACATGTTTAGTGCTTTACATGAGGGTCAACTAGATCTATTTCGGTTGAACTTTGGTGAAATCATCTTACTGCCTAAACTTAATGAAGCAGAATGGATTCAACAATATAGACGGATTTGTCTTCTTAATGTTAGCTTCAAGATTTTTACCAAGGTTGCCACTATCAGGTTGAACTCTGTGGTTGATCATGTTGTTAGGCCTTCACAAGCTGCCTTCATGCAAGGTAGAAACATTTTGGATGGTGTGGCTACCTTGCATGAAACGGTTCATGAACTCCATAGAAAGAAATTGAATGTGGTAATTTTCAAATTGATTTTGAGAAAGCTTATGACAAAGTTAATTGGTATTTTCTACAACAAGCTCTTGGAATGAAAGGTTTCTCAGCGGAATGGTGTTTCTTGATTGAAAGCTTTGTAGTCGGAGGTAGTGTTGCCATCAAAGTCAACAACAATGTTGGCAACTACTTTCAGACTAAGAAAGGGCTAAGACAAGGAGACCCATTATCGCCCATGCTTTTCAATATAGTAGCTGATATGTTATCCATTTTGATTGAGCGGGCTAAGTCTGATGGCCAAATTGAAGGTGTGATCCCCCACCTTGTAGATGGGGGGTTATCTATACTTCAATATGCAGACGATACAATTCTTTTTATGGAGCATGATCTTGAAAAAGCCAAGAATCTGAAACTCATACTTTCGGCTTTTGAGCAGCTTTCTGGATTAAAAATTAATTTCCATAAAAGTGAATTGTTTTGTTTCGGCGAGGCCCAGATGGAGGTTGGTCTTTATACTGAACTCTTCGGCTGTTATCACGGCACTTTTCCGATCAGACATTTGGGCATTCCGATACACTACCGAAGGCTTACAAATGCAGAGTGGAAAATTATCGAGGAAAGATTACAGATACGTTTGAGTAGTTGGAAAGGCAAACTTCTCTCTATAGGGGGAAGATTGGTGCTCATCCACTCAGTCCTTAGTAATATGGTTTTGTATATGCTTTCTTTTTTTCAACTACCAAAAGGTGTCTTAAAAAGGTTGGATTACTTCCGATCACGATTCTTTTGGCAGGGAGATAATGAGAAAAAGAAGTATAGGCTGGCTAAATGGAGTGTTTTGTGTAGACCCAAAGAACAGGGTGGGCTCGGTATTCATGATCTACAGGTGAAGAATACAGCCCTCCTTAGTAAATGGCTCTACAAGTTATTAAATGAGGAAGGGATTTGGCAAACTATTGTTAAGAGAAAGTATATTGGTTCAAAGGCTTTGTCCCAAATGGTTTGGAAACCTGGTGACTCTCACTTTTGGGCTGGTCTGATGGCATCAAAAAAACATATTTTACGCTTTCAGACTTTCTCTATTAATAATGGGACGCAGATAAGGTTCTGTGAGGATAAATGGCTAGATAATGCTACCCTTCGAGAACAATATCCTTCGTTATATTCCATTGTCCGTTATAAGGAGGAAACGGTTGCCACAGTGTTCGAATCATTCCCGCCAAATATAACGTTCAGAAGGGATTTAATTGGTTTTAGACTTGACTCTTGGATCATGTTGCTACAACGTCTGGCACATGTATAATTGTCAGAAGAGTCAGATGAATTTCGATGGAACCTAACTAAGAACGGGTCCTTTTCTGTTAGCTCTTTGTATAATGCTTTAATCCAGCCAGCTATTCTAGTGGTAGATAATAGGATGACCTGGAAGATGAAGATACCACTTAAAAACAAAATCTTTGTTTGGTATCTTCGTCGTGGGATTATCCTTACAAAAGACAACCTTATTAAGCGGAATTGGCATGGAAATCCTGGGTGTGTGTTCTGTCACCATGATGAGACAATCAAACACCTATTTTTCCAATGTAGTTTTGCCCGGTCTATATGGTCAATCACCCAAGCAGCTTCAGGCTTGTATCCACCACGTAGTATTGCCAACATTTTTGGAAATTGGTTACATGGTATTGATAACAAGTACAAAAATCTTCTTAGGGTCGGAGCGATAGCCATTATATGGTCGCTATGTCTATGTAGAAATAATAAGGTTTTTAATGATATAAATTGTTCTGTTCTGCAGGTTCTTTACAGGTGTACTCATACCCTTCGGGCTTTGTCGACTTTGCATCATGCGGAATATCGCGATCTCTTCATAGAGGTGTGTACGAGGCTGGAGGATACGGCACAGGATCTTTTTACCAGACATGGAAGGCAGCATAATCTTCGGATAGACTTTCCCTATGCACCCTAGGCGCTATTGCATTTGCTCAGCTTCATATGTAATTCGCCTGTATCTTTTCTTTTATGTTAGACCGTGTGGATTGGTGACGGCTGTGTGCATCTAGTTATGCAGAGGCCGGGTGTAAGTTACTTTTAAGTAATAAAGGTGCCCTTTATCGAGAAAAAAAACTCTCTCCACCTGACCCATGGAAATTATCCAAGAGAGAGAGAGAGGGCACACGACTAGCGAGGACGGGGCGGCAGCGCGGGGATCGAGCGCCGACGTGGCGACGATGACCGGCACGCGTGACCACTTATCCACCACGGGCTTGCTCCTCCGTCAAGGACGTTCTCCTCAGTACGCCCCTTCCTGCTTCTCATCCTTCCACCTCCTAGCTAGGGTTCGGATAAGGTCTTGGTCAAATCCGAGATCTTGTGGAAACATGGTGGAAAATGGCGCGAGTAGATGGGGGCGGGGGAGAATCTATCTGGTATGCTTCGATAGGCTCGAGCCTACCCTCTGATTTCGCCGGAATACTCCTCATGTTGTCTTTCCGGCAGCACCGTTAGCGGTAGGTTTCGTAGCTTCTGTGCTTATATTGAACAAGATGACTGGTCGCTTCATATGTGCTATGGTTGTGGGCCTTTTACTAAAGGGAGGATTGTAAATACTCGCCAAACAGAAAAAGGGAAGATGATTGTAAAGAATTGAAGGTGTTGAGTCCAGGTCCACAAATCAAGCCATTGGCCGTGGCCTACTAGGAAAAGCAATTGGCCTACTATGTTTATTCCTACATCATGTATCTGTTCGATGAACTGGTTTTCTATGTTTTACTCTCATTATATGCTATGCCTCTATTATACATCATGCAGTCATTTCCTAAAGCACATAAGTTCTGCAAGAAGCTTTTTCCTCTCTTTGAGGCTTTGGGAGAGTTGTATGATGGCCTGTATACTGAAGGGACTTGGAATTTCACCTCTACTCAACCCCCACAGTATCAAGTTTTTACTCGAGTAAATGAGGGAGACCATCTCAGTAGCAATGGAGTTGAATTTCCATACCTGGAAGAAAGCTATGCGTATCAAGCACAAGAGAAAGCTGCAGATGCTAGACCGCAAACAACTGCAGATGCAATACCGCGAACAACTAAAGATACAACCATTGAAAGGAATGTACAGAGCCCCCCTATAAAGACTGGTGCACCAACAATATCGAATCATGAGAATGAGCCAAAGAGGCCGAAGAAAGGTCATGCACTAGAAGGAGAGCTAGAGAGGTACATTGATGTCAAAATCAAACAAGTCGAAGAAGAAGATGGTGTTTTGGCGAGAGAAAAGGAGTCACTGCAGGCAAATGATTATTCAATCGGGAGGTGCATCTATGTCCTTACAATAATGACATTGGCACCGGATGAAAAGGTAAAGGCATCCGAGGTGTTCCAAATTCTAGCTATCCAAGAGACATTTCTCAGTTTCATTGAGAGCGACCCAGAAATTGCTCTTCTTTGGCTGAGAGGAAAAGTGGATAAACTTTAAAGCTATGCATAATATTTATCTGAATTAACATTAACAAGTAAGTTTTATGCCCTTGTCTGAATTTTCTACACAAGTATATGAATGGATGTACTGATATTCTACCCAAGTAATTGTTATGCTCTTTATCAGAATGTCCCCATATTCATTGCTGATTTTAGTTATTTCCTAGAGGAAACATATGTACTGGTATTTCATATAATATCTTACATGCTATTATATATTGCTTCCTCTAAGTGTCACTTTCTAGTACTGGTTCTAGTAGAAGTTTGTTTCTGTTATGTTTCATGTATTGCTTCCTCTAAGTGTCACTTTATATTGTTGAGATAAGCTAGTTTTTACTTGTTTATAAGAGCAAGAGTTTCATTTTCTTGGATATAAGATGTAAAGACATACTTTTTGGTTACATATCATGTCCACCTTTCACCCTTTGGACCCAAGCTGGAACTTTCTTTGTGACCTTGTTGTCATATGGGTCAGCATATACCGTTGTGCTTGCAAGGTACACTAGATGAACAATATTAACTGCTATTCCATCCTCTAATTTTCTGTAGACAAGTATATGATGTATATGTAAAAATAGTAGCCTGGATGCATGCATACAAACTTTTAGTATGAAATTAGCTCACTCAGGATTTAAAGTCTAAGCTGACACCATTATGCCTTGGTATATTTGTTTTACCTTCTTGGTTTATTTTTCCGGTTCCCTTTTTAGTGATGTGGCGTTAGACATAATATGTTTGTTTTTGTATATTATTTCATGACTTGTAAAATACATTGTTTATATCTTGTGACAAAATCTTAAGTCCTTCGTTATTTTTTTCAGTACAGGAGGAAGACATGAGATGATGCTTAAACTCTTTTATATCTTGTCAACTGTCAATTTTTTGTTTGGATGTCAAGCTCATAGATGTCAGATCTAGGATGATAGATGTGAGATACTAGATGAATATGGAATTGTTGTTAGTTTTGGTTTGTCCTGTGATGTCCATGAAGTGCCAAAGCTATGTCTAGCAAATTAATTTTGGTCAAATTATGTTTAACAGATGTCTGGCAATTTATTTAGATCAAGTTGAATAAATTTGATGATTATTTTTATGTTTGTTTGTGTCCTAGATCAAAATTAAACATTTTTATCCTTTTTGGTGAAATTTATTGTTGTATTAATGCATTGCACAGACAAATAATGTTGCACATGTATATCGAAAGTTCTATTGAAGCATTGTCGCGTCGTAGCCTATCATGGATCTACATTTATGACCTCACCTAAGAGTGCGAGAACATTATCAAACAATGCAAGTTTTTCTGTAGGATCCAAAATAAATGCAAATGCATACAACATAATTTCTTTACAATATTTCAATTCTTTAGTTTACATGGAAACAATAACATCATGTTAAATCATACCATCTTCATATGCTTTCGTGTAAGTAGCAATTTCTAAAATATGATGCATCCTTAAAACAAATACAAAATACTAAACCCCATACCGACGATTTTGAGATAAGCACAAAAGTATGTCTGAGAACTTGGATAGTTCAACAAGTGGGCTCTCGCTCCTCCTGACGATGGATAGATATTCTCTAGGCCCACTCGGTATTACGATGTCACCCAATATTCTAGGCACACACAATATAAAGGACATCGGAATATAAATAAAAGTTAAAGAGAGTAAAATCAGAACAAGGATAACCGATATAGTGATCATGAGTTTATTCACGAGGATACCAATATCTCGCCTCGTACTGTCATACACATGTTGCAAAGCGGAAGGATTAGGATATGTATAATAAATGGACTCACTCGATGCGATCTTCACATAGTGAAGTTGGATCCATCATGGGTGTTCAGGCTCCGTTGTTGGTTATTGATCCGATGGTCTTCGGTATCATGTCTACTTACTACCGAACCCAAACGAATCACATGTTTAAGGTCTAATGATCAAGTTGTGCTTGTCACCTACTAGATAGGTAAATGAGAGAGGTCCCGGAGTGGTATCTGGACACACCAGAATAGTTCCGGGTATTTGCTGAGACACCTCAGAGTGGAAACGGAATAGTTCCGGTGACATAACCTCATTTAGGAAAGTTGTTCCGAAGTCATCGACGATTATTCTGACTTTTTTGGATCGTAATCATCCTGAGACGATGGATATGTTGGAGATATTTTTCAATGGTTCCGGAATATATATAGGATCGAGGTACCGGGTTCATCTTAGAGAAACCAGAGGTGAATCTGAGTGTCGAAAGGGGATCCGGTGGTCGTAGTGGATAAGATGGGGCAGGCCCACCACGACCCACCCATGGCCGTCATCCATACCTCCTAGCGCTGGATCATGGGCCCAAGGGTGCCACCTCGACTTTCCTTTTTTGATGCATTGCATAGATAGGAAGGTATCTAATCGAATCTCCAAATATGGAAGGTTTTGATCATATCTTGTAAATAAGGAATATGATGATATTTTCTTGATTGTCAAGGTTGGGATATTCTGTATGGGGAAGGAAATGATTTGGGGCTCTCCTCTACATACACACAACGATATATCCTCTCTCTCTCTACCATAGTAGTGATGTCGGGAGGCTACGGGGCAAGCACCGTTGAATTCGAGCTCTGCACAGCGAAACGATGATGGATCGCTGGATCGGGCGCGTGCAATCCATGGAGGGATCGTCCGTTTGTTCATAGCATCGAGTGGACACTCTCCACGCGGTTAGGAGGGAAACACCTAGCCGCGGGAATCGACTCGCTTGTCTTCAACATCTACATCGATCGACGTCCTCTTCCGCATCAACATCGATATGTTATCTAGATCTAATCACTTAGTGTCTTCATGGATAAATCTTGGTTGTTCCTGTAGGAAGAAAAATTATTGTTTTGCATGCTTTGAAGGGAATATGCCCTGAGAGGCAATAATAAAGTGTTTATTATGTGTATTCCAAGTATATGATAGATGTTTATTTTGCATGCTATAATTGTATTAATACGGAAACATTAATACATGTGTGTTTAATAAACAAACAGAAAGTTCTTAGTTATGCCTCTCTCATAAACTAGCTCGTTGATTAACAAGATGATCAAGGTTTCCTGATCATGGACATTGGATGTTGTTAATAACGGGATCACAACATTAGTGTAATGGTGTGATGAATATTCATCCGAAGTATAGCATTACGATCAAAGTCATTGAGTTTATATTGCTATAACAACTTACGAAGTGATCCTAATCCTTAGACCATGAGATCATGCCAATCACTAACACCGGAAGAGTTTCTTGATAACATCAAACGTCACACCGTAACAGGGTGATTATAAAGATGGATTCATAACTAATAAAGTGTTATGTTGAGGCTCATGGATCGAGAGTGGAATTTGTTCATCCCGATGACGGATAGATATACTCTGGGCCCTCTCGGCGATATCACATTGATTAGATTGCAAGCAAGTGATTTGATCACTAGAATGTTATATCACGGGAACGAGAAAAGAGTGCATGTCAGTAACGAGATCAAACTAGGTATGGAGATACCGATGATCGAATCTCGGACATGTAATATATCGTGAAACAAAGGGATTAAGATACTAGCGTAAAAGGTTCCGACGATCACAAGAAAGTCATCGTTGAATGTGTGGGAGTCAGTATGGGTCTCCAGATCCCGCTTCTGATTATTGATCCGAGAGGGCTCTCGATCATGTCCGCATTATTCACGAACCGTAGGGTGACACACTTAAGAGACACCGACATCCAATTGGAGCAAAAGTTTCATGCCGAAAGAATGAACAAGCGCAGGAATTTATTTCACTAGATACCGAAACAGGTTTTCGGGTGAAATTGCATAAAGTGGTTATGCATGTGAAATAGAATTCTAGCAAGGGGTTATTTGTGAATGTTTGTCATTAAAGTAATTGACAAAATTCTGAATAAAATAAAAGAGTTTTATTTAATGAGAGTTTGCATTAAATTTGGTGGAAATTTAATGGCATGTTTGAGTGGGATTTTGAGTGGAGGGAATTTAAAGGAATTTTGTGAGTGGAGTGTCCACCCACATGAAGAGGGGAGGGCAAGGGGGCAGCCCCATGCGCCGGCCACCCCCTTGGGGTCCCCCCTCCTATAAAAGGCACCCCTCTCCTCACTTCTCACTCACACCTCCTCGTGAAGGATCTCTCTCCCCCTCTAGAATTTATCCCCCATGGTCTCGGACTAGCGAGATACATGTTCCCGGTGGCTATTCGGCAAGAAAGAGTTGTGCTTCCGCTGCATCGCTGGAGTGAGGAGGCGGAGGTTGCTCGGTGCCTCAAACGTGTGTGCGAGCACGGATGCGCTGCTGATTTGCGGCTCTAGGACTTCCTATCGATCTTGAGATCGGCAAGAGATCGTCTACATCAACCACGAGTTGAACTCGTTAAGCTTTGTCGGTCTTCAAGGGTATGTTCTCTATGGATATACATCCGCCTGTTGTTTGTATCTAATAGATAGATCTTGGTACATAGTTCACATCGTAGGAATTTTTTGTTTTCTATGCTGCGAACCCTATAGTGGTATCAGAGCTGGATCTATGCGTAGATGCTTTACACGGGTAGTACACATATGAGTATGTGGGCGATGATGATCATGTTGTTACTCCTTAGTTGTAATTTTGGATATTGGTGGCATAGTGGGATGAAGCGCCTCGGACAAACTTTACATGTCCTCGCACATGAGACATGTTCCACGCTTGACATGCAACTAGTTTACATAAGTGGCTAGCGGCTGTCTGTCTCTCCTACTATAGTCAATATCTATTTTGCAACGAGTTGTCAACAATTTGGTTATCCTCGTTGTGGTTCATGTTCGTAGGTAAGAACGGTTCTATCTCGAAAGCCCTAAGCCACGTAAAACTTGCAATGGATAAATTAGAGGCGTCTAGTTTAGATTGTTGCTGGGCTAGTGTTATGATATGGTGATGTTGTAAGTAGAAGTATGAGATGATAATCTTACAACATACATAACGTGTAATCTCCATAGACCTTGGACTTACACATATAGGTATGATAGTGATCATACCACGATGCACATGATAGAGATCATATGCGGGAACCATATCATTTCACTAATAAACATGTGATGTTTGATAGCATCTTATATTGCTTGTTTAGCGCTTTGTTAGCATAATAATATGATCCCTCATTTAAATATCAAGATAAGAATGTGTTCTTCCTTTAGTATGCACCGATTATGTTTTCGTCGCTCCAAGACATCACGTGATGATCGGGTGTTCTTGGATCCACGACCATATTTCGGGTGTAAAACAGTTACACACGCGAATACTAAGGTTCTAACTTGGCGAGCCTAGCATGTACAGACATGGCCTCAGAACACGGACCGAAAGGTTAATCATGAGTCATATAGTAGATATGATGCCCATTTGATGCTCGCCTTTGAAGCTATACCGACTCACGTGATGATCGGACTTGGTATAGTGGATTTGGTTCATGTAATCACCAAAAAGGCACGAGGGATGTCGTTTTTGAGTGGGAGTTCATTCGTAATATAGATTAGTTGAACTCAATCTATCATACACTTAGTCTAAACTTTACAAATTCTGTTGTAGATGGCACCACTTGCTTTTAATTTCAATGTGTTCATGGAGAAAGAGAAACTTGCAACGAACGGTAGCAACTTTACCGAATGGGCCATTAATTTGAGGATTCTCCTCTCTGCTGCACAAAAGCAATACGTGCTAGAAGCGCCACTAGGCCCCCCACCTTTTGAGGATGCCCGTGACGAGGAGAAAAATGTCTATCAGACTCGTCAGGAGGACCAGAACTTAGTTCATTGCAGCATATTATATGGGCTGGAGCCGGAACTTCGAAAGCGTTTCAAAAACGGCAATGCTTTTGATACAATGGGTGAGTTGAAAATGATTTTCGACACACATGCTGCTGTAGAGAGCTACAACGCTTCAGAAAAGTTCTTTAGCTGCATGATGGAAGAGCACAGCTCCGTTAGTGAGCATGTACTCAAGATGTCGGGTTACGCCGATAAGCTTGTGTCCTTGGGAATAATGATTTCCATTGACTTAGGCATCCATCGTGTTCTACAGTCTCTGCCACCTAGCTATAAGAGCTTTGTGATGAACTATAATATGCAAGGCATGAAGAAGTCTCTCCCCGAGCTTCTGTCAATGCTTAAAACTACAGAAGTGGAGATAAAAAAAAGGAACATCAAGTGTTGATAATCAATAGGAACACTGGTTTCAAGAAAAACAAGAAGGGAAAACGGAAGGGAAGTAAGGGCAGCAAGCCGGTTGCCGTGCCTGAAAAGAAACCCCGAGTTGGACCTAAGTCTGATACCGAGTGCTACTATTGTAAGGGGACTGGCCACTGGAAGCGCAACTACCCCAAGTATTTGGCAGACAAGAAGGCCTGCAAGGCAAACAAAGGTATATATGATATACATGTTATTGATGTGTACTTGACTAGTGCTCGCAGTAGCACCTGGGTATTTGATACCGGTTCAGTTGCTAATATTTGTAACTCGAATCAGGGGCTGCGGAACAAGCGACCGCTAGCAAGGGGTGAGGTCAAGATGCGTGTCGGCAATGGATCAAGCGTTGATGTGATCGCCGTCGAAACGCTGCCTCTCCATTTGCCGTCGAGATTAGTTATAAACTTAAATAATTGTTATCTGGTGCCTGCACTGAGCATGAACATTGTATCTGGATCGTGTTTGGTGCGAAGTGGTTATTCATTTAAATCCGAGAACAATGGTTGTTCTATTTATATGAATGAAATCTTTTATGGTCATGCACCGATGATGAATGGTTTATTTCTATTAGAACTCGATGATAATGTTACACATATTCATAATGTTGATGCTAAAAGGATTAAAATTAATGATGATATAACTGCATATATGTGGCACTGCCGTCTAGGTCATATTGGCGTTAAACGCATGAAGAAGCTCCATTCAGATGGACTTTTGTAATCACTTGATTTTGAATCATTTGATACATGTGAGCCATGCCTTATGGGCAAGATAACTAGAACGCCGTTTTCCGGTTCAATGGAACGGGCGACACATTTATTGGAAATCATACATTCTGATGTATGTGGTCCAATGAGTATGTCGGCGCGAGGTGGATATCGTTATTTTGTTAATTTCACGGATGATTTGAGTAGGTACGGTTATATCTACTTGATGAAACACAAGTCTGAAACCTTTGAAAAGTTCAAGGAATTTCAGAATGAAGTGGAAAATCATCGTAATAGAAAGATCAAATTTCTACGGTCCAACCGTGGAGGTGAGTATCTAAGTTACGAGTTTATCACTCACATGAAATAGTGTGGAATTGTTTCACAACTCACACCTGCCGGAACACCACAGCAAAATGGTGTGTCGGAACATCGTAATCATACTTTATTAGATATGGTTCGATCTATGATGTCTCTGACGGACTTGTCGTTGTCATTTTGGGGTTATGCACTAGAAACTGCTGCATTCACTTTAGATCGGGCACCATCTAAATCCGCTGAAAAGACACCGTATGAATTGTGGTTTGGAAACAAACCTAAGCTGTCATTTCTTAAAGTTTGGGGATGCGATGTTTATGTGAAGAAACTTCAACCGGATAAACTTGAACCCAAAGCGGAAAAATGCGTCTTCATAGGATACCCTAAGGAAACTATTGGGTATTCCTTCTATTACAGATCCAAGGGAAAAGTTTTTGTTGCCAAGAATGGATCCTTTCTAGAGAAAGAGTTTCTCGCGAAAGGTGTGAGTAGTCGGAAGGTAGAACTCAAAGAGGTTATTGAACCTTCTCTTCAAAGTATGGCGAGTAGCGCAGCGCCGGAAGTTGTTCCGGAGTTGGCTTCACCTGTTGAAGAAGGAACTAATGATAATGATCATGAAACTCCGAAAGAGAGTACTACTGAACCTCGCAGGTCTAGCAGGACGCGTGCAGCTCCCGAACTGTACAGAAATCCTGTCATGAATTTCATGGTTGATGAAAATGATGACCCTGCGACGTATGAAGAAGCGATGATGAGCCCGGATTCCAATAAATGGTTAGAAGCCATGAAATCCGAGATGGAATCCATGTATGAAAATCAATTTTGGAACTTGGTGGAATTACCTCACGACCGAAAGGCCGTGGAGAACAAATGGATTTTCAAAAGGAAAACTGATGTTGATGGTAATGTGACCATATATAAAGCTCGACTTGTCGCAAAGGGGTTTCGAAAAATTCAAGGAGTTGACTACGATGAGGCATTCTCTCCCGTAGCAATGCTAAATTCAGTTAGGATTATGTTAGCAATTGCTGCATATTTCGATTATGAGATATGACAGATGGATGTCAAAACCGCGTTTCTCAATGGTAATATTGAAGAAGAGTTGTATATGATACAACCAAAGGGTTTTGTCGATCCTAAGGATGCTAACAAGGTGTGCAAGCTTCAGCGATCCATCTATGGATTGAAGCAAGCATCATGAAGTTGGAATCTCCGCTTTGATGAGGTGATCAAAGAGTTTGGATTTGTCCAAACTTATGGAGAAGCTTGTATTTACAAGAAAGTGAGTGGGAGCAATGTGGCATTTCTTATATTATATGTGGATGACATATTATTGATCGGAAATAATATAGATCTTTTAAACAGTGTTAAAAGTTATCTAAACAGCAAATTTTCAATGCAGGACCTAGGTGAAGATCATACATATTAGGCATAAAGATCTATAGAGATAGATCTAGACGCCTAATAGGTCTATCGCAATGTACATACCTTGATAAGATTTTAAAGAAGTTTAAAATGGACGGAAGTAAGAAGGGGTTATTACCTATGTTGCAAGGCAAGACATTGAGTAAGACTCAAAGTCCGGCTTCGGCGGAAGAAAGAGAGATAATGGACAAGGTCCCCTATGCTTCATCCATAGGCTCTATAATGTACGCCATGCTATGTACAAGACCGGATGTGGCACATGCTATTAGTTTGACTAGTAGGTACCAATCGGATCTAGGTTCGGAACACTGGATAGCGGTCAAGAATATCCTTAAGTACTTACGAAGAACTAAGGATATGTTTCTTGTATACAGAGGTGAAGAAGAGCCCGTCGCTAAGTGTTATGTTGACGCTAGCTTTGACACCGATCCGGATGACTCTAAGTCTCAATCCGGATACGTATTTCTCATGAATGGCGGAGCGGTTAGTTGGAGGAGCTCCAAACAACCTGTGGTGGCGGGATCAACAACGGAGGCCGAATATGTTGCTGCTTCAGAAGCGGCTCAGGAAGCAGTTTGGATGAAGGAGTTCATATCCGAACTAGGAGTGGTTGCAAACGCGTTGGACCCAATGGTGATCTATTGTGACAACAATGGTGCCATTGCCAATGCCTAAGAGCCAAGGTCTCACAAGCATTCCAAGCATATTAAGCGCCGGTTTCACTCCATCCGCGAGCATGTCAAGGATGAAGATATAAAGATTTGTAAAGTACATACGGATCTCAATGTAGCAGATCCGTTGACTAAAACTCTCCCTAGAGCAAAACATGATCAACACCAGAACTCGATGGGTGTTATATTTATCACTATGTAACTAGATTATTGTCTCTAGTGCAAGTGGGAGACTGCAGGGAATATGCCCTGAGAGGCAATAATAAAGTGTTTATTATGTGTATTCCAAGTATATGATAGATGTTTATTTTGCATGCTATAATTGTATTAATACGGAAACATTAATACATGTGTGTTTAATAAACAAACAGAAAGTTCCTAGTTATGCCTCTCTCATAAACTAGCTCGTTGATTAACAAGATGATCAAGGTTTCCTGATCATGGACATTGGATGTTATTAATAACGGGATCACAACATTAGTGTAATGGTGTGATGAACATTCATCCGAAGTATAGCATTACGATCAAAGTCATTGAGTTTATATTGCTATAACAACTTACGAAGTGATCCTAATCCTTAGACCATGAGATCATGTCAATCACTAACACCGGAAGAGTTTCTTGATAACATTAAACGTCACACCGTAACAGGGTGATTATAAAGATGGATTCATAACTAATAAAGTGTTATGTTGAGTCTCATGGATCGAGAGTGGAATTTGTTCATCCCGATGACGGATAGATATACTCTGGGCCCTCTCGGTGATATCACATTGATTAGCTTGCAAGCAAGTGATTTGATCACTAGAATGTTATATCATGGGAACAAGAAAAGAGTGCATGTCAGTAACGAGATCAAACTAGGTATGGAGATACCAATGATCGAATCTCGAACATGTAATATATCGTGAAACAAAGGGATTAAGATACTAGCGTAAAAGGTTCCGACGATCACAAGAAAGTCATCATTGAATGTGTGGGAGTCAGTATGGGTCTCCAGATCCCGCTTCTGATTATTGATCCGAGAGGGGTCTCCATCATGTCCACATTATTCACGAACCATACGGTGACACACTTAAGAGACACCGATATCCAATTGGAGCAAAAGTTTCATGCCGAAAGAATGAACAAGCGCAGGAATTTATTTCACTAGATACCGAAACAGGTTTTCGGGTGAAATTGCATAAAGTGGTTATGCATGTGAAATAGAATTCTAGCAAGGGGTTATTTGTGAATGTTTGTCATTAAAGTAATTGACAAAATTCTGAATAAAATAAAAGAGTTTTATTTAATGAGAGTTTGCATTAAATTTGGTGGAAATTTAATGGCATGTTTGAGTGGGATTTTGAGTGGAGGGAATTTAAAGGAATTTTGTGAGTGGAGTGTCCACCCACATGAAGAGGGGAGGGCAAGGGGGCATCCCCATGCGCCGGCCACCCCCTTGGGGTCCCCCTCCTCCTATAAAAGGAACCCCTCTCCTCACTTCTCACTCACACCTCCTCGTGAAGGATCTCTCTCCCCCTCTAGAATTTATCCCCCTTGGTCTCGGACTAGCGAGATACATGTTTCCGGTGGCTATTCGGCAAGAAAGAGTTGTGCTTCCGCTGCATCGCTAGAGTGAGGAGGCGGAGGTTGCTCGGTGCCTCGAACGTGTGTGCGAGCACGGATGCGCTGCTGATTTGCGGCACTAGGACTTCCTCTCGATCTTGAGATCGGCAAGAGATCGTCTACATCAACCACGAGTTGAACTCGTTAAGCTTTGTCGGTCTTCAAGGGTATGTTCTCTATGGATATACATCCGACCGTTGTTTGTATCTAATAGATAGATCTTGGTATATAGTTCACATCGTAGAAATTTTTTGTTTTCTATGCTGCGAATCCTACATGCTTGAACCCCGACATATACTCCATCCATCCAACTCTCTCAGAGAGTCAAACTTTTATAAGTTTTGACCGAGTTTGCACAAAAATGAAACAATATTTGTCAAACCAAATAACTATAGTGTCTAAATATCAGGCGCCTGAGAACTTCTTATGTTTAAGTCGCTGGTGTCATTCTAATATTTCTTATAATTCTCAGTTGCAACCTGGTTGCAACTCATAAGATTTTTACTAATTCTTAGTTGCAATCTAGTTGCAACTCATTAAATTTTTAGTTACGCCCTAGTTGCAACTCATTTATAACTTTCACTTTGCACGAATCACGAGGTAAAACAAACGGTAAAAGAGGCGACTGAAACTTAAGAAGTACTCATGAATCTAATAATAGTGATTTTATGGCATAAAGCGTGTGTGTGCCCTTTTATGCAAATACAGTCAAATTTAAAAAAATTGACTCTTCAAGAAAATATTGAAGTATGCTCTTTTGTGGACGGATGGAGTAAGCTGCGTGCCTACACGTTGACATGCCATCTGTAATATATGGCCGAGTACCCACATTTATATAGCCAACTAGCACAGTGTCCCTCGCAAATGCGAGGGCACCATATCTAGTGTGAAGCACCATAATATGTGCATATATTTCCATCCTTTTAACACATTCTTCATTGTAAAACACATAGTGTTTTGGTGTGAACATTTTTTTTCAAGTTGTTACTTTGACATTCATTTTGTATATGATTACTTTGCTAAAAAAAACTAATATGTTCTAGAAGCATCTAGATATTGAAACCTATTTTCTCAAGGTCTACTTATAGTTAAGATGTGGAGTTCCAAGGGCACCATTATAACTAAGCAGCCATGCATGTGGAAGCATGTTACATCAGTTGTCTTGTACTCGCTAGTGGAGATCAGAAACTCTATTCTCCCTGCCTTTATTTTACATAATTATAGAGATTAATTTGGCTTGTATGTTAATATATCACACAGAAGAAAACATAGGCTTGTTTTAAGATTATTACTTGTGTTTACAATTGGATCATCTTGTGTAAACAAAAATGCCCGTATTGTACCTGACTCATCCACCTGGTTGTACACTAAAACTTATTTAAAGTCGCCAACAAAATTCAGGTGATTGAGTTTACTGAATAAAATTTCATCTTTCTCTACATTTATATTATTCTTTATCATGGGTGTATATAATCATCTTTTATCCTTCGCTCATGAATGTGCAACAAAGTTCATCCGACTCACTTGTAGAATAAGATAATATTTGTTTTTTCTCAGAATAGTGGACGAATAGTAGACCTTAAAGACATTGAAACTCTATTGTTCTGTTTTTTGATCTATACTCCCAAGAATATTCTAATTTAATAAAACTCCATGGAGGAGAATGGTGTACATTTGTGTAATTATCTTCCCCTATCTTGATCGCAACGACCATACCAACTCAAAGCTCAGAAATGACCCCGACCCATCTCCTATCTCTTGCTCCTTTCCTAAAATATATGTTCCTCTTCAAGTAAGTCAAAGATGAAATATGTTCTTCGACTTGGCTAGAAATATCTAAATATGCCCTAATCAAGAATGACATAAAATACGTAGGAGGAATCAAGGATATGTGTTCTCTGACCAGCTTCATTTGGTGAATCTTTTCTAATTGTCGGCATATTATTTGATTTGTGGTTACAGATCGAGCTGAAAAGTATTGTAAAGTCGATAACACGATGCATGACTTAACACAACGGTTATGATGTGAAGAAGGTAGTTCTGATTAATATACACATAATTATTATTTAACTTAGTTTTATGGGATAACACAATGATAATGATAAATATCGTGGAAATTATATAGTTCCACTCAGCATGGGGCCGCCTCATTTTCCATTCATGATGTACACTCTTGTACATTTTGGCCCACATATTATACCGAACGATCCTGTAGTAAACTTTTAGCATCCAAACCGAATTATAGACTCCTTTGGGACCCTCCTTATTATTTCAAATTGAGATGCACATGTATATTATAAACATTGATTATTTTCCAATGTATCTAGTGTAGCAGTAACATGCTAATTGCGCCATATGTTTCTAAAGAAGGTACTGGACTGGCACTCCTAGGATAGTAATCAGGAAGCTCAAACTTGTTTTTGCTGAACAAATACTCACATAATTTGCAGTTCCCCTCCAGCTGGATGATCGCGTTAGTGGGTAACATGAATGTCCTCTTCTTTGGATCCAACAAATCAGTTCTATAGTCTTAATTGTACCCTTTTCAAAAAAAACTCTTAATTGTATGAATTATCTTTGCATTAGCAAATGAAAAGAATATGTGCAACCTTCTGTGTTAGTAGTTAAATATGCTCGATACCAAACTAATCAACATGGTCTCCAAACTATAAACCTTTTTTTATAGATCCTTCATAAGGATCACTTGGAGAAAGCCTCATGAATTGTTGTATTGCAAACCATGTTTATGTGTCCCCCGCTGGAAAATATGCAAATCCATCGAGAATTGGATTGATCAGCCCAGTTTGGTCCCGTAGATTGCATGTTGTATTATGGAGAACTCAAGAGACGAAATAGTGTAAGGCCTCTGTTTGATTTGAAAGATTCCCTCGGGATTTGTACATGATTCAGTGCCTAAGGATCTTTTCCTTCCGAAGATGTTTGATTCACAGGATTGCATCCTGTAGGAATTGATCTCATAGGAACTACCAAGTGTATTCTCGCAGGAAAATTAGCATGATGTACAACCTTATGGAAAAATCCTTTGCGAGATTCATGTGTCCATAGGATCCCATTGGGCAGGGCAATCCAATCCTTTGCACTTCCTATTCCTTTGGTTTTCCTACCCTATAAATCAAAGGAAGCCTAAAACTAAATATACCGATCACATTAAGGATGACAATTTTATCCACGGATCCAGGTTTCCACTGACATCCAACCCAACGGGTAAGGGTATGGAGGACTAATTACGCCCATGGATTTTATGGAACGGATATCCGCTAATTCATGGAGCGGGCATGGATAGTGGTTTTGCTCCATTAATATTCAACGGATACCCGGCTGCCACGTAGGACCCACATATCAATGAGATATTATTTTTTTATATGTGCCATATTACTCACTAAAAGGCCTGATCCAACTTCCAAGCCCCAGGCCCAAAGGCCCACCAAAGTGGGACCCACATCTATTGCTATATCTATTGAATACATGAGATGTTGTGTCGGAAACTTGTAATAAAAAGCATTGTCTATGTTCACTGAGATTGTTATGTTACAACTGTGTACTTTCTGGTGTATCGTGCGAGATTTGACATGTTTTAAGTAATATGTGGTTGAAATATTGTTACTTAGATATTCCTATGTATTGTTCATATAATATTTGCTGAAATGCTATCAAAATTTTCTATAATATGGCATTATGCTGAATGTTGTTATGATTATGTATATAGTGTGTGAAGCAATGGATATCCGTGGATACATGGATACCCGGCGAGTTTGGATCTGGGGCGACATTCACTCCCATGGATATCTTCAGGCTAAAGTGAGATTCATGGAATTGTATGTGGATTTGGTTTAGGTATTTTCGTCCAAACCCGCTCCATCGCCATCCTTAAATCACATGCGCCTGTACATGAGGGGAATATCAGATCAATCTCACCTGGCTATAGACGTGAGGCAAGACTGAATTCACATACCATTCTACATGCATGGCAAATATGATAAGAGGGCCAGTCAACAAAGGGCATCAGGCCAATGGCCGAGACGTGCGACCGGAGGGCAGCTCGAAATGAAGAAGATCAGCGGTCCGGCTGTCCAAAGAGAACTATGAAGGACTGTCCAGGCTATGGAGACCAGCGGCTGCACCGTGATTGAGAGGAGAGCAGCCCAGAACTATTCTCGTATACTATTTTCATTAAAATCATGGCCATGACTAATTAGATTTAATAGCGAGGACAATTAAAATGATGTGGATGGGTTGTTGTTTGCAGACGTGGGAGAGATGAACATGGTGTGTGCGTGTATGTTAAAGTCAGGTCCGGCTGGACGTTACCTGGACTTGGTTGCATGGTCTGTAATTTACACAGTTTGTTACGCGTCAAAACTACGCGTCAAACGTGGTACATATTATGACACGTCACAATGGTCGCGTTATGTAAGTTTACTATGTTTGGTTAAATCATAGCCATAAATAATAGATCTAGCGGTCAAAATAATTTTGATGATGTGGATCGGCGTGGTGCCTCGAAAAACACCCTTATATTACTTTTAGTATATAACTAGCGTGGTGGCCCTCGCAAATGCGAGGGCATCATTTTTAATACAAAATGAAGAGACATAAATTCATATTTGCTTGGATATTCTCATTCTGTGATAGCAAATAGTATATATCTAGAGCCACCTTATAAATGTTATACTTTTAAAATACATTACCATTCGTAATATTGGATGATTTATGGCCATCTAATGATTCTTGGTCTTTAGGCGGACTTGAAGCTCTACTTTTCAAAAATACAATAAAAATAGGCTACAATAACTTAATAACCATATATTTTACTTTTTAAGCATTTCTAGTTTAGCCATTATTATCTTGTTATGATTTTATTACATAATTTATTGATCCGGAGATTTATAGACTATGGTGGATGAATAGATAATATCTTAGATCTTTTGCTAAGACAAATAAAAATGGAAGTGTCGAGGATGCAATGGTATGGCTAGAGTCTTAACTTTAGAAAATAGACAATCAGGTATATCTTTTGAAATTATCTTTGGGGGCCTTAAAACTTGCCTCCCATAAATCAAAGCGGTTGTGAATATAGTCGACTACTGTTCCACCTTCCTTTCCCTCATCTTCAATGAATGAGGCCAAACCTCTTGAAATTTAGGTATCTACTTTCTTGGGTTCATATTTTCTTCTTACGACATATGTCCAAGTAGTCTTTCCTCATTTAGGTATTGTGCGAAATAAGGTTCTCTGACTCCAATGTATTCACAGGATCATAGTCATAGTTTTTCATATAGGACCAGTTGTACTCTTTCCTCATTTCATGCTTTTGTCCTCTATAATTCAGTGATAAAGCATCACTTCGGTAACCTGAACTTGAAGGGGTGATTCCCTTTCCAAAGTGCATTGGACAATATCAAGGTCCCACACCTCGGGGCATGCAAACCCACCTCTTTCCAAATTCGGGAGATTAGTCCAGCTATTGCGGGTTTTGACATTTGTTACTATGCTTATCCTTTTCTCCTTTTGAGCCTTCCATCTTCTAGTTTAGTCAAAGACCTTCGTTATTGTTATTCAAATCGGCAGTGTGATCACTTTGCATGTCAATACATGTCATTTTGAATGGTTTTCCAACACACAAATTTGGAAGCTAATTACTTTTGATATTTATATGGAAACCGTGTTAAAACTAAAATATAATATTTATATATGTTTTTAGGAAAATAAAAGTATATACTAATTTCATTTTAGCAACGTGGACATTTTTAAATAAGTTAAATGTTAATGTAATATAAGTTCGATTTTTTCACTTAGAGATATGGAGATTTTTTTCGACTTACAGATATGGAGTTTTTTCTGTTCATCAATAAAGCCAGAGAACAATAGGAAGTGCATGTAGACGGAGGGAGATTTTTTCAAAAAAGCTTTGTGAAACCTACTACATAACTATAGTAAGGAAAAAATGGATGAGTTTTTGAACGAAATGTATTGACGGACAAAGATAGAGACATTACATTTTTCTTTCAATGGTAAAGCAAGATCGTTTTCGAAAAACGTAATAAAAGAATTGCATGCAAATTGAGCTGAATATTTCAGGAAATAGATTTTTAAAAAGATCCTTTCCCAGTTGCCTGAACATATACTCCCTCCGTTTTAAAATATAAGATGTTTTAGCTTTGTGAAGTAAATGTATCTAGACTAGTTTTAGTATATAGGTTAACTCATGTTTGAAGTGAATCTACACACTAAAACAAGTCTAGATACATTTTCTTCACAAACCTAAAACATCTTATATTTTGAACGGAGGGAGTATTTGCCTTCAAATGCACATGGATCCTACAATCAGCTGTCATGTCTAAATGTATCACCCTTTCGGGCGCATATCTTGACTTCTGGAGATGCACTTTTGTTTGGACGTTTGTATTGGTCCGAGACTTCACGAGTTCATATTCATCCTGAACTCAACTTTCAATTGAAAAATAATTAGGACCGTGTCCTTGTCCAATACTCTTTTACTTTTACTGGACTCTACTTTTCTACCTTCAAGCGGACTCACGTTTTATTTCTGGACCGGACTCATGGGCTATTCCTAAGGCATGGGCTATTCCCTGCAAAAAAGGAAAAAACTTTGCACAGCTTAGTTAATTATTACGTGAGTCCATGTTACAAAGAAAAAAACTGGACACGTACCAAAAGTATGTATATAGATATGCGACGTGACAAACAGACCTACATGGTTACATAATTAAAATCTTTTATTAGATCCTAGCCTCACATTATAGATCTAACTATTAAAATAAATTTGGATGACGTGGGTTAACCTAGTGCCTCGAAAATCACTCTTATATTGCTTTTAGTATATCTCTATCTCTACTATTATAATGCACCAGTTTTGAATTTAAATTTCTATCTGGTCTTGGTTCCCGCCAGGCAACGAAGAACTACTCTTAACCATTGATTTCATGGATTTTGTGTCAGATCGAACAGCTGTAATCCGTCGGATTCGCCACCGCGCATGTTTTTGGAAGCTCCTGGACCCTTCCCGGTAGCTCCACATCCCTCTACGCTTGGATATTTTATTTAAAAAACAGATGAAACATCTATGTAGTCAAAATCTGGCATACTTACTAGTTTGAATCTTTTTTAGTATGCAGATGTTGAATCCAAGCGTAGAGGGATGTGGAGCTACCGGGAAGGGTCCAGGAGCTTCCAAAAACATGCGCGCAGAGAGCGGGAAAGCAGAAGTGGCGAATCCAACGGATTACAGCCGTTCGATCTGACACAAAATCCATGAAATCAATGGTCAAGAGTAGTTCTTCGTTGCCTGGCGGGAACCAAGACCAGATAGAAATTTAAATTCAAATCTGGTGCATTATAATAATAGAGATAAAATATGAAAATATAATTGAAAATAATATATGTCGTACGTGTACTTACTAGTAATAGATAATAGATAGATGGGCTGCAAGACAGTATCCCCACTGACATGGCGACGGAAGATGGTTGCTCACCCGTGCGATGGAGCACCCCACAGGGCCACAGGAATCGTCCATGCATCCGCACCAGTACAGACCTTCCTTGCATCTTGTTTGCGCTAGCTGTCGTTGGAGCCCATCTGCGGTGTCTCTTCTTCCCCTCGACCGGCCCTTGCGCTCGCACGGACACACGAAACAAAATATCGTCCCGCTCGACGTGTCACCGTCCGCGCGCGCGCGCTCTCGCTCGCTCTGCCGGCCACCTTGGCACGATGCAGGTAGCCGCAGCCTGCGCATCACGCCGCTCGATCGTACGATCGATCTTGCCGGCCGGCCGGCCAGCGCGGCGTAGGTACGTAGGGACGGCAACGTGGCCGAAAGCGGAGGCCGAACCACCTCTCTCCTTCCTCGTGCGTCCGACGTGTGCCACTGCGCGACGTACCGGCCGTGTACCGTGATTGACCACGCGTGAGCTGGACTCCAACGGCTTGTCGTGGCAGGGAGAGAGCGGGGGGACGGGTGGACGGACGCCAACTCGACATGGCTCCACAGCGGCGACGTACCGGAACTACCCGCCGCGACGGGGTTGGTGCCGTGTGACACGCCGCCCGCCGACGCCGCGCGCGCCCAGTTTTGTTTTGGTTTTCTCTGTTCGCGCTGTGGTGTCCAGCCGGGCCGAGGGCGAGGGGACATGGCAGGTACAGTACGTGGCGTTCGAGCGTAGGGAGGAGGAGGAGGAACAACGGTACACTGGTACTAGTACCGCCGTGCGCGCGCGCCCAGTTTTGTTTTGGTATTCTCTGCTCTTGCTGGTGTCCAACTCTGCAGCCAGCTGCCAGCATCGGCCGGCGTACTCGTGCGCCTCGACCGGCTTCTGCTTCTTGCAGGTAAACAAAAGATCTGCACGCGCATCTATAAACTAGGAGTGTTTTTGTTTGGCACACCATCGGGTGTTTGTTCGTTGCGTCTTGCGTGTCTGCATGTTGCATGGCATGCTACATTGGGCCCAGAAATGCTGGCAGAATTCGCCGCGCGTGACGGTTCATGTAGGGTGTGCCAAAGCATGTACAGAAAAAAGGCCACCTTATGCGCTTCGTTTGATAGCTGTATGGAGCCTTCTTTTTTTTTATGGCGTGCCTCTAAGACGCAGCTGACTGTGACATAACTTATGTTACAGTCAGCTGACGTCACCCTAAAATCAACAGGAGCACTGAGCCCGCAGAAACCCTTGACATCCGGATTTTTTTTTCGTTGTTTGTTTGTTGGGCTTGTTGTCGGGCTATATTTGTGTTTGTCTTTTGGTGGGCCTTTTTATTGTGTTATGTAGTTTCTGGGCTGGTACAGCTATGTGAAGACAAAACCACTTTATTATCTTAGACAGGACAAAAACCACTTTATGGTCTAAATAGGAAAAAAACCACTTTATGATCTAGACAGAGACAAAAAAGCAGAGTAAAACCCAGCTCCTAACAACTACCAGATCGACCTCGATCTGGAAACATCTCTCTTTCTCTTTCCCCTCTTCCTCCCCTATTCCCCATCGAGGATAACACAAAATTGAAGCAGGATGTACAAACAGATCTGAAGAGGAAACCAATGGATTCACATATGCAGAGGCTAGATTCTTCAAAGAAGCTTTTAATGGATTCAAGCCAGTACACAGACCACGGTAAAAAAATCCATAAATTGAGATGATTTTTTTTGATGATTCCTTTCTTCTCTCTTCCTCTATTCTCTGTCTAACCTTTGATGTGATTCATAAAGTAGTATTCAAGCAATCATGTAAAAACCTGGATCACACAAAAATCTTGCATTAACAGATGTTCTTTTATTTGCAGATTCAGCAAATTTTTCTGATGATATTATAAGAACTCAGGTTCAAAAATTTGCCTTGCTAAGTTGTCAAACAAAAATTAATCAAGTTACTGAATTGAGATGACATAGAAAACTCATATAATATTTGCAATTTTAATTTTCTGTTACAGGTACCACCAAGTAAATATCTGCATGATCAACATGCCAATAATCAGGTTCAGATACAACATTAAATATCTACATTTTTTCAGTCATCAAAATGCAAAAGTATACATGAAAAATACAAGGCATAACCAGAAGAAAAATAATTAGTTGTAATGATATTTACCTTTTTTGATGCAGTTACAAACTTCCAAGACAGATATGTTCAAGAATCTGCAAATTGAAACAAGCAGAAGTAATCAGGAAAAACAGCAAGACACATATCAGGTTTGTAAATATTTAACAAGAACTATTACCACTTTGGATTCTATCCTTTCTTGTTTTTTAGCTGCTGTAACACTTTGGATCCATTCAGTGATAACAAAAACACCCATACACAGATAACAAAAACAATAACAGGCCTCATAAAACTTGAAGTAATAACATTCAGTAGCATAAGTCTTACAAATAAAACATACACGCAGCACTTAAACATAGTCTTGAACACATACTTAGGAAATAAACATAGTCTTGAACATAATTATTACACTCTTGGAAGAACGATCATAGTCTTTAACATAGAAAACATATATAGTAGCAGCTGGTGTTGTGTTGAAACGGCACCATAACATAGCTGGTCTTGATGTTACATTGCATTAGTCATGAATTGGGTCAACGGTTATCTCAAATCCAGTTGTTGTTGCATGGAACATGAAAAGAGCAACATGTCCTTTAAAGTCATTTGCCTCAGCAAACTCCTTCCACCCATTACTGAAACGGATTCTTTCGTCAGTTGATGTGTAGTACTTTGCAGGCATGTTGTTACCATCAAGTATGCCATATACCAGAAGAACGGTTCCAGTTGGTGGCATGTCCAGCACTGATCCAATGAACTTTGGAATGTGCTATAGCAAAAGAATGAACAAAAAAATCGAATTACATATACAACAAAAATACACAATGAAAATTACAAAAAAACAATTTACCAGTGCATTCTTCGATATATTTGTTTTAGTCATTTGATGAACAAACACATCTCCCATACCAATTCCATGCATGCCTGCATACATGTTAATCCTTGCTATCTCAGATGCTGTTGATTCCATGCCTTTTGAAAACACAACTGCTTTAGCTTCACCATTGAATGCAAATTCTTCTGAAAAAAGGATATAAATGAGCAATACATTACACTAGCAATTCTAAAACAATATTGAATCAAAATTAGCAACACAAAAAATATAAGTACCTTCTACCCTATCCTTCAGATAACCATTTTCATCAAGTGCCCTGATACGAAGAAAAGGTGGTGGGTTGTTCATGTTAGCCTAATTTGCTCTCCATGTTTCATGTTGTAGTCATCCAGAAACTTCATGTACTCAGGACCACAAATTCTGGTCTTGTGAGTTTTTTTCACAAGATTGAAAGTGTACAGTTCTTTTCCTTCAGTCTCAACATACAGAACATCACTAGTCACTGAATTGAAAGTTTCCGTTGCAAAGCAAGGCACATTCTGTACACATATATGAAAAAAATAGGAATAAAATGAGTACAAAAACATATTAAAAAGAACTCCAACAAAAACAGAATAAAACAATTACAATGATAGAAAAAAAACTTACCAGATAATCTTTAAAGTTGCTGCGCAAGTGGATATGGAAGTAGCGGAAGTAGCTTTTGGAGAGCTTCATGTTGCTGTAGGCACCAGATTTGTGCCCACAAATCCCACACTTTTCCTATTATAAGAACAAGAAATAAAATTAAAAACCCACAACTACTATTGGCTAACAACTACCTTACTTATTTAAGCAACTAAAATACACTACATGTACTGCTTGTTAAAAACTAGAAGAAATTAAACAAGTTTACTTTTGACGAAGAATGCTAGATCTGTTATGCCCAAAATAATACATGCACTACTTGTTAAAAACAGACTAAAACATATATGTACTTGGAAAAATAAATCTGATAAGTTTTGTCATATATGTTGTTGTCTGTTGAAGCCCCAGAAAACAAATCTGATATTCTAGTTTTACATATGCTAAATGTTAGATCTGTTATGTCCAGAACACTATTATACTATATATCAGTTGGATTTAAAAATCTCTCAGTCAGAGGGAAAATAAGCAGAAAAGAAACAAAGAAAACAAAAAACAAGTGTACTTTTGGGCCAAGAATGTGCCAACACGTTGGACAAACAGAAAAACAACAGAAGAAAACACTTCCCACCAACAAAAAGACAACAACATATGGAGGGGACCTCCTTGTTCCTACCTGGCTTGAAGACATGGTAGGACCTCCTCGATCCTACCTCCTGTCACGAGAAAAAAGAAAGAAGTACACCTGAGATAGAGAGTGGTTGTTGAGGAAGAAGGAGGAAGAGGGATGGCTGTGTACTGTCAGCAAGGGAGAGAAGACACAAGACACAGAATATATTTAGTGGTAGAAGTAAGTAGGTAGCATTTAATACTGGTAGGTCAGGAGGTAACAAGTAACTTACACCTACTAGTAATGTCCAAAATTTACTCCCACGTAGTAATGTCCATTTGTTATATGTACCTGCAACAAAATAAAAAGATCAACACAATTTAAAATATTTATTTATTCCTTAATGTGCATAATTTATATCTTATCATTTCCTTGTTTTTTAAATTTTATGTAGAATATTACTTCGACTGCATATGGGCACATTCCAGGACCTTCTTGTTATGAAGATCAGTATTCAGTAAGTTGTCACAAGTATAAACAATTAAAAATACAATTTACATTATATCTTGTTCTTACTTGTATTCATATTATCTTACAGAATATGAAGTTAACGGCAGATAGCATGAACATGACTTTCACACAGATGTTGTCTGTTGAAGCCCCAGGAAATTCTCAGGTAAAAAAAATATAAATCAAAAGTCAATAAATTAGATTTTTACATGTAATTTTAGTTTTCACTTCAGTTTATATTGTTTCAGAGTTACTTTAATGACAATAGCAGCTGGAATGTTGAACCAATGGGATCTGAGGTACAAAAAATCTAATAAACAAGCACAAACACAACCAATTAAAAAACTCTCATGTCTTTATTTAATTTTACATGTAGAACAAGACTTTTATGATTACTAGAAGAGATGGAAGTTCACAGACACTGTTCCTTGATGAAGATGGAGAGCCAGAATAACAGCCTCAATTTGGAGATCATGATGAAGTGGATGAAGATGAACAAGAACAACATGATAACGATGAACAACAAAATCAGTTTAGAGATAATGATGCAGTTTAAGACAATGAAACAGACAGATTTTACAACTGGCAGTGGGATGATGATTATGGACAACACAGTAATCAATCTCCTAATAAGGAAATAAACAATGAAGAAATGTTGAACATCTCAGATGACGATAAAGATAAATATGCAGCAACAGAAATGGAAATGCCTGAAGGTGTAGAACAGTTAACTCCTGAAGATATTCGTCTCTTCCTTGAAAGCGAAAGTGTTACAGCAGCTCGTACTGGGAGTCAAGAAGCAATTGGTCACCATGTTCCTCATATAAACATGATATTTGTCACGGAAGAAGAAGCTTACAAATTCTACAATGAATATGCTTCGATCTGTGGATTCTCTGTTCGAAGAGCAAGCAACTACAAGGGCAAGAATACATGAGATGAAATTGGTTCAAGGCGAACTTACACGTGCCACAAGTTTGGCAAAGTTGTTGCGCCTGATGTTTTAGAGAATAGAAAATTGAGAAGGCAGGAGAGGGATCAAGCAAGGACTGGAAAAGATCCAGCTGATAACAGCAAGAAAAGAAGAAGAAATGTCACTGAAGTTACTGGATGCAAAGCCAAAATGGTTGTTTCTTTGAAAGAAACAAAGTGGCAGATTACAAACTTGGAACTGCACCACAATCATGAGTTATGCCCAGCAGATGAAAGCAAGTTCCTATGCTCTCATAAAAATATGACAAACCAAGAGAAGCTGTTCATCCGGACTTTCACATCTGTGAAGTTGGCAACGAGAAAAATTATGGCAATCCTGACTTATTTGAGAGGAGGAAAACCAAAGAATGTTCCATACACAAAAAAAGACGTGAGCAATGTTATGACAGCAATAAGGCAAGAAGACAATAGGAATGATAGGACGAAGGTGCTTGATTATTTTAGCCAAAGGAAGGATGAGGATCCTAGATTCCATTATGAATTTGAGCTAGGTGAGGGCAATAAAGTTCTATGCATATTCTGGGCAGATGGTTTTTCAAGGCAAATGTATGAGTTGTATGGTGATGTTATCAGTTTTGACACAACATTCAAAACAAACAAATACAACCTTCCATTTGCACCATTTGTTGGTGTTACTGGTCATGGTCATAACTGTTTGTTTGGATGCGCGATAATAAACAACGAACAAGGAGAAACTTTCAAGTGGTTGTTTCGCGCATTCAAGCGTTGTGGAGGGAAAGATCTAGTTACAATTATAACAGATCAAGATATGGCTATTAAGAATGGAATAGATGCAGTTTTCCCCAATACTTGTCACCGGAACTGTTTTTTCCATGTAAAGAAAAAGGCTGAAGAGAAGTGTGGAGGCAGCTTTGGTAGGATACCAAACTTCCATATTGACTTCACTGATATCCTTCGCAACTCTTTGACCATTGCTGAATTTGAGGCTTTGTGGACGGAAATGATTGAAAGATACAACGTTGGACACCTAAAATACTTATGTCCCTGTATACTTCAAAAGGAACTTCTTTCCTTTTGTTCACTCAACATCTAGAAGTGAAGGCACAAATGCAATATTCAAAGATAATGTGGGTTCTACATTCAGTGTTATAAGCTTCTTGGGTGAGTACCAAAAGATAGCAGAAAACATAGAAGAATTGGAAAAGGAACAAGATATAGTAACAAGGACAACAGAACCTAGCTTTTGCTTGCACAGTGAGGTTGAGTTACAAGCAAGCCACATGTACAACAGAAAAATATTCTACAGATTTCAAAAACAAATAAAGTTTTCAGCAAAACTCCATGTTGATGAGATTGAACGGTTTATCAGATATGAGGCCTACAAAACAGCTATGCTTCAAATGCAAGAGATTGGACCACGCAGATATATTGTGTCTGTTAATCTTGCAACACAAGATTTTGTGTGCATCTGTTGCAAGTTTGAAAAAGATGGTATTGTCTATGCTCATATTTTGAGAGTCCTTGTTCATCTAAACATATCAGAGTTACCAGAAAAATACTACATAAGCAGGTGGAGGCCAAAGGAAAGAAAGTACTTGAGGGACAACAAATTCAATATTCCTATTGATCTCATAACAAGCAATAAACATTTGAGATACAGTGTGATTTCTAGAAGACTAACCAACCTCGCGTCAGAAGGTTCAGAAAGTGTTCGAAAGTACTTGTTTCTGACACAAAAGATCAAAAGGATAGAAGAGAAATTAGATGAGATGACAATAGAGGATGAAGTTGAGGAAAACAAAAAAAGAAGTAAAGGCAAACAACCAGTAATAAGGCAACAACAAGATGATGGTTATAGTGATTTTCTACAGGATCCAGATGTAGCACCTTCGAAAGGTCGTCCGGAAAGTGCTAAGAGACAGAAGACATTTATGGAGGAGCTGTTTTCAAGAAACAAGATAACATGTAGTCACTGTGGATCAAATGCACACAACATTGCTACATGTACAAACAAGCATTTACCAAAATCAACTCCTCAGAAAAAGACTACAAAAAGCAAAAAGAAAACAACTGATATATTTAACAGAAAATATATATTTCTTTCTAGTAGTATCATTAATATCCAATCAAAAGTTATCTAATTTGTTGATTTTCTTATGTATGTTTTTTAGTTGCTACTCCTCAATCAACAAAGGAAACAAGGAAGCCAAGAACAGCTAGTGATCAAGCAAAAAAAACAAGGAAGACCAAAGAACAATCTTCAAAATGTGGATCTTTGTGATCATTGTGTCTGTACTTAACATTTTGTAATCTTTGGATCATTGCATAATTTATAAAACAAGAGTGATAGTTATATAACGATTGAAAGTAGATTGTTTTTTATGTATACCTTCTACATTTGCTTGAAGTTCCGTGCATTCGATTTGATACTGAAAAATCACTTGTTCTGTACTGTACCTGCTGTCATGTTATATAAAATAGCAATAAAAATACTGGAATACTAAAACCAAAACAAAAACATGAAGAAAAAAACTCAAGATATAATTACTACATAAACATACCTACAACTAACTTCCATCCCCTGGTTAATAACATTCATGCCCTAACTTTCAAATATTAAACTCCAGATTTTCTCAATAGAACACATCCAAAAAACATACAAAAAAGACAGTCATATGCATTCATTTTTATTTATATAGCGTAAGTACGAGGTGGTAGCGTATATGAAAGTATATTCTGAAGTTCCACCACATATGAAAGAAAACACGCAAGATAAAACTTAAAATAAGTACAACTGAACATGTTTCAAACACATTAAAAATAGTTCAGAGAAGTACACTAATTGATGAACAGAAATAACAACGACTATAACAACTTTTTTGCTTCTTTGCACTATAAGTGACACACTAAACATATCAATATTTTCTTCACTGTGAGTGACAGGTTGCTCTTCTTTTGTTGTTCCCTTGATACAATTCAGATTGTTATCTTGTCATAATCACCTGATGTATCTATTAAAAACAAAAAAGAATGAAGATAGAAAATAACTTACAATATAAGGAAAATATATTTGTTTTATAGACATAAAAAAATTAGAAATTTTTCTGCATTACCTTAATGTTTGAATTCTGTAGCTAAAAGTATTGCTTCATACTTGTCATTGTGATCACTCAAAAGAATATCGTGCGCATATCTGATTCGAAACGTAGGGATATAGATGTATGAAAAAGCACACTGAGCTGGGTTCCTTCAATGTATAATTCCATGTACTTCATACAATAAATGCCATAATCATTTCTGTTGGTAATAGAATCAACCAAAACAAAACCGAAATTAATATTCTAACAAAACAATCATAAAAATTAAAACCAAAAAAATAAAATATACATAACAAAGTTACCCAGGATTTTGCTTTGGAACATTAGGATATGCTGTTTCAAAATTCTCAAACAATACTTTTTTCAGACCTGCATCATTCCATGTGTCCCTGAAATTTTTAATCTGTTTCATAATGAACATTAGTTACTTGTCTTCTCCTTTATAAAAATACAGCAACAAGAATTACACCAAATTAAAAAAAGATAAAATATATTTACCATCAAGGATGTTGTTTTCTTATGGTAGGTACTATCTTTGCCATACCATGAATCAAGAAAAATGAAGTTTCGGTACTTCATATCAACCAAAAAGATAAACCAATGGTCATTACAGATAGAAGGAAAATATAGCTGTTATAACAAAAATAACAATTAATATTTTTCTTTTCTGACTTAAATTATTAATTTGAAAGAACATATATAACTTGACATAATTTCATACCCCATCTGATAGATGCAATTGCCTCGCTTTATTTGCACCACAAAGTGAGTCAATGGCTTTCTTCTTCATGAAAGCTTTTGCATCTTCATTCTTCCATTTCTTAAGAAAGTAATCCTGTTTATAGTAAAATAAAAATAAGTAATAGTTGACTAATTAATTTATTATCCAAATACAGTTACCAAAAAATGAAAAACATAACTATAACTTATGTAAAACATTAGAAAACCTAAAAACCAGCAAAAAGACTTACAAAAATAGTGTTGAAGAAGAAGTGTTTCTGTGTAAATCTTGGATGGTTATCTCTGAAAAGTTTCCGGCATAATGCATTCGTAAGCCAAGCCTCTACCTTGCCATTAATTTTCACTGAACTCCCTAGTTGCTCCATTTTAACTCTAACATTGTCTATGCAGACAGCCCAATCACTTTTTATGCATGTTGAAAACAAGAACAGAAAATTAAACAACAAAAAATATTCAATATTTCTAGCACAAATAAAAAGCATATTACAAAGCAGTAGGTTAAAAATTATCTCACGTCTTGTGTTCTGGATCATCACCCAATGTTTTGAGAGCTTCCCAAATTTTCTGCTCTATTGGTTGCACTGAAAGATTAATAGATGGATTCACGTCAAAAGGTGAACTCAGATATCTACTTCTTTGAGGGATTCGTTGAGGTAACACATTTTCTTTGCCATGACTACGGTTAGAACTTCCAAGTGACAAACTAGTCTTGTATACCCGATCTGCTTCTTCAGTCATGTTATTGCAATTGTATCTGAATGATTTTTCTCCAAGCACTTGAACATCAGGAGATGACACCTGCAAAAACATAAAAAATAACAATTAAAACCACTTGTTATGAATTATAATGTTTTAAAAATAATAAATATTTCAAAACATATTCAAATAGTTGATATCACATAAAAATAGATCTCTTTTAACATAGTAGAGAAAAAAATAAGTAATCTTGTCACATTTTCTTTAAAACTTACATCAACAAAGTTGTTCAATAGTTCTCTTATTGGTGATTTGTTCTTTGAATTTGATTCACTGTAGTCTTCATCGTTGCCTTCAAAAAGTCTCTAGCCAACAATTATAGCTTTGCCATAACTCTTAGAACACACAAAAAAGGACAGAACACTTCTGAAAAATAGTACATATTATATTAACTTATGCAGAAAAACTTTAGAAATGTGTAAAACTTACTGGAGTTGCTTAAACACTGTTGCTAGATTTCTTAAATTTCGTGTGACTTTGTGTTTGGATTGTTACTTCTGGGGATACCTAAAAAATAAAGAAAAAGATAATATATAAAGACCAAAAACTTAAAACACAATACTAACAGCAAGTAAAAAAACTCCATAACAACAATAGCAAACAAAACAACTTACAAGATCTACAAAAGCTTTAGTGTGTATGATTGCTCTTGGTTGTGAAAATGTAAGACCAGTATGGCTTGGCTCTCTTTGGGCGCATTGTATTTTTGTTTCATATTCATTGTTAGTGCTCTCCTTCATATTACAAATATAAGAACCAAAATAAACAATTAATAAAATTATACCAAAACAACAACAATTAGAAAAACTAAAAACACAACACACATGTTTAGAGTACTTACAGTGTTGAATTTGTCATTTGAAAAATTGTTGTTTGTGTTTCTGTTTGGACTTGAATTCAATTTTGAATGTTCTTTACTTGGACAATCCATTTCTGATTCCTTGCACATTGAAATTGCCAACTATAAAACAGAATATAAACAATCAATAAAATAATAAAAACCTAGCTATTGAAATTCCTAGCTTTCAGAATTTGCTTTTGTACATGTTTTTCTGGTTTGAATTAAGACATCCTCTATTTTGTAAAAAAATGCAGAAGTCAATTATTATATAATTATCAATTATTTCTAATCTACACTAGCATGAGAGAAAAGAATAAAAAAGGTACAGAAATAAAAAATATCCAGACAATTAAAACACTTACTATCACACTCATCTTCTTCTTCATGCAATTTAACAGTGCTACTAGAGTTGAATGCATTTTTGTAAGAAGTTTCATGAGAACTAGATAATTTCAAAGTATCTTCTGATCTGTTCTGGTTGGTCAAAAAAGCTTCAACTACTTGAACAACAAGATCTTTCACTTTCAAACAAATTCTGCTTTCTTCATCTTTCATCATATTTGCATAGCATGCAGCTATATTGTCCTTTATCTAGTAGCAAGAAATAAAGAAGAATATGATCAATAAGTAAAAAAAAACATAGACTTCATTTATAATAATGTTTTAACTGCGAGATTTGTAATTATGATACCTTCAACCCATCAACATCACCAATAGCTCTTTTAATTGCATGTTTGAGATTTGCATCATCTGTTGCTTATGCCTTGTTCAAATTAGCATTACTCAAGCAGTAACAAGTTTCTGAAAAATCCTTTACCTACCAACAAAAAACAAAAAATTACTCAAGCATTACTGATGATACCATAGGAACTCAGCAACTATTAATCATTATTTGTTATATGCCCTAAATTATAAAATGAATATTACAAATAACAAAATTTCAATAACCTAATATAATATGTAAAACTTACTGGATAAGCCCCATATTTTCCATTAGTATCCATATACATATCACTTAAAACTTTAATAAGCTTTCCTTTCTAGACTCTTATTCTTGGTAATGTTGTTGGCATATGGATTGGACCAAAGTCAATGAAGTCAAGACACTGAACCTGTTTAAAACATCAAAACATAATTAAAATTACCAAATAGAAGAATTGATAAATTTAAAAAGTAGACTTCATAAACAAAAAATTAAAAACTACAGATATTATAAAAAAGTAAAATGCAAAAATTACTTATAGCCAAGTGATAAATGCAACCACCCAAAGTCAGAGTCAATTGATTTGCATTTGTTGGTTCTTTCAGATACTTCTTGATGTATATCATTGTCCATTCGTGAATAAACTTGGACCAGTTTCTATCTTTAATTAGATCAACAACAACTAAAGAACCCATGTATTTAGTACTTATCTTTGTACTTGAGTTTGGGCAGAATAAGGTTCCTAGTGACACTGCCATGAAACAACGACAGAAAAAAACATCTGGTAGAATTTCTTTTGCTAAGATCTTTTTGCCAAAGAACTTTATTGATGGAACATCAGACAGACCAAAAAGCTCAAGAAATTTAGCTTTCCCAACTATTTCATCACAGTCAACAGAGAGATGACCTTCTAGAGTACCAAATGTTTCAGTTACAGAATGAGGAAACAACTTGATTGATTTGGATCCAATTCTTATTTCTTCTTCTTCAGTGGATACATTGTCTGCTATCCATTTGACAAAACACCTCGGAATGCAGCAGTCATCTAGCTGGAGTATTTCTTCAAAACCCATCAATTTAACAAGCTTCACATACTATTCACAAGAACGAATCCTCTGCAGCACTTGGAATAGGAATGTAATGCTGCATCTGTTGTATGCTTTTCGCTAATCGTCAGCCTCTTCACCGTTAGCTTCATTGTTCTGTTTTACTGTCCTCTGCTAAAAAATGTAACATAATTAGGATAAACCTTAAAAATGATAGAAAACATTTAACACACAAAAAAGAACACAACAATTAAATTGTAAAAATATTGTAACTAACCTTTCTTTTGAATTTTTTAGCACTTTTGCGCCTCTCTATTTTCTGCACACTTCTAATAATCTACAACATCAAAATCCAAAAGGTAATTAAAAAAATACATCATTAACATACTTCTTAGTAAAATCTAACACATAATCAAGTGTTTGATTGAACTTGTATACATACTACTATATAAAAACTTGTATGCATGTGTGACTAAGCATTAATTTTTTTTGAACATGAATCAAATGAGTTCATATTTAAATTAAAGCCTAAACTGAAATATAGATATAAGATATTACTCATGCTAAAAATTCAACTAAAAAAAGTATAACAATATTTCATATTAGTAAAACACAGACAACATATAATGAAGTAACAAAAACCAAAAATCACAAACCAGTCTCAAAAGTTCTTCTGGTGTCTCATTAGCAGTGAGTGAAATATCCTTGTCATTCAGTTTAATTTGTTGATGTGCAACATCTGTGTTATATCCATCTTGTTCCATCTTCACTATACAACTCAAAGATGAAAAACAAAACACTAATTCATGTTATGTTCTTAGACTTTAAAAATTAAAATTATACAGATAATGCTTACATAAACACAACCAATATGCTTATAGATAATGATTATACAGAGGGTATAAACTTCTCTCATTTAGTACATAAACTTATCTCATTACTTAAACAATTGTTCATAAAAACACTCTGAACAAAAAACCGTTCATTCTCGCGTATAAGTACAATAAACACAATAGAACACATGGGATACAACAATTAGTATAAGTGAGACCATCATTCAACCGCACAAAATATCTGAAAAACTAAACCTGCTAATCAACTAAAGCAGACACATAGAACACATGGGATACATTTCCTCACAACCTTGTAGCTGAAACAGACATAAATGATATAAATATAACTTATAGATATGAAATAATTTTTGAAATCAGCCTGTACAAAAAAGAATTTTAGAAGGTATATACACATTCTAAATCAATCACACACAACAAACATTTCTATGAACAAAAAGGCAATACATCTAAAAAATGATACAGGTTCATCTTCAGATTCAAGTTCAGGTTGAGGTTCAGATTCAGGTTCTGGTTCACATACAAAAATGGTTCAGGTTCACATTCGAGCATGTCAAACATAAGATTCAGGTTCGGTCATGCTTGTACCTTATTCTGGCAGACAAATCGAGTACACCTTTACTCCAAAATGTGCAGATCCTTGACACAAAGGACCCCTCAACCGACACAAATCACTTCCGCGATAGGACCTTCACAAACGAAATGAAGGATACTTGCTCACAAGCTTGTTCCTCACATGCAAAATTGACAATAGGAGACAACAAAAACCGAAGATCAAATCAATTTGTAGCTAGTACCGTCGGGGTGGTAGAGGTTAGAAGACTCCGTGTCCAGAGCTTCGTCGCGTCCAGAGCTCCGTCGTGTCCAGAGATCCACGTCGATAGCTCTACGACTAAGAGTGCTCCGTCGCACTGAGCGCTTCGCCGGACCGAGCGTTGCGCTGCTCCGAGCACACCTTCGACGTATTCGTCCTCATGATCTCCTCCCCACCCCTCCCCTGCAAACCAACGGCTCCGCTTTTCCTCCACCACCGATAATCCAGGACCACTGTTCAAATATCTGCTCGAGCTCTTCTAGAAGGGTCACGTACAACGAGGGAAAAAGAACCAGACAACTTAACGGGGAATGTGGAGCTACTAACGGCAAACTGATACTGGTCCCACTTTATAGTGACTTAACTGGGTAGCAATTGTGTATGTGTTCTTGTTTGTTTGGTACATCACAGTAACTTTGCAAAACACACATGAATATCATTTTATAACAATTCAAAAAATATAATAAATATAAAATTGTTTATCTTCACATGGTAGAGAAAACTTCTTCATTTTATTTTTAATTTGTTTTTCTTAAGATGGCAATCATATTTCAACTATAGATGCAACTCACGTTATGAAGCTAGTTTCATCTCCACATGCAACTCAAACATTTCAAAAATTTAAAAAGGACCTAGATGCATGTCAACATGCAAGTCAGCTCATAATAATATAAAATAAAAATTAAAAACCAATTTCAACTGCATATGCAATTCATATTTTAAAATTCAAACAATTTCTAATTGCATGTCAACATGCATGTAATCATGCCCTTCTTCATATAAATTTTTTAAAAAGTCACTTTCAACTCTAGATGCAACTCAACAAAATATTACAAAAAAAAATTAAAAATTCCTAGTTGCATGCCAATATGCAAGTCAACCCGTCCTCATATAAAACAAGACATATGCAAGTCAACATGCCAGCTTCATCTCCACATGCAACTCAAAACATTTCAAAAATTTAAAAAAGACCTAGTTGCATGTCAACATGCAAGTCAGCTCATATTAATATTTTAAAAATTCAAACAATTTCTAATTGCATGTCAGCATGCAACTAATCATGCCCTTCTTCATATAAAAAATTTAAAAAGCCAGTTTCAACTCTATATGCAACTCAAAAATATTACAAATTTTTTTAAAAATTCCTAGTTGCATGCCAACATGCAAGTCAACCTGTCCTCATATAAAACAAAAATATGCAAGTCAACATGCCAGTTGCATCTCCACATGCAACTCAAAACATTTCAAAAATTAAAAAAGAACCTACTTGCATGTCAACATGCAAGTCAGCTCATATTAATATTTTTAAAAATTCAAACAATTTCTAATTGCATGTCAGCATGCAAGTAATCATGCCCTTCTTCATATAAAAAATTTAAAAAGCCAGTTTCAACTCTAGATGCAACTCAAAAAATATTACAAAAAAAATTAAAATTCCTAGTTGCATGCCAATATGCAAGTCAACCCATCCTCATATAAAACAAGAAATATGCAAGTCAACATGCTAGCTACATCTCCACATGCAACTCAAAAACATTTCAAAAATTAAAAAAGGACCTAATTGCATGTCAACATGCAAGTCAGCTCATATTAATATTTTAAAAATTCAAACAATTTATAATTGCATGTCAGCATGCAAGTAATCATGCCCTTCTTCATATAAAAAATTTAAAAAGCCAATTTCAACTCTAGATGCAACTCAAAAATACTACAAAAAAATTTAAAAATTCCTAGTTGCATGCCAACATGTAAGTCAACCTGTCCTCTTATAAAACAAGAAATATGCAAGTCAACATGCCAGTTGAATCTCCACATGCAACTCAAAACATTTCAAAAATTAAAAAAGGACCTAGTTGCATGTCAACATGCAAGTTAGCTCATATTAATATTTTAAAAATTCAAACAAATTTTAACTGCATGTCAACATGCCACTTCTTCCAAAATAAAAAAATTTAAAAGCCAGTTTCAACTCTACATGCAACTCAAAAAATTAATAAAATTTTAAAAAATTCCTACTTGCATGCCAACATGCAAGTTAACCCGTCCTCTTATAAAACAAGAAATATGCAAGTCAACATGCCACTTGCATCTCCACAAGTTCTTTTTGAATAACAAGTATCACGAATGAATAAAATTAACAATTAATAAAAATTTCTCAATTACATATGAAAGTAATACATAATTATTGAAAAAATTCAAAACAAAAAAAACATTATACCATAAAACTACATCTACTTTCTTCACCAACACTAAAAATTTGTTCTACTATGCTTCGCTCTTGTGCACTTCGAGTATCAGGAATCCTTCTTTTACATCAACAATAACATGGATACGATCATTTACTTTTAAATTTGCATCACTAGTAAAATCTACCCAATTATAACGGAACCTAATACATCCTCCAATTTTTTTGTATGATCCAGGTATAGCTCTGTCACCCCACACATAACGTGCTTCACCTCGATCTGGGATTTCAGTTGCATTAGGGAAAACCTCAGTAGGTAATTCCTATACAAACAAAGAATATAAAAAATTAATTATTTACATAATAAATTATAAGAACATAATAAACAAAAAAATAAAAAATAAAACTACTAACCAAGCGATACATATCACTAGCATCAAGCCTATACACATAGAATTTAGGAATGATGTCATCATCCACGGACTCCATCTTCATAACTTGCATTGTAGCAACAATTCCATTCATTTCATTTTGTGTAACATCGTGTATATCATCAAAATATGTGTTGAACAAATATGAATCAAAATATGTGTTGAACAAATATGAATCGCAACCAATAGGTATATCAGAAACCTCTATAAAAAACAAAAACACAATGAAAAACACATTAGTCATCAAACAAAAAATAAAAATAATGATATATAAAAATATATAACATAACTTACTTGGGAAATGAGCCCAGTTCTTTCTATATCCTTCACTTGAAGTAACTCTTACTTCAAAACACTCAATGGATGTATTACATTCAAATGAAATAACATCATCTTCATCTATATCAAATGCCTCGATCAATGATTACCAATATGGTCCACACATGTATATTTTACTGCCAACCCTATCTAAAAAGATGTGGTGATCACTTTTCGGGATTGGATTCTATAAACCATGATTTGGCAATTCAGCCAAAACTCTCATCCAATTGTTAGGACATAAAAATCCTATTTGATCACTAAAACAACATGGCACAACCTAAAATAAAAAGACAAACAATAAATTAATAAAAAATAAAACTCAAAAAAATATATAAAAAAATCAAACTTACAACTAATTCCTCATAATCTTCATCAACCATCTTGACACGAAACTTATACAGACTACGGGGTGCTCTTTCGCACATCCGAGTTGGTTGATGACACACATCACATGAACTCCTTGCATTGCTCATGTCTTTGTAGTAAACTACAAACAGCGACCTGCAACTTGAGCCTCTACGGAACACTAAAAATGCAACTCTTCCTTTCCCAACCTCTACAAAGAGCAACTTGAGCGTTTAGTCTGCCATTCCAACAGGAACCATACGAATTATATAGGACCCTATGCAACACTAAAAATAACAGACACCAAAAATAGAAACAAACCACAACCACAAGAATTATATGTGGCTGAAGAAACAAGAATCATTCTCGCATCAGTCAAAGAAACAACCACAACCACACAACTATATTTAGTGTTGACTATAAATAGGAAATCAGCTAATACCTTGAGAAAATAATTAACAACTCAACCAATAATTAACACTGATTCCTGCTACATTCACTAAACAAAAAACGCAACAACAACCCAATACAACACTAACCAACAGAACAACCCAACCAGCTAGGTCTGGCCCAATAGCAAAACCAAACTCCAGCTACCGCTACCGCACATGGGCTTGGGCTGGCAACAAAACAACGCCACACAACGCCAGGACAAAGCAAAACAAACGCGAGACAACACCAGCACAACGTGAACCAATGAGACACAACGCGAGACGTAACTCCACCTGCGCGAATCTTGGAGCAAACCATCCAACGGCAACAGACCTAGCTGTGACATAGCTTATTCCGTTTTTTATGAGGACAGAATCACAAGTGTATTGTTCGGTTCTCTCAATTGTTAGCCGTCACATTAACATACACACCTAAACTGTCATTAGCAGTGTTCTTTCTATGAGGGCTGGGACAACACCAGAGTCAGGGACGGAGCTGCCTTGTAGCTACTGGGTCAGCTAACCCCAGTGGATTCAGGAATTCCTTCACTATCTTGGTACTAATTGCTACTCATTTGTAGAAAATCACCCTAGTACCATAGAGATGATCCCATCGATTATTTTTTCTGCCTTCGTCCATGCTTCAGAAGCGACAACTACTGCTGTTGGAGATATGCCCTAGAGGCAATAATAAAAGTGGTTATTATTATATCTTTGTGTTTATGATAAATGTTTACATTCATGCTATAACGGTATTAAACAGGAAACATTAATACTTGTGTGATTTGTAAACTAAATTAAGAGTCCCTAGTAAATCCTCTTTAAAATACTAGCATGTTGGTTAATAGATGATTGTGGTTTCCTGATCATGAACATTGAAATGTTGTTAACAACAAGATCATATCATTAGGAGAATGGTATGATGGACATACTCCTATAGATAAGCGTAGCATTAAGATCAAGTCATTTCAATAGTTCGTTTGCTATAAGCTTTCTGATACATAGTAACCCAATTCCTTCGACCATGAGATCATGCTAATCACCATCACCGGAAGGATGCTTTGATGACATCAAACACCACACCGTAAGTAGGTGGTTATAAAGGTTGCATTGAGTGTTCAGAAAGTATGGGTTGAGGCACATGGATCAAGAGTGGGATTTGTCCATCCATATAACAGATATATATACTCTGGGCCCTCTCGGTGTAATGTCATTCAATTGGCTTGCAAGCATGTGACTGGCTCACAAGGGATCACATATCACGGGAACGAGAAAAGAGTACTTATCGGTAACGAGGTTGAACTAGGTATGCAGAGATATCGACGATCAAAACCTCGGATAAGTAAACTATCGTGAGACAAAGGGAAATTGGTATCGTATGTAAGTGGTTCATTCGATCGCAAAGTAATCATAGAAATATGTGGGAGCCATATGAATTTCTAGATTCCTCTATTGGTTATTGATCGGAGAAGTGTCTTGGTCATGTCCGCATAATTCACGAACCGTAGGGAGACACACTTAAGGATTCGATGTTGTTTAGTAGATATGGAATGTTAGTAGGGATACCGAATGTTGTTCGGAGTCTCGGATGGGATCCGGGATATCACGAGGAGATCCGGAATGGTCCAGATAATAAGATTCATATAAGGAAAGTCCGATTCCGGAGTTCGGGAAAGATTTTGATGTTTTCATCGGAGAGTTTCTAGAAGGGTATAAAAGGTTCACCGGACCGGAAGGGGAATGGTCCATGAATGTGTCATGGATAAGTGAAATGATTGGATCATATCCTAGGTCACTTCGTGTGTGCATCTGTAAGAGAGAATTAAAGCTCTAAATTGAAAGTCAAACTGGAACAATGGTTTCCTAGTGGAAGAAGAAACAAGTCCTTCTCTTAATCCAACTTGGGTTTGGGTTTGGATTCAAACCCGCCCCTCCCAAGGCTGCCCCCCTCTCATAAATAGAGGGGAGGGCCGCCTCAACACCACAAGATCCAAGCCCTCCCCACACCCGAGTCACCGCCGCCGCGCCGCCGCCCTGCGCCGCCACCTTGCGCCGCTGCCGGTTCGTCGCCGCCGCCCTAGCCATCGCAGACACCTCCTCCTCCTGGTCTTCTAAACCCTAGATCACCGGGAAACCCTAGATCCACCATAACTCGCTCTGGCTTAGGCGAAGCCCTGCGGGATCCTCCCTCTACTTCCGACACCACGCCGTCGTGCTGTCGGAATCACGAGGGGAGAACTACAACCTCCGCTGCCTGCTAGAACAAGGGAGAGGAAGGTCTTCATCGAGTACCGAACGTGTGACCGACTGCGGAAGCGTTGCCGGAACGCAGCGCCGGAAGGATCGTGTACGCGATCTTGAGATCGGCAAGTGTACTACTACATCACCCACGAGAATCTTCTCTCATTAACCGCTTTGAAATCTTTGAGGGTGAGTGCTTCTATCGACTCGTTGCTACAATCTAGTAGATAGATCTTGGCTTGTTTGTGTGCATGCGGTAGAATTTTTTGTTTTCCATGCTACGAACCCCTACAACTGCGGGTGCGGTGGAGGGTGGCGTCGGAGGACACAAACACGGCCCGTCATAGTAGCGTCAAAGTCCGATTCCGTTAGACGGCCAACATGACTAGAAACCACTCGATCTTACTCACCATGTCGGTGTCCTTGCCTGCAGCATACATGAACTCGAGTTGGAACACGGCAAGTTGAAACACCTTGAACTTGTGCGGCGAAGGGAGCATCGTGCTGTCGCAGCCATAGTCGACGGTGGCGACGACCTTGGTGTTACTCTAACTACATGGCCCGGACGTTGAGTAGAGGCCTTCTTCCTCAACCTTATTTTCAACCTCACGAGTACAAGTTGAGAATTTACGAACGGATTTCTCTACCTCCACCAAAACGAAAAACTTGGAACGCAAGAGTTGTCGAGAATAGCGAGATCAAGTTAGTCCTCAAAGGAAAATTTGAACGGTTGATTGTGTGTGACGAATATGATGAAATTCTCCCAAAAATCTCAAAGTTTGACCACAAATCTAAGAAGATACAGCTCACTAGATGCTCGGTGCCGATGGTCAGAATAAAATGCCATCGTCAATACTTTTTTTGAATCGGAGTTTATTCTATTAGTTTCAAGTGGTTGAGATGAACACTTAAGGGAGGAGAGAGAGAGAAGCTATTGACGGAAAACGATCTTCCTCTTGTCCCCGCTCTGCTCCGCTCGCCCCCGCGGGTGATGGGGCGAGATCCTCCCTCCCTCTCCCGAGTCCTTCCTCACCTCCTCCCGCGCCGATGCCACCGGCCGATCCGCTGAGCTAAGCTCGCGCGGTGCCGGTGGCGGGGCGGGCCTTTACCTGTCTTCTTGAAGGGAGGCGTGGGCCCCCCGACGACGGCGGTGCGGTGTTGATGGTGATGCGGGGCGGTTGCTGCCGTGCGGACAGACTGGTCGCAGTGAGGAGGGAGGTTCTCCGCGGTGGCGAGGAGCAGCGGCGGCGGCGGGCTCAGCAGCAGCCCAGCAGCATGGGCCCGATCTGGGCTAGGGAGGGACCGGTCTGGGCCGGCCGGGTTGTGGCTGTTCCTCCCTGTTGGGGATGCTGGGCCCTCTCCACGGCTGTGTGGCCGAGGCGCCGGAACCTGGACGACGGGCAAGGATCTGGTGGCCGCCGGGCAGGTCCAGGATGGGATCTGCAAGGTCGGGATGTATGGCGGCGTGGAGGTGCCGTGGTGGCCATTTCTTCGACCTTCTGTTGTTGCGGGCAGGCTTGTGTAGGCCTCTCTCTTCTCTCGCGTTGGTCCTGTCATGGCGGTGGCGGGCGCTCCGGTGATCTTCCTCAGACCGATGGCGGGCCGGCTGCAAGTCTGGGTGAACTCGGTGGCGATGACGCTGCTGCTTGGCGGCGGGGATCTGCGGTGGCAGCGGGTTCTTTAGTGTACGGAGAAGTAGGAACTGACGCTCGGTTTGGCGACGACGGTGACACCCTTGCTGCAGTGTGGCGACGTGGCTTCATGAGCCCTCTTGGGCACGGCCGGGCCAGTGAGGGCCTGGTTTGCCCCTGCTGCTACATCCGGTCGGCTATCGCCCTCCGGCGGTGGAGGTAGTCCCCTCCCGCGTGGGACTGTACCGCTGACTCCTGCCGAAGTTCCTCCCTTTCGGTCATACTAGTCTCACACTGTGGCTCGCGGTGAGAAGACGAGGGTGACTACAAGACCGCAGTGGCGTGTGTTGGTGGGCGGCCGACGTGGTGGAGCAATTCGAAGCGTCCGGGAGTGTGGTTTTTTGAGAGGTCGGGAGAAATCCCTGTCATCTAGACATTGACACGGTGACGCATGCGGGTGTCGCCGTCCTTACTGAAGGGCGTCGGGTGTATCTCTTTCCCACCTCCCGTAGCGTATCGGGGAAACCCTAGGACCTGTCCGGGCAGCATCGTCGTTGTCGTCGCTTTCCTTCTTGGAGGTGATGCTTGGTACGCGATGCTTCGAAGCGCTAGGAGCGTGGTGGTAATCTTCCGGAGGGCGCAGCGGTTGCGGGTCATCCTTATTTACGTCAAGCCTCTGTTATCGGCTTTGTTTTCTTTTCTTTTTTCTTTTTTATTCTTTTTGTTTTGTCTTTTGGACGTTGTGTTGTCTGGCCCAGCAACAGTCTCAAACGGTTGCTATATTTATATAGTTGGGCTAAAGGCTGTTTTAGGGAGAGAAGCTATTGCGTGCAAGAATGCCCTCCCTAGCATTGCTTGGTTACATGTGGTTGCTTTAAAGTCCGCTCATGCAGTCCATGAGAGCATGCACACATCCAAACAACCCGATTTTATTGCAAAAGAGCCTGCCTGACGTGTTGTAGGCTACGAAACGCGTCCATACATCTTCTAAAAGAGGGTGATACGTGTACGGTTCCCGGAATGCAAATGACATCACAACGGCTTAAGACGGATGATTTTCTTGTCTTTCCCTTTTTTAGATTTAGATTGAGAAATGTGTGTTACTAGCTTTTTTTGTGTGGGGGAATGAGTAATATATACTCTCTCCCATTATAATTTACGCTGCATTCTCGGTTTGTCAAAGTCAAACATTATAAAGTTTGACCAAGAATGTGGCAAACAAACTAATATTCATAATACTAAATTTATATAATATGAAAATACATTTTATGATGGTTCTAGTTATCCTAAATTTATATTCTAGGTGTTGATATTTTTTCTATATTTTATAAAGTCTAATTTTGAATAAACTCAGAAAGCGGGGTAATTATGAGCAAATGGAGTACTAGTTCGACACATTCTATTGATTTCGAACCTATGAAAAGTTCAGTTGTCTACTGTGACACATATCAATTTTGGGATGGTAAGGTATGGGAGTTTGGATGGGACTCATTGTATATTCATGAAAACAACTTAGGGGCATGATTGGTATCATGTAGATAATTTCGAGTTCCCTTGAATATCGCCCACCAACATGGCCTTGCAAAAACTATTACTTGGGCCATATTCTCTGGATATTCACTTCGGCTCGCAAGTGCAAATGCACCTATTATGAGAAAATGTATTTTGAAATGTCAAAAAAAAGTTTTAAAAAAAATCTGCATATATGTTAGAATATTTTATGTGCGTTCACAAGTTTTCGGGATGAAAGAACATTTTATGTGTCGTGTATAAAAAGACAAGATGTGTTACAAGAATACGACTATTCACATGACATTTTTTGTCTTTTTTATACACAATACATAAAATGTTCTTTTATTCCAGAAACTTATGAACCAACATAAAATGTTCGAATATAATGTAGAATTTCATTTTCATTTTTTTGACCTTTCAAAATATGTTTTCTTATAATGGGTGCATTTGCACCTATGAGCTGAATTGCCACCTCCCACATTTTCCACTTTATTTTGTTTGGTTGCCTGAAAGTACTTTCTCGCATGATAAGAGAAACGACATAGCCAGTGCTTAGTTGCCTTGATTTCTTCATTCTAACTAAGACAGATGCAGGTGTTGATTTCGTTTGGTTGCAGACATAATTCAAATGTGAAACCGATGATGGAACCGGTGGCTCCGCCTGGTTGGACCAACGGTTTACTAGTTCTCTTGTTGGTTTTTAATGCATAATATACTATATATTTACTGATAAACATAGCAATCAATAGATAAATAATATGCAAAAGCATGGGAGAAGAACCATACTAACTAAAAATTTCATTAAAATAACTCAACGATAATCAAAATTCATGATTTCTAGCACCTGGACCCGACTCATCATTGATAGTCAACAACACTGCACATTTTCTAGAATGGCAATGAACCGTCTAGTTCACTACTAACCGTTGATATGCTGGTTTTCATGAAAAACTGGTCAATTTCACCTATTTTTCTGGTTCGATGGTGTGGATGGTCCGATGTGCTTAACATATGGATTTATTCCTAGGATTGAACAAAACCAAGTGTTGTTTCTTTCTAGAAATTTTCCAGTTAGATTCATGCTAGAAACTGGACAAGTCGTCTAGTTGTACAAGTACTAATATTTCTATAGCACAATTATTCTTATCAGATTGAAACGAAATGAAAATGAGTAAAACATATATTAAGGAAACCTCCGACTTGAATAAAAGTCATTTTAGAAAAACCAAACAAAATTTTCTTGTTCTAAACAATTAGGAATGTGTATAACAACAAGGCCTTAAAAACCATGGCGGTTGAAAGTAGTGAGGGGCATTTTCACCTCCCGAGTATTCAGTTAAAACCCAATATCAACTTTTTTAGTTAAAACCAATCAACTAAATAATCGGATAGTCCAATTCATATAAGCGCAAGAAAATCATGGATCAGAAACCAGAGAACACTCTCTCCCAGTTTTGGTTCATTCCAATTCATATAAGGGAAAAAAGTATAACCACTGCAGAAACAAATAGAGAACATATTCTCACCTATAGCAAGTTTTTGCACCATATATGAAAATGAATGTAGCAATCAACTAGAGCGTGACAAAAGGGGTGCACTAAAGCACTACACATATAAAAATGATTTCTAAGGAAGTGAACATACTACTAAACCAAGTGTAGCGATTCCATTCTTATCAATTCTACAACTATAGTAATTAAATGATACATATAATTTGTTCTTATCAAATTCATTCACTGAGCAAAAAAATCATGAATACATTAAGTTGACTACTATACCTCGTGAACTTGAGATCAACTTTTGAGTAAGTAAAAACCTAACACTAGATATCCATCGTCACCACAAACCAATATGAGGGGTCATCTACTTGATGGCCGGAGCATATACTAACACAGAGCAAGTAATTCACACTATCACATAAATTTGAGCATCTTGACCAATATAAACAGAATTTAATGCATTGAAATAAAGGAACAAAATTTCTAGTTCCTCTTTTTTTGAAACTCACAATTTTGAAATGATATTGATTTGACAAAATGAAATCTCCAACTCAGCTGCATGTCATATTCATGTGATTCAATTGGTTGTAATTGTGGTCTATGCTTCAATAAAGGAGAATATGGGGAAGATGAGAAAGTGTTGTTTGTGTTTGGCGTTCGTGGCTAGATAATTTACTTTTCCATATGGATGGTGGTCATTTGTATTGATACGTGAAATTATTTACTTTGACCGTGTATATCACATGTTCGTTAATTTTCTTTACTTGAAATGATGTCAACCAAATTTCATCCAATTATGAGAAACACGATCAAAAACTAATTTTTGTTTGACATTTTAGGATAAAACTATTTCTACACCCACGAAAGTATTAGTAATTTAAGACATCATAACATGCAATTCTATTCCATGTTAAAGTTTGTGAGCCAAACACCAATTATCACCACTTCCTCTCTTGAGTCGCTTACTTATTTTCATGTCCTCAACCTATCTTAACTTTGCTCTATTTGTCACATAGTTCCTATTGAAATCATCACGTGGCCCACAATCATTTTGCCCTTTTCTTGCAATTTTTTTGGAGGCGAATGAAAAGATGAAATGATATAGATTTGATGAAAAGAAATTTCCTACTCAACTGCAGGTTATTTTCTTAAGCACCAATTGGTTGTAATTATGTTGTATGCTTCAACAAAGGGAGAACATGGAGCAGATGAGAAAGAGTGGTCTATGTTTGGCGTCTGTTGCCGAATGATTTATTTTACCATATGGATGGTGGTCATTAAGTCGATATTGTGCACTAGGTGAGGCTGGTTATTCATGTTGATATGAAATCTGGATACACACTCTGTTTTCATAGATTTGCGCCTATTTCTTATGTTACTTTGTTGTTTGCAAGAGGATGGTGGTTATTATCTAAAAGAAAATGAGAAATGGCAATAGGTTTCTCTAAGACATGCTCCTCATTCTCTGTGTGTATCAACTATCAATGATAGTACATCATTGAATAGGTTAACAATATGGTACATTTTCATTATCATCATCATCATCATCATCATAATCCTAAAAATGTACATGAAAAATCTCCTCCATAGATTTTACTAGAGAAGAAGAACAAAATAAAAAGGAGTTCTCTATACTCTATACCTACGTTAACTTCTAATCATGCTATCACTTTGCAATCATCGTGATTATCAACGGCCTGGCGCTCCTTTCTATTCACACCGTCACTATTATCTTCCCGCAGTTTTGCGAGCAAGCCATGCCGAGGGACAGGGAATGGGCTGTACTCGACCTCGTCACTCGATCCAACAGTCTCCCACCTGCAAAATCAAGCACCAACACACATCAATCATCACAGAATTCAAGACTCTACTACTACACAGCTGTGATCAGGCTACGTGCAATAAGCAAGGTGGTGACCAAGGACCACTTAATTGGGGTTTTATGGCATGATCGGTGTAGAAATGACCACCATCCATATAGCACAATTATTCTTATCAGATTGAAACAAAATGGAAATGAGTAAAACACATATTAAGGAAACCTACATTTTGAATAAAAGTCATCTCCAGAAAAACCAAACAAAATTTTCTTGTTCTAAATAATTAGGAATGCGTATAACAATAAGGCCTTAAAACCCATGGTTGGGTTTTAAGGCGGTCGAAATTAGTGAGGGGCATTTTCACCTTCCGAGTGTTCAGTTAAAACCCGATATCAAGTTTTTTGTTTGGTTTTCACGCTCGAGTTGATATCACGCTCGTGTTGATATCAAGTTAAACCCGATATCAAGATTATACACTTTTTTGCCCTTATAGGAATTGATATCACGCTCGAGCGTGAAACCCAACCATTTGCTATCAACTTGATATGAGGGGCATTCAGAAACAAATAGAGAACATATTCTCACCTATAGCAAGTTTCTGCACCATATATGAAAATAGCAATCAACTCGAGCGTGACAAGCGTGACAAAAGGGGTGCACTAAAGCACTACACATATAAAATGATTTCTAAGGACGTGAACATACTACTAAACCAAGTGTAGCAATTCCATTCTTATCAATTCTACAACTATAATAATTAAATGATACATATAATTTGTTCTTATCAAATTCATTCACCGAGCAAAAAATTCATGAATACATTAAATTGAGTACTATATCTCGTGAACTTGAAATCAATTTTTGAGTAAGTTTAAACCTAGCAACCAGATAGCCATCATCACCACAAACCAATATGAGGGGTCATCTACTTGATGGCTGGAGCATATACTAACACAGAGCAAGTAATTCACATTATCACATAAATTTGAGCATCTTAACCAACGTAAATAGAATTTAATGCATTGAAAGGAACAAAATTTCTAGTTCCTCTTTTTTTGAAACTCACAATTTTGAAATGATATTGATTTGACAAAATGAAATCTCCAACTCAGCTGCATGTCATATTCATGTGATTCAATTGGTTGTAATTGTGGTCTTTGCTTCAATAAAGGAGAACATGGGGAAGATGAGAGAGAGTTGTTTGTGTTTGGCATTCATGGCTAGATAATTTACTTTTCCATATGGATGGTGGTCATTTCTATTGATACATGAAATTAATTATTTTGACCGTGTATATCACATGTTTGTTATTTTTTTACTTGAAATGATGTCAACCAAATTTCATCCAATTATGAGAAATACGGTCAAAAACTATTTTTGGTTTGACATTTCAGGATAAAACTATTTCTACACCCACGAAAGTATTAGTAATTTAAGACATCATAACCTGCAATTCTATTCCATGTTAAATATTGTGAGCCAAACACCAATTATCACCACTTCCTCTCTTGACTCGCTTACTTATTTTTTATGTGCTCAACATGTCTACTTTGCTCTATTTGTCCCATGGTTCCTATTGAGATGATGACGCGGCCAACAGTCATTTTTCCCTTGTCTTGCAATTTTTTTGGAGGCGAATGAGAAGATGAAATGATATATATTTGATGAAAAGGAATTTCCAACTCAACTGCTGGTTATTTTCTTATACCCCAATTGGTTGTAATTATGTTGTATGCTTCAACGAAGGGTGAACATGGCATATGAGAAAGCGTGTGGTCTATGTTTGGCATCGGTTGCCGAATGATTTCTTTTACCATATGGATGGTGGTCATTAAGCCGATATTGTACACTAGTTGAGGCTGGTTATTCAAGTTGATATGAAATATGGATACACTCTGTGTTCATAGATTTGCGCCTATTACTTATGTTACTTTGTTGTCTGCAGGAGGATGGTGGCTATTATCTAAAGTAAAATGAGAAATGGTAATATGTTGCTCCAAAGACAGTATGGTATATTTTCATTATCATCATCATCATTATCCTAAAAATGTACAAAAAAACCTCCCTCCATAGACTTTACTAGAAAAGAATGGCAACAAGACAGTCTTCTCTATGCTCTACGTACGTTAACTTCTAATCATGCTATCACTTCGCCATCATCGTGATTATCAACGGCTTGTCGCTCCTTTCTATTTAGTCCGAGACTCTTATCTTCACGCAATTTGGCGAGCAGACCATGGCGGGAAACAGGGAATGGGCTATACTCGACCTCGTCGCTCGATCCAACAGTCTCCCACCTGCAAAATCAAGCACCAACACACATCAATCATTACTACTCCACATCTCCATGGCAATGATCAGCCTACGTGCAAGGGACAGAGTGGTGATCAAGGACCACTTAATTGGGGTTCTATGGCATGATCGGCGTGTATAGTGAAAGGTCCAATGAAGTGGCACCACACAAATTTCATCCAATTATGAGAAACACGGTCAAAAACTATTTTTGGTTTGACATTTCAGGATAAAACTATTTGTACACCCATGAAAGTATTAGTAATTTAAGACATCATAACATGCAATTATATTCCATTTTAAGTTTGTGAGCCAAACACCAATTATATCACCACTTCTCTCTCTTAAGTTTGTGAGCCAAACACCAATTATCATCATTTCCTCTCTCTTGACTCGCTTACTTATTTTTTATGTGCTCAACCTGTCTGAACTTTTGCTCTATTTGTCCCATGGTTCCTATTGAGATGATGACGCGGCTGACAGTCATTTTGCCCCTGTCTTGCAATTTTTTTGGAGGCGAATGAGAAGATGAAATGATATTGTTTTGATGAAAAGAAATCTCCAACTCAACTGCAGGTTATTTTCTTATGCACCAATTGGTTGTAATTATATTGTATGCTTCAACAAAGGGTGAACATGGAGCAGATGAGAAAGAGTGGTCTATGTTTGGCGTCTGTTGCCGAATGATTTATTTTACCATATGGATGGTGGTCATTAAGTCGATATTGTGCACTAGTTGAGGCTGATTATTCATGTTGATATGAAATATTGATACACACTCTGTGTTCATAGATTTGCGCCTATTACTTATGTCACTGTGTTATTTGGAAGAGGATGGTGGTTATCATTCTTTAAAAAAAATGAGAAATGACAATAGGTTTCTCTAAGAAATGGTTCTCATTCTTTTGTGTGTATCAACTATCAATACATCATTGAATAGGTTAACACTATGTTACATTTTCATTATCATCATCATCATCATAATAATCCTAAAAATGTACAAAAAAAATCTCCTCCATAGACTTTACTAGAGAAGAAGAACAAAATAAAAAGGAGTTCTCTATGCTCTATACCTACGTTAACTTCTAATCATGCTATCACTTCGCAATCATCGTGATTATCAACGGCCTGGCGCTCCTTTCCATTCACGCCGAGACTGTTATCTTCCCGCAGTTTTGCGAGCAAGCCATGGCGAGGGACAGGGAATGGGCTGTACTCGACCTCGTCGCTCGATCCAACAGTCTCCCACCTGCAAAATCAAGCACCAACACACATCAATCATCACTCCATTCCTGAATCTACATACTCCTCCACAGCTGTCTCCATGGCAGTGATCAGCCTACGTGCAATAAGCAGGGTGGTGAAGGACCACTTAATTGGGGTTTTATGGCATGATCGGCGTGTTGTGTATAGTGAAAGCAGGTCCAATGAAGTGGCACCACAAGGACAAAAAGGAATATAGCGAAAGATCTCTATACAGTATTTGTGGATAGAGGCACACACGCACGCACCTGTAGCCGGTGACCAGGTGGTGGATGAGGACCAGCATCTCGAGCTTGGCCAGCTCGTTGCCGGGGCACGCGTGCACCCCGCTCCCGAACGGCGTGAAGGTGTTCGGCCGCGGCGCCACCTGCACACCCAGAGAAAAGGAGATTCAGTAAAAAAGAACAGGCTAAGTTCTACTACGTACTACATGCTTCCTCATGATTTAAGTCACAAGTACAGTTAACAGCATCACTCAGAAGTTAATTACTGCATAATAGTAGGTGCTAGTACTGAACTGAGCTTGCTGACCAACGAAAAAGGAAACTTAATGCATCGAAAGGAACAGTTGACAATTTGTTTGAACTGTATTATATATAGGTGCTACTGTATAGGTGCATCCTATTTCTGAAGGCCATAATTTTTTCAGTTCCTCCTTTTTTTGAAGGCCACAATTTTTATTCAGTTTCTCCAGACACGTCCACATCAGGCATTGCAGTCGGGCGAGGGAGGGAGACACGTACGTACAGTACATACCTCGAATCTGGAAGGGTCGAACTTGTGTGGATCCTGGAAGTAGTCCGGGCTGTGATGGATGTTCCTGAACAGCGGCATCACCTTCCACCCCTTGGGGATAAGGAAACCTGCACGTACGCCGGCCAGAGAAAAATTACAGGTCGCATCATATTTGCATCGTCGATCGGGAATTATAAAACCCGACGACGGTAAGAAAAATATGGATCTCTACGTTTTCGTATCACCACGTACGTATACGTCTACCGTACCTTTGTACTCGACGTCAGCCACGGCCTCCCTGAACGTGAAGGAGATGATGCTCGCCATCCTCAAGCTCTCCAAAATCACCTGCACGGACGACGGACGATCGACGGCGCCATCAGTAACCACGCGATCGAGAAGAAAACACACGGCCGTAACTAAGATGGATAAAATGACGCGCGTCACGCACGCACGCACGTACCCTATGCGTCAGCGCCATGCTCCTCGTCTGCGCCCACGTCAGCGGCCGCTTCCCGCCGTCGTTGGACTCACGGATGGCCGCCTGCTCCGCCCTGACGGCCTCCAGGAGCTTCGGCTGGTCGTGGAGGTACTTGACGATCCAGGTGAGCACGCTGGCCGTCGTGTCCTGCGCCGCGAACAGCACGCCGATCACGTTGTCGGCCACCTGCTCGTCCGTCAGGAGCGCGCCGTCGCCGCCGTGGTCGCGGTCGCCGTCCCGGGACTGCATCAAGCAGCCGAGCAGGTCGCTTCCAGGCTCGCCCCGCGCCCTCCGCTCGCGCACGATGTCGCTCAGCACGCCGTTCAGCCGCCGCCTCGCCTACATGCATATGCAGTAAATCGGTCAGAGCAGTGTACTACATATGGGCCTGGCTCATGGTTGCGTTGCTTAATTGTTACCTGGATTGCCTTGTAGTACAGCGTCCCGGGGAAGCTGTTGGGGAAGGAGTTGTAGCCTTTCTCCACCACGCCATAGTTCCGCCTCAGCTCCTCCTTGCGCCGCTCGTCCAGCCGCCCGCCGAAGATCGTCACGATGCCGACGTCGAACGACAGCTGACGAAATAAATAAATAACAATCAATTAATATCTGATGATGGAATTCCTTGCACGTGCACGGCAACTACGTACACGGTACACGGCGCAGCAGCTAGCTGGCTCATGAGCGAGCTTACCCTCTTCATGGCGTGGAAAGTGCTGGCGGCGTCGCCGTGCGCCGCCCAGGACGCGAGCGTGGACCGCACGGCGGCCTCGACGTCCGGCACGAGCCTGCGCAGCGCCTCGGGGCCGAGCGGGCCCTGGACGAGCCTGCGCAGGCGGAGGTGGTAGTCGCCCTGGTGGAAGAAGAGCGCCGACGGGCCGATCAAACGCTCCTTGCTCCGCGGGTACGTGGGCTTGAACAGGTGCGCCCGCGACACCAGCACGAACCGCGCCGCCTCGGGGCTCGCCAGCATCACGCACGGGCAGCCCAGGAGGTGCGTCTTGAAGATCTCGCCGTACCGCTTCTGCTTGGAGGAGAAGAAGACGCCGGGGTCCTGCGAGTAGAGCTGGAGGGTCTCGCCGATGTAAGGCAGGCCCATGGAGCCAGGGGGCAGCTTCAGAGCCGCTTCTTTCTCATGGCGATTCTTCTTCTGCCGGCTTGCGTAGTAGGAAACGACGGCTAGAGCAATAATGAAGATGCATAGAGGGATGAAGTAGGCGGCCATCCAAATGATCCTTGAGAAGGATCACCTAGACCACTAAGGTTGTTTTGACAGAGCTCGCTGGCTTCTTGCTTGGTGTCTGCAAATCTGGGCTATATATATTTTGCCGCTAGGAAAGGAGAGTGACAGAGGTGTGAGGTCGAGGAGAGGGAGGAGAGATCGAGCAGAAAAATCTGTAATGGATGGATCTTTTGAATGGTGGAGAGCGTGGGGAGGCCTTGGGTGGTATTTATAGAGGGCCCGGCCGGAAAGAGAAGCTCGTGGGCCGCTGCGCTGGCAACTCTCAGTGTGAAATGTCCAAGTGAAGCAGGGTAAACATGCAATGCATGTGGGAAGACAAGTTTTCTTCTTATTGTAGAAAGTTTTTTTTTCTGGGAGCTACATGAATGGGAACCTACTGAAAAACCAAAGTCAAATTGCATTACAAGTTAAGGGGGAAACAGGCTTCTTCCACCGTGCAAAAAGGAGCCAACGCAGAGCAAGATCGCTCTTGTTGATAAAAAGGTGACTAGTTAGAGCTACCACTATCAGTATGTCGAACACGTACACACGCACACTAACAACATTGCAGCGAACATTTTCAGTCATCACATTCAACTTTGTTTTCAAAACGTGGGCAAAAGAGTTGTACCCCTATTGATTAAGAGGAATATCTATCAAAAACTTTTACAACTATACAACATGCGGACACTCTCGAAGCACCACAAACTCCCGACACGATGACCATCACACTGCAAATGAATACTCACTGGAAATACATGACCAAGAAAATCGGAAATGACAACCCAAAATGGTGAGAACTATCCATCAAGCAGCAGCGGAAACATTGCTTGTGGAGCCAGTCCTATTGCTTTTGACCCTGAGATACTCATTCACCAGCTGGATTTTCTCCTCGAAATATTCTCTACGACGAGGCAAGAAATATGTTCATGCCAGATCCGATGCTAGCCGCCTACAAACTGGTGAGTAAGTCACTGGGCTCTCTAGCATAGAGAGCCTCAGAGTTAGGTGCCAATGCACCTGCCTTACTAACCTTATCGCTATAGTGGCTTGACTCTATCGGTGCCGATGTGTAAGCCACTGCCGAGGCCCCAAGCAGGCCAATATTAGACTTTGTAAAGATAAGCACTTTGGTGACTAAGCATGTGCCATTCACATGTGACTTTTCATTCATTGTGTTGACCTTAAATTCTACCCTATAAGTTCAAAGATGATATTTGAGAACATTTTTATTATGTAAGGAAATAGAAAATATAATGCATTGCTGCAGGCATATATTATCTATCGCAAAGGTAGGCCAGTAGAGATACCATGTATGTTCAATTCATTTTCACACTCCTTTTCATGGAAAAAATATAGATTTCAAGAAATTAATATTGTCATTTAACATACATTGTCAATTTGTCATGTGAGTATTGTTGACATTAACATTCAAACTTCTGTAGCTAGGTCTCATACTAGCAGAATTACACATAGTGTCATTTTAAATTGGTTTACATACATTACAATATGACTATATTATGTATACTTAGCACAAAGAAAACAATTTACCTTAAAAGTAGGGTACTAACCTAGGATACAATAAGTACAACAAAAAATACATTCCAATATTTTAGCCAAGCTAATGTGACAGTTAAACTCTAAGACTATTCTTATAAAATATTTTTTTATAATATTTTCACAATTCTATCTTTTAATGATTTGTCTTGAACGAATTCAGAAATAGTTGTAACTCTAGCGATTTCGTGTTTCTTTGCGGTATATGTTTTCCTCTAAACCAAAGCATGGGCCATGCCACCATGGTATATTTTAATTTTAGGTTTTCATCATAACATGACAAATGTTTATTGATTATTGAAGGATATTTTATTCATTAGAAGCTCACATGATGAGACTATTTTTTGTCATGTACTTTTCACTAGATTAAATACATCTATAATTTTCATCCACATTGAAAGTATAGGGATATAAACCAGATTCCTCATCTAAATAATTAGTTTAGTAGTGAAAAGTTAGTCTATATCTTATATATTCAAAGTCATAAAAACATATATTTCTTGTGGGGCTTGTCTATTTATAAGTGATTGTTTTTTCTTAGGTGTTTTTCTCATTTTAGACCAATTGCATAGAAACGAGAGTGATACACGTAAGCATCTCACAACTAGTTCCAATGGATAAAGAAATTGAATGTAGATATTTTTGGAAGGAGTCACAACCTTGATTTTGTAAAGTGTGATTCGATAAATTGATATACTATTGTCGGTGTGTAAGCATATAATATTGACAAGGAGTATGCATGAATAATAATCTCGTGTCCTATATGCCATTCGTATATGGACCTATTCTTAGTCGACATGTGGCAAGAAAAATGAGCCCAAACTTGAGTATTTACCTAAATGATATATTGTTTCTAGCATGTGAAATGTCTTATAATTTAGGAAGAGAACATTATTATTGTTATTATTATTTATTCAAGGATGTTCCTGAAAAAATGGTTTGCCTTAGTCAAAACAACCATAGTTACTTTTCGTGCTAAGAGCATCAACGATAGTTGTTGTTAATGTTTGTCATATATGTCATATGATGACATGGTAGAGAATATAATAAGGGGAGCGAACAATAATGGTTCTATGTAAATCGACTAACAACATTACAAAACCTCGTAAACCTATATGATGTATGCTACTCCGTACCAACGAGAACTTTTGCCCATGTTCGACGAGGGGGTGATCCTCGGATAGGATACAAAAGTGTTGTAGTAGGAGGTCGTTGCATTGCCTGGAACAAACATTGTGAACTGGATTCCATTGAGATAGCTATGTAGCGACGCGAGAGGTTCTTCGTCCGATTTCTCCTCGGTGGCGATTTCTCGTAAAAACTAGGTTTGAGTTTTGATTTGAGTGTTTTAGAAACTCAAGGAAATTAGGGATTTAGGGGTGGAACATTATTCCGTGCTCACACACCTTGAGCCACCACGTATATGCATCCGTTCATCAACTCTCACACCTAATTATATCTCAAAAAATGAATAATAAAATGTGCCCTGGCCAAGCAGCCGCCCTTGAAGGGACACATGAGGCCATGGCCCTTGGCGTACGCACGCCCCGGGTGCCCTCCGGGCGCCAGCTGGGTGAAGCCAGCTGGTGGGTCGCTGACTTGGGGGCCACCAATGATGAGGCCAGCAAAAAGTCATACAATTCGGCCGGTGACCCGACGTCCCGTAGGCCATGTTCCTGTCCACAAGATCCTCAACGTCAGCGGCAGCCCGTCGTACGATATCCGCGCGAGATCGGTTTCGCCAGGTGTTGGCCGCTCCGGGCCGACGACGAGGGTCCCGCGGATCCGGTTCGCGTCGCCGTCGCGGCCAGCTCGGACGGACGGGGGTCACACGCGTCGCGGCGCGGCTTCCAGACGGCTCTGGGCCACATCCTCGCCGGTCGCCGGACGTCGTGGTACTGCACGGTTGCCTCCGGGCGAGGCCGTCCACACCGCACCGCCGCCGACGCGCCGTGCAAGTTGCGTCGACGCCGCGCGCGCACGGCATCGGTCGGTCTTACCTTGTGCGCCAGGAAAACCGCGTCCTGCATGCCACGCATGAACGGATCGACCTCGCGGCAAGCAAAGTAGGAGTAGTACTGTAGTAGTAGAACACTATACTATACCGCGCATCCTGAATTCCTGATCTAAAAAGAGTTGTTTGCCCCCTTCTCGTTTATTTCGACCGAAAGGTGATTTGTTTCTTATGTTATCGAGTGCGGACGCGCGCGGTGTGTGTCGAATGCTCACGCTAATCTGCAGAAACTGCTCGCTCGCCGGTGCCGAGCTCAGCAGCCCTTTGCAAGGCAGAGACAGAGGACACACGTCTGCAACCGGAGTGTCACCTTGGCCAAATCGCCCCGAGACAAGTGCGGAGAGCAAAACTCGACCCCCACTTATCCTGGAGGGTGACACCTTCCCCTCCTTATCCTCTCAGCTCGCACCTCCCGTGTTTGGTTGTTGACCGGAGAAGACCGGCTCGAACCCGACCCATCTCCGGTGGCTTTGCCGGCCGGAGATGGAGAGGGGGAGGTGCCGGAGTAGATGGTAGGTTTAGAAGTAGTAGTCTTGGCGAGATGTCGTTAGTTTGGAGTAGGGCGTCAGGCTCTTTGGGTCGACGCATCTGGTGGTGGCGGCGGCAAACTCCGGTGGTCGGAGGTGCTGGCAGACGACGCAATCCCATGAATCTCCACAAATAAGCCCTTGTATCGGCCTTCCATCATCTTCTTCTGTTGGTGCCTCCTCTGTCTTCTCACTCTTGCCGGCCGTGGCGGCGGGGGGAGAGAGAGACGGGATTGGCGCAGTGGTCCTGATGGTAGAGGGTGGGGTTCCTTTGCTCTGGTGCATCGACGCTGCATCAGTAGTTTGCCAACGAACCTCGCCGTCAAGCTCTCATGGTGGGAGTCTGCGACTAAGGTTTCTCTTGCAGGAACCCTTCATAAGAGCCCGTGGCGGCGGCCCAACGACATCTGCAGCATCCTCTTCGACCTAGCCGTCCATGGTGGCGAGGAGGGAAAAGAGGTCGGTCTTGATGAAGCTGTTGTTCGTGCTGCCTTGCTGCCTCCTCGAGCTTCCAGCATAGTGGTTTCGATGGCCACCGGCATCCATGCCTTTGAAAGGCTTCTTCCACGCTGTGAGGGCGCGATCTCTACCTCGAAGACAGAGGCCTACTGGGTGCCGCCGCTCTTTCCATCCAAGTGGTTCGTCCCCGGTGGGATCGAGATGGCCGGCGGCGCTAGCACATCGATGGTGGAGGGTTTCAAGGACCTGATTGCGTTTCCAAGAATCTATCTAGGGTCCACCTTGCTTATTCGCAGGACTGTTCTGTAATTCCTTGTTTGTAGTGGTCATGTTTGTAAAATGTACCCACCGACTAGTTTTTAATGGCAGCTTCAGGGTCCTTCGAGGCCCCTCTTGTGTTCAAAAAATGTGCGGAGAGCGGCGGCATCATCTTGGCGTGTGTTTGCTCACAGGCTGTTGCCGGTTGCCTTAGAGTTCCTTTTTCATAATTTAGGAGGTTTATTACTGGTACCATAGACATCACACAACGAAATGAGAGCTTTTTTTTTGCTGGATATAGAATTAATAGAAGAGTGGCTCAATGTAGGAGGCAACATGCTATTCATAGGTGAAACTAATTCACGCTTAAAAAGGATGTTATGATTTGTCTAAAACAAGTATTAACCTACAAACATTGATAATAAATTGAATCGAAAGTACAGAATACAACTATTTGTAGCACCATGGTATAGTTAAAATGAAATTTAATATTTGGGGTCCGTCTACATTTTTACATGTCTAAAATTGATTCCATTCTCGAGATTGAAAATTCAATCTAGTGAAAAGTGAAATTTGCATGATATTGTACCTTTTTTAGAACCTTAGAAAATTTAATATTAGCAAAATTGTTAATTTTATCTACACAACATCAATTGAACATCAAATTTCGAGTTTAACCATGACATCCATTGGAAAATATATTTGGACGCAAGTCAAGGCTTTGGCTAGACATGTCTAATGTATTTTTTTTATTATGCTTAACTCCTTATCTTGCTATTTGGTAAAAAATATGAATACAAACACCTCCTTCCATTACACTTGTCTATGTTCAGGACGTGCATAGGACGGTGGCGTTGTCCGGCATCGTGCTGGCGTTGATGGCAGGTCTGACAAGGTCGATGAGGTGATTCCTGTCCTGAAGATGGGTTCGCAAAAGACGATGGATGCGACTTCTCGAGCATGCGATGTGATGAAAGCTAATACAAGTGCACGCTAAGGGTTTGTTGGACCAAATTATGCTCCTGGCTCGCCGTTGGGTATCTAGATGAGGCCTCCAGATTTAGATAATGTATGCATGTGTGAGGTCAAGGCACACATCCCCAATCATGTCCACCCTATTATCACACTTGTAGGTGTAGCAATACATGTCGCTAACAAGGTGGCTCCGTGTTGATTTATGTATTACTTTTTAAGGTTCACTATAAAATGGGCCCAATACCTAACATCTTTTCTTTTGATGGCATAAAATAAAGTACATGCACAAGTTTTTTACCCAGCGGATGATATTTCTTCAGTGCCTAGCAAGAGGGACGGATAACTATGTGCAGTGACAAACCACATACCGACATATAATTCTGCCGAGGTGGCACAGAAGAGCGATGCTATGTATGTCACTGTTGGACAACAAACACATTATTTATTTTGGCCTTCATTCGAAATGACGTTAAAAGTTGGGGCAACGCTAGAGAGTGGTCAAACATGTCCGGCTGCTCAGGATTGTCTTAGTGCAACTCACTACTGCTGAGTCCGACCTTTATTGCTTGTCCTCCACGTATGTGATCTTTGTGCAAATGTGGCACATCTAGTTGCCAAATTTTTTTTCGCGCCCTTAAAGAAAACCCTAACCCCCACTTCACAACCACACTTGCTATATGATATAGGGAACCCTTAGTTCCCGCTGGCCGCTCACTCCATACGCCGCTGCATTCCATGTTAGTCGGTCCCACTAGCCAAGCTAAACCCCAGATCTAAACATCGTTGTTCCAAAGAATTAACCTAGATCACACCAACTCCCATCTCTGTTAGTAATCACCCTCACAATGGTGCTCTTCCTAAGGAGATGACACATAAGATGAAGGCGTCGGCTAATATCCCCCGATTTGGTGGATTCTCTCAAGACGCGTCCTAGTCCTCCCATGGCGTTCCCGACCCACATGTGTGTTTTCATGTCATCTATAGATCCTATATCATCTCCTTTGTGTAATCGATCAGATCGATGTTATTTCTTTTAGATCCATGACGAGGTCGTAAGTGTCCGACGCATGGAGGATGGAGGGATCCATTGAGAGGTCACTTGCATGGCGTAGATCCTCAAGATGTTAGTGGAGGCACCTGACGTCGAGAGTGGGAAAGTGCGCGAAATAGAGAGGCTGTAGATAGTTTTTATTTTTCTCTATATATTAGTAAGAAGATTTCCCTTACTAGAATAGAAATTGAGCACAAGGATTAAATCCTTAAAAAAATGTGGTTGCAATATAATATGATGTAATAAAATTTATTTTTCTATCTCAATGAAATAAAAAAATATGTCCTAAATGGGAAAATAGACAACATGATATTTTTATTAAATTATGATTAATTTCTGCATGATAATGGATCTACCTAACATGAAAAAAATATTAGGCCACACCACATGTGTACACACTAAAATGTGCATCGTATTTTAGTGTACCAAGGCACATCCGCTTGGTGCCCCTAAGCATATCGCGAGTCAATGCGATGTGCCGCCCAAAAAAAAGTGCTGGCCCACGACATATTTATTCGTAGCAGATTTTTTTGTTGCCTAAGAGCGAGCACAATGATTAGGCGATTGGCTTGGCGTTTATAACTTCCAACGCCCATGTGCGTTGTTATATTGTTTTTGGAGTAATATAATAGAAGAGACGGTGTGCATCATTTTGATGCAGAGGGCAATGTTTGAACATCCTTTCCAAAAAAATGTCAACACTTGTCATCTGTGATACTACTGGTTTGTTGGTTTGACATGTGGCATCGATTTAAGGGGAGGGGATTAAGTATTATATATGTTGAAGGTTCAATGAAGGATTCACTCTAAACGGAGGATATGGTTCGAAAGGGGGGAGAGGGCGAGAGGGCACGCCATGAGAATATGTTCTATGTGCATGTGAAATTTTATGCTCAAACTCATTTTTTTTGTGGCAAAAACTCATACAATATTATTTTTGGAAGGTAAAAGAACTATACATCAATAGTGATATTGTACTACTGTTTAATACAATTCATTGTTCAAATGGGTTTTCCAAAAGACAATACTTTTCCTTGTTTTCACCATTTTTCGTTGTTTACTTTGGTTTTTATTTGATACATTCTTTCAATAAAGAGAGTTTATTAATATCGTGAAGTGCAAACTGCACCTAACAAGATGTTCGAAGACATCAAGACACACACAGCTAAAAAAGGAAAAAGAAAACTCCCCATGGTGATCAATCACTTGCACCACTCATTGAAGGAAACGGGAAGAAAAAAGATATTCACCTATTTTGCTTCTTACACGAAGCCCAGTTGCCCACTTACTGTTCCTACAGTAGATTGGTTCAGACTTCCAATTACGGCCGTTGTTCAGGCTGCATTGCCGCCAACTTCTGCTTAGTTCTAGACTCTTCTAATGAACTTCTGGGCATTAAACTACTATAAGAGCTGGCTGTTCTTCGAGATTAATCATGCACATTCGACAGAAGAACTGGTTTGGCCACTCTTGTATATACTCCTTGGAGAGAAAATTGATATGGGATCCCTTGTGGGATTGACCCTAGGGTGGCCCGATCTTCACGGATTTGAGACGGGGAGTGAGGGAATACCCGATGAACACGAAGAACGCAACACAAACGCAAGGTAAAGATACAAACACACGCAAACACAACCCGATTCGATTTGCTCCCGTTGGCTCGAACAACCAATCCAATAGAATCCTCGGCGAGATACCGTTAGGTATAATCACCAAAGGAGAGATCGGCAAGCGGATGATAGAAGCCAAATCAAAGGAGAGAGTAGCAACCAAGTAGAATCCCAAAGGGGAGAGACCTAGCACTACTAGAATCCTTGATGAGGAGAGACCAAACACTTGAGGAGGGTCTTGACGACTTGGAGACGAACAACCGAACTCCAAGGCCTTGTACAACTCATAGATTAACTATAGAGAGGGGTTCCCATCTAGGGTTAGGCACACGCCTTCATTCATCATCAACTCTAGGGTTTCAAGGAGGGGGTGGGGGCTTATATATAGGCCAGCCACGAGCTAGGGGTAAAATAGACATAAATAGGGAGTTCTGGGCGTTACATGGGCCAGGCCCAAAAGGCCTTAACATGCCTGGTGTCGAGCAGGCCGGAGACTCCAGTGTGGGGTCCGGAGACTCCGGTCTGGACCGGAGACTCCGGTCAATCTCCGGAGGGGGCTTCTGGCTGTCCCGGGCTTGGTTCGTGGGTCCGGACCGGAGGACGGTCCGGGGACTCCGGTGTAGGCCGGAGACTCCGGTGTGATGGCCGGAGACTCTAGTCTGGCTTCAGCAACTTCTTGCGTCTTCTCTTCCAGGCCTCTTGCTTGGGGGTCTTGGTTTCTGGGGTCCTCTTGTCATCTCCTCTTGGTGTCATGGTCATGGGCCTGGTCATAGCATGGGCACTTGTCTCAAGTAGGATTCCATTCACATGATAACCAAAGGAGGGTGAGGTATGGAATGAGTTCACCTTTGAGGGTGTGGCTGACGTAGCATGGTGTGGACCAATGGTTAATGCCATGTGTTGGGCTACATCATCTTCCCCCGCTTCAAAACGAGTCGTCCTCGACGAAGTTCCATCATCATATAGGGAGGAAGGTGTGCGCAAGGTCTTGAGCTTGTATGTTGTGGGATCTCCGGTGTCGTAGCCTTGTTCAAATTGGTCGAAGATCTTGAAGTTGAGCTTGTCATCAAGGTGTGGTTGGAGATCTTGTAGCGTGTTCCTTGTAGGTGGTAGGTGAGGTTGGGTATCCTGCAAAACCGACAACAAGGAGAAAGAGTTGTATGATGGATTGTTAGTATTGGGCACACTCAAATCACTCTTCTCACGTGTGGTGGCTTGCGACGTGGCACTCATGATTTTTCCACTCATTTGGGGCTTGTAGCACTCACTCACGTGTTGGTGGATCACTCTCTCACCACTCATCTGACAAGGGTCCTTAGCTTGTTTTATCTTGGGCAGCGACGTCATGTTGGAAGTGATAATTTGGCTTGGCGTCATAGGTTGTAGCACCAATGTCTTGTCATTCCACTTAAAGGAGTATTGGTTGGAGGTACCATCATGTAGTGCGCCCTTGTCGTATTGCCATGGTTTTCCAAGGAGCATGTGACACACGGTCATAGGCACGACATCACACTCGACGGTGTCTTGATATGGACCAATCTTGAAGGAGACTTTGACTTTGTGTTTGATTTGAATGGTGCCATTGTCATCAAGCCACTTGACATGATAGGGCTGAGGGTGCTCCATGTATGGTAACTTGAGTTTCTCACAAAGATTGATGCTCGCAAGGTTGTGACAACTTCCTCCATCAATGATAACTTTTATGGACTTGCCATCAATTCCGGCTCGGGTTTGGAAGATGTTGGTCCTCTCTAGGGATGGAGTTGGTCGTCAAGACTTGGGCGATGACAAGTGAGGGGCTTGGATCATGTTCACAAAGAAGCGTGTCCTCATCTTGCATTGTGGCATCTTTTGCTAAAGCGGCTTGGTTCATAGCGTCGAATTCATCTTCGCTCATGGAGTATGTTGCGCCGTTCTCATCCGTTAGCATGACTCTTGTGTTGATGCACTCATACGACTTGTGGCCCTTTCCTCCACACTTGTAGCAAACTACTTGACTCTCCGTTGTTGTGTTGGAGGAGGAGGCCATAGGTGTCTTGGCTTGCTTAGAGGAGCTTGTTGCTTGGTTTGTTGGCTTGGAGGGGTTACTCGAGTTGATTGAAGCGAAGTATGCCCTTTGCTTCTCATAAGCATGTTCCTTTTGCAAGTGGCGCTCGGCCTTGGTTGCTTGGTGAAGAAGGTTCACGAGAATCTTGTAAGGTTGGAAATCGACTATATTGCGTATTGGGCGTCTCAAACCGTTGATGAACCGTGCTATTGTTTGCTCCTCGAGTTCCTTCACATCGGCTCTCATCATAGTCATCTCCATCTCCTTATAGAACTCTTCAATTGTCTTTGTGCCTTGCTTCAAGTTTTGTAGCTTATCGAAGAGGTCTTGGCGATAGTGCTCGGGGAAAAATCTTGCATACATCACATTATTCATCTCGGTCCAAGTGGTGACCGGTGGTTCTTCTTGCTTCTCATGATTGCTTTGGTAGTCTTCCCACCAAACATTGGCGTAGTCCTCAAACTCAAGAGATGCCATTGCCACTTTCTTCTCTTCGGAAAAGTTGTGGACTCGGAAGATCTTGTCGACTTTGAGCTCCCATTCAAGGTATGCATCGGCATTTTCTTCTCCTTTGAACTTGGGCATAACGAACTTGAGCTTCCCAAACTTGCCATCATCACGCTCATGGTGGTTGTTGCGACGTTCTTGGTGCATACTTGCGTCACTTGGAGGGCGAGGAGGCGGAGGGGGGGCTCTTGATTGCCTTGAGGTTGTTGTGGAGGGTGAGCTTGATGATGCTCGAAGTCTCTTCTTTGTCGTTGGTCGGCATCATTGACGTTCATAGCTTGACGGTGTCGGTGGTGGTGTTGTGCATGTCGGTTATTGCGTCGAGCTTGGCGTGCATCCTCATCATCATCACTTGTGTCCCATACCGGTTCTTGATTTTGTTGACGTTGCTCGTGGTGGTCATGAGGAGGATGACGACACCTATCATTATGGTTAGCTTCATCTTGGCGTTCTCGAGGTTGGTGCACGTCGATGATTGCTTGGTGTGGTGGTGGACCATGCTCTTGTCGTTGTTGTTGAGGTTGGGGAGCATTTGGGTCCACCGCTTGAGGGCGACGATGACGAGCTTGTGGGTCCCCATTATGGTGGTGGGGTTCTTCGCGGCGGGAGTGTGACCTTGAAGACTCGCCATGTCGAATTGAGGAGTGCGTGCGGGAGGAACTTGACGAGCTTGAGCGATGACCGTGTCGGCTACCAAGGTTGGCAATAGCTTGGTGAAGAGCTTGGAATTGAGCATGGTGCTCCTCTTGACATTGCCGCTCACGGTACTCAAATTCTCGAAAAGTGTCATCAAGACGGTGCTCAAGTCGCTCAAATTGATTGTTGAATTCTTGGCGTTGCGCCCATAAGTTGTGGCGCGTGGCAAAGCCATCTTGGTTGTTGAAATTGCTATCTCCACTAGCTCCACTTGCCCTAGACATGGAGCACAAACACACTTGATAGATATGGTGAGATTGGTGGAATGGTAATTGCTACCTTGCCTCACCGGAGTCAACGATTGGAAAGATTGTTGTTGCCGAGAGCAAAGCGAATAGCGGGTACACAAGACACACACACAAAGGCCTATGGTGGTAGGTTAGAAAGGTGGATAGCAAATGGAACAACCAAAAGAAAAGGATATTGTCAAAAGTGGGTACAATCCAACAAAAACAAAGTCAAAGGAAAAGGTCAAAAAGGGTGACGAGAACCTACGACTATACACACACGGTGGAGATTAATGTGGCTAGCACGACTATGAAAAATGAGCAACGAACAAAATTGGACCTAACGAAGACTAATGCTCGGTGTCGTGCCAACGCTAGGAGAGACCGTAGCCTGTTCGCACAAGGTTGAGAAGCAACGGATTTGTACGCTTGCCTTGCTCTTGCTCGCACTCTTGCTTAGAAGCTTTGGACTCTCTTTAGCTATTGGTATCTTTCTTTGTTTCTTTTGCTTAGAAGCTTTTTTTTGTAACACTATGGAGTCAATTTTGTTATTGCCTCTGTATCATGACTATGCAAGAGCAAGCGCACAATGCTTCGGCAAACATAGGAGGGCTACTCTCGATAGGTTAGGTAACACACACAGGAAGAAGGGGGTTAACAACGGTTGTGCAAGTTATACCTTTTAGTGATGTTGTACTTGCAATCGTTGGTGAAGGGATGGTTCGAGTTCCGCGGTGTCGATGTCGAGCACTTGGTGTTGTTGGCGTTGCGGAAGCTTGTTAGTTGATAGACACTCAGGCGAAACACAAACACACAAAGGAAATTAGTCGAAAAAGGAAGAGGGGTCAAAATTTTGTTCAGGGCCGGAGACTCCGATGTGTTGGGGCCGGAGACTCCGGTGTGGTCCGGAGACTCCGGTCTGGACCGGAGACTCCGGTCTGGTTCCAGCACGATGAACAACTCGAGTTCGTGAGCGGAAATTCGGCCCTTTAACCCTCAAATCAGAAAATTTCGACCAAATTGGGCTAGGAAACGCAGGGCAAAGGTAGACCAGATCCAAGGACAAGTTTCTAATGGACCAAAACCACAATCAACTCACCAAATCAAGAGATCGATCCAAAAGCAAATTGGGGCTAAATTTTTTGGTATTTTCGAATTTATGGTGGATATGGGGGAACAAAGACAAATCTGTGACAACCAATAGCTCTGATACCAGTTGATATGGGATCCCTTGTGGGATTGACCCTAGGGTAGACCAATCTTCACGGATTTGAGGCGGGGAGTGAGGGAATACCCGATGAACACGAAGAACGCAACACAAACGCAAGGTAAAGATACAAACACACGCAAACACAACCCGATTCGATTTGCTCCCGTTGGCTCGAACAACCAATCCAATAGAATCCTCGGCGAGAGACCGTTAGGTAGAATCACCAAAGGAGAGATCGGCAAGCGGATGATAGAATCCAAATCAAAGGAGAGAGTAGCAACCAAGTAGAATCCCAAAGGGGAGAGACCTAGCACTACTAGAATCCTTGATGAGGAGAGACCAAACACTTGAGGAGGGTCTTGACGACTTGGAGACGAACAACCGAACTCCAAGGCCTTGTACAACTCATAGATTAACTATAGAGAGGGGTTCCCATCTAGGGTTAGGCACAAGCCTTCATTCATCATCAACTCTAGGGTTTCAAGGAGGGGGTGGGGCTTATATATAGGCCAGCCACGAGTTAGGGGTAAAATAGACATAAACAGGGAGTTCTGGGCGTTACATGGGCCAGGCCCAAAAGGCCTTAACATGCCTGGCGTCGAGCAGGCCGGAGACTCCGGTCTGGACCAGAGACTCCGGTCAATCTCCGGACCCGTCTCCAGTGTCCCGGGCTTGGTTCCTGGGTCCGGACCGGAGGACGGTCCGGGGACTCCGGTGTAGGCCGGAGACTCCGGTCTGGCTTCAGCAACTTCTTGCGTCTTCTCTTCCAGGCCTCTTGCTTGGGGGTCTTGGTTTCTGGGTCCTCTTGTCATCTTCTCTCGGTGTCATGGTCATGGGCCTGGTCATAGCATGGGCACTTTCTCAAGTAGGATTCCATTCACATGATAACCAAAGGAGGGTGAGCTATGGAATGAGTTCACCTTTAAGGGTGTGGTTGACGTAGCATGGTGTGGACCAATGGTGAATGCCATGTGTTGGGCTACATCAAAAACAGTCTAGCCAACAAAGGAATAGTTAAACTCACATATTTGTTCCACTTGCTAGATTAGAGTAGAACAGTACTAGAAGGACGTGAGAACGTTAGATATCTGGCTCCAGCACGTAGATTACTTGACATCCAGAATCGAAGTCAATAAAGCATGCTCTGCATTATCTGTATCCCACCATGTTTCTTCAGTTTTTTTTTGTACTAGTATACGTTTGTGCGGCATCACCACAAGAACAAACCGGGGTCATTAAACCCAGCCCATATCACAAAATAAATCTTCAAAGGACGGCATTGATCGATTGATTGAGGGACCGAACTACTCTTACTACTGTCGTTACATGTTTAAATCCCCATGTAAGTTGCTCCATATATGAATGTCAAAGGAAGTGCATGCTTCACGTTAACGAGGCTTCAATTCTGAAAAGCGAAAGATACAGGGGAAAGACAGTTGCGTTTATGAGAGCATTAGAATCTGTCAAATAAACCCCTAGTACGAGTAAAGAACGTCTACCACAGACTGGATCTGATTCTAGACCGTTCTCTCGTTTCGTCACTAGTCATTAGACAGGGGCGTCGTCCTTTGCTATCTCTCGAACAGGCAGGACAAACTGATCGAGATCAATCTCGGAGCCAATGTGCGTAAATGTCAACCGAGACGGAGAGGAAATCAACCAACAGTGCTTACTTTTTCCCGAAGGCTCAGTCAGGGCACAGTACCTGGGATCTCGACGCGGTACGGGCGTGATCCGCCGTGCCGCCTCACGCTACTGACCGATCGGGCGAGCCCCGTCCGTGGTGGCCCTTTCGGACAGTTGAGCTCGTACGGGCCACCCTGTAGCGCGATAGGCTGGATCTGTAGTGCACCTGCGTCGTCTTGCCCTTCTGGGCCAGTAATGTCAACGCCGGCGTCGCTGTCCCGGAGATCCGCCAGGTCGGGCCGTTCCAGGTTGCTCTAGAACCGGCCGTCCTTGCTCGATCGATCTGTGCGTGTCCGTAATAATATTTCGATCGTGGATTGTGCGGCCGGCGTGGAATCCCCGAACAACCGCATGTCGTGGCGCGCGCCGGTGAACGCCCTGGTCGGCATGGCATCGGCCGCGGGTTCGGCAACCAGACCGCGCCGTCGACGGGAGCACATGAACGACCGCGACCACGCCAGAAGCTTACCACCGGGTCGCCATCGCTCGCTGCATCAGCATGCATGGCGATCGCGCGTCGAGGGGGCGTTATCCCCACCGGTCTGCAACTTGCAGCTTGGGAAGCGCAACAAGGTGGCTGCGGCGGCGCTACGGTCCACCGACCCAGTCGCTGGTTCTGGCCCACGGAACCGCGCCCGTCGATGTCGGTGGCCGGAGCGCCGCTTGGGCCTGTCCCGTCGCCGTCCGCGTAGGTGTGTTCCCCGTGACGCCGGCCGTGCCCGTCGCGGTGCAGGCCACATGATGCACGGCTACGAAATATGGCTCTTCTCGCTCGGGTTGTGCTCGTCAGGTGATGGCCCGATGCATGCTGCCGATGCCACGATAGAGATTGGTCGGGGCTCGCCATCAATCTGCCACCGACTTTTCTGCAAGTTGGTACGGTTGATGTGTTCCAGCTTGTTCTTCATTTAGGGGGTTATATCGTGCATACTACGGTATGACTTAGCTTCTGATGAGGTCTAGCTATTGTCTTTTTGCAACAAAAAAAAGGTCTAGCCATTGTCTGGCACTACTCAAATGGTAGCGCGGCTAGAGATGAAAGGAAAGAAAACATGAACACGCATGAAAACATATAAAATACAGTAGTATCTTTTTAGAAAAATACAAACAAAAAAATAGTCATACTCTATAGTTTTTTTTGGATTATGAGATTTTTCTCAAAAAGGAAAAGGAAAATGGAAGATAGAAGAAAATACAAATATACAGTGAAAATACAATAGTTAATTCCAGGAAACAACCACATAATTTAGAATGGTCGATCTGAAACTGAGGAATTCTGTAACTTTTGTTTGATATTTATTTAGTTTATAAGTTTGTTGAATTCTTTTTTTTATACTCACTTCGGTCCATATTAATGGCCTCAACTTCGTTAAAACAAATGCATCCAGTTCAAATACTTAACTAGATACATACAAATCTAAATAAAGTTGAGACTATTAATATGGACCGGAGGAAGTAGTACATATAGCCTAGGATGCTAATCAGACTTTTAAAGCTTACATTCAAGACATGGCTGATTTACACCTTTATTCATTTTTTTTTCTGAAAATTGTAGGTGGATATACTGCGTGCGTGTGGGAGAGGCTACACAAAATGCGTTTGTTCCCAGTAATATGTTTTACTTTTAGGAATATAATATATTATGGGCACTTGAGATCACCAGGGTCTTCATTTTTATTTTTTATTGTGTTAAACCGAAAGGGAATTAGTCTTTAATTGTATCCACTCCAATGTTTCCATTGACTAAGCGATCCTCATCCTGACTACCCACCAAGATTCTATTTGAAAAACAATTGAATTACCCAGTCAAAACACCAACCAAATAATATAGAACCGGCAGCATGAGCTGAATTGCGCAACTGAAAACATCAAACAGAGCAAATGCAACCGGAAGTAGTAAAATACTACTGAATCTCCCAACAGAACTCTGCGTTCAGAAATATTCCCAAGAAAGAACTTTTGCAAATAGATTTCTGAATTTCGTTATTTTCTTCGAAGTTCTTCTAATAGCCGCCGAAGTTACAGTCAAGAAAAGGGTAGCTCTGAATGCCATGTGTTCTAGGGAATTTTCAGCGCTGTTGCTCAGACCATGCAAGATTCAGGAGTATGCATGAATAATTGCGGAATAATAACAACTACAGTACATCACGCGTTGGAAGAAGTCTTGAGATGTAGTGAGTGTAGGATGATGAGAAGCAGGGATATGATATGTTTCGGCCCAATTGCAGCAGTATAGCTACATCACAACTTTGACAGTACATATAGATCTCCTCTATTAGTCAAGTCGCGCGCGCATCTTTTGCAAAAAGAAAATTCAGGGCTGATTCGCCTATCCCGGTTCGGAAGGAGTGATCGTCTTCAACCCACTCCGTGATTCGAAGCAAAGACATCGCTAGCTTTCAGCGGATTTGCTTTTCCGCGGTCGACCGCGCGCTGCGGTCATTGGCGCGGCAGCGCTCGCGCTCGCGACGATTTCCTTTTGGACGTCTCTCACATTCCCCATTTCCATCTCTTCCCTTTTCGGCGACCACGCAATCCCGGCCGCCGCTACCGCTACAGGCCCCCCCTCCCCCCCGGCGACATCCTCCCCAGAATCCTCCCTACCCCCGACGACGAACTTCCTTCCGAGCCGGGGCCGTGTAGGGCATGAAGACGAGCGGAGCCCTAGCTTCCTCCTCGGCGTCCTCCCCAGCCCCCTGACTACCTCCCACAGCTTCGCTCCGCCCTCCCGACACCCCCTGCCAGACCCTGCCTCTCCAGATCCGGCGACTTCGCTTCTCCTCGCCATTGCTCCGGAGGTGGCCTTCTGCTGCTCGTGGGATGGCTTCACAAACTCCTCCACCTGCAGCACGTCTACAACCACCTCCAGCTGGTCCCCCTTGGCTTCATCTGTTAAAATGACTTTACCACGGATCTAGTCTAGATCTAACAGTAGCACTGTACATTACCTTTATAGATCGAGAACAGAGAGAGAGAGAGACAAGGAACCAAGATGGACTCTACCTGCTCCATGGCTCGACAAACACGAGCCAGAGGGAATCCCCGAGCTGGTGCCGGAGCTAGAACCTCCGTCGTTGGCTATGGGTGAAGGGGGAAGTGAGTGTGGCGAGCGTGTGGTTAGGGCGGCGGCGGTGGAGCTTCCCGTCGGCGCAGCGCTAGCCTAGATCGAATTGGCTTGTAGGTGGGGCGGCTAGGGCACGGCTAACCTCGTAGGTCGTGCTGCCGGCTCCCCACCACTTTATATAGCGCTGGCGACAGGGGCCCACCGTCCTAGATAAGGATGGGCGCCCCCGATCAGGGTGCAGTTAGGGGGGCGTGCTGGGCCGTTGGGCCCAGTCACGTTGAGATCTATCCAACATTCTACCCCTAGATCTCGACTTTACTTTTATCCTTGTTCTTTACTTATTTCATCACAGAATGAGACATAGAGCATGTTTCATCGTCTCAGCTCAATTGCCGATAGAATCAGACAGCCACTATATACCTTCATGTTCTGAAACAAATTCTGTTACTTTTGGGCCTCTATAGTCCAGGAGTCATAGGCTTCCCGTTAAACCCATGCCGGCTATGTGTTCCTTGAACACATTGGGTGGTAAGCCTTTCGTTAGCGGATCCGCAAGCATATCCTTTGTCCTTATATGCTCGAGACTTATAGTTTGATCCTGGACTTTGTCCTTCACAACATAATACTTTATATCTATAGACTTTGAAGCATTACTCGACTTGTTGTTGTGAGCATAGAATACTGCGGGCTCGTTGTCACAGTACATCTTTAGTGGCCTGCTGATGCAGTCAACCACTTTCAAGTCGGGTAAGAATTTCTTTAACCATAACGCCTGTCCCATGGCCTCATAGCATGCTATAAACTCTGCATACATCGTAGATGATGCAACTATCGACTGTTTGGCGCTTCTCCACGAAATAGCACCTCCTGCGAGAGTAAAGACATACCCTGTCGTGGACTTTCGGTCGTCTTTATCTCCCGCAAAATCTGCATCTGAATACCCTTTTATCTCTAGGGAATCAGATCTTCTGTATGTTAGCATGAGGCCTTTTGTGCCTTGCACATAGCGCAAAGCTTTCTTTACCATCTTCCAGTGCTCTATGCCTGGATTCTCTTGATATCTACCGAGTACCCCGGTGATAAATGCTAAGTCAGGGCGAGTGCACACTTGTGCATACTGTAAGCTTCCAACAGCCGAAGCATATGGTACTGACTTCATTTGATCGATCTCATATTGATTCTTTGGACATTGGGATTTTCCAAAACTATCGCCCTTGACTATGGGAGCAGGTGTTGAATTACTCGCATGCATATTGTATTTCTTTAAAATCTTTTCACAATACGCTTTCTGCGACAGTCCTAACACTCCATTCTTTCTGTCTCGGTGAATTTCTATGCCCAAAACATAAGAAGCTTCACCAAGGTCTTTCATGTCAAAGTTTGATGACAAGAATTTCTTTATTTCTAGTAGTAGACTAACATCACTGCTAGCAAGCAGAATGTCATCCACATATAGAATTAGGAAAATATATTTCCCACTTTTGAACTTTGCATAAATGCAATTGTCCTCAACATTTTCTTTGAATCCAAATCTTTTAATGGTATCATTAAACTTTAAATACCACTGCCTAGAGGCTTGCTTTAACCCATAAATGGATTTCTTTAGGCGGCATCCCATATGTTCCTTCCCCTCCATGAAAAAACCCTTGGGTTGTTTCATGTAAACATTTTCTTCTAAATCTCCATTTAGAAATGTCGTCTTGACATCCATTTGATGTAACTCTAAATCAAAATGTGCAACTAGTGCCATGATGATTCTGAAGGAGTCCTTACATGAGACCGGAGAAAAAGTCTCTTTGTAATCTACGCCTTCTCTTTGCGTAAAGCCTTTTGCCACGAGTCTAGCTTTGTACTTTTCTACATTCCCATTGGAGTCATACTTTGTTTTGTAGACCCACTTGCATCCTACTGTTTTGGCTCCTTTGGGAATTTCCTCTAAGTCCCAAACATTGTTAGAACTCATCGATTTCATTTCATCTTCCATTGTCTCCACCCACTTGGCTGAGTGAGGGCTACTCATGGCTTCTTCATATGTGGTAGGATCGCCCTCCATATGAACTACATTGTAAACTTTGTAGATTTCTTTGGAAATGGCTGGTCTTCGTTCTCTTTTAGACCGTCTGAGTTCATCAGACTCCTGCTCATTCCTTGCCTCAGGTTCAGGCACATTTACACTAGGTGGCTGTTCTGGCTCCCTTTCGTGCTCAACAGTGGGTTCAGGTGGCTCCTGATGGACAGGTTCCGAACTTTCGCCCATCGTTGTCACGTGTGGAGTCACAACAGGTGCCGACACCACAACCTCAGGGGTTGTAAATGGTGGCACAACAGGTAGCGAGAAAAATGGCTCCTGAATCATCGGATTAGGTGCATGCACCCTCTTCTCCTCAAGATCAATTTTCCTAGCTATCGTGCTCCCCCTCATCAATTCGTCCTCCAAGAAGACTGCATGTCTCGTTTCTACAAACTTTGTGTATCTGTCGGGACAGTAGAAACGATAGCCTTTGGACTTATCTGGATAGCCAATAAAATGGCAAGATACTGTTTTGGGGTCTAACTTTGCAATGTTTGGATTGAAAACTTTTGCCTCAGCTGGGCTCCCCCAGACCCTCAAGTGGTGCAGAGAGGGGACTCTGCCTGTCCACAATTCATACGGTGTTTTGGGCACCGACTTACTTGGTACTCTGTTGAGAATATGAATGGCGGTTTTAAGCGCCTCCATCCACAATCCCAATGGGAGGGTGGAATAGCTCATCATGCTGCGCACCATATCCATAAGGGTACGGTTGCGCCTTTCAGCTACTCCGTTTTGCTGAGGTTCGCCCGGCATTGAATACTGGGCGACTATTCCATTTTCTTGCAGGAACCGTGCAAAGGGTACTGGTACTTGACCATATGGAGTATGCCGACCGTAGTACTCCCTCCCACGATCGGACCGAACTATTTTGATTCTTTTATCGTGCTGATTTTCTACTTCAGCTTTGAAAATTTTAAATTTATCCAACGCTTCAGATCTTTCTTTGATTGGATAAATATAACCATACCGGGAGTGATCATCCGTGAACGTTATGAATGAATCATAGCCATCCACACTTTTCACCGGAAACGGGCCACAAATATCCGTGTGGATTATTTCTAGTGTAGCTATGCTTCGGTTTGCACCCTTTTTAATCTGTTTGACATACTTTCCTTTAATGCAATCTATGCATTGTTCTATGTCGGAGAACTCTAACGGAGGAAGAATGTCATTTTTAACGAGGTTTTCAATTCTTCCCCTCGAAATATGGCCTAGTCTGCAGTGCCATAGTCTCGAGGAGTCAAGAGTTCGCTTTCTTTTCTTTTGTTCTTTGTTCGACAAGGAAACTTTTTCATTCACATCACACACAGAAAGAACTTTCTCATGCAGGGATAACAAATATAACTTATCGAATAATGTAGCAACACCCACACATTTGTCTTTCAACCAAATGGCACACTTGCCATTTCCAAAATAACATTCGTAAGAATCTTTGTCCAAACAGGAAACACTTATTAAATTCCTATGTAATGAAGGAACGAAAAGCACATCTTTGAGCAAAAGCAAAGAGCCATCAGCCAGCTCCAGAGGGACGTCACCAATGGCCTCCACTTCTGCTTCTATTCCATTCGCCACTTCAATGTGTCTTTCTCTTCTTGGCGTGGTCCTTGTCGAATGGAACCCCTGTAAAGAGTTGGCAACGTGAACAGTTGCTCCAGAATCAATCCACCAAGTGGATCTAGTAAACTTTTCATACAAAGATTCATTAACAAAAGAAACAATATCTTTACCATTTTTGGCCATGATGTACTTTAGCCAAATCGGGCAGTCTTTCTTGTAGTGGCCCGGCTTTTTACAGTGATGGCACTGATCCTTCTCCCCAGGGGTGGACTGGTGATGCTGGTACTGGTGCTGCATTGGACCCTTGCCATGGGGCTTGGAGGGAGAGCCACCATGGTTGCCGCCTGTGAAGCCTCTCTTCCTGTTGTCCTTCACGAAGTTCAGAGAACCGCCGGGAAGGGCTTTCAGCCTTTCCTCTTCCTGGGAGCACATCCCAATGGTCTTTTCTATGTCCCACTTTTCAGGGGACATATTATAGTTTATCACAAAGTTTTCAAAAGGCTGTGGAAGTGAGGCCATCACTAGGTGCACCAAGAGTGCTGGCTTTAACTCGAGGTCCTCATCCATGGACTTGAGCTTTGCTGCCATGTTTGACATCCTCAAGATGTGCTCTCTTATTCCGTGGGGTCCTCCCGTATACTTTTCAGTAACCAGCTGCTTTAACAGCTGGGTCGCATACATCTTTGAAGAGCCAGTAAACTGGCTCTTTATCTTGGCGAGATACTCGCCCACGGTAGCACACTCTCCAATTGAGCCCACTATTGCGTTCTCAATTGTGTTCTTTACGAAGGCCAGACACTTCTTGTTGGCGTTCACCCATTTCTGGTTATCGATAGAGTAAGCCAGCTCCAATGGAGCATGGTCCCTCTTCCTTTTCTCAAAGTCAACACTTTCTTCAGCATCTCCCCTGACTGGGTCAGCGGGCTTGACTGGTTGCTTGGTGTCAACCACCCAATCCACTTCGGCGCATACGAACGCCAAGTCAACTTTCTTCCTCCATTCGGAGTAGTTGTCCCCCCTTAGGAGCGAGATGTCCTTCAAACATGCCATGAGGTTGAGACCTCCTGAAAATCACAAAAAGATGTGAGATCACCAAGTAAAACAACTGTATGCATTAATTCAACGTTGGTATAAATTAAGCATGCAATCGTTTCGTGCTATTTAAAATTACATCACCGTTGGGCAGAAATAATTTTAAATGCACCTTTAATTCTTAATAGGGAAAAATTATGGTCATGATTATTAATAACGTTGGTCAATTAATAGCATGAGGCACAATCACTTTAATCACATCTTTATGTCAAGATTTAATCAACTTTTATTGCATTTGGAGCAATTTTAAACCATACAATTGCAATGTAAAAGAACTATTTGCAGCGGAAACTTTCATTAAAAAAACTTATACTTTGCAGAAAAATTCTGCCTTTGTCTCATTCTCTAGTCACAATATACTTAAAAATAAAAGGACTAGAGAAAACTATGCAAAATTTTGCTTAAAACTAAGCAAAAAACATTAAAACCAAATCTGTAAAATAAAAAACAGAAAACTTGTTAGAAGACGCCCTACTGGGCCAGAACTGGGCGGGCTGCGGTGGCCCACCGTCGGCCGGGCCAGCCTCCAGCGCCAGCGCGGCCTGCCAGCGCGGCCACCCGGCGCGGCCCGCCAGCGGCCTGCCAGCGCCTGGCCCCCAGCGCGCGCCCCCCCGCTAGCTGCCGCTCGCTTGCTCGCTGCTTGTGGCCCGCGGAACAGCCCGGCCGCGCGGCCCGCCAGCAGCCCAGGCCGCGGCCACCGCTCAATCTGAGCCGTCGATGGGGCAACCCTAGATCCTACGGTGGTGCGCGCGTTGCGGAGGTATAAAAAACCCGCCCCGCGCCCCCGTGGAACCCTAACCCCCACTCTCTCCTCACCCGCCCCCGCGTCCACCCCGCGTGGCCACCGCGGCAGCGCCGCGTCCCGCGCGCGGCCGCCCCGCGTGGTCACCGCGGCCACCTCCTGCAGCTCCGCGACCGCGGCGGCGCCGCGTCCCTCGGGCCGGCAGCCCCGCGTCGGCGGCGCGTGCGCCGCTCCCTCTCTGCGTCCCCGTCTGTGGCGGCGCCGCGTCTCTTCCGCGGCTGCCCCGCGTCGGCGGCCTGTGGGGGAGCCCGAGGCCGGCCGCGGGCCCTTTCCTCCCTCGCCGGCGTGGACCGCTGTGGGTCGAGGTGAGGCGACCGCCTACGGCGAGCCCCTCCCTCTTCCTCCGGCGGCGCGACCCGCTCTGAGCCGAGGCGAGGCGGCCGCCCTCCGGCGCGCCCCTCCCTCCGCTCCGGTGAGCCATGGCCCCCCCGCCCTCCTTGCCGGCGGTGCGTCCACCCGAGGGTGGGCGCACCACCGTCAAGAGGGGCGGCGGTGGGTCCTTTTGCTCCCCTTTTTTTTTCTTACTTTGATTGTCTTTTCTTTGGGGATCTATGGGGTGCGTTCGGAAACTTTTGGGGCTTTAGATCTTGGGTTTTGCTTTGCCCCGAAGGGTGTGTTCTTCTTCTAGATGTCTCCATAATGGATGCCCATCTAGATCGAGAGGAACGGCGCGGCCAGATGGCAGGCGCACTTTGGATCTAATTCTTTCTTTTGAACCTTTTTACTTTCTACAATAAGCACTGTAAAATCTAGCAACTAAAACCTTGCTCTGATACCAATGTTAAAATGACTTTACCACGGATCTAGTCTAGATCTAACAGTAGCACTGTACATTACCTTTATAGATCGAGAACAGAGAGAGAGAGAGACAAGGAACCAAGATGGACTCTACCTGCTCCCTGGCTCGACAAACACGAGCCAGAGGGAATCCCCGAGCTGGTGCCGGAGCTAGAACCTCCGTCGTTGGCCATGGGTGAAGGGGGAAGTGAGTGTGGCGAGCGTGTGGTTAGGGCGGCGGCGGTGGAGCTTCCCGTCGGCGCAGCGCTAGCCTAGATCGGATTGGCTTGTAGGTGGGGTGGCTAGGGCACGGCTAACCTCGTAGGTCGTGCTGCCGGCTCCCCACCACTTTATATAGCGCTGGCGACAGGGGCCCACCGTCCTAGATAAGGATGGGCGCCCCCGATCAGGGTGCAGTTAGGGGGGCGTGCTGGGCCGTTGGGCCCAGTCACGTTGAGATCTATCCAACATCATCAAGGTAAGGCCCTCATGTTTTTCTCTTCCTGTCCGCTGAATAAAATCTGTACTTTCTCATGGAAATGCAATACTGTTTCTGTGCTGATTAATTGCTTGGTCTCTTCGTGTCTGAGAGCATCTCCACTCGTCTATCCAGGACGCCGATCCGGACGCCGAAATTCAGTCCGGACGCCGAAAATCTGCCCAGTCGCGTACCCAGGGACCTGTTTTCGTCCGGATTTTGAGCGTGTTTTGGTCCGGCCTACCTAGGCCGAACCCAGTATCGCGGGTACGCCTTGGGGACGCCGGACTCAGCGAAAACGGGTGTGGGCCAGCTCTGTCGGCGAGACAGTCTCATTCCCACCCACTCCACTCGCCCAGACCGCCGCGAAGAGCTCTGTCGCCATGACTTCGCCGGCGGAGCTCCCCCGCGCTGAAACATGCCCTCGCCTCTAGCTACGCTCGTCGTTGTTGCCGCCCACCTCCACGCCTTCTCCGCCGCCGCTTTCGCCGACCTATCCTCGCCGTAGCTGTGCTTCGGCTCCGTGCGCCCGGCCCCACGCCCGCCAGGTGTTCGACATTTGTCCGACGGCGAGGAGGTACTGTCCACTGACTCTGACGAGGGCGAGATACTCTCCATGGATTCCGATGACGAGGAGTTGTTTGCCGTACTCCTGGAGGAGGAGAGCGCCGAGCTATGTTTACATTACGCCAAACACTGTTTAAAGTTTCGCCGAACTCTGGTCTTAAAGTGTTCTGTATTCGTCGTATGACGAACTATGCCGAACTTGAGCCGAATTTGAGCCGAATTCGAAATGGGCGACCCGGGAACTCGGCCTGGGTACGCGAGTGGGAAACTGGGCGTACCCAGGCCGAAAACTTGCGCCGTCCGGTCAAAGTTTGGTTCGGATTTTGGCCTGGGTTCGGCCAACGAGTGGAGATGCTCTGAGCAAGTAGTCGCAGGGTTGTTGTTTCTTCTGTTTTTCTGCAGTATATGAAAAGTAGGGCTGAGTTTCAGTAGCTTATCACACGAAAGGTTACATTTGCTAAAACTGGTAGCTTGAAGCGGCTTCTTCACAGAATAATGGCTATTTGTCTCTGATGGTATGTTTCTCCTGTATGCAATCACACAATGATAATTTTCATGGACCATACAACGATAATTGTCATGAATTTAATTTTTTCAAGGCCCTGATAGCTGTGATGATGACTGAGTAGTTTCCATCACTTTTTAGAAGTGTGAATAGTATATGTACTTATTATGCGGTTATGCGTCAATCCTCTTTACTTCTTAGTGTAGTGGGGCTCCCTTACTATTAGTGCTCTTATAAAATCATGTATTTTGCGGTATTACTAAAGAATTTACACATGATAACATCAAGAGATAACGAGCATCGTAAATTAGCTTCCGAGGAACTAATACCTGACAATTCGGAACTCTAGCTGAATGTTGAAACATATCTAGTTTAGGCAATCAAGATAAAGGAATGCATGCGATTTTGTAGGCTTGCAAATGAAAATAATTGATGAATAGTCAAAGATATAAATTTCATTGTCATGCTTAATCGCATATTCTTTTGGATTATACTAATCTTGTTTTCTTTCTGTACTACCCAGCAATAATGCGAAGAGCTGGTATATATATGTCTTATGTTTTTCCATTGCAAGGGCTGATATATATATATATATATATATATATATATATATATATATATATATATATATATATATATATATAGAGAAACTCTATTAGACCCCTGGGTGCAGAATTACTTATTCTGCACCCGGGTCGGTCCAGTAAGCCATCCCGTGACTCGGTTCCACCGAACCTGCTTGATGTGGCGTGCGGCATCTACCAGACTGCTGTAATTTTGTTTCTACTTTTACCTCGGCCGTTTTCTCTTTCTAAACTAGAGTCATGGGGTAGCTAGGCCACGACCCAGCCACATGTGTTTCTTCCCCTCGTTTTCTAGTGGGCTATTTGATAAAATGCCCTACTTTACTTTGCCATTTGCTTCAAACGACACGTTTACTTTGTCATGGACAAAATGCCCTGTTTTACTTGGCCCATTTGCTGAAATGCCCCAATTGGAGTTTAACAGGTTTCTTCCTCTAATCTTAGACCTGCAATGACTGCTTTGCCCATGCCATCTCCTCACTCACGGCTGAGCTCGTTTCCTTCCTGCCGTTACTCTCAAATTTGAACAGTACACTGAAATCTGAATTTGGTTACACAATCTGCCTACCGAACGAGAGAACCACAAAATCAGAGAAGTATTGAGTACCAGAGGGGTGTAAGAAGTGGAGGATACTGACCTCGACAAGCCGGGATGCGCAGCAACAGCCGTCTGTGGTCGCCGTCGAAGTCGCAACACAAGGACGCGGAGATACGTCGCGGCCGAGAGAGCGCAGCAGAGCGGGGCGAGATGGGGCGAGGCGGGACGCGGCGGTGGAGAGACAGTGCGGCGCTGGGCTTTGTCGCAGAATACGGCCGGTTGTCTCCGTCGTCGCCGGCCGTCGTCGGTTCAGGTTCTTACGGGAGAGAGAAGGCAGCTATAGAGATGTGTGGCACGGGGACGTCTCGCCCAGCTCTGGATAAATCCACTCAAGGGCAAAAGGGTAACTGCATGTTACAGATTAGATTAGATTAGGAGTAGATTGTGTTAATTAGTTGTAAACCATCGTAGTGGGGCATTTCAGCAAATGGGCTAAGTAAAACGGGGCATTTTATCCATGGCAAAGTAAATGTGCCGTTTGGGGCAAATTGGCGAAGTAAAGTGGGGCATTTTATCAAATAGCCCTTTTCTAGTGGAGCGCGCCGGCGGCGAGCGGTTCGGAAGTTCGATTTGAGATGCGGCGACGGCGATCGGGTGCACGGCAGGCTGCAGGTATGTGTACGTGCGGCGACGAGCGGGCGAGCGGAGGGCGGAATCAGAGGCCAGGCGTGCGGCGGATGGGCTCTGCACCGACCATGTGTCGACGACGTCGTGATTGGCGGCCAAATCGGCGATGTTGGCGACATGGTGAGCGGCGTGTGGCACGTGGGTAATAGATGCGGACGGCGGTTCTGGCGGCATCGCTATCCTGGTCAGGTAGCGCGCCAGGTGTGGCTGCAGGCGACGCAACGTCGTGGTCGGGCAGCGCAACGGGTATTGTATGCCGGCGGCGCTGCAGGTGGATCAACATCGTGCTGAGCGACAGGCGGGCTCAGCCTTGAAAGGTACTTCAATATTTTGCTCGCATCCAATCTTCATGCACGGATTTATTTATGGCCTCCGCAAGATCTGATACCTGCGCTATTTTCATATGACAGCCAAGACTGAAAAAAGATTTTGCATAGCTGTGCTGATTTGCTCCGCGAGGTATAGGGTCAGATGTCAGGGACAAATAAAAAGAACATTCTACCAGATTAGACCTACAGCTGCCTCAAATCTTCATACCATCGTTATTTTATTTTCCCATAAACAGAGCTACTAATCTTGTTTTGCATCCAATCATCCACATGTTTAGCTCCAATTTTTTTTTCTGTTCTGGTCCCATCAAATGTTCTTTATTAAGCAATAGGAGACTGGATACATGATGATAAACGAATGTATTGTTATATCTTTATAGGTTTCAGGTCATCTTGGTCATACTGAAAGGATTAGGAAAAGACCAAAATTATATTTCGTTTAGGAAGGATTGACAAAACCAACGTCCCTAATGTAACTTCAGCTGTAGCTGGTCTTTAGAAATGGATATATGTGAAAATAAAGAAGTATGCCTATCAGTATATCCTTCTACTATTCAGCTATAGCTGGATACGTGCTTTGACAATTTATAACTGAACACAAATCATATTTGTCAAGTTTCCAATTCTGTCAGGCTTGCAGATTTAACATCTGTTTGGTACATTCTTCAAACAAAGTTATGTTGTTAATTGGCCATGTATTGTTCAATCATATGGACAGATATCTAGCCTCATGCTTTCTAGGCGCACCTCAGGTGCTACGAGTCGGTGCCGCGGAAGGCGATGGAGGCGGCGTTGAGGGGCCTTGTCAAGCTCCATGCCGCGCCATGAGCCTCATCGCTGGCAATGCAGGCTAGGAGAAGATGATTTCGGTGAGCCCCCTCTCTCTCCCCATCTATCATTTTTTAGTCATATTCCTCATTTATGCTTCGGATTAATCACGAGCATGGTGTACAGCTGGTAGTTTATAATCCCAACAGCTTGAGATTAGCGGCGAGTGACTTAAGCATGGATTACGACGGACTGCAGCGACGAGGGTGGGTGACTACAGCTGGCAAGGATGACGCGTGGGTGGAGCACACTGGTAGCTTAGACGCCAAGGTATGGTCGCGATTGATCCTTACATTATTTGTCAATGTTTCCTGCTGGCACTTCTTATTGTCTTGCTGCCTCCTCACATTGCTTGCTGTAAGTGCATTCCCAATCTAGAAACGTTCTACTTCTATTATTTGATATGGTTGCGGATGCACTATTTTGTGCAGATATACTTGCTTTATTATGCAATTTACTGACGAAAATTCATCCAATTATATCCTGAACATTTGAGCTGGCAAATGCAACTGATGATATACCAATATCCTGAATATTTGTTATCTGCACACTCTGCAATAATAAATTGGGCAATAGCAGCTGTGATCTGGGCATGTTGCAGGTTTGTGGTTGTTGTGACTGCCGCTGCTGGAGGCATCAGCATCCTTTGGATTGAGAGAGAGTTACAGGCAACTGAACTAGACTTTTCAGTCCAGTTTGATTGTGGCGTAAACTCACAAAAAAGTTGTGGCATAAACTTACGCTTTCACATGAGGTGTCATATAGACACACATTGAGTAGTTTTTAACTGATTCTTGTTTTATTTACTAAGAACAAGTTATATTTCCAAAATCAATAATAGAATCCTCTACACCTGCATATTTATGCAAAAAACTGCGATCACCTGGCACCTACTTAATTCTACAAAAACTTACTATTTTAGCTTAGAATGTCATGAGCGGGAAAATAAGTACCTATATCAGCAATAAGTTGGAGTTTTCTGATTACCTAGAACTAATGCAATTGCTTCACTGGCAGTTCATGTTTAATGCATTTTTTTCACCGCCGTAACATGCTCGATATAAGATTCTTCTGTTCGAGAAATAACATTACGTCACTAGGCTAAGAATCAAATGGAAATACAATAATATCATCCTTGTAATCTTATTTTATTTGGCACGCTCACGCAATACGCACATCTTATTGTTTTTGTTTCATAGCTCTTATTCTTTGGACGTGGCATGGAGTTGTCAGACACGATTTTTGTCTATAGACTATGGTACATAATCGTGATTTGGGATGAATTTCCATTTTGTCATTTGGGCAGTAGGCCAGACGGTTCTTCTGAAAACTTTTTAATATTTATGTCTACTTGGGTGGGCGGTTGATGAATTCGGCCCAATAAAAAAAATGCTATGCTGACAGCAAATATGTTGTTTGTCTTGGTATATGTAGAAATAAAGGAGTGCGTCTGTCTGAATACCCTTTTTTCTGATAACTCTTGTTTGTAAATTTTCTTTTACTTGGTAATATTTTCCAGAGTGTTTTTTTTCCAGCTAGATCTTACCCCCGTGGTTAGCCATCTGGGAATACCTTTTGTTCTGTCTAGATAAGCTTCTCATTTCTTATGTGCTCCTTTTGATTTTACATACTTTTGTCTAATAAGCATATAGTCCTTTGGCTGCATATACATACTTCTTTCTAATACGCTTCTCTCTTCATACACTCATTTGGCTGCATACTCCCAAGGTTTCAGTGGAGTACTTTTTTGAGTAACGTTTTACAAAATACCACCAGGGAATACAATTCAGTTATGTACAACGAATTTGCAGCACTGAAAAGATGGTTAACATGGATGTTGATAAATAGGGTGCACACCATATATTTATTCCTAGTATTCGCAAATTCTCGTATGGCTAGACAAACTGGATTTCATTAATTTCCAGATATTGCTACTATATGTATGGTCCTCATGAACTAAGCAACATTTTCAGATATTACTTGACATGATGTATACATCTATTTGCAGATGGCGGTAGTGTTGTAGATGAAGGATCACCCTGGTATCTAATTCATAATGCTAGTCATGTTGGGATAAATATCTCCTTTGGTTGACATATTTTCACCAAATGTGAAGGATCTGGCATTCTTTTAACAAGTGAATAATAATTTGTTAATTACAACTTGTACTTGACCAATAATCTAATACTGGATGCATTTTTTGTAAGATGGAAATGAGGAATGTTTATTATGCAGAGAAATCAAGGGATGTGCATGCGTTTTTTATTGGCGAGGTAAACTGACCATTCTGAAATGCAGCCATGCATGTATTGCTACATCCTCCATCTGGATGCAAGAAGGGGATGAGGGAAGTTGAGAAGAAGGTAAGAAGCCAAGAAGAGTACATCTGCTTTTCTTGCCTAGAGATTGGGAAGGAGCACATAGATGATATGCAGATCAAAGCCTGCATGCAAGTATCTTTTCTATTACAGGCCTTCGAGGTGATTTCCTATAAGCGTTCCGCCTTTTAATCAAGTTCGCACTAGGTTTGTACTCTGACAACATTGCATCTGCCGTTCTTGTCATTGAAGTATGGAGTATCACCACAATGTAGTGATTTAGTCACAATTTTGCACCCTTCCTCCCTGTGTTTCTCCCTTTCTATACTCCTTTTGTTGTCAACCCTTTTCTGTACGCTTCTTACATCATATATTTTTTGCCATTTCAGGCACCAAAAGCAAATTACTTACCATCGAGAGGAGAAATGCATATCTCGTTCTCCATTGTGCCTGACAATTATGTACACCAGCAATTATGGCAATAGGGAAAAAAGCAGGATGTCGTCTGCACTATCACACATGAGGCACAAGCCAGTCCCGGCTGATTTAGATTTGTATACAGTAGAATATTGTACAAATTGTATCAACTCCCGACAGTATAGATCTCACTGTATATTTGAAATGGTGTAAATCTAATTGCAGATGCCGTACTTTTTCCTTTCGATGTTTACACAATACCTGGTTATTCTTACCTTTTGGTAAAAAATCTATGTTTTGTAGTTCTTGTGTTGTGTGTTCTTACATAACTCGTTGCATCAGACAATGCCAATAGTTTTTACATTGACATAGACAATTTTATGAGGATACAATGCAGCGTTGATAGCTGCAATCTAGTAGTTCACAACAGTTTAATCTTCTTATACTGCCAAAAGATATTTTACTTATAATTGGTGTACAACATGTTGGGAACAAAAAATATGTCGATTTTCATTTTTTGTAGTCAGTGTGAATTAGTAAGTTACCAAAATTTTATGATGCACTAAATTTATTTGTGGACCAACCGGTTGGCAACTAGAAATTTCATATGTCAGATTTATAAATAATTTACGAACTATAGTTCTCTTATAAAGGATACCTTTTTAGGTCACGATTGATTAGCTGGTCAACGTAATATTCCAAACTAGTTGTGTATCATACTACGCACTGGTCAACGTAATATTCCAAACTATTTGTGTATCATACTACGCATACGTTTTCCTTTTGCTGCTTTGTCGTAGTAATTGTCTTACGTCGCATGATGCAGCCAGTTCAGATTCTTGCGGGGTCAAACTCAAAAACTTATGTCGCATGCACTCTATTTTACATCGCGCGGTCGGCATGAGAGCGCGTGCTGGCTGACGCTCGGGCTCAGGTCTGATTGAGTCTTGCGTGGGGTTAGGCGGGGTGCAGAATAACGCGACTCTCTCTCTCTCTCTCTCTATATATATATATATATATATGTCTTATGTTTTTCCATAGCGGTGATTAGGGAATATTTTGGGTTTTGTGCTGCTAGTTAGTCTCGTGTTAGATCTGATTCCTAATGGGACTTCACGGTAGAATCTAGCTTTAATTTGTCCATATATCTCCTACATTTTTTTCTTTTACCTGATCATAAACCACAACATTCTACTTGCCCACTGAGTACTGTAGGGATGAGTGGTCTTTTCCACAATTGGTCCATCTGTTCTGTTCTGCTACCGTAGTACTATCTATCGACGAACTCCTTTCACTAATGCATATTATGACATAGTTTCTTGAGTCCTTATTGACTTCATGGTCAATGCAGTTGAATAATGAACTTGCAGTTTTTGGTCATAATTTGTTGTAATCTGTCATGGTATAGAAACATCGTTGAAGACTATGCATAAAAATTAACCCTATGTGGAATAAATCAAGGATGAAACATTTCTCCTATCTTTCACATGGGGCAAGAGCTGTCCCCCCAGTCACTCACTAACTGTAGTGTGTTTAGTTTTTGCCTAAACGTGTTTAGTTTTAAGGTAGTTCTGGCCTATTAGAAATAACTAAACAAGTAAATTAAACATATCTTGAACAAGCAGTTTTGACGTTAATATTCTTCTGGTAATCTTTGCAGCTTGTGGCACACCTTTCTCAGGGAGGAGTTGATGAATCAATTGTCTACATTTTTGCCAACACTCTTTGGTGCTTTTAGTAACCAAAGTCTAGATGTCTGAAAGGTGGGTCCTAATGTACCCCAGATATACCATGGTGTATTCCACGGTTGTTTCAACATTTTTTTCTAATTAACTGAGTTGTAGTAGGCGATCTTAATTCTGTTGTTTTGTGCGAGGTGCAGAAGTGAAGCAATGGGAAGCAAAGGAGAACGCAAACAATGCATTGTTGTTCAACCAAGCCACAACCTCCAAGTTGCTAGTCCCCAAGTACGAAAAGAACATCCCCTCCATGCTCTCCAAGCGTCTCAAGGTATATCATTCGCTCGATCTTTTTGCTTGTCAATAGGTAACTCCATTAAAGTGTTATGTTGGTAACTATTACCTATACAACATGGTTACTACATCAATTTCATATTGGTAACTATACATTGAATATATGGTTAACAACTACCTAGATAGTATGGTAAAACTATATCGTTTTCGTGGTGCGAACTATCGCCCGGACACCTCGGTAACTCCATAAGTACTAGGTCGGTAACTACTATAGAGGTATCATGGTACCTATATCAATTTCATGATGATAATTATACCATGAACACCTGGTAACTCACTAAGTCTTGGTTTGGTAACTATTACGTGTAAACCATGGTTACTACATCGATATCGTGTTATGAACTATACGCTGAGCACCAGGGTAACTCCATAAGTACTAGGTTGGTAACTGTTACCTAGAGATCTTGGTATAGCTCTACCAATATCGTGTTGGGAACTATACACTGAAACATCTGGGCAATTCCTTAAGTGCTAGGTTAGTAACTATTACCTAGAGAGCATGCTAACTCTACATTGATTCTCGTGGTGGTAACTATACCACTTAGACACCCAGGTAATTCCATAACATCCGAGTTGGTAACTATTACATACATGATGGTAACTACATCAGTTTCATGTTGGTGACTATACCTTGAACACTTGGTAACTCACTAAGTGTTGGCTTGGTAACCATTACCTGTAGAGCATGGTAACTATATCGATTTTGATGTTAGGAGCTATACACTAAACACCTCGAGTACCTCCATAAGTACTAGCTTGGTAACTACTGCTTATAGAGCATGGTAACTTTATCCATGTTGTGTTGGTAACTATACATTAAGCACAAGGGTAACTTCTTAAGTACTAGGTTTGTAACTATTACCTATAGAGCATGGTAATTCTATATAGATTACTTGATGTGAACTATACCCCTAGACATCAAGATTACTCCATAAGTATTAAGTTGGTAACTATTACCTCCTGAAAATTTACCGCCATGGTGACCATGTGGTTACCAAGGTGTTGAGCGAATAGTTACCAACATGATGGTGAAGTTACCAAGGTGTTGAGTAAATAGGAACCAACCTTGTTATGATGTAGTTACCACGGTTTTGAGTGAAAAGTTACCAATATGGTGACCATTTAGTTACCAAGGTTTTGAATCAATATTTACCGGCATGGTGATATGCAGTTACCCGGGTGTTGAGTACAGAGTTAACACCATGGTGATGATTTAGCTACTAGGTTGTTGAGTGTAAATTTAGGGTTAGCCTCATGGACACTTAGGCAAAAGTAAGGTGCCTTGGCAGTGCCTTAGCAGTTTTTTCCGCCTTAAGCGCTTAGGCGTCAGGGGGAGGGGGTTGATTGCCTTATGACGCTTTACTACCTTAAAAACCTTGGTACTGACCATATGGTTACCAAGCTGCTGAGTCAATAGTTACCATCATGGTGATGATGAAGTTACCAAGGTGTTGAGTTACCTCCATGGTGATGATGTAGTTACTAGGGGTGTCGAGTCAAAAGTTACCATTGTGGTGATCATGTGGTTACTAAGGTGTTGAGGCAAGTGGTTACCACCCTTGTGATCGATGATGTAGTTGCCAAGGTCTCGAGTGCAAACTTACTACCATGGTGACCATGTGGTTATGGAGGTGTCTTGAGTCAATAGTTATCGGCTACCGGCATGGTGATGATGCAGATACCTAGAACCTTTGGCCAAATCTACTCCTTGTTTTATGGAATGGAGGTAGCAGAAGGAAAAGAAAAATCTTAATCATTGTATTCACCTCTTTGTCATTTCTTAGCCACTCATAATACCTTTTTCGTTTTTCTTACTGTGGTGGCAACTAAAAGAAGACCACTTTAGGCTAGCTCTCTATGCTCACAATATGCCGCATTAAATCTTTGAGGTGCTGGAATGTTTACATGTCGACCTAATTGTTTCCATTAATTCAGTAAATGGTGATTTTGGCTACTTTTTGTTTCTTCTCAGATGATGTTTTTGGTTATATTACTATAGCATATACATCCGAACCCGGTGGATGTATGGCCATTAATCCAGTGAGAGATATACAAACATTGTATAGTTCTTGCCGGTTGCCATACCCATGATCTGCTGTGTCTCCATAGTATGTAGTTATTGTTCTACATGCCATCACTTTATCTATGTTTTCGATTTTTGAATGTTTGAAGGGGTCATTTTTTAGTTCTACGGCTTAAATGATTTACTCTTGTCATTTTCGATTTTTCTGGCTTGTATATAGACATGTTGGCTGTAATCTGGTCAATGTTGTGTTGTTCTAGCATAGCTGGTTCAGGGATCTATTAAAGCACGATGTTAAAAAATCTCAGCAAGTCCACAACTCAAGCATAATATCCATTGATCTCCATTGTACTCATGGAAAATCATATCATAGTAATTCGGAGACCATTGTCTCAACCTATGGACATGCTTACTGGTCACATGATATATCTTAACTAATTGATCCATTGCCTTGTTATTATCCAATTTATCATGTTCAGTCTGGTTCTCAAAATGCATGGGCCCTAACGCTATTTTGTTCTTTTAAGTAATGCAGATTTATAAAAGACCAAAAAAGCTTATTAGTTTCAAGAATGATATGGAGGCTGGATTTTTATGGATTTTGGTTCACTGCTTTTTTGCTTACAGTGAGGGTGCACCCATGAAAAACAAAGCAGAATTGGTACATTTGCAACTCAAAGACATTTGTTGCTTTCTCAGTTATGAAATTTTATTCATGATGTGTTTACAGGAGGGTGGTGTGTATAAACTCTGTGAGATCATAGTTATTGCTCTCGGCTGTGCACGTGAGTATCATCTCGACATCTTTTGGTTCATTGGTTATCATTTTGTACCTTGAAATTTTATGGGTGTTCTGCTTTAGGCTATGCAAGCCATGTTGCTGATGCATTGCTTCTTCTTACAAACTATGTGGGTGTTTTGTTTTGCGCATACCCATCAAGCAAATATAAATAACTTCATCCATATGAGAAAGAAGTTTACCCGAGCAGTTATCATTCTCTACGTGACTTGTTCCTGGATGTAGCGACAGATGTAACTGACCTAGTATTTAACTACTTAAATCCTATTATTCAATTTTCTATGCTATCTAAGGAATACTATTGCATATACTTTTCAGTTTGCAACATTATGATCTGGCCAATTGGGTTATTACGATGACTTTCCTACTGATTTTTGTTTCTCTACTGCTCCAGATAAATATGCCATGAAAGGTAATTTGGATATATAGTTCTGATCTACTTTAGTTTCAATACATTACATTGATTTTCCGATATGGGCATAATTATATTGGTTTGCTTCTAACGACATCTTAATCTGTACCTATTGAAAAGCTATGTGGGATTTGATGATGTATATAAATGTTGGAGAAGGTTTATTGAACTGAGTTTTGCTCTGATGGCTTTCTGAAGTAAACCTTGCTTATCGAAACATTGTGTACTATGCCTGTTGCTATGCACGATGTGCATGCTTCTTGTAATGAGTTTCCGACTCTTTTGCGCTAAGCTAACTGCTTAACTTTTTGGATATATATAGGCGATGGAGCTTGACCGTGATGATTCAACCTTGTTCTCAAATAGGAGCATCTGTTGGCTTCACTTAGGAAAGCCTTTGCTCGTTCCGGTGAATGCTCTTGAATGCAGGCAAAGGCGACCAGGTTGGCCAGATGCCTTGTACAAGCAGAGAAAAGCTCTGACGTCACCGGAGGTTGGATACTAGGGGGCATGGTTTCATTGGGGTTTTGGATTTTGGTTGTGCGAATTGTTCATGATCATGCGCTGCGTCTTTTCTATCATCAGGACTACAAGGGTGTCTGCGAGGCGCTTCCGGATGTGTTCAAACTGGACACGGAGACGCCGAGCTCTAGATGCATTGGGGTATGCTACTTGTTATCTGTGCCTCCGTTTACAGCTCGTGGCTAATTGTCTATGAATTAGTCACAAGCTAAATGATTGTAAAAGTCAACATGTATAGTTCGTTATTTGTTGAAAGTGATTTTTTGTGTGCTATGCCCCACCCTTTTTTTACCTGGAAATTCCACTGTCCCAAAAAGAGAAATGCAATTTTGTCTCATTTTGAAAATGTCTATTTTACAGGTAAAATTTTAAATAGGTACAATTGTGAGAGAGAATTGACAGCATACACCTTGGAGGGAGAGCAAAAAGGACATGCGGGAATCGTACAAAATATTTATTTTTTTATGTTCACGTTAAATTCTCAGTTGATTTTTATGGGAATTGTACAAACAATTGTTTTTTTTGTCATGTTGGAAGTGGCAGTACAATCTTGTTGAAAGTGGAATTTTAATTTTGTGCTATTCCCCTCTCTTTTTTTGCCCTAAAACATCGCTGTCCCTAAAAGGGAATTGTAAAAATTTGATTCTTTTGAGCCATTTTAAATTTTGTTGTTGAAGTGCGCGGAAAGGGAATTGTTCAAAGGGAAGAAGCCGGGAAAAAAGTACTCCCTCCGTCCTAAAATAGATGTTTTAAATTTATAAAAATTTGGATGAATCTATATGCTAAATAGTGTTTAAATTCATTCAAATTTTAACAAATCTAAATCTATTTTAGGACGAAGGGAGTAGTGAGAATTATAGGGAAAGGGTAGCGTTGTTGTTTTGCCTAAAACGAAAGCCGCAGGGTTGCCAAAACGGGAAACCCGCCAGGTTGGAAATAGAACGCGCGGGTGTGGGTACGCGGTCGACCGCAAGCTAGACATCCCCAGCTTGGTAAGTTGAGCTAGGATTATTATCCTCCTAATGAAACGGCCCACTAGTCACGCGACCACGCCGAACCGCAAATGCTATTTTCCGCCCAACATGCATGTTAATAGGCTCCGCTCACGCGGGCGCCCGTGTTGGGCCGGCCCATATAGTGGTTTTTCTCTCTTTTTTACTTTCTGTTTTATTTTTTATTTTCTCTTTTTTTTTCTGTTTTATGAGCAGTTTTCGAATTTGAACAGTTTTTGTATATAAACAATTTTCTAATTTGAACATTTCGCCGATATGAACAATTTTCGAGTATGAACAGTTTTCTAATGTGAACTGTTTTTATATATGATTTTTTTTGATTTGGAACATTTTAGAAATATAAATAGTTTTTGAATTTGAACAGTTTATATATAAACTTTTTTGATTTTGAACATTTTTAAAATTTGATTACCTGTGGACATACCTAAGTACGTAACCAGCTGACATCTTTCTATTCCCTCCGATTTAAAATATAAGATATTTTAGCTATGTGAAGCAAATGTATCTAGACTTGTTTTTGTATGTGGTTCACTCCGATTTAAAGTGAATCTAGACACTAAAAGAAGACTAGATACATTTTCTTTACAAAGATAAAACATCTTATATTTTAAAACGATTTTGCTATTTCTCAGGCGCCTGAGAAATAGTTATTTCTCAGTCATCTTGTTCACCGTTGGATTTTGGTTTCAAGATTTGATTTGAGCCATCTGGTTGTAGTTTTTTGTTTATAAACCATGCATGTTTCCATTCGATTGAGCCAGGCACGTCAGCCGACTGAGAAATAGTTATTTCTCAGTCGCGACGTAGGCGTTCCCATTTTAAAACGGAGAGACTAACTGAGTAGAGAAAGAAAAGCATCCAGAACCACGAAACGAACAAAGAAAAGTGATTTGGGCTCGGCCCACTTACGAGAGGCACACGGGCGTAGCATATTGTTGCGCGCGTCGAGCGTGAAATAGCACCTCCCCGCCGAATCGTTCCTTCGTTTTGCTTTGGTTTGCAACCAGTCAATAACAAACCAAACCGGCGACGCGCCGTCATGGCCACCATAAACACGTCGTCTTCATCCAGATCTCTAGCCCCTCTCCTATTCTTCTCCTGGCGATGAAGGCGGCGGCACAAGTGGCGATGAAGGCGGCGGCAACCCGGTGGATTTGCCAGCGACCGGCTTCTCTTTCAAATCTCCGGCGCCTGCTCCTCCCGATCTCAGCCCACATAGACGACGATGGACGAGGTGTCATCGCGGCGCCCGAGCCCGACGTCTCCAACCTTTTCATCGTCTTGACGTCAGGTGTCCCTATCTCCATCGGCACCGGTAGGTCGAAGGCGGCGACAGGCAGCATGGGAAGGTCAGACCCTGCACAAGCCAGCCAGATTCTTTCTTTCCTGATTGGGTTAGGCTCGTCAGTTTAGCGCAGCCAACCAGTGGCAACAGCAGGTGGCAAAGCGGCATTTGTATCTACTCCCTCTGTTTTAAAATATAAGATGTTTTAGGTTTGTGAAGAAAATAAATTTAGACTTGTTTTAGTATCTAGGTTCACTCAATTTTGGAACGAATCTAAACACTAAAACAAGTCTAGATTCATTTTATTCACAAACCTAAAACATCTTATATTTTGAAACGGAGGGAGTAGTACTTAACGACCGCAAGGATGGATTCAACATCACAAGCTAGACATAGACAATGACGACCTGAATGTTAGCTACGGCTCCGCAGAGGCCCCGCTCAGCCTCTCCGACTCACCCGTCCTGAGCATAGAGCCTAGGGGTGGACACAAAGCTCGATGCTCGAAACTCGGCTTAGTCTCGACAAGGCTTGGCTCGGCTCGAAGGTTGGGCAAGCCAAGCCTAAACCTTGCTACTCGGGCTCAAGGCTCGACAAGCTAGCTCAATGAAGCTCGCAAGCCGGCTCGAAGGATGCACACAAAAGTAATGATCCTTGCTAAAACAAACAATTGGCAATGAGAAATAACATAATATATGCATGCATTGATGAGAAATAACCTAGTCTAAGGGAAAGTTTATACATGATATATGCATGATCCGTAAGGTAGTCCAATATGTGTATCACCAAATTTGTGCCCACACACTATCTCCGCTGAATTAATTTCCTGTACCAAAATATATGAAACCAATTAAACAAAAGGAATGATTACATTATGCTAATCTAGTCTTAAAAATTACCGTAGATCGTACAAGAAAAATCTTTTGTAGAATATATCAATTGGAACTATCATATTATGAATCAGGGGCGTAACTTCGGCGGTGTTGCCTGTCCAAGACAAGGAGGCGGTGCATAGCATGGACGATGGAGGAGCTCGGCCAGGGGTTGTTCGTGGCGACGGGAGGGCCTAGGAATCGGCAAAATCGGGCCGGGGACGGCTAGGGAAGACGACGGCGAGGCAGCTTGCGCGACGAATTGAAATCTGGCGGCAAGGGACGATCGAAATTATGTTGGCAGTGGCGACACGAGAGATAGGAAGGAGAGGGGAGTGCGTTTAGGGCTTAGTTGTTTTAGGACACTGGGTTGTGGCGGGCGGCTCTTGAGCCTCCAAGCCATAAGCTCGACGAGCCAAGCTACGAGCCCAATATTTCAAAAAAATTTAGACACAAACTAAGTTAGACTCGGCTCGAATTTTAACAAGCTTGAATGACCAAGCCACGAGCCGGCTCGGCTTGTCTTGATTCCACCCCCAATAGGGCCTCCAACCATTGGAAACAGCGCACAGTTTGCCGCTCTCGGCAGCCACATCATCGCCACATGTTGTTGAAACTAGCATATTGGAAGATTAATCGGCCGAAATAACCATGAGCATCCAAATTTGAAAGAAATTGTATTAAGAAGTAATTTCTATGGAGTTAGAGACACATCAATTTGCGTCAAAGGTCTTAGGTACATAACTGCTCAAGATATAATCTTACCACCCTTTAGCATCACAATTCCAACGGTACAAGAGCACAGACCCTCTGTCATCCTCGCCTATGACACCAAGACAGCTAAGCTTGATTCGTCAAATATCTTACCGAATGGCCTATACTTATCCCACTACGACGTAGCCATAACTGACAAGAAACGATTATATGTGTTTGAATCATGTACAGACAATAACGACGACTGCATCAGACAATATTATCGTGGAGCTTTACACTGCCTCGCTGCACATCCACATGCTGATTACATGGGCTGGACAGTACTTGGCAGCCCTTGTCCAATTCCTCGTCGTTCTCTTGGAGTTGGAATAACTTCCCACCCGATTTCCCGTTTGAACCCAAGAGCATCACCGGGCATGTCGTGCACCCGCGGACGGGCAGCATCTTTGCATCAGCTTATGGGCGGCATCTTTGCATCAGCTTGGGGTACTTATTCCTATGGCACAAGAGGTAGTGGCCCGTGGATGCGCCATGGTGATTGGATGCTGCCATTCAAAGGCCATCATGCCCACTATGACGATGTGTTGGATGCATGGGTTGGGCTTCACCTGCACTCTGAAAGCTATTACAACCCGAATGCTGATGGACGCCTTTGTGCACCGTGTAATGTCTGGCTGGCAAAAGCCCAAGTGGAAGGTAGGCATGGAGAAAACCTTTTTCGGGAGCACCCACACTGGATACATTTAGATGCAAAGCTCATCCACATGAGTGAGGGTATCAAGTATTGCCTCATGGAGCGGACAATATGAAGTATGTGCTCTGCCTGACCATGTTCATTCTCAAGTATGGTGAGGACGGGAAGATTAGAGCATCTCCACTCGTTGGACGAACCCAGGCCAAAAACCGGACATTTTTTCGGCTGGACGACAAGTTTTTGGTCTGGGTACGCCCAGTTCTCCACTCGCGTACCCTGGCCGAGTTTTCACGTTCGGCTAAATTTTATTAAAGTTGGGCGAATTTCATTAAGATGGGCGGATATAAGCGGATTACATCGAATTTAAACTAAACTAGTATATAATAAACTAAACGGATTACAACGCCCGTCTCCGGGCCGCCTGATCCTCGGCCTGCTGCCGCAGGCGTTGGACGTGCACGGCTCCACCAACGGCGGCACGACGCCGAGTCGCGGAGCGGATGCTCCAACGCCATCCTCAAGGTGATGTCGTCGGGCGGCGCCGAGCCTTCAATCTTCGGGCGTCGAAGTCGAAGGTGGCCGATCGTGGCTCGCCGATGACGATGCCGCTCGAGCGTGTCCACGGCGGCGAGCGCACAGGCGAGCCCGCCTCGCGCTTGACTGGGCGCAGCCCCAGCGAAGGCGCACTCGGCGTGCGCAGAGGCGCCGAGCCCGAGGAGTGGGAGGCCGAGGCGGAGGAGGAGGAGCTCATGCTGGCCATCCTCCTCGGCATCCAGTTCGTTGGAGGACGCCGCCCTGACCTGGACACCGGCGTGGGAGTGCGCGGGAAGCCTAGACACGGTGTGTTCCCGGCGTTGATGTGCTCCGGCACCGCCTTCAGGGTCCGGCCTGACGCGCTCCACCAACGTCGGCGACCCGTCGAGTTGTTGCGCTTCGGCGGCGACTCGTTGGGCGGCCCCTCATGGCGGGCGAGCTCCTGGGCGTGGTGTTCCGCGAAGAACTCCTCCCAGTAGAGGAGGTCGTCCATGGCGCTGATAAACTCCTGGATCTCGTACGGGAGCTCCTCTAGCGTCGGCGCCGGCGGGATAGGGATACTGCCGGCGCTTAGCTTCCACCCCAGAGGGTTCCGCGTGTCTGGCGGTGCCATATACCCAGCCTCGTAGAGCAGGCGCGCCTCCCACGCCTGGAGGGTGCGCCGGCCGAAGCCGTTCGCCGCCGCACCGTCGCCTGGGTACCGCTTGGCCATGGCTGGGGGAGGTGAGCTGCGAGAAAGTGTTCGCCGAAGTTCGTGCTGGTGGGCTGGGGGAGCTGTCAGAGAGTGCGAGGAACTTCAGCGAGGGGTACGGCCTATATAGGCCGAGGGCGGGAGCCGAGGGCAGTAAAAGGGGAAACAGCGGGAAGTTAGTGCCCGTCGGTCCGTTGCGGGAGCCGAGGCGACAGCGGTGGCGCCGCAATTCAGCGACGCGTGGCCGATGCGACGGGTAGTTAATGTCCGGCGGTCGCCGCGTGGTTCCGAGGATGACAACGACTCGGCTTCCGTCGCTGACTCGGCGGGTCCACGCGCCGTTTTTTTTCCGCCGAGTTCGCTGCGTCCGGCGTTCCCAGGGCGTAACCGGAAACCTGGGTTCAGCCTGGATAGTCCGGACCAAAATTGGTCTAATCCGGCCGAAAACAGGTTTCTGGATACGCGACTAGGCCAATTTTTGGCGTCTGGATCGGCGTCCTGGGTAGGCGAGTGGAGATGCTCTTAGCACCACAACTCACCAACCTCCTCGGTTCTACAAGGCTCCTAGTTATCATTATGAAAAATATTGAATCCCTAATATTTCAGTATATTGATTTAACCCTCATGGAGAGTATATATATACATACAAACTTGGAGGGCAAGAAGCCTATGACTTGGAATACAAGATGATCTCTAAAGTTCTAGTCTATCTCTAGTTGTGTACGTATCATAACATCCCCCTCAGTCGGAGCGGGAGTGAAGCAGACGCTTGTGACTGGATTTGAAGTCTTGCGCTTCCGCCGTCTTCACCTCCTTGTCATCATTACATGCGTGGACATGATCATGGCTGGCACATAGGGACGGTGACTGCGTCCCCTTCTAGTGCCTCTCTCCCCTCCCGCAGTCACAGTGGAAGTGGCGTGGACACAAGTGACGACGTGAACGCTGTTGACTGGAGTTCTTGAGTTGTTGTAGACGTTGTTCTTGATGTCGATGTCGAGGTAGCCGATCGTGATATAGCCGTGGTCGATGTAGGTGTGGTCGATATCGTAGTCGTCGTAGTGGTGTGGCCGCCATTGCTGGAGGCGCAAAAAATTGCGCGTTTTTATTGTTGTTGTTGACGAAGCTGCAGTTGTGAACGTTTTGCACCTTGTAGAGGTACCGTCGGGGCGTCTCTTGGACACAGTCATAAGTGAGACTACCGATTTTGCCAGGACCAGAGGAACCCACCAAGCACACAAGGTTTTGCCAGAATCATATGCGCGGTTGTAGGGGTGTCACAATTGTGATGCCGGTTTGTTGTTGCAGTCGTCGGGGTCGTGGACGCGGCGATGCCGTCATCGTGCCTTGCAGTTATACTGTCAGAGGGTGTCGTAGTTGTATGTCCATCATGTGGACGGGTATAGCGGCGGCGGCGATGTGTCGACGAAGATGTTGATAAAGACCACGTTGAGATGTAGACCTTGGCGATGATGTGTCGGCGATGATGAAGTAGGCGTGTCGGCGATGATCGTCGCTCGAAGGCGTCCCTTGTGGCGGCGATGATGTCGGAGCCTTGATGTCGGAGAAGTCGGCATAGTAGTGTTTCACACCGGCCTGGCGTGTGGACGATGTCGATATCGCTTCTCCTTGGATGTGCTCGACGAAGATCTTGGTGTAGTCGTACAGCTTGACATATATGTTCGGGTCGATGTAGTCCAGTTTGATAAAGTGAAGATCAGCGTGACGATGTAGATGACGTGCTAGCATGTGAAAGGTCGATGGAGATCTTGGCTAGCCGGCAGGTAGATGTTGTAGTAGATCGGCACGTGTGATACTCAGGTTTTGCTCCAACTTAGTGCGTCTCATTGTCCTCGACTTGTCTTCTAGTGCATGGCGTTTAGAGCTAGGAGCTCTTTGCATGCAATCTGCACCGAGATGCAGCGCCAGATCGGGACGTGTGTGGCTCGCGTGCGCGGCCGCGTGCCTGCGTCGATGTGCTCTCTTTTCCCTTAATCTTCTGCATGGTAGAGCCAGCCGGGGAGATCGTGCTCTCTTTTGCCTTGATCTTCTGCATGGTAGAGCCAGCCGGGGAGATCGATCTGTCACGCCGAAGTTGCACGTCGCTATGCAGAATTTAGGGATTTATTTGGCTAAACGAGATCTAATCTAGAAAATTGGAATTGGTCTAATCTAATCTAAAGACACCGATCTAATCTTTGATTTTGATCGGGTGCCGCGTCCCCGAGGAGATTGATCTCCCCGGGATGCGAAAGTGGTGAAAAACCTAGGATCGGCGTCATGAGGCTAACCGCTCTGATACCATATTAAAAATATTGAATCCCTAATATTTCAGTATATTGATTTGACCCTCATAGGGAGTATATATATATGTACAAACTTGGAGGGCAAGAAGCCTATGACTTGGAATACAAAATGATCTCTAAAATCCTAGTCTATCTCTAGTTGTGTACGTATCCTAACAATCATTATCATTTTGATTTGCAAGCATTCGGATGTAGTACATGCTCAAGATTTTTCATCTACCGAGCTTAGTTTAGTCGATTGCATCTAGCATACAGTTTATGTTTTCTACTGGAGTAGCCTCAGTAAACCCAACCATACCATCAATTTAAACACCTTCCAAATTAACATGACAGGTTATCCACCCGACATTACAAATATTTTCATGACCTAAGAATATGAAGAGTTGATGGCATAATAATAAATGTTTTTACTATACGTCCTGTCTGTATCAGCATGACCTCCTTAACATCCGTAACAAGATGGTCATCGAGCGTGTCTTCCTTCGGCGTGTCTCTGACTCGATCTTCAAATTTTTGGCTTTTTTATAGCAGTGGTACCGTTTGAGTAGACATCGGGACAAGGCGCGACGGGATGGGATGATAGAGCACCTTATTGTGGCGGCGCGCCAACTTGCTTCTCTCCCAGGCCGTTGAGCGTGTCTTCGGAGCGCGTTTATATCGATGTGTGTTGTGTTGTGTGCGGTGTTGTGTGTGACCTTTGGACCTTGTGGCTCGGTTCGGTAGTATGCGTATTTTGAATGTTGTATGGACGTTGCTTTATTTATAAAGTTGAGCGTATGTCTGTTTCGAGGTATCAGCATGACCTCCAAAGTAACCAAGTCCGAATGAATTACGTATGGGAGGGTCTTGGATGCTATCGTGTTTTTTTTTCTAACATGTTTGTGTTGCATGTATTGTTACATGTGTGATACGCACCGACACATCACTGGTTATAGTGCTTTTGACCATAGTAGGTGATCGACTATGCATGCTACTGACGGTTTGGAACTCTAGGGGGCCAAAATTAAGTTCAGCCAATTGACCAACGAGTAAGACATTTTGTAAGGTTTGAACATTCATGGATCAAATTCGTCTGGCTTTGCAGATTCATTTGGACCGGAGCTACATTTAGTAATAATTGAGAAAAGTAACCTTCTATCTTTTTGTGTAGGTTAAGAATGGATCCCATGTTGAAAGTTGGTGCTATGGTCTACGCTCAGCTATACCATAATTTATGTTATCTCTACACGGGCAATGCGACTTAGTTGACTGTGAAAAGATGCACAATATGAAATAAACTAATACAACAAATACCCCCTAGAAAATCAAAATTTCAGTAAAATATTGTACTTCGTAATTAAATTGAGCGCCTCTAACTAAAATGATTGTGCAAAGATGCACACTAGCTATATCGAATAAAATGGAACGAAAATTAACAACAAATGCACCCAAAAACTGAAAATTTGCATAAAAGTATGTACTCTAACTAAAGTGGGCATCTAGTCTCATGTTTCTATCTCGATTTTTATGCATGCTTCCGGTAAAGAGCCGGGAAAGCAAAAAAAAAAAATCTTCACAAGTCTTAAATATCCACCCAATAGTAGAGAGCTCAAGGACGAAACGCAGTAATACCATCCTTTTACGTCCGCTGCCGTGGCTGCCTCTGCTCCCGGATCGATCGAGGATCGATGTGAGCTGACTGCGCGTGCATGATCGGGTATCCGAAGTTGGTTTTTGTCGCGCGTTATATTAGCAAGGCCGTATTTTGCGTCGCGATTGATTTAATGGACCGGCCCACTAGTCCGTGTGGCACGCGACCACGGCGATTCTATTTGCTCGGCGAGATTTTTTTTTTTAACAGAAACGTCCCGAAGGACCTGGTGCTTTCATTCATGGACATGACTAAACGCGCGGCGCTGCACGCCAGTCTTCTCCGTGCAGCGACTAATTACCCGATTGATTATTCCTGGCTACCAGGTTTAACAGCACATGATTGTCACGTTAATTGCAAAAGAGTAGTAATTACGAAATTAATTAGGCCTAGTTTTCAGGTTCAGTTGTTGCTACTAATTGCCATGTTAAACGTTTCCTGCTTGCTAGATTAGTTATGATTAATTGTCAGATTTAACCATATTAATTTGTCCCTATTTGCCAGATTAATAATAACCTGATTAATTCAGCTTAAGTACCAGGTTCGTACCACATAACTACCAGATTAAACACCACCTAACTGGCTGATTAATTAGGAACACCACCTACCACATTGGGGACTGGGCAGACACTGCTTATCGATTTGAAAGAGAATGAGTGACCAAGAGAAACTCGGGAGGGGATAAGAGAAAAGGATAAGGATGAGTGGTTGGCACCGTACGCGATGTCCTTTTACAAATCGCAACGCACCGCCGCACGCGGGAGCAAATCGTGCGGCGCCTCGCGTTAGATTTTTCCTTCATTCATTCCATAGCGGTGGCATACAAATTACAAAAAGGGACTTAAAGAAAAAGAAAAATACAAACAGGTCCCTGCAATAAGCACAACAGTCCTCAGAGAGAGTCAAAGAAACGCAATCAAGGACTTGAGCTCCAACTCTACCGTGCTGAGCGCCGCCGTTGTCATCCTCTCAATCACCGGGGACGAAACCACTTGGGATCGAGAGGAGGGAGCCAACAACGACAACGCCATCAAGCCTCTGAAATGGAAACTTGGCCTAGAGGTTAATGAGGATCCCGAAACGTCGGCCGGATCTGAGTATAGCCGACGCCGAAGGGAGGGAGGCTGCCCTACAGCCATGGATTCCGACGCGAGGACGACAAACGGCCGTCGAAGGAACGCCAGATAGTAACTCCCCGAAGATTGGAGCAGCTTCCAATTAGCATCAGGTGACGACGGTGAAGAAGCCGTCGGGGGATTGCTCCAATCGGACGCAACACCAGCGTCCCCCTTACATGGTGCTCCATATCTGCAGCGAACAAAGGTTCTTCTCCTCCTCCTCTCGCCTCCACGGTCGGCCGGAGGAAGAGACTCACCAGAATCCCTGAAGAACTGAAGAACACCCCACCAGAACTCCGATTCAGATAGAACCGCAGCGGCCTGCTCCCTCCCCTCGCCACCGAGGCCGGCCAGAGGGTGCCCGCTCGCGATTCCGGTCCTCCACAGGAGATGGTGGCCGCATCTGGCTTTATTGGAAATAGCAGTTGTTCTCTCCTCCGTCGCTAACTCCCACCAAAGAAGCGAGCTCAAGAGGAAGAAGAACCCTAGGGCCAAGATCCAGCCAGCAGGACCTCGACTTCCGCTCCTAACAATGGGCAAAGAGCCCACCGGCACAAGGCCTAAACACCTACTACTAGTACTATATAACTCCCGGCCATCCTCCCCCTTACTCTCCGGCCGGCGGGGCCGCCGAAGAGGAAGGAGGGAGGCGTTGGGGCCACGTGGCCGACTCTCGAGGGGGAAGAAGATGCGTGCCTCTCGAAATTTATACTTTAAGGCGCCTAACCACTCCGCGAGATTAGTACAGATATATAACCAAACTAAACGACCAAGCACTGTCGTTTTGCCATAAACACGCCGAGTCCTTCTAGATCTCCGGCGGCGATGTCGACGGCGGTTGCATGGCGGTGGATTTCACAGCAGTCGTCCTCTCTTTCAGATTTAGGATGCGTCCCTCGGATATCCGCGGCCTGCCCCTCCCGATCTCCGGCACAGACGATGGCGGAGGCGGCATCATGGATGGATTGGATGCGGCCGATGTCTCGAGGTCAGGCGTCACTATCTCCGTCGGCACTGACAAGGTGGTGGCAGAGGCAGACATTATAGAACGGTCGCATTTGATGCCTTGCACCAGCCCGCCAGATTCCTCCCTTCCAGGTTGGGCCAGGCTCGCCCGTTTGGCGCAGCCATCCAGGCGACCAAGCGGCATATGTACCTGGTACTCGATGACCACGAGAATGAATTCAGCATATATAAGCTGGACATCGACGATGATAACCTGGACGTCGGCTGCGTCTCGTTAGAGGCGCCGCCGAACCTCCCCGAGCCGCCCCTACTCCGCGTAGGGTCGCCGACAATCAGAACGAGCGCACGGTTTACCGCTCTTGGCAGCCACATCATTGCCACATGTGCCCACAGTGATAACAAGACCGTCACCTTTGACACGCGAACAGGTACACTTGACGTGTCAAACATTTTACCAGCGGACCTAATATGGGCACATCACTATCACGGCTATGTGATTCATCTACGGACAAGAGAAACCACTCTTGTGGTCCTTATTTCCTAGGAGGCTTACACTGCCTCACCGTGGATCCAAGTGGTGATGAGAAAGAGTGGACTTGGCAACCCTTGTCCGGTACCTCTCGGTTCTCTTGGAGTTGGACTAAATACCATCCCGAGTTTCCATTCTCTGCCGGGAGAATCAGTGCGCATGTGGTGCACCCGCGGACGGGCACCATCTTAATGTCTGCTCGTGGGCAAGTAGGCTGGGGTACATACTCGTATGGCACGGGAGGTAGTGGCCAGTGGAAGCGGCGGGGTGATTGGATGATGCCATTCAAAGGCCATGCGCCCTATGATGATGTGCTAGGGGCATGGGTTGGCCTCCACCGTCGCTCTGCTTACCATGACCGTCATTCGGATGGGCACCTTTGTGTGTGTTGCGTCATGCCTGGCTGGCAGCCGCCCAAGTGGAAAATAGGCACAGAGAACCTTTTTCTAAATCACCTGCATTGGAGACATGTGGATGCGGAGCTCCTTCACATGGGTGAGGGTAGCAAGTACTGCCTTGTGGAGCACCTCTTACCTAATAAGGGAGCAGACATGGTGAATTATGTGATCCGCTTGACCGTGTTCCTTGTCAAGTGTGTTGAAGACGGGGAGATTAGGACCGTGGCTCACCGGCCTGCTCGCTTCTACAAGGCACCGAGCTACCATTCGGGTTATGATTGTGATTATGATGTGCAACCCTTGTTGGCCCAAAAAAACCTTAGGCCTACCACATGATCGATACAGGCAACAACTAGAACACCTAATCAACATGAATAACAAGTAGTAGATGTAGATGGGATCTTTACTTGGTGCAGGAGTTGATGAAGACGCCATTGATGCCCGGTTGATGCAGGCTTGTGCAGTAGTCGAGGAAGACAACGCAGGGAAGGTACGGATACCCTCCGGCCTCCAGCGGCACTGCCCTGGCACCGGCGGGGTGTAGGCTGGCCTTTCCATCGCTGTTGCGCCGCCCTCGATTGGTAGGCTTTTGGGGATATCGGGGAGTAAGGAAAGTAGATCGTGGACTAGAACAACCAAATCGCTGCAAAACTCCCCTTTTTATATGGCGCAGGCGACAAGGGACCCGAGCCATTGGTTGGTTCAGGTGCCCCCGATCAAGGCACGTAAGTTAGCGTACGAGACCACCATCTTGTTGGTTTTTGTTGGAGATATGCCCTAGAGGCAATAATAAATGTAGTTATTATTATATCTTTGTGTTTATGATAAATGTTTGCATTCATGCTATAGTAGTATTAACAAGGAAACATTAATACTTGTGTGATTTGTAAACTTAATTTGAAGTCCCTAGTATAGCCTCTATACATCACTAGCTTGTTGGTTGATAAATGATTGTGGTTTCCCTATCATGAACATTGAGATGTTATCAACAACAAGATCATATCGTTAGGAGAATGATATGATGGACATACTCCTATAGATAAGCGTAGCATAAAGATCAAGTCATTTCAGTAGTTCAATTGCTATGTGCTTTCTGATACATAGTAACCTAATTCCTTCGACCATGAGATCATGCATATCACCTTTACCGGATGGATGCTTTGATGACATCAAACACCACACCGTAACTGGGTGGCTATAAAGGTGGCATTGGGTGTTCGGAAAGTATTGGTTGAGACACATGGATCAAGAGTGGGATTTATCCATCCATATGATGGATAGATATACTCTGGGCCCTCTCGGTGGAATGTCATCCAATTAGCTTGCAAGCATGTGACTGGCTCACAAGGGATCACATATCACGGGAACGAGAAAAGAGTACTTATCGGTAACGAGGTTGAACTAGGTATGCAGAGATACCGACGATCATAACCTCGGATAAGTAAACTATCGTGAGACAAAGGGAAATTGGTATCGTATGTAAGTGGTTCATTCGATCGCAAAGTAATCGTAGAAATATGTGGGAGCCATATGAATTTCCAGATTCCTCTATTGGTTATTGTTCAGAGAAGTGTCTCGATCATGTCTGCATAATTCACGAACCGTAGGGAGACACACTTAAGGATTCGACGTTGTTTGAGTAGTTATGGTATTATGAGAAAGAGACCGAATGTTGTTCGGAGTCTCGGATGGGATCCGGGATATCACGAGGAGATCCAGAATGGTCCGGAGAATAAGATTCATATAAGGAAAGTCCCGTTTCGGAGTTGGGAAATGTTTCCGGTGTTTTCATCGGGAATGTTCTAGAAGGTTCCGGAATGTCCGACACTCCGGAGGGGAAGGGGTACATGAATGTGTCATTGCAAGTTGGAATGATTGCATCATGTACTAAGTGTTATCGCTGTTCCAAATAAAGGATTAATTCAAATCCTAGTTTGAAAAGTCAAATAGCTAAATTGAAAAGTCAAACGGCTAAATTTGGAAAGAGGAAAAGAGGAGGAAGTGGGAAACCGAGTTGGGGAGGGAATCCCTCCTCCAACCGGCGGCGCCCCCTCCAAGCCGAGTTGGGGAGGGACTCCCCTCCCTCCCCTTGGCCGCCGGCCCCTTCACCTATATAAGGAGGGGCAGGGCTCCCTCCTAGAACACACAAGTACCTCTCCTCAAACCCTAGAAGCTGCAGCCCACCATAGCCGCCGCCGCCCCCCTAGGGTTTTGCCCTAGCCGCCGACTTGGGGTCCCCGGAACCCTAGCCGCCAGCTCTAGCACTTCCTCCTTGGTGTGTCTAAACCCTAGATCGCCGAGGAGCTCTCTCATACTCCACCATACTCGCTCCGGCTTAAGGCGAAGCCCTGCGAGATCTCCCCTCTACTTCCGGTACCACGCCGTTGTGCTGCCGGAATCGCGAGGAGAGTGCTACAACCTCCGCTGCCTGCTGGAACAAGGGAGAGGAAGGTCTTCGTCGAGTACCGAACGTGTGACCGACTGCGGGAGCGCTGCCGGAACGCAGCGCCGGAAGGATCGTCTACACAATCTTGAGATCGGGAAGAGTACGACTACATCACCCACGAGAATCCGCTCTCGTTAAACACTTTGGAATCTTCGAGGGTAAGTTATTCCATCGACTCGTTGCTACAATCTAGTAGATAGATCTTGGCTTGTTTGTTTGTATGCGGTAGAAATTTTTTGTTTTCCATGCTACGAAACCCAACAGTGGTATCAGAGCCGTGTCTATATGTAGATCTGTTGCACGAGTAGAACACAATGGTCATTGTGGGCGTTGATGCTTTTATTGTCGATTGCTTCTTGTGTACTTTGCATCTTGCGGTATATTGGGATGAAGCGGCCCGGGCTAACCTTACATGACATCGTTCATGAGACTTGCTCCACGCTTGACATGCAACTTGTATTGCATAAGTGGCTTTGCGGGTGCCTGTTTCTCCTAGCATAGTTAAGATCCAATTTACAACGGGTGATCAACAATACTAGTATCAATGTTGTGGTTCTTGTTCGTAAGTTAGAACGACACTTATTGAAAGCCCCAAACCACGTAAAATATGCAAATAAAGTAGAGGCGTCTAACTTTGTTTTGCAGGGGTGTGCAGTGATGTGATATGGCCATGATTGTGATTATATTTGATGTATGCAATGTTCCTTATTGTAAGTTGGCAACCGGCAGGAGCCATATGGTTGTCTTTAATTTATGTTAAGACCCGCGTGTCTATTCAAAGTAGTTGTAATAGTTGAAGCCGGTGGACGACAACCGTGGAGAAGCGTCATTGACCTTGATGCAATGCCGGTGATGATGGAGATCATGTTCGTGCTTGAAGATGGAGATCGGAAGCACAAAGAAGAAAGGCCATATCATATCACATATTATGAATTGCATGTGATGTTAATCCTTTATGCATCTTGTATTGCTTAGTAGACGACGGTAGCATTATAAGATGATCCCTCATGCACATGAATTTCAAGTCATAAAGTGTTCACCCTCGGTTAGCACCGTTGCTAAAGCTTGTTGTTTTGAAGCACCACGTGATGATCGGGTGTGTTAGATTCTGCAAGTGTATACAACGTGAGCAAGCCAGATTTGCTCATGCGGAAACTAAGGTTTGATCTTGACGAGCCTAGCATGTACAGACATGGTCTCGAAACACGGATCACCGAAAGGTAAAGCATGAATCATATAGTAGATATGATGAACATGTCGATTGTTCGCCATTGAAACTATATCAACTCTCGTGATGATCGGTGTTGATGTAGTGGATTTGGTTCGTGTGATCACTAAAACAATGTGAGGGATGTTGTTTTGAGTGGGAGTTCACCTAGATTAATTTTATTATTAATTTGAACTCAATTTGTCATAAACTTAGTCTAAACTATAGCAAATATGTTGTAGATCAATGGCAGCCCCTACCATCAATTTTAATGCGTTCCTAGAGAAAGAAAAGTTGAAAAACAATGGAAGCAACTTCGCGGATTGGTTCCGCAATTTGAGGATTGTCCTCACAGCTGGTAATTTGACCTATGTGCTGGATGCACCGCTGGGTGACCCACCTGCAGCTGATGCTTCCGATGAAGTAAAGAATGTTTACCTCGCTCAGAAGAATCAGTACTCCATAGTTCAGTGTGCTATCTTGTATGGTTTGGAATCGGAGCTTCAGAAAAGGTTTGAGAATTCAGACCCATATGATATTGTCGAGGATCTCAAATTGATCTTTGAGACTCATGCGGCAATTGAAAGTTATGAGGCTTCTGAAAAGTTCTTTAACTGCAAGATGGAAGAGGGCAGCTCCGTCAGTGAGCATGTGCTTAAGATGTCTAGGCACGCAAACAAACTTCAAAGCTTGGGTATAGTGATTCCTAATGCTTTGGGGATTTACCGTGTCCTCCAATCACTACCACCAAGTTACAAGAACTTTGTGATGAACTACAACATGCAGAACATGAACAAGCAGTTGCCAGAAGTGGAGATCAAGAAAGAGCACCAAGTGTTGTTGGTCAATAAGACCACCAAATTCAAGAAAGGCAAGTCTAAACAGAAGGGACACTTCAAGAAGGGTGGTAAGAAAGTTACCACGCCGGCGAAGAAGACCAAGGCTGGACCTAAGCCTGATACTGAGTGCTTTTACTGCAAGGGAGAAGGTCACTGGAAGCGCAATTGCCCAAAGTACTTGGCGGATTTGAAGAACGGCAACATCAAGAAGAAAGGTATATCTGATATACATGTTATTGATGTGTATCTCACTAGTAATCGTAGTAGTGCCTGGGTATTTGATACTGGTTCGGTTGCTCATATTTGTAACTCGAAACAGGTGCTGCAGAATAAACGGAAGCTAGCGAAGAACGAGGTGACGATGCGCGTGGGAAACGGATCAAAGGTTGATGTGATCGCGGTCGGCACGCTACCCCTTCATCTACCATCGGGATTAGTTTTATACTTAAATAATTGTTATTTGGTGCCTGCGTTGAGCATGAACATTATATCGGGATCTTGTTTATTGCGAGACGGTTACTTGTTTAAGTCCGAGAATAATGGTTGTTCGATTTATATGAGTAATATGTTTTATGCACACGCACCTTTGATAGATGGTCTATTCTTATTGAATCTCGATAGTGGAAATACACATATCAACAACATTGAGGCTAAACGTTTGAAATCGAGCGATAACTCGACCTATATGTGGCACTGACGTCTTGGTCACATTGGAGTGAAGCGTATGAAGAAACTCCATTCTGATGGACTTCTTGAATCACTTGATTTCGAATCACTTGAAAGATGCGAAGCATGTCTGATGGGTAAAATGACTAAGACTCCATTTTTTGGTATGATGGAGCGAACTACGGACTTATTAGAAATCATACATACCGATGTGTGTGGTCCAATGAGTGTAGTATCGCGCGGTGGTTATCGTTATGTTCTTACCTTCACGGATGATTTGAGTAGATATGGGTATATCTATTTCATGAAACATAAGTCCGAAACTTTCGAGAAGTTTAAGGAGTTTCAAAGTGAGGTAGAGAATCAACGTAACAAGAAGATTAAATTTCTACGTTCTGATCGTGGAGGTGAATATCTAAGTTACGAGTTTGGCGAGCATTTGAAGAAATACGGAATACTTTCACAATTGACACCGCCAGGAACACCACAGCGTAATGGTGTGTCCGAACGTCGTAATCGAACTCTCTTAGATATGGTTCGTTCTATGATGTCACTTACAGATTTACCGCTATCATTTTGGGGTTATGCATTAGAAACAGCCGCATTCACTTTAAATAGGGCACCATCTAAATCCGTTGAAACGACACCGTATGAATTATGGTTTGGGAAGAAACCTAAATTGTCGTTCCTTAAAGTTTGGGGTTGCGAAGCCTATGTAAAGAAGTTACAGCCGGACAAGCTTGAACCCAAAGCGGAAAAATGCGTCTTCATAGGATACCCGAAGGAAACTATTGGGTATACCTTCTATCATAGATCCGAAGGCAAAATCTTCGTTGCTAAGAATGGATCCTTTCTTGTAACATCCCTAAAAATTCATACTTCAAAGCTCATTCATATCATCCTTGCATTCATCATCATTTAGGGTTTTCTCAAAACATTTCAGAAAACAGAAACTTATGGTGTCATGATTTTATGTGGACAGACTTGTTTTAAGTGGCCAACACCACTTGTAAGTTTGATTGTTGTGAACCAGGAAGGTTGCCTTCTATGAGCATAGGATTTAAGTGCAGATTTAAAACCAAGTTTTCAAATGGAAATGGGTTCCAAAAATCATCTTTCAAATTTTAAAAACCAAGTGCATAGCCTCTGATATTTTGATCCAAAGCTTGACCAATTCTTTACAAAGTTACCCCATAGATATATGACCATTTTTGAGATTATTGCTCACTACAAAAATCCCAGAAAAATTTGAATTCCAATTGAACTTGATTTCATTTGAAAATCTACCCAGAAAATCAAAATAGAAAAGGAAAAAGAAATAAACAAAGGAAAAGGGCCGCGCGCCAGGTTTTAGGCCCAGCACCGAATCGAGCCCAACTAGCCCACCCGGGGGTTTCCTTTTCCTTCCACACGCGCGAGCACACTCCATCAGCCAATGACGACAGGGCCCCACTCCCACTCTGCACACTTCGCTGACGAGCGGGCCACCTCCACGTCAGCATCGTCTTCCCCCCTGATTCCGCGCACGACCTCGCCGCTGCCCGTTGCAGCGCTGATCTCGCGAGCTTAATGGGCATTGAATCAGCGAGCGTTACCTGTCGAGCCTCGGGCTATAAGATCCCCACCTCCCCACGACCATTTTCCCCAGTCAATTTTGCCTTCACGCCACCAGGCTGTCCACGACTCGCACGACTCCGCCGCTGCTCCGACGACTGCGCCGGCAAATTCCGGTGAGTCTCGTGTTCCCCTCTGCCTATCATTCATGCTATCGTGTTCAGTGAGTCTCGGCGCATCTACTGACACACCCCACTTACCTTCGCATGACCTGTAGCTCCAGCAACGTCGACGACTGGCCGCCACCGTCTTAGGCATCAACTCCGACGACCTCCGGTGGTAAGTCCAGACCGCCCCAAGCCTTGTATTTCACACGCACGTATTCCCCGTGATCTTCTGCACCTGACTACACTCTCCGTTTGCCTCCTAGTGATCGACAACCTCGCCAACGACGACGACCGACCGTGCCGACGTCTGCCTCTACTCCGACGAGCAATTATCGCCGTATCTGCGCGCCCCTTGACCAACCAGAGCCACCTCGAGCTTCAGCACGCCACCGCGGTTCTGGTAAGCACCTTCTTGTTTCCCCGGACGATCTAGAGCGCCGGCGCCACCGTAGTCAGACGCGCCGCCGCCGGACAACGCCGCTAGCGCCGCCAGTTTGTGGCTTGATGGTTTGGTCCGTTGGATCTGCATCGTAGGGCTAGGATAGATCTTAATCGAAGAGGTACACACGCGTCTGAGCCGCCAGATCTAAGTTAGATCCTACGGCCTGCGACTGCCGATCCGCGCGAAGCGGTACGCGCCAGTGAGGCTGCGACACGTGGCTAGGGATAATTCAAAAACAGAAATTTGAATCAGATTTAGATCCAAACTTTAAACTGCTATAACTTTTGAATGCCACGTTAGAATTTTGCAAACTTTATACCGTTGGATTCAGTGAAACAAGACCTTTCTGAATATCCAATTTGTTTAACAAATAGTAACAGTTAAAATGACTTTATTTGTAGAAACATGTTTAAGGCTATTTTAAGCATAGATTTATTTTGGTAAATTGTATTGGTGCCAAATAAGTTTAGTTGGCAAACTTGTGACTTGTTAAGTTTCTGTAAACATGTGCATGCTTGGTAGAATTTTTAAAATCACCACTTGGTAAATTCTTGCATGCATGCATTCATATTATTTTTGAGTGAATATAATTGTGTGTAATTGTATGCTATAATTTTTGTGTAGATCTTGCTAGTGATTGTGATTGTGAAGAGTGCTACTCTCCCCACTACCAAGGCAAGTGATATTTTCATGAATATTTCTATCCTATGTTTTGTACTAGCATTAGATATTTTGCTAAGTCTTGCATGCTATTTTTGCCTAATGCTAAGTTGGGAAATCCTAAGTAGTGTAGAATTGTAGAATTACTAAGGAATTTTCCTAAGTTAAGTTATCTTACCATGCTTAGCCTAGCTATTTTAGCAAACAAGGGTTGGTGAAAATCTATACTTACTATAATGAAAATATTTCTAAGTCATGAGACTTATGCTTTCCTAATAAAACAACTAAGTCAAATGAACCTCCTGGGTGGAATGGAAGGATTGGGTTATGTTGAGTGGTTACACAAGGCCATGGACTTGGGTTGTGTATCTCACTTGTGGTATGCCACCCAGGCACAAAGGGATTTGGAGGCCAAGTGTTGAGAAATCTTACAGTGCAACCACTTGGCAATATGGGCTCTGCCATGATCATATAGGTTGCTAGAACTTAGTCACTTGGACAGTTGGTGGTAGTGGGAATGATAGGTTGGAGCGCGTCCATTTGACTAAGGAAAGGCTTCTGAAAGGTCCTGTGTTGGGAAACCAAGTCTTGTGGGAAAAGTGCACCCCCTCTGCAGATGGAAAACCTAAGTACTTAGCCTAGTCCAAGGCAATGGACAACTTGAGCATCAAGACATGGAAGCTACAAGAATCTCATCACTCCAACTTCTAAATAAAACTTGTGGGTGAACAAGGGTGAAGGACCCCAATGTCTATTGGTGGTTTCTTGGGAAGTTTTTGACAAAGAAAAACTTAGTGATTTCAACTAATAGGTAAAACCTATTTTCAAGCAAAGCAAGCCAAGCTACACTTAGCCAAATGCATATAGTAATATAGTCCACTTAAAATATACTAAGGTATCACTTGCCAATACTATTCCAAAGTATTGACCCTCTGTGGCTGTAACTTGTGATGTTGCAGGTTACTCCGATGATGAATAGGAGTCATGAGTCTACACTCAACATGCTTGCCTGTGGCACATGAAGATGAAGACTTATGTTTATTTACTTATTCCTCAAACTCTTGTATTAGGCCTATGGCCCTGAGTTGTAAAAGACTATGTTTTATCTCTGGAATGAATGTAATAAACGACCTTTGTATCTGTGTACTTCATCTTAAACTGTGGATGCTAGCATTGATCCATGGACTAGCATTGCAATCACAGGGATCCTTTCCTTTATAAAGGAGGGGTCTAACATTTCTAGAGAAGGAATTTCTCTCGAAAGAAGTGACTGGAAGGAAAGTAGAACTCGACGAGGTTGTCGAACCTTCTCTCGAAATTGCGAGTAGCGCAGCACCGGAAGAAGTTCCTGTGGTGCCTGCACCAATTAGAGAGGAAGCTAATGATGATGATCATGAAACTTCGGTTGAAGTTGCTACAGAGCCTCGGAGGTCAACGAGAACTCGTACCACTCCAGATTGGTATGATCCCGTTATGAGTGTCATGTTGGTGGATAACACCGATGACCCCGAGACATATGAGGAAGCGATGATGAGCCCAGATTCCAATAAATGGCAAGAAGCCATGAAATCCGAGATTGGATCCATGTACGAAAACCAAGTATGGACTTTGGTGGACTTACCGGATGGCCGGAAGGCTGTCGAGAACAAATGGATCTTCAAGAAGAAAACAGATGCTGATGGTAATGTTACTGTCTATAAAGCTCGACTTGTCGCAAAAGGGTTTCGACAAATTCAAGGAGTTGACTACGATGAGACTTTCTCATCGGTAGCGAAGCTAAAATCTGTGAGGATTATGTTAGCAATCGCTGCATATTATGATTATGAGATATGGCAGATGGATGTCAAAACAGCATTCCTCAATGGAGATATTGATGAAGAGTTGTATATGATGCAACCCAAAGGTTTTGTCAATCCTAAAGATGCTAGCAAGGTATGTAAACTTCAACGATCCATCTATGGATTGAAGCAAGCATCCCGAAGTTGGAATCAACGTTTTGATAAGGTGATCAAAAGTTTTGGTTTTATACAAACTTATGGAGAAGCTTGTATTTACAAGAAAGTGAGTGGGAGCTCTGTAGAATTCTTAATACTATATGTGTATGACATATTATTGATTGGGAATGATGTAGACCTTCTTAATAGTGTCAAGGAATATTTGAATAATAGTTTTTCAATGAAGGATCTTGGCGAAGCAGCTTACATATTAGGCATAAAGATTTATAGAGATAGATCGAAACGCCAAATATCATTGTCACAGAGTACATATTTGGACAAAGTTCTAAAGAGGTTTGGAATGGAAGATAGCAAGAAAGGGTTCTTGCCCATGTTGCCCAATACGACCTTGAGTAAAACTCAAAGTCCGACATCGGCAGAAGATAGAGAAAGGATGAGTAAGACTCCCTATGCCTCAGCCATAGGATCTCTAATGTATGCCATGCTATGTACTAGACCCGACATTGCATATGCTGTTAGTTTGACTAGCAGATATCAAAGTGATCCAGGAGTGGATCATTGGACAGCGGTCAAAAACATCCTTAAGTACTTGAGAAGAACTAAGGATATGGTTCTTTCTTATGGAGGTGATGAACAGCTCGTTGTTAATGGTTACACCGATGCTAGTTGGAACACCGACCCGGATGATTCTAAATCACAATCTGGATACGTATTTATTTTGAATGGTGCAACAGTTAGCTGGAGGAGTGCAAAGCAAAGCGTTGTGGCGAGATCTTGAACTGAATCGGAATACATGGCTGCTTCGGAGGCTTCACAAGAAGCGATATGGATGAAAGAGTTCATTACAGAGCTGGGTGTGGTTCCTAGTGCGCTGGACCCAATGTCTATCTACTGTGATAACATGGGCGCCATAGCCAATGCGCAAGAACCAAGGTCACACAAGAAGCTGAAGCACATCAAGCTACGTTTTCACGCTATTCGAGAACATATCCAAGATGGGGATATAAAGATTTGCAAAGTACACACAGATCTGAATGTGGCGGATCCGTTGACTAAACCTCTCCCGAGGGCAAAACATGACCAGCACCAAACTACCATGGGTGTTCGGTATATTACCATGTAATCTAGATTAGATGACTCTAGTGCAAGTGGGAGACTGTTGGAGATATGCCCTAGAGGCAATAATAAATGTAGTTATTATTATATCTTTGTGTTTATGATAAATGTTTGCATTCATGCTATAGTAGTATTAACAAGGAAACATTAATACTTGTGTGATTTGTAAACTTAATTTGAAGTCCCTAGTATAGCCTCTATACATCACTAGCTTGTTGGTTGATAAATGATTGTGGTTTCCCTATCATGAACATTGAGATGTTATCAACAACAAGATCATATCGTTAGGAGAATGATATGATGGACATACTCCTATAGATAAGCGTAGCATAAAGATAAAGTCATTTCAATAGTTCAATTGCTATGTGCTTTCTGATACATAGTAACCTAATTCCTTCGACCATGAGATCATGCATATCACCTTTACCGGATGGATGCTTTGATGACATCAAACACCACACCGTAACTGGGTGGCTATAAAGGTGGCATTGGGTGTTCGGAAAGTATTGGTTGAGACACATGGATCAAGAGTGGGATTTGTCCATCCATATGACGGATAGATATACTCTGGGCCCTCTCGGTGGAATGTCATCCAATTAGCTTGCAAGCATGTGACTGGCTCACAAGGGATCACATATCACGGGAACGAGAAAAGAGTACTTATCGGTAACGAGGTTGAACTAGGTATGCAGAGATACCGACGATCATAACCTCGGATAAGTAAACTATCGTGAGACAAAGGGAAATTGGTATCGTATGTAAGTGGTTCATTCGATCGCAAAGTAATCGTAGAAATATGTGGGAGCCATATGAATTTCCAGATTCCTCTATTGGTTATTGTTCGGAGAAGTGTCTCGATCATGTCTGCATAATTCACGAACCGTAGGGAGACACACTTAAGGATTCGACGTTGTTTGAGTAGTTATGGTATTATGAGAAAGAGACCGAATGTTGTTCGGAGTCTCGGATGGGATCTGGGATATCACGAGGAGATCCGGAATGGTCCGGAGAATAAGATTCATATAAGGAAAGTCCCGTTTCGGAGTTGGGAAATGTTTCTGGTGTTTTCATCGGGAATGTTCTAGAAGGTTCCGGAATGTCCGGCACTCCGGAGGGGAAGGGGTACATTAATGTGTCATTGCAAGTTGGAATGATTGCATCATGTACTAAGTGTTATCGCTGTTCCAAATAAAGGATTAATTCAAATCCTAGTTTGAAAAGTCAAATAGCTAAATTGAAAAGTCAAACGGCTAAATTTGGAAAGAGGAAAAGAGGAGGAAGTGGGAAACCGAGTTGGGGAGGGAATCCCTCCTCCAACCGGCGGTGCCCCCTCCAAGCCGAGTTGGGGAGGGACTCCCCTCCCTCCCCTTGGCCTCCGGCCCCTCCACCTATATAAGGAGGGGCAGGGCTCCCTCCTAGAACACACAAGTACCTCTCCTCAAACCCTAGAAGCTGCAGCCCACCATAGCCGCCACCGCCCCCTAGGGTTTTGCCCTAGCCGCCGACTTGGGGTCCCCGGAACCCTAGCTGCCGGCTCTAGCACTTCCTCCTTGGTGTGTCTAAACCCTAGATCGCCGAGGAGCTCTCTCATACTCCACCATACTCGCTCCGGCTTAAGGCGAAGCCCTGCGAGATCTCCCCTCTACTTCCGGTACCACGCCGTTGTGCTGCCGGAATCGCGAGGAGAGTGCTACAACCTCCGCTGCCTGCTGGAACAAGTGAGAGGAAGGTCTTCGTCGAGTACCGAACGTGTGACCGACTGCGGGAGCGCTGCCGGAACACAGCGCCGGAAGGATCGTCTACGCGATCTTGAGATCGGAAAGAGTACGACTACATCACCCACGAGAATCCGCTCTCGTTAAACACTTTGGAATCTTCGAGGGTAAGTTATTCCATCAACTCGTTGCTACAATCTAGTAGATAGATCTTGGCTTGTTTGTTTGTATGCGGTAGAATTTTTTTGTTTTCCATGCTACGAAACCCAACAGTTTTGGTGGGCCCCTTTTGACTTAACGTTAATCTTATCTTTATCCCTTTATTTGACTATGTCTTTGTCTGTTAAACGTGATAGATCAATACCAACATTCTCCCCCTTGATCGTTAGGTTTAACTTCATTTTCCCATTCTCCATAGGAATAATACACCAAAGTGAGGCATTGCAACAACCAATGAAATGTTATTGAACTTCAACACCTATGGCATACCAGCCTATTTTGAAATGGATAACATTTTACTTATTGGGAGTGGTTCTTTGTAATGGTTCCTTTATTCCAGAATCATAAGGCTTCTAGTAGTCCCATGCCGTCAACATGCTCATGAAAAATACTAGGTGGTAAGCCTTTCTTAGCGGATCCGCAAGCATACGAGTAGTACTAATATGCTTAACATCAATAGTATGATCCTGGATTCTATCTTTCACAAGATGATACTTTATGTCAATGTGCTTGGCAGCAGCACTTGACTTGTTGTTACTCGCATAAAAACCACGGGTTCATTATCGCAGTACAACACAAGTGGTTTAGAAATGCTGTCAACCACTTTAAGCCCGGGAATGAAATTCTTTAGCCATACAGCCTGCCTAGTGACCTCATAACATGCTATAAATTCTGCTTGCATCGTAGATGAGACAATTATCGTTTGCTTGGAGCTTTTCCACGATATGGCTCCTCCCGCAAGTGTAAACACATAACCTGACGTGGATTTCTTACCGTCCACACAACCGGCATAATCAGCATCTGAATAGCCTATGACTTCTAGGCTATCAGACCTTCTATATGTAAGCATGTAGTCTTTAGTGCCTTGCATATACCGCAAGACTTTCTTTGCGGCCTTCTAGTGGTCTATTCATGGATTCGATTGGAATCTGTCAAGCATTCCCGTTATAAAAGCCAAGTCGAGGCACGTACAAACTTGTGCATACATGATGCTTCCGATAGCTGAAGCATAAGGAACTGACCTCATCTGATCAATTTCAATTTGGTTCCTTGGACATTGAAATGTGCTAAACTTATCGCCCTTGATTATTGGAGCAGGTGATGCCGAGCACTTATGCATATTGTATTTCTTTAGTACTAGCTCAAAGTATGCCTTTTGTGATAGTCCCAACACACCTTTAGACCTATCCCGATGAATCTCTATGCCAAGGACATACGAGGCTTCACTGATATCTTTCATATCGAAATTGGAAGACGAAAAATTCTTGGTCTCGTGCAGCATATCTTTATCACTGCAAGCCAACAATATGTCATCCACATACAGGACTAATATTGTGAACCTACTACCCTTAAACTTGACATAAATGCAGTTGTCCACAATATTTTCCGTAAAACCAAAAGTTCTAATGATCTTGTCGAACATAAGGTACCATTGTCTTGAAGCTTGCTTCCAGCCATAGATGGATTTATTTAGGCGACATGCCAAAAGTTCACTTCCTTCCACGACAAAACCTTCCGGCTGAGTCATTAAACATCTTCTTTCAGTTCTCCATTCAGGAAAGCTGTTTTAACATCCATTTGGTGTAATTCTAGGTCGAAATGAGATACTAGAGCCATGACGATCCTAAAAGAATCTTTAGATGACACAGGAGAGAAGGTCTCATTGTAATTGATTCCTTCTCTCTGTGTGAATCCTTTTGCCACAAGTCTCGCCTTGAACCTTTTGACATTCCCTTTGGAGTCATACTTGGTTTTGTAGACCCATTTGCAGCCTACTCTTTTAGCTCCATTGGGAACTTTTACTAAGTCCCAAACATCATTTGAGGCCATAGACTTCAACTCATCTTCCATGGCAACCTGCCACTTAGATGAATCTGTACTTTTAATGGCTTCTTTGTATGAGGTGGGATCCTCCACCTTTCCTATATCATTTACATCCTCACTTATGTAAGTGACATAATCATCCGGGATGGCTTTCTTCTTTTCTCGCAATGATCTTCTCACAGGAGGTGGTGGAGGGGCATCGTTATTTTGTGGATCATTTTCTTCATCTGACTGGTGAAGCTCTTCATTATCATTTTCATTAGTTTCAGCATCACCATTAGGTGGAGGGCCTAGATTATCAGATTCAGAAATTTGAGAAGTTAATCTACTTGGTATTGGTAGAACAATCTCTTGGATAGTCGGGCATGGGACACATACCCTCTTCTCCTCAAGATCGATCTTTATTATTTCTGTTACTTCATTATCTTCAAAAAATACCGCTTGTTGGGTATCCACATACTTAGTGGTGTGACCCGGACAATAGAAACGATATCCCTTTCCTCTATGAGGATATCCAAAGAAGAAACAACTAACTGTTTTTAGGTCTAGCTTCTTTAGTTGTGGATTGAAAACTCTAGCTTTAGCAGGACAACCCCACACACGAAGGTAGTTCAAGCTCGGTTTCCTTCCCGTCCACATCTCGTAAGGTGTGCACGACACTGCTTTAGGAGGATCAAGAATTAGTACATGTGCAGTTGTCTTCAAAGCCTCCATCCATAGGCTTACTGGCAAATCTGCATGGCTAAGCATGCTTTGCACCATATCCATGAGTGTGTGATGTCTATGCACTTCTATTCTTGTAGACAGTTGTTGGGCCTCCAAGTGCAGAGGTTTGTAGAACAACAGCAAGTTTCCCTTAAGTGGATTACCCAAGGTTTATCGAACTCGGGGAGGAAGTGGTCAAAGGTATTCCCTCTCAAGCAACCCTGCAATCAAGATACAAGAAGTCTCTTGTGTCCCCAACACACCCAACACACTTGTTAGGTGTATAGGTGCACTAGTTCGGCGAAGAGATAGTGAAATACAAGTGTTAACGGTGCCAGAAAATAGCTTCTGAATTGTTGTTGACGTGGGGTAATGGTGCCAGAAAAGAGCTGATGGCGTGGAGGAAAGGCAAAAGCCCAAAACCTCCCCGGCAAATGGAACAAAGATCGAAGCAAGCAAACATGCAACCGATGTAGTAGCAAACGGTGTTTCAATGCTTAGAAACAAGGCCTAGCGATCATACTTTCACTAGTTAACACTCTCTCATATAAATATCCTCTCTTCATGATACTACTCTTAACTACTCTCCGGTTAGAAACTCTAATCCATGGTAGGGCTATAACAGCACACCTCAAAGTCTGCCTTCCCCAATCTAGATAACCCCACACTGTCACCTTGAGTGCTAGATGGTTCCAACAAACACCACAATTTCATAAAGACATCCAACTCCAAATATAACTCATAAAAAATATTCAATCTAGCCAAAGTGCCACACACGGTATGCACACTGTCACTTTCACACACGTGGGGAAAAGCATAGATCTATTAAAGCACAAAGAGTATTTATGTAGATTCAAGCCTAAGTGCCACCATGGCGTGCACGCTGTCACTTTCACACACATGGGGAGAGCAGAGATCTAATGAAGCACTTGAGTAGCAAGGTAGATCTACTTGATTACAATGCTCATGACCACAAGATCATGCATAGAGAGATAGAGATGAACACATAGCTACCGGTAGAGCCCTTAGCCTCGAGGAAGAACTACTCCCTCCTCATCATGGGGAATCAGCAACGGTGATGGAGATGGTGATGGAGATCGATGGAGATGTCTCCAGGGGCACTTCCCCGTCTCGACAGGGTGCCGGAACAAAGACTTTCTATCCCCAAAATCTCCCCTTCGGTGGCGGTGGCGCTACAGAGGTTTTCGTGGATTTCTTCTGGATTCCCTAGGGTTTTTGGGTCGGAGGCTTCTTATAGGCGCAAGAATCAAGGTCGGTGGGGGTCCAGGGGGCCCACACCCCCTCCAGGCGCCTCCAGGGCTTGCCCGCGCCTAGTGGGGGTGCGGCCACCCTGTGCCCCCCCTCCGGCTCTGCTTCGTGGTTCCGTTTTGCTCCGGGAAAAATAATAAATTTGGCTTTTGTTCCATCCAATTCCGAGAATATTGATTTTCTGCCTTTCTGGAACCAAAAAACAGAAGAAAACAGGCAACTGACACTATGGCAACTTGTTAATAGGTTAGTTCCAGAAAAGATATAAAAACACCTCAAAGTATAGACAAAGCAAAGCAAAGTAGATACAAAACAAGCATGTAGCATCAAAAATTATAGATAAGTTTCCGACGTATCAAGCATCCCCAAGCTTAACTCATGCTCTTCCTCGAGTAGGTAAGTGATAAAAGAATAATTTTTGAGGTGACATGCACCATCAAAACCAAGATCAAACCATTTGCAAGCATTGAAAGCTGGGATCAAAGAACTCTAAACATGTGCATGAAAGATGGAGTTCTAACAATAAGACATAGTAACTATGCATGCAACATGAAAGTCTACAAAAAAAGATCATAAATAACATGCATTGAAAAACGTTTATTTGTTTCACATACAGAAAACATAGCATAGTGGCAATCAACTTGTCCCTCATAGAGTAGCAAATAGATGCATAGGACACCTTCAAAGTTCACAAGGGTGACTAGAAACAAATAGCACAATAACAAGTAATATCACAATATGCATCAAACAATAAGCTTTGGAACAGTGCACGCAGAATGACAACTATGCTCTCTTAATGGCGCCTAAAGGTAGAAGGTGGAGACTCAATAGTGGTGGAAGAAAGGCTTTTTTATAAAGGAAGCAGGGATTACAAGTTTCAAAAAGAGCTTCCAAAAATTATGGTACTTGTTAGCTTTCAGCCCTCATTGCCCCTATCATAAGCATCTTGAAGTGATTAAGGTTAAAATGGCAAAGATGGAGTATATGCTTGACGAAGTATAAGTTGGCAATCTCAAGTCCCTTGAATACGAGGGCCACACCTCATGCATACTCAACTTTGGGCCCAGGTAAGTTCTTGCCATTGTTAAGTATTTGCATATCATTGAGAACCTCCAATGGGGTACCCCTTGCACATGGTACAAGAGCTTTCCCATAACCATAATGACAAGGCAAGCAGACAATGATCATCTCAGCAATCTTCTTATTTACCATGGCAATATGGTGTTTTTTCCTCTCTTTCCTCTTTTCTCAATGTGCCTCTCTTTTTTTATAAGAAGAATGCTTCATAGATGTCACTATGGTGATGCTGCAAGTTTCCACCATGATTAGGCATGGCTTAGGCTAGCGGCCCAGGCGTTTCTCTAACACAGAATACAAACTCCATGGACTTACGAGTTCCCTCTTTATTTCACACCGGTGACATCCATAGACAAAAGAGCATGATATCAACTGAGTACAAAGTACAAGTACAATGTTGAAAACGTTCCCCGTGACAGCATGTTTCTGCTAATTCCAACGTATAAGTGCAAGCATATACAACAAAGTTGTCACAATGGTTCAAGTTTATTAGGGGCAAAGAATATAAAGTGTGCCATCAAGTTCGTGGGGGCTTTAATCACTAAGTTTTCTCATAACAAAATAGTTTTTAATTGGAAGATAGTTGAAAACAAGAATATACTTGGAATGGTGTAACACACCATGCATAGGAGTTTATAGTGGACACTTTGGAATAACTTAGTTTCTTAGGAGTTGGAAGCATGAGTAGAACTTACTGATACAAGTGGAGGCTAGCAAAAGACTGGGAGCAACAAACTAAGAGAGCATAATGGCCATAATCATGCAGTGCAACAAAGCATACTAATCAAAGCAAAGAGTGGTACTACAAGTCAAGGACTAAAGGATCATAGAGGATAATGGTGAATTGTCATATTCATAACATGGTGTGAGCATGTGCCAAGTCAACCCAAACAAAGCATCAAAGGAGAATACCACAATACTATGCTTTTGCATGCTAAAACAACGCATAATTTCTTCAAGGCACACTAAACAATACCAATTGTTTGGAACAAGACATGCTAAAACAATAATCACTAAGCATAAGGCCAAAACAACACCTAGAATGTCATGCTAAAGTCTAAGTCACAGTCAATGCAAGCACCTCTTGCACTTTTAAGCAAGAACTTACTACTCCTTTCCAACACCAAGCAACTCATTTGAAACAACTCACAAAGATAATAATCAATAAAGATCAGTGAGCTTGTCTCACAAATCCAAAAAGAAGAACTGAAAAGTTCTAAGCTGAAAGCACAAGAAAACTAAGGCTAAACATAGTGCTAGCAAAAGAGAACACTCACAAAACAATAAGAGTAAAAACTAGAGTGTTCTAGGCAATGAAAACAGAGTGTGTGTCTCTCCAAAAGAAGTGTGGTGTAACCAACCAACTTACTCAAGCAAACTAAGCAAACGAAAACCAAAAAAAAAACTAAGATGCTCCAAGAACAACACAACTGTGCATGAAGCAATAAAAATGAAGTGTCTAGAAAGACCTGAGATTTTTATTGATGAAGAAAGGGGGTGCCTTGGGAATCCCCAAGCTTTGACGCTTGTACCCTTGAATATTTCTTGGGGTGACACCGGGTGGCATCCCCAAGCTTGAGATTTTGTCCATTCTTCATCTCATTACATCATTCTCTCTCTACACCTGAAATGTTTCCTTCATACAAAACTTCACTCAATCTTTATTAGCAACATTAGTTTATTCAAAAGATATTAGACCTTCGACAAAGCTTTGGAACAGCAAGGATTTTCGCTAAAAACACATGCTACTGTAGCAACTCCTTCAAAAAGCTCAATTCCCCTAAAGAGGACTCAAAAAGGAATCAATAAGAAGCAAATGCAAATAATGACAGAAATCTGTCAAAACAGACCAGCGGGTAGAAACTGGTTTTTTCGAAGACCTTCTGTTGCTCAAATCAAAAAGTGTTGAACTAATGAAAGTTATCTAATATACTGGAGGATTTATTCGTAAATTGTGAGCTCAATCCGAGTTACAGAGACTCCTCAATAATTTTTATGGTGGAGGACAGAAATCTGTTTCGGGACAACAACTCCCCAAATCTTACTACCCTCTCATTAGAGGTCATTCTTGTCACAAAAAGCAAACAAAAAGGATAAGGAGAGGTCATTACAGAAGTAATAACTTCCAAGACTCAAGAAAACTCTTGGGTTATCTCCCAACAAGTATTTTTCTTTAACGCCTTTAAGTTAGGCTTGATAGTTTGAGAAGATGCTCACATAAGAAATATGAATTGAAGTAAAAGAGAGCATCAAGAACCAAATTCAAAACACATTTAAGTATAACCCACTTCCTATGCATAGGAATCTTGTAAAGAAACAAGTCATGAAAGAACAAAGAAACAAGCATAGGAAAGCAAAACAAGTGCAACTTCAAGACTTTCAACATAAAGAGGGGAAACTTAATATTATTGAGATGCATAAAACCATGTTTCCCTCTCTTAGAATAAATTTCAGTAGCATCATGAATAAAATTAACAATATAACTATCACATAAAATATTCTTATCATGAGCCACATGCATAAAATGATCATTAATCTCTACATAAGCATAGTCATTCTTATTAATTGTAGTGGGAGAAAATTCAACAAAATAGCTATCATTGTTATTCTCATCACCATAATCATCAAATATAGGAGGCATATTGTAATCACAATCAATTTTCTCCTCAATAGTAGGTGGACTGAAAATATCATACTCATCATTGTAATCATTATATAGGAGGTTTGGTATCATCATAAGCAATAGAATGGCTATCTTCAAAAGCTGGGGGACTAAAAAGATCATTTTCATCAAAACTAGTTTCCCCAAGCTTAGACTTTTCCATAGCATTAGCAACAATGGTGTTCAAAAAATTCATACTAATAACATTGTTATTAGCATGCAAATAAAGTTTCATAGGTTTTTTAATTTTCTCTTCAAACACTTCATGTCCTAACTCAAGATAAACACTATAGAGCTCTCTAATTTTGTTGTTGTTTTCCATTAAGCCTAACTAGTGAAAATAAGAAACAAAAATACAAAATTGCAGAATCTAAAGGAAATAACTTCGAGCACTCACGACGGAGGATGTGAGTACCTTTTACCTTACCTCCCCGGCAACGGCGCCAGAAAAGAGCTTGATGTCTACGCACTTCTATTCTTGTAGACAGTTGTTGGGCCTCCAAGTGCAGAGGTTTGTAGAACAGCAGCAAGTTTCCCTTAAGTGGATTACCCAAGGTTTATCGAACTCATGGAGTAAGTGGTCAAATGTATTCCCTCTCAAGCAACCCTGCAATCAAGATACAAGAAGTCTATTGTTTCCCCAACACACCCAATACACTTGTCAGGTGTATAGGTGCATTAGTTTGGCGAACAGATAGTGAAATACAAGTGGTAACAGTGCCAGAAAATAGCTTCTGACTTGTTGTTGACGTGGGGTAACGGTGCCAGAAAAGAGCTGATGGCGTGGAGGAAAGGCAAAAGCCCAAAACCTCCCCGGCAAACGGAACAAAGATGGAAGCAAGCAAACATGCAACAGATCTAGTAGCAAACGGTGTTTCAATGCTTAGAAACAAGGCCTAGGGATCATATTTTCACTAGTGAATACTCTCTCATATAAATATCCTCTCTTCATGATACTACTCTTAACTACTCTCCGGTTGGACACTCTAATCCATGGTAGGGCTATAACAGCACACCTCAAAGTCTGCCTTCCCCAATCTAGATAACCCCACACTGTCACCTTGAGCGCTAGATGGTTCCAACAAACACCACAATTTCATAAAGACATCCAACTCCAAATATAACTCATAAAAAATATTCAATCTAGCCAAAGTGCCACACACGGTATGCACACTGTCACTTTCACACACGTGGGGAAAATCATAGATCTATTAAAGCACAAAGAGTATTAATGTAGACTCAAGCCTAAGTGCCACCATGGCAGCACGCTGTCACTTTCACACACATGGGGAGAGCAGAGATCTAATGAAGCACTTGAGTAGCAAGGTAGATCTACTTGATTACAAAGCTCATGACCACAAGATCATGCATAGAGAGAGATATGAACACATAGCTACCGGTAGAGCCCTTAGCCTCGAGGAAGAACTACTCCCTCCTCATCATGGGAATCAGCAACAGTGATGGAGATTGATGGAGATGGCTCCGGGGGCACGTCCCTATCCCGGCAGGGTGTCGGGACAGAGACTTTCTGTCCCCACAAATCTCCCCTTCGGTGGCGGCAGCGCTACAGAGGTTTTTGTGGATTTCTTCTGGATTCCCTAGGGTTTTTTGGTCGGAGGCTTCTTATAGGCGCAGGAATCAAGGTCGGTGGGGGTCCAAGGGGCCCACACCCCTCCAGGCGCCTCCAGGTCTTACCCGCGCCTAGGGGGGGGGGGGTGCGGCCACCCTGTGGCCCCCCTCCGGCTCTGCTTCGTGGTTCCGTGTTGCTCCGGGGAAATAATAACTTTGGCTTTTGTCCCGTCCAATTCCGAGAATATTGATTTTATGCCTTTCTGGAACCAAAAACAGAAGAAAACAGGCAACTGGCACCGTGGCAACTTGTTAATAGGTTAGTTTCAGAAAATATATAAAAACACCTTAAAGTATAGACAAAGCAAAACAAAGTAGATACAAAACAAGCATGGAGGATAAAAAAATATAGATACGTTTCCGACGTATCAGTGTGCGATTTCTACGCTGAGGTACACCATTTTGCTGAGGTTCGTCAGGCATTGAGTAGTGAGCAACAATTCCATTTTCTGCTAGGAACTTAGCAAATGGTCCTGGAATTTGCCCATAAGGAGCATGCCTTCCATAATACTTTCCCCCACGATCCAATCGTACAACTTCAATTTTTGCATTTAGTTGGTTCTTAACTTTGGCTTTGAACACTTTGAATTTATCCAAAGCTTCCGATCGATCGCGTATGGGGTAAATATACCCACACCGGGAGTAATCGTCTGTAAATCTGACGAATGAAGCAAAACCATCTATAGACTTAACATTCGGGGGTCCACATATGTCAATGTGAATAAGTTGGAGAACCCATGTGGCTCTTACGGCTCTTTTTTTAATTGTTTTCTCATATTTTCCTTTGATGCAATCTACACAATTGTCTGCATCTGAAAAGTCTAATGGAAGGAGTACATCATTTTTAATAAGTCTTTTCATTCTCCCCCTCGAAATGTGTCCTAAACAACGGTGCCACAATTTCTATGAAGTGCTAGTACCCTTACATTTCTTGTCATTATTGGAAACATTACTCACATGCATCACATAATCATTGAGAGATAACATATATAATTTTCCTCGTCTGACACCGAGGCCAACATCCTTATTACAATATTTCAAAATAAATTGTTTGTGACCAAACAAACATTCATACATCTCATCATCTAAACAAGAGACAGAAATCAAATTCCTATTGAAAGTAGGTACATAAAGAACATTATTCAATTGAAGACTAAAGCCGGCGTTGAGCTCCAAGGTGAGTGACCCTATTGCTTCAACATCGACTTCAACTTCATTTGCTACTTTAAGCTTTCTTAAACCTCTTGTTGTAGTTTGGATCATATTTAATCCCTGCATGGAGTTAGCAACATGAGAATTTGCTGCTGAATCAATCCACCATGAAGTACAAGAGAAATTTGCATAATATAATTCATCAACAAAAGTAATTTCATCTATACCTCTCATCATCATCATCCACTTGAAGTATTCTGAACAGTTCTTCTTATAATGACCTCCTTTCTTGCAATGGAAGCACACATTCTCATTATTTGCGCTTCCAGAGGACTGTCCAACTTCCTTCTCCTTTCCCTTAGACCTTGGCATTTCTTTATTGAAAGGCTTCTTTGCAGGCTTTGGGGAATTTGGCCCGTCATGCTTTCTCTTTTGGGAGCCAACATGGAAATCTTGGTCCTTGTTCTGCCTCATGAACCTTTCCTCTTCCTGAACAACTTTAGGGGTTAGCTCATGAAGAGTCCACTTTTCCTTCATGGAGTTGTAATTGATCTTAAATTGATCAAATTCGTCAGGAAGGGACTCCAATATCATTATCACAAGAAGATTGTCACTAAGCTCATACTTTAATATCTTTAGCTTTTGTGAAGCAGAAACCATTTTCATTATGTGGCTCCTAACTTCTCCATTACATTTGTACTTCCCAAGTAGCTTATGAAGAAGCTCATGTGCATAAACCTTTTCGGAGCCTTGAAACTGCTTCTCCAAGGATGCCATAAATTGCTTAGGAGTATCCATCTTGGGAAGAGCCCCAATAATCTCAGGTGAGATGGAAGACTTCATCAGTAGCATAGCCACATGATTAGATCTTTTCCATTTCTCCATCTTGGAGTCATAAGCTTTCTTTAATTCTTCATACCCCGCGGCACCAACAACGGGTGCCGTGGGCTTATCCTCCCTTAAGGCATAATCAAATTCACCCAAGGCCAAGCTTAACTCGATTGAGTTCTTCCACCGAGGGAAGTTACCGTCTGTCAGTGCCTCGACAATGTCATAGCGTATGGCAGCGGAAGTCGGTGCAGGAGTTGATGAAGACGCCATTGCTGCCCGGTTGATGCAGGCTTGTGCAGTAGTCGAGGAAGACAACGCAGGGAAGGTACGGATACCCTCCGGCCGCCAGCGGCACTGCCCTGGCATCGGCGCGGTGTAGGCTGGCCTTACCGTCGCTGCTGCGCCGCCCTAGATCGGTAGGGTTTTGGGGATATTGGGGAGTAGGGAAAACAGATCGTGGACTAGCACAACCAGATCGCTGTGAGACTCCCCTTCTTTATATGGCGCAGGTGACAGGGCACCTATAGCCATTGGTTGGTTCAGGTGCCCCCGATCAGGGCGCGTAAGCTAGCGTACGAGACCACCATCTCGTTGGTTTTGGTGGGCCCCTTTTGACTTAACGTTAATCTTATCTTTATCCCTTTATTTAACTCTGTCTCTGTCTGTTAAACGTGACAGATCAATACCAACAACCCTTTCAAGCCTTCTCGATGAGTCCATGCTTATGCTTGTTTATCTACCCCACCAGCTTAGTTTCTAGATGTGTTCCCTTATCCTATGCATATATAGCCTAGGATGGTAATGTGAGTCAGTTGATTGTAGACAAACGAAATTGTTGCAAAATGTACCCATATTTCTCAATTTCCTTTGAATCGCAGGCTTAAGAGCTTTTTTTCACTAGGAAAGCTATGTTCCATCATGAAACTTTCTTACAAATCCATATGTTGCTACCATCCAGACTAGTGATGATAGTGTAATTGTTCCGACGGTACCTTTTCAGCTAGTATACGTTATGCAATGTATAATCAGTTTTTTTTTTAAGGAATGTATAATCAGTCTCATTCATTTTTTTTGAAGACGCAAAAATCTGTATCGGACAAAATGCACGGAATCTTGTTTCAATACTTTGCTGAAGTAAAAAGATCGTACTCCTATAATCATATTCCCGTTATTTAGTCTCATTTAAAGTTCATGTTCCAGGCATAAAATAGTCCTGAAAAAAGAATAGCGATGAGCTAGTGATGCCGCCCCGCCGGGACTCTGAGTCCGCTCTTCTCCCAGACGCAGTAGTTGTTCCCGTGCGCGACGACATGGAAGTCTGACGGGATCAAATTTCCAAGATCGTACCGTGACCCGATCTTGGTGATAACTTTGTCATCAATCATGGCCACGTAGACGTCTCCCTCGGCGGCGAGGATGTTCAGCTTGCTGCCCGGATGAATCCCATTTCTTGATCTGACGGCAGCCAGTGCGCTGATCTCCTGCTTCAGGTTCCAGTCGAACACGTGATCGTAGAACTGTACATAAAGAAGGCAAAGTGGATGTTAATATGGATGTTGGGTTGATATTGACATGCTGAACATCCTGGGTGGAGTCAGATGAGAGCACACTTACAATGCATGGAACTCCTGGGTGGGTTAGGATGTAGGCGTATCCCTGCATGACCTTGTCAGAGGGGAATGGCCACGAGTTCTGTGTGGATCCGGTGTCGTGGTTGTCGACGAAGGTGACGGCCCTCTCGGGCATCCACCCGATCATCCCCGGAGCCTTGCCGTTTCCGTCCTTCATCCGCCATAACTCGCCCTGCACGGCCGCCTGTAGCTCCCCCTTGGTGGTGAAGTCGAACGCCGAGGCCGGCCCGCCCACGGTCTGCGCCCAGTTGACCAGCTCCTGCCTGTCGGCGTCCTGGTTGCGCGACGGCTCGCCGTTTCCGTCGTAGCGCATGTTGCTCCATATCTCGGCGACCACGAAGGTGGGCTTGGTGTTCTGGACATACACCTTGGCGACGTCGGCGGAGTAGCCCTTGGCGAAGTCGAGGCGCCAGCCGGCGAAGCCGAGGTCGGACCTGAGCCAGTTGAGCCAGTCGGAGAGCTCCTTCTGGACGCGCGCGTTGAGGTGGTCGATGTCCGGGGCGGCGCCGAAGGCCGCGCCGGTGTCGCGGTGGCCGCGGCCGTTGGAGTACTGCGTGTCGTCGCTGCAGACCATGTCGGGGCCCCAGTCGAGGCGGGTGTCGGCGGTGCCGCCCTCGAAGACGCAGTAGATGCCGCGGCCGTCCTTGTAGTCGGCGCAGCGGTGGTTGATGACGATGTCGGCGACGCACTGGACGCCCTTGGCGTTGAAGGCGGCGATGAGAGACTTGAGCTCCGCGGCGGTGCCGTACTTGGAGGCGTTGAGGTCGTAGAGGCGGCCGGGCATGTACCCCTGCGGCGCCACGGAGTGCGACGGGGGCGGGAGCCAGACGTGCGTGGCCCCGGAGGCGGCGATGTCGCCCACGTGCCCTTCCAGGAAGTTGTACCACCCTCCTTGCTTCTTCCACGACTCCCAGTTAAACCCCTGCATGACCATATATACACATCCAGGGATGATACTGTGATCTCAGACAACCAAGGTCGACGATGCACAGAGGCATGTACAGTACGTACCTGGAAGAGGATCTGTGCTTGGGCCAAGTAGGAGGCCAAGCAAAGCAGCACGAAGAGGAAGGGCAGGTGGCTGGCCGAACGCTTCCCCATATTTGCCCGTACGTGCTGTTCTTCCGCTTGCTACTACTGATCTTTGATCTGCTGTTTGAGCTGTGGTGTGGATTGCCATGGCCGTGTGCATGGGAATTTATAGGCGCAGCCGGACGGACACTTTTGGGCCAGTGGATGGATCAAAATCGAATGGATAAGTTCCGTTGCTCCGAACGAGAAGAGGAACGGCATATCGATCGTTATGCATGGTGCTGCGACCCGCCGCGCGTGGCTCATTAAGAAGTGGATAAAAAGGGGCAGGCTCGGGTTGCGTGTTGCAAGGGACGCGAGTAGAGGATGAGGCGACCGTTACTGCTTGGGGCAACTCTCTGGTACGTGCGTGCGCGCGGCATCGATTTGTAATGTCTGCCTCAGGCCATCTCCATCTAGCTGACCTATTTCAAACACCAGAGGTGTCTTAATCGGTTTGTTCGGATACGTCAGCAGATACGAAATTATGTTATTTTGGTTTTTAACCGTTTGGTTCGGGTGTCTCTAGTAGTTTTTCAAGTTTTGGTTCACGCCGGTGATAGCGTCTATGCTCATGGACTTTCATGCTTCTGCGAGACACATGCCATCTAGGATGGTCCACTTGACTCGGGGCTGCGTCAGTGGTGCCGTCCTCGGCTTCCTCTTCCTCTTCCCCTTGGCTGTCGCCGCAACGTCCTCTTCGGCTTCCTCCTCATCCTCGCCTTTTGTCTGGTCATTCATCTGGCTGTCGGCGAGATCCTGCGAGTCCAGGCCATGCTCGGCGTCGGTGCGAAGTCCAGGTTCAAGAAAGGTTTCTATTTTGTCACCGAGGAAATCATATCCATAGTTGTGGATTCTACTATGGATGTTGAGGCCTTTAAATCTCTAGTTTAGTACTGGTTCGTGTAGGTCTAAGGGTTCAATGTTGAGTCGGTTTCGTACTGCTGCCTTGTGCGTGTATATAAGCACACCTCGGGCCTTGAGATTTAGAACTGTGTAAGTTGAGAAGAAAATAAATAAAAGAAGGGGAACGACACTTGCCCTTGGCCATAAGATTTTTTAAGAGTGCTTGTTTGTCTAGTTTGATGTAGTCAATCTATGGGCTAATTCCAACAATTGGTATCAGAGTGAGGTTAAGGATTTGAAGCCGCACTTGACTCGTGAAGGCGACCCGACTAGCGCCTCGGGACGGGCAACCAGGTGGAGACAGCGAGCGTGTCATCGTCGGTGAGGTGCCGGACAATTGTCGTTCAACGGAGCGATGCGGAGGAGACGGCAAGGAGGTGTCGCGACAAGGTGGTGGAGGTGGATGGTCGTTTATGGAAGCGGTAGTGTCGAGGAGCGGTGCCGGAAGGCTCATCAAGATCGTCATCTGGGAGAGTGTGACTCAAGGAGTCAAGTGTGTGCATGTTTTCACGTGTGGTTAGTATCGCGGTGTGAGTCATCGTCGTGTCCAGGTGCTCGTCCCCGTAAGGATCCGTTGCAGCTGGAGCACGTCACAGTTGAGAGGTGTGCACGGTGTTCCGTGAGTTGTGTCCATGTCCTCATGGAGTGTCCTGGCTGCGGTAAACGTAGGTTCGGTGCGATGCCGAAGGTGGACGGTACTAGGAGAAGGTACCGTAAAGCGAGAAGGTGTGCAAGCAGTAGAAGGAGAAGGTACTGCAAGCAAGTACAAGAGGAATATGGTACGAACCGAGTGCATGGATGATGGTGGCTCAGTTGATGTAAGCCTGTTGGGAAACCCCAAGAGCAAGATATGATAAGCACAACAGCAAATTTTCTCCCAGTTATAGAACCAAGGTTATCAAACCAGTAGAAGAAAGAAACAACTTCCGAAGGTGTTGCTAGCAACGTGGAACCTGCACACAACATAACCAAAATATTTTGCCCCAACTTATCAATAAGGTTGTCAAGCTCACTGGTTTTACTGAAAATAAAGGATTAAATGTATAGTATGGAAGATAGTTGCTTGTAGTAATTGCAGAAATTAAACAGTAAACAATAGATGGAATATCAATGGGAAGGAATAGACCGGGGTCTATAGTTCACTAGAGGTGTTTTCTTCATAAGATAAATAACATCTTGGATGAACAAATAACAGCGGGTCAATTGACAAATAGAGAATGCATAACAATGCATGTACATGACATGATAATCACTATGAGATTTACTTGGGCATTACAACATGATACATAGACTGTAATCTAACTTCATCTATGACTAATAATCCACCTTCAGGATATCATCCGAACAACCCTCGGGTATTAAGTTGCAAGCAACAGATAATTGCATTAAACAAAGTGTGTAAAGTAAACAATACAATTTCCCTTGGACAAAGGATTGTTGTTTTGTCCCTAGTAGCAACAACACATCTACAATCTTAGAAGTTTTTGTCACTCTCCCAGATTACTAGAGGCATGAACCTACTATCGAGCATAGATACTCACTCTTGGAGTTACAATCTTAAAATAACTACTAGCAATGGTAGAACAATAATCAATCTGACATAGTACTCAATATTTATCGGATCCCCGCAAACACAACATGTAGCATTACAATAAGTTGATCTTGATCATGATAGGCAACTCACAAGATCTAAACATGATGGCATAAAATAGGAGAAACAACCATCTATCTACTGCATGGACCCGTAGTCCAAGGATAAACTACTCACACATCACTCTGGAGGCAGGCATGGTGATGAAGAAGGCCTCTGGGATGATCTCTCCTCTCCGGCAGGGTGCCGAGAAGAGCTTCGGATCCCTCCCGATCTAGGGATGGAGATGGCGGCGGCTACAGACTTTTTCGTGGAATTCTGATCGGGTACTTAGGTTTTTTTGCCTTGGGGGGAATATATAGGCGAAGGGGCAAGGTCGGTGGAGATCCAGTGGGCCACACCCTAGAGAGGCGCCCCTGGCCGCGCCTAGGACAGGTTTGGCTGCCCTGGGGTGCGCCTTCCCCTCTCCTTCGGGCTCCGTGTCGTGCCGGGCAAAATAGGAACTTTAGATTTTGTTTTGTCCAATTCCGAGAATATTTTTTTACTAAATTTTCTGAAACAAAAAACAGCAGAAAATAGGAAACTGACACTGTGGCATCTTGTTAATAGGTTAGTTCCAAGAAATGCATAAAAATGCCTAAAAGTGTAGACAAAACATAAGATAGTTGGTACAAAACAAGCATGGTACAAAACAAGCATGGAACATAAAAAATTATAGATACGTTTGCAACGTACCAAGCATCCCCAAGCTTAACTCTTGCTCGTCCTCGAGTAGGTAAGTGATAAAAATAATAATTTTTGAGGTGATATGCACCATCACAATCTTGATCAAGGTATTGCAAAGCATTGATAGTTGGGATCAAAGTACTCTAAACATAAGCATGAAAGATATATTTCTAACAATAAGATATAGCAACTATGTTGCAACATGAAAGGCAACACAAACAAAAGATCATGAATAATGCTTTGAAAGACTTTTGTTTGTTTCTCATATAGAAAATATAGCAAGAGTGGTATTCAACTTGTCCTTCATGGAATAGCAAAACATAAATGCATAGGACACCTTCAAAGTTGATAAAGGTTACTAGATACAAATAATTTAAGAACAAGCAATACCATAATTATGAATCAATCAACAAGTTTTGGGACAATGCACATTGAACTCAGAATGACAACTATGCTCTCTTAACTAGTGCATAAAGATAGAAGATGAAGACTGAACATAAAAGTAAAAAAGAAAGGCCCTTCGCAGAGGGAAGTAGGGATTTAATGGTTTTATAAATATGAGTTATATGCTTGACAGATCATAAGTTGAAAATCTCATGCCCCTTGAGTACGAGTACCGAAACCTCATGCTACTCAACTTTGGTCAGAGGCAAGTTCTTGTCATTGTAAGTATATGTGTATCATAGAGAACCACCAACGGGGTACCCCTTGCCCCATGACACAGGAGCTATCTCATATCAAAATGACAAGACAACAGAGAGTGAGCATCTCAGCGGTCTTTTTATTTACTATTTGCATAGTTTTTTTTATTGAGGATACTTCATAGAATGTCACTATGGTTTTGCTATAAGTTTCCACCATGATTAGGCATGGCTTAGTCTAGCCGTCCAGGCGTTTCTCTAACACGTATACGAACTCCATAGACTTACAAGTTCCCATCTTATTTCACACCGCCGGCATCCATAAACAAAAGAACATGATATCAACTAAATAAATAAGTGCAATGTCGAAAGCATACCCTATGACATCATGGTTTTGCTAACTCCCAACTTATAATTTTGCAAGCACATAAGCATCATAAGACACTCATAATGGTTCAAGTTTATTAAGTGCAAGAAATAAAATGTGCCTTCAAGTTCGTGAGAGCTTTAATCACTAATTTTCACATAACAAAATTTTAATTTGGAAGATAGATAAAAACATGAATATACTTGGAATGGTGTAACACACCATGCATAGGAGTTTATAGTGTACTCTTTGGAATAACTTGGTTTCTTGGTAGTTGGATGCACGAGTAGAGATCATACTCAGTACAGGTAGAGGCTAGCACAAGACTGGGAGCGACCAACTAAGAGAGCAATAATGGCCATAATCATGCAGAGCGACAAAACATTGTTAATCAAAGCATAAAGTGATATCACAATTCAAAAACTAAATGATCATAGAGGCTAAGGTGACTGGTTCATAGTCATAACATGGTGTAAGCATGTGCCAAGTCAACCCAAATAAAGCATCAAAGGAGAATACCATAATATTATGCTTTTGTGTGCTAAAACAACACATGATTCTTTCATGACACATTAAGCAATCTCAATTGTTTGAAACAATTCATGCTACAACAATAATCACTAAGCATATGGTCAAAGCAACATCTAACATGTCATAATAAAGCCTAAGCCACAGTCAAATACAAGCTTCTTTTTGTACCAACATAAGCATGAAACTTTCTACTCTTTTCCAACACCAATCAAATTATTTGAAACAACTCACAAAGATAATAATCAATAAAGACCACAGAGCTTGTCTCCCCTAACTACAAAGAAGAAATAAAAAGTTCTAAGCAAAAAGAAGAAAACTAAAGCTAAACGCAGTACTAGCAAAACAGAACACTCACTGAACAATAAGAATGAAAACTAGAGTGTTCTAGGCAATGAGAAACGGGGTGTGACTTCTCCAAAAGAAATGTGCTGGGTTACAACCAACTTATTGCAGCAAACAAAGAAAAATAAAATGAAAAACAAAAACAAATACGCTCAAAGAACAACATATAGTGCATGAAGCAAAAATATAGTGTCTTGAAAGAAGACCTGAGATTTTTGTTGATGAAGATGGGGATGCCTTGGGCATCCCCAAGCTTTGACGCTTGTACCTCTTGAATATTTCTTGGGGTGACACAGGTGGCATCCCCAAGCTTGAGCTTTTGTCCATACTTCATCTCATCATGTCATTCTCTCCCTACACTTGAAAACTTACTTCATACAAAACTTCACACAATCTTCATTAGAAACATTAGTGTATTCAAGATAATAAGCCTTTGGGGTTCAGTTTTAACTCAAGTGAATCATCCATTAAAACATAGGATACTGTAGCGACTTCTTTTAAAAGCTCAAGTGATAAAAAAGAACTCAAAAAGAAATCGACTAAGAGGCAAATGCAAATAATGGCAGAAATCTGTCAAAATAGACTTGCAGGTAAAGACCAATTTTTTGAAAAATCTTCTAATACTCAAATCGAAAAGTTCAAAACTAACGAAAGTTGTATAAATATCAGGGGCATGTGCACAAAATATTTCAGCTCAATTCGACGTTCTAGGAATATTTAAGATGTTTTACAGTGAAGCACAAAAATCTCTTTCGGGACAGCAACTTCCCCAAATCTTACTTTTCCTCTCATTAGAGGCTATTCTTGGCACAAAAACCAAAAAGGATAAGGAGAGGTTATTACAGTGGTAATAACTTCCAAGACTCGACAAAAGAAAAACTTACTAAAATAAAAAATTGGGTTATCTCCCGAGAGTGCTTTTCTTTAACGCCTTTCAGCTAGGCACAAAAAGCAAGAATCAAGTATTTTTGAATGAAGAAGCATCAACATCAATATTTGTTCTAATAAGAGAATCAAAAGATAGCTTATCTCTTTTTCTAGGGATTGTTTCATACCTTTCTTGAATGGGAATTGATATTTAATGGTGCCTTCCTTCATATCAATAATGGCACCAACAGTTCTAAGAAAAGGTCTTCCCAAAATAATAGGAGAAGAAGCATTGCATTCAACATCCAAAACATAGAAATAAACAGAGACAAATGTATTGTTAACCATAATAAGAACATCATTAATTCTCCCCATAGGTTTCTTATTAGCATTATCAGCAATATGGACATCCAAATAACAATCTTCCAATGGTGGTAAATCAAGCATATCATAAATTTTTCTAGGCATAATAGAGACACTAGCACCAAGATCACATAAAGCTTTGAAATCAAAATCATTTACTTTCATATTAATGATGGGCTCCCAACCATCTTCTAATTTCTTAGGAATAGAAGCTTCATGTTTCAATTTTTCTTCTTTAATTTTTATGAGAGCATTTGTAATATGTTTTGTAAAAGCCATATTCATATCACTAGCATTAGGACTTCTAGCAAGCTTTTGCAAGAACATAATTACTTCAGAGATATTGCAACCATCAAGATCAAAATAAAAATTATATCCAAGGTAGTAGAACTATTGTCTCCCATATTTCGAAAAATTTCAGCATTTTTATTGGAAAACATTTTAGTGGGTTTAGGCAATGTTGCAAAAGGAATGGGGACTTTGTCTACACCAATTATTTTATCATTAATAGTAGGAGGTTTTCTAGCATCAACATCACTAGTGGTGGTAATGGTACAAATTTTAGTCATACTATTATTTCTAGCAATTTCATCTTCTCTTTCCCACCTAGCATGCAATTCAGCTAACATCCTAACATTTTCATCAATTCTAACTTGTATGGCATTAGTAGAAGCAAAGGGATTTTCCATAGTTTCAGGTTTAACCGCCATTTTATTAATCAAAGAAGATTGTGTTTCAGACAAAATATGAAATATTTTTTTCAGCATTCAAAATTTTGGCTTTCAAACCAGGAATTTCCCTATTTAAATTCTCAAGTTGACAACTAATATTTTTCAAAATGGCAGATTGTTCCTCCATGGTTTTAGTAAATAATGTATTCTGCTCATATTGCATTTGCATGAAGTTTTTAGTGGATCTTTCAACTTCCAAAATCTTTTCTTCACCAGGTAATCCAGATTTACCATGATAACTATTACTATTATTAGGAGGATATGGCCTATAATTATTATTACCAAAATTATTCCTATATGCATTGTTGCTAAAATTATTACTTCTAATGAAGTTCGCATCAACTTGCTCTTCTTGAGCAACCAAAGAGGCTAAAGGAAGATTATTTGGATCAATATGAGCTTTTCCACTAACAAGCATAGCCATAATAGTATCAATTTTATCACTCAAGGAGGAGGTTTCTTCAACAGAATTTACCTTCTTACCTCGTGGAGCTCTCTCAATGTGCCATTCAGAATAATTAATTATCATATTATCTAGGAGCTTTATTGCAACACCCAAAGTGATGGTCATAAAGGTACCTCCAGTAGCCGAATCCAACAAATTTCTTCAAGAAAAATTCATTCATGCATATAAGGTTTGGATAATCATCCAAGTAGTCAGTCCATGAGTGGGCAATTATTCACTGAATATTTCATTCTTTTCCAAGCTTGAGCAACATGTTCATTGTCAAATTGTTTAAATTTCATTATTTCACTTCTCATGGATATAATCTTAGCAGGAGGATAATATTTTCCAATGAAAGCATATTTGCATTTAATCCAAGAATCAATACTATTTTTAGTCAAAGATAGCAACCAATATTTAGCTCTTCCTCTTAAAGAGAAAGGAAACAATTTAAGCTTAATAATATCTCCATCTACATCCTTATATTTTTGCATCTCACAAAGTTTTAAAAAATTATTAAGGTGATCAGCAACATCATCAGTACTAACACCAGAAAATTGCTCTTTCATAACAAGATTCAGTAAAGCAGGTTTAATTTCATATAAAGTAGCTTCAAGAACAAGTGGAGCAATAGGTATGTGATGGCTCCTAAGTTGATGTAGGAGCGCTTCGTTGGAAACCCCAAGAGCAAGGTGTGAAGCAGCACAGCAGCAAATCTTCCCTCAGTAGAGACTGAGGTTATCGAACCAGAAGGAGGAAGGAAACGTCACACAGGTGTTGGAAGCAACATGGAGACCTGCACAACACAAACTCAAGACTTTGTCCCAACAAATCAGTGAGGTTGTCAAGCTCACCGGTTTGCTGTAGTAAAGGATTAAACATATGGTGTGGAAGGTAATGGTTTGCAGCAAGTAAACAAGTAATAGTGGAGGATGTATTGATGGTAAAGATTGGACAGGGGTCCATAGTTCACTAGAGGTGCTCTTCTTAGATAAACAACATGGCATGAAGGGTAAACAAATTACAACAGGGCAATTGACAGGAACTGAGCAAGGCATAACAATGCAATTACTAGTCATAAAGATCCTATGAGATTCGATTGGGAAATACAACAAGATACATAGACCGCCATCCAACTGCATTTATGACTAAAAGTCCACCTTAAGGTTATCATCTGAACCCCCTCCAGTATTAAGTTGCAAGCAACAGACAACTGCTTTAAGCAAAGTGTGTAAGGTAAACAATCCACATGTTGAATGAACAAGAGACCGTTGTTTTCTCCCTAGTAGCAACAACACATCTACAACAGAAGAGATTTCTGTCACTTCCCTTGGAAACTAGAGGCATGAACCCACTATCGAGCATAAATACTCCCTCTTGGAGTCACTAGCAACTACTTGGCCAAGATAACCACTATCAACGGAGAGCATGCAAGATCACAAACAACACAGACATGATAGAATCATAAAGACAAAACGATTAATCAAACCAACATAATAATCTCAATATCCATCGGATCCCCGCAAACACAACATGCATGATTACAAATAGATTAGATCTTGATCATGAACGGAGCTCACAAGATCTATACATGAAAGCACAAAGCAGGAGATACAACCATCTAGCTACTACATGGACCCATAGTCCAAGGTGGAACTACTCACGAATCATACCGGAGAGAAGGCCTCCGGGATGATCTCCCCTCCGGCATGGTGCCGGGAAGAGCTTCAGATCCCCCCGATCTAGGGACGATGGTGGCGGCGGCTACAGAAGGTTTCGTGCATATTTGATCGGGTATTCAGGGTTTCTACATCGGGGGCTTATAGGTGACGGGGGAGGACAAGGAGGCAGCCAGGGGCTGCAAACCCTAGCCAGGCGCAGGCTAGGGCCCACCCGCGCCTAGTATGGGTCTGCCCCCCCTGGCTGGCCTCTCGGGCTCCCCTCTGGACTTCTTGTTCCCCACGGAAAGTAATTTACTTTGTTGTTTTTCCCGTCCAATTCCGAGAATATTTCTTTACTAACTTTTCTGAAACCAAAAACAACAGAAAACAGGCATCTGGCATTGTTGCAACTTGTTAATAGGTTAGTACCAGAAAACATGTAAAAATCACCTCAAAGTGTAGACAAGTAAAGCAAAGTAGATACTAAACAAGCATGGAGCATCAAACATTATAGATACATTTCCGACGTATCAACATCCCAAGCTTAACTCCTGCTCGTCCTTGAGTAGGTAAGTGATAAACAGAATAATTTTTGAGGTGAACATGCACCCTCACAATAAAGATCCAACCATTTGCAAGCATTGAAAGCTAGGATGAAAGAACTCTAAACATGTGCATGAAATAATGGAGTTCTAACAGTAGGACATAGTAAATATGTATGCAACATGGCAAGATACAAACAAATATCATGAATAACATGCATTGAAAAACGTTTGTTTGTTTCACATACAGAAAACATAGCATAGTGGCAATCAACTTGTCCCTCATAGAGTAGCAATATAGATGCATAGGACACCTGCAAAGTTCACAAGGGTGACTAGAAACAAATAGCACAAGAACAAGTAATATCACAATATGCATCAATTAATAAGCTTTTGGAACACTGCACACAAGATGACAACTATGATGGTGCCTAAAGGTAGAAGGTGGAGACTCAAATAATGGTGGAAGATAGGTCTTTTTTATAAAGGAAGCATGGATTACAAGTTTCAGAAAGAGCTTTCAAAAATTATGGTACTTGTTAGCTTTCATCCCTCATTGCCCCTATCATAAGCATCTTGAAGTGGTTAAGGTTAAAGTGGCAAAGCTGGAGTATATGCTTGACAAAGTATAAGTTGACAATCTCAAGTCCCTTGAATATGAGGTCCACACCTCATGGATACTCAACTTAGGGCCCAGGAAAGTTCTTGTCACTGTAAATATTTGCATATCATTGAGAATCGCCAACGGGGTACCCCTTGCACATGGTGCAGGAGCTTTCCCATAACCAAAATGACAAGGCAAGCAGACAATGAGCATCTCAGCAATATTTTTGTTTACCATATGCATATATTTTTTATTAAGGATGCTTCATAGATAGCTCACTATGGTGATGCTGCAAGTTTCCACCATGATTAGGCATGGCTTAGGCTAGCGGCCTAGGCGTTTCTCTAAAACAGAATACAAACTCCATGGACTTACAAGTTCCCACTTCATTTCACACCGGTAACATCCATAGACAAAAGAGCATGATATCAACGGAGTACAAAAGTACAAGTGCAATGTTGAAAACGTTCCCCGTGACAGCACGGTTTTGCTAATCCCAACTTATAAGTGCAAGCATATACAACAAAGTTGTCTCAATGGTTCAAGTTTATTTTGGGGCAAAGAATAAAATGTGCCATCAAGTTCGTGAGTGCTTTAATCACTAAGTTTTCACATAATAAAATAGTTTTTAATTGGAAGATAGTTGAAAACAAGAATATACTTGGAATGGTGTAACACACCATGCATAGGAGTTTATAGTGGACACTTTGGAATAACTTGGTTTCTTGGGAGTTGTAAGCATGAGTAGAACTTACTCATACAAGTGGAGGCTAGCAAAAGACTGGGAGCAACCAACTAAGAGAGCATAATGGCCATAATCATGCAGAGCAACAAAGCATTACTAATAAAAGCAAAGAGTGGTACTACAAGTCAAGGACTAAATGATCATAGAGGCTAATGGTGACTTGTCATAGTAATAACATGGTGTAAGCATGTGCCAAGTCAACCCAAGCAACGCATCAAAGGAGAATACCACAATACTATGCTTTTGCATGCTAAAATAACGCATAATTTCTTCAAGGCACACTAAGAAATCCCAATTGTTTGGAACAAGACATGCTACAACAATAATCACTAAGCATAATGCTAAAACAACACCTAGCATGTCATGCTAAAGTCCAAGTCACAGTCAATGCAAGCTCTTCTTGCACTTACAAGCAAGAACTTACTACTCCTTTCCAACACCAAGAAAACTTATTTGGAAAATAACACAGCGAGAACGGGGGTCCAAACTTACTTTATTCAAAAAAACTAAACAACCTAAGCAAATAAAATGAAAACTAAGACGCTCCAAGAACAACACAACTGCGCATGAAACAATAAAAGTGAAGTGTCTAGACAGACCTAAGCTTTTTATTAATGAAGAAGGGGATGCCTTGGGCATCCCCAAGCTTTGACGCTTGTACCTCTTGGATATTTCTTGGGGTGACATCATGGTGGCATCCCCAAGCTTGAGCTTTTGTCCATTCTTCATCTCATTACATCATTCTCTCTCTACACCTGAAATTTTTCCTTCATACAAAACTTCACACAATCTTCATTAGCAACATTAGTTTATTCAAAAGATATTAGACCGCTTGGTAAATCTTTGGAACAGCAAATTTTTTCACTAAAAACACAAGCTACTATATCAAATCCTTCAGAAATCTCAATTAACCTGAAGAGAACTCAAAAAGGAATCAATAAGAAGCAAATGCAAATAATGGCAGAAATCTGTCAAAACAGACCAACAGGTAGAAACCGATTTTCTCGAACATCTTATGTTAATCAAATCAAAAAGTGTTTAACTAACACAAGTTAGATAACATACTGGGGGATTTATTCATAATTTTTGAGCTTAATCCGAGTTACGGAGACTCCTCACGAATTTTTTTGGTGGAGGACAGAAATCTGTTTCGGGACAGCAACTCCCCAAATCTTACTTCCCTCTCATTAGAGGTCATTCTTGGCACAAAAAGCAAACAAAAAGGATAAGGAGAGGTCATTACTTAATTAATGACTTCCAAGACTCTTGGGTTATCTCCAACAAGTACTTTTCTTTAACGCCTTTAAGTTAGGCACGAGAAGCAAGAAGAATCAAGTATTTTCAAATGAAGAAGCATTAACATCCATACTTGCAAAATCTTCAACTATGAAAGGTAACTCATACAAATGGGTTTTGTAGGATCCCTTCTCATCTCTCTTTGGTCTACTACTTTCATCAAAAAGATTTTCAGGAGCAATCCAATCAAAATTCTTCTTAAAGGCTTCATGCATTCCAACAAGCTTAAAGGGTATGGGTATCTTAAATTCTTCTCTAGGCTTAGTTTTATCAGACATTTCCACAACATCTACATCGGAGCCTAGCATATTGAAACACTCAAAGACCTTTTTGGCTTCCCTAACAACATCATGGAATTCATTAAATAAAGTTTCAAGGATGAATTCCCTCTTTTCAGAATTCTTTTCTTCTTTTAGTTTTAGAAACAAGAATTGCATGAAGGGGTTAAGGCTAACAAACCTAGCCTCCAGCATATGAACTAAAGAAGCTGCAACAATCTCATAATTAGGAGCAAGTTCAGCTATAGATTTGTTCTCAATATCCTCATGCTTGCTAACATGATTAAAGAATTCTTCAATATTATCTTTCCCAATTATGGAGCCACTACCTATTGCAAGATCTTTTAGGGCGGACTTGGGGAACAACCTGGTGAGCAAGAGCAAGGTGGCAACTAGAGCAGGAACTAATTTTTTTGTGTTTTAGAATAAAGAAAGCAAACCAAACTAGACTATTTTTTTGGGTTTTTTTGGAAAGAGGCAAACAAAACCAAGCAAAAGAAACAAATTAAAAACAAAGTAAAGAGAAAGGAACTGAAGGACTCCCCTTGTGAAGACGTCCATAGCCTCCCCGGCAACGGCGCCAAAAAACTTGTTGATGGCGCCTAAGTTGATGTAGGAGCGCTTCGTTGGAAACCCCAAGAGCAAGGTGTGAAGCAGCACAGCAACAAGTCTTCCCTCAGTAGAGACCGAGGTTATCGAACCAGAAGGAGGAAGGAAACGTCACACAGGTGTTGGAAGCAACGTAGAGACCTGCACAACACAAACTCAAGACTTTGTCCCAACGAATCAGTGAAGTTGTCAAGCTCACCGGTTTGCTGTAACAAAAGATTAAACGTATGGTGTGGAAGGTAATAGTTTGCATCAAGTAAACAAGTAACAGTGGAGGATGTATTGATGGCAAAGATTGGACCGGGGTCCATAGTTCACTAGAGGTGCTCTCCTTAGATAAACAACATGTCATGAAGGGTAAACAAATTACAGCAGGGCAATTGACAGGAACTGAGCAACGCATAACAATGCAATTACTAGTCAGAAAGATCCTATGAGATTCGATTGGGCAATACAGCAAGATACATAGACCTCCATCCAAATGCATCTATGAATAGAAGTCCACCTTCAGGTTATCATCCGAACCCCCTCCAGTATTAAGTTGCAAGCAACAGACAACTGCTTTAAGCAAAGTGTGTAAGGTAAACAGTCTACATGTTCCATGAACAAGAGACCGTTGTTTTCTCCCTAGTAGCAACAACACATCTACAACCAAAGAGATTTCTGTCACTTCCCTTGGAAACTAGATGCATGAACCCACTACCGAGCATAAATACTCCCTCTTGGAGTCACTAGCAACTACTTGGCCAAGATAACCACTAGCAACGGAGAGCATGCAAGATCACAAACAACACAGACATGATAGAATCATAAAGACAAAACCATTAATCAAACCAACATAATAATCTCAATATCCATTGGATCCCCACAAACACAACATGCATGATTACAAATAGATTAGATCTTGATCATGAACGGAGCTCACAAGATCTATACATGAAAGCACAAAGGAGGAGATACAACCATCTAGCTACTACATGGACCCATAGTCCAAGGTGGAACTACTCACGAATCATACCGGAGAGAAGGCCTCCGGGATGATTTCCCCTCCGACAGAGTGCCGGGAAGAGCTTCAGATCCCCCCGATTTAGGGACGATGGTGGCGGCGACTACAGACGGTTTCGTGGATATTTGATCGGGTACTCAGGGTTTCTGCATCAGGGGCTTCTTATAGGCGAAAGGGAGGCCGTGGAGGCAGCCAGGGGCTGCAAACCCTAGCCAGGCGCAGGCTAGGGCCCACCCGCGCCTAGGGTGGGTCTGCCCCCCTGACTGGCCTCCCGGGCTCCCCTCTGGACTTCTTGTTCCCCACGGAAAGTAATTGACTTTGTCGTTTTTCCTGTCCAATTTTCAGAATATTTTTTTACTAACTTTTCTGAAACCAAAAACAACAGAAAATAGGCATCTGATACTGTTGCAACTTGTTAATAGGTTAGTACCAGAAAACATGTAAAAAGCACCTCAAAGTGTAGACAAGTAAAGCAAATTAGATACTAAACAAGCATGGAGCATCAAAAATTATTGATACGTTTCCGACGTATCAGTATGCACATGAAATCATTGTTGTTTTTGCTAGTGAAGTCACACAACTGAGTGTTTTCAAGAGTAGTCATTTTTGCAAGATTAAAGCAAGCCAACAGAAATAACAACTAAAATAGGAACTATTTTTTTTGTGTTTTTTGATAAAAAGAAGAAAACCAAACAAAGCAAAACAAAAACAAAGTAGAGAGAATGGTTGTGCGAGACTCCCCTTGCAGAAATCTTCTTTCTCCCCTGCAACGGCGCCAGAAAATCTTGATGATGGCTGAGTTGATGTAAGCCTGTTAGGAAACCCCAAGAGCAAGGTATGATGAGTACAGCAACAAGTTTTCCCTCAGTTATATAACCAAGATTATCAAACTAGTAGGAGAAAGAAACAACTTCTGAAGGTGTTGCTAGCAACGTGGAACCTGCACGCAACACAACCAAAATACTTTACCCCAACTTATCAATGAGGTTGTCAAGCTCACTAGTTTTGCTAAAAGCAAAGGATTAAACGTATAGTGTGGAAGATAGTAATTGCTTGTAGTAATTGCAGAAATTAAACAGTAAACATTAGATGGAATATCAATGGGAAGGAATGGACCAGGGTCCATAGTTCACTAGAGGTGTTTTCTCCATAAGATAAATAACATGCTGGGTGAACAAATTATAGCGGGCAATTGTCAAATAGAGAATGCATAACAATGCATGTACATGATATGATGATCACTATGAGATTCACTTGGGCATCACAACATGATACATAGACCGTAATCCAACTGCATCTATGACTAATAATCCACCTCCGGGATATCATCTAAATAACCCTCGGGTATTAAGTTGCAAGCAACAGATAATTGCACTAAGCAAAGTGTGTAAAACAAACAATACAATTGCCATTGGACAAAGGATTGATGTTTTCTCCCTAGTAGCAACATCACATCTACAATCTTAGAAGTTTATGTCACTCTCCCAGATTACTAGAGGCATGAACCTACTACCGAGCATAAATACTCCCTCTTGGAGTCACAAGCAAATACTTGACCAAAGTAACTACTAGCAATAGAGAGCATGCAAGATCAAAAATAACATAGACATGATAGAACAATAATCAATCTGACATAGTACTCAATATTCATCGGATCCCCGCAAATACATGTAGCATTACAATAAGATGATCTTGATTATGATAGGCAGCTCACAAGATCTAAACATGATGACTCAAAATAGGAGAAACAACCATCTAGCTACTGCATGGACCCGTAGTCCAAGGATGAACTACTCACACATCACTCCGGAGGCTGGCATGGTGATGAAGAAGGCCTCGGGGATGATCTCCCCTCTCTGGCAGGGTGACGGGAAGAGCTTCGGATCCCTCCCGATCTAGGGATGGAGATGGCGGCGGCTACGGACTTTTTTGTGGAATTTTGATCAGGTACTTAGGATTTTTGCTCGGGGGGAATATATAGGCGAAGAGGCACAGTCGGTTGAGAGACAAGGGTCGCGCCTGGGCCAGGTGTGGCCGCCCTGGGGGTGCGCCTTCCCCTCTCCTTTGGGCTCCGTGACGTGTCAGGCATAATAGGAACTTTGGCTTTTGTTTCGTCAAATTCCGAGAATATTTATTTATTATATTTTCTGAAACCAAAAACAACACAAAACAGGAAACTGGCACTATGACATCTTGTTAATAGGTTAGTTCTAGAAAATTCATAAAAAATGCCTTAAAGTATAGACAAAATATAAAATAGTTGGCACAAAATAAGCATGGAGCATAAAAAATTATAGATATGTTTGCAACGTACCAGTGGATACCAGCAATATCGGTGACACATAGGTGCGAACCGAGTGCTGCAGGGGCCAAGCAATAGCGGTGGCACAACATGACAGTGCAAAAGAGGTGCAATACATGTTGCATGCATGGTCATACTGACTATACATACATGACAATAAAAAAGATAAAGAGGTGACGTGAAGCTGAGTCAAGAGAGGGAGGAGTACAAGAAGATGACAAGTTAAGATTAGGAGAAGATTGTTAGAAATAATCTCGTCTAATGTGCTTAGAGTTAGAGTCGGTTTAGTCCTAATCTAGTGTGTCATAGTTCGAGTTAGTTTAGTACTAGGTGGAGTACTGGTGCGTGTAGGTCCAGAGATTCAATGTTGAGTGGGTTTGGTACCGCTGCCTCGTGCATGTATATAAGCACACCTCAGGCTTTGAAATTTAGAATTGTGTAAGTTGAGAAGAAAATAAATGAAAGAACCAGCACAACACATGCCGTTGGCCATAAGATTTTTTAGCGTGCTTGTTTGTCTAGTTTTATGTAGTCGATCGGTGGGCTAATTCTAACAGTGAATAACTTGATGTTGTTGTTGCTTAAGCGGACAGAAGAACTTGTCGATGATGTGGCTGTTGCGCTGGTGATGATGAAGAACCTAACGGTGATGCCACTGGTTGCGATAACAAATACTCCCTCAGTTTAGAAATATAAGATGTTTTAGGTTTGTGAAGAAGATGTATCTAGACACGTTTTAGTGTATAGGTTCAAATGAATCTAGACACTAAAATGTGTCTAGATACATTTCCTTCACAAAGCTAAAACATCTTATATTTCCAAACGGAGGGAGTATGACGCTGTTTTTGAGGTACCAACGCTGACAGTGTTCAGACCAGACCGTGTGTTTGCTACACACACGTATGCCAATCATCACTATTCAAGGTCATCTCCTACGTGGAGCCACATGCATGCCAACGGAGGCCTACCATTGGATCAACATCGAGTTCCTACACACATGTCTGCTATTGGGGCTATGGTACACTTCCCTAGGCACCGATCTGGTTATTTTCAACGATTTCACTAGCTCCGGAGACTTAGGGCTCAGTTCAATGGTCGGAGAAACTAGTTATATTTACTTTTCATATTAGTTTTCTAATCACTATGTTACGGTTATGTGTAAGTCTAAGTTTTAGCACTCTATTCGTTTATGGATGCATCCCGGTGCGTGAGACAATGCTATGAAACTATCCGTGTCAATATATATGTAGACTATGTAATATTTTATCTATGTTTTTATAAGTCATGTATTCAGTTATCCAATGCAAATGCAGTATCCATAAAAATTAGGTGTCCCAACAAATTTTACAATTTCACGTCCAGATCCAACCCAATAGATAAATACCACCTAGTCTTGCATGCTAAATATTGCTACTTCCGCGTAACAAGTATGTGCCACCTATCTATGATTGATGAGATGGACTAACTTCTCCTCTTGTATTTGCATTAAATCGCTCGTGTATTTGTTTCCAAAATAGGCGCAACGGCCGGTGAACTTCACTCTCAGTGTACAATGCTTCATCAACAAGCCTCTTCTAATGCCATGCAAATTAAACACAATTTTCCTCATCATCAGTCCATTTAGGCTCTCTCCTTTTCTTCATCGTAGACCTACAAATTTTGAAAGAAAATCCAATAAAAATACCATTTGATATGTTCTTCTACCTCACACATAAAAGCCTAGGGGGAGAATACACCTCTTAGGCATTGTGCCGAACGCCATAGATGCGATATGGAGATGAGAAGAGGAAGATGTGGTGTCTACGACTACAGCGGCGGCGAGCTCTGAATTGGGAGGATCGGAGCTTGGCCGAGCAGCTTTACCCTTGCTGCGACCACACCAACGGCGAGCTCCAAATGGGGGGGGGGGGGGAGTAGGGTCGAGTAGGCTCGCCATGTTGACAGATCTCCTCCGAGTAGTAATTCTGGCCCTGGATCCATGCCATGGCTGCAACACAGAGATGACGCGCTCCAATTTGGGAAAGAGAGTGGTACCGAGAAGAGGATCGAGAAGGAAATGGATGTGGGCGCCAACTATGCTGTCTACATGGCAGAACAGGTGGCAACAAAATAATGGTCAAAACTGACAAGCGAGACCCAACTTGACGGACGTGACGACGATATTTTGAGTTCAAGCATTGAAATGACTCGTCTGGACAATTGACTAAACAACCTGGATAGCCCTGTCAACTCCGCCATCTAAAGCGTTGGCTCGTGAGAACCAGTGGCGGATCTAGGAACGGTGCTAGTGGCGCTGTAGCACCGGCCAAGTCGGCTGCACTTCAAGGAGAATGTGCTATTTTTAAGACTAAATCCTAGTAATTAGCATAATTAAGGTAGTATTAGCACCAGTCTTGGGCTCCTTCCAGCTCCGCCTCTGGTGAGAACTGCTCTTATGTCAAAAAGTTGCATCTAACAAAGACACTATTTCTGCCTCTCGTGCTAACCCGTATATACATTGCGCAATCAAAATGGGCCAATCGGTCAATCGCCCACCCAAAGTTCCAAATATGAGGTAGGTGGGATCTCACCAAAACCCCACTTTTTAGTTTATTTGTTAAATTCTAGTTTAAATTTTAAGCAATGAAATGGAAGTGGTAGTGTAATGGGATCACATGACACCCTACCCAACCAACGAGACTACCCGAAAGCGAAAGGTGCCCCTGTAACGGACGACCCATACTCTCTGCTCGCTGCATTCCTCCCAACACGCAATCCGAGCCTGCCCGTTTCTATCCACTTCTTGATGAGCCGCACGCGGCGGATCGAATCGCCATGGAGATATGCCGTTCCTCTTCTCGTTCTGAGCAACGGAACTTATCCATTCGATCATTCCAGTGGCCCGAAAAGTGTCCATCGGGCTGCATGCGCCTATAAATTCCCATGCACGTCCATGGCAGTCCACACCACAGCTCAAACAACAGATCGAAGAGCAGTCATTAGCGAAATAGTACGGGCAAATATGGGGAAGCGTTCGGCAAGCCACCTGCTCTTCGTGCTGCTTTGCTTGGGCTCCTGCTTGGCCCAAGCACAGATCCTCTTCCAGGGGTTCAACTGGGAGTCGTGGAAGAAGCAAGGCGGGTGGTACAACTTCCTGGAAGGGCACGTGGGCGACATCGCCGCTGCTGGGGCAACCCACGTCTGGCTCCCGCCGCCGTCGCACTCCGTGGCGCCGCAGGGGTACATGCCCGGCCGCCTCTACGACCTCAACGCCTCCAAGTACGGCACCGCCGCGGAGCTCAAGTCGCTCATCGCCGCCTTCAACGCCAAGGGCGTGCAGTGCGTCGCCGACATCGTCATCAACCACCGCTGCGCCGACTACAAGGACGGCCGCGGCATCTACTGCGTCTTCGAGGGCGGCACCGCCGACACCCGCCTCGACTGGGGCCCCGACATGGTCTGCAGCGACGACACGCAGTACTCCAACGGCCGCGGCCACCGCGACACCGGCGCGCCCTTCGGCGCCGCCCCCGACATCGACCACCTCAACGCGCGCGTTCAGAAGGAGCTATCCGACTGGCTCAACTGGCTCAAGTCCGACCTCGGCTTCGCCGGATGGCGCCTCGACTTCGCCAAGGGCTACTCCGCGGACGTCGCCAAGGTCTACGTCCAGAACACCAAGCCCACCTTCGTGGTCGCCGAGATATGGAGCAACATGCGCTACGACGGCAACGGCGAGCCGTCGCGCAACCAGGACGCCGACAGGCAGGAGCTGGTCAACTGGGCGCAGACCGTGGGCGGGCCGGCCTCCGCGTTCGACTTCACCACCAAGGGGGAGCTACAGGCGGCCGTGCAGGGCGAGCTGTGGCGGATGAAGGACGGCAACGGCAAGGCTCCTGGGATGATTGGGTGGATGCCGGAGAGGGCCGTCACCTTCGTCGACAACCACGACACCGGATCCACCCAGAACTCATGGCCATTCCCCTCTGACAAGGTCATGCAGGGATACGCCTACATCCTAACCCACCCAGGAGTTCCATGCATTGTAAGTGCTCTCATCTGACTCCACCATGGCATACCTATGCATGTCAATATCAACCCAACATCCATATTAACATCCACTTTGCCTTCTTTGTGTGCAGTTCTACGACCACGTCTTCGACTGGAACCTGAAGCAGGAGATCAGCGCACTGGCTGCCGTGAGATCAAGAAACGGGATTCATCCGGGCAGCAAGCTGAACATCCTCGCCGCCGAGGGAGACGTCTACGTGGCGATGATCGATGACAAAGTTATCACCAAGATTGGGTCACGCTATGATCTCGGGAGCTTGATCCCATCGGACTTCCATGTCGTCGCGCACGGGAGCAACTACTGCGTCTGGGAGAAGAGCGGTCTCAGAGTCCCAGCGGGTCGTCATCACTAGCTAGGCGCCGGCTAGCCTCTCGCCGCTATTCTTTTTTCAGGACTATTTTATGCCTGGAACAAGAACTTTAAATGAGACTAATAAATAACGGGAATACTACAATTGTAGTACTAGCATTTTTACATCAGCAAAGTATATTTGAAACAAGACTCGGTGTATTTTGTACGACAGGGATCGTCTTTGTATCTTCAAGAAAAATGAATGAAATGATGGTGAGTAATAGCCATGCATCAGGACCGTACATTTGCATAATGTATAGCTGAAAACCTTCGGAACAATTACACTGTAACTACTACTCTGGATGGTAGCAACATACAGATTCACAAGAAAGATGCATGTACACATTATGCTGGAACGAAGTTTTCCTAGTAAAAAAAACGAACTCTCTTCAGCCTAAAAGCGGAAAATTGTTAAGTGCAGGTGTGTTTTTTACATTTTACAACTGCATGGAAACATCGATCCAAGTAGCTAACAGTTATAGTTCCTCAGATTCTACCTCTAGAAGGATTAAGTTTGGACAGACGACAACTTTGCCCTTGAAAATTGCCTTAGACATATAAATTAGCTTGTGAAAACATCAGTAGTAAGCAAAAAAAAAAAAAAAAACAGGTGAGGAAGGCTGCATGATGCCTCATTCGTGCTGCTCGTATATCTGCATGCATGTAGGCTTCCGAGAGAGCTACCATCTGCGGAAGGGTCTCGATGACATGCATGGAGATCCTGCATCTCGTACCTGAGGGAAAAGGATTCCCAAATTTTAACCTGAGGCTCAAATACTTACATGCAAGGAATGAGATAAAGAACACATACCACACCTCTTCTGATCTCCGCTGCACAAATACTCTGTAGAATCCTTTAGGCCTTGTTCGGTTAATCCACTGCAGAAGTGGATTGGAGTGGATTGGGTGGGATTTGGAGGTATTTTGCCTTACATGGGAATTAATCCGCCTTAATCCATGTTGGTCCACTCCAAACCCTTTCAAACCGAACAAGCCCTTACCCGGTTTGTAACCATGTACAATGTTGGCTATGAGATCATACTTTGTAACTTTGAGCAGAGTTTCTCATTCTCTTTTGGCTTATTACGTAGTGGAATATAATCCTTCAGTTCCAGGTTCTTCATATGTTACACGGAACAACAGAATGCTCTTAGAATTGGCGAGTTACCAGGGAGATCTATATATGCATGTCCAGTCAAGAAAACATGAAGCTTTAGTGTAGGTTTTTTCTCTACAAAGAAGTTATTTTTGGTAAACCGTCGCATGTGAAGGATCATATACTTTGGAAGCCTGATGACTCGGCACCTCATACGAGCAATAGATGGCCGCACCACCTCCGTAACCTCCTCGCCATCTGAAAGTGCAATGGACATCGCCTAGAGTGGAGGTGAATAGTCTTTTAAAATAATTACGGTTTAGGATCAAATAAATACGGAATAAAACTAACGTTTGATATATTAAGCACAAAACCTAACCACTAGGATTACCTAAGTGCACCAACAACATGTGCTAAGTAATATAAGCAACAAGATGATAGCAAGATGAAATATTTCAAGCATGATGGCTATCACAATATAAAATGCATAAGTAAAGGGCTCGATTGAGAGATAACCGATGGACGTGGAGACGAAGATTTTTATCCCGAAGTTCACTTCCAAAAAACTATGTATCTGTTGGAGAGGTGCGATGGCGCAATGCTCTCCAAACGCCACAAGTGGCTCACCTCGGGGTGTGGTGGCTCGATACTCACCCAACACCATGCAAGTCCTCACCCCGGATGCGAAGGCACGTGCGGTGACCCAGCATACCACTGCATGTGGAGGACACTATAGTCGTTGACATGACATTTACAGAACACCGTTCCGTAAAAATCACATCCCTCAGAGTGGTACAACAGAAATATTGTGGGTCCAAATTACAATATACACACATTATTATTATTACAATACCCAAAGCTCAGTACTTCGAAGTTATTCAAACTTAAAAACAATACACATAAGTTTCAGCGGAAGAACGATGATTTAAACACATATCATAACTTAATCTGAATAGCTTATTATATAGGGTTTCTACTGCTCGGCTCGACTTAAGTGCCATATAACTTTAGGAAATTACTCAGACTCGTTGCCTCCAACTCCATATCATATCTCGTAGTCCACCCCTTCCACTCCTCTAGATAGGCCAGGTTCCTCGAAATAGACATCCTCTTGTCCTTCGGTAGCATACATTGGAGTGTCTTCTGACTCCTCAGAGGATAAGCAGGGGATTAAAAGAAAGAGTGAGTAACAATGTTACTCGGCAAGTTCATTATATGCCAGGTGGGAAGTTTGATGCTCTAACTATAACCTCGTACTATCAGTCCTTGGTACTATGCAGTTTTCGTAAACATTTCTTCAAAGGTTGATTTTAATATAAAACACTATGCACATCAGCCTTCACGGGTTGACTAGAACTTCACGATGTTCCTTTCCTGCCGCGTTCATAGCTCCTTCCTAGAACAAAGAGTAACATGTCACCATTCTTACACTCTGCATAGGTGTGTTGCTTTACCATGAAAGATCAAATCCTTGTTGCTTAATCGGACGTACTTCCCTGTCCACAATTCCTTGATGTGGGGCCCAGTAGATGATCCAAGCCAATCACTTCCCTTCTCCGTGACCCCATATGCCCGCACGATCCTTCGAGCCGGACTATATCTCCGTTAAGCCTCCTTTCGGGCAAGCTATAACCCTGATGAGTTTCCGAAGACTCTATGAGCCGGTTGTGCCCCTGGCAAACTCCATAAAGGTTTGACTATACCTCTGACAGGCGATCATACATAATCTAGACACCAAAACCGTGGCGCCTATGGGTGCCCACCCATATGCTGAATCCACGCAAGGCACGTTAAGGTCGTCTTGCCGACATACGAAAGGAAGAAGATCCATATGACTTTTCCGTCCCATTCCGGATTTCATGGTTAACGCGTATTATACGGCGTTAGAATCACTAGTGTTATGGGTTATTAATTCCTATATTGTGTATCTCACTACACATGAAATTCTAAATTCCATTGCCAATCTTATATTTATCATCACTTAGGATGATAATAGCATTTCATTTTCTTGAGAAAATAATTTTTTCTTTCTTATTTTTGGAACATAGGTGATACACACATTTTGCAAATACTCTAATAAAACACATCAAATGACATGAGCAAGTGATGAACTTGCCTTGTGATTGCAAGGTAGTGAAATCGGATGCTTGCACTCGACAAACACCATTATTTCCCGGTAAGGACAATATTTAAAGAAGCAATAATGAACATGCATACTAATGCTATGCATCACTTTATTACTTAACTTCTTTGCGTGTTTTACCCACATTATTAAAGTCCTAAAGTTTCTTTATAAATAAAGGAAAGTTATTAGTTAATAATTCCTAAAACTTTATATTTAATATTTTGTAGTAACACATACTTATTTAAGAGTTTTAAACTAATTTTTATTTAATTTTAACTCTTATTAATATTTTCTTAAAATTCCATAAAGGAATAACTGCTTAAATAAAGATAATTTTATTTTTATCCAACTAAAATATAACTTAGTATTTTTCTTAGTTAAATTATTCTTTTAAGATCATAAAAATGAATCTTATTTAATTTTTTGATACTCAGATTATTTTTAGAAAATTCTATAAATAATTGATATGAATAAATAATTAATTTTTTTATTACCCTAAATTACAATCCATTATTTTTATTGAGTAGATTATTTTTTTGAACACATGGATATTTTATTTGTATTTTTAGGATTTTTTAATTTATTAGAGAGTAATTTGTATTGGGGTATTTTAATATTTTAATAAATAGGCTTAGGGTTCTTTTTCTTTAAAACTGGGCATTGACCGTTAGGCTGGCCCAGCCCTACCTGGCCCAACTGGGTTGGGCCAAACCCACCTAATGTACCACTGGACCGCCTCACCGACCTAGTGCTCTCCTGTCTCGCTTGGCTCGACCTCATCCTCTTGTCTTTCCCTCTCGCGACTGTGAGTCACCATGCTGTCGCCGCTTGATTCTGGTCGCCCTTGACCTCTCTGGTCGCCGTCGCGGTGCAGGTTGACGATGCCGACGATGTTACATCGCTCGGCCCTCTTTGATTTGCTGCTCATACCTTCTACAGGCCATGCCGCCATCTCTCTAGCGCCTAGGGTTTGGACCCCGCCAGGATTCGGTGCTCCGACGCTCCCCTGGTGCCGTTCTGGTGCTATGGTGGTTGGCTAGTGCCGCCCCCTTTTTCTCTGGAGCCCCCACGACCATGGCTTGGCGCGGGTTGCAGCGCTCCTTGGGGTGATCCCTGTGTCGTAGTGTTCTTCCCCAACTCCAGCCACTATGCTTCCTCTACTAATCTTACAAGGACCACTAGTAAGTTTGTTTCCTCTCTTCTTCTTACTCTCTCTATGTGGCTTGCAGTGAGGAATATCCAATTAGGGTTCATCCCTTGTTCTAGGGTTCTTACCCTTTTACTGTGGTTATCAAAGATAATGAGGATTTCTTCATGTAGAAATCTGGTGTGACTTGACTGCAAATTATTGTCTATTAATGAACTTGGAATTGATGACAATGCCTCTATCAAATGAATTATTGTCTAAAATTCACTTGCTATCACTTATAAGATATATGATGCTATGGATATGGTCTAGATTGAGATCTAGCCATTGGTGATGATTGACTTGTTTTAGTGCTAAAGCATTATAGTTTGTTTCCTATTCAAATGCTTCTGATGAACTCTGATGATAATATCTTTAGGAAAGCATAAATGATTCCTAAATTTCTATTTAGGAAAATGATGGATAATCTCTTTGAGAAGATTTGGCTATGAAACCTCTATGTAGAAATTACTCAGTTAAGATGAATCTTTGTGACACTCAATTGAATGGTACACAAAATTCATTCTGGTGCTAAGTTTATTTCTAACTATATTTTGGAATGGCTTTGTAATTGTGAGAGTTAGAAAACTCCATTAAATATAGTGCTACCCTTATTTACTCCATTTGTCATGTGATGTTGGTCTGAGGCCCATCTAGAGTAAGAACATATGTTCTTTACTTGCTTTCCATTATCTTATGTGTTCCATGATCAACATATCATGCTCTTGCATGAATACAAACGCATGTAAAATGATCAAGAGATAGATCTAAGGATTTTAGAGATACCCTGATTCTAGAGTAGATTGTGGTAGCTTGTGGCCTTGTGCTGGAATTGCCTGCTCTTCTAGCACTAGTGGTGGTTCTCTCCTTGATCTGATGTCATTTATTGATCCACTTATGCACTTCCTGGAATCAATCCTTATCCTCATTGGCCTTGTTCTGCTCCTCTTGGTGCTGCTGCTTTCCTTGACCTTGTCCTGCACCTCCTAGTGTTGCTGCTCCAGGTTCCTACGTGCCCTTGTTGTCCACCTAATCCACCCCCTCCATCAGGTGACCATCTTGTGTGGTTTCCTTGTTGATTGCTAAGGTGAATATTTGGCTGATCTAGTGGAAAAATAGTAAGATATATGGTGGTGTTGGTTGTGTTCTTGAGATAGAGAACTATGGCTATGGTTGTGAAGTGGTGAGCAAAGCTGGCTTTGCTGTGTGCGTGTTGTGGTTTGTAGCTCTATTCTCCTCTCCCTGCTGCCGACAACACACTGCATGCAGTTAGTTGTGTGAGCTGCTTCACTGTTGCCTTTTTCCTTTGGATCGGATCAAGTAAGAAATGTTCATTGCCCATGCCTTTTACTATTATCTAATCTAGTGATACTTGCCCCTTATTTGGCTTATGATGTTGTAAAGAAGCTTCTTTGGATTAGCAAGAACATATATTGCACTTTTGGTGAAATTTAACCCTTTTCATTGCTTAGTGAGGTAAAGTGAACACTGCACATCACTGCTCAAAACTAGGAGCAAATCGAACAAAAATTACTTTCTTTGTGTTTCTCTTTTTTCTTTGTTTTTGCAGGTACAGAAGCTCCGATGATCAAGATATGAATATTAGGAAATAGATAGATATTAGTTTAGGGTTTTTTATTTAATTACTTTTGTAATCTTTTCATCTGTCTTCTGTACAAAGCATTGTGACAAGTATTTATTTAATAAAGTTCATTTCCTTGTATTAGATTTGTTTTTGTAACACACTTTCTTACTTATTCATTTGTATTTGAATTATTACTATTGAATAAGTAAAGAAAAGAACTAATCTTTCTTATTTGAATTCTTACTTTTATATTGTAATCATTTCCTTTTCAAGTATAGTATTTAATATATATTCAATGATTCATACTTTCTGCTAATAAATACTCCTTTTAAAACAATAAAAAATTTAATACTTCTAATTTTAAAAGCTTTTCAAAGTTGATTCAAATTTAAATATATATCCAAATTATTCACCCAAAATCATTTGAATTCCTAGAGATCATGTCAAAATTAAAATTCTATTTATTTGTCCCAAAGTTAAAATTCCTAGAGCACATAATTCTATTTCTACCCTTTATTGGTACCTAAACAATGCGATGTTATAGTCTTCTCCCCTTAAATTAAAATTTGTCCCAAAGTTTTCAAATGTGTACCTGAATAATTCTGGATAAGCTTATCGTAGATCATCTTGTTTCTCCCAAGTTGCTTCTCATTCAGGGTGATGTTCCCATTGTACTTTGAAGTACGTAATAGCTTTGTTTCTTAACCTCTTCCAGTTCTCTTCCATAATCTTGCATGGGCTTCTCGACATAAGTCAAATCTGCTTGTAACTAAATCTCTTGATGTGTGATTGCATCATCTGGAACTTTGAGACATTTCCGGAGTTGTGTGAGACGTTGGAAATGTATCTATAATTTTTTATGTTCCATGCTTGTTTAGTATCTACTTTCCTTTGATTTGTCTACACTTTGAGGTGTTTTTATATGTTTTCTCGTACTAACCTATTAACAAGATGCCACAGTGCCAGTTGCCTGTTTTCTTCTGTTTTTGGTTCTAGAAAGGCAGAAAATCAATATTCTCGAAATTGGACGGGACAAAAGCCAAAGTCAATATTTTACCGTGGGGAACACGGAGCCATAGTACGAGACGGAGGGGAGGCACCAGGGGCCACACCCCCTGGCGGCGCGGGCTAGGGCTAGCCATGTCTTGGGGGGGGGTGTGTGACCACCCTGGCCGCCCCCTGCCTCGCATCTTCGCCTATAAAGACCCCCAGATGCATAAACCCTAAGCACCTGATCAATATTCCACGAAACCGTCTATAGCCACTGCCACCATCGTCCCTAGATCGGGGGACCTGAAGCCCTTCCCGGCACCCTGCCGGAGGGGAGATCATCCCAGAGGCCTTATTATTCATCATGTCAGCCTCCGGTATGAAGCATGAGTAGTTCCACCTTGGACTACGGGTCCATGTAGTAGCTAGATGGTTGTATCTTCTCCTTTGTGCTACCATGTTTAGATCATGTGAGCTCCGTTCATGATCAAGATCAGATCTATTTGTAATCATGAATGTTGTGCTTGCGGGGATCCGATGGATATTGAGATTACTATGTCAGATTGATTAATAGTTTTGTCTTATTGATTTTATCATGTCTGTGTTGTTTGTGATCTTGCATGCTCTCTATTTCTAGTAGCTATCTTGGCCGAGTAGATGCTACTGACTCCAAGAGGGTGTATTTATGCTAGATAGTGGGTTCATGCGTCCATTTAATTTAAGGGAAGTGATAGAATTCTCTAAGGTTGTAGATGTGTTGTTGCCACTAGGGAGAAAACAACGGTCTCTTGTCCATGGAACAAGTGGATTGTTTACCTTACACACTTTCCTTAAAGCAGTTATCTGTTGCTTGCAACTTAATACTGGAGGGGGTTCAGATGATAACCTCAAGGTGGATTTCTAGTCATAGATGCAGTTGGATGGCGGTCTATGTATCTTGTTGTATTGCTCAGTCGAATCTCATAGGATCATGAATGTCTAGTATTGCATTGTTATGCCTTGTAAGTTTGGGTGGATGCCGGAGAGGGCCGTCACCTTCGTCGATAACCACGACACCGGATCCACCCAGAACTCATGGCCATTCCCCTCTGACAAGGTCATGCAGGGATACGCCTACATCCTAACCCACCCAGGAGTTCCATGCATTGTAAGTGCTCCACTCCACTGACTCCGTCATGGCCAAACTATCAACACAACGTCCATACTCGCCGCCGAGGAGTATTAACATCCACTTTGCCTTTGTGTACAGTTCTACGACCACGTGTTCGACTGGAACCTGAAGCAGGAGATCAGCTCACTGGCCGCCGTCAGATCAAGAAATGGGATTCATCCGGGCAGCAAACTGAACATCCTCGCCGCCGAGGGAGACGTCTACGTGGCCATGATCGATGACAAAGTTATCACCAAGATTGGGTCACGCTATGATCTCGGGAGCTTGATCCCGTCGGACTTCCATGTCGTCGCCCACGGGAGCAACTACTGCGTCTGGGAGAAGAGCGGACTCAGAGTCCCGGCGGGGCGGCATCACTAGCTCATCGCTATTCTTTTTTCAGGACTATTTTATGCCTGGAACATGAACTTTAAATGAGACTAAATAACGGGAATATGATTATAGGAGTACGACCTTCAACTCCTATGGATAGATCAGGTTCCTCGTAGAACATGTCTTCTTGGCATTCGGCTGCATACATTGGCACATCTTCGGGATCCTCAGAGTCTAAGCAAGGGATTAAAGGAAAGAATGAGTAACAGCGTTACCTAACAAGTTCATTATATGCAAGGTGGGAAGTTTGATGCTCTAACTATCACCTCAGATTATAAATCCTTGGCTCTATGTAGTTTTTGTAAATCTTTCTTCAAAGGTTGATTTTATTCCGAAAAACTATGACAATCAGCCTTCACAGGTTGACCAGAACTTTCATGGAGTTCCTTTCCTACCGCGTTCGTAGCTTCTTCCCGGAACAGGGAGTAACAAGTTACAGTTCTTATACTCTGCAGAGGTGCGTTACTTTACCCATGAGAGATCAATTCCTTGTTGCACAACCGGGCGTACTTTCCCGTCCACAATTCCATGATGTGGGGCCCAATAGTTGGTCCAAGCCAATCACTGCCCCCTTCGCGACCCCACATGCCTCCTAGGTGTACACCATGCCCACATAATGAATTACGGCAATGGTTTGTACAAACCGTTAGATGCCAGAACTATCGTGGGACATTGAGGGTTCCCACCCATATGCTGCATATCCTCTATGAATTACCAATCAATATGCACGCTACGAGGATAATAGCCACGACCTGCACATCCGGCTTCATGCGAGAGCAAGAAGATACAGCTGACTTATCTGTCCCATTCCAAATCTCATGGCTAACATGTAATATATGGCACTAGAATCACTGATGTCAGGGGTTATTAAGTCCCTATTTGATCATCATTGTTGCAATTAGAACTCTAAGTTCTATTGCTCCATTATATCACCACTTAGGATGATATCTATGATTTCTTTGTTTATGGAAATAATATTTTCTTTCTTTTATAGCATATATGATAACACACAATTTGCAAATACATTGATAAAGACTCTTCAAAGGACATGAGCAAGTGATGAACTTGCCTTGTGATGGCAAGGTAGTGAAGTCTAATGCTTGGACTGGACCTTGAGCTTCTAGTTCTACAAAAACATCATTATTGCCTGGTAAGGACAATATTTAAAGAAGCAAAATGATTATGCAAGTAATGTAATGCATTTTACTTATATAAGGTGCCCTTTTAATAAATCATTTATAAATATTTTTTTAATATTTATTGCATATATTGAATTATTTTATTTAATTACCCTTTCTTATTTGACTTTTATTGCTTTTATAATTCTTTTAGGAATTATTAATTATACATTAAATTTATTACTAAATATTTATTTAGTATTTTCCAAAAATACTATAATATTAATAAATAATGAAAGTGATTTTTATCACCTTTCAATAATTTGGTAAAATTCCATAAGGAATATATAAATTACAAAATTCTTATAAAAATTTAAGTGTCCAAAATTTTATATCTTATTTTATTTGGATAGATTGGATTATTTTGAATCCAAATATATTTTATTTATAATTTTTGGACTTTTATTTCATTTTCTATAATTTTATTGAGGTCAGGGGCATTTTGGTCTTTTCTAATTGATAAAAAAAAATTTATTAAATATCTTGGGCTGGCCCCCTGGGTTTATTGGGCCAGGGTGGCCCAATAGTGCAGGGTCAAAAGATCACCCAAAGGGTTTTGGCCCACCTAGCCCACTCTTCCTCCCTCTCTCCCTCGACCTTATCCTCTTCTCCTCTGACTCGACCCCGTGGCCGGCGATGCCGCCACCGTCGACTCCTGCCGTCGTCGGCCGTTCTGGCCGCCGCCGTGGTGCGAGTTGGGGTTGTCGACGATGCTTGTTCGTCCTATCCACTTGGATTTGACTCCGGGGCTTCCCCGTGGTCAGGTCCACCCTATTCCCGAACCCTAGGGTTCGGAAAAGGTGTTGTCGTCGCCGTCGCGATCCCGCCTGCGGTGGTGTGCTGGGATCATGCGCTGCTGCGGCCGCCGCCGTGGCAGGTGCAGGTTGCAGCGCCCCTCTGGGTGCTCCATGTGACGCCGCGGTTCGTCAGCCACCCTGCTTCCTCTTCGATTTGTCAGCGAGGACCTATGGTGAGTTTGATTCTTCTCCCCTGGTGCTCTCTATGTTTGTTGGTTTCATGCTAGACGCTGGCAGTGTTCTCTCTGCTACTGTCTGATTCGGATTAAGATGATCATCCATTTAGGGTTCCTTCTATGTGCTTGTTCATGTACTGGATGATTTGATTCATGTTTAGATGGTCTGTATACATGCGAAATGCTTACTGGCTTGAAACTTGTTGCTTAAAAATGACAGATGATGTTTCTGGTGGCTTACTAGATGATTTGATGCTTAAATTGCATATGATTAAGATGATATTGTTGTTTGGGAAACATGCTTGGTTAAGCTAATGATCTGATAGCTTTCTACTGTTTATTGGATTCATGGTCATGATTATGATAAGATACAGCTACTGTCTTAGTGCTGATAACTTGGAAATTAGCATGTGGTTTGAGATCATTATGATCTTAAACAGTAAAGTTTATTATAGGAATATCCTAGTTATGATTCCTGTGTTACAGTAAAATGATTAGCTAGTTGATTTTCTGAATCTATGATGATTTACAGCCTTCCTGATTCATATTGGATTGTTCTTGTGACACCATCATATATGGTACACAAGTTTGATTCTAAACCATGGATTTGGTTAGTTTGTGCTTAAGACAATCTTAGCTTTGAGAGATAAATATAGATGCTCTTATTTGAATTCCCTAAGACCAATGATGTTGGTATGAGGCTTAGGGATTCAAAGCTTATCTAATTGGTTCATCTAGATAGTCCTGGTAGTGGTACCAGCTATTCTTTACTGAATCAAAGCTTGGAAAAAATTGATAGTGAGTTTAACCATGTTATGAATCCTATGGATTTGGTCCTAAAGTGCTACCCTTCCTTTAGGTATGTGCCTAGAAATAGATCATAGGTATATGCATGATGGAATGGTAAGATATAGTTTGACAACCAGAGCAAGGATGTTGCTCTGAGCTCTGGTTGGACATTGGTACTTTGTTGTTTGCCTTTAGAGTTTAAATGAAAATCCCTATGATGGATTCACCCCACTTGGGTGTTTTCTGAGGTTTTGTTTTATAAAACAACACATGTTTCTCTCTGAATAAGATGATTAGATCATGTGAAGGTTTTATGAAACTCACCACAAAATCTGGTGCTGATGTAGTAAGTTGGTGATGATGATCTTGATCTGGTTTTGATCTGCTTTTGCTGGGCTCCTGAGCTTGCCCTTGAGCTGACCCTGCTCCTCCTAGCTCCTGGCTTGATCTTGCTATCCAACTAATCCATTTCCCTCCTTAAGTCACCATCCTAGTGAGGTTTGATTGATCTGGGTTGGTCTGGTTTGGTTGCTGTTCTTGCTGTCTACCCTGGCTGCTCTTGTGTGATGTGTAGTGGAGAGATGCACTGATGTGCTCCCCCACGGCTGTGCTGTGGTTTTGTGATATTGACTATGCTTGTGATCTTGACAACACACCACATGCATGCTGGTGTGTGTCCAGCCTGTGTGCCTGCTATGCACTTGTGGATAGGTTCAGAAAGTTTGAACTTACTATTACCAAACTACTTTTACCCTGGCTGGTGAATTGGTCCCTTTTGGCTATCATTTGCATTTTGGCTGTAAATTTATGAAAGATGAAATCTTTCATATTGGTGAAACTTGCCCCATTATAACATTTCTCAATGATGAGTTTGTCAAGTGCACCTCACTGACATATCTGAGAGAAATATACTAACACTAATCCTATTTTGTTTTCTATTTAACCTTTGTTTTGCAGGTACAAAGATAAGGAAGAAGATTTAGTGTAGATTTAGTTGTAGGCTAGTTAGTAAATATGAAAATGTAATTTTCTTATTCTTTTGTAATTTTTCTTTTATAATTCCTGTAATCTTTATTTTATTCATTTGTAATAAAGATTATATATTTATTAATAAAGAATATTCTTATTCTTTATTATTTTTGTAAATTGTGAAGTTTTGAATAAATTCAGTAAGTTCATTCTTTGTAACTTGTTTATGTATATAAAATGAATTTCATATACAATATTGTTTTTAGATAAGATTTAAGTTATAATACTTTTCCCTTAATTAATTTAAGATTCAAATCTTATATCAAAATCATTTAAATTATAAAACACTTAGGTTTTAAAATCCAAACTCACTTCAAAACACACATAATTCTTTTAAGATCATATCAAAGTTTATAACAATCCTCCTTTAGGACTAAACCTAATCTCAAAGTAAGAAAGAAACTTTGATCACTTCAAGGTTTTTATTTGGCGAAAATTTTACTCACATTTTCTCAAATGAATGCATGCAACAATTCAGATTCCTAAATCTACCCTTCGTTAGGTCCTATATGCTGGGATGTTACAGACTTCCCCCCTTAAATTAAACTTCGTCCCGAAGTTTGTGGAGATGTACCTGAATAGTTCTCGATAAGCTTTTCTTAAATCCTCTTCCTTCTCCCATGTGGCTTCTCTCTCCGGGTGATGTTCCCATTGTACTTTGCAATATTTGATTGCTCTGTTCCGCAATATTTTCCAGTTTTCTTCTAGAATCTTGCAGGGATTTTCAATATAAGTTAGGTCTGCTTGCAGTTCTATCTCTTGATGTGTGATTGCATCATCTGGAACTTTCAAACATCTGCAAAGTTGTGACACATGGAAAACATTATCCACTTGAGCCAACCTTGATGGTAACTCTAGAGCATAAGCTATAGTTCTATTTTGACTCAGTATCTTGAATGGTCTGATGTATCTTGGACTCAATTTCCCTTTAACTCCGAATCTTTTTACTCCTTTCATTGGACTTACTTTCAAATAGACCATATCTCCTACTTCTGGATGCCATGATCTTCGGCTTTGATCCGCATAACTTTTCTGCCTGCTCTGGGCTATTTTCAGTCTATCCCTGATCTTATCAATGATGTCTTGTCTCTCCTTGATATAATCTGGTGCAAATTCTTTGCTGCTACCAGGTTCATACCAACATATTTGTGATCTACACTTCCTTCCATACATAATATCATATGGGGCTGCCTTCAGACTACTCTGATAGCTATTGTTATAAGAAAATTCTGCCAATGGTAGGTGATCTTCCCATGTTCCTCCAAAATCTTGTGCACAAGCTCTCAACATGTCTTCTAGTATTTGATTTGTTCTTTCAGTTTGACCTCCTGTCTCAGGATGATATGCCATGCTGAAATCTAATTTTGAACCAAGTGCTTCATGCAATTGCTTCCAAAATGCTGAAGTAAACACTGATCCCCTATCAGTTACGATCTTTTTGGGTACTCCATGCTTACTTACTATCTCTTTAACATATACTTCAACTAACTTCTCGGCATTATCCTTTTGATTCACTGGAATAAAATGTGCACTCTTAATAAGTCTGTCCAAATTACCCATATCATATCCTTCTTTTTTGGTGTCATAGGTAACCCTGTGATGAAGTCCATGTAGGGGTTCGTAGCATGGAAAACAAAAAATTTCTACCGCATGCAAACAAACAAGCCAAGATCTATCTACTAGATTGTAGCAACGAGTCGATAGAGGAACTCACCCTCGAAGATTCCAAAGCGGTTAACGAGAGCAGATTCTCGTGGGTGATGTAGTCGTACTCTTGTCGATCTCAAGATCGCGTAAACGATCCTTCCGACGCTGCGTTCCGGCAGCACTTCCGCAGTCGGTCACACGTTCGGTACTCGATGAATACCTTCCTCTCCCTTGTTCCAGCAGGAAGCGGAGGTTGTAGCACTCTCCTCGCGATTCCGGCAGCACGACGCCGTGGTGTCAGAAGTAGAGGGGAGATCTCGCAGGGCTTCGAAGCCGGAGCGAGTATGATGGACTATGAGAGAGGCCTTGGTGATCTAGGGTTTAGAGGCACCAAGGGGAGGGTGTGGCCGGCGGCTAGGGCTTGGGGAAGCCCCAAGTCGGCGGCTTGGAGAAACCCTAGGGAGGCGGCGACTTGGAGGAGGTCGGCGGCTAGGGCTAGGGTTTTGGGGTGTGTTTGGTGTAGGGAAGAGGGGCAGCCCTGCCCCTCCTTATATAGGTGGGAGGGCGCGGCTTGGGAGGAGGGAGTCCTCCCCCAAGTCGGCCTCCTTGTCCGGCGGGTGGAGGGAGAGGAACTCCTCCCCAAGTAGGTTTCCTACTCTCCCTCCACCAAGCAAACTTGTCGTTTGACGTTTTCAAATTGGCGTTTGACTTTCAAACTAGGATTTGATTTCTTCCTTTATTTTGCCTAGCTAAGTGACCTAGTACATGATGCAACCATTCCATATTGTTATGACACATTCATGTACCCTTCCCCTCCGGAGTGCCGGACCTTCCGGCCCTTCTAGAACATTCCTGGTGAAAACACCGGAATCATTCCCCAACTCCGAAACAGGACTTTCCTTATATGAATCTTATTCTCCGGACCATTTCGGATCTCCTCGTGATATCCCGGATTCCATCCGATACCCCGAACAACATTCGGTCTCTAACTCATCTTTCCATAACTACCGAACAACATCGAATCCTTAAGTGTGTCTCTCTACAGTTCGTGAATTATGCGGACATGATCGAGACACTTCTCCGATCAATAACCTATGGAGGAATCTGGAAATTCATATTGCTCCCACATATTTCTACTATTACTTTGCGATCGAATGAACCACTTACATACGATACCAATTTCCCTTTGTCTCATGATAGTTTACTTATCCGAGGTTTTGATTGTCGGTATCTCTGCATACCTAGTTCAACCTCGTTACTGATAAGTACTCTTTTCTTGTTCCCGTGGTATGTGATCCCTTGTGAGCCAGTCACATGCTTGCAAGCCAATTGGATGACATTCCACCGAGAGGGCCCAGAGTATATCTATCTGTCATATGGATGGACAAATCCCACTCTTGATCCATGTGCCTCAACCCATACTTTCCGAACACTCAATGCCACCTTTATAGCCACCCAGTTACAGTGTGGTGTTTGATGTCATCAAAGCATCCTTCCGGTGATGGTGATTAGCATGATCTCATGGTCGAAGGAATTAGGTTACTATGTATCAAAAAGCTTATAGCAATTGAACTATTAAAATGACTTGATCTTTATGCTACGCTTATCTATAGGGGTATGTCCATCATACCCATTCTCCTAATGATATGACCTTGTTATTAACAACATCTCAAATGTTCATGATCAAGAAACAATGATCATCCATTAATCAACAAGCTAGTATTATAAAGAGCCTTTACTAGGGACTCTAATTTAGTTTACAAATCACACAAGTATTAATGTTTCTGGTTAATACTATTATAGCATGAATGTAAACATTTATCATAAACACAAAGATATAATAATAACTATATTTATTATTGCCTCTAGGGCATATCTCCAACAGGCTCCCACTTGCACTAGAGTCAACTAATCTAGATTACATGGTAATATACCGAACACCCATGGCAGTTTGGTGTTGGTCATGTTTTGCCCTCGGGAGAGGTTTAGTCAATGGATCCGCCACATTCAGATCTGTGTGTACTTTGCAAATCTTTATGTCACCATCTTGGACATGTTCTCGAATAGCGTGAAAACATAGCTTGATGTGCTTCAGCTTCTTGTGTGACCTTGGTTCTTGCGCATTGGCTATGGCGCCCATGTTATCATAGTAGATAGACATTGGGTCCAGCGCACTTGGAACCACACCGAGCTCTGTAATGAACTCCTTCATCCATATCGCTTCTTGTGAAGCCTCTGAAGTAGCTATGTATTCCGATTCAGTTGAAGATCTCGCCATAACGCTTTGCTTTGCACTCCTCCAGCTAACTGATGCACTATTCAAAGTAAATACGTATCCAGATTGAGATTTAGAATCATCCGGATCGGTGTTCCAACTAGCATCGGTTTAGCCATTAACAACGAGCTGTTCATCACCTCCATAAGAAAGAACCATATCCTTAGTTCTTCTCAAGTACTTAAGGATGTTTTTGACCGCTGTCCAATGATCCACTCCTGGATCACTTTGATATCTGCTAGTCAAACTAACAAGATATGCAATGTCGGATCTAGTACATAGCATGGCATACATTAGAGATCCTATGGCTGAGGCATAGGGAGTCTTACTCATCCTTTCTCTATCTTCTTCCGTTGCTGGACTTTGAGTTTTACTCAAGGTCGTATTGGGCAACATGGGCAAGATCCCTTTCTTGCTATCTTCCATTCCAAACCTCTTTAAAACTTTGTCCAAATGTGTACTTTGTGACAATGATATTAGGCGTCTCGATCTATCTCTATAAATCTTTATGCCTAATATGTAAGCTGCTTCGCCAAGATCTTTCATTGAAAAACTATTATTCAAATATTCTTTGACACTATTAAGAAGGTCTACATCATTCCCAATCAACAATATGTCATCTACATATAGTATTAAGAATGCTACAGAGCTCCCACTCACTTTCTTGTAAATACAAGCTTCTCCATAAGTTTGTATAAAACCAAAACTTTTGATTACCTTATCAAAACGTTGATTCCAACTTGGGATGCTTGCTTCAATCCATATTTGGACCGTTGAAGTTTGCATACATTGTTAGCATCTTTAGGATCGACAAAACCTTTGGGTTGCATCATATACAACTCTTCATCAATGTCTCCATTGAGGAACGCCGTTTTGACATCCACCTGCCATATCTCATAATCGTAATATGCAGCGATTGCTAACATAATCCTCACAGACTTTAGCTTCGCTACTGGTGAGAAAGTATCATCGTAGTTAACTCCTTGAATTTGTTGAAACCCTTTTGCGACAAGTCGAGCTTTATAGACAGTAACATTACCATCAGCATCTGTTTTCTTCTTGAAAATACATTTGTTCTCGACAGCCTTTCGGCCATCCGGTAAGTCCACCAAAGTCCATACTTGGTTTTCGTACATGGATCCAATCTCGAATTTCATGAAATCTTGCCATTTATTGGAATCTAGGCTCATCATCGCTTCCTCATATGTCGCAGGGTCATCGGTGTTTTCCACCAACATGACACTCATAACGGGATCATACCAATTAGGAGTGATACGAGTTCTCGTTGACCTGCGAGGTTCTGTAGCAACTTCAACCGAAGTTTCATGATCATCATCATTAGCTTCCTCTCTTATTGGTGTAGGCGCCACATAAACTACTTCCGGTGTTGCGCTACTCGCAAGTTCGAGAGAAGGTTCAACAACCTCGTCGAGTTCTACTTTCCTTCCAGTCACTTCTTTCGAGAGAAATTCCTTCTCTAGAAAGGATCCATTCTTAGCAACGAAGATTTTGCCTTCGGATCTATGATAGAAGGTATACCCAATAGTTTCCTTCGGGTATCCTATGAAGACGCATTTTTCCGCTTTGGGTTCAAGCTTGTCCGGCTGTAACTTCTTCACATAAGCTTCACAACCCCAAACTTTAAGGAACGACAATTTAGGTTTCTGCCCAAACCATAATTCATACGGTGTCGTTTCAACGGATTTAGATGGTGCCCTATTTAAAGTGAATGCGGCTGTTTCTAATGCATAACCCCAAAACGATAGCGGTAAATCTGTAAGTGACATCATAGAACGAACCACAAGAGAGTTCGATTACGACGTTCAGACACACCATTATGTTGTGGTGTTCCCGACGGTGTCAATTGTGAAAGTATTCCGCATTTCTTTAAATGCTCGCCAAACTCGTAACTTAGATATTCACCTCCACGATCAGAACATAGAAATTTAATCTTCTTGTTACGTTGATTCTCTACCTCACTTTGAAATTCCTTAAACTTATCAAAAAATTCGGACTTATGTTTCATGAAATAGATATACCCATATCTACTCAAGTCATCCGTGAAGGTAAGAACATAACGATAACCATTGCGCGATGCTACACTCATTGGTCTACACACATCGGTATGTATGATTGCCAATAAGTCTGTAGCTCCCTCCATCATCCCAGAAAATGGAGTCTTAGTCATTTTACCCATCACACATGCTTCACATCTTTCAAGTGATTCAAAATCAAGTGATTCAAGAAGTCCATCGGAATGGAGTTTCTTCATACGCTTCACTCCAATATGACCAAGACGACAGTGCCACATATAGGTCGAGTTATCGCTCAATTTCAAATGTTTAGCTTCAATGTTATTAATATGTGTATTTCCACTATCGAGATTCAATAAGAATAGACCATCTATCAAAGGTGCATGTGCATAAAACATATTACTCATATAAATCGAACAACCATTATTCTCGGACTTAAATAAGTAACCGTCTCGCAACAAACATGATCCAGATATAATGTTCATGCTCAACGCAGGCACCAAATAACAATTATTTAAGTATAAAACTAATCCCGATGGTAGATGAAGAGATAGCGTGCCGACCGCGATCACATCAACCTTTGATCCATTTCCAACGTGCATCGTCACCTCGTTCTTCGCTAGCTTCCGTTTATTCTGCAGTACCTGTTTCGAGTTACAAAAATGAGCAACCGAACCAGTATCAAATAACCAGACACTACTACGAGTACTAGTGAGATACACATCAGTAACATGTATATCGGATATACCTTTCTTCTTGATGTTGCCGTTCTTCAAATCCGCCAAGTACTTTGGGCAATTCCGCTTCCAGTGACCTTCTCCCTTGCAGTAAAAGCACTCAGTATCAGGCTTTGGCCCAGCTTTGGTCTTCTTCGTCGGTGCGGTAACTTTCTTACCACCCTTCTTGAAGTTTCCCTTTTGCTTAGACTTGACTTTCTTGAATTTGGTGGTCTTATTGACCAACAACACTTGATGCTCTTTCTTGATCTCCACTTCTGCAGATTTCAACATGGAGAAGAGTTCTGGCAACGTCTTGTTCATGTTTTGCATATTGTAGTTCATCACAAAGTTCTTGTAACTTGGTGGCAGTGATTGGAGGACACGGTAAATCCCCAAAGCATTAGGAATCACTATACCCAAACTTTGGAGTTTGTTTGCATGCCCAGACATATTAAGCACATGCTCACTGACGGAGCTGCCCTCTTCCATCATGCAGTTAAAGAACTTTTCAGAAGCCTCATAACTCTCAACTGCCGCGTGAGTCTCAAATATAATTTTGAGTTCACGGACAATATCATATGGGTCTGAATTCTCAAACCTTTTCTGAAGCTCCGATTCCAAACCATACAAGATAGCACACTGGACTATGGAGTACTGATTCTTCCGAGTGAGGTAAACATTATTTACTTCATCGGTAGCAGTAGCTGCAGGTGGTTCACCCAGCGGTGCATCCAGCACATAGGTCAAATTACCAGCATTGAGGACAATCCTCAAATTGTGGAACCAATCCGCGAAGTCGCTTCCATTGTTTTTCAACTTTTCTTTCTCTAGGAACGCATTAAAATTGATGGTAGGGGCCGCCATTGATCTACAACATATTTGCAATAGTTTAGACTAAGTTTATGACAAATTGAGTTCTAATTAATAGTTAAATTAATCTAGGTGAACTCCCACTCAAAACAATATCCCTCACATTGTTTTAGTGATCACACGAACCAAATCCACCACATCAAAACCGATCATCACGAGAGTTGATGTAGCTTCAATGGCGAACAATCAACATGTTCATCATATCTACTATATGACTCATGCTTTACCTTTCGGTGATCCGTGTTCCGAGACCATGTCTGTACATGCTAGGCTCGTCAAGATCAAACCTTAGCTTCCGCATGAGCAAATCTGGCTTGCTCACGTTGTATACACCCGCAGAATCTAACACACCCGATCATCATGTGGTGCTTCGAAACAACGAGCTTTAGAAACGGTGCTTACTAAGGATGAACACTTTGGAACTTGAAATTTGTGTGCATGAGGGATCATCTTATAATGCTACCGTCGTTAACTAAGCAATACAAGATGCATAAAGGATTAACATCACATGCAATTCATAATATGTGATATGATATGGCCTTTCTTCTTGTGCTTCCGATCTCCATCTTTAAGCACGAACATGATCTCCATCATCACCGGTATAGCGTCAAGGTCAATGGCGCCGTTTCATGGTTGTCATCCACCAGCTTCAACTATTACAACTACTTTGAATATACATGTGGGTCTTAATAGAATTTAAAGACAACTATATGGCTCCTGTCGGTTGCCAACTTACAATAAGGGACATTGCATACATAAAATATAATCATAATCATGGCCATATCACATTACAGCACACCCCTGCAAAACAAAGTGTCACATCCCCAAAATTCTCCTAATTTTGGAATGTGAAATAAATAAATAAGTTTGATTGATTATTTGACTATGTTGAAAATTCTCAAAGAGAAGAAACTTTTTGAATAGAAAATCCTCTCAACCATGAATTCAAAATCTTATATTCTTTTGTTATGACCTAATTAGCCATATAGGCAAAAGGGCATGGATTGATTATGGATTGTAGAATTGGTGTGCAAGATTTAAAAATGAAAATTATGAAGCATTCATAAGCACTTCATTACATCCATGCAAAGTTCTAACAAACTAAATCCAAATCCTGGTATCTAAATCCTATAGTTGATTTGCCCAAATGTTTCTAAAGGAAATTAAATTGAATTTATAAAACCCACTATTGCTAAGGCATAAATTATTGATAATTATAGCCTAAAGAGATTCAATTAATATTACAAAATTTTAGAAACAAAATTGAGCTTATTTGGAGCTAGTATGAAAAAGTTATGAAATAAATACAAACACATAAAGATATAAATAAAATGAAATATACAAGAATTTGTAAATCCACTACTTCCAAACTAGTAAAAATATTACAAATTTGATCATATAATGATCTATTCTATTTTAGAAAAATTTAGAAACAAGAATCATATCATTTGGAGTTCGTATGCAAAAGATATAAGGGAAACAAGTAAATAGAAAAAGCAAAGGAAAAAAAAACCTAATGGGCCGGCCCACCCGGATCGAACCAGCACGCACGGGAAGGATGGATCGATTGGTTACTTTCAAAAGCGTGCAAAATCTGTTTTGTTAAACCTATTTCTATTCAAACTGCTATAACTTTTTATCTACAACTCCGAATCGACTTCCGTTTGTTTCTACTTGTTCCCTACTCCAATACCTATCTCCCCACCGTCCCAAACCTCCATATAAACTCGTGGAGGCACAACTGTACGAGTTTCTTTCCTCGAAATCCCGAATCTACACATGCCCGAATCTTATTTCGCTTTTTAACCCATCTAGACTTCGTCGTTTGCCTTCGGTCAAAATACGAAAGTTGTAGGGATCGTAGAAATATTTCAATCCCGACAAACCTCACCTCTTTTCATCCACCACAGCCGGAGAATTTCGTATTTCAGATCTTACGGTGTAAATCCAAGATGTACTCGCGCTCGTTTCTTCAAATCCAAATTCCTTTGGTGAGAAGGTAGGAATAATGATTCCGCACAACTTTCTTGTTCTAAGTTTTTCAATTTGACCTACGAATTTGTCTCTCTAACACAGATCTGTTTCTTGTCTATTTTGAGCCAAAATCGGGTCAATCTCTTCTTCTAGCCACCGGATCCTATCCAGACGGTCGAGATCCAATCAAACCGGTGCGTGCCATGTCGTCAACCCGGTCAGCTTCCTCAACAACGCCACGTCAACGTCAGGTCAACATCTAGTCCCAGTCAGCATGCAAAGTCAACCTGTCCAGTCAGCGGAATACTCCCTGGAATATTCCGTTCGAATTTAAAATTGCATATTATAGATCTAACTTGTAAAATTCATTAGAAATTCATACCACGTCCAAAAATTGCGTATAATATATCAAATTGAAGATAATTTTACGTAGAATCATCTTATCAGAATAGATCCAACTTTTACTGTACGTGGTTACTGCAGTAATTTAATTGGTTTTAATGGTCTTTTAGGTTAATAAATTCATAAGAAATTATATGTAACTCCGAAAAATATGAACAATATATCAAATTGAAGCTACTGTAATGTACATTAATAATATCTGGTTGGATCTAGCCTTTGTCGATTATTTAACCCGTAGCCTTTTAATTAGTTTTAATGGCTTTATAAATAATTAAATTCATAGTAAATTAATTGCTTGTCACAAAAATATAAATGATATACTGATGGAAAGCTGGTTCCATGTAGATCATCAATATGAAATTAGTTTAGCCTTTGACTGTAAGGTTTTGCCATGAAGTTTTAAATGGTTTAATGGTCTATTTAGAGTAATAAATTCATAAGAAAATAAATACTGCTCAGAAAATTACAAATAATATGTCCCTGGAATCACAATTCTGTGGAGATTACAGATATAATTTTAGTTTGATTTTTACACAACAGAAACTATATGAATCATTTAAAACCCATTAAACACTATTTAAATCATACAAAAAGATCTATAACTCCGATTAGGGTGAATCCAACGCCTACTGGTTCGTATTAATGTCTTCTATCCAGTAAACCCAAGAAACTAATTTAATTCGACAGTTAGAACAGGCGTTACAACAGAACTATTAAAAACCCTATATTGGCAAGTAATTATCAATAACAAGTACTCCATTGCATTAATTGGCCTCTTGCATGCATCATATACTTCAATATTATTTAGAGAACTAAAGTAACAACCATTGTGACTTATTAAATCGTCATGCATGCATCTGTTCATCATTGTTTTCTTGTAATGTTGCACTGTTGTATGTTTGCAATGTTTTGAATGGTGTTTGTTGTATTTGCTTCAAATGTTAGATTGCGAGGAGTGCAACTACTATGATTGCAAGTATTGTGGTTATTACGAAAGAGGCCATTATAATTGTGAGGATTATCTAATTGACTACATCTACAACAAAGGCAAGTGGTGCTATCTTGGTCATAAATGTCGTACTGTTTTCCTATGCATTGTAGATGTTTTTTTGTAGAATTGCATATGTAGGAATTGATGTGTATATGCTATGCTATGTCCCATATTATTCCCTAGCATTTCTTGTTTATGAGCCATCGTATTGATAGATTGCTTAGCTATGCTCTTTAGACGAGGAAGGGAATCACATCATGAAAAGTTATATGTTTTGAAAGGCTTATGTTTTGCTAAATGACAAACCAATATGTTTTAATGAACCACCTGGGCGGAATGGCATTGATTGGGTCATCGAGTGTGGATTTATGGTGGGGAATGCCGCCCAGGACACTGAGAAATGATTGGTTTCTTTGTTTGGAAGCTTTCGTGTGCAACCATGTGCCAATAATGGAATGGGCGGTTGGTTGAACTCAGTAGGTTGTGGTAACTCGAACCCGCGTATCCAGAGATGTAGATAGTGTAGGTTGGACCGGTGCGCGTCGGGATTGGGGAGCTACTTCCCGAACGGTTCCTTCTTGGACTTCTCCCTATCATCACCCAATATGAGAGTGGTGGTACGAGCTGGGCTGGCCAAGTCACATGGGTAAAGTGTACTAACCCCAGCAGGGTGTATAAACTAAGTACTTAGCCTTGTCCCCGGTTATGGACAATTTGAGCGACCTGATACTGATGCTATGATATTTCTCACTCATCCTTATTTCTTAATTACTTAAAACTTATTGGGTGAACATAATTGGGTAGGAGCACCTGGGAGTGAACCAGAGTGTCCTATTTATCGTATTGGAAAACTACTTTGTTACAAATGTTAGGATAAAAATGTTGCTTTTTGCAAATGAGCCTGAACTCCACTTGGCCAAATAAGCATGTAGTTGATAGACCTGCTGTTAACCACTTTAGCCTACTTGCCATACATTCAATGTATTGACCATTCGTGGCTGCAACGTTTCATGTTGCAGGTTATATCGTATCTGAGTGATCGTTCATAGGTCGCGAGACTCCACTCAACAATTGTTCGCCCGTGGCACATTTGAAGGATGGAGATCTACCTTGTATTCGTTTTCCGCTGTGTACTTGAATAAATAATGTAAATTCTGGATCATATTCGTTGTATTTATGATGCACAGTTATATTTGGTATCATTTTGTACTATGTGTGCCAGTGAACCGATCCAGGGATTGGCACTTTACACATGAACTCAGCCTTATCAGGCGAGGGTGTTACACAAAGTTAGACGCCTCTAATTTTCTTTGCATATTTTACGTGGTTTGGGGCTTTCAATAAGTGTCGATCTAACTTACGAACAAGAACCACAACGTTGATGTTTGAACTATCAAGTGCCCGTTGTAAATTGGATCTATACTATAATGGGAGAGACAGACACCCGCAAAGCCACTTATGAAATACAAGTTGCAAGTTGAGCGTGGAGCAAGTCTCATGAACGATGTCATGTAAGGTTAGCCCGGGCCGCTTCATCCCATCATACCGCAAGATGCAAAGTACACAAAAAGCAATTGATAATAAAAACACCACCGCCCACAATGACCATTGTGTTCTACTCGTGCAACAGATCTACATATAGACACGGCTCTGATACCACTGTAGGGGTTCGTAGCATGGAAAACAAAAAAATTCTACCGCATGCAAACAAACAAGCCAAGATCTATCTACTAGATTGTAGCAACGAGTCGATAGAGGAACTCACCCTCGAAGATTCCAAAGCGGTTAACGAGCGCAGATTCTCGTGGGTGATGTAGTCGTACTCTTGTCGATCTCCAGATCGCGTAGACGATCCTTCCGGCGCTGCGTTCCGGCAGCGCTTCCGCAGTCGGTCACATGTTCGGTACTCGATGAATACCTTCCTCTCCCTTGTTCTAGCAGGCAGCGGAGGTTGTAGCACTCTCCTCGCGATTCCGGCAGCACGACGACGTGGTGTCGGAAGTAGAGGGGAGATCTCGCAGGGCTTCGCCTTAAGCCGGAGCGAGTATGGTGGACTATGAGAGAGGCCTTGGTGATCTAGGGTTTAGAGGCACAAAGGGGAGGGTGTGGACGACGGCTAGGGCTTGGGGAAGCCCCAAGTCAAAGGCTTCGAGAAACCCTAGGGAGGCGGCGACTTGGAGGAGGCCGGCGGCTAGGGCTAGGGTTTTGGGGTGTGTTTGGTGTAGGGAAGAGGGGCAGCCCTGCCCCTCCTTATATAGGTGGGAGGGCGCGGCTTGGGAGGAGGGAGTCCTCCCCCAAGTCGGCCTCCTTGGCCGGCGGGTGGAGGGAGAGGAACTCCTCCCCAAGTAGGTTTCCTACTCTCCCTCCACCAAGCAAACTTTCCGTTTGACTTTTTCAAATTGGAGTTTGACTTTCAAACTAGGATTTGATTTCTTCATTTATTTTGCCCAGCCAAGTGACCTAGTACATGATGCAACCATTCCATATTGTTATGACGCATTCATGTACCCTTCCCCTCCGGAGTGCCGGACCTTCCGGACCCTTTTAGAACATTCCTGGTGAAAACACCGGAATCATTCCCCAACTCCAAAACAGGACTTTCCTTATATGAATCTTATTCTCCAGACCATTCCGGATCTCCTCGTGATATCCCAGATCCCATCTGAGACTCCGAACAACATTCGGTATCTTACTCATCTTTCCATAACTACTCAACAACATTGAATCCTTAAGTGTGTCTCCCTGCGGTTCGTGAATTATGCGGACATGATCGAGACACTTCTCCGATCAATAACCAATAGAGGAATCTGAAAATTCATATGGCTCCCACATATTTATACGATTACTTTGCGATCGAATGAACCACTTACATACGATACCAATTTCCCTTTGTCTCACGATAGTTTACTTATCCGAGGTTTTGATCGTCGGTATCTCTGCATACCTAGTTCAACCTCGTTACTGATAAGTACTCTTTTCTTGTTCCCGTGTTATGTGATCCCTTGTGAGCCAGTCACATGCTTGTAAGCCAATTGGATGACATTCCACCGAGAGGGCCCAGAGTATATCTATCCATCATATGGATGGACAAATCCCACTCTTGATCCATGTGCCTCAACCCATACTTTCCGAACACTCAATGCCACCTTTATAGCCACCCAGTTACGGTGTGGTGTTTGATGTCATCAAAGCATCCTTCCGGTGATGGTGATTAGCATGATCTCATGGTCGAAGTAATTAGGTTACTATGTATCAGAAATCTTATAGCAATTGAACTATTAAAATGACTTGATCTTTATGCTACGCTTATCTATAGGAGTATGTCCATCATACCATTCTCCTAATGATATGACCTTGTTATTAACAACATCTCAAATGTTCATGATCAAGAAACAATGATCATCCATTAATCAACAAGCTATTATTATAAAGAGGCTTTACCAGGGACTCTAATTTAGTTTACAAATCACACAAGTATTAATGTTTCTGGTTAATACTATTATAGCATGAATGTAAACATTTATCATAAACACAAAGATATAATAATAACTATATTTATTATTGCCTCTAGGGCATATCTCCAACATTCCATACCTATTTCCTCCTATTTCCATTTAGGAATTTCTAAGGGTTGTAATGGTCCTGCTGGATTTTGATGTTCAGCTTTCACCCTTTGACAAGTATGGCATTCAGATACATATTTAGCAATATCCCTTTTCATGTTATTCCACCAGAATAGTTCTTTCAAATCCATATACATCTTAGTACTCCCTGGATGTAAAGAATATGGAGTATCATGTGCTTCTTTGAGTATGACATTTCTGATCTCAATCACATCTGGAACACATAGACGATCTTGGAACCATAAGGATCCATAATCTCCAAGGCGAAAAACTGATTTTTGCCCTTGAGATATCCTCCGAATTTCCTCAGCAATAAAAGGATCTTTTTCTTGATGTCTAAAAATTTCTTGCTTAAGATCACTGTTCTGCTCTACAACTACCTGCATAGTCGCTAATCCTCCAAGAACCTCTGTTCCGATGAATTGAAGTTCCAACCTTTCCAAGTCCATTTGTAACCCTTTTGGTAACTCTCTATTGCTTGGCTGAATATCTGCACTCTTTCTGCTTAAAGCATCTGCTATAACATTTGCTTTCCCTGGGGTGTAATTGATTGTTAAATCATAATCCTTGATTAATTCCAACCAATGCTTCTGTCTCATATTCAATTCCTTTTGAGTGAAGAAATATTTGAGACTTTTATGGTCAGTGTATAACTCACATCTAGCTCCATAAAGAAAATGTCTCCATCCTTTTAGTGCAAAGACCACTGTTGCTAATTCTAAATCATGAGTTGGATAGTTGACTTCATGTGGTTTCAATTGTCTTGAACCATAAGCAATCACTTTCTGATCTTGCATTAACACACATCCTAGGCCTTCTTTAGATGCATCACAGTATACAGTGAAATCCTTTCCTGTTTCAGGAACTGCTAAGATTGGAGCTTTGGTTAATCTAGTCTTCAACTCTTGGAAACTTGCTTCACATTTCTCATCCCATTTTAATGGTGTATTTTTCCTTAATAATTTGGTCATTGGTCCAGCTATTTTGGAGAAACCTTCAATGAATCTCCGATAATAACCAGCCATTCCTAAGAAACCTCGAATTTGTTTCACATTAGTCGGTGCAGTCCACTCTAGTACCGACTGAACTTTAGATGGATTCACAGCAATTCCATCCTTACTGATCACATGACCGAGGAATTCTACCTCATCTAACCAGAACTCACACTTACTGAACTTAGCATAAAGCTTATGTTCCCTTAAAATCTGCAATGCTATTCTCAAATGGTCGGCATGCTCTTCCTTATCCTTGGAATATATCAGAATATCATCAATAAAAACGATGACAAACTTGTCCAAATATGGCATGAAGATCTTGTTCATCAGATTCATGAATATTGCCGGTGCATTGGTCAAACCAAATGGTACTACCAGATACTCATGGTGTCCATATCTTGAGACAAATGCTGTTTTTGGAACATCTTCCGGCTTAATTTTTATTTGATGGTATCCAGATCTTAAATCGATCTTTGAAAATACTCCAGCTCCTTTCACTTGATCAAACAAATCTTGAATTCTTGGTAAATGATACTTATTCTTGATAGTCACGTTGTTTAGGTTTCTATAATCACCACACATCCGTCTTCCACCATCTCTCTTATCCACAAAGATTACTGGTGTTCCCCATGGAGGTACACTTTCCTGTATAAATCCTTTTCCTGCTAACTCATCAATTTGCTCCTTGAGTTCTTTCAACTCTTTGGGTCCCATTTTATATGTTGCTTGATCTATTGGTGATGTACCAGGTATTAAGTCAATGGTGAACTCTATCTCCCGGTCTGGTGGCATTCTCGGTAATTCCGTTGGAAAAACATCTTGGAATTCATTAACTATAGGAATCTCTTCTAATTTAACTTCTTTCATTGAATTTAACTGCAGATCCACCATGATATGGCTGTGTTTATCTGCCTAGTAAACTATCCTTGCTCCACTTGGAGTTTTGATTGAGACAGTTTTCTCCTCACAATTTATCTGAGCTCCGTGTTCCATCATCCAATCCATCCCCAACACTACTGCAATTCCCTTCAAAGGAATACATAAAGTTTTGCGAAATATGTACAACCACAGATCGAGATAACCTGATCTTGTTTTATGTGGTGTACAATCACATTCCCTCCTGCCGTAACTACGGTCATAGGACGTTCTAACGTTGCCCTTCTAATCCCGAACTTATCACAAAATTCTTCAGAAATGAATGAAGTAGTTGCACCAGTATCAAATAGAACTTTGCCGGGATTGGCAAGGATATTGAGCGTACCTATCACTGCATGCTCCGAATTATCCACCTCCTTGAGGGTTGCACAGTTCAGTTTTCTGGTAGGTCGGTTTCTCTTGCCATTGTTGTTCTTGACATTGTTTCCTCCTTTATTGGGATGTCCATTTCCTCCACTGGCTTGTCCTCCTCCTTTGGTAGGCCATCCTCCCGGTGCTTTGCTCGGACAATCTGGCTTGATATGCCCCTTCTGACCACAACCGTAATAGATCACTACAGGCTTTTTGCATTCCCTCTAGAAATGCCCTAGAATTCCACAGTTGTTACATATAACATTCCTTCTCAGATTAGATTGATTTCCACCACTACCCTTGTTATTGTTGTTGTTGTTGTTGCCATAATTCCTATTCCGAGGTTTGAACTCCAGGTTAGGTTTAGGTTTGCTTGCCTAAATTTCTCTTGGTTTCCTTCTTGGATCTCTTCCTCCGATCCTCTTGGACATTCTTATAGTCATCTTCAAAAGTAATGGCTGCATCCAACAACTGCTGATAAGTTTGCTTATTGGCTAACCTTAGCTGCATCTTCACAAACGTATTTAATCCACGCAAGAAACGCTTCTTCCTCTTCTCTTCAGTGTTAACATCCTCCTCAGCATAACAAGACGGTTGGCTAAACTCCCGGATGTACTTCATAACACTAGTATATCCTTGCTGAAGCTCCTCAAATTCTCTCCGCTTCAACTCCATGACACTTTCCGGAATATGATATTTACGGAATCTCTGTTTGAACTCCTCCCAGGTAAACTCCCTTCCTGGTTGTTGCATGGCTAACTGATTTTCCCACCCAGATGCTGCAGGTCCAGTCAGAAGATGAGTTGCATACCTCAATTTTTCCTCATCATTGCAACCCACAGTTTTCAGCTTCCTTTCTGTATCTGCTAGCCAGTCTTCTGCATCCATTGGTTCAGGAGCTGATGCAAAAGGTAACGGTCTTGCATTCTAGAAATCAGATAAACTCACTCCTCCACCTTCAGGTGCCCTCTGATTTGCTCGCCCCAGCAGCTCTTCCATGAACTTGTTCTAGGTCTCTTGCATCATTTGCATGCATTGCATAAAGTTCTGCTCCATTAACGGCCTCATTGGTGCTGGTGGTAATGCTTCTTGATTTGTTGTATCGGCATCGGCCTTTTCCTTGGCCTCACGCTCCATCCGCTGCTACTCAGTTTCCATTTCTACACCTGTATCCATGACCCCCTAGTCCTGCAACATAAAGCGAATACTCATAATTACATCATGCACTTATGTTCTGAGCTCAACTTTATACACAGAACTAGTAACACAATAAAGATCCATAGAAAATCCAAATATGCATTTCACATATTATACATAATATCATAATGATACAAAGTTCTTACAACATATACCGTATAGGTATATTCACAAAACTACCGTATTCATCTCACTACCTTATTCCTTGGAGTATAATACACAATGCTTGATACTGTTGACTACTTGTCTCTTTCTAGTAGTAACTACGCTCATCATACATGCCTGTTGTCCAACCGTGATGACGTGTTGTCCGTCGCATAGTTTGTGGAACAAATGGTCTTTCAGAAGGAACATACTCTGTATCTGAAGTGTCAGGACTTGAGTCATTACTCAACCTGAGCGCATCGACTCCCTCCAGCTCAGCTGAAAAGTCTTCAGAAACATATTCAACATTATCTCCAGCCTGCATCTCCTGAGCTTCATTTCTTGAGTTGTCAACAGGATACACGGATCCTGCTGCTCCCCAGGTGCTCTCGTGGGCAAGATAGTTAAATACTGGATAATGTATATTCCCTGGGCTTTGAGAAGATGTTGATGATTCAAACACTCTCTTTTCAGGATCTTCTTCTTCATCCTGATCATCTATTGACATGGTATTTCTACTTATGTTATTAGGATTCATCCGTGCACCCATCCAACTAGATTGTCCAACATTTCTGTCAGAACCATCTGTGGACATCTGATGTTCATGAGATCCATTATATGATCCCATCCTCCAACCATCTGAATTCTCAATAGCAAGTTCTGAGTCAGAACCATCCTCTGAGCCTTGTGGTACTGCATACCGCATATCTATAGTAGGATCATGTGTAGGTTCAGGTCTTGGTGAATAAGGATATGGTGTAAAAGATTCTAAATCTATAGGTATCTATCTATCTACTAATTTACACAGAGGTAGGTTCGTCTGCCACACTTTTGGTTCCGATTTTTCTCTGGACGATTTTACCCCTAGATCTTTGAGTAAATTTCCCACCATGCCACTGATAAGTTACGTACCGTTTCGCGGTTGGACAAAAAAAATCGCCCAGCCAGCGTACCCAGCCCGCGCTCGGCTTAATTGCTCCTGCCCGCGGCAGCGGACCATGGCACCCGAATCTCCCGCGCGTGCTCTCTCCCTTGGTTCCAACTCTCCTTCCGTGAGCACGCCGTCGCGCGTTTTCCCGCTATCGCGAGGTATGTTGTTCGCCGTCTGTTGTTGTGGACATCTTGTGCGCTACCGCCTACGGGGCGGTGTGTTGGACTCTGCCAAGCTCCATGCTTGGTCGACAGGGAACCGGACGGCAGCGCTGCAGGGAGCCAGCTGACAGCGTGGCGAAGAGAGAGAAAGCTCTCGAGTAGGAGAGCGGTGTTCTCGATCTCCTCCTTTGTGCAAGCGCACGGGCGGTCCTAGCAGCGGGAAAGAACCTGGAGATAACCTGGCTGCGTCGCACTGCTGGAGGAGTCGAGGAGGCAGTCCTTTCCGTTGAGCTCCGGGATGCCTGAAGTGAAAGGGGACGAGCTCGACGATGCAGTACAGGAGGAGAATGGCATGGTTGACGGGCTTCGGAAGGAGTTGTGGCGTGTCTGGTGGCGAGGGATCCATTGGGGGAGCATCGAGGGGGCAGCAGTAATCGAGCGAGGCTCGTCTGAGATGGAGAAAACCCTCTACATCGGATCCCCTTTTCCGTTTTCCACTTTGATCTATTCCTCAAATTTTCTCTGATTATCTCTCATTCCCTGACCAGATCCTCTGAATTCCTGTCGTTTCCTGTCTTCTCTGTTCCGTACTCAAAATCATGGCAAGCATCAATCAATCGAGCAGAGTTGCCGAGTTATTACAAATCTAATACTGCCATAAGTGTATTTGGGCTTCCAAGTTACAGTTTCTCTTCATACGAATGTGAGTACCCATCTGTAGCCCGACCTTCCATCTTTCCAACAAGCTACGGCTCGATCTAAACGACGCGGTACAGCTGACGGAATCGTCCTCGAAACCCCGCTGTTTCTCGCAGTCCGTTCGTTCGACAGTTAAACGTGCGAAACCATATTTCTCATATTTGTTCCCATCAAGCTCCCGTCGTCCACAGTATGCCTCAGCCGCAGTACTTCAACTTTAGTTGTTCCTGGTGCAGCCCTCTTCCTAACCCAATAAAGTTTACTCAAAACGGTGCCCTGAGGGCGTCGGAATCTTCACCCGAAGGTAGACGCAAATCTTCGTCCGTGCTCTTCTCTGAAGTTCAGTTCGCGAGCGACATTTTTCGTCAGACCCGACTCCAGCTAAATCACCTCTTAAAAATTACGCGACCCTCACTATCATCTAAAAAAAACACGGACCCAGTCCATTGTTTTGGACCTTGATCCCTTGGGCGACGACCTGGGAGGGCAACGGTTTGATTCTCCAGCCGTATGATGGTTAATGTGAAGCGGCACGATTTAGTTTATATTATATATATGCATCAGATCAGTGGCCGATAAATCAGGTCGACCCAACTTCCCCAATCGTGCATGCCATGTCCATGCGGAGCACAAGTGGGATGACACTTATTAGTTCTTAAGGATGGGCCATCCACGGAGCATATAACTCAAGGGCATAAGGGCAGGTTTAACGCGGGCGCTAAGTCCTGAGCGCTAAGAATATTCCCCTGGGAGATCGGCAGTTTAGGCTTTAGTAATTTCTAGAATCCGTCCGGGATCGATGCAAAATAAAGCGGCGACCGCTAAGTTCTTTTTTTTCTTTGTACAAGGCATAATACGGAGGCATAGTGCGCAACTGCCGGGGAATTTGGCGTCTGTGATTAGCGTCTACCATTGGGACCTATGTCGCTTAGCAGATAAATCTGTTTTTCTTTCTATTTTTTTATTTACCTTAAGCGTCCATATAGGTGTCTTCTATTAAACATGATCTAAGATCGGGGAAGTTGGGTCGAACCATCGAACGATAGAGCCGAGAGAGCCCAGGGCTTATCAGACGTGTCAACGCGAGCGCATCAATAATTATATCTTTATCATCGAGAAGAATACTGTGATGAAGACTGACATCTCTCCATTCATCGGTGAAATACCCGAGGTTGGGATATTTTCTCATTTTCTTTTACATTTCCAAAAATCCTCTACGATGAATTAGAAGTAGTTCCTTAGTCATCGATAACAAATATTTATTTGTTCCACTGAATTGCTTGTGATCATGGTATATATTTCTTGAGAAAAAATATACAAGCAGACTATTTGTTGTTGGAGCATAGTAGAGAAATGATGATATAGAAAAGGAGGAATATAGAAGGAGATCATATTTTGTTACACGAGCGGGAATACGATCGTGAAAGAGTGGACGATGACGAGCAATTCACTTGGTGGGCAGCATGTAGCAAGGTCGACTATCTGACGAGCCCTCCGACATGTACAATAGCAGTCCACATGTTTTTATCCCATTGCAATGCATATATGCATTTCTATTGTTCACAATATGTAACAATTTTCCTTTATTTTCTGCTTAAATAAAACATTATATAGACTTGAAACTTTAGAGTTAAGTAAAACAATGCAACTAAATATAAATAAAATTGTTATTTTTATTGGCCGTTGCAACGCACAGGCATTTAGCTAGTATCCTTAAAGATAGGTGTTACACTACTACCCGCTTCTTTCTCTAGCTGGAATGCTAACTGCTTCCTCCTTTCCGGATCAGTTAGATCCTCTAACATGTCATTTTTGTCTTTGACAATCACTTGATGGGTCTTATAAAAAGGCGCAACGAGTGTTTGGTATCTATCCATAAACTTGGAAGCTAACTTAGGATGCTTCTTAACCAAATTAAGATGATCCGGTATAGGCTCCGAGTCTATAGAATCATGAGGTATCATAGAAAATGTGCTACCTTCTAACTCCTTAGTTTTATGCTCCCGGATATTAGCTATCTCCTCCACAACAGCAACATGATAGGCTGCTAAATGACTCCTACCTTTTCCTATGGGTAGATCGTGATATAATCCAAGCTTCTCTAGAAGTTGGATACTCACACGATACTTGAATAACATTCGGCCATCTAGATAAGTGATAGTGTTCACTGGAATTCTAGTGGGACAATTAAACAACTTTAAAAGTTGACGAAGTTGGTCTGTAAATGATCCTTGATAATCATCAAGAGTCTTCTCTTTCCTTACAAAAGTCTGTTTTGGAAACTTTGGTGCCATATCTCTGTATATCAGAAAAATAATTTTTATTAGTATCCAATGACATATTGCATCATAACAAATAATCATCGCACTAAAATATATAACGGAATATTCTCATTTGAATACCCATTATATTACTTTTAGAGAATTCTTTATCGTTGCCAAATCTCCTATAGGTAATACCCTTTACTAGGTTTCCAACCTAAGGTCAAATCAATTTGCTCTGATACCAACTGCGGTGACCCAGCATACCACTGCATGTGTAGTACACTATAGTCGTTGACATGACATCCACAGAACACCGTTTCGTAAATATCACGTCCCTCAGAGTGGTACAACAGAAACATTGCGGGTCCATATTACAAAAGTACACACATTATTATTATTACAATACCGGAAGTTCAAGACTTCCAAAAGATCCAACTTTCAAACCAAAATATAATGTTCAGCGGAAATTTTAAAAGGAGCAACTCCGACTAGGAGTGGGGCTCAACAACTTATTCTATATAGTTCATGATGCTCGGCTCCGTTAGTTACTACTAACTAGACACTTAAGTGGACTCGTTCTCATCGACACCGTAGCAGATCTCGTAGTCCACGCCTTCAACTCCTCCGGATAGATCAGGTTCCTCGTAGAACACGTCTTCTTGGCATTCGGCTGCATACATTGGCACGTCTTCGGGATCCTCAGAGTCTAAGCAAGGGATCAAAGGAAAGAATGAGTAACAGCGTTACCCAACAAGTTCATTATATGCAAGGTGGGAAGTTTGATGCTCTAACTACCACCTCAGATTAAAAATCCTTGGCTCTATGCAGTTTTTGTAAATCTTTCTTCAAAGGTTGATTTTATTCCGAAAAACTATGACAATCAGCCTTCACAGGTTGACCAGAACTTTCATGGAGTTCCTTTCCTTCCACGTTCATAGATCCTTCCCGGAACAGAGAGTAACAAGTTATAGTTCTTACACTCTGCAGAGGTGCGTTACTTTACCCATGAGAGATCAACTCCATGTTGCACAACCGGGCGTACTTTCCCATCCACAATTCCATGATGTGGGGCCCAGTAGTTGGTCCAAGCCAATCACTGCCCCCTTCGTGACTCCGCATGCCTCCTTGGTGTACACCATGCCCACATAATGAATTACGACAATGGTTTGTACAAACCGTTAGATGCTAGAACTATCGTGGGACGATGAGGGTTCCCACCCATATGCTGCATATCCTCTACGAATTACCAATCAATATGCACGCTACGAGGATAACAGCCACAACCTGCACATCCGGCTTCATGCGAGAGGAAGAAGATACAGCTGACTTCTCTGTCCCATTCCAAATCTCATGGCTAACGCGTAATATACGGCGCTAGAATCACTGATGTCAGGGGTTATTAAGTCCCTATTTGATCATCATTGTTGCAATTAGAACTCTAAGTTCCATTGCTTCATTATATCACCACTTAGGATGATATCTATGATTTCTTTGTTTATGGAAATAATGTTTTATTTCTTTTATAGAATATATGATAACACACAATTTGCAAATACTTTGATAAAGACTCTTCAAAGGACATGAGTAAGTGATGAACTTGCCTTGTGATGGCAAGGTAGTGAAGTCTGATGCTTGCACTGGACCTTGAGCTTCTAGTTCTACAAAAACATCATTATTGCCTGGTAAGGACAATATTTAAAGAAGCAAAATGATTATGCAAGTAATGTAATGCATTATTTAATTCTATATGCATTTTCCTTATATAAGGTGCCCTTTTAATAAAGCATTTATAAATATTTTTTTAATATTTATTGCATATATTGAATTATTTTATTTTATTACCCTTTTTTATTTGACTTTTATTGCTTTTATAATTCTTTTAGGAATTATTAATTATACATTAAATTTATTACTAAATATTTATTTAGTATTTTTCAAAAATACTATAATATTAATAAATAATGAAAGTGATTTTTATTTATTTTTATCACTTTTCAATAATTTTGTAAAATTCCATAAGGAATATATAAATTACAAAATTCTTATAAAAATTTAAGTGTCCAAAATTTTATATCTTATTTTATTTGGATAGAGTGGATTATTGTGAATCCAAAAATATTTTATTTATAATTTTTGGACTTTTATTTTACTTTCTATAATTTTATTGAGTTCAGGGGCATTTTGGTCTTTTCTAATTGATAAAAAATTTTATTAAATATCTTGGGCTGGCCCCCTGGGTTTATTGGGCCAGGGTGGCCCAATAGGGCACAGTCAAAAGATCACCCCGAAGGGTTCTGGCCCACCTAGCCCACTCTCCCTCGACCTTATCCCCTCCTCTGACTTGACCCCGTGGCCGGCGATGCCACCACCGTCGATTCCTGCCGTTGTCGGCCGTTCTGGCCGCCGCCGTGGTGCGAGTTGGGGTTGTCGACGATGCTTGTTCGTTCTATCCACTTGGATTTGACTCCGGGGCTTCCCCGTGGTCAGGTCCACCCCATTCCCGAACCCTAGGGTTCGGAAAAGGTGATGTCGCCGCCGCCGCGATCCCGCCTGCGGTGGTGTGCTAGGCTCGTGCGCTGCTGCAGCCGCCGCCGTGGCAGGTGCAGGTTGCAGCGCCCCTCTGGGTGCTCCCTGTGTCGCTGCGGTTCGTCGTCCACCCTGCTTCCTCTTCGATTTGTCAGCGAGGACCTATGGTGAGTTTGATTCTTCTCCCCTGGTGCTCTCTGTGTTTGCTGGTTTCATGCTAGACGCTGGTAGTGTTCTCGCTGCTACTGTCTCATTCGGATTAAGATGATCATCCATTTATGGTTCCTTCTATGTGCTTGTTCATGTACTGGATGATTTGATTCATGTTTAGATGGTCTGTATACATGCTAAATGCTTACTGGCTTGAAACTTGTTGCTTAAAAATGATAGATGATGTTTCTGGTGGCTTACTAGATGATTTGATGCTTAAATTGCATCTGATTAAGATGATATTGTTGTTTAACATGCTTGGTTAAGCTAATGATCTGATAGCTTTCTACTGTTTATTTGATTCATGGTCATGATTATGATAAGATACAGCTACTGTCTTAGTGCTGATAACTTGGAAATTAGCATGTGGTTTTAGATCATTATGATCTTAAACAGTAAAGTTTATTATAGGAATATCCTAGTTATCCTGTGTTACAGGAAAATGATTAGTTAGTTGATTTTCTAAATCTATGATGATTTACTACCTTTCCTGATTCATATTGGATTATTCTTGTGACACCATCATGTATGGTACACAAGTTTGATTCTAAACCATGGATTTGGTTAGTTTGTGCTTAAGACAATCTTGGCTTTGAGAGATAAATATAGATGCTCTTATTTGAATTCCCTAAGACCAATGATGTTGGTCTGAGGCTTAGGGATTCAAAGCTTATCTAATTGGTTCATCTAGATAGTCCTGGTAGTGGTATCAGCTATTCTTTATTGAATCAAAGCTTGGAAAAATTGATAGTGAGTTTGATCATGTTAAGAATCCTATGGATTTGCTCCTAAGGTGCTACCCTTCCATTAGGGATGTGCCTAGAAATAGATCATAGGTATATGGATGATTGAATGGTAAGATATAGTTTGACAACCAGAGCAAGGATGTTTCTCTGAGCTCTGGTTGGACCTTGGTACTTTGTTGTTTGCCTTTAGAGTTTAAAAGAAAATCCCTATGATGGATTCACCCCACTTGGGTGTTTTCTGAGGTTTTGTTTTATAAAACAACACATGTGTCTCTCTGAATAAGATGATTAGATCATGTGAAAGTTTTATGAAACTCACCACAAAATCTGGTGTTGATATAGTAAGTTGGTGATGATGATCTTGATCTGGTTTTGATCTGCTTTTGCTAGGCTCCTGAGCTTGCCCTTGAGCTGACCCTGCTCCTCCTAGCTCCTAGATTGATCTTGCTATCCACCTAATCCATTTCCCTCCTTATGTCACCATCCTGGTGAGGTTTGATTGATCTGGGTTGGTATGGTTTGGTTGTTGTTCTTGCTGTCTACCCTGGTTGCTCTTGTGTGATGTGTAGTGGAGAGATGCACTGATGTGCTCCCCCGCGGTTGTGCTGTGGTTTTGTGATATTGACTATGCTTGTGAGCTTGACAACACACCACATGCATGCTGGTGTGTGTCCAGCCTATGTGCCTGCTATGCACTTGTGGATAGGTTCAGAAAGTTTGAACTTACTATTACCAAACTACTTTTACCCTGACTGGTGAATTGGTCCCTTTTGGCTGTCATTTGCATTCTGGCTGTAAATTTATGAAAGATGAAATCTTTCATATTGGTGACACTTGCCCCATTATAACATTTCTCAATGATGAGTTTGTCAAGTGCACCTCACTGACATATCTGAGAGAAATATACTAACACTAATCCTATTTTGTTTTCTATTTAATCTTTGTTTTACAGGTACAAAGATAAGGATGAAGATTTAGTGTAGATTTAGTTGTAGGCTAGTTAGTAAATATGCAAATGTAATTTTATTATTCTTTTGTAATTTTTCTTTTATAATTCTTGTAATCTTTATTTTATTCATTTGTAATAAAGATTATATTTATTAATAAATAATATTCTTTATTCTTTTTGTAAATTGTGAAGTTTTGAATAACTTCAGTAAGTTCATTCTTTGTAACTTGTTTATGTATATAAAATGAATTCCATATACAATATTGTTTTTAGATAAGATTTAAGTTATAATACTTTTCTCTTAATTAATTTAAGATTCAAATCTTATATCAAAATCATTTAAATTATAAAACACTTATGTTTTAAAATCCAAACTCACTTCAAAACACACATAATTCTTTTAAGATCATATCAAAGTTTATAACAATCCTCCTTTAGGACTAAAACTAATCTCAAAGTAAGAAAGAAACTTTGATCACTTCAAGGTTTTTATTTGGCGAAAATTTTACTCACATTTTCTCAAATGAATGCATGCAACAATTCATATTCCTAAATCTACCCTTCGTGAGGTCCTATATGCTGGGATGTTACACATAGTTACATGGAGATCACAATTATCGGGACTAGAGCCTGTCTAGTTAATTACATGGAGATCATTAGCGACTATTCACACTAAATTCTCCGCCATCGTGTACCATCTCTTTGAAAATAAAATCCGCTTGCTCCTCTGCAATTGCTAGTACACGTTGATGTGGTAGGAGTTGATCCTGCATTTTCTCGAACTATATAAGAAAAGGAGATCAATATGAATATCAATCATGATAACGAAAAGTGCCGGTAATAAAATGAAGGTGTGAATGTATTGCTTACATCGACTCTATAACCTTTGTGCTCGGTGGTAAACGTGTGAATGAACTCGCAAACATAGAATCCACATAAATTCGACCCCTGTGGCTGCGTCGCGCACTTTACGAGAATACAATTCAATCAAAATAATAATCTAGCATCATTATTGTATTGAAACTAGAAGTAAAGAGATGCACGGACATATCACGTGCTACTTACCGAGACCGCCTTAAACGTCAGCTGCTGACTAAAGGAACCCTTAACCTCGCGCTTGAACCGGATCCAAACTCTGCCCGGCGAAGAAAATGAATGAATGAGTTATTCTTTACCTGATATCTCAGGAAATCAACGAAAGAGACCAATATAGCGAGAAAATTACTTCTGGAGCATGTCCTGCATGTTGTGGAACACTTCCAGGTTTCTCTTTGATGGGTCCATGACTTCAACTCTTCCCTCATCAAGTTGAATGTCTAGCAGAATCCAGTGGAAGCTGCAAATATTTATATATATACATCAGTAACTCATCAGTTACACTTAGCGTCGAGTAATCAAAAGTGAATGTGTGTACAACAGAGTAAGACGCTTACTCAAAATTGTAAGGAAATAGTATGTGGTCACAGAAATTTTGCTCCTTTAAAAACCTCAAAATGTTTTCCTCCGTCTCCTCGGGGTTTGTTGTTAGCGTGTTTATATGTAATTTATCTGGGTCAATAAACCCAACACTATAGACTCTTCTTATTTTACATTCCTGGATCTTCATTCTGCATAATAATATAGTACAAAGGCATATAATGAGGATAATTACATGCAATGAACTGAACATGTAGTCAATGAATTCAACAACTTACAGACAATAGCAGCTGAGGATAGATTTGTCGAGGGCGTCGAGATTGTATAACTGGAACAGTTCTGGAAACTCAACATGGACATCTTCGCCTTTTCTAATGTAGTACTCACGTGGGGCTTTCGCTGTGATAAATATTCTTCCTTCCTTTGCAGCTGTCAAGTACCACTCATGGAGATTCCGTAGTTGTGTTGGAAGTTCTTTCACCTTTTCTTTGCTAACCAAATCCTCACCCGCGACATATCTACGGGCTATTGGCATCTTGGGTAGATGGTCGAGTTGGGGGCCTAATAGTTCATCAAGAGTAATTTCCATGCTGGCCACCAACTCCGCAGCTACTGACATATCTAGTGGTTGTTGTGCAAGAAGGGGAACGTTATCTGAAAACACCTAGAGGGGTGCGATCGTTTGTTTGGCCTGCTGTCCGAGAAGGGGAATGTCTGATTTTTTTCTGATTGTAGTTTTGGTCCCGCTTGCACCTGTGCTTGCTGATTTTTTACCGCTTGCACTTGATTTGCTCGAATTGCTCTTCGCCACTTCTTTCTGAAGTGTGCGTAGATAGTCATCTGGCTTATGGTGCAACTCATATTGCGATTTTGTGTTCAGAAAATCAATTGCATATGCCTTTTGCTTCTCGGTGTATACTGGAGCGGGCTCGGGTTTCTTCTTCTCAAAATGCGCCGCCACTTTGGCATTTGCTATTGCTCCAGATTCCGCATCAGTACGATCGTAAGGTCTGATGGGAATATTCTGATGAGGCACTGTTGGGAGGGGCCACATTTTCCGTTTTGGGTTGCCGCGTCCTTTAGTACTCACTGACGGAGCACGCTTCCGCTTATTGTCCTTAGCGGGCGGCGAAGACTGTTGAGCCTGCGGCGGAGATCTAGAAGGAATAGGGATGTGGTGGTCGTAGTCATCATGGGGTGGGTTTTTTGGAGGTGTTGGAGGTGGAGGTGGAGGTGAAGGAGACCTGTGACGACTCAGAGGCGATAGTGTTATCCTTGGGGCCGAGCCTGGAAACCGTATGTTGTTCTTTTCCCAGAGAATGATCTCACCAAGTACTTCTCCGAGTGTGATCTCACCTTCAGGTCCAGGGATGTCAAGCTCCATTGACTCCCTCTCCTTTACGAATTGATCCACCCCGACTTTAGCATAGCCAGGTGGAATCGCACGGCCATGCCAACGTGTGTCAGGCGGACAAGGCAAATCCGATCTGACCGCCACCTTCCAGATACGTTCTTCAATTTAATACGGATCTCACAAGGTATCTGCTCCTTAATTCCATCCACGGGGTAGCCGGGACCGCCATCTGTATAGGATGCATCGTTAGACGGGACCTCTGATTCAGCGACGCTGCTTCTCCATTGAGATGGGTTGGCGATAATATCGAGTGGAGGATCTTGCTGCAAGCGCGCTATTCCTCTAAGTTCGTCGATCTGCTGCTGCTGCTTGTCAAGTCTTCCTAGCAGCTGGTTGAACTTGTCTGCCTCCTCCTCCTCCCATCGTTGCTTTGCTCTTGCTCGGCTTCTATAGGTACCTTGGTCCTTAGGAAACACAGTCTCCCATGTGAAACTCCCGTCAAGGCCTCGGACTCGTCCTGTATGTTCGCGATTCCCGAGGACCAAGCTCAGCAAGTCTTTCTCTCTATCGGGATGAAACTGTTTTATTCCATCTTTAATATCTTTGACCACTTTTAGCCATGCAGTCCTGGGTACCTTTTGAAGGGTTTCGCAGCATAGTAAATCAAAAAAATTCTACGGATGCGAACGGGAAAGCCAAGATCTAATCTAGGAGATGCAAACAACGAGGGGGATTAGATGATATCTTCATTCCCTTGAAGATTCGCACAACGGAACGTTCGTCGGAACGTGGGTGATGTAGTCGTACTCGCTTCTCCTCCTCGCGATCCGATCCGATCTAACACCGCAAGTGGCGATGCCTCCGAGAGATGCACATGTGCGGCACCTCGACGTCTCCTCCTTCCTCGGTCCAGCAAGTATGGTGGAGAGACGGATTGGATCTACAACGCGACGGCGCGGTGCAAGTGGTGGAGAGTTTCTACAGCAGGGCTTCGCCTACGTGCAGTCGGGAGGGAGAGAGAGAGGAGGGCAGCAGGGCGGCTAGGGTTGTGGAGGAGGTGTGGGGGGAGGGTGCGCCCCAGCCCTCTTTATATAGAGGGGTGGGCGCCAACCCTAGCCCCTCCCCCAAGCCTAGGACGGCGACCAAGGAGGGAAGAGTGGGGGGCAAGTTTCCCCCCCTCCTTCTAGAAGCTCCCCTAGGTTTGGCCGGCTGGGCCCTATGGGGCCTTGTGCCCCTGGCCCAATGCGGCCAGGGCACTCCCTCATAGGCCCATGCCCCCTCCCGGCAGGTGGGGCCACGTTGGTCCCCCTCCGGAAGGTTCTAGAAGCTTCCGGTACAATACCGATTAACCCGAAACAATTCCGAACTCCCAAAACTGCATTGCCTTATATGAATCTTATTCTCCGGACCATTCCGGAACCTCTCGTGATGTCCCGTATCCCATCCGAGACTCCGAACAAAAACTCACAAACCAATTATCCAATCTTATCCTAGCGTCGAGACACGTTAAGTGTGTGACCCTTCGGGTTTGAGAATATGCAGACATGATCTTCTATCAATAATCAACAGCGGGGTCTGGAAACCCATATTGACTCCCACACATTCATCGATGATCATATCGGATGAACCACGATGCCAGGATTCAATCAATCCCATATATATATTCCCTTCGTGTTGCGATATTTTACTTGCCCGAGATTTGATCGTCGGTACCGTCATACCTAGTTCAATCTCGTTCACAGCAAGTACTTTACTCGTTCCGTAATCCGATATCACTTTGTGATTAACTCCTTAACCACATGCTTGCATGCAGTGTTGATATCGATTACCGAGTGGGCCTGAAGTATATCTCTCCGACTTGGGAGGGACAAATCCCATCTCGATACATACAACCCAATAGGTACTTTCCGATCACCTGAGAGACACCTTTATGATCACCCTCTCATAGGATGATGTTTGATGACCTCAAAGCTTTGTTCCAACACCAGGGAGTTGTATCATCTCATGGTCTAAGGAATACAATATTTGACATAGAAAAATCTTCGCAAAGATGAACACGATGACACGATCTAATTGCTTCGCTTAGTTTGGGTCTGTCCATCATATCATTCTCCCAATGACATGATCTCATTATTAATCGACAACTCCTGTCTATGGTTAGGAAACCTTAACCATCATTAATCAATGAGCTAGTCCATAGAGGCATACTAGGGACACGGTGTTGTTCATAAACCACACAAGTATTAAAGTTTCCGCTTAATACAATTCTAGCATGGAATATAAACTTTATCATGAACAAGAATTATAATAATAACATCTTTATTATTGCCTCTAGGGCATAATTCCAATAGTCTCCCACTTGCACTAGAGTCAATAATCTAGTTTACATTTGGAAGCAATCTCACACCCATGGCACTAAGGTGCTGATCATGTTTTACACGTGGCAGAGGTTTAGTCAATGGATCTGCGACATTCAGATATGTATGTACTTTGCTAATCTTCAGATCTCCATCTACTATATAATCTCGGATTATATGAAACTTGCGGTTGATATGCTTGGTCTTTGGATGATATCTTGGTTCCTTAGCGAGTGCTATGGCGCCAGTGTTGTCACACAATATCTCCAGTGGGTCCAATGCACTTGGAACCACGCCAAGCTCGGTGATGAAGTTCCTGATCCAAACTCCTTCACTTGACGCTTCTGCAGCAGCCATGTATTCCGCTTCTACTGTAGATCTCGCGATCACGCTTTGCTTGCAGCTTCTCCAGCTCACAGCTCCTCCATTCAAAATATAAACGTATCCTGTCTGAGACTTAGAATCATCCTTGTCAGTGTCGAAACTAGCGTCGACGTAACCCTTTACAACGAGCTGTTCATCACCTCCATAGACTAAGAACATTTCTTTAGTCCTATTTAGGTACTTTAGGATGTTCTTCACGGCTTTCCAGTGTTCCAATCCTGGATCACTTTGATATCTGCTCGTCAAACTAAGAGCATTGGACACATCCGGTCTAGTACACAGCATGGCATACATGATAGAACATATGGCCGAGGAATAAGGCACTTTGCTCATAGCTTATCTATCATTTACCGTAGCTAGACACTGAGCCTTGCTCAATATCTTACCTGACAACATAGGCACTGAACCTTTCTTTGCCTTATCCATTCTAAACCTTTTCAGAACTTTGTCTAGGTATGTACTCTGTCTTAAAGCTATCAGGCGTCTTTGTCTATCTCTATAGATTTTGATGCCCAATATATAAGCAGCTTCACCTAGGTCTTTCATTGAAAAACACTTGTTCAAATAACTCTTCACATCGTTAAGCATGTTAATGTCATTTCCAATAATCAATATGTCATCCACATATAGTACCAGAAATGTCACCGAGCTCCCACTCACTTTCTTGTAGATACAAGCTTCGTAGCAATTTGGAACAAATCCAAAGCTCTTGATCACTTGATGAAAACGAAGGTTCCAACTCCGAGATGCTTGCTTCAGTCCATAAATGGAACGCTGAAGTTTGCACACTTTATCAGCATCCTTAGGATCGACAAAACCTTCGGGTTGCATCATATACAACTCTTCATCAATGTTGCCATTGAGGAACGCAGTCTTGACATCCATCTGCCATATTTCATAATCATGAAACGCAGCAATTGCTAATAAAATCCGAATGGACTTAAACATCGCTACGGGAGAGAAAGTCTCATCGTAGTCAACACCTTGAACTTGTCGAAAACCTTTCGCGACAAGCCGTGCTTTATAGACGGTAACATTACCATCCGCGTCCGTTTTCTTCTTGAAGATCCATTTGCACTCAACGGCCTTTCGGTCGCTAGGAGGGTCCACCAAAGTCCATACTTGGTTTTCGCTCATGGATCCCAATTCGGATTTCATGGCTTCTAGCCATTTCTCAGAGTCTGGGCTCATCATCGCTTCCTCATAGTTCGTAGGTTCACTGTCTTCTACCAACAAGACAGTCAAGACAGGGTTGCCGCACTCAGGAGGGGCACCTTACCTTGTTGACCTGCGACGTTCAGTAGCAGCATCGTACGAAGCTTCATGATCCTTGTCATTAGCTTCCTCTATTGTTGGTGCAGGCGGCACTGGAACAATTTCAGGTGCTGCGCTACTCTCCAATTCAAGAGAAGGTTCAACAACCTCGTCTAGCTCTACTTTCCTCCCACTCACTTCTTTCGAGAGAAACTCCTTCTCAAGAAAGGAACCGTTCTTTGCGACAAACACTTTGCCTTCGGTTCTGTGATAGAAGGTATACCCAATAGTTCCTTAGGGTATCCTATGAAGACACATTTCTCCGCTTTGGGTTCGAGCTTGTCCGGCATCAATTTCTTGACGTAAGCTTTGCATCCCCAAACTTTAAGAAACGACAACTTAGGTTTAGCACCAAACCACAGTTCATACGGTGTCGTCTCAACGGATTTAGATGGTGCCCTATTTAAAGTGAATGCAGCGGTTTCTAATGCATAACCCCAAAATGATAACGGCAAATCAGTAAGAGACATCATCGATCGGACCATATCTAATAGGGTTCGATTCCGGCGTTCAGACACACCATTGCGCTGTGGTGTTCCGGGTGGCGTGAGTTGCGAAACGATTCCGCTAGCTTTAAGATGCGTGAGAAAATCATAACTCAAATATTCACCTCCACGATCGGATCGTAGAAACTTAATCTTTCTATTACGATGGTTCTCCACTTCATTCTGAAATTCCTTAAACTTTTCAAATGTTTCAGATTTATGTTTCATTAAATAGATATACCCATATCTACTTAAGTCATCGGTAAAAGTGAGAAAATAGCGATATCCACCACGCGTCGAAACACTCATCGGTCCGCATACATCGGTATGTATGATTTCCAACAAGTCTGTTGCTCGCTCTATCATACCGGAGAACGGGGTTTTGATCATCTTGCCCATGAGGCATGGTTCGCATGTGTCAAATGATTCAAAATCAAGAGACTCCAAAAGTCCATCAGAATGGAGTTTCTTCATGCGCTTTACACCAATATAACCTAGACGACAGTGCCACAAATAAGTAGTATTATCACTATCTATTTTGCATCTCTTAGCCTCAATGTTATGGATGTGTGTTTCATCCCTTTCGAGATTCAGAAGAAATAAACCATTCACAACAGGTGCATGACCATAAAAGATGTTACTCATATAAATAGAACAACCATTATTCTCCGATTTAAATGAATAAACGTCTTGCAATAAACACGATCCAGAAATAATGTTCATGCTCAACGCAGGCACATAATAACACTTATTAAGGTTTAAAACTAATACCGAAGGTAAAACTAAGGAGAGCGTGCCGACGGCCATCACATCAACTCTTGATCCGTTGCCAACGCGCATCGTCACCTCATCCCTCGCAAGCCGCCGTCTATTCCGTAGCTCCTGTTTCGAGTTACAAATATTAGCAACTGAACCAGTATCAAATACCCAGGCACTACAACGAGGGCTAGTAAGGAAAACATCAATAACATGTATATCAAATATACCTTTGATGGTGCCAGCCTTCTTGTCCGCTAAGTACTTCAGAAAGTTGCGCTTCTAGTGACCCTTGTCCTTGCAATAGAAGCACTCAGTGTCCGGCTTGGGTCCAGACTTGAGCTTCTTCTCAACAGGGGCAACGCGCTTGCCGCTGCCTTTCTTGAAGGGCTTCTTTGCACCCCTTACCTTTCTTGAAGGTGGGGGGCTTGTTGACCATCAACACATGATTATCCTTTTTGATGTCTACCTCCGCAGCCTTCAGCTTTGCGAAGATCTCGGTGATCGTATCAGTGGAACCAATCTGATTGTGAGTCACTACAAAACTTTTGTAACTGGGAGGGAATGATTGCAGAACCCTGTCAATCTTGAGCTCCTCTGGAATCTTGCAGTCCAGTTGCTCAAGGTGTTGAGTGTAGCCCGACATCTTTATGGCATGCTCACTAACGGAACTCCCTTCCTCCATCTTGCAGTTAAAGAATTTCTCAGAGATCTCACATCTCTTAGAACGGGCCTGAGTCTGAAACATGGTTTTTAGTTCCTCAAGAATCTCAAAGGGCCCAGGATAGTCTTCAAAACGATTTTGAAGGTCCGATTCCATAGCAAACAACATGGTGCTCTTAATCACACCATAATCATCTTTGCGCGACTGATAGACAGCTTTCTCATCAGCCGGCGCATCTACAGCAGGGGCGTCACCTAGCGCATTTTCAAGGACATAGTCCTTTTGACCGCTAGAGAGAATGATTCTCAGATTGCGGAACCCGTTGGTGAAGTTAGACCCATTGTTTCTAAGCTTTTCCTTCTCAGCAAAAACTTTGAAGTTGAAGTTGGACTTAGCCATTTGATCTACAATGTTTGCAAGTAAAAATTAGACTATGTTCATGATAACTAGTTCAACTTTTAATCAAATTACTAGATGAACTCCCACTAAATTCAACATCCCTCAAGTTGTTTAGTGAACATGATCCAAATTCACCACACCTAATACGATCTTCACGAGAAGAGATGTGGTTTCAATGGTGGACAACGAAGTGTCGATCATATCATTCATATGACTCATGCTTAACCTTTCGGTTCTTGTGTTCCGAGGCCATGTCTGTACATGCTAGGCTCGTCAAGTCAAACCCAAGTATTTCCGCGTGTGCAAAAACTGGCTTGCACCCGTTGTATGTGAACGTAGAGTCTATAGCACCCGATCATCACGTGATGCTTGGACACGACAAACTTTCGCAACGGTGCATACATGGGGAGAACACCGTTTTATCTTGATCTTTAAGTGAGGAATCATCTTATAATGCTACCGTCGCGATCTAAGCAAAATAAGATACATAAAAGGATAAACATCACATGCATATTACTTTATGTGACATGGTATAGCCAATCTTCGCGCAATGATCTCCATCTTGTGCGTGCCGGCATGATCTCCATCACTCCACCATGATTGCCTCCACCACGAATAGCAACTACAACTATTGCTAACTACTTAGCGATAAGTAAAGCTATTACATGGCGCATAAGAAGTTGACACACAGGTCATACACAATTATAAATACAACCATATGTCTCCTGCCGGTTGTGTACTCATCGACATGCAAGTCGTGAAACATTACAAAACATGATCATTGCATAGAACATACACATCACATCTTGGGCCATACCATATCACAGAAAACACTCCCTGCAAAAACAAGTTAGACGCCTCTACTTTGTTGTTGCATGTTTTACGTGGCTTATGGGAGTAGCAAGCTAAGAACGATTCTTACCTACGGAAAGCCACAACGGTGATATTATGGTTGACAAACTCTGGTGTAAATCCCATGACAACTATAGTGAGAGAAACTGGCATCCACCAGCCGCATGTGTGGAACAAGCCACACGTCAAGTGCGGAGCCGGTCTCGCGAACGACGTCGCGTAAGGTTGGCCTGGACCGCTTCAATCTCACTATCCCGCGTCATAAGAAGAACACAAACAAGAGGCTTGCAACAGAAAACATCAACGCCCGCAACAACCATGTTGCGTTCTACTCGTGAAACACATCTACGCATAGATCTAGCTCTGATACCACTGAAGGGTTTCGCAGCATAGTAAATCAAAAAATTTCTACGGATGCGAACGGGAAATCAAGATCTAATCTAGGAGATGCAAACAACGAGGGGGATTAGATGAGATCTTCATACCCTTGAAGATTCGCACAGCGGAACGTTCGTCGGAACGTGGGTGATGTAGTCGTACTCGCTTCTCCTCCTCGTGATCCGATCCGATCTAACACCGCAAGTGGCGATGCCTCCAAGAGATGCACACGTGCGGCACCTCGACGTATCCTCCTTCCTCGGTCCAGCAAGTATGGTGGAGAGACGGATTGGATCTACAACGCGACGGCGCGGTGCAAGTGGTGGAGAGTTTCTGCAGCAGGGCTTATTCCGGACCATTCCGGAACCTCTCGTGATGTCCCGGATCCCATCCGAGACTCCGAACAAAAACTCACAAACCAATTATCCAATCTTATCCTAGCGTCAAGACACATTAAGTGTGTGACCCTTTGGGTTCGAGAATATGCAGACATGATCTTCTATCAATAATCAACAGCGGGGTCTGGAAACCCATATTAACTCCCACACATTCATCGATGATCATATCGGATGAACCACGATGCCAGGATTCAATCAATCCCATATATATATATATTCCCTTCGTCTCGCGATATTTTACTTGCCTGAGATTTGATCGTCGGTACCGTCATACCTAGTTCAATCTCGTTCACAGCAAGTACTTTACTCGTTCCGTAATCCGATATCACTTTGTGATTAACTCCTTAACCACATGCTTGCAAGCGGTGTTGATATCGATTACCGAGTGGGCCCGAAGTATATATCTCCGACTTGGGAGGGACAAATCCCATCTCGATACATACAACCCAATAGGTACTTTCCGATCACCTGAGAGACACCTTTATGATCACCGTCTCATAGGATGATGTTTGATGACCTCAAAGCTTTGTTCCAACATCAGGGAGTTGTATCATCTCATGGTCTAAGGAATACAATATTTGACATAGAAAAAGCTTCGCAAAGATGAACACGATGACACGATCTAATTGCTTCGCTTAGTTTGGTTCTGTCCATCGTATCATTCTCCCAATGACATGATCTCATTATTAATCGACAACTCATGTCTATGGTTAGGAAACCTTAACCATCATTAATCAATGAGCTAGTCCATAGAGGCATACTAGGGACACGGTGTTGTTCATAAACCACACAAGTATTAAAGTTTCCGCTTAATACAATTCTAGCATGGAATATAAACTTTATCATGAACAAGAATTATAATAATAACATCTTTATTATTGCCTCTAGGGCATAATTCCAACACCTTTATCCCGTCACTGCAAACAAGGTCCCCTATAAGTTCGTGATATGTACTCCCATGCCCAAGGAACCAATTTCTTGCCCTCAAATCCCATTCTTCCCGAATTGGTTAGAGAATGATCCCTTTATCGTGAAGCTCTTTCTCTTTTGCATCCCACTTAGACATGGCATCCGCGTAGACCCCTGGCCCCATGTTATGGTGATATTTCTTCTTCGCAGCATTTATCTTGTTTTTTCTGACTTTTTCGTAGCAACTCATGTTTTCCTATACTCCACAAATGCATCCCAGTAAGGCTGCTGCTTCGCTAGATAGCCTTCGAATAATGGGGTTTTCTTGTCCTTCTGGTACTGTTGCCATAATGACTTCTTCCAGTTCTTGAATAGTTCAGCCATCTTCTTCAGTGCAAACTGCTTGACTTTCTTTCTCATTTCAGCAGTCTCGTCCTCATTGTCACATTCTGGCATCTTGAAATGTGCCATTAGGTCAGTAAATAGTTGCTCTTGAACCTATCATCGATATACACATCACTCCATTCCGCCTCTTTGGGATTATTCCACTCCCGAACAGTGATCGGGGTGCGATCTCTAGCAACAACTCCGCATTGTTGTACAAATAGTTGTTTTGTTTTCTTTGGTTCCAATGGTTCGCCGTCTCCTGAAACCTCTGTAATTTCATAAACAGTACCCTGGGGCAACTTTTTGGCCGGGCCGCGCTTGGTTTTCTTGCTCGATGTAGAGGCCTAAGAGAAGAAACATTCGTCAACATAATATATATACAACTAGGTACATCTAGTGATGATCATCGGGCATCATATATATATATATACCTCGTCGGTCTGCGTTACGCATCCATGGGCTTCTTCCTCTTGTCTGTTGGTCTCCTCTCCCTCACTGGATGAGTTCAGATACCTCGAGGGAGATCCCTCATCGGCATCGTGAATCATATCCTCGAGCGGACTGGACTAGGTGGATCCATAGTTCCTGCAAAATTCACACAATATTTATTTGAACTTAACAAATAAAACCTAAACCCTAAACCCAGAGGTGCGGTGGCGGTGGCCGGTGATGGTGGCCGCGGGAGAGGCGGGCGACTAAGTGGCTTCCCGCGAGAACCACCACCCTAACCCTAACTCCGGTCACCACCCCTAAACCCTAAACCCGGAGGTGCGATGGCGGTGACCTGTGATGGTGGCCGTGGGAGAGGCGGGCGACTAAGCGGCTTCCCGCGAGAACCACCATCCTAACCCTAACTCCGGTCACCACCCCTAAACCCTAAATTCGGAGGTGCGGTGGCGGTGGCCGGTGATGGTGGCTGCGGGAGAGGTGGGCGACTAAGCGGCTTCCCGCGAGAACCACCACCCTAACGCTAACTCCAGTCACCCCCCTAAACCCGCGAGAACCACCACCCTAAACCCTATTATAAACATAACTTACAATATTATAAATCTCATACCCTAACAAATCCTAATTAATCCTAAATATATACACTAATATAACAAAATCCTAAACTAAAAAATTCTAAACTAAAAAAATCCTAAAATAAAAAATTCCATGCATCAATATTAAACTAAAAAAATCCTAAACTAAATATATACACTAATATAACAGAATCCTAAACTAAATATATATACTAATATAAATAACAAAATCCTAAACTAAATAAAAAATAATTAAAAAAATCCTAAACTAATTAGCAAAATCCTCATCGGAGTTGGCGGCCGATGGTGGCGGTGGCGCTGGCGGCCGGCGGTGGCGTTGGCGCGGGCACGGGCTTGGCCGGCAGGGGCACTGGCAGCAGGGGCGCGGCGGTGGTGGCTGATGGCGGTGCGCGGTGGTAGGGGCGCTGGCGGCGGCTGGCGGTGCACGGCGGTGGCGGCTGCCGGCGCTAGAAAGGGAGGCGCAGAGGGACGGAAGAGGGAGGCGTGGGCTTCGTTGGAGAAATCGGCGGGCAGCCTGGCGGCGCTGTCGTTGTTCTGGCCTTCAACTTCTCCCGGTGCGTGGAACGCATCGGGGGAGAAGCCCCCATTTATACCACCCCCTCTAGTCCCGGTACGTGGCACCAGCCGGGACTAAAGGGGGTCTCTAGTCCCGGCTGGTGCCACGCACCGGGACTAGAGGGAGGGGGGGGGGCGTTTCGTTTTCACGCGCTGGGGCCAGACCTTTAGTCCCGGCTGGTAAACTGGGCCAGGACTAAAGTCCCAAATTTGCGCGCGCTGGGCCAAAAATCCCAGCACGCGCTGTGTTTTTTTTTTCAAATTTTCCAATATATCATTTAAAAAATTTAAATTATACTTTTTGCATACTTTTGAATTTGACAAAACTTTCAACATGAAAAGTTCTTGAATTTGAATAATTAAACCAAATATGTTTCCTGTTTTATCAAACAATTATTTTAAATAGTCAAATTATTAATCATTTTGCCATTATCAATTTAAAAATGCATTAACTATTATTTTTTGCATATTTTTGAGTTTGACAAAACTTTCAACATGAAAAATTCTTGAATTTGAATAATTAATCCAAATCCATTTTATGTTTTATCAAATAATTATTTAAATAGTCAAATTATTAACCCTTTTGCCATTATCAATTTAAAAATGCATTAACTATTATTTTTTGCATATTTTTGAATTTGACAAAACTTTCAACATGAAAAGTTCTTGAATTTGAAAAATTAATGCAAATCAATTTTCTTTTTTATCAAATAATTAATTTAAATAGTCAAATTATTAACCATTTGCCATTATCAATTTGAATAATTAATGCAAATCCCGCCATTTTTCACCGCTTCCCGCCAAGTTTTCCACCCTTTCCATCTATATATAGGTCGACCGCGCCATGGTTATGCACACATCCACACCTTCCTTTCTCACAGAAATGGACAACGCCTACTAGGCCATTCTGACCCTCGAGGAGACTGAGGCGCTGTGCGCCTCAAGCTACCCTTGCCCACCAGGCTACCGGCCGCCCGTCGGCTGGATGCTGAGCGCTGGAGGTGTTCCTGTCCCTCCTGTGCCTCAAGGCTCCACCCGACAGGCGTCCATCACAAACCACTTCTACCACGAGCTCACGCCAAAGCAGCGGATGGATCCCCAGTGGGATCCCGACAACTACGACACCTGGAATGCCTTCTTCGCTAACTGACGGGAAAGGGAGCTCGCCAGGTACAATGGTGATGGCCCGCCCCTGGTGAACCACAACGAAGCTGGCCACCTTCTGTGGTGGGTTAACCGTACTATCATCGGCGTGATGCGCTACATCGCCGGGGGAGACCATCCTCGCCTGTGGTGCCCACAAGTCCACCCGCCCGCCATGAATTCGAGGCCGGAGTGGCAGGTGCCCCCGGTATATGCCATGGCTGGGCTCAGGATCCCCGGAGTGGTAGGTGACGATGACGAACAAGACCCTAAAGCTGTTTACTATAGGACTAGGCATGATTATGACTAAAGGGGGTGGCTTTAGTACTGATTGTTAGATAGTCTCGGCTTTTAATATTAATAAATGTATTGAGTGTTAGTACCGGTTTGTGGCTGGACCGGGATTAAAGGGGGCCTTTAGTCCCGATTCCGTAGTCTCAGTTTTTAAATATTAATAAATGTCTTCAGTGTTAATCCCGTTTTATGGTTGGACCGGGACTAAAGGGGGGCCTTTAGTTCTGATTCGTACTATGACTTTTCCAAACTATGAATTCGTACTTACCATGAAGATCTAATCTCCACACGTGCAGTGACATATTAGGGAGTGCCTCTATGACCAGTTTCTTGGAGATGCCGGAGGACTGGGCTCCGGCGGCATCTCCCTGAATCTGGCCATAGTGGTGTCCCTACTCTCGAAGACCATCTTGCAGCTTGTAACTTCTATAACTAGATCAATATGCCTGGGAGCTAATCTAATTTCACATATTAGGGAGTGCCTCTATGACCAGTTTCTTGGAGATGCCGGAGGACTGGCCTCCAGCGGCATCTCCCTGAAACTGGCCATAGTGGTGTCCCTGCTTTCACAAACCATCGATCTTGGAGATGCCTCAAACTGGCTAGAGGACTGGCCTATTTAAGCAACTCGGCATAGTGTCGACACTCACCCCTATTATTAGTGCGCACTCGTGTTTTGTCCCGGTTGGTGTCTCCAACCGGGACTAATGGTTCATCCAACCGGGACTAAAGGTTTAACCCCTATTATTAGTGCTGCCTGGCCCAGCCTGTCGCAATCCCTTCAGTCGCGGTTGGTTTCTCCAACCAGGACTAAAGGTTCAACCCCTATTATTGGTGCTGCCTGGCCCAGCCTGCCCCGCCCTTTCCCTCTATTTATAGTGCGGCCGTCATGGCCACCCACACATACACACATTCCTCGCCGCCTACTTTAGGATGCCCATACCGCATCCTCGTATTCGACTCGGCGGCAATATGATTCACAATATGATTACATAAAAGGTTTAATATATTACACCAACATTCCTATCTAGTGTTGTTGTTTTCTTATGCGCCGTAGCCATGGAGAATCTTCATCATTTAACAGGAGGCTTGGGTCAGTTTTCACTTCAAAGGGCGGGATTTCATGAAACTTATTATAATCTTATAACATATCTGTCTTGTCATCCACTCCCACGATGTTTCTTTTTCCTGAAAGAACTATGTGGCGCTTTGGCTCATCGGACGATGTATTCTTTTGCTGATTTATTTTTCTCGGTTTCATAGACATGTCCTTCACATAGAAAACCTGAGCCACATCGTTGTCTAGGACAAATGGTTCGTCCATGTACGCAAGATTGTTGATATCCACTATTGTCATGCCATACTTTTCATCTACATGTACCCCTCCTCCTGTCATCTTGACCCATTTGCACCGAAACAAAGGAACCTTAAAAGTAGGTCCATACTCAAGTTTCCATATATCCTCTATGTACCCATAATATGTGTCCTTCTGCCCTTTGTCATCTGTTGCATCAAAGCGGACACCACTGTTTTGGTTGGTGCTCTTTTTATCTTGGGCGATCGTGTAAAATGTATTACCATTTATCTCGTACCCTTGGAAAGTACATATAGTCAAAGATGGTAACCGTGCCAACAAGTACAGCTGATCTTCAACAGTGTTGTTATTCATGAGATGTTTCTGCAACCAACTGCCGAAAGTTTCCTCGTGTTCCACTTTAATCGAGGAGTCAGGCATCCCCGCGTTTTCCGAGCATACAATAATCTTGTGTTTCTCGATATACGGAGCCACCAAGGTGGAATTGTGTAGACCTGTGTAGTGTGATTTATTGAAAGAATCCATGTCCATACATACCATTGTTTTCCTTCCTAGTGTGCCTTTTCTAGTCAGCCTCCCCTCATACCGAGATTCAGGAACACCAATCGGCTTAAGGTCAGGAAGAAAGTAAACACAAAACTCAATGACTGTCGTGGTATTGCGGATGAGTACGCCATGGAGGGGTCCTCACAGTGCGTGTTTAGAGACGTGGGGGAAGGCGGACGGTTGACGGGTACGAGGTAACACAGCTTACCCAGGTTCAGATCCCACAACGGTGGCGGAATCCTACTCTTGCTATAAATCACTATAATGGAAATACGCCGAGTTACAGAGATAGGTTCGCTGCGCGAGGTTGTCTGAGATCGTAAGTTATCGTGCCCTAAAGGCTCCCATTCCTGGGGTTACAGGGAAAGTCCTAGCCGGACAGGTTACAGAGTCCTACACCGTCTATTACTAGTCTTGCGTGTCTTGTACTACAAGGCTCCGGGTATTTCGGTGAGTCCAACCGTAGCCTTCCTTTATCCGGCATGGGCCTCCCTTTTGGATCCATCTAACTGGGCCGCCCAGCAGGCCATGGGCCATGCTACCAACTGTGGGCCACCCGGGTTATCCGGATAGGAGACATGCTATGAGGATACCCATATAGCATATCCCCAATAGTAGCCCTTGGAGAACTCCGAGATCTTGCGCCGTCTTGCCTCTTCATGCTGAATGCTCCTACTAGATGGATGTCGGCAAATCGTCAAGCAATATCTTGTAGTCCTCCCAAAGAACCATGCAAGGTTTTCTCCGTCTTCAACTTGTAAGTCGGAGAAATGATGAATCTTCCATCGTACTCTTCCGTAGATGGACTAGATCCGTCCATGCCGGAATCTTCTAATGTGATGGCTCATCTGCCTATGTCAGCTAGGCGACGTATACGTAGGTCAGCGACGCCTTGTACCTCACACATGTAGAGAACGCAATGATGTTCACTTTTCCCGCGCGAGCGATACGAACCGTTGGCAGCGACGGTTGGGACGTGGCGAAATTTCCGCGCACGTTCGCACACACGTCGTCTACGCGGCAACCGTCCGATCAAGCTGCACGAATCTTGATGCTGGAGATCATAAATAGTAACTACGGTGGAAATTTTACTTTTCACCTCATTTTCTCTTCTCATCGTATTCTTCCTCCAGCGAGCGCCCCCTCAAGCTCTCCGCGCAACCTTGCGAAAAACCCTAGCTCCCAATCTCGCCAGTCACCTCCAAACTTGCGCAATGGCTAGCAGCAGCTCTACTCCCTCGATGGCGGTGTTGGGAGAAGCCGCGGCGAAGCTGGCGAGCTCCATAGCCATGCCCCCAGAGGGCCTGGTCATCCCTGTCTCCGCGATGGTCGAGACCACCGGCGGCGACCATAATCCGGCGGCGCTAGAGCTGCTGGAGGAGGACAACGACTCCCACAAGGGCGATTGGCGCGGTTCGGACATCACGAACCGCGGCATTAAGGAGCTGATCATCGAGGGCTATCTCCCTACGACGGAGGGGCTCGCCTGGCGGGAGGTCACACCTTCTCCGCAAGCCGGAGAAAAGGTGTACCTCAAAGCACAATTGGTAAGCGGCGTCTCCTTGCCCATCTCTAACTTCTTCCTTTCCGTCTTGAACCACTATCGAGTCCAGCCCCAAAACCTTTCTCCCAATAGTATCCTAGCGCTCAGCAATTACGCGGTGCTCTGCGAGGGTTACTTAGGGATTAATCCTAGGCTAGATCTCTTCGTGTATTTCTTTAGCGTCAAGCGTGAAGCCGGAGCCAGCAAGGACGAACTTAGAAATTGTGGCACCATAAGCTTCAAGATTCGTCCTGGCCGGCAGTTCCCCGACATCGTCGGCCACGAGTCCTGCAAGAACTAGAAGCGTACTTACTTCTACGGCCCAGATATCCCTCTGGCCGGCCGAGAAGTAACGTACCCGGACTTCGTCGATGGAGCCGCCGCCGAAACTTCGACATGGAGATCCCAGGCCTCCCTTCCCTCCGACATCGATGCTTCCCGTGCCATAAGGCAGATAGAGTGGTTCGTAGAGACGAGTTTGACCAGCTTGGACCTAGCCATGTGCTGGTTCATTAGGCGAATCTAACCTCTACAGCACCGCTTGAAGCTAATGCACAAGTATACCAGCGATAGAAGGGATAGCCTCTGCATCTCTATGGACAATTTCTCGAGCGACTCTGTGAAGCTCCGTCTTCAGTACATCGTCAAGGTGAAGGACAAGAAGCATGGCTTCACCATCACCTACGACATGTTCGTAGACAGCAAGTGCCCAAAGGTAACTGTTTATTTTCCGTGTATGACATATACTCCAGTTCTTCCGCCTAGCAATTGTCATCCCATCTAACACGGTGGTTCTTCACCTTACTGCTTAGCGACATAGATGATGACAACATGGCTCCTCAAATATATGATCCAAAGATGAAGGAAGTCACGGTCGTGTCCGACGACGATGCTCCATTGGCGCGAAAGCGGAAGAGCTCCACCTCTGACGCTGCCGACGGAGGCAAGAAGAAGAAGACGAAGGGTGGAGCCTCCAAAAAGACTACCGCCGCCCTGGAGGCGGAGAAAAGAAAGACTATCGGGATTCCCTTTGCCAAAGCACCCCCTCTTGTGTAAGCTTCTTTCTCTTCGACATTGTCCATTTATCTGTCTTACTCCTGTACTTATGCATTTTGCACGTTTCAGGAAGAAATCCACGACCAGCTTGAAGAAGACCTCCAAAACATTGGGGGCTTCTAGAACCATCAAGGACATGCTGCATCGCGATGCATATCCCACCATCGCCCCTGTCACTCCCAGCGTCAAGCCCTCCTCTGCTCCGACAAGCTCACAAGCTAAGGAAGCTTCTGGCCCTTCCTCCATGGAAGTGGACTCAGGTGCTTCTACCGAGATTGTTGTCATCGGCGAGCAAGCGACGCAAGAGAGTGCCGCACACCCAATGGCTGAAGCTCCGGCTAAGGATGCCATCAGTGGCGGTAAGGCAGTGGTGGAAGCTGGTACTTCTGTCATAGGCGGCGCCCCCATACCCAAGAAAACCATAGAGTATCCAAAGATAGTCTATCCGGTACTTACACCGGGTAGCACTGCTCTGGTTCCAGGTGCGGCGCCGACATCTCCGACGTGCGGTCTAGAGGAGCTCCTCCGACAAGCAGAGATCTTAAAAGGAGACAACGTATCCTTTGGCAAGCTGATGGCCGAGAGTGCTACCAACCTCAATATCATTGCACTTGTAAGTTTTATTTGCCTTTTGCATTTCATATGAGTATCCCACTATTGCCCCCGAAGATTTAGACAAAAAACCATAGGTCTTTGCGTCTAGATGCTCTAAGAGTGACTAAGCTAGAAAACTTCTCACTGTAGCCCCCAACCATATAGGTGGAATGAACTATTCCGACTAAATGCTTTAAGAGTAGCATACGCAGTGTTTATAAATTTCAATACTGTAGCCCCCAAGCCTCTAGTTGTAACTGGATTAGTTCCGACTAGATGCTTAAAGAAAAGCTAAGCATTCATCCGAGTTAAAAACTTTATACTGTAGCCCCCAAGCTTCTAATCGAGAACTGATCTAGTTCTGACTAGATGCTTAAATAAAAGCTAAGCATATTGCTAAGTTAAAAACTCTCGCTGTAGCCCCCGAGCGTCTAGGTGGAAATTTTCCGACTAGATGCTCCAAGCAGACCAAACAACGTTTAATTTTTTATTTTTTCATAGAACGAGAATTCTCGGAGGGACATGGCCAACGACAAGTACTAGAAGATGCGCGCGGACTTGGAAGCCGAAAAGGGTAAAACTGCCTTCTTGAAGGAACAGATCATCAAGAGCAAGCGTCTTTTTTCCTTTCTTTTTTGTATTCCGACTTGAACTTGTGTATTCTCTGAGTACTCACCGTGTACTTTGCTTTCTCTGATTTGCAGAAACCATTGCCAAGGCTAAGGACATTGTCGAGCAATCCAAGCACATTCAGGAGCTGGATAGCGAGAACAAGATCCTTAAGCAGGAGAGGAAGGACATGCTGAAGATGCATGAGGAGTCAATGAAAGCCTTGCAGGACTCCGCCACCGAGGAGAGGAACCGCTTGAAGGAGGAGATCTCAATCTTAAGAGATCAGAAGAAAGCTGCCAATGAGCAGAATCAATGCCATCATGAGGCGTACAAGCTCCTTCAACAAGAACGGGACTCCTTGGCGGCTACCCTCTGGCAAGATCAGGCTAGCATCTTCAGTAAGTGATTCTCCGTCTTGGATTTCTGTAGTCTAGATACTCTGAATTTTTGAACTCATGTGCTCCTTGTCGGAATTTGCAGCTCCTATGGGTTTAACCCGGTCGCCTCCTCCAGCAAAGGAATGCATGGTTCTTGCCGGCAACTTCATCAACACCGCTGAAAGGATCGTATGGGCACCTAGAGGGGGGGGTGAATAGGTGCTACTTCAAATTTTACTCTTTTTCAAATTAGGGTTTGACAAGAAAGGTAAATTCTCTAGAATATGCAACGATAGTGAATTTACCTATATGTCCAACAAGCACAAACTAACACAACACTAAGCAAGAACAAGTAAGTAAAGTGCGGTAAAGGATAGAAGTAACCAAGGGAGTGGACGTGGAGACACAAGGATTTGTTTCCCGTAGTTCCTTCCTTTTGAATGGAAGTACGTCTACGTTTGGAGAGTGGGTGGTTTCAAACCACCAACGCCACGAGAGGCCTCCCTTGTTCTCCGATGAACCTCACCCCAAAGGGCTCGATTCACCTTCCACTATATCGGCAACCTTCGAGGTGGAAGCCGGCACCTTTACAACAAGTTCGGGGCACACATCCACAACTGAATTGGAGGCTCCCAAATACAAGCAAGCTGTCAAGACAAATCAAAGACAAGCTTGTAAGAACCAAATCAAAGTTAGGGTTTCCAAAGAAACACTAGAGCTTGGGGGCCCTCAAGTGAATGAGGGGGAAATGAAGATCTCTCTTGGTGAAGATGTGAATCAAGGCCTCCTCCTTCGATTCTCCAAAGATCAATGACTTTGGATGGTTGGATGAAGAGATCTTGTGGATTTGGTGGCTCTAATGGTGTTGGTGTTCTTGAGCAGCTCGAGCAACTGGAGGAAGAAGATAAGGGTCCCTATTTATAGACAGCCCCCTCCACGAACCGTTTTCTGACCGTTGTAGAAAAGTCAGACCAGAGACTCCGGTCTGTAGACCGGAGACTCCGGTCTACACCGGAGACTCCGGCCAATCTCCGGACCAGTCTCCGGACTGGCCATCTGACTGACCCAGCCCATTTCTTCACCAGCAACACCGGAGACTCCGGACTTCCAACACCGGAGACTCCGGTCTGACCAAAGCCTCCGGATAATCTCCGGACTAGTCTCCGGACTGACCATCTGACTGACCCAGCGCATTTCTTCACCAGCAACACCGGAGACTCCGGACTTTCAACACCGGAGACTCCGGTCTGACCAAAGTCCGGAGACTCCGGCCAATATCCGGACCAGTCTCCGGACAGGCCATCTGAATGACCCAGCCAAGTCCTGGGAGGCACCACCGGAGCCAGCACCGGAAACTCCGGACCACACCGGAGACTCCGGTCTTGGCAGACCGGAGACTCCGGTCTGGAGTTTCCAGAACAGTGGCAAATGTATGTGGTCTTTTCCCAAGAGTGTGTGTCATGTTTATCTATGATAATACCAACCTGTGGACAATAACAAACTGTAAAATGATCTAGTTGTTGTTAACGAACACCAAAAGTGATTATGACAATAAATGTCCTTTCAATCTCCCCCTTTTTGGTGTTCGATGACAACAAGTGATTTGCATGGAATAACATAAAAATGTGGCTCCCCCTGACTATGTGCAACAAGATAATAAAGTAAATCATGTAAAGAAAAAAAATACCAACGATAGCACACATAGATCTCACATGAGTTACAATAGATGTTGCACACAAGCACATAGTCATAGACACACATAAGAATAGTAGATAACACACAAAGTTCAAGTTCGAATATCCAAATAACAAAAAGAAAGGAAAATAACGGCAGATAGTCGCAAATCCCGAGTCCCATGCAAAGCGGATGAGAATGTCTTCTCCCCCTTTGGCATCGAAACGCCGAAAAGGGAAAAGACCTATACTAACGCCCCAATGACTCAGTAGTCATCGTCATCCTCGTCGTCCTCGGCATTCTCAACCTCATCCTTGTCATCCTCGTCCTGGTCATCCTCATCCTGGTCATAGTCATCATCATCATCATCCTCAGGGATAGCAGGCCCTTTGCCGTGAGGGAGAGAGGAGGAAGTACCCTGGTATCCAAACCTAGAGGTGGAATCAGCAAACGTCTGCCAGTCCACCAGACTATCCTGTTGGGCTTTCCATGCCCCAAATGAGAGAGTGTGATCAGACTCTGTGGACTGCTGGGCGCCATGCTCATCATTGTATTCATCTTCTCCTTCCTCAGTATCAGCAGCACCCTGGTCCTTGATCTCTTTGAGGAGCTTCTCCATGCGGCGGTTGCTTTGGTAAGATGCATGCTGCTGCTTGCGAATGTCAACGTTCATGCAGCAAAGAGTCTAGTCATGGAAGGCATAGGGACATTTGAGGCATTCTTCCTCCAAACTCTGGGTGGAGAGGGAGCCCTCTCCGTCTCAGTCTCCTCATCATCATTTCCATATCGGCGCCTTGGAGCTGGCCCCATGTGCCCCTTCTGCTGCAGAGAGACCAGAGTGTGCGCCGTGAGGTGTGGTGGAACGGCATTGGGAGAATCATGCGGCTGCGAGTTGATTAGTCTCATAATCAAGGGTGCATATGGAGGAGATTTCTTGAATAGAATTGCATGGAACATCTCCTCGAAAATGAAGTCCATCACATCAATGGGTGCAGCCTCAGCATCTGGTCCAGCATTGAAGGTCCGGTGAGTATGGTACAGGAGGTTGACAAGTCCTCCCCTGAGAGCATCATCATTTCCAGCACTTGGAGCAATAGTGTGACGGAAAATCCTCAGCATAAGGTTGTAGAGGGGCTTGAGTCCCTTGGAGGCCCCCACAACACCATCATCATAAAGAGGTGCCAGTTTTTGCTTGTTCTCACCCAAAGATGCTGAGTGCATGCGCAGCCCCACAGGAGTAGATATGCCGTGGAAAGTCTCAAAGATGACATTGGCAAAGTCATGGAAAGTAGCTGTGCAGCGAGTAGAGCCAGTCATCCACACCATAGTCCTATAAAGATCAGTCCCAAACACCACAGTGGCATAGAACTGCTCAACGAGGTGCACACTGTAGTCTTCATGCAGCTCCATCAAGTTGTAGAGACCCAACTTCTGACAGATCCACAGGGCATCACTGAAATACGGACTCTGGAGCATTTGCTCAATGTTCATGAACTTCTGAGGGCAAACAGGTGATTTGGTGAGTACACCATACACATCCTTCATGAACACACTCTGCTCTTTCCTCCAGAAACGAGGGTCATCACTGGTACGAGGTAGTGCATAGAAATCTGTCTTCCTCAGCTCACGGAACTCCACTTTAGACATCTTGTTTAGGGACTGGAGGTTGTCGTACTTGGCTCTCTTTGCACGTTCCTCCCGTTCAGCCCTTTCTTGATCCCTCTTCATGTAAGCTGCATCACGTGCCCGCTGTTTCCGGTTGGATGGAGGCACGATAAACTAACCCTGAGCTTCATCATAGCGAGGATTGCCCCTTTGGGACTTGGCCTTGGTACGACGAGGGCGACTAGAACCATCACCTGTGAACAACAGTGAGGGAGATAGCATGGAGATGAGTATATATGTCCCAAAGATGCAGCACAGGAGCTTTGATGCATTTCTGGACTACTTTGATCCACCCAGCACCGGAGTCTCCGCACCAGACACCGAAGTCTCCGGTTCAGACCGGAGTCTCCGGTCCTGGGGACCGGAGTCTCCGGCCTGGACCGGAGTCTCCGGACCTAAGTCCGGAGTCTCCGGTCAGGAGGCTCGGGTATGCGATGGGGAGATTCTGGAGAGGGTAAATCTAGTAGATCGGGCAATGCAACAAGGCTAAAGTACTAGAGTGCAAGCAAACAAGTGATTCCTATGGACAAATCCGCAACAATCCTCAAAAACACATCTAGGGATGAACCCTAGGAGGAAAAAGGAGAGGAGAGGTACCAGATCTGTCCATGGGATCGATTCCTTCGGTGGGAATGACCCAATGGAGGAGAGGAGGAGGTTGGCCGGCTGCACGGTGGATCCCGGGGGCTTCTTGACCTCCCGGGAGGATTTTTGGAGGAGGGGGCGACGAGTTTGGAGGTAGGGGACGGGGTGAAGAAAGAGGAACTGCTGTTCCAGTTCACCCCGTGCCCCTTCTTTAAGTGACAGAAACCGTCCAGACCAGAGACTCCGGTCTACACCGGAGACTCCGGCCTACACCGGAGACTCCGGTGTTTGTACACCGGAGACTCCGGCCCTCCTCGACCAAAAATTCCAAGAAAGGTGTTTGGGGACATATATGGGAGATAGATGGTTTTTAGGATAGGAAAAGGGTTTGGGTTGAGACATCAAACTGTGAAGAACCAATAAGAGCCATGGAAGTTTGAAAATAATCAGAAAAGCTCCAAGAGACAAAAAATAATCAAATGACGAACATGAGTAAGTGCCAACCTCTCAAATGAGAGAGGGCGGTGGCCTTGGCCACCATATTTGAGTATACTTGGCTTGGCACCACGAAGATATATCTTGGGTCCATTACCAACACCCATCATTAAGCTCACATATCACTAAATGATATTAAGAGGAATGATTTTGATTGCTTTGGGCATCATGGGGGGAGGAATGGTCCAATCAGTTAGGACCGCACTCCCCCTATATCCATGCCTACACCTAGACCAGATATCAGATGAAACATAGGTGAGAGTGCAATAACATCAAGTCAAGCTCCTTGAATCCACGATATTTAGTTCATTCCTCAAGTAGCAAAATCTTGCTTCATCAAGTGGCTTCGTGAAGATATCGGCAAGTTGATACATAGGATAGATCAATATCACCTCTAGCAACATGATCTCTAATGAAGTGATGTCGAATCTCAATATGCTTTGTCCTTGTGTGATCCACCGGGTTGTATGCAATCTTGATGGCACTTTCATTGTCACATAGAAGAGGCACTTGGTCACAAAGGACACCGTATTCCTTTAAGGTTTGCCTCATCCATAGCAATTGGGTGCAAGCACTAGCAGCAGCAACATACTCGGTTTCGGCGGTGGAGAGAGATATACAGTTTTGCTTTTTAGAAGACCAACATACCAAGGACCTACCAAGGAATTGACAAGCCCCGGATGTTGATTTTCTATCATCCTTGTCTCCCGCCCAATCTGAATCCGTGTATCCACAAAGAGCGAATGTTGAGCCTTGAGGGTACCAAAGACCATAAAATGGGGTATGAACTAAATAACGAAAGATTCTCTTAACCGCCATTAAATGGCTTTTGACGAGGTTTGATCTCGTCAATGCCCATTGTTATGGACTTGGGTTTTGGAGAAGATGGGGATGCTGGAGATCGTGGCACGGTTAACAGACAAGCAACCAGGGGACACGAGATTTACCCAGGTTCAGGCCCCCAGAGGGAAAACCCTACTCCTGCTTGTCTGCTCTTTGATTACGGCGGAACCGAAGGTTACAGGGTGCGCAGATTCGATCTGGCGTGGATGCGTGTGCGAAAGTATGAGTCGAGTTCTATCTGTTGTGTACGTGTCTCCATCTCCTCGTTGGACCCTCCTAGCCTTTATATATGGGGAGGCTAGGTCTCGGGTGCCAATACGATTTGGTTACAAGTTGTATTCAAACTCTAATCTTGAGATTTCCTTGTCTTGTGCGCTTGGGAGTCCGTGTCCATATGGGCTTCATAGCAGCCGAACCGTCATAGATATCATGGACCCTGGCAGGTCGTCGAGTGGGCCTTCTGTCGGGCTGGACCAGGTAGGCTAACATCAGGTACCCGTAGGGCATATCCATGTCAGTAGCCCCCGAGTGTTCAGTCGAATCGTAGATTCGGCTGAGGACTCTTCAATCTTTCGGGTGCAGCTATCTCTGTCTTTCAAGAGAAATGTTTTGAGTGTGTAGGGATTGTTGATGCGTGTGCCTGACTCTCCCGACGGATCAGGGTCAGTTAACTGTCTTAGGACAAAACAACATGATCTTCTTCAGGTTCGAGTCCCTCGACTCGAACCCGGAACACATGCTGGCGTAATTCGACTCAGGCCGTTGAGGACTTACAGGAGTGGAATTCTAATAAATTTTGAATGATGTACCCAACGTGTCCGTCGGGATTTTCATCGCGCCTGCTGGCACGGATTTTTACTAGCAGAGCGCAGTCGTGTGCGTTACCAGGCCATCAGATGGTATCTGTAGGTCTTATCTTTGCGTCGCAGACGCAGCATCCGAATGTTTATCACCGCGGAGGTGTTTCGGGTGTTCAAGGAGTATGTTGCTCACTTAGCGTTAATTAGGGCAGAGTTGCCGAAAAGTTTTGCATACTGATCCGAAGGATCGCAGTCGAAGAATTCATAGGGTGCGCGACCAGCGCTCCCTATGGGAGTAGCCCCCGAGTGTCTGTTCGAGTCGTAGACTCGAGCAGAGACTTTAATTCGGCCGTTGTTTGGCTTTAGGTCTGTAGGACACAAATTTTCGGATGCTTGAATCCATCTTCCCTATGGGAGTAGCCCCCGAGTCCGTAGTGGAGTCGCAGACTCGCCATAGGACTCGAAGAATTGTTCCATGGCGTAGTTCATTAGCGTGCCACTCGAAGATCTTTTGTGTGCGCATCGAGTCAGCGTCATGTGAGGAGAAACCACTGACCCGGAAGTGCATCGAGTCAGCGTCAGGCCTGTGTAGTATCAAGTGATGTAACCATCCGAGGAGGACTCGACTCGGGTCTTGAGTGTATGGCGTAGCCAGCTATTTTGTCGACTCCTGTTGGAGGACCCGATAGAATAGCTCAGCGCATTTGACATCCTTTGTAAGCTGCAGAAAACATGAAGAATTGTGAAGTACTTGTATCTTGTAAAGAATATTTGCCTTTCGGCTTGTATAGTAATATTCTGGTGCCGATCGAGTCGACACTGTTGCACTATATGCTAGGCCTTTTCGTTAGCCTGATTACCCTTAGTCTCAGTACCTTGCCGAGGCACTCGGAGTTCAAGGATTCGACGGTCAGGAAGAATCAGCTACTCGGGCTGTCGCGTTTGAGGTGCTCGAGTGCGTGGAGCCGATGGCACATTAAGTTACTCGAAGAGGGCGCAGCCCCCGAGTGTTTCGAGTGCGAGTTAAAAAGAAAATCAGCTCTAAGTAGAGGGAAACTTAGCTTTGTTGGTTGTCGTGGCGAAGTTGACGAGATAGCGGACCACGCGGCGGACGTAGTCAACGCGGCGGACCGCAGCCGGAGTGGCGATGGGTTGTCGGATTTGATGGCCATGGCGAGTCGTCGAAGTTGAAGGATGTTGCGGGTCACCTTAGTCGAAGACATGGTGGGTCGCCGCATCCGAAGACCGTGGGTCGTCGAAGTCGAGGAAGACCCCGGGCCACCGGAGCCGAAGACCGCGGAAGGTCGCCGAAGCGGAGGAAGCACCCGAGCCCTCGAGTCGTAGGATCCGAAGATCATAGAGGACGACCGGATTCGAAGGAGCCCCCGAGTCGTGGTCGCTGAAGCCGATGTGTCCAGTTGCCGCAATCGAAGATTACGTCGGGTCGCTGCATCCGAAGGATGCAGTGGATCACCGCAGTTGAAGACCGCAGAGGATCGTCGCAGTCGAAAACATCAACAAGTCGATGGTCGTGAGTTGTATGGCCAAGTGGGCGCAGCCCCCGAGCGTGGAGTTGGTGTGGTCGAGGCGGCGTCCGAGAACCGATGCGGTGGACCGAAGTCAACACGGCAGCAGGTCATCGAAGCCGATGGCAGCAGCGGTTTTGCCGCAATCGAAGATTGTAGAAGCTCACCATAGATGACGGCGGCAGTGGATCTCGTAATACACTGTCGTGACAGAGCCACGACGTAGTCTCCCATGCTAGAACATACTCGAAATAATTATGATGAAGACCGGTGAATACGGATCCGTCGGATGACATGCGCCCTGGCCGCCCGGAAGTACTGCCCTCTCATGATGTAATTTGTTCTTGTCCTCTTTTTTTTCTTGGGCTTTCAAGCATCGTAACTGGACATGGCTGTTGATTTGCTTTCTCATGACAAATCCGATATATTAGAGGCAAGGACAATTAGCTTTTGTCTTCACGTTACGTAGAGCAGGTGCACTTCACTTTTCCTTCAAAGATTCCAGGCTGATAGATCCGCATCAAATACAACATGCGAAAGATGCGGCAGGTGCTACCCAGATCGATCAAGCCAGATTAGCCTTGCTGTATTGCTCCATGAATCCATGCATCAAGAAAACTTGTCGTATCCCAATTTTTTCCACGCACATCAGTACCAGGGTGATTTCAGCAGAGACTTCTGATTAGCCGTGTCACGGTAGTGTGGACGGACAAGTTGCCATAGATTTTTGCGACATCGCCGAGTATGTTGCAAGTACGAGCTGCTGAATCTACCGATGATAATTTTCGGCCTTGATTGAATATCTTGAAAATCTTGACCTTGTAGATATGATCGGAGACGGCGAATCGTAGATTTGCTTCGGATGGGACCGTCACGATCGCACAATCAGCAGCCCCAATTCCCACAGACGGCGCCAATTGACGAGGTTTGATCTCGTCAATGCCCATTGTTATGGACTTGGGTTTTGGAGAAGATGGGGATGCTGGAGATCGTGGCACGGTTAACAGACAAGCAACCAGGGGACACGAGATTTACCCAGGTTCAGGCCCCCGGAGGGAAAACCCTACTTCTGCTTGTCTGCTCTTTGATTACGGCGGAACCGAAGGTTACAGGGTGCGCAGATTCGATCTGGCGTGGATGCGTGTGCGAAAGTATGAGTCGAGTTCTATCTGTTGTGTATGTGTCTCCATCTCCTCGTTGGACCCTCCTAGCCTTTATATATGGGGAGGCTAGGTCTCGGGTGCCAATACGATTTGGTTACAAGTTGTATTCAAACTCTAATCTTGAGATTTCCTTGTCTTGTGCGCTTGGGAGTCCGTGTCCATATGGGCTTCATAGCAGCCGAACCGTCATAGATATCATGGACCCTGGCAGGTCGTCGAGTGGGCCTTCTGTCGGGCTGGACCAGGTAGGCTAACATCAGGTACCCGTAGGGCATATCCATGTCAGCTTTCCTTAGGAGCAGCTTGATATCTTGCACACACACCTACACTCAACACAATATCGGGTCTAGATGCACAAAGGTAAAGCAAAGAACCAATCATAGACCGGTATACCTTTTGATCCACATCTTTACCATTAGGATTTTGTTCTAGATGAGTCTTTGTAGCCATGGGAGTAGGAGCTCCATTCAAATCTTGCATTTTGAATCTCTTGAGCATATCTTGAGTATACTTGGCTTGGTTGAAGAATGTTCCTCCTCTAACTTGATTGATCTCAAAGCCAAGAAATACCTTCAACACCCCATCAATGACATCCGGAACCTACTAGTCATAAGCTTTGAGAATTCATCATTAAAAGCTTTGTTAGATGAGTCAAAGATAATATCATCAACATATATTTGGCATACAAAAAGCTCCCCATTGACCCTCTTAGTAAAAAGAGTGGGATCGATTTTCCCAACCTCAAAACCACGGTCAAACAATAACTCTCTAAGGTGCTCATACCACGTGCGTGGGGCTTGCTTGAGCCCATAGAGCGCCTTATCAAGTTTGTAGACATGGTTTGGGAAGTTGGGGTCCTCAAATCCCGGGGGTTGCTTAACATATACCAATTCATTTAAAGGACCATAAAGGAATGCACTTTCTACATCCATTTGTTGCAACTTAAAGTTATGATGTGCCGCATAAGCAAGAAGGATACGGATGGACTCAATGCGAGCCACGGGTGCATAAGTCTCTCCATAATCAATGCCTTCAATTTGAGAATACCCTTGTGCAACCAATCTTGCCTTGTTCCTTACTATAATTCCATGCTCATCTTGCTTGTTCTTGAATATCCACTTTGTTCCAATAACATTGCGGCAATCCTTTGGCTTCTCAACTAACTTCCAAACTTTGTTTCTCTCAAAATTGTTGAGCTCTTTGTGCATAGCTTCTACCCAATCCGAATCTTCAAGAGCTTCCCACACTTTCTTTGGTTCAATCATGGAGATGTGTGCTTGGTGTTCACTCAACCTCTTCAATTGTGCTCTTGGGGAAATTCCTTTCCTTAGGTCTCCAACAACATTTTGGAGAGAGTGGTCTCTTATTTCCAACATTCTTTCTTTTCTAGCTTCGCGACGAGCGTGGATCTCCTCATTGTTTCTTGGAGGACCCTCTTCATCATTTTGATCCTCGTCTTGACCATCAACTTGACCTTGATCATCATTGGATTCATCCTCTACGCTGGGAGGCAAGGATTGACCTTGGTCTTGATCAAGTGCTCTTCTAGCCTCAATTTGAGCACGTCTCAAAACAGCTTGGATGGATCTTCCTTGGCAAATTGACTTTGCACCACTTGACACCCCATCGAATGGACCAAGCTCCCTTAGACTAGAGTTCACACATTGATCACTATGTTGAGGGACCACATCTTGTCTTTGGCTTGAGTCAATGTCCTCTTCGGTAGATGGAGCATGTCGAGGTTGTGAAGATGAGGGCTCCACTTGAGTGGAGCATAGTTCTTCTCGATCCGCCATAAGGGGTTCCTCAACGGGGCGGATATAACCCACACCCATTCTTCCTATGGCATCCTGAGGCATTTCATCATCTGCATCACAAGCATCAACACGCCCCCCTTGGGGACCATCATATTCTTCGAAGGTCACACTACAAGATTCTATGACGGCTCCGGAGAGCTTGTCATAGATTCTATAAGTGTGAGATTCGAGACCATAGCCAACAAAAATACCCTCTAATGCTTTAGACTTGAATTTAGACAAACGAACACCTTTGATGAGATATAAACACTTACAACCAAACACCCGGAAATAAGATATGTTGGGCTTGTTACCGGTAAGTATCTCATATGGAGTCTTGTTGATTTTCTTGCGGAGGTAGAGCCGGTTTGAAGCATGGCAAGCAGTGGAGATGGCTTCGGCCCAGAAGTTGTATGGAGATTTAAACTCCGCCAACATGGTGCTAGCCATCTCAATAAGAGTCCGGTTCTTCCTTTCGGCCACACCATTTTGTTGAGGGGTGTATGCAGCGGAATATTGATGTTTAATCCCCTCATCACTAAGGAAATCATTCAAGGTGTAGTTCTTGAACTCGGTGTCGTTGTCACTTCTTATAACCAATACGGGAACATTGTGTTGCCGTTGAACCAAGTTGATGAAGTCAATAAAAGTCTTTTGAGTTTCACTCTTCAACTTGAAGAAATAAACCCAAGAGTATCTTGAAAAGTCGTCAACAATCACTAAACAATATTTCTTCCCTCCAAGACTTGCATGAGATGGAGGACCGAATAGGTCCACATGAAGGAGTTCCAAGATCTTGTTAGACTTGATTTGGTTCGTGGGCTTGTGTGGAGCGTCATGCATCTTCCCTAGAACACATGCCCTGCAAACACGATCTTTGGCAAAGGAAACATTTTCTTTTAGTCCAACAATATGGCCCTCTTTATGGAGACTTTGCAAAGTTCTCATATTGACATGGGCTAGTCGGCGGTGCCATAGCCAACCCACATCGGCCTTCCCGTATAAGCACATCGGACCTGTAGTGGCTTGCCCCGAAAAGTCCACCACATACAAGTCATTTTTGACGTACCCAACGAAAGCGACCTTGAGAGACTTGCTCCACATGAGGACCACAATATCATTATCAATAAAGACGGCAAAGCCCATCTTTCCAAGAGCACGGACAGAAAGTAAATTGTATCCAAGGGTTTCAACAAGCATGACGTTCACGAGGGTAATGTCGTGAGCCACCACTACCTTGCCGAAACCCATTACCGTAGATTTTGACTTGTCGGCATATGTGACGTTGATTTGATCTTCATTTGACACCAAGTCCTTGACAATAGACGAGCTTCCGGTCATATGACTTGTGCAACCACTATCGATCACCCATTTTGACCCTCCGGAAGCATAAGTCTACAAAAGATCAAGCTAGTTTTTAGGTACCCATTTCTCAATGGGTCCTCTTTTGTTAGCAACAAGGGTCTTGGGAACCCAAATAGACCAAGCAATATAACCATCATAAGGGCCAACATATTGTGCATACACAACACCATAATAATCTCGCATTAGAACATAGTGAGGGTTAGCACTTCCCGCAAAATCATCATGAGACATAGTTTTACTACTTGTGGTCTTACTTTCCACAATGGTCTTGTTGGTCTCTTGTGCGGGCTTGTCCTTCTTCTTCTTATTGTTCTTCTTCTTTGTTTTGGAAACAAAACCAATGCCCCCTTTATCACCACTACGCCTTTGCTTGCTCAAGAGATCATCAATAGACTTGTTTCCTTGTGGAAATGTGGCCTTAGCAAGCTCTCCCTTCAACCTAGCATTCTCTTCAAGAATAGTTGTGCTACTGGATGGGATGAAGTTACTAGGTGAAGGAATATTGGCCAATTGAGTTTGAATCATTTCATGGGACTTTGTGAGAGACAAGAGTTCACTCTCCAAGGCTTTGTGGGCCTTGTTAAGCAAGCTAAAGTCCTCGGCAAGTTTTTCATGAACCACACCAAACTCAACCTTGTCCTTTTTAGATCTTTTGTATTTAGCAATAGCATGATCACGCTCTTTGATGAGTTTGTTAACAATAATGTCATTGGCCTCATCAAGCCCTTCAAGTTTTAATTCAAGTGACAACCTAGTTTCTTGTTCTTCTTCTAGAGCATTGTTTAGGGCCTCTAGCTCAATCATATGTTCATGCCCAAGTTTACATCTTACATCTAGAAGCTCTTGAGTATGTGATAGTTGATCTAAGATGTTTCCAAAATGTATCTTAGCATCACCTTCTAGGTTAGTCATAAACTCATCAAAGGCAATTAATTCCTTTTTAACATCAAGTGACATCTCATCATCAATTTCATCATTATCTAAGTGAGTAGAGCGGGATGATGAAGATACCTCTGTTCCTCTTGCCATAAGTCAAGTGGCGTTCTTGGTGGAGGAGTTCTCATTTGGAGAATCGAAGAGTGAGAATGTCGGAGTAGATGTGGTGGCAAGAGAAGCCACACCATGAGAAGTTTCCTCTTCATCATCTTCATCATCTTTATTGTCGGAGGAGTACTCTTCATGAGTGATCAAGACAATTTCTCCTGGCTTTTTGTTGATGGGATTCCTTTTGATGAAGGGTTTCTTGTAAGGTGCCTTGAGAGTCTTCTTCATCACAAGCTTACCACCATTATATTATCTCTTCTCATAGGGGCAGCTTGCCACAAAGTGATATCGGTCACCACAATTGAAGCAAGTTCTCAACCTAGTGGTGTTCTCTCTTTTCCCATTTGGATTGCTTCTTCGTTGCATTTCCATCTTGGCCTTGGCGGGGTTCTTCCAAAAGTTCTTTGCATAGAAAGCCATATATTGACTATGAGCAATCTTGACGTCATCGGGGTGGTCCAAGGAGAGGCCTTCATCACTATCATCTTCATCTTCAAGGTCCACAGCTTTGGCCTTCAAAGCAACATTGACCACATTGCTCATACCGAGAGCACGAGCACGGGCATCCTTGGCATTCTTGGCGGCGACCTTGAAAGCGTCCATCTCTTGCATAACTTCATTTGAGGTCATGAGATGATAGTTGTGTCTTCCCTGTAAGCTCTTCAAGTCGGTGGGCTCAAAAGGCATGAGTGCACTCACATATTTCCTTTTTATCCATGCATCATCCACATGTGAGGCACCCACATTTCTAAAAGCGGTGGCGGTGGTCTTGAGCCTTTGATACATGTCTTCGTGGTCTTCACCTTCTTTCATGTAGAAACCTTCGGCTTCATTACTTAGAGCATCATATCTGTTCCTCCTCATACTCTCATTTCCAACAAACAACACAGTGAGAGCATCCCAAGCTTCCTTGGCAATACTAAAGTGCTCAATGTGTGGGTAATCCTTTGTTCCCAATCCTTGTTGAATCATATGCAAAGCAGTGGCATTGAGTTGACTATTGACAACCTCTCTTCTTGTCAAGTTGTTTGGATCCCCAATAAAGAGTCCATGCTCGATGATGTTCCATAGTTCAATGCAAGATATGCGCATATGGGTCCTCATTAGTGATTGCCATTGAGCAAAAGTAGCAGACTCTTCTAGCTTAGGTGGGTCACATCTATTGTACACATGAGGGTGAGGGATGGGAGGATCGGGGGAGTACCAAGAATCACGGTGCTCACCCTTCCCCCCATCAAGTCGTGTGGAGGAGTTAGCATTGTCTAGTTTGTCCCCTACCACCATACCTTCGGGGGATACCGGAGTATTCCCTTTAGGTATGGATGGTAGTTCCTCTTGAGGAGATGGGGGTGATGAGCCATCTTTGTCTTTAAGAAGTTGCTCAAGCATCTTCTTGACTTCGTTGACCAAGGAAGAGCTCAATCTTGTTTCCAAGTTTCTGAGATCTTCCATGGTCACCGGGGTTGACTCACTACCACCATCCCCTTCTTGGCTACCCATATTCTCTTAGGCGGTAAAGCCCGAATAAAGAGCCGAGGCTCTGATACCAATTGAAAGGATCGTATGGGCACCTAGAGGGGGGTGAATAGGTGCTACTTCAAATTTTACTCTTTTTCAAATTAGGGTTTGACAAGAAAGGTAAATTCTCTAGAATATGCAACTATAGTGAATTTACCTATATGTCCAACAAGCACAAACTAACACAACACTAAGCAAGAACAAGTAAGTAAAGTGCGGTAAATGATAGAAGTAACCAAGGGAGTGGACGTGGAGACACAAGGATTTGTTTCCCGTAGTTCCTTCCTTTTGAAGGGAAGTACGTCTACGTTTGGAGAGGGGATGGTTTCAAACCACCAACGCCACGAGAGGCCTCCCTTGTTCTCCGATGAACCTCACCCCAAAGGGCTCGATTCACCTTCCACTATATCGGCAACCTTCGAGGTGGAAGCCGGCACCTTTACAACAAGTTCGGGGCACACATCCACAACTGAATTGGAGGCTCCCAAATACAAGCAAGTTGTCAAGACAAATCAAATACAAGCTTGTAAGAACCAAATCAAAGTTAGGGTTTCCAAAGAAACACTAGAGCTTGGGGGCCCTCAAGTGAATGAGGGGGAAATGAAGATCTCTCTTGGTGAAGATGTGAATCAAGGCCTCCTCCTTCGATTCTCCAAAGATCAATGACTTTGGATGGTTGGATGAAGAGATCTTGTGGATTTGGTGGCTCTAATGGTGTTGTTGTTCTTGAGCAGCTCGAGCAACTGGAGGAAGAAGATAAGGGTCCCTATTTATAGACAGCCCCCTCCACGAACCGTTTTCTGACCGTTGTAGAAAAGTCAGACCGGAGACTCCGGTCTATAGACCGGAGACTCCGGTCTACACCGGAGACTCCGGCCAATCTTCGGACCAGTCTCCGGACTGGCCATCTGACTGACCCAGCCCATTTCTTCACCAGCAACACCGGAGACTCCGGACTTCCAACACCGGAGACTCCGGTCCGACCAAAGTCTCCGGATAATCTCCGGACTAGTCTCCGGACTGGCCATCTGACTGACCCAGCGCATTTCTTCACCAGCAACACCGGAGACTCCGGACTTTCAACATCGGAGACTCCGGCCAATCTCCGGACCAGTCTTCGGACAGGACATCTGAATGACCCAGCCAAGTCCTAGGAGGCACCACCGGAGCCAGCACCGGAAACTCCAGACCACACCGGAGACTCCGGTCTTGGCAGACCAGAGACTCCGGTATGGAGTTTCCAGAACAGTGGCAAATGTATGTGGTCTTTTCCCAAGAGTGTGTGTCATGTTTATCTATGATAATACCAACCTGCGGACAATAACAAACTGTAAAATGATCTACTTGTTGTTAACGAACACCAAAAGTGATTATGACAATAAATGTCCTTTCAACCGCCATCGCGCAAGCCAAAGAGATTGCCAAGCCCCTCCAGATCAACATCAAGGCATCGGACTCTGTGACAAAGTTCTCGGAGATCTTGCGCCGAGCCCCCAAGCGTATCACAAGCTGGAAAGCTTCATGTGCACGGGCCGGCGCAAGGATGGCGCTGTCAATGGTGAAGGCCCATTACGAAGATGCCGACATCGACACGGTGACCTCTAGCATTCCCGATGTAGATGATGATGGCAAAGAGATTAATAACGAATCCATCTTGTCGTCACTTGCGGGCTATAACACCAGAGTTGCCGAGTTAGTCGACGTCAACGTCTTCGTGCCGATGAACACCATCGATGGCGGCAACAAAGGCTCCTCCGAGTCCCTTCACACTGCCGACTTTGAGGGTGATTCTCCTGATGCCGATGATGCTGCTTCTAAGTCGCCTGCGCCAAAGGAATGAAAAACAACTTGTAATATTTCATAGCCCTTGGAGATGCTTCCTTTTGTCCTAGCACGGTTATGAACATATTTCTTTAAGACTCCCATGAACCTTTCGAAGGGGAACATATTGTGTAGAAACACATGACCGAGAATTCTAATATCTTCGACTAAGTGAACTAGGAGGTGCGTCATAATATTGAAGAAAGATGGAGGGTACAATAACTCGAAGCTAACCAGACACTGGACCACATCAATCTGTAACCCTGATAGACTTTCTGGATCGATTACCTTCTGAGAAATTGCATTGAGGAATGCACATACCTTCACAATGGCCATATGAACATTTTTTGGTAGAATCCCTCTCAATGCAACCGGAAGCAATTGCGTCATAAGAACGTGGCAGTCATGGAACTTTAGGTTTTGGAATGTTTTCTCTTTCATATTTACTATTCCCTTTATGTTAGACGAGAAGCCATACAGGACCTTGATACTTAAAAGGACTTCAAAAAAGATTTACTTCTCTTCCTTGGTAAGAGCGTAACTGGCAGGCCCTTGAAACTGCCCTGGATGCTTGCCGTCTCGTCCTTTATGACGTTGTTGGTCCTCCCGTGCTTCCGGTGTATCTTTTGACTTCCCATACAAGCCCAAGAATCCTAGAATATTGACATAAATATTTTTCGTCAGGTGCATCACGTTGATTGCAAAGCGGACCTCATGGACTTCCCAATAGGGTAGCTCCCAAAATATAGATTTCTTCTTCCACATGGGTGCGCGTCTGTCGGCGTCTTTCGGAATAGGTTGTCCTCCGAGACCCTTTCCAAATATTACATTTAAATCCTTGACCATACCAAATACATCAGCACCAGTACGGGGGCAGGCTTCTTCCGGTGATCTGCCTCGCCATCGAAATGCTTGCCTTTTTTCCTTAAGGGGTGTCTGGGCGGAAGAAAATGATGATTGTACGGGTACACATTCTTCCTAGATTTATCCAGATATATACTTTCAGTCTCATCTAAACAGTGTGTGCATGCATTATATCCCTTGTTCGTCTGTCCTGAGATGTTACTAAGAGCAGGCCAACGATTGATGGTTACGAACAGCAACGCTCGTAGGTCGAATGACTCCTGTTTGTGCTCATCCCACACACGTAAACCTGGTTCGGCCCACAACTGTAAAAGTTCATCAACTAATGGCCTTAGGTACACATCAATGTCATTGTCGGGTTGCTTCGGGCCTTGGATGAGCACTGGCATCATAATGAACTTTTGCTTCATGCAGAACCAAGGAGGAAGGTTGTAGATACATAGAGTGACGGCCAGGTGTTGTGACTGCAGCTCTGCTCCCAAAAGGATTCATGCCATCTGTACTTAGACCAAACCATAAGTTTCTTGCGTCACCAGCAAAGTCCGGGAAGTATCTCTCGATTTTTCTCCACTGTCGACCATCAGCGGGGTGCCTCAACATCCCGTCTTTCTTACGTTCTTCTATGTGCCATCGCAACAACTTGGCATGCTCTTTGTTTCTGAACAAACGTTTCAATCGTGGTATTACAGGATCATACCACATCACCTTGGCAGGAACCCTCTTCCTGGGTGGCTCGCCATCAACATCAACAGGGTCATATTTTCTGATCTTATACCGCAATGCAGTGCATACCGGGCATTTATCCAAATTCTCGTACTTCTCACTGCGGTAGAGGATGCAGTCATTAGGGAACTCATGTATCTTCTGCACATCTAATCATAGAGGGCAGACAAGCTTCTTTGCTTCGTATGTACTGGAAGGCAATTCGTTATTTCTTGGAAGCAACCTCTTCATGAGTACCAGCAACTTCTCAAATCCCGAGTCAGTCACACCGGTGTCTTCCTTCCACTTCAGCAATTCCAGTGTGCTACCCAGATTCTTCTGGCCATCTTCACAAGTTGGGTACAACAATTTGTTGTGGTCCTGTAACATCTGCTCAAACTACAACCTCTCCTTTTCTGTGTCGCAGTCTCGCTTTGCATCAGAAATGACCCGACCAAGATCATCAGCGGGCCGGTCTGGTTTCCGTTCTTCACCTCCTTCTTCTTCATTGTCTTCCATTGCGGTATCAGCGTATTCAGGGAACATAGATCGGTAGTTGTCATCATCGTTCTCTTCTTCATCGTCGTCTTCCATCACAACCCCTCTTTCTTCGTGTTTGGTCATAACATTATAGCCGGACATAAAACCAGACCAAAGCAGGTGGCTCTGATCGACTCTTGCAGAAGTGTGAGCCTTCTCATTCCTACAGTCAACACATGGACAACATATAAAACCATCCCGCCGCTTGTTCTCCTCAGCCACAACTCGAAAAGAACGCACGCCTTCTCTAAAAGCGGCAGAGCGTCGGTCACCGTACATCCATGTATGGCTCATCTGTATCATACAAATATATGTCAAATGCAATCATTATGCTAAAATTAGTACCGCACGACGGTCTAAACGAGAAAATAGTTGCTAACCTTTTATTACACTTGGAAACGAAGATGAGAAAACTTAAATGTGGCTCGGGCACCTCATATCATGTTTGTCTTGTGTGACCTAAACTTGCATCGCTCTAATGGACATTTCACCGAACACCTCTAGTGCATATGTATGAACAAGAAAAAAAATAGCACAACAACACTCTCTCCCACCAGAAAAAAACAGTTGATAGGAGGCGGGGGTTGTGCGTATATATAGGGCCAGACCTCTAGTCCCGGTTGGAGATACAAACCGGGAATAAAGGGGTGCCCCCAGCGAGCGACAGGACCAGAGCCCTTTAATCCCGGTTTGTTTCTCTGACCGGGACTAATGAGGTCTAACGGGCCGGGACCTATGGTTCTGGGTGGCTCGGGCCGTCCGGCGAGGGTCATTAATCCCGGTCCCAGCCACAGCCGAGACAAATGGCCTAGACGAAAGGCCTGTTTTCTACTAGTGCTTAGACATATAAATTAGCTTCTGAAAACATCTGTAGTAAGCAAAAGAAAAACAAGTGAGGAAGGCTGCATGATACCTCATTCGTGCTGCTCGGATATCTGCTCGTAGGCTTCCGAGAGAACTACCATCTGCGGAAGGGTCTGCCGAAGGGCCTCGATGACATGGAGATTCCTAAATTTCAACCTGAGGCTCAAATACTTACATGCAAGGAATGAGATAAAGAACACATACCACGTCTCTCCTGATCTCCGCTGCACAAATACTCCGTAGCATCCTTTACCTGGTTTGTATAAAACGTTTTAGCTTTGTGAATCGAATACATTTAGACTTTTTTTAGTGTATAGGTTCGTAGAAGTTTGCAGTAAACCTATACATTAAAAGATGTCTATATACATTATTTTTTAAGCTAAAATGTCTTATATTTCTGAATGGAGGGAGTACAATGTTGGCTATAAGATCATACTTTGTAACTTTGAGCAGAGCTTCTCATTCTCTTTTGACTTATTAGGTAGTGCAATGTAATCCTTCAGTTCCAAGTTCTTCATAGGAAAATTTACTGTTACACGGAACAACAGAATGCTCTTAGAATTGGCGAGTTACCAGGGAGATCTATATATGCGCATGTTCAGTCAAGAAAACAGGAAGCTTGCCTAGTGTAGGGTTTTTTCTCCACAAAGAAGTTATTTTTGGTAAACCGTCACATGTGAAGGATCATATACTTTGGAAGCCTGATGACTCGGTACCTCGTACGAGCAATAGATGGCCGCACCACCTCCGTAACCGCATCGCCATCGAACTTCTCCAGTACATTAAATAGTGATACCTGAACCATGCAATCGTCTCAATTAGTACCAATTACTAAGATACAGAGAGCTAAACCAAAAGGTTTTTATGTAAAAAGCAATGCAAAGATTCCATGCGGTGTAGAAATATGTTCCTTCAGTGAGTGTGGACCTAGATTCACGCTGTTTAGGCAAAGTGTCATGTTGTCAATGAGCGCTAAAGTTGCCTCAGTTGTTTAATTTAGCAAGCAAGTAAATGGTCAAGACCCATTAAACATATACTACATGCAGAAGAGACTCCATGAAGGACCATCCTCCATGAATTGTATAATGGTGACACTGACACAAGGCAAACTTGAATGCCAATATGAGCAAGAGACTATGTGGCCACACCCATGCAAATGACAGGGTAGAAATAAGCATATGAAATAGTAAGAATAATTTGTATTACACTAGCCACAAGTGTAACCATCTGGATAAGAATATAAGTAGAAAATAGGCCTACCACCAGGTAAAGTTTGAAGTCTAGGCAGCAAAACACGAATAAAAGAGAAGCAGTCTTACGTATCATGTTAAGGGAACATAAAAAGAAGACCTCAAGAGTCAAGTCTAGCAGCTGGACTATAGGGAATCAAGTTTTGCTGATATATCAAATCGGTTGTTCTTGCATCACAACCACAGCATGGTAAATCATATTAAATAAACATGAAGAGCATCATATTGAATAAACACATAAGTAAATCCGTCCTAAAAATACATCTCAAGATAAAAAATTCTCAAAAATCATTTCCTATATTGTTACATCTATTTGCGAAAAAGATTTCATCCCACATAAAATTTAAGCATATGTGTGGCAGTAAACAATGAACTTGGAACTTCCAATTAATACACAGAATTGAAAGGGCTTATTACATCTTAATAGAAACCATCTGTTCAATTTCTCGCTTTCATAATTAGATCTACTTCTGAAGAAACGGTTTGACCCGTTCGCTCGCTCGCCCCCCCTACGGGCGAAGGGCGAACCCTCGCCGCCTCCCACCCACCGCCTCCTCCCTCTCCCTCTCCCCGGCCGCCGCCAGCGTAAGTCGCCGGGCTTCTCCCGTGCGGGGCTGGCGGCGGCGGGTCAGCCTCTTCCTGACGAGCGAACGGAGGGCAGGGCCTCCCGAAGGCGCCGGTGCTCCTCGGCGGTGGACGGTCCGGCTCGGCGGCATGTGACCCGCGACCCAGTGGTCGCGATGCGGTGGCGCGGCCGTTGGCTGCGGGGGGCTGCGGAGGCCAGCATGGCCGGATGGTCGCCGGCGAGCGGCCGGCAGAGCCCAACCTACCTAGATCTGGGCCAAAAGGGCTCCATCTGGGCCTGGGCAGGATGTGCCTGGCGCGGCTGCAGCTTCTCCGATGGATGAGGTAGCAGAGCTTGGGCATGATGGTGGCGGTGGTGGTGCCCCTGCTGCAGTGTTGCGGCGGGACTTCACAGGCATTCTTGGGCTCGGCCAGGCCGGCGGGCCTGGTGTGTCATGCTGCTACACCCGGTCGGCTACCGCCTCCCGGCGACGAAGGTGGTGGAGGTAGTTCCCTCCCGGGTGGCGCTCTACCACTGACCCTCACTGGTGCTCCTTGCTTATCGTATTTACCGGCCTCGTGACGTGGACCTCGGTGAGATGGCCTGGATGATTGCAAAACCGTGCTGGCGCGCTGGTGGACGGCAAGGTTGGTGGATGTTCCGGAGGGCCCGGAGGTGTTTTTTTTGGGGGGTCAGGAGAAATCCCTATCTCGGCACCGGCGCGGTGACGCCTGCAGGTGTCACCTTCCTTCCCGAAGGGCGTCGGAGATCCCTCTTCCCCAACCCCCATTGTGGACCGGGGGAAACCCTAGGATTGGATCCGAGGAGATCCCTTGGAACGATCCGGGCAGCAGCGGCGTCATCGTCGCTTTCCTTCTTGGAGGTGTTGCTTGATGCACGGCGCTTCGGAGCGATAGCAGCGGGGTGAAATTTCGTCAGAGGGTGTAGCGGTGGAGAATCCCCTTTCTTTTGTCGAACCGCCGTTCTTGGCATTGTTTTCTCTTTCTTTCCTTTTTGTTTCTCTTGGGCTCAGATTGTGCTGTTTTGCCCAGCGGTGGTGTCCTTGTATCGGTGATTTGCTATATGAATATAGCGGGGCGCAAGCCTATTTCGAGATCTACTTTTGAAGTGAGATAACATAATTAAAAACTCCCATCCTATGACAAAACTCACTTCTGTTTGTTCATGAGTTACATCTAGATCACAACCCATACTAATTTACATCTAAATGACTACTTGTAACACCCTCAGAATCGGACCTATGCAAGTTTTAGCGAAACCCGCCAAACCCGCATAGAAACGATTCAAAGGTGCCCACCAGGCACTTTCGTGCGGGTGGAAAACGAAGTAATAACATTACACAACAGTCCTCGATGGGACCCACAGAACAGATATATACAACAGCGACTCAGCGAGTCAAGAATACAGATATAATATACAAAGATCCAAATCACCTTGAAAATGATAGGGCGTCCGACTACGGACAAGATGCAAATGGGGCTGAGAGCCCTGAAGAATAACCAATGGCGTCCATAACCCTGCCCAGGCCAAGCCGGAAGGGTAACCCTGCTAACGCCGTCGATCTCAAAACCTGCTTAAACAAAAGGGGTGCCGGCAAAGGGCAAAGGAAAAAGAGGAGCGTCAGTACTGAGGCCAGTACACGGCGAGACTAGAATTCGGCGGTCCTCGCCTACATAGGTATGGTGGACTGAGCGGCAGCGGCAGCATGCACTAAACAACCTATAGAGACTCGATACAACTGGCGGTTATTAGAGGGGGGTAAGAATGACCTATCCGGATCCAACCTAAAGCTAACACCAAACAAACCCATCCTGGTGTTTCCCCCTCGATACCAAACGAGGAAGTCAACCGAGGAACTCACACAGTTGGCAGTTTTATTTATTCAGTTATCGTTGCAGCAATTACTAGTCAGGTATAGATAATCATCCTGATAAAATAAGCAGTGGGCACTTTTAGTCAACCATTCCGTTATAGTAGCAACACTTACTAGTCAGATACAAGTAGCATGAGATAACCCAAAACCCAGCAGTTGTTGGTACTTTTATTCAGCCATTCCGTGGTAGTTGCAATACTTACTAGTCAGGTACAATGGTCGCAAGCGACACTCCAAACAAGTAATTGTGGGCAGTATTAATTAGCCATTCCATTATAGTGAAGCTGATTACTAGTCATTATAAAGTCAAATTTATAGCAATAAACTTTAGTTATGCTTGTCTATGGTCGAGATACTGTGCTCCAAGTCGTCCATAACCGCGGACACGGCTTTCAGAAAGTTTTAACCCGGCCGGGGTGCACAAATAGCAACACACACACGATCGACCTCGGAAAAACCAAATCAAAACCCAACGAGGCTTTCACGACAAAGCAATCACAGGATTCATAAATATTTCAGGGGGCCACCCCATTGAGTAGACCCGCAACGAAGTAAGCTAGCTCCGAGACGGACTCAAGGTCTGCGACAATGACTGTAAACGACTAGGAACCCCAAACGGGGCTTGTCGATACCGCGAAAACATTCCGCTTACCTAAACAGTACAGTGTGCTATCCATCGCACAATCGTAAATAAAGCAGTAAAGCATGGCATAAGTACAGGATCGTAAATAAAACCTCAAACTAGTTTGTGGCCCCAAGAAATAAGACTGAATCAAGCTCTGGCTAAGGGGGGCCCATACTCCCCGTATGTGGATAGCGCGATAAATCAAGGAACAGGTATCAAGTACTCGGGGTCCTACGGGACACAAGTGGGCGTTCGGAAACCAAATATTATCTATCACCCACCGATGCCTCTGCTTACTTCAATTTTAGTTGTTAAACAGGAATTAAAGTGAACGGTAAGTAAAAATATGATCATCTCCAACAGCAACATGCGGCAATACATCAACAACTGTGGCACTGGACGACACGCAACAGCACTTGAGCAAGCGACTACGACGCGCGAGTCCGACTATCTACCAATCAACAGGTAATAGGATGTGTCCAAGGCAATATAGGGCTGCACGGTATATCACAGGTGCGGAAACTAAAGCATCGCAACACAGATAGCAAAAGATCAACAGGAGGGAATAAATACTATAAAAGTAAGATAGGTAGAAAGGGGGAGATGCTCGCCTGAAAACATTGTCGAAGGGTTCCACCGAAGATCGGGGCGAAGCTCACATCAACTCAACGGCCTTATCCGCCAAGAAGCAAAACACTAGAATAACACCGGATGCAATATTTAATACAACGGCAGAAGATCGGCATGATGCATGTATGATGTATGGCATGGCAAGGGGCGATGCGATTAGGTCATATTAAGCGGAACCGGGGTCCCGACAATGAATATATGGTTCAAGTTGTTTAGAAGCCCCGCAATTTAAATGTTGCATTAGCAAGACAAAAGATGGCACCGGTTCGCTACACAAGTTTAAATGAGGCCGATATGAGACTAGATTTGCCCGCATATGGGCCCCATATTTAATTATTAGGTGAATCGGCATAAGGCCCCCAAACCACATGACAATATGCATGCATGAACAATTAAAATGCGACAAGTCGGATCATATTATAAAATAGGGTTTTCGGAAAGGGGTTCACACATTAGGGGTTCCCGACGAACTTGGGGTTCCGGGGTTCGGGGTCGGTCTCAGGGTCCAGGGTTCGACGGGTTCGGACTCGGCGGAATCATTCTCTCGTTCTCGGTAACGGGGCAGATCTTGCGTTCCGGGAAGAAGTACTTGGCGGTCTTCGGCTCCACCCAGGTCGGGGCCGATCTTGTCGGGTCCGCGCCATCGAGTCGGTCTTGGCATTCAGGATGAAGTACTTGTCGTTCTCGTGGCGATCTTGGCGGTCATCGGGTCCGGCTCGGCGTCCGAGGAAGGAGTACTTGTCGCACGGTGTCTGGGTAGGCAAAATTGTCGGTTCCGGCTTCGTTTGTCGGTGTCGGACTTGAGCCTCGGCGTCAGGAGATCTTGGCATCTGTGTGGCGAACTCCGGGTTCGGTGTGCTTGGCTTCCATGAAGGAAAACTTGGACTCCGGCTTTGTTGTCGATGGCAAACTCGTGTGGGCGTCGGGGATCTTGGTGGGGGTCGATGCACTCGTCACGGGGTCGGTCTTCGGTTCATTGGGTCCACGTGGAAGAACTTGGCGTCGATCTGTACTTGGAAGATCTTGGCGACACCGGGAGAGCGGGCAGCGGCCTCGGGTGACCACGGAGGCGAGCTTGCAGGCTCCCGTGGCGACGGGGTCACCAGGGCGACGGCCAGCGGTCGACGGGGCCGCGCGGGGTCGAGCTCGGGGGGGGGGGGGGGTCGGCGGACAGGCGGACGCGGGCGGCCAGGCTCGAGGAGGCACCAACGGTGGGGTCGACGCGGCCGAGCGGTGCCCGCAGGCGTCGGTGCCTGGCGCGCCAGAGAGGGAGGAGCACGGGCCGGAGCTCGGGTCGTGGCTGCGCGGGAGGCCGGTGACGCGGGCGGGAGCGGGACGAGGTCGGCGTCTGCAGGTGAGCGCGCGGGGTCGCTCCGGCGAGCGGGGCGAGCGCCGGACCGGCGGGGTCGGCCAGGGCAGGCGGGGCTTGGGGCGACGGTGAGGGAGCAGGCGCGGGGCGAGGTGGTCGCGGCCGGGCTGGTGGCGGGGTTGCCGGACGCGGAGGTGCGGGCCGGCGAGGAGAGGCACTGGCGGAGGTCGCGGGGGCGCATCGGCGGTCGGCTCGGGCTTGGCGGGGTTGGGCTCGGAGAGAGGCGGAGGGGAACGCGGCGGGGAGGGGAGAAGCTTGGCCGGCGAGCGGCGGCAGGCGAGGAGGCGAGGCCGGCGCCGGGGAAGAGAAGGGAGGAGGTGGCCGGCGGCGGGGGTTCTGGCGGTGGTGGGGCGCCTGAGGGGAGGGAGCGGGGAGGCGCCGGAGACGGGGTGCCTGGGAGGCGGAGCGGCGGACGGCGGCTGGAGGGGAGGAACGGGGGCGGAGGCAGAGGAGGCCGCGGGCTGCAGGAGGCGGCGCCGGCGAGGGAGTAGGTGGGAGAGGACGGGGACGAGGCGGGGTCGGGAGAGAGAGAAGACGCGGGGGGAGGGGATCGAGGTGGTCGGGGTGGCCCAGGGGCTGTTTGGTGGAGGGTGGTGGCCCAGGGGATGGTGGGTCCCGCGGGGTCGGTGGGGTGTGTGGGGTAGAGGGTGGGGCCTGGTGACAGCGTGTGGGGTGAGGGAGTTGTGTGGCCAGGGTGTGCTGGGGTCGGCGTGGGGCCAGGGGGAAGAGAGAGGAGAGAGAGAGAGGGAGGAGGTGACGTGGCCGGTTCTGAGTGGTGGGAGGTTTGGGGAGAGGTGAGGTGGCGAGAGCTGACTGGAGGGAGTGATGTGGAGGGGAGGGCTGGGTAGGTTAGTTGGTAGCTGTAGGATTTAGAAGGGCGGGTTAGGTGGACCGTTTTAATATGGGGTGGTCGTTCGGGTCATTCGGCCCGTTCGACTGCCCCACTAAAAATAATTAAACCTTTTATTTGTTTTAAACGGGCCGTTTGCAAAACATATTTCGTCAAAACAAAATATTCCGACGACCCGGGTTTGCGTTTGAATAAAGACGGGGCGTTTAGAAAACAGGAACCGGTTTTTCCGAAAATAGTTTTATGCAAACAAATGCAAGATGATGACGATGCTCAAATGCAATGTGGCATGATGACATGAGCATGCGGTCATGATGATGCAATGCACAAAAACAACGCGATTTTCTAGTAGTGGTTTTGCGGGATGCCACACTACTCCACTTGCATGAGAAAATATCCATCTAAACATCCTGAAATAGTGCAACTAAGTTCATCGGTTACATCTATTCAGATCCATCAACCTCCCTACCGAGGATACAATCAAAATCTTAGTTAATTAAAACATAAATAGAGGATATAGTCGTATCTTTGACTTCTAAGGATTTTTTTATCAATTCAATAATGAAGATAATTAACCTACGTTGATACTCTTTTGGCTTAGCGATTGGAGCATCTATGGTGACTTGCAACATTACATGGAGCACCGTGGATGAGCCACGTGATAGACTATGCTTAGGATTTCCTAGTCTAGATAGTCACGGTAGCATCTATACGGGTTCGATCTATTGCATCTGAGAGAGAGATCAGAGAGGGAAGAAAACCACCTGCGCCCTGGCTCGAGGAACACGAACCAGAGAGTATACCGGAGTTGGTGCTGGTGCTGGTAGCCATGGGGAAAAGGGGGCGACGACGTGGGTGTGCGGTGGTGGCGGTGCTTCCAGTCGGCTCACGCTAAAACCCTAGATCGGTAGGAATATCGGTGGGGTGAGCGGCACAGCGGCGAACCTCGTGGCGTGTGTTGCCGGTCCCCCACCTCTTTATATAGTGCGGCGACAGGGGCCCACTAACCAGTGTTCGGTTGGGCGCCCCCGATCAGGGCGCGGATAGGGGCATGATCGAGCTGTTGGGCTCGGTCACGTTAGAGATCAATCTAACATTCCCCCCCTTGATCTCAACTTTACTTTTAACTTTATACTTTCACTTTACTCATTTCATCACGGATCAATACATGGAGCATGTTTCATCGTCACAGCTCAATTACCGATAGAATCAGATAGCCACCACATATTCTTATATTTTGAAACAAATCTTGTTACTTTTGGGTCTTTGTAGTCCAGGAATCATAGGCTTTCCATTAATCCCATGCCGGCTAAGTGTTCCTTGAACACAGGGATGGTAAGCCTTTTGTTAGCGGATCCGCAAGCATATCCTTTGTCCTTATATTCTCGAGACTTATAGTTTGATCCTAGACTTTATCCTTCACAACATAATATTTTATATCTATTGACTTTGTAGCATTACTCGACTTGTTGTTGTGAGCATAGAATACTGCGGGCTCGTTGTCACAGTACATCTTTAGTGGCCTGCTAATGCAGTCTACCACTCCCAAGTCGTATAGAAATTTCTTTAACCATAACGCCAGCCCCATGGCCTCATAACATGCTATAAATTCTACATACATCGTAGATGATGCAACTCATGATTGTTTGACGCTTCTCCATGAAATAGCACCTCCTACGAGAGTAAAGACATATCCTGTCGTGGACTTTCTATCATCTTTATTTCCTGCAAAATCTGCATCTGAATACCCTCTTATTTCTAGGGAATCAGATCTTTTATATGTTAGCATGAGGCCTTTTGTGCCTTGCACATAACGCAAAGCTTTCTTTACCATTTTCTAGTGCTCTATGCCTGGATTCTCTTGATATCTACCGAGTACCCCGGTGATAAAAGCTAAGTCAGGGCGAGTGCACACTTGTGCATACTGTAAGCTTCCAACGACCGAAGCATATGGTACTGACTTCATTTGATCGATCTCATATTGATTCTTTGGACATTGAAATTTTCCAAAATTGTCGCCCTTGACTATGGGAACAGGTGTGGCATTACTCGCATGCATATTGTATTTCTTTAGAATCTTTTCACAATATGCCTTCTGTGACAGTCCTAACACTCCATTCTTTCTATCTCGGTGAATTTCTATGCCCAAAACATAAGAAGCTTCACCAAGATCTTTCATATCAAAATTTGAGGACAAGAACTTCTTTATTTCTAGTAGTAGACTGACATCGCTGCTAGCAAGCAAGATATCATCCACATACAGAATTAGGAAAATATATTTCCCACTTTTAAACTTTGCATAAATGCAGTTGTCCTCAACATTCTCTTTAAATCCAAATCTTTTAATTGTATCATTGAACTTTAAATACCACTCTCTAGAGGCTTGCTTTAACCCATAAATGGATTTCTTTAGGTGGAATCCCATATGTTCCTTCCCCTCCATGAAAAAACCCTTGGGTTGTTTCATGTAAACATTCTCTTCTAAATCTCCATTTAGAAATGCCGTCTTTACATCCATTTGATGTAACTCTAATCAAAATGTGCAACTAGTGCCATTATGATTCTGAAGGAATCCTTACATGAGACCGGAGAAAAATTCTCATTGTAATCTACCCCTTCTCTTTGCGTAAAGCCTTTTGCCACAAGTCTTGCTCTGTACTTTTCTACATTCCCATTGGAGTCATACTTTGTTTTGTAGACCCATTTGCATCCTACTATTTTGGATCCTTTAGGAATTTCCTCTTAGTCCCAAACATTGTTGGAACTCATCGATTTCATTTCATCTTCCATTGCCTCCACCCACTTGGCTGAGTGAGGGCTTCTCATGGCTTCTTCATATGAGGTGGGATCACCCTCCATATGAACTGTTTCTGTATTGTAAACTTTGTAAATTTCTTTAGAAATGGTTGGTCTTCTTTCTCTTTTAGACCTTCTGAGTTCGTCAGACTCTTGCTCATTTCGTGCCTCAGGTTCTAGCACATTAGCAGTGTGTGTCTGTTTCGGCTCCCTTTCGTGCTCAACAGTGGGTTCAGGCGGCTCCTGATGGACAGGTTCCAAACCTCCTCCCATTGTTGTCACATGTGGAGTCACAACAGGTGCCTGCACCACAACCTCAGGGGTTGTCTATGGTGGCACAACAGGTAGCGAGAAAAATGGCTCATGAGTCCTCGGATTAGGTGCATGCACCCTCTTCTCCTCAAGATCGATTTTCCCGAGATACCATGCTCCCCCTCATCAATTCGTCCTCCAAGAAGACTTCATGTCTTGTTTCTACAAACTTTGTGTATTTGTCAGGACAGTAGAAACGATAACCTTTTGATCTATCGGGATAGCCAATGAAGTGGCAAGACACTTTTTTGGGTTCTAACTTTGCAATGTTTGGATTAAAAACTTTTGCCTCAGCTGGGCTCCCCCCAGACCCTCAAGTGGCACAGAGAGGGGACTCTGCCTGTCCACAACTCGTATGGTGTTTTGGGCACCGACTTGCTTAGTACTCTGTTGAGAATGTGAATGGTGGTTTTAAGCGCCTCCATCCATAATATGAATGGGAGGATGGAATAGCTCATCATGCTGCGCACCATATCCATAAGAGTACGGTTACGCCTTTCAGCTACTCCATTTTGCTGAGGTTCGCCCGACATAGAATACTGGGTGACTATTCCATTTTCTTGTAGGAACCTTGCAAAAGGTCTAGGTACTTGACCATATGGAGTGTGCCGACCGTAGTACTCCCCCCACGGTCAGACCAGACTATTTGAATTCTTTTATCATGCTGATTTTCAATTTCATCTTTGAATATTTTAAATTTATCCAATGCTTCAGATCTTTCTTTAATTGGATAAATATAACCATATCAGGAGTAATCATCTGTGAATGTTATGAACGAATCATAACCATCCACACTTTTCACAGGAAACGGTCCACAAATATCAGTGTGGATGATTTCTAGTATTGCTTGATGGCGCCCAGCGCTTGTCGTGGGACACTTCGTTGGAAACCACAAGAGCAAGGTATGAAGCAGCACAGCAACAAGTTTCCCTCAGTAAGAAACCGAGGTTATCGAACCAGTAGGAGGAAGGAAACGTCACACAGGTGTTGCTAGCAACGCGGAGACCTGCACACCACAAACTCAAGACTTTGCCCCAACGAATCAGTGAGGTTGTCAAGCTCACCGGTTTACTATAACAAAGGATTAAACATATGGTGTGGAAGGTAATGGTTTGCAGAAAGTAAACAAGTAACAGTGGAAGATGTATCAATGGTAAAGATTTGACCGGGGTCCATAGTTCACTAGAGGTGCTCTCCTTAGATAAACAACATGGCATGAAGGATAAACAAATTACAGCAGGGCAATTGACAGGAACTGAGCAAGGCATAACAATGCAATTACTAGTCAGAAAGATCCTATGAGATTCGATTGGGCAATACAACAAGATACATAGACCGCCATCCAACTGTATCTATGACTAGAAGTCCACCTTCAGGTTATCATCCGAACCCCCTACAGTATTAAGTTGTAAGCAACAGACAACTGCTTTAAGCAAAGTGGTAAAAAGTCCACATGTTCCATGAACAAGAGACCATTGTTTTCTCCCTAGTAGACACAACACATCTACAACCAAAGAGATTACTATCACTTCCCTTGTAAACTAGAGGCATGAACCCACTATCGAGCATAAATACCCCCTCTTGGAGTCACTAGTAACTACTTGGCCAAGATAGCTACTAACAACAGAGAGCATGCAAGATCACAAACAACACAGACATGATAGAATCATAAAGACAAAATCATTAATCAAACCAACATAATAATCTCAGTATCCATCGGATCCCTGTAAACACAACATGCATGATTACAAATATATTAGATCTTGATCATGAACGGAGCTCACAAGATCTATACATGAAAGCACAAAGGAGGAGATACAACCATCTAGCTACAACATGGACCCATAGTCCAAGGTGGAACTACTCACGCATCATACCGGAGAGAATGCCTCCGGGATGATCTCCCCTCCGACAGGGTGCCAAGAAGAACTTCAGATCCCTCCCGATCTGGGGACGATGGTGGCGGCGGCTATAGACGGTTTCGTGGAGATTTTATTGGGTTCTTAGGGTTTCTGCATCGGTGGCTTCTTATAGGCGAAGGGGGAGGCCGAGGAGGCGATCAGGAGGGCTAAACCCTAGCCAGGCACGGGCCCACCCCTGGCCGCGCCTGGGGGGTCTCGCTGCCCTGGCCCGCTTCCTCGTCTCCCATCTGGACTTCTTGTTCCCCACGGAAAGTAATTGACTTTGACATTTGTCCCGTCCAATTCCGAGAATATTTCTTTACTAACTTTTCTGAAACCAAAAACAGCAGAAAACAGGCATCTGGCACTATTGCAACTTGTTAGTAGGTTAGTACCAGAAAACATGTAAAAAGCACCTCAAAGTGTAGAGAAGCAAAGTAAAGTAGATACTAAACAAGCATGGAGCATAAAAAATATAGATACGTTTCTGACGTATCAACATCCCCAAGCTTAACTCCTTCTCGTCCTCGAGTAGGTAAGTGATAAAAGAATAATTTTTGAGGTGACATGCACCCTCACAATAAAGATCCAACCAATTGCAAGCATTGAAAGCTAGGATCAAAGAACTCTAAACATGTGCATGAAAGATGGAGTTATAGCAATAGGAACAAGTAACTATGCATGCAACATGACAAGCTACAAACAAAGATCATGAATAACATGCATTGAAAAACATTTGTTTATTTTACATACAGAAAACATAGCATAGTGGCAATCAGCTTGTCCCTTATAGAGTAGCAATATAGATGAATAGGACACCTTTAAAGTTCACAAGGGTGACTAGAAACAAATAGCACAAGAACAAGTAATATCACAATATGCATCAATCAATAAGCTTTGGAACACTGCACACAGAATGACAACTATGCTATCTTAATGGTGCCTAAAGGTAGAAGGTGGAGAATCAATAATGGTGGAAGAAAGGCCTTTTTTGTAAAGGAAGCAGGGATTAAAAGTTCCAAAAAGAGCTTAAAAAATTATGGTACTTGTTAGCTTTCAGCCCTCATTACCCCTATCATAAGCATCTTGAAGTGGTTAAGGTTAAAGTGGCAAAGGTGGAGTATATGCTTGACGAAGTATAAATTGGCAATCTCAAGTCCCTTGAATACGAGGGCCACACCTCATGCGTCTCAACTTTGGGTCCAGGTAAGTTCTTGTCATTATAAGTATTTGCATATCATTGAGAACCGCCAACGGGGTACCCCTTGCACATGGTACAGGAGCTTTCCCATAACCAAAATTACAAGGCAAGCGGACAATGAGCATCTCAGCAATCTTTTTATTTACCATATGCATAGCTTTTTTATTGAGGATGCTTCATAGATAGCTCATTATGGTGATGCTGCAAGTTTCCACCATGATTAGGCATGGCTTAGGCTAGCAGCCCAGGCATTTATCTAACACAGGATACAAACTCCATGGACTTACAAGTTCCCTCTTTATTTCGCACCGGTGACATCCATATTCAAAAGAACATGATATCAACTGAGTACAAAGTACAAGTGCAATGTTGAAAACATTCCCTGTGACAGCACGGTTCTGGTAATTCCAACTTATTAGTGCAAGCATATACAACAAAGTTGTCACAATGGTTCAAGTTTATTAGGGGCAAAGAATATAAAGTGTGCCATCAAGTTCGTGAGGGCTTTAATCACTAAGTTTTCACATAACAAAATAGTTTTTTATTGGAAGATAGTTGAAAACAATAATATACTTGGAATGGTGTAACACACCATGCATAAGAGTTTATAGTGGACACTTTGGAAAAACTTGGTTTCTTGGGAGTTGGAAGCATGAGTAGAACTTACTCATACAAGTGGAGGCTAGCAAAAGACTAGGAGCAACCAACTAAGAGAGCATAATGGCCATAATCATGCAGTGCAACAAAGCATACTAATCAAAGCAAAGAGTGGTTCTACAAGTCAAGGACTAAATGATCATAGAGTCTAATGTGACTTGTCATAGTCATAACATGGTGTGACCATGTGCCAAGTCAACCCAAGCAAAGCATCAAAGTAGAATACCACAATACTATGCTTTTGCATGATAAAACAATGCATAATTTCTTCAAGGCACACTAAGCAATCCCAATTGTTTGTAACAAGACATGCTACAACAATAATCACTAAGCATAATGCTAAAACAACACCTAGCATGTCATGCTAAAGTCTATGTCACAGTCAATGCAAGCTCCTCTTGCACTTCAAGCAAGAACTTACTACTCCTTTCCAACACCAAGCAAACTTATTTGCAAAACAAAACAGCGAGAACGGAGGTCCAAACTACTCAATAAAACTATAAAAACTAACCAAATCAAACGAAAACTAAGACGCTCCAAGAACAACACAATTGTGCATGAAACAATAAAAACGAAGTGTCTAGAGAGACCTGAGCTTTTTATTGATGAAGAAGGGGATGCCTTGGGCATCCCCAAGCTTTGATGCTTGTACCTCTTGGATATTTCTTGGGGTGACACCATGGTGGCATCCCCAAGCTTGAGCATTTATCCATTCTTCATCTCATTGCATCATTCTCTCTCTACACCTGAAAATTTTCCTTCATACAAAACTTCACACAATCTTTATTGGCAACATTAGTGTATTCAAAAGATATTAGACCCCTGGCAAAGGTTTGGAACAGCAAGGATTTTCACTAAAAACACAAGATACTGTAGTAACTCCTTCAAAAAGCTCAATTCACCTACATAGAACTCAAAAAGGAATCAATAAGAAGCAAATGCAAATAATGGCAGAAATCAGTCAAAACAGACCAGCAGGTAGAAACCGATTTTTTCGAACATCTTCTGTTGCTCAAATCAAAACGTGTTGAACTAACAAAAGTGATCTAACATACTAGGGGATTTATTCGTAAATTTTGAGCCCAATCCGAGTTACATAGACTCCTCACGAATCTTTTTGGTGGAGGACAGAAATCTGTTTCGGGACAGCAACTCCCCAAATCTTACTTCCCTATCATTAGAGGTCATTCTTTGCACAAAAATCAAACAAAAAGGATAAGGAGAGGTCATTACTGAAGTAATAATTCCAAGACTCAAGGAAACTCTTGGGTTATCTCCCAACAAGTACTTTTATTTAACGCCTTTAAGTTAGGCACAAGAAGCAAGAAGAATCAAGTATTTTCAAATGAAGAAGCATTAACATCAAATCTTGCTTTCAAAGGAGGAGCAAAAAGCAACTTCTCTCTCCTCATAGGGAAGTGTTCAATACCTTCCTTGAATGGAAATTGATATTTAATGGTGCCTTCTTTCATATCAATGATTGCACCAACTTTTCTAAGAAAAGGTATTCCCAAAGTAATAGAACAAGAAGCATTGTATTCAACATCCAAAACATAGAAATCAACATGGACATAAGCATTGTTAACCATGATGAGAACATCATTGATACTCCCCATGAGTTTCTTCTTAGCATTATCATTGAGTGGGACATCCAAATAACAATCTTCCAACGATGGCAAATCAAGCATTTCATAAATCTTCCTAGGAATAATAGAGACACTAGAACCAACATCACATGAAGCTTTGAGATCAAAGTCATTCACTTGCATATTAATAATGGGTTCCCAACTATATTCTACTTTCCTAAGAATAGAAGCTTTGTGTTTTAGCTTCTGTTCCTTAATTTTCACAAGAGCATATGTAATATGTTTAGTGAAAGCAACATGCATATCACTAGCATCGGGACTTCTAGCAAGCTTTTGCAAGAACATGATCACTTCAGAAATATTGCAACCATCAATATCAAAGTCAAACTTAGCATCACTAGTAGTAGGCTCAATAGGCTTAGGCATAGTAGGAGGAGGAATAGGGACTACTTGTGGTTTAGTGGTGATGGTGCACACACTATTGTTCCTATCAATTTCAGCTCCCCTTTCCCACTTAGCATGAAGTTGAGCTAACAACCTAACATTTTCATCAATAGTAACTTGTATGGCATGAGCAGTAGCAAAGGTGTTTTCCATAGTTTCAGGTTTAGCAGCCATTTTATTAATCAAGGAAGACTGAGCTTCAGACAAAGAGGATATATTTTTCTCAACACTCAAAATTTTTGACTGTAAACTAGGGATTTCTCTATTCAGATTCTCAAGTTGATGACTAATATTTTTCAAAATAATAGATTGTTCCTCCATAGTTTTAGTGAAAATCTTGTTTTCCTCATATTGCATTTGCATAAAAAATTTAGTGGATCTCTCAACTTCTAGAATCCTCTCTTCACTAGGCATTCCAGATCTACCCTCATAAGCATTTCCACTAGGAGGATAAGGCCTATAATTACCATAAGTATTGTTGCCAAAATTGTTCTTTCTAATGAAGTTCACATCAACTTGCTCTTCTTGAGCAACCAAAGAGGCTAAGGGAACACTATTAGGATCTAAATGAGCTTTCCCATTAACAAGCATAGCCATAATAACATCAATCTTTTCACTCAAAGAGGAAGTTTCCTCAACATAATTTAACTTCTTACCATGTGGAGCTCTTTCAACATGCCATTCAGAGTAGTTAACCATCATATTATCAAGGAGCCTTGTTGCAGCACCCAAAGTGAGGCCCATGAAGGTACCTCCAGCAGCTGAATGCAACAGATTTCTTGAGGAGAAGTTCAAACCTGCATAAAAAGTCTGTATAATCATCCAAGCAGTGAGTCCATGAGTGGGGCAATTCTTAACCAAAGATTTCATTCTTTCCCAAGTTGGAGCAACATGTTCACTATCAAGTTGTTTAAATTTCATAATGTCACTTCTCATAGCTATAATCTTAGCAGGAGGATAGTACTTTCCAATAAAATCATCTTTGCACTTAGTCCAAGAATCAATACTATTTTTAGGCAAAGAAAGCAACCATTCTTTGGCTTTCCCACTCAAGGAGAAAGGAAAAAGCTTGAGCTTAATAATATCTCCATCTACATCCTTATACTTTTGCATCTCACAAATTTCAACAAAGCTATTGAGATGGTGTAACATCCCAGGATTAGCACCTAAAAATAAAGAGGACACGGGGTTGTGCATTGCATTCATGCATAAGAAAATCCAGGGAATTTTCGCGCAAAACTAAAAGAGCTGTAGAGGGATCGAGATCTCTCTTGTTCTGATGGAAACACAAGGACAGGTGCGATGGATTTCGACATGACCTCTATTATACTTTTGTGTTTGAGGGGAAGGAAATCCAAATTTGAATATTCACTTAGTGAATTTGAGTTCTAATTTTTTTTTGAAATGGAATAATAATTGGAAAGTAAATTGTAATAATAAAGGGTGAACTCTTATTTATGATTAAGATACAATATTTACAATTATTTAAGTATACAAGATAATTGAAATTCAAACACAAAATAAAAAAGATTTACAATAAAAATTGAGTTTATAATTATAAACAAGATATGGATATTACAAGAATTTAGATTACAAATAGAAAGAAACATTAAGCTTTATTAATATTATATAGTATTACATTGTCTTTACAAATGAAGTATAAAAGAAATAACTTTATTAAATAAGATACAACCATACAATGTCTTTAGATTATTCAAACAAAAAAGAAATTACAATAATAATTAAAAGAAAGAAAAGAAAGAAAACCTAAACTAAAGCTGGTATCTTCTCATCCTCTTTTATACCTGCAAAACAAAACTAGTAGTAAAGTAAAGAGGGGGTTAGTTTGGTTAAAGTAGTGCTCTCAGTTTAACATTGTAATGCACTGTTCAGCACATCACTGAGCTAATCTTAAAAGGGGCAAGTTTCACCAACTCATAGTATCTGTCCTTAATCAGATTTTGCCTCAGACTAATGCATCATTGGCTTGTAAGGGGCAAGTTTCACCAAAGCCAGATGAAATGGTAAAAAGGTAAATCAACAGCAAATATCAAGTTTTCACTTGATCTGATCCACAGATGACACAATCATGCACACAGCACAGTCACTGCATGCACAATGTGTGTTGTCAACAAATCAGCAGCAACTCAATACTCTCATAAGGGATTTCACAGCTGCTAGCTACTGCACCAAGTCTATCTCATATCATCACCTGGATCTCAGGAACACAGCCAAGAACACCACAAATCTTGCCCAATATCCCACAAATCCACCAGCCAGTCCACACAACAAACCAAACAGATCATTCCCAGGATGGTAACTTAAGGAGGGGTGGTGCAGGAGAATAGCAAGGTCAAACAACTATTCACAAGAGTAATGAGGAGCTGGAGAAGTACCAATAGGTGGAGAACAAGGTACAGGGAGTGATCACCACTTCAGGATCAAGCCAGCAAGAGCAATCATCATAGCTACATCATCAACAGCAGTTGTGTGGTGAGTTTATACAAAACCACACATAATTGATCTTATCCATTTCAACAGAACATATGATGTCCCGTACATGATCTTCTCAGAAAAACACCCAAGTGGGGTGTACAACCATCATGGAAGAAAGAAAACAAAGCCAACAGTAAATTTTTACAAACAACAATCAAGATCTCAGCCTTGCATCACAGATCTTGGATTAAAAGCTCTAGTTTTATAACTAGATACACATAATTCTTAGAATAATCATTTCTGGGCACATCCTATGGATGGTAGCACCTCGGAAATGATTACATCATAAGATTTCATCTTAAACAGTAAGGATCTATCATATTATCCTTACCAAGACCTATCAAATCATTTTCCCAAGCACTATAGGAATCATACTTAGAGATTATCCATCATTTAAGAAAGAAAGCAGCAAGTAAAAACATTAGTTTCTACTTAGCACAGTCTCAGACCAGCATTATAGACCAATGGATCTAGTTCTAACTAGATCTATACTCACCACACTGCTGGTACAGGGCATATCCCATCTGGGTAGCACCTCTGTATCAACAGGTTCATACATATCTACTAAGAATCAGATAATCACTTTCCTAAATGAATTCAGGAATCATAGTAGACATTTGATTCAGAAAAGACAGTGAATATAACATTGTCTATTATCAAGCCACACCTGACAGAGATCATTAAGTAAATCATCTTCCTATAATAAAATAGGAATCAATCATTATCTAAATCATTTTCCTAGTTAATTCACCTAGGAATCATCTCAATCAATAGCTAATTAATCCAGCAACATATCATAATACTAAGAACACCACTGTGCACACTCCATATGGAGGCACCACAGTAGGAAGATTCCAATATCAGAAGCCAATGAAATCACTAGCTAAGATCAACATCAAATACCCATGTTAAAAGAATGAGTTACATCCATAGGGTATTATTTCAAATCATTTTCCTACCAAATTTTCATAGGAATCATTTTCTATTTGAAAACACATCATTTATAAATCACATGATTTAGTAAATCAAGTCAATGGATCAAGGATTAGCCAACAGATATGTACACAGTAGTACCAGTGATTAAGGTTTTATCATTGAATCCTTCAATTACAGCAGTGAACAAGTAGTTCAGGAAAGAACTTTGTATCAAATCAATTTAAGCAAACACCTGTAGATCATCCCCTGCCAAAAATAAGTAAAACTTCCTCCAGCCGAAACTCATTGCGGTACATAGCCACAGATTCTCTACTGTATTAACAAGTGAGCCCATACCACTGATTTTGAACAATATTCAACATGTGATACTAAGTAGAGAGAGATAGACAGAGGGAGAAGCAGATGTGAGATAGAGGGAGTGTACCTGGTTCCCGAGAAGCATCCACCACGGCGTGGTGGGGCTGTGCCCGCGCGGCCAGAGTGATACTAACCCGAGGAAGTCTTTAACCCCCATCAACACCACCACGGCCACCGTAGTTCAGACGCCGGGGTTGCACCTACTGCCGTCCCACCGGCATCGGAATAGGAGAGGAATGACCCTAGCTTCACCACCAACACCGCACCAAATCACCCCGAATCACCATCAGGACATCACAAAAATACAGTAAAGGAAGGCACTAAAACCCTAATGACAACCAGTGGAAGAGGGCGAGCGATTCCAGGCGTATCTTCCAAATCGAATAGGAGGAGATGCTATAATAGGGTACAGCGGAGCTCCGGCAACCAATGGTGGCGACCATAACGGCCAGTGATCACCGGAGTTCGCCGGGAATGGTGGTGGCGGCGACACCAATGCGAGCAGGGGGAATCGGGGTGTTGGGGTGTCTGTGGTGTGCGTGGGGGGAGAGGGTGGGTCGGGGTCAAAGTGACCCCGAGCCAGAATTAGTTGGGCCAAGTTGGGTCCAGATGGGCTACTTAGTGAGCCTGGCCCAATTCCAAAGGAAAAAAATAAGATATTTATCAAATCACTAAATTACCAAACTACCCCTAAACATAATTTATACCCTAGAAAAATATAGAAAAATCCCAAAAATACATATGATATATCAAAATGACCACCAAAAATAATATCTACCTAATAAAAATATAATTTTAATTGTTTAAAATAAATATAAAGTAAAATAATTATTAACACCAATAAATCTTAAATGAAATGTTATAAAATAAAACAAAAACCCTAAAATTAAATAAAAATCATTTTTGTGTATCAAAATAACTCTACTATTTTGTAAAAATACTAATTTAGAGTTTTACAAATAAAACATAAAGAAAATATTTAAAGACACTTAATTCTTTGATGAATTTTGTAAAATTAAAGATAATACTTAAAAATAAATAAAATTCATTGTTAAGGTCTTGAATAAATATATTACACTAGAAAAATATTAAATATATTATTAGAAAAGTATTTAATATTTTAATTAATAAATCCTTACCTAATACCTATTTTGTGAATTCTTTAAAAATAATTGTTAAGTAAGAAATAATCAAAATTCTTATAAAACCGTGAGCAATTAGTGTCTTTGTACCAAATTCCAAACCCATAACTTAAATTCATAATAAAATTTAAGTATAACTTTTAACTTTAAAATATTCTTTTAAAGATCTTATTAAGAATCCTTTTAAATAAACATTGGGTATCACCCATTTATATAATATGGTGAATAATCATTATATATTAACCACTATTAACATAACTTTAAATTCTAACAAATTACTAAGATCATCTAATTATGCTCCCATTAAATAAATACAAATTACTTTCTTAATAAGCAAAACAAATTTAATCTAAATCATTCACTTAAATATAAAGTGAATAATTCCACACCTTAGTTATACCTATCATAAATCTAAAACTTGGGAATAATTAAAATATATTACATGTTAAGTTTACTTAACCTTTTAAATTTAACTTTAGTCTCAAAGCTTATAAACATTAGGTCTAATAAATCACGTATGTTTTTATAATTAACTTTGGTCCATTTAACTTAAGACATAAAGCATCTCAATTCCAAACTAATAAATCAAACACCAAAAGACATTGATCATGTTCTATTAACAATGATGACTGTTTAAACCTTAGAAAGTAAATATTTTCTTCAAATGTTATTCTTTTTGCCACTTCAAGAAACAACTCTAGGATAGTTCTTTCAAACCTTAATAATCCAATACATAGACTTCCATCCTAATCACCAAATAGCAACTAATCTAAATCTTAAATTACTATTGCACTCTACTTTTATATCTTGAATATCAAAACTTAAAATCCCTATAGATGCACTTCATGTGAAGTAAAAATTTGAAGATAAACCAACTCTTAAAGGAATCACCTAAGTTCACTTCACTTACAATATTAGGGATTCACTTTGGGGTTTTTACAAAATGCATATCCTTACTTATGCATAACAACATCTTGCTTCTTTAAACATTAGTCCTTACCGGACCAATGATGCTAATTTCAGATATTGGATCTTATATTGTCTCGAAGACCGTGAGTGCATAATCTTGCAATCACAAAAGGAAAGTTCACACTTGCTCATGTCCTTTGATTATTTTCTGTAAAGTATTTTGCAAATCCAGTATTGTCATCACCTGCATTTGAAAAAGGTCAGAAAACACTATTTTCATAATAATGTGATTATAGGTTATTTACCACGAGGTAATAACCTGCTATAAGAGTTCCGGTGGTAAAGGAACATATTATCTAGTACTTAACTACCAATGTCGCCAGTGATTCTTGCGCCGTATATTACGCGTTGACCATGAGATTTGGAATGGGACAGAGAAGTCAGCTGTATCTTTTCCCTCTCGCATGGAGTCGAATGTGCGGGTCGTGGCTGTTATCACTCGTAGCGTGCATATTAATTGGTAATTCGTAGAGGATATGCAACATATGGGTGGGAGCCCTCAACGTCCCATGATAGTTCCGGCAGTTGAATGGTATGTACAAACCATTGCCGTAATTCAATAGGTGGGCATGGTGTACACCAAGGAGACATGCGGGGTCACGGAGAAGGCAGTGATTGGCTTGGATGTTAGGTTGGGCCTCAAACCAAGGAAGTTTGAACAGGGACATACTCCCGGCCGTGCAACAAAACCTAAGGTCTCATGGGTAAAGTGACGCACCTCTGCAGAGTGTAAGAACTGTAACTTGTTACTCCCTGTTCCGGGAAGGAGCTGCGAACGTGGCGGGAAAGGAACTCCATGAAAGTTCTGGTAAACCCGTGAAGGCCGACGGACATAGCTTTTCGGAATAAAAGCAAACTTTGAAGAAATGTTTACGAAAACTTGCATTGCCTACGACTTACGGTCTGTGGCTGTAGATATAGTGCATCAAACACTCCTTTTCTAGTGGACTTGCTGAGTACGCTCGTACTCAAAGTATCTTCTTAACCCTTGCTAGGTTCTAAAGCCAGTACAGACGACGTCTACATCAAGTCATACTCCAGGAATCATCATCAAAGGCTAAAGCTCTTCAATGAAGTCAAGAAAGTCAACATATACATCAACTCAAGTGAAGACAAAGTTACCGATTAGATAGGAATATAATCTCTAGCCATAGAACCCATTTTTGTAGTGTATTGCAGCAATGCCAGAACATTAGTTGAGATACTAGTCTAAATAGTATGATAGTTTTTGAGTTGTTTATTTCTGATTCTTCTTGTAAGAAGTTTCTTTCTCTCTCTTTAACCTAGAGTGTTCTCTGGATCTTTTGTAAAGAGTCTATAGTCATGCCTTGGACCTGTTGTGTTTCTGTTGTACCACTCTTAGGAATGTAATACTAGTGAACGGTATTTCATTGGTGTTATGTCAACGACTATAGTATACTACATCATGCAGTGGTATGCTGGGTCACCGCAAATGGGCAGCACGATCATCAGAACCAGCACCATAAAATTGTTCTCTTATCACAAGATTCAACAAAGCAGGCTTAATTTCATAAAAGGTAGCATCAGGAGCAGATGGAGCAATAGGAGTGCTAAGGAAATCATTGTTGTTGGTGCTAGTGAAGTCACACAACTTGGTGTTCTCAGCAGATTTCATTTTGGCAAAGGTGAGCAAGCCAAAAACAGCAACAGCAGCTAGAGCAGGAACTAATTTTTTTTGTGTTTTTGAATAAAGCAAGCAAACCAAACTAGACTAATTTTTTTTGGTTTTTTTTTTGAAAAGAGGCAAACAAAACCAAGCAAAAGAAACAAAGCAAACTAAAAACAAAGTAAATAGAAAGGAAGTGAAGGACTCCCCTTGTGAAGACGTCCTTAGCCTCCCGGCAACGGCGCCAGAAAATAGCTTGATGGCGCCTAGCGCTTGTCGTGGGACGCTTCGTTAGAAACCCCAAGAGCAAGGTATGAAGCAGCACAGCAGCAAGTTTCCCTTAATAAGAAACCGAGGTTATCGAACCAGTAGGAGGAAGGAAACGTCACACAGGTGTTGCTAGCAACACGGAGACCTGCACTACACAAACTCAAGACTTTGCCCCAACGAATCATTGAGGTTGTCAAGCTCACCGGTTTGCTGTAACAAAGGATTAAACGTATGGTGTGGAAGGTAATGGTTTACAACAAGTAAACAAGTAACAGTGGAAGATGTATCAATGGTAAAGATTGGACCAGGGTCCATAGTTCACTAGAGGTGCTCTCCTTAGATAAACAACATGGCATGAAGGGTAAACAAATTACAACAGGGCAATTGACAGGAACTGAGCAAGGCATAACAATGCAAATTACTAGTTAGAAAGATCCTATGAGATTCGATTGGGCAATACAACAAGATACATAGACCGCCATCCAACTGCATCTATGACTAGAAGTCCACCTTTAGGTTATCATCCGAACCACCTCTAGTATTAAGTTGCAAGCAACAGACAACTGCTTTAAGCAAAGTGTGTAAGGTAAATAGTACACATGTTCCATGAACAAGAGACCATTGTTTTCTCCCTAGTATCAACAACACATCTACAACCGAAGAGATTTGTCACTTCCCTTGGAAACTAGAGGCATGAACCCACTATCGAGCATAAATACCCCCTCTTGGAGTCACTAGCAACTACTTGGCAAGGATAGCTACTAACAACAGAGAGCATGCAAGATCACAAACAACATAGACATGATAGAATCATAAATACAAAACCATTAATCAAACCAACATAATAATCTCAATATCCATCAGATCCCCGCAAACACAACCTGCATGATTACAAATAGATTAGATCTTGATCATGAACGGAGCTCACAAGATCTATACATGAAAGAACAAAGGAGGAGATACAAGCATATAGCTACTACATGGACCCATAGTCCAAGGTGGAACTACTCACGCATCATACCGGAGAGAAGGCCTTCAGGATGATCTCCCCTCCGGCAGGGTGCCGGGAAGAATTTCAGATCCCCTCGATCTAGGGACGATGGTGGCGGCGGCTACGGACGGTTTCGTGGAGATTTTATCGGGTTCTTAGGGTTTCTGCATCGGGGGCTTCTTATAGGCGAAGGGGGAGGCCGAGGAGGTGACCAGGGGGACAAACCCTAGCCAAGCGTGGGCCCACCCCTGGCCGCGCCTGGGGGGGGGGGGTCTGGCTGCCCTGGCCCGCTTCCTCATCTCCCCTCTGGACTTCTTGTTCCCCACGAAAAGTAATTTACTTTGACGTTTGTCTCGTCCAATTCCAAGAATATTTCTTTACTAACTTTTCTGAAACCAAAAACAGCAGAAAACATGCATCTGGCACTGTTGCAACTTGTTAGTAGGTTAGTACCAGAAAACATGTAAAAAGCACCTCAAAGTGTAGACAAGCAAAGTAAAGTAGATACTAAACAAGCATGGAGCATAAAAATTTATAGATACGTTTCCGACGTATCATTGGTGTACTTCGGTTTGCACCCTTTTTTGATTTGCTTTACATATTTTCCTTTTATGCAATCTATGCATTGTTGGATATCTGAGAACTCTAACGGAGGGAGAATATCATTTTTAACGAGGATTTATATTCTTCCCCTCGAAATATGGCCTAATCTACAGTGTCATAACTTCGATGAGTCATGAGTTCACTTTCTTTTCTTTTGTTCTTTGTTCGATAAAGAAATTTTCTCACTCACATTACACACAGAAAGCACTTTTTCATGCAAGGATAACAAATAAAGCTTATCGGGAAGTAAATCAGTACCCACACAAGCATGTTTAAACCAAATGGCACACTTGCCATGTCCAAAATAACATTCATAACTGTCTTTATACAAACATGACACACTTATTAAGTTTCTGTGAACCGAGGGAACAAATAAAACATCTTTTAACAAAATAATAAAACCATCAGCTAGCTCCAAAGGAATCTCGCCAACAGCTTCAACTTCTGCTTGAACTCCATTTGCAACTTCAATGCATCTTTCTCTTCTTTACATAGTCCTTGTCGAATGGAATCCCTGTAAGGAATTAGCAACATGAACGGTTGCACCTAAGTCAATCCACCAAGTGGATTTAGAAAACTATGAATATAGGGATTCATTTACAAAAGAAACTGTATCTATACCTTTCTTTGCCATTATGGACTTCAGACATTCTGGGCAATCTTTCTTGAAGTGCCCATACTTCTTGAAGTGGTGACACTAGTCCTTGTCCCCTGGGAGACTCTGTTGATGCTGATACTATTGGGGACCTTTGCCATGTGGCTTGGAGGGGGAACCACCATGGTTGCTCTTGTTGAAGGTTCTCTTCCTGTTGTCCTTCACGTAGTTCAGAGAACCACCATGAATGGACTTGAGCCTTTCTTCCTCTTGAGTGCACATGCCATTGGTCTTTTCAATGTCCCATTTTTCAGGAGACATGTTGTAGTTGATCACAAAGTTCTCAAACTGTTGGGGAAGGGAAGCCATGACAAGGTGAACCAGAAGAGCTGGCTTAAGCTTGAGGTCAGCATCCATGGGCTTTAATTTAGCAGCCATGTTGCTCATCCTCAAGATGTGCTCCCTGATGCCATGTGCCCCTCCCGTGTACTTTTCTGTGACCAGCTGTTTGAGAAGCTGGGTGGCATACATCTTTGAAGAGCCAGTGAACTAGTTCTTTATCTTTCCAAGGAACTCTCCAATAGTAGTGCACTCTTCGATTGATCCCACAATGACATTTTCAATCGTATTCTTTACAAAGGCCATGCACTTTTTGTTGGCATTTACCCACTTTTGGTTGTCAATGGAGTAAGCCAACTCTAGTGGAGTATGGTCCCTTTTCCGCTTTTCCCAAGCAGCATTATCATCATCAGCATCTCTTACTGGATCTTTTGGCTTGACTGGCTTTGGAGTCTCCATAACCCAGTCAACCTCAGCACACACAAATGCCAGGTCTACTTTCTTCCTCCACTCAGTGTAGTTGTCCCCCCTGAGCATTGGAATGTTCTTGAGGCAACTCATGAGGTTGAGACCTCCTGAAAACCACAAAGATGTGAGATAACAAAAAACAATTGTATGAATTAACCCAACGTTGGTATAAATTAAACATACAACTGTTTGTGCAATTAAAATTATATCACCATTGGGCAAAAATAAAGATAAATGCACCTTTCATTTCATTAATAAACAAATCATGATCATGCTATTAATAACGTTGGTCATATAATAACAGGACCCTAATCAACTTTAATATTTACTTTATTACATCTTTGAAAAAATTTAATAATCACTTTTTGCATTTTAGAAATTTCTTTTAACTATTTGCAGCGGAAAATTAACACAATTAATCAACTTTTAAAACTTTACAGAATTTTTTTTGTCACAATTAAATTCTCTAAACAAAACTTTCGTTGGAATATTTTGAATAGAAAAACTATACAAAATTTCCTCATTAAACTTGATAAAAAAATATCAAAACAACCTCTGTAAAAAAAATAAACAGAAAACTGTCTGTTTCCACCACCCACGGCCTGCTAACTACACGCCGCACAGCGCGACGCGCAGCAGCGCCACAGCAGCCCAAAGCCTACTAACTCGTGTAGCGCCCGCGCCTCGCTAGCCGCCGCCCGCGCGCTACGGCCTCTGCCCAGCCGCGACCCATAGCCCAGCTGCGCATGCGCCGCCCGATCCTGGCCGTCCATCCTCGCGACCTAGATCCTATGGGCCCGCGCGCTCCTTGCTCGAACAACCCCCTCCCCCCCCCCGCGCCGCATCCCCCTCTAACCCTAGCTCATTCTCCCTCTTCCATCCCGCGAGCCCCCCTCCCCCCCCCCCCCCCCCCGTCCCTCTCTGTCTCTGGCGGCGCTCACCCGCAGCGGGTGAGGCGAGGTGGCCTTGCCGCCCTCCCTCTCCTAGCGCGGCTAGACCCTTCCCCCTCTTCCTCTTCATCTATCCTATATATCCCCTCCCCCACCACCCCGCGTGACCACGACGAGGCAGAGAGAGAGATGGAGAGGAAGCGACGGTGCTCCCTTGGCTTCTTGTCGGCGAGCGCATCCACCCGCGGGTGGATGCGCCGCCGTCAAGCGTCCGACTGGAGGCGCCCTTTGCCGGTGACGGCCCGTGATTTGGGGCTTTTCTCTGAAAAAATTCGGGGTTTTTTCTCTCTGTTTCTATTCGGGGTCTTCTTGATTCGGGATCTATTTTTCTCTGTGGGGGATTCGAGGAGTGGATTGGGGCTTTTGGGTTCTGGATCTGAGGAAAACTAGGGTTAGGGTTTCTTTCAGGATTTAGCTTTGATTTGCTTTGCCCCGAAGGGGTTTGTCCTTATTCCCTATGCCTCGGCTTGCCGATGCGCATAGGGATCGAGGGGGACGGCGCGACCGTAGGGCAGGTGCACTTTAGATCTAGAATTTATTTTCCTTTTTTCTGTTTCTACCGAAAGATCTAGATCTAGGCTAGAACCAAGCTCTGATACCATTGATAGACTATGCTTATTATCTCCTTATCTATATAGTCACGGTAGCATCTATACAGGTTCGATCTATTGCATCTGAGAGAGATAGATCGGAGAGGGAAGAAAACCACCTGCGCTCTGGCTCGAGGAAAACAAACCAGAGGGGATGTCGGAGTTGATGCTTGTAACCATGGGGAAAAGAGGGCGACGGCGTGGGTGTGCGGTGGTGGTGGTGGTGCTTCCCATCGGCTCACGCTAAAACCCTAGATCGGTAGGGATATCGGTGGGACGAGCGGCGAACCTCGTGGCGCGTGTTGCCGGTACCCCACCTCTTTATATAGCACGGCGACAGGGGCCCGCCAACCAGTGTTCGGTTGGGCACCCCCGATCAGGGCACGAATAGAGGTGTGATCGAGCCGTTGGGCTCGGTCACGTTAGAGATCAATCTAACACCACGTGCCCAAACTGTTAGATAGTATCGAGAGGCAAACGAGAGACCAGAGAAATAGAATGATTTCTTGTATTGATTGATGAAGATTTTACTTATATATAGGGGAGAACCGGCATGATTAAGTCGGTTTGTGGAGGCAACGCTCCAGGGGATAACCGCCTAATGACGGTTCTCTAAATGAGTGGCTATCCATGTAGCAGTTACAAGCAGGGATTAACCCATTTAATTAAAGACTAGTTAAATTCTAACACTCTCCCTAATCTATGTTTGTACTTGTGAATATTCATCATCTTTAAATAGTCTCCTCCAAAAACCCTGTGGGAAAAATGTGAGGAGTTGAGTAGGATATGCTATTAAAACTCCTTCAAACCCATTGGGTAAATAAGGATAAAATGATACAGCATATAATGATTATTGCCTCTGTTAACTCCATATGAAGTAAATCCATAGAATATAAGGGTCAATAAATATGTCGTTTATACCTTCCTAAAAAACCCGGTGGGGAAAACAGATAGTATGACATATAATCTTATGTTGATATTACCTCATTAAAAACCTTAATGAGAACTTGTAAAGTAAACTCATTTAAGGAAAAGAGTGTAATATGATGCTTTGAACATGAATAGTTCAGGAAGATACTCCCCCTGATTCTTGCAAATATCGAAGCCGTCGCATACCGATTCCATGAATATATTTCTGGAATGTTGAAGTTGGTAGAGACTTCATAAACAAGTCAGCGAGATTATCGCATGATTTGACTTGGAAGATGTTTATTTCCCCACTCTTTTGGAGTTCATGAGGATAAAACAATTTAGGGGCAATATGCTTAGTGATATTGTTCTTGATATATCCTTTTTGCATCTGTGCAACACAAGCCGCATTATCCTCATAGATAATGGTAGGTGATTCGATAGAACCAATTCCACATGACTGTTGTATGTGGTTTATCATTCTACGAAGCCACACACATTCACGTGATACCTCATATAATGCAATTATTTTAGAATGATTGGTAGATGTTGCAACCAGAGTATGTTTTGAAGACTTCCATGATATAGCAGTTCCACCATGTAGGAACACAAAGCCGGTCTGCGATCTGGCATTATGGGGATCAGATAAGTAGCCAGCATCAATGTATCCAATCATACCGGAGTCCAGATTTCTCTGAAACTGAAAGTATAGGCCAAGATCCTTTGTGCCTTGGAGATATCGAAAGACATTCTTGACTCCCGACCAATGGCGTTTGGTGGGAGTTGCACTGTGTCTAGCAAGTAGATTCACTGCAAATGTGAGGTCAGGTCTCATACAATTTGCAAGATACATGAGCGTACCAATGGCAATGAGATATGGAACCTCGGGTCCCAACATATTTTCTCCATCATCCCTTGGCCTGAACGGATCTTTCCCTACGTCTAGAGAATGAACCACCATGGGAGTTTTAGATGGATAGGATTTTTCCATATTGATTTTCTACAATATTTTCTGGATATAGGCAGCTTGGTGTACCATTATTCCCGAGGGAAGGTGCTCGAGTTGGAGACCTAAGCAAAATTTGGTTTGACCAAAATCCTTCATCTCAAATTATGTCTTTAGATGATTGCGTGCTTCATCAATATCTTGTGTGTTGCCAATAATGTTGAGATCATCGACATACACTGAAATGATGCAAAATCCTGAAGAGGACTTCTTGATGAATACACATGGACAGTCATCATTGTTGGAGTAAACCTTCTGAAGAAGGAACTCACTAAGTCGGTTGTACCACATCCGTCCCGACTGTTTCAAGACGTAAAAAGAGTTGTTCAGTTTTACACAGTACATGTTGCGTTTAGCGCTTGCATTCGGGACAGAGACTCCATAAGGAACCTTCATGTATATGTACGAATCTAGTGACCCGTAAAGATATACGGTCACGACATCCATCAACTGCATAGATAGACGATTTTGCACTGCCAAAGATATAAGATATCGGAAAGTGATACCACTCATTACTAGAGAATATGTCTCATTAAAATCAATGCCGGGTAACTGCGTGAAACCCTGTGCTACGAGCCTCGTTTTGTATCTCACCACCTCATTGTTCTCATTCCGTTTTCCGGAGGAAAACCCATTTGAATCCCACAGGGAAAACATTGGGAGGTGTTGGTATTGCTTCTGTGAATACCTTCCTTTTATTGAGCGAAGCAAGTTCTGCTTGTATTGCTTCCTTTCGTTTAGGCCAGTCGGAGCGTTTCTCACACTCAACGATAGTCCTTGGATCATGATCATTGAGAAGGGTATCAGCAATTGTAGCAGAAAAAAAAGTGTCGACAATCGTAGACTTACGGTTGAATGATTCTCCAGAGTCGATATAGTTGGTGGATATCTCATGCACCCTTGATGACTCTTCGTGATTTCCCAATACGCGTGAGTCTAGGTGTTCCGATGTCCCATCCAGTGTGTGCAAGCTGGAGCTGGGTTGTGGAGGTTGCCCTTCCACTGGGTGTATACTACCCATAAGATGTTCGTCAACGTGGAGCTGACTTGCATTTACTGGTTTGGAGGATTTTCTCCTCTCTCTCCTTTGTTGCTTGCGAGAAGCAGGTTCTGGATCAGAGGCCGTACTACTCCCCCTCTTTTTAGGATCAGGGAGTTGAGTGGTTTTTGTTGGTACCTCCACTCTTTCGGGCGCATTTCTGGCCGGTTTTCAGGATTTAGTAACACCTTTTAGATCAGTAAATGAATCTGGCAGATTATTTGCAAGATGTTGCAAATTGATGATTTTCTGAACTTGGAGTTCGGTCTCTTGGGTACGTGGATTAGAGGTTGAAATGCCGATAGCATTCCAATCAATTTCCGGGCATTCTTTCTGGTACTTGAAATTTCCTCCTAATGCCAAAAAATGTTCCTCATAAAATATGCAATCAGCAAGACGGGCTGTGAATAGATCCCCAATAAGGGGTTCCAGGTACTTAATAATCGATGGCGATTTGTACCCCACATAGATCTCTAGTTTTATGTGTGGACCCATGGATGTCTGTTGTGGTGGTGATATTGGGATGTATTTAGAACATCCGAACTTACGCAGATGGGAAATGCTGGGAGGATTTCCACGTACCAATTGCAGAGGGGGAGTACTGTGATATGCAGTAGGGCGCAATTGGATTAGATCAGCAGCGTGTAAAACCGCATGACCCCAACACGAAGTTGGCAAGCTGCAATTCATTAACAAAGGTCTTGCAATGAGTTTGATCCTCTTTATTAGGGATTCAGCCAAACCATTTTGAGTGTGGACATATGAAACAGAGTGTTGAACTTCAATCCCCAAGGCTATGCAATAGTCATTGAAGGCGAGTGAAGAGAATTCTGCAGCATTGTCCATGTGAATTGACTTAATTCGACTTTCTGGATAATTGTCACGTAACTTAATTAGTTACCTCATTATTTTGGAAAATGCATGGTTTCGTGTGGAAAGAAGACACACATGTGACCATCGTGTAGATGCGTCAATCAAAACCATGAAATACCTGAATGGTCCAGATAATGGTTGGATAGGACCACAAATATCACCTCGAATTCGTTCAAGGAACTGAAGTGGTTCAACTTGTATTTTGAGGTGCAAAGGCCTCAAAATTAGCTTCCCTGTGGCACATGATGTACACACAAAGTCTGATGACTGAGGGGATTTGGACTCATGCAAATTATGATCAATGGAATTTCTAGTAATCTTTCGCATCATCCCGATATCGGTATGGCCTAGGCGATCATGCCAAGTTTGAAATGCGTCAACATTCTGGAAGATTACCTTGTAAGCAACATGTTCTACGTGCTTGATGTACGTATAGTACAGTCCGGGCGATAGAGAAGGAATTTTTTCAAGTACTTGCTTGCCATATCCGTATCTTTTGTGAAGAGAAGATACTCTTCTTTGTTATCTTCATGGGTTTCAATATGAAAACCATTCTTACGGATATCTCGATAATTGATTAAGGTACGTGACGAATCGGGATACAACAAGGCATCCTCAATTGTCACTTGTGTACCGTTTGGGAGGGTAAATATGGCACGCCCAGTGCCAACAATTACGTATCGCTTCCAACGATAGTCAAAATATCTCCATTTATTTTTTCAGAGTCTGAAAATATTTCAACTCCCTCAATATGGAGTTTGTGGTAGCACTATCCACAAGGCATAATTCCTCTTCCATCTGATTGTCCCCGTAGAGAGCTATATATAAAAATGAAGAATTTTCAATGAGAAAACCTTATTTAGATACATAGAATACAATCTTTTTTATGTCAAAGTGCTGATACAATATACATGACAACAACAATACTTATGTTCTTATGACAACATCACAAATGGACATAAAATAAAGTGATCACTAAGGAGATAGTGGGACTAGTCGAAGTCTCTAAACACGTCGTTTGAGGCGTACTCAATCATCATGTTCTCCATGCTCATAGGGTCCTCGGGCTGTTGGAGAGTCATGGTGTTGCTAGGTCCAGGAGGAGCATCTCGCGAGCAACCAACTCCATTGGTGCCATCTGGATGAAGGTTGAAGTTGGCTTCAAACCTTTTCCCTTGTGGTGCCTTGCGTCCTTGGGATTGCTGGTAGAGGATTGCCAGATGCTTTGGGGTCTTGCACTTGTTAGTAGGATGCGTGTAGCATCCACACTTGTCACAGAGCCTAGTTTTGTCATATTTTGGCTTTGCGGTGCCTTTCCCACGGTCCGAGTTTCGAGGCTTCCTGTTTCGGTTGCGCTTACGCTTACCCTTGAAGTTTGTTTGGTTACCGTTGAAGGCACCACCAAACTTTCTTCCGTTCGTAACATTCTATAAACTTCCGGCAAAGGTTGGGAACCAACCGGGCGCTGAGAGCCATTCTTAGCAAGAAGCTCATCATGCTCTTCAGCCTGAAGTAGGATATGAATAAGGTCTGAATAGACCTGGTAGTCGCGAGCGCGGTATTGCTGCTGGAGGATCCTTTCAGATGTGAGCATAGTGGATAGAGTTTTTTCTATCTTTTCTGCATCTGTAGGTTCCTTCTCGCAAAAGAGCAACTTGGAACTTATCTTATGAACCTCATGATTGTAATCCCGGACGGACTTAAAGTCCTGGAATCGAAGATGAGTCCAATCATGAAGTGCTTTGGGAAGGACAACTGTCTTCTGCTTTTCATACCTCGTCTTGAGATCCTGAAACAAAGTAAATGGGGATTCCTCCCCCAAATACTCGGACTTAAGATCCGAGTGAATATGGTGCCTTATAATGTATAAGGCAGCATATTTCTGCTCTTCTCTCAGTGGCGCGACTCCATCCGGAAGGGGGTCCTTCGGGTTCTGGATGGCACGCACTATCCCACAGGATGCAAGAGCGATCTTGATGTCCATGGCCCATGTAGAGTAGTTGTGGCCATTAAGCTCTAGTGCATCGAACTCTCTTCCAGCCATCAGTTACCTACATGGTAAACCAGAGAATATTAATCTACGCTCGGTAAATTAAAATTCATCATGGTCATGTTGTAATAAACTATGCAAAATTAAATGATGACTTCAAGAAGTGGGCTCGAAATCATTAGTGTGAACTTCAAATTGTTAAGTATGACACATTGTAGATAATCTCTGAAGAATATTCGGAGTCCGTCTCGCAGCACTAGAGAGTATAATCTGATGAAATCAGTAGATACTCATACTTCTAATGTCTTAAGTCATGATTTAATAAAATGTTCGGGAGAGCACATTGTTAAGCAATCATAGTGTCAAATATGACAAAATGTAGGCTTTAAACAGTAGTGGTGATAATCTGCAGTGCAGTAGATCTAGCCACTATCTTGTGTTCCCAAAACATCAATATGAAGAAATCACTTTGAATTTTGCATACCAATTCGTGCTCGTATCGAGTCAAAATGACTCAATTAAGACGATGAATTGATCTATTGCAAGAAATTGAAAATCTCAATTGCAAACAGTGAATGTAATAAATCTCAACATGTGTATACGCGGAAATATATTACATCACATATTGTCTAGAATACATATAGTATTCGATAGATAAACAGTACTAAAAAAAGTTGTACTGAAATTTAACGGTCTAAGACAGATAAAAATTCACTGCTAGAACTGTTGTTAATTACTAACATGCTGAAATCTAATTAGATGAAGTAAGCCGCACACATGTTGGGCCTGGGTTCAGCCCAATTTAATGTCACTGTCCGTGTTCTGTACGAGAGGATAAGAAACCAACGATTCCAAATCCTCCATCGAACGAACGGGTGCTGTCTTCTTCCTCCAGAAACTGCATCACCACGCGCAACAGTCGCTGCCGCACGGGCAGGTTTCACCGGCGGCCGGAGCTCCTCCCGCCGCGGGCCTCCTCGTCAGAGGAGTTACTTGGAAGGGCGGGCGTTGGGCGTGACGCCGTCTGCGCGGACGTTCGGCGGCTCGAGCGCGGCCGGACTCCAAGTCTCCAAGCGACGCCCGCTGCTGCTTGACGGAGAGGCGGACGCCGGGCTGGACAGAGGTAGGCCAAGAGCCGCCAGGCGATGGCGAACGTCTGCGCGTAGGAAAAGCAGAGGGGACAAAGGGGTCGGGAACGGCAGCCGCGTCGGAGCGACGGCATTGATGGTCGCGGCGGGGGAGAAGCTGTCCACGCCGGAGCCAAAGACGAAGGAGGAGGCTCCGGTCGGCGCCGAGACGTAGGCGAGCGCGTCGTTCACGCGGACCTGCACGCGAGGCGCGTCCGGGAGGCGTGACACCGACGGCGGCAACCCTAGGGACGGTGTGTCGGCTCTGATTTGGACGGCCATGGGAGTCGAGGGCGGAACCCTCGACGCGATGCCTTCGGCCTCGAGCAATGGTGCAGCCAGACCATCGCGAAGCCGGTTGGGCACCGCCGACGTGACCTGCTGGTGGCGGCAAGGGCCGCGGTAGCCACGATGGGTTCCTCCACCGTGGCGGCAACCAATGAACCGGCGGAGGTCACGCAGTATGCAGTGAAGGCGACGGCGACCGCCGGCACCATGGTAGCGGTGGTGGGCAAGACGGTGACGGCCATCATCCCAAAGCAGACGAAGGTACAACGCTTGAAGTCCACGAGGCATGATTTTTTCTTACCTTTTTGCCTGTGAACTCCCGTCTATGTCGTTGGTAGGGTCTACGTGTTGATAACGTGTTAGATAGTATCGAGAGGCAAACGAGAGACCAGAGAAATAGAATAAATTATTATATTGATTGATGAAGATTTTACATATATATAGGGAGAGAACCGACATGATTAAGTCGGTTTGTGGAGGCAACGCTCAGGGGATAACTGCCTAATGACGGTTCTCTAGATGAGTGGTTATCTATGTAGCAGTTACAAACAGGGATTAATTTATTTAATTAAAAACTAATTAAATTCTAACACAAACCATTGTTCTTTTGACTTTCCAATTTAGACTAGTCCTCTTTCAAAAAAAAAAAAACTTAGACTAGTCCACCCTCTAGGTTGCTCCTCTCTGTCCAGCCACTGTTGACGCCATATGTCGAGGTCAGCATCTACCTCAGCCGCACGCACGTCGTCGTCAGCGCGCGAGTCGCTTCCACTGCCAGCGCTGGTCCACGCAGCAATCCACTGAGCAAAAACCATCGAGAAGCAAAAGCCAGCTCTCCCGCATCCACACGTTTTCCACCTGGGCTGGGCTGGACATAAGTGGAAAGATCAACGACGTCGGTCCGAGCGAATCCCACGTATGTCCTCCCTGCTGGCGCCCTTCTGTCTATTCGACATACGCGCCGCGTTACTGTCGATGTTTCCGAAGCGTATATAAGCGCCTCCGTTCGCCCTCGCCTCCCGCCTCACCTCAGTTCAAGCACTCCCACTCGACGCACTACGAACCAAGATTCCATCCAGCAGCCAGCATAGCCATGGCCACTATGAACCAAGATTGCGCCGCGCGCTGCTATGACCGCGGAGGAGGCTACGCGGATGCCAACAACGGTTCGGTGATCGATTTCGCCCCCGGCCGGTGGATCTCCTCCGAGCGGGAGCACGGCATCATCGTCGCCGCGCTGGGGCACGTCGTCTCCGGGTACAGCACGGCGCCGCCGGAGATCGTCGCCGCCGCGGCGTGCGGGCTGTGCCGCATCGACGGGTGCCTCGGATGCGACTTCTTCGCGGCCGCGGAAGGGACGGTGGAACCGGCGGCGCAGAGGAAGCAGCGGCGGAGGAAGAAGAACGTCTACCGCGGCGTGCGGCAGCGGCCGTGGGGGAAGTGGGCGGCGGAGATCCGCGACCCGCGCCGCGCGGTGCGCAAGTGGCTCGGGACCTTCAGCACCGCCGAGGAGGCCGCGCGGGCGTACGACTGCGCCGCGCTCGATTTCCGCGGACCGCGTGCCAAGCTCAACTTCCCGTGCTCTGAGCCTCTGCCCGTGCACGGAAACGGCATTGACCGTCATGCTATTGCTAGCGCGATGATAGAAAATGAGACTATGACACCTTCGCCCTGCAGCGCGGAAGCCGACGAGATGACGCCTGGAGACTGGCAGCAGCTGGGTGCCGACGACCAGCTGTGGGAAGGCCTGCAGGAGGATTTTGTGAAGCTGGATGGAGACGACCAATGGTTCGCGCCATTCTTCGGGTGAAGCATCTTACATTCGAGTTCATGTACTCCTATGTAAATGTGGTGGTTTAGGTATCAGCTGTTGGATTATAGACTAACTGATAACGGCAGTTAAACTGAACATTTTTGGGACAAAGCACAGCTAGTGCGTTGGTTCGTTAGATTAAGAGTAAATTGTCTCTGGTTTGGCTAACCAATGTATTTTTATCATGTGATTTGTGAAAAAAAGTTTTTTTTTCGAACACGCAAAAGTTTTTGCATGTCGATTGCATTAGAAGAAAACAAGAAACAACAAAGTTCAGCATCCGAGGACGCTGTTACATCCGGGGTACAAGGCTGGGCAACACAACACCCGGCATGGAATACAACACATCACCCTAACAGCTTTGTGAAACAAAGTTTTAAACATTGAACAGAAGACAATCCCGGTCATTTTGGCTGAACGCTAATTTTTCTTTGTTTGCCGGGTTTGTTGGCGTGACACCTTCCTCAAGGATGTCCAAAATGACACAACACCTGATGCCTAGACGATTTGTAGAGCCAAGATTGCCAAATCATAGTGCTTCCCTAATATTGTTCAGTTCAACCGGTGGCAACGCCTCAGAGATACTTACTACTAGTATTAAGTTCCACAACTAGAATAGAAAGTACTATAGTATGATTTAGTATCCTATTTCGGACCTCCACTACAGGAACAAATCAAGACGCCGACGGGCTATTTTTCGGGGCCATCGGCGTAGGCCCTGACGCGGGTAGCCGAGCAAATTGGTCGTCGGCCCAGATTTGCCGTCGGCGTAAGACAGGATAGTCCGACGGTAGCCATCGGCGAAGGGAATTGGCCGTCACAGCGATGCGATGGTGTCAAGCCTACACTGAAGACGACCAAGATTTCACACCTACGTTTCCCCTTTTTTGCCATATTAATTCTAAAAAAATCATAACTAAATCATTATAATTCAGAAAAATACAGATAATATAGCAAAATTTGCAGAAAAATAAGATCTATCTAACTAAACTCAAATATTACACATTTTTGTTGAATAAAATATAAAACATTAAATATACTTTTGTATGCCATATTTTTAATTTTTTGACTGCCAAAAACGGTATGTTTTGTGAAGCAACCATCAAATGAAAGTTTCAAAATGGTACCACCCTATTTTTTAAAAAAAAATAGACCACCTTCCAATGGAAAATGTACTAACAGAAATATCTTAAACCTTTCTATCCATCCCTCGTGAAAAAGATAATTTTTTGCTGAATCTACTTAAAGTGGGTCAGATTTGAACTACATGTGCATGATCTTATACTCATGATTTTTTGGAAAAATCATTTTTAGGTTCATAATATGCTATTTCATCAGATATCCACTGAAAGTTCAGCGAGACTCGTCCCCGAGATAAGAATCTTCATGCCCACTATTTTGACCATAGTTTGAAACGGGCATAAAAAATTCAAAAACAATCTAAACAATATAAAACTTTCGCGTGATATCATATTATGTGACATAGTTATAAGGAAAAATATCAAACTGGGAATATTCCAAATATTTCAACAAAAACTTCTCATAAATGAGCTATTGTGTTCCAGGTTTTCATCGTTTTCAGGCCAAACGATCAATATTATGGCAAAAATCGTGACATATTTTGTGATAATGTGTCTATACTATGCACAGACGTGCATCTTGGGATGACGAACAATATTGTATGAGGTCATTTTTATCGTATTAAAAAGTCATTTTCTATTTTCCGAGTGCCAAAAAAGGGGTGTTTTGTGAAGCAACCACGAATGAAAGTTTTAAAATGGTACCACTCTATTTTTACAAAATACTAAACCACCTTCCATGGATAATGTCCCAACCGATTTATATTAAACTTTTCTGTCCATCCTCGTGAAAAAGACAAATTTCTGTCGAATCGGTAGAAAGTGAGTCAGATTGAAACTACAAGTACATGATCTGATGCTTATGATTTTTCAGGAAATTGATTTTTAGGTTCACAATATGATATTTTATCAGATATCCACTTCAAGTATAGCAAGGCTCAACCCCGAGCTTAGGATTTTTTTAGAATCCTTAAATTCAAAAGGGATTTTTATATGATTTTTTTGAAGATTGGCCACTATTAAATGAATTTTATTTAGAAAACCTTACATTACACTATTAAAAAGACATGATGCATTATTAAAAATATGATATGGATGTCATGATTGGATTCCTCTCATTTTTCTGATTGATTTAGACATATTATTTGTCGAATTCGGACTTACGGATTTATAAAGATATGAATTATTCCATATTAAATAGAAAAAGGCAAAAAAACATTTTATTGTTATTTTAATTCAAGATTATTATTACTTATTCATTTATGTTCAGGGGTTAATAGGATTGATATGATAGTATTATCAACAAGGTTTGATTTCTTTCTCGAAAGCTTATCCAGAAGAAACATGGAAGTTAAGTGTGCTGAAACTAGAGTAGTGCGGTGATGACTGCAAGTGCACAGATCAATCTTAGTTAGTTCCGAAATAAGAGTATCAAACCCACATAGAGCTAGTTGGTTAGGGTCTTTATGCCCATCGTCACTATCTACCAAAGGATACTTGTAAGCTGCCTTTGATTTCAAGTAAAGAGTGTTTGAAAGGTTTTTGTTTGAATGTAGTAAAGTAAATAAAACAAGTAAAAAGAAAGCAAGTAATAAGATCTTTTGGAATGGTGGTTGAACTTAATAGGGCTAAGACGTTCTCGGGGATATAGGATACACCACTATCATGTTGTAATTAATCATAATTAGGATAACCTGTTTTCTTGTGTCATGACATGTATGGAGAGAGTTCTATAATAACATGTTCACTATAAGGCTTGTAGAAAGCCACTTTGTTGAGCCAAGAATAAGTTAATCTCTAAATAACCACTGTGATGTCTAAGAGCAGTCATCCATACAGACCACCGTAATTAAGGGTCTCTCCATAGATATCGTAATTAGCTTAGTGAATCTCTCTTTGTTCCCCCTTCGATCGTGAAGGTTGCTAGCTGCGCTTCTAGTCACAATAGCTTCGGGCACGCTTTCAAACACGTGCAAAGGGTTTCACCCTCGTCTTTAGACCCGAGGGCAAATGATATGTGGCCGACTACAGATACCATCTCATGGGAGAGATCAAACACACATCTTAGATCAATGGATCATAGACACAAGTAATAGATCATAGTTCATCTTTAATTCATTTCATAAGAATACTCCCCAATAACAAAGGAAACTATTCACACATGGAAGAAATCAACAACATCAAAATAATCAAATGGATGAATAAAAGTACTAAAATGAATCTAGTGTAAACCACAATTGAATCTAGAATTACAACAAGATCTAAGGAATGGAAGATGGGGGTAGAGATGGTGATGTTGATGCAGCGGTTGATGATGTAGGGTATGACGCGTTGTCTTCCAATGATCCGTGAAGCAGCAAGTATTTGCCTCTCTCCAAGTTCCTCCTTCAGATCCCTTTATGGTGTGGTTTTTCGTGGCTGGAGGTGCCTGTGAATGTCGGATCTCAGATCCGTCTTCGCGAGGTGGAAGTATTTGACAAGGTGGTCACAATGCAGGGTCCTACGGGCGGACGGTACGGGCGGGCTCTGCCCGCACCACTGGTCCTTACATGCGTGGAACCTCCTCGGTGCAAGCAATTCCTCCGGGTGCGAAGATAAATCAATAAAATGACGTTTATCACTTAAATATCATATTGTAGTATAATATGACACTCTCAATTGATATTTCATAAAATACTTACTAAATTGGGATTCTATTGAAACAAGGGCAAATGATGTGCGTGAACACGTTAAAATACTAAAAACTAAAAACTCTACTCTACTTATGCAAAAACAATAAGTAAAAATGCTTCAATTTTGGACTCATCAACTCCCCCAAGTTAGACTCTTGCTCGTCTCCGAACAAGATGGTGGCTTATGAACAAGATCATCATGTTTATGAGGCACGAGTCGTTACAACACATGAGGCAAAAATTGAAACAGGAATACAATATCGGATGTAGAGTTACATCGAGAGCTTTATCACACATTTACATATCACATGACTTAGAGGCTTCCACACCTTTTCGTATCAATGCAATTATAAGAAGCTATTAGTGATTGAACATACTATATAATCATAAAGTTAAGATGGTTGAGCACTTGATTTTAGTAATGAATATTCATGATCATCTCTTTTTTTCTCTTTTTTTCAAGCTTGTACACTTTCTTTTGCCTTGAATTTTTTTTAGATAGCTGAATCTTTTCCTTCTTTTTATTTCTTCTATTTTTTATATAGCCCTGCCTTGTGATCATGCTCACTACTATTGTTTTTATAACCCAAACCTATGACTATAATATGCTACCAATATTTTACTTCTAATAATTTAATCAATACTTTATCGGTGTGAAAGACCCTAAAATCATAATAGTTGTACAATTATCATAACACTCAACCTAGTTCAATCATATAATATGATACTCATGAATCAAAAGATAACTTCAAATATCATAAAGTCTCAAAACTCAACGGATATAATTCTTCTCTTGAATAAAGGGAAACTTGAAGATGATGCAGCTAATGCAAACTCTTGTATTAAAAACCTATCATGCATGCAGTAGAGTAAAGATGCTAAAACTGAAAGATAGTTTACAAGGTGTTATAGATTAAGCCGGTGGGATCAAAAAATCCCTTGCGATTATTCGACACCATGGCGTTCTTCACGATGAAGGAGGGTTGTTGGGGCGAAGACAGGCGCGTAGTGTTTTAATTGTTGTTTCAAGGATCATGACGCAGATCCTTATCTATCTTGCGAATACGATGTTCCATTTCTGGAACGTGCGGGAGGATGTCCACATACAGAATTTTGAACTTCCAATCTTCTTGGGGCTTCACGCTTATGCGCGTGTTCATGGTGATCTTCTTTGTTGTGGAAGTGTGCGTCGTGGTCTCTTGATAAGTTCATGCATCAAGCCGGTTAGCTTTCTCACGCTTGGATGAAGAGTAATTGGTGGAGATAAACTTGAGCGACTCCATGCTCCCCTTCCCATGGGCTTTATTTGCCTCTTCTTCATCTTTAGGCCGCACCATAGCCAGATATTTCGGCTGCTTCCATCCTCTGTTTGTTTGCTACATGAAAATCTCAAATTCCTCATCATCGGAGTCATAAGCATACCTCTTGTTCTTTGGGATTATGCCTTGATCTTCACGATCTTCGGCTTCAATGGAGGAAGTCTGGAAGCTATCCCACGAAGGAGCCATGAGGCCAAGAGGTTTGACTTTGCCTGGAACTAGGTAGCGTATCAAGAATATTGGATCTTGTTGATATAAGTGGGAGGAAGACCTCCAGGGAGGCTTAAGAAGGGTTAGAGGCAAGGTAAAACTCATACTGGAAGAGAAAGGGTTAGCCAAGAAAAGAATCCCAACAAATAAGGAAAGAAATAGAAGGATCATATATATTGGAAGCCTAATGACTCGGTACCTCGTACAAGCAATAGATAGTCGCACCACCTCTGTAACCGCCTCGCCATCGAACTTCTTCAGTATATTAAATAGTGGTACTTGAACCATGCAATCGTCTCAATTAGTACCAATTACTAAGATACATAGAGCTAAACCAAAAGGTTTCCACGTAAAAAGCAATGTAAAGATTTCATGCGGTGTAGAAATATGTTCCTTTAGTGAGTGTGGTCCTATATTCACGTTGTTTAGGCAAAGTGTCATGTTGTCAATGAGCATTGAAGTTGTTGAAGTTTCCTCGGTTCTTTAATTTACCAAGCAAGTAAATGGTCAAGACCCATTAAACATATACTACATGCAGAAGAGACTCCATGAAGGACCATCCTCCATGAATTGTATAATGGTGACACAAGGCAAACTTGAATGCCAATATGAGCGAGAGAGTATGCGGCCACACCCATGCAAATGACATGGTAGAAAGAAGCAGATGAAATAGTAAGACTAATATGTATTACTCTAGCCGCAAATGTAACCATCTAAATAAGAATATAAGTAGAACATAGACCTACCGCCAGGTAAAGTTTGAAGTCTAGGCAGCAAAACATGAATAAAAGAGAAGCGGTCTTACGTATCATGTTAAGGGAACATAAAAATTGAGAAAGAAGACCTCAAGAGTCAAGTCTAGCAGCTATACTATAGGGAATCAAGTCTTGCTGATGAATTAATCGGTTGTTCTTGCATCACAACCAAAGCATGGAAAATCATATTAAATAAACAGGAAGAGCATCATATTGAATAAACACATAAGTAAATCCGTCCTGAAAATACATCTCAAGAGAAAAAATTCTCAAAAAATCCCTTTCTATATTGTTACATCTATTTGCGAAAAAGATTTTGTCCCACATAAAATTTCGCATATGTGTGGCAGTAAACAATGAACTTGGAACTTCCAATTAATACACACAATTGAAAGGGCTATATTACATCTTAATAGAAACCATCTGTTCAATTTGTCGCTTTCATAATTAGATCTACTTTTGAAGTGAGATAACATAAATTAAGACTCCCATCCTATGACAAAACTCCCTTCTGTATATTCTTGAGTTACATCTAGATCACAACTCATAGTAATTTACATCTAAATGACTACTCCACCTGTAGGAGAAAATATCCGAACTGAGGAAGCAATCAAAATCTTAGTTACATCTACTTCTGCAATAAGATACCATATTTAAAACTCCCATCCTCTCACAAAAAGATTTCATCTACAAAAAGTCCATTTGTTTGTTAATGAGGTAGACCTAGATCATAAGCAATACTAATTTACATCTAAGAAACTCCTGGTTCGGCGCCGCGGGGATGGGATTTCACCAGCATCGACAAGGATGCAACAACACCTCTATCGCCAGATACCAGATCTGAGGCTTCCTTGCAGAGTTAAAGCCACATGAGGAGGAGGGGAGCACAAATCACATTGACGATTTCCAAAAATTCAACGAAACCCATGGGCCTTCCTACCGCCGACTCCAACCAAAGTCAGAGCAAGGATTTCTACCGAAGTTGCTCAGCATCCTCCTACCTATACATGCCAACCAAAAGACACATCCCATTAACCAATGCAGTCCATCCGACCGCCCTTGTTGAAGACAGTCTCCCATGCAGCCATCGGACCAGGAGTCACCGGATACTGGGAGCCCGCAATCCCTGCCGTTGCCTACCATAAGGGCGACCACATCAAGTCGTTGCAAGACTCTACAACAAGCACCAAGAAGCAGCTGACCACACCGAGTCGTTGCACGACATGATGCCGTGAGAACACCTACCCATCCAACCTCTAGCCTCACCGCTGCCCACATACCGATAAAGACCACCGAACCACCTCCAGTCGCAACAACATGGAGCGCCATCGCGACTAGCCCCGGGGTTGCTGCCCTAGCATCCCAGCACCGCCACCAGCGACCATGAGGCTGAGCGGGTGCCCCTACCTTCAGAGTAGGCAGCGCTGCCACTGCGGCCAACACCAGCGACGGTTGGATGTGTGTGGTAGCCCTCCTCTAGCGCCTAGGGTTTGACGTCTCAGTGCTGCCAGGGAGCAACACGGGTTAAGCAAGTCCCGTTCTTTAAATACTATAGAGACCACGATAAACAGAGCATATAGTTGTATCTTTGACTTCTGAGAATTGTTTATCAATTCGATAATGAGGATAATTAACCTACGTTGACATTTTTTTGGCTCTGCAATTGTAGCATCTACGGTGACCGGCATCATATGAGCCACGTGGAGAAACTATGTTCTTTTGACTTTCCAACTTAGACTAGTACACCCTCCAGGTCGCTCCTCTATCCAGCCTCTGTTGACGCCATATGTGGAGGTCAGCATCTACCTCAGCCGCACGAACGTCGTCGTCAGCGCGCGAGTCGCTGCCACTGCCAGCGCCGGTCCACTTCGCAAAAACTATCGAGAAGCAAAGCCAGCTCTCCCTCATCCACACGTTTTCCACCTGGTCTGGGCTGGGCTGGGCTGGACATATGGAAAGATCAACGACGTCGGTCCGAGCGAGTCCGAGCATCCCACGTCCGTACCGTATGTCCTCCCCTGCTGGCGCCCTTCTGTCTGTACGACGGATGCGCCGCGTTACTGTCGATGTTTCCGAGGCGTATATAAGCGCCTCCGTTCGCCCTCGCCTCCCGCCTCAGCTCAGTTCAAACACTCCCGCTCCACACACTACGAACCAAGATTGCGCCATCCAGCAGACAGCATAGCCATGGCCACTATGAACCAAGATTGCGCCGCGCGCTGCTATGACCGCGGAGGAGGCTCCACGGACTACGCCAGACGCAGCTCGGTGATCGAGTTCGCTCCGGGCCGGGCGATCTCCTCCGAGCGGGAGCACGGCATCATCGTCGCCGCGCTGGGGCACGTCGTCTCCGGGTACAGAACGGCGCCGCCGGAGATCGTCGCCGCCGCGGCGTGCGGGCTGTGCCGCATCGACGGGTGCCTCGGATGCGACTTCTTCGCGGGCGACGCGGCGGCCGCGGAAGGGACGGTGGAGCCGGCGGCGCAGAGGAAGCAACGGCGGAGGAAGAAGAACGTATACCGCGGCGTGCGGCAGCGGCCGTGGGGGAAGTGGGCGGCGGAGATCCGCGACCCGCGCCGCGCGGTGCGCAAGTGGCTCGGGACCTTCAGCACCGCCGAGGAGGCCGCGCGGGCGTACGATTGCGCCGCGCTCGAGTTCCGCGGCCCGCGTGCCAAGCTCAACTTCCCGTGCTCTGAGCCTCTGTCCGTGCACGGGAACGGCATTGACCGTCATGCTATTGCTAGCGCGATGCCAGAAAATGAGACTACGACGCCGTCGCCGTGCAGCGCGGAAGCCGACGAGAGGGCGCCGGGAGAGTGGCAGCAGCTGGGTCTTGACGATGGAGTGGGCGACCAGCTGTGGGAAGACTGCTTGCAGGACAATTTTATGAAGCTAGATGGAGACGACCAATGGTTCGCGCCATTTTTCGGGTGAATCATCTTTCATTTGATCGAGTTGCTGTATGTAAGGGTGGTTTAGATATCAACCGTTGGATTAGACTAACTGATAACCGTATTGATTTATTCGTGCAGTTCTACTGTACATTTTTGGGACAAAGCAGAGCTAGTGCGTTGATTCGTTAGATTAAGAGTAAATTGTCTCTGGTTTGGCTAGCTAACCAATGTACTTTTACGGTTTTATCATGTGATTTGTGAAAAGAAATTTGTTTTAAACATTGAAGAGAAGACAATCCCGGTCATTTTCGAAACAGAGGGAGTACATGATACACTCCTTCCCCGCTTCTTCATTCAGGCTTCGGCTCACTGATAACGTATCTAGACATCTTTTAATGTAGGAAAAATCTAAGGAGAGACGCTGTATGATTTGTTCCCGCGTGCGACGGTGCGTTGCGATTTGTAAAAGGGCACCGCGTACGGTTCCAACCACTCATCCTTCCCTCTTATTCCCTCCCGAGTTTCTCTTGGCCACTCGTTTTCTTTGAAATCGATAAGCAGTGTCTGTCCCCATCCCTATTGAGGACGCCACAAGGGGAAGGCTGCTCCAAGCCCAGTTATTATTAATCCGGCAAATAGGGACAAATTAATATGGTTAAATCTGGCAATTAGTCGTAATTAATCTAGCAAGCAGGAACGTTTAACATGGCAATTAGTAGCAACAACTAAACCTGGAAACAAGGCCTAATTAATCTCGTAATTACTACTCTTTTGCAATTAACGTGGCAATCATGTACTGTTAAACCTGGTAGTCAGGAATAATCAATCTGATAATTAGACTGATTTTAACCTGGAAATTTGGATTACTTAATCTAGCGGTTAGGCATGTTTAGTCTGCCAATTAGTACTCTTGCAATTATGGGGATTACGGGGGCAATTAGGTGTAAACCTGGCAGCCACGAATAATTAATCTAGCAACTAGGAATGTGACAAACACGGCCTAATTATTTCTAAGTAATTATGCCTAATTAATTTCGTAATTACTCCTAATAATCTGATGATTAGGCTCTGATTATCGGATAATTAGTAGTAACACTATAGAGCTCGGTGATTAATGGAATGTGGAGAGATACACGTGATAAATTTAGTACGAAGTCGACCCCACGAGTGCAAGGATGCATGTGGTGGACTTGCCACAATAACTTTTGGCATGCAGTGGGCTTGCCATGATAACTTTTGTCTGGCCTTTTTTTGGAACAGTCCACGTCTACTTTTTTAGGTCCTGATTACCCGCTTCAGCAACCGCCGCACGGAGAGGACTGGCGTGCGGCGCCGCGCGTTAGTCCTGTCCTTTAATGTATAGGCCTGTTGCCCTCCTGTCCTGTTTCTTCTTTAAGGGTTTGCAGCTTCTTGTCGTCTTCCTGCACTATTTCCTGCACCATCAAACGTGCATTAGAAGAGGCTGCAAACATGTGCTGATCAGCTTGATAAGAATAATATACTATGTGGTGCATATTTGGATTTTGGTCTGGTACATGTGGATGATGGTATTTAGATTTATTAATGTAAGTCGAGGCGCCACCTACCTATTTAAGAGCATCCACACTATTGCGTCGATTCAACAAAAACTATGTCAGACTTTGGAACCGGCGTGGTTGTGATGTACTCCGTGGAACCGGCGGTAGGACCCACTACTCCCATCCCCTAACATCTTGCATGCTAATTTTCCCTCACGGTCCCACTAGAGGGTCCCATATTTGCATAAAAAAAGTGATTCAACGTTTTGAGCTGCTTCTCTGCTCAGACTGTTTGAACCGATGCTAGGTAGTGTATCGACCGATTCAACTAGAGGTGAGAGAATTCTAAGAACCGTTTTCACACACACTGTGCCTGGTCTTAGTATCCGGCATATCTATACCAGAAGAAAACAGTTTACACTAGATACCTATCAGTTCGTCCAATAGTGGCTCCATTACTCGAACGAAGTCTTGATCTAGTAATGAGATTTATGCTTAAAGACCTTTTTTCTTGAAAATTTAACCATGGACAACAAATTCAACTAAAATAGTATTGCACAAAACTACATAAACATGGACCCAAACACCATCTCAAGCAGTGTATGTTCTCCTAAAATAGCCAGTAGAACGGGCCGTCAGTCTGTTGGTAAGCTATACGAGTGTGCATGCTGCCGGCCAACGTTCGAGTACTGAGACTCATGATGTGCACTCATGGAGTTTTTTCTATAAAAAAAACCAACGGGTTCTAGTGTATGAGTTGGTCTTATTTTTTTAGGACCAGGCGCTGGCCTGATGGTTCATACTTCAGGTGTGGAGGTCTCACCACCCGGATTAGAGTTCCGGTATTAGCAGACTTCCGAGTCGCGAGCACGTATGATCCGCCGCTGGAGAGGTATCATCTACCTAACAACTTATAGCCCGCGAGAGATCATTCCTCTGGGATCAATGTTTTTAGAAGTGCAAAATAAGGTTTACCTTTGGTGTCTGCTCATCAACCTCGATAATTTTGAAAGGATGCCAACCTGGTTGCGTGACCTCATGTTCCCATTTTGTTAACACAAGTGCTGATTCCCCTTCTAAATCCTAATTTTTTGCTTTTTTAGAGACATCATTTCCTGCTTTCCTTTTGCATGCAGCAAGAAAAGCTTTTTCATCAAGGACACCCATTCTTTTGACATCAAAAGTGGACGATCGAGTTACTAACAAATGTTTTAGGCCCTACACATCATAGTAATTTGTATGGGGAAAAGGACGATTCGGTATATTATGTATCAAAACCAATAGCAAATTAGCAATTCAACAGACGTTATGCATTACCTTTATAAGTTCTTTTTTGTCTTGATCAAGCTCATCATTAGTCCTTCGTTCCACAATTATAAGGGTATGGTTAATACAATCCTTTTTCCAGCTCTTCGGATATCTTATCAAGTTTCTTCAATGTTGTATCTGCCTCAGCTCCCATGTGCTTCATTACCTCTACCTTTCCTTTCAACTGTGCTAATTCCATCTCAAGATTTTGCTTAGAAATTAAGTCCACTTCCAATTTGTATCGTCTCCTAAAAGCATATCCTTTCTCTTTCTGCAATATCAGGCGGTGAATCAATATATTTTCACTAGATACCAGCCATAAAAAATGCTTGAAAGCGCTACCTTGTATTCCATGACAAGCCGCATGAGCTCCTCGTCCACCTTCTTATGCTTTAGGGCTGCTAAGCCAAGAAGAATGTTCTCGTTTGCATTCTGTAAGAGTTTTGAATAGCAATAAGTTCAAATTATTTTTGTCAATAGGTTCAAATTCAGTTCATTAAGATACAACAGAAGGAAGCTTTTTATTGTTCTTACTTCTTAATAGGCTTTGGAACATCACATAGCACTGGAGAAAATTAAGGAAAATACCTTTTATTTCTCTTCTTCGATTTTTTTCTCTGTGTATATTACTTCTTCTAGCCAACTCTTGAAATTCCTCATGACTCTGGCTGAATTGTTCTCTCCTGGTCTCCAGTTCCTGTTGCACTCTTTGATTATGTGCACGTGTTTTATGATATTTTATATGAGCATCTTCCTGCATCTTTCTTATCTTTGGTCATCGAAGGGAAAAAGAAACACAGTAAGTTTAGTGAGCACAAGATGACATTGTTGCTGCAAACAGTACACAAGATGACATTGTTGCTATAAACAAGTAAGATCATTATAGTATGAAATATTATGCAAAATACACACGTCATCAAAATATAGTTCCATACTTTCATTATGTTCCTCAACTAATCGATCTGTGCCTTTCATCATCCTCTTAAGTTTCATGGCATTTTGATTGTTCTTCAGCCCCAATCCTTATAAATGTTCATTTCCTTTTTTCCATTTGCTGTCTATAATGAGTTACACACTTGGCAGTTCCTTTCTGTTCCCGGTCACTAATTCTTTTTAAAACTCCAATGTTCCTTAAATGTTATCCTATTGTCCCAAGAGAGGTAATCAGAAAATCTTGCAAGCCATCCATAAAGACCCTCCTTTCTATAGTTTATTTTTTCCAATCTATCTTGTTGTACTTATCCACTATGAAAAACTTTTCAACATCGAATGTATCCTCCAATCCAGCCCAATCTTCAGAAAACTTGATGATGGGGTGATTGATTTGGCTGTTGGAATCCAGTTTAACTATGACCCGACATGGTCTGAACCGTGAAAATCGTGATCTTAGCCTATCCTCGATTTCTTGGGCAGAGTCAGTTGGTACATTAACCAGAATCAGTGGCGAAGGACGATTCAAAAGTTTGGTAGGGAGAACTCATAGACATGTAACATTGTTTAACTAAAATCATGGGGTGGGAGGGCAGATGCCCCCTCCCCAATATTTATATTAAATAAAAATCATGTTTGTCGGTTATTTAAGAATTCCAATCAACATATGATCCTACAACACAAAATAAAAGTTATAAATACAAGATAAAAGCAACTTATGTAAATAGAAGTAGAACCTACGAACCTACGGATAATAAATATTTAATACCTTTGGTAAGTCCTAGGCAATGGAAAGTTCTAGATTTGTTTTTAAAACATTTTTCTTAATTTAACCAAGATCAAGACTTCTAAATGTCCCTCGCTCAATATAGCACACTCATAGGAACATACGATGTATTTTTAAAGTTTTTTATGTTACTATTTATGATATTTGACAAATTTTATTATATTTTTAGGATTAACATATTAATAGTTGTAAGAGTTCACTAGTTTTCCATTTACACTATGATGTGTAGTAATTGCATGGATATTAGACGAATTCAAAATAGCATGAAGTGAAATTCGAAGTTTCACGAAATGTGTCACTCCTGGATCAGTTCTTATAGATCAAAAAAAGGCATAAGGAAGATGATACCAAATGAAAAAGAATCAAAAAATAAAAGTTGTTGGCATTTTTAGAACTTTTATTTGCCTATTTAAACATATAAATCCAAGTTCGTGTGTGATCAGAAAGAAAGTATGTTTTAACGAGCAGAAGATAACGAAAATTATATCACCAAAATTACATACCAAAATTATATGTAATTTTTTTTGGCAAAAAACAAGGTAGGGAGGCCGTCCTAGCTTTCCCTAAGGAGAGATGCGCCCCTGACCAGAATACCCATCCATGGCCATACAAACTTCACTTCTTTTTTCTTGGGAAGCTTGAAGCTCAAAGATGACCAGTTTTTTTTTGAAAATGGGTGCACTTTTATTACTTAGAGCAATGTTTACATCCGCTCTTTGCATAACTGAGATGCACATAGTCGACAACCATCCACAAAGTAGCAACATAAAAAATAAAAAGGCGATAAGTATACAATCGCCAAGTAAACAAATCACCAAGGAAGATGCATGTCAATCCTCATATTACGCGTCTATCCATATCAGAAAAAATATCCCTCGTTGTATCCTCCAAGCGTGTACATCCCTCTGTAAACAGGCCTTAAAACTCCGCACGTTGTAGAGAGGACAATAAATGGAGAGTCGTCGTACTCTGATAGATAGCCCGCAGACAAGAAGATAAATTATTGTTCATTCCTTTATAGCAAAATCGACCAAATAATGGCAATCTCTTTCAGCCTAAATAGAGTTTTGTATTTATTAGCAATATCATGTAACGAATTATCAAATACGTTGGCAACATATCGCGTGGAGATAAATCGGAAGCTATTTGGATGAGACCAAATAAAACAAGTGAAATTATATTAAAATAATAATTGTTTAATCGTCTCATCTTGATGACAAAAAACACATCGTTTAGTTCCTTGCAAATTTCGTTTTAGAAGATTATCTTTTGTAACAATAATACCATGACGTAGATACCGGGCGAATATTTTTGTTTTATATGGTATTTTCATCTTCCAAATTTTACTGTTACCATCAACTGGAATATCAGATCGGAGCAACGCTCTATACATGGATTCTACTAAGAATTTTCTAGTCTCAAGTAGCTTCCACATAAACTCATCAAAACCTTCCGACAACTCCAATGTGGATAATCTATGATTAAGACCATTCCACGATGCCAGTCGAGGTCTAATAAGGTCCCTCCTGAACGTCACATTTGGAGCGTTCGATTCCAACACAGTGGCTAGTGTCTCTCCTTTGTGTCACATAATATTGTATAGAGCATGATATTGTTCCCGAAGGGTGGACTGACCTAGCCATTTATCCTTCAAGAAACAAATTTGTGATCCATCCTTGATAATAAACACACCAAAATGGAAAAAGTGCTTCTTGGACGCCATTTGTCCAGCAAAAGCGCGTGTATCCAGGCTTTAATAGCACTTGAGACACAACTTTTGATCAGGCATGGGCAAGAGGGAGTGCAAACTGTGCAACCGCACAGGGCCCGTAAAAGTTTGGGGCCCAAAATTTTAGTATAGGTTTATATAGGTATGTAGAAAAAACTCATTTTTAACCCGTGGCCGCTGGGAATTGAACAGGCGGGCTTGGGCAAATTATCTGAGATTAGGCCCTCCCGTCCTCCACAAAGCCACACAATACGAGCAAGAACTCCAGAGCATTATGTGTGGCCGAGTCTCCGTGATGCTCCCGATGGTTCCGTTCTTAGTTTTTTTTACAGGAGGTTCCGTTCTTAGTTCGATCATCACGAAAACTAATTTTGTGGATCCAGTTCATCAATCGGTAGGTGTGTACGACTCCCTCATATTTTCTTCTCTGATCTTTGCGTCCAAGTTCTATTTCATTACAAAATTTGTTTAATTATTTTGTTCATATTATTGAAGATTTAGTTTCAAAAAAAAACTAGGAGAATGATTTATTCATATATCTAATTGCTATTTTTTTAGCCTCTCCCCTATCAACTAAATAGGTTTATATCAGTGGTAAACACAATTTCACATCTGTGAGGACTTGAACCTGGAAGGGTGGGTCGTACATCCCTCCTCTAACCAAGTGAGCTGGGTTGTATATCCAATTGATGTGTAACATACTCTAGCATATATGTTACAATTGTTGAATATTCAAAAAAATTCTAGTGCCATAGGGTCCATTTTAGACTTTTGCACATGGCCTCGCATTTTTGCCGGCCCGTCCCTGCTTTTGAGCCAACATATTTCATCCAAAAAATGGATTGCCAAACACATTCCTCTGTTAGTAGCCATTTATCCAGAAGAGTAGTATTCTTAACCTGTAGGTCATGAATACCAAGCCCATTTTGGTATTTTGGTCGGTAAACCACGCTGCATTTTGCCAGTCGATATTTCTTTTTCTTACTATCTCCTTGCCAAAAGAATTTTTGATCGTAATTAATCCAATCTATTCAAGAGTCCTTTGGTATTTGGAAAAACGATATCACACAATATCATGTTAGTGAGTACTGAATTTATAAGTACCAGTCTTCCACCCAGGGATAACAATTTACCCTTCAAGTTACTAATTCTTTTTGTAGTATTTTCTCAACGATTTTTCATTCAGCATTTGTGAGTCTCCGATAATATATCGGGATTCCCAAGTAGTTGATTAGAAATTGGCCCTGCTTGCAGCCAAATAAATCATCATACAAGTGACCCTCGTCCTAGGCCTCACCAAAATAATACAATTAACTTTTATGGAAATTAATCTTCAATCTAAAAAGTTGTTCGAATGCTGTAAAATTATTTTTAAATTCTTAGCTTTTTCCAAATCATGTTCCATAAAAGGATTGTATCATCAACATATTAAAGAATAGAAAACCCCCATCAACAAGATGAGGAACTAGTCCTTCAATCTGGCCATGTCCCTTTGCTCTCTATCAAGATAACCAACATATCTACCACTATATTAAATAGTATTGATGATAATGGGCACCTTGTCTCAATCTTTTTTTTAGTCTGAAAGTGTTTGACAACATCGTCATTAAATTTTATGGCCACACTACGTCCAGACACAAAGGATCGGACTAGAGCACACCATTTCTCCGAAAAACCTTTCATACGGAGTGTTTACTGAAGAAAAGACCATTTGACCTAATCATAAGCCTTCTAAAATCAATTTTAAACAATACACCCATTCAGTTTTTTAGTATGAAGTTCGTGAACAGTTTTATGCAAAATTACTACATCATCCAGGATGTTTCTTCCTTGCATAAGAGCAGTTTGAGAAGGCCGAATTACATGATCCGCAAACAAATTCAGTCTAATGGTGGCAACTTTAGTGAATATTTTAAAGCTAATGTTAAGTATGCAAATAGGTCCATATTTTTGTATCCGTTCTGCATTAATAACCTTAGGTAATAAAATAATATTGCCAAAATTTAGTCTAAATAAGTGTAGTTGTCCGGCATGGAGAAAACACAACAAGTCTAGAAGGTTAGCTTTGATGACATCCTTGAATGATAAAATTCTTCCAGAAAGTCAAGCCATCTGGACCTAGTGCTTTATTATGTTCCATTTGAAAAACCGCTTTCTTAACCTCCTCTTTAATGTAAGGAGCGGTCAGATAGTTATTTTTCTCCACAGAAACCTAGGGTAAATCTTTGTCCGGGCCTCATCCAAGGAAAAGGTTCCTTCCTCGGGTGCCCACAACAAACCTTTATAATAATTTGTATGACTTGAGTTGCTCATGTGTAGCACCCCGGGTAAATCCACTACTAGAAAATCGCTTGTTGTTTTATGTTCGTGCATCATCATTACATCAGCATGCATCTGTTTGCCTAAAACTATTTTCTAAAAGCCTATTTTGTTTTCTAGATATTCTCCTCTTTGTTCAAATCCAAACCCTAGATCTGTCCAGATCTTTTGTTTGTCTAAAACCCTTTGACAAATGTTTCGTTTTAAAACAAAGAAAAATAATAATAAAAAAATATATAATAAATCTATTTTGTTTCGGGGGAGGCCGCCACCGGCCAGGCCCAAAAGGCCCAGCTGGCAGCAGCCTACTACCCCAAATAAATATCTAAACCTAATCCTAGCCTTGCCCTACCCCAAACCCTAATCCCCAGAAATCCTCCACCCCGCCGCCGCACATCCACAACCAAACTCCACCTTGCACACTCCCTCTATCCACCGCCAGTCACCCCACCTCCCGTGAGCCCGCTCCACCTCACCTGCTATACCCGACGCACATCGAACCGCACCGACACCCTGGCCCCACCCGCAAACACACGCACGGTAACCAGACTTACCCAACACGTTCCCCCGCGTGACACTCCCCCGAGACCGACCCCACCTCCTCGATGCCCCGGGCCGCGCGACCCCCACCCCGCGTCTCTTCTCCCCTGACCCGTCTCTCTGCTCGACAACCGCCGCTGCCAGCATCTCGCCCTCGTGCCTCCCGAGCGCCGCTGGCCGTAGGTCCCCGCCGACGCCCCGCCTCTCCTCTCCTCCGGTTACCGATCCTCGCCGCCCGGCCTCAGTCGCCTCCCGCGAGCCTCCCCGCGGAGCCGCCTATCCCTCCTCGCGCGCGAACCGCCGCCGCCAGGAGCTCCTCTGTGCTGAGCGCCCCCGAGCCGTCCTCGTCCCCGCCTCCGGCCGGGCCCCCTCACAAGCTCTTCCCCGGCTCCCTCCTTTGCGACGGACGCAGACGTCGCCTCGACCCCGTGCCTGTCCGTCCTCCGCCTCGCCATGGGTCCCTCATCCGTCGCCCCTTCGCCGAGACCAGCCCCGCCGACCCCGCGTCTTCGCCATATGCGACCAAGCCTCCTCCATTGGGCCTGCTTGCATGACCCCGCCCACGGCAAGCCTGCCCGTCCCCAATGTCATCGACCTCACCGGCCTCCTCCTCCGGTAGGCAGGAGCTCGTCCGAGCGGGTGCCGCCGTCGCCACTCGCGAACGTCCTCCGGCCCGGCCTCGCTGTGTGCCTCCTCTGCCGTTCGCCGGCGTCGCCCCTCTCCATCCTCGAGCCGGTGCCGCTCGGCTCCCCCGCCCTGAACCCTCTGCCTGCAAGCGCACGCGCGCCCTGTCGCTTCAGGACGAGCATGTGAGCGCTCCTCTGCTATCCCTTGCTGTCACCGTTTTTTGTTTGTGTTGCTGAACAGGATCCTCCTGTTTTGCCTCAGTGTATCGCGCGCATCTCGTACGGTGGCAGTGGTGTCCTGGCCCCAATCCGAGGAGATGTAGTTGTCAGATACCAATGCGAGCATTGTACCGTGGAACACCATGACCTTCCGAAGATAATTGATGCAAGTTTGATGCGACAAGGCTTCATGGTTGAGAAGCAACCTGAGACCGACACCGGCGATCTAAGTGGGAACCCAAGTGCTCTATCATGGAAACCGGGGGCGATGACGCCATATCGACAAGATCTTTGACACGGACCATCAAGACCTCGCTCCTGGAGTCCGAAGACCGAACCCCGTTGAACCCGGAAGCCCTGATCCGAAAACCCGAACCCTCGGTGAACGCCAAGATCGTCGATATCCCAATGTGTGGCCCCTATCTAAGACCTCTATATTTTTAATACATGATATTTAATTTGTGCATATTGAATTGTCATACTCGCATACATGTTTATTTGTTTGGGGCTTTGCTATCCGTTCACATCATAATTAAATATGGAGGCCATATGCGGGCGAATCTCGTCTAATATTGACTTCATTTAATTTGTGCATCGAACCGGTGAAATCTTTTGCCTTGATAAGACAACATTTAAATGGCGGGGTATCTAAACAACATGAACTTAATAATTGTCGGAACCCCGGTTCCGCTTAATATTGTCTAATTGCATCGCATCTTTGCCATGCCATACATCATACATGCATCATGCCCGATCTTCTGTCGTAGTATTAAATAGTGCATCCGATGTTTCTTCTAGTGTTTTGCTTCTTCGCGGATAAGGTCGATGAGTTGATGTGAGCTTCGCCCCGATCTTCGGATGAACCTTCGGCAATGTTTTCAGGCGAGCATTCTCCCTCTTTCTACCTATCTTACTTTTATAGTCTTTATTACCTCCTGTTGATCTATTGCTATCTGTGATGCGATGCTCTAGATTTCGTACCTGTGATATCCCTTGGAGCCACTAAATTGCCTTGGACACATCCTATTACCTGTTGTTTGGTAGATAGTCAGCCTTGCGAGTCGTAGTTGCTTGCGCAGGTGTTGCGTCGCGCCGTCGATGTACCACAGTTGTTGGAGTAATGCCGCATGTTTAATGTTGGAGATGATCATGGATTTAATTGCCGTTTAATAACTAAAATTGAAAGTAGGTAAATGCAGAGGCACCGGTGGGTAATAGACAATATTTGGTTTTTAACCGCTCACTGGTGTCCCGTAGGACCCCGAGTTCTTGACACCTGTTCCGAGATCGAGCGCGCTAACCACAGGTGGGGTGTGTGGGCACCCCCATCGATTAGTACCTGATTTCAAAGTACTGTACCGGGGGCCACAAAGTAGTTTGAGGCTTTATTACTATCCTGTACTTATGCCATGCTTTACTGCTTTATTTACGATTGCGCGTGGAGCGCCTGTACTGTTTAGGAACAAATGTGAAATGTTTTCGCGGTATCGACAAGCCCAGTCAGATTTTCGGGTTCCCGGTCGTTTACAGCCATTGGCACAAACCTCTGGGTCCGTCTCGGAGCCGGCCGACTTCGTTGCGGGTAGCTTAGTGGGGTGGCCCCCATGTGCTTGCTTTGGGTCTGGGAAACGTCGTGTCCGAAACCCCGTCGACATACCGTTGGGTGTATGTTTTGTGATCTTGTACCTACCTGATCTGACAACAAGGGTGTAGGTGCGTGTGGAAACTTTGGTGCACCCCTGCAGGGTTAAATCTTTTCGAGAAGCCGTGTCCGCGGTTATGGACGACTTGGAGCACAGTTCTCGATCATAGATAACTATAACTAAAGTTTACTGTTATAATTTGACTTGTATCCGATATGACTAGTAATCAGCTTCACTACAACAGAATGGCTAAATAAAAGTACCAACAACTGCTGGGTTTGGGATATCTCATGCTTATTGTATCTTACTAGTAAGTGTTGCAACTACAGCGGAATGGTTAACTAAAACTGCCCACTGCTTATTATATCAGGATGACTATCTATACCTGACTAGTAATTGCTGCAACGATGACTGAATAAATAAAACTGCCAACTGTGTGAGTTCCTCGGTTGACTTCCTCGTTTGGTCTCGAGGGGGAAATACCAGGATGGGTATGTTTGGTGGTAGCATCAGGTTGGTTCCGAATAGGTCTTTCTTATCCCTCTCTGATAGCCGACAGTTATATCGAGTCTCTATAGGTTGTTTAGTGCATGCTGCGCTGCCGCTTCAGTCCACCATACCTATGTAGGCGAGGACCGCCGAATTCTAGCCTCGCCGTGTACTGGCCTCAGTAATAACCGCTCTCTCTTTTTCCTTTGCCTTTGTCGGCACCCCTTTTGTTTAAGCAGGTTTTGAGATCGACGTCATTAGCAGGGTTACCCTTCCGGCTCGGCTTGGGCAGGGTTATGGACGCCATTGGTTATTCTTCAGGACTCTTAGCCCCATTTGCATCTTGTCCGTAGTCGGACGCTGTATCATTTTCAAGTTGATTTGGATCTTTGTATTGTGTATCCGTATTCTTGACTCATGGAGTCATTGTTGTATATATCTGTTCTGTAGGTTCCATCGTGGACTATTGTGTAATGATATTACTTCGTTTTCCACCCACACGAAAGTGCCTGGTGGGCACCTTTGAATCGTTTCTATGCGAGTTTGGCATGGATCGCTAAAACTTGCATAGGGCCGATTCTGAGGGTGTTATAGAGTGGTATCAGAGCTCAGCAGTTACGATACCCACTGGTCCATCCTATAGGATAACCTAGCTATCGACCGATGTAGAGTGTCAAAACTATTTTTGGAAAATCGGTTGGATAGATCTGATTAGGTCTGCTTTTACTTCTTACCCCTCTGCTAATCTCCTCTTATCTCGACGTATTTTGAATCTGCTCTCTTACCTTTTCTTCGAGTCCAGGATTTCTCGTGGTTGGGTTTTCCGTCGTACCTTTAGGGTTTCGCTTCCATCCTCTTGTAACGGTGCTTCAACATTCGGCATTCATGCTATCGGATGAATCTTTCATCTATTGTACCTTTCAGTGGACCGAAAATTCACTAAAATTTTTCTTTCTATCCTCCGGTGTTTTCCGATACGACGAAGTCATCTGCATCAGATCTGATGAGAATCTCCATCCCTCCTTTGTTTCCGAACCTCGCTTGTCGAGATCTTCAGTCTGATTCCGAGAGTTGGTTGAATAATTCCCCTATTCATGTGCAGAGTAATGCTTTGGGTGCGCGATGGACTGATCACCATCCGACCACTCTTATCATTTGCTCTTGTGCATTGAATCGGTGGATCAAGCAATTTTACTCCATCTGCAGAAGTTAAAGGTGGCCTTATTTTTTGAGACCTTTGCCTTCGTCCTTTGTTACCGGTGTGTTCGGTTGACGAACATGATCAACGACCTCTTGTTGGTGGTGTCGCCGATTTTAAGATGGAGAAAGAAACATTATTAGTGGTGTCGCGAAGATCTACACGAAACGCGAAGGATCAGACCGTCGGCCTTCTTCCTCGTACCATGAGGCGGATCTCGAGGGCGAGATCCATTGTTAGTGGTGTCGAATTGTAGCACCCCGGGTAAATCCACTACTAGAAAATCGCTTGTTGTTTTATGTTCGTGCATCATCATTACATCAGCATGCATCTGTTTGCCTAAAACTATTTTCTAAAAGCCTATTTTGTTTTCTAGATATTCTCCTCTTTGTTCAAATCCAAACCCTAGATCTGTCCGGATCTTTTGTTTGTCTAAAACCCTTTGACAAATGTTTTGTTTTAAAACAAAGGAAAATAATAATAATAAACATATAATAAATCTATTTTGTTCCGGGGGAGGCCGCCACCGGCCAGGCCCAAAAGGCCCAGCTGGCAGCAGCCTACTACCCCAAATAAATATCTAAACCTAATCCTAGCCTTGCCCTACCCTAAACCCTAATCCCCAGAAATCCTCCATCCCGCCGCCGCACATCCACAACCAAACTCCACCCTGCACACTCCCTCTCTCCACCGCCAGTCACCCTACCTCCCGTGAGCCCGCTCCACCTCACCTGCTGTACCCGACGCACATCGAACTCCACCGACACCCTGGCCCCACCCGCAAACACACGCACGGTAACCAGACCTACCCAACACGTTCCCCCGCGTGACACTCCCCCGAGACCGACCCCACCTCCTCGATGCCCCGGGCCGCGCGACCCCCACCCCGCGTCTCTTCTCCCCTGACCCGTCTCTCTGCTCGACAACCGCCGCCGCCAGCATCTCGCCATCGTGCCTCCCGAGCGCCGCTGGCCGTAGGTCCCCGCCGACGCCCCGCCTCTCCTCTCCTCCGGTTACCGATCCTCGCCGCCCGGCCTCAGTCGCCTCCCGCGAGCCTCCCCGCGGAGCCGCCTATCCCTCCTCGCGCGCGAACCGCCGCCGCCAGGAGCTCCTCTGTGCTGAGCGCCCCCGAGCCGTCCTCGTCCCCGCCTCCGGCCGGGCCCTCTCGCAAGCTCTTCCCCGGCTCCCTCCTTTGCGACGGACACAGACATCGCCTCGACCCCGTGCCTGTCCGTCCTCCGCCTCTCCATGGGTCCCTCCTCCGTCGCCCCTTCGCCGAGACCATCCCCACCGACCCCGCGTCTTTGCCATATGCGACCGAGCCTCCTCCATTGGGCCTGCTTGCACGAACCCGCCCACGGCAAGCCCACCCGTCCCCAACGTCATCGACCTCGCCGGCCTCCTCCTCCGGTAGGCAGGAGCTCGTCCGAGCGGGTGCCGCCGTCGCCACTCGCGAACGTCCTCCGACCCGGCCTCGCTGTGTGCCTCCTCTGCCGTTCGTCGGTGTCGCCCCTCTCCATCCTCGAGCCGGTGCCGCTCGGCTCCCCCGCCCTGAACCCTCTGCCTGCAAGCGCACGCGCGCCCTGTCGCTTCAGGACGAGCATGTGAGCGCTCCTCTGCTATCCCTTGCTATCACCGTTTTTTGTTTGTGTTGCTGAACAGGATCCGCCTGTTTTGCCTCAGTGTATCGCGCGCATCTCGTACGGTGGCAGTGGTGTCCTGGCCCCAATCCGAGGAGATGTAGTTGTCAGATACCAAGGCGAGCATTGTACCGTGGAACACCATGACCTTCCGAAGATAATTGATGCAAGTTTGATGCGACAAGGCTTCATGGTTGAGAAGCAACCTGAGACCGACACCGGCGATCGAAGTGGGAACCCAAGTGCTCTATCATGGAAACCGGGGGCGATGACGCCATATCGACAAGATCTTTGATACGGACCATCAAGACCTCGCTCCTGGAGTCCGAAGACCGAACCCCGTTGAACCCGGAAGCCCTGATCCGAAAACCCGAACCCTCGATGAACGCCAAGATCGTCGATATCCCAATGTGTGGCCCCTATCTAAGACCTCTATATTTTTAATACATGATATTTAATTTGTGCATATTGAATTGTCATACTCGCATACATGTTTATTTGTTTGGGGCTTTGCTATCGATTCACCTCATAATTAAATATGGAGGCCATATGCGGGCGAATCTCGTCTAATATTGACTTCATTTAATTTGTGCATCGAACCGGTGAAATCTTTTGCCTTGATAAGACAACATTTAAATGGCGGGGTATCTAAACAACATGAACTTAATAATTGTCGGAACCCCGGTTCCGCTTAATATTGTCTAATTGCATCGCATCCTTGCCATGCCATACATCATACATGCATCATGCCCGATCTTCTGTCGTAGTATTAAATAGTGCATCCGATGTTTCTTCTAGTGTTTTGCTTCTTCGCGGATAAGGTCGATGAGTTGATGTGAGCTTCGCACCGATCTTCGGATGAACCTTCGGCAATGTTTTCAGGCGAGCATTCTCCCCCTTTCTACCTATCTTACTTTTATAGTCTTTATTACCTCCTGTTGATCTAATGCTATTTGTGATGCGATGCTCTAGATTTCGTACCCGTGATATCCCTTGGAGCCACTAAATTGCCTTGGACACATCCTATTACCTGTTGTTTGGTAGATAGTCAGCTTTGCGAGTCGTAGTTGCTTGCGCAGGTGTTGCGTCGCGCCGTCGATGTACCACAGTTGTTGGAGTAATGTCGCATGTTTAATGTTGGAGATGATCATGGATTTAATTGCCGTTTAATAACTAAAATTGAAAGTAGGTAAATGCAGAGGCACCGGTGGGTAATAGACAATATTTGGTTTTTAACCGCTCACTGGTGTCCCGTAGGACCCCGAGTTCTTGACACCTGTTCCGAGATCGAGCGCGCTAACCACAGGTAGGGTGTGTGGGCACCCCCATCGATTAGTACCTGATTTCAAAGTACTGTACCGGGGGCCACAAAGTAGTTTGAGGCTTTATTACTATCATATACTTATGCCATGCTTTACTGCTTTATTTACGATTGCGCGTGGAGCGCCTGTACTGTTTAGGAACAAATGTGGAATGTTTTCGCGGTATCGACAAGCCCAGTCACATTTTTGGGTTCCCAGTCGTTTACAGTCATTGGCACAAACCTCTGGGTCCGTCTCGGAGCCGGCCGACTTCGTTGCGGGTAGCTTAGTGGGGTGGCCCCCATGTGCTTGCTTTGGGTCTGGGAAATGTCGTGTCCGGAACCCCGTCGACATACCGTTGGGTGTATGTTTTGTGATCTTGTACCTACCTGATCTGACAACAAGGGTGTAGGTACGTGTGGAAACTTTGGTGCACCCCTGCAGGGTTAAATCTTTTCGAGAAGCCGTGTTCGCGGTTATGGATGACTTGGAGCACAGTTCTCGATCATAGATAACTATAACTAAAGTTTACTGTTATAATTTGACTTGTATCCGATATGACTAGTAATCAGCTTCACTACAACGGAATGGCTAAATAAAAGTACCAACAACTGCTGGTTTTGGGATATCTCATGCTTATTGTATCTGACTAGTAAGTGTTGCAACTACAATGGAATGGTTAACTAAAACTGCCCACTGCTTATTATATCAGGATGACTATCTATACCTGACTAGTAATTGCTGCAACGATGACTGAATAAATAAAACTGCCAACTGTGTGAGTTCCTCGGTTGACTTCCTCGTTTGGTCTCGAGGGGGAAATACCAGGATGGGTATGTTTGGTGGTAGCATCAGGTTGGTTCCGAATAGGTCTTTCTTATCCCTCTCTGATAGCCGACAGTTATATCGAGTCTCTATAGGTTGTTTAGTGCATGCTGCGCTGCCGCTTCAGTCCACCATACCTATGTAGGCGAGGACCGCCGAATTATAGCCTCGCCGTGTACTGGCCTCAGTACTGACCGCTCTCTCTTTTTCCTTTGCCTTTGTCGGCACCCCTTTTGTTTAAGCAGGTTTTGAGATCGACGTCGTTAGCAGGGTTACCCTTCCGGCTCGGACTGGGCAGGGTTATGGACGCCATTGGTTATTTTTCAGGACTCTTAGCCCCATTTGCATCTTGTCCGTAGTCGGACGCTGTATCATTTTCAAGTTGATTTGGATCTTTGTATTGTGTATCCGTATTCTTGACTCATGGAGTCATTGTTGTATATATCTGTTCTGTGGGTTCCATCGTGGACTATTGTGTAATGATATTACTTCGTTTTCCACCCGCACGAAAGTGCCTGGTGGGCACCTCTGAATCGTTTCTATGTGAGACCCTGACGCATGGCTCAATAGGATTGATAGGAAACCCATACCAACAAGTTGCAACTTCTTTTCCGGAAGCTCATTCAAAAAGAACTCTAAGGTTAAGCGTGCTTGGCCTAGAGCAATTCTAGGATGGGTGACCGACCGGGAAGTGGATACCGGGTGCGCATGAGTGAGGACAAAGTGCGCAGAAAAGACTAGTGTTGGTCTGTGGGGTTAGTCTAAGAGATCCTATTGAGCTGTCAGAAGTGACAGCCGTCGGTCCGGAGTGGCCGGGGGTGTTACATCATGTCCCTCAATCATGCCTTTATCTTGTACTAGAGAATAATAGGTTTCCTATGGTGTTTTCCATTGGGCACACCATGGAAATATCTTATGTTCGCATCTCCTCGAGAATAAATATTTCTTTAGATAGTTGGTACCACTTGAGTTCCTCTTCACACAAAAGTCTGGCTATTTCCGTATTAGACTGGCTTTTTAGCTCAATTTCCATTGCGGATAAAGGCCTGAATTTCGCAGAAGCCTCCAAGTTATTGATGATAGCTGAAAGACGGATTTTTTCTTTCTTTAGAATTCCTGCATTGTTTCTCTCCCAACCCTGAAGGAATTTATGCATGGCGCGCACTTCGTTAGTCCATCGTTGAATAGGCTTATTTCCACTGACTTGTTCATTCCAAATGCCTTTCACCAAATCATGAAAACCTTCCTGATACAACCAACATAGTTCAAATTTGATCTCATGTCTTTGCTTCTTTGAAGGCAAACCAACTGATAAAAAAGAGGAGCATGATCCGACAAGGCCTCACTGCATTCAAGGGCATGAACAGTTATCATAGAGAATTTATCTTTCCAATCGGTATCTATAAGTACTCTGTCCAATTTCTCATATATCGGTTCAAGAAGACTATTAGCCCAAGTAAATTGTCTTTTCAACATTGCAACTTCTCTTAAATCTAGGTTGTCAATGACAATATTGAATAACAAAGGCCAGTGTTCATCGAAACATCCTCTATTTTTCTCGTGAGGATATCTAAGCAAGTTGAGATATCCGCCTATGAGAATAGGATATGGATTATCTTTTACCAAATTACCAATTCACGAAGAAAATTATCTTTATAAATATATTGAGCAGCACTATAAATAGCGACTAGAGACCATATAAAATTATCAACTTTGTTATGGATATGAAGTTTAATGAAAAAATCTCCAATGAAACTAGCTAATACATCAATGGTCTCATTTCTCATCAATGGTCTCATTTCTGACACCTAATAAGATACCACCCAATCTTCCACGAGACGGATGCGAGATTCATGTAAAATCTACTCCGCCGAAAAGGCGATTGAGTAGAGTTTGTGAGAAATGACGTCTACCTGTTTCAGAAATACCCAAGAAATTCAATTTATAATCTCTCACACAATCGATAAAGTAATGAGGTTTAGCAAAGTCTCGAAGACCTCCGCTATTCGAAAACATGTCGTTCATTGAGAAACTATGGGGATTTGGTTACATGAAGTCTCTTGGGAGACTTTTGGTTCTTCGATTTACGAACAAAAGCTCTAAGTTCATAGATTGAACTGAGTTTGGTCTCGTCGAAGTCCACCTTAGAAACTTCACCAACTAAGTCAGAGAGAAGTTAATCATCTATTATGGCATGCAACTACTACTCCTTCATTGGTGAAGTGTCAGATTTATAAGAAACTTTAGGTGTTACCGTCAAATGGTCATACTCCATATGTCTCAAAGTAGTGGTAGAAAGTAAAACATCCTTTACAGAACTACCCAGGCTAACACCCATATTGGTTAACTTTTTATTAATAGCTAGAGCAGTGAAAGAAAGGAAGGATTTGGAAGAGTTTTTTATACTAGACATGAAGAGATTTTTTTCCGCTTTGCGCCGCATTGCCTTAGCGAGCGAATCTTCATCAGTAACATACGCCCCATTAGCATCCGTCGCATGGCGAGAACTCCGTCTTGCTTGTAATGACCCCTCCTGCCTAGGCAGCGGAGCTTCTGACGAAGCCAGGTCACCCACCCCAGCAGGTGTTGTGCCCATGTCAGAGTGGGCCACGTGCAGCACATCCCATCAACGATGGCCAGTTGCAGTGATGGGTCAAATGAGCTACCAAAATCATTCTTCACAAACTCAGCAAGTGCTAAGTGTGCTGCCCTCACCCTGGCCTTGCGTTTTGGGGCAGCCCCTATTCCTGAGGCATGCTGCAGAAGATCTTTGCCGTTGTAATTCTGCTTCTTTTTTCCCAGGCAGAACGGGCATCGGAAGGTTTTCTCACCAAATTTCACTTTGGGTTTTCCTGCCCGCAGTTGAGCGTAAATCTTGTCCTTGAGAAAATTACAAAAAACCACCACATTTAAGGCTAGGGTTTTAAAAGACCACCAAAAAATTTAAAAGTTTCAGATTGCACCGTTTTTGGGGCGCGCGGTTGCAGCCAGCATTGATCTGGGTCTGATGCCGCGCTAACGACGAAACTGACCGGTGGGGCCCAGTCGTCAGGCTGACGTGGCGCATTTTGACGGCTAATCGTGGACGGCCGTTAACGGCGTGGTCGGAACCATCAAAATGGTCGGGCCCTCCTCTTCTCTCCCCCGCTGCCTCACTCATCTGCTTCCTCTTAGCCTGACCGCCGCCGTCGCTGGTGACCGCGCCGCCATCGCCGGCGACTGCTTCCGTCGCTGCTCCGCAGATCATGACGAGCTGGAACGACAGTGGAAGCTCCTCCGCCGACTCTCTCCCGTTTGACCATGTGAGTGCCTTCCTCCTCTTTTAATTTATGGTTTGGATCCAGATTTGGAAATTTTTGGAAAATCGTCGATTTGAGCCTCATGTTTTCCTGGATTTCTCGGATTTGTAGTTCACTACGTTCGACTACGCACCAGACATGCTCCATGACGCTGAATTTGCCGGCATTGACCATGAAGCTCCTTTTGTTTGCGCTGCTCACAAATTGAAGCCACGCAGGTGTGTTGCGTTTCAGGGCAGTGATACAGGGAGGAAGTTCTACATGTGTGCTATAGAAAATGTAAGTGCTGAGCTCCCTTTTTTCTTCAATAGGTCCCTGTAGGTGATTTGATTTCCTCAGTGTGATCATGTGTTCATTTAGTTTCAGTTAACTAACAGTTACAATGGTATAGAAATGATAGTATGTTTATTTAGAGCAATATTGATAGTGTTCACTTAGTAGATATTTTAGAGCAACATTGATAGTTAACTAGCAGTTTACTGAATATTTTGATGATTCCTAGCAGTTTACTGAATATCCACTTAGCAGATGATGATTTCTAGCAGTTTACTGAATATTTTGATATAGGGTGCTCATTTAGCAGATATGTGATGTAGTGTTCACTTAGCAGATATTTCTAGCAGTTTACTGAACATTAATAGTGTGCTCATTTAGTAAAGATAGTGTTCTCATTTAGAAATGTTAGTGTCCTCATGAACATATATGTTGTAATCATAAACATATATTTCAGCTCTGTTTTTACATAATCTGCAATTTTTTAGTATGTTGTAATCATAAACCATAGACAGTATGTTGTAATATAAAATATTTAATGTACAGGAGGTACTGAGTTGTGGCTTTCAAAGCTGGATTGATCCAGAGTGGGATGACAGCTTGAAGCATGCATTGACTAAGTTGTGGGCAATGTACAATGAGAGTAATAACTCAAGAATTCAAGAGAGGTATGAGAGCAGCAAAATGTTGAAGGATCTAACTGAAGAGAAGGAAAAATTGGAGAAGAAACATGCAACCCTGCTAGAGGAAGGTAATAGGTAGATAGATGAGACTCAGAGAAAGTGGATAACTCAGACTGAGAAGAAAGCCATAGCAGAAAACTATGCTAAGATAATGAGTGGGCAACATGATGCTGAGCAGATGGAGAAGCACATAGCTGCATTTAAGAATGAAGTAGAGGTGCTGAAGAATGCTAAGGAGGAACTGAAGAATTTGCTGAAATCACAAGCAGAAGTATTTAAGGTGAAACAGCAGAAGTGGGATGTGGAAAGAGCTAATCTGAAGGATGAAAAGAAAAAGTTAGAGTACTCAATGCATGACCTTTTCAAGGTCAATGGTGTTAACAAGGACAAGGTCAAGAGAATCAAGGCAATTTGTGAGGAGGAGGAGTGATGGTGTGTTTAGGTAGATGTATGAGTGTGTTTAGTTGGAATATTTGTGTAATGAGTCTGTTTAGTTGAACCCTCCATGTGTTGAACCATTAATTTTGTGTGAAGATGTTCTCCTATTTGTGTAAAAATCTATAATGCTTTGTGGTACTACATACAATATTATAATGATCTATATAATTTAATATAATAACAACATCTACACAACAAGCATTTCAAATAGTTGGCCATTGTCTCAGACTCACAACAGAAAACAAACACAGCATTTGTTCAAATAGTTATACATCATCTCACACCACACAAACTGATTGTTCTCAAAAGCACACAAACTGATTGTTCTCAGAAGCACATGGACAAACAGATTGTTCTACAAAGCACACAAACAGATTGTACCAGCATGGCACACAAACAAATTGTTCTACAAAGCACACAGATTCATATCATCCCTTTCTTGATGTCCTTCAGTGTGATCTTGTCAATGTTGCTTGCAGTGAGGTAACCAACCATCTTGGAGTTAGCCTTTCTTGCTCTTACTGGCCTTCCAGTAGTACCACTAGGTCCAGTAGTACCACTAGGTCCAGTATGTGCTGGTGCTGGCCTTGGAGCTTTGAAAGCATGCCCTGGAGCTGAAGATACTGCTCTCTTCTTCCTAGCTGGAGCTGGTCCTGGAGCTGGAGCATGTACTGGAGAAGCATGTCCTGGAGCATGTACTGGAGAAGCATGTCCTGGAGCTGAAGCATGTCCTAGAGCTGGAGCATGTACTGGAGAAGATACTGCTCTCTTCTTCCTAGCTGGAGCATGTCCTGCAGCTGGAGCTACAGGTCTTTCCCTCCTTGCAGCTTGTGGAGCTGGTCCTGGAGCTGCAGTTTGTGGAGCTTCAGAGAGGGTTGCCCTGTTTTCCTGCACAAATAAATCACAGAAAAGGTTGACCAAAACTAGTGTAGAAAATAGACAACAATAAAATAGATAAGAGGTAAACCTGATGTTGGTTTTTCCTAATCTGCAGTGATGGCTTCAGAGCTTGACCACAACTAGTGTATCTGTGCCCAAGCAAACCACAGTTGCTGCAACTGATAGTTGCCATTCTAGAGGACTGTGGTGGCTCTGGAACTTCAAACTTGCCCTTCCTTCTCTTTGTTTGATTTCTGCCCAATGATACCTTGAAGACTGGTGGATCAATATCAGGTGTATCAGTTTTTGTCCAGCAATCCTCACCTGGCACTGGGTAAATGACTGGATTGTATGCCTCCATGTACATTGGTTTTTTGAAGAAATCTAGAACAAAGTCTTCAGGATGCTGGAATGACTTGTAGATGGCTGATATGGCATGATGACAAGGGACTCCAGTCATATCCCATCTCTTGCATCCACATGTCCTGGCAGTTAAACTGACAGCATAAGATTTCTCACCATGACTAACTTCCCACAAGCCATCAACAGACCTACTAGATCTATACATTCTTGCCCATTTCTTGCTTTCTTCTAGCATTTCTGAATAAGTTGGTGTGATGTCCCACCTTGCCTTGGCACCTCCTGTTCTCTTAGCATCATGTCTGACCATTACTTTCTTCCTGATACCATCAAACATGGTCTTCACTGGTTTTCCTCTAATATCTAGTATCCATCTATTGAAAACTTCACTCAAGTTGTTGACAACTAAATCAGTTTTGCAGTTATAATCCATGGCATATCTATCCCAAGATGAAACTGGTATTTTCATTAACCACTCCCAAGCTTCTACACTCTCTTCTTTCATGTTAGCCATAGCAACATCAAAGCCATTTTGTGTGTAAGAATAGCTGGCTGCATACATGTATTTTTTCATCTCCTCACCTCTAAACCCAGCAGTTTGAAAGTTTGCATAGATGTGCCTTAAACAATATCTTTGAGGGCAGTTAGGAAATACTGTGTTTATTGCATTAAGTAGTCCCTACACAATTATAGAGAAGTTTATTGCATTAAGTAAAACAAGAGGAACCAACTGATTATGCAATAGTAGTTCTTGGAATAGTAGTTTCTATATACTTGCAATGTGACAATGTATAACAGCAAGAGGAAACACTAACCTTCTGCCTATCAGATATTATTGTATAATATCCAAACTTTACTTGTTCACCCCCAATTGCATACTTCAGTTGTGTGAGAAACCAACTCCATGAAGCTGTCTCCTCCTTGTCAACCAAGCCAAAAGCAAGAGGGAATATGTTGTTGTTCCCATCTCTTGCAGTGGCACAAAGGATCTGCTGGCCTGTGGTTAGCTTCACAAAGCAACCATCCAGACCTGCAAAGAAACAATAACAGTGAGGTAATATTATGGCTTGTTGGTCACAACAACTATGCAACAATAAAAATGTACCTAAAAATGGTCTGCAGCCATTAAGAAAACCTTGTATGCATCCACCTAGACAGTAGAACATCCCATGGAATCTAGGGTTGGTGCTGGGATGCTCTACAACAAATTTGGTAGTAACAATGCATCTTGAGCCAGGGTTGGTGTCAATAACTGTCTGCAAGTAGTCTCTGAGCCTCCTGTACTGTCCAACCTGATCACCAAGCACTGCCTGCAATGCTTTCTTCTTTGCCCTATATGCCATCATCTTGTGCACATCTACACCATATTTATCCTTAGTTGTCTCCATCACTGCCTCAATTCCTGTCCTTGGATCTACTCTCACACTGGGCTCACACACTTGTGCTAGCCACTTGCCTGTCACCTTGCATTGTTCACCAGATGAGGCACAGGTGTGGTCAAAGTCTACCTTTTTTAGGCAGAAAGTCTTCTCATTTTTTATTTGTGCACCAACCATTAAAAATGGACATTTCTCCTGAGCACAATGTACTATAACTCTGTCTTTGCAATTTCTGTGGTACCTAAAGTTCCTTAGCTGTGCAACATGCAGTGTCTGCACTGCTCTTCTGAACTGATACACATCTAAGAAACACATTTTCCAACAGAGCCCTTCTTCAGGGTGAAGCCTGTTTTCATCATACCACACCCTTGGCTCCTTCTTCTTGGCCCTGCTTTTTCTTCCTTTTGGTTGAATCCAAGAAGGTGTCTCAAACCCATCATCATCTTCTGGATCCAAATCTACATCTGGCCCTTCATCATCAGAAGGAATATAATCTGCTGGTAGCCTTTTCTTTGGCTGACTGCAATGACTTCTCTCAGTTGGCCCCTTCCTACCTGGTTCTTTCTTCTTCCCAGAAGTTGTATCCAGTTCATAGTCTGTCAGTTCTGTCAGTTCACACGCATTGTCTTCATCTTCACAGTCTGACACATGGAAAAGATCATCTGCCTCTTCATGTGCATCAGAAACTGAATCCCACTCCCACCTCTTCCTCTTCTTGAAATCATCCATGGTCTGGTTCAGATCATCATCATCTGATTCAGTTACATCATCATCTTCCTCCATTATAAAATCCCTAACTTGCTTGCCCTTCTCCTTAGCTCTGCATTGTTGATGCTGTTCTTCATCCATATTGTTGCTCTCCTGTGTCAACATGTATAAGAACTCTGGATCTTCAGTTAACTGTGTGCACTGTTGCCTTGGCAAAATTACTCCTTCATCATCCACTGTGTACACAACAGGGTTTCCAATCTCTGAAATTGGAATTTGTTCTTCTACCGAGGCACTATTTACATTTGGTGGCAATGTGCTTCCTCCACTGATTACAGCTAAAGTAACTTGTTTTTCATTCTCATACTGTGTAACCATCTGCTGAACCTTGCTCATTCCATCCAATAACTCCATGCCAGCAATTCCTATACCCTTCTTTCTAACATAATACATGCAGTCATTAATTCCATAGCCCTCTCCCTCAATTAAAGCTAACAAATTCATGTAGGTGATGTCTGATTCACCTATGCTGCGCTCAATATTGTCCTGACCATCTAGATTTATCCTTACATCCCATATGTCATCATCCAAACTACAAAATTGAAATAACACCCAAATTATTTGCAACAGAAAACCATAGCCTAAATCACAAAGAGAAATAACAGATAAAGACCAAGGGAAAGAGGGGAGGATAACTTACTCGAGGCCGCCGCCGAATGCACTTGTCCAACGGCTACTCTGCGTCGGGTTCGCCTTCCACACATCGGCCACGGCAACGGCGGCCGCCTTCTCCGGCGAATAGAACACGGCTGCCACGGGGTTCGAGCTCCCGCAGCAATCCTCGACGCTGGATCCTTCCATGCTGCCGGCGCCAGCTCTGGGTCCGGCGCCACCGGGGGGATCCGCCGCCGCCATGCCTTCTATGCGCGTGAGAGAGAGCAGTTGCGAGTAACTGACTGGGTCGAACCTGGTCGGGGCGTGCTGTTAGGGTTCAGACAGCGCCGTTAACGGCCGTCCACGACCAGCCGTCAAAATGCGCCACGTCAGCCTGACGACTGGGCCCCACCGGTCAGTTTCGTCGTTAGCGCGGCATCAGACCCAGATCAGTGCTGGCTGCAACCGCGCTCCCCAAAAACGGTGCAATCTGAAACTTTTAAATTTTTTGGTGGTCTTTTGAAACCCTAGCCTCAAATGTGGTGGTTTTTTGTAATTTTCTCCTTGTCCTTGTACTCATCGGTCTCCGAATCACTAATTTCAAATTCTTCGTCGGAGCTATGTTCCATTGGGGATTTCGATGTTGGAAGATAAAATGCCCTGCGGATGTGCAGTGATCAGTTTTATCAAATGATTTGAAAATGATTCATATTGGTAAAAACGTACTTAAATGGAAGATGCCATGAGTAAAACATTGAGGTTCAGTTAAACATTGGTGCTGAAACGGAAGCTACGAATATTTAAATATCTAAGAAGAGATGATCTGCTTGGATGATTAGCTTCTTAAATATTGACCCTAAACAGGAGGAGCTCTGCTTTTTCATTAAAGCAGAAGGACAACAAAGAGACAATACAAATAGATTACAGCGGTAAGTTAGTAACTATACACTCCAAGAACTCGCACAAAACTCGTAAAATTTAAAAAAAAAGAGCACAAACGCTCACACAAGCATGCAACCATGCTTACAGCGCTACACGATGGGAAGCGCACATCAGACTGATGCTGATTCAGAGAAGGCCTTGAAGGCAAATAAAACTGTTGCACTTGATTGATTTGTTCCAGGGCTGGGATTATAAATAGTACTCCCTCCGTTTCAAAATATAAGATGTTTTAGGTTCGTGCAGAAAATGTATCTAGACTGTTTTAGTGTACATATTCACTCCAAATCTAAATGAACCTACATACTAAAAGTATAGATACATTTGCTTCACAAAGCTAAAACATCTTATATTTTGAAACGGAGGGAGTACAAGGAGACTTGATTGCCAAGCTAGCTAGAGATTACAATTTGGAAACTATACGGCCGGTAGACGTGTCCTATACGTACACGTCTAACACCCCCCCGCAGTCGGAGCGGGAGCAGGACGGACGTTCAGACTGGAGCGGAACTCGGTGAAGACCGTCGATGGCAACCCTTTGATGAAGATATCTGTATACTGTGAAGATGTTGGGACATGGAGAACACGAACATCTCCAAAAGCAACTCTCTCACGGACAAAATGAAGATCAATCTCCACATGCTTGGTACGTTGATGTTGAACCAGGTTCGTCGATAGGTAGACCGCAGATATGTTGTCACAGTAGACCACTGTAGCTCGATGAATGGGGCGATGTAGCTCGGACAGGAGCTGACGTAACCAGCATGCCTCAGCAACGGCGTTGGCAACTCCTCGGTATTCTGCTTCCGCACTCGATCGGGACACAGTTTGCTGGCGTTTAGAGGACCAAGAGATCAGATTGTCGCCAAGGAATACTCCGTAGCCTGAGGTGGACTTGCGTGTGTCGGGGCAGCCAGTCCAGTCAGCATCAGTGTATGTAGTAAGCGATGTCGGCGATGATCGATGTAGTTGTAGGCCATAGTCGATGGTCCCGCGAAGATACCGGAGAATCCGCTTAACCGCATTGAGGTGCGGCTCACGGGGATCGTGCATGTATAAGCATACCTGCTGAACGGCATAGGCGACATCCGGTCTGCTGAATGACAAGTATTGGAGGGCTCCCACCAGGCTCCGATAGGTGGATGGGTCAGCAACGGCATCACCATCAGCGCCAAGCTTGGACTGTGTATCGACAGGAGTGGAGCAAGGGTTGCACTCTCTCATACCTGCACGCTCGAGGACGTCGAGGATGTACCGTCGCTGTGAGAGGAACATGCCATCAGAGGAACGAGTAACAGCAACTCCCAGAAAATAGTGTAGTGCACCAAGATCCTTGAGGGAGAACTCGCGCTCAAGAGCCATGATGGTTTGCCGAAGTAGCTGTTCGGAAGAAGCCGTGAGTACTATGTCGTCAACATATAAAAGCAGGTAGACAGTCTCCGTGTTGCGGGTGTATATGAAGAGCGATGGATCCGCGCGGGAACCAACAAAACCGAGTCGAGGAAGATGATCAGCGAAACGGCTGTACCATGCACGCGTCGCCTGTTTAAGCCCATAGAGAGACTTATTTAGGCGGCACACGTGGTCAGGCTTGGAGACGTCGATGAAACCTGACGGCTGCGTACAGTATACTGTCTCGGCGAGAGTACCATGTAGAAAGGCATTGTTGATGTCGAGCTGATGAACAGGCCAGTCTTGAGAGATGGCAATGGAGAGTACGGTCCGAACAGTAGTCAGTTTGACAACCGGGCTAAAAGTCTCTCCGTAGTCGACGCCGGCACGCTGAGTAAAGCCACGGAGGATCTATGCTTTATATCGATCCAAAGAACCATCTGGCTTGAGCTTATGCCAAAATATCCACTTGCCAGAAACAACATTAGCTCCAGGAGGACGGGGGACAAGATCCCATGTCTGATTGTTTTTTAGGGCAGTAAATTCATCGACCATAGCAGAATGCCAGTGAGCATCTTTCAGAGCACTGCGGTAGCTCTTAGGAAGGGGACTGGGAACATCAGCAAGGAGAGTAAGGCGATCAGCAGGCTTTGGCACCATACCACGTTTTCCACGAGTATACATCGAATGAGTGTTATCGACCAGAGGAGGACCGACAGGCGCCAGGACCACAGGAGGTGTAGGAGGTGTAGGTGGAGGTGTAGGCGGTGTGTGTGGCTCGGGTTGAGGGGCGTGAGGCTGTGTAGGAGGTATAGGAGGGGTAATAGGCAGCGGAAGGATGGGGGAAGATCATCCAGAAAGGATAGATCGGTGGCGGTAGGAGGGGGTGTTGAAGTTTTGGAGAAAGGTAACGAATTTTCGTCAAAGATGACATGATGAGATATGATAATTTTGTGAGTGGTAAGGTCAAGACATCGATAGCCACAGTGATTAGAGGAGTACCCTAGGAATACACAAGCGGTTGTGCGAGGAGCTAGTTTGTGAGGTGCTGTGGCAGAGATGTTAGGATAACATAGATAACCAAAAACATGGAGCTGGTCTAATGGAAGTGGGAGACCTAGGAGAACTTCGTGTGGTGTACGCCGCTGAAGGGTTTTGGTGGGGTGAAGGTTGAAGAGAAAGGTGACAGTATGAAGAGCTTCAACCCAATAGACCGGAGGCATGCTTGCTTGGAAAATAAGTGAACGCACCATGTTGTTCGTGGAACGAATGACACGTCAGGCTTTGCCGTTCTGGGGGGATGTGTATGGGCAAGATAGACGAAGCGTGGTGCCTAAGGATGAGAGAAAAACACGAGCTGCATTGTTGTCAAATTCACGGCCATTGTCACATTGCAAGGACTGAATAGTTGTGTTAAATTGTGTAGAGACATAAGCAAAGAAATTTTTGAGGGTGGAGAAAGTATCTGATTTGACGCGCAAAGGAACAGTCCAAAGATAGTGAGAGAAATCATCTAACACAACTAGATAGTATTTATAGCCAGACACACTAGAGAGAGGAGAAGTCCACAAATCACAATGAATTAGTTGAAAGGGGCGAGTGGTTTGAGTAGATGAATTATCAAAGGGTAGTCGAACATGTTTCCCTAATTGACAAGCATGACATAAATGATCATCGGTGTTATTCTTATTACACGGAAAAGAAAATGCACTTGCTAGGTGCGACAAAGCTTGACTATTGAGATGTCCTAGACGACGATGCCATAATGTTGATGACGATGTAGTGGTGGAGAGGGCGTGCGCAGGAGAAGACGGCCACCAGAAGGGGTAGAGGTCGCCAACACTATTGCACCTGACGATCTCGTTCTTGGTGCGAAGGTCCTTCACAGAAAGACCAAACGGATCAAACTCAATAGAAACAAAATTATCAGTGGTGAACTTGCGGACAGAGAGAAGATTTTTGATGAGGTTGGGGGTAACTAATACATTGTTAAGTTAAAAAGATTGATTAGGTGTAGAAATAGTTGTGTGACCGACGCTGGTGATTGGAAGGGTATGACCATTACCGATGATGACATGTGGATAAGGGGAGTGAGAGCGGAGGATGTGCGAGAGGTTACCCTGGTTGCCCGTCATGTGAGCGGAAGCGCCTGAATCCATGAACCATGCATTCGATGACGGTGGCGTCACGGACATGGTGTTGAAAGCCTGCATGAGGGAACCTTGGTCGAAGGACGGAGATGGAGCAGTGTATGTCGGTGCAGGCGGTGGAGTGGTCGGCAACGGTACTGGTGCTCCTTGCATCCACGGCATGTGAGGTAGAGGTGTCCCAGGTGGCCATGGCATAGTCGGGGAAGCAGCATAGGGCCACAAACTCGGAGGTGACACCACAGCGTGATGAGCTTGAGGCAAGCCAATGAACGGTGGGCGCTGGGGCTGCCCGGGCCACATCTGGATGGATCCTGCCCAGGGGTTCTGCATTGACGGCCAGGGAGCCTGGGGACCCTTTCCGGGTGTGTTGGGTTGGATGCCGCCTTGCTGCTGGGGAGGCGCCGAGTGGAGGTAGCGGCATCGCGCGTCGAAGCGGCAGCTTCCTCGCTGGAAATTACGGCACGCATCAGGGCAGCGTGGTGGTGCATTATTGTCTGCTGGACCACGCGGTGGTGAAGGCGTTGGAGCACCTCGAGCGACGAAGGCGGATGGAGCCGAGGAGGATGACTCGTCGGACTGCTGTAGTGTGAGCTCCTCGAGGAGAAGCGATGAGTGCACGTCGAGGAACGGCGGTAGGGGCGCTGCTTGAGGGTCAGCGTGCGCATGTACGCAAGTTTAGACCCGAGCCCGCGGAGCGTGTTCTGGACAAGGCGCTTGTCGGTGGTGGTCGTTCCCAACGTGTTGAGCTCATCGGCGAGGATCTTCTGCTTGCGGCAGTAATCCGCCACGGTCATGGGGCCCTGTTTGAGACCGTGGAATTCTTGCTCAAGGTAGGAGGACCGCGTCTCAGAGTTGTCGTGGTAGATGTTGGAGAGACGCGTCCATAAGACATGGGCAGGCAGCGGCGTGGTGGTGTCGACAACCATGGCCAGAAGCTCGGGTGCAACGGCGCCATTGAGCCATGATCGAACGATGGCGTCGTTCCGAAGCCACTGTGGCGTGGGATTGGCGGGGTACTCTTCCTCGAGAAGATGATCCTCGAGGGCGTACTTCTCAGCTGCGTCGGTGAACATGCCACGCCATTGGAGGTAATTTGACGTGGAGAGCTCGAGGGTGACCGGAACAGCGGCGCGAATGCTTGGGAGCGCGGCGGCGAGCGCCCAGAGAGAGGCCTTGGCGGCGGCCTCGGCAGCAACCGCCGCGAGATCGGAGGCGGAGGGATCTTGCGGCGCCATGGAGGGAGAGGATCGTAAACCCTAATCTGATACCATGAAGGCAAATATAATTGTTGCACTTGATTGATTTGTCCCAGGCTGGGATTATAAATAGTACAAGAAGACTTGGTTGCCAAGCTAGCTAGAGATTACAATTTGAAAACTATACGACCGGTAGATGTGTCCTATACGTACACGTCTAACAGGCCTAAAGAGATCAGCTGAAAAAGTCCTGCGTTGTGACTCCATGTCCACCTGCATGTCCTCTGAAGATATCTGAAATTTTGGAGTTGCACAACAGGCAACATCATCTTCCTTCGTCATATCACATGGACGCCCATGATTTATTTTGTGGAGGTTCAAAATATCCAAATTTGATTGATGTTTCTAGCACAGCCACTTGGGAACACTACAACATCTTTCACGCGCACCTACCGGAGCAGGTAAAAGGGAGCAGCCATGTCGATCCCTTTCTCCTAATGTCGAGCGGCGGCTATGTTTCCAGGTCGACGGGGCACGATGGGCGGGTGCAATGCGACTGCGTGTCAGTGCTGGTGTCCCCTTAGTCACGTACATGTGCCTCGTCAAAGAAAACGTGGAGCATGCCGTAGTGGTGATGGCCTGGACGTGTGGTCGTATCGCTGCTGCTGGCGCCAGAGCAGACGTCGTGGTCTTCCTTCCGGATGCAGACGACCAATGCATACCGAGACTACTGCATTGACGGCACATCGCCGGCGGTACCTAACGCGAGCGCGCTGTTCTTTGCGCTTCCAACTTCTAAGGATGGCCCCGATGCAGACAGTATAATGTTTATCAAATTTAATTTAGTGTATGCCATATCTTTGTATATTGTTGCCACGCAGATTCATGTGTCAATTAATGAAGAAGCTTGCTCTTTTTCTGATTCTCTCCCTCCACGTGTTAACCGTCACTACCAAAACAGCCATAAGTCTTACCGTCTGAAGGGGGTCAATTATCCGGTGGGAGGGTTAAATGCCCTAATCCAAACTTGAGGGGAGTTTAGTGTCCCAAATCTGACACATAGGGGATGATCTAGACTTCTTTCGTTAACATGTTGTGTGGGAATTTTTTTTGGCAATCAATATCCCGTTAAGTTATATTTATAGTGGTAAATAGTACATAATAGAGATATATAAACTGACTCCATCGATTATAAAATAAAGTCTAAAAAAACTATCAAATCTTTAAGATATTCAATCTCTTTATTCTTAACCCCGATTTTGTTTGAAAAAAAAAGCAAGGATGAATGGACGCGGCTAGCCAGCACACGGGTGCTGGTTAGTCGGATCCAGCCCTCAGCCAAAAAATAGGAAACCACACCCGAAAAGAAAGCAACAGCTCCAGGTCGGAGACGTGTCCGCGCGCTACGCTCATGCTACAAACCACCTCACCACCCACCTCTTTTTTCTCCTTCAGATCTCCATGGATCCTATATCTAGCTCAAGGAGACAACTTCTCCGGATCACAAAAATCAGGTTGTCCACTGAAGAAGAACACGAGGTAAAAATCACCTCTCCTGCTTCACCTTTTCCAGCACCTCCTCCCCATGAAAATGCAGACTTAGAGAATCCAGGCTCTAACTTAAGGAGGCAAATTCTGTGGATCAAAATGCAATAGCTTAGTTGCATGAGAATAACAAAAAAAGTCATATCCTGGGACAACTAAATTGCAGAGTTTGAGAATCCTAGGTGCTTCTTAAGAAAAACATGAGGAAAACACTCGAGCAACTTGTTGTATGGGAAAACAGTGAAAGACACAAACCTGGGACAACTAATTGCATACCTAGGGCATTTCACATGTTGTTGTGTAGCAAGTAAAACGTTAGTACAAGACCAGGATGCAACTTAGGCTAATCTATCTAAACAACTTAGTTCTATGGTGAAATCAACTTAACTATAGTGACAAAACAACTTAATTAGGAAAAAAGGACATGGGTATTTGGGGAGGGGAACTGCTACCATGGCGTCCAAGGTTTCGAAACCTGGTAGCTGGAGCTGGTATGTGCCGGCTCATCAGCAATCGAGTTTGGAGCTCGCCAGCCTCCGCTTCAGGGACTCGTTGTCCTTGTGAAGCTTCATGACCTTCGGTTTCAGAGTCTCCACGTGCTGGACCGAGTCTGTGCATAGACTTGTTTATTTTAGTTAACCGATCCAGACTAAACTTACACTCATTGACTGCACTCTTGACTTGCTTTGCATGTCATTTTTCTCCTCCTGGTCGACCATGATCACATCATTATAATCCTAGATATCATTTTTATCTGTACCAAGAACAAGTAGGTGTTTCCATCATGAGATAAGAGACACTAATCGGAAGAAGAGATATCTTTAGCATGGAATAGAAATTCAGAACATTACACACACAAAATCCTCTGCGCAAAATCAAAATGCAAATAGGCTAAGCTGGCTTATCAACTTAGTTCTATGCTGAAAGCAACTTAACTATGGTGATAAGACAATTAAACTGAGGAAAAAGTGATAGGTGAATCAAAAATAAAAATGCAACTTAGGTTAATATGGCTAATCAACTTAGTTCTATGTTGAAAGCAACTTAACTACGATGACAAGACAACTTAATTGTAAAAAAGGACAGTAAATCAAAGCAAACATACTCTCCCTACAATCACTATGCAACTAATCTATGTGATCTATTGAACTAAAGTGGTACAAAAAGTAACTTAAGTATGCTAGAAAATCGAATGGGAAAAATGTATCTAGAGAAACCCAAGCTAAAACTGAAAACCCAAGTGTTTAAGAGTGGACACGATCTCACAGGCGCTGAAGAATGGCTGCCCAAGCAAACGAAAACATCATATCTTGGGTTCGCTTCGCTCGAATGAACCATTGCACGACAGCCCGCTCACAGCCTCGCTCAAGGACGACAACGCCAAAACACCTTCCACAGACAATGCACCCACCGGCGGCAGAAAAACATAGTGCACATGCTTGTGGTCGACAACTATGTGCTCACGGAGCACCAGGACATGGCCGAAGCCACTTTCCAACACTACGACGCTCTGCTTCGCACGGATGCGAGCCAGGATTGCAAGCTCGATCTACTGCAGCTCAATGAGCCGACAGCCAACCTCAAAGATCTTGACGCGCCCTTTGACGTGTGTGAAATCTGGAGTGCGGTCAAATGGAAATCATGAAGGTTAAACACACACATCGGCAGGCACCCAGCTTCCAACAGAAAGACAAGCAGGCAGAAACCAACTTAGTTATTCTTAATAACCTACTTAAGGATGATGAACAACCAACTCGGTTAAAATACAATATGCAACTTAAGCATTCTGGATAGTACCATAAAAAACCCAGAAAACAACTTAGTTATTCTGAATAATCTACTTAAGGATGATGAAAAACAAACTTAGTTAAAAGACATTATGCAACTCGTGTATGGTGGACCATAAAAAAAGCAAAAACAACTTCATGGTTCTCAATAAAAAGAGTTAAGCATGATGAACAGACAACTCAGTAAAACACAGTCTGCAACTTTAAGCATATGAAGTTAGTTGTTCTCGGTAACCAACTTAATAAAAAAAACAACTCAATTGCAGTCGGCAACTTAAGCACATAGTTGCTACAGCTTGATTAAACCCCTCGGAAACAACATGTAAATCATAGCATCGACCAGAAAAAAAGCTAAAAAGAAATCCCCTATAAGTACATCTAATATATCCGGTTTGTCTATTACAACCAGAAGTATCATCAAATTCATATAATTTTTTGGGACATATAAAACACAATCATGCTGAAGAAACAACTTAATCATGTTGGAGTAACAACTTAACTATGGTGAAAAAGAAACTAAGTATCAAACTTAATCATTAAAAGCAACTTAGTTGAATTTAGAACCAACTTAACAGTGATGAACAAACAACTAATAAACATTAAAAAGCAACTTAAGTAAATTTAGCAACTTAATCATGTTGCAGTAACAACTTAGTCATGATGAACAAGCAACTAAATAAATGAAAAATCAAGTATTCAAACTTTAAAAACATTAAAAAGCAACTAAGTAGGATGAAGAACCAACTTAAGCATGCTAAAAGAACAACTTAGGCATGATGAACAAGCAACTAAAAAAATAAAAATCAAGAATTCAAACTTTAGATAACATTTAAAAAGCAACCAAGTAGGTTTAGAACCAACTTAAGCATGTTGCAGCAACAACTTAGTCATGATTAAAAGGTATGAAACAACTAAATTGTTGGGGGATAAGTAACTTAATGACAAGCGATAAACAACTTAGTTAAATATATGATCAACTTAATTTCGGGGGATAATCAACTTAATGAGAAGGGGGAACCAACTTAATAAAAAGGTATGAGCATCTAAATTGCTGGGGATAAGCAAATTAATGAGAAGGGATATAAAACTTATTTAAAAGGTATTAGCAACTAAATTTCCGAGGACAATCAACTTATTGAGAAGGGAGAAGCAACTTAATTAAAAGGTACGAGCAACAAAAAATACGGAGATAATCAACTTGACTAAAAAGTGACTAAAGCAACTATACTAAGGTAACAAGAATCCGCGTAATAACACATGCTTTCTATGTTAGTACTAAGAACCTCCGGTTACTAATCACGGGCTATGCAAAGCTTATAAGGGTTGAAAGGAAATTCATATGGTACAGAGACCAGTAAACAGTTGCATCACTAAATACAAACAAATATCGTAGGAAGTCAAACTGATGTTGCATCACTAAACACAAACAATATTGTAGGCTCAAATATTAGTAGAGCGAGGTTTTGCACTGACACAACTTAAGCAAAAAGTACCAGTCCATTACATACGATTACTCCATATATAGGAAAGAACAGAATTTTGCACGACATAGTATGAACAGTGGTGTATTATTTCTCTCGTTTAATCTAGTACAGTCAAGGAGGAAGAACCAATAGCTTGAAATGCTCAGTAGCACATGCCTGCCCTATACTGGAATAGTTCGTTAGCGTTTTATCCATTTTAAACGTTGATTATGCCATCTCCTGCTAAGTAAGCTTTCAGAACATGTCAGGATGCCTACCTAAAACTACAACTCATCAACACAATGCCTGCAACTAATGGCAGTGCAACTAGTCATCTAGTTCCACGCAGTCGGGCTATAGAAACTAGGCATGAATCTAGTTCTAATGCTAGTATAGAAATCTGATTGCCACGTTCATTTGGAAAAGCCTAACTCACTGCAAACCATAACTCACATGGATCGACATATATAACGTGTGAATCAACCCACACGTGACTAGTATACGTTTCACCATGTTCAAACACATAGAAAATCTGCCCCGCAAGGAAAAAGGGATTTGACGAACAAATAGATGCTACCTCGGACGAACTGGACACGGCTTCCTACTCATACAGTAGGAGATCTGTCTGATATGGACGATGTGTGCACGATCGATTACCTCTGTCCCTAATATAGGCACCATATCGCTGACAAACTCTCTCTCCAAATCTCTCCCAACCTATAGCGTGAGCCACAGATCCATCTTTGCACCGGTGTACTCTGGGTCAGGTCGCTCCCGCCGATCGAAGATCTCCCCGCCCTTTCGCTCGTCTCGCTCCTGCCGGCGAGCTCTCCGCCCATCTGCGCGGCCCAGTCCCCGCCGACGAGCTCCCTGCCCTTCCGCGTGGCCTACTCCCCACCGACGAGCTCCCCGCCCTTCCTCGTGGCTGCTCCCCGCAAACAAGCTCCGTAGCTCTTGCGCGCTGCTCGCTCCCCGGCACAAACTCATCTCACTGCTCGCACTCGTGAAGGCTTAGGGAAGAGAGGAGACAGAATGAGGAACGGGATGTGGTGGATAGGGATGGCCGCGTCCTCCCACTAGATTACACGAGCTAGGATGGGCTCCACCCAGGTGCCGATCTGTCGAAATGATGCGATAGTGCGAGGCTGGTAGACCCATCTGACGCCCCGGATTCGGGTGCTGGGATGGACTAGCCAGCCCCTGTGCACTTTTTAGCACTTGGTTATTCTTAACCCCGATTTTGTTTGAAAAAAAAAGCAAGGATGAATGGATTTACGTCAGTAGGTTTACCAGGCAGCAAAAATTCGGCAACTAACTCAACCGAGTGAGGGGCAGAATGATTTGGATCTGTATTGATCGCTGCACGGTGGACCCAGTGCTAGCACGGGTGGCGACGGAAGGCGATAGCTGCGGCGGCGGCGGCGGCGAAGGTCCGGGGAAGTGGCGGCGCTCCTCGAGCTGTCGGCCCGCTTGTATTTTTGGGATGGCTAGCCTCGTGCCCCGAATCGCACGGCCAGAGAATTGTGGAACAGCGGCAACGCCGTACCCCAAAAATAGCCGAGAATTCACCTTTGGTGGATTCGGGGACCTCCATGCTTGGCGCGCGGTATTGCCTCGTCACCATCCCCCTATCTTTCTCCGCACGTCCTCTCCCAGCCCTAATTGCAACACGAAGTCTTCTTTCCGGCCCCTTCCGTTCACGAGCTTTTCTCGCCAAGATGGGGACGGAAGACAGGGGATTCGAGTGAGGTATCGCAATTTTCTCATTTCCTAGGTTGATTTGTTTGCTCGTTCTAGTTTTTTTTTTTTTTGACACAGCATGATCAGCATTTGGTCAATCTGGGAAGTAATTGGCTGTATTTGTTCACCTAGATGCAGTACTACTAGAATTTTCTCCTGCTGGAAAATAGATGAAAATGATTGAACTCGGTAATATTTAAAAGTGTATGCCCTTTCAGATGAATGCATCCCTTTCTGGTTTGTCAGGCAAGCAATTTTAACCCATCTCATATGATATTGGTAGTCATGACTCAGGATTTGTACCAGTATTCTGTTTTCTTTAACTAACTTGCTAATTACTTGTCAGGTACCCTGTAGTGATGATATCCATGATAATTATTTGAACTCGCTATTGCGTAATATCCTGCATGCCGTGGGATGGAGGAACTGAATACTGCTGATTTACTGGAAAGCTTGGATGATCCAAAGCCTCTTGTCTCATTTGGTGTACCTAAAAGCTCCCCAGATGGTCATACCAGACGTTTAAGTGAAGATTTAAGTTCCCTTACCATTAACGATTTACGTGTAAAAGGGGAGGAGATTTGCCACAGCCAGCCTGGCCACAACAGAAATCTTAGTGAAGACTTAAGTTCCCTTACAATTAATGAATCACGTGCAAACAAAATAGACGAAAATTGCCAAGACCAGCCTGAAGAAAAGGTGATAAGTCGCCATAACTCAGCTGAAAGAAACATTTTTAAGGCTGCAGAAATTGCCGAACGTTTCATTAAGGCTCTAGATAATAGAGTACTTGTTGAAACTACAGCACCGATTGAATCTGTTAAAGATGCCGTTAGCAAATTTGGAGGGATTCTTGACTGGAAAGAGGTGATGACTCTTCTTTTCGGATGTTTTCTATTACATCTTATTGACTTTTTTTGTTCGGTAGACTTATATCTTTATAACCATTTTGTGCAGAGGCGTAAAAATGTTCAAATCAGGCTTGAGAAGATGCGAGCAGATGCCCCCGAGTACCAGAGAAGATCCGAAGTTGCAGAAGCTGAGAAAAGCAAAGTTCTGCAGGAGCTGTGTAGCATCAGGCGGATCATAGAGGGGCTGAAACTGAGTCTGGAGAAAGCACAGACTGAAGCATTGCAAGCGCAGCAAGATAGAGAGATCGCTGAGATACGATACAAAGAGATACAGCAGGGTATCGCTCGCAAAGAGAGTGCTGCAGTGAAGGCAGAGATTGATCTTGCCAAAGAACGCCACGCGACTGCCTTAGCAGACTTGCAGTCAGTTAAAGATGAGTTAGAGCAACTTCAGAAGGAGCACACTTCTCTAATTACTCAAATGGAGAATGCCGAGACTAAAGCACGTGAAACCACCACCATATCTCAGGAGATCGAAAAAACCACCGAGGATCTCACCTTTGAGCTCATCTTACTGAAAGAGACACTTACCTCTTCGCACGCTACCCATATTATAGCAGAGGAGCGAAGACTAAACGTGGCTATGGCATATGAGCAAGAAAAGGCGAATTGGCAGGATGAGCTGAAGCAAGCGGATGAGGACGTTCGAATGCTGAATGACGAGATATCGGCCAGTAAAGATCTCGAGTCCAAGGTAGAAGCTGCCTCTGCATTGCTGGCGAATCTGCAGGGTATGTTTAGTGCTTATATGGAAGGAATACTGCCTGAGAAGGCAAATGAGGCTGGAGAGGAAGTACGACAAATGGTTAGTGTTAGGATGACACTGGCGAAGACCACGAAGGAGCTTGAGGATATGAGGACGAACATTGAAAAGGCCAAGGATGAGGTTAAAGGGCTTTGGAATACTGCCGCTGCATTGCGAGCTGATCTAGAGAAGGAAAAGGTAGACGTCACGAAATTGAGGGAGAAACAGCACCATGCGTCTGTTTCCGCCTCGTCTGTCCAGGAAGAACTGAGAAAGATGACACGTGAGCTCATGGTGGTGCAGGAGAGAATTAATGCAGCTAGAATGCCCATAGAGCTACGGCAGGCTACTCAAGAAACAGAACGGGAAAAGGCGAAGGCTCGGTTGGCCTGCGATGAGGTTGCAAAGGCTAGTGAAGAGGCAGACCGAGCCAAGGCAGAGGTCAATGTCGTCCAGTTGAGGCTTGAAGCAGTGTCAAGGGAGATGCTTGCAGTGAAAGCATCAGAAGAAATTGCAATGACCTCAGCAAATGCACTGCAAGAATTCAAGCATGAGGGAGAAACAGAACCCCAAGCCGAGAGAAGAAGTAACAACAACATGAAGGTGTCACTCGAAGAGTATGATGCGTTGAGCAAGAGAGCAAAGGAAGCTGAGGACCGAGCTAAGAAGCGGGTTATCCAGGCAGTTGAGAAGATACAGGAGGCGAAGGAGGGAGAGGTTAGAAGCTTGGATAAGTTGTATCAGTTGACCAAACAGATAGATGATAGGAGGGTTGCGCTGAGGGCGGCGCAGGAGAAATCCATGACGGCACTGGATACCAAGTTAACACTGGAGAACGAGCTGAGGAAGATGAGAGTAAAGCATGATCAACCGCATGATGAGACATATCTTCCGATTGCTGATATCTGCCTTCTGAATAGTGCATGCTCTTTTGACGCAGCAAAATCATCTGGTTCCAATTCTCAAATGTGTGGAACACGCCTGCCTAGAGCTGACACTATAGCGACAAGTTCAGTAGCAGACTCAAAGACGCGAAAGTCATTCTTCCCTAAGTCCATAGTGACGATGTTCATGGGTAGGAAGAAACATTCGAAGTGAACCTCCCTTATATTGGTAGTTTGCTAAGCTATCCTGGTACGATTCTTCTGTACATGTAACAAGTAGGTTGCACATTTTTTTGTTACACTAATTGTAATTATTGGTTCAGAAATGAAATCTGATTTCTGTCGGAGATGTCATTGTTAGGTAATACCGTTGCATCAGTAGCATCCCGCGCAACTTATTTTCATGTCTTTTCGTCATTTAGCTTGACAATTCGTTGTGTCTCACATGAACATTTTCACTAATTGATTAACAGACAAGGCAGTACCTTAAGAACTTTCTGAAGACTGACATGGAAAGGGTCTACTGCTCGCAGAATGCAAATTAAATCAAAACAGAAACGCATCTCTGATGTAGGAGAAACACCCCAGTTTAGAAATAAGATGGCAAATGTTGGATCTATACTCCCTTTCTTGAGTAAATACATTTAGCACAAAAAAAAGTGCTCTTTCTTTCCTCAACAAGAAATGGTCACAGTACATCTGCATACATCTAAAATCAAACAACATTGGATTACTCTGCAACTCTTTCTTCTTTAACTTTGTCAAACTGATGAGGAGGTTACCTGGCCTGGCCAAAATGCACCAAATTCAGTCAAATATTTTGAGACCATTCTCTACACCTTCGCAATGCCTGACGTGCCGGAGAATGGTTCGGAGGTTTGGATGAATAATAAGCAGGTTTGTAGGCTTATCATGGGTTCAACGATGGATGTTCAAGGATCACATGCTGGAAGTTGTAGACAGGTTCTGCCAGCACGTCGTGAAGGTGCCTGTCACGAACTCAGGATGCAAGTCCTCTGGACTGGAAAAATCTCTACTCTGGATTTTTTTCACATGGTGGCGGATGATCTTGAGGTCGACGACCTCCTTCGTGGTGCTCTTGGAAGGACTTATGTAGATCCTCCATGATGTTAACAGGGATAGCGCATGGGGCAAACCTGACGTTGATGCGGGGGTCTAGCTTCGAATCGCCTTGTCAGCATGTCCACCGGCCCTCGATAGCCCTCCCAAATTCCCTCCCAATATGGCTAGTGGGGCGCCGGCCACATAAAACCTTTCCGCTAAGCCTTCAAATAGACTGACCGACAATCTAGCGGGGGTCGTAAATTAACCAGCACTTCCAAATCGGCCAGGGACCGGCATGGGAGCACCGGCACGCTGCGGCACATCGGATGTGACATGCAGGCCAACACAGTTAGTGACATATTGTAGAAGACCGGACAACCTAATTTAGTGCATGACACCCACTTTGCCGGTCCCCTAGGTGGGAACCGTACTTCCCCATGCGGCGACGGCGAGGCTTCACACGCGGCGACGGTTCACCACCGAGGAGTGATGGCGGCATCACATTCCGGAAGCACAAGGCGGAGCCCAAGCCAGAACTACCATCATCATCGAGGGTCCGCCTCTTCCTCCGCCGCTCCTCAAAGAAGCATGCACTAACACGGGAGAAGAAGGTGAAGTCAACGTTAGAGTCGGCGTAACTGGCAAATCTGTGTGCGTCACGAAATCCTGCCGACCCGATGACGAGTTGGAACTTACCCAAGCCCTAAGTTAGCCGGCATCCCATCGGTGGCACCACTTAGATTTGCGTTAGCCTGGTCAACGTGCGTGCCAACAAGGTCATCGACCTCGAAGCCAATGACGACGATGAGGGAGTCCAATGGCTACTCGACCTTTGACGAAGATGGCAGGGGTGAGGACGACAATGACGATGATGACTGCACCACCTTCGACGACTACCACAAGTAGATTTTTATTAGTTTAGGTTTGTTTTCAATCTAATTTTGTTCAAATGTGTAGATACCCTAAGTTTGAATGAAACTCCTAGTTAAATAAAATTCGTGAAATTTTATTGGGTGCGCCATTATGGGAAATGCCCTATAAATAGCTCGACAACTTGTGCATGCGGTCCCAATGATGCATGTCCGACGTTATCATCAGACTGTCCATTGGGAGGGTTGGTGGAGATGTGCTCTCGCCCTTGTGTGAACGATGTGGCTGATGTTTGATGAGCCAATGGCTTGTGTGAAATGATTTTTTTTGTTGATTTATAGATTGTAGTTATGTTATCTTTTGTCTCTCAGCAAAATATATGTGAATGGTGTCGGATCTGATCATAGTGTTGGGCCATGTCCATCCATATGGAGGTGTGTTGGCAGCCCAACTACAGCCCATGAATTCCAACATGTTTCAACAGTTGATCGAGGTTAGTATCCAACATCTGAGGTACTCCTTGAGTGAGAAGTAGAAAAGAAAACCCTAGCCATCTTGGCTGGCTGTGTGTGCTGAGAGAGAGCAAGTGAGAGAAGCAAACCATCATGGTTGCTGTAGTGAGAGATTGAGAGAACACCACAACCTAGTGAGAAGACATGAAGAAGAAGATGATGTGATTTCCATCCAGATTTTTGAGATCTAACCGATCTATCTTTAAGCTGGTGTTTCCATCCATGTAAATCCTCGTGTCGCTTGTGTACGTCCTCGATTGTTTTATTTATGATGCATATTTGTTGATTGAAGCTATCCTCGAAGTTCATTGCAAGTTGTGGGGTTGTGTATCTCCCCTAGCAAAGTGGTACTAGAGATGAGGTTCAGTTTGTATTCAGTCTTAGGGCAAGGTTTGTTTTAGGCTGAGTGCATTCTCTTGTGGTGAAGGATAGAAGTGAATACCAACAGAATGATTTGTAGGAGTTCGTAGCATGAAAAACAAAAAAATTCTACCGCATGCATACAAACAAGCCAAGATCTATCTACTAGATTGTAGCAACGAGTCGATTAGAGTACTCACCCTCGAAGATTCCAATGTGGTCAACGAGAGCAGATTCTCGTGGGTGATGTAGTCGTACACTTGCCGATCTCAAGATCGCGTAGACGATCCTTCCGGCGCTGCGTTTCGGCAGCGCTTCTGTAGCATCCCAGTTGTCTAACACCTGTAATGCTACTTGTTCTAGTAATAAAAGGGCCACTTCCAACATATAATTGTTGCATCATCATCATATCATGCTCATGTCATCATGCCACCTTGCATTTGAGCATCATATAAAACCCCTTCTTGTTTGGTTCTTATCTCATGTGCATTATTAATTGTATTTGCATCTTGATATTGTATTTGGTTCTTGATATATTGTTAAATGCCCAAGTTGATTTGGGGGCATATCTCTTATTAACTCCACCACCTTTCTTTCACCACCTTATAATTCCACCATCCAATTAATATGAGCGTGGCATTTTATTTGAGTTTACCTCTAGCTCATGTTGGTTGGTTGGATTCCACCCATAATCTTTTGCTTGGCCTTACCCCACTTTTGGGGATGCACATAAATAAATGCCATGGGATTATATTTTGTTTCCACAAGGTTAAGACATGGCATTTAATATTAATGCATGGCCCATGCAAGTACCACCTTTGGCTTGTCCTTTGAATTTTATTTGTTTTCTTTTGCATGAATCATCTCTCCCTACCCCTTAGGCTTGGTCTTGTTTGATCATTGCCAAAACCTCATCACCTTTTTCCCCTTGCTCTAGTCTTGGATCTTGATGGGGTTTTGTTTGGTGCATGGTTGGTTCTTGTCAAAAGGAACCCCTAGCATCTAACCTTCCCCCTCTCTAGACCAAAACCCTAATCCACCCCCCCCCCCTCTCTCTAATCCTCTACCCTAGTTCTCTCTAACATCTACCCCATACCCCATATCCCATCTTGGCTAAACTCTAGGCTACACCTAAACTAACTAAACCCTAGCTAACTTGTCCCTCCCTCTCTCACCTAAACCTACCACACCCTAAGTGCCCCTCTCTCTCGAGCTCCCCTTCCCTCTACCTCTCTCCTCCTCTCTCGGCCACAAGCTCCTACCAACCCGACCCACCTCCTGCTCGACCTGGTCCCACCCCGAGCTCCCCTTACCCTGCCCCACCTGGCAGCCTCCTCCCTCCCCATGTGCCGCTCGACCCATGCACGTGAGGAGAGAAAGGTGGCCGAGCCGACCTGCCCCTCCCCCACGCAAGCCCCACCTCACCCCTCGTTCTTATCCACCCCACACCCCTCTGGCCTCTCCCCAGATCCACCCCGTAGCCTCCCCTCTCTCTCTCTTTCTCCACCGCCTTCGGCTACCCTCTGAGCCACCCACCGTCGGCCCCCTCCACGTCTCGTTGTTTCTGGCGAGCCGCGCGTCCGTGGAGTGTCCTGGGAGCTCGAGAAGGATCCCCTGCATCACCCTGCGGCCGTCGTCAAGGAGGAGGAGGACCGGAGCCGCCGGAACCAGCGCTGCGCCGGCCGAAACCCTAGCTACGCCGGCGTCTGCCCCGTCGTCGATCCGCTGCTCGCCGAACCGATCCAGCGCCACCAACCCCACCGCGGTAAGCCCAGCTCCCTCCCAGACATCGTTGCCTTCGCCGCCGTCGTCTGGTCGCGCCGCGCGTTTCGTCGAACGCTCTGCGCGCGCCGTCGGCCGCTGCGCTGGCTCGCTCCCACGTCGCGCCGCAACCTATCTAGCCCCCGTGCGCTCCCCTGTCAGCAACCACGCAGCCACCGCAGCGGTAGCCGCCCCCGCTGGCGCGCCCGTGGTCGCGGGATCGAGTCCGACGCGCCCTGTTTTTTCTCTGTCGCGCGGTGTTGGGTTCAGTTCGTCAGGCGACAGAGAAGATCCACAGTGGCGTGTGTGTTTCGCAGTTAACCCCCTGGCATTCCTTTTTCCTCAACCCGCGCTCCACCTACACCCCACTGTCAGTCTCTGTGTGCTTTTTATAAAAAGGGTCCCCTAGTTTTGTTTAATTAACCCGCGGCCCCCGTCCCTCTCAGCCGCTGGCGTGTGGGTCAGTATGTGCCTGGCCCCACATGTCTGTGACTAGGGCTAGGCTGGGCTGAGTGTTAAAACGTTTTTCAGATTCTGTTGAAATTCAAAACTAACTAAATTTAATTCAAATTCAAATTTCAATTCAGTTTTAAATAACTTTTCAATTATAAATCCAAATAATGCATATGTTATATGTTTCTGAATCAGAAAAATGTAAGGATTTCAAATATGCTATTCAAATTACCTTTTGCACGTTTAAAATCCCAAGTTGAATTAAATTACAACAAATGCCACTGGAACTTAAATAATTAATAACTTTTGATTTATAATTCCAAATTCAACAAATGATATGTCTAAAATGATCAGCTCGACGAGACCTTTCTGTTTATGCTATCCATGACTTCAATTGCGGCATGCATCATACAAAAATATAGTGTACAGCAACTAATATGACAACAAATGTGATCCAGAACCCCATTAAAATGTTATTTCTTGCCTTCCACACCTCACCTATGCCATGCTACTTTATTGCCATGCAAATTGTGCATCATTCATCATGGCATGATTGTTTGCTTGACGCATCTTATTCATATGCTTGTGCTCTATATTCATGTTGGCCCTTGTTTGTTTGGTTTTTCTCGGATAGACTCTGAGCAGGGAACATATCAAGAGAACCAGGAGCACTACCCAGATCCGTCTCTCGCTTCAACTGAGTTGCCAGGCAAGCACTTCCACATGCTTGCATACATACAGTACCTATTGCCTCTATCTTATTCTTGCATCATCGAGTCGCGATTGCATTAAATTGAATCCCAAGTATGGCATAGCCTTTACTTTTAAACCCCACCAAGCTTGTTCCTCCATCCCATGAGCCTTTACTACAGGAGTTGTTTGAGCCATGCGAGTCGTAGAACAGCATGTGTAGGGTTTGTGAGAGTCTGATGGATAACGAGGTACCTAAACAACTTAACCTGAGTAGTAATGGGATAACTAATGAAAGTGGCACCGGTGAGCAATATCTGCCATTTGGTTCTTCCTGCTCACTTGTGTCCCGTAAGACCCCGAGTACTTGATTCCTGTTCCAAGATTTATCGCACTATCCACATCCGGGAGGTATATGGGACCCCCCTGAGCCAGAGCTTGATTCATTCTTATTTCTTGGGGCCACAAACTAGTTTGAGGTTTTATTTACTATCCTGTACTTATGCCATGCTACTACTGTATTTACAATTGTGCGACAGATAGCACCTGTACTGTTTAGGATCGGGACACGATTCCGCGGTGTCGACAAGCCCAGTTTTGGGTTCCCAGTCGTTCACAGCCGTCTACCCAAACCTTGAGTCCGTCTCGGAGCTTGCTTACTTCGTTGCGGGTCTACTCAATGGGGTGGCCCCCTGAAATATTTCTGAATCCTGTGATTGCTTTGTCGTGAAGGCCTCGTTGGGTTTTGATTTGGTTTTTCCGAGGTTGATCGAGTGTGTGTTGCTATTGGTGCACCCCGGCCGGGTAAAACTTTCTGAAAGCCGTGTCCGCGGTTATGGACGACTTGGAGCACAGTTTCTCGACCATAGACAAGCATAACTAAAGTACCGCTTTAATCTGACGAAGTAAATGACTAGTAAATAGTGCAATACTCATGGAATGGTTAATAAAATTGCCAACGGATGGGGGGTTGTTCGTCCGCTTCCTCGTTGGTAAGCGAGGAGGAGGATGGATCTGATGATATTACTGTTATAACTGTTGTCCTTAATTCACGGACATCCGTCTATCATTGGTTAGGCGGATGGTTAGCGTTTATCTATAGAACTGCTAGGGTTTATCTTTTGCTGCAATTGCGTCACCCCAGGTTGTGTCCCCTTTAGAGGCATAAAGACTTGCTGAGTACCCTTAGGGTCTCACACGATAAATTATTGGTTCAGATGAACAGGTACCCTCGCAGGACGGATACTGGGTGGAAGAGGCTGATGATGTGGGCAACGATCGTTTGGTGTAGAGATTCCGGGAACGGGGATCCGTGAGATCTGTGGGCGGGATGTGCTTAGTTCTATGGCATCTTATGCCGATTTGCTTCTTATCCGTACTCGGACTATGTTTTGCCGCTTCCGCTTGATACTCTGACGTGTGATGTATGAGGAATTATCCTAAAATATTATATCTATCTAGGTCATTTGAATCTTGCCGTATGGCGTTGCTATATTTCCTTTCTTTCTAGATGGTATGGCTCTGATGTACTCTTGTATGGTGGCTTGCATACATACTCATTTGTGTATGTAGTTGATCCCTTCGCCTGCCGATTACGCCGCCCGTACAGGTCCCGTTGAGTTGGAAGTGGTTGGGACGGCCGAAAGGTCTACCCGTGAGTGGCTTTTGGGGCCCCACCGTACTATTTCAACCACTACCGCTCATCCAGGCTTGTATCTAGGAGCGTAATTCACCGAGGTAGTTACAGCTTCTGCATTCGGTCACACGTTCAGTACTCGATGAAGACCTTCATCTCCCTTGTTCCAGCAGGCAGTGGAGGTTGTAGTTCTCCCTTAGCGATTCCGGCAGCACGACGGCGTGGTGTCGGAAGTAGAGGGAAAATCCTGCAGGGCTTCGCCTAAGCCGGAGCAGGTTATGGTGGATTTAGGGTTTCTGGCGATCTAGGGTTTAGAGGGCCGGAGAGGAGGATGTGTGGCCGACGGAGGCGGCGCGGCAGCGGCGGCGAGCGGCGGCGGTGGCGCTGGGGGGCGGCGGTGCGACGGCTAGGTGGGGAGGGGCTGGTGTTGTGTGTCCTTGGGGCACCCCCTCCCCTCTAGCTTGGGAGAGGGGAGTTTGAATCCTTTCCCAACTCCCTCTCCTAGTTGGCTTGTGGTGGAGGGAAAGAAGGATTCTTTCCTTCCTCCACTAGGATACACTGTTCCAGTTTGACTTTTCAAACTTGCCTTTTGACTTTCAATTTGGAGCTTAATTTATTTCTTGTAAATGCCCAACCAAGTGACCTAGGACATGATTCAATCATTCCACTTATCCATGACACATTTATGTACCCTTCCCCTTCCGGTCTGGTGAACCTTCTAGACCCTTCTAGAACCTCTCCGATGAAAACATCGGAATCGTTCCCGAACTCCGGAATTGGACTTTCCTTATATGAATCTTATTCTCCGGACCATTCCGGATCTTCACGTGATATCCCGGATCCCATCCGAGACTCTGAACAACATTTGGTATCCCTACTTACATTCCGTATCTACTAAACAACATTGAATCATTAAGTGTGTCTCCCTACGATTCGTGAATTATGCAGACATGACCGAGACTCTTCTCCGATCAATAACCAGTAGAGGAATCTAGAAATTCATATGGATCTCACATATTTCTACGATTACTTTGTGATCGAATAAACCACTTACATACGATACCAATTTCCCTTTGTCTCGCAATATTTTACTTATCCGAGGTACGATCGTCGGTATCTCTGCATACCTAGTTCAACCTCGTTACCGATAAGTACTCTTTTCTCGTTCCCATGATATGTGATCTATTGTGAGCCAGTCACATGCTTGCAAGCTAATTGGATGACATTCCACCGATAGGGACCAGATTATATCTATCCGTCATATGGATGGACAAATCCCACTCTTGATCCATGTGCCTCAACACATACTTTCCGAATACTCAATGCCACCTTTATAGCCACCCAGTTAAGGTGTGGTGTTTGATGTCATCAAAGCATCCTTCCGATGATGGTGATTAGCATGATCTCATGGTTGAAGAAATTATGTTACTATATATCATAAATCTTATAGCAAATGAACTAATGAAATGACTTGATCTTTATGCTACGCTTATCTATAGGACTATGACTGTCATACCATTCTCCTAATGATATGATCTTGTTGCTAACAACATCTCTATGTTCATGATCTAGAAACCATGATCATCTATTAACCAACAAGCTAGTATTATAAAGAGGCTTTACTAGGGACTCTAATTTAGTTTACAAATCACACAAGTATTAATGTTTTTTGGTTAATACTATTATAGCATGAATGTAAACATTTATCATAAACACAAAGATATAATAATAAACTACTTTTATTATTGCCTCTAGGGCATATCTCCAACAGTCTCGCACTTGCACTAGAGTCAACTAATCTAGATTACATGGTAATATACCGAACACCCATGGCGGTTTGGTGCTGGTCATGTTTTGCCCTCGGGAGAGGTTTAGTCAACGGATCCGCCACATTCAGATCTGTGTACTTTGCAAATCTTTATGTCACCATCTTTGAAATGCTATCGAATAGCGTGAAAACACAGCTTGATATGCTTCAGCTTCTTGTGTAACCTTGGTTCTTGCGCATTGGCTATGGCGTCCATGTTATCACAATAGATAGACATTGGGTCCAGTGCACTAGAAACCACACCGAGCTCTGTAATGAACTCCTTCATCCATATCGCTTCTTGTGAAGCCTCCGAAGCAGCTATGTATTCCGATTCAGTTGAATATCTCACCACAACGCTTTTCTTTGCACTCCTCCAGCTAACTTCTACACCATTCAAAGTAAATATGTATCCAGATTGTGATTTAGAATTATTCGGATCAGTGTTCCAACTAGCATCGGTGTAACCATTAACAACGAGCTGTTCATCACCTCCATAATAAAGAACCATATCCTTAGTTCTTCTCAAGTACTTAAGGATGTTTTCGACCGCTTTCCAATGATCCACTCCTGGATCACTTTGATATCTGCTAGTCAAACTAACAGCATATGCAATGTCGGGTCTAGTATATAGCATGGCATATATGATAGATCCTATGGCGGAGGCATAGGGAGTCTTACTCATCCTTTCTCTATCTTTTGCTATTGCAGGACTTTAAGTTTTACTCAAGGTCGTATTGGGCAACATGGGGCAAGAACCCTTTCTTGCTATCTTCCATTCCAAACCTCTTTAGGAATTTGTCCAAATATGTACTTTGTGACAATGATATTAGGCGTCTTGATCTACCTCTATAAATCTTTATGCCTAATATGTAAGCTACTTCGCCAAGATCTTTCATTGAAAAACTATTATTCAAATATTCCTTGACACTATTAAGAAGGTCTACATCATTCCCAATCAACAATATGTCGTCTACATATAGTATTAGGAATGCTATAGAGATCCCACTCACTTTCTTGTAAATACAAGCTTCTCCATAAGTTTTTATAAAACCAAAACTTTTGATTACCTTATCAAAACGTTGATTCCAACTCCGGGATGCTTGCTTCAATCCATAAATGGACCGTTGAAGTTTGCATACCTTGTTAGCATCTTTAGGATCGACAAAACCTTTGGGTTGTACCATATACAACTATTCATCAATGTCTCCATTGAGGAACGCCGTTTTGACATCCATCTGTCATATCTCATAATCATAATATGCAGCGATTGCTAATAAAATCCTTACAGCCTTTAGCTTCGTTACCAGTGAAAAAGTCTCATCGTAGTCAACTCCTTGAATTTGTCGAAACCCTTTTGCGACAAGTCGATCTTTATAGACAGTTACATTACCAGCAGCATATGTTTTCTTCTTGAAAATCTATTTGTTTTCGACAGCCTTCCGGCCATCCGGTAAGTCCACCAAAGTCCATACTTGGTTTTCGTACATGGATCCAATCTCGGATTTCATGGCTTATTGCCATTTATTGGAATCTGGGCTCATCATCGCTTCCTCATATGTCGCAGGGTTATTGGTGTTGTCCACCAACATGACACTCATAACGGGATCATACCAATCAGGAGTGGTATGAGTTCTCATTGACCTGCGAGGTTTCGTAGTAACTTCAACCGAAGTTTCATGATCAACATCATTAGCTTCCTCTCTTATTGGTGTAGGTGACATGGTTATACCCTACGGGTACGTAACTTCAGCATACCTAGTCCAGCCCAAAGAAGGCCCACGGCAGACATACGCTGGCCCATGAAGATTTTCGGGTGGCCAAGGCCCATGACGTCTTCGGATCCTTGGGGAACAAGACTAGAGGAGATAGGAAATTCAAAGGGGTAAAACCCTAGAACTTGTAACCGACTAGGACTACGCCCGGGACCTGCCTAAGTCTATATAAAGGCCAGGAGGGCACGTCCTAGGGCAACTCGACTCATACTTTCGCACACGCATCCACGCCAGATTGAATCTACGCACCCTGTAACCTTCGGTTCCGCCGTAATCAAAGAGCAGACAAGCAGGAGTAGGGTTTTCCCTCCGGGGGCCTGAACCTGGGTAAATCTCGTGTCCCCTGGTTGCTTGTCTGTTAACCGTGCCACGATCTCCAGCATCCCCATCTTCTCCAAAACCCAAGTCCATAACAATGGGCATTGACGAGATTAAACCTCGTCAATTGGCGCCGTCTGTGGGAACTGGGGCTGCTGATTGTGCGGTCGTGACGGTTCCGACCCGATCGATCTACAACTCCGCGGCGACGGAGAATCACCTCCTCTTCGGCGCTTTCGACTTCACCGCCCACTCGCCGGCTACCATGAAGGATTTCGAGCCCGTAGGCGACGGACTCGAAATCTTGTTCGGGAGCTTCTGCTTCCAGGTGGGACAAACCGGCACCCTCCGCCTCCCTGAGCGGGTGCCCGTGCCGTCCATCAGGCCTGCTTCGTGGGCTCCACACCCCGTGCTACGCACGTCACCATCAACAGATGAGTTCTACAGCAGCAGCAGCTGCAACTCCGATCTGTGTGATCCACCTTCGGATGAAGGGACCTACGGTTCCGGATCCGAAAGCTGCGGCAACAACCAACCGATCTGCAGGCGCTATCTGTGCGCCGCAGTCATCCAAACCGACGAGGAAACGCCTAACCCGCCGCCCAACCCCAACCCACAGGACAGAAACGGCGAAAACGGTGGAAACTGCGAAAACGGGGAAAACAGCGGCTACCTCATCCAACTTAGCAAAGAAGGATGGGTCGAAGCGCGCCGTGCCATCGCAGGCGAAATAGTCATACCTCTGGACTCCCCACGTGATCTGCTGAGGGCATACCACTACCTCCTCATCGAGGAGCACAAGAAGCAAGTCAAGATGCAGGAGACGCTTGACAAACGCAAGCAAGAAGCCTCTGAGTCCAGTGCGCGATGAGCTGCGCTCTCCGCCATGGGACCCGGCTCTAGTACAAACGGAAATAAGGGAAACAAGCACCGCTCTCGGGTGGAAAACATGGACCCCAAGGAGCGGCGTGACATGACCCGAACACTCCACACATCGTTCATGGATATGGACGCTGACGGCAACATCATCCCGAAGACGCCACAAGCTGCGATCATGGCAGCCACTGCGTATCTCGCGGCTCACCCACCTCCGGAGGGGGACCCGAAAAGGGCCATGCATAGGTCCGCACTCACCGGACTAGGACTAATCGGAGCTGCGCTCCACGAAGACGCTCCCGCGGAGCCGAAGAAGAAAGCTCCGGCCAGGCGCGACCGGAGTCCCAACCCCTCATCCGAAGAGGAAGAGGAGCACGATCTTCCTCGAAGGAAGAAGAGCTCGCACCGCCATAAAAGCGACTACGACGCTAGAGACAAGCTTACACAGCGCAAGATCGATAAAGCACACGCTAAACGCGCATGCTCGTCTGTATCTGAGATGGATGAAGACGAAGGAGAACTCTACGGGGCTCGATGCTTCAGCAGATCCGTCCGGCGAACACATATGCCACGCAACTTCAAGCTTCCTTCGGATACTCCGAAGTTCAACGGCACGCAAGATCCAAAGTACTGGCTCAGTGACCATCTGTCATCCGTCAAGCTTCACGGAGGCAACAAAGAAACCGCCATGCAATGCCTTCAGCTGCAGCTGACAGGCGCAGCGCGGGTCTGGCTTAGCAGCCTATCATCAGGATCCATCCGAAGCTGGGAGGAGCTCGCTTACAGCTTCATCCGAAACTTCAAAGGCACCAGCAAGAGGCCCGCCTCAATCGAAGAGTTTCGAGCCTGCACTCAAAGAAAGGGTGAATCTATTCGCTCGTACATATTACGCTGGTCTACAACCAAGAACTCCGCAGCACACATCTCCGAAGAAAGGGCCATCGACGCCTTCAGGGACGGTGTTAAGCGCCCAGACTTCAAGGAGAAACTTGGACGTGTAAAGCCCAAGACACTCGACTAGCTCATGGAAATCGCCAACAGTTGGGCAGACGGCGAAGATTGCATCCAGCGGGCGCAATCAGATGAAGAGGACGATTACGGCCGAAGACGCGAACGCCGCAGCAAGAGGAGATCGCGTGTCTACGAGGACCGCGACGGACCCGACATGGTCGCAGCCGGCTACGCCGACCGCCGTAACGACAACAGCCGCAACAGCGGAGGATACCGCAGCGGAAACTTCCGCGACAACGGGCGACCAACGCAGTCGTGGCAACGCCGCGACCGTGACAACGGACCCTCAGCATTCGACAAACTTTCGGGTCCATGCACCATCCACTTCTACATCGACAAACAGGATGGCAAAAAGAAAGCTAGCCACATGCTCAAGGACTGTCGTGAGTTCCAGAAACTCAGCGAAGGCATGGTGCAGATGAGGCAACAAGCTCCAATCCCTGCATTCGGAAACGCACCTGCGCCAGGTGAAATAGCACACGGAGCTCCTCCACCGCCGCCTATTGGAGGCCCAAATCAACTAGTCGCACCAGCGCAAAACAACGCCGGGGTCCCATACCCCCCACCAAAAGGAGCACTCAATATGATACAGAAGGGACGCCCCACAAATAGGGTGCAGAAGAAAATCACCCGACAAATCAACTTGGCCGTGGCAACTCCGCCCGCAATCCCTGAGTACCTCAGCAGATCGGAGTCCTGCATCACATTCACTCGCGTGGATCACCCTTTCCAGATCCCTCGCCCAGGTCATGCTGCCCTGGTGCTGGAGGCGCAGATCGGCGGCTTCGAGATGAGTCGCGTCTTCATGGACGGCGGCAGCGGCATCAACCTAATGTTCGCAAGCACTCTAGCAGCTATGTGGATCCCGCAATGCAGCCTGGAACAATCAGACACAACATTCCACGACATTGTCCCAGGGAAGGGCATCTTCCCCCTGGGAAAAATAGGGCTCGACGTCATCTTCGGGAAGCCGGACAACTTTCGGCAGGAGCGCCTAGAATTCGAAGTGGTGGACTGGCCGTCGCAATACCATGCCATCCTGGGACGCGTAGCATTCGCAAGGTTCCTAGCCGTCCCACACTACGCATACCTACTACTCAAGATGCCAGGACCAAGGGGCGTCATCACAGTCCACGGGAGCTTCACCCGATCGGACCAATGCGACAGGGATTTCAACAAAATCTCCCAGTCCTCCGGCATGCAAGACGAGCTCGTAAGGCTCCGCGAGGTGACAGACAATGAGCTACCCCCAGTCACAAGGCAGAACGCACCCGACATGTCCTTCGACTCCACCGTCAACACCAAGAAAGTGCAGGTCCATCCGACAGACGCCTCCAAGACGGCGCTGATCGCCAACGACCTCAGCACCGCATAGGAAAATGCGCTCGTCGAATTCCTCCGTGAGCGCTGGGAAATCTTCTCCTGGTGTCCTGCGGACATGCCAGGAGTTCCCAGGGAATTCGCCGAGCACGCACTCAATGTCTTCCCAGACACCAAGCCAGTCAAGCAGTCTATCCGAAGACTGTCGGAGCCACGAGCCGAAGCTATCGGCAAGGAGATCAACAGATTACTCGCAGCAGACTTCATCCGGGAAATCAAGGAAAGCGAGTGGCTGGCAAATACGGTGATGGTCCCGAAGAAGGACACGGACATCCTGCGGATGTGCGTGGACTTCACGTCACTAAATAAACACTGCCCGAAGGACCACTTCCCTCTTCCTCGGATCGACCAGATCATCGATTCGACTGCAGGTTGTGAGAAGCTCTCCTTCCTCGACGCCTACTCAGGCTATAACCAGATTCGAGTCAAGGTCGAAGATCAAGAGAAAACGGCGTTCATCACACCGTTCGGAGTATTCTGCTACAACACAATGCCTTTCGGGCTAAAGAACGCGGGTGCCACGTACCAGCGATGCATGTAGGCCTGCCTCAAGGACCAGATCGGTCGCAACGTCCAAGTCTATGTCGACGACATAGTCATAAAAACCAAGGAGGCAAGAACACTTATCGACGATCTCCGCGAGAGGTTCGACAACCTTGATCGCTACAGGATCAAGCTCAATCCAGAAAAGTGCGTCTTCGGCGTCCCCTCGGGTCAGCTGCTCGGGTACTTCATCTCTCAACGAGGGATCGAAGCGAACCCGAAGAAAATCAAAGCTATCATGATAATGGAGAAGCCGAAAAACCTCAAGGGCGTTCAGCAGCTCGCAGGGCGAGTAGCGGCACTAAGCAGGTTCATCAGCCGCATGGGCGAGAAGGCCCTACCATTTTACCAGCTGCTGCGCAAGGCAGACAAGTTCGAGTGGACACCAGAAGCCAACGACGCATTCGAAAGCCTCAAGCGGCTCCTCTCCACCTCGCCCGTTTTGGTCACGCCAAAAGAGCGCGAACCCCTGTTGCTGTACATAGCAGCCACACACCAGGTGGTCAGCACAGTACTCGTGGTCGAACGACCCAAAGAAGGCAAGACCCACGGGGTACAACGCCCAATTTACTACCTCAGTGAGGTTCTCACTCCAACAAAACAGCGGTACCCGCACTACCAGAAGCTGGCCTACGGCATGTTCATGATGGCTCGACGACTGAGCCACTACTTCCAGGAGCATCAGGTGATGGTCGTCAACGAGGCACCCCTGAACAGCATCCTGAATAATCCAGAAGCCACAGGACGCGTGGCCCTATGGGGCATCTAACTATCACCCTTGGACATCGTCTACGAGAAGCGACACGCAATAAAATCTCAAGTCCTCCCGGACTTCCTGGTGCATTGGATGGAGCTACAGCTGCCAGACACCCCAGACATGTCGCAGTCCTGGACAATGCACTTCGACGGCTCCAAGCGCGAAGCCAGAGCAGGGGCAGGGGTCATACTGACCTCCCCGCAAGGTGATAAGATGAAGTACGTTCTTCGGATGAAATTCAGAGCCTCCAACAACGAGGCCGAATACGAAGCCCTCATCCATGGCATGAAGATGGAAAAAATATGTGGCGCATCGCGCCTGGTCATCTACGGTGACTCCAACCTTGTCGTACAGCAGACGATGAATGAGTGCGACGCACACGCCAAAAACATGATCGCGTACCGCGCGCTATACAACGCACTCGAAGGAGAATTCGACGGCTGCGAACTTCGGCACATTGGAAGAGAGAGCAACGAGGAGGCCGATAGACTCGCCAACATCGGCTCCACTTGTGCAAAGGTGCCACCAGGTGTGTTCCTCGAACAGATCTGCGTGCCATCCATCAAGCAAAAATTCCCCAAAGGATCACCCGAAGAAGCAGAACACTCGGGGGCTACGCTACCCGAAGGACATGAAGGACCCGAAAAGTTGGATACCGAAGTTGCCATGGTCAACTTGATGCAGGTCATGGCAGTTGAAGAAACTTGGACACGTCCATACCTCCAGTTCCTGATAAACGGAGAATTGCCTGACAGCCCGACAGATGCCCGGCGCATATCTCGTCGATCAAAAGCCTTCACCATCATCAACGGCGAGCTGTACAAACGCAGCATTACGGGTGTATTGCAACGGTGCGTCACCATCAACGACGGCAAGGCCATACTCCAAGATATCCATGAAGGCATCTGCGGACACCACGCAGGCAGTCGCTCCCTCGTCGCCAAAGCTCTGCGAGCAGGATTCTACTGGCCAACGGCCATGAGCGACGCGAAGGACATCGTCCGAAGATGCAACGGGTGCCAACGGTTCGCCGACAAACCGCACGCACCTGGGTCCGAACTTCGACCCATACCCATAGCCTGGCCTTTTGCCCAATGGGGCCTCGACATGATCGGCAAACTACCAAAATCCTCGAAAGGAGGACACGTCTTCCTCCTGGTCGCAGTCGACAAATTCACCAAGTGGATCGAGGCCATGCCAGTCACCAACCAGAAGGGCAAAAACGCCGTCAAGTTCTTCGAATCCATTGTCTACAGGTTTGGCGTACCGCACAGCATCATCACCGACAACGGATCAAACTTCATCTCCGAAGAATTTCAGGACTTCTGCGAAGGCCTCGGGATCAATATCACGTATGCCTTAGTGGCACACCCGCAAACAAACGGGCAAGTGGAAAAGGCCAACGGCCTAATCGGCGCTGGCATCAAGAAGCGCCTCATGAGCTCACTCGAGCACAAAGCTGGAAACTGGACGAAAGAGCTACCGTCTGTCCTGTGGAGCTTACGTACTACGCCAAATAGCTCCACCGGCTACACACCGTTCTTCATGGTGCACGGAGCCGAGGCCGTGCTACCAGCCGAAGTACGCCACCAGGCTCCATGAGTCATCGCTTACAGCGAAGCCGAGTCCACGGCTGCACTCGAAGACGCCGTCGACACACTCGACGAAGCATGGGATATAGCAGCAGCTCGATCAGCGGTGTACCATCAGAGTCTCCGCAACTATCACAGCCGCCGGCTGCGCCCAAGGTCCTTCGTCGAAGGAGACCTCGTCTTGCGACTCAAGCAAAAGCGACCGAACAAACTCGATTCACCATGGGAAGGACCCTACGTCATCACCGAAGTCATCCCAGGTGGCGCCTATCGCCTCAAGCACGTGGAGTCTGGAGTCGCATACTCCAACCCATGGAACGTCTCGCACCTGCGACGATTCTACCCGTAGCAACCTACCCCCCTTTTTTACCATCAATAAGGCTTTCAGCCAAGGCTACTCAGCCGAACCATGTACCTCCTCCATTACGATATAAATAAAGCTAAGTGTCTCGCCCCCCAACTTCAGTTGACCTTTTTCTGCAACTTTACTACATGCTACATACGCACTTGGGGGCTCCCCCCACCTCACGATTTCATCGACTGAGGACCAAACGTGTACACCTGAGTAGCTAACTATGTCAGGCAAACGAAAAGGGCACGTACTCAATCAAAGCACTGCGTGCTCGCAAACAAGCAAACCTTTACAACAAAGGGCACATAAACGCCCAGCCGCAATATACAAATTTTACATCTATCTGTTTATTTTCAGGTCCTACCTATTCTGAAGAATAACCTGAGCACGCTGCTCAAACAAATCTACAATTTGTTCGGCATACTGCCTTACAGCCGCGTAATGCGGACGCATGTTCCACTCGCCACCATCTGGTCGAGGAGGTGGCCCAGTCGCCACAGCAGCCAAATCTACGTCAGGGCGGTGCACTCTCACAAGAGACAAGGCAGCCTTCACCCCTGCGACGAGCTGCTGCCGCACCAGCTCCTTGACATTGCTGGCACTCCGAAACTTTGTCAGAAGACCTGCAAGGGTCATTGGCACGGCATCCAACGGAAACATGACGTGCAGCACCGAGGAAAGTGATGTCTACACCTGGCGGAGTGTAACACCCTCAGAATCGGACCTATGCAAGTTTTAGCGATTCCCGCCAAACCCGCATAGAAACGATTCAAAGGTGCCCACCAAGCACTTTCGTGCGGGTGGAAAACGAAGTAATAACATTACACAACAGTCCTCGATGGGACCCACAGAACAGATATATATACAACACGGCTCCAGGAGTCAAGAATACAGATATAATATACAAAGATCCAAATCACCTTGAAAACGATAGAGCGTCCAGCTACGGACAAGATGCAAATGGGGCTAAGAGCCCTGAAGAATAACCAATGGCGTCCATAACCCTGCCCAGGCCAAGCCGGAAGGGTAACCCTGCTAACGGCGTCGATCTCAAAACCTGCTTAAACAAAAGGGGTGCCGACAGAGGGCAAAGGAAAAAGAGGAGCGTCAGTTCTGAGGCCAGTACACAGCGAGACTAGAATTCGGCGGTCCTCGCCTACAAAGGTATGGTGGACTGAAGCGGCAGCATGCACTAGACAACCTATAGAGACTCGATACAACTAGCGGCTATCAGAGAGGGGTAAGAAAGACCTATTCGGATCCGACCTGAATCTTACGCCAAACAATCCCATCCTGGTATTTCCCCCTCGAGACCAGTCGAGGAAGTCCACCGAGGAACTCCCACAGTTGGCAGTTTTATTTATTCAGTTATCGTTGCACCAATTACTAGTCAGGTATAGATAATCATCCTGATAAAATAAGCAGTGGGCACTTTTAGTTAACCATTCCGTTGTAGTTGCGACACTTACTAGTCAAATTCAATTAGCATGAGATAACCCAAAACCCAACAGTTGTTGGTACTTTTATTTAGCCATTCCGTTGTAGTTGCAATACTTACTAGTCAGATACAATGGTCGCTGGCGACGACCCAAGCAAGCAATTGTTGGCAGTTTTACTTAGCCATTCCATTATAGTGAAGCTGATTACTAGTCATTATAAAGTCAAATTTATAGCTCTACTTTAATTATAGTTGTCTATGATCGAGATACTGTGCTCCAAGTCGTCCATAACCGCGGACACGGCTTTCAGAAAGTTTTACCCGGCCGGGGTGCACCAATAGCAACACACACTCGATCAACCTCGGAAAAACCAAATCAAAACCCAACGAGGCCTTCACGACAAAGCAATCACAGGATTCAGAAATATTTCAGGGGGCCACCCCTTAAAGTAGACCCGCAACAAAGCCGGCCGGCTCCGAGACGGACTCAAGGTTGTGGGGACGGCTGTGAACGACTGGGAACCCAAAACTGGGCTTGTCGACACCGCGGAATCGTGCCACTATCCTAAACAGTACAGTGTGCTCCTCGCACAATCGTAAATAAAGCAGTAGCATGGCATAAGTACAGGATCGTAATAAAACCTCAAACTAGTTTGTGGCCCCAAGAAATAAGAATGAATCAAGCTCTGGCTAAGGGGGGTCCCATAAGCCTCCCGGATGTGGATAGCGCGATAAATCAAGGAACAGGTATCAAGTACTCGGGGTCCTACGGGACACAAGTGGGCGGTCGGAAACCAAATATTATCTATCACCCACCGATGCCTCTGCTTACTTACTTCAATTTTAGTTGTTCAAACAGGAATTAAAGTGAACGATAAGTAAAGCCATGATCATCTCCAACATCCACATGCGGCAATACACCAACAACTGTGGCACTGGACGACACGCAACAGCACTTGAGCAAGCGACTACTACGCGCAAGTCCAACTATCTACCAAAACAACAGGTAATAGGAGGTGTCCAAGGCAATATAAGGCTGCAGGGGACATCACGGGTACGAAACTAGAGCATCGCAACACAGATAGCAATAGATCAACAGGAGGGAATAAATACTATAAAAGTAAGATAGGTAGAAAGGGGGAGATGCTCGCCTGAAAACATTGTCTAAGGTTCAACCGAAGATCGGGTCGACACTCGCATCAACTCAACGGCCTTATCCGCGAAGAAGCAAAACACTAGAAGAAACACCGGATGCAATATTTAATACTACGGCAAAAGATCGGGCATGATGCATGTATGATGTATGACATGGCAAGCATGCGATGCAATTAGGCAAAAATAAACGGAATCGGGGTCCCGAGAATTAATTATTAGGTTCATGTTATTTAGATACCCCGCAATTTAAATGTTGCATTATCAAGACAAATGATAGCACCGGTTCGCTACACAATTTTAAATGAGGCCAATATGAGACTAGATTTGCCCGCATATGGGCCCCATATTTAATTATTAGGTGAATCGGCATAAGGCCCCCAAACCACAGACAAGCATGCATGCATGAACAATTTAATATGCAACAGGTTTATATTTAGCATTTATAAAATAGGGGCTCGGGAGAGGGTTCACACATTAGGGTTCGGCAGATCTTGGGGTTCCGAGGGGTTCGGGGTTCGACAGGGGCTCAAGGTTCGACGGAAGCGGTCTCGGCAGGAACATTCTCGAACAACGGGGCAGATCTTGTCACCTCCGGGTTCTCGGCGGACTCGGCGTCCGGAAAGGAGTACTTGGTTCGGTGTCGGGGGCGCATCGGGTTCTTCCGGGTCGGTGTCGTTCTTATCGTCGCGAAGATCTTGTCGGGTCCGCGTATTGGGTCGGTCCTGGCGTTCGGGGTGAAGCACTTGGCGTTCTGCGTCGGTGTTCTTACCGTCCGTGTTCTCGAGCGTCGCATCCGGGAAGGAGTACTTGTCGTCCAGGGTCTCGGTGTCCGGGGTGAAGTACTCGGCGTCCTCGAGGGAGTACTAGTCGCACATGTGGTCTTCGGGTTCCATGACGATGATCTTGTCGTTTCGATGTCGGGGTCTTGAAATCCGTGAAGAAAGTCTTGTCACCCTTGGGTGGAGAACTTGTCATCCCGAGGGTCCGTGGCTTCGGCGGAACGTTCTATGGATCCAGGGTCGAAGAGCTTGGTGTCCGCGAAGGGAACTCGGCGTCCTCGGATCCGATTGGAGATCTTGGCGTTTTCGACCGGTCTTATGCTCGGGTGGAGATACTTGTCGCACCATGTCGGAGTCCTTGAATCCGGGAAGAAGAACTCGACGCGCCAGGGTTCGGTCTTCGTTGGGACGTCTGGATTCTTGGGGTGGAGGAGCGCGAGCACGAGTGCCTTCTCCGGCAGGCCCGCGGCCTTGTAGGTGTGACCGGCCCAGATCTCGTACAAGCTCGCCTGGTACTCCATTGTCCACTCTGCCGTGGTCGCGTCAGCCAGCGAGCGCATGGAGTCCTTGGGGGCGCCGTGGCACGCGCAGGTCATCTCGACGCAGCGGAACGCGCCGTTGCTGAGCTGCACGAGGCGGCGGGAGCCGAGCTCTCTCTCGGAGCAGTAGCCTCAACAGCCATGACCGCGTTTGATGTCCCCTCCCGTGAGCTGCACGTACTCCAATGCCGGGTCATCGGAAAAGGGGTCGAAGCCGAGGAGGCCCGCCACGTTGTCCACCCACCAGAGCTTGCCGCCGTGGGAGATGGCGTCGGAGAAGGTCCAAATCCAGCGCGGCTGCGGGTTGGCGACCCTCTTCTTGACCCAGGCGCCGGTCTCGAACGAGAAGCAGAGGTGGTGGCTTCGGCTCGCAAGGACGATGGCGAGGAGAGGGCGCGAGCGTCGGCCGGCTTGCGGGCGGAGAGGGACACCGTCGAGGAGGAGGTCGAGGGCGCGACGACTAGGGACGCGCAACCACGCGCTAGCGGTGGCGGGGAGGCCGAGGGGGAGGAGGCTGCGGGGGCGGTCGCCGGCGGAGGGAGGGGCGCGGAGGAAGGAGAAGCGGCGGGAGGGAGGAGAAGCGAGGCGAGCGCGGGCGGAGGAGGCAGGTGGCCGGAGGGAGGAGAGGGACGGTGGCGGCGCCGGAGAGAGAGGGCGAGGCCGGAGGTCGACGGCGATGGGAGGAGGAGGCGGGGCCGGAGGAAAAGGAGAAGGAGAGGGCGCGGGGTGAGGGAGGCGTCGGTGGGAAGGAGAGAGGTGGTGGGGTCGGGGAGAGGAGCGCGTGGGCCAGGGGACGGGGCCCGCTGGGGTGAGTGGAGGGTGGCTGGCTGCGCGCGTGATGTTGTGTGGTGTTGGGTTGGTGGGGTGGGGAGTGGAGAGAGAGGAGAGGGAGGGGGTGGGGTGGTTTGGTCTAGGTGGCGGCCTGTGATTGGGTAGGGGAAGGGAAGAGGGTGAGGTGGCTACATGCCATTGGGTGGGGTGAGGTGGAGGCTGGGTGGGTAGACTAGGACAGGGTAGACTAGGGATTTTGGTTGACCGGTTGGTTGGACCGATTTTATTCCTGGGGTGGTCGTTCGGGTCGGATCGGCCCGTTCGACTGCCCCACTAAAAATAATTCCAAATTTTATTTATTGCAAACCAACTTTTGCAAACCGATAGCAAACAAAACAAAATAATCCGGTGTCCCGGGTTTTGCGTTTGAATTAAGATGGGGTGTTTGGAAAACAATTAGGTTTTTCCGCAAATAGTTTTATGCGAACAAATGCAAGATGATGACGATGCTCAAATGCAATGTGGCATGATGACATGAGCATGCGGTCATGATGATACAATGCACAAAAACAACGCGATTTTCTAGTAGTGGTTTTGCGGGATGCCACAATTCGACACCACTAACAATGGATCTCGCCCTCGAGATCCGCATCATGGTGCCGGAAGGAAGGTCGGCGATCTGCGTCTTCTCGCTTCGTGTAGATCCTCGCGACACCACTAACAAGGGATCTCTGTCCGTGATCGTCAAGAGATCACTCCGGAACAAAAGGTCAAAGGTAGAGGCATCAACAAATAAAGCCACCTCTAGCTCCGATGGAGAAAGGGAACCGATGCATTCTCATCCACTTCAATGTACACAAGCGAATAGAGTGAGTAGTCGACATGGGGGCCAGTCCATCACGCACCCAAACTATTACTCCGCACAATCAGTGGAAAAGCGTGCAACCATTCTCGGAATCAGACTGAAGATCTCGACAAACGAGGTTCAGGAACAAAGGAGTGATGCAGACTCTGCATCGGATCTGGCGTAGATGATGTCGTCGCGTTGGAAACACACCGGAAGGCATAGACAAGGAACAAAGGATGGTACCACAGATAAAGGACCACTCAGATAGCAGGAGGACCGGATGTAGAAACACTGTTACCAAAAGAGGAAGCGAAACCCTGAAGGTACGACGGAACCCAACCACGAGAAATCCTGGACTCAAGGAAAAGATAAGAGAGGAGATTCAAAACACGCAGAGGTGAGAGGAGAATAGCAGAGGGGTAAGGAGTAAAATCAGACCTAATCAGAACTATCCAACCGATTTTGCAAAAATAGTTTTGACACTCTACTTCGGCCGTTAGCTAGGTTATCCTACAGGCTGGACTTGTGGGGGTATCGCAACTGCTGAGCTCTGATACCACTCTGTAACACCCTCAGAATCGGACCTATGCAAGTTTTAGCGATTCCCGCCAAACCCGCATAGAAACGATTCAAAGGTGCCCACCAAGCACTTTCGTGCGGGTGGAAAACGAAGTAATAACATTACACAACAGTCCTCGATGGGACCCACAGAACAGATATATATACAACACGACTCCAGGAGTCAAGAATACAGATATAATATACAAAGATCCAAATCACCTTGAAAACGATAGAGCGTCCAGCTACGGACAAGATGCAAATGGGGCTAAGAGCCCTGAAGAATAACCAATGGCGTCCATAACCCTGCCCAGGCCAAGCCGGAAGGGTAACCCTGCTAACGGCGTCGATCTCAAAACCTGCTTAAACAAAAGGGGTGCCGACAAAGGGCAAAGGAAAAAGAGGAGCGTCAGTACTGAGGCCAGTGCACGGCGAGACTAGAATTCGGCGGTCCTCGCCTACAAAGGTATGGTGGACTGAAGCGGCAGCATGCATTAGACAACCTATAGAGACTCGATACAACTGGCGGCTATCAGAGAGGGGTAAGAAAGACCTATTCGGATCCGACCTGAATCTTACGCCAAAAAATCCCATCCTGGTATTTGCCCCTCGAGACCAGTCGAGGAAGTCCACCGAGGAACTCCCACAGTTGGCAGTTTTATTTATTCAGTTATCGTTGCACCAATTACTAGTCAGGTATAGATAATCATCCTGATAAAATAAGCAGTGGGAACTTTTAGTTAACCATTCCGTTGTAGTGGCGACACTTACTAGTCAAATTCAATTAGCATGAGATAACCCAAAACCCAACAGCTGTTGGTACTTTTATTTAGCCATTCCGTTGTAGTTGCAATACTTACTAGTCAGATACAATGGTCGCTGGCGACGACCCAAGCAAGCAATTGTTGGCAGTTTTACTTAGCCATTCCATTATAGTGAAGCTGATTACTAGTCATTATAAAGTCAAATTTATAGCTCTACTTTAATTATAGTTGTCTATGATCGAGATACTGTGCTCCAAGTCGTCCATAACCGCGGACACGGCTTTCAGAAAGTTTTACCCGGCCGGGGTGCACCAATAGCAACACACACTCGATCAACCTCGGAAAAACCAAATCAAAACCCAACGAGGCCTTCACGACAAAGCAATCACAGGATTCAGAAATATTTCAGGGGGCCACCCCTTAAAGTAGACCCGCAACGAAGCCGGCCGGCTCCGAGACGGACTCAAGGTTGTGGGGACGGCTGTGAACGACTGGGAACCCAAAACTGGGCTTGTCGACACCGCGGAATCGTGCCACTATCCTAAACAGTACAGTGTGCTCCTCGCACAATCGTAAATAAAGCAGTAGCATGGCATAAGTACAGGATCGTAATAAAACCTCAAACTAGTTTGTGGCCCCAAGAAATAAGAATGAATCAAGCTCTGGCTAAGGGGGGTCCCATAAGCCTCCCGGATGTGGATAGCGCGATAAATCAAGGAACAGGTATCAAGTACTCGGGGTCCTACGGGACACAAGTGGGCGGTCGGAAACCAAATATTATCTATCACCCACCGATGCCTCTGCTTACTTACTTCAATTTTAGTTGTTCAAACAGGAATTAAAGTGAACGATAAGTAAAGCCATGATCATCTCCAACATCCACATGCGGCAATACACCAACAACTGTGGCACTGGACGACACGCAACAGCACTTGAGCAAGTGACTACTACGCGCAAGTCCAACTATCTACCAAAACAACAGGTAATAGGAGGTGTCCAAGGCAATATAAGGCTGCAGGGGACATCACGGGTACGAAACTAGAGCATCGCAACACAGATAGCAATAGATCAACAGGAGGGAATAAATACTATAAAAGTAAGATAGGTAGAAAGGGGGAGATGCTCGCCTGAAAACATTGTCGAAGTTTCAACCGAAGATCGGGTCGACACTCGCATCAACTCAACGGCCTTATCCGCGAAGAAGCAAAACACTAGAAGAAACACCGGATGCAATATTTAATACTACGGCAAAAGATCGGGCATGATGCATGTATGATGTATGACATGGCAAGCATGCGATGCAATTAGGCAAAATTAAACGGAATCGGGGTCCTGAGAATTAATTATTAGGTTCATGTTATTTAGATATCCCGCAATTTAAATGTTGCATTATCAAGACAAATGATAGCACCGGTTCGCTACACAATTTTAAATGAGGCCAATATGAGACTAGATTTGCCCGCATATGGGCCCCATATTTAATTATTAGGTGAATCGGCATAAGGCCCCCAAACCACAGACAAGCATGCATGCATGAACAATTTAATATGCAACAGGTTTATATTTAGCATTTATAAAATAGGGGCTCGGGAGAGGGTTCACACATTAGGGTTCGGCAGATCTTGGGGTTCCGAGGGGTTCGGGGTTCGACAGGGGCTCAAGGTTCGACGGAAGCGGTCTCGGCAGGAACATTCTCGAACAACGGGGCAGATCTTGTCACCTCCGGGTTCTCGGCGGACTCGGCGTCCGGAAAGGAGTACTTGGTTCGGTGTCGGGGGCGCATCGGGTTCTTCCGGGTCGGTGTCGTTCTTATCGTCGTGAAGATCTTGTCGGGTCCGCGTATTGGGTCGGTCCTGGCGTTCGGGGTGAAGCACTTGGCGTTCTGCGTCGGTGTTCTTACCGTCCGTGTTCTCGAGCGTCGCATCCGGGAAGGAGTACTTGTCGTCCAGGGTCTCGGTGTCCGGGGTGAAGTACTCGGCGTCCTCGAGGGAGTACTAGTCGCACATGTGGTCTTCGGGTTCCATGACGATGATCTTGTCGTTTCGATGTCGGGGTCTTGAAATCCGTGAAGAAAGTCTTGTCACCCTTGGGTGGAGAACTTGTCATCCCGAGGGTCCGTGGCTTCGGCGGAACGTTCTATGGATCCAGGGTCGAAGAGCTTGGTGTCCGCGAAGGGAACTCGGCGTCCTCGGATCCGATTGGAGATCTTGGCGTTTTTGACCGGTCTTATGCTCGGGTGGAGATACTTGTCGCACCATGTCGGAGTCCTTGAATCCGGGAAGAAGAACTCGACGCGCCAGGGTTCGGTCTTCGTTGGGACGTCTGGATTCTTGGGGTGGAGGAGCGCGAGCACGAGGGCCTTCTCCGGCAGGCCCGCGGTCTTGTAGGTGTGACCGGCCCAGATCTCGTACAAGCTCGCCTGGTACTCCATCGTCCACTCTGCCGTGGTCGCGTCAGCCAGCGAGTGCATGGAGTCCTTGGGGGCGCCGTGGCACGCGCAGGTCATCTCGACGCAGCGGAACGCGCCGTTGCTGAGCTGCACGAGGCGGCGGGAGCCGAGCTCTCTCTCGGAGCAGTAGCCTCAACAGCCATGACCGCGTTTGATGTCCCATCCCGTGAGCTGCACGTACTCCAAGGCCAGGTCATCGGAAAAGGGGTCGAAGCCGAGGAGGCCCGCCACGATGTCCACCCACCAGAGCTTGCCGCCGTGGGAGACGACGTCGGAGAAGGTCCAAATCCAGCGCGGCTGCGGGTTGGCGACCCTCTTCTTGACCCAGGCGCCGGTCTCGGACGAGAAGCAGAGGTGGTGGCTTTGGCTCGCAAGGACAATGGCGAGGAGAGGGCGCGAGCGTCGGCCGGCTTGCGGGCGGAGAGGGACACCGTCGGGGAGGAGGTCGAGGGCGCGACGACTAGGGACGCGCAACCACGCGCTAGCGGTGGCGGGGAGGCCGAGGGGGAGGAGGCTGCGGGGGCGGTCGCCGGCGGAGGGAGGGGCGCGGAGGAAGGAGAAGCGGCGGGAGGGAGGAGAAGCGGGGCGAGCGCGGGCGGAGGAGGCAGGTGGCCGGAGGGAGGAGAGGGGCGGTGGCGGCGCCGGAGAGAGAGGGCGAGGCCGGAGGTCGACGACGATGGGAGGAGGAGGCGGGGCCGGAGGAAAAGGAGAAGGAGAGGGCGCAGGGTGAGGGAGGCGTCGGTGGGGAGGAGAGAGGTGGTGGGGTCGGGGAGAGGAGCGCGTGGGCCAGGGGACGGGGCCCGCGGGGGTGAGTGGAGGGTGGCTGGTTGCGCGCGTGATGTTGTGTGGTGTTGGGTTGGTGGGGTGGGGAGTGGAGAGAGAGGAGAGGGAGGGGGTGGGGTGGTTTGGTCTAGGTGGCGGCCTGTGATTGGGTAGGGGAAGGGAAGAGGGTGAGGTGGCTACATGCCATTGGGTGGGGTGAGGTGGAGGCTGGGTGGGTAGACTAGGACAGGGTAGACTAGGGATTTTGGTTGACCGGTTGGTTGGACCGATTTTATTCCTGGGGTGGTCGTTCGGGTCGGATCGGCCCGTTCGACTGCCCCACTAAAAATAATTCCAAATTTTATTTATTGCAAACCAACTTTTGCAAACCGATAGCAAACAAAACAAAATAATCCGGTGTCCCGGGTTTTGCGTTTGAATTAAGATGGGGTGTTTGGAAAACAATTAGGTTTTTCCGCAAATAGTTTTATGAGAACAAATGCAAGATGATGACGATGCTCAAATGCAATGTGGCATGATGGCATGAGCATGCGGTCATGATGATGCAATGCACAAAAACAACGCGATTTTCTAGTAGTGGTTTTGCGGGATGCCACACGGAGCACCCGCGAAACCTGGTAGACATGATCATGCACCGTCGCCAGAACCATGGCGCGATCACGATCCATCCAGAAGAAGCCGCCGGCCTCCATGTCCTGTTGAGTCAAGCAATTGACTCGAACAGCGATACACTCCTTTTCTTCCCTCGGAGCAAGATTGGCACCTGCGACAACCGCACAAAATAAGAATAAGGCCAGCAGGCTCACCCGAAGAACTGAGCTACAGCCCGAAAGAAGGATCAACTTACATTGCAGCTGCTCGGACAACCGACCCAGCTCCGCCATCAAATACTCCTCTCTGGCTGCACCACGGTCTGCCTTGGATTTCCAAACGTCGGCGCGACCGCGTAACCCAAGCAAATCTCTCTCCAAGCTGCGCACGCGATCTCGAAGAAAAGCAAGCTGCGAGGAATCATCCAACGATGGTCGCAAGGGCCTTCCGGATGAAGTGTCAACTGGGTCAGCACCCGAAGGATCCTATAGCAGCAGAAAAAAGAAGGCACACAGACATTTAGCAAAGGATAGGGCTCAACTCGGAGGAATTCATTAAAATATATAAGGCCACTACGTGGCACAAGGATGGTACTACAAAAGATATTTAAAACAAAAGTAGACTACAAACTACCCTACGTCTACTATGCCTAAGGCGGAGGGCACTGAGTCGCCTCAGAACCAGACTGCCTAGCTTTGGCCTCGCCCTGCTGCCGCAATGCATACTCAGACAACAAGTCAATGAGCTTAGGCCCATATCGTCTGCAGCGAGCGGAGTAGGCGGCGAAGGCTACCTCGGATCCATCTACAGCCGTCGGCATCCGAGAAGTAATCTGGGGCAGGTTCAGCTCCGCCCCAGCCGCCATGGCCATCGCCAGCCCGACGGACGCGCCGATGCCCTTCTGCTTGCGCTTGTACGCTGCAGGCGCTTCGGCTGACAGAGCCTCTGCCAGGGCATCCACATCTTCAAGGGATGCGCCCTTCGGGAAGAGCTCCTGGTAGAAGCGACCAAGGACCTCTTTCGCCTTGGCAAGGGAGTTGATGACGGTGCTGCAGCGGTCTTCGACCGCTATAGTGGCATCATCTAGAGCACTCCCGTGCTCCAGAGCACCGCGGTCGAACTCGATGCCTGCGGCATCTGAGACAAAAAAGAAGAAAAACATGAAGAAAGGCAGCATAAAAAGAAGATCCGTAGAAAAAGAAACAAGTCCACAAGCTTGTACTCACCCGAAATGGCCTTGGCAGCAGCCATGAGCTTATCTGCCACACCTCTATCACGAGCAGCAGCAACGATGGCCAGCTGCTCCTCACGATCTGCAGCCTCCTGCTGCAGACGCTCCTTCGCTTCGGCTGCCTTCGTCAGCTCCAGCTCAAGGCGCTCTTTCGCACCAGCGACGGCTTCGGCTTTCTGCTCCGATTGGCCAAGGCTCTTCTTCAGAGCATCGACCTCATGGAGAGAGTCGTTATGCTCCTCTGCATTTACAACAAGCAAGTGTCAAAGAACAGGACCAGGATAAGCAAGAGAAGTACTACAAGGCAGACGAATACCTTGAAGCTGCCGCAGTTTCGCCTCCAGCGTCAGGCGTTCCTCCACCAGCCGCTTGGCCTCTTGGACAAAAGGCTGCAGCAAAAGGAAATAGTAGTAAGAACAGGACTTGGGGGCTACGCCCAACACAAAGAAGCATAAACAACATCAGCATACGAAGACACTCGGGGGCTCCCCCCGTAACATCACGCAGAAAAACTTACGTGCTCCGAAGGCGAACCCGCAGGCCCGCCTGCGAAATTCTGAGGCGCAACCACCAGCCTCTCCTGCACAGGAGGAACTGGCGCAGCGTCACCAGAAGTCGCCACCGTCTGAGGAGGATGCGACGCAATGTTCGACTCCCCCATCATCTCGCGCGCACCATCACTGGAGCCGTCGGAGGATTGCCTGCATACGAACCAATCAACACAGGTGCAAAAATAACAAGGGAACAAAGGACAACAGTGGCAACAAGAAAACTTACGAGCCCAACGCGCTCAGGTCGAAGATAGGAGAAGCCCTTCGGGCCCTCTTCTCCTCCTTCTTTTCTTCCTTCCTCTCCTCCTTCTTTTCTTCCTTCTTCCGCTTTGCTGGCGGGTGCGGAGCAACAGCCCGCACAGGAATGGCAGGAAGGGGAGAAGAAGAACCCCCATGAACATCATCATGACGCTCAAGGCCCAGAGGATTTCTGGGAGTCGGAGGAGTCGAGGCATCTGACGACTCGCTAGAGCTCCGTGATCGCTTGCACGAATGGTCCTCACTCGATTCGTCGGCATCCTCCACTAGGGATCGCGCTGACGGTAGCTCGGACACGGAATCCACCACTTCATTATCCGGGGCATTCGGATACCTTTCGGGCAACGGTGGTGCCATGCCCGACACTTTGAAGCTCTACAAGAGGAAAAGGAACTTTGTTAGCAAACAAAGGAAAGAATTCACAGCCGACAAAAACAAAGGGGGAGCACTACGTGCACAAATCTACACCTTCGGTACGACCAACGTCGAAGAAAAGGGAGGAGTCAGCGACTTCCCCGGAATTTCTTCGTCAGCTTTGAACTTCAGCAGCGCGCGAAGAGCCTTGTCAAGTTCCACCTCGGAGATTTTCTCACTCGAAACCCTCGTCGGATCACGACGCCCAGAGTAAAGAAACATCGGGTGCGCCCTCGCTTGGAGAGGCTGCACCCGACGCTCAAGAAACGTCCGGATGACGTCGACACCGTTCACCTCCTTCTCAGGAATCAGTTGGAGATCCTCCACCCGACGGTACATGGCCTCTATCTCCGCCACCTCACCGTCTAAGATTTGGTTTTTCCAGGATCTTTTCTTCTCAATCAATTGGGAGGGGTCAAAAGGAACGAGACCAAAATCTTGCCCAGGAAGTACGGAGTCACGGATGTAAAACCATTTCCTCCGCCAGTACTGGATAGATTCGGACATGGAAAAGGAAAAGAATTGCACATTGGGACTGAGGGAGACGATGAAACCCCCAATGGGATACACACCATCCGAACCAGACTGCCTCTTCACGGAATAAAGCTTCCGGAAGAGGCCAAAGTGCGGCTCAATGCCCAGCTAGCACTCGCAAAGGGTGATAAAACAAGCAATGTGGAGAAGAGAATTGGGAGACAGATGATGCAACTGAACCCCATAGAAGAAGAGCAGTCCACGAAGGAAGTCATGGACTGGATACGAAAACCCACGCAAGATGAAGGCAAGAAACATAACCCGGTACCCAGATGGGGGACGGGGGATTACCTCATTGCCGGGGAGTTTGACGGCCGTCGTATCCTGTGGGATCAGGCCCCGCTCGCGCAGTTTGCGGAGACCGCTCTCCCGCGTCTCTGATCGCCGCCAGCCACCATCGGTGACGCGAGCAGCGGCGGTGCTCTTCTTTCCTCTGGCGGCGCTAGTCCCAACTGCAGATGAGGACTTCTTTGTCTTCCCCATGGCACTACAGCGGTGGTGGCATTGGCAACGAAGAAGGACAAAAGAAACGTGGAAGAAACTCTCAGGGCGCAGCAGGAATAGCTCAAGAACGAGGAGGTAGTGAATAGATGAACTGCTGCGGTGAAAGACAAACCACGATTTCACCAGGGATTATAACAGCGAAGACGATGCACGCTGGCCGTCCATCGAGAAGACCTAACGCCAACGGTAGATCTGGCCGTACACGTGTCAGCACCAAAACGAACCGTCGTCACCACACCGTCCACTACGTGCGTAAATCGAGGAGACGCCGTAATCATCTCCACGCCGCGCGTGACCGGTCAATTCAAAGTCAGCAAGTGGGACCCACGCTTCGTCCAGTCAAGTCATCTCTGGCGTAGCAGACGCTTGAGGTCATCGATCGTAAGCACTGACGTCATCAAAAGCTATACTAGCACCACTTCGGCTCCACAGTTAAAAGTACTCACTCGAATCTATGATTCGACTAAATACTTGGGGGCTACTCCTATCAGGAGCGCTGGCCGCGCACCCGACAGACAAATGAGGACAAAATTACTTATTTGAGTCCTACGTCGAGTCTACGACTCCACTACGGACTCGGGGGCTACTCCCATAGGGAGGATGGATTTAAGCATCCGAAAATTTTCGAGTCCTGCGGACCTAATGATTGAAACAATGCTTGAACTGAAAGTCTCCGCTCGAGTCTACGACTCGAACATACACTTGGGGGCTACTCCCATATGGAGCGCTGGTCGCGCACCCTATGAAATCTTCGACTGCGATCTTCCGGATCCGCATGCAAAAACTTTTGGCAACTCTGCCCCAACAAAACGCTAAGTGAGCAACAATCTCCTTGGCCACCCGAAGCACCTCCAAAGTGATAAATGTTCGGATGTTGCGTCTGCGACGCAAAGATAAGACCTACAGATATCATCTGATGGCCTAGCAACACACCTGACTGCGCTCTGCTAGTATGAATCCGTACCAGCAGGTACGATGAAAAATCCTGACGGACGCGTTGGGTACACCAATTAAAATCACTGGAATTCCACTCCTATAAGTCCTCCGCGGCCTGAGTTGAATTACGCCAACATATGTTCCAGGCCCGGGTTAAGGGACCCGAACCTGAAGAAGATCGTGTTGTTTCGTCCTAAGACAGTTAACTGACCCTGATCTGTCGGGTGAGTCAGGCACACGCATCAACAATCCCTACACACATATACTATTAACATATAGCTGCTCCCGAAGGATGGAAGAGTCCTCAGCCGAATCTACGATTCGACCGATCACTCGGGGGCTACTGACATGGTTATACCCTACGGGTACGTAACTTCAGCATACCTAGTCCAGCCCAAAGAAGGCCCACGGCAGACATACGCTGGCCCATGAAGATTTTCGGGTGGCCAAGGCCCATGACGTCTTCGGATCCTTCGGGAACAAGACTAGAGGAGATAGGAAATTCAAAGGGGTAAAACCCTAGAACTTGTAACCGACTAGGACTACGCCCGGGACCTGCCTAAGTCTATATAAAGGCCAGGAGGGCACGTCCTAGGGCAACTCGACTCATACTTTCGCACACGCATCCATGCCAGATTGAATCTGCGCACCCTGTAACCTTCGGTTCCGCCGTAATCAAAGAGAAGACAAGCAGGAGTAACCTGGGTAAATCTCGTGTCCCCTGGTTGCTTGTATGTTAACCGTGCCACGATCTCCAGCATCCCCATCTTCTCCAAAACCCAAGTCCATAACAATGGGCATTGACGAGATTAAACCTCGTCAGTAGGCACCACAGGAACTACTTCCGGTGTTGTGCTACTTTCAAGTTCGAGAGAATGTTCGACAACCTCGTCGAGTTCTACTTTCCTTCCAGTCACTTATTTCGAGAGAAACTCCTTCTCTAGAAAGGATCCATTCTTGGCAACAAAGATTTTGCCCTCGGATCTATGATAGAAGGTATACCCAATAGTTTCCTTCGGGTATCCTATGCAGATGCATTTTTCTGCTTTGGATTCAAGCTTGTCAGGCTGTAACTTCTTTACATAACCTTCGCAACCCCAAACTTTAAGAAACGACAATTTAGGTTTCTTGCCAAACCATAATTCATATGGTGTCGTTTCAACGGATTTAGATGGTGCCCTATTTAAAGTGAATGCGGTTGTTTCTAATGCATAACCCCAAAAACGATAGCGGTAAATCTATAAGTGACATCATAGAACGAACCATATCTAAGAGGGTTCGATTACGACATTCGGACACACCATTACGTTGTGGTGTTCCCGACGGTGTTAATTGTGAAAGTATTCCATATTTCTTCAAATGCTCGCCAAACTCGTAACTTAGATACTCACCTCCACGATCAGATCATAGAAATTTAATCTTCTTGTTACGTTGATTCTCTACCTCACTTTGAAATTCCTTAAACTTCTTGAAAGTTTCGGACTTATGTTTCATGAAATAGATATACCCATATCTACTTAAGTCATACGTGAAAGTAAGAACATAACGATAACCACTGTGCAATGCTACACTCATTGGGCCACACACATCGGTATATATGATTTCCATTAAGTCTGTAGCTCGCTCCATCATACCAGAAAATGGAGTCTTCGTCATTTTACCCATCAGACATGCTTCGATCTTTCAAGTGATTCGAAATCAAGTAATTCAAGAAGTCCATCGGAATGGAGTTTCTTCATACGCTTCACTCCAATGTGACCAAGAAGACATTGCCACATATAGGTCGAGTTATCGCTCAATTTCATTAGCTTCAACGTTATTAATATGTGTATTACTATAATCGAGATTCAACAAGAATAGACCATCTATCAAAGATGCATGTGCATAAAACATATTACTCATATAAATCGAACAACCATTATTCTCGGAATTAAACAAGTAACCGTCTCGCAATAAACATGATCCAGATATAATATTCATGCTCAACGTAGGCACCAAATAATAATTATTTAAGTATAAAACTAATCCCAATGGTAGATGAAGAGGTAGCGTGCCGACCGCGATCACATCAACCTTTGATCCTTTCCAACGCGCATAGTCATCTCGTTCTTCGCTAGTTTCCATCTATTTTGTAGCACCTGTTTCGAATTACAAATATGAGCAACTGAACTAGTATCAAATACCCAGGCACTACTACAACTACTAGTGAGATACACATCAATAACATGTATATCGGATATATCTTTCTTCTTGATGTTGCTGTTCTTCAAATACGCCAAGTACTGTAACATCCCAGGATTAGCACCTAGAATTATAGAGGACACATGTTTGTGCATTGCATTCACGCATAAGAAAATCCGGGAAATTTTTGCGCAAAGCTAAAAGAGCTATAGAGGGATCGAGATCTCTCTTGTACTGATGGAAACTTCGGAGCAGGTGCGATAGATTTCGACATGACCTTTATAGAATTCCTTGTTTCGGGGGAAAGTTGCTCAAACATGTATTTGAATTTCAAATATGAAATTGAAATGAATTTATAAAATTCACAAATGGAAATTAGAAACACTTAATAACTTGAATTGAAATGATTACAAAATAAAATGATATAAAAAGATTTCTTTATTAATATATATATATACATATAGTATTACATTGATCTTTTACAATAAATGAATAAAAGTAAGGTATCAGGAATCAAATAAGCTGAAAATGAATTACATTACTGAAATAAATAAAAGAGCTCTTTATTAAAAGGAAATAAGTAAACTTTATTAAATAAGATACAAACCCTTACAAGTTTCAACTAACAAAGAGAAAAATGAACTTTATTACATTAATAAAAGAATACAATATTATTTACAATATTTAAGAATCAAATAAAGTTGTAAAAGAATAAAAAAGAAAACCTAAACTATTTTCCTAATTGGTCCTATGTCTTCTGTTCTTCAACTCTCCTTATTCTTCACCCTGCAAAACAAAACAAAAAGACAAGGAAGAAACAGAATGGAGACTTGGGTAAAGTATTGTTCTCAGACAAACAGTGTAGTGCACTGTTATTATCATCACTGAACTAATAGAAGAAGGGAACAATTTCCACCAAGGTAGTATCTGATCTTTATCAGTTTATTGCCTCAGTCCTAGATCATTGGCATTAAAATTATGGGGCAAGTTTCACCATAGAAGTAGAAGTAGAAGAGTAATAATCAAGATATTTTGCCTTGCACTGATCTAGAACAGTGCAAGCAGCTCACACATACATGCAAGTATGTGGTGTTGTCAACACATGAGGAAACCAGGACAGGAGATAAGTATCAGCCGAAGCAAAAAAGAGGACACCTTGCTGAACACTTGCTACAACACTCAGAACAGCAAGAAACCATCACCATCTTACCATTAGTTCTCATCAGATTCATATTAGCATATCCTTACACCACCAACAAAACCACTAGCCAGATTCCATCACACCCTTAGCTCTGGTTGCTCCCTGGAGCCATCCAGGAGCTAGGACAAGGAGGAAATCAAGGCCAAGCCAATAGCTAGGAGGAACAGGACAACACCACAAATAGGAGGAGCAGGCCAGGTGCTTACAAGAGCAACTAGAATCAGAGGAGCAAGCAAGTTCAGCACAAGATCAACCACAAACCTACATCACCACACATGCATACTTGTCTACTCTGCAAACAGGTAGACATCAGATCCACATCATACCTGTTCTAGGTAGTAGATGGGCTTGCACAATAGTTTGGTGGAAGGGAAAACCCTCAGAACTATATACAAATGGTATACAAGTTACATCCTAGGGTTATGCACATGCCAGCATAATATCCATTCTTATTCTAGAAATTCGCCTCAGCCTTTGTATCATTGGCAAGAGGGGTCTTGGCATCATATTTATTTTATATTGCAAATAATCCAGATAGAGGAATATCACTAGAACAAAATGAGAGCACTACACAGCCAGACATAAAATGATAATTCACTGCTGTGCACACTCTTGTGAGGCACCACAACAACAAATTACCCATTAGATGCTATATAGATAATCAAGTTATCCAAATCATTTGCCACAAGAAATCAAAGCATCCCTAGCTGAATTCATCATAAAACAGTCCCATCTCATGCTAAGCAATTCATCCAAGCACATAGGTAAATAACATCATTTGATTACCAGAATCATCAGAATTATCAATTTTCTTCAAATCATCTTCCTAGTCAACAATCTAGGAAATTATTTCATCCTTAGAAATCATGTAAAGGTCCACCACAAGATCATTACTGTTATTGTCCTGCAATACAGGAAGCACATACATAAGCTAACATGTGTTCACAGCCTCAATCTTTACATCACTGGCCAGGGACAGATCTAGCCATTAGTAACAACCATAGTAGCAGATCATGCAAGCAAGATCTACCACTATGCACACTCCAACATGGAGGCACCACAGTGGCAGTCTCAGTCGCAGAAACTACTAAGGGAAGTTCTCACATCAACTAACCATCTAGTTGTTTAGCCAGAGAAGATCTATCATTTTCCTAGCAGGATCTCTAGGAATCAAAATTGTACATTTATACACTGTCAAATTTGACATAGACCAAGTCATTTTCCTAGGAAATATTTCTAGGAATCATTCTAGTATAATTTCCATGTTCACATAAGAGCAAAGTTTGGCTGGGGTACAATACCAATTCAACTAGTCCAAAGATTCTAGAATTGCCATATAACAGTATTTGTGAACATCTATTAGCCAAACCTCTAGGAGTCCTTTATAATTCAATTGTCATAACTGTTGGAGATATGCCCAAGAGGCAATAATAAAGTAGGTTATTATCATATCTTCATACTTATGATAAATGTTTACATACCATGCTATAATTGTATTAAAAGGAAACATTAATACTTGTGTGATTTGTAAACATAAAAGAGTCCCTAGTAAAGCCTCTTGTTAAACTAGCTTGTTGGTTAATATATGATCATGGTTTCCTGATCATGAACATAGAGATGTTATTAACAACAGGGTCATATCATTAGGAGAATGATGTGATGGACATACTCCTAGTTAAGCGTAGCATAAAGATCAAGTCATTTAATATAGTTCATTTGCTATAAGCTTTCTGATACATAGTAACCTAATTCCTTCGACCATGAGATCATGTTAATCACCATCACCGGAAGGATGCTTTGATGACATCAAACACCACACCGTAACTGGGTGGCTATAAAGGTGGCATTGAGTGTTCGGAAAGTATGTGTTGAGGCACATGGATCAAGAGTGGGATTTGTCCATCCATATGACGGATAGATATACTCTGGGCCCTCTCGGTGGAATGTCATCCAATTAGCTTGCAAGCATATGATTGGCTTACAAGGGATCACATATCACGGGAACGAGAAAAGAGTACTTATCAGTAACGAGGTTGAACTAGGTATGCAGAGATACCGACGATCATAACCTCGGACAAGTAAACTATCGTGAGACAAAGGGAAATTGGTATCGTATGTAAGTGGTTCATTCGATCGCAAAGTAATCGTAGAAATATGTGGGAGCCATATGAATTTCCAGATTCCTCTATTGGTTATTGTTTGAAGAAGTGTCTCGATCATGTCTGCATAATTCACGAACCGTAGGGAGACACACTTAAGGATTCGACGTTGTTTGAGTAGTTATGGAATGATGAGTAAGAGACCGAATGTTGTTCGGAGTCTCGGATGGGATCCAGGATATTACGAGGAGATCCGGAATGATCCGAAGAATAAGATTCATATAAGGAAAGTCCTGTTTCGGGGTTGGAGAATGGATCCGGTGTTTTCATCGGGAATGTTCTAGAAGGTTCCGGAATGTCCGGCACTCTGGAGGTGAAGGGTACATGAATGTGTCATACCAAGTTGGAATGATTGCATCATGTACTAGGTGTCATCGCTGAACAAAATAAAGGGTTTAATCAAATCCTAGTTTGAAAAAGTCAAACGCCAATTTGAAAAGTCAAACGGCTATTTTGGAAGGTGGAGGGGAAGTAGGAAAACTACTTGGGGAGGAGTTCCTCCCCTCCACCGCCGGCCCACTTGGGATCCGAGTTGGGGATGGACTCCCCTCCCCTGGCGCGCCTCCCTCCACCTATATAAGGAGGGGCAGGGCTGCCCCTCCAAGTACACAACACCTCCACCCAAAACCCTAGCTCCCAGCCGCCGGCGCCGCCACTTCCTGCTGCCGTCGCCGCCTAGGGAAACCCTAGCCGCCGACTTGGGCAGCTCCAAGCCCTAGCCGCCGGCCCTAGACCCTCCTCCTTGGTGCGTCTAAACCCTAGATCGCCGAGGAGCTCTCTCATAGTCCACCATACTCGCTCCGGCTTAAGGCGAAGCCCTGCGAGATCTCCCCTCTACTTCTGGTACCACGCCGTTGTGCTGCCGGAATCGCGAGGAGAGTGCTACAACCTCCGCTGCCTGCTGGAACAAGGGGGAGGAAGGTCTTCGTCGAGTACCGAACGTGTGACCGACTGCGGGAGCGCTGCCGGAACGCAGCGCCGGAAGGATCGTCTACGCGATCTTGAGATCGGAAAGAGTACGACTACATCACCCACGAGAATCCACTCTCGTTAAACACTTTGGAATCTTCGAGGGTGAGTTATTCCATCGACTCGTTGCTACAATCTAGTAGATAGATCTTGGCTTGTTTGTTTGTATGCGGTAGAATTTTTTTGCTTTCCATGCTACGAAACCCTACAGTGGTATCAGAGACGTGTCTATATGTAGATCTGTTGCACGAGTAGAACACAATGGTCATTGTGGGCGTTGATGCTTTTTTTGTCGATTGCTCCTTGTGTACTTTGCATCTTGCGGGATGGTGGGATGAAGCGGCCCGGGCTAACCTTACATGATATCGTTCATGAGACTTGCTCCACGCTTGACATGCAACTTGTATTGCATAAGTGGCTTTGCGGGTGCCTATTTCTCCCAACATAGTTAAGATTCAATTTACAACGGGTGATTGACAATACTAGTATCAATGTTGTGGTTCTTGTTCGTAAGTTAGAACGGCACTTATTGAAAGCCCCAAACCACGTAAAACATGCAAAGAAAGTAGAGGCGTCTAACTTTGTTTTGCAGGGGTGTGCAGTGATGTGATATGGCCATGATTGTGATTATATTTGATGTATGCAATGTTCCTTATTGTAAGTTGGCAACCGGTAGGAGCCATATGGTTGTCTTTAATTTCTGTTAAGACCCGCGTGTCTATTCAAAGTAGTTGTAATAGTTGAAGCTGGTGGACGACAACCATGGAGCAGCATCATGGACCTTGATGCAATGCCGGTGATGATGGAGATCATGTTCGTGCTTGAAGATGGAGATCGGAAGCACAAAGAAGAAAGGCCATATCATATCACATATTATGAATTGCATGTGATGTTAATCCTTTATGCATCTTGTATTGCTTAGTTAACGACGGTAGCATTATAAGATGATCCCTCATGCACATGAATTTCAAGTTCTAAAGTGTTCATCCTTAGTAAGCACCGTTGCTAAAGCTTGTTGTTTCGAAGCACCACGTGATGATCGGGTGTGTTAGATTCCGCAAGTGTATACAACGTGAGAAAGCCAGATTTGCTCATGCGGAAGCTAATGTTTGATCTTGACGAGCCTAGCATGTACAGACATGGTCTCGGAACACGGATCACCGAAAGGTAAAGCATGAGTCATATAGTAGATATGATGAACATGTTGATTGTTCGCCATTGAAGCTACATCAACTCTCGTGATGACCAGTTTTGATGTGGTGGATTTGGTTCGTGTGATCACTAAAACAATGTGAGGGATATTGTTTTGAGTGGGAGTTCAACGGCAATATGATTAAAAGTTGAACACTATTTATCATAAATTAAATCAAAGTGAATTTGCATAATTGTTGTAGTCATTGGCATCCGTTTACCACCTTGCGCTTAGTTATAATTGAGATGATAGAACTATAGAATTCTGGTTAGTTACTTTACGAACTGGTATCGTATTGTTTTGAAGTGTTAATCTAAATTTTAAAAGTCCTATTGCAAACTTTCAGTAAGTTCCGGTTACTCCATTAAGTTTAATAACTGGTATTAAATCGAGAGTGATAAATTCCAAGTGTTAGTGTATAAGTATCATGTTTGTCTCCATGATTCTTGATATTCAAAGGATTGTCTTAATATCAAGGTTATCTAGGATCTGAAAGAGTTGTTTCAGAAACCATGATGTGTGGAAGATATTGTGATATCTGAAACAAAGTTTTGGTTGCAACATGATAGAGTATAATATGGCAAAATTCATGTTCTCATATTTGATGAGAATTTGCAAAAGGTTGGAGACAATAGTTGTCTTAATTCTCCAAAAGGTTTTGGAGAGCAAAATTATACTCGCGATTCACCGCAATAAGCTAAAGTAGCTTGATCATGAATAATTCCATGATAAGGGTGAATATTTGATGTAGGTAAAATATTTACTACACCAAGATATTACTAAAGAATGGAATTTGAAAGCACACCAAACATTTGATGATGGTGATCTACTTCAAAGTGAACGTCCAAAGACATTGGTATTTATTTATACACGCTTTGGACTATGTGTCATATGTATGACTCCACTATTGATGTTGATAGATTCTTTCAAAAGAGGATACTGAAAGAGAATCTCATAAATATATGGCAGAAAAGAAAAGATTAGAATTGTTCAGCTTAAGTATATAGATTATATACATGTTATGGCTATATTCTTTGCTTATTAAACAATGTGGTTCTTAAGTATTTGATACTGAATTTGTTGGTGTGAATCGTCATACGAAACAACACAATTCATGAACTACAATGGCCTAAGTAACTAGCAAAAGAATATGTGATGATGTTCATCGAGAACAAATAAAGGGTTATTGTGCTGCTTGTTAAACATCAAAGCTTGCCTTCAAGATTTGTTTTATCAGGTATTATGAAGAACAAAAGGGTTGTACAAATAATTGCCGTAATCTATAAAAGATGGATGATTCATAAATCTCGTTGGAGAAATCACATCCATAAAACTAGTGCTCAAAAATGTCGAAACACAAATTGATTGAAAGATCACTTAGGAAGTGACATCGCCATTTAAATTATATTGGAAAGAAAACATGAAGAAACTCCATGTGGATGGAATTTTGGAGTCTTTTGATTTTTGATCAAATGACGCTTGTGAAACTTTCCTAGAGATAATTAAAACTTCGTTCATAGGCCAAAAGGGAACGAATGACTAGCTTATTGGAACTTGTACATATTGTTGTACGAAGTTCATTATGTGTAGTCAAGAGCGATGGATTTCAACTTCATATGCTTTTTCCGAAAATTTGAGTGAATATATGAATATTTACTTAATAAGGATGCAATATGAAACATTTGAAAAGTTCAAAGATTTTCAAGATGAAGTGCAAAATCATTGTAACAAGAATATAAGTAGTTTATGATAAGATCATAAAGAAAGATATTTGAGTTACAAGTTTAGCATAATACCTAAGATTTAAGGAATCGTTCCGTGGATTTGCATTTCCGAAACACCATAAGAGTATGTAGCGTTCGAGATATGTAATTAAACCTTGTTTGACATGGTAAAGATCAAAGGTGTAAATCATAAAAAAATGCCATTATATTTTAAAAGATTAAAAGCTTTAAAGACTACCTTTTTTCCACTGAAAAGAGCTCCATCATAATCCGCTGAAATGACACCATATAAAGTTATGGTTTGGGATAAAACCCAAGTTGTCCTTTCTTAAACATTGGTATGCTATGCATAAGAAAGATGTTTGCAACCAAAGTCGGATGAACCTGTCTTTGTATGTTATTTCGAATAACTGTTAAGTAATCCTCCATAACATCGGAGACAAAAGTGTTTGTCACTTAGAACGTCAAGTTTCTTTGAGAAGGAATTTTTCGTGAAAAGATAAGTGGGAGGACAATAGAACTTTGATAAGGTTAAAAGAACCTTAACTATATGTGCAAAGTTGCGCAGCGCCGAAAAGTGTTCCGGAGGCAGCAACAATGCTCATGGCTCACGTGCCTCAAAGGTTGTGGTTACGAAGGTCAAAGTTTGTATTGAACCAAGTAGGTCGAGTAAGCAATCAAATACCAAGATTTGAGGGTAGAATCATTATTTGAGAATAATGAACGTACTACATGCAAAGAAGCGATGATGGGCCCTGACTCCGTAAAATGGCTTGAAGCCATAAAATCCGTGATAGTTCCATACATGAGAAATCAAGTTTTGAACTTGAAGGACCCTCGAGAAAGGTGTAAGACCTTACAGTTGTGTTTGGATCTATAAAGAAATAGACATGGATGTTTCGCATCTATGAAATGGTCGACATGTTGGGAAAGAGTTCACAACAATGTTCAAAGGTTGACTATGACAAGATTTGATCTTTCATAGCGTTATTTGGTCTAGACGGATTAATGTAGCAACCACGACATATAATTTTGTTATGTGTTGGATAAACAAAACAAGTTCTTCTAATAGAAGGGTTACCTAGGACGTGTGCATGACACGGTCCAAAGGGTTTTGTTAATTCAAAGGATGTTAAATGCATATGCAAACTTCAATGGTTGAAGTAAGCATCGCGGAGTTGGAATCTTCACTATGATGAAACTGTTAAAAGAGTTTAATTTCATCGGAGACGATGAAGATGCTTGCATTTGCAAGAAATTAAGTGGGAGCGCTAAGACATGTTTCTAATACATTATGTGGGCGACATATTGTTGATTGGAAATGATGTATCTTTTTTATTAACGCAAGATAAGAATTTCATCTCGATGAAAGACTTAGGCAAAACCCAAATATTTGGCATCAATAGACGCTAATATGGTTGTGCCGAAAGTACATAGATGATATATTAAATGAGTTCAATATAGAAACTACAAGAAAGGTTCTTGTCGCACAGAAAGGATTGAATGAGTTCAATATTGATGATATATTCAAGTGTATTGACATTTGGTAAGTGAAACAAAGATTCAAGTATAGATTGATACTTGATGTATAAAATCAAAAAGAGTATTTTATCAATCATGTTGTGATGTGTACAAATCCAGATATGTCCTATGCTTTAAATGTTATGAGCATATACCAGAATGATTCATAAGATGATTATGGGACAATAGTAAAGATATTCTTATGATCTTGTAAAAGAAATAAGAATATATTATTTTGTAGAAGTGGCAAATAGATGGTTAGTTCATTGTAAAAGTATTACATTGATACTAGTTTTTCCACAAAGTGCAAATTAAGTTTATCTCAATCTGAACTAAGGGTGGCACAATATAATGGAAAGTAAGTTCCATAATGGATTTGGATGAGTTCCAAAGTTAAGACATTGTGACAGATACTACAACAAAAGGCTAAGTATATGACTGCTATTATAGCAGTTAAAGAGGGCATTTGTGTCAAGTAGTTTGTTATCAAACTAGGTGTAGTTCACAGCGGGATAATACTATGAAGATATATTGTATGACAATATTATCAACATGTTTTAACCCCTAAGAACTAAAGGTCTCACCAAAGGACCAAATTTATACAAAGCCATCTCATTAGAGAATGAGTGATGCGTAGAGACGCAAAGACATGCAATTACACACGGACCTAGAAGTGTCAGATCCGGAGATCAGTTGACCACTAGCAAACGTGTACTTACAACACCGGAAAGCCATAGGTGTTGAATACACAAAGGTTTGAAACTAGATTATTGACTCTAGTGCAAGTGGGAGACAGTTGGAGATATGCCCAAGAGGCAATAATAAAGTAGGTTATTATCATATCTTCATACTTATGATAAATGTTTACATACCATGCTATAATTGTATTAAAAGGAAACATTAATACTTGTGTGATTTGTAAACATAAAAGAGTCCCTAGTAAAGCATCTTGTTAAACTAGCTTGTTGGTTAATATATGATCATGGTTTCCTGATCATGAACATAGAGATGTTATTAACAACAGGGTCATATCATTAGGAGAATGATGTGATGGAAATACTCCTATAGTTAAGCGTAGCATAAAGATCAAGTCATTTAATATAGTTCATTTGCTATAAGCTTTCTGATACATAGTAACCTAATTCCTTCGACCATGAGATCATGTTAATCACCATCACCGGAAGGATGCTTTGATGACATCAAACACCACACCGTAACTGGGTGGCTATAAAGGTGGCATTGAGTGTTCGGAAAGTATGTGTTGAGGCACATGGATCAAGAGTGGGATTTGTCCATCCATATGATGGATAGATATACTCTGGGCCCTCTCGGTGGAATGTCATCCAATTAGCTTGCAAGCATGTGACTGGCTCACAAGGGATCACATATCACGGGAACGAGAAAAGAGTACTTATAAGTAACGAGGTTGAACTAGGTATGCAGAGATACCGACGATCATAACCTCGGATAAGTAAACTATCATGAGACAAAGGGAAATTGGTATCGTATGTAAGTGGTTCATTCTATCGCAAAGTAATCTTAGAAATATGTGGGAGACATATGAATTTCCAGATTCATCTATTGGTTATTGTTCGGAGAAGTGCCTCGATCATGTCCGCATAATTCACGAACCGTAGGGAGACACACTTAAGGATTCGACGTTGTTTGAGTAGTTATGGAATGATGAGTAAGAGACCGAATGTTGTTCGGAGTCTCGGATGGGATCCGGGATATCACGAGGAGATCCGGAATGATCCGGAGAATAAGATTCATATAAGTAAAGTCCTGTTTCGGGGTTGGAGAATGGATCCGGTGTTTTCATCGGGAATGTTCTAGAAGGTTCCGGAATGTCCGGCACTCCGGAGGGGAAGGGTACATGAATGTGTCATTCCAAGTTGGAATGATTGCATCATGTAATAGGTGTCATCGCTGAACAAAATAAAGGGTTTAATCAAATCCTAGTTTGAAAAAGTCAAACGCCAATTTGAAAAGTCAAACGGCTATTTTGGAAGGTGGAGGGGAAGTAGGAAACCTACTTGGGGAAGAGTTCCTCCCCTCCACCGCTGGCCCACTTGGGATCCGAGTTGGGGAGGGACTCCCCTCCCCTGGCGCGCCTCCCTCCACCTATATAAGGAGGGGCAGGGCTGCCCCTCCAAGTACACAACACCTCCACCCAAAACCCTAGCTCCCAGCCGCCGGCGCCGCCACTTCCTGCTGCCGCCGCCTAGGGAAACCCTAGCCGCCGACTTGGGCAGCTCTAAGCCCTAGCCGCCGGCCCTAGACCCTCCTCCTTGGTGCGTCTAAACCCTAGATCGCTGAGGAGCTCTCTCATAGTCCACCATACTCGCTCCGGCTTAAGGCGAAGCCCTGCGAGATCTCCCCTCTACTTCCAGTACCACGTCGTTATGCTGCCAGAATCGCGAGGAGAGTGCTACAACCTCCACTGCCTGCTGGAACAAGGGAGAGGAAGGTCTTCGTCGAGTACCGAACGTGTGACCGACTGCGGGAGCGCTGCCGGAACGCAGCGCCGGAAGGATCGTCTACGCGATCTTAAGATCGGAAAGAGTATGACTACATCACCCACGAGAATCCGCTCTCGTTAAACACTTTGGAATCTTAGAGGGTGAGTTATTCCGTCGATTCGTTGCTACAATCTAGTAGATAGATCTTGGCTTGTTTGTTTGTATGCGGTAGAAATTTTTTGTTTTCCATGCTACGAAACCCTACAATAACATCAGTAGATAGGACATGAAATTCATGATATATATATCCCCATGCTAATAGATGAACCACAATAGCACATGAACAATCTAGTAGCACACATCACTGTCAGCACAAAATCATGATTGGTATACATCAAATCGCACAAGGAGCCCATTAAGTTGCATTCAAACATATGTTTGAAACCAAACATTTTTAATATAACCAATTATTATTGGACCAATCTTAACAGGCTTTGATAGAACAATAGAGGATAGAAAACCAATTAGAGTTTGTCAGAGTAGCAGTAAGGAATCGAAGGGGAGACAGAGAACCAAGGGAAGGAAAAATCAGACTTACCCGAGGGTCCTCGCTTAGAAACTGGAGAGGAAGCAGACCGGTGGTGAAGATAGACGTGGCGGCACGAGGAGCACCAGTGGCGCTCAACCCGCGCCAAGCCTTGCCAATATCACCCAAGGGAAATAGATATCCATCAACGAACACCAGCATCACGCCACCAACCCAACGAGTAACCCTGTAAGGTCATCGGAGCACGGCGAAGACGCGGCGTCCAAAACCCTAGGCACCAAAGAGGATACAGCGTGGCTAGAAGAGGGCCCGAGGATCGAATCGAGCTGGGCTATTCGATGCAGCATCATCGACTACCTCAAAGTGCAACACGGCGGTGGCCTGAGGGTCTAGAGATGGTCGGAATCGAGCGGCGACAGCGAGGAACTTCCAGTCGCTACAAAGGGGAATGAGTGGGTGAGGATGAACAAGCTCGAGAGAGAGAAGGGGGTACTGGGCCGATGGGTCGGTCCAGTGGAAACTGGATGGGGTTTGACCCAAGACCAGTTGGGCCAAGTTGGGTCCAGATGGGCCCATTGGTGATCCTGGCCCAATTCCAAAGGAAAAATAAGAAAATAAGATATTTATCAAATCACTAAATGACCAAACTACCCCTGAACATAATTTATACCCTAGAAAAATATAGAAAAATCCCCAAAAAATATATGATATATCAAAATGATCACAACAATAATATATACATAGAAAAATTATAATCTTACTTGTTAATATAAATAAAATGTAGATAAATATTAACACCATTACATCCTAATATAAATTTCATAAAATAAGGAAAAATCCTAAAAATTGAATAAAAATCATTTTTATGTATACAAATAAATCTACTATTTTATAAAAATAATAACTTATTTTTTCTATAAATAAATTTTAAAGTAATATTCAAAGACAATTGATCCTTTATGGAATTTTATAAATATAAAAATAATACTTAAAAATAAAATAAAAATCATTTTCAAAGTCTTGAATAAATATATTGCACTAGAAAAATACTAAATGTATTAGTAGAATTTGTTTTAATATATTAAAATAATAAATCCTTATCCATTATATATTTTTGAAAATTCTTTAAGAACATTTCTTAAGTAAGAAATAATTATATTTCTTCAGAAATATTAATACCCTAAATATCAAATTACAAGTTCTAATCTAGAACTAAGGTTTATAATAAAACTTAAGTGTAAATTATTAACTTTATAATATATTTTGAAACCTTAAATAAAGATTTAAAACCATAACCTTCAAAATAACTTTATAAGCATTCACTAAAATATAAAGTGAATAATTCCACACCTTAGTTATACCTAATATAAATCTAAAACATGGGAATGATTAAAACATATTACATCTTAAGTTTACTTATCTTTTTAAAGTTAACTTTAGTCTCAAAGCTTATAAACAATAGGTCTAATACACCACTTATGTTTTTATAGTTAACTTTAGACATAAAGCATCTCAAGTTCAGACTATTTAGGCAAGCATAAACAACATCAATAACATTCTATCAATCATATTCTAAAAGCTATCAGGGTTGTTTAAACCTTAGGAAGGAAATCTTTTCTTCAAATGTTATTCTTTTTGCCACTTCAAAGAATAATCTCATAATAAATTCTTCAACTCTTAACAACTAAAACCAAGGACTCTTATCTTAGTCACCAAATGACAATTAAACATAATCACATTACTTTATACTTTACCTGTATATTTAGAATTATTATCACCTAGGTTCCTTATAAATGTCATTACTTATAAAGTAAAATTTGAAGATAAACTAATTCTTAAAAGAATCACCTAAATTCACTTCACTCAAAGCATGGGGATTCACTTTGGGTTTTTTACAAAATGCATATCATTACTTATGCATAACAGCATCTTGCTTCTTTAAACATTAGTCCTTATCGGACCAATGATGCTGATTTCAGATATTGGATCTTATATTGTCTCGAAGACCGTGAGTGCAGAATCTTGCAATCACAAAAGGCAAGTTCACACTTGCTCATGTCCTTTGGTTATTTTCTGTAAAGTATTTTACAAATCAAGTGTTGTCATCACCTGCATTTGAAAAAGGTCCGAAAACACTATTTTCATAATGCAGTGATTATAGGTTATTTACCATGAGGTAATAACCTACTATGAAAGTTCCGGTGGTAAAGGAACATATTGCCTAGGACTTAACAACCAATGTCGCCAGTTATTCTTGCGTCGTATATCACGTGTTAACCATGAGATTTGGAATGGGACAGAGAAGTCAGCTGTATCTTATTCCTCTCGCATGTAGCCGGATGTGCAGGTCGTGGCTGTTATCACTCGTAGCATGCATATTAATTGGTAATTTGTAGAGGATATGCAGCATATGGGTGGGAACCCTCAACGTCCCACGATAGTTCTGGCATCTAACGGTCTATACAAACCATTGCCGTAATTCAATGGGTGGGCATGGTGTACACCAAGGAGACATGCAGGGTCGCGAAGGGGGCAGTGATTGGCTTGGATCTTAGACTGGGCCCCATACCAAGGAAGTATGGACAAGGTCATGTCTTGGTTGTGCAACAAGGCTAATATCTCTCATGGGTAAAGTAACGCACATCTACAGAGTGTAAGAACTGCAACTTGTTACTCCTTGTTCCGGGAAGGAGCTGCGAACGCTGCGGGAAAGGAACTCCATGAAAGTTCTGGTAAACCCGTGAAGGCTGACGAACATAGCTTTTCAGAATAAAATCAACCTTTGAAGAAATGTTTATGAAAACTTGCATTGCCTATGACCTATGGTCTGTGGCTGTAGATATAGTGCATCAAACACTCCTTTTCTAGTGAACTTGCTGAGTATGCTCGTACTCAACGTATCTTCTTAAATCTTAACTCTTCCTAGATTCTGAAGCCATTAAGACGACGTCTACATCAAGTTATGCTCCAGGAGTCATCATTAAAAGCTAAAGCCCTTCAATCAAGTCAAGAAAGTCAACATATACATCAAATCAAGTGAAGATGAAGTTACTAATTAGATAGGAATATAATCTATAGCCATAGAACCTATTTCTGTAGCGTATTGCAACAGCAGCAATGCCAGACCATTAATTAAAATATTAGTCTTATTAATATGCTAGTTTTTGAGTTGTTTATTTCTGATTCTTCTTTGTAAGAAGTTTATTTCTCTCTCTTTAACCTAGAGTGTTCTCTGGATCTTGTGTAAAGGGTTGAATTGTAACCTATAGTCATGTCTTGGACCTACTGTATTTCTGTTGTACCACTCTGAGGGATGTAATACTAGTGAACGGTGTTTCATTGATGTTATGTCAACGACTATAGTGTACTACATCATGCAGTGGTATGCTGGGTCACCGCAAGTACTTAGGGCAATTCCGCTTCCAGTGACCTTCTCCCTTGTAGTAAAAGCACTCAGTATCAGTCTTAGGCCCAGCCTTGGTCTTCTTCGCCGGCGCGGTAACTTTCTTACCGCCCTTCTTGAAGTTTCCATTTTTCTTAGACTTGCCTTGCTTCTTGAATTTGGTGGTCTTATTGACCATCAACACTTGGTGCTCTTTCTTGATCTCTGCTTCCACGGACTTTAACATGAAGAAGAGTTCGGGCAATGACTTGTCCATGTTTTGCATATTGTAGTTCATCACAAAGTTCTTGTAACTTGGTGGTAGTGATTGGAGGACGCGGTGAATCCACAAAGCATTAGGAATCACTATACCCAAGCTTTGAAGCTTGCTTGCGTGCCCATACATCTTAAGCACGTGCTCACTAATGGATCTGCCCTCTTCCATCTTGCAGTTAAAGAACTTTTCAGAAGCCTCATAACTCTCAACTGCCGCGTGAGTCTCAAAGATCATTTTGATTTCAAAGACAATATCATGTGGTTCATGGTTCTCAAACCTTTTCTGAAGCTCCGATTCCAAACCATACAAGATAGCACACTGAACTGTGGAGTACAGATTCTTCCGAGCGAGGAAAACATTCTTCACCTCATCGGTAGCATCAGCTGCATGTAGGTCACCCAGCGGTGCATCCAGCACATAGGTCAAATTACCAGCATTGAGGACAATCCTCAAGTTGCGGAGCCAATCTGCGAAGTTGCTTCCATTGTTTTTCAATTTTTATTTCTCTAGCAACGCATTAAAATTTATAGTAGGGGCCGCCATTGATCTACAACATATTTGCATTAGTTTAGATTAAGTTTATGACAAACTGAGTTCTAATTAATAGTTAAATTAATCTAGGTGAACTTCCACTCAAAACAATATCCCTCACATTGTTTTAGTGATCACACGAACCAAATTCACCACATCAAAACCGATCATCACGAGAGATGATGTAGCTTCAATGGCGAACAATCAACATGTTCAACATATCTACTATATGACTCATCTTTACCTTTCGGTGATCTGTGTTCCGAGACCATGTCTGTACATGCTAGTCACATCAAGATCAAACCTTAGATTCCGCATGAGCAAATTTGGCTTGCTCCTGTTGTATACACTCGCAGAATCTAACACACCCGATCATCACGTGGTGCTTCAAAACAATGAGATTTGGCAACGGTGCCTACTAAGTACGAACACTTTATAACTTGATATTTTTTGAGAGGGGTCATCTTATAATGCTACTGTCGCGAACTAAGCAATACAAGATGCACAAAAGAATTAACATCATATGCAATTCATAATATGTGATATGATATGGCCTTTCTTCTTGTGCTTCCGATCTCCATATTCAAGAACAAACATGATCTCCATCATCACCGGTGTGGCATCAAGGTTAATGGCGTCGCTTCATGGTTGTCGTCCACCAGCATCAACTATTACAACTACTTTGAATAATAGACACGTAGGTCTAGACGAAATTAAAATACAACCATATGGCTCCTGTCGGTTGCCGACTTATAATAAGGAACATTGCATACATCTTATATAATCACAATCATGGCCATATCACATCACAGCACACCCCTGCAAAACAAAGTTAGACTCCTCTAATTTTATTTGCATGTTTTACGTGGTTTAGGGCTTTCAATAAGTGTCGTTCTAACATACGAACAAGAACCACAACGTTGATACTAGTATTGCCAATCACCCGTTGTAAATTAAATCTTCACCATGTTGGGATAAACAAGCACCCACAAAGCCACTTATGCAATACGAGTTGCATGTCAAGCATGGAGCAAGTCTCATGAACGATGTCATGTAAGGTTAGCCCGGGCCGCTTCATCCCACCATCCCGCAAGATGCAAAGTACACAAGAAGCAACCGACAACAAAAGCATCAACACCCACAATGACCATTGTGTTCTACTCGTGCAACAGAACTACATATAGACACAGCTCTGATACCACTATAGGGGTTCGTCGCATGGAAAACAAAAAAATTCTACCGCATGCACACAAACAAGACAAGATCTATCTACTAGATTGTAGCAACGAGTCAATTAGAGTACTCATCCTCGAAGATTCTAAAGCGGTTAACGAGAGCAGATTCTCATGGGTGATGTAGTCGTACACTTGTCGATCTCAAGATCACGTAGACGATCCTTCCGGCGCTGCGTTCCGGCAGCGCTTCCGCAGTCGGCCACACGTTCGGTACTCGATGAAGACCTTCCTATCCCTTGTTCCAGCAGGCAGCGGAGGTTGTAGTTCTCCCCTCGCGATTCTGGCAACACGACGGCGTGGTGTCGGAAGTAGAGGGAAAATCCTGCAGGGCTTCGCTTAAGCCGGAGCAGGTTATGGTGGATTTAGAGTTTCCGGTGATATAGGGTTTAGAGGGCCGGAGAGGAGGAGGCATGGCCGGCGGCGGCTAGGGCGGAGACGGAGAGACGACGACGGTGCTAGGCAGCGGCGCGGTGGCTGGCGGCGGCGAGCGACGGAAGCGGCGTTGGGGGTGGCGACTAGGTGGGGAGGGGTTGGTGTTGTGTGTCCTTGGGGTACCCCCTCCCCTCTATTTATGAGAGGGAGGGAAGCTTGGGAGAGGGGAGTTTGAATCCTTCCCCAACTCCCTCTCCTAGTTGGCTTGTGGTGGAGGGAAAGAAGGATTCTTTCCTTCCTCCACTAGGATACATTGTCCAAGTTTGACTTTTCAAACTTGCCTTTTGACTTTCAGTTTGGAGCTTAATTTTTTTCTTGTAAATTCCCAACCAAGTGACCTAGGACATGATTCAATCATTCCACTTATCCATGACACATTCATATACACTTCCCCTTCCGGTCCGGTGAACCTTCTAGACCCTTCTAGAACCTCTTCGATGAAAACATCAGAATCATTCCTGAACTCCGGAATTGGACTTTCCATATATGAATCTTATTCTCCGGACCTCCTCGTGATATCTCGGATCCCATATGAGACTCCAAACAACATTCGTTATCCCTGCTTACATTCCATATCTACTAAACAAATCGAATCCTTAAGTGTGTCTCCCTACGGTTCGTGAATTATGCAGACATGACCGAGACTCTTCTCCGATCAATAACCAATAGAGGAATCTGGAAATTCATATGGCTCCCACATATTTCTACGATTACTTTGCGATCAAAGGAACCACTTACATATGATACCAATTTCCCTTTGTCTCGCGATAGTTTACTTATCCGAGGTGTGATCGTCGGTATCTCTGCATACCTAGTTCAACCTTGTTACCGATAAGTACTCTTTTCTCGTTCCCATGATATGTGATCCCTTGTGAGCCAGTCACATGCTTGCAAGTTAATTGGATGACATTCCACCGATAGGGACCAGAGTATATCTATCTGTCATATGGATGGACAAATCCCACTCTTGATCCATGTGCCTCAAGACATACTTTCCGAACACTCAATGTCACCTTTATAGCCACCCAGTTATGGTGTGTTGATTGATGTCATCAAAGCATCCTTCTGGTGATGGTGATTAGCATGATCTCATGGTCGAAGGAATTAGGTTACTATGTATCAGAAAGCTTATAGCAAATGAACTAATGAAATGACTTGATATTTATGCTACGCTTATCTATAGGAGTATGTCTGTCATACCATTATCCTAATGATATGATCTTGTTGTTAACAACATCTCTATGTTCATGATCCAGAAACCATGATCATCTGTTAACCAACAAGCTAGTATTATAAAGAGGGTTTGTTAGGGACTCTAATTTAGTTTACAAACCACACAAGTATTAATGTTTCCTATTAACACTATTATAGCATGAATGTAAACATTTATCATAAACACAAAGATATAATAATAACTACTTTTATTATTGCCTCTAGGGCATATCTCCAACATGATTTGTTTGAATGTTACAAATTATCAAGCTTGGAAGAGCAAGAGGAAGGACTTTCTATATGTAAAGGAATACTGGAAGATGGTGTTCTCCACTGAGATAGCCATCGATATGAAGCAAGATCAGTGGGAGATACTTCATCTCCAAGCTTGTGGGTTCATCCGATAGTGGGTAGATGATAATGTTTTGAACCATATCATTGATGAGACGCATGCACAATCCTTATGGAGGAAATTAGAGGAGTTGTATGGCCACAAAGAAGGTGCCAAAAAGATGTTCTTGATCAAGAAATTGATATGTTTGAGATACAAGGAGGGAACTCCAATTGCAAATCATGTGAATGAATTTTGGGGCATTATAAATCAGCTATCTTCAATGCCAATCACATCTGAAGATGAAATGAGAGCCTTGCTGCTACTTGGCTAATTATCGGACATTTGGGAGACCTTTAAGGTCACCACATGCAATTAAAAACCTAATGGAATTGTCACTTGGAACCTTGTAAAGACCGAGGTACTAAATGATAAGTCCAGAAAAAATTACTGATAAGGATGGTTCTTCCTCACATTCTGAAATATTAGTGACTGAGTCACGGAGGAGAAGCAAGTGTGAAGGTCAGAGTAAGGGAGGACAAATAAGTATACGCAAATCAAGAGGCAAAGATAAGTAGGATGGTATTATATGCCATCACTGCCATGAGAAGAGCCACATCAAGTGGCATTATAAACAATGTAAGAAATGTAAAAAAAGTTTATAGACAAACCGACAGTGGTAGTGATAGTGAGGGAGTCTGGATTGCTTGTTGAGGATATCATGTTTCTCATGCATGAAGAACATGATGGCAGCGATGGTTCCACTATTTAGGAGAGGATCACTATAGTTTCTAATGATACCATCAGCCTTGTGGATGGCGATGAGGTGACTTTGATTCTGGACAACGGTGCTACCATGCATGCTACATCTCATAGAGAGTTCTTCACCAACTACACAACATGTGATTTTGGTGTTGAGGAGTTGGGAAATAGTAACAGAGCAGAAATCATTGGAAGAGGGTATGTGCGCTTAGAGACTGAAAATCGTATGACACTAGTCCTCAAGTTGGCGAGGCATGTTGAGGCCCTTTGGCTCAAACATTATCCTGGTTGGATTGCTTGATGTAGACTAGTACTTCATCAGATTTGGAAATGCATAATACAAGCTCACTAAAAGGAAATCTGATTATTGCAAAAGGTAACATGGTTTTAGTTTTGTAAATTTTTCATTCTAATCTTTCTAATGCGTGTGTCAATGCATTGCAGAAAGAGGATGCTTGTGATTTGTGGCACAAGAGACTTGGGAACATGAGTGTGAAGGGGATGACGATGCTAGTGAAGAAATATTTATTGAAAGGCGTGAAAGGTGTTCACATCAAGAAATATTGAGATTGTCTAGCGGAGAAGCAACACAGAGTTGCATTCAAGAGTCAACCTCCTCACAAGAAGCCTGAGGTGTTGGACTTGGTACATTCCGATGTTTAGAAAACATCGGTGAGGTCAATGGGTGGAGTAACGTACTTTTTCACATTTATTAATGAATTTTCCAAAAAAGGTTTGGGTCTATGTCTTGAAGACCAAAGATCAAGTACTAAGTGTATTCAAGCAATTCCAAGTCCCAGTTGAGAGAGAAACTGAGAAAAAGATCAAGTGTCTTTGCACTGATAATGGGGGAGAGTATATTGGCCCATTTGATTCCTATTGGAAGGAGTAGGGAATTAGGCACCAATTTACTGCTCCGAAGACACCACAACTAAATGGTCCTGCTAAGAGGATGAATAGGTAACTTTTTGAGAGAGTTAGATGCTTGCTATTGAGTGCAAAGCTTTGTAAACATTATTGGGGTAAGGCTTTGTCGACTGCAATTTATCTTATTAATCTATCACAAAGTTATCATTTGCAAGGAGATGTTCCAAACAATGTCTTTTATGTCAAAGACGTCTTGTATGATCACTTGAAGGTTTTTGGGGTGCAATGCCTTTGTTCATACCCCTCAAGATGAAATGTCAAAGCTTTATTCAAAGACATGACAATGCATATTTCTTGGCTATGGAGGTGATCAGTTCGGCTATAAGTTGTATGATCCAATAGTAAGAAAGGTTGTGAGAAGCCGTGATATTGTGTTTTTGAATACCAAACAATTGAGGATATTGTGAAGACATAGGTGTAGGTTCCGGAGCAAGTTTCGGTGCATTTTTCTCCTAAAAACAGCAACAAGATAGATCTAATTTTGACCTAGTTCCTACAGATTCATCTCAAAAAGAAGCTGAAGATGATGATGCAGAAGATGTGCAAGATGATGCACATAGTGGTACATGTGAGGATGCTCCCTAGCAGCAAGAGTATGATGCTAAAAAACATGATCATGATCATCAAACACCTGAATCGGATAGTTCACCAGCTTGTCCATTCAGATGGTCTAGCTGAGGCCGTGTTCTTTCCACCAGGTATGATTCAGACCAATATGTGGTGTTATTGTCTAATGGTTCAGATCCTGAGTGTTTTCAAGACGAAATAAAAGATGAGAACAAGGAGTGGAATAAGCTATGTAAGAAGAGATGAATTTCTTGCATAAGATTCATACTTATGAGTTAGTGAAGTTTCCAAAGGGCAAGAAATTTCTAAAGAAGAAGTGAGTGTACAGAATGAAGCAAGAAGAGCACACATCACATCCAAGGTACAAGGCCATGCTAGCTCTAAAAGGATTCTGTTAGATAAAAGGTATTGACTTAGAAGAAATATATTTCTCCGCTGGTGAAGATGACATCAATCCGAATGATCCTTGGCATGGCAGAAAATCACAACTTGGAGGTTGATCAAATGGATGTGAAGACATCTTTCTTTTACAGAGTGTTAGAGAAAGAAATCTACATGGTGCAGCCTGAGGGGTATCTTGTTAAAGGCAAAGAAGACTATGTGTGCAAATTAAAGAAAAGTATCTATGGCCTAAAACAAGCACCAAGACAACGGTACATGAAGTTTGAATCTTTTATGGGTGAGCAAGGCTACAAGAGGTGCATCTCAAACCATTGTGTATTTATTTAGAGGTTCTCGGGTGATGATTTTATCATGTTGTTGCTCTATGTTGATTATATCTTGATTGTTGGCAAGAATGTCTCAAGCTAGAATAAATAAAGAGTTGATCAAAAGTTTTGCCATGAAAGATGTGGGTCCAACAAAATGTATTCTCAGCATAAGAATTGTGAGAGAAAGAAAATCCAACAAGTTGTTACTTGTCTCAAGAAAAATATATTGAGAAGGTACTTGGTGAGTTCAAGATGGATGAGGAAAAGGATGTGAGTTGTCCACTTGCAACTCATTTCAAGTTGCATAAAAACATTGTCCCTCCACTAAAGAGATGGAAAATAAAATGCAGAAAATTTCTTATGCTTCAACGGTTGAGAGTTTGATGTACGTTATGGTGTGCACACGGCCTGACATTGCTCAAGCGGTTAGATTTATGTCCAATCCAAGAAGACAACATTGGAAAGGCGTGAAGTGGATTTTAAGGTATCTCCGGGGCAACACTAATACGAAGCTTTGATTTGGTGGTAGTGACCCCAAGCTGATTGTATATTCAAATTCAGACTTGGCTGGAGATGTGTAGATGGAAGGAAGTCTATTTCAGATTATTTGTTTACCCATTCAGGCGAGTAGTGACATGGCAAAACAGGTTGCAAAAGTGTGTGGCGCCGAACACAATTGATCAATTTAATTATAGTAACTGGTATGAGCAAAGAGCTATTATGGCTGAAATGATTGACTTGTGAGCTCGGTTTTGACCAAGACAAGTACATGTGATGTTTTGTGGCAACCAAAGTGTCATTCATATGAGTAATAATTTGAGCAGGTAAACGTTGTCCAATGAAGCTAAAATTTGATGTGTATGTTAGAGACTCCTATATCCGCTTGTCTACTAAATTTGGTGTTGTTTAGATATGTGGTTCAAAAAACAGTTTGCTGATTACTGAAGATGATAGAAACCGTGATATTTGTGCTTTTATGTGATCTTTTGTTGTTATTGCCGGTAAGCAATATGCCTGAGTGCTTTGATTATTCTATTTTCGCTGCGTATCTATTGATCGAAGCTATATTCGAAGTTCGTTGCAAGCTATGGAACCGTGTATATCTCCCCCAATCGAAACGGAACCGGGGATTATATCCTCCAGTTACACCTAACCCATTGAAATGATGCAAAATCCGCCGTGGTCTCTTAGAGTACCAATCATTACCATGTTCGACTGATCGAAGCATCCGTTAGACCGTTACGCGGCAGATATAGTACGCGACAAAGCAGCTGGCCTGTCCAGAGTCTCTGACCCGCGTGAAACGAAACGAAACAGCGTGTCTATCTATCCTCAGATTCGGCCGTGCTTCCGGCAATCGTGTCTGTCACCTCAGGTTCGTTGGGCAGTTACGCAAGCACGTCTTCCCGCGAGACAGAATCAAACGCCAGCTAGCTAGCCAATTCAATCAGGAAAAAATATATGCATGGACTCGGCTCGATTGGCACTACAAGCAAGGAACAAAAACATCCACGTCCACACGGAGGAGCACGAGACGACGCAACGAATAGATCCCAGCTTCACGAGTGTGCCGCCGGCAGCCTCACCGGCCGCTGGGTCTCTGTCCAAAAACGCTTTCCGTCCGTCCGAGCAAAAGGCAAATGGCAGCTCCAGGACCCAGACCGGCATCACGTCCGCCAGTAATAAATATAATAACACCAGAAAAATGCCAACTGAGCGTAGATAATAACAATGGATTTTATGGTCGTGTGCGAATTGGGAACGGGTCGTGCATATATGGGAACGGATTTTATGGGAACGGATAATGCCAACTGAGCGTAGATAATAACAACAACAACGCAGAGGTCGTTGGCTCGTCGCAGCGTCGGGAGCATTTCCCAATGATGAGCCCCTTCTCCTCCTTCCTCGCCCTCCTCCTCCTCGCCGTCGGCTTCCGGATCCACGGCGCCGACGCTCTCTCAGGTGAGGCTCGCGAGCTCGATCAACCTTCCTTGTTGTAGTAGGACTCAGCGAGCTAGCCAGCAGCGGACCAACCTCGTGTCGTGCGCATTCTTCCGTTGACAGGGTACCAGATAAACTGCGGCGCGGGCGCGGAGCGCGTGTTCGGGAACGTGACATGGCTCCCCGACGCCCGGTTCATCGCCACGGGGAACGCCACCGACATCCTGATCCCGTCCCCGGCGGCCGCGACGATGGCCACGCCGACGCTCTCCTCGCTCCGCTACTTCCCGGACACGTCCGCCAGGAAGCACTGCTACGTGGTCCCCGCGGCGAAGGCCGCCAAGTACCTCGTCCGCACCACCTACTACTACGGCGGGTTCGACGGCGGCGCGGCGCCCCCGGTCTTCGACCAGATCATCGACGGCACGCGCTGGAGCCAGGTGGACACGGCAAGGGACTACGCGCGCGGCCGCGCCACCTACTTCGAGGCCGTCGTGGTCGCCGCGGGGAAGGTCATCAGCGTCTGCCTCGCCAGGAACGCCGCCACCGCGGCCGGGTCCAGCCCCTTCATCTCCGCGCTCGAGGTCGTGCCGCTCGATGACTCCGTCTACAACTCCACCGACTTCGCCTCCTACGCCCTCAGCACCATCGCGCGCCACAGCTTCGGCCACGACGACGGCTCCCTCGCCGTCAGGTACGTAACACATGGCATCGTGGCGATCCTCTGCCTCTCTCTGCTACGGATTTCGTACGCCATTAGCCATGAATGATCAAGCGAAATGTGCATCCGTTTCAGCGGCGATTCGGGCGATCAGTTCAGCCGGTACTGGGAGCCGTACAGCGACGGGACCAGCCCGGTGGTGGAGAGCCAGGGGAGCGTGGAGCCGGGGGCGTTCTGGAACAGGCCACCGGAGGGCGTGTTCCGGCGAGGCGTGACGGCCAGCCGCGGGGACGTCCTCGAGCTGCAGTGGCCGCCGGCGCCGCTGCCCAGCGCGACCTACTACCTGGCGCTCTACTTCCAGGACAACCGCACGCCGAGCCCGCTCAGCTGGAGAGTCTTCGACGTCGCGGTCAACGGCGAGCCCTTCTTCGCCGGCCTCAACATCTCCACGGAGGGGTCGATGGTGTACGGCGCCCAGTGGCCGCTCTCCGGGCAGACGAATATCACGCTGACGCCCGCGCCGGGGTCGCCGGTCGGGCCCGTGATCAATGCCGCGGAGCTCATGATGGTCGTGCCACTCGGAGGGAGGACTCATCCTAGAGACGGTAATAACCGATCGATCGCTGCTGCTCCCATGCGCCAAGCAAGCCGCCATTGCTGGTTCACTACTTGCTCGGGGTAACTGTGTAAATCATCCGTCCATTTCATCACGTCTCTGCAGTGATCGGCATGGAGACGCTCGCGAGAGGCTTCGCCAATCCGCCGTCAGACTGGAGCGGCGATCCTTGCTTGCCCGTGGGGAACTCATGGACCGGCGTTTCCTGCAGTCAAGAACCCCTTGCTCGAGTAACTGCACTGTAAGTTACAACTCCTAATTACTGTAGATGACAACTGAAACAGGATCTGGTGTTGTGCAAACAAGATCTGTATGTTTATGTTTCAGTCTCTGAACCATGACTCAATTCCATTGTGACTTTTATTACTGCAGCAACCTGACGAACTTCAATGTTGGAGGATCAATATCTGACCACATTGCTAATCTGACTGCAATCTCGAGCATGTAAGCCTCTAGACACAAACTGATGTTAGATGTTAGTCTTGTTAGATGTGTGTGCTATATGAAAAGTTCAATGCGTGACTTCAGAAAATGTTTTGTTGCAGTTGGCTTGTGGGGAACAATCTGACGGGACCAATTCCTGATACGAGCCCCCTACATCACTTGTCTTCTTTGTAAGTACTACTACATGAACATATAGGAGTACATGGTTGCTTGTGCAAAATGATTCTTAGGAGGTTCATTATAGCTACTACTCACCACATGAAGATGCTGTGTCTGTTTCCTTTTCACTAATTCGGATTGCATTTCTGACCTGAAGGCACCTGGAGAGCAACCAATTGACTGGGCCGATGCCTCCGCTGCTGGGAGACCTTCCAAAGCTTCAACAACTGTAAGTGGCCTGAACATGCAAGGAATTCCAACGTACTACCCATACTTGGCCAAGTTGCTGCTACATTATCCACATATAATCTTGCTGACATGTTTCAGTTGAGTCTGCCGCTAATTTTAATAACTCAAACTCTTGTTCCACAGGTTTGTGCAGAGTAACAATTTACAGGGCCCCATTCCAGACAACCTCAAGAACAAACCTGGCCTTACATTCCAGTGAGTAACCGCGAGCGTTGCATCTACTGTAGTACTTTAAACTTGTGATACCCTTGCAATCCTACCTACTACACCTGGGAATGACAGACGATTTTATCTTGCTTTGACAGGTACACACCTGGGAATAACCTCAGCTAACAATAATGTTACTAAGAGGAGCCGAATACCTGAAGTTCATGGCCACCGACGGAAAACAGTATGGCATCGAGGAGACGCATGTTTCGACTGCAGACAATGTTTTCTTTTCGTTCTAGTATTGCCGACGTTTTGTTCTTTCTCTGTATTTTTTTGGGAGGCAAAAGTGTTCTGGTATATATGTAACTATACTGCACAGTTCTTGATTCCATTGATTTATCTGTATATGTAAAGATGTAAATTTGTGACAAAGGCTGACAAGAAGGTAATTAGGGCCTCTTTTCTCTTGGTTGTATTCATTAATCGATATAGAGGCGGCAGCAACCCCTTATTTCCAAGAAAAAGGAAGGTGGTCTCTGGTCTCCTTGATCTAAGGGTTAAGCAAAGAATCTTTTGGATGATTCTGATCTTTAGGAAAACACTATGTCATGTGTATGTTTTGCAAGATTCTAACTCGTGCATTTCTCTCAAGATTGATATATTTCAGATTACAACCTCCATAATCTGACATGTCAGTAAGATTTTGTGATGTTTTAGTGTTGTAATTAAACAAATTGAAAGACACATCTATCGATTAGCGGGGGAAGAGGGTTAAACATACGATTCAAAATTATGAGAAAGTTGCCAATTTTACCAAATTATTTTCCAAAAGTTTCCTATAGACACCCTAGCATTAATTCTATGAAGATAAAGTTGTAAAAATGTAGTCAGCATAAATAAGAGTTGAGAGGATCGCAAACACAAGGATGTAGACCCGTGATTATTGATGCAACGATACATCCTATTTGGAAAGGTCCACATACAAAGTCCTACGACCATAAAAGGTCTAGGCCACCAAGGCCCACCAATATATTTGATATAGGATGGACCCACTGTCGCGAAAATCGGTCACACCGATTACCCCTAAATGAAGATTAGCACACACCTTATATGATTTGAAAATACGAAGTAGAATAAGTTGTAATTTCAACACCACTGGTGTACTAACTCACGGATTTGGGGTAACTGGTGCGACCAGTTTTTCCAATAGAGTGGCATCAAAGTTCAAGGTTTGCACAATGGTTGTTGCTCGCAGTGGCTATGGAAGATGGCCCTAGCACAAGTGGTAGATAAAATATGGATTCTTTCAAATTACTCATTATTGACGTCCTTGCTGGAAGACATCTTTTATTGGAAGGATTTGTATGAACAAATTGTGAAACAAAAGATACTGACCGGTGTCACAAAAGAAAAGCATGGAGAGTACCAAATCAAAAGGCAGTAGGTATGATTCGATTGTTCACCAATCACAATATATTTCACCATGCTGCAAATGACACAAATGTGCATGAGATATGGCAGAAGTTGGAGTCAATGTATGAGAGGAAGATAGCTATGAACAAGACCTTGATGATGAAAATATTCAAATACATATTTATGAGCTAAACTACTAATTCCATGCTCCATCACTCACATAAATCTTCACATAAAAGTGGAGATTTCCGGAGCTTCATGAACTTTGGGGATCCCACAACTCGAAGGCTGTCAAGTGACACCAAACCTCCTATGAGGCACTCACCCTCCATAAGTAACAAGTATTTGGTGCCTTTACTTGGATAATGAACCCTTCCAAATTTCTCAAAATAAAAATCTAAAATCCCCAAACATATCTCACAAAGATTAGGGTGCAGTTGATGAGAGCTCACAAGCAAAAATTACAAGTGGGGGTAGCGGGACGTGTGTGTGCGTTGGAATGTGGGGGAGGGGTTCCACTCAAAATTCCATCATACCCCCCCACCCTCCACCCCCACCAAAGGCTAGGAGCAACCCTATATACGCAAGGTTAAAAATCATACCATCAACGAAAAAAATAATCATTTGAAAGTTTCACAAAACACACTTGAAGAGGGAGAACACATTTTTCAAAAGCGTTGGTAACAACACTTGGACTATTGAGCCGTCTAGTAACACTTCAAGAACCACAACACTTGGGAGGTACCAGTCATGTATGCTCGGAGGTTTTCTAGACCCAAAAGGCAATCTTGTGTCCAAAACAGAGATAGAGATGCAATAGTAATAGACAAAATTCACCTAAAAGTTCAAGACCTAACATAACACTTTCCAAAAATGGCAGAACAAATAAGTCCTAACTTGGAGGTGGTTTCAAAAAAACACCATTTAATACTCGCAGGGCATACTAGAACTGCACCCGACGAGGACAAACTACAAACTTAGAAGTACCAATTCAGATTTACCGAATGAAACATGACACCCTACGAAATAGAGCTAGTTTTGGAAACTAAGCTTGGAAGATTTGGATCCACACTTAGGATTTCTCTCACTAGCTCTATTCTCGCTCGGCTAGGAGGCACGGCATAGAGTAAACTTTTTATTTGAGATGAAAACATGATAACTTGTTATAAAGTAGGCCAATAAAAGAATGTAAAAAAGTGTATCGAAACACAACCAATTTTGAATCTGTCATCGAAACTAAGCTAGCGGTGGAATTAGGTAGTGAGTCAAGATGAGTTATAAAACAATGTTTAGCATCACGATTATCCGTTGGTGTGCTGGAAATCATTATTTTGTCTTTTTCTTGGGTTACTACTTTTTTATCCTTGTTGGGTGCACCTAGCATTCTAATTCTACATGATATAATTAGATATACTTTTTGTGAAAAAATTAGATATACTTTTACTTTACATGCAGACCAGCCCAATCCGACAGTAGACGCCATTTAGCGAATATCTGATTTTCGATGGTAAATTGGACACAAATTATTCATAGACAAGTGAATTTTATTCTTTTGCTCGGGGTGAATTTTATTCATAGACAAGTGAAATTGGACACAAACTATTCATAGACAAGTAAACTGGACACAAATCCGACAGTAGAGCAAGGAAGAGATTGGAGTTCTCAAGCGTGACGGGACCGCGTGTTACACGGAAACGTGGCCACACACAGTTGCCGGAGAAAAGGAAAAGGTCGAACCCAAACTGAGAAACGGTTCGATTGCAGGCCGTGCAAAGCCCGGGGTCGTTCCGAGGTTGTCCGCGAGCCAGCCCGTTGCCCGACCGGCCGACTTGGCCTCCCTGCCAAGATATCTCTCCAGTCGTCTCCAACCTATCCCCCCTCATTCCTCGCGGTCACCGGCATCGCCACATCGTCCACTTCGCCGGCGATGAGCTCCTCCTCTTCCCAGACGCGTACCCCATCCCCACGCACATGAATCCTCCAACCACCATCCCCGCACGCATGAATCCGCCGAACCCCACCCCGCTCCTCTCCTTGCGTCCCAGCAACCCCTCCATCCCCCTCCCCCGCCGCCACCGGCGCCCCCACCCGCCCCCTCCCGCGGCCGCCAACACCACCGGCGCCGCCTCGCCGCAGGAATGGTTCCGCCCGCGCCGCCCGACTGACTCCGACCCCTCCACCTCCGGCGGGCGCGTCGCGGCGCGCGACCCGGGCGTGCGCGTCAAGGCCAAGGACGGCGCCGAGGAGAAGAAGGGGGAGCGCAAGAGGAGGTGGTGGGAGCGGTGGTCCAGGGACAAGGAGAGCTACCTGGTCGACGACGTGGACGCGCTCCCGATACCCTTGACCATTCCGGGCACCGAGCCCATGTCGCGGGAGGAGCTCGACCGCAACCTCAGCTGCGACGTGATGGTCGATGTGGGTGCCGGTCTCCGTATTTCTGTTTCTATTACGGTGATTTAAGCTAGGATCTGGTGCCAATTTTGAGATGCATGTTTTGTGTTGTCTTTGGATTGAAGGAGTGCAAAACTGTTTCGTACGAGTGGACTGGCAAGTGCCGGAGCTGCCAGGGCTCGGGACTCGTGACCTACTTCAGGAAGAAGGGGAAGGAGACCATCTGCACATGCGTACCATGCGCTGGCATCGGTGAGATTTCTTGGTCTTCAATTGGTTACCCTGCTTCGTTGTTACTATTGCACACTAGGAAAAGGAATGAGATACAACATTGCTATCCAGATCTTCCTGCCATGGAAGTTGCAATTGCCGATGTCAGAAGCAAGCTTGAGTTAAGGCTTGCGATTTTGCGATAAGCTGTGACGTTGTGATGAATTGGGACTTTAGAAAGATAATTTATCCTACAACCTTAACTGACAGTGGAGGCGTTACTGGTGGAGGCTTAATAAACAATATAGTCCTCAGGCAGCTGAATTGGAATTAAGCATCTTATAGTCTTGGTTGCAGATTCTAGCGAGTAGCAATACTGATGAAAGCTTATGTTAATCAAAAGAATGTAGATGGCTGTAGCACTTTCTTTTTGAGATGAGGTACTGCATAAATTACATACAGTGCCACAATTATGTAGCTCTTGACATGTTGATGCATAACAAGTCAACTATGCTGGGACTTCCATTGACCTAGAATCCAATGTATTTGTCTATCATATCTATATTCAGGAATAGTTGGATTACCAAACTATCTTATTTTCATCTGACCATGTTAAGTGACCATTGGACATGTACCAGTGATATAGCTATATTCCACCCAAAAAACAATCACAGGATTTGTTTTGCAAGGACAAAGTAAATATCCGACACTTAATTCTGTGGACATTATGGTTAATAACAGACAGCGGTAGATGTTATCTGTCTTTCCAATACATGAAGCTGCCCCTGCCCATCCCTCAGCTACGCCATTGGAAACAGTAGCATGCTACCAGTTCACCATCCTACAAGCCTTGCCTTTGTATACAGACTCTTTCTCACTCTTGTATGTTAAAGACCAGCAAAATTTGTTCCGCAATTTCTGACTAAAAATTTACGATGTATCGTATCTGTTTTAGAAGTCTCATGTTGATGATAAATATTGTTGTCTTTGCTATGTTTGATCAATCCTTACCAAAACCAGTAACTATATGTGATATGTCCATAATGTTATGAACTTATAATTTGGTTACAGCAAAATAAATGCTCTAGATATTCTCTTTTTACATTGATCAGTCTGCACCATTATATTCTGTCTCCACCAAAATAAGCAGTCAAGATATTTTTCTCCCAATTATTGAAGGAATTTCTAGGTTTTTTATTTCTTTAAAAGGATTACTGCGCGGTTTTTTTGCCTTCAAAGCAAAGGAGCTGCCTTAGATGCCGGCACTATTTATATTTTACATAGATAAAATACGTATTCAATTAGAAAACTGAAGTAAACTTGTATATCAACTAAATAAACAATAAAAAGTGGCACATGGATCATACAGACCCTCCAGTAGATTTCCCCACCTACTGCAAATATTAATTATTCTCATAAGTCAATGTGATATTAGTTAGAACTTAGTATGGCTACCCATACACCTTCTCACGTTCATTATACTCGTAGTTTTCAAGAAGAAGCCATCGAAGAACCTAGAAATGGACAGAATAACATAACTAACAAATATGAAAAGAGATTGTGAATTTGGCAGTAATTGGAACTTTTGATAAGTTGATTAGACAGAAAGCTACGTTCTATGCAAGTCACTGCTCGACCAGCTTGTCTAAATCTGAACTTGGAGTCTCGCCCATGCTCGGGGGACTCGATGGTTCCCGAGGCCGTGTTTGAGCCCAAGCCAATTACCGTTGTTATCGAATTTGACCTATTTGGATCTCTTCATCCACAGTGCTTTCCCACCATGCAACTAAAATACCAGATGATCCTATTCAGACTGGCTTCAGTTGGTTCATATAAACCAGATTCATGGTCTAACAAAAACAGTGGTAGTGGAAATTACTATCCTATATCCTATGATTCCTATGGCTATGTGACATATAGTGAACTGAGCAGAACTACAAGTACAGATGTTATGCCTTGATATGAAGAAGCATAGGGAGACTATCTTAATCTAAATTAAGTTGCCTTGATATGCCATCAGGTTACTAGCTGAATTTTTTTCAAGCGAAAGCTTGAAAATGCATCAGATATTGGACTTAACGTAAGGGCATGATTTTAACTACTAACAAAGAAATCTAATACTGCAGCTATTCTGACCTGATGGATAAAACACCTGATGAGATTTTCCTTAGACCTGTAGGTGTCTTACATAACATTTTTTCGACCACTGTCTTACATAATTGTATATCCTTCTTGTGAGTGGATGACATGATGGTTGGCTGATACTCCCAGATTGTGTAGCTTGGACTAATCAGACCTTCCAGTATAGAACGTTGTGTTAATTTTCTTCTTTCCTTAAGAAAATAAGATCTTGACATCTTTTCCATACCATGGAGCCTTTTACTGCAATCACTGCACATTCCTTCTGGCAGAAATTATGTGCTGACTTTTTTGTCTGTCCGACGGGCATCTTATTTGTCTTGCAGGCTACGTTCGGAAAATTACATATCGGGAGGGCGCAGAGAATTTGGACGAGTTAGACAATGGGAGACCACCATAATTTGATGGTGCTGTCTGTTTGGCGGCGGTAATTTTACTAACTGGTGCTGAATAGATTGTGTTTACTACACGTGATTCTTTTTGCTACACAATTTCTATTTCAGGCACGGTACAGGACAGGATGCCATTCTTTAAGCATTGTAAACTTGTCTGTCTAGTTATTGTACCCTCTTGTTCTTGAATTACAGATGTATGATTACAATCCACAAAGAAGGAAAGAATAAAATTTAAGAGATCAATTGGACAAGTTGTCGAAGAACCTTTTGGCTTGTATTGCTCCAAGCAGCTACATATGAGATTCTTGCTTTGCATGTCGGCGTGTTCCATCTTTTGCCCTCGTTTCTGGTTTCAGATTGCTTTAGTGCAAACTCTAGAGGAATCTCAACTTTGTAACTTTCTGCAGCATTTGTATTCTGGCGGCCTAACGCTGTTCACGCCGTACATATAAATCTCCATGAGGGCACACGGAAACAGATCAATTAACCTTCTCCATCATCTCTGGCTATACAGCAAATCAGTTGCAAGATGTCGCACCTGAGCATTCTGACCTTCAAGTACAACCTAGCGAAGCTCCGGTTTAAGCCTGACCGGCCAGCCGTAAGGCTGCTGTCCTCCAAGGACCGGCAGCCCTCCGACCTGACCATGTACAAGCTCGAGGACGAGGAGATGAGGAAAGTGTTCAACAAGATAGCCGGCGAGCGAGGCCGGATCTCGAGGGCCGATCTCCAGGCGCTCCTGCAGAGGTTTGATAAACCCGATGCCATGGGCGAGGCTAGGCGGATGATCTGCGCCGCCGACACCAACAAGGACGGGTACATGGACCTGGATGAGTTCATGGAGGTCCACAAGAACGGCGTGCAGCTGGGGGACATTCGCCGGGCCTTCTTCGTGTTCGATCAGGACAGGGACGGCAGGATCACCGCCGAGGAGGTCATGGACGTGCTGCTCAAGCTCGGGGAGAGGTGCAGCCTCGAGGATTGCCGCAAGATGGTGAAAGAGATCGATAGGAACCATGATGGGTTCGTCGACATGGATGACTTCATGGCCATGATGACTCGCCCGAGGAAGAAGGCTTGAGCATCCTCATGTTAGAATTTGTGATCGTCATGCCTACTTATTATACTATGTAATCACCATGCCTACTTAATAAAAACTATGTACTCACGTCAATAATCTACCAGACTGGAAACAAATCCTGGTTTAGATAGTCTGAGATGGTCGTCATCTCTTCTGATGCGTATAACAAAAAAACTGGGACTTGATTGCAGCTATGCTAAAGCAACGTACATAATAGTAAAACGCATATATGTTTAACCTTAACCAGCATATGGAGTCACATAGTTAACACCATCACACCGATAAGATCAGCAAATATGGAATAAAAGCCAAAATAGAGATATCTGCAAGCTCAAGGCACAATTTGCATGGAGAAACTGTATATAGTTCGTGTGAAGCCAGCTAGGTGAACCTATTCTTTAGCAGAATAATTTCGTTGTTAGAAGTCCTTTTGTAATAGACTATAACATACGTAGTTTCCTAAAAATTCATGTTCTCCTTGCGGGAAAAAAAATTGCCCGGAGATCACACCACGATACGCAAAACATGGTTTAGCCGGGATTCTTTAGATCATACTTCCTCCGTTTCAAAATATAAGATGTTTTAGGTTTGTAAAAAAAATGTGTCTAGACTTCACAAAGCTAAAACATCTTATGTTTTGAAATGGAGGGAGTAGGAATGACTACACATAATTTTGATTGGAGTGCACAAAAATGATTGCACAACACACGGGAAAACTGCAAGAAGAGCGGGTTGGCTTGACACAAGAACATCACAGAAAGTATGTCTTGATCGTACACTGAAGTTTATCTGAAACTGAGGCAAGCGAAACCAGTTAACAGGAATTTGGTAGCACCGTTCCCTTTGATCAGACGGTATTTGCAAGAAAAAAAATCCTAAATGTGCAAATCCTACACAGACCCTATAAAATTCCTGCAATCCAAAGAGGGTCTCTACGGAAATAGCTTTTTGTTTGGTCACGAGGCACTCGTTAGTCGTTACAAACAATATATCACTGCAGAATATTCGACACGTAATGATACTGCCAACCTAGAATCTAGTTCCATCTTTTGCATAGTTATCAGGTCAGATTTTTGTTGAAGCACTCAACCGACTTGTAATAGACTATTATATAGATAGTTTCCCCAAAATTCATGTCCTTCGTTATGGAAAAAAAAAATATTTGAGCCCCCTCCACGGCTCTATCCTTGGTTATCACCACGGGGTTTAATCTTGTTGCCTAGGGCAATAACAGAGAATAATTCACAGAGTACTCCACCACGAGAGTGAAAGTATGGGTCCCCACTCCATGTCCTTGCTTAGTAAAAAGCCAAACCACTCACGGATGGCTTTTGTTTTATCTTTAAAAGCATTTCCAAGTCCTCTTCCTACCTACGCAATTCTCTATTTTTGTTCGTGATCATCTTAGGCGAAAGGATATGTATAATTGATGTAAGATCCAACCATCTAGAGATCATCATATACTTCTACAAAGCCGTATATTTTGGAAATATATATATGTCCGGGAAAACATATAACTCACATATATAAATTCACTAAAAAACACAGGAATATAATTCTGCATACAATGGTGATTTTGAGTTCTTGGGCCACATAGAGCCTAATCTTAAGAAGAAGGGAAGGGTTACTTCATTGTGAGCAAGTTCGATGATATATATTAGTGAGGGAGTCATATCTAAAAAAAATGCAAGGCGAGATCCCACTTTGTTTAATCGAGCATGCAAGTGATCACAAACATATTTTTTTAAGAGAAAAGGATTTGAAAAGATATTCGGATTTGGTAAACATCAGTACTCTGGTGCATTTCCCGAAACATGCTTTTCTACCCTTTATGTAAAATTTAAAATCGGTGTTCCATCATGGATCTCCTCAACATTGACCAATGTGCTTCAATTGTCTGGAGATCATTCATACCACGATCAGCAAAACATAGTGAAGCTAGGGCTTCTTTAGATCGTAGGAATGAATACACATAATTTTGATTGGAGTGCACAAAAATATTGCACAACACACATGAAAACTGCAAGAATAGCGGTTTGGATTGATGAAAGAACATCACAGGAAATATGTCTCGATCGTACACTGAAGTTTGTCTGAAAGCGGGGCACGTGAAACCAATTGGAAAGAATTTGGTACTTTCTCCGATCCATATTATTATTCTTAATTTTGTCTAGATATGAATACATCTAATTTGAATACTTAATTAGATACGTACGAATCTAGACAAAATTAAGAACGTTAATATGGATAAGAGTGTGTAGCACCATTCCCTTTTGATCAGACGGTATTTGCAAGAAAAAACTCTTAAATGTTCAAATCCTACGCATACCCCCATAAAATTCCTGCAGTCCAAAGAGGGTCTTAATCTACGGAAATACGTAGCTTTTTGTTTGGTCATGTGGCACTCGTTACAGTGGAGATTCGACACGTAATGATACTGCCGACCAAGAATCCAGTTCCATCTTTTGCATAGTTATCAGGTCCAGATTTTTGTTGAAGCTCACGCTTACTTACGCCTTGTAGATTCGCATATTATGTGCCGGCATTATTTGTTTAGCTTTGCACGATTCCGATCTATCAATGCTGCCTACTCAGGCACACCCGGCCGTGGCCATTTCTCGCTCAGTCCACGTGCCGCAGATTCTTTGATTCGTTCAAAGGTTCAACTGTATATGACCAGACAATAATAATCTTATTCCAACCGGATTTCGCGTGCGTGCGTGCGTGCGTGCGTGCGTGCGTGTGGGTGCGTGCGTGCGTGCGTGTGTGCGTGCGTGCGTGCGTGCGTGCGTGTATATAACGAAATCTGTTTAAAAATATAAGATATTTTAGATTAGTAAAGCTAATGTATCTAGACACATTTAAATATGTAGGTTTAAATGAATCTAGACATTAAAAGGTATCTAAATATATTTATTTTACAAATTTAAAACATTTTATATTTTTAAACGGAAAGAGTATATATATTCTTCGTTCCACTGAACCCGTGATGGTTATCTGTCTGCATCCAATACTTTCAACGGTATCATCAGAGCTAGTCGAATGCTAACTCATCTGTCAATGTAGCAATGGGCATAATATAATGTGTACTCACTCGCAAAATGTTTTTTTGTCTCCCGAGCTCCCATTCTCATTCGTTTAAAATAAAATTCAAAACCCATATTTATAACTTTCAAAAAAATCTAAAATAAATTCTGAGTCTAGTCATCCTATAAGCATAAAAAACACAGCCTGAAATTATTTATATTACAAATCTGATAAAATTTAGAGATGTAAAACCATGTCTCATATCCACACTTTTGTTATTTTTATGTAGCTCATAATACAAAATATTATAAATTGATTTTTTGCACACCATGTCCTCCTTTTTTAGGAATTTTTGAAGCTCAAAAGTATGATTTTTGATTTTTTTTCTAAAAGCAGGATCACTAGTGCCCATGTGCACCAAATCTTCACTCGTACTCACTCCGTTTCAAAATATAAGTTTTAGTCTTTTACTAAAACACATATATCTATCCGCCTTTTAGCCTGTAACACTACCACACACTGGCCCTTTGCCGTGTGGTCATAAGGACACGGCAAAGACCAATCGGAACACGATAAAAGCTTTGTCGTGTGTATACACATGGCAGTGATCACCACGGCAAAGGCTCTTTGTCGTGTGTCTTCCGCTATAGACACGACAAAATCTTTGCCGTGTGTTTTATGTGGCTACACGGCAAAGAAAAGGGACTTGACGGTCCGTGAGGATGACGGTGCCGGCGGGTCTTTGCCAGTGGGTCTTGTGACCCAATATGGGTTGACATCATCCTATAAACTAAAAAACACATCCCAAGATAAAATTTCATAGGACTATCCCTGTCCGAAAAATATCTACGGCGTAGATCGACGAAGGCGGACCACACAACAAGAACCATTTCATCACAAGGCGGTCATGCAAGAAGGACGATGACAGACCACAACAACCTATTCATATGTGTGTGCTCATGATACTATATGAAATAGCAACACCTAACACATATGTAATGTAAGGCTTGCTAGTTAATTGTAGGAAAAAATAAAAAAATTGCTTTGCTGTATATACTGGAGAATAAACACGGCAAAGACTGTCTGACGGCCAGGACACACGGCAAAGGGTTACTGTCAGCAGCCGCCAGCTCCTTCCTGGCGTGTGCACCTATGGGGACATGGGTCCCATCTTGTTGACATGAGGAAAACCTTTGCTGTGTGTCCTCGTTGCCTTTGCCGTGTTTGATTTATTTGCCGTGTTTCTTTCATTACTCTTTGCTATGTTTTTTTATTTGCCGTGTTCTTTTTCAGAACTCTGCTGTGCTGCTAACCTTTGTCATATGCTTTCTAGGGGACACACGGCAACTACCTTCTTTCCCGTGTTCCGGGCCCTTAGCACACCGTAAAGCGTTGTCTTCATGGCAACGACAATTTTTCCCTAGTATAAGTTTACTCATTTTGCTTTAAATCTATACACTAAGAGGCTTCTAGATACACGCGGTTCATAAAAAGACTAAAACATCTTATATTTTTATTTTGGAATCGGATGGAATATCTGTGTTTTAATCCGAGTTAAAACACACATGGGTGACATTAGATAGGGATGCATATATTTCGGCATATCGGTCCATTAATTGTGTATTCTTTCCACAGATTCGTGGAGCTCCGCCGTGCGCATATAAGAGCAGCCAGGGTAGCAGGTTTTCCTCCACTCGGACACATAACGCCTAACCTGCCTAGCTAACAGCCTAATAACTGGCTATAGCACACATCGTTGGCCATTAACACGTCCACGTCTCACGCACTTGTAGTTCGGCGCGCGCAATGGCGGGATTCCTGTGCTTCATGATGCCACCCAAGACGAACCTGCGAGGTGTGGTCGACGACGACTACGACGGCGGCAGCCACCGCTCCCCCGCCGTGACGGCGGACGAGTTCAAGGAGTGGCTCCGGCGGTTCGACGTGGACCGCGACGGGCGCATCAGCCGCGACGAGCTGCGGCGCGCGATGCGGGCGCTCCGGGTGCGGTTCACGGGGCACCGGGCCAGGCGCGGTATCAGCTTCGCCGACGCGGACGGCGACGGGTACATCGACGACAGCGAGATCGACCGCCTCGTCGAGTTCGCGCGGAGGAATCTCGGCCTCCGGATCGTCGCCTGTTAGAAGAAGAACCAGAGTGCTACAGTACGTACTGACTACGTTATGACCGTGGCGCGCGCACGAGACGACTGATGTGTAACTAGAATAAGGTCATCTCAGATGCGGAAATTAGTAAACCTATGTTTATGTTCTCTAGCTATCCTCTTTTTCACCTCTTCAACTGCAGTCGTGCGCTGAATTATAGATGTAAGGTGCATGGCTAATGGCTTGCTACTGCAAGCCATCAAACCGTAAATATGTACACTACTCCTTCTGCTTCTATGAACTTACTAGGTATATTTTCGTGACATATGGATTTACTCACGCTTCCCGTTTACAAACCTTGAAATTCTCTGAAAATGTCGTTTGGTTTCTCAAAACCTACCGGTGGACCGAAAACAAACAAAAAAAACTAGCCCACAATGGCGCATTAGTTATAAAAACGCTAGCTGCGCATTTCTAAAAAAGAACCATGTAGGATACACATGTAATTGCATAGCAAAATAAAAATAAATCGACCGATTTCAATATAAATTCTAGAAAATAAAATCAAACATGCAAGTGAAGGTTCAAATAAATACAGTTGCACATTGAAAACATAACAATTTGGAGAGCAGACTACAATAATCTACTGATTTCATTACAAAAACACTGCCTGATCTAAAGAAAAACCAATTAAAAAATACATGTATATAGCTACAAGTTGTAGGTATGCACTATGCAAATCTGTGCATACTAAATGAAACACCGTTCTAATTTCTGAAAAATAATACCACCAAGTTCAAGCACAAAACTCTCAAATGAATGAGTTAGATTAGTATCAACTCTTGTTTTGTAATTACCACCATGATAATGACAATAATCACAATACAAACTACGATGGTGACGATGATTCTTGTCACCTTGTCACATTTTATCTTTTTTATTTATCTTTTTATACCCCCATTTATGACCGATCGAGAAGTATGATACTCATGCAGTGGGTGACGCCTTGGGCGGATATTGCTAGTGGCGGTTGTTGTTGTCAAACTCTATTATTTGATATATATAAAGGACTCCATATGATAGTTTGTTTTCGAAACACCACTATGCCGAAATATATTTTCTTATACGATATGGACAAAAACGAAAAATGTTGGAGGAAAAAAATGAGTTCTTTTTTACCCTTTCAGACCGACAATCTTGTGAATTTTAAGTACTAGCCTACAATTATAATGTATTATCTATAAAAATTTCAGATCTAGATAACATATGTATTATTTAGAAGGAGACTCGTATACAAAATTACTTTCATAATGTTGCAAATGTGGGACATAGAAAGAAACCTATTCATTCTCTAGACCAAAGAGGGTAAGAATGAGGGTCATGAGAAACTCAAATCCTATATCACAAAGTACTATAAAAAATATATTTGGAGCACGGGAAGAAGACAATTTTTTAATGGATGAATCCCAAACAGATACTCCTCAAGTTTCTAACGAGGAGAATTCCATTCTTACTGCTCCATATGCAGAGGAGAAAGTATAGGAGGCGTTTCTTTAAATGGAAGCCAACAAGGCTCCGGGTCCATATGGCTAGCTAAGTTCTACCGGAACTTCTAGGATGTGAACAAAACGGACCTTCTAGAACTGTTCGATATCTTCATGCCGGACAACTAGAATTTTTTTGTCTAAATTTTGGTGAAATAATTTTGTTGACAAAGGTTAACAAAGCACAAAGGATCCAGTAATACATGCATATATGTCTTATTAAAGTTGGCTTCAAAATTTTTGTGAAAACTGCACCAATATTCTTAATTCGATGGTTGATCATCTTGTCCATCCCACATAGACAACTTCATGCAAGGAAGGAACGTTCTAGATGGGGTGGTAATACTACATGAAGTTGTTCGTGAGTTGCATCAAAAAAAGCTAAACGGAGTCATACTAAAAATTGACTTTGAAAAAGCATATGACAAAGTCAGGTATCTTTCTTCCAACAGACCCTCGGAATGGAAGTTTTTTCTCAGGCATGGTGCACATTAGTCCACAATTTCGTTTTTGGTGGAAGTGTTGCCATCAAGATCAATAATGAAGTTAGAAAATACTTACAAACGAAAAGGGGATTAAGACAAGATGATCAAGTATCTCCCATGCTATTTAACATAGTGTATGATATGTTGGCGGTCATGATTGACTGTGATAAGAATGATGGCCAAATTGAAGGAGTGGTAACACATCTTATAGATGGTGGACTTCATATTACAATTTCATTTATGGAACATGATCTCGACAAGGCGCAAAACCTAAAATCTATTTTATCAGCATTCGAATAGCTTTCGAGGATCAAAATAAATTTTCATAAGTGTGAATTGTTTTGTTTGATGATGCCAAGGACGAGGCGGGTCTATTGTTGGAGATATGCCCTAGAGGCAATAATAAATATAGTTATTATTATATCTTTGTGTTTATGATAAATGTTTACATTCATGCTATAATAGTATTAACAAGGAAACATTAATACTTGTGTGATTTGTAAACTTAATTTGAAGTCCCTAGTAAAGCCTCTATATAATACTAGCTTGTTGGTTAATAGATGATTGTGGTTTCCCTATCATGAACATTGATATGTTATTAACAACAAGATCATATCGTTAGGAGAATGATATGGTGGACATACTCCTATAGATAAGCGTAGCATAAAGATCAAGTCATTTTAATAGTTCAATTGCTATATGCTTTCTGATACATAGTAACCTAATTCCTTCGACCATGATATCATGCATATCACCTTTACCAGATGGATGCTTTGATGACATCAAACACCACACCGTAACTGGGTGGCTATAAAGGTGGCATTGAGTGTTCGGAAAGTATTACATGGATCAAGAGTGGGATTTGTCCATCCATATGACGGATAGATATACTCTGGGCCCTCTCGGTGAAATGTCATCCAATTAGCTTGCAAGCATGTGACTGGCTCACAAGGGATCACATATCACGGGAACGAGAAAAGAGTACTTATCGGTAACGAGGTTGAACTAGGTATGCAGAGATACCGACGATCATAACCTCGGATAAGTAAACTATCGTGAGACAAAGGGAAATTGGTATCGTATGTAAGTGGTTCATTCGATCGCAAAGTAATCGTAGAAATATGTGGGAGCCATATGAATTTCCAGATTCCTCTATTGGTTATCGATCGGAGAAGTGTCTCGATCATGTCCGCATAATTCACGAACCGTAGGGAGACACACTTAAGGATTAGACGTTGTTTGAGTAGTTATGGAATGATGAGAAAGAGTCTGAATGTTGTTCGGAGTCTGGAATGGGATTCGGGATATCACGAGGAGATCCGGAATGGTCCGGAGAATAAGATTCATATAAGGAAAGTCCCTTTTCGGAGTTGGGAATGATTCCGGTGTTTCAATCGAGAATGTTCTAAAAGGTTCCGGAATGTCCGACACTCTGGAGGGGAAGGGTACATGAATGTGTTATATCAAGTTGGTATGATTGCATCATGTACTAAGTGTATCACTGAACAAAAACAAGGATTAAATCAAATCCTAGTTTGAAAAGTCAAACGGCTAGTTTGAAAGTCAAACGACTATTTTTGGAAAGTGGAAAAAGAGGAGGAAACCGAGTTGGGGAGGAGTCCCTCCTCCCCACCGCCGGTGCCCCACCAAGCCGAGTTGGGGAGGGACTCCTCTCCCTCCCCTTGGCCGGCCGACCCCTCCACCTATATAAGGAGGGGCAGGGCTCCCTCCTAGAGACACACAAGATCCTCTCCTCCAAACCCTAGCACCAAGCCGCCGCCGCCTCCATAGCCGCCGCCGGCCCTAGGGCAAACCGCCGCCGCCGCCTAGCTAAACCCTAGCCGCCGGCTTGCTCCTCCTCGGCGTGTCTAAACCCTAGATCGTCGAGGGACTCTCTCATACTCCACCATACTCGCTCCGGCTTAAGGCGAAGCCCTGCGAGATCTCCCCTGTACTTCCGGTACCACGCCGTTGTGCTGCCGGAATCGCGAGGAGAGTGCTACAACCTCCGCTGCCTGCTGGAACAAGGGAGAGGAAGGTCTTCGTCGAGTACCGAACGTGTGACCGACTGCGGGAGCGCTGCCGGAACGCAGCACCGGAAGGATCGTCTACGCGATCTTGAGATCGGGAAGAGTACGACTACATCACCCACGAGAATCCGCTCTCGTTAAACACTTTGGAATCTTCGAGGGTGAGTTATTCCATCGACTCGTTGCTACAATCTAGTAGATAGATCTTGGCTTGTTTGTTTGTATGCGGTAGAAAATTTTTGTATGACATCGTTCATGAGACTTGCTCCACGCTTGACATGCAACTTGTATTGCATAAGTGGCTTTGCGGGTGCCTATTTCTCCTAGCATAGTTAAGATCCAATTTACAACGGGTGATTAACAATAATAGTATCAATGTTGTGGTTCATATTCGTAAGTTAGAACGACACTTATTGAAAGCCCCAAACCACGTAAAACATGCAAAGAAAGTAGAGGCGTCTAACTTTGTTTTGCAGGGGTGTGCAGTGATGTGATATGGCCATGATTGTGATTATATTTGATGTATGCAATGTTCATTATTGTAAGTTGGCAACCGGCAGGAGCCATATGGTTGTCTTTAATTTATGCTAAGACCCGCGTGTCTATTCAAAGTAGTTGTAATAGTTGAAGCCGGTGGACGACAACCATGGAGAAGCGTCATTGACCTTGATGCAATGCCGGTGATGATGGAGATCATGTCCGTGCTAGAAGATGGAGATCGGAAGCACAAAGAAGAAAGGCCATATCATATCACATATTATAAATTGCATGTGATGTTAATCCTTTATGCATCTTGTATTGCTTAGTAGACGACGATAGCATTATAAGATGATCCCTCATGCACATGAATTTCAAGTCATAAAGTGTTCACCCTTAGTTAGCACCGTTGCTAAAGCTTGTTGTTTCGAAGCACCACGTGATGATCGGGTGTGTTAGATTCCGCAAGTGTATACAACGTGAGCAAGCCAGATTTTCTCATGCGGAAACTAAGGTTTGATCTTGACGAGCCTAGCATGTACAGACATGGTCTTGGAACACGGATCACCGAAAGGTAAAGCATAAATCATATAGTAGATATGATGAACATGTCGATTGTTCGCCATTGAAACTATATCAACTCTCGTGATGATCGGTGTTGATGTGGTGGATTTGGTTCGTGTGATCACTAAAACAATGTGAGGGATATTGTTTTGAGTGGGAGTTCACCTAGATTAATTTTATTATTAATTTGAACTCAATTTGTCATAAACTTAGTCTAAACTATTGCAAATATGTTGTAGATCAATGGCAGCCCCTACCATCAATTTTAATGCGTTCCTAGAGAAAGAAAAGTTGAAAAACAATGGAAGCAACTTCGCGGATTGGTTCCGCAATTTGAGGATTGTCCTCACAGCTGTTAATTTGACCTATGTGTTGGATGCACCGCTGGGTGACCCACCTGCAGCTGATGCTACCGATGAAGTAAAGAACTACCTCACTCGGAAGACTCAGTACTCCACAGTTCAGTGTGCTATCTTGTATGGTTTAGAATCGAAGCTTCAGAAAAGGTTTGAGAATTCAGACCCATATGATATTGTCGAGGATCTCAAATTGATCTTTGAGACTCATGCGGCAATTGAAAGCTATGAGGCTTCTGAAAAGTTCTTTAACTACAAGATGGAAGAGGGCAGCTCCGTCAGTGAGCATGTGCTTAAGATGTCTGGGCACACAAACAAACTTCAAAGCTTGGGTATAGTGATTCCTAATGCTTTGGGGATTTACCGCGTCCTCCAATCACTACCACCAAGTTACAAGAACTTTGTGATGAACTACAACATGCAAAACATGAACAAGACGTTGCCAGAACTTTTTGCCATGTTGAAATCTGCAGAAGTGGAGATCAAGAAAGAGCACCAAGTGTTGTTGGTTAATAAGACCACCAAATTCAAGAAAGGCAAGTCTAAGCAGAAGGGACACTTCAAGAAGGGTGGTAAGAAAGTTACCACGCCAACGAAGAAGACCAAGGCTGGACCTAAGCCTGATACTGAGTGCTTTTACTGCAAGAGAGAAGGTCACTGGAAGCGGAATTGCCCAAAGTACTTGGCGGATTTGAACAACGGCAACATCAATAAGAAAGGTATATCTGATATACATGTTATTGATGTGTATCTCACTAGTACTCGTAGTAGTGCCTGGGTATTTGATACTGGTTCGGTTGCTCATATTTGTAACTCGAAACGGGTGCTGTAGAATAAACGGAAGCTAGCGAAGAACGAGGTGACGATGCGCGTGGGAAACGTATCAAAGGTTGATGTGATCGCGGTCGGCACGCTACCCCTTCATCTACCATCGGGATTAGTTTTATACTTAAATAATTGTTATTTGGTGCCTGCGTTGAGCATGAACATTATATCGGGATCTTGTTTATTGCGAGACAGTTACTTGTTTAAGTCCGAGAATAATGGTTGTTCGATTTATATGAGTAATATGTTTTATGCACATGCACCTTTGATAGATGGTCTATTCTTGTTGAATCTCGATAGTGGAAATACACATATTAATAACATTGAGGCTAAACGTTTGAAATCGAGCGATAAATCGACCTATATGTGGCACTGTCGTCTTGGTCACATTGGAGTGAAGCGTATGAAGAAACTACATTCTGATGGACTTCTTGAATCACTTGAAAGATGCGAAGCATGTCTGATGGGTAAAATGACAAAGACTCCATTTTCTGGTATGATGGAGCGAGCTACGGACTTATTGGAAATCATACATACCGATGTGTGTGGTCCAATGAGTGTAGCGTCGCGCGGTGGTTATCGTTATGTTCTTACCTTCACGCATGATTTGAGTAGATATGGGTATATCTATTTCGTGAAACATAAGTCCGAAACTTTCGAGAAGTTTAAGGAATTTCAAAGTGAGGTAGAGAATCAACGTAACAAGAAGATTAAATTTCTATGTTCTGATCGTGGAGGTGAATATCTAAGTTACGAGTTTGGCGAGCATTTGAAGAAATGCGGAATACTTTCGCAATTGACACCGCCGGGAACACCACAGCGTAATGGTGTGTCCGAACATCGTAATCGAACTCTCTTAGATATGGTTCGTTCTATGATGTCACTTATAGACCGCTATCATTTTGGGGTTATGCATTAGAAACAGCCGCATTCACTTTAAATAGGGCACCATCTAAATCCGTTGAAACGACACTGTATGAATTATGGTTTGGGAAGAAACCTAGATTGTTGTTCCTTAAAGTTTGGGGATGCGAAGCCTATGTAAAGAAGTTACAGCCGGACAAGCTTGAACCCAAAGCGGAAAAATGCGTCTTCATAGGATACCCGAAGGAAACTATTGGGTATACCTTCTATCATAGATCCGAAGGCAAAAATCTTTGTTGCCAAGAATGGATCCTTTCTAGAGAAGGAATTTCTCTCGAAAGAAGTGACTGGAAGGAAAGTAGAACTCGACGAGGTTGTCGAACCTTCTCTCGAAATTGCGAGTAGCGCAGCACCGGAAGAAGTTCCTGTGGTGCCTGCACCAATAAGAGAGGAAGCTAATGATGATGATCGTGAAACTTCGGTTGTAGTTGCTACAGAGCCTCGCAGGTCAACGAGAACGCGTACCACTCCAGATTGGTATGATCCCGTTATGAGTGTCATGTTGGTGGACAACACCGATGACCCTGAGACATATGAGGAAGCGATGATGAGCCCAGATTCCAATAAATGTCAAGAAGCCATGAAATCTGAGATTGGATCCATGTACAAAAACCAAGTATGGACTTCGGTGGACTTACCGGATGGCCGGAAGGCTGTCGAGAACAAATGGATTTTCAAGAAGAAAACAGATGCTGATGGTAATGTTACTGTCTATAAAGCTCGACTTGTCGCAAAAGGGTTTCGACAAATTCAAGGAGTTGACTACGATGAGACTTTCTCACCAGTAGCGAAGCTAAAGTCTATGAGGATTATGTTAGCAATCGCTGCATATTATGATTATGAGATATGGCAGATGGATGTCAAAACAGCATTCCTCAATGGAGACATTGATGAAGAGTTGTATATGATGCAACCCAAAGGTTTTGTCGATCCTAAAGATGCTAACAAGGTATGCAAACTTCAACGGTCCATCTATGGATTGAAGCAAGCATCCCGAAGTTGGAATCAACGTTTTGATAAGGTGATCAAAAGTTTTGGTTTTATACAAACTTATGGAGAAGCTTGTATTTACAAGAAAGTGAGTGGGAGCTCTGTAGCATTCTTAATACTATATGTAGATGACATATTGTTGATTGGGAATGATGTAGACCTTCTTAGTAGTGTCAAGGAATATTTGAATAATAGTTTTTCAATGAAGGATCTTGGCGAAGCAGCTTACATGTGAGGCATAAAGATTTATAGAGATAGATCGAAACGCCAAATATCATTGTCACAAAGTACATATTTGGACAAAGTTATAAAGAGGTTTGGAATGGAAGATAGCAAGAAAGGTTTCTTGCCCATGTTGCCCAATACGACCTTGAGTAAAACACAAAGTCCGACATCGGCAGAAGATAGAGAAAGGATGAGTAAGACTCCCTATGCCTCAGCCATAGGATCTCTAATGTATGCCATGCTATGTACTAGACCCGACATTGCATATGCTGTTAGTTTAACTAGCAGATATCAAAGTGATCCAGGAGTGGATCATTGGACAGCGGTCAAAAACATCCTTAAGTACTTGAGAAGAACTAAGGATATGGTTCTTTCTTATGGAGGTGATGAACAGCTCGTTGTTAATGGTTACACCGATGCTAGTTGGAACACCGATCCGGATGATTCTAAATCACAATCTGGATACGTATTTATTTTGAATGGTGCAGCAGTTAGCTGGAGGAGTGCAAAGCAAAGCGTTGTGGCGAGATCTTCAACTGAATCGGAATACATGGCTGCTTAGGAGGCTTCACAAGAAGCGATATGGATGAAAGAGTTCATTACAGAGCTGGGTGTGGTTCCTAGTGCGCTGGACCCAATGTCTATCTACTGTGATAACATGGGCGCCATAGCCAATGCGCAAGAACCAAGGTCACACAAGAAGCTGAAGCACATCAAGCTACATTTTCACGCTATTCGAGAACATATCCAAGATGGGGATATAAAGATTTGCAAAGTACACACAGATCTAAATGTGGCGGATCCGTTGATTAAACCTCTCCCGAGGGCAAAACATGACCAGCACCAAACTTCCATGGGTGTTCGGTATATTACCATGTAATCTAGATTAGATGACTCTAGTGCAAGTGGGAGACTGTTGGAGATATGCCCTAGAGGCAATAATAAATGTAGTTATTATTATATCTTTGTGTTTGTGATAAATGTTTACATTCATGCTATAATAGTGTTAACAAGGAAACATTAATACTTGTGTGATTTGTAAACTTAATTTGAAGTCCCTAGTAAAGCCTCTATATAATACTAGCTTATTGGTTAATAGATGATTGTGGTTTCCCTATCATGAACATTGAGATGTTATTAACAACAAGATCATATCGTTAGGAGAATGATATGGTGGACATACTCCTATAGATAAGCGTAGCATAAAGATCAAGTCATTTTAATAGTTCAATTGCTATATGCTTTCTGATACATAGTAACCTAATTCCTTCGACCATGAGATCATGCATATCACCTTTACCGGATGGATGCTTTGATGACATCAAACACCACACCGTAACTGGGTGGCTATAAAGGTGGCATTGAGTGTTCGGAAAGTATTGGTTGAAACACATGGATCAAGAGTGGGATTTGTCCATCCATATGACGGATAGATATACTCTGGGCCCTCTCGGTGAAATGTCATCCAATTAGCTTGCAAGCATGTGACTGGCTCACAAGGGATCACATATCACGGGAACGAGAAAAGAGTACTTATCGGTAACGAGGTTGAACTAGGTATGCAGAGATACCGACGATCATAACCTCGGATAAGTAAACTATCGTGAGACAAAGGGAAATTGGTATCGTATGTAAGTGGTTCATTCGATCGCAAAGTAATCGTAGAAATATGTGGGAGCCATATGAATTTCCAGATTCCTCTATTGGTTATCGATCGGAGAAGTGTCTCGATCATGTCCGCATAATTCACGAACCGTAGGGAGACACACTTAAGGATTAGACGTTGTTTGAGTAGTTATGGAATGATGAGAAAGAGTCTGAATGTTGTTCGGAGTCTGGAATGGGATTCGGGATATCACGAGGAGATCCGGAATGGTCCGGAGAATAAGATTCATATAAGGAAAGTCCCGTTTCGGAGTTGGAGAATGATTCCGGTGTTTTCATCGGGAATGTTCTAGAAGGTTCCGGAATGTCCGACACTCTGGAGGGGAAGGGTACATGAATGTGTTATATCAAGTTGGTATGATTGCATCATGTACTAAGTGTCATCGCTGAACAAAATAAAGGATTAAATCAAATCCTAGTTTGAAAAGTCAAACGGCTAGTTTGAAAGTCAAACGGCTATTTTTGGGAAGTGGAAAAAGAGGAGGAAACCGAGTTGGGGAGGAGTCCCTCCTCCCCACTGCCGGCGCCCCACCAAGCCGAGTTGGGGAGGGACTCCTCTCCCTCCCCTTGGCCGACCGGCCCCTCCACCTATATAAGGAGGGGCAGGGCTCCCTCCTAGAGACACACAAGATCCTCTCCTCCAAACCCTAGCACCAAGCCGCCGCCGCCTCCATAGCCGCCGCCGGCCCTAGGGCAAACCGCCGCCGCCGCCTAGCTAAACCCTAGCCGCCGGCTTGCTCCTCCTCGGCGTGTCTAAACCCTAGATCGTCGAGGGACTCTCTCATACTCCACCATACTCGCTCCGGCTTAAGGCGAAGCCCTGTGATATCTCCCCTCTACTTCCGGTACCACGCCGTTGTGCTGCCGGAATCGCGAGGAGAGTGCTACAACCTCCGCTGCCTGCTGGAACAAGGGAGAGGAAGGTCTTCGTCGAGTACCGAACGTGTGACCGACTGCGGGAGCGCTGCCGGAACGCAGCACCGAAAGGATCGTCTACGCGATCTTGAGATCGGGAAGAGTACGACTACATCACCCACGAGAATCCGCTCTCGTTAAACACTTTGGAATCTTCGAGGGTGAGTTATTCCATCGACTCGTTGCTACAATCTAGTAGATAGATCTTGGCTTGTTTGTTTGTATGCGGTAGAAATTTTTTGTTTTCCATGCTACAAAACCCTACATCTTTATTCGGAACTGTTTGGCTGTGGACAAGGCCAGTTTCCTATTAGATACCTAGGCATCCTGACCAATCCTGAATAGAAACATGTAGAGATTACAAAGAAGACTTAGGAGTTGGAAAGGAAAGTTGTTATCTCTAGGTGGAAGATTAGTTCTCATTAATGCAGTATTGAGTAATATGGTACTTGAAAGAGCATGTGGGCCCCATGTGTGGTCTTAGTAATTAATAACAATCTTTATCGACTAATGTGTGTATTAAGTTATACTTATAGGATATGTCCATTGGCATCGCTTGGAGCATGTGTTGGCTTCAAGGTAGATGAAATGAAGAAGAAAATGTGTTGGGCAAGCTCAAAATGCGCCATATCTAGAAGATCTCATGTTTTATGCTTGCCATTCTTGGTGATCCTGGATCGATGAAGACAAGGTCAAAGAAGAGGTTTCTCCATGGTGTATAGGGGAGCAAGTTGAGAGGAAGGAAAAGGAATTAGGAAAGGTGTTCCATCTTGAGAAGGACAAGATCATCTACATCGAGCTCAAGTGGATTGCTTAAGACAAAGGTAATCTTCATAGGTTTTCCCTTTTGCCGGTCTCATGTTGTTAGTTGGGAGACCGGGTTTAGGATAGATAGCCGTACTGTCAAGAGGGGCTCTCGAGTGAGTAACTCGATCATGTATTTTGGAGAGAGCTCAAACCTTTTCTTACTTAGCATCATCCTTTCTTAGTTGTTATTTGGATCTTATCTATGTGAGATTCTAGAGCTTGTGGTAATATTCATAACAAGTTCTAGTTCATCAAAAATGGATATACCTTTTATATCTCATTGCGTTTTTGATCTTAGAGGTTTTCCGGTTTCTTACCAAGGGAGGTATATCACTTTATAATACATGAAATATTATCACTTGGTGGTAACCAATATTTTCGTCCTCTTTCCAACAAAATTGGTTGGGTTCTATCAGAGTTTCCTAGCTCAAGATATTGCCATTTGAATTTGCTTCTTTGTTTGATTTAAAAAGAAAAGGAAAAAGATTTTTTCTGGGCCGACTAGTACTACCGGATCCACTACTGGCCTCCCATGTGTAGTGCACAACCCACTGTGTCGCCCGGTAGCATCAGGACATCAGTACCAGCCCAAGTGGTACTATTGTCCGGGCGGGCTGGTAGTACCGGGTCATCCTGTCTTGATCGCCCAGCCCTGCTAGCAGAAGCAGCCGCCGCTCGCTAGCTGCCTTGCTCTCCTGCGCGTTGTCCCACTCTCGCGCGCTGTTTGCTCGCCTTGCATCACACGCCTGTTGTAACATCCCAGGATTAGCACCTAGAATTATAGAGGACACAGGTTTGAGCATTGCATTCATGCATAAGAAAATCCAGAGAATTTTCGCGCAAAACAAAAAGACCTATAGAGGGATCGAGGTCTCTCTTGTTCTAAAGGAAACACTAGAGTAAGTGCGACGGATTTTGACATGACTTCTACTGAATGTTCATGTTTGAGGGAAAACAATTTAAGTTGAATATTCAAATACTTTATTTGAATTCAAAAGTAAATTGAAAAGAATTAACAATAGATTGAAATGGTAAATTCTTGAACAAACAAATAGATATCATCATATTCACCATACATTTGAATTATACAATAATTTGGAATTATTATTTAAAAAACAATAAATATTACATAATATTTAATAATACAAGTGTATAAGAGGTACAGCAATTAGTAACTAGTACAATTTAGAAATGAAATAAAATAAAGCATTTACTTTATTACAATTAGAATAATCCAAAGTTTACAAAATGGATAAAGAAAATTACAAGTACTAAGAATAAAAAGAATTTCTAAATTACAATTATAATGAAATTACAATGCTTACCACCTCACCCAAAATAAATAAAAGGGTAAATTACAAAAGAATAAAGTAAAACCCTAAAACTATTTCTAAACTCAATTTCCTAATTCATCTTTGGTATCTTCTTTTCTTCTTATTCCTTTGTCCCTGCAAAACAGCACAAAAGGTAACAAAACAAAAGAAAAATAATAAAATAAATAGAATTGTTTGAGATGAATGCTACTCTCAGTCTGGCAATGTGATGCATTGCTGAACACATCATTGAGTATTTCTTTAAAAAGGGGCCAAAGAGTAGTATCTGTTCTTATTCTGGAATATTGCCTCAGACTAGTGCATCATAGGCTGGTACAGGGGCAAGTTTCACCAAGGATAGGTAAGTGTCAAAAGATAAGATATTCAAACCAGCCGAGCACATCCACAAGGGATCAGCTTCTAGACTAGGAAATATCTGGCAATGGGACAAAACCCTGGAACAGGCAGGCAGCTTACACACACATCTGCATGTGATGTGCTGTCGATTAAGCAAGGGAAGGGATCAATATAGAAAGAGCAACTGCAGCCACTACTAGGAGAGTTGCTGCTCACATATTCATTCTCTCCCAGGACAGCACAAGCTAAATCAACTCAAAACACAAGACCACATCACATATAACTCTAGCTTTGGATCTCAGCTAAACAACCAACCATACCACTAGCCAGATTTCATCTCCACACCCCAACTCTGGTTGCTCCCTAAAAGCCATCCAAGAGCTAGAACAAGAAGAAAATCAGGACATGATAATAAGCTAGCTCAAGAGGAGGAGGAGCAGGCCAGTAGCTAGGAAGAAGGAAGGATCCACAACATACCAAGGTGGAGCAGTTCAAGCCCAAGAGAAAGAAGATCTAGCTGATCAAATCTAAACACATCCACAACACATTTCAGCAACTTGTGCAGTATCAGGTAAATATCCATTCCTATGATCAATCTTAGCATTTGTTCTTATATGAAAAGATTTTTAAAAGGGGGAAGCTCTCAGTCTTGCATAGAAATTCTATGCAAGGCTCATCATAGAGCTTTGGAGCAATCAAGCATCTGTTCTTATTTAAATCTTGTGCCTCAGCCTTTGCATCATAGGCTAGAACTGGTTACACACGTAAATCATCAAGAACAAATGACCTTTGACCAGTTACATTAGTCAAAGTAGTAGCAGATCATATTCATTATGGAAAAGCTGTTGTGCACCCGTTAATAAGGTACCACAGTAGCAATCTCATAACTAATAAGGCCACTATAATTAACTAAATCATCTCATCATCAAAAGACAGATTTTAAGCTCATCTGCAAGCAAGTACAAATACCACATAAATCATTTTCCTAGACAAATAGTTTAGGAATCATTGATAAGGTCACCTTCTTTACATAAGATACCATGTCCTTATAGCCTCAGTCTATGCATCCTTGGCCTGGGAAATATTTCCAGTCAGCTGTAACACAACAGAAAGCCATGCTACCCAGCTGCTGTTGTGCATACTCCAGGTAGAGGCACCACAACGACAACTAGTGCATTAGATGTCACTAGAGCCAGACACTATACCCATTTTATTATGCAGCAGAGATCAATTAAATGAATCTAATCATCTTCCTAGCCACCAAACTAGGAATCAAATCTTACATATGTGTTGTTGTCAAAAATATACACTTCACTTCATCAAGTGATAAACCATAGAAACCAGGAGTATGACAAGTTAAAGCAACCAACACAACTAACCTGATACTCCCTCCGTTAGGGATTATAAGGCCTAAGAGCTTTTTTAAAATGTTAGAAATTGTAAGTCCTCTCTCATTTATTAGTCTCTCTCCTCCAATGCATGTTCTCATTTTCCCTATCTTCTCTCATGCATGTGTAACTATTGGTGCATGTAGTAATCAAGAGGAGGAGTTATTGATTTTCTTAATCCTATCAAAATGGTCCATAGGCCTTATAATCCCTAACAGAGGGAGTACCAGAATAAATTCTAGGAGGTTAGGAGGGGTCACTATAACTATATCCTTCTCATATTCCCAAATTAATGATCATGGGATCATTTCCTTATAAATTTTCTTTATAAACATAGGCTCAGGCATATGAATGCTTAAGTAAACCTCCAGCACTAAGATCAATAGTCTAAATTAAAAATACCATCAGCAAAGATCATATGCTATCATATGTTCCAGCAAACCAGGAAACATAGCTTCAGTTCAGCAATGCACTGAATTAAAAATTCAGATAAACAACAGTACCAACGATTAGGGTTTTATCACTAAATCCTTCAATTACAGTAGTGAACAAGTAGTTCAGGAAAGAACTTTGTATCAAATCAATTTAAGAAAACACCTATAGATCATCTCATGCCAAGAATAAATAAACCTTCCTCCAACTAAAGCTCACTGCAGCACATAGCCACAGATTCTCTACTGTATTAACAAGTGATCCCATACCACTGGTTTTGAACACCATTCAACAGGTGATACTAAGCGGAAAGAGATAAACAAAGGGAGAAGTAGATGTGAGACAGAGGGAACGTACCTGACGCCCGAGAAGCATTCACCACGGCGTGGCGGGGCAGTGCCCGCGCAACCAGAGTGATACTAACCCGAGGAAGTCTTCAAACCCCATCAACACCACCACGGCCACCGTAGTTCTTACGCCGGGGTTTCACCTACTATCGTCCCGCCGACATCGGACTAGAAGAGAATGAACCCAACTTCACCACCATCATATCACCACCAACACCGCACCAAACCACCCTGAATCACCATCAGAACATCACAAAAATACAGTAAAGTAAGGCACTGGAACCCTAGACACACACAAGATGGATGGGGAGAGCTCGAGGGGGCTTTAAGAACAAATCCAATTGGAGAGCCAGGTCGGCCTGAGGGAGGAGAAGCCCCGGCGACCATCAGTGGCGACCACAACGGCCTACCTCGCCGGAGTCGGGCGGGCGACGACGTCGGGGTCGCCAGCAGCTAGAAGGGGAAGTGAGTGCGTGAGGTGTAAGAGGGGGTGGATGAGGGAGACATGCTAGGGTGGGGTTTGACCCTGAGCCAGATGGGCCATACTGGGTCCAAATGGGCCCATTGGTAAACCTGGCCCAATTCTAAAGAAAAATAAATAAGAAAATAAAATATTTATCAAATCACTAAATGACCAAACTACCCCTAAACATAAATTATACCCTAGAAAAATATAGAAAAATCCTAAAAATATATTTAATATATTAAAATTATCACAAAAATAATATCCACCTAAGAAAAATATAACTTTACTTATTTAAGATAATAAAATGCAAATAAAGATTAAACACTATTAAATATTAAGTAAAACATTCATAAAATAAGAAAAACTCCTAAAATTTAATAAAAATTATTTTTGTGTATAAAAATAACTTTACTATTTTATAAAAAAATACTAACTTAGAGTTTTTACAAATAGAATATAAATCAAATAATTAAAGACACTTAATTCTTTGATGAATTTTATAAAAATAAAGATAATACTTAAAAATAAATAAAATTCATTTTTAAGGTCTTGAATAAATATATTACACTAGAAAAATATTAAATATACTATTAGGAAAGTCCTTAATATTTTAAATAATAAAGCCTTACCTAATACCTATTTTGTGAATTCTTTAAAACAATTCTTAAGTAAGAAATAATTACAATTCTTATAAAACCTTGAGTAATTAGTGTCTTGGTACTAATTCCAAACCCATAACTTGAATTCATAATCAAACTTAAGTATAACTTTCAACTTTAAAATATTCTTTAAAAAAAATCCTATTAAGAATCCTTTTAAATAAACATTAGGTATCACCCATTTATATAATATGGAGAATAATCATTATATCTTAACCACTATTAACATAACTTTAAATTCTAAACAAATTACTAAGATCATCTAATTATGATCCCATTAAGTAAATACATATTCTTTTCATAATAACAAAACAAATTTAATCTAAACATTCACTTAAATAGAAAGTGAATAATCCCACACTTTAATCATACTTATCATAAATCCAAAACTTGAGAATAATTAAAACAAATTACATCTTAAGTTTACTTAACCTTTTAAAGTTAATTTTAGTCTCAAAAGCTTATAACATCATGTCTAATAAACTACTTATGTTTTTATAGTTAACTTTGGTCTATTGAAATTAAGACATAAATGATCTCAAGTCCAAACTAATAAATCAAACACCAAAAGACATTGATCATGTTCTATCAATAGTGATGATTGTTTAAACCTTAGAAAGGAAATCTTTTCTTCAAATGTTATTCTTTTTTGCCACTTCAAATAACAATCTTATAATAAGTCCTTCAACTCTTAAAAACTCAATCCCAGGGACTTTTATCATAGTCACCACATGACAATTCACCATAAACACATCCTCTTATACTTTACTTACATATTTTGGATTGTTAACACTTAGGTTCCTTATAAAGATCATTACTTATAAAGTAAAATTTGAAGATAAACCAACTCTTAAAGGAATCACTTGAATTCACTTCACTCAAAGTAGTGGGGATTCAATTTGGGAGTTTTACAAAAATGCATAGCATTACTTATGCATAACTGCATATTGCTTCTTTAAACATTAGTCCTTACCGGACCAATGATGCAGATTTCAGATATTGGATCTTATGTTGTCTCAAAGACCGTGAGTGCATAATCTTGCAATCACAAAAGGCAAATTTACACTTGCTCATGTCCTTTTGATTATTTTCTATAAAGTATTTTGCAAATCAAGTGTTGAGATCACCTGCATTTGAAAAAGGTCAGAAAACACTATTTTGATAATAATGTGAACTATTGGTTACTGATCCATGGTGATCATCTAATCTATTAACTCTGGCAGTTGGAATACCACTGTTCAGGACTATATCACCAAGGATTTAATAACCAATGTCGCCAGTGATTCTTGCGCCGTATATTACGCGTTGACCATGAGATTTGGAATGGGACAGAGAAGTCAGCTGTATCTTCTTCCTCTCGCATGAAGCCGGATGTGCAGGTCGTGGTTGTTATCACTCGTAGCATGCATATTAATTGGTAATTCGTAGAGGATATGCAACATATGGGTGGGAACCCTCATCGTCCCACGATAGTTCTGGCATCTAACGGTCTGTACAAACCATTGCCGTAATTCAATATGTGGGCATGGTGTACACCAAGGAGGCATGCGAGGTCGCGAAGGGGGCAGTGATTGGCTTGAATCTTAGGTTGGGCCTCAAACCAAGGAAGTTTGAACGGGAACATAATCCCGGCCGTGCAACAAAGCCTAAGGTCTCTCATGGGTAAAGTGACGCACCTCTGCAGAGTGTAAGAACTGTAACTTGTTACTCCCTATTCCGGGAAGGAGCTGCGAACGCGGCGGGAAAGGAACCCCATGAAGGTTCTGGTAAACCCGTGAAGGCTGACGGACATAGCTTTTCATAATAAAAGCAACCTCTGAAGAAATGTTTATGAAAACTTGCATTGCCTACGAACTATGGTCTGTGGCTGTAGTTATAGTGCATCAAACACTCCTTTTCTAGTGAACTTGCTGAGTACGCTCGTACTCAAAGTATCTTATTAACCCTTGCTAGGTTCTAAAGCCAGTATAGACGATTTCTACATCAAGTTATGCTCTAGGAATCATTACCAAAAGCTAGTGCTCTTCAATGAAGTCAACAAAGTCAACATATACATCAACTCAAGTGAAGACGAAGTTGTTGATTAGATAAGAATAGAATTTCTAACCATAGAACCTACTTCTGTAGAGTATTGCAATAGTAGCAATGCAAGCCTCGTAGTTCAGCTACTAGTTTTATAAATATGGTAGCTATGAGTTATTTATTCCTAATTCTTCTTTGTAAGAAGTTTCTTTCTCTCTCTTTAACCTAGAGTGTTCTCTGGATCTGGTGTAAAGAGTTGAGTTGTAACCTATAGTCATGTCTTGGACCTGTTGTGTTTCTGTTGTACCACTCTGAGGGATGTAATACTAGTGAACGGTGTTTCATTGGTGTTATATCAACGACTATAGTGTACTACATCATGCAGTGGTATGCTGGGTCACCGCACCTGCCCCGATCCCCTTCTCGCACGCGCGTAGTGGCTCGCTTGCCTCGCCTTGATCGCTTGCCGCGTTGACCAGCTCCTGTCTCTCTTGCGCTGCTGGGATGTTGGGCGGTAGTACCGGCCCAACAAGGGTACTACCGTCCCAACCGGAAGTTTGCCCCAACTGGCTGATTTCTAGGCCACCCTATATAAGCTTCCTCTCTCTCTCTCTAATAGTTCTTCCTCATTTTTCTCAAGCTTTTCCCCATTGTTCTTACTCTCTCAAGCTTGATTTGATTATTCCCCTCCAATGATTCTTGCCCATATTTGAGAGGAAGATTGAAGAGATCTAGATCTACGATTTGACCAAACCATATCATCTCTTTGTGAGTGATTCCTTTGGATATAGATCTTGGAGGATTTTGTGTTCTCCTTGTGTTCTTCCTCTCTTATTTCCCCAATATCTTTAGTAGCTTTGTTGGAACTTGAGAGTGAAGGATTGGAGCATCTTTGTGGTGTTCTTGCCATTTGCATTAGGTGCATCAGTTTGAGTTCTCCTCGGAGGATTTGGTTGGTGAAATCAAATAAGCTTGTCCCTCTTGGGTTCATGGAACCCTAGACGGTTGTGTGTAGTGATCGGTCTTGGAGCTCGAACATTGGTTGTAAAGCTTTGGGATCGTGTTGGGAGACTCCAAGTGTTGTGGAGGTCTACTCAACAAGTTTGTAAAGGTTCCGGTTGCCACCTTGAAGGCCACCGTATAGTGGATCGAGTGCTTACCGTGCGGCGGGTGCTCGGGAGAATAGGGTCAGGCCTTTTGTGCTGTTGGTGGTCTTAGTACCGCCCATCCCTCCAGCAAGACGTGCTCCCTTGTAGGGAGGAACTCGGTAAAATATATTTTGTGCTATTTACTTATACACTTTACATTGTGATAGCCTTCATCCTTGAAGTAATCTATCTTGCTATCACTATGTTTCTTGTCTTTCTAAGCATAAGTTGTTGGTGCACATAGGTGAACCTTAGTATGTATAGGCTTTGTGCTTGACAAAAGAAAATACAAGTTTTATTCCGCCTTTGTTAAGCCCATCTCGTAAAAGTTTTAAACCTCCTATTTGCCCCCCTCTAGGCGGCATCCATGATCTTTCATTACTCTATATGATTTCTTTCTTCTAGTTTCCCAAATGAGTCTTGGAGGTTATACTATTTCGCTCAATATTCTTTTGACAAGAAGATAGTGAGAAGAAGAAATATCGACTGACTAAATGGACTGCTGTCTTCCGTCCAAAAGATCAAGGAGGGATCAAAACTAATATGTTGAGTTAAAAAATTATCGTGGCCACCACCATAGCAGCTCCCGCCGCCATCACCACACCAGGAATGGCCATGTATGCAACCGGTGTGGATAGACCTCGCCATCGCCAACGACGAGTAGGCCGCCAACTTCGTGCCCGTGGCCATCGACCATCTATTTGAAGTTTTTTAAAGTATTTTTCTAATTTTTCTATTTGTGTCCCTATGTAAATTATTTTCTTTTTAATGCAATTTTAATCCAAAAATTCCCCCTACTGGGGGCACCTGTGGATAGGGGGATGACAACGCACTCCTTTATGTCCTCTTCGTGCCTTAAACTAACAAAATCAGACACATTGGGTGTCCGATTCCCCCCCACCCCCTCCCCCCACAATTGGGGATGACATAAGCATCTCAACCCATCAACCCATCCCAACCGGAGACCAACACAGAATTATATCATTCCTTGGGCCTTATTCCTTCAAAAGACTATCCTTTTAGGGGGTCAAGTTAACCTTATAACTCGTTTTCGGTCTCCTCCCACAACCGATGTGCGAATAAACACAACAAATATTCCTTACACATTGGCCACCATGGGCCCGCTTAGCACAATGTTTCCAGCTCATCAACCATGACCGACCACGGCTTTGGTACCGATTGTTACCGATGTGGGCACGCTACACAAGCGTCTCGGTCCACCAAACTAGCCCAACCGGGCCTTGTGCATCCCCCCAAAAGACTAGACTTTTAGGGGGTCAACCTTAGTCTTATAAGTCGCTTCTAGTCTCTTCTGAAGAGCATTGTGGGACTAAACCCAACAAATCCTTCCCTCACACATCGGTCATCATGGGACCGCTAAACATAGCAATTTACATCACACCAACCAATTGTTACTTGAGTAATATGTTTCGAAGGTGATATTTCGGTACTTATGGTTCCTTCATGTGCTTGACAACTCTATCGCACTCTAGAAACTCGTGGATCTCTCTGGATCAGCCACGCTCCTGAGGGAAAATGGAAAGCTCCTACAAGAAAGTCGACATGGTGATGTCTCAGGACCATAGTCTCGCATATGTGACCATGAGACTGAGAGAATGTACCATCAACATTCACTTTGTGCCATCCAGTGTCAGGCGTAAGCCAGTGCTCTGCTGATCATATCCCATTGCTTGTGGTCGTCGAGTTCACATCGTGCCATTCTTCGACCAGAGCTAATATACTCCTCGCTGACTTGTCTGGGTATTCAATTATAGGGGTGTCTCGAGCATCATTTTCTAGCTTGTCATATCTGATAGATGGCCATCATGTTGATTTGTAGATCATTGTCTTCTAGAGAACCTATCCAATCAAGCGGCTATCCCTGGAGATCCTTGTTGGATCTAAAGACTCCACTTAGAGAACAACTATTGATAGAGGTGTGAGCTATCAGCATGTCCTGGATTTGAGATGATTGTGGGAAACCCTAGAATATGTGCTTGAGAGATTGCTCTCTATGGAAGGCAACAACATCGCACACCCTCCTTGATCCTTCTGGGCTTAATTCCTTCTCAATAGCTAGTCTGTTATTTTCCAATCTCCAAACGTGTACCCTCACCTTGCTAGGAACATATGCTTCCCATAGAGCCATCCACCCTTGGTGGTTTGTGTCATTTGTTTACCAATCCGCTCGTCCGACAGTCAAGTGTTTGAGTTGTTGCTTAAGGTGTTATGTCGACCTTAAACTGAAGACTCTATTTTTTGTGTAATTATAGGCTAAGTAATCATCAGTTCCAGCACGACCTACATGGACCTTTAGAATGTAATGTCTTCGACATTAACCTCAGAAAATGTCTCATTGAGTTTTGTAGAGTCCCAACCTGTGCCATTAGATAGTAATAATTCATGAGCTTTCTCCACTTCCTTGTTAGGCCTATGACCGAAAGGCCTCTTGAGTGTTGATCTAGGTATCCAATTATGGTTCCAAACATCGATATTGGAACCGTCTCCAATACTCCACACTAGCCCCTCCTTACAAGATCTCTTCCATGCAACTGGGTGTATGAGGCTCTCTTGGGACAACTAGCTGACAATAAAGCACTGTCCTTGAGATGCCTTGCACAAAAGACTCGAGCACACATCGGATTTGGCGAGGTGATCATTTTCCAAGCTTGCCTTGCCAAAAAAAAGCTTGATTAAAATTATTCTAATCTCGAAAGCCCATGCCACCATTTCGCTTAGGCGTGCACATCTTTTCCCAACCAATTCAATGCACCTTCGTTGGCCATCGGTGCCACACCAAAACCTCGATGAGATCAAGGATAATTGACCACAATATCTCTTGGATTGTTGAAAGCATCCCGTAGAATAGGTAGGTACTACTTGGAGTATTTCTTTGATAAACCTTGTGAAAGGATAAGGATGTCGCCTAGAGGGGGGTGAATAGGCGATTAAAACTTTTCCTAGAGTGGCTTAACAAAGTCGGAATAAAACTAGTGTTTACTTTGTAAAGCACAACCTAGAAACAACTAAGGTTTACATATGTGCACCAACAACTTATGCTAAGCAATACAAGCAACAAAGTGATAGCAAGATATATATTACTTCAAGCACGAAGGCTATCACAATGTAAAGTGCATAAGTAAAGAGCTCGGGTATAGAGATAACCGAGGCACGCGGGGACACCGATATTTTACCAAGTTCCTCCCAACATGGAGTACGTCTCGTTTAGAGAGGGGGTGGTATCAAACCACCAACGCCACAAAAGGCCTCCCTTATTCTTCGGTGAATCTCACCCCAATGGGATCGATCCACACTTCCACTATCGGTGCACTTGTCGGTGGCAACCGGAACCTCTCACAAGGTTGGGGCACAACGCCACAACTTAATTGGAGGCTCCCAACAAATGCCACAAAAGGCCACAATGCCACCAAGGCCACAAAACCGTCTAGGGTTCCAAGAACCCAAGAGGGACAAGCTCCAATGAGCAATTCAAACCAAATCCTCCAAAGAGAACTCAAACAGATGCACCAAATGCAAATGGCAAGAACACCACAAAGATGCTCAAATCCCTCACTCTCAAATTCCAACAAAGCTAGTAAAGCTAATGGGGGAACAAGAGAGGAGAAATCAAAGAGAGACACAAAATCCCCCAAAATCTAGATCCCCAAAGATACACTCACAAAGAGATGTTTTTGTTTGGTCAAAACGTAGATCTAGATCTCCTCCAACTACCCCTCAAATATATGCAAGAATCAATGGAGGGGTGTGTAGAAATCAAGCTTAAAGAGTAGAGCAAATTGGGGCAAAGCTTGAACAAGAAAAGGAGGAAGAAGTAAACCTAAATGAAAAAGGGACAAAGCTATTTAAAGGGATGGGTGATTCTGCCCGTTAGGGCAATTTTTCTGGACGGAACGGTAGTACCGGATTTGTCCGGTACATCAAAACACCAGGAAACAGTAAATGCAGTAGCAGTGAGCGGCGCCAGAGGGTGGGGCCAAGCCTGCGCGCAGCAGCAGCATGGCAGCGCATGCGGCAGCAGCAGGGGCCCGCGCGGGGGCAGGCGTGCGCGTGCATGCAGCGCGGCAGCAGCGCATGCAGCAGCGGGCAGCGCCAGCGGCGCAGCGTGCGGTGGGGCTAGGCGGGGCCAGCTGCCAGTCGTGGCAGCTCGCGTGGGTGAGGCCCAGCGCAGGGAGCAGGCGCGCATGCGGATGGGGCCACGCGGGGCCGGCAGGCAGCGCAACACACGCGAGCGCGCGCAGCGCACGGGCCCAGGCAGCGGCGGCGGTCAACGCGGGCAGGCGCACGCGCGAGGCAGCGGCGGGCAGATCTGGATCTTAGAAAAATATCTCGGCCGGAAAAACTGGGCCGGCCAGTAGTACCGGCCCACCCGGGCGATACTACCGGGCCGGCTGGTACTACCGCAAAAAGGTACCTGGCGAGGCAGAAAGAAAACGGGCCGTTTTTAGGCCCGGGCGGTAGTACCGGCCCGTCCCGCTCGGCCTAGAAAACAGACAGACAGACAAATATTCAAACGACAATAACTTTTGACCGGAAGCTCCGATTGACCCGATTCAAATTGCGTTGGATAGAGGACGACAAGGGCTTCCCAATAAAAAGTAGAAATATTGATTATTACCAAGTGAGAAAGTATCAAGTAGAATAATGTGATATACCTTACTTGGTGAGAAACCGAAAAGCCGCATAAATCAAAATCGCAACAAGATACAAATGGAAGATCCGATTTTGATGAACAAGAGATTGTTATGGAGATTACCACAAGCTATATATCCTCACATGGATAAGACCAAATAACAACCAAATACGATGATGCAAGTATGCAAAGGTTTGAGCTCTCTCCAAACGATGTGACCGAATTACTCTTACGAGAGCCCCTCTTGATAGTACGGTTATCTATCCTAAACCCAGTCTCACACACACAACGTGAGACCGGCAAAAGAGAAAAATTATCAAGATTATACCTTTGCCTTGAGCATTCCACTTGAGCTCGATGTAGACGATCTTGCCCTTTTCAAGATGGAACGCCTTTCTTGATTCCTCATCATCGACCTCGCATATTGAGCTTGCCCAACATATCTTCTTTGCATTTCATCAACCTTGAAGCCAACACATGCTCCAAGCGATGCCAATGGACAAATCCTACAAGTATAACTTAATACACACATTAGTCCATAAAGATTGTCATTAATTACCAAAACCACACATGGGGGCCCAACATGTTCTTTCACCTTGGCATTAACTTCTCCTCCCGACCATTCATTAGATCGCGTAAACGCTCCATTTTTTGACCGTCCTACCACATTTGGCAAGCCGAGATACCGCTTCGAGAGGGCTTCACAATGTATTCCAACTGTGGCCTTGAGGGAAGCTCAAGCATCATTAGAACATCCCTTGCCAAAAAGATAGATGACTTTTGCAAATTTACTCGCTGACCTGGTGATATTTATATTTTTGCAGCACACGTTTTAGAGCCTCAAAATTACCAGTGTTGACCTCCAGAAAAACCACACTATCGTACCCAAAAAGGAGGAGTCACTATTGGCCCATCAGAACCGAAGCTCACCCCAGCCCCATCCCTTTCTAACTAAGTTTGGCGAAGCGGAGTTGAGAAACTCTCAACACAAAACAAAAATATACAAGGTGAGAGGGGATCACCCTGTCGTAAGCCCCTTGATGGCATGAAGGATTTCGTAAGCCCCTTGATGGCATGAAGGATTTCAAGATGATAACATTTAACTTGACCGAGAAGCGGACATATCTTACATATCTCATAACCGTACCCACCCTTTTGTGAAAGAATCCCATCATATTCTCAAGAAACCTCATTCGATCTTGTCATAGGCTTTCGTCATATCTGACTTGACCGCACACATTGGCATCGTCCTCTTCCTCATCCTGATTATGTGAACACATTCATAAGCAATAAATACGTTGTTCTTTAGCGACCTCCTCGGCACGGTGGCACTCTGCTCCTCCGATATGAGAATTGGGAGAGTTTTCTTCCGCCAGTTTGGCACCGCCTTAGCTACACACTTGTAAAGGACGTTACAAAGGCTTATATGTCTGAACTGAGTGAGAAGTTCATGGGCACTTATTTTAGGGATGAGAACAAGGATCATATCATTGAAATCATCTGGACATTAGCTTCCCGCCACAAGCTCCCTTACAACTCTACAGACAAGTATCTTTGATAAAACAAGGCTGGCAGCCCATCCGGCCTAGGGGCCTTGTCGGGCCCATTTGAACAAAGCCTCCTGGATTTTCTGTCTGTCAGCGTTGCACTCAACGCCACATTCATCCCTTCCCTAACCAAACTAGCCATTAAGTCAAGTACCTGGTCTTTGTAGTTCGAGCCCTCCGAGGTGTAGAGCCATACCGTTCATCCCCTCATCTGTGTTGCACCAGAAACCATCAGCATGACGTAATCCCCTGACCGTGTTCTTGCGCAGCAGGTTCCGGAAAAACTTTATGTTTTTATCTCAGGCCGTGAAGAGTTGGTATGGGGGATATGGCAGCTCCCAATCCCTAGAGATCAAGAATTTATCATTTTTTGTTCTGGTGGCATGACTCTATATATTTATGCCGCAACATGAGAAAAATGATTACTATCATTGGAGAACTCTAGACGCGTGTATACCATTATTTATGTCCTAATCCTCGCATCCTGTTCCGTCTTTGAAAATCCTATCATGTTGAAATTCGATGCGCGATCGCCCACTTTTCATCATATTCCCAAATTGGGTGGCAACGCATAGCCTGTTGTAGCTTTGCACGATTCTTCATTCCAACATCAATCACCGAAATGCATCTCAGCCTTTTCTTCTCCATTATTTCCTTTTCCCCTCGAGCCACTTGGTGCAGATTCTTGCTCCTCTCAATGAGCATAGACAGATGACCCAACCAAAACAGCGCCATATATGTGTCGATTCGATAACCCTATCTGCAAAGATATGAAGAATCTACACCGCGTGATGAATAAGCTATATGGTGTAGGTAGGGCCGCAACCGTGATACACGCACGTAACCCTGCAGGAAGGAGTACGCAACCATTTCTGCCGTGTAAACGGTGCATGCCTGTGCCTATATAAGAGCTATACGGCTCAACAGGCAGCTGCACATTCAGACACATCCACCTGTTCATCGAGTGACCGTACAGATCGAGGAGGAGGCCAGCTAGCCGGAGATCTCTGCTGCAAGTTTCAAGAATCAAGATGGCGATCAGGAACACGCAGGTGGCGACGCGGTCGATCGACGGGGACATGACCGCCGACGAGTTCAAGCAGTGGCTCTGCCGGTTCGACGTGGACCGCGACGGCCGGATCAGCCGCGACGAGCTGCGGTGCGCCATGCGCGCTCTCCGGACGCGCTTCTCCGGGTACAAGAGCAAGCGGTGCATCGAGTACGCCGACACGGACGGCGACGGCTACATCAAAGACAACGAGGTCGACGGCCTCATCGACTACGCGCAGAGGAGCCTCGGGCTCAGGATCGTCACCTACTAGACGAGATGTATTCTCAGCTTATTCCGTCCGTCCATACTACGCCTATATGCTCCATGTGCTAGAATAAGCGCTCGATCGCCACCCTGTACCTTTTGCTTTCTTGTGCTCTTGTTTGCTAATCTGTGAGCCCGTATGTGTGCGTTTGTTATCTATGATGATGTGTTTCGGTGTTTGCTGGTTGCCGTCAATGTGTACGTTTTGCTTTCTTGTGTAGTAGTACTACTTATTTTGCTAATCTATGAGCCGTATGTGTGTTATCTATGATTAGTTGAATGCCCGTGCGTTGCTACGGCCACTTTAAAACTTTCATTATTATTCGAATAAAATACAAATGCACGTGCGTTGCACCAGGATTTTTTTTGCATGAAGTATACATGAGATCCTAGCCGTTCTCACCTCTAAATTTTCATAGATACAATTCTTTTATGGACTACGCGTGGGTTCTTCTTCATTTTATTTCTCCGCCATGTCATGGAAATGATGCACCTATCATGCCGCCGCAACCTTGTCGTCTGTCACGCCACTTGGAGGCCGAGCTCTAGCCGGAACTATCTACAACTCAGAACTATTCATGTGCCACTCTACTCAACACTGTACCTTGTGCCCCTCTTGCTCTTTGGGTTGTCATGACCCTATCTAGTTTAACCATACTCAACTTTCACTCATCGGCTCATCGGCCTCATGGCACACCCTTGAAAAGGCTAGACACGCATTTTAATCATCATGCAGACGCAACCATCGTAGGCACATGAGCAATTCAATTCCTTTCTCATTGTTAGATTTCAAACTCTTGTTGATTCCCGATTCAGTTTGTTGATACTCCATAGATCTCAGAACATATATAAATCTGTAAGACTCGGAGTAATGGATCTAGGTGGAACAAAACATGAGCCTTTCACCTCACTTGGGTCCAGGAATAGAGGATTCTTGAAAATAACATGAGCCTTTCACCTCACTTGGGTCCAGGAATAGAGGATTCTTGAAAATATCCTAGGCATATATACCTAACGACTCACATTAAGTCCAAATCAGCTTAAAGAAAAAGAAGTACTCCCTCAGACCCATATCTTTAACTCAAATTTGTCTAAATTTGAATGAATCTAGACACCATTTAGTATATAGATTTATTCAAATTTTGACAAATTCAAGTTAAGTAATATGGATAGAAGGGAGTAGCACATGTCAACGGCTGGTCATGCATTCAGACACAACTTATCCATCGTTTTGTCTGGAATAAATTTGTCCATCGAGTCGTTTGCAAGTTAGTTATTTTTTAGTTTTGAATGGGTATATATAACGGGCAGCTAGCTTTTAAAATTTGATGCAACGAAGTAATGTGATACTATTAAAATACGCGCATAGCAGGAATACGAAAACCCCCGGACAAACCCCCAGCTCGATAGGAAGAAAAAAACTAACCCAGGCCCGCATTCCCCATCCTCATTCCTCCACCTGATCCACACGACGGAACCGCCGCCGGCAGGCTCCTCTGCGCGACGCATAACCTACCAAAGACCGGCTCCCCCGCGCTCTGTGTCCCCCGCCGCAGGCCGACTACCCTGCATGCCCCGCCCTCTGTCACGGACCGTCTCCCCTGGGCTCTCGCCTTCTTCCACTGTAAGAGGGGGACGTCTCCCCGGCATGCGCCGCCATCCACCATGGCCGCCGCCAATACCCGCATCCAACCTCTAGCCCTGTCGTCTGCAAGTAGCCACAGGTGCTGATTTTGGTATTTCTCGGCGCGGACAAGGCCGAGCAGCTCCCACGGCGGTGACTCTGGATTCTCCACGTCACAGGCGACCGCCGCCATCATGGGATTCTCCTAGCACTGCGCACGCCTGAAATCGTCGAGGCCCAGCTCGCCAATATCCTCATCCCCATTGTCCTCCGAGAGTGTGATCGAGGTGCTCTTCGGCGGCTGCGCCGTCGTACCCGTTGTATCGGACCCCGCGAGGATGCATGTGAGGGGCAGGGCGCTCGCGGAGGTCCGGGTCGGAAGAACCATCCCCACGGGATCCAGGGGATGGGGTCGACGGACGCGCGGGGATGGGCTCCCGAGATGGTCTGGTTAGCGAGAAGGAAGAGGAGAGATCGGTGGCGAACGAGGGGCGCGGGGGCGACGCTGAAGACGAGGGAGGGGATAAGTTCGGTTGGTGTTTTTGGCGGTGGCAGTGCTTGTAATATGTCTGAAAAGCCAGGGGCAAAAGCGTCTTTTCAAGGCAGACGGAAATTTTCTGGGGGGTGACGAACGGTCCCAATCTTTTTAATAGTATAGATGACATGTTTGCTTGTTGATTTGCACTATCCGAGATAAATAGACAGTTGTATTATAAGATAGGGGAAACTTCACCTAGTGGTGCCTTGTATTGCTCATTATATAGGAGGATTACAAGGGGAGTCATAATCTCATACAACACGAACACATACAAAAGGAATACACAATATGACCGTATACCTATACAAACACGATACGGTCACATATTCTAACACCCTCTTTCTCAGTCGAAAATGGTCGTCCGACGAATATTAAGACTGTCCTGAAAATCTAAGAAGAGAGACGACGATAATCCTTTGGTGAAGGTGTCCGCGAACTAAGATGAACTAGGAAAGTGTAGAACCCTAACCTCGACACTGCTGCACAATTTGATTGCTTCACTCCGTTCTGAGTTCACCATGACGGACATGGGTGATTTACATTAGTTTCTAGGCATCTCCGTCAAGCACAGCAAGTACTGTCTCTTTCTCTCGCAGGAGAAATATGCTATGAAACTCCTTAACCGCATCGGTATGTTACAGTGCAAGTCTATCTCCACACCAGTTGATACAGCTTCTAAACTTGAAGCTCGGTCTAGTGATCCCATGACAGATCCTATAGAGTATCCCGTGCTTGGGCATGCAGGGAGGTGAGCGAGAAGGCCCCCGCGCTACAGGAGGGGGCGGTGGTGAGGGCCAACTTGGCCTTGGTGTCGGCGGCCTCGCGAGCCTCACGATCTTCCTTCTCCTTGGCGGCCTGTGCGACCCATGTAGCATCGTCGCCCATGGCTCCAAGAGAGGTGGCGCGGCGAGAAGGAAGGAGGTGGGTTGTTTGCAGATCGGCGGCGAAAGCAGGGGCGACACGGTCCGCCTAGGGTTTTGCGTCTGATACCATGTAAGATAGGGAAAACCACACGTAGTGATGCCTTGTATTGATCATTATATAGGAGGATTACAAGGGGAGTCCTAGTCACATACAACACAGACACATATTCTAACATGTATATTCTTGACACACTCCCCCCCCCCCCCCCACCCCCCACCCCCACACTCCCACACTGCGTTTGTTTTCTATGATGATCTGTTTTCTGGTTGTTGCTATCTATGATGATGTGTTTTTTGGTTGTTGCCATCAATGTTAATTTGCGTTCTCCCAGAGAAATGTACAGTCGGTATGACCTTCACACACTGGCCCCCCTTTAATCTGACCGTCAATGCTGGAACGAATGACTGGCGACGGATTCCGTCAAATTTTCCAAATGTTACCGGTTGATGTTTCAATCGCAAAAAAAACTACCACGTTAGAACTAAATTTTTCCAAAAAACACTGATTTGTGTTTAGACAGAACTTTCACTGAAACTGACGGTGGGACCCACTCACTAGCACGAATTTGATGACATGGACAAACGGTAATTATTTATAACGCTTTTGTTTTTTAGGAATACTAGCACAAATCCCATACGTTTGCTACGGCGCTACTAAACTAAATAAAACAATATTTCATATGTTTAAATCTATACGCAGCCGAAACCAAATGTTATGGAATCTATAATGTATACCTTCTTTTGTACTCCCTCCGTTAGGGATTATAAGTTCCAAGAGCTTTTTAAAAATGTTAGAAATTATAAATCCTCTCTCATTTATTAGTCTTTATCCTCCAATGCATGTTTTTCTTTTTCTCTATCTTCTCTTATGCATGTGTAACTATTGGTGCATGTAGTAATCAAGAGGTGAGTAATTAATTTTTTTAATCCTATCAAAATGGCTCATAGGCCTTATAATCCCTAACAGAGAGAGTACTGTACAATATAGTGGTCATCACGGGACACCAATTTTAAAATGTAACCCGCTCCCCGGTCGTAAATTAAGTGGAGAGCTGAGAGCTCACAAGAAATTCCATGTGTTAGGTGAAGCTCTCTACTCTATATAAAGCCTTTCTATCTCGCTCGCGCAACATCAAGCCGTAGAGCCCCTTGAACTCAGCCATTGATCATTCCTTTGCTTTCACATATCTACGGCTCCAATTCCCGTTGTGATTGCCTGCAGGGCAGCGGTCGCCATCTCGCTCTCTCCTCTAGCTCGGGCATCTCTCTCCCATATGGGGTGCTCCCCGCCCTCTCTTCCTATTTTACCACTGGTATTGCTTGTTTATTTTAGAAGGGACTGATTTTTGTCAATTTGCGAGCACGTATAAACCGGTGAAACTCTTTGCAATAAGGCAAGGTGGGACTATTCAGTAGCAGTACTACAAAATATCCATGTGTTTTCTCTGTTTATACTGGTATATGCTTGCGGCCCATAAGAGAAGCCCAGCAGTGCAGCGTTGATCATCAGAGAAGAAACGATCGTGGTACTAACCGCCGGATCTAAACCCGGAAAGAGCTCCTGACTAACCACCAGATCCTATACTACCGAACACGCAATACACACAGCGCGCGCCGCTGGCCTTTTGCACTTAGCCCCTCACCTCCCTTTCTCTATCACGCCCAAGCCCCTCTCCACCTACTTTTTTAGATCAACAGGGACCCCCGTCCCCGGTTCCATTGATAACATCAACGAAACCTGGAGTGAAACTCAGATAATACAAAAGAACATCTTATAAAAATGAGGTCCAAAACAAACTAGAAACTAAACAGATAGTAAAGCAGGGGGAGGCCACACAGAGACATCCCCAGATAACAGAGAGAGCGTTAGCCTAATTAAGAGTTACAGAGGGGGAGAGGGAAACACTGCAGCTGCCAGTGTGAACGTCGGTGTAGCCCAGGTCCCCAACCTCGCAACTCTTTTGCTCGCGGTGACGATGGTTCAGAAGGATCCTCCCCTTTAGCTTCAGCACTCCTGCTCAGCCACTCATCAGAGCGAACGGCGAGGCCAGAATCTTGGAGAGGTGAGTGCGGGACTCCTCCACCTTTTCTAACATCTCCTCCTTGAAAATCAACCTCCAGTGCCTTACTGAGGTCAAGATTTTCCCCAGGACCTGATGTAAGTTTATCCAAGGAAGACCATTAAAGATTAAATCATTCCTAAATTTTCAGAGACACCAAAGAGCAGCTGAACACACCGAATTTAGAACAACATGTTTTTTGTTTAAGATCCAGTTCTTAGCTATAGACAGATAATCATTTCCAATAGCAAAGCCAAAGAATTGGGAGATGATACTCCAAACCTGTTTTGCAACCAAGCACTGGAAGAATAGATGGTCAATGGACTCATCTTCAGAACAGAAAACACAATCCTCAGGTTTATTCAGATGTCTTTTTTTAAGGTTATCTTTAGTCATTAACTTGTTATGAGCTAACAGCCAAAGGAAGATGTGGACCCTAGGTGAGACATAAAGCTTCCAAACATCAGGTATATAAATGGGAATAACACCCCCAAAATTGATAATAGCATAAAGGGAGGTAGTGGAGTAAACTCCTTTGCTTTCATATTGCCAAATCAAAGCATCAGTGTTGGAGTTAAGGGAAATACCAGAAGCAATTGCCTCCAGTTCAAACCACTGATTTAACATATTACTATTAAAGTTTCTCCTAAAAGTAAGCCTAAGGGAAGAGCCATCCCAAATCTGTTGAACGGTCTTGTTATGTTCATTACAAATGAAATAAATTTCAAAAAATTGCACAGACAAAGGGGAGGTTCCAAACCAGGTGTCTTCCTAGAACCTGACTTGAGTCGCATTCCCAATGTGCCATATGTAACCAAATTTAACACTATTAATGGCCCAAAGGACCCCTTTCCAGAATTGAGACACCCCAGCCTGCCTACTACAAAAAATGTTGGGGTTACTAGTATCATACTTGGAGTCAACTATAGACCTCCAGATCTTACCCTCATCCTTGGTATATCTTTTTATCCAAGACCCAAGGAGAGCCAAATTGACATTAGCTAAGTCAGGGATCTCTAGGCCTCCAAACTCCTTCTTCCTACAAACTAGTTTCCAACTAGCTAAATGCAGTTTCCTATGCCCCTCAAAGTCATTCCAAAGACAGTTAGCCATCTGGGAGTTGATGAGGTCTAAGGCCCATTTGGGAAATTTAAAAAAGGAGAGCAGATAAACAGGGATACTAGCTAAGCAGGTTTTAATAAGAATCACTCTAGCTGCATAAGATAGTAACTTCCCTCTCCAACCAGCTATCCTTTTAAGGATTTTATCAATACGAGGTTGAATATCCTCCCTTCTAAGTATTTTATAATGCAAAGGAATACACAAATATTTAATGGGGAAATGGCCAACAGTACACCCCAAAATATTAGAATACAGAGCAATATCAGAGTCCTCCAGCCCTATTGGAATGAATTCACTTTTGGAGTAGTTAATCTTCATCCCAGAGACTTGCTCAAAGCGGGTTAAAACCCATTTTAAGTTGGTAGCAAAGTAAGGGCTATTGTCAGAAAAAAGGATGGTGTCATCTGCATACTGCAAGCAAATGACACCCCCCCAGGGTGTAAGTCAGAACAGAGGCCTTTGATCAAATTAGCATTATAGGCTTTTATAAGCATCCTGGTTAAGACATCCACCCCCAAATTAAATAAAAGGGGGGAAATGGGGTCTCTTTGTCTAAGCCCTTTGCCAGTGACAAAGAAATCACCAATGGAATCATTAAGCTTGACACCAACAGACCCTACATGAGTAATGGCTTTAATCCAAGAAATAATAGTGGGACTAAAGCCTCTTTTAGCCAGGAGGTCAAGGAGGAAGTCCAAGTCAACCGTATCAAAGGCTTTTTCATAGTCTAATTTAATTACAAGCCCTTGATTCTTATCATGAGAGATAGAATGAATAACTTCATGTGCAGTAACAACACTTTCTAAGATAAATCTGCCTTTGATAAAGGCAGATTGATTACAGGAAGTTATAGAATTCATCAGTAAAGCTAAACGGTTAGTCAAAACTTTAGTGAAAATCTTAAAGACACAATTGAGTAAGCTAATAGGTCTAAATTTTTTCATACTGCTAGCTTCAGGCTCTTTGGGAATAAGAGTCAGAATAGAAAAATTCAATCTATAAATGTCTAATTTGCCTTGATGGAAATCAGTAAACATGGCCATAAGGTCAGATTTAATAGTCTCCCAAAATTGCTGATAGAAAATAAAATGAAGGCCATCAGGACCTGGAGCCCCATCAGAGTAAGTTCCAAACACATCTTGTCTGACCTCATCCTCAGTAAAAAGGGCTTCCAGAGCCTGTTTTTGTGAAGCAGAGATTTTTTCATTGGGGAAGAAGAAATCCTCAGAAAGAGTGCAGCCAGAAGGCTTCTCTTTTTTGAAGAGGTCCTTATAAAAGGAGGTAGCAATTTGCATCATAGCATTCTCATCCTGAACAGGCCCATCTAGAGAATGTACAAGCATTTTCCTTCTCCTCTGGTTAGAAACAGCATGAAAATAAGCAGTATTTCTATCCCCCTCTTTAATATCCCTATCTCTAGATCTTTGCTTTGCTTTGATTTATTCTTTTAACCAAAGCAAATTCATTTCAGAATATATTTGCTTAAGTCTTGCATGTTCTTTAGTAGAAAGCTCTGAAGACTCAGCCTTAATGTCAAGCAAATCATATTCCTCCATGAGGTCTTTCTTAAGGTTTCTAAGTTCAGATTCAATATTCTTACTCCAACCTTTAGACCAAGACCTAAATCTCCTAACCTTCATTTGCCATATATCTACTGCATTTTTGCCCCTAATGGGCAAGGACCAGTTGGCAATGGCAAGAGATTTAAAGTCACTTCTCATGAGCCACCATTTCTCAAATTTATAAGTAGTAGCTTTGGGCTTGACATCACACCCAGATTCCCACAGAATAGGGGTGTGGTCACTACCCAACCTAGGCAAGGCCCTAATAGATGCAAGAGGGAACATTTGATCTATCTCAACACTGCAGAAAACGCTGTCAATATTTGACATAATCAAGTTTTCTCTATTATTCCCCCAAGTAAACTTCCTATTACTAAGCTTAACTTCAAGCAGGCTCCAAATATCAACCCAAGCATTGAACTTATCACTCCACTTGTGATAAATATTTCCATTATTCTTGTCACACTGAAATCTAACCAAATTAAAATCCCCACCAATGATTGTGTGACCAGAGTAATCAACAAAGAGAGTATGCAATTCAGAGATAAAATCTTCCTTCTTATCTTCATAGGAAGAGCCATAAACAGTAACAATCCTGATTATAGTGTCTTTGGCCTTCAGCCTGACAACTACAGAGACAAAAATTAAGGACTTGCCAACTAATTACCTCAAAGAAATCTAAATCTACTCCTACCACAATGCCTCCAGCAGAACCAACAACAGGAAGATCTTTCCAATCAAACATCCTATTTCCTACTAAAGAATTCAAATAATTGCAAGAAATGGTTTCTTTCTTAGTTTCTTGGAAACCAACATAATGAGCATGGGTCTTTGAAAAAAGGTCTATAAGTGCAGTTTTCCTACCAGGGGCTTGAATTCCCCTAGGATTCCAAAAGACACAATTCATTTTAAACTGATTTTCTTGGGGTGCTTGCCCCGCCTATGTTTACTAACTATAGACCAACCCAAAGCATCAGGAAAATCATCCTCATAACTTTTCTCTCCTAGAGGACTACTAGGAGAAGGTGAAACAGAGGAAGAAGGTAAAGCATTATTACTATTCACAGAAATAACTGAGGAGCATTCCTCAAGACTAGGAATGGCAACACCAATAGTGTTAGCCATCAGAACAAGATTACTAGTAGTAATGGTGTTGAAGGGATTTTGTTGATCAATACCTTTCAGCTTGGAAGAAGCAGCAGTTGTTTTCTCCAGGTTCCTCCTCATGGTAATCTCTTGGGCTTTCTGAAGCATAGTCTTCCCTTCTTTATCAGAAAACCTAGCACTCTGTCTTGCACCAAAAATAGGCCCCCATTTGCTCTTTTTCTCCTGCTCTTTGTTTTTCTCCCCTTCAGGCTCATGATTTAGTAACTCCTCCTGGCTAAGCTCCTTATCTGGATCCTCATAGAAAAGGGAGTTCTCATTGGCTAACTCCATTTCCTGAATGAGGTTGACACAGGCATCATCAGTGTGCATGCCCTGCATCCAATCTAACACCTTGGTTTTTGCCATGGAATCTTCATCAACAATAGGAATGAGTTTGCTAGAGCAAGCAGGCACAGGGCTATTGAAACCATAACAGCTAGTAACCTCCTGGATTTTGTCAGCCAAAGCAGCCAGGGACTTTTGTTTGGAACTCCCTGGGTCTTTGTTTTTCTGCTGGGTAGGAGTAATGGAGGATTTATACCCACCCAAGCTGGCATCAGTGTCCATCTTATCTAAACTCTTCTTGGCTTCTGGAGGTTGGTCCTCATGTTCATCAGGATTTGGTGGATGTATGTTGTCAGGGTCTTCATCCTCAACATTAACCACACTGGCAGGCCCCTCAACAACAAAGTGAATTTGAAAAAGAACTCCATTGACTTCAAAGATCCTAGAGGCAGGAATCCTAGTGTGGTTCCTACACTTAATCTTTACTCTTACTGCCTCATAGAAGGATCTAAACATACCATAACAGTCAACATCCTGCATAATGCCAAAAGCAGTGACAAACTGCATGAGAGTTTGCCATTTGCACCAAGCCTGATTCAAACCTTTAATTTGGAGCCAAACATCCTGTAACTCAGCATAGTAATCCAATGCCCCATTCCAGACATGCACCTTAACAAATACACCTTCCTTAGGCAGCCCAAAGCTAGGGTAACCAGCAATCTCCTCCACCTTAAGATGAGGTGGAAATTTCACCAGGAAGGACCATTCATCAAGGCATCTGATCTGCCAGGGCCAATTGGTTCTATAGACAGCAGCAAGATTCTGATAAAGTTCCTCTTTGGAAATACTCCCCTGATCAACATACACAAGGCCAATATTTTTTGGAGGGACAACTTCAGATGTCATGAAAGGCAGCTCAATGTGATAAAAACCCAGACCTGAAGCTGCACTCCCAACAAACTTAGCAATTTGCTGAGGTTGTTTCTTAACTGGACAAGCTTCCACCTCATGGTCTAAAGAGATACAGATGAAGCAAATCCTGGGGGAGGTACAAGCAGCCTTGTGATGACCAGGCTCCCCACAGTTGTAGCAAATGACTTCTGCATAAATATCCAGCTTATCCTGAACACCATGCCCAGAATCAACAGAGAGAACAGATTGTTGGACACCCTCCACAGACTTAGCATCTTCACCCTTACTGACATCTTTGGCTTTCTTCTTTTGGTTCTTCCCAGATTGAGAGGACATACTCCCCTGAGGCTTTTATATGGGAGGTTACACAGCCTGCTGGGGAGGCATCCACTGGCCAGCAAAACCAGGGGGAGGTTGTTGCCAAGGCATAGAGAATTTCCCCTGAAAGGCAGGAGTGGGATGCTGACCAAATTGCCATGGAGGAAAACTTGAAGGAGGATAAGATCCATACTGGGGCGGCATCATCTGAGCTTGCTGAGGCATGGGAGGATGCTGGTAGCCAAAACCAAAAGGGCCCCTCTCCACCTAACTCCCACCGATCCCCATCTGAGGGAGCATCGAGCGCTCCCGACCCCGCGCCCCTCCGTCCTCCTATGAGCGCCGCCGCGTCTCCCTTCTCCTCCTCGAGTTCTATTCTCTCCTAGTTCTATCCCCGCCGCCATAGGGAGATCCCCATCCTCGCGGCCTTGCTCTTCCATCATCCCTGCACCTCACCTCAGTCTCCGGAAACATTTCTTAAGAAAATAAATACTGATTTGTTCAAGTTATCACCAAATCTTAGCTTAATTAGACGCCATGGGGCCATGGGAATGGCACTGTACATGGTGTAGCTTGGCGCAGCATGAGAAGCAGGTAGCGGCCGCTCCGCATGAGCGGAGCCAGGGATAGCTCTTGCAATGATCGATTGGCTTGAGGAAAAATAAATTAAGGATCAAACATGTGCTAAACGAATAGGTATTTTTATTTTCAAGTACCGTTGGCAATAGTGGCTAATTTGGTGTTTGGTTGAAGGTCAAAACGGTCTAAAAAAGTGTTGGACTGGAAGAGGCAGCGGCCGCTCCACACGAGCGGAGACGGGGATAGCTCTTGCAATGATGGATTGGCTTGAGGAAAAATAAATTAAGGATGGAACATGTGCTAAACGAATAGCTATTTTTATTTTCAATTACCGGTGGCAATAGTGGCTAATTTGGTGTTTGTTTGAAGGTCAAAACGGTCTAAAAAGTGTTGGACCGGAAGAAACACTTCGTCCTTTATTATTAGGTATAGATATAGATATTGTTTTTGTTTTTAATTTACGTGAGGAAAGAAAAAAGTCACGGGAGGTGGTGAATATCGTCCCTTTCCTTCCTACTCCCACGGTCCCACCGATGAGCACTGCCCCTCCCCTTCCCTCGCCCACCGGCGAGCACCACCTAGCCCCTCCCCTTCCTTCGCTCCACCAGTACGCGTCGTCCCGCCCCTCCCTTTCCTCCCGCTCCATGGCGAGTGCCACCCCGTCCTGCTCCACCGGCGAGCACGATGGTCGCCGCTGCGGGCTTTCCCAGCTCCGCTCCTACCCACCCCCCTGCTCGACCTCCCTCTATATGGCTGTCGTGGTATTGCCGACGAGTACGCCATGGAGGGGTCCTCACAGTGCGTGTTTAGAGACGTGGGGGAAGGCAGACGGTTGACAGGTACGAGGTAACACAACTTACCCACGTTCAGATCCCACAACGGTGGCGGAATCCTACTCCTGCTATAAATCACTATAAGGGCAATACGCTGAGTTATAGGGATTGGTTTGTTGTGCGAGGTTATGTGAAGTTGTGCCCTAAAGGCTCCCATAGGCCCGACTTATATAGTCGCCAGGTCCTAGGGTTACAGGGAAAAGTCCTAGCCGGACAGGTTACAGAGTCCTACACCGTCTATTACTAGTCTAGCATGTCTTGTACTCCAAGGCTCCGGGTACGCTGGTGACTCCACTGTAGCCTTCCTTTATCCGGCATGGGCCTCCCTTCTGGATCCATCTAACTAGGCCGCCCAGCAGGCCATGGGCCATGCTACCAACTATGGGCCACCCGGGTTATCCGGATAAGAGACATGCTATGAGGATACCCATATATATAGCATATCCCCAACAGTAGCTCCCGGGGAACTCCGAGATCTTGCGATGTCTTGCCTCTTCACGTGGAATGCTCCGTCTAGATGGATGTCGGCAAATCGTCAAGCAACATCTTGTAGTCCTCCCAAAGAACCCTGGAAGGTTTTCTCTGTCTTCAATTTGTAAGTCGGAGAATTGTTGAATCTTCCATCATACTCTTCCGTAGCTAGACTAGATCCGTCCATGCTGGAATCTTCTGATGTGATGGTTCATCTGCCTATGATAGCTAGGGCGACGTAGACATAGGTCAGCAACGCCTCGGAACTCATACATGCAGAGAACGCAATCATGTCCACTTTTCCCGCGCGAGCGATACGAACCGTTGGCGGCGACGGTTGGTACGTGGCAAAATTTCCGCGCACGCCTCCGCGCACGTCGTCTACGCGGCAACCATTCGATCAAGCTACACGAATCTTGATGCTGGAGACCATAAATAGTAACTACGGTGGAAAATTTACTTTTTCACCTCATTCTCCCCTGCATCGTCTTCTTCCTCTGGCAGGCGTCTCCTCGAGCTCTCCGCGCCTCGCACGAAAAACCCTAACTCCCAATCTCACCAGTCACCTCCGAACGCCCAATGGCTAGCAGCAGCTCCTCCCCTTCGATGGCGGCGTCGAGCGAAGCCGGCGAGCTCCGTCGTCGTGCTCCTAGAAGGCCTGGTCATCCCCAGGTCCGCGGTGGTCGAGGCCACCGGACGAGACCATAATCCAGCGGCGCTGGAGCTAATGGAAGAGGAGTACGACTCCCACAAAGGCGACTGGCACAGTTCGGACATCACGGACCGCGACATCAAAGAGCTGATCATCAAAGGTTACCTCCCCGCGACGGAGGGGCTCGCCTGGCGGGCGGCGCCGGCCGGAGAGGTCACACCTTCTCCCCAAGCCGGATAAAAGGTGTACCTCAAAGCACAGTTGGTACGCGGCGTCTCCCTGCCCATCTCTAATTTCTTCATCGCTGTCTTGAATCATTACCGAGTACAACCATAGAACCTTTCTCCCAATAGTATCGTAGCGCTTAGCAATTACGCGGCGCTTTGCGAGGGTTACTTAGGGATTAAGCCTAGGCTAGATCTCTTCATATATTTCTTCATCGTCAAGCGCGAACTCGGAGCCAGCAAGGACGAACTTAGAAATTGTGGCACCATTAGCTTCAAGATCCGGCCTGGCTAGCGCTTCCCCGACATCGTCGGCCACGAGTCCTGCAAGAACTAGCAGCGTACTTACTTCTATGGCCCATATATCCCTCTGGTCGGCCGAGAAGTAACGTACACGGACTTTGTCGATGGAGCCGTCGCCGAAACTTCGACATGGAGATCCCAGGCCTCCCTTCCCTCTGACATCGATGATTCCCGTGCTATAAGGCGGATAGAGTGGTTCGTAGAGACGGTTTGACCAGACTGGACCTAGCCATGTGCTGGTTCATCAGGCGGATCCAGCCTTTGTAGCACCGCTTGAAGCTGATGCACGAGTATTCCAACGATAGAAGGGATAGCCTCCGCATCTCTGTGGACAACTTCTCGAGCGAATCCGTCAAGCTTCGCCTCAAGGACATCGTCAAGGTGAAGGACAAGAAGCGTGGCTTCGCCATCACCTACGACATGTTCGTAGAGAGCAAGTGCCCAAAGGTAACTGCTTATTTTCCATGTATGACATATACTCCCGTTCTTCCGTCTAGCCTTTACCATCTCATCTAACACGGTGGTTCTTCACCTTAATAGCTTAGCAACATAGATGAGGACAGCATGGCTCCTCAAATCTATGATCCAAGATGAAGGAAGTCACCGTCGTGTCCGACGACGATGCTCTGTTGGCGCGAAAGCGGAAGAGCTCCACCTTTGACGCCGCCGATGGAGGCAAGAAAGAGAAGACGGAGGGTGGAGCCTCCAAAAAGACTACCGCCACCCTGGAGGTGGAGAAAAGAAAGGTTACTAGGATCCCCTTTGCCAAAGCACCCCCTCTTGTGTAAGCTTCTTTCTCTCCGACATTGTCCATTTGTCTGTCTTATTCCCGTACTTATGCATTCTGCACAATTCAGGAAGAAAGCCACAACCAGCTTGAAGAAGACCTCCAAAACTTCGGGGGCTTCTAGAACCATCAAGGATATGCTGCATCGCGACGTATCTCCCGCCATCGCCCCTGTCACTCCCATCGTCCAGCCGTCATCTGCCTCGACAAGCTCACAAGCTAAGGAAGCATCTGGCCCTTCCGCCATGGAAGTGGACTCAGGTGCCTCTACCGAGCTCGCTGTTGTCGGCGAACAGGCGACGCAGGAGAGTGCCGCACACCAAATGGCTGAAGCTCCGGCTAAGGATGCCATCGGTAGTGGTAAGGCGGTGGTGGAGGTGGTACTTCTGCCGAAGGCGGCGCCCTCGCCCCCAGGAAGACCATAGTGTTCCCGGAGATAGTCTACCCGGCACTTACGCCGAGTAGCACATCTCTGGTTCCTGGTGCGGCGCCGACATCTCCAACGTGGGGTCTCGAGGAGCTTCTCCGGCAAGCAGAAATCCTGCAAGGAAACAGTGTATCCTTCGGCAAGCTGGTGGCTGAGAATGCTACCAACCTCAAGATCATTGCACTTGTAAGTTATATTTGCCTTTTTGCATTTCATATGAGTATCCCACTATAGCCCCCGAGGATTTAGACGGAAAACCATAGGTCTTTGCGTCTAAATGCTCTAAGAGTGACTAAGCTAGAAAACTTCTCATTGTAGCCCCCAAGCATATAGGTGGAATGAATTATTCCGACTAGATGCTTTAAGAGTAGCATACGCAGTGTTTATAAATTTCGATAATGTAGCCCCCAAGCTTCTAGTTGTAACTGAATTAGTTCTGAATAGTTGCTTAAAGAGAAGCTAATCATACATCCGAGTTAAAAACTTTATACTGTAGCCCCCAAGCTTCTAATCGAAAACTGAATTAGTTCTGAATAGATGCTTAAAGAAAGACTAAGCATATTGCTAAGTTAAAAAACTCTCGTTGTAGCCCCCGAGCGTCTAGGTGGAAATTTTCTGGCTAGATGCTCCAAGTAGACCAAACAACGTTTAACTTTCTTTTTTCCATAGAATGAGAATGCTCGGAGGGGCATGGCCAACGACAAGTACCAGAAGATGCGCGCGGACTTGGAAGCTGAAAAGGGTAAAACTGCCTTCTTGAAGGAACAACTCATCAAGAGCAAGCATCTATTTTTCCTTTCTTTTTCCGTACTCCGGCTTGGTCTTGTGTATTCTCCAAATACTCACTATGTACTGTCTTTTCTCCGACTTGCAGAAACCATTTCCAAGGCTAAAGATATTGTCGAGCAATCCAAGCATATTCAGCAGCTGGATAGCGAGAACAAGATCCTCAAATAGGAGAGAAAGGACATGCTGAAGATGCATGAAGAATCAATGAAAGTCCTGCAGGACTCCGCCACCGAGTAGATAAACTGCTTGAAGGAGGAAATCGCTATCCTGAAAGAGCAGAAGAAAGCTGCTGATGAGAAAAATCAACGCCATCATGAAGCGTACAAGCTCCTCCAACAAGAACGGGACTCCATGGCGTAGACTCTCTAGCAGGCTGAGACCAGCATCTTCAGTAAGCGATTCTCCGTCTTGGATTTTTGTAGTCTAGATACTCTGAATTTTTGAACTCATGCGCTCCTTTGTCAGGAATTCGCAGCTCCTATGGTTTTAACCCAGTCGCCTCCTCCGCCAAAGGAATGCATGGTCCTTGCCGGCAACTTTATCAACACCGCCATCGCGCATGCCAAAGATATTGCCAAGCCCCTCCAGATCAATATCAAGGCATCGGACTCTGTGGCAAAGTTCTCGGAGATCCTGCGCCGAGCCCCCGAGCGTATCGCAAGCTGGAAAGCTTCATGTGCACGGGCCGGTGCAAGGATGGCGATGTCCATGGTCAAGGCACATTACGAGAATGCAGACATCGACACGGTAACCTCTGGTATCCCCGACGTAGATGACGAAGGCCAAAAGATAAACCACAAATCTATCTTGGCGTCACTCGCGGGTTATGACACCAGAGTCGCCGAGTTGGTCGACGTTAACATCTTAGTGCCAATGAAAACCATCGATGGCGGCAACCAAAGCTCTTACGAGTACCTCAACACTGCCGACTTCGAGGGTGACTCTCCTACTGCCGATGGTGTTGCTTCCAAGTCGCTTGCACTAGAGGAATAAAAAACAATTTGTAATATTTGTTTCCTCTGTAACTTTTTATGCGGAAAAAACTATGTGTTAACTTAAGGCAGATAACAATGGTGTATGTCCTGCTACTTAAGAACTATTTCCAGCATGTATATATTTTTTAAGCAAGTGTTGGCTTATCCATTAATTTGGTTTTTATGCTTGACTTTTCGTGAGTCGTAAGACTCCTTGTCGGAACCATTCACTCAGGTGATGATGCCCAATGGCACCGTCAATAACCTAAGCACAAAATCGCCGACAATAAGTGCCAAAAGTCACTACTCCAGAATCCACATAAAACGACAAAAAACGTGTAGAGCAGAAAACTTAAGCTAACGCCCGTAGGCGGAATTTTCACAAGTGCAATTGCAAAGCTTGTGCATAAAGTTTTATACGATCCAAAAATGAACACTAAAGGAGGTAAAACACTCAGAAATATGAGTGAACCAAAGAGCTTTGTTTCATTGATCATATAAGAGGTACGCAATTAGTTAAAAAATGCTAAGTGTAGAAAGGACATAGCTGTGCTATGTTCCATGGCCGATCAAGCTCCGGGTAGTCATCATCCGGGTCACGTCGTTTACGCTTATGATCCTTGTTGGTTCTATCCTTTAGTTCATGATTGTCAATGAGGTAGTAAGACCCATTGAGTAGCGCCTTGCTTATGATGAACGGTCCTTCCCATGGCGGGGATAATTTGTGTGACTTCTTCTGCTTAAGTCAGAGCACCAAATCCCCCTCTTTTAACAAGCGATGCCGAACACGGCGACTATGGTAGTTGCTTAGCTTCTGCTGGTAGATGGCGGATCTTTGGCATGCCAAAACGCGCTCCTCCTCGAGAAGGTCCACATCTAGGCGTCTGGATTATTCAGCGTCATCTTCGTCGTAGGCGACAACCCTTGGTGCATCGTGAAGTATGTCGGAAGGTAGGATGGCTTCTGCTCCATATACCATGAATTAAGGGGTGTAGCCAGTGGATCTGTTGGGTGTAGGTCGTAAACTCCATAGCACAGATGGCAGTTCTTCCGCCCAGGCTCCAGCTGCTCTATGTAGCGGTGCCTTGAGATGTGGCTTTATTCCCTGCAGAATTAATCCATTGGCTCGCCCAACCTGACCATTGGATTGTGGATGTGCCACAGATGCAAGGTCAAGTTGGATGCCTTACTCCCAACAATATGCCTCCACTTCTCCAAGTGACAAGTTATTGTCGTTATCGGTGATAATGCTATGTGGGAGACCAAATCTCACCACTAGATCCCGGACAAACCTAAGGGCAGTTGCCCCATCAAGATTTCTAATGGGTTTAGCTTCTATCCATTTAGTGAATTTATCAACTGCTACTAGCAGATGCGTAAACCCACATGGTTTCGTCTATAACGGTCCCACCATGTCTAGCCCCCAGACTGCAAACGGCCAAGTTATTGGTATTGTTCGCAATTCTTCAGCAGGAACATGTGGTTGTCAGGCATAATACTGGCATCCCATGCATGTATCAACCAGCTTGTTGGCGTCCGCCTTCGCGGTCAGCCAGTAGAATCCTTGCCGGAAGGCTTTCGTGACCAACGATCGAGGAGCGGCGTGATGCCCGCAATCTCCGAGATGGATTTCACGTAGGATTTCGATACCTTCTATCTAGGAAACACACTAAGGTATACACCAGTAGTGCTCCTTTTGTAGAGATGTCCACTGATTATGGTATAGCCCTTCGCTCGATGTACTATTTACCGTCTTTCGACTTCGTCGTCGAGCAAAGTTCCATGTTCGAGATATTCCATGAATGGTTTTGTCCAAGCCGGAGGGACCTTTGCCACCATGTGGACGAAAGAGTCAACTCTATCCGGGTTGTCGATGTTTGCTCCCTTCACGGATGGTGCCCGTAGATGCTCTAGGAAAACTCCTGGCGGAATTCGTTTGCGCCCTGATCCAAGCTTAGACAGCAGATCAGCCGCCTCGTTTTGATCCCTCGGTACATACTTGACTTCGTAGCCCAAGAATCTCTTGGCTATCTCGTCCACTTCGTCTCGATATGCCGCCATCATAGGGTTCCGCGCATTCCAGGTGCCAGCTACCTGCTAGGCAACCAAGTCGTAATCTCCACAGCAAACTATGCGCTTGATGCCAATATCCTTGGCTACGCGTAATCCGTGAATGAGTGCTTCATACTCTGCCATGTTGTTCATAGCCTCGAAGTGGATCTGCAGAACGTAGTGTAGCTTGTCGCCAGTTGGTGACTGTAGCAGTACACCAGCCCCTAAGCCGTTGAGCAGCTTTGATCCGTCAAAGTGCATCACCCAGTATTCTGGTTCCGGCAACGGAGTAGCATCTGGCATCTCTGTCCAATCTGCAATAAAATCCGCCAATGATTGTGACTTTATAGCGTCGCGTCTCTTGTAGGTGATCTCGAAGGCGGCAAGCTCAATGCCCCACTTCGCGACCCTTCCCGTGGCGTCGCTGTTGTTGATAATGTCGGACAGTGGAGTCTTGCTCACCACTGTGATTGGGTGCTCCTGAAAGTAATGCCTCAGCTTCCGAGAAGCAAGGAATACTCCATAAGCTATCGTTTGGTAGTGTGGGTAACGCTGCTTGGACTCCGTCAAGACCTCGCTTACATAGTAAACTGGTCGTTGAACTCCGTGCTCATAGCCTGGTTCCTTCCGCTCTACCACGACGACGATGCTGATTACCCGGTTGGTTGCCACCATGTAAATTAACATGGGCTCTCCAGGCTCGGGTGCTGCAAGGATGGGCGCTGAGGAAAGAATATCCTTGAGATGCTTCAATGCTGCATCTGCTTCATCCGTCCATGTGAATTTGTCCGCCTTCTTCAGCAACTTGTACAGCGGCAAGGCCTTTTCTCCAAGTCGGCTGACGAACCGACTAACTGCTGCAACACAACCTGTTAGCCGTTGAATGTCATTTAGGCATGTCGGACGGTTTATGTTTAAGATGGCCTTGATTTTCTCCGGGTTGACCTCGATTCCACACTGGGAAACGATGAAGCCCAACAATTTGCCGGCTGGAACCCCGAAGACGCACTTCTTGGGATTAAGCATCATGTTGTATTTCGGAGATTATCAAAGGTTTCTTTTAAGTCAGAGATTAAGCCATTTGACTTTTTAGACATCACCGATATATCGTCCACATAGGCGTGAACGTTCCGACCAATTTGGTCGTGCAGGTAACGTTGCATTGTCCACTGGTACGTAGCACCTGCGTTTTTCAGCCCAAAGGGCACCGTAACGTAGCAAAACATGCCGTATGGAGTAGTGAACAAAGTGGACAATTGGTCCGACTTCCTCATCTTGATCTGGTGGTATCCTGAGTATGCATCGATAAAACACAAAAGTTCCGAGCCAGCCGTCGAGTCAATGACTTGGTCAATGCGAGGCAAAGCAAACGGATCTTTGGGGCATGCTTTGTTCAATCCGGTGTAGTCAACGCACATTCTTAATTCTTTGGTTCCCTTTTTGGGGACAAGTACAGGATTGGCCACCCATTGGGTGTGAAGGACTTCTCAGATAAAAATAGCCTTAAGTAACCTAGCTATCTCTTTACCTATGGCGCGTCTCTTCTCATCTCCAAAGCGTCGTAGAGGTTGCTTCACTGGTTTGCATTTTGGATCAATGTTTAAGTTGTGCTCGGCAAGTTCCCTAGGTACACCTTTCATGTCGGCAGGTTGCCATGCAAAGATGTCCCTATTCTCATGGAGGAACTCGACAAGCGTGCTTTCCTATTTGGGGTCCAGGTTCGTCCCAATGGCGGTGGTCTTGGAGGCATCGCCTACCACAAGTTCCACCGGCTTGGTCTTGATGACGGCCTTGAATGCTGGAGTGGAGTCGGAGATTTTTTTCTTCGACGTGGGCATCTCTGAGTCATCGACCTTGCTCTGGATCTCTTTGAATTCTTCACTGTAGAGGATAGCTTCCGCGTAGGCTGCTTCATTAATCTCGTAGTCCCTTGCTTTGGTAAAGCTTTGGGATACGGTGATGACACCGTTTGGTCCGGGTATCTTGAGTTTGTTATAGACGAAGCATGGCTTGGCCATGAAGGTGTGGAATATGTCGCGGCCGAATATGACGTGGTACACGCTCTTGAAAGGGACCACCTCAAAGGTCATGCGCTCTTGGCGGTAATTATTAACATCACCAAAGGCAACCTGAAGTGTGATGCACCCAAGGGACCGAGCCTCCCGACCAGGAACTACGCCGTGGAAGATGGTGTTGGTCCGCCTTAGGTTTGCCTCTGTCAAGTTCATCTTCTGAAGTGTATCCAGGTACATGATGTTGATGCTGCTTCCACTATCCACCATACATTTGGTGAACTCAATGCCGTCAATCAAGGGGTTGATGACCATGGAGTATTGGTTCTCCGTAGGGATAAGGTCTGGGTGATCCTTCCTGTCCCAAGTAATTGGAACCTCCGACCAGCACAGGTACTAGGGAACTGGGGGTAGAGTAGCCATCAGTATCCTCATAGAGGTCTTCTATTGTCCGACGGTGAGGGTGCCAAGGAAAGTGTGGTAAACTTCCGCCTTCTTCTCAAAGGGGTTCTTGCCTTTGTCGTCGCTCTTGGCTGCGTGCTTGAGGTCAACATCCTCGTCCATGTCACTTGCCCTTGCCTCGCGGTCTATTCTTCCGACTTCACTTGTAGCCGGACTCCGGGTCCTCCTTGAGGTCGTTGACGAACTTGCAGTGTCGATTGGTATGGGTGGCCTTGCCGTTGACATCGAGGTGTACGAGGCACGGCATATCGCGGTACTCTTCATAAGTTTGGGGAACGCGGAGCGCTGCCGAGGTAGTTTCACTTCCTCGCTGCTACCCACGACCGGCTCCCCGTCCTCGGCCACGTTGTCCGCCATCACCTCGTCCTGCGAAGGTCATAGCGACCATGTCGGGAGTTTGCTTTTATTCTGGAGCGGTTTTCCGCTTTGTGGTGCTGTTCCTCCGAGCTTGAGTTGGAACGGCCGTTGCTGGCAGAGAGCCGCAAGCATCATCGTCGGCAGCTGCGAACTCACTAGCCAACTGAATCATCTGGTTCAAGTCGAGCTGGTGATTGTCCTGCAAGCGCTTCAGCTTATGTCGGAGCAATGTGACCCTTTCCAACCCATCGATGAAGGCGGCCATGGCGGTCTGAGCGTTCCTGCACAGGAATTTTTCATATCTAGCCAGCGGGTGAGGTAGGTGTAGGGGTTCGTAGCATGGAAAACAAAAATTTTCTATCGCATACAAACAAACAAGCCAAGATCTATCTACTAGATTGTAGCAACGAGTCGATAGAGGAACTCACCCTCGAAGATTCCAAAGCGGTTAACGAGAGCAGGTTCTCGTGGGTGATGTAGTCGTACACTTGCCGATCTCAAGATCGCGTAGACGATCCTTCCGGCGCCACGTTCCGGCAGCGCTCCCGCAGTCGGTCACACGTTCGGTACTCGACGAAGACCTTCCTCTCCCTTGTTCCAGCAGGCAGCGGAGGTTGTAGCACTCTCCTCGCGATTCCGGCAGCACAACGGCGTGGTACCGGAAGTAGAGGGGAAATCCCGCAGGGCTTCGCCTTAAGCCGGAGCGAGTATGGTGGATTATGAGAGAGGGATATTAGTGGTCTAGAGATTAGACACACCAATTAGAAGGCTCTAAACCGCAGGCTAAAGCAATTAGAAGCTCTAAACCAAACGGCTCTAAACCGGAGATTAGAGGTAGAAACTTGTGTGTCTCAAGGAGGAGCCCTGCCCCTCCTTTTATAGGTGGAGGGGCTAGGCGCGCCAGGGAGGGAGGGAGTCCCTCCCCAACTCGGCCTAGGGCTGGGCGCCGGCCAAGGAGGAGAGGAACTCCTCCTCCAAGTTGGTTTCAACCTCCTCTTGCTTGTTTCCCACAGTTTCCTGTTTCCCACAGTTTCCTGTTTTCCACAGTTTCCTGTTTTAGCCGTTTGACTTTCAAACTGGCAATTTGACTTTCATGTTTTTGGAACAGCAAGAACACTTAGTACATGATGCAATCATTCAATGACACACTCATGTACCCTCCCCCCCGGAGTGCCGGACAATCCGGACCCTTCTAGAACATTCCCGATGAAAACACCGGAATCATTCCCGAACTCCGAAACGGGACTTTCCTTATATGAATCTTATTCTCCGGACCATTCCGGATCACCTCGTGATATCCCGGATCCCATCCGAGACTCCGAACAACATTCGGTCTCTTTCTCATAATACCATAACTACTCAAACAACGTCGAATCCTTAAGTGTGTCTCCCTACGGTTCGTGAATTATGCGGACATGATCGAGACACTTCTCCGAACAATAACCAATAGAGGAATCTGGAAATTCATATGGCTCCCACATATTTCTATGATTACTTTGCGATCGAATGAACCACTTACATACGATACCAATTTCCCTTTGTCTCACGATAGTTTACTTATCCGAAGTTATGATCGTCGGTATCTCTGCATACCTAGTTCAACTTCGTTACCGATAAGTACTCTTTTCTCGTTCTCGTGATATGTGATCCCTTGTGAGCCAGTCACATGCTTGCAAGCCAATTGGATGACATTCCACCGAGAGGGCCCAGAGTATATCTATCCGTCATATGGATGGACAAATCCCACTCTTGATCCATGTGTTTCAACCAATACTTTCTGAATACTCAATGCCACCTTTATAGCCACCCAGTTACGATGTGGTGTTTGATGTCATCAAAGCATCCATCCGGCAAAGGTGATATGCATGATCTCATGGTCAAAGGAATTAGGTTACTATGTATCAGAAAGCATATAGCAATTGAACTATTGAAATGACTTGATCTTTATGCTACGCTTATCTATAGGAGTATGTCCATCACATCATTCTCCTAATGATATGATCCTGTTGTTAATAACATCTCTATGTTCATGATCAGGAAACCATGATCATATATTAACCAACAAGCTAGTTTAACAAGAGGCTTTACGAGGGACTCTTATTTTAGTTTACAAATCACACAAGTATTAATGTTTCCGGTTAATACAATTTTAGCATGGTATGTAAACATTTATCATAAGTATGAAGATATGATAATAACCACTTTATTATTGCCTCTTGGGCATATCTCCAACAGTCTCCCACTTGCAGTAGAGTCAATAATCTAGTTTCAAACCTTTGTGTATTCAACACCTATGGCTTTCCGATGTTGTATGTACACGATTGCTAGTGGTCAACTGATCTCCGGATCTGACACTTCCAAGTCCGTGTGTAATTGCATGTCTTTGCGTCTCTACGCATCACTCATTCTCTAATGAGATTGCTTCGTACTAATTTGGTCCTTTGGTGTGACCTTTAGTTCTTTGGGGTTAAAACATGTTGATAATATTGTCGTACAATATATCTTCATAGTATTATCCCGCTGTGAACTACACCTAGTTTGATAACAAACTTCTTGACACAAATGCCCTCTTTTGCTGCTATAATAGCAGTCATATACTTAGCCTTTTGTTGTAGTATCTGTCACAATGTCTTAACTTTGGAAATCATCCAAATCCATTATGGAACTTACTTTCCATTATATTGTGCCACCCTTAGTTTAGATTGAGATAAACTTAATTTGTACTTTGTGACAAAGCTAGTATCAATGTAGTACTTTTACAATGAACTAACCATCTATTTGTCACTTCTACAAATATTATACTCTTAGTTCTTTCAAAAGATCATAAGAATATCCTTACTATTGTCCAATGATCATCTTACGAATCATTCTGGTATATGCTCACAACATTTAGAGCATAGGACATATCTGGATTTGTACATATCACAGTATGATTGATATAAATACTCTTTGTGATTTCATACATCAAGTATCAATCTATACTTGATTATTTGTTTCACTTTACCAAATGTCAATACACTTAAATATATCATCAACATTGAACTTATTCAATCCTTTCTATGTGACAAGAACCTCTCTATATTAAACTCATTCAATATCTTGTCTATGTACTTCTGGCACAACCATATTAGCGTCTATTGATGCCAAATATTTGGGTTTTGCCTAAGTCTTTCATCGGGATGAAATTCTTAATATGTGTTAATAAAAGATACATTATTTCCAATCAACAATATGTCTTCCACATAATGTATTAGAAACATGTCTTAGCGCTCCCACTTAATTTCTTGCAAATGCAAGCATCTCCATCGTCTCTGATGAACTTTTAAACTCCTTTAACAGTTTCATCACAATGAAGATTCCAACTCCGCTATGCTTACTTCAACCATTGAAGTTTGCATATGTTTTTAGCATCCCTTGAATTTTAACAAAACCCTTTGGACCGTGTCATGCACACGTCCTAGGTAACCCTTCTATTAGAAGAACTTGTTTTGTTTATTCAACTACCATATAATAAAATTATATGTAGTGGTTGCTACACTAATCCATCTAGACTAAATATCGCTATGAAAGATCAGATCTTGTCATAGTCAACTTTTGAACATTGTTGTGAACTCTTTCCCAACATGTCGACTATTTCATAGATGTGCAACATCCATGTATGTTTATTTATAGATCCAAACACAACTGTAAGGTCTTACACCTTTCTCGAGGGTCCTTCAAGTTCAAAACTTGATTTCTCGTGTATGGAACTATCACGGATTTTATGGCTTCAAGCCATTTGACGGAGTCAGGGCCCATCATCGCTTCTTTGCATGTAGTCGGTTCATTATTCTCAAATAATGATTCAACCCTCAAATCTTGGTATTTGATTGTTTACCCGATCTACTTGTTTCAATAGGAACTTAGATCTCCGTGACCACAACCTTTGAGGCACGTGAGCCATGAGCATTGTTGCTGTCTCCGAAACACTTTTCGGCGCTGCGCAACTCTGCACATATAGCTAAGGTTCTTTTAGCCTTATCAAAGTTCTATTGTCCTCCCATTTTTTTTTCTTTTCACGAAAAATTCCTTCCAAAAGAAATTTGACGTTCTAAGCGACAAACACTTTTGTCTCTGGTGTTATGGAGGAATACTTAACAGTTATTCGAAATAACATACAAAGACAGGTTCATCCGACTTTGGTTGCAAACATCTTTCTTATGCAAAGCATACCAATGTTTAAGAAAGGACAACTTGGGTTTTATCCCAAACCATAACTTTATATGGTGTCATTTCAACGGATTATGATGGAGCTCTTTTCAATGGAAAAACGGTAATCACTAAAGCTTTTAATCTTTAAAATATAATGGCAGTTTTATAAATTATACCTTTGATCTTACCATGTCAAACAAGGTTTAATTACATATCTCGAACGCTCCATACACTTATGGTGTTTCGGGAAAATGCAAATCCACGGAACGATTCCTTAAATCTTAGGTATTATGCTAAACTTGTAACTTAAATATTTTCCTTTATGATCTTATCATAAACTATTCATATTCTTGTTACAATGATTTTGCACTTCATCTTGAAAGTCTTTGAACTTTTCAAGTGTTTCATACTTTATCCTTATTAAGTAAATATTCATATATTCACTCAAATTTTTGGAGAAAGCATATGAAGTTGAAATCCATCGCTTTTGACTACACATAATGGATTTCATACAACAATATGTACAAGTTCCAATAAGCTAGTCATTCGTTCCCTTTTGGCCTATGAACGAAGTTTTAATTATCTCTAGGAAAGTTTCACAAGCGTCATTTGATCAAAAATCAGAAGACTCCAAAATTCCATCAACATGGAGTTTCTTCATGTTTTATTTCCATTATAATTCAAACGGCGATGTCACTTCCTAAGTGATCTTTCAATCAATTTGTCTTTCGACATTTTTAGCACTAGTTTTATGGATGTGATTTCTCCAACGAGATTTGTGAATCATCCATCTTTTATGGATCACGGTAATTTATTTGAACAACTCTTTTGTTCTCATAATACCTGATAAAACAAATCTTGAAGGCAAGCTTTGATGTTTAACGAGCAACACAATAACCCTTTATTTGTTCTCGATGAACATCATCACATATTCTTTTGCTAGTTACTTAGGCCATTGTAGTTCATGAATTGTGTTGTTTCGTATGACGATTCACACCAACAAATTCAGTATCAAATACTTAAGAACCAAATTGTTTAATAAGCAAAGAATATAGCCATAACATGTATATCATCTATATACTTAAACTAAACAATTCTAGTCTTTTCTTTTCTGCCATATATTTATGAGATTCTCTTTCAATATTTCCTTTTCTGTTTGAAAGAATCTATCATATCAATAGTGGAGTCATACATATGACACATAGTCCAAAGCGTGTATAGTTAAATACCAATGTCTTTGGACTTGCACTTTGAAGTAGATCACCATCATCAAATGTTTGGTGTTCTTTCAAATTCCTTTCTTTAGTAATCTCTTGGTGTAGTAAACATTTTACCTACATCAAATATTCACCCTTATCATGGATTTATCCATGATCAAGCTACTTTTAGCTTATAACGGTGAATCATGAGTATAATGTTGCTCTCCAAATCCTTTTGGACGATTAGGACAACTAGTGTCTCCAACCTTTTGCAAATTCTCATCAAATATGAGAACATGACTTTAGACATATTATACTCTATCATGTTGCAACCAAAACTTCGTTTCAGATATCACAATATCTTCCACACATCATGGTTTCTGAAACAACTCTTTCAGATCCTAGATAACCTTGATATTAAGACAATCCTTTGAATATCAAGAATCATGGATACAAACATGATACTAACACTTGGAATTGTTACTCTTGATTTAATACTAATTATTAAACTTCATGGAGTAACCGGAACTTACTGAAAGTTTGCAATAGGACTTTTAAACTTTAGATTAACACTTAAAAACAATACGATACCAGTTCGTAAAGTAACTAACCAGAATTCTATAGTTCTATCATCTCAATTATAACTAAGCGCAAGGTGGTAAACGGATGCCAATGACTACAACAACTATGCAAATTCACTTTGATTTAGTTTATGATAAATTGAGTTCTAATTAATAATTAAATTAATCTAGGTAAACTCCCACTCAAAACAATATCCCTCACATTGTTTTAGTGATCACACGAACCAAATCCACCACATCAAAACCGATCATCACGAGAGTTGATGTAGCTTCAATGGCGAACAATCAACATGTTCATCATATCTACTATATGACTCATGCTCTACCTTTCGGTAATTCGTGTTCCTGAGACCATGTCTGTACATGCTAGGCTCGTCAAGATCAAACCTTAGCTACCGCATAAGCAAATCTGGCTTGCTTACGTTGTATACACTTGCGGAATCTAACACACCCGATCATCACGTGGTGCTTCGAAACAACAAGCATTAGCAACGGTGCATACTAAGGGTGAACACTTTCGAACTTGAAATTCATGTGCATGAGGGATCATCTTATAATGCTACCGTCGTCTACTAAGCAATACAAGATGCATAAAGGATTAACATCACATGCAATTCATAATATGTGATATGATATGGCCTTTCTTCTTTGTGCTTCTGATCTCCATCTTCAAGCACGAACATGATCTCCATCATCACCGGCATTGCATCAAGGTCAATGACGCTTCTCCATGGTTGTCGTCCACCAGCTTCAACTATTACAACTACTTTGAATAGACACGCGGGTCTTAACATAAATTAAAGACAACCATATGGCTCCTGCCGGTTGCCAACTTACAATAAGGAACATTCCATACATCAAATATAATCACAATCATGGCCATATCACATCACTGCACACCCCTGCAAAACAAAGTTAGACGCCTCTACTTTCTTTGCATATTTTACGTGGTTTGGGGCTTTCAATAAGTGTCGTTCTAACTTACAAACAAGAACCACAACATTGATACTATCATTGTTGATCACCCGTTGTAAATTGGATCTTAACTATGCTAGGAGAAACAGGCACCCGCAAAGCCACTTATGCAATACAAGTTGCATGTCAAGCGTGGAGCAAGTCTCATGAACGATGTCATGTAAGGTTAGCCCGGGCCGCTTCATCCCAACATACCGCAAGATGCAAAGTACACAAGAAGCAATCGACAATAAAAGCATCAACGCCCACAATGACCATTGTGTTCTACTCGTACAACAGATCTACATATAGACACGGCTCTGATACCACTGTAGGGGTTCGTAGCATGGAAAACAAAAATTTTCTATCGCATACAAACAAACAAGCCAAGATCTATCTACTAGATTGTAGCAACGAGTCGATAGAGGAACTCACCCTCGAAGATTCCAAAGCGGTTAACGAGAGCAGGTTCTCGTGGGTGATGTAGTCGTACACTTGCCGATCTCAAGATCGCGTAGACGATCCTTCCGGCGCCATGTTCCGGCAGCGCTCCCGCAGTCGGTCACACGTTCGGTACTCGACGAAGACCTTCCTCTCCCTTGTTCCAGCAGGCAGCGGAGGTTGTAGCACTCTCCTCGCGATTCTGGCAGCACAACGGCGTGGTACCGGAAGTAGAGGGGAAATCCCGCAGGGCTTCGCCTTAAGCCGGAGCGAGTATGGTGGATTATGAGAGAGGGCTATTAGTGGTCTAGAGATTAGACACACCAATTAGAAGGCTCTAAACCGCAGGCTAAAGCAATTAGAAGCTCTAAACCAAACGGCTCTAAACCGGAGATTAGAGGTAGAAACTTGTGTGTCTCAAGGAGGAGCCCTGCCCCTCCTTTTATAGGTGGAGGGGCTAGGCGCGCCAGGGAGGGAGGGAGTCCCTCCCCAACTCGGCCTAGGGCTGGGCGCCGGCCAAGGAGGAGAGGAACTCCTCCTCCAAGTTGGTTTCAACCTCCTCTTGCTTGTTTCCCACAGTTTCCTGTTTCCCACAGTTTCCTGTTTTCCATAGTTTCCTGTTTTAGCCGTTTGACTTTCAAACTGGCAATTTGACTTTCATGTTTTTGGAATAGCAAGAACACTTAGTACATGATGCAATCATTCAATGACACACTCATGTACCCTCCCCCCCGGAGTGCCGGACAATCCGGACCCTTCTAGAACATTCCCGATGAAAACACCGGAATCATTCCCGAACTCCGAAACGGGACTTTTCTTATATGAATCTTATTCTCCGGACCATTCCGGATCACCTCGTGATATCCTGGATCCCATCCGAGACTCCGAACAACATTCGGTCTCTTTCTCATAATACCATAACTACTCAAACAACGTCGAATCCTTAAGTGTGTCTCCCTACGGTTCGTGAATTATGCGGACATGATCGAGACACTTGTCCGAACAATAACCAATAGAGGAATCTGGAAATTCATATGGCTCCCACATATTTCTACGATTACTTTGCGATCGAATGAACCACTTACATACGATACCAATTTCCCTTTGTCTCACGATAGTTTACTTATCCGAAGTTATGATCGTCGGTATCTCTGCATACCTAGTTCAACTTCGTTACCGATAAGTACTCTTTTCTCGTTCCCGTGATATGTGATCCCTTGTGAGCCAGTCACATGCTTGCAAGCCAATTGGATGACATTCCACCGAGAGGGCCCAGAGTATATCTATCCGTCATATGGATGGACAAATCCCACTCTTGATCCATGTGTTTCAACCAATACTTTCTGAATACTCAATGCCACCTTTATAGCCACCTAGTTACGATGTGGTGTTTGATGTCATCAAAGCATCCATCCGGCAAAGTTGATATGCATGATCTCATGGTCAAAGGAATTAGGTTACTATGTATCAGAAAGCATATAGCAATTGAACTATTGAAATGACTTGATCTTTATGCTACGCTTATCTATAGGAGTATGTCCATCACATCATTCTCCTAATGATATGATCCTGTTGTTAATAACATCTCTATGTTCATGATCAGGAAACCATGATCATATATTAACCAACAAGCTAGTTTAACAAGAGGCTTTACTAGGGACTCTTATTTTAGTTTACAAATCACACAAGTATTAATGTTTCCGGTTAATACAATTTTAGCATGGTATGTAAACATTTATCATAAGTATGAAGATATGATAATAACCACTTTATTATTGCCTCTTGGGCATATCTCCAACAGTAGGCGCGAGATGTCTCGTATTTCTCTTGCACGCACCGATGTAGATCGCCAACAGTGCAGGGATGTTTGTATGTACCCTCGAAGTTCTTGGTGAACGCCTCTTACATGTCCAACCAATTGCAGATGGATTTCTCCAACAAGTCATCAATCCATTGATGGGCTGTGTCCGCCAACATCAATGGGAGGTACTTGACGGCAATGTTGGGGTTACCCCCAGCAATCTCAACCATGTTGTTGTAATCCTGTAACCATGTAGCTGGCTTAGCGGTGTCGTCATAGGGCTTGATGGTCTTGTCAATCCAGAAACCTTTGGGGTAAGTTGCGGACCGTATCGCAGGTCCAAAGCAACGTGGTCCCAGGTATGGTCCTTCCCGGGCCTCATGGATCTTATCGATCCGTGAACGTGCATCGTATGGCTCCGGGTTTATTTTCTTCTTGTCAACAGGGGATGGGATGCGTGAATGACGCGGGCCTCCTCCGCCATGGTGACTACTAGGTGGCGACAGAGGCGGAGGTGGCGGTGGGTTTGCCTTCTTACTATTACCCTCGTGCGACGCCTCACACTGGTCATGATTGCTTGCCGGACGCGGAGGGTCATGGCGCGACCTGCTCTTGTGTCCCTGGTTGCGCTCTCCGTCATGACGGGTCTGCTCCATGTTGTCGCAGATGATGATGTCGCTCTGCCTTGGCGGGGGCATATCCGCATGATGGTGAGCCTTGGGGTATTCCCGATGTCGGGGGGAGTAGGGCGGTGGCGATGGGCGACGAGGTTGGGCCTTTTCTCCGTGGTCGGAGGATATGGGGATAGCATCCTTCCTATTGCGCGCATCACTCCGTCTTCGTTCTGATGAACCCGTCTGGGACCCGACATCAAGAGGAGATCTGTCCCTTGGCGGCTTGTGTTGGCTAGACTGGCAAAACGCTGGGTCAGACTCAAGCCTCTGAGAGGTGGCCTTTTCCTGCTACTTCACCGCCTTGGCCACTAGGTCATAGACCTGGTCCACTGCCTCGGGCGATCTATCCTGCTCCAGAAGGGTCTTGGCGAGGGCGAGGTTGAGGAGAGGAGTGAGCATCACCTGTCTGCCTTCACTTTCAATGTATGGCTTGGCCTGTGCCGGCTTCGGGGGATCCCATCCTAGGTTTCGCCGTACACCAGGATCGTTGACGACGCCAGCCGGAGATTTCTTGGCCTTCTGCTGCTGCAGCAGAGTCTTGTACTCGGCCTCCATTGCTCTAGCTTTCTCTATGGATTTCTGCGCGTTGACCAGATCTCGATTTAGCTTAGCGCCTTGCTCCGTGATGGCCTGCGCTTCCTCCAACAGCTGCTGGCACTTCTCGTCAAGCTGGGTCACATTCCGGATATGATCTACGGTCAGTGGCTCGACGAGGAGATTTCCGTACATCACTCTATCAGCTAGAGTAACTTGGGCAGCAGCAGAAGTAGATGTCGGAGGCGGCAAGTTTGCGGTGCTGTTGTTTGTCGGGCCGGTGCCGAGTTCCTACGGCTGTTGCACTGGGTTAGGCGGAGGGGGCATGACCTTTGCGCGATCAATGTCGGCATCAACAGATGGTCCCTTCCCTTTGTCCAGAGCTATAGGCAGAGCTCGTCCGGGTTGATCTTCATCCATCGCCATCCCAATGGTGACGAACACCTCTCGAGACATGACGGCGTTGTTGGCTTGCTCGTCGCGTGTGTACTGCTCCTCCATCTCCTGCATGGCGGAGTCTAGTTCCTCTGGACTGAAATCTATCTCCTCTAAATCTGCACTGAAGTCGGCGTATAGCGCGTCAATCACAGAGTCAGAGGGTGCCAGGACTTCCTCGATGACTGGGGTTGGAGGTGCAATAGCAGCGACGATGACTGGAGGTGGTGGTGCAACTGCGGCGATGGCTGCCGGAGGCGATGGTGGAGGTGGCTGAATCGGAGGGGCTCCGACAATGAGCGCAACGGCTGTCTGAGTTGCCGCTTCGGCCTCTGCGTAGTTGTTGACGGTGTTCACCATGCCTTCGAAGGTAAGGTGTCCTGAAGCCTGTTGCCGCCTTAGAGAATGCCGAAGAAGCGTGTCGTGGTCCAGTCCTTCCACAAAGTGATACATGGCATCATCATTGGGGTAGTGGGCCAGATCGGCTCGTATATGGAGCCACCTGGCAAGGTAATCGCGGGGGGTTTTCGCCCTCTCTCTGAACACAACGCGCCAGATCGAAGATGGTAACCACGCCGATGAACTTGTATCTCTGCTATCCAGACGCACGGACGAAGCCGGTGGACTTGCAGTGATCTTCCACCGTTATATCCTGCACAGGGGCGGTTTGGGTGGGCCTTGAATTTTTCTGATCTTTGTCGGCAAACTCTGAGGAGAGATCCGACATCGAACGTGTCCTGCCCGTAGGTGGTCCGTGCGGGTCTTGATGCTCCTCCGACTCCCAGGGAACTAGTGCCCGAGTCGGTTTCGCCGATGAAGAGGTGGATGTCTCCGATAGGAACGATCGAACACCGCGCAGGGTTCGTCTTCGCCGGGATCCAGAACTTGTCGGGAGGGACGATCGGAACGTTGCCGGAGAAGATAACGCGACCGATGGCGACGGTTTCGCCGATTCCCGCGAAGATATTGGTCCTCGCCCGCTGAAGAGCCTGAAGCGCCTCTTGCCCCATGGTGGGCGCCAACTGCCGTGGTATTGCCGACGAGTACGCCATGGAGGGGTCCTCACAATGCGTGTTTAGAGACGTGGGGGAAGGCGGACGGTTGACGGGTATGAGGTAACACAGCTTACCGAGGTTCAGATCCCACAACGGTGGCGGAATCTTACTACTGCTATAAATCACTATAAGGGCAATACGCCGAGTTACAGGGATTGGTTGGCTGTGCGAGATTATGTGAAGTTGTGCCCTAAAGGCTCCCATAGGCCCGACTTATATAGTTGCCAGGTCCTAGGGTTACAGGGAAAAGTCCTAGCCGGACAGGTTACAGAGTCCTACACCGTCTATTACTAGTCTAGCGTGTCTTGTACTCCAAGGCTTCGGGTACGCTGGTGACTCCACCGCAGCCTTCCTTTATCCGTCATGAGCCTTCCTACTGGGCAGCGCGCGTGAGTTGAGCAGGGCCCTGCGGAGCTCTACCGTGCAGGTCAGGGGTGTGTGGTTGAGGCAGGGGCGTGCGGGCGGCGCAACCGCGCAGGGAGGGGGAAGAAGATGGGGAGGGCGGGAGAAAAAAATAGACTGGAGACCAACATATGGGGCCACTTTTACTTTGACGGTTCAGTCAAACGGTGTGAAATTTTGATGCCACGTCGGATTTACAGGTGGGTCTCACAGTCAGTTTCGGTGTCAATTCACGATCAAACACGGACCAGTGCTTTTTGCGAAAACTTGATTTCGATGTGGTAATTGTTGCGATCAAAACATCATTTGATACCATTCGTAAATTTTGACTAATTTGACTAATCACGCCAGGGTTGTGTTGCGACATCAGGAGCGAAGATCCAGTGCCACCAAGCTGGTTGGTTCGTCACCATGAGTTTTTCTTTTTCTCTCTTTTATCCGGGTGGTGGTGGTTTATCTCTCTCTTGCGGATGTAATTCTAGCCGGGCGACATTTATAACAGTTTTCCCTAGCTAATCAATAGAAACCAACATTTGTTGGATCTTTTCAAAAAAAGTGAGAATACGAAATTTCATAATTTTCTACTAACATTTACAGACAAAGATATGGTGACGGCCTTGCCAATATACAAAACTATTAAATATATTGTCTAGCTCTTTCCATTAGTTTGAACTTTTGGTTCAATTGGTTAGGGCAACAATTCAATAAGGTATCAGAGCAGTAAGTCCTAGGATTAAATCCTGGCCAACACAAGAATTAAAAATAAATATTGCGGCTTCCCAAAACATGCGTCACAATAAAGGGCGAAAGACGTATGATAAGTGTTGAAATATATTGTCTATCCCTTTCCATTAGTTCGGACTTTTGGTTGCATTGGCTAGTGCATGCAATTCAATATGATATCAGAGTAGGAGATCCTAGGATGAAAGCCTGGCCAACGCAAGAATTAAAAATAAATATTGTAGCTTCCCAAAACATGCACCACAATAGTCCAAGGGCGAAAGACATATGGTGAGTGTTGAAATATATTGTCTAGATTTTTCCATCGGTTCGAACTTTTGATTGCGTTAGCTAGTGTATGCAATTCAATATGGTATTAGAGCAGGAAGTTTTAGAATATAATCCTAGCCAACACAAGAATTATAAACAAATATTGCGGCTCCCCAAAACATACGTCACAATAGGCCAAAGGGCGAAAGACATAGAATGAATGTTAAAATATATTGCAATATTGTGTATATATAAAGTACTAGATTCGCGTAGGCGCTCCTATTTGTGGTGCAGGGTAGTGTAATGTGCGAAAACTGTTTTAAAATTATTTTTACATTAAACATATATATAAAGAATTATATTTGAATTTAAATATTATAGAATTTTAAATTGCACAAAATTTCCGAAATACTTTCCCGCAATTTAGGTGTATTGTTTAAGTAAACTACAAAGTTTGAAATCCATATGTAATACTCCCTCCGTTCAAGAATAGATGTCTTAGGTTTTTCAAATTTTAGATGAATCTATATACCTAAATAGTGTTTAGATTCAATCAAATTTGACAAATTTAAAACATCTATTTTGGGACGGAGGGAGTATTATTTTGAGTGGTACAAAAAAAACTCAAAAAAAAAGTCCACGGTGCTCACTCGCAAGTTTTCCATCCGGCCATCTCCAGGAGACCTGCTGCCACCAACCAGGTCGGGCTCTTGTTGGGCCAGACCACTTCAGTAATGCTTGACACACACGTGGTCAGGCCGGACTTTGCTTCTTGCCGCCTGGCCTGGGTGAGCTATACAGTCAAATCGCTTGCGGCCAGTAGCAACCCGACTGGCCCATTCGACTAGAGGTAACGAACTCATGTTTTATTTATTTTCCTGTATATTGTTTTCTTTTTTCTGTTTTTTATTTTTGCATTATTTTTTTCTACCTTTTCCTTTCTCCTGAACTTAGTTTTCTTATGGTTCTCTTTTAAGCCATATTTCTATCTTTTATATTTCATGAATGTTTTGTTCTAATTTATTTTCACTAAATTATATTATAATTTTTATTTCGTGCTCAAAGATTGATATCATTTTGTGTGTGTAGAACTAAGTGAAGATTTTTAGAATTTTTTCCAAGTATGAATAATTTATGGTTCATTAAGGAAATAAGCTACTCCCTCCGCTCACAATGTAAGACCTTTAGATATTTTAAAATGAACTAAATACACTTGAAAATGTGAGTGAACCTACGCACTAAAAACACGTTTAGATACTTGTGTTTTAGAAAAAGTACAAAATGTCTTATATTAGTGAATAGAAGGAGTAGTTTTTTAATAAAAAAATATTTTATTCTTATGTATGTTAACCACAACAGACATTTATTGACCATTATTAACAGAAAACAATGTTATATTTTACCAATTAGTATAGTCTTTTATAATAAAATATTTATAGTTAAGTGTCAAAAGATCGTCATGGGTAAGTTTATCGCGTATGTGTAAATTAGATGAACATGAAATCTGGAGATTTAGCCGCTCGATTGATATTTTAAAATTAGCTATCGTCCAAGTAATAATGTAAAAATGGTAGTAGGCCGAAATAGTACACATATTCAGTAATTCAAGACAGAGAGACACATCAACCGACAATTCATGACCATATATTTGCATTAAAATTTTAGATGCCACCGATTCAAACAGGATAGCCGGTAAGTTTTACTGCTCGACTAAGATTTTAAATTTGGATATAGAAAATATAATAATAGAAAATTGTTTGTAAGCCTTACCACCTCTATTAGGAATGCAAGACCGAGCCGTATTAACTGATCATCCATGGCCATGTTCTGAAAAAAATGGATACCTATGATTCCAAAAGAAAATCTGGGTAGCCGAGAGGTTTGTCGTTGGACTGAGAATTTGAACCCGTCTACAAATGGACGGACACCCACCCACTGAATTCACAATGGACATTTTTCATCTATACGATGGGTCAAAAGGTAATTTCACAATGTTTGAAATTTAAAAATTAGGGGCATGAAATATTTTGATGTAAGCGGAGGCTTTTACCACTCGACTACAATTTTAATTTTTGATATAGTACAAATAATCATATAAAAATGGTCATAGACCATACTCTTCCTACTCCCTATGTTCATGAATCTAAGGCCGGGTCATGTCAATTAATTGTCCATGACCTTGTAGGAAAACAAAATAGTAGTAAAAAATTGGATATAAAGATCTCTGGTTCAAAATATTTGGGTAGGCGTGCATTTTGGCTATAGTACAAGTAGTACTAATAATTCCTATAGGTTCTCCTAGATCATACTATCTTTGTTCAAAAAATCGGACTTTTAAATCATCATATTAACCAATGAATGGAAAAATTATACAACCTATGTTCCAAAATGTATGAAATATATTTTGGTTCATGTGACTACTACATTTAGGTACTAAGCAACAAGCTGTGTGGTGTGATGGTCTCCTTGACGGCTTGTGGAGTCTGTTGGGAACCCCAAGAGCAAGGTGTAAAGCAGCACAACAGCAAAAAATTTCTTAGTAAGAAACTGAGGTTATCGAACCAGTAGGAGGAAGGAAACGTCACACAGTTGTTGCAAGCAACACGGAGACCTGCACAACACAAACTCAATACTTTGCCCCAACGAAACAGTGAGGTTGTCAAGCTCACTGATTTCCTGTAACAGAGGATTAAACATATGGTGTGGAAGGTAATGGTTTGCAGCAAGTAAACAAGTAACAGTGGAAGGTGTATCAATGGTATAGATTGGACCGGGTCCATAGTTCACTAGAGGTGCTCTCCTTAGATAAACAACATTGCATGAAGGGTAAACAAATTATAGCAGGGCAATTGACAGGAACTGACCAAGGCATAACAATGCAATACTAGTCAAAAGATCCTATGAGATTCGATTGGGCAATATAATAATATACATAGACAAACAACCAACTGCATCTATGACTAGAAGTCCACCTTCAGGTTATCATCCGAACCCCCTCCAGTATTAAGTTGCAAGCAACAGACAACTGCTTTAAGCAAATCGTGTAAGGTAAACAATCCACTTGTTCCATGAACAAGAGACCGTTGTTTTCTCCCTAGCAGCAACAACACATCTACAACCGAAGAGATTTATGTCACTTCCCTTGGAAACTAGAGACATGAACCCACTATCGAGCATAAATACCCCCTCTTGGAGTAACTAGCAACTACTCGGCCAAGATAGCTACTAACAACGGAGAGCATGCAAGATCACAAACAACACAGACCTGATAGAGTCATAAAGACAAAACCATTGACCAATCTCACATAATAATCTCAATATCCATCGGATCCCCGCAAACACAACATGCATGATTACAAATAGATTAGATCTTGATCATGAACGGAGGTCGAAAGATCTATACAGGAAAGCACAAGGAGGAGATACAACCATCTAGCTACTACATGGACCCATGGTCCAAGGTGGAACTACTCACGCATCATACCGGAGAGAAGGCCTCCGGGATGATCTCCCCTCCGGCATGGTGCCGGGAAGAACTTCAGATCCCCCCGATCTAGGAACGACGGTGGCAGCGGCTACAGAAGGTTTCGTGGAATATTGATCGGGTACTTAGGGTTTCTGCATTAGGGGCTTCTTATAGGCGAAGAGGCGACATTGGGAGGTGGCCAGGAGGCCCACACCCTACCCAGGTGCGGGGCAGGACCCACCCGCGCCTAGGGGGGTCTGGCCGCCCTGGTTCGTGTCTCCATCTCGTCTTCTGAATTCGTGTCCCTCGCGGTAAAATATTGACTTTGGCTTTTGTCCCGTCCAATTCCGAGAATATTCATTTTCTGCCTCTCTGGAACCCAAAACAGAAGAAAACAGGCAACTGGCACTGTGGCAACTTATTAATAGGTTAGTTCTAGAAAAGATATAAAAACACCTCAAAGTGTAGACAAAGCAAAGCAAAGTAGATACTAAACAAGCATGGAGCATCAAAAATTATAGATACGTTTCCGACATATCAAGCATCCCCAAGCTTAACTCATGCTCGCCCTCGAGTAGGTAAGTGATAAAAAGAATAATTTTTGAGGTGACATGCACCATCAAAACCAAGATCAAACCATTTGCAAGCATTTAAAGCTGGGATCAAAGAACTCTAAACATGTGCATGAAAGATGGAGTTCTAACAACAGGACATAGTAACTATGCATGCAACATGGCAAGCTACAAACAAAGATCATGAATAGCATGCATTGAAAAATGTTTGTTTGTTTCACATACAGAAAACATAGCATAGTGGCAATCAACTTGTCCCTCATAGAGTAGCAAACAGATGAATAGTACACCTTCAACATTCACAAGGGTGACTAGAAACAAATATCACAAGAACAAGTAATATCACAATATGCATCAATCAATAAGCTTTGGGACACTGCACACAGAATGACAACTATGCTCTCTTAATGGTGCCTAAGGGTAGAAGGTGGAGACTCAAATAATGGTGGAAGAAAGTCCCTTCACAAAAGGGAAGCGGGGATTTCAAGTTTCAAAAAGAGCTTCCAAAAATTATGGTACTTGTTAGCTTTCAGCCCTCATTGCCCCTATCATAAGCATCTTGAAGTGATTAAAGTTAAAGTGAACAAAGCTGGAGTATATGCTTGACGAAGTATAAGTTGGCAATCTCAAGTCCCTTGAATACGAGGACCACACCTCATGCTACTCAACTTCAGTCACCTGTAAGTTCTTGTCATTGTAAGTATTTGCGTATCATAGAGAACCGCCAATGGGGTACCCCGTGCACATGGTACATGAGCTATCCCATAACCAAAATGACAAGGCAAGCAGACAATGAGCATCTCAGCGATCTTTTTTTATTTACTATATGCATAGCTTTTTATTGAGGATGCTTCATAGATAGCTCACTATGGTGATTCTGCAAGTTTCCACCATGATTAGGCATGGCTTAGGCTATCGGCCCAGGCGTTTCTCTAACACAAAATACAAACTCTATGGACTTACAAGTTCCCTCTTTATTTCACACGGGTGACATCCATAGACAAAAGAGCATGATATCAACTGAGTACAAAGTACAAGTGCAATGTTGAAAACGTTCCTCGTCATAGCACGATTCTGCTAATTCCAACGTATAAGTGCAAACATATATAATATAGATGACACAAAGGTTCAAGTTTATTAGGGGCAAAGAATATAAAGTGTGTCATCAAGTTCGTGAGGGCTTTAATCACTAAGTTTTCACATAACAAAATAGTTTTTAATTGGAAGATAGCTGAAAACAAGAATATACTCGGAATGGTGTAACACAACATTCATAGTAATTTATAGTGGACACTTTGGAAAAAAACTTGGTTTCTTGGAAGTTAGAAGCATGACTAGAACTTACTCATACAAGTGGAGGCTAGCAAAAGACTGGGAGCAACCAACTAAGAGAGCATAATGGCCATAGTCATGCAGTGCAATAAAGCATTACTAATAAAAGCATAGAGTGGTACTACACATTTAGAACTAAATGATCATAGAGGCTATGGTGACTTGTCATAGTCATAACATGGTGTGAGCATGTGCCAAGTCAACCCAAACAAAGCATTAAATGAGAATACCACAATACTATGCTTTTGCATGCTAAAACAATGCATAATTTCTTCAAGGCACACTAAGCAATCCCAATTGTTTGGAACAAGACATGCTACAACAATAATCAGTAAGCATAAGTTCAAAACAACACCTAGCATGTCATGCTAAAGTCTAGGTCACAGTCAATGCAAGATCCTCTTGCACTTACAAGCAAGAACTTACTACTCCTTGCCAACACCAAGCAACTTATTTGCAAAACAACACAGCGAGAACGGGGCTCCAAACTACTTTATTCAAGCAAACTAAACAACTAAGTAAAGCAAACGAAAACTAAGACGCTCCAAGAACAACACAACAGTGCATGAAACAATAAAAACGAAGTGTCTAGAAAGACCTGAGCTTTTTATTGATGAAGAAGGGGATGCCTTGGGCACCCCCAAGATTTGACAATGATACGTCGGAAACGTATCTATAATTTTTGATGTTCCATACTTGTTTAGTATCTACTTTGCTTTGCTTTGTCTTTCTTTGAGGTGTCTTCATATATTTTCTGGAACTAACCTATTAACAAGTTGCCATAGTGCCAGTTGCATATTTTCTTCTGTTTTTGGTTCCATAAAGGCAGAAAATCAATATTCTCGGAATTGGACGGGACAAAAGCCAAAGTCAATAACTTTCCGTGGGGAACAAGAAGTCCAGAGGGGAGACGGAGAAGCGGGCCAGGGCGTCCACACCCCCCTAGGTGCGTCCAGGGGTGGGCCCGCGCCTAGGCAGGGTATGGGACCCCTAGTCGCCTCCTCGGCCTCCCCCTTCTCCTATAAGAAGCCCCCGATGTAGAAACCCTAATAACCCATCAATATTCCACGAAACCTTCTGTAGCCTCCGCCACCATAATCCCTAGATCGAGGGGGTCTGAATTTCTTCCCGGCACCCTGCCGGAGGAGAGATCATCCCGGAGGCCTTCTCTCCGGTATGATGCGTGAGTAGTTCCACCTTGGACTATGGGTCCATGTAGTAGCTAGATGGTTGTATCTCCTCCTTTGTGTTTTCATGTATAGATCTTGTGAGCTCCATTCATGATCAAGATCTAATCTATTTGTAATCATGCATGTTGTGTTTGCGGGGATCCGATGGATATTGAGATTATTATGTTGGTTTGATTAATGGTTTTGTTTTTATGATTCTATCATGTCTGTGTTGTTTGTGATGTTGCATGCTCTCCGTTGTTAGTAGCTATCTTGGCCAAGTAGTTGCTAGTGACTCCAAGAGGGGGTATTTATGCTTGATACTGGGCTCATGCCTCTAGTTTCCAAGGGAAGTGACAGAAATCTCTTCGGTTGTAGATGTGATGTTGCCACTAGGGAGAAAACAACGGTCTCTTGTTCATGAAACATGTGGACTGTTTACCTTACACATTTTTCTTAAAGCAGTTGTTTGTTGCTTGCAACTTAATACTAAAGGGGGTTTGGATGATAACCTGAAGGTGGACTTCTAGTCATAGATGTAGTTGGATGGCGATCTATGTATTTTGTTGTATTGCCCAATCGAATCTCATAGGATCTTTCTGGCTAGTATTGCATTGTTATGTCTTGCTCAGTTCCTATCAATTGCCTTGCTGTAATTTGTTAACCCTTCATGCCATGTTGTTTATCTAAGGAGAGCATCTCTAGTGAACTATGGACCCCAGTCCAGTCTTTACCATTGATACATCTTCCACTATTACTTGTTTACTTACTGCAAACCACCATTACCTTTCACACCGTATGTTTAATCCTTTGTTACAATAAACCGGTGAGCTTGACAACCTCACTGTCTAGTTGGGGCAAAGTCTTGAGTTTGTGGTGTGCAGGTCTCCGTGTTGCTTGCAACACCTGTGTGACGTTTCCTTACTCCTACTGGTTCGATAAACTTGGTTTCTTACTAAGGGATAACTGCTGCTGTGCTGCTTCACACCTTCCTCTTGGGGTTCCCAACGAAGTGTTAACCAACACCATCAAGCTATTTTCTGGTTCCGTTGCCGGGTAGGCTAAGGACGTCTTCATTAGGGGAGTCCTTCACTTCCTTTCTCTTTACTTTGTTTTTAGTTTGCTTTGTTTCTTTTGCTTAGTTTTGTTTGCCTCTTTTAAAAAAACCAAAAAATTAGTTCCTGCTCTAGCTGTTGCTGTTTTTGGCTTGCCCACCTTTGCCAAAATGAACTCTGCTGAGAACACCAAGTTGTGTGATTTCACTAGCACCAACAACAATGATTTCCTTAGCACACCTATTGATCCACCTGCTCCTGATGCTACCTTTTATGAAATTAAGCCTGCTTTGTTGAATCTTGTAATGAGAGAGCATTTTTCTGGTGCTAGTTCTGATGATCCTGCTGCCCATCTCAATAGCTTTGTTGAACTTTGTGAGATGCAAAAGTATAAGGATGAAGATGGAGATATTATTAAGCTCAAGCTTTTTCCTTTTTCCTTGAGAGGAAAAGCTAAAGAATGGTTGCTATCTTTGCCTAAAAATAGTATTGATTCTTGGACTAAGTGCAAAGATGCTTTTATTGTAAAATTCTATCCTCCTGCTAAGATTATATCTATGAGAAGTGACATTATGAAATTTAAACAACTTGATAATGAATATGTTTCTCATGCTTGGGAAATAATGAAATCTTTGGTTAAGAATTGTCCCACTCATGGACTCATTGCTTGGATGATTATCCAAACTTTTTATGCAGGTTTGAACTTCCCCTCAAGAAACCTGTTTGGATTCAGCTGCTGGAGGTACCTTTATGAGCATCACTTTGGGTGCTGCAACTAGACTCCTTGATAATATGATGATTAAATACTCTGAATGGCACGTTGAGAGAGCTCCACATGGTAAGAAGGTAAATTCTGTTGAAGAAACTTCCTCTTTGAGTGATAAGATTGATGTTATTATGGCTATGCTTGTTAATGGGAAAGCTCCTCTAGATCCTAATAGTGTTCCGTTAGCCTCCTTGGTTGCTCAAGAAGAGCAAGTTGATGTGAACTTCATTAGAAACAATAATTTCAACAACAATGCCTATAGGAGTAATTTTGGTGGTAACAACAATTATAGGCCTTATCCTCCTAATAATGGCAATTCCTATGGAAGCTCTTACAACAGTTCTAGAGTGCCCCCTCTGAACTTGAAACCATGCTCAAAGAATTTATTAGTAAACAAACCATTTTCAATAAGGCTATAGAGGAAAAGCTTCTAAATGTTGAGAAAAATATATCTTCTTTATCTGAAGCTCAGTCTTCCTTGATTAATAAAATGGCTGCTAAAGCTGAGACTTTGGAAAGTACCTTTGCTGCCACTCATTCCATACAAGTTACTATTGATGAAAATGTTAGACTATTAGCTCAACTTCATGCTAGGTGGGAAAGGGAAGCTGAAATTGATAGAAACAATAGTGTGTGCACTATCACCACTAAACCACAAGTAGTCCATGTTCCTCCTCCTACTATGCCTAAGCATATTGAGCCTACTACTAGTGATGCTAAGTTTTATTTTGATATTGATGGTTGCAATATTTCTGAACTGATTATGTTCCTACAAAAGCTTGGTAGAAGTCCTAATGCTAGTGATATGCATGTTGCTTTCACCAAACACATTACAGATGCTCTTGTAAAGATTAAGGAAGAGAAGCTAAAACATAAAGCTTCTATTTCTAGGAAAGTAGAAGATAGTTGGGAACCCATTATTAATATACAAGTGAATGAATTTGATCTCAAAGCTTCATGTGAACTTGGTTCTAGTGTCTCTATTATGCCTAGGAAGATTTATGAAATGCTTGATTTGCAACCATTGGAAGATTATTATTTGGATGTCCCACTTAATGATAATGCTAAGAAGAAACTAATGGGGAGTGTTAATGATGTTCTCATTATGGTTAACAATGCTTATGTCCATGTGGATTTCTATGTTTTGGATGTTGAATACAATGCTTCTTGCCCTATTACTTTGGGCAGACCTTTTCTTAGAACTGTTAGTGCCATCATTGATATGAAAGAAGGCACCATTAAATATCATTTTCCATTCAAGAAAGGTATTGAACACTTCCCTATGAGGAGAGACAAGTTGCTTTTTTATCTCCTTTGAAACCAAGGTTTGATGTTAATGCTTCTTCATTTGAAAATACTTGACTCTTCTTGCTTCTTGTGCCTAACTTAAAGGCGTTAAAGAAAAGTACTTGTTGGGAGATAACCCAAGAGTTTTCTTAAGTATTGGAAGTTATTACTTCAATGATGACCTCTCCTTATTCTTTTTGTTTGCTTTTTGTGCTAAGAATGACCTCTAATGAGAGGGAAGCAAGATTTGTGGAGTTGCTATCCCGAAACAGATTTCTGTCCTCCACCATAATAATTCGTGAGGAGACTATGTAACTCGGATTGAGCTCAAAAATTATGAATAAATCCCTAGGTATGTTATCTAACTTTCGTTAGTTCAACACTTTTTTATTTGAACAACAGAAGATGTTCGAAAAAATCGGTTTCTACCTGTTGACCTATTTTGGCAGATTTTTGCCATTATTTGCATTTGCTTCTTATTGATTCCTTTTTGAGTTCTCTTTTGGGGAATTGAGCTTTTTGAAGGAGTTACTACAGTAGCTTGTGTTTTTAGTGAAAATCCTTGCTGTTCCAAAGCTTTGTCAGAGGTCTAATATCTTTTGAATACACTAATGTTGCTAATGAAGATTGTGTGAAGTTTTGTATGAAGGAAAAATTTCAGGTGTAGAAAGAGAATGATGCAATGAGATGAAGAATGGACAAAAGCTCAAGCTTGGGGATGCCACCCTGTTGTCACCCTAATAAATATCCAAGAGGTACAAGCGTCAAAGCTTGGGGATGCCCAAGGCATCCCCTTCTTCATCAATAAAAAGCTCAGGTGTGTTTAGACAATTTGTTTTTATTGTTTCATGCACAGTTGTGTTGTTCTTGGAGTGTCTTAGTTTTCCTTTGATTTGCTTAGGTTGTTTAGTTTGCTTGAGTAGTTGGTACCCCTGTTCTCGCTGTGTTGTTTTGCAAATAAGTTGCTTGGTGTTGGAAAGGAGTAGTAAGTTCTGGCTTGAAAGTGCAAGAGGGGCTTGCATTGACTGTGACTTAGACTTTAGCATGACATGCTAGGTATTGTTTTGACATTATGCTTTGTGATTATTGCGGTAGCATGTCTTGTTCCAAACAATTGGGATTGCTTAGTGCGCCTTGAAGAAATTATGCGTTGTTTTAGCATGCAAAAGCATAGTATTGTGGTTTTCTCCTTTGATGCTTTGTTTGGGTTGACTTGACACATGTGTTGGAGATATGCCCTAGAGGCAATAATAAATGTGGTTATTATTATATCTTTGTGTTTATGATAAATGTTTACATTCATGCTATAATAGTATTAACAAGGAAACATTGATACTTGTGTGATTTGTAAACTTAATTTGAAGTCCCTAGTATAGCCTCTATACATCACTAGCTTGTTGGTTGATAAATGATTGTGGTTTCCTTATCATGAACATTGAGATGTTATCAACAACAAGATCATATCGTTAGGAGAATGATATGGTGGACATACTCCTATAGATAAGCGTAGCATAAAGATCAAGTCATTTCAATAGTTCAATTGCTATATGCTTTCTGATACATAGTAACCTAATTCCTTCGACCATGAGATCATGCATATCACCTTTACCGGATGGATGCTTTGATGACATCAAACACCACACCGTAACTGGGTGGCTATAAAGGTGGCATTGAGTGTTTGGAAAGTATTGGTTGAGACACATGGATCAAGAGTGGAATTTGTCCATCCATATGACGGATAGATATACTCTGGGCCCTCTCGGTGGAATGTCATCCAATTAGCTTGCAAGCATGTGGCTGGCTCACAAGGGATCACATATCACGGTGTGGCATCCCGCAAAACCACTACGAGAAAATCGCGTTGTTTTTGTGCATTGCATCATCATTACCGCATGCTCATGTCATCATGCCACATTGCATTTGAGCATCGTCATCATCTTGCATTTGCTTGCATAAAACTATATGCGGAAAAACCGGTTCTTGTTTTCTAAACGCCCCATCTTTATTCAAAACCAAAACCGGGTCTCCGGAATATTTTATTTTGACTGACTATGTTTTGTAATCGGTCCGTTTAACACAAATAAATTTTAAATTATTTTAGCGGGGGCAGTCGAACGGGCCGATTCGACCCGAACGACCACCCTCAGTCCAAACAATCGATCCGTCTAAATACCTAAGCTACCCAACCTATTCTACCCAGCCCCCCTCCACCTCACCCCCTCCTATCACGAGTCGCCACCTCACCTGGCCCTATCCCCCACCCAATCCCATGCTGCCACCTAGGCTAAGCCACCCCCACTCCCTCTCCACGCACACAACACCACCAGCCCTGCTCCTGGGCCCGCCACCTGCCCATTCCCACCAAGTACACAGACAAGCACACACACTCACCCGACCCTCTCTCAGCTCTCTCCCTGCCCGCCTGGGTCCCACCGGTAGACCCCTGGCGCGCCCATCTCTCCCCGGTTTCCACCTCCCCCAGTCCGACCCCTCCCCTCTGTCCACAAACCGCCCTTCGGCCCCACCTCTCGGGCCCACCAGCACCGCACCCACCTACCCCGCGTGGCTCTCTCCCTCACGCGCTCCCGCTGCTCCTTCCCCCCCCCCCCCCGCCGGCGCCGCCTCCCTCAAGCCACCCCCAACCACCGCCGCCCCTCCCTCACCCCGATCCGCTCCCGCTCCGGCCGCCTCCAACCGCCGCTCTCCCCTTCGCCCTCCTCTGACCTCCCTGCGCTGCGCTCGCCGCCGCCGTACCCCTCGCCTCAACTCGCCTCCGCCCGCTCTCCCCTCTGCCTCCGGCCGCACCGCCCCCAGAGCCCGCCTCGCCGCAAGCTCCAGCCTTCCCCTCCTCCTCGCGCCTCCCCGCGGCCTCGCCGCGCCGCTGCACCCGCGCTGGCCATGGTCCGCCCCGCCGCCTCGACCCTCAAGCACGTCCCCGGCCCCGCTCCCCCCTCTCGCCGGCCTCTGCGCTCGCCGACGCCGCGCCTCCTCCGCCCCTCTGCTTCCGTCAGGCTCGCCCCGAGCTCCGGCCTCCGCCTCCCGGAGCCGGCCCGTCACCCGCCGCCTCTCTGTCCCCGAGCCGCCCGCCTCCTCCCCTCGCAGCGCGCGCCGCCGCCGCGTGGCCCAAGCGCCGCCGCAGCGGGCCCCTCTCCGGCCGACCTCCTCTGCCCGATCTCCTCCTGGCCGCGTCGAGGTCGCCCTCCTTCCAGCCGTCGCCATGCTGCCTTGCGGCTCAACATCTGTCGGCTCTCCCTGTGGTGCTGCTCCAGGTGCTAAGACCTCCGACGTCGCCGGTGATGTCGCCGCAGCACCACTACCGGAGGACCACCGATGGGAGCTGTCATCGTGTCAAGATCTACCGAAGGCCGATCCCGCTGACGCCAAGCTGGAGTCAAATGCCTGCACGACGCCAAGATATTCCACGCGGAGCACCGAGAGCTACTTCCCAAACCCCGAGTACGCCCTCTTGGAATCGAAAGCACGGGAACCGCAAGACCGAAGACCACGGCACGCCAAGATCTTCGCCTCGGAACGCCAAGACCGTCGGCACGACCCGACGACCGCGGATGCGACAGGATCGTCCCCAGGACGCCAAGATTGCCACGCGAACGCCCCGAACGCTAACACCAACTCGATGGCGCGGGCCCGACAAGACCTTCGCGACGACAAGATCGGCACCGCCCAGGGCGAGTCCGATGCGCCCCCGACGCCAACCAAGTACTTCTTCCCGGATGCGCCAAGATCTACCCCAGTAATCCAAGAACGCTTCCACCGATACCGAACCCATCGAACCCTGGACCCCGAGACCGAACCCCGAACCCCGGAACCTCAAGTTCGCCGAGACCCCTCAATGTGTGAACCCCTTCCCGGAACCCTATTTTATAATATAATAACAACTTGTTGCATATTTAATTGTCATTCGCGCATGCATATCATTGGTTTGGGGGCCTTATGCCGATTCACCTAATAACTAAATATGGGGCCCATATGCGGGCAAATCTAGCCTTATATTGGCCTCATTTAAATTTGTGTAGCGAACCGGTGCTATCTTCTGCCATGTTAATACAACATTTAATTACGGGGTAGTTAAACAACTTGAACCATTTAATTAATTGTCGGGACCCCGGTTCCACTTAATATGACCTAATTGCATCGCACCTTTGCCATGCCATGCATCATATCATAAGCATGCCGATCTTTTGCCGTAGTATTAAATATTGCATCCGGTGTTTCTTCTAGTGTTTTGCTTCTTCGCGGATTGGGCCGTTGAGTTGATGCGAGCATCTCCCCCTTTCTACCTATCTTACTTTTATAGTATTTATTCCCTCCTGTTGATCTTTTGCTATCTGTGTTTGCGATGCTCTAGTTCCCGTACCTGTGATATCCCGTGCAGCCCTATATTGCCTTGGACACATCCTATTACCTGTTGTTTGGTAGATAGTTGGACTTGCGCGTCGTAGTCGCTTGCTCAAGTGCTGTTGCGAGTCGAAAAGTACCACAGTTGTTGGAGAAGAGCCGCATGTTCAATGTTGGAGATGGTCATGACTTTAATTATTGTCCACTTTAATTACTGCTTAACAACTAAAATTGAAGTAAGCAGAGGCATCGGTGGGTGATAGATAATATTTGGTTTCCGACCGCCCACTTGTGTCCCGTAGGACCCGAGTTCTTGACACCTGTTCCGAGATCGAGCGCGCTAACCACAGGTGGGGAGATATGGGCCCCCCATTGATTATTACCTGATTTCAAAGTATTGTACTGGGGGCCACAAGTAGTTTGGGGCTTTGTTACTATCCTGTACTTATGCCATGCTTTACTGCTTTATTTACGTTTGTGCGAGGAGCACACTGTACTGTTTAGGATCGGGACACGTTTTCGCGGTGTCGACAGTCCCCGTTTGGGGATTTGCTATCGTTCACAGCCGTCTACCCAAACCCTAAGTCCGTCTCGGAGACCGGCCGACTTCGTTGCGGGTGTCGACTTGGTGGGGTGGCCCCCATGTGCTTGCTTTGGGTCTGGGGACGTCGTGACTTAGGCCCCGCCGACATACCGATGGGTGTATGTTAACTGATCTGGCAAAAAGGGTCGAAGTGCCTGTGGATACTTTGGTGCACCCCTGCAGGGTTAAATCTTTTCGAGAAGCCGTGTCCGCGGTTATGGACGACTTGGAGCACAGTGCTTGATCATAGACAACTATAACTAAAGTTTATTGTTATAAATTGACTTGTATCCGATATGACTAGTAATCAGCTTCACTACAACGGAATGGCTAAGTAAAAGTACCAACAACTGCTGGGTTTTCGGGTTATCTCATGCTAATTGTATCTGACTAGTAAGTGTTGCCCCTATAACGGAATGATTAAATAAAAGTGCTCACTGCTTATTTTATCAGGACGACTATCTTTATCTGACTAGTAAATTGCCGCAACTATAACCGAATAAGTAAAACTGCCAACGGTGTGAGTTCCTCAGTCGACTTCCTCGTTTGGTATCGAGGGGGAAACACCAGGATGGGTTTGTTTGGTGGTAGTATCAGGTTGGTTCCGAATAGGTCCTTCTTACCCCTCTCTGATAGTCGCCAGTTGTATCGAGTCTCTATAGTTTGTTTAGTGCATGCTGCCGCTGCCGCTTAGTCCACCTTACCTATGTAGGCGAGGACCGCCGAATTCTAGTCTCGCCGTGTACTAGCCTCAGTACTGACACTCCTCTTTTTCCTTTGCCCTTTGTCGGCACCCCTTTTGTTTAAGCAGGTTTGAGATCGACGTCGTTAGCAGGGTTACCCTTCCGGCTTGGCCTGGGCAGGGTTATGGACGCCATTGGTTATTCTTCAGGGCTCTTAGCCCCATTTGCATCTTGTCCGTAGTCGGACGCAGTATCATTTTCAAGGTGATTTGGATCTTTGTACCGTATATCTGTATTCTTGACTCATTGAGTCGCTGTTATATATCTGTTCTGTGGGTCCCATCGAGGACTGTTGTGTAATGTTATTACTTCGTTTTCCACCCGCACGAAAGTGCCTGGTGGGCACCTTTGAATCGTTTCTATGCGGGTTTGGCGGGTTTTCGCTAAAACTTGCATAGGTCCGATTCTGAGGGTGTTACACACGGGAACGAGAAAAAAGTACTTATCGGTAACGAGGTTGAACTAGGTATGCAGAGATACCGACGATCATAACCTCGGATAAGTAAACTATCGTGAGACAAAGGGAAATTGGTATCGTATGTAAGTGGTTCATTCGATCGCAAAGTAATCATAGAAATATGTGGGAGCCATATGAATTTCCAGATTCCTCTATTGGTTATTGTTCGGAGAAGTGTCTCGATCATGTCCTCATAATTCACGAACCGTAGGGAGACACACTTAAGGATTCGACGTTGTTTGAGTAGTTATGGTATTATGAGAAAGAGACCAAATGTTGTTCGGAGTCTCGGATGGGATCCGGGATATCACGAGGTGATCCGGAATGGTCCGGAGAATAAGATTCATATAAGGAAAGTCCCATTTCGGAGTTCGGGAATGATTCCGGTGTTTTCATCGGGAATGTTCTAGAAGGTTCCGGAATGTCCGGCACTCCGGAGGGGAAGGGGTACATGAATGTGTCATTGCATGTTGGAATGATTGCATCATGTACTAAGTTTTATCGCTGTTCCAAATAAAGGAGTAATTCAAATCCTAGTTTGAAAAGTCAAATAGCTAGTTTGAAAAGTCAAACGGCTAAAATTGGAAAGAGGAAAAGAGGAGGAAGTGGGAAACCGAGTTGGGGAGGGAATCCCTCCTCCAACCGGCGGCGCCCCCTCCAAGCCGAGTTGGGGAGGGACTCCCCTCCCTCCCCTTGGCCGCCGGCCCCTCCACCTATATAAGGAGGGGCAGGGCTCCCTCCTCTAGACACACAAGTCCCTCACCTCAAACCCTAAAAGCTGCAGCCCTCCATAGTCGCCGCCACCCCCTAGGGTTTTGCCCTAGCGGCCGACTTGGGGTCCCCGGAACCCTAGCCGCCGGCTCTAGCCCCTCCTCCTTGGTGTGTCTAAACCCTAGATCGCCGAGGAACTCTCTCATACTCCACCATACTCGCTCCGGCTTAAGGCGAAGCCCTGCGAGATCTCCCCTCTACTTCCGGTACCACGCCGTTGTGCTGCCGGAATCGCGAGGAGAGTGCTACAACCTCCACTGCCTGCTGGAACAAGGGAGAGGAAGGTCTTCGTCGAGTACCAAACGTGTGACCGACTGCGGGAGCGCTGCCAGAACGCAGCGCCGGAAGGATCGTCTACGCGATCTTGAGATCGGGAAGAGTACGACTACATCACCCACGAGAATCCGCTCTCGTTAAACACTTTGGAATCTTCGAGGGTAAGTTATTCCATCGACTCGTTGCTACAATCTAGTATATAGATCTTGGCTTGTTTGTTGGTATGCGATAGAAAATTTTTGTTTTCCATGCTACAAAACCCTACAGTGGTATCAGAGCCGTGTCTATATGTAGATCTGTTGCACGAGTAGAACACAATGGTCATTGTGGGCATTGATGCTTTTATTGTCGATTGCTTCTTGTGTACTTTGCATCTTGCGGTATGTTGGGATGAAGCGGCCCGGGCTAACCTTACATGACATCGTTCATGAGACTTGCTCCACGCTTGACATGCAACTTGTATTGCATAAGTGGCTTTGCGGGTGCCTGTTTCTCCTAGCATAGTTAAGATCCAATTTACAACGGGTGATTAACAATACTAGTATCAATGTTGTGGTTCATGTTCGTAAGTTAGAACGACACTTATCGAAAGCCCCAAAACCACGTAAAATATGCAAAGAAAGTAGAGGCGTCTGACTTTGTTTTGCAGGGGTGTGCAGTGATGTGATATGGCCATGATTGTGATTATATTTGATGTATGCAATGTTCCTTATTGTAAGTTGGCAACCGGAAGGAGCCATATGGTTGTCTTTAATTTATGTTAAGACTCGCGTGTCTATTCAAAGTAGTTGTAATAGTTGAAGCCGGTGGACGACAACCATGGAGAAGCGTCATTGACCTTGATGCAATGCCGGTGATGATGGAAATCATGTTCGTGCTTGAAGATGGAGATCGGAAGCACAAAGAAGAAAGGCCATATCATATCACATATTATGAATTGCATGTGATGTTAATCCTTTATGCATCTTGTATTGCTTAGTAGACGACGGTAGCATTATAAGATGATCCCTCATGCACATGAATTTCAAGTCATAAAGTGTTCACCCTTAGTTAGCACCGTTGCTAAAGCTTGTTGTTTCGAAGCACCACGTGATGATCGGGTGTGTTAGATTCTGCAAGTGTATACAACGTGAGCAAGCCAGATTTGCTCATGCGGAAACTAAGGTTTGATCTTGACGAGCCTAGCATGTACAGACATGGTCTCGGAACACGGATCACCGAAAGGTAAAGCATGAATCATATAGTAGATATGATGAACATGACGATTGTTCGCCATTGAAACTATATCAAGTCTCGTGATGATCGGTGTTGATGTAGTGGATTTGGTTCGTGTGATCACTAAAACAATGTGAGGGATGTTGTTTTGAGTGGGAGTTCACCTAGATTAACTTTATTATTAATTTGAACTCAATTTGTCATAAACTTAGTCTAAACTATTGCAAATATGTTGTAGATTAATGGCAGCCCCTACCATCAATTTTAATGCGTTCCTAGAGAAAGAAAAGTTGAAAAACAATGGAAGCAACTTCGCGGATTGGTTCCGCAATTTGAGGATTGTCCTCACAGCTGGTAATTTGACCTATGTGCTGGATGCACCGCTAGGTGACCCACCTGCAGCTGATGCTTCCGATGAAGTAAAGAATGTTTACCTCGCTCGGAAGAATCAGTACTCCATAGTTCAGTGTGCTATCTTGTATGGTTTGGAATCGGAGCTTCAGAAAAGGTTTGAGAATTCAGACCCATATGATATTGTCGAGGATCTCAAATTGATTTTTGAGACTCATGCGGCAATTGAAAGTTATGAGGCTTCTGAAAAGTTCTTTAACTGCAAGATGGAAGAGGGCAGCTCCGTCAGTGAGCATGTGCTTAAGATGTCTAGGCACGCAAACAAACTTCAAAGCTTGGGTATAGTGATTCCTAATGCTTTGGGGATTTACCGTGTCCTCCAATCACTACCACCAAGTTACAAGAACTTTGTGATGAACTACAACATGAACAAGCCGTTGTCAGAACTGTTTGCTATGTTAAAGTCTGCAGAAGTGGAGATCAAGAAAGAGCACCAAGTGTAGTTGGTCAATAAGACCACCAAATTCAAGAAATGCAAGTCTAAGCAGAAGGGACACTTCAAGAAGGGTGGTAAGAAAGTTACCACGCCGGCGAAGAAGACCAAGGCTGGACCTAAGCCTGAAACTGAGTGCTTTTACTGCAAGGGAGAAGGTCAATGGAAGCGAAATTGCCCAAAGTACTTGGCGGATCTAAAGAACGGAAACATCAAGAAGAAAGGTATATCTGATATACATGTTATTGATGTGTATCTCACTAGTACTCGTGTATAACTTGGCGGATCTAAAGAACGGAAACATCAAGAGGTGACGATGCGCGTGGGAAACGGATCAAAGGTTGATGTGATCGCGGTCGGCACGCTACCTCTTCATCTACCATCGGGATTAGTTTTATACTTAAATAATTGTTATTTGGTGCCTGCGTTGAGCATGAACATTATATCGGGATCTTGTTTATTGCGAGACGGTTACTTGTTTAAATCCGAGAATAATGGTTGTTCGATTTATATGAGTAATATGTTTTATGCACATGCACCTTTGATAGATGGTCTATTCTTATTGAATCTCGATAGTGGAAATACACATATCAACAACATTGAGGCTAAACGTTTGAAATCGAGCGATAACTCAACCTATATGTGGCACTGTCGTCTTGGTCACATTGGAGTGAAGCGCATGAAGAAACTCCATTCCGATGGACTTCTTGAATCACTTGATTTCGAATCACTTGAAAGATGCGAAGCATGTCTGATGGGAAAAATGACTAAGACTCCATTTTCTGGTATAATGGAGCGAGCTACAGACTTATTGGAAATCATACATACCGATGTATGTGGTCCAATGAGTGTAGCATCGCGCGGTGGTTATCGTTATGTTCTTACCTTCACGGATGATTTGAGTAGATATGGGTATATCTATTTCATGAAACATAAGTCCGAAACTTTCGAGAAGTTTAAGGAGTTTCAAAGTGAGGTAGAGAATCAACGTAACAAGAAGATTAAATTTCTGCGTTCTGATCGTGGAGGTGAATATCTAAGTTACGAGTTTGGCGAGCATTTGAAGAAATGCGGAATACTTTCACAATTGACACCGCCGGGAACACCATAGCGTAATGGTGTGTCCGAACGTCGTAATCAAACTCTCTTAGATATGGTTCGTTCGATGATGTCACTTACAGATTTACTGCTATCATTTTGGGGTTATGCATTAGAAACAGCCGCATTCACTTTAAATAGGGCACCGTCTAAATCCGTTGAAACGACACTGTATGAATTATGGTTTGGGAAGAAACCTAGATTGTCGTTCCTTAAAGTTTGGGGATGCGAAGCCTATGTAAAGAAGTTACAGCCGGACAAGCTAGAACCCAAAGCGGAAAAATGCGTCTTCATAGGATACCCGAAGGAAACTATTGGGTATACCTTCTATCATAGATCCGAAGGCAAAATCTTCGTTGCCAAGAATGGATCCTTTCTAGAGAAGGAATTTCTCTCGAAAGAAGTGACTGGAAGGAAAGTAGAACTCGACGAGGTTGTCGAACCTTCTCTCGAAATTACGAGTAGCGCAGCACCGGAAGAAGTTCCTGTGGTGCCTGCACCAATAAGAGAGGAAGCTAATGATGGTGATCATGAAACTTCGGTTGAAGTTGCTACAGAGCCTCGGAGGTCAACGAGGACTCGTACCACTCCAGATTGGTATGATCCCGTTATGAGTGTCATGTTGGTGGATAACACCGATGACCCCGAGACATATGAGGAAGCGATGATGCGCCCAGATTCCAATAAATGGCAAGAAGCCATGAAATCCGAGATTGGATCCATGTACGAAAACCAAGTATGGACTTTGGTGGACTTACCGGATGGCCGGAAGGCTGTCGAGAACAAATGGATTTTCAAGAAGAAAACAGATGCTGATGGTAATGTTACTGTCTATAAAGCTCGACTTGTCGCAAAAGGGTTTCGACAAATTCAAGGAGTTGACTACGATGAGACTTTCTCACCAGTAGCGAAGCTAAAGTCTGTGAGGATTATGTTAGCAATCACTGCATATTATGATTATGAGATATGGCAGATGGATGTCAAAACAGCATTCCTCAATGGAGACATTGATGAAGAGTTGTATATGATGCAACCCAAAGGTTTTGTCGATCCTAAAGATGCTAACAAGGTATGCAAACTTCAACGGTCCATCTATGGATTGAAGCAAGCATCCCGAAGTTGGAATCAACGTTTTGATAAGGTAATCAAAAGTTTTGGTTTTATACAAACTTATGGAGAAGCTTGTATTTACAAGAAAGTGAGTGGGAGCTCTGTAGCATTCTTAATACTATATGTGGATGACATATTGTTGATTGGGAATGATGTAGACCTTCTTAATAGTGTCAAAGAATATTTGAATAATAGTTTTTCAATGAAGGATCTTGGCGAAGCAGCTTACATATTAGGCATAAAGATTTATAGAGATAGATCGAAACGCCAAATATCATTGTCACAGAGTACATATTTGGACAAAGTTCTAAAGAGGTTTGGAATGGAAGATAGCAAGAAAGGGTTCTTGCCCATGTTGCCCAATACGACCTTGAGTAAAACTCAAAGTCCGACATCGGCATAAGATAGAGAAAGGACGAGTAAGACTCCCTATGCCTCAGCCATAGGATCTCTAATGTATGCCATGCTATGTACTAGACCCGACATTGCATATGCTGTTAGTTTGACTAGCAGATATCAAAGTGATCCAGGAGTGGATCATTGGACAACGGTCAAAAACATCCTTAAGTACTTGAGAAGAACTAAGGATATGGTTCTTTCTTATGGAGGTGATGAACAGCTCGTTGTTAATGGTTACACCGATGCTAGTTGGAACACCGATCCGGATGATTCTAAATCACAATCTGGATACGTATTTATTTTGAATGGTGCAGCAGTTAGCTGGAGGAGTGCAAAGCAAAGCGTTGTGGCGAGATCTTCAACTGAATCGGAATACATGGCTGCTTCGGAGGCTTCACAAGAAGAGATATGGATGAAAGAGTTCATTACAGAGCTGGGTGTGGTTCCTAGTGCGCTGGACCCAATGTCTATCTACTGTGATAACATGGGCGCCATAGCCAATGCACAAGAACCAAGGTCACACAAGAAGCTGAAGCACATCAAGCTACGTTTTCACGCTATTCGGGAACATATCCAAGATGGGGATATAAAGATTTGCAAAGTACACACAGATCTGAATGTGGCGGATCCGTTGACTAAACCTCTCCCGAGGGCAAAACATGACCAACACCAAACTGCCATGGGTGTTCAGTATATTACCATGTAATCTAGATTAGATGACTCTAGTGCAAGTGGGAGACTATTGGAGATATGCCCTAGAGGCAATAATAAATGTGGTTATTATTATATCTTTGTGTTTATGATAAATGTTTACATTCATGCTATAATAGTATTAACAAGGAAACATTGATACTTGTGTGATTTGTAAACTTAATTTGAAGTCCCTAGTATAGCCTCTATACATCACTAGCTTGTTGCTTGATAAATGATTGTGGTTTCCTTATCATGAACATTGAGATGTTATAAACAACAAGATCATATCGTTAGGAGAATGATATGGTGGACATACTCCTATAGATAAGCGTAGCATAAAGATCAAGTCATTTCAATAGTTCAATTGCTATATGCTTTCTGATACATAGTAACCTAATTCCTTCGACCATGAGATCATGCATATCACCTTTACCGGATGGATGCTTTGATGACATCAAACACCACACCGTAACTGTAGGGGTTCGTAGCATGGAAAACAAAATTTTTCTATCGCATACAAACAAACAAGCCAAGATCTATCTACTAGATTGTAGCAACGAGTCGAAGGAATAACTTACCCTCGAAGATTCCAAAGCGTTTAACGAGAGCGGATTCTCGTGGGTGATGTAGTCGTACTCTTTCCGATCTCAAGATCGTGTAGACGATCCTTCCGGCGCTGCGTTCCGGCAGCGCTCCCGCAGTCGGTCACACGTTCGGTACTCGATGAAGACCTTCCTCTCCCTTGTTCCAGCACGCAGCGGAGGTTGTAGCACTCTCCTCGCGATTCCGGCAGCACAACGGCGTGGTACCGGAAGTAGAGGGGAAATCCCGCAGGGCTTCGCCTTAAGCCGGAGCGAGTATGGTGGATTATGAGAGAGGGCTATTAGTGGTCTAGAGATTAGACACACCAATTAGAAGGCTCTAAACCGCAGGCTAAAGCAATTAGAAGCTCTAAACCAAAATGGCTCTAAACCGGAGATTAGAGGTAGAAACTTGTGTGTCTCAAGGAGGAGGCCCTGCCCCTCCTTTTATAGGTGGAGGGGCTAGGCGCGCCAGGGAGGGAGGGAAGTACCTCCCCAACTCGGCCTAGGGCTGGCCGCCGGCTTGGAGGAGAGGAACTCCTCCTCCAAGTTGGTTTCAACCTCCTCTTGCTTGTTTCCCACAGTTTCTTGTTTTAGTCGTTTGACTTTCAAACTGGACATTTGACTTTTCTGTTTTAGGATTCAATTTAATCCTTTATTTGGAACAGCAAGAACATTTAGTACATGATGCAATCATTCCAATATGTAATGACACATTCATGTACCCCTCCCCCTTCCCGGAGTGCCGGACATTCCGGAACCTTCTAGAACATTCACCGGAATCATTTCCGAACTCCGAAACGGGACTTTCCTTATATGAATCTTATTCTCCGGACCATTCCGGATCACCTCGTGATATCCCGGATCCCATCCGAGACTCCGAACAACATTCGGTCTCTTTCTCATAATACCATAACTACTCAAACAACGTCGAATCCTTAAGTGTGTCTCCCTACGGTTCGTGAATTATGCGGACATGATCGAGACACTTCTCCGAACAATAACCAATAGAGGAATCTGGAAATTCATATGGCTCCCACATATTTCTACGATTACTTTGCGATCGAATGAACCACTTACATACGATACCAATTTCCCTTTGTCTCACGATATGTTACTTATCCGAGGTTATGATCGTCGGTATCTCTGCATACCTAGTTCAACCTCGTTACTGATAAGTACTCTTTTCTCGTTCCCGTGATATGTGATCCCTTGTGAGCCAGTCACATTCTTGCAAGCTAATTGGATGACATCTCACCGAGAGGGCCCAGAGAATATCTATCCGTCATATGGATGGACAAATCCCACTCTTGATCCATGTGTCTCAACCAATACTTTCTGAACACTCAATGCCACCTTTATAGCCACCCAGTTACGGTGTGGTGTTTGATGTCATCAAAGCATCCATCCGGTAAAGGTGATATGCATAATCTCATGGTCGAAGGAATTAGGTTACTATGTATCAGAAAGCATATAGCAATTGAACTATTGAAATGACTTGATCTTTATGCTACGCTTATCTATAGGAGTATGTCCACCATATCATTCTCCTAATGATATGATCTTGTTGTTGATAACATCTCAATGTTCATGATAGGGAAACCACAATCATTTATCAACCAACAAGCTAGTGAAGTATAGAGGCTATACTAGGGACTTCAAATTAAGTTTACAAATCACACAAGTATTAATGTTTCCCTGTTAATACTATTATAGCATGAATGTAAACATTTATCATAAACACAAAGATATAATAATAACTACATTTATTATTGCCTCTAGGGCATATCTCCAACAGTCTCCCACTTGCACTAGAGTCATCTAATCTAGATTACATGGTAATATACCGAACACCCATGGCAGTTTGGTGTTGGTCATGTTTTGCCCTCGGGAGAGGTTTAGTCAATGGATCCGCCACATTCAGATCTGTGTGTACTTTGCAAATCTTTATATACCCATCCTGGATATGTTCTCGACTAGCGTGAAAACGTAGCTTGATATGCTTCAGCTTCTTGTGTGACCTTGGTTCTTGCGCATTGGCTATGGCGCCCATGTTATCACAGTAGATAGACATTGGGTCCAGCGCACTAGGAACCACACCCAGCTCTGTAATGAACTCTTTCATCCATATCGCTTCTTGAGAAGCCTCCGAAGCAGCCATGTATTCTGATTCAGTTGAAGATCTCGCCACAACGCTTTGCTTTGCACTCCTCCAGCTAACTGCTGCACTATTCAAAATAAATACATATCCATATTGTGATTTAGAATCATCCGGATCGGTGTTCCAACTATCATCGGTGTAACCATTAACAACGAGCTGTTCATCACCTCCATAAGAAAGAACCATATCCTTAGTTCTTCTCAAGTACTTAAGGATGTTTTTGACCGCTGTCCAATGATCCACTCCTGGATCACTTTGATATCTGCTAGTTAGACTAACAGCATATGCGATGTCGGGTCTAGTACATAGCATGGCATACATTAGAGATCCTATGGCTGATGCATAGGGAGTCTTACTCATCCTTTCTCTATCTTCTGCCGATGTCGGACTTTGAGTTTTACTCAAGGTCGTATTGGGCAACATGGGCAAGAACCCTTTCTTGCTTTCTTCCATTCCAAACCTCTTTAGAACTTTGTCCAAATATGTACTCTGTGACAATGATATTTGGCGTTTCGATCTATCTCTATAAATCTTTATGCCTAATATGTAAGCTGCTTCGCCAAGATCCTTCATTGAAAAACTATTATTCAAATATTCTTTGACACTATTAAGAAGGTCTACATCATTCCCAATCAACAATATGTCATCCACATATAGTATTAAGAATGCTACAGAGCTCCCACTCACTTTCTTGTAAATACAAGCTTCTCCATAAGTTTGTATAAAACCAAAACTTTTGATTACCTTATCAAAACGTTGATTCCAACTTCGGGATGCTTGCTTCAATCCATAGATGGACCGTTGAAGTTTGCATACCTTGTTAGCATCTTTAGGATCGACAAAACCTTTGGGTTGCATCATATACAACTCTTCATCAATATCTCCATTGAGGAATGTTGTTTTGACATCCATCTGCCATATCTCATAATCATAATATGCAGCGATTGCTAACATAATCCTCACAGACTTTAGCTTCGCTACCGGTGAGAAAGTCTCATCGTAGTCAACTCCTTGAATTTGTCGAAACCCTTTTGCGACAAGTCGAGCTTTATAGACAGTAACATTACCATCAGCATCTGTTTTCTTCTTGAAAATCCATTTGTTCTCGACAGCCTTTCGGTCATCCGGTAAGTCCACCAAAGTCCATACATGGTTTTCGTACATGGATCCAATCTCGGATTTCATGGCTTCTTGCCATTTATTGGAATCTGGGCTCATCATCGCTTCCTCATATGTCTCGGGGTCATCGATGTTGTCCACCAACATGACACTCATAACGGGATCATACCAATCTGGAGTGGTACGAGTTCTCGTTGACCTCCGAGGCTCTGTAGCAACTTCAACCGAAGTTTCATGATCATCATCATTAGCTTCCTCTCTAGTTGGTGTAGGCACCACAGGAACTTCTTCCGGTGCTGCGCTACTCGCAATTTCAAGAGAAGGTTCGACAACCTCGTCGAGTTGTACTTTCCTTCCAGTCACTTCTTTCGAGAGAAATTCCTTCTCTAGAAAGGATCCATTCTTGGCAACGAAGATTTTGCCTTTGGATCTATGATAGAAGGTATACCCAATAGTTTCCTTCGGGTATCCTATGAAGACGCATTTTTCCGCTTTGGGTTCAAGCTTGTCCGGCTGTAACTTCTTTACATAGGCTTCGCATCCCCAAACTTTAAGGAACGACAATTTAGGTTTCTTCCCAAACCATAATTCATACGGTGTCGTTTCAACGGATTTAGATGGTGCCCTATTTAAAGTGAATGCGGCTGTTTCTAATGCATAACCCCAAAATGATAGCGGTAAATCTGTAAGTGACATCATAGAACGAACCATATCTAAGAGAGTTCGATTACGATGTTCGGACACACCATTACGCTGTGGTGTTCCCGGCGGTGTCAATTGTGAAAGTATTCCGCATTTCTTCAAATGCTCGCCAAACTCGTAACTTAGATATTCACCTCCACGATCAGAACGTAGAAATTTAATCTTCTTGTTACGTTGATTCTCTACCTCACTTTGAAACTCCTTAAACTTCTCAAAAGTTTCGGATTTATGTTTCATGAAATAGATATACCCATATCTACTTAAGTCGTCCGTGAAGGTAAGAACATAACGATAACCACCGCGCGATGCTACACTCATTGGACCACACACATCGGTATGTATGATTTCCAACAATTCCGTAGCTCGCTCCATCATACCAGAAAATGGAGTCTTAGTCATTTTCCCATCATACATGCTTCGCATCTTTCAAGTGATTCAAAATCAAGTGATTCAAGAAGTCCATCGGAATGGAGTTTCTTCATACGCTTCACTCCAATGTGACCAAGACGACAGTGCCACATATAGGTCGAATTATCGCTTGATTTCAAACGTTTAGCCTCAATGTTGTTGATATGTGTATTTCCACTATCGAGATTCAATAAGAATAGACCATCTATCAAAGGTGCATGTGCGTAAAACATATTACTCATATAAATCGAACAACCATTATTCTCGGACTTAAATAAGTAACCGTCTCGCAATAAACAAGATCCAGATATAATGTTCATGCTCAACGCAGGCACCAAATAACAATTATTTAAGTATAAAACTAATCCCGATGGTAGATGAAGGGGTAGCGTGCCGACCGCGATCACATCAACCTTTGATCCGTTTTCCACGCGCATCGTCACCTCGTTCTTCGCTAGCTTCCGTTTATTCTGCAGCACCTGTTTCGAGTTACAAATATGAGCAACCGAACCAGTATCAAATACCCAGGCACTACTACGAGTACTAGTGAGATACACATCAATAACATGTATATCAGATATACCTTTCTTCTTGATGTTGCCGTTCTTCAAATCCGCCAAGTACTTTGGGCAATTCCGCTTCTAGTGACCTTCTCCCTTGCAGTAAAAGCACTCAGTATCAGGCTTAGGTCCAGCCTTGGTATTCTTCGCCGGCGTGGTAACTTTCTTACCACCCTTCTTGAAGTGTCCCTTTTGCTTAGACTTGCCTTTCTTGAATTTGGTGGTCTTATTGACCAACAACACTTGGTGCTCTTTCTTAATCTCCACTTCTGCAGATTTTAACATGGCAAAGAGTTCTGGCAACGTCTTGTTCATGTTCTGCATGTTGTAGTTCATCACAAAGTTCTTGTAACTTGGTGGTAGTGATTGGAGGACACGGTAAATCCCCAAAGCATTAGGAATCACAATACCCAAGCTTTGAAGTTTGTTTGCGTGCCCAGACATCTTAAGCACATGCTCACTGACGGAGCTGCCCTCTTCCATCTTGCAGCTAAAGAACTTTTCAGAAGCCTCATAACTTTCAATTGCCGCATGAGTCTCAAAAATCAATTTGAGATCCTCGACAATATCATATGGGTCTGAATCCCCAAACCTTTTCTGAAGCTCCGATTCCAAACCATACAAGATAGCACACTGAACTATGGAGTACTGATTCTTCCGAGCGAGGTAAACATTCTTTACTTCATCGGGAGCATCATCTGCAGGTGGGTCACCCAGCGGTGCATCCAGCACATAGGTCAAATTACCAGCTGTGAGGACAATCCTCAAATTGCGGAACCAATCCGCGAAGTTGCTTCCATTGTTTTTCAACTTTTCTTTCTCTAGGAACACATTAAAATTGATGGTAGGGGATGCCATTGATCTACAACATATTTGCAATAGTTTAGACTAAGTTTATGACAAATTGAGTTCAAATTAATAATGAAATTAAACTAGGTGAACTCCCACTCAAAACAATATCCCTCACATTGTTTTAGTGATCACACGAACCAAATCCACCATATCAACACCGATCATCACGAGAGTTGACATAGTTTCAATGGCGAACAATCGACATGTTCATCATATCTACTATATGATTCATGCTTTACCTTTCGGTGATCCGTGTTCCGAGACCATGTCAGTACATGCTAGGCTCGTCAAGATCAAACCTTAGTTTCCGCATGAGCAAATCTGGCTTGCTCACGTTGTATACACTTGCAGAATCTAACACACCCGATCATCACGTGGTGCTTCGAAACAACAAGCTTTAGCAACGGTGCTAACTAAGGGTGAACACTTTATGACTTGAAATTGATGTGCATGAGGGATCATCTTATAAAGCTACCGTCGTCTACTAAGCAATACAAGATGCATAAAGGATTAACATCACATGCAATTCAATATATATGTGATATGATATGGCCTTTCTTCTTTGTGCTTCCGATCTCCATCTTCAAACACGAACATGATCTCCATCATCACCGGCATTGCATCAAGGTCAATGACGCTTCTCCATGGTTGTCGTCCACCGGCTTCAACTATTGCAACTACTTTGAATAGACACGCGGGTCTTAACATAAATTAAAGACAACCATATGGCTCCTGCCGGTTGCCAACTTACAATAAGGAACATTGCATACATCAAATATAATCACAATCATGGCCATATCACATCACTGCACACCCCTGCAAAACAAAGTTAGACGCCTCTACTTTCTTTGCATATTTTACGTGGTTTGGGGCTTTCAATAAGTGTCGTTCTAACTTACGAACAAGAACCACAACATTGATACTAGCATTGTTGATCACCCGTTGTAAATTGGATCTTAACTATGCTAGGAGAAACAGGCACCCGCAAAGCCACTTATGCAATACAAGTTGCATGTCAAGCGTGGAGCAAGTCTCATGAACGATGTCATGTAAGGTTAGCCCGGGCCGCTTCATCCCAACATACCGCAAGATGCAAAGTACACAAGAAGTAATCGACAATAAAAGCATCAACGCCCACAATGACCATTGTGCTCTACTCGTGCAACAGATCTACATATAGACACGGCTCTGATACCACTGTAGGGGTTCGTAGCATGGAAAACAAAAATTTTCTATCGCATACAAACAAACAAGCCAAGATCTATCTACTAGATTGTAGCAACGAGTCGAAGGAATAACTTACCCTCGAAGATTCCAAAGCGTTTAACGAGAGCGGATTCTCGTGGGTGATGTAGTCGTACTCTTTCCGATCTCAAGATCGTGTAGACGATCCTTCTGGCGCTGCGTTCCGGCAGCGCTCCCGCAGTCGGTCACACGTTCGGTACTCGACGAAGACCTTCCTCTCCCTTGTTCCAGCAGGCAGCGGAGGTTGTAGCACTCTCCTCGCGATTCCGGCAGCACAACGGCGTGGTACCGGAAGTAGAGGGGAAATCCCGCAGGGCTTCGCCTTAAGCCGGAGCGAGTATGGTGGATTATGAGAGAGGGATATTAGTGGTCTAGAGATTAGACACACCAATTAGAAGGCTCTAAACCGCAGGCTAAAGCAATTAGAAGCTCTAAACCAAAACGGCTCTAAACCGGAGATTAGAGGTAGAAACTTGTGTGTCTCAAGGAGGAGGCCCTGCCCCTCCTTTTATAGGTGGAGGGGCTAGGCGCGCCAGGGAGGGAGGGAAGTCCCTCCCCAACTCGGCCTAGGGCTGGCCGCCGGCTTGGAGGAGAGGAACTCCTCCTCCAAGTTGGTTTCAACCTCCTCTTGCTTGTTTCCCACAGTTTCTTGTTTTAGCCGTTTGACTTTCAAACTGGACATTTGACTTTTTTGTTTTAGGATTCAATTTAATCCTTTATTTGGAACAGCAAGAACACTTAGTACATGATGAAATCATTCCAATATGTAATGACACATTCATGTACCCCTCCCCCTTCCCGGAGTGCCGGACATTCCGGAACCTTCTAGAACATTCACCGGAATCATTTCCGAACTCCGAAACGGGACTTTCCTTATATGAATCTTATTCTCCGGACCATTCCGGATCACCTCGTGATATCCCAGATCCCATCCGATACTCTGAACAACATTCGGTCTCTTTCTCATAATACCATAACTACTCAAACAACGTCGAATCCTTAAGTGTGTCTCCCTACGGTTCGTGAATTATGCGGACATGATCGAGACACTTCTCCGAACAATAACCAATAGAGGAATCTGGAAATTCATATGGCTCCCACATATTTCTACGATTACTTTGCGATCGAATGAACCACTTACATACGATACCAATTTCCCTTTGTCTCACGATATGTTACTTATCCGAGGTTATGATCGTCGGTATCTCTGCATACCTAGTTCAACCTCGTTACTGATAAGTACTCTTTTCTCGTTCCCGTGATATGTGATCCCTTGTGAGCCAGTCACATGCTTGCAAGCTAATTGGATGACATCTCACCGAGAGGGCCCAGAGAATATCTATCCGTCATATGGATGGACAAATCCCACTCTTGATCCATGTGTCTCAACCAATACTTTCCGAACACTCAATGCCACCTTTATAGCCACCCAGTTACGGTGTGGTGTTTGATGTCATCAAAGCATCCATCCGGTAAAGGTGATATGCATAATCTCATGGTCGAACGAATTAGGTTACTATGTATCAGAAAGCATATAGCAATTGAACTATTGTAATGACTTGATCTTTATGCTACGCTTATCTATAGGAGTATGTGTAGGGTTCGCAGCATAGAAAACAAAAAATTTCCTACGATGGGAACAACTATGTACCAAGATCTATCTACTAGATACAAACAACGGGCGGATGTATATCCGTAGAAAACATACCCTTGAAGACCGACAAAGCTTAACGAGCCCAAACTCGTGGTTGATGTAGACGATCTCTTGCCGATCTCAAGATCGAGAGGAAGTCCTAGCGCCGCAAAACAGCAGCGCATCCGTGCTCGCACACACGTTCGAGGCACCGAGCAACCTCCGCCTCCTCACTCCAGTGATGCAGCGGAAGCACAACTCTTTCTTGCCGAATAGCCACCGGGAACATGTATCTCGCTAGTCCGAGACCATGGGGAATAAATTCTAGAGGGGGAGAGAGATCCTTCACGAGGAGGTGTGAGAGACAAATGAGGAGGGGGGCTCCTTTTATAGGAGGAGGGGAGGGAACCCCAAGGGGGTGGCCGGCGCATGGGGGCTGCCCCCTTGCCCTCCCCTCTTCATGTGGGTGGACACTCCACTCACAAATCTCCTTTAAATTCCCTCCACTCAAAAGTCCACTCAAATTCCCATTAAATTTCCACCAAATTTAATGCAAACTCTCATTAAATAAAACTCTTTTATTTTATTCAGAATTTTGTCAATTACTTTAATGACAAACATTCACAAATAACCCCTTGCTAGAATTCTATTTCACATGCATAACCACTTTATGCAATTTCACCCGAAAACCCGTTTCGGTATCTAGTGAAATAAATTCCTGCGCTTGTTATTCTTTTCGGCATGAAACTTTTGCTCCAATTGGATGTCGGTGTCTCTTAAGTGTGTCACCCTACGGTTCGTGAATAATGCGGACATGATCGAGACCCCTCTCGGATCAATAATCAGAAGCGGGATCTGGAGACCCATACTGACTCCCACACATTCAACGATGACTTTCTTGTGATCGTCGGACCCTTTTACGCTAGTATCTTAATCCTTTTGTTTCGCGATATATTACATGTCCGAGATTCGATCATCGGTATCTCCATACCTAGTTTGATCTCGTTACTGACATGTACTCTTTTCTCGTTCCCGTGATATAACATTCTAGTGATCAAATCACTTGCTTGCAAGCTAATCAATGTGATATCACCGAGAGGGCCCAGAGTATATCTATCCGTCATCGGGATGAACAAATTCCACTCTCGATCCATGAGCCTCAACATAACACTTTATTAGTTCTGAATCCATCTTTATAATCACCCTGTTACGGTGTGACGTTTGATGTTATCAAGAAACTCTTCCGGTGTTAGTGATTGACATGATCTCATGGTCTAAGGATTAGGATCACTTCGTAAGTTGTTATAGCAATATAAACTCAATGACTTTGATCGTAATGCTATACTTCGGATGAATGTTCATCACACCATTACACTAATGTTGTGATCCCGTTATTAACAACATCCAATGTCCATGATCAGGAAACCTTGATCATCTTGTTAATCAACGAGCTAGTTTATGAGAGAGGCATAACTAGGAACTTTCTTTTTGTTTATTAAACACACATGTATTAACGTTTCCGTATTAATACAATTATAGCATGTAAAATAAACATTTATCATAAATAAGGAATACGATAATAACCACTTTATTATTGCCTCTCGGGCATATTCCCTTCAGTCTCCCACTTGCACTAGAGACAATAATCTAGTTTGAGAACTTTGCGTATTGAACACTTATGGCTTTCCGGTGTTCCATATACGCAATTGCAAGTGGTTAACATAATCTATGGATCTGACGCTTCAGGTCCGTGTGTATTTGCATGTCTTTGCGTCTTCACGCATCACTCATTCTCCAATGAGATGGCATTGTATAAATTTGGTCTTTTGGTGAGACCTTTAGTTCCTTGGGGTTAAAACACGTCGATACTATTGTCACACAATATATCTTTAGTGTTAGCCCGTTGCGAACCACACCTTAGTTTGATAACAAACTACTTGACACAAATTCCCTCCTTTGCTGCTACTATAGCAGTCATATACTTAGCCTTTTTGTTGTAGTATTCGTCACAATGTCTTAACTATGGATTTCATCCAAATCCATCATGGAATATCCTTTCCATTACATTGTGCCACCCATAGTTTAAATTGAGATAAACTTAATTTGTATATTGTGACAAAACTAGTATCAATGTAACGTCTTACAATGAACTATTTGTAATTGTTTGTCACCTCTACACAAATATATTCTTAGTTCTTCCAAAAGATCATAAGAATATCCTCACTATCGTCCAATGATCATTTTATGATTCATTCTGGTATATGCTCATAACACTTAGAGCATAGGACATATCTGGATGTGTACATATCATGGTATGATTGATCAAGACATTCTTGTGATTTTACTCATCAAGTGTCAAAGCACTTGAATCTTGTTTCACTTATCAAGTGTCGATACACTTGAATCTTGATTCAATTCCTTTCCATGCAACAAGAAATGTTTCTTGTCGTTTCTATATTGAACTCCTTCAATATCTCATATATGTACATTTGGCACAACCATATTAGCGTCACGGTCTATCCACTATAGACATTCATGCTAAATATTCGGGTTTTGCCTAAGTATTTCATCGAAATGAAATTCTTAACCTTTGTCAATAAAAGATACATTATTTCTAATCAACAAGATGTCATCCGCATAATGTATTAGAAATATGTCTCAACGCTCCCACTTAATTTCTTGCAAATGCAAGCATCTTCATCGTCTCCTGATGAAAACTACTTTTCATTATGGTGAAGATTCCAACTCCGCGATGCTTACTTCAACCATTGAAGTTTGCATGCTCTTTTTAGCATCCTTTTAATTAACAAAACCCTTTGGATCGTGTCATGTACACATCCTAGGTAACCATTCTATTAGAAGAACTTTGTTTTGTTTATTCATCTACCATATAACAGATTATATGTAGTGGTTGCTACTTTAATCCGTCCAGACTAAATATCGCTATGAAAGATCAAATCTTGTCATAGTCAACTCCTTGAACATTGTCGTAAAATACTTTACGACATGTCGACTATTTCATAGATGTGAAACATCCATGTCTGTTTCTTTATAAATCCAAATACGACCGATAGGTTTTTACACCTTTCCGGAGGGTCTTCCAAGTTCAAAACTTGATTTCTCGTGTATGGAACTATCACGGATTTTATGGCTTCAAGCCATTTGACGGAGTCAGGGCCCATCATCGCTTCTTTGCATGTAGTCGGTTCATCATTGTCAAACAATAATGATTTACTCTCAAATCTTAGTATTTGATTGTTTATCCGACCGACTTGGTTCAATAAGAACTTAGATCTTCGTGACCACAACTTTTGAGGCACATAATCTATGAGCATTATGGCAGCCTCCGGAACAATTTCCGGCGCTGCGCAACTCAGCACATTTAGCTAAGGTTCGTTAACCTTATCAAAGTTCTATTGTCCTCCCACTTAACATTTATGAAAAATTTCTTCTTCAAGAAACTTCACGTTTCAAGCGACAAACCCTTTTTGTCCTTGGTGTTATGGAGGAATAACCAATTGTTATTCGAAATAACCTACAAAGACATGCTCATCCGACTTTGGTTGTAAACATCTCACTTATGTTTAGCATACCAAAATTTAAGAAATGACAACTTGGGTTTTACCCCAAACCATAACTTCCATGGTGTCATTTCAATGGATCAAGATGGAGCTCTTTTCAGTGTAAAGCGGAAGTCTCTAAAGCTTTAATCTTTTAAAACATAATGGCAGTTTTATAAATAACACCTTTGATCCAACCATGTCAAACAAGGTTTCATTACAAATCTCAAACACTCCATACTCCTATGGTGTTTCGGGAGATGTAAATCTAGGTGTTTTGCTAAACTTGCAACTCAAATAAATCCCTTTATGATAAAATCATAATTCATTTATTTTCTTGTTACACTTGTAACTCAAACAAATCCCTTATGATAAAATCATAAACCATTTATTTTCTTGTTTAAAATGATTTTGCACTTTATCTTGAAAGTCTTTGAAACATTTTCAAATATTTCATACTTCTCTCGCATTAAGTGAACATTCACTCAAATTTTCGGAGAAAGCATATGAAGTTGAAATCCATCGCTTACGACTATACATAATGGACTACATACATCGATATGTATAAATTCCAATAATTTAGTCGTTCGTTCTTCTTTGGCCTTTGAACGAAGTTTTAATTATCACGTGGAAAGTCTCACAAGCGTCACTTGATCAAATCAAAGACTCCAAAAATCCATGAATATGGAGATTCTTCATGTTCTCTTTCCAATATAATTTAAACAGCGATGTCACTTCGTAAGTGATCTTTCAATCATTTGTCTTGCGACATTTTAGCATCAGGTTTTATGGATGTGATTTCTCCAACTAGATTTGTAAATCATCCATCTTATATGGAATACGGTAATTATTTGAACAACCTTTGTTCTCATAATACCTGATTTAAATAACAATTATTAAAACAAATCTTGAAGTCAAGCTTTGATGTCAACGAGAAATACAAACAACGGTTTGTTTGTTTTCGATGAACATCATCACATATTCTCTTGCTAGTTACTTAGGCCATTGTGGTTCATGAATTGCGTTGTTCCGTATGAAATTTCATACCAACCAATTCGGTATCCAATACCCAAGAACCACATTGTTTAACAAGCAAAGAATACAACCATAACATGTATATCATCCATATACCTAAATTGGATATTTCCAATCTTTTCTTTTCTGCCAAATATATTTTATAGATTCTCTTTCAGCATTTCCTTTTCCTTTTAAAAGAATCTATCAACATCAAAAGTGGCGCCATATACATGACACATAGTCCAAAGCGTGTATATTCAAATAATAATACCTTTGGACTTGCACTTTGAAGTAGATCACCATCATCAAAATGATCGGTATTCTTTCAAAATCCATTCTTTAGTAATCTTTTAGTGTAGTAAACATTTTACATACATATTCTATTCACCCTTATCATGACGACTTTCATGATCAAGCTACTTTAGCTTATAAAGGCGAATCGTGAGTATAACATTACTTTCCAAAACCCTTTTGGATGATTAGGATGTCTAGCATCTCCAACCTTCGTAAACTCTCATCCAATATGAGAACATATATTATACTCTATCATATTGCAACCAAAACATTGTTTCAGATATCGTTATATCTGCCACACATGATGGTTTCTGAAATAATTCTTTCAGCTCCTAGATAAACTTGATGTTTAAATCAAGAATCATGGAGGCAAACATGATACTTAAGATACTAACACTGGAATTTTTACTCTCGATTTAGTACCAATTATTAAATTTCACGGAGTAAATAGAATTTTGCTGAAAGTTTGCAATAGGACTTTAAACTTTAGATTGACACTCAACACAATACGATACCAGTTCGTAAAGTATATATCCAGAATTCTATAGTTCTATTATCTCAATTACAACTATGCATAAGGTGGTGAACGAATGCCAATGACTACAACAAATTATGCAAATTCACTTTGATTTAATTTATGATAAATTGAGTTCTACTAATCCAAATTAGAAATGAACTCCCACTCAAAAACGACATCCCTCGTGCCTTTTTGGTGATTACATGAACCAAATCCACTACACAAAGTCCGATCATCACGTGAGTCGGCGTAGCTTCAAAGGCGAGCATCCATATGGTCATCATATCAAAACATATGACTCATGCTTAACCTTTCGGTCCGTGTTCCGAGGCCATGTCTGTACATGCTAGGCTCGCCAAGTAAGAACCTTAGTATTCGCGTGTGTAACTGTCTTACACCCGAGATATGCTCGTGGATTCAAGTACACCCGATCATCACGTGATGTCTTGAAGCGACGAAACATTGCCGGTGCATACTTAAGGAAGAACACATTTTTATCTTGATATCTAAATGAGGGATCATCTTATTATGCTAATAAAACGCCAAACAAGCAATATAAGATGCTATCAAACATCACATGTTTATTAGTGGAATGATATGGTTCTCGCATATGATCTCTATCATGTGCACCGTGGTATGATCACTATCATACCTTTATGTGTAAATCCAAGGTCTATGGAGTTTACACGTTATGTATGTTGTAAGAGTATCATCTCATACTTCTACTTACAACATCACCATATCATAACACTAGCCCAGCAACAATCTAAACTAGACGCCTCTAATTTATCCATTGCAAATTTTACGTGGCTTAGGGCTTTCGAAGATAGAACCGTTCTTACCTACGAACATGAACCACAACGAGGATAACCAAATTGTTGACAACTCTTTGCAAATTAGATATTGACTATAGTAGGAGAGACAGACACCCGCTAGCCACTTATGCAAAACTAGTTGCATGTCAAGCGTGGAACAGGTCTCATGTGCGAGGACATGTAAAGTTTGTCCGGGCCACTTCATCCCACTATGCCACCAATATCCAAAGTACAACTAAGAAGCAATAAAATGATCATCATCGCCCACATAATCATATGTGTACTACCCGTGCAAAGCATCTACGCATAGATCCGGCTCTGATACCACTGTAGGGTTCGCAGCATAGAAAACAAAAAATTTCCTACGATGGGAACAACTATGTACCAAGATCTATCTACTAGATACAAACAACGGGCGGATGTATATCCGTAGAGAACATACCCTTGAAGACCGACAAAGCTTAACGAGCCCAAACTCGTGGTTGATGTAGACGATCTCTTGCCGATCTCAAGATCGAGAGGAAGTCCTAGCGCCGCAAAACAGCAGCGCATCCGTGCTCGCACACACGTTCGAGGCACCGAGCAACCTCCGCCTCCTCGCTCCAGCGATGCAGCGGAAGCACAACTCTTTCTTGCCGAATAGCCACCGGGAACATGTATCTCGCTAGTCCGAGACCATGGGGAATAAATTCTAGAGGGGGAGAGAGATCCTTCACGAGGAGGTGTGAGAGACAAGTGAGGAGGGGGGATCCTTTTATAGGAGGAGGGGGGGGACCCCAAGGGGGTGGCCGGCGCATGGGGGCTGCCCCCTTGCCCTCCCCTCTTCATGTGGGTGGACACTCCACTCACAAATCTCCTTTAAATTCCCTCCACTCAAAAGTCCACTCAAATTCCCATTAAATTTCCACCAAATTTAATGCAAACTCTCATTAAATAAAACTCTTTTATTTTATTCAGAATTTTGTCAATTACTTTAATGACAAACATTCACAAATAACCCCTTGCTAGAATTCTATTTCACATGCATAACCACTTTATGCAATTTCACCCGAAAACCCGTTTCGGTATCTAGTGAAATAAATTCCTGCGCTTGTTATTCTTTTCGGCATGAAACTTTTGCTCCAATTGGATGTCGGTGTCTCTTAAGTGTGTCACCCTACGGTTCGTGAATAATGCGAACATGATCGAGACCCTCTCGGATCAATAATCAGAAGCGGGATCTGGAGACCCATACTGACTCCCACACATTCAACGATGACTTTCTTGTGATCGTCGGAACCTTTTACGCTAGTATCTTAATCCTTTTGTTTCGCGATATATTACATGTCCGAGATTTGATCATCGGTATCTCCATACCTAGTTTGATCTCGTTACTGACATGTACTCTTTCCTCGTTCCCGTGATATAACATTCTAGTGATCAAATCACTTGCTTGCAAGCTAATCAATGTGATATCACCGAGAGGGCCCAGAGTATATCTATCCGTCATCGGGATGAACAAATTCCACTCTCGATCCATGAGCCTCAACATAACACTTTATTAGTTCTGAATCCATCTTTATAATCACCCTGTTACGGTGTGACGTTTGATGTTATCAAGAAACTCTTCCGGTGTTAGTGATTGACATGATCTCATGGTCTAAGGATTAGGATCACTTCGTAAGTTGTTATAGCAATATAAACTCAATGACTTTGATCGTAATGCTATACTTCGGATGAATGTTCATCACACCATTACACTAATGTTGTGATCCCGTTATTAACAACATCCAATGTCCATGATCAGGAAACCTTGATCATCTTGTTAATCAACGAGCTAGTTTATGAGAGAGGCATAACTAGGAACTTTCTTTTTGTTTATTAAACACACATGTATTAACGTTTCCGTATTAATACAATTATAGCATGTAAAATAAACATTTATCATAAATAAGGAATACGATAATAACCACTTTATTATTGCCTCTCGGGCATATTCCCTTCAGTATGTACACCATATCATTCTCCTAATGATATGATCTTGTTGTTGATAACATCTCAATGTTCATGATAGGGAAACCACAATCATTTATCAACCAACACGCTAGTGAAGTATAGAGTCTATACTAGGGACTTCAAATTAAGTTTACAAATCACACAAGTATTAATGTTTCCCTGTTAATACTATTATAGCATGAATGTAAACATTTATCATAAACACAAAGATATAATAATAACTACATTTATTATTTCCTCTAGGGCATATCTCCAACAGTAACTGGGTGGCTATAAAGGTGGCATTGAGTGTTCGGAAAGTATTGGTTGAGACACATGGATCAAGAGTGGAATTTGTCCATCCATATGACAGATAGATATACTCTGGGCCCTCTCGGTGGAATGTCATCCAATTAGCTTGCAAGCATGTGACTGGCTCACAAGGGATCACATATCACGGGAACGAGAAAAGAGTACTTATCGGTAACGAGGTTGAACTAGGTATGCAGAGATACCGACGATCATAACCTCGGATAAGTAAACTATCGTGAGACAAAGGGAAATTGGTATCGTATGTAAGTGGTTCATTCGATCGCAAAGTAATCATAGAAATATGTGGGAGCCATATGAATTTCCAGATTCCTCTATTGGTTATTGTTCGGAGAAGTGTCTCGATCATGTCCGCATAATTCACGAACCGTAGGGAGACACACTTAAGGATTCGATGTTGTTTGAGTAGTTATGGTATTATGAGAAAGAGACCAAATGTTGTTCGGAGTCTTGGATGGGATCCGGGATATCACGAGGTGATCCAGAATGGTCCGGAGAATAATATTCATATAAGGAAAGTCCCGTTTCGGAGTTCGGGAATGATTCCGGTGTTTTCATCGGGAATGTTCTAGAAGGTTCCGGAATGTCCGGCACTCCGGAGGGGAAGGGGTACATGAATGTGTCATTGCATGTTGGAATGATTGCATCATGTACTAAGTGTCATCGCTGTTCCAAATAAAGGAGTAATTCAAATCCTAGTTTGAAAAGTCAAATAGCTAGTTTGAAAAGTCAAACGGCTAAAATTGGAAAGAGGAAAAGAGGAGGAAGTGGGAAACCGAGTTGGGGAGGGAATCCCTCCTCCAACCGGCGGCGCCCCCTCCAAGCCGAGTTGGGGAGGGACTCCCCTCCCTCCCCTTGGCCGCCGGCCCCTCCACCTATATAAGGAGGGGAAGGGCTCCCTCCTCTAGACACACAAGTCCCTCACCTCAAACCCTAGCAGCTGCAGCCCTCCATAGACGCCGCTGCCCCCTAGGGTTTTGCCCTAGCCGCCGACTTGGGGTCCTCGGAACCCTAGCCGCCGGCTCTATCCCCTCCTCCTTGGTGTGTCTAAACCCTAGATCGCCGAGGAACTCTCTCATACTCCACCATACTCGCTCCGGCTTAAGGCGAAGCCCTGCGAGATCTCCCCTCTACTTCCGGCACCACGCTGTTGTGCTGCCGGAATCGCGAGGAGAGTGCTACAACCTCCGCTGCCTGCTGGAACAAGGGAGAGGAAGGTCTTCGTCGAGTACCGAACGTGTGACCGACTATGGAAGCGCTGCCGGAACGCAGCGCCGGAAGGATCGTCTACGCGATCTTGAGATCGGGAAGAGTACGACTACATCACCCACGAGAATCTGCTCTCGTTAACCGCTTTGGAATCTTCGAGGGTGAGTTTCTCTATCGACTCGTTGCTACAATCTAGTAGATATATCTTGGCTTGTTTGTTTGCATGCGGTAGAATTTTTTTGTTTTCCATGCTACGAACCCCTACAGTGGTATCAGAGCCAGGTTTATATGTAGATCTGTTTGCACGAGTAGAACACAATGGTCATTGTGGGCGTTGATGCTTTTGTTGTCGATTGCTTCTTGTGTACTTTGCATCTTGCGGGATGGTGGGATGAAGCGGCCCGGGCTAACCTAACATGACATCGTTCATGAGACTTGCTCCACGCTTGACATGCAACTTGTATTGCATAAGTGGCTTTGCGGGTGCCTGTTTCTCCTAGCATAGTTAAGATCCAATTTACAACGGGTGATTAACAATACTAGTATCAATGTTGTGGTTCTTGTTCGTAAGTTAGAACGACACTTATTGAAAGCCCCAAACCACGTAAAATATGCAAAGAAAGTAGAGGCGTCTAACTTTGTTTTGCAGGGGTGTGCTGTGATGTGATATGGCCAAGATTGTGATTACATATGATGTATGCAATGTTCCTTATTGTAAGTTGGCAACCGGTAGGAGCCATATGGTTGTCTTTAATTTCTGTTAAGACCCGCGTGTCTATTCAAAGTAGTTGTAATAGTTGAAGCCGGTGGACGACAACCATGGAGAAGCATCATTGACCTTGATGCAATGTCGGTGATGATGGAGATCATGTTCGTGCTAGAAGATGGAGATCGGAAGCACAAAGAAGAAAGGCCATATCATATCACAAATTATGAATTGCATGCGATGTTAATCCTTTATGCATCTTGTATTGCTTAGTAGACGACGGTAGCATTATAAGATGATCCCTCATGCACATGAATTTCAAGTCATAAAGTGTTCACCCTTAGTTAGCACCGTTGCTAAAGCTTGTTGTTTCGAAGCACCACGTGATGATCGGCTGTGTTAGATTCCGCAAGTATATACAACGTGGGCCAGCCAGATTTGCTCATGCGGAAGCTAAGGTTTGATCTTGACGAGCCTAGCATGTACAGACATGGTCTCAGGAACACGGATCACCGAAAGGTAAAGCATGAGTCATATAGTAGATATGATGAACATGTTGATTGTTCGCCATTGAAGCTACATCAACTCTCATGATGATCGGTTTTGATGTGGTGGATTTGGTTCGTGTGATCACTAAAACAATGTGAGGGATATTGTTTTGAGTGGGAGTTCAACGGCAATATGATTAAAAGTTGAACACTATTTACCATAAATTAAATCAAAGTGAATTTGCATAGTTGTTGTAGTCATTGGCATCCGTTTACCACCTTACGCTTAGTTATAATTGAGATGATAGAACTATAGAATTCTGGTTAGTTACTTAACGAACTGGTATCGTATTGTTTTGAAGTGTTAATCTAAAGTTTAAAAGTCCCATTGCAAACTTTCAGTAAGTTTTGATTACTCCATGAAGTTTAATAGTTGGTATTAAATCAAGAGTAACAATTCCAATGTTAGTATATAAGTATCATGTTTGTCTCCATGATTCTTGATATTCAAAGAATTGTCTTAATATCAAGGTTATCTAGGATCTGAAAGAGTTGTTTCAGAAACCATGATGTGTGGAAGATATTGTGATATCTGAAACGAAGTTTTGGTTGCAACATGATAGAGTATAATATGGCTAAAGTCATGTTCTCATATTTGATGAGAATTTGCAAAAGGTTGGAGACACTAGTTGTCCTAATCCTCCAAAAGGTTTTGGAGAGCAACATTATACTCGCGATTCACCGTTACAAGCTAAAAGTAGCTTGATCATGGATAAATCCATGATGAGGGTGAATATTTGATGTAGGTAAAATGTTTACTACACCAAGAGATTACTAAGGAAAGGAATTTGAAAGAACACCAAACATTTGATAATGGTGATCTACTTCAAAGTGCAAGTCCAAAGACATTGGTATTTAACTATACACGCTTTGGACTATGTGTCATGTGTATGGCTCCACTATTGATGTTGATAGATTCTTTCAAACAGAAAAGAAAATACTGAAAGAGAATCTCATAAGTATATGGCAGAAAAGAAAAGACTAGAATTGTTCAGCTTAAGTATATAGATGATATACATGTTATGGCTATATTCTTTGCTTATTAAACAAAGCGGTTCTTAAGTATTTGATACTGAATTTGTTGGTGTGAATCGTCACACGAAACAACAGAATTCATGAACTACAGTGGCCTAAGTAAATAGCAAAAGAATATGTGATGATGTTCATCGAGAACAAATAAAGGGTTATTGTAGGGGTTCGTAGCATGGAAAACAAAAATTTTCTATCGCATACAAACAAACAAGCCAAGATCTATCTACTAGATTGTAGCAACGAGTCGATGGAATAACTCACCCTTGAAGATTCCAAAGTGTTTAACGAGAGCAGATTCTCGTGGGTGATGTAGTCGTACTCTTTCCGATCTCAAGATCGCGTAGACGATCCTTCCGGCGCCACGTTCCAGCAGCGCTCCCGTAGTCGGTCACACGTTCGGTACTCGACGAAGACCTTCCTCTCCCTTGTTCCAGCAGGCAGCGGAGGTTGTAGCACTCTCCTCGCGATTCCGGCAGCACAACGACGTGGTACCGGAAGTAGAGGGGAAATCCCGCAGGGCTTCGCCTTAAGCCGGTGCGAGTATGGTGGAGCTTATGAGAGAGGCTATTAGTGGTCTAGTAATTAGACACACCAATTAGAGGGCTCTAAACCAATTAGAAGGCTCTAAACCGCTGGCTAAAGCAATTAGAAGCTCTAAACCAAAACGGCTCTAAACCGGAGGTAGAAGATAGGAACTTGTGTGTCCCAGGAGGGAGCCCTGCCCCTCCTTATATAGGTGGGAGGGCTGGCCGGCCAAGGGGAGGAGAGTCCCTCCCCAAGTCGTCTTGGTGGGGCGCCGGCCAAGGGAGGAACCCTCCTCCAATTCGGCCTCCACCAATCCTCCTCTCTTCCCACTTCCCAAAATTGCCGTTTGACTTTCAAACTAGCCGTTTGACTTTTCAATTTAGGATTTAAATAAACCCTTTATTTTGGACAGCAAGAACACCTAGTACATGATGCAATCATTCCAACTTACAATGACACATTCATGTACCCTTCCCCCTCCGGAGTGCTGGACATTCCGGGACCTTCTAGAATGTTCCCGATGAAAACACCGGAACCATTCCCCAACTCCGAAACGGGACTTTCCTTATATGAATCTTATTCTCCGGACCATTCCGGATCACCTCGTGATATCCCGGATCCCATCCGAGACTCCGAACAACATTCGGTCTCTTTCTCATAATACCATAACTACTCAAACAACGTCGAATCCTTAAGTGTGTCTCCCTACGGTTCGTGAATTATGCGGACATGATCGAGACACTTCTTCGAACAATAACCAATAGAGGAATCTGGAAATTCATATGGCTCCCACATATTTCTACGATTACTTTGCGATCGAATGAACCACTTACATACGATACCAATTTCCCTTTGTCTCACGATATGTTACTTATCCGAGGTTATGATCGTCGGTATCTCTGCATACCTAGTTCAACCTCGTTACCGATAAGTACTCTTTTCTCGTTCCCGTGATATGTGATCCCTTGTGACCATGTCACATGCTTGCAAGCTAATTGGATGATATTCCACCGAGAGGGCCTAGAGTATATCTATCCGTCATGTGGATGGACAAATCCCACTCTTGATCCATGTGTTTCAACCAATACTTTCCGAACACTTAATGCCACCTTTATAGCCACCCAGTTACGGTGTGGTGTTTGATGTTATCAAAGCATCCATCCGGCAAAGGTGATATGCATGATCTCATGGTCGAAGGAATTAGGTTACTATGTATCAGAAAGCATATAGCAATTGAACTATTGAAATGACTTGATCTTTATGCTACGCTTATCTATAGGAGTATGTCCACCATATCATTCTCCTAACGATATGATCTTGTTGTTGATAACATCTCAATGTTCATGATATGGAAACCACAATCATTTAATCAACCAACAAGCTAGTGAAGTATAGAGGCTATACTAGGGACTTCAATTTAAGTTTACAATTCACACAAGTATTAATGTTTCCTTGTTAATACTATTATAGCATGAATATAAACATTTATCATAAACACAAAGATATAATAATAACTATATTTATTATTGCCTCTAGGGCATATCTCCAACAGTCTCCCACTTGCACTAGAGTCATCTAATCTAGATTACATGGTAATACACCGAACACCCATGGCAGTTTGGTGTTGGTCATGTTTTGCCCTCGGGAGAGGTTTAGTCAACGGATCCGCCACATTCAGATCTGTGTGTACTTTGCAAATCTTTATATCCCCATCCTGGATATGTTCTCGAATAGCATGAAAACGCAGCTTGATGTGCTTCAGCTTCTTGTGTGACCTTGGTTCTTGCGCATTGGCTATGGCGCCCATGTTATCACAGTAGATAGACATTGGGTCCAGCGCACTAGGAACCACACCCAGCTCTGTAATGAACTCTTTCATCCATATCGCTTCTTGTGAAGCCTCCGAAGCAGCCATGTATTCCGATTCAGTTGAAGATCTCGCCACAACGCTTTGCTTTGCACTCCTCCAGCTAACTGCTGCACCATTCAAAATAAATACGTACCCAGATTGTGATTTAGAATCATCTGGATCGGTGTTCCAACTAGCATCGGTGTAACCATTAACAACGAGCTGTTCATCACCTCCATAAGAAAGAACCATATCCTTAGTTCTTCTCAAGTACTTAAGGATGTTTTTGACCGCTGTCCAATGATCCACTCCTGGATCACTTTGATATCTGCTAGTTAAACTAACAGCATATGCAATGTCGGGTCTAGTACATAGCATGTCATACATTAGAGATCCTATGGCTGATGCATAGGGAGTCTTACTCATCCTTTCTCTATCTTCTGCCGATGTCGGACTTTGAGTTTTACTCAAGGTCGTATTGGGCAACATGGGCAAGAACCCTTTCTTGCTTTCTTCCATTCCAAACCTCTTTAGAACTTTGTCCAAATATGTATTTTGTGACAATGATATTTGGCGTTTCGATCTATCTCTATAAATCTTTATGCCTAATATGTAAGCTGCTTCGCCAAGATCCTTCATTGAAAAACTATTATTCAAATATTCCTTGACACTATTAAGAAGGTCTACATCATTCCCAATCAACAATATGTCATCCACATACAGTATTAAGAATGCTACAGAGCTCCCACTCACTTTCTTGTAAATACAAGCTTCTCCATAAGTTTGTATAAAACCAAAACTTTTGATTACCTTATCAAAACGTTGATTCCAACTTCGGGATGCCTGCTTCAATCCATAGATGGACCGTTGAAGCTTGCATACCTTGTTAGCGTCTTTAGGATCGACAAAACCTTTTGGGTTGCATCATATACAACTCTTCATCAATGTCTCCATTGAGGAATGCTGTTTTGACATCCATCTGCCATATCTCATAATCATAATATGCAGCGATTGCTAACATAATCCTCACAGACTTTAGCTTCGCTACCGGTGAGAAAGTCTCATCGTAGTCAACTCCTTGAATTTGTCGAAACCCTTTTGCGACAAGTCGAGCTTTATAGACAGTAACATTACCATCAGCATCTGTTTTCTTCTTGAAAATCCATTTGTTCTCGACAGCCTTCCGGCCATCCGGTAAGTCCACCAAAGTCCATACTTGGTTTTCGTACATGGATCCAATCTTGGATTTCATGGCTTCCTGCCATTTATTGGAATCTGGGCTCATCATCGCTTCCTCATATGTCTCAGGGTCATCGGTGTTGTCCACCAACATGACATTCATAACGGAATCATACCAATCTGGAGTGGTACGAGTTCTCGTTGACCTTCGAGGCTCTGTAGTAACTTCAACCGAAGTTTCATGATCACCATCATTAGCTTCCTCTCTTATTGGTGCAGGCACCACAGGAACTTCTTCCGGTGCTGCGCTACTCGCAATTTCGAGAGAAGGTTCGACAACCTCGTCGAGTTCTACTTTCCTTCCAGTCACTTCTTTCGAGAGAAATTCCTTCTCTAGAAAGGATCCATTCTTGGCAACGAAGATTTTGCCTTCGGATCTATGATAGAAGGTATACCCAATAGTTTCCTTCGGGTATCCTATGAAGACGCATTTTTCCGCTTTGGGTTCAAGCTTGTCCGGCTGTAACTTCTTTACATAGGCTTCGCATCCCCAAACTTTAAGGAACGACAATTTAGGTTTCTTCCCAAACCATAATTCATACGGTGTCGTTTCAACGGATTTAGATGGTGCCCTATTTAAAGTGAATGCGGCTGTTTCTAATGCATAACCCCAAAATGTTAGCGGTAAATCTGTAAGTGACATCATAGAACGAACCATATCTAAGAGGGTTCGATTACGACGTTCAGACACACCATTACGCTGTGGTGTTCCCGGCGGTGTCAATTGTGAAAGTATTCCGCATTTCTTCAAATGCTCGCCAAACTCGTAACTTAGATATTCACCTCCACGATCAGAACGTAGAAATTTAATCTTCGTGTTACGTTGATTCTCTACCTCACTTTGAAACTCCTTAAACTTCTCGAAAGTTTCGGACTTATGTTTCATGAAATAGATATACCCATATCTACTCAAATCATCCGTGAAGGTAAGAACATAACGATAACCACCGCGCGATGCTACACTCATTGGACCACACACATCGGTATGTATGATTTCCAGTAAGTCCGTAGCTCGCTCCATTATACCAGAAAATGGAGTCTTAGTCTTTTTACCCATCAGACATGCTTCGCATCTTTCAAGTGATTCAAAATCAAGTGATTCAAGAAGTCCATCGGAATGGAGTTTCTTCATACGTTTCACTCCGATGTGACCAAGACGACAGTGCCACATATAGGTCGAATTATCGCTTGATTTCAAACGTTTAGCCTCAATGTTGTTGATATGTGTATTTCTACTATCGAGATTCAATAAGAATAGACCATCTATCAAAGGTGCATGTGCATAAAACATATTACTCATATAAATCGAACAACCATTATTCTCGGATTTAAACAAGTAACCGTCTCGCAATAAACAAGATCCCGATATAATGTTCATGCTCAACGCAGGCACCAAATAACAATTATTTAAGTACAAAACTAATCCCGATGGTAGATAAAGAGGTAGCGTGCCGACCGCGATCACATCAACGTTTGATCCGTTTCCCACGCGCATCGTCACCTCGTTCTTTGCTAGCTTCCGTTTATTCTGCAGCTCCTGTTTCGAGTTACAAATATGAGCAACCGAACCAGTATCAAATACCCAGGCACTACTACGAATACTAGTGAGATACACATCAATAACATGTATATCAGATATACCTTTCTTGTTGATGTTGCCGTTCTTCAAATCCGCCAAGTACTTTGGGCAATTCCGCTTCCAGTGACCTTCTCCCTTGCAGTAAAAGCACTCAGTATCAGGCTTGGGTCCAGCCTTGGTCTTCTTCGTCGGCATGGCAACTTTCTTACCACCCTTCTTGAAGTGTCCCTTCTGCTTAGACTTGCCTTTCTTGAATTTGGTGGTCTTATTGACCATCAACACTTGGTGCTCTTTCTTGATCTCCACTTCTGCAGACTTTAACATAGCAAATAGTTCTGGCAACTCTTTGTTCATGTTCTGCATGTTGTAGTTCATCACAAAGTTCTTGTAACTTGGTGGTAGTGATTGGAGGATGCGGTAAACCCCCAAAGTATTAGGAATCACTATACCCAAGCTTTGAAGTTTATTTGCGTGCCCAGACATCTTAAGCACATGCTCACTGACGGAGCTGCCCTCTTCCATCTTGCAGTTAAAGAACTTTTCAGAAGCTTCATAACTTTCAATTGCCGTATGAGTCTCAAAAATTAATTTGAGATCCTCGACAATATCATATGGGTCTGAATTCTCAAACCTTTTCTGAAGCTCCGATTCTAAACCATACAAGATAGCACACTGAACTATGGAGTACTGATTCTTCCGAGCGAGGTAAACATTCTTTACTTCATCGGGAGCATCAGCTGCAGGTGGGTCACCCAGCGGTGCATCCAGCACATAGGTCAAATTACCAGCTGTGAGGACAATCCTCAAATTGCGGAACCAATCCGCGAAGTTGCTTCCATTGTTTTTCTACTTTTCTTTCTCTATGAACGCATTAAAATTGATGGTAGGGGCTGCCATTGATCTACAACATATTTGCAATAGTTTAGACTAAGTTTATGACAAATTGAGTTCAAATTAATTAATGAAATTAAACTAGGTGAACTCCCACTCAAAACAACATCCCTCACATTGTTTTAGTGATCACATGAACCAAATCCACTACATCAACACCGATCATCACGAGAGTTGATATAGTTTCAATGGCGAACAATCGACATGTTCATCATATCTACTATATGATTCATGCTTTACCTTTCGGTGATCCGTGTTCCTGAGGCCATGTCTGTACATGCTAGGCTCGTCAAGATCAAACCTTAGCTACCGCATAAGCAAATCTGGCTTGCTTACGTTGTATTCACCCGCGGAATCAAAGACACCCGATCATCACGTGGTGCTTTGAAGCAGCAAGCTTTGGCAACGGTGCATACTAAGGGTGAACACTTTAGAACTTGAAATTTATGTGCATGAGGGATCATCTTATAATGCTACCGTCGTCCACTAAGCAATACAAGATGCATAAAGGATTAACATCACATGCAATTCATAATATGTGATATGATATGGCCTTTCTTCTTTGTGCTTCCGATCTCCATCTTCAAGCACGAACATGATCTCCATCATCACCGGCATAGCATCAAGGTCAATGACGCTTCTTCATGGTTGTCGTCCACCAGCTTCAACTATTACAACTATTTTGAATAGACACGCAGGTCTTAACAGAAATTAAAGACAACCATATGGCTCCTGCCGGTTGCCAACTTACAATAAGGAACATTGCATACATCAAATATAATCACAATCATGGCCATATCACATCACTGCACACCCCTGCAAAACAAAGTTAGACGCCTCTACTTTCTTTGCATATTTTACGTGGTTTGGGGCTTTCAATAAGTGTCGTTCTAACTTACGAACAAGAACCACAACATTGATACTAGCATTGTTGATTACCCGTTGTAAATTGGATCTTAACTATGCTAGGAGAAACAGGCACCCGCAAAGCCACTTATGCAATACAAGTTGCATGTCAAACGTGGAGCAAGTCTCATGAACGATGTCATGTAAGGTTAGCTCGGGCCGCTTCATCCCAACATACCGCAAGATGCAAAGTACACAAAAAGCAATCTACAATAAAAGCATCAACGCCCACAATGACCATTGTGTTCTACTCGTGCAACAGATCTACATATAGACACGGCTCTGATACCACTGTAGGGGTTCGTAGCATGGAAAACAAAAATTTTCTATCGCATACAAACAAACAAGCCAAGATCTATCTACTAGATTGTAGCAACGAGTCGATGGAATAACTCACCCTCGAAGATTCCAAAGTGTTTAACGAGAGCAGATTCTCGTGGGTGATGTAGTCGTACTCTTTCCGATCTCAAGATCGCGTAGACGATCCTTCCGGCGCCACGTTCCAGCAGCGCTCCCGCAGTCGGTCACACGTTCGGTACTCGACGAAGACCTTCCTCTCCCTTGTTCCAGCAGGCAGCGGAGGTTGTAGCACTCTCCTCGCGATTCCGGCAGCACAACGACGTGGTACCGGAAGTAGAGGGGAAATCCCGCAGGGCTTCGCCTTAAGCCGGTGCGAGTATGGTGGAGCTTATGAGAGAGGCTATTAGTGGTCTAGTAATTAGACACACCAATTAGAGGGCTCTAAACCAATTAGAAGGCTCTAAACCGCTGGCTAAAGCAATTAGAAGCTCTAAACCAAAACGGCTCTAAACCGGAGGTAGAAGATAGGAACTTGTGTGTCCCAGGAGGGAGCCCTGCCCCTCCTTATATAGGTGGGAGGGCTGGCCGGCCAAGGGGAGGAGAGTCCCTCCCCAAGTCGGCTTGGTGGGGCGCCGGCCAAGGGAGGAACCCTCCTCCAATTCGGCCTCCACCAATCCTCCTCTCTTCCCACTTCCCAAAATTGCCGTTTGACTTTCAAACTAGCCGTTTGACTTTTCAATTTAGGATTTAAATAAACCCTTTATTTTGGACAGCAAGAACACCTAGTACATGATGCAATCATTCCAACTTACAATGACACATTCATGTACCCTTCCCCCTCCGGAGTGCTGGACATTCCGGGACCTTCTAGAATGTTCCCGATGAAAACACCGGAACCATTCCCCAACTCCGAAACGGGACTTTCCTTATATGAATCTTATTCTCCGGACCATTCTGGATCACCTCGTGATATCCCGGATCCCATCCGAGACTCCGAACAACATTCGGTCTCTTTCTCATAATACCATAACTACTCAAACAACGTCGAATCCTTAAGTGTGTCTCCCTACGGTTCGTGAATTATGCGGACATGATCGAGACACTTCTTCGAACAATAACCAATAGAGGAATCTGGAAATTCATATGGCTCCCACATATTTCTACGATTACTTTGCGATCGAATGAACCACTTACATACGATACCAATTTCCCTTTGTCTCACGATATGTTACTTATCCGAGGTTATGATCGTCGGTATCTCTGCATACCTAGTTCAACCTCGTTACCGATAAGTACTCTTTTCTCGTTCCCGTGATATGTGATCCCTTGTGACCATGTCACATGCTTGCAAGCTAATTGGATGACATTCCACCGAGAGGGCCCAGAGTATATCTATCCGTCATGTGGATGGACAAATCCCACTCTTGATCCATGTGTTTCAACCAATACTTTCCGAACACTTAATGCCACCTTTATAGCCACCCAGTTACGGTGTGGTGTTTGATGTTATCAAAGCATCCATCCGGCAAAGGTGATATGCATGATCTCATGGTCGAAGGAATTAGGTTACTATGTATCAGAAAGCATATAGCAATTGAACTATTGAAATGACTTGATCTTTATGCTACGCTTATCTATAGGAGTATGTCCACCATATCATTCTCCTAACGATATGATCTTGTTGTTGATAACATCTCAATGTTCATGATATGGAAACCACAATCATTTAATCAACCAACAAGCTAGTGAAGTATAGAGGCTATACTAGGGACTTCAATTTAAGTTTACAATTCACACAAGTATTAATGTTTCCTTGTTAATACTATTATAGCATGAATATAAACATTTATCATAAACACAAAGATATAATAATAACTATATTTATTATTGCCTCTAGGGCATATCTCCAACAGTTATTGTGTTGCTCGTTAAACATCAAAGCTTGCCTTCAGGATTTGTTTTATCAGGTATTATGAGAACAAAAGGGTTGTTCAAATAATTTCCGTAATCCATAAAAGATGGATGATTCACAAATCTCGTTGGAGAAATCACATCCATAAAACTAGTGCTAAAAATGTCGAAAGACAAATTGATTGAAAGATCACTTCGGAAGTGACATCGCCGTTTAAATTATATTGGAAAGAAAACATGAAGAAACTCCATGTGGATGGAATTTTGGAGTCTTTTGATTTTTGATCAAATGACGCTTATAAAACTTTCCTAGAGATAATTAAAACTTCGTTCATAGGCCAAAAAGGAACGAATGACTAGCTTATTGGAACTTATACATATTGTTGTACGAAGTCCATTATGTGTAGTCAAGAGCGATGGATTTCAACTTCATATGATTTCTCCGAAAATTTGAGTGAATATATGAATATTTACTTAATAAGGATAAAGTATGAAACATTTGAAAAGTTCAAAGACTTTCAAGATGAAGTGCAAAATCATTGTAACAAGAATATAAATAGTTTATGATAAGATCATAAAGGAAGATATTTGAGTTACAAGTTTAGCATAATACCTAAGATTTAAGGAATCGTTCCGTGGATTTGCATTTCTCGAAACACCATAAGAGTATGGAGCGTTCGAGATATGTAATTAAACCTTGTTTGACATGGTAAGATCAAAGGTGTAATTCATAGAACTGTCATTATATTTTAAAGATTAAAAGCTTTAGAGACTACCGTTTTTCCACTGAAAAGAGCTCCATCATAATCCGTTGAAATGACACCATATAAAGTTATGGTTTGGGATAAAACCCAAGTTGTCTTTTCTTAAACATTGGTATGCTATGCATAAGAAAGATGTTTGCAACCAAAATCGGATGAACCTGTCTTTGTATGTTATTTCGAATAACTGTTCCTCCATAACATCGGAGACAAAAGTGTTTGTCACTTAGAACGTCAAGTTTCTTTGAGAAGGAATTTTCATGAAAAGATAAGTAGGAGGAAAATAGAACTTTGATAAAGTTAAAAGAACCTTAGCTATATGTGCAAAGTTGCGCAGCACCGAAAAGTGTTCCGGAGGCAGCAACAATGCTCATGGCTCACGTGCCTCAAAGGTTGTGGTCACGGATATCTAAGTTTCTATTGAAACAAGTAGGTCGGGTAAACAATCAAATACCAAGATTTGAGAGTTAAATCATTATTTGACAATAATGATCCGACTACATACAAAGAAGCGATGATGGGCCCTGACTCCATCAAATGGCTTGAAGCCATAAAATCCGTGATAGTTCCATATACGAGAGATCAAGCTTTGAACTTGAAAGACCCTCTAAAAAGGTACAAGACCTTACAGTCGTATTTGGATCTATAAAAGAAATAAGACATGGATGTTTAACATTTATGAAATAGTCGACATGTTGGGAAAGTATTCACAACAATGTTCAAAGGTTGTATATGACAAGATTTGATCTTTCATAGCGATATTTAGTCTAGACGGATTAATTTAGCAACCACTACATATAATTTTGTTATATGGTAGTTGAATAAACAAAACAAGTTCTTCTAATAGAATTGTTACCTAGGACATGTGAGTAACATGGTCCATAGGGGTTTTGTTAATTCAAAGGATGCTAAAAGCATATGCAAACTTCAATGGTTGAATTAAGCATCGCGGAGTTGGAATCTTCACTATGATGAAATTGTTAAAAGAGTTTAAATTCATCAGAGACAATGAAGATGCTTGCGTTTGCAAGAAATTAAGTGGGAGCGCTAAGACATGTTTCTCATACATTATGTGGAAGACATATTGTTGATTGGAAATAATGTATCTTTTATTAACACAGGATAAGAATTTCATATCGATGAAAGACTTAGGCAAAACCCAAATATTTGGCATGAATAGACGCTAATATGGTTGTGCCAGAAGTACATAGATGAGATATTGAATGAGTTCAATATAGAAACTACAAGAAAGTTTCTTGTCGCACAGAAAGGATTGAATGAGTTCAATATTGATGATATATTCAAATGTATTGACATTTGGTAAGTGAAACAAGATTCAAGTATAGATTGATACTTGATCACAAAGAGTATTTATATCAATCATACTGTGATATGTACAAATCCAGATATGTCCTATGCTCTAAATGTTGTGAGCATATACCAGAATGATTCATAAGATGATCATTGGACAATAATAAAAATATTCTTATGATCTTTTGGAAGAACTAAGAGTATATTATTTGTAGAAGTGACAAATAGATGGTTAGTTCATTGTAAAAGTACTACATTGATACTAGTTTTGTCGCAAAGTACAAATTAAGTTTATCTCAATCTAAACTAAGGGTGGCACAATATAATGGAAAGTAAGTTCCATAATGGATTTGGATGAGTTCCAAAATTAAGACATTGTGACAGATACTACAACAAAAGGCTAAGTATATGACTGCTATAATAGCAGCTAAAGAGGGCATTTGTGTCAAGTAGTTTGTTATCAAACTAGATGTAGTTCACAGCGGGATAATACTATGAAGATATATTGTACGACAATATTATCAACATGTTTTAACCCCAAAGAACTAAAGGTCTCACCAAAGGACCAAAATTATACAAAGCCATCTCATTAGAGAATGAGTGATGCGTAGAGACGCAAAGACATGCAATTACACACGGACCTGGAAGTGTCAGATCCGGAGATCAGTTGACCACTAGCAATCGTGTACATACGACACCAGAAAGCCATAGGTGTTGAATACACAAAGGTTTGAAACTAGAATATTGACTCTAGTGCAAGTGGGAGACTGTTGGAGATATGCCCAAGAGGCAATAATAAAGTGGTTATTATCATATCTTCATACTTATGATAAATGTTTACATACCATGCTATAATTGTATTAACAGGAAACATTAATACTTGTGTGATTTGTAAACATAAAAGAGTCCCTAGTAAAGCCTCTTGTTAAACTAGCTTGTTGGTTAATATATGATCATGGTTTCCTGATCATGAACATAGAGATGTTATTAACAACAGGGTCATATCATTAGGAGAATGATATGATGGACATACTCCTATAGTTAAGCGTAGCATAAAGATCAAGTCATTTAATATAGTTCATTTGCTATAAGCTTTCTGATACATAGTAACCTAATTCCTTCGACCATGAGATCATGCATATCACCTTTACCGAAAGGATGCTTTGATGACATCAAACACCACACCATAACAGGGTGGCTATAAAGGTGGCATTGAGTGTTCGGAAAGTATTGGTTGAGACACATGGATCAAGAGTGGGATTTGTCCATCCATATGACGGATAGATATACTCTGGGCCCTCTCGGTGGAATGTCATCCAATTAGCTTGCAAGCATGTGACTGGCTCACAAGGGATCACATACCACGGGAACGAGAAAAGAGTACTTATCAGTAATGAGGTTGAACTAGGTATGCAGAGATACCGACGATCATAACCTCGGATAGGTAAACTATCGTTAGACAAAGGGAAATTGGTATCGTATGTAAGTGGTTCATTCGATCGCAAAGTAATCGTAGAAATATGTGGGAGCCATATGAATTTACAGATTCCTCTATTGGTTATTTATCGGAGAAGTGTCTCGATCATGTCCGCATAATTCACGAACCGTAGGGAGACACACTTAAGGATTCGACGTTGTTTGAGTAGTTATGGTATGATGAGAAAGAGACCGAATGTTGTTCGGAGTCTCGGATGTGATCCGAGATATCACGAGGAGATCTGGAATGGTCCGGAGAATAAGATTCATATAAGGAAAGTCCCGTTTCGGAGTTGGGGAATGTTTCCGGTGTTTTCATCGGGAATGTTCTAGAATGTTCCGGAATGTCCGGCACTCCGGAGGGGAAGGGTACATGGATGTGTTGTATCAAATTGGTATGATTGCATCATGTACTAAGTGTCATCGCTGTTCCAAATAAAGGATTAATTCAAATCCTAGTTTGAAAAGTCAAATAGCTAAATTGAAAAGTCAAACGGCTAAATTTGGAAGGAGGAAAAGAGGAGGAAGGTGAAACCGAGTTGGGGAGGGAGTCCCTCCTCCCCAAGCCGGCGCACCACCCAAGCCGAGTTGGGGAGGGACTCCACTCCCTCCCCTTGGCCGGCTGGCCCCTCCACCTATATAAGGAGGGGCAGGGCTCCCTCCTAGGACACACAACTTCCACGCCTCAAACCCTAGCAGCTGCTGCCCACCATAGCCGCCGCCGCCCCTAGGGTTTTTGCCCTAGCCGCCGACTTGGGGTGCCCCAAACCCTAGCCGCCGGCTCTAGCACCTCCTCCTTGGTGTGTCTAAAACCTAGATCGCCGAGGAGCTCTCTCATACTCCACCATACTCGCTCCGGCTTAAGGCGAAGCCCTGCGAGATCTCCCCTCTACTTCCGGTACCACGCCATTGTGCTGCCGGAATCGCGAGGAGAGTGCTACAACCTCCGCTGCCTGCTGGAACAAGGGAGAGGAAGGTCTTCGTCGAGTACCGAACGTGTGACCGACTACGGAAGCGCTGCCGGAACGCAGCGCCGGAAGGATCGTCTACGCGATCTTGAGATCGGGAAGAGTACGACTACATCACCCACGAGAATCTGCTCTCGTTAACCGCTTTGGAATCTTCGAGGGTGAGTTTCTCTATCGACTCGTTGCTACAATCTAGTAGATAGATCTTGGCTTGTTTGTTTGCATGCGGTAGAAATTTTTTGTTTTCCATGCTACGAACCCCTACAGCATGTCATCTCAAAAATTATTCTTTTTATCACTTACCTACTCGGGAACAAGCAGGAGTTAAGATTGGGGATGCTTGATACATCGGAAACATATCTATATTTTTTTATGTTCCATGCTTGTTTAGTATCTATTTTGCTTTGTCTTTCTTTGAGGTGTTTTTATATCTTTTCTAGAACTAACCTATTAACAAGTTGCCATAGTGACAGTTGCCTGTTTTCTTCTGTTTTTGGTTCCAGAAAGGCAGAAAATCAATATTCTTGGAATTGGACGGGACAAAAGCCAAAGTCAATAACTTTCCGTGGGGAACGCAAAATCCAGAGGGGAGACAAAGAAGCGGGCCAGGGCGGCCACACCCCCCTAGGCGCGGCCAGGGGTGGGCCCGCGCCTATGCAGGGTGTGGGCCCCCTGTTCGCCTCCTCGGCCTCCCCCTTCGCCTATAATAAGCCCCCGATCAATATTCCATGAAACCTTATGTAGCCGCCGCCACCGTCGTCCCTAGATCAGGGGGGATATGAAGTTCTTCCTGGCACCCTGCCGGAGGGGAGATCATCCCAGAGGCCTTCTCTCCGGTATGATGCGTGAGTAGTTCCATCTTGGACTATGGGTCAATGTAGTAGCTAGATGGTTATATATCCTCCTTTGTGCTTTGATGTATAGATCTTCTGAGCTCCGTTCATGATCAAGATCTAATCTATTTGTAATCATGCATGTTGTATGTGCGGGGATCCGATGGATATTGAGATTATTATGTTGGTTTGATTAATGGTTTTGTCTTTGTGATTCTATCATGTCTGTGTTGTTTGTGATCTTGCATGCTCTCCGTTGTTAGTAGCTATCTTGGCCAAGTAGTTGCTAGTGACTCTAAGAGGGGGTATTTATGCTCGATAGTGGGTTCATGCCTCTAGTTTCCAAGGGAAGTGACAGAAATCTCTTCGGTTGTAGATGTGATGTTGCCACTAGGGAGAAAACAATGGTCTCTTGTTCATGGAACATGTGGACTGTTTACCTTACACACTTTGCTTAAAACAGTTGTCTGTTGCTTGCAACATAATACTGGAGGGGGTTCGGATGATAACCTGAAAGTGGACTTCTAGTCATAGATGCAGTTGGATGGCGGTCTATGTATCTTGTTGTATTGTCCAGCTGAATCTCATAGGATCTTTCTGACTAGTATTGCATTGTTATGCCTTGCTCAGTTCATGTCAATTGCCCTGCAGGAATTTGTTTACCTTTCATGCCATGTTGTTTATCTAAGGAGAGCACCTCTAGTGAACTATGGACCCCGGTCCAATCTTTACCATTGATACATCTTCCACTGTTACTTGTTTACTTGTTGCAAACCACCATTATCTTCCACACCGTATGTTTAATTCTTTGTTACAGAAAACCGGTGAGCTTGACAACCTCACTGTCTAGTTGGGGCAAAGTCTCTGCGTTGCTTGCAACACCTGTGTGACGTTTCCTTTCTCCTACTGGTTCGATAACCTTGATTTCTTACTGAGGGAAAATTGCTGATGTGCTGCTTCACACCTTCCTCTTGGGGTTCCCAACGAAGTGTTAACCAGCACCATTAGACGCTTGTACCTCTTGGATATTTCTTGGGGTGACACCGGGGTGGCATCCCCAAGCTTTAGCTTTTGTCCATTCTTTATCTCATTACATCATTCTCTCTCCACACCTGAATTTTCCTTCATACAAAACTTCACACAATCTTCTTTAGCAACATTAGTGTATCCTAAAGATAATAGACCCTTGGTTTTAGCTTTAGAACATCAAAAAATTTCATTAAAAACACAAGCTACTATAGCAACTGCTTCAAAAAGATCAATTTCCCAAAAAGAACCCAAAAAGGAATCAATAAAAAGCAAATGCAAATAATGGCAGAAATTTGTCAAAACAGACCACCAGGTAGAAACCGATTTTTTTGAAGACCTTCTGTTGCTCAAATCAAAAAGTGTTAAACTAGATAAAGTTAGCTAACATACTGGGGGATTTATTCGTAAATTTTGAGCTCAATCTGACGTACAGAGACTCCTCACAAATTTTTATGGTGGAGGACAGAAATCTGTTTCGGGACAGCAACTCCCCAAATCTTACTTACCTCTCATTAGAGGTTATTCTTGGCACAACAAGCAAACAAAAAAGGATAAGAAGAGGTCATTAATGAAGTAATAACTTCCAAGACTCAAGAAAACTCTTGGGTCATCTCCCAACAAGTACTTTTATTTAACGCCTTTAAGTTAGGCATAATAGTTTGAGAAGATGCTCACATAAGAAATATGAATTGAAGTAAAAGAGAGCATCAAGAAGCAAATCCAAAACACGCTTAAGTCTAACCCACTTCCTATGCAAAGGAATCTTGTAAATAAACAAGTCATTAAAGCACAAAGCAACTAGAATAGGGAAGCAAAACAAGTGCAACTTCAAAACTTTCAACATAAAGAGAGGAAACTTAATATTGTTGAGATACTTAAAACCATATTTCTCTCTCCTAATAACTTTCACTAGCAACATGAATAAAATTAACAATATAACTATCACATAAAACAATCTTATCATGAGCCACATGCATAAAATAATTATTACTCTCCATATAAGCATAGTCATTCTTATTAATTGTAGTGGGAGCAAATTCAACAAAATAGCTATCATTAATATTCTCATCACCATAATCATCAAATATAGGAGGAATATTGTAATCACAATTAATTTTCTCCTCAATAGTAGGTGGACTGAAAATATCATAATCATCATTGTAATCATCATAAATTGGAGGTAAAGTATCATCATAGACAATAGAATTTTTAGAATTGGTACCAAAGATATTTTCAATATCAAAAGTAGTGTGCTTTTCCCAATCATGATCACTACTATAGGTAACAGGCATAGGAACATCATCACAAGTTTTACCCATAGTAGATATTTCAAAAGGATCCATAGGAGCATAATATTCATCCTTCTCTTTTTCATCTAATGAGCTTCCTGTTTCAGCAATTTCTTCTTCCATAGGCTCCTACAAGGCATTAGTCTTTTCCGTTTGTGGAAAGCACTTATTAAAATATTCAAGAATATAGCCATTTTCTTCCTTATAATTATCAAAGCAAAATTTAAGTATCTCATAAACCTCATATTCATAAGGTGCATCATCAGCATTTTCAAGCAAACTGGCAAGTTCAAATGCACCCTTGAAAGAAATAAATTCTTCAATTTGTTCCACATCATAAAGGTCATAATTTCCTTTAACATAAGAGGATATGGTAACATTATCATTATACTCACATTGAAAAGGGAGGTGTTTATACCTCCTACAACAACAAGCTTTATCAAAGCAATAAGTAACATTATAAGTAGAGCACACGTCTTTAGGAATAGTATTCAACTTAACAATTTGTTCCCATAAGTGTTTCCCTTTTTGTGACAAACGATGTTCCTTATAAAAATACTTTTGTTCTTCCCTGAACCCACCTTGCCAATAAGAACTAGTTTCAAAGGAACCATCCATTGATAGAAAGCATGACCAAGCAAGGCAATAAAAGACCAACAACTAGAGCATGAACTAATTTTTTTTGTGTTTTTGATAAGAGAAAGCAAACCAAACTAAACTATTTTTCTCGAGTTTTTGATAAAAAGACGCAAACAAAACCAAGCAAAAGAAACTAAGCAAACTAAAAACAAAGTAAAGAGAAAGGTTGAGGAGGACTCCCCTTGTGAAGACGTCCTTAGCCTCCCGGGCAACAGCGCCAGAAAACTTGTTGATGGCGCCTGAGAGCGCTTCGTCGGGAAACCCCAAGATCAAGGTGTGATGCAGCACAACAGCAAGTCTTCCCTCAGTAAGAAACCAAGTTTATCGTACCAGTAGGAGAAAGGAAACGTCTCAAAGATGTTGCAAGCAATGTGGAAACCTGCACAACACAAACTCAAGACTTCGCCCCAACTAACAGTGAGGTTGTCAATCTCACCGGTTGTTGTAACAAAGGATTAACTATATGGTGTGGAAGGTGATGATGGTTTGCAGCAATTAAACAGTAACAGTGGAAGACGTATCAATGGTAAAGATTGGACCGGGGTCCATAGTTCACTAGAGGTGTTCTCTTTAGATAAACAAACATGGCATGCTGGGTAAACAAATTACAGCAGGGCAATTGATAGGACTGAGCAAGGAATATCAATGCAATACTAGACAAAAAGATCCTATGAGATTCGATTGGGCAATACAACAATATACATAGACCGCCATCCAACTGCATCTATGACTAGAAGTCCACCTTCAGGTTATCATCCAAACCCCCTCCAATATTAAGTTGCAAGCAACAGACAACTGCTTTAAGCAAAGTGTGTAGGGTAAACAATCCACTTGTTCCATGAACAAGAGACCGTTGTTTTCTCCCTAGTGGCAACAACACATCTACAACCGTAGAGATTTCTTTCACTTTCCTTGATTAAGTAGAGGCATGAACCCACTATCGAGCATAAATACCCCCTCTTGGAAGACTTGCTGATGTTCTCTTCACACCTTGCTCTTGGAGTTTCCAACTAACCGCTCCCACGTCAACATCGGGCGCCATCATGGAGTCACTAGCAACTACTTGGCCAAGATAGCTACTAACAACGGAGAGCATGCAAGATCACAAACAACACAGACATGATAGAATCAATAAGACAAAACTCAATATCCATCGGATCCACGCAAACACAACATGCATGATTACAAATAGATGAGATCTTAATCATGAGCGGAGCTCACAAGATCTAGACATGAAAGCACAAGGAGAAGATACAACCATCTAGCTACTACATGGACCCGTAGTCCAAGGTGGAACTACTCACGGTTCATACCGGAGGCTGACATGATGAAGAAGAAGGCCTCCGGGATGATATCCCCTTCGGCAGGATGCCGGAAAGATCTTCAGACCCCCCCCCCCCCGATCTAGGGATGATGGTGGTGGCGGCTACAGACGGTTTCGTGGAATATTGATCGGGTGCTTAGGGGGTCGGTATCGGGGGCTTTTTATAGGCGAAGAGGCGAGGTTGGGAGGCGGCCAAGGGGCCCACACCCTGCCCAGGCGCGGGCCCACCCTAGGCCGTGCCTGGGGGGTGGGGGTGTGGCCACCTTATGGCGCCCCTCCGTCTCTCCTCTGGACTCCGTGTTCTCCTCGATTAAATATTGACTTTGGCTTTTGTTCCGTTCAATTCCGAGAATATTTCCCTACTAGCTTTTCTGGAACCAAAAAAAACAACAGAAAACAGACAACCGGCACAATGGCAACTTGTTAATAGGTTAGTACCAGAAAACATATGAAAAGCATCTCAAAGTGTGGACAAAGCACAGCAAAGTGGATACTAAACAAACATGGAACATCAAAAATTATAGATACGTTTTCAACATATCAGGAAGGGATAGGCCACATCTCCAAGGATAGGCCAACAGCGAACGAGGGAGGCCGCCGCCACCGCCACGCCGTCCGGGCTTTGCCCAGCGGTGCCTCCGACAGTGGCGGCGACGGGATCTGGGTTACAGGAGGAGTCGGGAGGGAGAGGTGGGATAGGGGAGGGGCCGCTTTTCGTTCAAACTATGTATAAACACTGCTTAAGCCAAACATGATTCGGTAGGCCATTGTTAGGGGCGCTGCTGTGCGAGAGGGGTCATCCCAGGGGGGGCGGCAGTTTGAACCGGCGCCTCCAAAACGATTGTCCCGCGCTGTACTTGGGTGCTCGCTAAACTGTGGAGATGCCCTGGCCTTAATTACCAAGTCCCCCTAGCCCAACACGATCTGAGCAAGATGAGCCCCTAGTACACACGCATCGCAGAGGTAGCACCTGGCCTTGAAGCCGGGGCACGCGATGCAGGCAGCTGCACCGCTGTTATCTGCATGTTGTAGTACTGACCAGGCAGGCACGCCCCAGAATCAAAGGTACCCCCATGTTTTGGACCAGTTCACTTGAACACCAGAATTCATTCAGAGGAGGAGCAAGCGAGCAGCAAAGGCGCAGGCCGCAGCTGGCCCTCCCTCCATGGCTCTCTCCTCCCGCTGCCCCACTGCTGTGCGGGGCAGGGCAGGTCAGCCAGGCCACCCCGTCGCGCGTCGCTCTGCAATGGCAACGAGCAAGGAGCAAGAGGGGCCGGGCAGCCGGCCGGAGCGGCAGCGATTGACAGCTAAGTCAGCACCTCCATTAAATTTAACACTGTGCCGGGTGATCACCAGGTAGGAGGGGGATGGGGCGGAGCATTAGGCGACAGCGTACTGTCTGCGGGAGATCGATCGATGTGCTAGCCAGGGCATGCAGGGGCCCCTCCTCCTGCTACTCCTACCTTTATTATTACTCTCTCCAGAGGCAGAGTCCGGTCTCCACCCTCCAGTCCCGTCCCGCCCCGCAAGATGACAGATTACGCTACATAATCAATCATCCATCGTCGCCTTTGGGCCTTTGGCGCGCACGCCACTCGCTCCCTCCAACTTAACAAATCGCTGCTGCTGCCAGCTTTGGAAGCGAGCGGTATGGTGTCGTCTGGTAGGAGTATTATTATACTACTCCTACGTTCTTGTATTTTGGATCATCTTTTGTTACCGGCCAGCTCAGCTTTGACCGGCTTGCTAGCTGCCTGGATTGTAGTAGCTCCATGCATGCAGCATGCGCCATCGCCATGGCGTTCAAAAATGGACGGACATGCACGCGTCTGGCGGTCTGGTCGCCGGATTAAATCACGCATGTGACGGCAGGGGTGCTGAGAGGCCTGCTTCATTGAACTCAGCAAAGCTACAGACTTCTTTGCTGAGTACATCGGGAATTAAAAGGGAGCGGGGAGAGCAGGGTGTGGCCATCGATCGCAGACGAGCATGGGAACAGCTACGCAACGAGAGGAGCGCGTACAAGGACCACCACGTACACCATGCTTGTGAGTTGTGAGAGAAAAAATACTACCACTACAGTAGTGGTGCTGCTACATTTAACTGGCCCCTTTCTCAATACTACAAAACATTCAGAGCCACAGCTAGCTAAGCTAGAGAGGAGTTATAACTAATTTCACTACATGCGATGCCACATTGATCTACCCGGCGACGACGACCAAGAGCTAACCAGCAAAAATTCCCTTTTACAAGACCACCAACTAGAAGAAAAAATAAAGGGGATAACAAGGAGGGGCAGTAAAGGGAAAATGCACATGCTTTGCTTCTCTCCGTTGAACGACTGAGCTGCTGCCGGATCATCAACAAGTAGATGATGGGCTTCAAAGCTGAAAGGCAAATCACCACCCAATCACGCAAATCAAGTACTAGTACTTCGCTAATCATTCCTCATGCATGTCCCCATTTCGCTTGGTCAATGGGTTTTTGCTCCTGCTTCACTCTCTCGTGCCTCCTCCTTGGCCTCCAAGATCCTGAAAATGTTGCGCGCATTATTAATTATGTTGCCATTCACTATACTAGTAAGTGGAAAAGGAACACTGGAAAGTGGTGATATGAACCGCTACAATTTCTGTGCAGTCTTGTGTGTCCTGTTACCAAGTACAAACGCGCGAAAATATGCGATGCATGTCTCCGGCTCCAAACTTTGAGAAATCCCCACTGAATGCGGGAGAGAAAATGTACGTACCCTACTACGAGTACAGCTAGCATGCACAAAGAGATCCGTTCTTGCAGTTGTTGCAGGTGGTTTTGAAGATTCGAAAAATGTCAATTCAATCGACAGGCGGATGGGACAATGCATACCACTATCGCAATCCGTACGGCGCAGTACTAGTTTGGGTACTTGAGAAAAGATGTCTCTCTGTGTGTGTGTGACTGATTAATTACCGTGTGGGCTTCGGCGGACGACGTGCCGGCGCCGCCAGCGTCGGCGGCGGCGGCGTTACCCTTCTTTGACGCCTTCTTGAAGCCGAGCAGCTCCTTCCACCGGATGTTGGGCGCGCGGGGGGCGCGCCCGTGGCGGCCATCTTCGGTGCGCAGCTCCTCGCGCAGCGTGGTGGGGCGGCCGTGCGGGGCCTCCCGGAGCGGCAGGAGGCGGCCCTTGGAGAAGAGCTCGTCGGCCGCGCCCATCATGGCGGGGCGGCCGCCGACGGAGAACTCGAAGTCGGCGTCCCCGGGGGCGCGCGCCGACAGCGCCGTGGCCGGCGGCGGCTCGAGCGCGAAGTCGCTGGAGAAGGACATCCGCGGCGCCATGAAGGACGACGAGGACGACTGGTGGTGCTCCGGGTTGTACATGTTAACACAGAATGCCATGCATTGTCCTCACGAGCCTGTGGCTAGCTACCTCCCCCCTCCCTCCCTCTGCCGCACCGCGAACCACCGGCAGGCCGCTCCTGTGCCCCCTCTATAGCTTGCCTCTAGCTAGCCAGGAGTGGAGTGGAGTGGCAATGCAACTGGTCACTCGCTGGTAGCTAGTGAGTGGAGCTCGTGTGTGGGTGGGTGGGTGGCCAATGGCTGTACTTTGCTGTTTGTGGGTTGTGAGGTGAGTGCCGAGTAGTGTGGGGCTGGGGGTTATATAGCGGGATGGGCAGGGAGGAAGGGACTCAAGAGGAAGCGTGGGTGTGAGCAAAGTGCGTCAAGGCGCGGGAGGAGCGGTAGCATCTAGATCTGCCGTACGTGGAGCGTGCTAGGCCGGGCTGAGTGAAGAGGATGGTCCATGATTCATGGATGGATGGATGGATAGCTAGCTTAGCTGAGGGAGATTGATTTGTAGATGTGGAACAACACAAAATATCAAGTGTTCCATTGGAGAAATGGGCCGGCCGGCCGATGAGGAAAATCATTACACTTTGTCTCTTGATACAGAAATGCATATGAGCACCTGTTTCTAGGCGAATGACTTTGATCAATAGAAAACCCATCACATGCATTCTAGGAGAATCCAAATGTCCATAGTAGGAATTGAGCATGTCCATCTAGGCTCTTGCTATCCTTGGTGAAACTTTTGGAAAACTTGAAGGGTGTGCATGGGGCTCGCGCAATCCGTATGGAGGATGATAGTTGGCTAGTAAATTAGAAAATAAACAGGCAAATCTCACATACAAAAGGCACAAAGCCACAACCCACAACCGGTCAAAAAAGCAACGAAAATCAAAGACATATAACACACAAACAAACCAAGTGAATGCCACCAAAAAGAGTCATGCCATATTGTATTCTTATTGCACCGTTTGTCGAGCAAGCTAGATCCTACTTGACATGCCCAAAGAGGAGACATAAGATCGTAGCAAGCTCATGAAAAAGCAAGAAAGATGCTTCACTAGAGAACCGCACCACCCACAGCAGACATAGCCGCCTAAGAGCAAGTACAATAAGATCCAGTCAGCTGGCTATAAGAACTAAAATAATATATATGTGCTTAGTTGGAGGAAAGAGAATAGGAGAGAGAAGGAGAGTGGGCTCTCATGCAAGAGCCAGCTCTAGCACGTGCTCCTAGGCATTGTATGAGAGTGTCAAGTGGGTCATATATTCATAAAGTAGTACACTTTTATAGCTAACTATTGTATATATTGGCTATAAGGTTGACTCTAGATGACGTGGCATTGTCTTATAGCCAGCAGCTGGCTCTACTATTGTTCTTGCTCTAAGGGGAGAGATATGAGAGTCACGATAGAGGAGCGAGTTTTGCTTGGTTTACCTCGCCAAACCTAAGAAGATCACCGCTTTGACTCATGCAGAACAACACATGCGGCACCACCACTGCCTTCGCCATTTTCCCAGGTTGCTGCTTAAACTTATATATGTCTCTTTCCTAAGTAAGACCCCCCCCCCACACCACCACCACCACCACACACACACACCGCCAAATATGTTGTCAATAAAAAAACCCACATATAGGGACCTATGTCCCTTGATTCACTATCACGACCTCAACAACGTGAAGCTTGTGCACCAAAAGCTTTCACAATAGCATCTCCTTGCTTTCGGTCATAGATTAGTGGCACCACTACCCATCACATGTTTTCCTCCAGCGTAAGCATACATGTAAATGCTATTATTGCTTGATCTTAGGTACCCATTTATGGATGGGTCCTCTTTTATTATCAAGAATCTTAGGAACCCAAATAGTCCATTCAATATAACCATCAAGTAAGACTAAGATGCCTATATTCCCCCAGTGGAAAGAGTATAGGGAGAGGCCGGATGTTAGGGCAGACTTCTACGGCAAAGTTTTCGTATGTACTGTAACACCCAGTTGTCCCTTTCTTCCATTGTTGTTAATGCAAAGGCTGATGATCCTTGTTTTATTTCAGTAAAAGTTTTTCATGGACTCCTCTCTACCCGATGTGCACTTTTCTTGCAACAAGAACTTTGGGAGGCACTCAAGAAATCAAAGGCATTATCTGAAGAAAGAGTTTTTTAACCCCTTCCCAGCAAATGAAGTTACAAGGATATCTCCTGTGGAACACATGAGCAATGAGGACCGATGGGCTCAGATCACTGTAGAGCTTTGTTGGGAAACCCCAAGAGGAAGGTATGATGATCACAGCAGCAAGTTTTCCCTCAGTTATGAAACCAAGGTTATCGAACCAGTAGAAGCAAGGAAACAACTCTAAGGTGTTGCTAACAACTTGGAATCCTGCACAACACAAACTCAAAGCTTTTCCCCAACTTACAGTGAGGTTGTCAATCTCACTAGTTTGCTGAAAACAAATGATTAAACATAGTGTGGAAGGTAATGGTTGCTTGCAAAAAGTAAACGGTAATAGTAGATGATGTAACAATGGTAAATATTGGACCGGGGTCCACAGTTCACTAGAGGTGTTCTCCTTAAGATAAATAACATAACATGTTGGGTAAACAAATTACAGCGGTGCAATTGACAGGAACTGAACAAGGCATAACAATATAATACTAGACATTCATGATCCTATGATATTTGATTGGGCATTACAACAATATACATATACCGCCATCCAACTGCATCTATGACTAATAATCCACCTTCAGGTTATCATCCGAACCCCCTCTAGTATTAAGTTGCAAGCAATGGATAATTGCATTAAGCAATGTGTGTAAAGTAAACAATACAATTGTTCCATGAATAAAAGATTGTTGTTTTCTCCTTAGTAGCAACAACACATCTACAACCTTAGAGATTTCTGTCACTTCTCCAGATTCAGTAGAGGCATGAACCCACTATCGAGCATAAATACTCCCTCTTGGAGTCACTGGCATCTACTTGGCCAAGATAGCTACTAGAAACGGAGAGCATGCAAGATCTCAAACAACAAAGGCATGATAGAATCAATAATCAATCTGACATAGAATATCCATCGGATCCCCGCAAACACAACATGTATGATTACAAATAGATGATATTGATCATGAACGGAGCTCACAAGATCTAAACATGATAGCACAAAGGAGGAGACAACCATCTAGCTACTGTATGGACCCATAGTCCAAGGGTGAACTACTCACGCATCGTACCAGAGGCTGGCATGGTAAGAAGGCCTCCGGGATGATCTCTCCCCTCCGGCAGGGTGCTGGGAAGAGCTTCAGATCCCCCCAATCTAGGGACGATGGTGGCGGCGGCTACAGACTGTTTCGTGGAGATCTGATTGGGTACTTAGGGTTTTGGCATTAGGGGGCTTATATAGGCGAAGAGGCAAGGCAGGAGGGTGGCCAGGGGTCCCACACCCTGCCCAGGCGCGGCCTATGGTGGGCCCGTGCATGGGGGAGGGGCGCGGCCACCCTGTGGCGCCCCTTCGGTCGCCCTTTGGTCTGTGTTCATCTCGGTGAAATATTGACTTTGGCTTTTGTCCCGTCCAATTCTGAGAATATTTCCTTACTAGCTTTTCTGAAACCAAAAACAGCAAAAAAAAAATAGGCTACTAGCACTGTGGCATCTTGTTAATAGGTTAGTCCCAGAAAATATATAAAAATACCTCAAAGTGTAGACAAACCATAGCAAAGTTGATACTAAACAAGCATGAAACATCAAAAATTATAGATACATTTACGACGTATCAAGGACTGGTGCGGGCTTGTTGATTTTTGGTCTGGCCCTAAGAATCAGGTCATGTTTATTGTTTTCACAACTTCCCTCGTGTTGAATTGTTTAAGGACTAATTGTGTGCTCCCTGTTTGTGTAGGCTCTGTATGAAAGTGTGTCAAGTGTCCTCATGCCAGTGGTGCTCGCAGCTACGAGGTTGTGTACGACATGGAGGAAGATTCCATTGAACTGCTCGAAAATGGCCTGACTGATAATGTGAAAGAAGCAATGATAAGTCCTCCATAATACTTTCATATTTGTAAAATTCAATGCCCTTTTTCTTTCCTCAAACGTATACGATGTGCTTATAATTTTCTCGTTAGGTTTCTCATATTCTCTCTATTCCTAAAACCGGTAGGCAGTTGTGGAAAGCAAGATGGTGCCATATGCCCGAGAAGATGGTAGAGAGGATGAACCAATTCCTTCCACCGATGTTGTGCACTATGTGACATTGGAGTACAAGAGAAAGCCAACTTTTTTTAAGAACATCGGCATCCCTGCAAGTACTTCAAGACCAATTGAAAGGGTAAGATGGTTAACCTAGAGGGGGTGAATATGTTTCTACAAGCGGATGAACTAATTCCTTCCACCGTCGATGTGCACTATGTGTCGTCGCAGGACAAGAGTAAGCCAACTTTCGTGAAGAACATCGGCATCCATGCATGTACTTCAAGACCAACTAAAAGGGTAATATGGTTAACCTAGAGGGGTGAATATGTTTCTAAAAAATTCTTTATAATATTTTCCAAGTTTTAGGCTTTGCGGAATATAAGTGTGCCTAAATGCAAAACTAGGTGAGGAAACCTAGATGATGATACAAGATAATCCAAAAATGAAGGTTATCATAAAGTAAACAACATAAGTAAGAGATTCGGTTTAGAAATAACTGAAGCACACGGAGACGAAGATGTATTCCCGTGTTCACTCCCTTTTGGAAGGGGCTACGTCACGCTGGAGAGGTGTGAGGTCCCACGAAGTATTCCCCAACACCACGAAGGCTCACCTTATTCTCCGAGCCTATCCCGCGAAGAAATAGCTCACTTACTCGTGGTAGACTTTAAGGTAGTCTCTAAACCCTCACAAACTTTCCACAGGGAAAATCACAATTCGAATGCCTTCAGGCGACCCTAGCCGCCTAAAGTTTCCCACCAACCCAAGAGTAACATGTAAACTCAATGAACTCAAGGGTAATGAACTTTGGCTTGGTGGAAACGTAGATCAGGATCTCCTCTTGCTTTCTACCAAAGTGAATTGAAGTTGGTTGGGTAGAATAGGCGATCCTCAAGATTTTGGTGTTTCAATAATGGATGGAGAGAGAGAGCTTAGGAATAGAATCTGAAAATGGAATACCTAACCTCTCAATGGAGAAGAAATAGTCCAGGAGGGAAACTAGCCATTTCGGGGAGTCTGCGCCAAAACCGGTGATAAGTATGGCAGAGCCATAAAGTGTGCCAAAATATTTTTGCGCTAGTCCCGGCGTGCCGTGTTCCTCGCCAAAACAAACTGGCGACCGCCAGATATTCCTGCGTCAGCCTTAACACGATACAGAGAGCAGTTTCGGTTAACGCCGAGAAGAAAGTGCAGCTGCCGAAACATTTCGATGGAGATTCCGGCAGCGTCGGGTTTCTCGCTGATTTCGTAGACCCCCCTTTTAGCTAGTTTATCTTTCGGTTATTTGCTCTTATCGATTGGGTGGATGGATATTTGATGTTAGGATTTGTATGTGATGGAATTGCATCCCCAAAGAGCTCACCGAGACCGCCCCTCTTAATAATGCGATTTTTCCTACTTGACTCAATAACAAAGAGATAAATATAAAGGAAAACATCGGCTCTTCTCTTGAGTAAACGAATGGGGGGTCTCACACCACCTATCATCATCAAATGCGAATAATTACTATGTATGCACTTAATAGAGGCATTAGTCCATACTCTAACTCCGGTGTCAATATTAAGCAAAATAATATAAAAGGGTAGTTTTCCCTTACACCAACCAAAGTCTCAACTAGAAGCGAACTTGAGGCTTAGAGAGTAGGTAATGTGGAACTGCGATCTACCATTACGGAGTTGGAAAAGGCGAACGAATTTGGCAAGACAGAGAGGCTAAAGTATTTGGAGGACCAACAATAAACAAGAAGAGATGGGGAATAAACAAGAAGAGACAAATGCATTAATTCAACAAGTGTTGGCTCGGCTGTGTGAAATAGAATAGGCAATTTGGTATGTGAAGTGGTGGTGTGAAACTTGTGGTGAATCTGTAAAAATATGTCAGGCATTTGGCCAAGAAACTGCTCTGAATAGTTCGACAACCTTATGATGTTGAACCTTCTATATGAGTTTGTTTGAGGCTAGTATTCATTTCTGTGAACATTTGTCCTAAAATGTTCTTTCAAATTATGTATTCTAAGCGTAAACGTCATGATTATTTTTTATGAAATATTTTCATCATACATAGCCGTCCACATGGCACACATAGGCTGGTCTACCGCCAAGACAAAATAACAAAACTCATGAAAATGATGACATCATCACTTCTTCCTAGACAATACATGATCATAGACGTGTCTTTCTCTGATTGGTCCACGTGTTATCCTACTAGTAACCCACGTGTCCTCATTTTAATGGACCATGTGTCTGCCTACTAGTATAAGGTTGCGATGAAAGGAAATCCATTACGGCTGGGATGACGCCACATAAAATGTGATGACGTAAGTAAGCGACGGTAATAGAATCAAGTCGTGACGGAGAAAACATCCCGGCGGTGATAACACCATTGATGGCCACCATGATGTCACCAGGTGTCGCCGGCGGCATCTCATTGATGGCCAACGTGATGTCACCAGGTGTCGTTGGCGGCATCTCATAGTGTCGTCTGGCACATGACATCTTCTATGACGAAAATAAAATGTCATGGCTGTTTGGGCCTGGGCCGGCCGGGTTGGTCCCGTTGGCTGCTAAGAAATTGTAAAAACGTCACAGATGGTCATGATGTTTTCAGGCATCAGGCAAATAAACATCATGGATCTAATTATGACATGAGACACACGATATTTTTTTGTCACAGAATTCGTCATGGATGTCCATCTATGACGTTTTTCCTCTCATTATGACGAAATCAGAACGTCATGTACTGTCCAGATTCTTATAGTGACGACTAGAGACGATGGGCATAGTGCATCTTGAATGAGCAATAATGACTTATCAAGTGATCATCATTCTTAATAGATCATCGTCTCAAAACGAATGCCAACATATATATGCCCCATATTTTATGGTAGAGTTTGCATGCTAGAATATAAGTTGCTCCACATTTAGCCTAAGGACGATGTCAAGCACTCCATCAGCCATTAGTTCTTATAGAAGTAACTCTGTATCGTCCATATGTGCTAAAGGCGATAAAGATATATCTGTCATTTATGTCTATGCTTGTTGCCACTTGGATATAATTTCTTCAAATCATTTGCTTTGAGAATAACCACTTCATCTTGAAGTTTGATGAATAGGACAATTATCTTCATGTACATATGCCATAATGATTCTTGTCTGGTCTACATGCTTGTGTTCTAGAAGAATATCACCAACCTCTCCGCAATAAAAGGTCATCACCTCAGAATTTGTTTGAAAGCCACCCGCTGAATGTTCATGTTCACCCTTTTGCTAAGATTTTGCATGAAATCAGCAATGGGATTCCCCCAGTCTTCATCATCTTTATCTGCACTAGATCTTTCATTAGTTGCCATGAAAAAAAGCACCGACTCTTATGGAGTAGTCCCTCCATAAGTGTACTTCTAGGTTTGTCCTAAGTCAAATATTTTAGATTTGAACAACTTCGTTTTAAGATGTACTGGCAAAATATATATGAAATCAAATTGGTATATTATGAAACTCATTTTCAAATGTGATCTTGTGATACTAATGTAGTGTTATAAATTTTACCATGTTATTCTATAAAGTAGGTCAAACTCTAAAAAGAATTGCAGGTAAACTTCAAAAACATTGACTTAGGACAAAACTAGAAATATACTCCATCTCTCCTTGTTTAGGATGCACATATCTCTTGGCCCGCATACCAAGGAGCCCCATGCAGTGTTGTGGAGTAAAAATCCTGGATTGAAATACCCCTCCTACAGTTGATATAGTACATTCAACGTTGCTACAAGCTTCTTCATTAACATACATGCATCCATTAAACTAGTCACAGTGGGTTATCATATAATAGTATCATGTATATGATACTAATATATGATACCATCTGCACAATTCATAGTAGTAGTATCATAGTCTTGGTGTATTTATTGTTTTAGAGAATCTCAATGTAAAATTGTGTATAAGATTTATTTGAGGTTAACTTTTCTAGTACATAAACATTTTTTATGCATGTAATATAAGATAGTCCTATTGGGGGCTAGTCTTAGCCAGCGATTTGCATGTCCCTTGGGTCTCCACCCTCCTTAATGCATGGAGCGTTGCTACTTGGAGGAAACGGTACTAGCACTAATTTAGCCTCCTCTTCACAACACGCATCATAATTTGGGAATATCATAAAAAAAGTTATACGCATGGTAAATTGGGAGGGAGGGAGCACTTATTTATGGACAGAGCGAGTACGAGGTACACAATGAATAACACAGTGGTATCTGAATTTCTTTGAGCCAACTCATTTGCTCTTTAGTTTCATGTCTAGATATTATTAGCAAAAACAAAGCAATCCAATACTACAAAGGTAGTACAGTACACATGATAAAACGAACTTATTATCATCACCCAGGTGGTGTTGGTCGCCATTCATGCCATCGTACAAGACATGCATAATGGCACTAGACCGATCAATGATCCTACCTTTTCCGCCCCAGGTTCCATCTATTTTGGATTGCCTGCTTGTCTCGGCGCACGCACGCGCGCGCATGCATGCGTACGCTGCGCCCCCTGTCCAAGCTGTCGAACGGATCTTAATCAAGCGGCAATCAACCTAGCTAGCGCCGCGATTATACACTATTATATATTAGTCGAAACCACCAATTGGATTGCGTCGTTGCACTGCAGAAACTAGCAGAAAATATAAAGAGCCCTCTCACGGCATCGCAAGCAAGCAAGTCTGGACAAGCTGGTGGCACATGCTAGTTTCCTTTGTGCAAGTGGAAGCGCACGCAACGCAAGCCTCCTGTCTACTCCTCTCGCGCCACACAGACATTCCCTGCAGCCCCGTGCCATGCCTCCGGTTTTTTCCTGTCCTGTGCCGCCTAATAACGCCGTAATCTTCGCTGGCATGTGAAGAACACTGACAGTCCAAGGAGTACTCGATGTAGCTGCTAAGCTAGCTTTTTAAAGCTGATTATTAATGAATTAAGCTGGACTAGAATAGTGGCTGGTGGCTTGACTCCAACGGACGGGCTGGGAGACACCACGACAGCGCCCAATACTATACTCCTTCCTGGGCTGGCTGGCTAGCTAGCTACACGCTTTACTGGTTAGGAGTGGAGTACGTTTGAACGTTTTGCCTCGAAGAACGGCCAGGCACAGTGACATGCTTTCGGTTGCTTTTGTAGTGTAGAGTAGAATATTATCGGAATAATAGTATACTGTAGTAGTAGATGAATCTGTAGACGTACTGCATGCCGACGCAGGCAGAGAGGGCGCAGTGGGTGGTGATGGTGATGGTGGCAAGGTAGTAAATTGACCGCGGGGCTGGCTTTGACCGGGCAGGGGATAAGCTGGGTGACGTGGACGGCTCGAAAAGACCACGTGATCCAGCCCGGAGGGAGGGAGGAAGATCCTCCCCCTCGATCCGGTACGGCGTAGGATCTCCCAGTCTCTCTCGGCTGGCTGGCTGGCTGGACTGTGCGCTCGGGCGGGCGTCCCATCCGGCCGTCCATCGAGTGACAAAGACGACCAAACCTGCATGCAGAGGCTGATCTGCACTTCTGCGGCCACCTCTGCGCTTCTGCTAGCTAAGCTAGACTGCTGCTGCTGCTGCCATGCGTACTACAGCATTGAAACTTTGAGAGGGGAGCCAGGCCAGCTCGGTCGATCGTGCAGGTGCAGTCGCATGCAAGCCATGCAAGAGCTGCTCTGGGAGGTACTAGTAGAGAGAGAGAGAGAAGAAAGATGCCAATGCAGTGCCATCCATCCATCCATCACCAATCATCTGGCCTTTTGTTTTGTCCCGTGGCTTTTGTAGCTAGTTAGCTGCGTAGTACTCGTCAATCAGAGTCTCATTACACGGACCAGTACGTACATGCATTGTTGTACTCCGTACTTGTATATGCTCAAGGCACTCACACTCTCGACCGCCCAGCGCCTCTACTCGACCGTCCGGCCGGCCTATAGCACGTGGCCCAGCTAGCGAGCGGCGTGGATATATATCGCGACATGGCTATAGCGATCTCGCTAGCTTGTCGTCTTACCCTGCTGAGTGCTGTACGTGCATGGTGGTGGATGATTACTCGCGTGCCTCACGGTGAAGAACTGCCTTAGCTTATCTCATTCTGCTCAAAGCGCCGTGGTAAAGTTATAAATCCACTGCACTCCTGTGTAGATTCTAGCTCGTGACTCGTGGGGGAGTACTCGAGCTCCTGTAAAGTAGTGGAGCAGAATTAACCGCGCGGTCGGTCGGTTTTGCTCCGGTCGATCGACCGATCGACCGATATTTCCTTCATTCAAACAACAGGTGGACTGCCAGAAGTACTATGCTCCTACACAATACACATGCATGCCCTGGCCTCATGCATGACCTCCTGCATGCTGGCGCGTAGTACGACCAGGACAATGCGCCGTGCTTTTAATTCTTGGTCCCTGGTCAAAACGGGCGGAATGAATAGCTACGTACAAGGTCTCAGGACGGCACCACACTGTCCACTGTACGTGTACGTGGCCCCCTCCCTCACCACACAACAGTAAGCTACCGCAAGCACGAGCCATCCGTTCATGCCATCTCATCCCATCACAAGCTAGAGACATGTTGCGGCATCGCGCAGCCGGCCCGGCGCCGACGGGAGTGCGGCGCACTGTGCGCGCGTGTCCCGGCACTGCGGCCGGCCGGCCGGCTAGCACCCTCGCCAGCGGGCAACGTGCACGCACTGCGCGCCTGTCCGGCCATATATATATTTCGATCGGGATCTCGCGCGCGCGCCCGGCAGCAGCGCGAATCGGAGGGATCGGGACGGACGGCGACGTACGTACGTAGGCCCGCGCGAGGGTAAGCATGCAAGTACGTGTCGACGCACCACTGATTGATTTGCCTGGCTAGCTGCCTGGCGTCCTAGCAGCTGGGCCATGGATCTCCTGCATCTATCAGAATGGAAATCTAATCAAAGATATCACTCGGCGACTCATTTGTCCTAAATGGCCCTTTAGCCAATTTAATGGAATACATGGTCTTTCACAATAAAAAAATCTGCTTTTTTTTAATGTTATCGGGGGAGCAAAATTCATTGAACAGACAGAAGATCAGTCCAGTTTATGTGTAAAACCGGATCAAAAACCATACATGTGACACCTTTCGCCTTACAACCACAAACACAAAGCAAGGACTCACCTTGCCTAACCTAAGCCAAGATGGCAAGATGCTAAATCACAAAGCCACTAGACCGCTTCACAACCGGAGCAACGCAACTCAAAAACGCGACCCTCGCTCGAATATGGCACGAGTCAACATACAGTCCACCCTGGACGCCTAGAAGAAGTAGTAGGGCTAGCTCTTTTGGGCTGGCGAGACTGAAGCCAATCAGATGTCTGTTGGGCTAGTAACATCAGACCCTTAATGCTGAAACATTCTAAGTCATTTGAGTCTTGCCAAGGTAAACAACATCACTTAGCTGTTTTCGTTGACCCAGAGGATCCGAGAATTTTGTATGTAGATTTACTACACACTTGTAATATACATCATTTACTACAAAGAAAGTTTTTTCAGCATTTTTCGAAATTTTTAGTTTGATTTATATATTTTTGAAAATAAAAAACTCCCTAGAGCCTGGCCCCGCACTCGGTGCAGCCACAGCTATAACCTACTACTGTGTAGGGTTATGATATATCTGATGATTATATGATCCCTGCGACCGTATGTCTGCCTTATCATGCATGCCATCCTAGCTAACATGTCCTACACGATCTAGCTTACAGATTCAGTAGCATCTAGCTTGGGTAAGTGCTTGCCTCACCGAAGAGAAGGTATAATAGGACCGGGGCCATTGATCAGCTCTTTCTCACATACTCCACACAGTCTCACCTCATGCACCTGCCGGTCCTGTAAGTTTTTTTTTTTTTTTTTTGAGAAACAAGCTGCAGGTTATTGGCTAGCAACTATTTAGCCACGTGAAGCCTCCGACATATGGTCTCCTTCCCTGAGTAAACTTGAGTACCCAGGAGTAATTCACATAGTCTAGGAAAGCACCATCCCTCTGGATCGTCTATAGAGTATGGATGGAACATGGAAGTGGGTAACCTTTAGATACCCTCTACCCTCTTTAGAACAAAAATCTGAACTATATTTATATTTTTATATTTTTTTAACAAAACTAGTTCATTTATTTGAACTAGACTAAAATAGAGAGTATCCTGAAGATTTCGAACTGCCATCTCCACTATAGAGCACACAGTAAACAACCCCAGTCGTGCTCGTACATGGTCAGTATATTCCGTTCAATACGACCACTATACCCTTTTTGCATACATGGTCCGCTGATGGAATCGATCGACGTTCTACTGTTAGCATGCGGCGTGAGGAGATTCGGCGCGGCTTTCCGCGTAAATAACGGCAAATCCATCTGCTTGTTGTTCAAAGCTTCTTGGTTCCCGGAGTACGTTCGTCGCCTGCGCGCTGCGCTGCGCTGCATTTATGCATGGGCCGCTCGGAGCAATAAAAACCCTCATTGGAAACAGCACGCCCGCAGGTCTCTCGGTCCGCACAAGTAAAAGCGCGACGATGATCGCGTCGAAATTGAATTGAAGTCCACTGATCGATGCCTCTGCTTCCCTCCAATAGTTGCAGCTATCAATGGGCTCAGCTGAAGCCTTGCTGCCACTGATGCCTGGATCTCTATCTCCACGTACAACGTCCACTCACGGCCGGCCAGACTGCGAGAGAAAGAGATATCTGTGCACATAGGCGACAGTGCTGCTAGTGCTAGGCCGGAGTGAGCGAGGTAGTATTTGACTATTTGAAAGGGCATCTCGTCGGGCTGACCCAAACGACGACCCAAAATATCCCTTTCTGTCTGGTTCAGTCTGAGTCGCGATCTATTTTGGGTCTTGCTCTGTCTTGTTCGGCCAACCGTATTCATGGTGCAACCCATCTGTATGTGCTTGGCAAATAGGCACTTACCGACGCTGGCGTATTTTCAATTTATTTCCCACGTGCGGTAACCCAGCGTACCAATGCAATTGTAGTATACTATAGTCGTTGACATAACACTTATGAAACACCGTTTTCAAATATCACATCCTTCAAAGTGGTACAACAAAAACATTGTGGGTCTAAATTACAAATATACATACATTATTATTACAATACCAAAAGATCAGTGCTTCGAATTCATTCAAACTTACAAACCAAACTTAATAAGTTTGAGCGGAAGAATGGAATTCAAACAACATATTTCAACTTGAGCTCAACATCGTATTTTATAGGGTTCATGCTGCTCGGCTCAACTTAAGTACTAATTATATCGAGGCAACTACTCTCACCCATTTCCTTCGACTCCATATCGTATCTCGTAGTCCACCCCTTCCACTCCTCTGGACAGGTCTGGTTCCTCGCAATGAACATCATCCTGGCCTCCACTAGCATACATCAAAGTGTCTTGTGGTACCTCAGAGTCTAAGAAGGGGATCAAAGAAAAGAGTGAGTAACAACGTTACCCAGCAAATTCATTATATGCAAGGTAGGAAGTTTGATGCTCTATCTACCACCTCGGACTATCAGTTCTTGGCACTATACGGTTTTCGTAAATATTTCTTCAAAGGTTGATTTTAATATTAAAAACTATGTCCATCAGCCTTCACGGGTTGACCAAAACTTCATGGAGTTCCTTTCCTGCCGCGTTCGTAACTCCTTCCCAGAACAGGAAGTAACATTGTCACAATTCTTACACTCTACAGAGATGCGTTACTTTACCCATGAGATATCAGATCCTTGTTGCACAACCGGGCGTACTTTACCGTCCACAATTTCTTGATGTGAGGCCTAGTAGATGATCCAAGCCAATCACTGTCCTTTTTCGTGATCCTGCATACTCGCAATTGTTGTACTATCAGAACTCAAGGCAGACTTCTCCCGGCAATACAACTTTACCTTAGTCTGATACGCACGATAACCATAAACACTAGAAATCTGTTTTTGTATGCCTAGATCCACGGTAGGCTTCTCCTGAATATATGGCTTTACCCCCGATCTGCAACTTACAAAACGTCTAGAATAGTGTCTGTGACATGCGAAAGGAAGAAGATCCAGCTGACATCTCCGTCCCATTCCAAATCTCATGCTTAACGCGTATTATACGGCGCTAGAATCACTGATCTAATGGGTTATTAATTCCTATATTGTGTCTCACTACACATGGAATCCTAAATTCCATTGTCAATCTTATATTTATCATCACTTAGGATGATAATAGCATTTTATTTTCTCGAGAAAATAGCATTTTTTCTTACTTTTAGAACATAGGACATGAGCAAGTGATGAACTTGCCTTGTGACTGCAAGGTAGTGAAGTCGGATACTTGCACTCGACCTTGAGCTTCGGTTTCTACAAAACACAATTATTTCCTAGTAAGGACAATATTTAAAGAAGGAATAATGAACATGCTGTAGGGGTTCGTAGCATGGAATACAATAAATTTCTACCGCATGCATACAAACAAGCCAAGATCTATCTACTAGATAGTAGCAACGAGTCGATTAGAGTACTCACCCTCGAAGATTCCAAAGCGGTTAACGGGAGCAGATTCTCGTGGGTGATGTAGTCGTACACTTGCCGATCTCAAGATCGTGTAGACGATCCTTCCGGCGCTGCGTTCCGACAGCGCTTCCGCAGTCGGTCACAAGTTCGGTACTCGATGAATACCTTCCTCTCCCTTGTTCCAGCAGGCAGTGGAGGTTGTAGTTCTCCCCTCGCGATTCCGATAGCACGACGGCGTGATGTCGAAAGTAGAGGGAAGATCCCGCAGGGCTTCGCCTAAGCTGGTGCGAGTTATGGTGGATCTAGGGTTTTCCGGCGATCTAGGTTTAGAAGGCCGGAGAGGAGGAGGAGGTGTTGGCGGCGGCTAGGGCGATGGCGGAGAAGTGGCGGCGGCGGTGGCGTGCGGCGGCGGCGCACGGTGGGAGGGCTTGGTGTTTTGGTCTTTGGGGCAGCCTCCCCCTCTATTTATGAGAGGGGGCAGCCTTGGAAGGGTAGAGTTTGAATCGAAACCCAAACCCAAGTTGGATAGAAGGAAGGACTCTTTCCTTCTTCCACTAGGAAACTATTGTTTCAGTTTGACTTTTCAAACCTCCCTTTTGACTTTCAATTTAGAGTTTTAATTCTCTCTCGCAAATGCCCAAACCAAGTGACCTAGGATATGATCCAATCATTCCACTTACCCATGACACATTCATGGACCATTCCCCTTCCGGTCCGGTGAACCTTCTAGACCCTTCTAGAACCTCTTTGATGAAAACATCAAAATCATTCCCGAACTTCGGAATCGGACTTTCCTTATATGAATCTTATTCTCCAGACCATTACGGATCTCCTCGTGATATCCCGGATCCCATCCGAGACTCCGAACAACATTCGGTATCCCTACTTACATTCCATATCTACTAAACAACATCGATCCTTAAGTGTGTGTCCCTACGGTTCGTGAATTATGCAAACATGACTGAGACACTTCTCCGATCAATAACCAATAGAGGAATCTGGAAATTCATATGGCTCCCACATATTTCTACGATTACTTTGCGATCAAATGAATCACTTACATATGATACCAATTTCCCTTTGTCTCGCGATAGTTTACTTATCCGAGGTTTGATCGTTGGTATCTCTGCATACCTAGTTCAACCTCGTTACCGATAAGTACTCTTTTCTCGTTCCCGTGATATGCGATCCCTTGTGAGCCAGTCACATGCTTGCAAGCTAATTGGATGACATTCCACCGAGAGGGCCTAGAGTATATCTATCCATCATATGGATGGACAAATCCCACTCTTGATCCATGTGCCTCAACACATACTTTCCGAACACTCAATACCACCTTTATAGCCACCCAGTTATGGTGTGGTGTTTGATGTCATAAAAGCATTCTTCTGGTAATGGTGATTAACATGATCTCATGGTCGAAGGAATTAGGTTACTATGTATCAGAAAGCTTATAGCAAACGAACTATTGAAATGACTTAATCTTCATGCTACGCTTGTCTATAGGAGTATGTCCATCACACCATTCTCCTAATGATATGATCTTGTTGTTAACAACATATCAATGTTCATGATCGGGAAACCACGATCATCTATTAACCAACAAGCTAGTATTACAAAGAGGCTTTACTAGGGACTCTAATTTAGTTTACAAATCACACAAGTATTAATTTTTCCGGTTAATACTATTATAGCATGAATGTAAACATTTATCATAAACACAAAGATATAATAATAACCACTTTTATTATTGCCTCTAGGGCATATCTCCAACACATGCATACTAATGCAATGCATCATTTTCTAATTTTGTTATTTGTGTGTTTTACCCATATTATTAAAGTTCTAAAGCTTTTTTTTAAAGAAAGTTAATAGTTGATAATTCCTAAAACCCTGTAAATTTTTTTTGGTAAGATACATTAATTTAAGAGCTTAAAAGTAATTTTTATTTAATTTTAAATCTTAATAATATTTTCTTAAAATTCCATAAAGGAATAGATGCTTTAATAAAGAACATTTAATTTATTATAATAAATACAAACTAATATTTTTTAGTTACATTATTCATTTAATATCATAAAAATGAATTTTATTTATTTTTAGATATTATGATCATTTTTAGAAAATTCCAAAATAAATTTATATCATTAAATAGTTAACCTTTTTATTACCCTAAAATATAATCTATTATTTTTATTTGATAGATTACATTTTTTGAACACATGGATATATTATTTGTATTTTTTAGGATTTTTATCTATTTTCCTAGAGTTTAATTTGTACTGGGCTATTTTAGTCTTTTTAACAAAAATATTTAGGGTTCTTTGGGTTGACTTGGCCTGACCCGGCCCAATGAGTTGGGTCAAACCCCGAGCCGCGCTGGGCTGGCCTCTTTGCCGGCCCAAAAACTCTTCTCTCACCTTTCCTCTATCGCGCATGACTTGGCTCTTGATGGCTCCTGAGAGCTTTGGTGGCTACAGGTAGAGCCTGTTGGGAACCCCAAGAAAAAAATGTGAAGCAGTACAGCAGCAAGCCTTCCCTCAGTAAGAAACCGAGGTTATCAAACCAGTAGGAGGAAGGAAACGTCACATAGGTGTTGCAAGCAACGCGGAAACCTGCACAACACAAACTCAATACTTTGACCCAACGAATTAGTGAGGTTGTCGGGCGACGGGCTCGCTGCCGACAGCGATGGCGCGAGGACGGGGTCGATGGGCGGCGACGGTGGCCCGCTGCTGCGGTGCTTGCAGCCTGAGGCGACGGTGGTTCTGCAGGGAGGAGGGCGGCAGGCGCTGCGTTTGGTACAGAGGGGAGGAGGCAGGCGGCCGGCAGCTCTTGAGGGCGGACCTGAGCGGCAAGCGGCGAGGCTTGGCGGCGGCAGCTCGGAGTGGATGGGGGAAGGGCGACGCAAGCAAGGGAGCAGCGACTGTGCTGCGGAGGCGGAGGGAGGTCGACGGAGCACAGACCGGCGGCGGGGCGTGGATCTGGCGAGGCGCGGCGCGGCGCTCGCGGCGGCTCGGAGGCGAGGCCACAGGGGCGGCGCGAGGACGGCCGGAGATGGAGAAGGCGAGCTCCAGCAGGCGGGGGCGCGCGCTCGCGGAAGCAGACGACGGCGGGGGGGGGGGGATCCAGGGGGCGCCGCGCGACGAGCGGTTCGGGGAGCGTCGAGGGAGACGAGCGGGAGGTGGGGGGCGCTATCGGGGTGGGGCCGGGGCTCGCGCGGGTTGGGGTGGGCGCGATCGATGGGGAGGTTCTGTTGGTGTACGCCGCGCGTGCGAGCGTGTGTGTGTCCACTACGGTTGAGTGGTGGCAGCGGCAGGGGTGGGACTAGGTCTAGGGTTTGGGGTAGGTAGATATTTAGGATTTGGTCTAGGTTTAGATCAAGGGCCAGGATTAGCTGGGGTGGTAGGCTGCTGTCAGCTGGGCCTTTGGGCCTGGCTGGCTGCCTCCCCCGCAAACATAGTTTTTATTATATATTTAGTTGTAAAAGTATTTTGTAATTATTTAGACAAAACAAAATATTCAGACAGACCGGATTTTGCAGTTGAAATAAAGAGGGAGGTAAATAGAAAACAAATAGGTTTTTGGAGAAATAGTTTTTAGGTTAAAAGATGCATGATGGTGTCATGATGATGCAAAAATAAAATAACAGACATTTTCTAATAGTGGTTTTACCCGGGGTGCTACAATTCGACACCACTAACAATGGATCTCGCCCTCGAGATCCGCCTCATGGTACCGGGAACAGGGCTGACGGTCTGAATCTTCTCGCTTCGTGTAGATCCTCGCGACACCACTAACAATGATTCTTTCTTTGTCTTGAAATCGGCGGCACCACCAACAAGGGTTGATACTCCCGTTCGTCGAGAGAACACTCCGGATAGACAAAGGTCGAAGGTAGAGGTATCAAAAGTTAAGGCCACCTCTAACTTCCATGAGAAGAGGAAAAGTTACATTGACCCACCAGTTCGATGTACAAGAGTGAACAGTACGAGTCGGGTAGGGTGATCAGTCCATCCCGTACCCAAACTATTAACTCTATACATGAATAGGAAAATCATGCAACACAACTCTCGAAATTTAGAAGGAAGATCTTCATAAGCGGTATTCGGAACAAAGGAATGATGCAAGCTCTGCATCGGATCTGATGTAGATGAGGTCATCACGTTGGAAAACACCGGAAGATACAAAAGAATTTTTTATGAAAATACATAACGATTAGGTTTCGCAATGGTTCCATTGGCATGAACAACACATGCTCAAGGTATACTCCAACTTCACCAATGCTCGTCCTTCTCATATGTTTTTCAACGATATGGATATCCAGCAAGGTACACATATAGATAAAGAGTTCAAGAACAAAAGATTGGATGAAGGGTACAACAGACAAGATGCAGATTTGATGATCGTAGCACCACCGTTATTAAAGGGAGAAAGCGAAACCCTGAAGGTACGACGGAAACCCAACCGCGAGAAATCCTGGACTCGAAGAAAGATAAGAGAGTAGATTCAAAACACGCAGAGGTAAGAAGAGAATAGCAGAGGGGTAAGGAGTAAAAGCAGACCTAATCAGATCTATCCAACCGGTTTTTCCAAAATAGTTTTGACACTCTATAACGTCCGTTAGCTAGGTTATCCTACAGGCTGGACCAGTGGGGTATCGTAACTGCTGAGCTCTGATACCACTCTGTAACACCCTCAGAATCGGCCCTATGCAAGTTTTAGCGCTTCCCGCCAAACCCGCATAGAAACGATTCAAAGGTGCCCACCAGGCACTTTCGTGCGGGTGGAAAACGAAGTAATACCATTACACAATAGTCCACGATGGAACCCACAGAACATATATATACAACCGCGACTCAAAGAGTCAAGAATACAGATTTACAGTACAAAGATCCAAATCACCTTGAAAACAATACAACGTCCGAGTATGGACAAGATGCAAATTGAGCTAAGAGCCCTAAAGAATAACCAATGGCGTCCATAACCCTGCCCAGGCCAAGCCGGAAGGGTAACCCTGCTAACGACGTCGATCTCAAACCTGCTTAAACAAAAGGGGTGCCGACAAAGGGCAAAGGAAAAAGGAGAGCGGTCAGTACTGAGGCCAGTACACGGCGAGTCTAGAATTCGGCGGTCCTCGCCTACATAGGTATGGTGGACTGAAGCGGCAGCGCAACATGCACTAAACAACCTATAGAGACCCAATATAACTGTCGGCTATCAGAGAGGGATAAGAAAGACCTATTCGGAACCAACCTGATACTACCACCAAACATACCCATCCTGGTATTTCCCCCTTGAGGCCAAACGAGGAAGTCAACCGAGGAACTCACACAGTTGGTAGTTTTATTTATTCAGTTATCGTTGCAGCAATTACTAGTCAGGTATAGATAGTCATCCTGATATAATAAGCAGTGGGCACTTTTAGTTAACCATTCCGTTGTAGTTGCAACACTTACTAGTCAGATACAATAAGCATGAGATATCCCAAACCCAGCAGTTGTTGGTACTTTTATTTAGCCATTCCGTTGTAGTGAAGCTGATTACTAGTCATATCGGATACAAGTCAAATTATAACAGTAAACTTTAGTTATAGTTGTCTATGATCGAGAACTGTGCTCCAAGTCGTCCATAACCGCGGACACGGCTTCTTGAAAAGATTTAACCCTGCAGGGGTGCACCAAAGTTTCCACACGCACCTACACCCTTGTTGTCAGATCAGGTACGTACAAGATCACAAAACATACAACCAACGGTATGTCGATGGGGTTTCGGACACGACGTTTCCCAGACCCAAAGCAAGCACATGGGGGGCCACCCCACTAAGCTACCCGTAACGAAGTCGGCCGGTCTCCGAGACGGACCCAGGGTTTGCGAGAACGGCTGTAAACGACTGGGAACCCGAAAGTGTGACTGGGCTTGTCGATACCGCGAAATCGTGCCGCGATCCAAAACAGTACAGGCGCTCCACGCGCAATCGTAAATAAAGCAGTAAAGCATGGCATAAGTACATGATAGTAATAAAGCCCCAAACTACTTTGTGGCCCCTGGTACAGTACTTTGAAATCAGGTACTAATCGATGGGGGTGCCCACACACCCCACCTGTGGTTAGCGCGCTCGATCTCGGAACAGGTGTCAAGAACTCGGGGTCCTACGGGACACCAGTGAGCGGTTAAAAACCAAATATTGTCTATTATCCACCGGTGCCTCTGCATTTACCTACTTTCAATTTTAGTTATTAAACGGTAATTAATGTTATAATCAACTCTAATATAAAGCATATGGCAGTCTTCCAACAACTGTGGTACTTAACGACACGCAACAGCATTTGAGCAAGCAACTACGACACGCAAGGCCGGCTATCTACCAAACAACAGGTAATAGGATGTGTCCAAGGCAATATAAGGCTGCAAGGGATATCACGGGTACGAAAACTAGAGCATCGCAACACAGATAGCAATAGATCAACAGGAGGAAATAAAGACTATAAAAGTAAGATAGGTAGAAAGGGGGAGAATGCTCGCCTGAAAAACATTGCCGAAGATTTATCCGAAGATCGGGTCGAGACTCGCATCAATTCATCGGCCTAATCCGTGAAGAAGCAAAGCACTAGAAGAAACACCGGATGCACTATTTAATACTACGGCAAAAGATCGGGCATGATGCCTGTATGATGCATGGCATGGCAAATATGCGGTGCAATTAGGCAATATTAAACGGAACCGGGGTCCCGACAATTATCAAGTTCATGTTGTCTAGATACCTCGCAATTAAAATATTGTCTTAATAAGGCAAAATTATATCACCGGTTCGATGCACAAATTTAAATGAGACCAATATTAGGCTAGATTCGCCCGCATATGTCTTCATGTTTAATTATTAGATGAGTCGGCAACATCCCCCAAACCACAATATGTATGCAAGCATGACAATTTAATATGCAACAATTTATATAGAGGGCATTTATAAAATAGGGGGTCACACTTTGGTCCCGAAGATCTTGGGGTTCACCGAGGGTTCAGGTTCAGGTCTTCGGATAGCGGCCTTTGGTCTCCGCGAAGAAGATCTTGGCATGCCAGGGTTCGGTATCGCCGAGATCGGTCTTCGGGGCTTCGGCCATCGGACCCGGGGGATCTTGGTGTACTGGTAGCAGATCTTGTCGATGGTTCTTCTAGCTACCTTCGGGTTTGTCTTCTCGCATCGATCGTCGAGACACCCACGTAAGTTGGTTCTTTAGGGGACACCACAATTTCTTCAAGACAAGTATCACCACATCAACAAATGCGGTCGAGGCAGGGGTTCTTTTCCGTGATAGGGCTCCAATTGTAACCAAATAGAGTGCTTGAGAGGCACAGCAGCGGGGAACAGGGCATGAGGTCCCCGAAAAGCAGCACAACGCGATGATGATGTGGCCATGACACACGGGTGGAGCTTCTGGTTGCGGCCAGAAAGGAAGCACAAGGACGGGGACGCGCGACGGGAGCTCGGGAGGAGGGTCGGGCCAGAGGAGGGCGGCCTCGGGCGACGGGCTCGCTGCCGACAGCGATGGCGTGAGGACGGGGTCGACGGGCGGCGACGGTGGCCCGCTGCTGCGGTGCTTGCGGCCTGAGGCGACGGTGGTTCTGCAGGGAGGAGGGCGGCAGGCGCTGCGTTTGGTACAGAGGGGAGGAGGCAGGCGGCCGGCAGCTCGTGAGGGCGGCCCTGAGCGGCAAGCGGCGAGGCTCGGCGGCAGGCAGCTCGGAGTGGATGGGGGAAGGGCGACGCAAGCAAGGGAGCAGCGACTGTGCTGCGGAGGCGGAGGGAGGTCGGCGGAGCACAGACCGGCGGCGGGGCGTGGATCTGGCGAGGCGCGGCGCGGCGCTCGCGGCGGCTCGGAGGCGAGGCCACAGGGGTGGCGCGAGGACGGCCGGAGATGGAGAAGGCGAGCTCCAGCAGGCGGGGGCGCGCGCTCTTGGAAGCAGACGCCGGCGGGGGAGATCCAGGGGGCGCCGCGCGACGAGCGGTTCGGGGAGCGTCGAGGGAGACGAGCGGGAGGTGGGGGTCGCTATCGGGGTGGGGCCGGGGATCGCGCGGGTTGGGGTGGGCGCGATCGATGGGGAGGTTCTGGTGGTGTACGCCGCGCGTGCGAGCGTGTGTGTGTCCACTACGGTTGAGTGGTGGCGGCGGCAGGGGTGGGACTAGGTGTAGGGTTTGGGGTAGGTAGATATTTAGGATTTGGTCTAGGTTTAGATCAAGGGCCAGGATTAGCTGGGGTGGTAGGCTGCTGTCATCTGGGCCTTTGGGCCTGGCCGACTGCCTCCCCCGCAAACATAGTTTTTATTATATATTTAGCTGTAAAAGTATTTTGTAATTATTTAGACAAAACAAAATATTCAGACAGACCGGATTTTGCAGTTGAAATAAAGAGGGAGGTAAATAGAAAACAAATAGGTTTTTGGAGAAATAGTTTTTAGGTTAAAAGATGCATGATGGTGTCATGATGATGCAAAAATAAAATAACAGACATTTTCTAATAGTGGTTTTACCCGGGGTGCTACAATTCGACACCACTAACAATGGATCTCGCCCTCGAGATCCGCCTCATGGTACCGGGAACAGGGCTGACGGTCTGAATCTTCTCGCTTCGTGTAGATCCTCGCGACACCACTAACAATGATTCTTTCTTTGTCTTGAAATCGGCGACACCACCAACAAGGGTTGATGCTCCCGTTCGTCGAGAGAACACTTCGGATAGACAAAGGTCGAAGGTAGAGGTATCAAAAGTTAAGGCCACCTCTAACTTCCATGAGAAGAGGAAAAGTTACATTGACCCACCAGTTCGATGTACAAGAGTGAACAGTACGAGTCGGGTAGGGTGATCAGTCCATCCCGTTCCCAAACTATTAACTCTATACATGAATAGGAAAATCATGCAACACAACTCTCGAAATTTAGAAGGAAGATCTTCATAAGCGGTATTCGGAACAAAGGGATGATGCAAGCTCTGCATTGGATCTGATGTAGATGAGGTCATCACGTTGGAAAACACCGGAAGATACAAAAGAAATTTTTCTGAAAATACATAACGATTAGGTTTCGCAATGGTTCCATTGGCATGAACAACACATGCTCAAGGTATGCTCCAACTTCACCAATGCTCGTCCTTCTCATATGTTTTTCAACGATATGGATATCCAGCAAGGTACACATATAGATAAAGAGTTCAAGAACAAAAGATTGGATGAAGGGTACAACAGACAAGATGCAGATTTGATGATCGTAGCACCACCGTTATTAAAGAGAGAAAGCGAAACCCTGAAGGTACGACGGAAACCCAACCGCGAGAAATCCTGGACTCGAAGAAAGATAAGAGAGTAGATTCAAAACACGCAGAGGTAAGAAGAGAATAGCAGAGGGGTAAGGAGTAAAAGCAGACCTAATCAGATCTATCCAACCGGTTTTTCCAAAATAGTTTTGACACTCTATAACGTCCGTTAGCTAGGTTATCCTATAGGCTAGACCAGTGGGGTATCGTAACTGCTGAGCTCTGATACCACTCTGTAACACCCTCAGAATCGGCCCTATGCAAGTTTTAGCGCTTCCCGCCAAACCCGCATAGAAACGATTCAAAGGTGCCCACCAGGCACTTTCGTGCGGGTGAAAAACGAACTAATACCATTACACAATAGTCCACGATGGAACCCAAGGAACATATATATACAATAGCGACTCAAAGAGTCAAGAATACAGATTTACAGTACAAAGATCCAAATCACCTTGAAAACAATACAGCGTCCGAGTATGGACAAGATGCAAATTGAGCTAAGAGCCCTGAAGAATAACCAATGGCGTCCATAACCCTGCCCAGGCCAAGCCGGAAGGGTAACCCTGCTAACGACGTCGATCTCAAACCTGCTTAAACAAAAGGAGTGCCGACAAAGGGCAAAGGAAAAAGGAGAGCGGTCAGTACTGAGGCCAGTACACGGCGAGTCTAGAATTTGGCGGTCCTCGCCTACATAGGTATGGTGGACTGAAGCGGCAGCGCAGCATGCACTAAACAACCTATAGAGACCCAATATAACTGTCGGCTATCAGAGAGGGATAAGAAAGACCTATTCGGAACCAACCTGATACTACCACCAAACATACCCATCCTGGTATTTCCCCCTCCAGACCAAACGAGGAAGTCAACCGAGGAACTCACACAGTTGGTAGTTTTATTTATTCAGTTATCGTTGCAGCAATTACTAGTCAGGTATAGATAGTCATCCTGATATAATAAGCAGTAAGCACTTTGGGTTAACCATTCCGTTGTAGTTGCAACACTTACTAGTCAGATACAATAAGCATGAGATATCCCAAACCCAGCAGTTGTTGGTACTTTTATTTAGCCATTCCGTTGTAGTGAAGCTGATTACTAGTCATATCGGATACAAGTCAAATTATAACAGTAAACTTTAGTTATAGTTGTCTATGATCGAGAACTGTGCTCCAAGTCGTCCATAACCGCGGACACGGCTTCTCGAAAAGATTTAACCCTGCAGGGGTGCACCAAAGTTTCCACACGCACCTACACCCTTGTTGTCAGATCAGGTACGTACAAGATCATAAAACATACACCCAACGGTATGTCGACGGGGTTTCGGACATGACGTTTCCCAGACCCAAAGCAAGCACATGGGGGGCCACCCCACTAAGCTACCCATAACGAAGTCGGCCGGTCTCCGAGACGGACCCAGGGTTTGCGAGAACGGCTGTAAACGACCGGGAACCCGAAAGTGTGACTGGGCTTGTCGATACCGCGAAATCGTGCCGTGATCCAAAACAGTACAGGCGCTCCACGCGCAATCATAAATAAAGCATTAAAGCATGGCATAAGTAAAGGATATTAATAAAGCCCCAAACTACTTTGTGGCCCCCGGTACAGTACTTTGAAATCAGGTACTAATCGATGGGGGTGCCCACACACCCCACCTGTGGTTAGCGCGCTCGATCTCGGAACAGGTGTCAAGAACTCGGGGTCCTACGGGACACCAGTGAGCGGTTAAAAACCAAATATTGTCTATTACCCACCGGTGCCTCTGCATTTACCTACTTTCAATTTTAGTTATTAAACGGTAATTAAAGTTATAATCAACTCTAATATAAAGCATATGGCAGTCTTCCAACAACTGTGGTACTTAACGACACGCAACAGCATTTGAGCAAGCAACTACGACACGCAAGGCCGGCTATCTACCAAACAACAGGTAATAGGATGTGTCCAAGGCAATATAAGGCTGCAAGGGATATCACGGGTACGAAAACTAGAGCATCGCAACACAGATAGCAATAGATCAACAGGAGGAAATAAAGACTATAAAAGTAAGATAGGTAGAAAGGGGGAGAATGCTCGCTTGAAAAACATTGCCGAAGATTTATCCGAAGATCGGGTCGACACTCGCATCAACTCATCGGCCTAATCCGTGAAGAAGCAAAGCACTAGAAGAAACACCGGATGCACTATTTAATACTACGGCAAAATATTGGGCATGATGCCTGTATGATGCATGGCATGGCAAATATGCGGTGCAATTAGGCAATATTAAACGGAACCGGGGTCCCGACAATTATCAAGTTCATGTTGTCTAGATACCCCGCAATTAAAATATTGTCTTAACAAGGCAAAATTATATCACCGGTTCGATGCACAAATTTAAATGAGACCAATATTAGGCTAGATTCGCCCGCATATGTCTTCATGTTTAATTATTAGATGAGTCGGCAACATCCCCCAAACCACAATATGTATGCAAGCATGGCAATTTAATATGCAACAATTTATATAGAGGGCATTTATAAAATAGGGGGTCACACTTTGGTCCCGAAGATCTTGGGGTTCACCGAGGGTTCAGGTTCAGGTCTTCGGATAGCGGCATTTGGTCTCCGCGAAGAAGATCTTGGCATGCCAGGGTTCGGTATCGCCGAGATCGGTCTTCGGGGCTTCGGCCATCGGACCCGGGGGATCTTGGTGTACTGGTAGCAGATCTTGTCGATGGTTCTTCTAGCTACCTTCGGGTTTGTCTTCTCGCATCGATCGTCGGAGACACCCACGTAAGTTGGTTCTTTAGGGGACACCACAATTTCTTCAAGACAAGTATCACCACATCAACAAATGCGGTCGAGGCAGGGGTTCTTTTCCATGATAGGGCTCCAATTGTAACCAAATAGAGTGCTTGAGAGGCACAGCAGCGGGGAACAGGGCATGAGGTCCCCGAAAAGCAGCACAACGCGATGATGATGTGGCCATGACACACGGGTGGAGCTTCTGGTTGCGGCCAGAAAGGAAGCACAAGGACCGGGACGCGCGACGGGAGCTCGGGAGGAGGGTCGGGCCAGAGGAGGGCGGCCTCGGGCGACGGGCTCGCTGCCGACAGCGATGGCGTGAGGACGGGGTCGACGGGCGACGACGGTGGCCCGCTGCTGCGGTGCTTGCGGCCTGAGGCGACGGTGGTTCTGCAGGGAGGAGGGCGGCAGGCGCTGCGTTTGGTACAGAGGGGAGGAGGCAGGCGGCCGGCAGCTCTTGAGGGCGGCCCTGAGCGGCAAGCGGCGAGGCTCGGCGGCGGCAGCTCGGAGTGGATGGGGGAAGGGCGACACAAGCAAGGGAGCAGCGACTGTGCTGCGGAGGCGGAGGGAGGTCGGCGGAGCACAGACCGGCGGCGGGGCGTGGATCTGGCGAGGCGCGGCGCGGCGCTCGCGGCGGCTCGGAGGCGAGGCCACAGGGGCGGCGCGAGGACGGCCGGAGATGGAGAAGGAAGCAGACGCCGGCGGGGGAGATCCAGGGGGCGCCGCGCGACGAGCGGTTCGGGGAGCATCGAGGGAGACGAGCGGGAGGTGGGGGTCGCTATCGGGGTGGGGCCGGGGCTCGCGCGGGTTGGGGTGGGCGCGATCGATGGGGAGGTTCTGGTGGTGTACGCCGCGCGTGCGAGCGTGTGTGTGTCCACTACGGTTGAGTGGTGGCGGCGGCAGGGGTGGGACTAGGTCTAGGGTTTGGGGTAGGTAGATATTTAGGATTTGGTCTAGGTTTAGATCAAGGGCCAGGATTAGCTGGGGTGGTAGGCTGCTGTCAGCTGGGCCTTTGGGCCTGGCTGGCTGCCTCCCCCGCAAACATAGTTTTTATTATATATTTAGCTGTAAAAGTATTTTGTAATTATTTAGACAAAACAAAATATTCAGACAGACCGGATTTTGCAGTTGAAATAAAGAGGGAGGTAAATAGAAAACAAATAGGTTTTTGGAGAAATAGTTTTTAGGTTAAAAGATGCATGATGGTGTCATGATGATGCAAAAATAAAATAACAGACATTTTCTAATAGTGGTTTTACCCGGGGTGCTACAATTCGACACCACTAACAATGGATCTCGCCCTCGAGATCCGCCTCATGGTACCGGGAACAGGGCTGACGGTCTGAATCTTCTCGCTTCGTGTAGATCCTCGCGACACCACTAACAATGATTCTTTCTTTGTCTTGAAATCGGCGACACCACCAACAAGGGTTGATGCTCCCGTTCGTCGAGAGAACACTCCGGATAGACAAAGGTCGAAGGTAGAGGTATCAAAAGTTAAGGCCACCTCTAACTTCCATGAGAAGAGGAAAAGTTACATTGACCCACCAGTTCGATGTACAAGAGTGAACAGTACGAGTCGGGTAGGGTGATCAGTCCATCCCGTTCCCAAACTATTAACTCTATACATGAATAGGAAAATCATGCAACACAACTCTCGAAATTTAGAAAGAAGATCTTCATAAGAGGTATTCGGAACAAAGGGATGATGCAAGCTCTGCATTGGATCTGATGTAGATGAGGTCATCACGTTGGAAAACACCGGAAGATACAAAAGAAATTTTTATGAAAATACATAACGATTAGGTTTCGCAATGGTTCCATTGGCATGAACAACACATGCTCAAGGTATACTCCAACTTCACCAATGCTCGTCCTTCTCATATGTTTTTCAACGATATGGATATCCAGCAAGGTACACATATAGATAAAGAGTTCAAGAACAAAAGATTGGATGAAGGGTACAACAGACAAGATGCAGATTTGATGATCGTAGCACCACCGTTATTAAAGAGAGAAAGCGAAACCCTGAAGGTACGACGGAAACCCAACCGCGAGAAATCCTGGACTCGAAGAAAGATAAGAGAGTAGATTCAAAACACGCAGAGGTAAGAAGAGAATAGCAGAGGGGTAAGGAGTAAAAGCAGACCTAATCAGATCTATCCAACCGGTTTTTCCAAAATAGTTTTGACACTCTATAACGTCCGTTAGCTAGTTTATCCTACATGCTGGACCAGTGGGGTATCGTAACTGCTGAGCTCTGATACCACTCTGTAACACCCTCAGAATCGGCCCTATGCAAGTTTTAGTGCTTCCCGCCAAACCCGCATAGAAACGATTCAAAGGTGCCCACCAGGCACTTTTGTGCGGGTGGAAAACGAAGTAATACCATTACACAATAGTCCACGATGGAACCCACAGAACATATATATACAACAGCGACTCAAAGAGTCAAGAATACAGATTTACAGTACAAAGATCCAAATCACCTTGAAAACAATACAGCGTCCGAGTACGGACAAGATGCAAATTGAGCTAAGAGCCCTGAAGAATAACCAATGGCGTCCATAACCCTGCCCAGGCCAAGCCGGAAGGGTAACCCTGCTAACGACATCGATCTCAAACCTGCTTAAACAAAAGGGGTGCCGACAAAGGGCAAAGGAAAAAAGGAGAGCGGTCAGTACTGAGGCCAGTACACGGCGAGTCTAGAATTCGGCGGTCCTCGCCTACATAGGTATGGTGGACTGAAGCGGCAGCGCAGCATGCACTAAACAACCTATAGAGACCCAATATAACTGTCGGCTATCAGAGAGGGATAAGAAAGACCTATTCGGAACCAACTTGATACTACCACCAAACATACCCATCCTGGTATTTCCCCCTCGAGACCAAACGAGGAAGTCAACCGAGGAACTCACACAGTTGGTAGTTTTATTTATTCAGTTATCGTTGCAGCAATTACTAGTCAGGTATAGATAGTCATCCTGATATAATAAGCAGTGGGCACTTTTAGTTAACCATTCCGTTGTAGTTGCAACACTTACTAGTCAGATACAATAAGCATGAGGTATCCCAAACCCAGCAGTTGTTGGTACTTTTATTTAGCCATTCCGTTGTAGTGAAGCTGATTACTAGTCATATCGGATACAAGTCAAATTATAACAGTAAACTTTAGTTATGGTTGTCTATGATCGAGAACTGTGCTCCAAGTCGTCCATAACCGCGGACACGGCTTCTCGAAAAGATTTAACCCTGCAGGGGTGCACCAAAGTTTCCACACGCACCTACACCCTTGTTGTCAGATCAGGTAGGTACAAGATCACAAAACATACACCCAACGGTATGTCGACGGGGTTTCGGACACGACGTTTCCCAGACCCAAAGCAAGCACATGGGAGGCCACCCCACTAAGCTACCCGTAACGAAATCGGCCGGTCTCCGAGACGGACCCAGGGTTTGCGAGAACGGCTGTAAACGACTGGGAACCCGAAAGTGTGACTGGGCTTGTCGATACCGCGAAATCGTGCCGCGATCCAAAACAGTACAGGCGCTCCACGCGCAATCGTAAATAAAGCAGTAAAGCATGGCATAAGTACAGGATAGTAATAAAGCCCCAAACTACTTTGTGGCCCCTGGTACAGTACTTTGAAATCAGGTACTAATCGATGGGGGTGCCCACACACCCCACCTGTTTTTAGCGCGCTCGATCTCGGAACAGGTGTCAAGAACTCGGGGTCCTACGGGACACCAGTGAGCGGTTAAAAACCAAATATTGTCTATTACCCACCGGTGCCTCTGCATTTACCTACTTTCAATTTTAGTTATTAAACGGTAATTAAAGTTATAATCAACTCTAATATAAAGCATATGGCAGTCTTCCAACAACTGTGGTACTTAACGACACGCAACAGCATTTGAGCAAGCAACTACGACACGCAAGGCCGGCTATCTACCAAACAACAGGTAATATGATGTGTCCAAGGCAATATAAGGCTGCAGGGGATATCACGGGTACGAAAACTAGAGCATCGCAACACAGATAGCAATAGATCAACAGGAGGAAATAAAGACTATAAAAGTAAGATAGGTAGAAAGGGGGAGAATGCTCGCCTGAAAAACATTGCCGAAGATTTATCCGAAGATCGGGTCGACACTCGCATCAACTCATCGGCCTAATCCGTGAAGAAGCAAAGCACTAGAAGAAACACCGGATGCACTATTTAATACTACGGCAAAAGATCGGGCATGATGCCTGTATGATGCATGGCATGGCAAATATGCGGTGCAATTAGGCAATATTAAACGGAACCGGGGTCCCGACAATTATCAAGTTCATGTTGTCTAGATACCCCGCAATTAAAATATTGTCTTAACAAGGCAAAATTATATCACCGGTTCGATGCACAAATTTAAATGAGACCAATATTAGGCTAGATTCGCCCGCATATGTCTTCATGTTTAATTATTAGATGAGTCGGCAACATCCCCCAAACCACAATATGTATGCAAGCATGACAATTTAATATGCAACAATTTATATAGAGGGCATTTATAAAATAGGGGGTCACACTTTGGTCCCGAAGATCTTGGGGTTCACCGAGGGTTCAGGTTCAGGTCTTCGGATAGCGGCCTTTGGTCTCCGCGAAGAAGATCTTGGCATGCCAGGGTTCGGTATCGCCGAGATCGGTCTTCGGGGCTTCGGCCATCGGACCCGGGGGATCTTGGTGTACTGGTAGCAGATCTTGTCGATGGTTCTTCTAGCTACCTTCGGGTTTGTCTTCTCGCATCGATCGTCGGAGACACCCACGTAAGTTGGTTCTTTAGGGGACACCACAATTTCTTCAAGACAAGTATCACCACATCAACAAATGCGGTCGAGGCAGGGGTTCTTTTCCGTGATAGGGCTCCAATTGTAACCAAATAGAGTGCTTGAGAGGCACAACAGCGGGGAACAGGGCATGAGGTCCCCGAAAAGCAGCACAATGCGATGATGATGTGGCCATGACACACGGGTGGAGCTTCTGGTTGCGGCCAGAAAGGAAGCACAAGGACGGGGACGCGCGACGGGAGCTCGGGAGGAGGGTCGGGCCAGAGGAGGGCGGCCTCGGGCGACGGGCTCGCTGCCGACAGCGATGGCGCGAGGACGGGGTCGATGGGCGGCGACGGTGGCCCGCTGCTGTGGTTCTTGTGGCCTAAGGCGACGGTGGTTCTGCAGGGAGGAGGGCGGCAGGCGCTGCGTTTGGTACAGAGGGGAGGAGGCAGGCGGCCGGCAGCTCTTGAGGGCGGCCCTGAACGGCAAGTGGCGAGGCTCGGCGGCGGCAACTCGGAGTTGATGGGGGAAGGGCGACGCAAGAAAGGGAGCAGCGACTGTGCTGCGGAGGCGGAGGGAGGTCGGCGGAGCACAGACCGGCGGCGGGGCGTGGATCTGGCGAGGCGCGAAGTGATTAAAGTTAAAGTGAAGAAAGCTGGAGTATATGCTTGACGAAGTATAAGTTGGCAATCTCAAGTCCCTTGAATACGAGGGCCACACCTCATGCTACTCAACTTTAGTCACCTGTAAGTTCTTGTCATTGTAAATATTTGCATATCATAGAGAACCGCCAATGGGGTACCCCGTGCACATGGTACAGGAGCTATCCCATAACCAAAATGACAAGGCAATCAGACAATGAGCATCTCAGCGATATTTTTTTATTTACTATATGCGTAGCTTTTTATTGAGGATGCTTCATAGATAGCTCACTATGGTGATGCTGCAAGTTTCCACCATGATTAGGCATGGCTTAGGCTAGCGGCCCAGGCGTTTCTCTAACACAGAATACAAACTCCATGGACTTACAAGCTCCCTCTTTATTTCACAGCGGTGACATCCATAGACAAAAGAGCATGATATCAACTGAGTACAAAGTACAAGTGCAATGTTGAAAACGTTCCCCGTGACAGCACGGTTCTGCTAATTCCAACGTATAAGTGTAAGCATATACAACATAGACGACACATTGGTTCAAGTTTATTAGGGGCAAAGAATATAAAGTGTGCCATCAAGTTTGTGAGGGCTTTAATCACTAAGTTTTCACATAACAAAATAGTTTTTAATTGGAAGATAGTTGAAAACAAGAATATACTTGGAATGGTGTAACACACCATGCATAGGAGTTTATAGTGGACACTTTGGAAAAACTTGGTTTCTTGGGAGTTGGAAGCATGAGTAGAGCTTACTCATACAAGTGGAGGCTAGCAAAAGACTAGGAGCAACCAACTAAGAGAGCAATAGCGTCCATAATCATGCAGAGCGACAAAACATTACTAATCAAAGCATAGAGTGGTACTACAAGTCAAGGACTAAATGATCATAGAGGCTATGGTGACTTGTCATAGTCATAACATGGTGTCAACATGTGCCAAGTCAACCCAAATAAAGCATCAAAAGAGAATACCACAATACTATGCTTTTGTATGCTAAAACAACGCATAATTTCTTCAAGGCACACTAAGCACTCCCAATTGTTTGGAACAAAACATGATACAGTAATAATAACTAAGCATAATGTCAAAACAACACCTAGCATGTCATGCTAAAGTCTAAGTCACAGTCAATGCAAACTCCTCTTGTACTTTCAAGAAGGAACTTCCTACTCCTTTCCAACACCAAGCGACTTATTTGAAACAACACAGCAAGAACGGGGGTCCAAAATAATTTATTCAAGCAAACTAAGCAAAGAAAACAAAAACTAAGACACTCCAAGAACAATACAACTGTGCATGAAACAATAAAAACGAAGTGTCTAGACAGACCTGGGCTTTTTATTGATGAAGAAGGGGATGCCTTGGGCATTCCTAAGCTTTGACGCTTGTACCTCTTGGATATTTCTTGGGGTGACACCATGGTGGCATCCCCAAGCTTGAGCTTTTGTCCATTCACCATCTCATTACATCATTCTCTCTACACCTGAAAATTTTCCTTCATACAAAACTTCACACAATCTTCATTAGCAACATTAGTTTATTCAAAAGATAATAGACCTTAGGCAAAGCATTGGAACAACAAAACTTTTCACTAAAAACACAAGATACTGTAGTAACTCCTTCAGAAAGCTCAATTCCCCAAAAAAGAACTAAAAAAGGAATCAATAAGAAGCAAATGCAAATAATGGCAGAAATCACTCAAAACAGACCAGCAGGTAGAAACCAATTTTTTCGAAAATCTTCTGTTGCTCAAATCAAAAAGAGTTGAACTAACGAAAGTAGCTAACATAGTGGGAGATTTATTCGTACATTGTCAGCTCAATCCGAGTTACAGAGACTCCTCACAAAATTTTATGGTGGAGGACAGAAATCTGTTTCGGGACAGCAACTCTCTAAATCTTACTTCCCTCTCATTAGAGGTCATTCTTGGCACAAAAAGCAAACAAAAAAGGATAAGAAGAGGTCATTACTAAAGTAATAACTTCCAAGACTCAAGTAAACTCTTGGGTTATCTCCCAACAAGTAGTTTTCTGTAACGCCTTTAAGTTAGGCACAAGAAGCAGGAAGAATCAAATATTTTCAAATGAAGAAGCATTAACATTAAACCTTGCTTTCAAAGGAGGAGAAAAAAACAATTTCTATCTCCTCATAGGGAAGTGTTCAATACCTTTCTTGAATGGAAAATGATATTTAATGGTGCCTTCTTTCATATCAATGATGGCACCAGCAATCCTAAGAAAAGGTCTTCCCAAAGTAATAGGACAAGAAGCATTTTATTCAACATCCAAAACATAGAAATCCACAGGGACATAAGCATTATTAACCATAATGATAACATCATTAATACTCCCCATGAGTTTCTTCTTAGCATTATCATTAAGTGGGACATCCAAATAACAATCTTCCAATGATGGCAAATCAAGCATTTCATAAATCTTCCTAGGCATAATAGAGACACTAGAACCAAGATCACATGAAGCTTTGAGATCAAAGTCATTCACTTGCATATTAATAATGGGTTTCCAACTATCTTCTACTTTCCTAGGAATATAATCTTTGTGTTTTAGCTTCTCTTTCTTAATCTTAACAAGTGCATCTGTAATGTGTTTGGTGAAAGCAACAGGACTTTTAGCAAGCTTTTGCAAGAACATAATCACTTCAGAAATATTGCAACCGTCAATATCAAAATCAAGATTAGCATCACTAGCAGTAGACTCAATAGGCTTAGGCGTAGTAGGAGGAGGAATAGGGACTACTTGTGGTTTAGTGGTGATGGTGCACACACTATTGTTTCTATCAATTTCAGCTTCCCTTTCTCACTTATCATGAAGTTGGGCTAACAATCTAACATTTTGATCAATAGTAACTTGTATGGCATGAGTAACAGCAAAGGTACTTTCCATGGTTTTAGCTTTAGCAACAATTTTATTAATTAAGGAGGACTGAGCTTCAGACAAATAGGATATATTTTTCTCAACATTTAGAAACTTTTCCTCTATAACCTTATTGAAAGTGGTTTGTTTACTAATAAAGTCTTTGAGCATGACATCAAGTTGAGAGGGGGCACTTCTAAAATTTATGTAAGAGCTTCCATAGGAGTTGCCATTATTAGGAGGATAAGGCCTATAATTGTTGTTACCACCAAAATTATTAATATAGGCATTGTTGTTGAAATTGTTGTTTCTAATGAAGTTCACATCAACATGCTCTTCTTGAGAAACCAAAGAGGCTAAGGGAACACTATTAGGATCTAAAGGAGCTTTCCCATTAACAAGCATAGCCATAATAACATCAATCTTATCACTCAAAGAGGAGATTTCTTCAACAAAATTTACCTTCTTACCATGTGGAGCTCTCTCAGTGTGCCATTCAGAGTAGTTAACCATCATATTATCAAGGAGTATTGTTGCAGCACCCAAAGTGATGCTCATAAAGGTACCTCCAGCAGCTGAATCCAGCAGGTTCCTTGAAGAGTAGTTCAAACCAGCATAAAAAGTCTAGATAATCATCCAAGCAGTGAGTCCATGAGTGGGACAATTCTTAACCAAAGATTACATTCTTTCTCAAGCTTGAGCAACATGTTCATTATCAAGTTGTTTAAATTTCATAATGTCACTTCTCATAGATGTAATCTTAGCAGGAGGATAGTACTTTCCAATAAAAGCATCTTTGCACTTAGTCTAAGAATCAATACTATTTCTAGGCAAGGATAGCAACCATTCTTTAGATTTTCCTCTCAAGGAGAAAGGAAAAGCTTGAGCTTAATAATATCTCCATCTACATCCTTATACTTCTGCATCTCACAAAGTTCAACAAAGTTATTGAGATGGGCAGCATCATCATCATAACTAGAACCAGAAAATTCCTCTCTCATCACAAGGTAGCTTCATGCTTGTTTAGGTAGCTTAATTTCATAAAAGGTATCTTCAGGAGCAGGTGGAGCAATAGGTGTGTGATACGTCGGAAACGTATCTATAATTATTGATGCTCCATGATTGTTTAGTATCTACTTTTCTTTACTTGTCTACACTTTGAGGTGTTTTTTACATGTTTTCTGGTACTAACCTATTAACAAGTTGCAATAGTGCCAGATGCCTGTTTTCTGCTGTTTTTGGTTTCAGAAAAGTTAGTAAAGAAATATTCTCGGAATTAGACGGGACAAACGTCAAAGTCAATTACTTTCCGTGGGGAACAAGAAGTCCAAAGGGGAGCCGGAGAGGCCAGCCAGGGTGGCCAGACCCACCCTAGGTGCGAGTGGGCCCTGTCCCGCGCCTGGGAGGGGTGTGGGGCCCCTGGCCGCCGCCTTGGCCTCCCCCTTCGCCTATAAAAAATCCCCGATGCAGAAACCCTAAGCACCCGATCAAATCCACGAAACCATCTATAGCCGCCACCACCATCATCCCTAGATCGGGGGGAGGATCTGAAGTTCTTCCCGGCACCCTACCAGAGGGGAGATCGTCCCGAAGGCCTTCTCTCCGGTATGATGCGTGAGTAGTTCCACCTTGGACTATGGGTCCATGTAGTATCTAGATGGTTATATCTCCTCCTTGTGCTTTCATGTATAGATCTTGTGAGCTCCGTTCATGATCAAGATCTAATCTATTTGTAATCATGCATGTTGTGTTTGCAGGGATCCGATGGATATTGAGATTATTATGTTGGTTTGATTAATGGTTTTGTCTTTATGATCCTATCATGTATGTGTTGTTTGTAATCTTGCATGCTCTCCGTTGTTAGTAGCTATCTTGGCCAAGTAGTTGCTAGTGACTCCAAGAGGGGGTATTTATGCTCGATAGTGGGTTCATGCATCTAGTTTCCAAGGGAAGTGACAATAATCTCTTCGATTGTAGATGTGCTATTGCTACTAGGTAGAAAACAACGGTCTCTTGTTCATGGAACATGTGGACTGTTTAGCTTACACACTTTGCTTAAAGCAGTTGTCTGTTGCTTGCAACTTAATACTGGAGGGGGTTCGGATGATAAACTGAAGGTGGACTTATAGTCATAGATGCAGTTGGATGGCAGTCTATGTATCTTGTTGTACTGCACAATCGAATCTCATAGGATCTTTCTGACTAGTAATTGCATTGTTATGCCTTGCTCAGTTCCTATCAATTGCCCTGCTGTAATTTGTTTACCCTTCATGTCATGTTGTTTATCTAAGGAGAGCACCTCTAGTGAACTATGGACCCCAGTCCAATCTTTACCATTGATACATCTTCCACTATTACCTGTTTACTTGCTGCAAACCATTACCTTCCACACCATATGTTTAATCCTTTGTTACAGCAAACCGATGAGCTTCATAACCTCACTGATTCGTTGGGGCAAAGTTTTGAGTCTGTGTTGTGCAGGTCTCCGCGTTGCTTACAACACCTGTATGACGTTTCCTTCCTCCTTATGGTTCGATAACCTCGGTCTCTACTGAGGGAAGACTTTCTGCTGTGCTCATCACACCTTGCTCTTGGGGTTTCCAACAAAGTGCTCCACGTCAAGCACCATCAGTGTGCTAAGGAAATCATTGTTGTTGGTGCTAGTGAAGTCACACAACTTGGTGTTCTCAGCAGAGTTCATTCTGGCAAAGGTGGGGAGGCAAAAAACAGCAGCAGCTAGAGTAGGAACTAATTTTTTTATGTTTTTGAAAACGGAAAGGAAACCAAACTAAACTATTTTTTTTGGAGTTTTTGAAAAGAGGCAAACAAAACCAAGCAAAAGAAACTAAGCAAACTAAAAACAAAGTAAAGAGAAAGGAAGTGGAGAACTCCCCTTGTGAAGACGTCCTTAGCCTCCCCGGCAACGGCGCCAGAAAGCTTGTTGGTGGCTACAGGTAGAGCCTGTTGGGAACCCCAAGAGAAAGGTGTGAAGCAGTACATCAGCAAGTCTCCCCCCAGTAAGAAACCGAGGTTATCGAACTAGTAGGAGGAACGAAACGTCACACAGGTGTTGCAAGCAATGCGGAAACCTGCACAACACAAACTCAAGAATTTTGTAGGGGTTCGTAGCATGGAAAACAAAAAATTTCTACCGCATGCACACAAACAAGCCAAGATATATATACTAGATTGTAGCAATGAGTCGATTAGAGTACTCACCCTCGAATATTCCAAAGCGGTTAACGAGAGCATATTCTCGTGGGTGATGTAGTCGTACACTTGCCGATCTCAAGATCGCATAGACGATCCTTCCGGCAGCGCTTCCGCAGTCGGTCACATGTTCGGTACTCGATGAAGACCTTCCTCGCCCTTGTTCCAGCAGGCAGCGGAGTTTGTAGTTCTCCCCTTGCGATTCCGGCAGCATGACGGCGTGGTGTCGGAAGTAGAGAGAAGATCCCGCAGGGCTTCGCCTAAGTTGGTGTGAGTTATGGTGGATCTATGGTTTCTGGCAATCTAGGTTTAGAAGGTCGGAGAGGAGGAGGAGGTGTCGGCGGCGTCTAGGGCGACGACGACGGGCCGACAGCGGCGCTAGGCGGCGGCATGGCGGTGCAGGGCGGCGTGCGGCGGCGGCGCACGGTGGGGAGGGCTTGGTGTTGTGGTCTTTGGGGCAGCCCTCCCCCTCTATTTATGAGAGGGGGGCAGCCTTGGGAGAGGGGAGTTTGAATCCATACCCAAACCCAAGTTGGATAGAAGGAAGGACTCTTTCCTTCTTCCACTAGGAAACTATTGTTCCAGTTTGACTTTTCAAACCTCCCTTTTGACTTTCAATTTAGAGCTTTAATTCTCTCTCGCAAATGCCCAACCAAGTGACCTAGGACATGATCCAATCATTCCACTTACCCATGACACATTCATGGACCATTTCCCTTCCGATCCGTGAACCTTCTAGAACCTCTCCGATGAAATCATCGAAATCATTCCCGAACTCCGGAATCGGACTTTCCTTATATGAATCTTATTCTTCGGACCATTCCGGATCTCCTTGTGATATCCCGGATCCCATCCGAGACTCCGAACAACATTCGGTATCCCTACTTACATTCCATATCTACTAAACAACATCGAATCCTTAAGTGTGTCTCCCTACGGTTCGTGAATTATGCAAACATGACCGAGACACTTCTCTGATCAATAACCAATAGAGGAATCTGGAAATTCATATGGATCCCACATATTTCTACGATTACTTTGCGATCAAATGAACCACTTACATACGATACCAATTTCCCTTTGTCTCGCGATAGTTTACTTATCCGAGGTTTGATCGTCGGTATCTCTGCATACCTAGTTCAACCTCGTTACCGATAAGTACTCTTTTCTCGTTCCGGTGATATGTGATCCCTTGTGAGCCAGTCACATGCTTGTAAGCTAATTGGATGACATTCCACCGAGAGGGCCCATAGTATATCTATATGTCATATGGATGGACAAATTCCACTCTTGATCCATGTGCCTCAACATATACTTTCTGAACACTCAATGCCACCTTTATAGCCACCCAGTTACGGTGTGGTGTTTGATGTCATCAAAGCATCCTTCTGATGATGGTGATTAGCATGATCTCATGGTCGAAGGAATTAGGTTACTATGTATCAGAAAGCTTATAGCAAACGAACTATTGAAATGACTTGATGTTTATGCTACGCTTATCTATAGGAGTATGTCCATCACACCATTCTACTAATGATATGATCTTGTTGTTAATAACATCTCAATGTTCATGATCGGGAAACCACGATCATCTGTTAACCAACAAGCTAGTATTATAAAGAGGCTTTACTAGGGACTCTAATTTAGTTTACAAATCACACAAGTATTAATGTTTCCGGTTAATACTATTATAGCATGAATGTAAACATTTATCATAAACATAAAGATATAATAATAACCACTTTTATTATTGCCTCTAGGGCATATCTCCAACAACTTTGACCCAACGAATCAGTGAGGTTGTCAAGCTCACTGGTTTGTTGTAACAAAGGATTAAGCGTATGGTGTGGAAGGTGATGATGGTTTGCAGCAAGTAAACATTAACAGTGGAAGATGTATCAATGGTGAAGATTGGACCGGGGTCCATAGTTCACTAGAGGTGCTCTCCTTAGATAAACAACATGGCATGAAGGGTAAACAAATTACAGCAGGGTAATTGACAGGAACTGAGCAAGGAATAACAATGCAATAACAGACAAAAAGATCCTATGAGATTCGATTGGGAAAGACTTCTGATTCAATAGACCCCCAACGAAATGAAAATAAGGATACATATTAGATCGATGGATCGAATCGATCGATACCTCTTCGTGTGTTGGGGCATGATCAGGATTTTAAAAACTTAGACCGTGTATGTACTGCCCGCCATAGCCCGTATAGGCCCGAAGCACATCAGTATATGCGGGTATTTTGCGCATGCGACATTGAAATTTAAGTGTCTAACTTGAATACAACACTTGCACGTGTCCGCTGACGTGGCCACACCGCGTTCATGATTTAGGGTGTATTATTTTGGGCCCATCAGTGGGATACCCTCGTGCGCCATCCTCTAATATGCACGGGGGTAATTCTACCCTTTGGTATGTTTAACTATTTAGAGTAGGGGGCCTATGGAATCACATATTATTGGGCAATACAAAAAGATACATAGACCGCCATCCAACTGCATCTATGACTAGTAGTCCACCTTTGGGTTATCATCCGAACCCCCTCCAGTATTAAGTTGCAAGCAACAGACAACTGCTTTAAGAAAAGTGTGTAAGGTAAATAATCCACTTGTTCCATGAACAAAAGACCGTTGTTTTCTCCCTAGTGGCAACAACACATCTACAACCGAAGAGATTTCTGTCACTTCCCTTGGAAACTCGAGGCATGAACCCACTATCGAGCATAAATACCCCCTCTTGGAGTCACTAGCAACTACTTGTCCAAGATAGCTACTAACAACGGAGAGCATGCAAGATCACAAACAACACGGACATGATAGAATCATAAAGATAAAACCATTAATCAATCTGACATAGTAATCTCAATATCCATCGGATCCCCACAAACACAACATGCGTGATTACAAATAGATGAGATCTTGATCATTAACGGAGCTCACAAGATCTATACATGAAAGCACAAGGAGGAGATACAACCATCTAGCTACTACATGGACTCGTAGTCCAAGGTGGAACTACTCACGCATCATACCGGAGAATAAGGCCTCCAGGATGATCTCCCCTCCGGCAGGGTGCCGGGAAGAACTTCAGATCCCCCGATCTAGGGACAATGGTGGCAAAGGCTACAGACGGTTTCGTGGAGTTTTGATTGGGTGCCTAGGGTTTCTGCATCGGGGGCTTCTTATAGGCGATGAGGCGAGCCAGGGGGTGCCCGGGGGCCCACACCCTGCCCAGGCATGAGCCAGGCTTGGCCGCGCCTAGGGGGTGCCCACCCTGTGACTCCCCTCCGTCTCGTCTTCTGGATTCGTGTCGCCCACGGTAAAATATTGACTTTGACTTTTGTCCCGTCCAATTCCGAGAATATTGATTTTCTTCCTTTCTGGAACCAAAAACAGAAGAAAACAGGCAAATGGCACTGTGGCAACTTGTTAATAGGTTAGAGCCAGAAAAGATATAAAAACACCTCAAAGTGTAGACAAAGCAAAGCAAAGTAGATACTAAACAAGCATGGAACATCAAAAATTATAGATACGTTTCCGACGTATCAACTCTCTCCTTTGCGGTGATATGGTGCCGCCGCCGCTCAATTCCTGTCGACCTCGACCTTGTCGGCTGCCACGGCGGTACAGGATGATGCAGTCGACGATGATCCCTCGACTGTCCTAGCCTGATTTGATGCCCAGGCCCTCCCCTGACCACGACGCCTCCTTCTAGGTGCCTAGGGTTTGGACGCTACCGGTGGTTCGGTGCTCCGACGCTACCCTGGCGCCGCTCTGGTGCTTCGGTGACGAGATGTTGCCGCCTCCTTCCTCTGGAGCCTCCACGACCGCGGCTTGGTGTGTATTGCAGCGCCCCTTGGGTGCTCTCTGTGCCGTCATGTTCGTATCTGTCTCCGGCCACTTCTTCCTCTTCTATCTTTTAGCGAGGACCTCGAGTAAGTGGTGCTTTCTCCTTCTTCTCCCTTTGTTCTCTGTCTCCTAGGTTATTCTCTATGTAAATGCAGTGATGAACTCCTAATTAGGGTTCATACCCTGTTCTAGGGTTCATCTCTTTAGTCATGGACAATAGTGAAAGCTTGAATAGTTAGCTGTGTCGTTTCCTTGTGAATGCTCTATGAAGAACCTGATGCTATACTTGATTTGGCGGTCCTGATAGTTGTTTTTGTCAAATTGGAATATTGTCTGAATCTATACCTATTGCTATATATATGAATGTATAGATTAGAGGCTACAATGATGATCTAAGACTGGCAGATGCTAGTTGGTTTGTGATTTAAATGCTTCAGTATTGAAGCACTCTAGTTGGCTACTAATTTAGAATGGTTCTGGTGACTTGTTTAAGAGCAATACTAGTGGTTTGTTATTCTAGATCTTGCTTCAGATGGTATACATAAATGATATGAATTATTCTCTGTGAATGATTCTTTTAGGAAAACATACATGATTCCTAAATAATGTTTAGTAAAATGAGTAGATAAAATTCATATGAAGATTTAGAGATGGAATACTCTAAATATGATTTTACTTAGGGAAACTAAATCTTTGTGACACCATCTAAAGAATGGTACACAAGATTACAGTCTTGCTTAACTATTCTCCTAAACTGAGCTTCTCAATGGCCCTTATACTTGCAAAGATTGAGAAATCTAAAATAAGAATGATGTTTATATTGTTGTTTCTTATCTAGCCTATGATGCTAGTATGAGGCTAGTCCTTTTATTAAGAACAGATACTAGCTTTGTTGCTTGTTTAGTAGATATCCAATGATATACCTATTATGCCAACTGCATAACCACTGAGGATACCTCTCCAACACCCATTCTATGTACATGTACATGATTAAGTGTTGGATCAAAGGGTTTGGAATTTACCCTGGGATCTGGAGTAGATTGTGGTAGTTGTAGCCTTGTGTTGATGTTGCCTGCTACCTTGATGACTACTGATGCTAGTTTCTGCTTCACCTTGGCCTTGTCCTGCACCTACTGGAACTGGTGTTGTTTTCTTTGGTCTTGCCTTGCACCTCCTGGAACTGGTGCTGCTTCTCCAGGCTCCAGTGTGTCCTTGTTGTCCACCTAAACTACCCCCTCCATTAGGTGACCATTATGTATGGTTTCTTGTTGGATTGTTGTGGTCAATGGTTGGTTGATCTAGTGGAAAGCTTGCAAGATCTGATATGGTTTCTCTGTGTTCTTGAGATAGAACACACGGGTTCAGTGGACTAGTGTAGCAAAGATGTATTTGCTATGTACGGGACTATGGCTTTAACTCTCCCCTTCTTTCCCTGTTGTCGACATCACAATTCATGCAATCGAAAGAGTAAGCTGCTACGCTGTTTCTTTTCCTTTGGATTAGATCAAGATGGAAATGTCTACTGCCCCTTCCTTCTACTATGAGCTTATCTGGTGAAACTTGCCCTTTTTTTGGCTAAGGATGTTGTACTAAAGAACTTTTGATTTAATAGAACAGATACTTCACTTTGGTGAAATTTGCCCCTTTTTGGTATTCAATTGCTCAGTGATGTAATATGAACAGTAGACTTCACTGTTCAAGACTGAGAGCAAACTAATCACAACCATTTTCTTTGCATTTCTGTTTTCTTTGTCTTGCACGTACCAAAGCTTCTAAGAAGCTTAGATTAGGAAATAGGCAAATGGTAGTGTAGGGTTTTTATTTTTATTACTTTTTCAAATTTACATTTCTTTTCTTTGTAAGAGATTTAATGTAACATTACTTTATTATTCAATAAAGTTCATTCTTTTTATTACAAATGTTTCTGTAATATTCTTTCTTAATTATTCATTTGTATTTGAATTATTATTATTGAATGAGGAAAAGAATAAGAAATACTTTCTTATATGAATTATTATATTTATATGTTTTCAATTATCTTTCTTGTACAATAATTAACATATCATTTAAGTATTCATGAAATCTATTTATAAATCATTTTGAAAACAATAAAATACTAAGTACCTCTAATTTTCAAATCTTTTCAACAGAGATTCAAATTTAAACATGAATTTGATTTATTCACCCAAAATCATTTAAATTCCTAGAGATCATGTCAAAATTTATAACAATCACCATAAAGAGCTAAAACTTATCTCGAAATAGTGAAGGAAACTCTGATCTCTCTAGGGTTTTGTTTGGCGAAAAAATTGTCCTACTTTTGCAGATGAATGCATGCAAATGCACATAATTCTATTTCTACCCCTCATTGGTACCTAAACGCTGGGATGTTACACGCCACCCTGTCGTCCCCTGCCTTTTTTTTCCACCATTTTCTGCCAGTTTTGGACGTTTCCCACCGCGTCCAGACGCAGCCATAAAAAAAGGAAAGGTCAGCCGAGATATCTTCAACCAGACCACCACCACCACAAACCACCATGTCTGGCTGTCTGCATCGGTGCACTGGCCTCCGTGGCAACCTTGAAGTCTGTAGAGAAAAGCAGCCCGAGCACCCATTGACCTCGTGGTGACTGGACCCGTCAGAGGCACCGGACGTGTTGCCGCTTCCGATTTTGGTGCTGCCGCAGATATACAGTTTGTTGCACAATTGGCAGCCGCAGCGCACTCACTTCGATCGCAACTAGACCACCGGCGAGCCTTTCATGTGGGAGGTTATGGACTGCGTCTTTCTGTTTGAGCATCGACTGCGTGTGGCGCTCGCAGATGTGTGTGACGAGCTCCAGGAAGCGGTGCGGGCTAATACCGACGACGAGCTACGGGAAGAGGTGCGAGCTAATCGTGACGAGCTCGGGGAAGCGGTGCGACCTGCGTTCCCACCTCGCCCAAGTTGTAGAGGAGTTGCATATGCAGGAAGCGATCTACCGCTCTCTCGAAGAATAATGGGATCTTGTTGACCCGCCGGCGCCGCCTCCGCTAGCGCCGTAGGCGGCGCTTAGTTAGATTGTTGTTCTAGGTGGGGTTTGCTTATAAAAATATTTGAATGAAAACTTGTCATTGTAAATGCCCGATGCTCACATTGCAAATTTTATTTCCAAACATGTTACATGACGAGTACACATCCTAGTCTAGTGCTAAGCCTACTCGTCGGAGTCGGAGTCAGAGTAGTAGCAGCGATGACACATGGTGTCGTCGAAGACGCTGACGATGAGAATGGATTCGCCGTCGTACTTGAAGACGACGAAGTTGCCGACTTTGATTTGGTGCCGGCGGGCGAACTCCTCCCATCCGTTGGCGAGGAACATCTGGCCGAGGCTGTCGAACAACACCTCCATCGGCCACTCGCCGGTATTGACACCGGTCGCCCGCAACATGACCTGCTAGGGCTTTGCGTCGTTGACCAGCAACGCGAATTTGCGGGAAAGGGGTATCCTGTCACGCGCCATGCCCGAGTGGATGGTCCCGGCGAACTCAAAGCCAACGAAGCTGATGTCGATTGACTCGTGATCAGGCAACGATGCTGGTGAGGGAGAGTGTGGCGGCGTGCTGCTTTGGCCGCGTCCCACGCGGACTCTGCGCCTGCCTCGACGGCTACGGCCAGGACCCAGTGGTCGTCCTAGACACCCTCCCCTTGATCCAATGCCGCCGTCCATGGCTAGCTACCGGTAGTGGAGGATAGGATGGAGGAGAGAATGTGTGGTGTGGTGTAGAAGAAGATGGCCATAGGTGGTCTATTAATAAGACTCATCATTGGATGCCGGCGCGGAGGCCGAAGCGATGACATTGAACTGTCGCGGCAAGAGAGCACGCGTCGGGCGGCGCCAGCTGCGGCACAGCTAGCCTTTGAAGCAGCATTCCTCTCTCCATTGATGGCTAGTGGAAGATAGCTGTTGGGTCGATGGCAAGCGGGCCCTCAGCCTCCGTGGGAGGACACGGAAGGAACGCGCGTGTTTTACGGACGACGCAACCGTTACCCAAATTTAATATATGGATGAATCGAGTTGTACACTTCGTTCCAAATAAATAATACTGCTGGAGAGACCACACACGTTGTTTGGACGGATTGGATCAGGCTGGTGGAGATGTCCTTTTTTTTTAACACAGGAACCGCCCCGAAGGGCGTAGAAGCTGCAATTAATTAACCAAGCGGGTACAATTTACATCAAGCCTCTCAAAGGCATCCACTGCACTAAAAAATCTGATGGAGAGGGGCTCGAAATTTGCAAAAAGAACCCTAGGAAAGAGATGAAAAAAGCAATCAAGTCCTAAGGGGTCTTCTCCGCTCATCGCTGGTGATCTCAAGGCGTCGCCGTCGAGATCCGTGACACTGCTCAAAGGGGACACATTCCCGGCGAGGAAAGCATGCCACCGGTCGCCAAATCGCTCCCGGGGACGAACCACTTGAGATCAAAGCGGCGCCGAGCCCCAGCGGCATGTTCCGAAAGAGGCCTCCGCCATGGAGGTTGAAGGGTGCGGCCACTTCGGCCAAGGATAGCTCCGGCAAAACAAACTGTCGCTTGGGAGCACCAGATCGTGCAGCACAAATTCCCTAGGTTTATCTGTATCTGCCCATCGCTGCAACACTTCAGTCCCCTTCCAGGCCACCATGGCTTCCAGGAGGAAGAAGCAGTAGCACCGACCTGCAAATCCAGAAAGAGCCAGCACATCCTTCATCAGCTGCTGCAAGAGTTGCAGACCACCATCTCGATCCAAGCTGCTGCCACGAGCCAGAAGAGGTGGCCGGAGAAGATAGCTACTGAAGGCGTACAGAGCATGGGCTTTATTTGGAGGGTGAGTAGTGGTCATCCCAGCCGCTGCTCTTGGCTCTCCCCATGAGAGCGCCGCCACGGAGGGATGAGGGACTACATCGAGCGGGGAAGGCCCGACTCCACCCGCTCAAAGCACCCCTGGCGCGCCTTATTCAGAGGGATGCTCGTCTTCGACCAGTTTCTCAGCGCCACAACTTGCCATCGTCGGAGCGCATCGAAGCAGGGGAGGCACGACGCACGGTGGATCTGGCCGCCGGAGTCCACCGTCCTACCCTCAGTCGCCATAGGGGGACAAACCACCATAAAAAAGCCTACAACTACTATGGTACAAAGGGGTGGGACCCTCACCCAGCCTCGACGCCAGCCATCGCCGGAGAAGAGGTGGGGAGGGGCCGGACAGCCCCGGGAAGGAAGAGGTCTTGGACGGGAGATGGAGGAGAGGAGAGCGGTGGGAGGAGAGGGGAACGGGGTGGAGATGTCCTTATCACTCCAGTCTCTAGCCATGGCGCGCGCTTAAAGTTGGTGACCGGATGCGTGTAGGCATACAGCAGGCATGCAGACGCAGCGCATGCAAAGGCGCCGACGACGACGATCCGGCCGGCCGGCCCCCCGTGCGTAGCTTGTGCGCACACGCGCGTGTTGGTGCTGCACCGGCCTGTCGGTGTCGGGGGCGTGCAGTTTGACCATCCAATGGCATGCGCGGCCGGCCGGTGAGACCACAGGAGATAATAAGTCCCGTCCGGGTCCAATTCCAATGCCAACCGCCGGCTGCTCCGGCTCGTGCATAGTATACATTGCAGCGGTTGAGACAACAGGTGACAGAAAAGGGACCTGGATTGGATGTGCCGCAGTGATCTTTAAAGTAGTTTGGCACTCACTATAGCTAGCGTATCTCATCTGAAGCTGAAGAAATCCGGATCAAATTTTATGATAATTACTTTAAGTAACGGGAAAGTGGCACTCCAGTTCAACCTCAAGATTAATAAAGCACGGTTGTATCATGGTAGGTTCTGTTAATTCTCACTCGACGAAGATTAACTCGCAGAGCTAGCTCTGTCAAGTCCTAATCCATTAGACGTGCATTGCAAGCGCGGTTGCACTGAATTTTTCCATGGGGTTGCAATTAAGATATACCACACACTATTTGTTTTTTTGTGAACTCTACTAGTATTTGTTTGTTAATGGTCTTGTAATTGAGATTGAATCATTTGAATGATAATTGTTACACCTAATTCTCAGTCGACTAGATATTACTATAATTAAGACACACACACCATATCAATCATATACTGTATATGCATCAACAACACTTTTTCCTAGATTAGTAACGAATCATGGGAGTCTAGCTACAAAGAATAAACAAAAGCACTAGCCGAATTATGTGTAAATGCAGTCCGTGATAGCGATGCCAGGTGTAGCCCTCCAAAAGCCATGGCTAACAGTCAAAGTTAGCACGCAAAACGACGATGTAACCCTCCATATATTAGCTGCAGGACTCGAGTAACAATCACATGATGACAGGTAATCACCGGTCCAGGTAGATATGCCCATAGCTAGCCATAGGCATCTCCTTTGCTTCTTGATAAGGGTGTGTGAGCTTGCTTGGTCTCCGATCCTGGGGGCAAGCTCGAAACTGTTCACGCGAGCGCTCGCACACATATCCCCTCTCCATTTGGGACAATGTGCATGCATAGTGCATAGTTAGGCCGACCTAGTTAGTTTAATCCTAATTTGGAGCTTAGGAGGTGGTAATGGGATGCAGAATGCTTGAGGGTCATCGATCGATGTTCTCCGCCACATCAAAAAGCGACACACTGGTTAGCTGTATTTTATCCCGTTCTGATAAGAGGAAAGGGTGTGTGTGTGTTCCTGGTCACATGCACGATGCTCGTTGTCTTGTTGCGCCCAAGAAAATGAGAGGGAAAAGAGAATGTACAGTGGGACCTTGCATGTACGGGCCGCCAGATGGTGTGGTCAATGCTCTAATAGTCAATTGAGTTGATGCAGCCCTAGGCTGATTACTGCTAACCAAAAGCTAGGGGTGTTCTGTTTTGCATGGACAGATATGGGCAAGGCGACAAAATGGCAGCCATGCGTATAACTATCTTTTTATTAAGATGAGAGTTTTTATTAAGATATCCAACTTTAACAAAACAAAGCTAAGAAAATTCAAGGTGAAACACACAACCTTCATAGTTCATCTTTCTTTTGAAGATTGTCCACCCAATTTACACATACATGACATGATTACCTATGTCAATCTTTCGGCACTGGGCTAAAAATAAAATACTATATTAATTGGTGGAAAAATAACATTGTCCAAACATTTGTATTAATAAAGGTAAATAAATGTATATATCAGTTGATAGACTTAAGATTTAAAACAAATATTGATGAAAAACATGGCTTATTGCATGGCTAAAATCATAAAATAATCATTTTCATAAAAATAAATAAAATAATGGAATCAAAGTTTTGCATGGACTTATATGGGCAAGACGACAAAATGGTAGTCATGCACTATAACTGTGTTTTTTATTAAGACTTTTTATTCAGATATCCACCCTTTACAAAAAATATCTCAAAAATTTCAAGGTGAAACACACCACCATCACAGTTGTTCTTTCTTTAAAAGATTGTTCACCCAATTTCACGAACACGACAAGCTTACCTTTGTCAATCTTATTTCACTAGACAAAACATAATACGTATATTATGAAAGACATAATACGTATATTATGAAAGACTATATTAATTGGGTGAATATACCATTGTACTCCGTATGAGCATTTGTATTAATAATGGTAAATAAATGTATGTAGTGGTTGACATATATGTAGGGTTAAAATAAACATTGATAACTTTTTGGCTCATTTTCATTAAGAAACCACAAATTAATCCTATTCTTAAAATTTTAAAATAAGTGGGAAATTAAATTAGATATACACATGGAAGATGGTAAACAGAAAAGCTAAACCAATGAACAAAATACCTTTGAAAAAACATTTCTAAAAATTGTTCACTCAATTTACACACTCAATGGGCTTACTTGTGTCAATCATTCAACACTGAAAAATTATATAACTTATATTAATCAGTGAAAACATATTAGAATAAAATAGAAAATTTAAAACATGAAATATAAAAGTTAGAAACCTGACTTAGAAGAGAAACATAAGAAAACTAAGTTAAGGGTAAAGAAAAATAGAAAAATAAAATAATGTAAAAATAAAAGAAAATCAGAAAAAATAAAAAATGCAAGGGAAAAAATGTGTCAGCGTCAAATGGTATAGTTGGGCTTCTACCAGCCGCGGGCCATTTGACTGTAAAATTCACCCGGGCAGCAAGGAGCAAAGTCCGACGCGCCGCGCGCGTACCACCTGATGTGGTCCGGCCCGCCACGAGCCCGGCCGGATGAAAACAAACCTGCTGTTGCCTGTTCTGTCCTCTTCCTAGACGGCGGCTTTGGAGTTGAGGGCGCTGCAGCAAGGGGGCTCCGGCGAGCGGGTAGGGCTGCGGGATCAAGGTTTTTCGTGATGGCCGACATCGCGGACAGCGCATTCTACGTCGACGAGGTGGGGGCATCACGCGTCGTCAACTGCGCCCACACCGGCCTGACCCGTGAGTTCGTGCCCTCCTCCTCTTTGCCTGTTCTTGCCTTCTGTCGATTTTGTATTTCCGAGCTAAACTGTTCTGTTCCGGTTTAAAATTCCAGTTCAAATTACTGTTTTCTATGGCGGCGCTCAACTCCTCTGTTCCAAATTGGAATTTTACATACTGCTGATTGTCATCTTCTTTGTAGCTGCAGAGAAGCTTCTATGTTTGAATCAAACCGTGCGATCACTCCAAAATATCCACCATGGATGGTCCACCTGCTGCAAACGTCGGAATCCACAGGTACGCAAATGCTCGCGTGGAATTTGTAATGTGATCCCAACAGTTGCAGTAATGGGCATGTGAATTTGATGTTACTTTTAGGGATTCCATGGAGATAAGTTCCGAGGATAACTTTGCAGCTCTGAGTAGCATTGAGGGGGAGCATATAGGCAAGGATAAGCTCCGCCTCCTTCTGAAGAATAAGCTCGCACCCGTTTGTTACGTTTGGTTTGAACCATCTGACATGATGGACATAAAGCAGGTATATCAACCAACTTCTGAAAAAGAACTGTAGAGTTTATTCATGAGTAAGTTACGCCGCTTTTTTGTTTTTGCTTAAAAATGGACTTTTGTGGAAATATCAAAGACTAGTATGCTTGTTTGTGGAAATTTTGAATTATTACTCTATTTTAGAGGGGGAAATTACATATATACTATATATATGAGAGGGATTTTCTATCAACGGTGTCTCGGGAACCCGTTAAAGCTTTTAGGGGTGTAGAAGTTTCCAAGAATCATGAAAAATAAAATACCGGAACACTATGACCATAATGTAAAACTATCTAATGGAGAGATTGCACACACGCATGACTTTTTGTGTCCTCAACGAAAAAACAAGCAATTTGAGTCTATATAGCCCTGGGTGCTACAAAGCACTGACATGAATTTGGTGATATGTGTACGGGACAGGGGATATGGCAATCTTCTAGAAACAGCAATACGGGGATTCTATAAATAATTAATAAAATGCCATGTAATAAAATAAAGAATAATTGAACGTGTGAGAGGAGATCAAAATACTGCCCCATTTGTTGTCTCTTCAGGTCCTCAATGACCGAATGATCACCAATTTCCTCAATCCTTGTGGTACTTGCAAATTACTGCATGTGCTAGTATTAGATTTTGAGATAGACATAACACATAAGCATGAGAAATTGAAAACAGTCAAGAAGTTGGCTTGTCCCTTGCTTACGTAATGATATATGCTTCTTGTGTCCCCACTATGTCGCCGCCGCCGCCCCATATCGACATTCTTTAAAAAAAAAAGGCAAAAAACGGGACAATATGTGTATCGCTTGCGTACCATGCGTACGTGGCCATAACGTGCATGCATGTATCCGTTCTTCGTAGCCTGGGTGAGCTCAAACGTTCATTTTCTCGCCCAGGGTCCGTAAATTTGTGTTTTTACAGTTGCTCTATTGGATCTTATTATATTATTGTAGTGATATTCTAGTATTTTTCATAATTTATGACAAATTTTAAACCATTGAAACCTTAACGGTTTCTCCTGACACTAGTGATAGCTACCATTTTACCTATTATGTATATGAAGTTGCACCTTCCATCTTTTGCACTACTCAATATATCGTTTTCTTATGTTTTTTGCGTATTAGTTATTGCTCAGGTCCAGTTTGTTCTAACTTGTTACATTGTCCACAAATGTATTGGTTTGGATTGATGTGTTCTCATTTTGCAGGGGATTATGAAGACAATCTATGTCAACAAGATCGTCCAAGCTGGTTGCACAGTTAAAATATTGATGGCAGATTGGTTTCTGCAACAACATATCAAGATCCGCACTGACCTGAATAAATACGGGACATTGGCAACTACAATATTGAGATGTGGAAAGCAACTGGTATGAACCTTGACAGAGTAGAGCTTGTATGGTTGTCAGATGAAGTGAATCGCCGTGCAGTCGATTACTGGCCACTTGCGGTTGATGTCTCTAGAAAATACATCATGGAAAAAATGGCAAGGTATCTCTTATTTTAACTTGGTTCAACTGGAACTCATTTGTTGTTCTTATAACAAACAAGTTTATTTACTGCTTGCCGAGCAGTTATTATCGGAACAGGACATACGGGCCACAAGGACTACCTGCTGCTGAGATCTTCTGCCCTTGCATGCAGGTTGCTGCTATATTATGCCAGAAGGTTGGTTTATCTAATACAGGATTGTAAAGAACATAGTAATTTTTGTTGTGTTTGTGCTCTTCGAAATATGAATTCATGGCTTATACAACCACACCAGATTTTAACCAAATCAGTCAGCGCAGGGTACATCTTAGACATGTTAAAGATGTCTTGAGCAGTAGGGAACTAGAGATCTTGAATGCGGAAACAGTAGGCTTGTTTTCCTTTTAGTGAGCACTTCATAAACACCATCGTTTGGGACCATATTAAGGTCCCCATATAGTTTATCTTGTACATATACAGAACCTTGGAAAACAGAGCATATAGTGTTTTTTTTTAATAATCGGAACATAGTTGCTAGGAAATCATGCAGGACTGATGCTTCCTGGGAGACTTGATATTTCAATCTAAGTCAGTTGTTTGAATGAAACATCCTTTATGTTGGATCAACAATATATATTACAACATTTGCTTCCAAGCGATAGCTTGCAAGTTCTAGTTATAAACCATTTATTTTCTTTTTGCACCTCGCAACCAGTTTTTTGATCGTTGTATCCCATACATTGGAATTTTTTGTAGTGGAAACAGAATTCAGAACTTATGTTATTAGACGTTCACAGCAGAAGTTGACTTGGACCATTTTGTTTTGTTGTTTCAGGCTGACATATGGCTCTTCAGCATGGATCAGCGAGACACTGTTATGCTAGCTAGAGATTATGCTGAAGACATAAATAGGGAAACAAAACCAGCTATCATACTGCATAGTATCCTGATTCAGACCTTTTATGTTTTTGTTCTTTGTGTGTCGTCCAGTTTGGTGTTTGGATCTTTGATGGTGATATTAGATGCAATATATCCTTAACTTGTCATACAGATAACTTATCTCTTTTACCAGAAGACCCTGACTTGAACTTACTGAGATATCCAGCATGGACTCTCTTCATGGATGATGCGAAGGTATCTAATCATAATCATTTTGTTGTGGCAGATGGTTGAACTAGTACAATGGTTTTACCATATTGGTTGTACCTTTTGCATTTCCATGATAAATTTACACAAGTGTTTCAGTCCAATTCTAGCACTCTGCTCCTTGCAATTCCTTGGCTATTATTTAGCTAAATATAATCATGAACTAAACTTATACTACTTTTATTTGACTTCCTACCTTCACAATCAAATTTCGTAGACATTTTTTTTTTTGCAAAATTTCTGCAAGTTGAATTTAGGAATTAATTGAATATATGTCAAGCAATTCCATTTGCCCACAAGAAATTTGTCCCTGGTAATATTTCCGTTCCCTCTGTTTGTCCACTACATCCTGTGAATCTTTTGATGCAAACTATCTGGATGGCTAATGTAAGAATTATGCCATTCGATTTATTAAAAACAAAGAGAGTAGAAATATTGGAAATACAATTTAATCCTCGTAAAGTTGAGCCCTATAGATTTCACCGCCCATTTCTACGGGTACTGCCACTTGCCCTTTAGGTAATTTTTTCTTTCTATAGAAAGTTGCGACTGTCAAGAGGTTGAATCATGGGATTGCTTGTGCAGTAAAACAGCTTTATCTCAAACCGCTGTTTGGCTCCATTCATTGGGTTCTTCTAAATGTGGATCGGTTAAGTAGTTAAAATATAACAGTTCTTTCATGCCTTTCTGGTTCACTCTGCCAGTGTGACCATCCATATGCATATCTAGTGTATTATATTTTTAGTGGACAATTAGATTTCTATTTTCACGGCAATCCCGTGTTCATTGTTTGCTACAAAATATTGGAACGGTTTGTATGAAATGCTCATCTGTTTATTTCAGGAGGCTTCGAATCGGAAAATAAAAATGACTTTCTGCCCAGCTAAAGTAACAGTGTGCAACCCATGTCTGGAGTACATCAGATATGTTATATTTCCTTGGCTCGGAAAATTGGAGGTCGTTGTGAAGAAAGGGAATGGTAGTAGCAAGTCATATTCTTTCCTTTACCTACCAAATGTTATTCCTTTATGTTTGTTGTTAAAGGCTGGTTTTTAATTTAGCAGTAGGATGCATAAATATATAGCATTTCTCTATATATATATTATATATCATCCATGACATCATAATGTACATGCACTCATTAATCTACTCATTAGCACCAAAGAAATGTGTGATGTGTGCCCACAATTGTAATACACTACAAATATCAGTGCTTATGTGCTATAGATTAATAAGTCAATATTATGCTACAGTATTTGTGAGAATCGTTATCTTATGCAGTATATATGCAAGCATGGAAGATCTTGTTGTTGACTATGGAAGTGAAAATCTTGATTCTGATGATGTTAAGCTGGCTTTTGGAAAAGGAATAAACAACATATTAAAGGTAACATTGCATTCTTAATTGTGTATCCAAATCACACCCAAAGTCGAATGTTGAATTTCAGCCAACCAAGTAGCCATATGTTATGGCATGTGGGTGTTCTAGTTTTTATCAGCGTGGGGATTAGTGATGAATAAATGGGCAAGGTAACAACCAAAACTGAGGGCGTATTTGATGGATGCTTGTCGATATTAAGACCTCTTTTTGATTAAAAAATATACGCTCGACAATTACTTCTTTCATGTGTTAATAAGAGAATTTTTTAATATATATAGTCCTCATTTCCTTGGAAGAAAAATATAGTGACATCATAGAGCTGGAAACTTCGGAGCAGGATAGATTTACATTCTGTAACGTAGGCCTGATTCACTGTAATGCTGATGAGTTATGGCAAATTTTCCTTCGCAACTCTCAATCTTGTGGGGTGACAAGCAGGAGATGTGAAAAAAAAACCTGTAACTCTTTCAAGCAGGAGGTGCCTTTTTCCTGAATTATTTAGTGTTATCTTTCAAAATTATTTATTTCTGTTTTTCCTGACTTACTGAATTGTGTGTTCTTGCTCAAAAGCAATATTCTACCCTGACAATTGTATGCACTTTTTGTCCTTCAAGCCTGTCCGTGAGCACTTCATTAACAATGCTGAAGCCCAAAATCTATATTTTTCCCGTAAGGTACAGTTATTTCTTGTTATCTGTATTTATTTTGATAGAACACCTGAAAATGACTTGTAATGTTTGAAGTTGGTATAACTCCTGAAAAATACTTGTAATATTAAAAATTGAGTGTTGATGTTAATGTACCATCTTGTTAGTTAACACAAAAGAAATGTATATGTAACATCACTACATATTGGATTAATCCATTTTGAGTCGAGGTTTGCAAGTCCAACAACACAAATAATCATGTTATCCCACATTGCATGATCACCTGGTGACGATACATGGGTTACCTATGTGTAATGAATATCTTAATACGTTCACCTGGTGTTCAGGAACTTGGTTTTGTTGGTCTCATGTCCGTTCCAATGGGGCCTAGCAGGTTACTTAAGTAGGTTTTGGCAGTTTCACTTAGTAATTGATCTATGTTAACTTCTGCAGAACCCATGCTTTTGTTGGAATTTTTGCCTAAATAGGCCCAGCCCATTTATTATATGCCAATAAATTCCTGAAATCCCAGAGGCCTATTTAGCCCATTCATGCAAGGCAAGAGCTGGGATAAATGTTTAGTCCCATATTGCTAGTTGAGTGGAAGTTGGACCAGCTTATAAGGTGAACTCTTCCACCAGTTGTACGAGCTTGAGAAAAGAAGACATATACACGCGCGCTCCTCCTCCTCGCTCGCCTTGCCACACCACGCCTCGCCTCGTCACGATGCGACGCGACGCGCGCGCCGCGGGTTGCGGGAATCTCGCGCGCCCCTAAGCAATGGCATGAGAAGTTCGAAAGAACTTTAACTGCTGCAGGCTTTGTTGTAAATGAAGCTGATAAATGTGTGTACCATCGCCATGGTGGGGGTGAGGGAGTCATCCTTTGTTTGTATGTTGATAACATACTGATTTTTGGAACCAACCTTAATGCAATTAAGGAGGTCAAAGATTTCTTATCTCGTTCCTTTGAGATGAAGAATTTAGGAGTAGCTGATGTCATCCTGAACATCAAGCTATTGAGAGATGATGATGGTGGGATTATATTGCTTCAGTCCCACTATATGGAAAAGGTCTTGAGTCATTTCGGGTATAGCGACTTCAAGTTTTCTCCTACACCGTATGATCCTAGTGTATTGCTTCGAAAGAATCGAGGAAATGCTAGAGACCAACTAAGATACTCTCAAATTATTGGCTCGCTTATGTATTTAGCTAGTGCCACGAGGCCTGACATCGCCTTTGCTGTAAGCAAACTCAGTCGATTTGTTTCAAATTCAGGAGGTGATCACTGGCATGCTCTTCAGAGAGTTATGCGCTATCTAAAAGGCACTGCGAGCTATGGCATACACTATACCGGGTATCTGAGGGTACTAGAGGGTTATAGTGATTCAAATTGGATATCTGATGCTGACGAGATAAAGGCCACGAGTGGATATGTTTTCACACTTGCTGGTGGCGCTGTTTCTTGGAAATCTTGCAAGCAGACCATCTTAACGAGGTCAACTATGGAAGCAGAACTCACAGCATTAGACACAGCCACCGTTGAAGCAGAGTGGCTTCGTGAACTCTTGATGAACTTGCATGTGGTTGAAAAACCAATACCCGCAATCCTTATGAACTGTGATTTTCAAGGTAAATAGTTCTAAGGATAATATGAAGTCATCAAGACATGTGAAGAGGAGACTGAAATCTGTCAGGAAAATGAGAAACTCCGGAGTTATTGCATTGGATTATATCCAAACATCTAAAAACTTGGCAGATCCCTTCACAAAGGGTCTATCACGCAACATGATAGAAAATGCATCGAAGAAGATGGGTATGAGACCCACAATTTGAGCATTCCACAGTGGTAAAACACTCTATGTGATCGGAGATCCCGTGAATTAGAATTGGGAGACAAGCTATTGGTTAGCTGAGAGGAAAGTATCCCTACTTTAATAAACACCACTCCATAAAGATGGAATACTTTCCTATTCTGCACGGCAGGTTGATTTATTATCTTAATGTGTTCTAAGTGGCTTATCCTAAGCAAAGATGTTGTCCTGCAGAACATATTTTAAAGAACACACCTATATGATTTTGACTGTTAAAACGTTGCATCTATGAGAGTAGGGTGCTCTCTAATAAACTCATGAAAGGTCATGGAGTATGATGTATAAGCTCCACCCGCAGGGAAGTCCCACGGTAGCCTAGTATCGATCAAGACTTTTTGTGAAGCTAGGTTCGCAGCAAACTTGTAGTTTAAGGCATAGTCCACTGTACAAGTTGCAGCCTAGTATAACATAAAGCTCTAGGTGGAAGTTCAACTTAACAGTCTCCACTATAGTACCGGTATATAAACAATGTTTTGGAACCAAAGACAAACTTCATGTGCCTCTGGGATCTGGTGGGGGATTGTTGGAATTTTTGCCTAAATAGGCCCAGCCCATTTATTATATGCCAATAAATTCCTGAAATCCTACAGGCCCATTTGGCCCATTCATGCAAGGCAAGAGCTGGGACAAATGTTTAGTCCCACATTGCTAGTTGAGTGGAAGTTGGAACAACTTATAAGGTGAGCTCTTCCACCACTTGTACGAGTTTGAGAAGAGAAGACATATACACGCGCGCTCCTCCTCCTCCTCGCTCGCCACGCCTCGTCACGACGCGCGCGCGTCACGGGTTGCGGGAATCTCGCCGAGCCGAGCTTTATTTTGCCCCACATGAATGGTATATGAACAGTTGTACAGAAGCTGAAACGTTTTGCTCGAGTGGACTTTTAATACGAACTGAGTAGAGGCTGTCCGATGGGCTGCCGCCTGTTCGCTTCAACTTCTGTCCATTCGTTTCATCTCCTGCGCAACCTGTTTGCCTTCCCCTCTGTGCCTATATAAGAGAGAGGTCGCGCCTCCTCTCACACACACTGCCACACATCCTTTGAGCCTCCAGTTTCAAAGCACTGCGCTACCTAGATCTTCCCCATCCCGTCTTGTGGCATGCACCGCGAGCTGGGACAGTAGGCCTCCGAGACCCCGCTGCTTCGAGTCCTGTATGGGAGAAGGGCGATAAGGTTTTTGGGGAGCGCTATCGGCACGACTACTGGCTTCATCATGGACTCCCTCTCAGATAGCGATTGCGCCGACGTCTTCCCCAACGAGGACTTCTTCCCTGACATCAGCATCCTCTTCCTCGACGACATGGCTAACGACGGTGCCAACACGAACACCGGCGGTTCCTCTTTTGCTGCCACTGCCGTGTATGTTTTCTTTTTCAATCTTGTTCTGATTGCATCTTAAGATCTATGTCTTGCAGTCTGTTTGGTTACCTGTCTTAATATGTTTTCGCTATTTCACATGATTAGTATTTTCTCTATTATTCTAATCATGTTTTATCTAGCGTTTATTATGGGTAATTCGCTTGGTAAATTGCTCTATTTCTCAACAGCTTTCTCATACTATAGATCAACTGACAAGGAAAAAAACAAATATGTCATCATAAACAATTTGAATGAACATAATTTACATGCAGTTGTTTCTATCAGAGAACAGATAAATGTGTTAGAAGCTATAGGATCTTGCTAGGTTAGATCTAACTAGGTAGTACTTTGTCTATGCATCATACTAGTTGATTAGATCTAGGAACTGTGAGAGAGAGATCAGGGAGGGGCACATACCTTCTCCTTGGCTAGAGGAGGAGTTTGATGTGGCCATGGCGATGAACGGCGACGGCTAGCTCGGGGTGACTAGGCGGCGGTAGTGGGGTGCTTCCCATCACTACTGTGTAACCTAGATCGGTAGGATATTCAGTTGGGAGTACGGCTCGCGATGAACCTCGTGTTCCGAGCCGCCAGTCCCCACCTCTTTATATACGCAGTGCGTCAAGGGCCAGCCAACCATACTGGGTTGGGCGCCCCCGATCAGGGCACGGGTCAAAGGGCTCGATGGTCCAGTGGGCCCACGCGGAGGAGATCAATTTAACAGTCTCCCCCTTGATCTCAACTTTATCTCTTAATTTATACTTTACTTGTTTCATCACGGTTCAGTACATAGAGCATGTTTCATCGTCACATCTCAATTGGCGATAGAATCAGACAGCTACAATATACCTCTTGTTTTGAAACAAAAAATTGTTTCCTTTTGGGCCTCTTATGATCCAGGAATCATATGCTTTCCCTTAAACCCATGCCAGCTAAGTGCTCCTTGAACACATTGGGTGGTAAGCCTTTCGTTAGTGGATCCGCGAGCATATCCTTTGTCCTTAAATGCTCAAGTCTTATAGTGTGATCCTGGATCTTGTCTTTCACAACATAATACTTTATCTCAATTGGTTTGAAAGCATTACTCGACTTGTTGTTGTGAGCATAAAATACTGCGGGCTCGTTGCCACATTACATCTTTAGTGATTTTCTAATGCAATCTACCACTTTCAAATCGGATATAAATTTCTTTAATCATATCGCCTGCCCCGTGGCCTCAAAGCATGCTATAAATTCTGCATACATCGTGGATGATGCAACTATTGACTGTTTGGAGCTTATCCACGAAATAGCCCCTCCTACGAGAGTGAAGACGTATCTTGTCGTGGACTTTCTTATCGTCTTTGTCTCCCGCAAAATTAGCATCTGAATACCCTCTTATCTCTATGGAATCAGACCTTCTATATGTTAGTATGAGGTCTTTTGTGCCTTGCGCATAACGCAAAGCTTTCTTTACCATTTTCCAGTGCTCTATGCCTGAATTCTCTTGATATCTATCGAGTACCTCGGTGATAAAAGCTAAGTCAGGGCGAGTGCATACTTGTGCATACTGTAAGCTTGCAATGGCCAAAGCATATGGTACCGACTTCATTTGATCGATCTCATATTGAGTTTGGAACATTGAAACTTCCCAAAATTGTCGCCATTGACTATAGGAGAAGGTGTGGTATTGCACGCATGCATACATTTTTCTTTAGGATCTTCTCTAGGTATGCCTTTTGTGACAGTCCTAGAACCCCATTTGCTCTATCTCGGTGAATTTCTATGCCCAAAACATATGAAGCTTCCCCAAGTCTAGCTCTTTTCTGTGTTATAAACTTTATAATCTTTAGAAATCGCTGACTTTTTAACTCTTTGAGACCTTCTAGGGGCCTCATGAACTGGCTCATCATGTGTCTCAACATGTGGTGCATCCTCTGGAGGTGGCTGTTGCTGCTCCCTTTCATGCTCAATAGTGAGTTCGATCGGCTCCTGACGGACAGGTTCCGGATCCTCGCCCATTGTTGTCATGGATGGAGTCGCAGCAGGTGCTTGCACCACAACCTCTAGGTTGTCGATGCAGGAACAACAAGTAGCAAGAAGAATGGCTCCTGAATCATTGGATTAGGTCATGCACCCTCTTCTCCTCAAGATCAATTTTTCAAGCTACCATGCTCCCCCTCATCATTTTGTTCTCTAAGAAGACAACATGTCTCGTTTGTACAAACTTTGTGTATCTGTCTGGGCAATCGAAACGAAAACCTTTTAAATTTTCAGGATAGCCAGTAAAATGGCAACTGACTATTTTGGGGTCAAGCTTTGCAATATTTGAATTAAACACTTTAGCCTCTGCCAGGCTCCCCTCCCCACCCTTAGGTGCTGTAGCGAGGGAACTCTTCCTATCCATAGCTCATACGGTGTTTTGGGCACCAACTTGCTTGGTACTCTCTTGAGAATATGAATGGAGGTTTTTAACGCCTCCATCCATAATTCCAATGGCAATGTTGAGTAACTCATCATGCTGCGCACCATATCCATAAGGGTACGGTTGCGCCTTTCAGCTACTCCATTTTGCTGAGGCTCTTCCGGCATCGAATACTAGGCCACTATGCCAGTCTCCTGTAAGAACCTTGCAAAAAGTCCAGGGACTTGGCCATATGGGGTGTGTCGACCGTAGTACTCCCCTCCATGGTCAGACCTTACTATCTTTATTGTTTTACTGTGTTGGTTCTCTACTTCAGCTTTGAACATCTTAAATTTATCCAATGCTTCCTATCTTTCTTTAATTGGTAAATGTAGCCATAACGGGAGTAATCATCTGTGAATGTTATGAACGAGTCATAAGCATCCTTTTTGTTTTGCTTTACATACTTTCATTTAACGCAATCGATGCATTTCTCTATGTCTCGGAGAACTCTAATGGAGAAAGAATATCGTTTTTAACTAGTCTTTCTATTACCCCCCTCGAAATATGGTCTAAACTACAGTACCATAATTTTGACGAGTCTTGAGTTCTCTTTCTTTTCTTTGGATCTTTATCCGACAGGGAAACATGTTCTTTCACTTTACACACAGAATTAACTTTTTCGCGAGTGGATAATAAATAGAGCTCATTGTGAAGGAAAGCAACACCCACACAATCTTTATTACAATAAATGACACACTGGCCATATCCAAAATGACACTGATAGTTTACTTTGTCCAAACGTGATACACTTATTAAATTTCTATGCAAAGAAGGAACATAGAGAACATCCGTAAGCAAGATCATTGATCCATCAACAAGCTCAAAGGAGATGTCACCAACGGCCTTAACATATGCTTGGACTCCATTTGCGACTTCAACGCATCCTTCGTTTCTTTTCTTAGTCCTCTGAAAGTACCGACTTGATACGACTAGAGGGGGGGGGGGGGGTGAATAGGCGTCTACCAATTTTAATTTGTTTCTCACTTTTAGGCTCAACGAGAAAGGAAGTTATCTAGAGATGCAACTAAGTGAACAACCTAAATGCAAGAAAGCGGACACCAACCACAAAAACAGTAAAAAGCAAGGAGTAAAGGGAGGGAACGAAGTAACCAGCGAGGGGACACGGAGATGTAATTCCCGTAGTTCACTCCCAAGGAGCTACGTCTACGTTGGAGAGGTGTCGGGGCCACACAAGGTCACCCGAGCGCCACAAAGGCCTTACCTTCTTCTCCGGTGAGCTCCCCCACAAAGGAGGCCTCACAATCCACTAACCTGTGACCTTGAAGGCGCCAACCAAAACCTTTACACCAAGGTTGAGGGGGTGGCTCCACAACTCAATTGGAGGCCCTCAACGACACCTCGAAGCTTTACAACACATGCCTCAGCTCCGGGGATGCCCTACACCGTCTAGGGTTCCAAGAAACCCAAGAGCAACAAGATCCACAAAGGATGGGTGGGGGGAATCAATTCTTCTTTGGTGGAAGTGTAGATCTAGGTCACCTCCCTCACCTCTCAAAAGATCAGGTCATTTGAGTGGCTAGAGAGAGAGATCTAGTGAGGTGAAGCTCAAGCATTAATGGAGGAGAGAGAAAAATTCGAGAGAGAGTGGGAGGAAGAAGAGGGGTGCCTTAAATAGGCCCCCCTCGCACTGAACCGTTATAGCCCCCGCGACCTCACCGGAAGTTCCGGTGAGAGGCCGGAAGTTCCGCCTGAGCCTGGCTCCAACGGTCATCAGACCGTTGACGCCCGCTCCAGAAGCGCAATCGGAAGTTCCGGTCAAAACGGACCAGAAGTTCCGGTGAACTTCCGACCAAGTTCCGATCAAGTTCCGGCTAAATAGCACACTTCTAAACAGAAGGTTACTGAGCCTTCACCGGAACTTGAGTGGAACAAGGGGCGGAACTTTTGGGTCGCGAAGCGAGTCAGACCGGAAGTTCCGGCCTTCAGGCGGAAGTTCCGCTCAAAAACTTTTGCCAGGACAAGTTTCGAGCAAGTTCCGGCCAAGTTCCGGCAAATAGCACACTTCAAAACAGAAGGTTACTGAACCGCCACCGGAACTTGGGCGTAACAAGCGTCGGAACAAACTGTCGAACAGCCCGCAGAAAAAGGTTTGAGCGGAACTTCCGGTCTATGACCGGAAGTTCCGGTGAGACACAAAAGGCCCCAACGGAACAGGAAAACTCTCTCTCTCACGGAATAATGGGATGGCTGTGGCGGTGTATATAGGTTTGTGCAAGAACAAGTGATTTCCCACAGCCTTCCAACATGGACCCCCTCTTAATAGTACGGTGACCTAAAAACAATAACCAGAAAGAAACTAGGAGAAGACTAAAAAGGCCACCGTCTTCAAAAGATCACAAGAGAGCATCCATCACAATAGAATGAGACAACAACGACGTTTCCCCTGAAACTCAAGAGCACAGTTAAAAACACGGTTGGGATTGTCATTTAACACCAAAAACATCATGGGAAGATATAGTCCTTTCAATCTCCCCCTTTTTGGTGTTAGATGACAATCCCACAGATTTGCATAGAAAACAAAGCAATCTTTGCAATGGACGGGGCAGGATCCCTCTGTATGTGTGCAAGGTAGAGAGAAGACCCCTAAGGACTGAACTAGCACACATACACGGAGGCTCCCCCTAACAATTGCAAAGATAGCACAAGTACAAAAAGGAATAGAGATCATACCAGAACCAACTAAATGTGGTGGAGACAAACGGAGTAATAAAAACAGGAGCAAAGAGGCTCCACCACCATAGCAACAGCCCAAGAGATGACAATAAGATACCACACTCTCGGCAAGGTATAAGATACCACAAAGATACCACATAGAGATACCACATAGTCTCAAACAAAACAAACCACATGGTCCACAAGCACACATAAGTTCACGGACATAAACCCACAAGCACACAAATAAACTAGAGAGTTCGCGAGTAAGAAAAGATCAAAGGCAAGAACAGGCTCGCGACTCAACCCATGCAAATCCCTTAGACAACCTAATAGGCATATTTCTCCCCCTTTGGCATCGAGACACCAAAAAGGAAGAAGAGATCAAACTACTCGTCCCAGCCATGCGAAGGGGAAGGAGGAGACGACTCAGGCGGACCAGTGACCTCCTCCTCAGACTCATCTTCAGACCAGTTGCAGTTGTTGCAAACCCAATCCTCCTTGGGAGCAGTGACAGAGCTAGAGACCGGTGAGCAAGGAATATTGAGGGCTGCCATGATGGCCTTCTGGCGCTGAACATTGTGACGCTGATCAACATAAGCCTGATACTCGCGGTCCTGCAGAAAGCAGAAAGTCTTCTTCACTTTCCCAAGCAGCTTCTTTGCCCAAGATGGCTGCCTCTGGAGAGAAGGACCACCAACACTAGAGCCACCAGGAGCAGAGGAGGGACCACTAGCAACATCTTGAGTCTTCTTGAGAGCAGCTTCCTTTTCTTCCTGAGTACGAGGCTTCTGGTGCTTACTCACACGGAACCTTTTCTCTTCATGAATGGTGATGTTGTCTTGAGGGAAGGGGGTGCCAGTCTTCTCGAGCCACTTGTGATTGATGAGAGTCTGAATGTAGGGAGCATAGATGCAGGAGCGCTTTTCGATGAGAGCCTCCCACATCTCTGAGTAGATGAAGTGCATAACATCCATTGACCTATCAGTGTCTCGGCGAAGATGGGTCTGATGCATGAGGTCAACCTGATATCCATGAAACTGATCAAAGTTGCCAGCTTTGGGAGAGATGGTGTTCAAGTACACCCTGCGCATAATGTCATAAGCTGGCAGCAGATGATTCACATACCCAACACTTCCCCACCCTTCAATGTAGAGAGGCTCCAGGACCTCAGGATCAGCAGCAATAGGACCATGAACACGCCAACCATTTGCCCCGCGTCCAGGCTGAATGGGATAGCCAAGAAGCTCAGCAAACTCAGCCCAAGTAGCGGTAAGATACACATCCCTGGTCATCCACTTCATCTCACCTTCAGTAGTGGACTGCATGTGAAGAAACAGAGTGGAGTAGAACTGAGCAATAGCAGTCACATCAAAGTTCTGACGGTGCTCCATGAGGGGAATCAGTCCAAACTTCTTGGAGATATCAAGAGCCTCCCCAAAGTAGACTTGCTTCTCTTCCATGTGAGGCACATTGATGTACTTCTGAGGAGCAACCACGAACTTCTTCTTTGATGCATAGATTTCTTCATAAATCTGTTCCTGACGGCAGGTGTGAAAATGAGGGTCCAAGCAGAGACGATCACGAGGCACGAGGTAGGGATTTGTAGCCCTGAATGCAGCGTAAGCCTTCTAAGACCACTTGGAAATCTTGGCTTTGGTCATATCTGGCCCAGCAGCAGTGGACTTCTGAGCAAGAGCATGCCTCTTCCCTGCAGTAGCAGCAGCACGGCGAGCAGCAGCAAGTCTGAGCGGTTGGACGCACAACTTCAGCATCTTCCTCATCAATCTCAGGAGGAATGTCAACGGATGGTCGGCGGGCACGCTTGCCTTGGCGAGTCTCTCCTTCCCCTGAGAAGAAAGCACAAGAATAGGGAGGGAAGGTGGGATAAGTGCACAAGTTCGGAAGAGGAAACAAAAGAATTAGATTGGAAAAATACAAACAGGAAAATAAATTGCATTGTAGCCGGAACTTCCGCTGCAACGTCGGAACTTCCGGTGAAACAAATGGTCCACCGGAAGTTCCGGTCATGGCTCACCGGAAGTTCCGGTGAGGCCACGAACTGACAGTTTCAACAGGAGTTCCTTAGATCTAGATCTAAAAACCACCAATGCACAAATTTTTCCAAGGATGTATTGGACCAATCTACTCTAGCACGATACCCTAGGCCTACCACGATCTTCCAACAAGTTCTAGCCAAAGAACTAGCCTAGACAAGGTGTGCCCTAATCAAGCCATGGTCAGAGCAAGATCTCCATCAATGGAGGGAGTTAAGGGCAAATACCGGAGTCCATGGCGGGAGATCGAGGTGGGGAAGGATCCCACGGAGCAGATCTGTGGAGGAGCGGTTGGAGAAGAAGGGGCCGGAGCACCCTCTTGGAGAAGTCCTGGCCGGCGGCGCTCCAAAATAGAAGATGGGTCTTGGGGGAAAAAGGAAGAAGATCCCGTTTTCCCCCAGGGCCCACCTTATATAGGACAGGAAGCACCACCGGAAGTTCCGGTCAGGTACCGGAAGTTCCGGTGGACCGGAACTTCCGGGTCAGACTGACCGGAAGTTCCGCTGACGCCAGGAGGACCATCTCAGGATAGGATAACAAGGAAGAACTTGTGCAGGGAATAGAGAGGGCTTGAGGTAAGGAAAGGCTTAGGATAGATAGCTCAAACTGAGAAGAACCAAAAACAACAAAAACCAAGAAAAATACACACACAAAAAGGTCAAAGAACCAAATAAAAACGAGTTGGTGGCCAAAGCCACCTTATATAAGAGTAAATGGCTTGACACCGCGAAGATATATCTTGGGTTCATTACCAACACTCATCATGAAGCTCAAATGGTCTCCTTTAGAGACTATAGAGTATGAAAACTTTAATGTGCGCATAAAAGGGATAGTGTTTGTTCATAAGAGGAACTACACTCCCCCTAAATCCATGCCTACATCCAAACAAGATACACATTGAGACACGGGTAGGTGTGCAAGGGCTCAAGCAACATTGCTCGAATCAATGATATTTAGCTCATGCCTTAACTCTCAGAACCTTGCTTCATCAAGAGGCTTCGTGAAAAGATCCGCAAGATTTGCCTTGGTGGGAATATACTCCAAAGAAATGTCTCCTCTAGCAACATGATCCCGAATGAAATGATGACGAATCTCAATGTGCTTTGTCCGGTTGTGTTGCACGGGATTGTGAGCAATAGCAATCGCACTCTCATTGTCGCAAAGAAGAGGCACCTTGTCAAAAGATAGTCCAAGATCCTTCAAGGTTTGCTTCATCCATAGCAATTGAGCATAGCAGCTTGCGGCAGAGATATACTCAGCTTCGGCAGTAGACATCGACACACAGTTTTGCTTCTTCGAGGACCAACAAACCAAAGATCTTCCGAGAAACTGACAGGCTCCAGAGGTTGACTTTCTTCCCACTTTGTCACCAGCCCAGTCCGAGTCCGTGTAAGCAATGAGATCAAAGCTGGCTCCCTTGGGGTACCACAACCCAAAGTTTGGGGTATGAACTAAATATCGAAAGATCCTCTTGACAGCCACCATGTGACTTTCCTTTGGTGCGGCTTGAAATCTTGCACACATACCCACACTCAACATAATATCCGGCCGGGATGCACAAAGATAGAGCAAAGAACCAATCATCGAACGATAGAGTTTTTGATCCACCCCCTTACCCTTGGGATCGAGATCAAGATTAACCTTAGTTGGCATGGGAGTCTTGGCACCTTTGACTTGATCAAACTTGAACTTCTTGAGCATGTCTTGGATGTACTTGGCTTGGTTGATGAAAGTCCCTTTCCTCAATTGTTTGACTTCAAATCCAAGGAAAAACTTCAACTCCCCCATCATGGACATCTCAAAGCGGTCGGTCATGAGCTTGGCAAAATCCTCATTAAAAGTTTTGTTAATAGACCCAAAGATAATGTCATCCACATAGATTTGGCATACGAACAAGTGGACTCCAACTTTCTTAGTAAAAAGAGTGGGATCAATGAGGCCCACTTCGAAGCCACGGTCTAACAAGAGCTCCCTAAGGCAATCATACCACGCACGTGGGGCTTGCTTGAGGCCATAGAGTGCCTTATTGAGCTTGTAGACATGGTTCGGAAAAAGTGGATCCTCAAAGCCCGGAGGTTTCTTGACGTAAACCAACTCTTTCAAAGGACCATTAAGAAAAACACTCTTAACATCCATTTGATACAATTTAAAGTTATGATGGGTAGCAAAGGCAAGGAGCATACAAATGGATTCAAGGCGAGCAACGGGGGCGTAAGTCTCACCGTAGTCGATGCCCTCAACTTGTGAGTATCCTTGGGCAACTAACCTTGCCTTGTTGCGCACGACAATTCCATTCGCGTCGCACTTGTTCTTGAAGACCCACTTGGTTCCAATGACGTTTTGACAGTCTTTAGGCCGCTCAACCAATGTCCAAACATTGTTCCTCGTGAAGTTGTGAAGTTCCTCGTTCATAGCATCAAGCCAATCATCATCTTCAAGAGCTTCGAAGACTTTCTGTGGTTCCACAAGAGATATAAACGCATGGTGAGAGCAAAAGGAAGCTAGTTGCCTCCTAGTAGTGGAACCTTTATTGAAATCTCCATAGACATTATCAAGGATATGGCCATCTCGAACAAGCTTGGCGAGACGATAGGCTTGACGACGGGCTTGTGCTTCAATTCGAGATTCTTGAGCTACCACTTGGTCATTTCCACCAATTGAGCCGCCCCCTTGACTATAAGCACGAACACGAGGGTCATCTTCATCAATTTCCACGTCGGGGGAGTCATCACTTGGAGAGGATCCTTGAGGATCATTGACTTGATCTTGATCTTGACGAGCTTGACCTTGAGGAGGAGCCCCATCTTGGGGAGGTTGATGAGGTTGATGAAGAGCTTGTCCGTGAGAGGTGCCTTGAGGAGGAGCCCCATCGTGGGGAGGTTGATGTTGTTGATGAAGAGCTTGTTCTTTAGAGCTTGGAGAGTCATGAGCATGGGAAGCTTCGGAAGAGCTTGAGGGAGCTTGTGCCAAGAAAGTAGGTCCTTGAGGTGCAAGATGATCTTGTGAGAGTGAGGGCTCCACTTGAGTAGAGCTTGGTCCTTCTCCTTCGTCCATAAGGGGATCCTCAATGGGGAGGTGGAAACCCACACCCATTCTTCCTATGGCCTTGGGAGGAATTTCATCACATGGATCACAAACACCATCTTGCCTAACAAGAGACTCATGATTTTCATCAAACTTCACATTGCTCGTCTCTTCAACTCTTCCATTGGCTTTGTTGTAGACTCTATAAGCATGGGACTGATTTGAGTAACCAACGAAAATTCCTTCTTGAGCCTTGGATTCAAACTTTGACAACCGAACTCCTTTCTTGAGTATGTAGCACTTGCATCCAAACACCCGAAAGTAGCTAACATTAGGATTTTTCCCGGTGAGAAGTTCATAGGGGGTCTTGTTCTTATTCTTTCGGAGATAAAGCCGGTTGGTTGCATGGCAAGCGGTGGAGATGGCCTCGGCCCAAAAGTTGTATGGAGACTTGAACTCAGCTAGCATAGACCAAGCCGCATCCATCAAAGTGCGATTCTTCCTTTCAGCAACTCCGTTTGTTGAGGGGTGTAGGGAGTGGAGTATTGATGCTTGATTCCTTCATCACTGAGAAACTCATCCAAGGTATAGTTTTTGAACTCGGTTCCATTGTCACTACGAATTGAGAGAATAGTTGCATTGTGCCTCCGTTGAACCTCATTAGCAAAGTCAATGACGGTTTGTTGAGTCTCACTCTTGTACTTGAATAAGAACACCCAAGTGTATCTTGAGAAATCATCCACAATAACCAAGCAATACTTCTTGCCTCCAAGGCTATCATGAGAGGGAGGACCAAAGAGATCCATATGCAAGAGCTCCAAACATCTCTCGGTAGTGATTTGATTGAGCGCTTTGTGAGGAGTTTCATGCATCTTCCCTTCAATACAAGCCCTGCAAACACGATCTTTGGCAAAAGAAACATCGTTAATTCCAAGGATGTGGCCCTCGGAGTGAAGTCTTTGCAAAGTTCTCATGTTAACATGGGCTAGGCGGCGATGCCACAACCAGCCCTTGTCGGCTTTAGCATAGAGACATAGAGCATGAGGAGTAGTGGTCCCTGAAAAGTCCACCACGTACAAGTCATGTTCTACATATCCTACAAAAGCCACCTTGAGAGACTTGCTCCACATGAGGACCACGGAATGAGAATTAAAGAAAGAAGAAAGACCCATAAGAGCAAGAGCACGAACTGAGAGTAAGTTGTAACCAAGAGTTTTGACAAGCATGACGTCAACCAAGGATACATCCGGGGTTACCACCACTTTGCCAAAACCCAAAACCTGAGAGCTTGTTTTGTCACCGTAGGAGACCATGGTGTTGGCAATATTGGGTCTCAACTCGGTCATGATAGACTTGCTTCCGGTCATATGACTCGTGGCACCACTATCAAGCACCCATTTTGATCCGCCGGAAGCATAGTCCTACAAGAAAATCAAGCCTTGGTTTTAGGTACCCATTTTGCAATGGGTCCCCTTTTGCTAGTGACAAGAACCTTTGGCACCCAAATGGCCCAATGATAATCATGCGTGTAAGATGTCCCCACATATCTAGCATATACATGACCATCATAAGATTTGCAAAGAATATAAGAGGGATTGTTCTTTCCGGCAAAGTTCTCACTTTGCAAGAGGGTTAGGCCATTTGGAACTCCTTGGGCCATCCCCTTGTTCTTTTTCTTCTTCTTGTTCTTCTTGTTCTTCTTCTTCTTCTTCTTCTTCTTCTTAGTCTTGGCAAGTTGATCCTTCAAAACCTTGACCTCCTCTATGAGATGCTCATGCTTGCAACAAGGGTTAGGAGAGCTAGACAAGTCTATAATTTGCACAGCGGAAGACTTAGAAAGATCACAAGTTAATTGAGTTTGAAGCTGTTCATGAGCCTCAAAAAGACTTGAGAATTTACTCTCCAAGGCTTTGTGTTCCTCTTTGAGTTTCTCAAGATCCTTTTGAGTCCTATCATGACCACCCACAAACTCAGCATTTTCTTTCTTGAGAACCTTAATCAAAGCAAGAGCATGGTCACGTTCTTTAATTGTAGAGGTCAAAGTGTTGTTATGATCATCTACAAGCTTAGACACATTTTCTTCAAGATTAATTCTCATATTTTGTTCATCCTCAAGACTTTGAGTGAGAGAGGCAATTTCATCGGCGACATCTCTTTCATTTTTACTTAGCAAGTCAAGAAGTTCTTCCTTTTCATCTAAGGCATCTCTAGCATTTTCAAGTTGTGCAAGTAAGGACTCAAAGCAGTTTTTAGTTTCTTCATCTAAGGTAGCAACAAATTCACACATGTCAATCATCTCTTTCTTCACCTCTAGACCAACAAGATCAAGAGAGGAAGGCTCACTAGAGATGGGTTGAGGAGTGGGTTTCGGTGATACCTCGGTGGCCTTGGCCATGAAGCACTTTTGGTTGGAGGAGATGACATTTTCATTTGGCAAGTCGAAGAGGGATAGACGTGGAGTTGAGGTAGTGGCAATAGCAGCAACCCCCACAATCTCTCCACCATGACCTTCATCATCATCATCTTCATCCGTGCCCGAAAGATATTCTTCATGGACCACAATTGCTCGTTCCTTGTTAGTGGCGTTCTTGACGGTGTAGTTCTTGTTTATGGGATGATGAGATCTTGACTTGACCTTGCGAATGAGACGACCACCATTGTCTTCACGGTTCTCAAAGGGACACTTGGCCACAAAGTGACTCTTGTCGTTGCAATTGTAGCATGACCTTGCTTTGGGAGACTTGTTGGGTGAGTTGAATCTTGAGTTGTCCCTTGATCTTGACTTGAATCCGGACTTGTTCCAAAAGGCCCTTGAAGCGAGAGCAAGATGTTCGTTGAAGGCACATTTGAGATCTTCTTGAGACCACTCACTTGATGTATCATCATCATCATCAACTTCAATAGCCTTGGCCTTCAAAGCAAGGTTCACTTTTGTTGATCCAATGGCTCTAGCTCGAGCAGACTCCGCATTCTTCTTAGCAATAGTCATGGCAATTACTTCACTCAAGACTTCTTGGGAGGTCATTAAGTGAAAGTTGGTTCTTCCCTTGATAGAGTTGAGCTTTTGTTCTTCAAATGGGAGAAGATCTTGAATGAACTTCCTCTTCATAAACTTGTCATCAACATAGTGAGGCCCGAGGTCCCTCATAGTGGAACAAAGGACCTTAAGGCGCCTATACATGTCTTCAGGGGTCTCATCATCTTGCATTGCGAAACTATCGCACTCGTTGTTGATCTCATCAAACTTGGAGCTTTGGATGCTAGCATTCCCAACAAAGAGCTCGGTGAGTTGATCCCATGCTCCCTTGGCAGTGTCAAATTGGCGAATGTGAGCAAAATCCTTTGGAGTCAAAGCCTTTTGAATCATTCCCAAAGCTGTAGCATTGAGTTGCTTGTCCACCACTTCACCTCGTGTCAACTTCTTTGGATCAAATGGAGAGAATCCATCCTCCACAATCCTCATTAACTCAATGGATGAGCTGGAAATATGTGAGCGCATTAGATATTGCCAATTGGCGAAATTAGACGTATCTAGCATGGGTGGTGCTCCTTGAGGTATAATGTGTGGCATGGGAATGGGTGGATCCAGAGTGTACTTCGGCGGTGGGGGTACCGCCGAGTAGTCCTTTCCTCCATTCTCCCCTTTGGAAGTTGGGTTCTCGGGCTCCTCGATGTTCTCACTTGGAACCTTGGTAGAGGTTTGAGCAACAAAACCAAGTCCCAAGTGAGTGGTGGCAGCCGCGGGATTTACCCCGGGGGCGGACACCGTAACGGTGGGAGGAACCTCGTTGGATTGGGTTGTGTCAATAGCAACCATGGGGTTTGGCTTGAGAGACTGCAAGAGTGTCATCATTTCCTCGAACTTGGACATCATGGATGACTCCAATTGCTTGAGGTCATCCATAGTGGCCAAGTTCTTGGCTTTTTCAGTTTCACTAGCCCCTTCGTCGGCCATAGTCTCTTAGGCGGTAAAGCCCGAAGTAAGAGCCTGGGCTCTGATACCAATTGAAAGTACCGACTTGATACGACTAGAGGGGGGGGTGAATAGGCGTCTACCAATTTTAATTTGTTTCTCACTTTTAGGCTCAACGAGAAAGGAAGTTATCTAGAGATGCAACTAAGTGAACAACCTAAATGCAAGAAAGCGGACACCAACCACAAAAACAGTAAAAAGCAAGGAGTAAAGGGAGGGAACGGAGTAACCGGCGAGGGGACACGGAGATGTAATTCCCGTAGTTCACTCCCAAGGAGCTACGTCTACGTTGGAGAGGTGTCGGGGCCACACAAGGTCACCCGAGCGCCACAAAGGCCTCACCTTCTTCTCCGGTGAGCTCCCCTACAAAGGAGGCCTCACAATCCACTAACCGGTGACCTTGAAGGCGCCAACCGAAACCTTTACACCAAGGTTGAGGGGGTGGCTCCACAACTCAATTGGAGGCCCTCAACGACACCTCGAAGCTTTACAACACATGCCTCAGCTCCGGGGATGCCCTACACTGTCTAGGGTTCCAACAAACCCAAGAGCAACAAGATCCACAAAGGATGGGTGGGGGAAATCAATTCTTCTTTGGTGGAAGTGTAGATCTAGGTCACCTCCCTCACCTCTCAAAAGATCAGGTCATTTGAGTGGCTAGAGAGAGAGATCTAGTGAGGTGAATCTCAAGCATTAATGGAGGAGAGAGAAAAATTCGAGAGAGAGTGGGAGGAAGAAGAGGGGTGCCTTAAATAGGCCCCCCTCGCACTGAACCGTTACAGCCCCCGCGACCTCACCGGAAGTTCCAGTGAGAGGCCAGAAGTTCCGCCTGAGCCTGGCTCCAACGGTCATCAGACCGTTGACGCCCGCTCCAGAAGCGCAATCGGAAGTTCCGGTCAAAACGGACCGGAAGTTCCGGTGAACTTCCGACCAAGTTCCGATCAAGTTCCGGCTAAATAGCACACTTCTAAACAAAAGGTTACTGAGCCTTCACCGGAACTTGAGCGGAACAAGGGGCGGAACTTTTGGGTCGCGAAGCGAGTCAGACCGGAAGTTCCGGCCTTCAGGCGGAAGTTCCGCTCAAAAACTTTTGCCAGGACAAGTTCCGAGCAAGTTCCGGCCAAGTTCCGGCAAATAGCACACTTCAAAACAGAAGGTTACTGAACCGCCACCGGAACTTGGGCGGAACAAGCGTCGGAACAAACTGTCGAACAGCCCGCAGAAAAAGGTTTGAGACACAAAAGGCCCCAACGGAACAGGAAAACTCTCTCTCTCTCATGGAATAATGGGATGGCTGTGGCGGTGTATATAGGTTTGTGCAAGAACAAGTGATTTCCCACAGCCTTCCAACATGGAACCCCTCTTAATAGTACGGTGACCTAAAAACAACAACCAGAAAGAAACTAGGAGAAGACTAAAAAGGCCACCGTCTTCAAAAGATCACAAGAGAGCATCCATCACAATAGAATGAGACAACAACGACGTTTCCCCTGAAACTCAAGAGCACAGTTAAAAACACGATTGGGATTGTCATTTAACACCAAAAACATCATGGGAAGATATAGTCCTTTCATCCTCGTCGAATAGAATCCCTGTAAAGAATTTGCAACATGAACAGTTGCCCTTGAGTCAACCCACCAAGTACATTTTGAAAATTATGTATACAGGGATTTATTTACAAATGAAACAATATTGTTACCTTTCCTTGCCATGAGTTCCTTTAGAAAAACAGAGCAATCTTTCTTGAAGTGCCCTTTCTTGCCATATTGGAGACAAGCATCTTTGTCCACTGGGAGAGCAAGCATGTGTTGATGCTGATAGTGCATGGGAGCTTTACCATGTGGCTTAGAAGGGGAACCTTGGTTGCTTTGCTGGTAGGTCCTCTTCTTATTGTCCTTGAAAAAGTTCAAGGAACCACCATCCTAGGCTTTGAGCCTCTCCTTTTCTTGGGCACACATGGCGATTGTCTTTTCTATGTCCCAATTTTCTAGGGCCATATTGCCATGACCAAGTGGGCAAGCAGAGCAGGATTTAGCTCTAGATCAGTATCCATGGGTTTCAGTTTGGCAGCCATGTTGCTCATCCGTAGAATGTGCTCCCTGATGTCGTGTCCACCGCCGGTGTACTTTTCTGTCACCAGCTGCTTCAGCAGATGGGTTGCATGTATTTTAAGAGATAGTGAACTGGTTCTTTATCTTTTCTAAGTACTCCGCAATGGAAGTACACTCTACGATGGAGCCAACAATGGCTTGCTTGATCGTGTTCTTTATAAATGCCATGCATTTTTTGTTGGCATTTTGCCATTTTCTGTTCTCTAATGTGTAGGACAGCTCCAGCGGAGCATAGTCCCTTTTCTTTCTCTCCCATGCTGCATCGTCATTTGCATTATCTCGGATTGGCTCTGTTGGCTTTGGGGTGGCTTGGTATCAAGAACCCAATCCACCTCAGCACATATGAAGGCCAAATCCACCTTCTTTCTCCACTCGGAGTAATTGTCACCCCTCAGTGTGGGGACATCCTTGATGCAGCTTATCAAGTAATACCCTCCTGAAAACCACAAAAAAGTGAGAACAATAACAATTGCAGGTAGTAATTCAACGTTGGTCAAAATTAAGACATACAAATGTTCATGCAAATAATCCCATATCACCCTTGGGCAGAAAATAGAACCAAAGGCATATAACTTTTATCACTTTACTCAAAATTTTAATATCACTTTTGTCTTTATTAAATTTTAAAAGAGCACTTTTAACTATTTGCAGCGAAAGAAATGAGTTAAAATTCATTAAACTTTACATCTTTACGGAAACTTTTCTTTTACTTTTCCATTTTCTAAACAAAATATCGTTGGATAATTTTGTATAGCTTCTGTTTTATTAAACTAAGCTAAAACAGTCTAAAAACTTCTGTTTAATTAAAAAAGAAAAATCATGTGCACCCAGCACCCGCCATTCGTCAAACAACCCACGCCACGATGTCTCTCTTTCTTTCTCTGGCCGGCCGAAAACGTCCCATGGCCCAGCTACATGTGATCGCCCGCGTTATGTCGCTTCTGCCCCAGCAATCGGCCCGTGGCCCGCTCCGCACCGCTGAGCGCTCTCTGCCCAGCTGTGGCCGTCCGATCCGCGGATGGACATCAGACGGATGCCCGCGCGCGTCGCTAGCACAAAAACAGCGGCCCCGACCCCCCGACCTAACCCTAGCTCATTTATGTCTCTCTTCCACTCGCTCGCTCACCTCTCTGGCGGCGGTGCGTCGTGACTCGAGGCGAGGCGGCGCCTGTTGACACAGTCGGAACCCCCTCCCTCTTCGCCGCAAGCCCTTTTCACCTTTTCTTTTCCTTTGTTTCAGCAGAAACCTCCCCCTCACTGTGAAGCACAGCGAGTAGAAGACGCCGGCGCCCCTGCCCCCCTTGCCGGCTGCGCATCAACCCGTGGGTGGGCGCACCGCCGTCAAGCGGCGCGGCGGTGGTGCCCTTTGCCGGCGCACGACAGCGGTCGGTGACTCCTTTTATTTTCTGTCTCTTTTCTTTGTTTTTTGATTCGGGGAAAATCCAGGGCTTTTCTTGATGGGGTCGATCTGTGGGATTTCTTTTGCTTTTATGTTCGATTTGTTTGATTCGAGGATCTGGGGTCGGGATTTCTTTGCCTTTCTTTGCCCTGCAGGGGGGTTGGTCCTTCTTCC